>CM059788.1:31306908-34019408 GCA_030435695.1 Brachymystax lenok tsinlingensis
AGGTCTGGGGAGTTTCCTGACCATGGACCCAAAATTCCCGAGCCACTTAGTTATCACTTTTGCCTTATGGCAAGGTGCTCCATCATGCTGGAAAAGGAATTGTTCATCACCAAACTGTTCCTGGATGGTTGGGAGAAGTTGCTCTCGGAGGATGTGTTGGTACCATTCTTTATTCATGGCTGTGTTCTTAGGCAAAATTGTGAGTGAGCCCACTCCCTTGGCTGAGAAGCAACCCCACACATGAATGGTCTCAGGATGCTTTACTGTTGGTATGACATAGGACTGATGGTAGCACTCACCTTGTCTTCTCCGGACAATCTTTTTTCCGGATGCCCCAAACAATCGGAAAGGGGATTCATCAGAGAAAATAACTTTACCCCAGTCCTCAGCAGTCCAATCCCTGTACCTTTTGCAGAATATCAGTCTGTCCCTGGAGAGAAGTGGCTTCTTTGCTGCCCTTCTTGACACCAGGCCATCCTCCAAAAGTCTTCGCCTCACTGTGTGTGCAGATGCACTCACACCTGCCTGCTGCCATTCCTGAGCAAGCTCTGTACTGGTGGTGCCCTGATCCCGCAGCTGAATCAACTTTAGGAGACGGTCCTGGCGCTTGCTGGACTTTCTTGGGCGCCTGAAGCCTTCTTTACAACAATTGAACCGCCTCTCCTTGAAGTTCTTGATGATCCGATAAATGGTTGATTTAGGTGCAATCTTACTGGCAGCAATATCCTTGCCTGTGAAGCCCTTTTTGTGCAAAGCAATGATGACGGCACGTGTTTCCTTGCAGGTAACCATGGTTAACAGAGGAAGAACAATGATTCCAAGCACCACCCTCCTTTTGAAGCTTCCAGTCTGTTATTCGAACTCAATCAGCATGACAGAGTGATCTCCAGCCTTGTCCTTGTCAACACTTACACCTGTGTTAACAAGAGAATCACTGACATGATGTCAGCTGGTCCTTTTGTGGCAGGGCTGAAATGCAGTGGAAATGTTTTTTGGGGATTCAGTTCATTTGCATGGCAAAGAGGGACTTTGCAATTAATTGCAATGCATCTGATCACTCTTCATGACATTCTGGATTATATGCAAATTGCCATCATACAAACTGAGGCAGCAGACTCTGTGAAAATGTATATTTGTGTCATTCTCAAAACGTTTGGCCACGACTGTATGTATTGGCCATTGAGGAGGCTTTGGAGACACTGGTCGGCCATACTGGTACTCCCCAGTAGGATCAGTCCTTCATAGGAATGTTTCAAGGACAAAATAAATGTATTTTGTTGTTGTAGTGAAGACAATAACATTAGTAATCTCAAATATTTACTTTCAGGAAAATGTTTATATATATATATATACAGTGAGGGGAAAAAAGTATTTGATCCCTTGCTGATTTTGTACGTTTGCCCACTGACAAAGAAATGATCAGTCTATAATTTTAATGGTAGGTTTATTTTAACAGTGAGAGATCTCTTTGGTCTTGGCCATGGTGGAGAGTTTGGAATCTGATTGATTGATTGCTTCTGTGGACAGGTGTCTTTTATACAGGTAACAAACTGAGATTAGGAGCACTCCCTTTAAGAGTGTGCTCCTAATCTCATCTTGTTACCTGTATAAAAGACACCTGGGAGCCAGAAATCTTTCTGATTGAGAGGGGGTCAAATACTTAATTCCCTCATTAAAATGCATATCAATTTATAACGTTTTTCACAAGCGTTTTTCTGGATTTTTTTGTTGTTATTCTGTCTCTCACTGTTCAAATAAACCTACCATTAAAATTATAGACTGATCATTTCTTTGTCAGTGGGCAAACATACAAAATCATCAGGGGATCAAATACTTTTTTCCCTCACTGTATATATATATATATTTAATGTTTATCTCACATAATATAATTTACTAGTATGCATTAAGGTGTCTGTAATAGAGGAAATGTGGCAAAAACTAATGTAGACATTAAAGGATTTCTATAGCATCCAAAATATTTTTGTTGGGGAGTGCCAAGATGGAGGCATGGTGGCTTTAACACAGTGTCCCTATCAGTCATCTAGTATATATATAAATCATTGGTCTATATCGGTCTCCACTCTCTTGTCAGAGGATGTGGCTGCCTCTGATGTTGGGCGATTAGGCCTGGCTCGCAGTTGGTGTTCCAATTCATCCCAAAGGTGTTCGATGAGGTTGAGGTCAGGGCTCTGTGCAGGCCAGTCAAGTTCTTCTACACCAATCTCGACAAGCCATTTCTGTAAGGACCTTGTCATGCTGAAACAGGAAAGGGCCTTCCCCAAACAAAGTTGGGAACAAAGAATCGTCTAGAATGTCTTGGATGCTGTAGACTTAAGATTTCCCTTCACTGGAACTAAGGGACCTAGTCCGAACCATGAAAAACAGCCTCAGGCCATTATTCCTTCTCCACCAAACTTTACAGTTGGCAGTATGCATTGGGGTAGGTAGCGTTCTCCTGGCATCCGCCAAACCCAGAAGCTTGAATCATCACTCCAGAGAACACGTTTCCACTGCTCCAGAGTTCAATGGCGGCGAGCTTTACATCACTCCATCCGACACGTGGCATTGCGCATGGTGGTCTTAGGCTTGTGTGTGACTGCTCAGCCATGGAATTCCATTTCAAGAAGCTCCCGACAAACAGTTTTTGTGCTGACGTTAATTTCAGAGGCAGTTTGGAACTCGGTAGTGAGTGTTACAACCTAGGACAGACCATTTTTACTCTTCTGTGAGCTTGTGTGGCCTACCAACCTGTTGCTCCTAGACGTTTCAACTTCACGATAACAGCACTTACAGTTGACCGGGGCAGCTCTAGCAGGTCAGAAATTTGACTAACTGACTTGTTGGAAATGTGGCATCCTATGACGATGCCACGTTGAAAGTCACTGAGCTCTTCAGTAAGGCCATTCTACTGCCAATGTTTGTCTATGGAGATTGCATCATTGTGTGCTCGATGTTATACACCTGTCAGCAATGTGTGGCTGAAATAGCCAAATCCACTAATTTGAAGGGGTGTCCACAAACATTTGTATATATAGTGTACCTTGAAATATGACCCTCTGGAGTGGTGTACTATAGTCAACTTGCCAGAGGTCATTGGAACTCTGGGGGACAGTCTTGTGAGGTGAAAGGTCACGTTCCCCTGGAGTGTGACATTACAGAGAAGTTAAAGTCACAAGAAGGTTGTGAAAAAAAAGTTAATACAGACTTAGAGTAACACAGAACTTGTTGTGGATTTGGTTATTGTGATTCGATCCCTTTTCTCCTAATAATAATATCTTGAGTATATTATTAATTGTTCTGAGTGAGAAAGTCCTGTTGGACTGCTATTTGTTGTACAGATGCATGAGAAGTTTAGATATGTAACTAGTACAGTATGCCCACTGATAGCTGTTAGCCTGTACATTATGCCCACTGATAGCTGTTAGCCTGTACATTATGCCCGCTAATAGCTGTTAGCCTGTACATTATGCCCACTGATAGCTGTTAGCCTGTACATTATGCCCACTGATAGCTGTTAGCCTGTACATTATGCCCACTGATAGCTGTTAGCCTGTACATTATGCCCGCTAATAGCTGTTAGCTTGTACATTATGCCCACTGATAGCTGTTAGCCTGTACATTATGCCCACTGATAGCTGTTAGCCTGTACATTATGCCCACTGATAGCTGTTAGCCTGTACATTATGCCCACTGATTGCTGATAACCTATAGATTATGCCCACTGATAGCTGATAGCCTGTACATTATGCCCACTGATAGCTGATAACCTATAGATTATGCCCACTGATAGCTGTTAGCCTGTACATTATGCCCACTGATAGCTGTTAGCCTGTACATTATGCCCACTGATAGCTGATAGCCTGTACATTATGCCCACTGATAGCTGATAACCTATAGATTATGCCCACTGATAGCTGTTAGCCTGTACATTATGCCCACTGATAGCTGATAGCCTGTACATTATGCCCACTGATAACTAATAGCCTGTTGTGATCAATATTAAAGTGATACCTGAGAATGAGACAGATGGATAGAGAGAGAGATGGAGGGAAAGAAAGGCAGAGGGAAAACGACAGTTGAAAAAGCAGGGTCCATAGCCCCAGTCAGAAATATCACAAAAAGCGAGAGGAATACAGAGAGTGAGAGTGATAAAGGAACGAGACTGATTGGAGATAAGGAAGTGGCACAGACAGAACAGACAAAGTGAGGAAAAATAAATGAAAGACTCCGCAAATATGTTTTAGGCCCTCGCCCGCACACACAAATACCACAGAGGAAATTGTAGATTGCCTGTCTGTCTGTTCCAGACTGAAATATAATTGTGCTTCTCACTCCTCTGTGGGAGCTTAGCGTGAGTAAGCATCTCGTTATCTCACTCTCCCAGCCAACCCGATTGGATTAACATAATTTTGGACCAGTCTGGACACCCAGAATACTCTATCCAATATTTCATAATACTCTACATTTAAAGACAGAGAGGGATATGTCTGTGTGTTTGTATGTGTGTGTATGTGTGTGCATGTGTGTGTTTAAACCATTAGGTCAACAACACGTGTAACTTATTTTAGTGTTAATGAAACAGCCAGTGTCCCTCTACAGAAGACTGGCAGAGAGACCAATTTAGTGGGAGATACAGAGTACAGTCAGAGAGACAGATACAGTGGGAGTTACAGAGAGGACAGAGGACAGTCAGAGAGACCAATCCAGTGGGAGTTACAGAGAGGACAGTCAGAGAGACAGATACAGTGGGAGTTAGAGGACAGTCAGAGACAGATACAGTGGGAGTTAGAGGACAGTCAGAGAGACAGATACAGTGGGAGTTGGAGGACAGTCAGAGAGACAGATGCAGTGGGAGTTAGAGGACAGTCAGAGAGACAGATACAGTGGGAGTTAGAGGACAGTCAGAGAGACAGATACAGTGGGAGTTGGAGGACAGACAGAGAGACTGATACAGTGGGAGTTAGAGGACAGTCAGAGACTGATACAGTGGGAGTTAGAGGACAGTCAGAGACTGATACAGTGGGAGTTAGAGGACAGTCAGAGAGACAGATACAGTGGGAGTTAGAGGACAGTCAGAGAGACAGATGCAGTGGGAGTTAGAGGACAGTCAGAGAGACAGATACAGTGGGAGTTGGAGGACAGACAAAGAGACAGATACAGTGGGAGTTAGAGGACAGTCAGAGAGACTGATACAGTGGGAGTTAGAGGACAGTCAGAGAGACAGATACAGTGGGAGTTAGTGGACAATCAGAGAGACAGATACAGTGGGAGTTAGAGGACAGTCAGAGAGACAGATGCAGTGGGAGTTAGAGGACAGTCAGAGAGACAGATACAGTGGGAGTTAGAGGACAGTCAGAGACAGATACAGTGGGAGTTAGAGGACAGACAGAGAGACAGATACAGTGGGAGTTAGAGGACAGTCAGAGAGACAGATACAGTGGGAGTTAGAGGACAGTCAGAGAGACAGATACAGTGGGAGTTAGAGGACAGTCAGAGACAGATACAGTGGGAGTTAGAGGACAGTCAGAGACAGATACAGTGGGAGTTAGAGGACAGTCAGAGACAGATACAGTGGGAGTTAGAGGACAGTCAGAGATGGATACCGTGGGAGTTACAATGACTGTATATATCAATGGACAAAGCCATCGATCACAGGACACCATTCATTTCTATGTGAAGATTCAATAACGCATTGAAGCCATGAAGTTGGTTAAGATGGCGTCTCATGGAGACATAACATGCACAGTTTAAGATAATCCAGGATGATGTTCCAGGCTAGCTCTAACTCCCACTGCCATTACCCAGTAATTATCCGCATAACTTCTTCTGTGTGTGATTTTATAATAATCGGTTTAAGGACATACATCTGGTGTATTAGAAGCAATTATTAGTACTATTATTGTATTCAAATTTGTATTTATTTACACAAAGATTGCCAGTTTTCTATTCATTATCATGGGGATCCTGTTTTCTGCTAACAATGCCTGCAGTACCGTGGTCGGCCTTGAACTTCCGTTTGTTTCAATGAGAGTGGGCAGTTGTTCACAAGACAAAGCAGGATGCCTCTCCAGGTTGTTCTGTGATGCACAAAAGGACACCACATCTCCGATCCAATTACCTTTATTGCTGTGGAAGGGTACAGAGTTGGCAGGCCCCCTGAGTCTGTTGAGCAGTTATACCACAGAGAGGAACCAACTGCTTCTGGCCTGCCCTACTACATCAATCAATCAATCATACTGTACATTAGTCGTTCATTTGATTAATCAACATGTACTTTTTCAGATTCCCATGGTTTTGTGCTGTCAGAATGAATGGGCTAGTTCGTGACAGACACAACCACATCAGAAAGGTACAAAACAGGTACAGAACACTCATTATATACTGTTGTATATGTTTACAATTGTAAGCGTAAGAGATGTTCACTTAATATAAGTTACAGTAGTTGTCTTCTGTCCCGACCCCAGCTTACGGTAAATCTATAGTGCTACTTTTGATTCTATCCAAGGACTTGTATTGAAGAAATTATGAAAAAGTAGGCACCCAGTTCTTAGTTGGGGTGGGTGTGTGCGGTGGTGAATGTATAGGGGGACATATGTATAGGCAAGGCAGTGAATCTGACTCTTGGCCCTTGCTGGCTCCATATAAGAACACAAACACATGGGTGCATGATGTCATACCGACTGCCATACCATCGTAGCCCACGTGACTAGCTAGCTCAGAGAGACAGCTGTGACTGTGTCTAACTCTAACTCAGCCTGCTCCTTCCTGGATCACATGCTGCTCAACCCCCTCACCCACCCAATCAATGAAGCAACAAACAGGACCCGTGTTTTATGTGAGTGCAATATTCAGTGATCAACATAAATTGACCTCTAAGCTATCTTGGAAGAGTCACAGTACCCTGTCCAGTGAATGACGAAGATGGTGTGTAGCTGGATTGGGGTCAGAGTGTGTACGTTTGTGGGTGCGTGCGTGTGTGTGTTGAAGGGAAACTGGTGTAAAGGGAGCGGGTCGTTCTGTGGTTTATTAAGACAGGGACAGACGTGGTCATTCCTTGACATTCCTGCAGGGTTGTCATGGCGATATAAGTTAGGGTTATAGCAGGTATTCTGTTGCAGCACCCCGGCTCTACCCTTCCCCCTCTCCAGTGCACCTCGTGCCTGCCCCTGCTATTGCCTAACCAGAGAGTTTACCAGAACGTGATGTCCTCACACTGTAGCATATCTGGGTTATACCGACTGGTATGTGGTTAAAAAGTTAATAAACAGACCTTGGACTGAACCTGCATAGTGAATGCATGATCATATGCTGTACTGTAGGGACCATGCAGGTATGGTACTGTAGCCACATACGATCCAATCCCCGAGCTGACAAGTTAAAAATCTGTCGTTCTGCCCCTGAACAAGGCAGTTAACCCACTGTTTCCCGGTAGGCCATCATTGTAAATTATAATTTGTTCTTAACTGACTTGCCTAGTTAAATAAAGGTTAAATAAAATGTCCATGAGCCCCCTCCAACCTCCTAGATAGACTAACAATATGTTACTGTCTGTTTGCATACAGTGGGTGATCATTTAAATTAAATGCATAAAGCTAGGAGCTAAAGTCCCCCTCACCTCAAAAGAAACACACATTCCTGAGTCTCCTATTTGAGGGTTAAGGTACTATGTTCATACCACCAACATATCTCCTTGTTCAGACTCGCCTGGTGTTGACTAGAGAGAGACATAAACAGTGTCACTATAAAGGTCAGATAACTGTAGTAACATCTCTGCTTTGATCAGGAAACCAGCCCAACACCCAACACTACCTCTAGTATTCCTAGAGACCATGCTCCCAGTCGCTTAGATGTATCAGAACAGAAGTTATGAATCCTGTCTATACATTAATGAAGTGCATTCATCTTGGGGGGCACCTTGGACCCCAGTTTATCTCTCTAACACCCATGTGCGCCACATCATTGTGTGTGTGTGTGTGTGTGTTTACTCCCTTTCTCCTTCCCTCCTTCCTTCTCACACCACCTCTCCAGCTGATCAATCCATTGTGTGTAATGGATATGTCCTCTTACAGCCCCTCAGAGCCACTGTAATCCAGCCACAAGCCTCTCCTTAGAGCAGCTGCTGTTGTTGGGATGAATGGAGAGACTCACCTCTACTAAGTTTATAACATTCGAGTCAGGATTAACGTCATAGTGCAGCCAGAGGACCAACAGGACAGGACAGTGAGTAAGTGTTGATCCACCTGATCTGAATAGCATTTAGCTTTAAAAGAAGCCAGTGCTAACGTCGTGGGATATAGAATGATGGATGGTCAGTAGTATTCTAAGGCGGTTGGGTCAAATGAAAGCAACTGTCCCAGAGTAGGACTAGTACTGTGCTTCATAATAATCATTACGCTTCACAGTAGAAGTGTTTTGTGTTATTGCTGTAGAATTGTTCTATAATTCAGTACGTACTGTAAGGTTTTTGGTGCAGTCAATGCATGCAGAGACAGATTGGGTGGACGGGACTCTGCATCCTACTAAACATGGACAGCAGGAAGGCTGGAAATCAATTATCATGTCCAGTGTTTACCTGGCCCCACTGAGAGGCCGGCCAGAATAGCTCCAACAGCCAGCTGGGTTAAAGCCAAGTCCCTCAGCAAACAGGGCTCTACTTAGAGAGGATCTCTTGGCTAAGGGGAGTCAAACTCCCAATACACACACACACACACACAGGCTACCAAAGTGAGCAATCCTATTGAATCCTATTATTATAGTATATTAAAGGCCCAATGCAGCTGTTTTTATCTCAATATCAAATCATTTCTGGGTAACAGTTATGTACCTTACTGTAATAGTATTCCATTAAAATGGGCAAAAAGAAACAAAAATTGCTTTTTAGCAAAAAACTATTTCTCAAGCAAGAATTTTGCCATGACTGTCTGGCAGGGGTCTGATTGAGGGGCCTAATTGGCGGAATCTAATGGGGGGATATGTAACCTGAACTAGCTGTTATTGGCAGAGAGGTTTGGAAGTGACTTTGTTATTGGTCTATAACTTATACCACCTGGTGATGTCACCAAGCAAGTCAAAACTCCATCCATGCAAAATCTGCTTAAATTGTATTTTCAACCATCAACTATCAGTAAATAAAAATTATCACATTTTGTCACACTTTTACAAAGTTAGGTTCATCAGCTGTTGTACAATATGATACAAAACACTGTGCACTGGGACTTTAAGGAACTATGACCATTCAACTCTCAATCACCATGAAAATCAGGCACATTTCTGCATTGTCTCTCTTCTGTATTTTATAAATCCCAGTGTGCTCTGCTTTGTAGTTTCTCTGTCATTTTATGACATCAAAGGTTTTGGAGTTCTGTAGGTTCCGAGGCACAGTCGGTAGGGAGGCTGGGGGACAGGGTGGAGTCATACCACCATGTGACCAGTGTTTTTCAAATCCCCATTACCTCGTGGGTTGGCATGGTGACCACCTCCACTCCCCGTGCCAGGTCCTGCATCTTGCTCAACCTCGTCATCGGGGTCCATCTGCTCGCTCTTCTTCTTGACATAGCGTTCGTACAGTACCATGACCACGCCGATGGCCCACGCCGACACCGTTCCTGCCGCGAAGATGACGAAGCCGATGGCGAGGAAGAACAGGTAGTCCCAGGAACCCAGGCCCTGGTGGCACTGCGACCGCAGCTGCAGCCCCAACTCACCCAGACGCTGCCCCTGCAGATCAGGAGGACCACGGCACACCGTCTGGCCCTCATCTGGAAGAGAACACAGCACAGGTGGGGGTTAACTACAGTACTCTCATAAGTCCTGAACTTATTACTGATGAGTGTTTGTTTTTTGTTACCGTGTTTTTCTTTCTGCTTGCATTTTGTATTTATATTTCGATGTGTCTATTTTCTGTCATTTCTGTAATTCAGGGCTCATCTGTAGAAGAGAACTTGGTCTCAGTATGACTCCCTGATAAAATAAAGGTTAAATAAAAAATAAATAAAAAGTCACACTAGTATTTGTATTGGTGATACAGTAGGAGCCAATAACTAGTTGTAATGATTAGAGCTCTAAGAGTTTTTCTTGACCATGTCACATGACCAGTAAAAACTCTGGGTCCTAGTTATATTAGTGAAGACCGTTTTGGTCACACTTTATTTGGATAGTCCCATTAGGATGATCTATAGGTAGTTTGTTGATAGTATGACCATCTGTTGATAAGCAACTGCTTGCTACGGTTAGGGTTAAGTTTAGGGTTGGGATAAGGGTTAAGGTTAGGGTTAAGTTTAGGGTTGGGATAAGGGTTAAGGTTAGGGTTCAGTTTAGGGTTGGGATAAGGGTTAAGGTCAGGGTTAAGTTTAGGGTTGGGAGAAGGGTTAAGGTTAGGGTTAAGTTTAGGGTTGGGTTAAGGTTAGGGTTAAGTTTAGGGTTGGGATAAGGGTTGAGGTTAGGGTTAAGTTTAGGGTTGGGATAAGGGTTAAGGTTAGGGTTAAGTTTAGGGTTGGGTTAAGGTTATGGTTAAGTTTAGGGTTGGGATAAGGGTTGAGGTTAAGGTTAAGTTTAGGGTTGGGATAAGGGTTAAGGTTAGGGTTAAGTTTAGGGTTGGGATAAGGGTTAAGGTTAGGGTTAAGTTTAGTGTTGGGATAAGGGTTAATGTTAGGGTTAAGTTTAGGGTTGGAATAAGGGTTAAGGTTAGGGTTAAGTTTAGGGTTGGGATAAGGGTTAAGTTTAGGGTTGGGATAAGGGTTAAGGTTAGGGTTAAGTTTAGGGTAGGGATAAGGGATAAGGATAGGGTTAAGTTTATGGTTGGGATAAGGGTTAAGGTTAGGGTTAAGTTTAGGGTTGGGTTAAGGTTAGGGTTAAGTTTAGGGTTGGGATAAGGGTTAAGGTTAGGGTTAAGTTTAGGGTTGGGTTAAGGTTAGGGTTAAGTTTAGGGTTGGGATAAGGGTTAAGGTTAGGGTTAGTGGCACGGGAGGTTGGGCTCGTGGTAATGGCTGGAGTGGAATGAGTGGGACAGTATCGAATACATCAAACACATGCTTTTCATGTGTTTGATGGCATTCAATTTGCTCCTTTCCAGACATTATTATGAGCCGTCCTCCCCTCAGCAGCCTCCTGTGGTTAGTAGATAGTTGAAATCTACTTGGGACTATCCAAAAAGTGTTACCATCCTAGTAGACATTACAATTAGTACTGAGCCCATACAGTATTACCATCATAAAAACAACTTACTGCTACTATTATTATCAATTCCCCAAGCAACGACAACAGCATTACTATTAAGCATTACTTTGTTTTTTGTTTTTCTATATAAAGCTGATGTGGCAAATATTCTTAATCAGATGCATTTGCGTTAGTCGGTACTCTGCATACACATAATAATGATGGAAATGTTATTTGAAGTGTTGAAGTGTGTAGGTAAGCCACCCAGGGAGGGTGATATCAATATTACATTTCATCAAATAGGGAGTTGTGGCCTGTTGAATAATTCAAACACATTACATGATATCGTTTTACATAACCTACATGAGAGCTAGATAACACACACACACACACACTCCCTCCTGAAATATATTTCAATTTCCAGCAAAAAAATATGTAAGAAAACAGCACATGCTAAATAGCTTTGTTTCCCTTATCAGAAAATAACAGAATAGGAGCTGCTGTCTGTTATTGGTGTGTTGTTGATATTACATTACACCAAATCCGAAGCTTTTGAATAATTCAAGCACATTTCAAACCCTACTGGATTTCACTGGGTAATTCTGTCTTTTGTGCCTGACTCGTACAGTAATCAGATAGATGGGATTTTCTTCTGCTAGGCTGCATGCCTCCAGCAGGCTCCTGGATCATGACTAAGACCCTCACTCACTCAGAAATCATGAATGTCAATAGACAAGGGGATTTTTGTTTTGGTTGTCAGAACCGGAAACTCCTGTGCTGTAGCATCAAAGACCAGACAGCTTACTCCTACTCTCTCGGAAAAGGAATAGACTACTATAAATGGGTTTTGGGGAGCAAATAATTTGATACAGTATTATGGTCTAATCATAGATGCTAAAGACTCAAAGATGATCATACTGTGTGTATGGCTGCCCGGATATCTTCCAGAAGCCTTGGTTTGTTAGGGGTCATATTCTGAAGAAGAAAAATGCCTGAAATGTGATTGCAATTACCAGAGTGTTGGAGAATTTCAACGGACATTCATTTGCTTTTGTTTTCGCAGCTTTTTGTGTTTGGGCATCTCTCGGGATCAGCTCAAAAGGCTTTTACTGTTTCTGCCTGGCTGACTGGCTGTGCTCTGCTCTGCTCTGTATTCTGTTTCATGCCAGCAGACGTTGTTCACGCACTATTTACACTGGCATATTTTTCACCATAGAATTGCCCGGTTTTGTCAATATATTGTGCATGGATGGACTTATTGATACTTTTGTATATATTGTGTATGTGGACACCCTTTGAAATGAGTGGATTTGGCTATTTCTGCCACACCTGTTGCTGAAAGGTGTATAAAATCGAGCACACCGCCATGCAATCTCCATAGACAAACATTGGCAGTAGAATGGCCATACTGAAGAGCTCAGTGACTTTCAACGTGGCACCATTATAGGATGCCACCTTTCCAACAAGTCAGTTTGTCAAATTTCGGCCCGGTTAGAGCTGTCCTGGTCAATTGTAAGCACTGGTATTGTGAAGTGGAAACGTCTAGGAGCAACAACGTCTCAGCTGCGTAGTGGTAGGCCACACAAGCTCACAGAACGGGACCGCCGAGTACTTAATGAAATGGGTTACCATGGCCGAGCAGCCACACACAAACCTAAGATCACCATGTGCAATGCCAAGCATTGGCTGCAGTTGTGTAAAGCTCACAGCCATTGGACTCTGGAGCAGTGGAAACGCGTTCTCTGGAGTGATGAATCACGCTTCACCATCTGGGTTTGGCGGATGCCAGGAGAACGCTACCTGCCCCAATGCATAGTGCCAACTGTAAAGTTTGGTGAAGGAGGAATAATGGTCTGGGGATGTTTTTCATGGTTCGGGCTAGGCCCCTTAGTTCCAGTAAAGGGAAATCTTAACATTACGGTATACAATGACATTCTAGATGATTCTATGCTTCCAACTTTGTGGCAACAGTTTGGGGAAGTCCCTTTCCTGTTTCTGCATGACAATGCCCCCGTGCACAAAGTGAGGTCCATACAGAAATGTTTGTTCTCGAGATCGGTGTGGAAGAGCTTGACTGGCCTGCACAGAGCCCTGACCTTTGGGATGAATTGGAACGCCGACTGTGAGCCAGGCCTAATCGTCCAACATCAGTGGCCGACCTCACTAATGCTCTTGTGGATGAATGGAAGCAAGTCCCCGCAGCAATGTTCCAACATCTAGTGGAAAGCCTTCCCTGAAGAGTGGAGGCTGTTATAGTAGTAAACGGGGGGACCAACTCCATATTAAGGCCCATGATTTTGGAATTAGATGTTCGACGAACAGGTGTCCACATACTTTTGGTAATGTAGTGTATGTTGTACTAGTCTAATCTATTGAGATTTGAGTACAAATCTGATTGGAGCTGCAGAGGATTATATGGTGTACTGGAAAATACAGATCAAATAACAGTAATGTAATGTTTAATAGTAGGAAGAGAGACATTTTCTGATTAACATCAAATGAATACTTAATTAGTGTTCCATTGTAGGAGTTCACACACAGTATTCTCTTGATTTCTCTTAGCCTCGCAACTGACTCTGTGCTCTCTGTCTGGTGATATGAATAAAAGCAGGGGAGAGGCAGAACTGAACACAGTAAATAAGCGGGTGCATCACTAATGATAGAGTAGAAGGTGCTGCATGGTCAATCCAACGTCTGCAGCGGCAGCATTTACGGTGATACAGCCTCTGCAGAAGTCAGGGCATTCATACTTCTTGCTCTCCACGAAGCAGCGCAGATTTATTATGAAGGAAGTTGTCAAGGAAGTGAGTTTGTGTTTATACAGGACCTCTCGCCCCCACCTACCGTCAACCAATTATGTCAATGCAGAGATTTACAGAGCCCTCCGCATTGTTACAACATTTGGGAGGCGCGCAGCAATGCGGTACAGAGCTCAATTTGGCCTCTGCATGCCTCCGGAGGAACCGCAATTACGTCACACCCTCCATACGGCGCCTCCGACCACATTTTCAGATCAAGCGCAAATTGGCTTTTAGGGATGATGGATATAGGATAATGACAGAGATGGGCCTAGATCTCATGTTGTCTCCAAATACATTCCATTTTGTCTTCAGATGCCCTGAGAGTTTGGAAACTAATTTAGCAGCACAGATGTGGGTAGTTTTCATGAAAGAGATACACACCACAATACACTTCAATAGTTCTCTGATCTCGCCTCAGACCTCCAGACACCACTATAGTAGCATTCCTTTTAATAATACAACACAGCACCCTCCTCTTCTCAGTGAACACTGTACTACTTCTACCCCTCTACTTAGCTAGAGTCCTCTCTCTCCCCAAGGCATGGAAGCCGCTAGCGCCTCCCCCCCAGGTTCCGACATCAAAGGAGAGGGTTCTTCTCCCCGTCCCATCCTC
The DNA here is from genome assembly GCA_030435695.1 of Brachymystax lenok tsinlingensis. NCBI lineage: Eukaryota > Metazoa > Chordata > Actinopteri > Salmoniformes > Salmonidae > Brachymystax > Brachymystax lenok. The sequence continues at coordinate 31,321,477 of CM059788.1, forward strand.
ACACCACACTGTTTCTATGATTTATTTTTGCAGACACTCTTATCCAGAGCGACTTTCAGGAGAAGTGCCTTGCTTGGTGTATCTCACCTAATCGTCTCAGGGATTTGAACCAACAACCTTTTGGTTACTGGCCCAACGCTCTAGGATACCTGCCACCCTAAAATACCCTTTCCTTATGTAACTGCTAACTACAGGCAGTAGGCTAATCTTTAGGAGACAAGACAGCAGTGGAGAATGTTAGTTCTTTCTGTGGGTTTTTCTTCCCTTCTATCAATGCATTATTTCTAAACTGCTGAGACGACAGACAGTGCCTCTCAGAACAGGTGAGCTCCAGACGAGCTCTTTGCGTAAAACACTGCAGTCTGGAATGTGCGTGTGTGTGTTCTCCCTTGCTGTAAGCTTTCGCTTGAAGGGACACTCCAAATTAAAGCAGACAAAGGCAATGAGCAGCATGAAAATAGGACAGCTCTTACAGGACTAGTTTAGGATTCTGCCTGAGCTGCAGGGGAGAGGATGATGAGCTGGTGTGCGGGGGATGCCCATTAGTAAGTGTATCATGGTTTTAGTAATACGACTGGCTCTTGCTCAGTGAGGTGCACTATAAATAGCTGCTCTTTTATGTATTGACACATCCCAAAAATGCAGCAGAAGACTCCAAACTGAACAAATCCAAAATCAAATATTCGTTGTCTTCAAACCCCTTGACTTTTTCCAACATTGTTTCCTCATCAATCTACACACAATTCCCCATAATGACTAAGCGAAAACAGATTTTTTTTACATTTCTGCACATTTATAAAAAATAAAAACAAAAATACCTTATTTACGTAAGTATTCAGTCCCTTTGCTATGAGACTTGAAATTGAGCTCAGGTGCATTCTGTTTCCATTGATCATCCTTGAGATGTTTCTACAACTTGATTGGAGTCCACCTGTGATAAATTCTATTGATTGGACATGATTTGGAAAGGCACACACCTGTCTATACAAGGTCCCACAGTTGACAGTGCATGTCAGAGCAAAAACCAAGATATGTGGTCGAAGGAAATGTCATTAGAGCTCCGAGACAGGATTGTGTCGAGGCACAGCTCTGGGGAAGGGTACCAAAACATTTCTGCAGCATTGAAGGTCCCCAAGAACACAGTGGCCTCCATCATTCTTAAATGGAAGAAGTTTGTAACCACCAAGACTCTTCTTAGAGCTAGTCGCTCGGCCAAACTGAGCAATCAGGGGAGAAGGGCCTTGTTCAGGGAAGTGACCAAGAACCAGATGGTCACTCTGACAGAGCCCCAGTGTTCCTCTGTGGAGATGGGAGAAGCTTCCAGAAGGACATCCATCTCTGCAGCACTCCACCCATCAGGATTTATGGTAGAGTGGCCAGACGGAAGCTACTCCTCAGTAAAAGGCACATGACAGCCCGCTTGGAGTTTGCCAAAAGGCACTTAAAGGACTCAGACCATGAGAAACAAAATTCTCGGGTCTGATGAAACCAATATTGAAATCTTTAGCCTGAATGCCAAGCGTCATGTATGGAGGAAACCTGGCACCATCCCTACGGTGAAGCATGGTGGTGGCAGCATCCTGCTGTGGGGATGTTTTTCAGTGGCAGGGACTGGGAGACTAGTCAGGATCAAGGGAAAGATGAACAGAGCAAAGTACAGAGAGATTCTTGATGAAAACCTGCTCCAGAGCGCTCTGGGCCTCAGACTGGGGTGAAGGTTCACCTTCCAACAGGACAACAACCCTAAGGACACAGCCAAGACAACGCAGGAGTGGCTTCAGGACAAGTCTCTGAATGTCCTTGCGTGGCCCAGCCAGAGCCCGGACTTGAACCAGATCTCTGGAGAGATCATCTCTGGAGAGATCTGAAAGTAGCTGTGCAGCGACGCTCCCCATCCAACCCAACAGAGCTTGAGACAAGAATTGGAGAAACTCCCCAAATACAGGTGTGCCCAGCTTGTTGGGTCATACCCAAGAAGACTTGAGGCTGTAATCGCTGCCAAAGGTGATTCAACAAAGTACAGAGTAAAGGGTCTGAATAATTATGTAAATGTGATATTTCAGTTTTATTTTATTTTTTTGCAAAAATTTCTACAAATCTGTTTTTGCTTTGTCATTATGGGTATTGTGTGTAGATTGATGAGAAGAAAAAAAATGCTATCCATTTTAGAATAAGGCTGTAATGTAACAAAATGTGGAAAAAGTCAAGGGGTCTGAATACTTTCCAAATGCATTCATCTGTCAAGATGTCATTATTGAAAAACTTTCATTGTTGCATCTAGTTCGGTTGTCCTCAGAGAGCTAGCTAGCTGGCTAGATAAAATCGTCCCTTTCCTAAATTAACCATGGATGGAGATAGGGATTTGGACTTGTGGTTTTACTTAATTCTCCATACTGGCCAATGATTATAAAGACGATTCGGATCCAACCATAAAATAATACATTGCCCCTGGCCTGAGAGTATGGAAGATCAACATTTTGCTAGATGTTGTATGCTAATGTTAACTATCTGGCCTGGCTTATCGTTGCCTATAAAAGGAAGTTAGGCTAGCGAGTAAGTGTTTTAGCCAGGTAGCCTAAGAGTATGACAACAAAAACTAAAAGCATGTCATGTATGACAGTCATAGACCATTTAGGCAGAGGAGAATGGCATTTGCGTTTCTTTACAAGTAGGATGAGTCAACATGTTTTTTCAACTTACGCACACACACACAAATCAGTACCATGGACAGCCACATCATATTTAGCTTATGTTGATTGAACTGAATAGTTTTTTGGTATCTTTTAGTTGTCACTGTTTTAGACTAAGCATAGGTAATTAGATGATGTTGAAATGTTGAAGTTGGAATGGTGCTGGAATAGTCGAGGCAGCTCCTGTTTTCTTTGTGACTTGCGGTAACTCTCAGTGGTTCTAAATCAATAGTTGTTTAATAGTCCGAAAATGTCGGAAACATTACTTTGCTTGACCATGCTGTAGGTCATATACTGTTTGTTGCATGCAATATGTTTTGTGGACTTGTTCTCCGGTTTTGTAATGAAACAAATGTAAATGTGTGGTTGAATTTATTCTGCCACTGTGTCTTATTATTGTCTCAGCCTTAAGCATATATATCACGGTGTCAAAGCATATGTGATTCCCCTGTGATTTTACCCACACACCACTACTGCATAAACAATATTCATATCTGTCTTTCCACATATTCTATTTGAAATGACATTCCTGAATGTCTTAATTGTGTTAGTGTAGTAGATCTCATTCATGAACTCATAAATGAAACATGTAGTTGACCTATGTTATATTGGGAAAGTGAAATGCTTTCAGTGAGCATTTCAGGAGCATGTGAGCATGTGAACATTGAAACAATCCTTGAGAGAGGCCTGGGAAGTGAAGAGCTTCTGAGAGAATGGCAGTCCTCTCCTGCTATTGGTCCAGCACCCCATACTGGCTTTGTAAATCCATATTGTATATCAATGTGTATGATGTTGGTATGATTAGTACAGCATATCACAGAATATAATCACGGTACTGTAGTAGCTATGTCCTATGGGCCAGCACATCTAACACAAACCTCACACAAATGAGAAAGGTAAGACAAAACCACAAACTTAAAACCACCAAATTTACACAAACCATATAGAATAGAGGGAATTATCCGGATTTATATTTATATCTGAAGGTGCAGATAGATTTACCTTGAAACTTGAATGCCTCGATGTGGACCCAGAGACAGAGGTCCTCGTTATCGCAGTCGCAGCTCCAGGAATTCCCGCTGAGGCCGACCGAGCGCAGGGTGGGCAGCGCGATGAGAGAACTGATGTTGAGCACCGTCAGGTTGTTCCGGCTCACGTCCAGCACCTGCAGCGCCGAGTTCTTCGCGAAAGCGTCCGAGTGGATGTCCGACAGGCCGGGGTTGTCCGTCATTCTCAGCATCACGAGGCTGGAGAGCGGCCCGAACGTCCTGTCCTCTATCCGCGTTAAGGTGTTGAAGGACAAGTCCAGGTAAGCAAGCTTCCCCAGGTTCCCGAATGTGGACATAGAAATCTCCGTCAGGGAATTGTTGCTACAGTCCAAGTACACCAAGTCCGACAGGTAGTTGAGCTGCAACGGTGGCAGCTCCACGATGCGGTTGTTGGAGATGATGAGCTGCCGCGTGGCCAGCGGCAGGTCAGTGGGGAAGGCGGTGAGGTGCTGCCCGGCGCACTGGACCACCAGCTGGTCATCGCACACGCATCGTGCCGGGCATCCCACTGTCAGAGCTGGGGACGGGGCCACCCCCATGACGAGGATCAGCAGAATGATGAGCCGCAAGGATTGCGCGCTGGGCTGCGGGGCAAGACGCATGACACTGGTGAGGACTTCATCAATTACGTTTGGACAAACCACGCCACATTACTCATTGATAGCCTATGTCCTCTGCCAGCTAGGGCCTATCAGTTAGCCTAACGTAAATGCTATTAACTATTTAGAATTATTAAATTATAGTTACCTGATAATGAGGTTTGACGTTGGCCACTTGTCCTTGCAAGTTTGTGTAGTTCATTCCGAGAGTCGCCTCACGTTTTGGTTCCCGTGCGTATCCATTATAGTGGAACTGATGGACTCCAGACGCCCAAGCGCCTTCTCAGTTCCAATTCGCTGTAATTCTACTTGGTCGATTAGAGAGTGTTTCTTCTAGTATCAATCATTTTTGTGTAACAACTGCCATTTGAACTTAATATGCAGGAGAGTTCGTTCGCGCGTCGTAGCCTCCTAGTGTTATAATAGTATTTGGACTCCTGCAAGTGTGGTTGTCTGACTGCCCTCTCTGAAACTGAGCCGCGAATGAGAATGTGGGCGGTATGGTGAACTCTCACTGCTCACGCGTTGGATCGAGTGTGTGAGGAGAGAGAGGACGGAGCTAAAGAAAGCCTAAATAACTGGAGTCAAGCGGTCACACAAGCTAGGAGAGGTTACCTAATTCTACCAATGCACCCAAATCGTTCTGGAAATAGAATGCCCAGGGTATAGCCAATTGTGACACTATAATGGCCAGAACACAGAACACTCTATCTCAATGTATTTATTTATCAATTAAATTAAATGACCTAGTGCCCATTTAAAGATGGCATGATGGTTATTACACTGTCATAAATTGTCATATGTGTGTGTCTATTTTAGTGTGTGTGTGTGTGTGTCTAGTATCATATTCCAGTCTAGCCGGATGCACTTAGAGTGCCAGTCTACTTGGGCATGGAGCCACATGTCCCTATTTCACTATTATTGTTATATAACCTACAACATTGACATGGCAAGAGCCAGTTTACACAACTTTTCTCCCATAAGCGCACATACACATGGATTTCCTATTGCATCTCTCTCTCTCTCTCTCTCTCTCTCTCTCTCTCTCTCTCTCTCTCTCTCTCTCTCTCTCTCTCTCTCTCTCTCCCTGTATTCATGTGTAGGTGTTGAAGTGCTGATTCAGATTCAGCAGCATGGTGGGAGGACAGATGTGATGCTGGAGAGGGATTATAATAATAATTAATAATTCATTCAACATCTATAGTGCTTTTCATTACAAAAAGAATCTCAAAGCACTTGCCAGAAAAATGCCTGTCAACAACTGAAAGAGAGACAGACAGTGTGCCAGTCAGCAAGAGATAATAACGTCAGGGACAGTGCATGAAATCAAGCCTTCATCCACAATTATGTCCCTGCTTCAAAAAAGAACAAAGAAGCATTACCAATCTGAGAGCATTTATTCACACTTTTCATAATGGGATATAGTCATAATCCTTTCTCTGAGACCAAAGTCTCAAAGCTTCTGCCATTCGGAAAGTGTACTTATTGCTGCTGTTTACTAAAGTTATAGTGCCATCTAGTGATGTAGTATTGTAAAAAATATTGTAAAACAGGATTCCTTACCCTATGACCAACACTTAGAATGTAAGTTGAATGTTGGGCCTATCAATTATTTACATTTGATATTGAGAAGAATTAGTATGACATAATGTGCCAAACGGAAACAAAAACCAAACGGATTAAAACAAATGTAACTTGAAAAAAAACACACTAGTGAAATTAACACTTATCTTAACACAAATGAATTAACAGAAGTTAATACTGAAATGGTCCTATGACTAAACCCCCTCTAATCCATGGCCACACTTTATAGTCTGGTGAAATTACTTTCTGTAGATAAGAGCCGGCAGAATCATTCTTTGAATGGGACTCTATGAATGATATACAAGGGCAGTAAAACTGATTCCAGATTAATTACTTTCTATCAAAAACTGTAGTGAACATAAGGGAACTTCCCTCACGCATGACATTGTCACAATGACTAGGCTGAACAGAGAACCAGAGCTCAAGGGGTTTGTGAGTCAGATATGGCCCTGTTTTAACACACATAGGAAAATGAAGAGGTTGCACTCAAATAAACATACTTTAAATAGACTAATGAAACACTAACTGTAAATAAAGTTATTCTATTAATTTCACTCTATTTTATTATATTACTCAATGTCATGCTAAAACACTGAATTATTGGTAGAAGTCCTACAATCTGATACAGCCCAAATGAACTCTACCCCACTAGGGGGAGGCACCACGCCTCTTCTGTGTGTTTAGATAGGACTGACTCCATTACGAGTAGACGACACAGGATTACTGACTGACAGCAGACGGACCACTTTCAATTGCGAACATTATTCAGATCGTCATTAACAGGTAAATAACATTATTTTACAAACGGTATTCAACGTTATGTATTGTTGCTGGATAGCTTATAACGTTGCACTCCTAGTTCTCCATTGGCCATGTTCGAGAGGATCAACAACGCAATGTATTGATTGACTGATCTACAAATACTAATGGGTAGTTATTTATAATGCAAGGTGATTTGTAGATCAGTCAGTCGGCAGTCGCCTGCAATCGTTAAGATGCACTCGAACACTGGATTTGTTTTGGGAGCTTTTAGCGTAGGGGTGTCAAACTCATTCCATGGAGGACCTAGTCGTGTCTGCGTTTTTTTGTCTCCTTTCGATTAAGACCTAGACAACCAGGTGAGGGGAGGTCCTCGCTATTCAGTGACTTTAATTCGTAAATAAATTACAAGGGACGACCGAAAGCGCGCAGACACTTGGCCCTCGGTGGAGTTAGGCATGTGTTTTAGCGCATCAAGTTCAACTGAATTACTCGCTTGAAAATGCGTAGATATGCGCCTTTTACGTAGGCTATTGTTTATTTGTAACTTTTATGTGTGGTGTACTACATGCATAGATGGTTATTTTGTGTCACATTTTGAGAACTTTGCTGAGGGAAAGGGTTTTTCCAGTTTAGTATCCTAACAATAGGCTACAATAGACAGAATAAGCACATTCCATATTAGCATAGAAGCCTATTTTCCAAGACAATGGAATATATTCTGGTTTCAACGACTTGCCACTTATCTAATGCAATTTATTAATTTAGGACTTACTAACTCATCCGTTTACTTATTGGACTTTCAACCAGTATCTTATCTACAGTTAATGTGATAAGCGGCAGGGTAGCCTAGTGGTTAGAGCGTTGGACTAGTAGTAACTGAAAGGTTGCAAGTTCAAATCCCCTGAACAGGCAGTTAACCCACTGTACCTAGGCCTCCATTGAAAATAAGACTTTGTTCTTAACTGGCTTGCCTAGTAAAAGGAATGTGAAAGTGGGATTGTGTTTTTCTCTTGCAGCAAGAGATCAGTGCCAGAATGGTTGTGCTGTCTAAAGAATATGGGTATGTGGTTCTCACTGGTGTTGCCAGCATGGTCATGGTCGCCCACCTCGCCGTGAAAGTTGGCAAAGCTCGCAAGAAGTACAAGATCAGTGTGAGTTGCCCGGGACCTGGCGCACTGTGTCGGCCAATGAATCATCTAAAGCTTAAACTAGGCTATAAAAACTCAGGATGGTTCCCCTGATTTTTCTCTTCTCTGTTGGACAGTACCCTCAGATGTACAGCAATGATCCAGACTCTGGAAATATCTTCAACTGCATCCAGCGAGCCCATCAGAACACGTATGTAGTATGAACATTTAGTATGTTCTTCACAGAGGCAGCAGAGGAAACAACCAGATGTTTGTTATAAAAACCAAAAATGTATTGTAATATCAGGTCAAAGTTATTTTTTTTCTTCTTTACAGCCTGGAGAGCTACCCTGCTTTCCTCTTCAGTCTGGCCATTGGTGGTCTGCATTGTCCTGTGAGTCCATAATTTATTCATTTACTATATGTTAGATTTGCGTACCATGCATCCCAGACTTTACAGCTAGATAGTCAGAGTACTCCATAAAGACACTCATCTGGATTCCCTTTTATTAAGACATTAAGACTCTTTAAGAGTCTTTTCTTTAACAGGGAGCCATTTGTGTTTCAGCGCCTAGTCAGTGGACTTGGAATGACATGGGTTATAAGCAGGGGAGATCTATGCATACGGATACTCCACTGGAGGTACGACAATTGATAAGTATGCTTATAATACAATATTTTATTAAAACAATATGGCAGCCTTTACTCAAGGGTTTTGTTCTATGTATTCCTTTCAGATCCTAAAAAAAGGATGCCAGGGTTATCCGGGAACATTGCTCTGCTGGGCATGATTCTGACCGTAGCCAGTTTTGGCAGAACACTGTTAGGCTGTGGTGACTGGGTGAGGCCTGGGATGAGACCAGGATGAGGTTTTCATCTCCCCCTTCCCGCTGCCATTCCTGCTACCTTCTTCAGTGAGAGGCACTGCAGTCCCCACCTGACCCCAGTCTATTAGTAGTTGAAGGATGTCCTTTGTTGGCATCCGTACTTGTGTATGATATGTACAGACAGCGTTCAGTAAACATTTGGAAAGAGATGGCCACGGCTGTTAGTTTATCATTCCATAACTACCACACCACACCAACTCCTCCCAGACCCCCTCCTAAACACTGATAGGCCCAGATAAGCTGTTCATGGTGCTTCACCTGCTACTCTTTGTGAAGAGTGTGGTATTTTTTATGCATAATGTTGCCAAAACTGTATTCCACAGGAGGTTGGTGGCACCTTAATTGGAGAGGACGGGCTCGTGTTAATGGCTGGAGCAGAATTATTTGGAATGGCATCAAACACATGGTTTCCAGGTGTTTTATGCCATTCCATTCTCTCCATACCTGCCATAATTAGGAGCCGTCCTATCCTCAGCATCCTCCTGTGCTGTATTCTAAATGAAATTCTAATGTAGAAAATGATCATGGAAAATGGGCTTGAAATAAATATTAAATAACATTTCTAGGTTCTATCATGGACTTGTGTTTTAATGTTTGTATCCATGGGCATGAGGTGTGTGTGGAGAATATGGAGATGTTATTGCTTCAGAAGAACCAGAGTGAACCAAGAGGTTAATGTGTGTGGTTGTCCTCATTGATCTGCATAGTTGTCCTAAGTTCACACCTTTTAGTCAGTTAGCAGACGCTCTTATCCAGAACAATTTACAGGAGCAATTAGGGTTAAGTGCCTTGCTCAAGGGCATATCGGCAGATTTTTTCAACTAGTTGGCTCGAGGATTCAAACCAGCAACCTTTTGGTTATTGGCCCAACTTTTGTTACCACTCGGCTACCTGCTGCCCCATCACCTCTAAGCCTACATGCAGGCACAATAAATGCTTTACTCTTATCTTAGCCATTAGGCAATGTTCTGTTCGTGTTTGGGTTAGATCTGGGGACTGTACTACACTGAACGAAAATATAAACACAACATGTAAAGTGTTGGTCCCATGTTTCATGAGCTGAAATAATAGATCCCAGAAATGTTCCATATGCACAAAAAGCTAATTTCTCTGTTAGTGCGAATTTTCTCCTTTGCTAAAATAATCCATCCACCTGACAGGTGTGGCATATCAAGAAGCTGATTAAACAGCATAATCATTTCACAGGTGCACCTTGTGCTGGGGACAATACAAAGCCACTCTAAAATGTGCAGTTTTGTCACACAACACAATGCCACAGATATCTAAAGTTTTGAGGGAGCGTGCTATTGGCATTCTGACTGCAGGAATGTCCACCAGAGTTGTTGCTAAAGATTTTAATGTTCATAAGCTGCCTCCAACGTCGTTTTAGAGAATTTGGCAGTATGTCCAACCGGCCTCACAACCGCAGACCACATGTAAGGTGTATTGGCGAGCAGTTTACTGATGAGTGCCCCATGGTGGCGGTGGGGTTATGGTATGGGCAGGCACAAGCTACGGACAACAAACACTATTGCATTTTATCGATGTCCATTTTAATGCACAGTGATACCGTGACGAGATCCTGAGGCCCATTCTCGTGCCATTTAGCCGCCGCCATCACCTCATATTGCAGCATGATAATGCACAGCTCCATGTCGCAAGGATCTGTTTACAATTCCTGGAAACTGAAAATGTCCCAGTTCTTCCATGGCCCACAAACTCACCAGACAAGTCAACCATTGAGTATATTTGGGATGCTCTGGATCGACGTGTACGACAGAGTGTTCCAGTTCTCGCCAATATCCAGCAACTTCGCACAGCCAGTGAAGAGGAGTGGGAAATTTGTTCCCAAGTATTCTCACACATAATAGAGAGACGTGTGATCTTATTCAAATGTAAGCAAGGTTTAAAATTATTATGTTTTAGTCAAACAGTATGTGTGTTTGGGTTTCTTGTGGTCAATTAGCAGTCTACAATTTATTTGTAATTATGTCCCAGGCCCCCCGACCATCCACTCAAGAAGAAATCAGCCCTTGGCTGAATCTAGTTGATGATCCCTGTTTTAAGGTATCTGTGACTAACAGATGCATATTTTTGTTCCATATAATTAACAATACAATAGCTCTCTGAACTTAGCTCTCTCCTCATTATGCTGTAGAGTCATAGGCACACAGCAAAAAGGGTTTAGGTTTTATTATTAAAAAAGTCAATTTTTACAGTTAACCCTGCAACTGTATGTCAACCTCTTACATCACTTTTGGCACTTACAGGTAAATCACAAGTAAAACACTTAAACACTGTAAATATGATTTGTTGCAGTGCACAACAAAAAGTTATTTTCTTCAGGTAATTTTCTATCTAAATGTAACTTAAAATCTCATAGTTCTAAAACATACTCTGCTGTTTCTGCATTTTATTATTTCCAATTAACTTAAATGATCATTTTCTGAGACACTCATAAATATTAAGTAAATAGTTAATAAATATCTAATTACATAATTTCCTATGGCTTATAAATAAATACTAAGCATACATTTTGCATTTACATTTTGATAATACTATACTTTGCACCATTTGTGTTTAACAATGTTTATTAGCTGATCACTTCCACATGAAGCACCACCGTCTCATCACCATTGGTGAACTTAACATTTCTCCTCAAAGTAGTCTATGAATTGGATCTGTATCTATATGGCTTTGAATCAAGTCAGGCTTATTGGAGGTGACCCCCTTTCTGCAGGAGCGGACTGGGACCAGAAATGGCCACTGGTATTTCTAACACACCGGCCCATTAGTTTACCTTGAGGCCCCCATTATTAGCCAGATCATCATCATTTTGCACAAACAAACCCAGTTAGACAGGCCCACTGGGCTAAAAATGGACCAGCCGCCCCTGCCTTTCTACACACCCAATCAAATTAGCTTCTCAACATTTGTTGGTTGACTGTTTTGGCTTACATTAACAGAATGTTTACTGGCTATCAAGTAAGACCAAGGATGGATTTTTCCAACCCACCAGGCATTCTGGTTTGAAAGAGCACTTCACTCATATTTGGTCAGTTCAAGGATTAGAATAGTTCTATAACATGGTTTATTGGAGACTGGTAAACATTTAAATAAAGTACCTCTACAGTAAGCATCTTTCACTCCCTTTCCATTTACCCTCGATTCTGGACTCAGGCAACAACATCCAACGTGACATTGTGTCTTCTTCATACAGTACCAACTCATTTAGGGGCTTTAGAGACTGTGAGAGCACTGTGACTGTTTCTATAACACATTAAAGTGCAGCTTGTGCTGTGCATGACCTGTATCAGGAGGAGGGGGTGCATTACAAAGGGAACTCGTCTCTGAAGAACAAAACAGACCCCCGTGCAGATGAGACGTCCGAGAGTTTCAAAGGGATATTGAGGGTGTTGGCCTAATGTTTAAACGGAACCTCTGATGTTGGCCTAATGTTGAAACCTCTGATGTTGGCCTAGTTTTGAAACCCCTCATTGGGTATTGAAAGCCCTCTCATTGTTAACAGAACACAATCAAATTGGAAACTGCTCAGAAGGGGAAATCATAGGGAGTCAACATGGGCGCTGGTGGAGGGCCTCAAGTCCAGTCAAAAGCTTTGCCAGGATTCAAAATGGCAGCCCATTGGGTGTCTGCTGTGTAGCTGTGCTAGAAGAAAAGTTGACTGTTGTTGATGAGAAGTTTCCATCATCAGTAAGTGTAAGTGTATCTGGAAAGTGGCGTGTCTTCCATCAACTCGTCCTGGACAGGAAGACAAAACAAGAGAGTCATAATGTTGCCAAACACTATATCACTTGAAATGAATTGAAATCATATATCTCACATTAATAAAATGTCATGCCATAGAAGACCTGACTCTAACATGTCCAGTATAGTATGGTCACCATGGGTAGATCTTGCAGTCGGTGGAAGTCCGGGTGGTCGGTCCGTTGGCGGAACTTGAGGAAGAGGATGACAGAGACTACGGCTGTGGTGACGATGAAGACAGAGACCAGGCCAGCCAGCACAGGGTCCAGAGGAGAGTGGAGGTGTGGCCCTTTGTCTGGAACAACACGTTAACTGATTTATTGATTGATTGGCTAATTAGTTGAGTAATTTGTTAACTTTATAATGAGTGAATAATTTGATTGGTTAATTGGTATATTATCACCTTACCCTCATCTCCAACGTTGAGCTCCGATGGAACCTCCTGTTGAGGCGGGCTGACAGGGACGTGGACTGGGGCAGAGGTCTGGGGGTGCTCCATGGTGAGGGGTTGGGTTGGGGAAGGGATCAAGGCAAAGGTGCTGGGTTGGACAGAGGACTGGATCGGTATTAAAACATGGGATGGAAGTGGGGTGGTATCTAAGGCAGGAGGAGTAGAGGTGGTGAGGTGGCCTCCAGCGAAGCCAGGGTGGGTAGTGCCCCCTAGGGTGGAGGGGTGGCTAGTAGTGTCCCCTAGGTTGGAGGGGTGGCTAGTAGTGTCCACTAGGTTGGAGGGCAGTCCTGCAGGGGAGGTGCTCTTCACAGGGGAGGAGGAGGAGCCATCTGGAGCGGCTGAGTGATAATCACATAGAAATATAAATACGACAGTATTACATACAGACAGTATTACACACTGTACATACAGTATCTCTATGGAAGATACAGAGAAAGGTTCCGCAATGAGTCTTTTTTCATGTACCATCATTACTGCTTCTCCTAAATGAGGTTCTACTCATTGTTATTTGAAACCAAAAGGAGAGGAATGCGAGAGAGAGAGAGAGATATTGAAATCTGGATGGTATTATGTCATATTGTGTGTTTTGTCAGACAGAAGAGGCATCAGACACAGCAGACTCACTCAGCATCGACAGAGACAGTTATATTTGTTAAAATGACACCTCCTACATCAGGTTGCCACATCCCCCTCTATACCGCTCAACACCCCTCTACTCCCTGTTGCCAAGGCACACAGGTAGCCAGGCCCAAGGCATACCATGATAGAAGGGAAAGATGGATACTTTCTATTCCCCTGGTATTCTGCTTGATGGTGGGTGGAGCCTGAGGCAAGCTTCTGTGTTTGCAAACAAGCAGCTTTTGCAGAATGCGGCTGTCTATTTTCAGACTGAACACTATATAAACAGAGCTACCAGCTGAGTGGAGTGGCTGAGAGAAAGTCACAGAGTAATATAATTACTATAGTATTACATAGACAGGACTACCTCAGGGTAACCATGGGGAATATAGACAGGCTTAATGACGCTGATAGAAGTGAAATATCCTTTGGGTTACAGTACCTGCGAGAGTGGCATTGTCTTGGGTGGTGGTAACAGTGTTGACTGTGTGTGCAGGTGGAGACGTGGTCATCTGATTGGTCACCGCCATGCCATCCCTGTCACCAGCGTCTGTAACAGAATCTGATTGGCGCAGCTTGTCGCTGTTGGTAACAGCTGGTTTGGTTGGGGCTCTATCCGCTTGGTCTGGTGAGATCTGATTGGCAGGACCTGGTTCTGGCCCCGGATCCCCATCTTCATTGACAATTGGGAGGACTTGGGATGCAGTAGACACACCCTCACGCTGGAGGGCAACTGGGAGGAAGACAGGGGGCAAAGCAGTGCTCTGACCTACAAGAAAATAATGACGATGTCACTGTATAAATATAATGTCCTGGTGCTCCATGTTGTTGTGAATAGATTAATTACTGATACTGGTAGACATTACAAAAGCATGACTGGGAAATAAATATTTATTGATTATTTTTCCTTTCCACTTGACCTGAGCAGGAAAAACACAGGGCTCTGGTCAGGCCCTAGTCATGATTTTTGGCATTTTCATGTATGACTAGTGTATTGAACATGCCATTGAATTGATCATTGTTTTAGTATATTGAGTGTTGAATAGATAATGTGCCAGTGGCCTGTAGCACTGTGGTGTTATATAATTAGGCATCCATAGCCTGGTGAGCATACGTGGTTATTTCTGAAAGGGGATACAACACTTCATCCTCCATTCTCTTATCAGCAATACTAATTGATCTGCTCGTTGATCATGTCATGTGATATACTTATGTTATGAAATATTCATAATAAGAGCAGTTGGCAAACAATCCAAATGCAATAGGCTGTACAAAAACATGTTTTCATAGGCTTACTGGAATATGAGACTACAGTACTGAACGAGTAGGCATTTAAATAAGAATGCAATACTCACAAGAATAATTGATTAAGTATATCAAGCAGGGTTAGGTTAAATTCCAATTTAATTTGAAATTCCAATTATATTATTGAATTCAGTAATGAATTTAAATTGAATTTGAATTGTAAACACATTTAATCTTTGGAATTTAATTGAATTGGAATTCAATATTTGTACATTTCCCAGGTAATGGAATTAATCAACTTAGTATAAAAAATTGACTACAGGATTTGTTTTAAATAATTTTAACTTGTATTTCTATATTTCCATTATAGCGAGGCTGTCTGAACAGTGAAATGATCAGCCTCAAAACCTGAGGGAATTGAATTCAAATTTGTGGAACTGTTTTGTTCATAATATTGAATTAGAATGTAATTATTGCAATTGACCTAATTTGGAATAGTAAGGAATTGAATTATCTCTGAATTCAAAAACTGGCCTGGAATTTGAATTTAATTAAATGGAATTTACAGGGAGAGGTAATAAAATTAGAATAGAATTTGGGGAATTAACCCCAACCCTGATATCAAGCAAAAGATCAGGCAAAATATGTTGAGCAATTCAAAGAATGTTCCTATTGGCCTGTTATGTCAATAAAAATATCCTTCCCGATAATAACCTCCTAATAACCCGCACTGACAGCTAGCCCTAGTGTATGACCAGTCGATAAACACTGCCAAATGAGATTGGTAACATGACATCTACATTTAGCCTACATTATACAAATTGTCATCAGAATATCAGAATAACTGTCATCAGAATATTTTGTGATGATAAAGTAAACTGAATGACGAGCACAAAATATCTCTTCTCTGCGGACTGTTTATTCTAAACACAGCACACACACCGACACCTACCCTTTGTCTGCGATGATCTGGTAAGGATCACCAAAGCACAAACCACTAGATGAATTTCAATGTTCATTTCAGGTGCCGCTTTCGTGGATATGATGATAAAACGTTCAACGGCTTTTAAACGCCCGTTCTCTTCTATGCTAGAGCGTACTCTTTGCTGTTCTTTTGGTTGGTTATCTGACAGAGAACAGCATTGCTAAAAAAATACAGAATGGTGTGGTATTAGAGGATATGAAAGAAGGGGTGGGGTTGAAATGCCTATATGACGCGCGGTGCGCAATGTAGGACTAGCGCACCGCGTAACACACAAAGTGAGTGTCTGCGCTGCTCCGTCAGGACGATGTCTGTCGATGTTAAAGGCCCACAGTGTGTTCTGAATGTGTCACTGTCACGGTCTCACTTCCATTGCTTGCCCACGACCGCCCTTCCCATTAAAAGGGGGCACGCTGCACCCTAGTCAGCTGTCACTGCATTCCGCGTGCGCTCCTCATTGCTCCCTGATTAAAACAAGTATTTCTAGGCATTCCTTTATCAGAAATACTGATAGGCCCTACACAGGTAGAGTTAGGGATCAGTTTTAAAGATTCACTATGTTCTTATGCTTATGAGAAAATTATAAAGACCAACATTTCCCTCTTAAACATTTCCCGAATTAGCCTAATTTACCAACAGAGGTCAGTGTTTCAATTAGGCTCCTGTCATACGCTGCTAGACCTCTGGTTTGTGGTCAGCACTACGGTCAGCACAGGTGTCAGTCACAAAGGACAATGAATGCTGAGTCTCTTAACGACAACTAACTTTTAACAAGTAGCAGGCTGGCCTTCTGCCAGGGGCCGCCTCTGTGTCATCAACAGCACTGTCTGATAGAGGGAGACGTTTTAAAGCCCACGGATCGCAGGCAGCAAGCGCAAAAATCTAAGAGCGGACATTAACTGAAGAGTTTCCATTACACAGCTTGTCATCTACGGGATGGAGCCCCCTGACAGCTCCGTGCAGAGCCCCGACCTCGGGTCTTTAGAATTAACCGTGGAAAACGTCGAAACAGTAAGTTGTCGAACTCATACAGTGCGCGACAGAGAAGTGGTTCGTTTGATGCAGTAGGCTACCAACAATGACAGCTCTCATTCAGTCTGAAAGCAATTTGTTCTTCTCAGTCAAGTCTTTCTAAAAATCTCATCAGCATTGTGGTTTTATGCTTTGTGACTATGATAATTATTAGGCCTCCATATTATTTACCAAATAGCCCAAATAGGCTACACAAATGTAGGCCTATTGGTTGACAGTTGGGAAAATGCACAGACTATTTACAATGGAATTTTGACCTTTAACAAATAGGCTACAGAATAGCTTTTGAATTAATATTTCACAATGGGAAGTTCATATGGAGTAAGCTAGTTCAATGGGATATAGAGAGAAGGGAGCTGTTGTAATATGATATCAGTTACAAACATACTGTGCTAATTATAACCACCACCATGTGCTTGGGATTAGTTGCCATTAGCAACAGCACTCACTCATGCAGAGTTGGCCATGCTGTGTGCTTTGGAGGCCGCTGCACTACTCCCCTCTTACATTCCTTATCAGTGACAGTCATGCCTTCAAGGACACATTGTATGAAAAGGACTCCGGTCACTTTTTAATTTCCCTCCCTATTGTAAATTAAATTAATTGAATTGGAAATGTCCTCTCCTCCCTCCTCTAGGCCCTCCAGCAGCTGTACTATGACCCGGACATGGAGCATAAGAATGTGGCTCAGCAGTGGCTGACTCAGGCCCAGACCTCCCGTCAGGCCTGGCAGTTCTGCTGGCCTCTGCTCAGCCCAGACAAGGTCCGCTCCACAGCACCATCCTACAACCTCCCCTGTACTTTCTAGACTCTGTTGTGTAGTAATCATTCCTTTCCTGCTTGTATATTACTCCTTGGCCCTACTCATAATAACCCTGTATAACGCTGTATTCTTCTCACTATTGCACCATTGTCAAAACAGCTTCCTGAGATCCAGTTCTTTGGCGCCAGCACCCTTCACACCAAGATCTCCTGTCACTGGGCCGACCTCCCCACAGACCAACACCAGACACTGAGGATGCAGCTCCTTTCCCACATCTCCCACTTCTCCTCTGGGCCAAAGATGGTACTGACCAGGCTGTGTGTGGCCCTGGCCTCCCTGGCCCTCCACACCATGCCCCAGGCCTGGCCCCAGGCTGTGGCTGACATGGTCAGGGTCTACCAGCCAGAGAAGGCTGGGGATCAGGGCGGAAGTCAGGGTGGGGCTGGGGTTGGTGGAGGAGGTGGGGCAGAGGAGGAAGTGAACGCCCACGCACACTGCCTGGCCCTGCTGGAGCTCCTCACCGTGCTGCCAGAAGAGTTCCAAAGCTGCCGGCTGCCCCAGGCCCGTCGTGCCCAGCTGAGAGAGGCCTTGGCTGGGGAGTGGACGGCGGTATGTCCCCTGCTGCGCCAGCTGCTCCAGAGACAGGAGGGCAACAGCCAGGTGAAGGAGCGGGCCCTACGGTGCTTGTCTAGCTGGGTGGGACTGGATGTTCCTCTGCATGGGGAGAGCGAGGGGCTGCTGCAGGACTGTTTTGCTGCTCTGTCAGACCCAGAGCTGTTTGACACTGCCGTGGAGACCATTGTCAGCTCTATATCCCAACCTGACTGCCAGAGGTGAGATAGACGCACACACACACATGGACTGGCCCCAGACAGACAGACACACACACATGGACAGACAGACAGACAGACAGACAGACAGACAGACACACACACACACACACACACACACACACACACACACACACAGAGCACTTTGATATTGAGTTGTGTTGAGACGCATTATATTGACTCAGCATACATTTGTGCATGTGTGTGTTCAGATACACTGATGCTCTGGTGAACTTGATGCCCCTGGTGCTGGGTCTCCATGACCAGCTGAAAGCCGCAGCGAGGGACGGAGACATGGAGACCTCCCATGGCATCTGTCGCATCGCTGTAGCTCTGGGGGAAACACACTCCAGGTACACACACCTTTAGGTTAGGGCTTGGGCTATGTTACTGGATAGTTAGTTTGCTAACTATCTAACTAAAGTTTGCTGATACTTAATTGAACATCTATGAACCATCTGTGGTGTTGGTATTAAGTGATAACCAGTTTTCTTGGCTCATTATGGACCTGTTTCACCTCATCTCCCTGGGTGCGGCTTTGTGGAACAGGACTCTTCTGGAACAGGTGGAACACTGGCAGGGATACCTGGCCCTAGTCAACATGATCTTGTTCTGTACTGGCATCCCCGGGCACTACCCAGTCAACGAGACCACCAGCTCCCTCACACTCACCTTCTGGTACACTCTGCAGGTATGTACCCAACACCCTAACCCCTACACCCTAATCCTGGACACTACCCAGTAAACAAGACCACTAGCTCCTTCACCTTTTGGTACACTCTGCAGGTATTGGTGTAGGGTTTGGGTTAGGGTTAGTGGTTAAACCTACAATGCTGAAGAGGAAGTACCTCATCTGTACATTGTAGCATGGCCACTTCCTGATGGCTACTTCCTGTGGTTCCAGGATGACATCCTGTCATTTGAGGAGGACAAGCAGGTAGTCTACCTGCAGGTCTACAGACCAGTCTACTTCCAGCTGGTGGACGTCCTGCTCCACAAGGCCCACTTCCCTTCAGAGCAGGACTATACTTCCTGGTCCTCAGATGACAAGGAGCAGTTCAGGATCTACAGGTAAACAGGAAGTTTACTTCTACAGAAGGGATGGGAGTTGTTGTCCTTGGGGGAGCTCTTTGATTTTCACTTGAGAATTTACATTATTTGACCCAAGATTATTTTATACAATGTATGTTATGCTTTATCCAACACTAGTTTCTAGTCGACAGATCTGTTTAATGTTTTGACCAAAGTATTTAATTTGGAATAGAGCAGAGCGCCCTGGGCACATTGTGATTATACTGCATGTGTGTTTTGTGTGGTAGAGTCGACATATCAGACACTCTGATGTATGTGTACGAGATCCTGGGGGCGGAGCTTCTCAGTAATCTCTATGATAGACTGGGCCGACTGCTGATGGACACGGAGAGACCGGCAGCATGGCAGGTCAGTACAGCCACCAATTTACATAAATACAGTACTCACACAACAATGCGTCACACATACAAAGACATACACTAGTGTTCAAAAGTTTGGGGTCACTTAGAAATGTCCTTGTT
Organism: Brachymystax lenok tsinlingensis; assembly: GCA_030435695.1. Lineage (NCBI taxonomy): Eukaryota > Metazoa > Chordata > Actinopteri > Salmoniformes > Salmonidae > Brachymystax > Brachymystax lenok. The sequence continues at coordinate 31,341,417 of CM059788.1, forward strand.
TTTGAAAGAAAAGCACATTTGTTGTCAATTAAAATAACATGAAATTGATCAGAAATACAGTGTAGACATTGTTAATGTTGAAAATGACTATTGTAGCTGGAAACGGCTGATTTTGTGTCCCTGAACAAAGGGGGGGGGTCAAAATCAAAAGTAACAGTCAGTATTTGGTGTAGCCACCAGCTGCATTAAGTACTGCAGTGCATCTCCTCCTCATGGCCTGCACCAGATTTGCCAGTTCTTTCTGTGAGGTGTTACCCCACTCTTCCACTAAGGCACCTGCAAGTTCCCGGACATTTCTGGGGGGAATGGCCCTAGCCCTCACCCTCCGATCCAACAGGTCCCAGACGTGCTCAATGGGATTGAGATCCGAGCTCTTCGCTGGCTATGGCAGAACACTGACATTCCTGTCTTGCAGGAAATCACGCACAGAACGAGCAGTATGGCTGGTGGCATTGTCATGCTGGAGGTTCATGTCAGGATGAGCCTGCAGGAAGGGTACCACATGAGGGAGGAGGATGTCTTCCCTGTAACGCACAGCTTTGAGATTGCCTGCAATGACAACAAGCTCAGTCCGATGATGCTGTGACACACCGCCCCAGACCATGACGGACACTCCACCTCCAAATCGATCCCACTCCAGATTACAGGCCTCGGTGTAACGCTCATTCCATTCGACAATAAACGTGAATCCGACCATCACCCCTGGTGAGAAAAAACCGTGACTCGTCAGTGAAGAGCACTTTTTAACAGTCCTGTCTGGTCCAGCGACGGTGGGTTTGTGCCCATAGGCGACATTGTTGCCGGTGATGTGTGGTGAGGACCTGCCTTACAACAGGCCTACAAGCCCTCAGTCCAGCCTCTCTCAGCCTATTGCGGACAGTTTGAGCACTGATGGAGGGATTGTGCGTTTCTGGTGTAACTCGAGCAGTTGTTGTTGCCATCCTGTACCTGTCCCGCAAGTGTGATTTTCGGATGTACCGATCCTGTGCAGGTGTTGTTACACGTGGTCTGCCACTGCGAGGACGATCAGCTGTCCGTCCTGTCTCCTTGTAGTGCTGTCTTAGGCTTCTCACAGTACGGAGATTTATTGCCCTGACCACATCTTCAGTCCTCATGCCTCCTTGCAGCATGCCTAAGGCACGTTCATGCAGATGAGCAGGGACCCTAGGCATCTTTCTTTTGGTGTTTTTCAGAGTCAGTAGAAAGGCCTCTTTAGTGTCCTAAGTTTTCATAACTGTGACCTTAATTGCCTACCGTCTGTAAGCTGTTAGTGTCTTAACGACCGTTCCACAGGTGCATGTTCATTAATTGTTTATGGTTCATTGAACAAGCATGGGAAACTGTGTTTAAACCATTTACAATGAAGAACTGTGAAGTTATTTGGATTTTTACAAATTATCTTTGAAAGACAGGGTCCTGAAAAGGGGATACAAATATTGTGAATGTATTGTAATGTTTTTAAAATTGTATTAACTGCCAAAATGTTGCTGGACCCAGGAAGAGTAGCTGCTGCTTTGGCAGAAGCTAATGGGGACCCATAATAAATGCAAATACAAATCTCACTCTAGCTTCCTCTTCCTGGGACATGTTTTCTATTTTTCTTTTGTATTTTTCCAGGACACTGAGGCCCTTCTTTTTGGCTTCCAGGCTATAGCAGAGACCATAGACGTCAACTACTCTGACGTCATCCCAGGCCTCATCGGTCTGATCCCACGGATCAGTATAAGCAACATTCAGCTAGCTGACACCGTCATGTACACTATAGGTGCTAGCCAACATCTCAATCCAATTGTATTATAGTTTTCCCTAGCTACCTTTCTGTTTGTTCTGACCCTCCCTCTTTTCCCTACAATCTCTTTTCCTGTCTTTCTCCCTTTCTTTCTCTCTCTGTCTCTTTCCTTTATCTCCCACCCCAATTCTCTCGCTGACTAGGTTCTCTAGCGGAGTGGCTGGCGGACCATCCGGTGATGTTAGGCAGTGTATTACCAATGGTGCTCCAGGGCTTGGTGAAGGCTGAGCTGTCCGTGTCCAGCGTGTCCACTCTGAAGAGGATCTGTAGAGAGTGTCGTCACGACCTCGGCCCTTACGCCCATGACATCATGACCGTGTCACAGGTCTCTGTGACAATAAGATTCACAAAGCATGTGATGATAGATGCAGTGTACTGTAGCTCAAAATGTGGTGCGTGGTAACTGTGCTGTCATTCTTTTTTTACACTCATGTCAAGCATGCTCTTCCTTTCACAGGGCGTACTGGTCAAAGATATCCACAAGGTCAGTATAAATTCTTTGTCTTTGAAAAAAATGATCAAGTTTTAGACTGTTGCTGCTGATTGTTTATTTTCTGTAAATATAGGGATGGAATTTAAAACTATATTTGTGAATCCATGTGTGTGTGCAGAGCAGCCAGTGCATGTGGCTGATGCAGGGCCTGGGCTTCCTACTCTCTGCCTTGCCAATGGAAGAGATCCTGGGCAGCCTGACCACCCTCATCACCCCCCACATCCAGCGGCTAGACACACTGGCACACCAGGAGGTAAGAACAAGGAAATTATGCTTATACGGTGCACTTGGTCTGTGCAACCACCTAAAAGATACGTGTTGGACACAGACTTACAATACAGTAAAATTCAATGTAAATAGGTTCCATACTGTGTGTGTCTCTTTCCTGCCTGTTTTATCGTCCCACCCACTCTTACTGTAACCTTTGCTCCCAATGTATCTCTGTATTCAGTTTGTCTGGATCTAACCATCTCCCTCTCCCTTTGTGTAGCCCAGCCCCACTGCCAAGCTGTCTATCATCCACATCCTGGGTATGCTGTCCAGTCTGTTCACTACGCTGGACATCAGCAGGCAGGACGAGGGGTCAGAGGGCACCACCCCAGCTCAGGCCAGCCCCAACCCAGTGAGTCTCCTCCCAACTCTGTCTTCCTCACTTTATTTTGCCCTCTCTCTTTCTTTCTACACTCTCCCACCTTCTCCCATTCCCTGCCTCCCTCTTTCGCTCTCTCTGTCTCAGAACCTCTCTCACCACCCATAACTACTGTCATCCTGTTGACTTTGTCTGTGCCTGTGCCTGTGCCTGCGTCTGCGTCTGTCAGGTGGTGGTGGTCTTACAGCAGGTCTTCACATTGATCCAAACCATCCTCAGCAAGTGGCTCAGTGACTCAGAAGTAGTGGAGGTAAGGAATGTAATCTATATGTACATGAGAATGTTGCAACATTTAAATGGGTCTGTATGTCTATCTGAATATGTACTGTACATAGTTATACTGTTCTTCATTAGCCTGGAATCCGTAGTGAATATTGCTCCATTTCACTATTGTTTAACTTCTGAATCAGTAGTGAAACGAAGTGATATTCAGATTGGATTCCAGGCTAGATTCCCACTCTCTCACAGCATGTCTTCTCCCGTAGGCAGTGTGTGGGGTGTTTGAGAGGTCCGTAAAGACCCTCCTCAATGACTTTGCTCCCATGGTGCAACAGCTCAGTAAGATGCTGGGACAGATCTACAGCGCCTTCCCACAAGCCTCTGCTCTCGACCTCACACGCCAGGTGGGCCGCCACAGACCAACCATCCAAATCAGATTCAATGCTCCACAGGGTCGGGGTGAATCCCATTTCAACTAATTTCATTGAAAAGACCCCATAGAAAACAATGGCTGAATGGATATAGTCACTGATAGCTTGCCTTACACTTGGAAAATGTGCCCACAATGATTTCTATGAATTACTGGATCTCTTTCATTCTAGATGGTCCACATATTTGCAGATGAGAAAGATCATTTCAGCCCCATCCAGGCCCTTATTGAGCTGGTCACATCCACCACCCTGTCTATCTTCCAGCAAGGTAAGAGAAAGTAAATTGAGATTTGATTCTCACATCATCTTCCACATACAGTTGAAGTTGGAAGTTTACATACACTTAGGTTGGAGTCAAAAATGAAAACTTGTTTTTCAACCACTCCTCAAGTTTCTTGTTAACAAACTATAGTTTTGGCAAGTTGGTTAGGATATCTACTTTGTGCATGACACAAGTAATTTTTCCAACAATTGTTTACAGACTTCACTGTATCACAATTCCAGTGGGTCAGAAGTTTACATACACTAAGTTCACTGTGCCTTTAAGCAGCTTGGAACATTCCAGAAAATTATATCATGGCTTTAGAAGCTTCTGATAGACTAATTGACATAATTTGAGTCAATTGGAGGTGTACCTGTGGATGTATTTCAAGGCCTACCTTCAAACTCAGTGCCTCTTTGCTTGACATCATGGGGAAATCAAAATAAACCAAGACCTCAGAAAGACAATTGTAGACATCCACAAGTCTGGTTCATCCTTGGGAGCAGATTCCAAATGTCTGAAGGTACCACGTTCATCTGTACAAACAATAGTACGCAAGTATAAACACCATGGGACCACGCAGCCGTCATACCGCTCAGGAAGGAGACGCGTTCTGTCTCCTAGAGATGAATGTACTTTGGTGTGAAAAGTGCAAATCAATCCCAGAACAACAGCAAAGGACCTTGTGAAGACGCTGGAGGAAACAGGTACAAAAGTATCTATATCCACAGTCAAATGAGTCCTATATTGACATAACCTGAAAGGCCGCTCAGCAAGGAAGAAGCCACTGCTCCAAAACCGCCATAAATAAGCCAGAGAGAAATGTCCTCTGGCCTGATGAAACAAAAATAGAACTGTTTGGCCATAATGACCCTCGTTATGTTTGGAGGAAAAAGGGGGAGGCTTGCAGGCCGAAGAACACCATCCCAACCGTGAAACACAGGGTTGGCAGCATCATGTTGTGGGGATGCTTTGCTGCCGGAGGGACTGGTGCACTTCACAAAATATATGGCATCATGAGGAAGGAAAATTATGTGGATATATTGAAGCAACATCTCAAGACATCAGTCAGGAAGTTAAAGCTTGGTCGCGATGGGTCTTCCAAATGGACAATGACCCCAAGCATACTTCCAAAGTTGTGGCAAAATGGCTCAAGGACAACAAAGTCAAGGTATTGGTGGCCATCACAAAGCCCTGACCTCAAACCCATAGAAAATCTGTGGGCAGAACTGAAAAAGCGTGTGCAAGCAAGGAGGCCTACAAACCTAAGTCCGTTACACCAGCTCTGTCAGGAGGAATGGGCCTGAATTCACCCAACTTATTGTTACGGCTCCCCATAACGTTTGACCCAAGTTAAACAATTTAAAGGCAATGCTACCAAATACTAATTGAGTGTATGTAAATTTCTGACCCACTGAGAATGTAATGAAAGAAATAAAAGCTGAAATAAATCATTCTCTCTACTATTATTCTGACATTTCACATTCTTAAAATAAAGTAGTGATCCTAACTGACCTAAGACAGGGAATTTTTACTAGGATTAAATGTCAGGAATTGTGAAAAACTGAGTTTAACCTCTTGCGGATCGGATCCCCGTTACCGGGATCGATTTGACAACATCCGGTGAAATTGCAGAGCGCCAAATTCAAATTACAAAAATAGTCATATTAAACATTCATGAAAATACAAGTGTTATACACCATTCAAAATCTTAGAATCTTGGTAATTGAACCGCGTTGTCGGATTTACAATGGGCTTTACGGAGAAAGCAGAACATTGGATTGTCTGAGGACAGCGCCCCCACTTCCAACATATTATTCAAACCAGCACAGGCGTTACAAAATTTAAAATAGCGATAAAATAAATCACTTACCTTTGAAGATCTTCCTCTGTTTGCAATCCCAAGGGTCCCAGGAACACAAAGAATGGTCGTTTTGTTCAATAAAGTCCTTCTTTATATCCCAAAAAGTCAGTTTAGTTGGCGCTATGGAGTACTGTAATCCAGTCGTTCAATATGCAGACAAAGAAATACAAAAAGTTACCGGTAAAGTTTGTCCAAACAAGTCAAACGATGTTTCTAATTAATCCTAGTCTGTTCAATAGGGAAGAGAAATAACAAAGAGCGCGCACCCATTCACGCGTGCCAAAACACTAGTGTCCTTTTCATGAGCCACCTGGAAAAACTACAATTTCTTGTTCGTTTTTCAAAAAACAAGCCTGAAACCATGTCTAAAGACTGTTGACATCTAGTGGAAGCCATAGGAACTGCAATCTGGGAGCTATTTTACTGTATAGTCAATAGGGAGTCATAGGAAAGACTGTGACCTCAACAACAACAAAAATTATCCTCAGGTTTTTGCCTGCCATATCAGTTCTGTTATACTCACAGACATTATTATATGCATATCCTAGCTTCTGGGCCTGAGTAACAGGCAGTTTACTTTGGGCATGTCAGACTCTCCGTACTTCCGAACACTGCCCCGAACAATGTATTTGGCTAAGGTGTATGTAAACTTCCGACTTCAACTGTATTTCCTATTTGACATCTTTTTGTGTGTTCTCTATTCCATCTATTTTTCAGGCCCAAGGGAACATCCTGATATTGTTGAGTCATTCATGCAACTCCATGCCCAGGTCTGTCTTTTTCTTATAGTCCCATTCTCTGTCTCAGAGATTACAATCTGGATAAATATTTGTGTATCTATGTGTGTGTATCTTTAGCATCATTTATACCTGGCGCTAACATGTGTCCTTTGTCCTGATCTTGTCCACATTCCGATTGTCTCCACATTTTTAGACAGGTGTATATGATCACAATTAGATCACAATGCATATTTTAATCATCTACACCTGTCAAATAATGTGGGCACAATCAGAATGTGGACAAGATCAGGACAAAGGACGCATGTTAGAACCAGGTAAAAAGGTGGCTTATGTGTGTGTTGTTGACTCCATAGGCCCTCAAAAGGAAGCCTGACCTCTACCTGTCTCACCATCAAGATGTAAAGGCTCTATTCTACTGCGGTGAGCGACTTTGACATGTAACCGACACTGTAATTCCAAGTGCACTGTAATGTGGCAGGTGTATACAACTGGTTCTGCACCAACTCTTTTTCAGGGGTCCTGTCACTCAAGTTCCCAGAGACGCCTACAGCGAAGTCAGCCTGTATGTTCTTTGTAAGTTAAGTAGATGCGATGATGACACATTACCAATTACTTCATAAATAACTTTACCTCTTGTACAAACTCATGAACGGAAGTCATAACCAGGGAGGCAAACTGCTGAGGGCCCAAAAAGGTGACACTTTTTTTTCACTGAAACATGCAAATAAATCCCTGCTAGGGGGAAATGCAGGTTAACAAATTAAACAACAAAGACTATGATCTCCATGGTCAGTCTCTGTGTGTCAAATAAAAAGTGGTTAATGTGAACCTAACTCACAGCTAAAAAATGTAAAGAAAGCAATCCAATGTTATTTGTTGCCTAGACTTTACTGCAAATGACACTCAAGTCTTGAGAAAAAACAATACACTAATATTGCAGTTAGCCATGACAGCCTTTATAATAGAATGTTTGTGACCACACACATAAATATTGCACTTGGGAAAAAAACATCTTAAAGTAGAAATAGAATGAAACAAACAGGCATTCTATTTTTGCTCTATTATAGTGGCCACTATAGTAGACATTGATCAAGTGCACAAGGCTACATGTGTGCAAAAATAACGTTCACTGAGTAGAAAATTAAATAACCTCCCCCCCTTACTCACAAGTGTTACTGTCAAGTTCAACACAACAAAAGCAATATCTTTGGGCTACACATTGTTACATTGTACACTTTCTGCCTGTGGACATCTGTTATACAATGTGCCAGCAGAGCATGAGACCCTTTGTTGGCATAATTGATCTCTTTCAGGCAGAGAGTACACCTGGCACACCCCTTTTTATCCACTGACTGAAAAAGTGAGAAAGAGGGAAAGTGTGTGGTGTTCCTTTCACCTCTATGGTGGCATCCAGCTTAAACCAGGCCCAGCTCCAGCTCCACTTCATCCCTGAATCCACTTGTTTAACAACACCTCATTTTCATGGGCGGCAGGTAGACTAGTGGATAGAGTGTTGAACCGAAAGGTTGCTGGATCGAATCCCCGAGGTGACAAGGTAAAAATCTGTCCTTCTGCCCCTGAACAGGACAGTTAACCCACTGTTCCCCCAGTAGGCCATCATTGTAAGTAAGAATTTGTTCTTAACTGACTTGCCTAGTTAAATAAAGGTTAAATATATATATATATTTTTTTATTCACAGAATTCTCTCATTCTGAGAATTAACCACATACTTTAGAGGGGAAACATCAGTTCACAGATAGTTTGTTAGCTAGTTAACATTTCACACAGATTGCCATGGTCCAGTAAGCAACTAAAGCGGTATAACTTGAGGAAAGGCAAGGAGTTGTATACCAGTTAATACTATAGCGAATTGGTTAGGTTACTAACGTTAGCGGATCTGATGTTATAACGTTAGCTGTCTGACTATTAGCCAGCTAATTTCACACCATAAACTCAATTATTTGATCAGTTAAGTTGGCTAATGTTGCTCAACATTTTTCTGGCTAGCTAACGAAGAATTCAATCCAGCTAGCAAGATACTTAATGCTAACAATACTTGTTCCACCACACTTTCTCCCTCACCTCCAACTTTCCAAATGCCAGTTGCTTTTCGGTTATAGCTCATAAAGTATGCTTCATCACCTTCTCACGCCCGTCTCCGTGGTCAGGCTTCTCACCTACCTCTTCGTTATCATTCAGGAGAGGAGCAAACTGCCTTTCCTATGGAGGTACATTTGTGCATATGTACCTCCATACTTTCCACTCTCCCGCTGTCTTTCCAGAGCTCACGCTGATGATGTAACTAGCAAATTGATTGTCTTTTCTCTCTTCAGTTGCGTGCTGCATTCTGTTATGTGAATGATTGGCTGAGCCTTGGATACAGCCAGTATTGCTCCAAATGCGCATCACTCGTTCGCCTACAACCAGTAGTGATCCAAAGCCCCCTGCCAAACTGTTCTCAGATCTATAAAAAGCACGTATGTCACCTATTTTGGATCACTACTGGTTGTAGGCGAACGAGTGATGCGCGTTTGGAGGTGACTAGTTTGCATCCCTGCATAACTCCTGTTTATTCTGCACCCCTCCTGTCATAATGTGGCTGTTCCATACATCCTTCCCCGTACCTCCCCATCAGATGGAGTTGCTCTGTCATTGTGAAGACATCCCTCCTATTGGTCAGGTGCTACAGAGGGACGGGAAGCTTCTTGTACACACCATCCTGGAGGTAACCAACTGGTATCTCCGTTAGTGTGTGGGAAAGAAATACCCTCACGAGTAGGACAAGACTGCAGTCAGTGACTCAGTCTTCCAGACTAGTGGTTCCCAACCAGGGCTACTAGGACCCCTGTGCTTGGACTATCCACAAGGGGTACTTGAGAAGACTCATGAGACCATAGGCTTACCGGTAAAATACAAATGAGGGGGTACTCCGGGCATTCAAATTCAGTTGGTAGTACAGTAACTGAAATAGGTTGGGAACCACTGCTCTAAGAACATAAGTGGCCAATGAATGGGTATAATTATGTTTCAGTCAGTGCTCACCCTTGGGATTCTTGTTACGTCTTTCTCTCTGTCATCACCAGATGGTTGGAAGTCAGTCTCTCTGCTGTCTGACAGAGCACTTCTCTGAGGTGCTTTTCTGTCTGAACAGACATTGCCCCGCGCTGCTGTCCCAGTGGCTGAAGGAAGGACTACATGTCCCAGGGTTCCCCTCTGCCCAGGTCTCCATGGAGCAGAAGGACACCTTCAGCCAGCAACTCCTTGGGTAGCCATTCATACACTCATTTGGCGTTCCAGGTTCCTTGTAGTCACACTGCTCTGACTTTCAGATCTCACGTGACAGATTAATTTAATGTCTCAGGAACAATATTAATATGTAGCAATCTTTCAAGATGCGGAAACGGCTATGTACCTGTTTGAACCCTTTTCTGACCTATTCAGACACATTATCTCATTCACCCTATTTTTCCCAGGGAACAGACAAACAAGCAGCGTTTTAAGGAGATCGTGAAGGAGTTCTCGCTGTTGTGTCGAGGTCTGCAAGGGACTACTGGCTACTCTGCAGATTACTAGTGTGGCTGCAGTACTCGGCTTGTCTGAACCAAGACCTCCCGAGACCCAGGACCTGTTCAGGGGAACCCAGAGGGTTGGAGTCCCCCAACTAGGACTTTGTGCATTGGATCAACTTTATGCTGGAGGTACACTCACTCGCAGTAGTGTGTATTCTGTGCAGGGTTGAAGTTCCAAGGTAAAACTGTCCCTGTGTTAATGTCATGGGATGTTACTATTGTTATGACCATGTGAAGAAAGGCATCATGGTTTCTTCAGAAAAGTGATTGACAGTTGTTCGTCTGATCAAGTTATATCCTGCTCTGGACTCAATGGCGAAAACTAAAATCCGGCCCAAAGAGAGCAGTGACAACATTGGGTCGTGGCGGGTGATGTGCGTGATACAAAACGCCGACTGTAATTGAAGGGTGATACTACCCAATATATATTTTTTAAAGACCCAACTTTCACCCAGGTATTTAGTGGGATCTGAGAGTTACGATCATGTTATAAGCTTGTTATGATCATGTTATGATTGTGTTATAAGAATGTTAAGAAAGTTGTAGGGATGTTTAGAAAGCAAATAATAAACAGATCTGAGTCTCTGCAGCTGCTCGGGCAGGCTGACTGTATTGGTGTACTCATTTATTATCATGACATTCTGTTGGATTCTATGGTAGTTGATACATATTTTCAAAATATAGAAAGTCCCCCAGGCTTCTCTCTCTGTTATGTAGGAAAGGCTGAGAAACGATACACCGTGATGAGAGGATTTTATATATTCAACTATTTTAGATAGACGTATACCTCCAGTAATATAATAAATACAGGACTTTTTTTCCCCCAAAATTATGTGACCTGACAGGGCCCAGAGTTTCTACCAGTCAGGTCACATAATTGTTTTATTTTTATAACTGCTGGCCCTAATGATAATTCTAAAACATCTCAGGACCTCCACGACAGAAATATAGGACAGACATTGTACATAGACAACAAGCCCCTCACTCTAAGGCTGTGTTCGTTTTTTAATCAATGACATCACTTTAGTGGGACAGCTGCTCACAGGCTGGTGGTGGTTGGAGCTGTCCTCTGTAAAAAAGGTGGAATTGAGAAGTGAGAAGTTTGTTCGTAGTGATGGTTGGTGCTGTGGTGCACTGAGTTACAGTGGAGTGGTAAAGGGGGGTTTATGCGGGGTTCAAGGTGATGTCTCTCCGACCCCCTCTACTTCAGTCCTCCTCCCATTTCACTATCGTATCCTGGTAAAGAGATTCAACACCGACTTGGACTCCTGAAGGAAGAACACAACAAGGAAGTTCTTTATTTGACATAATCAAGCAGAAAACCTGTGACTGGCCAAATGAAAAAGAACAATGACAAGATGTGTTCTGTTCACTAACCTTGGTGCAGCGTGTCTTACTGAAAACATTCCAGAAACGCAGAGTCTCGTCTCCTGCCCCCGTCACAATGGCCTCTCCGTCTGGTGACACAGCCTTGAGGAGAGGGAACAGAAAGAGTTGAATATCGAGTTTGAACTGTCTACTAGGGTTGCAGAATTCTAGGAACTGTCAGAAAATTCCCTGGTTTTACAGAAATCCTGGTTGGAGAGTTCCAGATTTCCTGCTTATTCTGAGAATCCTCCAACTGGGATTTCGGGAAAATCAGGAAATTTATTGAAAGTTCCAGGAATTTTGCAACCCTACTTTCTACATATGTCATACTGAGGAAGGCGGCAAATTGGTGGTGATGATAATTTTCCGTGTTATTCAACATTACAGACACCCAACTACTCCCCACCATCAGTCTCACCAGGTAGAGCACTCTGTAGGAGTGTCCCGTCAGCTTGGCCACCTGGTTCAGAGACGGGTACTTCCACACCAGGATCTGGTTCTGAGAGTAGCCATGCGTGCTCACCTGAAACACATGATAAAGTGTACACCCATTCATTACTTACGAACACCGACCTGACTAATATCCTTTTACGATCAAAACACTGTCAACTAATACAAGTATTTGTTGGAGCAATTGAGTGTGCAATCCCTACTTCACTATTACAACATTTATTTCAGCCTAGTGTTCCATGAAAAGTGGTGTGCGACATTTGACTACATAATTCTACTCTGTGGTGAAAGAAAATCGCTTAGCACCGGATACGCAGGAAAGCTGATGCTTCGGGAGCAGGTATTAAGTAAGTAGTGCCTCACCAGCTCATTGGCGTGCTTGGACCAGGCCAGGTTGCAGACCTGGGAGCCTGTGTCAGTGCTCTGCAGGGGCTGGCCTGTCAAGGTGTTCCAGAAGCGTAGGCAGCGGTCGGCCGTGCCCCCTCCGGACACCAGCAGCCCGTGCTGGTGGGGTGACCAGGCGATGGCCTTCACTGCAGCCAGGTGGTCACTGTACTGCTGCATCGGGAGCAGGCTGGAGCTGTTCCACACCAGCAGCTGAGGATAAGTGAGGGTGTGTTCAGTATCACAAATGTTGTTAGAATGTTTTGAAATAGAGTTACAGATCCCGTTCAGTATTGTAAATGTTGCGACAAGTTGAGCTGAACTGAATGAAAAGTGCCAGCCCCCTGCAGAGCACTGACACAGGCTCCCAGGTCAACAGATTCACAGTGTTGAGAGATTGTCTGAAACTGTTTGAAAACAAACATCTGTGTTGTATTATTGGAGAAAATCATGTAGTACCTCCCCGTTGTCTCACTAAGTTTCTCCCTACTGAACAGGAGCCAGTGATGTGAATAAGACCCTGAAGTGGTCCTGCTCACCTTGTTGTCATTGCCCCCAGAGGCCAGGTGCTGGTGGTCTGGGGACCACTTGAGGCCACACACCTCCTGCCTGTGGCCCTGGAGCCTCCTCTCAGCGGACGGAGGGGTGCGGACGTCCCTCTGGAGGATCACACGGTCCCTGCTGCCTGAAGATAGCTGTTCTCCATTCCACGCCAGTGCTCCTGGAGAGTGGGAGAGAGAGAGTACATCCATGTTGCAGTTCCATTCCATCTGGTATTACCTAAGCAATTATATGTTTTATTTGTTTGTTATCAAATAGACAGATTCCGGACACGGCCTGTCTTGCCTACTACTTACTAAAACTACATACTGTTTACTACATGCTAACTAGAACGTACTGGTTAGCAAAAATGTATGCAGTAAGCAACAACGATTAACATACTAGGCTTACCAATACAGAGAATGTCATCTAATGTGCAATTTTGCATCATTCGTCAATTTTGGTACAGTGTGTCCCCTATATGACCATCAGCTGATTATCATCTGTTGTCAAACACACATGGGTCTGAAAATACTATTCTCTTCCTCAATAACATGCAACAAAATTTGTACAACACTCAATGAAAATCTAAATGAGTATGACATCCTGGCATTTAAAGCATACTTCATTTTTGTAGTACCATAAAACATTCTTTAAAACATACATAATCAGCCTACTATTTACGCAAGTACAGATAATGTATAAGAAAATACCAGGCAAATATCAGACTGTAAAAACCAAACCAAAAACTATTCTCAAAGAATAGATCTTGTCACACACATTAACATATACACACAGATACAAAAACATAAAATCGACATCCCCATCACTGACCGACGCGGGCCGAGTGGCCTTCCAGACTGGTCAGCTTTCTCCCTCCAGCTGCGTCCCAGATCTGAACGTAGCCCTTATGGGTTCCCACGGCAACTAGGCTCCCCTGAGAGGATGGATACAACCCAGGCCGGTGAGTGATTAGATGTAAGGTAGATGATACAAGTCTTGTTAAGAGTGTCAGTCTTCCTTTATGAACACTAAATGTCCCAGTTTTCCTCATAAAAGTAGTTATCAACAGAATGATCACAGATATTGGGCAGGGCTGTAAACTCACCCTTTCGTTCCAACACACTGACGTCACAGAGTCCCCGTCCACTGACAGGTCACACAGTCTTGTTACCTACAGGGATAAATACATGGATATAAAATAAGCAGTAAGAGGTTTGTGTCCTCTTGTCCAGTCTCCCCTGGCCCCTCCCTCACTCAACCCTGGTCCCTCTCGCACTCCCACCTGGCTGGTGCAGGCGCTCCACAGGTACACACAGGCCCCCAGGCCCACAGACAGCAGGTTGCCAGCGGACCAGTCTACCAGGTTGAGGTAGAAGTCATCCTGCAGCTCAGGGGCGTCGAGCACTTTGAAGGGGATCTTGGAGATCTTACGGGCTGGCTTCCGAGGGGAACGAAGGAGCTTGTGACTATACAAACATGGTAGTGAGGGAGGGGTAAGTTCCAGCGATAGAGGTCCATATGTTATGGAAGTTTATAAAAAGATTGGTGTGTATTTTATTTTTACTTTAGCAGACATGTATATTGGATGGATGTAACATACAGTAACTGTGCATGTATATTGAATGGATAGAAAACCCAACATCACACTTAAAGCGAGTTAAGACTAGAATCCGTATTTGGTGAAACTTCCATATTACAACAACAATGAAGTTACTTTAAACCCCCCACCCCACCCCACTCATAGATCATTGCATGCAGGATAGAACAGCATAAAATATATACAGATTTCTTTTTTACAACGTCCACTCTGCCGAACACTCCTCTCCTCGGCTTCATCAACAAAACAATAACAAAGGGTCTGGGGCGAACAGTGGTGCCGTTTCACCAAATGCAGATTCTAGCTTTACAATGGACATTTAAAAAAAAAAAAAACAGCTTCATATTCATCATCTCCAGCACCACCATATGTGAAGATGCTGGAGATTATGTATATGAAGTTGAAATATTGTAAAATGTCCCTTTAAGGCCAGTGGTTATCACTAGTCCATAGAGTGGACTCATCAGTACCTCTTGTTGCTGAGTGGGGAGAGAGAGTATGGCGAGACTTCATTGCCACTGTCGAAAGGCACTCTCTTAGTGTGGACTGTGTACTATGGAGGAAGAATTCAAATCAGAATGTTAATTGTGAGGACAGTTGGCCTCGCTGTATATAGGCGGTTTTGTGCTGGGGCTGGGGGGTTTCTCTCTCTCTCTCCGTCTCTCACCCTGAAGAGGCTGTGTGTGTCCTGGGAGAAGACGGTGTGGCGGCGGTCCTCAGGGTGGAGGTCTGGAACGCTCTCTATCCCCGCCCCCAGCAACTCGTTCCTCAGCAGGGCAGCATATGCCACAGTGTCTTTCCCCGTGTCTGACCCAGCATCCTTCGACCTGTGGTTCTGGTTGGGAGATTGACAGTTCTCCTATGGAGAATGAGCAGGTAAATAAGGGGTTGAAAATGGTATTGCCAAAGTTGTGAAAACCAATGCACATGCGTGCACAAACAGACATATCAATGAGTACGTGAGAGAGAGACGGTGGCTGAGAGAGTATATCGTTTGTGGTACACGATTGGAGGAAAGGTGTGTTGCTTACATTGGCATAGTGGAAGTTGATACACCAGTTGCTTCCAGCACGGGTAGGAATGAATCGGTCCCCAGATTTGACACTGAGAGGACTGCAGGTTGCACCTCCAGACTGAAATGGTTAGACAAACAAACAGTGTCAACATGTGCACTAGGCAAAACATTTGCTTGAATGCACTACTACAGAAAGCTTTTCACTCTCCATACAAGACAACCGTCCAGATTGGTTCAAAATGGATTACTTGTTAGCATCTATCCAAACACATCTGTTCTCTCCCCAATCCTTTTGCCGCAGTTCTGTTTTTAATACCAGAGATACAGCTGATCACCTTACTCACCTTAGCCAGCTGGCCCTCTGGTAGGTTCTGATGGTTGATTTGCCTTAGCAGCCTTCTCTCATATTCCTGGTCCATTTTACAAGAGCACCACCACTACCAGCAACTCTGTCCAGTCCCCCCCACCCCCCCACCCCTCACTCTCTCTGGCTCAGTCTGCAGACAGAGACCCCCACTGGCCTCCCATCCCTGGAGGAAATAAAATGTCAGAGTAGAGGTGTAAGACAGTTATCCTGGTCAGTGGTAAACCATACTACTGACTGACACAAATGAAAAGTAGCAAAGCAAGCTGCCCTGACTGCACACTGGGAAGCTGCACTGATTGACTAGTTAACTCTTGCAAAAAAGCCAGAACTAGCCACATTTCGACTGGTAAATTTGAGAATAACTATGGTGACGTTTCAGGGTAAAATAAATATCGTCGCTGTGCAAGAACTCTGCAAAAATGTGTGCTGATGTCAGTCACACCGTTGTCATGGTATCATCCCCCTACAAACAAACTCTGGCTGCTAGCAGCAATAATTAGCTGACGACACACAATACAAGAAAGGTATTTCTTACTACTGGTTAGCTCAAGTAAAAAGCAGACGTATCGCCATGTTTAGTTCTGGACAGACCACCCATAGCCTTTAAATGCCTCAATCGCCCACGAGTTTGTTGACGTTTTCCCAATGACAAGGATAATTCCTAATTTTTGTCCTTAAGATACCAACCCAATCAAATTGCCATCGCAACCACTGAGCCAAATGTTTTTATAACTAAACCTTGTATTGTTCTATCTGTGACTGAGCTATAAAGATCGCAACTCTTGGGTGTTGTTTATGTCTGAATCAAGATGGCGACGATCAGCTGGACCGCAATAGACGCAGAGCTCGACAGCGACACGTGGCGTATGTTATAAGCACTGAGGTAGGTTATGAGAAATTGTTAATGAAAAGAAAAAAATGGGAATGCACCCAAGAGTTGCAAAGTTTAGTAGTATATTGCAAAAAGTAAACCATCATAATGATTTGACTAAACCAACATATCCTCATCCTGATCCTTCTTTCTCCTGATTTCATCATAGTCAATGATTTCAGTTTGGTGTAAATGTATTTGTAGTTTTTCAAATTCCCATAGGGGGGCCACATTCCTTCATGGTTTTAGGAGGAGGCTCATCAAGTGCATGCACAGATTTAGAAAGGAAGTGGGTCATTAGTGCCCCCACCATCTGTGTTCAGACTGGACTCCACTCCAACTGGGGAGGAGATGTTGAACCTCTGGAGCAGGGTGGTGAAGAAGAAGAGCTCCATCCGGGCCAGTTGTTCCCTCGACACACCCTCTTCCCTAGAGTAACACACCCACAAGTTCAGTTTTTCTTATTCCATCTTGTTCTGAGGGCAGCTCTGCTTAGGGTGATTGGTTGGAATTAAAATGATTGGAGTTTTCCTCCACACAAACGTGCTGCTGTATCCAATGCATTTTGTCTATGAGGCCCAGGTCTATGTGTGCAATTGTATCAGCAACATGCATGTATCTTTCAGTGCCTGACTCTTTCCTGGACACATATTATTAAGACATATTGATGGACTAAAACACACTTTCAATATAGATTCTCTATTGAGTGTGGTTTTTAGTCCAGAAGAAGGCTTAATGTATAAGTACCTGCAGCAAAGGGAATAAAAGCCTACTTCCGCACAAACTTTCCATCAGCCTCCAGGAAGTTCTCAGGGTCGAAGCTCTCTGGCGTCTTCCATTCATTCTGATCAGCCAATACAGAGGAGAGGAGGAACACCACCATCGTACCCTTCAAACCAAATACAGCAGACCATAATCATCCTCATCGTCATCATGATCATTAGTATATGGGGAGTTTCTCCCATTCTTCTCTGCAGATCCGCTCAAGGTCTGTCAGGATGGATGGGTAGCGTCGCTTCACAGCTATTTTCAGGTCTCTCCAGTGATGTTCGATCAGGTTCAAGTCCGGGCTCTAGCACTCAAGAACATTCAGAGACTTGTCCTGAAGCCACTCCTGCGTTGTCTTGGCTGTGTGCTTAGGTTTGTTGTCCTGTTGGAAGGTGAACCTTCGCCCCAGTCTGAGGTCCTGAGCACTCTGGAGCAGGTTTTCATTAAGGATCTCTTGATATGCCCCATTCACCTTTCCCTCAATCCAGTGTAGTCTCCCAGTCCCTGCCGCTGAAAAACATCCCCACAGCATGATGCTGCCACCACCATGCTTCACCGTAGGGATGGTGCCAGGTTTCCTCCAGACGTGATGCTTGGCATTCAGGCCAAAGAGTTCAATCTTGGTTCCATCAGACCGGGAGAATCTTGTTTCTCATGGTCCGACAGTCCTTTAGGTGTCCTTTATCAGAGTGACCATCGGGTTCTTGGTCACCTCCCTGACCAAGGCCCTTCTCCCCCCGATTGCTCTTTTTGGCCATGCAGCCAAATCTAGGAAGAGTCTTGATGGTTCCAAACTTCCTCCATTTAAGAATGAAGGAGGCCACTGTGTTTGCTCTGTCAACTGTGGGATCTTATATAGATAGGTGTGTGCCTTTCCAAATCATGTCCAATCAATTTAATTTACCACAGCTGGACTTCAATCAAGTTGTAGAAACATCTCAAGGATAATCAATAGAAACAGGATGTACCTGAGCTCAATTGCAAGTCATAGCAAAGGGTCTGAATAGTAAATAAGGAATTTTTATTTTTAATTTTTAATACATTTACAAAAATGTCTAAAAAACTGTTTTCACGTTGTCATTATGCGATATTGTGTGTAGATTGATGAGTAAAAAAAATATTTAATACATTTTAGAATAAGGCTGTAACGTAACAAAATGTGGGAAAAGGGAAGGGAAAGGGGGTACCTAGTCAGTTGTACAACTGAATGCCTTCAACTGAAATGTGTCTTCCCCATTTAACCCTTCTGAATCAGAGAGGTGCGGGGGGCTGCCTTAATCAACATCCACGTATAGTTGTTGTGCGTTCTCAATGGACATTGTTCATTCGGGTGTGTTCGTAAATGCGCTCTGGCTATCTACTCCGATTTCAGAGCACTCTCGTCTGAGTGTGCCAGAGTGCAGAATAACTGTTGAATTTACGAACGCTCAACACCTGTTGAATATGGCCGGTATCAGTAAACGTCGGCAAAAAGCGCTATTAAATTGTTGCCAGCAGCAGTTAGTCACCAAAACTCTGGATAACATGAAAACACCCTAACCAGCTATATTAGGGCGAGTGAGGTGTTCTCTCATTTGTGTCTGGAAGTAGCTAGCAAGCTAGCCAACTTTAGCCAGTTAGCTTGGGTGCTTTACTGCCGTTGTCAGAACGCTTGGATCAACCCTACTCCTCGGTCAAAGCGTTCAGTGTACGCTCTGAATTTACAAACTGACAATCTGACAACACTCTGAATTTACGAACACCCAGAGCACACTCTCTGGCACTCCAGATTGAATTTACGAACACACCTGAAGTCGTAAGATGTCTAGCTAGCAATGTTTTATGCTAACAAGCTAGCAAGAGGTTGCATAGCAACAGCATCAACTTCCGGTAGACAGGCGAAGCCCTAGTATGCTCAACTGAAAGGATACCGTTCGATTACAGTATACTAAAACAAACTAATAGTTTATAGTATATACTCATTAAGTATGTGGTATACAATAGGTTAGTATGGGTATTCGAACACAGCTCATGATTGTTGGTTGGAATGGTTTGCTCAAACTGGATGACCTATCAAATTTACGATAATGGAAATAGGCTATACGGAACCAATGGAAAGTCTATCGAGCATGGCGCCCAGAGTCTCCCACTAGATCCTCTTTCTCTGTGTTGAGGCCAGAAACACACACCATCTTCTCTGAGCCAAAGCTGATATGGAAGACATTTCCATGGATCTATGACACACAAAATAATAGTACCTTCATGTCTAATTGCTGTTTACTGTATCACGGCCAGGTGAAATGTGGTACCTTCAGTGTGGATTTATAGATTCTTTATAATGTAGTTGATAAAGTACAGGTAACTGCCAAAATAAAGTAAACACTTGATTAAATGAAGGATACAACGTACTGTATATTGAAAGCAGGTGCTTCCACACAGGTGTGTGTCCTGAGTTAATTAAGCACATTATTATTTTATTTTTTATTTACAATTATTTTGGCCCTCATGGCTAGAAGAAGAGATCTCAGTGACTTTGAAAGAGGGGTCTCAAAGGAGCATAGTGGGTTTAAAGGGTGTGTATATGTGTGTGTGTGTCTCAGTCACCAGATCTCAACCCAATTGAACACTTATGGGAGATTCTGGAGCAGTGCCTGAGACAGCGTTTTCCACCACCCTCAACAAGAACAAAATACCAAATGATGGAATTTCTTGTGGAAGAATGGTGTTGCATCCCTCCAATAGAGTTCCAGACACTTGTAGAATCTATGCCAAGGCACATTGAAGCTGTTCTGGCAGCTCGTGGTGGCCCAACACCCTTTTAAGACACTTTATGTTGGTTCTATCAGTAAGGCATTCTGAGTTTCGATGCCAGCTTCTCCGCATAGGGCGGCCTGCCATCAAAGCATCTGGCTCTCAGGATAATCCCTCAGAGACGAGGCCCTTCCCAAACTATTTTACTAAATGTTTATACTTGCCTTTTGTCTTTGTTGTTCATTCAGTTAGCCTGTTCTCGATTGAAATACTTTCCTCACCTAGTCATTGTGTTCACAGTATATCAATTTTTTTATTTTTTCAACTAATAAAAAGCTCTTGAAAGGGTAACCACCTCCTCACCTTGTGTAGATACATGTGAGGGAGTTTAGCATCCATATCAAATAAATTGCCCACGAGAGGCATAGCTCGTGGTCCTGGAGGAAAGTTGGCAGGCTTCCTGTTATTCAGGTAGTCAGTGACCAGAAAGAAGATGCAGAGGAACACCAGTATACCCTTCATGTCCAGCCAGTCCCACACAGACTGGAGTAGCATGGTGAGGGTGGCTTAAAAACAGAAGGAAGATCAATGTTAAAGTAAAATCCTTGAAAGAAATGTAAACCGCGATGTTATGCTTTTTAAAAATAATAAACCGTCCCTTGAGTGAGCCTCTTTCCCACTTACAGATTCCTCAATTACTGCTGGGGTCGGTGGATTCAAAACTCCACTATCAAACTAGTTCGAGGGAGAGAAACCGATAAAGAGCCATAGAGAAGAATCACATGGGATTGTTCCGTGATGTCCAAAATCCAGAGCACCTGTGTTTGTGGAGCCCCATTCTTGTGCTGTCTGAATAGCTGAAGTGATCACACGAGATGAACTAGCATGAAATGTAAATAAGACATACATTTGTTATGTTGTACATAATTGTGACTTTAATCAAACAATGCTGTAAGACTGGATATTTTCAAAAAGCTAGAAGGGTTACATTCAAAGTAGAAGTGGGGGGGGGACATTATTTTTCTTTTTTTTATCCAGTCAGATAAACACTCCAAAAAGTCTACCCGACTGCTCGGAGGCGTCCGCATGGTCCTAAAACACACCGTTGACATCTTTTGTATCACATTCCAATGATAAAACTGGGGGGGAACAAAAATGTAATTTCAGAATGTGGGCACATTGAAGCTGTTGCCAGTGAAATTTGCGCGCCCCTGAATGAAACTATTAAAGGCCCAGTGTAGTCAATAATGTGATTTTCATGTGTTTTATATATATATATAGGTTGGGATGATATTGTGAAAATTATGATAATGCCCTTTTAGTGTGAGAGCTGTTTGAAAAGACTGGGAGAGCGTATTGGCTTTCCATGGTGACATCACCATGCGGTAAATTAGTTAATAGACCAATAAGAAAGAGAGTTCCAAACCTCTCTGCCAATAAGAGCAAAATTCTTGCTTGAGAAATTGCTATTTGCTAAGGAGCAATTTTTGTTTATTTTTGACCATTTTAATTCACAGTAAGGTACTTAATTGTTACCCAGAAATAATTTGTTATTGAGATAAAAATGGCTACATTGGACCTTTATGAAAGGGGGGACATGGTAAATATAATACTGTGTATGCATTATGTTAAGCATGCAGACAGTGCTCAGTAGGTCAGTGTATCATACAATCTGCCGTTGTGCCCTTAACCTGAAACCTCTCCAGTGGCGCTGCACCGTGGCTGACCCTGTGCTTCCAACCCCTCGAGGGTGTGTGTGTTTGACTTGGGAGGGGGTAGGGTTAAAAGCAAAAAAACTCATTTCCATATGGACTGCAGGAAAATGGACAATAAAATGTATTCCTCTTCTTCTCCAACATGGAACTATAATGGTGGTGATCCATCACCATGTGGAGGCACAGATAGTGAAGGGTTTAGGAGACTGGATGGCCACTCCCTGGGGCTCCAGGCTTGGTGGTTCCTCTCCAGGGGACGGAGAGATGGTGAACCTCTGGAGGAGGGAGGTGAAAAAGAGGAAGAGCTCCATGCGGGCCAGCGACTGCCCCAGACAAGCCCTCTTTCCTAGGAGCAGAGAGAGGGAGAGAAACGGGTATACGCAGGGTACAGGGACAGGGTTATTATTACTGCTACTGTATCACATAACACAGGCTTTGTAGGCAGGCAGTTATTTTCCATTTTGTGAAAGCTAGAGTAGAGTTAGTAGAGCTACATTGTATGTGGGTGGAATTTAGGGCAAGAGCAGATGAAATTGAATCTAAGGACCGACCTGCAGAAAATGGGAAAAAAGCCTCCCTTTTCCGGAAGTGACCATGCACATCCAGGAAGTGTTGTGGGTTGAAGTGGTCTGCCGTCTCCCATTCTGTCTGGTCACGTAACACTGAGGAGAGGTTGACTATCACTTTAGTGCCCTATGGAGGGGATGATGAGAAAGTATGCTTGAAATAACCTTTTAAAACCATAGAACTTCAAACAAAAAATGTTAACATCACTTCCATGGGATGGTATTTTCCATAATGTAACAAATACACTGAACATTTTATTCACCAGAGCTCTCGCAATAAAACAGCACTAAAGAAAGTACAGAAGTTCAGGACAAATTAGCATATCTTCTAACTCCCCCACAGAGAAATGAATTGAGGTGATACTGTACAGTCTGTCTCACCTTGGGTATGAAATATCCCCCCATGGTAGTGTCTTTGCTTGACATCCTGATATTGAGAGGCAGTATGTTGGCCATTCTCTGTGTCTCGTGGATCACAGCGTCTGTGTAGGGCATGCTCACCCTATCAGCAAGGCAGGGCTGGCGAGACTGGCCAATCACACTTTTGATCTCCTCCTGGACATTCTCTGGGAAGATGAAGAGGGATTCAAATAGCTTAGAACTCAGTTATGACTCAACTTAGTTTTGTTGATGTGCTGTTTGGTCAGAAAGTGGTTGTTTGTTGGTTGGCTGTAGCTGCTTAGTTATTCAGAGGCTGTTTGTAAGTTGGTTGGTGTATAACATAGCTTTAAGAATTGGATATACTGTATACAGTGAGCTCCAAAGGTATTGGGACAGGGATAATTATTCATTTTTGGCTCTGTATTCCAGCACTTTGGATTTGATACAATGAGGTTATAGCGCAGATTGTCAGCTTTAATTTTAGGGTATTTTTATCCATTCGGGTGAACAGTTTGAATATTACAATACTTTTTGTACATAGTCTCCCCAGTTTAGGGGACCAAAAGTATTAGGAGAAATTCACTTATATGTGTATTAAAGTAGTAAAAAGTTAAGTATTTGATCTCATATTCATAGCACGCAATGACTACATCAAGATTGTGACTCTACAAATTTGTTGGATGCATTTGCTGTTTATTTTGGATGTGTTTCAGATTATTTTGTGCCCAATACAAATTTATGGTAAATAATGTATTATGTCATTTTGGATTCACTTTTATTGTAAATAATAGAATATGTTTCTAAACACGTCTACATTAATGTGGATGCTACCATGATTACAGATAGTCCTCAATGAATCGTGAATAATGATGAGTGAGAAAGTTACAGATGCAAGAAATACCAATACTTTTGGTCCTCTAAAATGGGGGGACTATGTACAAAGAGTGTTGTAATTTCTAAACGGTTAACCCGATATGGATGAAAATACCCTAACATTTATCGCTTCAAATCCAAAGTGCTCGAGTACAGAGCCAAAACAACAACAAAAAATTGTCACTATTTCAAAACTTTTGGAGCTCACTGTATGACTCTAGTCTATAGAGCACTATACCTACCCTGAACATCAGGGTACTTCACCATGTAGAGCAGAGCCCAACGTAAAGTGTTGGTCATGGTCTCTGTTCCAGCCTCAAACAAGTCCAGACTGCAGTACACCAAGTTCTCTGAGTGGAACCCAGCCTCGATGTCCCTCTTCTTCTGAAGGAGGTATTATCAAATACAAGGACAGGATGAAACATTACTATCAACTGTCTCAGATGTTGTACCTAAAAGGCCCGAGGCAGTAGTCGAAAGCTTTTATGACTGTCTCAGATGACTGTCTCAGATGTTGTACCTAAAAGGCCCGAGGCAGTAGTCGAAAGCTTTTATGACTGTTGAGACCATTAAAGATGGCAAGTCAATATTCAAGTTAATTTCATGACTGAACACGTTGCACAGTCAATAAAAGTGACAATATACTGTACATACACAGACAAACAAACTGATATACAGGCATCACCTTGTCTATTTCTCCGATGTAGGAGTCAATGTAGTCCCGGTGATCAAAGGGATCCCAGTCCTTCTTATGTTTCTCTATTTCTTTTCTCAGAAATGACACAATCTTTGCATAGTTGGAAAGAATCGTCACATGGGGACCAGAACGCAGCCCAGGCAAACGCTTGAACAGCCATGGAAATACATCATACAGCTAAGAGAAAAAGGGGACATAATTATTTATCCTGAAGATGTGCTTCAAAGAAAAATGTGAGATGTATACTAGGGGCTAATGAGAAGGTATGGTGAACACAACTAATACGTGTATCACTTTACTGAGCTGCATGTAGCTGAGGAGGCTGGTGGGAGAAGCAATAGGAGGACTGGCTCATTGTAATGGCTGGAATGGGATCAATGGAACGGATCCATGTGTTTGATGTGTTTGGTTCCATTACATTTATTCCATTCCAGCCATTACAAGGAGCCCATCCTCCTCCTATAGCCTTGTTGCGTCATCTCATCAGCACAGGGGAACCCACCTGAACCAGAGGGTTGCCTATCAATAGCATGGACTCCTGGCTCAGTCGCAGACGGTTCTGGAAGTCTGTAGCGTTGTAGTCAAATCGCTTTCCAAACACCAAGAATCCAATTCCGTTTGCAGCAGCACTGTTTATTATGAGTTGGGGGTTGAATGGCCCTCCTGTTGGGTTACATTTAAGTACTGTTCTTAAGTAGACACAATGTTACCTTTGTAACAGAACTTGAAATGCACAATGTACAGTTACAAGAATAAGGAAAATGCACTGAAGACTCTTTAAAGTCACAACCAGAAATATTATTTGAATGTTTTTCACTGTAAATTGTGATTGGTTTGTTTACAGCAGCTCACCCATTTCCTGTTGGAAGGCCTGACACAGGAAGTTACACTCCTGCTGCACATAAAGCTCCAGGGTTCTCTTCCCCTCCCCAAAGTGTTTTAGGTGGGCCACCGAGAACTGCCGTTGCCTCCTCCATCTGTATCCATTACTTACAGAGATTCCTTTTGAAATAGAGTTGCATGGTTACTTGAAAATAATTTAAATTAAACAGTAACAATGGTGAGTGAAATTATATACAAAAATGTAAATAGCAGATCTTACCACAGTCTTTGAAAACATCACTGAAGAGAGGGGATGTAGGTCGGTCTAAAAAGTTATCTCCCTGAGTTATTAAAACATCCTTCACCATCTTGTACCCAGACACAAACACCACCTTCTCCCCACCCCACCGAAGGCTGAAAATATTGCCGAACCTTTCAGCAACCTAAAAACAATCACAGAAAAACTTAAACAAAGATCTTTGTAACAAGCAACAAAACATTATCTGCATAAATCTATTGACCTTGAATTATTTGATGCTGTATGTACAGTACCAGTCAACATTTTTGACACAAAAATGGCAAATTAGACCAAAGGACATATTTCCACCGGTCTAATGTCCATTGCTCGTGTTTCTTGGCCCAAGCAAGTCTCTAGTTCTTATTCTTCTTATTGGTGAACAGTTGATGTTGAGATGTGTCTGTTACATGAACTCTGTGAAGCATTTATTTGGGCTGCAATTTCTGAGGCTGGTAACTCTAATAAACTTTTCCTCTGCAGCACAGGTAACTCTGGGTCTTCCTTTCCTGTGGCGGTCCTCATGAGAGCCAGATTCATCATAGCGCTTGATGTTTTTTGCAACTGCACTTGAAGAAACTTTAAAAGTTCTTGAAATGACTGACTGACTGATTGACTGACCTTTATGTCTTAAAGTAATGATGGACTGTCATTTCTCTTTTCTTATTTGAGCTGTTCTTGCCATAATATGGACTTTTACCAAATAGGGCTTTTTTCTGTATACCACCCCTACCTTGTCACAACACAACTGATTGGCTCAAACACATTAAGAACGAAAGAAATTCCACAAATTAACTTTTAACAAGGCACACCTGTTAATTGAAATGCATTCCAGGTGACTACCTCATTAAGCTGGTTGTGAGAATGCCAAGTGTGCAAAGCTGTCATCAAGGCAAAGGGTGTCGGAAGTTTGAAGTTGAAGTCGGAAGTTGAAGTCGGAAGTTTACATACACTTAGGAATCATTAAAACTGGTTTTTCAACCACTCCACAAATTTCTTGTTAACAAACTATAGTTTTGGCAAGTTGGTTAGGACATCTACTTTGTGCATGACACAAGTAATTATTCCAACAATTGTTTACAGACAGATTATTTCACTTAGAATTCACTGTATCACAATTCCAGTGGGTCAGAAGTGTACATACACTAAGTTGACTGTGCCTTTAAACAGCTTGTAAAATTCCATAAAATTATATCATGGCTTTAGAAGCTTCTGATAGGCTAATTGACATAATTTGAGTCAATTGGAGGTGTACCTGTGGATGTATTTCAAGGCAGGTGGATGTATTTCAACTCAGTGCCTCTTTGCTTGACATCATGAGAAAATCAAAAGAAATCAACCAAGACCTCAGAAAGACAATTGTAGACCTCCACAAGTCTGGTTCATCCTTGGGAGCAATTTCCAAATGCCTGAAGGTACCACGTTCATCTGTACAAACAATAGTACGCAAGTATAAACACCATGGGACCACGCAGCCGTCATACCGCTCAGGAAGGAGACACGTTCTGTTTCCTAGAGTTGAACGTACTTTGGTGCGAAAAGTGCAAAAATCATTCCCAGAATAACAGCAAAGGACCTTGTGAAGATGCTGGAGGAAACAGGTACAAAAGTATCTATATCCACAGTAAAACAAGTTCTATATCGACATAACCTGAAAGGCTCAGCAAGGAAGAAACCACTGCTCCGAAACCACCATAAAAAAAGCCAGACTACGGTTTGCAACTGCACATGGGGACAAAGGTCGTACTTTTTGCAGAAATGTCCTCTGGTCTGATGAAAAAAAAAAAAACTGTTTGGCCATAATGACCATTGTTACGTTTGGAGGAAAAAGAGGGAGGCTTGTAAGCCGAAGAACACCATCCCAACCGTGAAGCACGGGGGTGGCAGCATCATGTTGTGAGGTTCTTTGCTCATGTTGTGAGGTGCACTTCACAAAATAGACGGCATCATGAGGAAGGAAAATTATGTGGATATATTGAAGAAACATCTCAAGACATCAGTTAGGAAGTTAAAGCTTGGTCGCAAATGGGTCTTCCAAATGGACAATGACCCCAAACATACTTCCAAAGTTGTGGCAAAATGGCTTAAGGACAACAAAGTCAAGGTATTGGAGTGGCCATCTCAATGCCCTGACCTCAATCCCATGGAATATTTGTGGGCAGAACTGAAAAAGCGTGTGTGAGCAAGGAGGCCTACAAACCTGACTAGTTACACCAGCTCTGTCAGGAGGAATGAGCCAAAATTCACCCAACTTGTGGGAAGCTTGTGGAAGGCTACCCAAAACATTTGACCCAAGTTAAACAATTTAAAGGCAATGCTACCAAATACTAATTAAGTGTATGTAAACTTCTGACCCACTGGGAATGTGATGAAAGAAATAAAAGCTGAAATAAATAATTCTCTACTATTATTTTGACATTTCACATTCTTACAATAAAGTGGTGATCCTAACTGACCTAAGACAGGGAATGTTTACTAGGATTAAATGTCAGGAATTGTGAGAAAAAAAAGAAGGATCCTGTCTTTCAAAGATATTTCGTAAAAATCTAAATAACTTTACAGATCTTCATTGTAAAGGGTTTAAACACTGTTTCCCATGGAACGGTCATTAAGACACTAACAGCTTTCAGACGGTAAGGTCACAGTTTAAGGTCACAGTTATGAAAACTTTGGACACTAAAGAGGCCTTTCTACTGACTCTGGAAAAACATCAAAGGAAAGATGCCCAGGGTCCCTGCTCATCTGCGTGAACGTGCCTTAGGTATGCTGCAAGGAGGCATGAGGACTGAAGATGTGGCCAGGGCAATAAATTGCAATGTCCGTACTGTGAGAAGCCTAAGACAGCGCTGCAGGGAGACAGGACGGACAGCTGATCGTCCTCGCAGTGGCAGACCACGTGTAACAATGGTCATTAAGGGCGGCAGGTAGCCTAGTGGTTAGAGCGTTGGACTTGTAACCGATTAAGGCAGCCCCCTGTACCTCTCTGATTCAGAGGGGTTGGGTTAAATGCGGAAGACACATTTCAGTTGAAGGCATCCGCTTGTACAACTGACTAATAATGGTGACTTTGACAACATGGATCTTCACTGACGAGTTGCGGTTTTGTCTCACCAGGGATGATGGTCAGATTCACGTTTATCATTGAAGGAATTAGCGTTACACCGAGGCCTGTATTCTGGAGCGGGATTGATTTGGATGTGGAGGGTCTGGGGTGGTGTGTCACAGCATCATCGGACTAAGCATGTTGTCATTGCAGGCAATCTCAACGCTGTGCGTTACAGGGAAGACATCCTCCTCCCTCATGTGGTACTCTTCCTGCAGGCTCATCCTGACATGACCCTCCAGCATGACAATGCCACCAGCCATACTGCTCATTCTGTGCATGATTTCCTGCAAGACAGAAATGTCAGTGTTCTGCCATGTCTAGCGAAGAGCCCGGATCTCAATCCCATTGAGCACTTCTGGGACCTGTTGGATCGGAGGGTGTGGGCTACGGCCATTCCCCCCAGAAATGTCTGGGAACTTGCAGGTGCCTTGGTGGAAGAGTGGGGTAACATCTCACAGCAAGAACTGGCAAATCTGGTGCAGTCCATGAGGAAGAGATGCACTGCAGTACTTAATGCAGCTGGTGGCCACACCAGATACTGACTGTTACTTTTGATTTTGACCCCCCTTTGTTCAGGGACA
Source organism: Brachymystax lenok tsinlingensis (assembly GCA_030435695.1). NCBI lineage: Eukaryota > Metazoa > Chordata > Actinopteri > Salmoniformes > Salmonidae > Brachymystax > Brachymystax lenok. The sequence continues at coordinate 31,370,563 of CM059788.1, forward strand.
CATTATTCCATTTCTGTTAGTCACATGTCTGTGGAACTTGTTCAGTTTATGTCTCAGTTGTTGAATCTTGTTATGTTCATACAAATATTTACACATGTTAAGTTTTCTGAAAATAAACGCAGTTGACAGCGAGAGGACGTTTCTTTTTTTGCTGAGTTTATTTGGCTATGGTGTATGTAAACTTCCGACTTCAATTGTATAAAATATATTCGGATTTGTTTAACACTTTTTGTGGTTACTACATGATTACATGTGTTATTTCATAGTGTTGATGTCTTCACTATTATTCTACAATGTAGAAAATAGTAAAAAGAAAGAAAAACCCTGGAATGAGTAGATTTGTCCAAACTTTTGACTGGTACTGTATATGTCATTACCGTATAGCCTAAGGTATAAGTCTGTGAAATATAGTAGCTAAGTGTTACCTTGTCCATGTCCTGGTAGCCAGACCCAATGAAGACATTTCCCAGGAAAGGTAGAGGCCATGGTCCAGGAGGGAACTCTGGTGGGCTTCTGTGCTTCAGGAAGTCCACCAGCAGTAGGAACAGAAAGATCACGAGGAGGCAGCTCTTCAGGTCCAGACAATCCAGAGATAGTAGCATGGTAGGAGGCAGCTACAGCAGGACTGTGACAAATACTAGGAGGCTGTGGGACACTGGCAGCATGCTCCTTCCAAAGTTCACCTCCCGTTTAAATTCTCTCGAGCCAGAGTTTTCTTTGCTATTCATATCAAATCCGAAATTAAAAGATTAATGATATTTGAGGTTTCTCTCTCTCTCTTTTTTTCCGTAATTAAATATTTGCTTGTGCTACTCCCCTCACCCTCTTTCTTTTTTCTCTATTTCTCCCTCAATTTTATTTATTCTGTCTCTGTCCTTTCCCTCAGTAGTTTGTTGCCAACTATTCAGGAGTTCAAACCCTTATGTAAGAGCTGCAGAACAAACAGCCAGCAACACTGAAACAGGGGAACAGCCAGCAACACCGAAACGGGAATGGCAGAAAAATGAGGGAAAGTAAGGAGGAAAAGAGGAAGAGGGAAAAGTTCAATTAGCAAAGATTATTTTTGATTCCTTTTATTGGGTGCACTACAGAAAAACATACAATAGTAAACATTCTGTACTTGTCTGGTTCCTCTATACGTTGGAAGATTTTCAAGATTTGGGCCCATGGAGTTTTATGGGCGATTTCACAAAGTTCTGTTGAGGAGGCACCTGCAGACATGTACCCATGCATATTAAAATCCTACCTCTTGGTGGCACTCTATCTCTAGAATGATGGCGACTACCTCTCTGTTGAATTTAGAGCTCTGAACCAGGAGGTCAAATCAAATCAAACTTTATTTGTCACATGCGCCGAATACAACAAGTGTGGACTTTACCGTGAAATGCTTACTTACAAGCCCTTAACCCAACAGTGCAGTTCAAGAAGAGTTAAGAAAATATTTAGGTGGCAGTATTAGAGGGGAAAACTCATCAGGAACGAGTGTGTGCACTAGGTGAATGTGTATGCATAAGAGAGAGAGAGAGAGAGAGAGAGAGAGAGAGAGAGAGAGAGAGAGAGAGAGAGAGAGAGAGAGAGAGAGAGAGAGAGAGAGAGAGAGAGAGAGAGAGAAAAGTGAGCAAGGAGTCTGTCCCTTAGTTATATTTCAGCATATAAAAACTGTGACCTAGGCTGTGTCTTGTTTGCATATGACCTCAGCTCCAACGCCTAAGGCTAAACAGAAAAACCATCCATTATTTAAAGCGGTTAACCCCACTCTACCAAATTACAGTGACTTTGGGTTCCCTTTCGCCAGATTTAGTGGTTGTGTAGTTCCCCCTCTTAAGTTACTCTGTTCTATTTTCGCTTAACATTTATGACAGCAAATTGAAATAAGACTTTTAAAAATCACAGCGTTTTTGTCTTTTGAGCTTCTAGTCATGAAATCTATGCAGCCTACTCAATCACTTTTTATAGCTACTGTTTACATGCCTCGTGGGCCGTATACAGCGTTCCTCACTGAGTTCCTGGAATTCCTATCGGATCTTGTAGTCATGACAGATAATATTATAATTTTTGGTGACTTTAATATTCACATGGAAAAGTCCACAGACCCACTCCAAAAGGCTTTCAGAGCCATCATAGAGTCAGTGGGTTTTGTCCAACATGTCTCCAGACCTACTCATTGCCACAGTCATGCCCTGGATCTAGTTTTTTCCTGTGGAATAAATATTGTGGATCTAAATGTTTTTTCTCATAATCCTGGACTATCGGACCACCATCTTATTACGTTTGCAATCACAACAAATAATCTGCTTAGACCCCAACCAAGGATCATCAAAAGCTGTGCTTTGGCAAAGTGGGTGGGGTTATATCCTGCCTGGTTGGCCCTGTCCGGAGGTATCGTCGGACGGGGCCAGTGTCCCCAGACCCACCCCTGTCTCAGTCTCTAGTATCTATGCTGCAATAGTGTATGTGTAGGGGGGTCAGTTTGTTATATCTGTTGTAATTCTCCTGTGTTATCTGGTGTCCTGTGTGAATTTAAGTATACTCTCTCTAATTCTCTCTCTCTCCCTCTCTCCCTCCCGGTGGACCTGAGCCCTAGGATCTTGCCTCAGGACTACCTGGCCTGATGACTCCTGGCTGTCCCCAGTCCACCTGGTCGTGCTGCTGCTCCAGTTTCAACTGTTCTGCCTGCGGCTAGGGAACCCTGACCTGTTCACCGGACGTGTTAACTTGACCCGGACCTGATGTTTTATGTCAGATGTACTCACACAGCCTTTCCAACCCTTGTTAAATTTAACAGGCTATTTGTTGGCCATTGAATAAACATCCAGTGAAATGCTATGGTTGCTGGGGCCATTCCAAAACAGAACCTGATGATGAGCTCCAGTTCCCGAGATATTGGAGAGGACATCAGCAGTATAGAATCACACCATGTAGAGATACACTGTACATGAATATGTTATTTCTACTCTCGCCCCTTTACCCTCTCCACTTTATCCAAATATAAAGCTATAGGTCAATGCTCCTGTCATGGCATGGAGTGAGAATGATTGACAGCTGACAGGACAGCCAGATAACACCCTGGTTATAAAGTTGACCCCAGATTTAACCTTTAGCCCAAGTCCTGTCGTCACCCTACCCCCTCTCTCCGTCAGACCGAACACCCAATCCAAACACATTTACTCAGCACCCTGCGGAAACCGCCTCTCCCCCTAGCCCACCTATTAGTAGACAGTTGTGCACCGTGTGGAGATGACCCTTGACCCCTCAGAGGCTATAGATAACCTCAGTGCAATGTCATTAAACTGACACTCACTCCTTGTCAGCGCAGCATTGTGGCATATATGTAATACATCTAGGCTACGTGATAAAACTGATGTATGTAAAAGGTATGGTGGTGAGTGACCCACTGGCCATCACTACTATCCAAATTACATATACCATATATACAAAAGTATGTGGACACCCCTTCAAATTAGTGGATTCGGCTATTTCAGCCACACCTATTGCTGGCAGGTGTATAGAATCAAGCAATCTCCATAGACAAACATTGGCATTAGAATGGCCTTACTGAAGAGCTCAGTGACTTTCAACGTGGCACATTCATAGGATGCCACCTTTCCAACAAGTCAGTTTGTCAAATTTCTGCCCTGCTAGAGCTGCCCCGGTCAACTGTAAGTGCTGTTATTGTGAATTGGAAAATGTCTAGGAGCAAAAACGACTCAGCCTCGAAGTGGTAAGCCACACAAGCTCAAAGAACACTACCGCCGAGTGCTGAAGCGCGTAGCGGGTAAAAATCATCTGTCCTCGGTTGCAACATACAATGACATTCTAGACGATTATGTGCTTCCAACTTTGTGGAAGGCCCTTTCCTGCTTCAGCATGACAATGCCCCCGTGTAGAAAGGGAGGTCCATACAGAAATGGTTTGTCAAGATCAGTGTGGAAGAACTTGACTGGCCTGCACAGAGCCCTGACCTCAACCCCATCGAACACCTTTGGGATGAATTGGAACGCAGACTGTGAGCCAGACCTAATCGCCCAACATCAGTGCCCGACATCACTAATGCTCTTGTGGCATTATGGAATTAAGTCCCTGCAGCAATGTTAAAACATCTAGTGGAAAGCCTTCCCAGAAGAGTGGAGGCAGTTACAGCAGCAAAGGGGGGACCAACTCCATATTAATGCCAATGTTTGACGAGTCAAGTGTCCACATACTTTTGGTCATGTAAAGTTCTTCCACACTGATCTTGACAAACCATTTCTGTATGGACCTCCCTTTCTACACTGTGTAAGCAGTGTGATTGAGTTACAGACATAAGACACATACATGTCCTACATATAACAAAAACGTGTAAAAACATTATTCTTATAAACATGACTTTGACTTATAATAATTAGGTAATTTGTGGTTTGATTTAAAATTGAAAGTGTCATTATGTCTGAGCTTCTAGCTGATATATGGTTGTATTTGACCAGACACGGGAGGAGAACAGCGGGTTGCGACATTCATTCCCACCCTCTTCTTTGTGTAATGGAGGGATTTTCTTTCCCACCATCTCCTGCTGGAATCCTATTTCCGGATCATGTCGTTCATTTACTTGGTTTCCCAAAGCTTCCGGGAATGAGAAGTTGGAAAGGGAGTGTGGAGATGTGGCTCTAGTGGCACAGAGAGAGAGAGAGAGAGAGAGAGAGAGAGAGAGAGAGAGAGAGAGAGAGAGAGAGAGAGAGAGAGAGAGAGAGAGAGAGAGAGAGAGAGAGTTGCTGGATCAAGTCCCTAACAAGCCCGAGCAACAGACTTGACCAAAATAGCCCAGTCAAGCATTTGCTTCTGGGTAAGTATGATGATGGGTGTAATGACACTGGAGGAGATTGGGCATGTCAAATAAACTGTTGTTAATGCTGTCTTTCTTTATGTCTGTCTTTCTGTCTTTATGTTTGTGTGTTTGAGTGTCTCTCTCTCTCAGTACATCCTCACGCCTGAGCTGTGACTCCAGATGTCCATTACAATTTTACCTTTTGACATGTCCACATTGCCCAGTGTAGGCAGCAGAGGCATAGGCTAGCCCACACATACATTAATATAGTAATGTATCGCCGACGTTAACAAGCCTCTGATCTCACAGCAACGCACCTGAGAAACTCCTTTGACATTGGCTGATTAAGCCGGGTTTGAATCAATTTACTTAACATCTTTACGCCAAGGGTCACATACAGTAGTCATGGATGCTGAGGGAGAGAGCGAGAGAGGGTGAGAGGTAAAACAAGATGAGGAGAAGTAGGGTAATGTGAGGAAAATAAGAAATGAGACTCTCACACTGTCACCTGAGGGAGCTTAAAACATTGGCGGCCGAAACTGTTAATGAACAGGATGGCGCCGGAAGGAAGGGCTGCCGTCTCATCGGCTCTTAACCAACCATGCTATTTTGTTTGTTTTTTCGCATTGTTCATAACTTGTTTTGTATATAATGTTGCTGCTACAGTCTCTTATGACCGAAAAGAGCTTCTGGACATCAGAACTGGGATTACTCACCTCAAATTGGATGAGGAGTTCTTTTTCAATGAGTCGGACGCGGCGGATATACTACAGACACCCGACCAGGCCCAGATCCCCGTGATTCGCTGGAAAATTAAACATTTGTTTCACGGAAAGAGATCAGGATTTCTTGTGAGGATCAGGAGACGAGTGGCTAATCTGCCCTTGCCTTCCGTTCTGCTAGCTAACGTTCAATCGCTGGAAAATAAATGGGACGAACTGAAAGCACGTATATCCTACCAACGGGACATTAAAAACTGTAATATCTTATGTTTCACCGAGTCGTGGCTGAACGACGACATTAAGAACATACAGCTGGCGGGTTATACACTCTATCGGCAGGACAGAACAGAAGCCTCTGGTAAGACACAGGGCGGGGCCCTATGCATATTTGTAAACAATAGCTGGTGCACGATATCTAAGGAAGTCTCAAGGGTTTGCTCGCCTGAGGTAGAGTATCTCATGATAAGCTATAGACCACACTATCTACCTAGAGAGTTTTCATCTGTATTTTTCGCAGCTGTCTACATACCACCACTGATCGATGCTGGCACTAAAACCGCACTCAGTGAGCTGTATTCCGCCATGAGCAAACAGGAAAACGCTCATCCAGAGGTGGCACTCTTAGTGGCCGGGGACTTTAATGCAGGGAAACTTAAATCAGTTTTACCCAATTTCTATCAGCATGTTAAACGTGCAACCAGAGGGAAAACAATTCTAGACCACCTTTACTCGACACACAGAGACGCGACAAAGCTCTCCCTCGCCCTCCATTTGGCAAATCTGACCATAACTCTATCCCACTGATTCCTGCTAACAAGCTAAAATTAAAGCTGCTAAACTACAGTACTGTTTTGCTAGCACAGACTGTAATATGTTCCGGTGATTCTTCCGATGGCATTGAGGAGTACACCACATCAGTCACTGGCTTTATCAATAAGTGCATCGAGGACGTCGTTCCCACAGTGACTGTACATACATACCCCAACCAGAAGCCATGGATTACAGGCGACATTCGCACTGAGCTAAAGGGTAGAGCTGCCACTTTCAAGGAAGCAGGACTATAACCTGGAAGCTTATAAGAAATCCCGCTATGCCCTCGTCGAACCATTAAACAGGCAAAGCGTCAATACAGGACTAAGATCAAATCGTACTACACCGGATCCGACGCTCGTCAGATGTGGCAGGGCTTGCAAACTATTACAGACTACAAAGGGAAGCACAGCCGAGAGCTGCCCAGTGACACGAGCCTACCAGATGAGCTAAATAATTTCTATGCTCGCTTCGAGGAGAGTAACACTGAAACATGCATGAGAGCATCAGCTGTTCCGGACGACTGTGTGATCACGCTCTCCGCAGCCGATGTTAGTAAGACCTTTAAACAGGTAAATATTCACAAGGCCGCTGGACCAAATGGATTACCAGGACGTGTACTCCGAGCATGCGCTGACCAACTAGCAAGTGTCTTCACAGACATTTTAAACATCTCCCTGTCTGTCTGTAATACCAACATGTTTCAAGCAGACCACCACAGTCCCTGTGCCCAAGAACACTAGGTAACATGCCTAAATGACTACCGTCTGTAGCCATGAAATGCTTTGAAAGGCTGGTCATGGCTCAAATTAACACCATTATCCCAGAAATACTAGGCCCACTCCAATTTGCATACCGCACCAACAGATCCACAGATAAGGCAATCTCTATTGCACTCCACACTACCCTTTCTCACCTGGACAAAAGGAACACCTATGTGAGAATGCTGTTCATTGACTACAGCTCAGCGTTCAACACCATAGTGCCCTCAAAGCTCATCACTAAGCTATGGACCCTGGGACTAAACACCTCTTTCTACAACTAGATCCTGGACTTCCTGATGGGCCGCCCCCAGGTGGTAAGGGTAGGTAACAACACATCCGCCACGCTGAACCTCAACACGGAGGCACCTTAGGGGTGCGTGCTCAGTCCCCTACAGTACTCCTTGCTCACTCATGACTGCACAGCCAGGCACAACTCCAACACCATCATTACGTTTGCTGATGACACAACAGTGGTAGGCCTGATCACCAACAACGATGAGACAGCCTGTAGGGAGAAGGTCAGAGACCTGACCATGTGGTGCAAGGGCAACAACCTCTCCATCAACGTGATCAAGACAAAGGAGATGATTGTGGACTACAGGAAAAGGAGGACCCGAGCACGCCCCCATTCTCATCAACGGGGCAGTATTGGAGCAGGTTGAGAGCTTCAAGTTCCTTGGCGTCCACATCACCAACAAACTAACATGGTCCAAGCACACCAAGACAGTCTTGAAGAGGGCACGACAAAACCTATTCCCCCTCAGGAGACTGAAAAGATTTGGCATGGGTTCTCAGATCCTCAAAAGGTTTTACAGCTGCACCATCGAGAGCATCCTGACGGTTTTGCATCACTGCCTGGTATGGCAACTGCTCGGCCTCCGACCGCAAGGCACTACAGAGGTTAGTGCGTACGGCCCAGTACATCACCGGGGCCAAGCTTCCTGCCATCCAGGACCTCAAATCCAGGTGGTGTCAGAGGAAGGCCCTAAAAATTGTCAAAGACTCCAGCCACCCTAGTCATAGACTGTTCTCTCTGCTACCTCATGGCAAGCGGTCCCGAGCGCCAACTCTAGGTCCAACAGCTTCTACCCCCAAGCCATAAGACTCCTGAACAGCTAATCAAATGGCTACCCAGACTATTTGCCCCCCCCACACATTGACTGTACCGGTACCCCCTGTATATAGCCCCACTATTGTTATTTACTGCTGCTCTTTAATTATTTGTTATTTTTATCTCTTACTTTTTTTTTTTTCTTTTTTTTTTCTTAAACTACATTGTTGGTTAAGGGCTTGTAAGTAAGCATTTCACTACACCTGTTTCATTCGGAGCATGTGACAAATACAATTTGATTTTATTTGATTTGTCCTCATTGGGTTCCAATAGGCTTCCTGTTGTTGGCCTATCCTCACCAGAACAAGAACAGTCAAAGAAACAAAACACCAACAGGCCTATACTGTCACAGGCAGGAACATTACAGCAGAGGAGCAACTTACTATGTGACCTATAGTATAGAATAGAATAGAATAGAATAGTCTCTTCCAGGTCGCAGTGACACTCTCAAGTTGAGGTAAACTGGTGCAGGTGAGAAACGAAGAACAGGAAGTGTACTTCTCCTGTGGGGTTTTATAAGCAAATGTAATAACTATTATTGGAACATGCTGTGTTGTACCAGCTGCATCCATAAAGTCATTGACTTTAGATCTGTCTGGGAATCAAGCAGCTTATGTTCCATAAATCACATAACTCATGGTCATACCACCTTCACTCTAACTATGTAGTGACTGGTGGTTATGTCAGTTGACTTTAATCAAGTTTATTCTGTTCTGTTAACAGAACATTCTGTTCTGTAACACTTAGTTTTAGTGTTCCATTTTTCTGAAATGGACTAAAATATTTATTTAGGCTATTGGAAGAAAACACTACATCAGATTAGCCCTACACTTTGTTAAAGTGTAGTCTTTTAACAGACACTCTTATCCAAAGCAATTATGATTAAGCTCCTTGCTCAAGAGCACATCAACAAATTTTTCACCTACTCGTCCCAGGGATTTGAACAAGCAACCTTTCGGTTAATGGGCCAACTCGCTTAACCGTTAGGCTACCTGCCTCCCCACACTGCCTGACACAGTCATATTTCATAGGGTCAAACTTGAAAGGTTTGACAGGTATCCTGGTATACACTCCTCTTCTTGCACAGTTTGAATAGTGTATAGTTGCATATTCCACATGGTCGTATGTATGTACTGTCATAACATCACCAGTCCAAAGGGTCACACAAAAGTTAACATCAATTGATGGCTAACGACATTATGGAGTATTCCATGACGCATTTTCCACCCAACGGCCTTCCTACAGGTCAATCCCAGTAAATGACGCAGAAAGTGAGTTAAGTCATTACTCTTAAGTGAGTTAAGTCATTACTGATTTACTTAGACTAGTCATTACAAGTGTTGCGTCTCGATTGTTTGTACTGGAGACCCATGTAATCTCCTGTACTGTCCATCCTCTTATTGTTTAGGCTGCAGCATCAGCCCCCTAACTCCCTAAGACATGTTTAAACAACTTCCTAAGGCAGGGTTTCCCAAACTCGGTCCTGGGGCCCCCCTGAGTGCACGTTTTGTTTTTTTGCCCTAGCACAACACAGCTGATTGGGAAACCCTATCCTAAGGTATAAGATGTAAGCTAATTATGGTAATGTATTTGTGTGTGTGTGCGCGTGTGCGTGTGCATGTGCGTGTGTGCACATGCCCTATTTTGTCAGAAAAATGTTAATCCATCTTTGCAAAGTTATTCCATATGATCTCTCCAAATACACAGGGCTTGGAAAATTGGTTGGCTTTTATCAAACAACCATCTGGTTGGCTGTTGTCAAACATACCACTACCAACAGTACCCTGGGACCACCATTTGTTAAGAATCCTAGAGAATGTGGGAGAAGGAGGTCCACTGTACTATAGTACCCAGTCCCAATTCGCTCCCTCCCCCACCCCTTTGGCTCTATCCCTCACCCTCAGTGTCTGCAGATACAGTATAAAGGGTCTGGAAAGTTATAAACCATAAAGTAATGGATCTTCTGCCATATTGTTTCCACCTTACAGATCTGCAAACATGGTAGAGTTAGGGCCTAAAAGGGAAGTGGTAGGAAGTGAATTGGGAGCGGCTGTAGACAGAGTTAGAGCTAGTTTGGCACCCGTGCCCAGCACTGTGGGCCAAGGCTCATGTTGCGTGCTAACTGGCTCCCTCCCCCATCCTCACACGCTATCCCGCTCTGCAATTATACGCTGCTGCTCCCACCCAAACATGCAAGAATAGGTCTCCTCAGTCAACAGACAGACCATTTCATTCTGTCCTCAAACCATGACATCATGACCGTTTGGCTAAGCCCGAGGATTCAGGCTTAATTTAACTTAGTCAGGAAAGCTAGTGACTGTGTCACACGACATACACCACAATGTGATGGGGTGTAATTCTACAATGTTGAGAGAGAGACTAGCACACATCTTAAACACCACACTAACAGAGAACACTACTATCTTTGGCCAATACACTAATGTGAACTTTTCAGGTTGGAATGCCCAACCACAACAGATGAAGGATTTTTGTGTCTGTGTGTGTCTGAGTGTGAGTGTGAGTGTGTGTGTGAGCCAATAGGTGCTGGTATCATGGTTATATGCGGCTGGGCTGCATCTATTAAACAGCAGGCGACTATTGTGAAACATTTTCTTCTTCCAGAAGTGATGGCAGCAGCAGCACCTCAGCCCGGCCCTTCTAACAAAGCTCGTCTCTCTCTCTCTCTCTCTCTCTCTCTCTCTCTCTCTCTCTCTCTCTCTCTCTCTCTCTCTCTCTCTCTCTCTCTCTCTCTCTCTCTCTCTCTCTCTCTCTCTCTCTCTCTCTCTCTCTCTCTCTCTCTCTCTCTCTCTCTCTCTCTCTCTCTCTCTCTCTCTCTCTCTCTCTCATAAAAAAACACACAGAGTGGAAATGGAGAGAAAAGAGCCTATTTAGGCCAACCCTCTCATGTCTTCCAACTGACCTGTTCAATGGGTCAATCCTACAACAATCCCCTCCTCCCCCTCTCCCCCTCCTCCCCACCAACTTGAATCATCTCCAACACCAGGGGTATAGGGTTAGAGAGAAGTCACTTATCAGACCCCAAGTCCTTGTAATGGAGGGGTTTCAGGCCTGTGGGGATAGGGGAGGGGTTTCAGGCCTGTGGGGATAGGGGAGGGGTAGTTTCAGATTGTGTGAGATGGCAAAGAGAAGGGTCAGAGGTGAAGGTCACTCACAACACAGGGGGATAATAAATCCTGTAACCGTGGCGACAATGGTCGCTCTCCCCCGACAACGGTGCCATTGTGAAGGGGAACTGCAGAGTGTATGGTGGAGTTATAGAGGTGTGATGGCTGCTGTGTTGCAAAGAGATAATCATGCTTTATCCTGGCTGCTAGTTCTCCCAGTAACAATGTGTGTGTGTGTGTGTGTGTGTGTGTGTGTGTGTGTGTGTCAGATCATCTGTCCTGTCCAAATCAGATCATCTGTCCTGTCAAGCTTCATCCTCTCAGACACTGAGCAGGTACATGTTACAGTGTTGAGATACCATGACTGTCTCAGTGTCACCTCTGGTAGTTAGATTATGGTCCTCTGGACTGGAGTGACAAGTGATGAGTAAATAAGATGGTGTGGGGGGAGACAGACAGACAGACAGACAAATACAGACAGACAGATGCAGACAGACAAACAGACAAATACAGACAGGCAGACAGACAGACAGGAAGGAGAGGTTGAGTGGAAGAGAAAAGGAGGGAGAAAAAAAGAGAGAATGGAGAACATAATGTGCTGTATATGTACTGTATATGTACTGTATATGTACTGTATATGTACTGTATGTATGTCATTCCTGCTGAAATATATTGTTAATGTAGTCATTCTCCAATACAGTTGGTCCTTTTCTTCTCTACATAGTTTTTTCCTTTTTGCTTGTTTCAGTTATTTTGTGACCTCCTTAGAGAACAAGCTATGTTCCCAGGCCCAGCTATTTGAAGCTCATAGTTTTAGTCATCCAACATTTCATTCTGTTCCAACTCAAGCAGCTCAGACACTGTCCCCACTCATACACTGTCCCCATTTCCACAATGGTAGGGTCCTAAGGACCAGACCATAGCCATCCTACACTCTGCCCGCAGTCAAGTTGTCTCTGGCATCGTCACTGCATGCTTTGTGAGCTGGTCTGGCAGCAGATCAGGGAAACCCCACAGCTACTCAGTGGAGAATGCAGAAAGAACACCCTATCAAGTATGTTACAGACCGTTCTGCATCGCTTCAATTGCGGTGAATAGGCCTACACACACACACAGCAGACTTGAGACATGCTGCATTTATGTTTTGATCACGCGGACTGGGATATGTTCCAGGTTGCCTCTGAGAATAACATTGACATATACACTGACACGGTGACTGAGTTCATCAGGAAGTGTATAGTGGATGTTGTTCCCACTGTGATGATTACAACCTATCCAAACCAAAAAACGTGGATAGATGGCAGTACTTGTGCAAAACTGAAAATGGAAACCGCATTTAACCACGCCAAGGTGACTGGGAATATGGTTGAATACAAACAGTCCAGTTATGCCCTCCGTAAGGCAATCAAACAGGCAAAATGATCAGCACAGAGACAAAGTGGAGTCGCAATTCAACAGCTCAGACACGAGATGCATGTGGCAAGGCCTCCAGACAATCACGGACAAGCTAAACCCCTTGCCTGCTTTTGAGGATAACACAGTGCCACCGACGTGGCCCGACGTGAGTAAGATATTTAAGCATGTTAACCCTAGCAAGGCTACCGGCCCAGACGGCAACCCTAGCCGCGTCCTCAGAGCATTATCAGACCAGCTGGCTGGAGTGTTTATGGACATATTCAATCTCTCCCTATCCCAGTCTGCTGTCCCCACTTGCTTCAAGATGTCCACCATTGTTCCTGTACCCAATAAAGTGAAGGTAACTGAACTAAATGATTATCGCCCCATAGCACTCACTTCTGTCATCATAAAGCGCTTTAAGAGGCTAGTTAAATATAACCTCCACCTTACTGCCCCAATAGCTCCACGGAAGATGCAATCGCACTGCACAATGCCCTATCCCATCTGGACAAGAGGAATACTTACGTAAGAATGCTGTTAAGGATCATATCACCTCCACTTTAATGCCCCAATAGCTCCACGGGAGATGCAATCGCACTGCACAATGCCCTATCCCATCTGGACAAGAGGAATACCTATGTAGGAATGCTGTTCATTGATTACAGCTCAGCCTTCAACACCATAGTACCCCCCCAAGCTCATCTTTAAGCCCGGGCCCTGGGTCTGAACTCCGCCTTGTGCAACTGGGTACTGGACATCCTAACGGACCTCCCCCAGGTTGTGAAGGTGGGCAACAACACCTCCACTATGCTGATCCTCAACACAGGGGCCCCACAAGGGTGCATGCTCAGCCCCCTCCTGTACTCCCTGTTCACCCATGACTGCGTGGCCACGCATGCCTACAACTCAATCATCAAGATTGCAGACACATAACAGTGGTAGGCCTGATTACCAACAGCGATGAGACAGCCTACAGGGAGGAGGTGAAGGCCCTGACGCAGTGGTGCCAGGAAAATAATCTCTCCCTCAACATCAACAAAACGAAGGAGCTGATCGTGGACTTCAGAGAGCGCACGCCCCCATCCACATCAACGGGGCTGCAGTGGAGAAGGTGAAAAACGTCAAGTTCCTCGGCGTACACATCAATGACAATCTGAAGTGGTCCACCCACACAAATAGTATGGTGAAGAAGGCGCAACCACGCCTCTTCAACCTTAGGAGGCTGAAGAAATTCAGCCTCCTAAGACCCTCATAACCTTTTATAGATAAACCATGGAGAGCATCCTGTCGGGGTGTATCACCGCCTGGTACGGCAACTGCACTGTCCGCAACTGCAGGGCTCTCCAGAAGGTAGTGCAGTCTGCCCAATACATCACTGGTTGAACACTGCCTGCCCTCCAGGACATCTACAGCACCTGATGTCACAAGGCCAAGAAGATCATCAAGGACCTAAGCCACCCAAGCCACGGCCTGTTCACCCAGAAGGCAAGATCAGTACAGGTGACTTTTTCAACATTTTGTTACGTTACAGCCTTATTCTAAAATTGATTAAATAAATTCAAATCCTCAGCAATCTACAATCTACACACAATACCCCATAATGACAAATCAAAAAAAACGTATAAGTATTCAGACCCTTCACTATGAGACTCGAAATTGAGCTCAGGTGAATCCTGTTTCCATTGACCATCCTTGAGATGTTTCTACAACTTGATTGGAGTCCACCTGTGGTAAATTCAATTGATTGGATATGATTTGGAAAGGCACACAACTGTCTATATAAGGCCCCACAGTTGACAGTGCATGTCAGCGCAAAAACCAAGCCATGTGGTCAAAGGAATTGTCATTAGAGCTCAGAGACAGGATTGTGTCGAGGCACAGCTCTGGGGAAGGGTACCAAAACATTTCTGCAGCATTGAAGGTCTCCAAGAACACAATGGCCTCCATCATTCTTCAATGGAAGAAGTTTGGAACCACCAAGACTCTTCTTAGAGCTGGCCGCCCGGCCAAACTGAGCAATCGATGGAGAAGGGCCTTGGTCAGGGTGGTGAAAAGAGCCCGATGGTCACTTTGACAGAGCTTTAGATTTCCTCTGTGGAGATGGGAGAACCTTCCAGAAGGAGAACCATCTCTGCAGCACTCCACCAATCAGGCCTTTAGAGTGGCCAGACGGAAGCCACTCCTCAGTAAAAGGCACATGACAGCCTGCTTGGAGTTTGCCAAGAGGCACCTAAAGACTCTCAGACCATGAGAAACAAGATTCTCTGGTCTGATGAAACTAAGATGGAACACTTTGGCCTGAATGCCAAGTGTCACGTCTGGAAGAAACCATCCCTACGGTTAAGCATGGTGGTAGCAGCATCATGCTGTGGGGATGTTTTTAAGCAGCAGGGACTGGGAGACTAGTCAGGGTTAAGGGAAAGATGAACAGAGCAAAGTATAGAGAGATCCTTGATGAAAATCTGCTCCAGAGCGCTAAGGACCTCAGCATGTGGTGAAGGTTCACCTTCCAACAGGACAACGACCCCAAGCACACAACCAAGGCAACGCAAGAGTGGCTTTGGGACAAGTCTCTGAATGTCCTTGAGTGGCCCAGCCAGAGCCCGGACTTGAACCCGATTTAACATCTCTGGAGAGACCTGAAAATAGCTATGCAGCAACACTCCACATCCAACCTGACAGAGCTTGAGAGGATCTGCAGAGAAGAGTCTTTCCAATGTACCTTGTACCCCTGCACATTGACATGTAAAAAAGAAAAGTTAGTATTTTCTTACTTTTTTTATTAGGGGTTAGATCAGCTGAAGGTTCGAGTTGCCAAATGTCAGCCTCGAAACCTTAATGACTTGGAGAAGATCTGCAAAGAGGAGTGGGACAAAATCCCTCCTGAGATGTGTGCTAACCTGGTGGCCAACTACAAGAAACGTCTGACCTCTGTGATTGTCAACAAGGGTTTTGCCACCAAGTACTAAGTCATGTTTTGCAGAGGGGTCAAATACTTATTTCCGTCATTAAAATGCAATTCCATTTATAACATTTTTCACATGTGTTTTTCTGGATTTTTTTGTTGTTATTCTGTCTCTCACTGTTCAAATAAACCTACCATTAAAATTATAGACTGGTCATTTCTTTGTCAGTGGGCAAACGTACAAAATCAGCAGGGGATCAAATACTTTTTTCCCTCACTGTGTCTGTAAACCTCCGACTTCAACTGTAGTTTTTACGGACACAGTATGTTTTACATTAGTTATCTTGTTGTCATTAGTTGTTATTATTCCCAACCTTCAGCTCCATTCAACTCCTATCTATCTCTTAACACATCCATATTGTATTTCTATTTGCCATTTTTTTTCAACTGTGCAGGGATGTTTCACAAAAGTTCTGAACCTTTCGATTTTCATAATTTCTACAGATTTTAAATTAAAAATAAATATTTTTGCTAAAAGTATTATTATATTATTGATCGATTGACTATCACATTTCAGATCACCCAGCAGTGCTATCTGCAGAGTTAGCTCCAGGTAAATGTTGCAATTCTTCAGCCATTCCTGGACCTGTGACTAAAAACAAGCTAGAAATGGACAGTTCCAAAACAAATTATCTAATGATTCTGTCTCTTCGCAGCAAAATCTTCAGAGCTGGGAAGGTTGTATCCCCCACATATATAACACTCTAATGGTTGCAAGAATTTTGTATAAATTAAAAGTTTTGAATCCGGCGTCGTTTTGCATATAAATTCATAAACCATGTGCCATGGAATCGGTACGTCAAAAATCTCTTCCTGACTATTTTGCAATCTGTTTGGCACAGCTGTACATTTTTTGGTCCTTAAATGAAACTGCTATACTTTTTATTATGCACAATTTTCTTTAACCAATTGTGGTCTTTAATGCAGGGCCGACAGACAAGTTCCCTACTTTTACCCCTTACACTTTCATCTTCCATTTTTGCGGTAATGCTGCAATTAGTTGGTAGCAATGTTATTTTTACTCTTTATTGTGATTCGTTATTCACTGTGTATTTATTCTGCGTGTCACTATTTCAATGTTTTATCATTATCTTTAACTCTGCATTGTTGGAAAATGACCAGTAAATATTTCACTGTTAGTCTACACCTGTAGTTTATGAAGTATGTGACAAATAAAATTTGTTTTGATTTGAAAAGTGAGATTTTCACTGTACAGTTGCAGTAACAGCCTATCCCTGTAAGCCTGCGATTAGCCTCCACTGATCTCATCAGGGCTGCCTAAATCTGAAGACCAGAGCCCACAGGAGCCCACTGGTTTATCCCTGCCAGAGTTACGCACACTTCTCACTCACACTGATAATACACTTAAGCATAAGAGGGCGGCAGGTAGCCTAGCGGTTAAGAGCGCTGGGCCAGTAACTGAAAGGTTGCTGGTTCAAATCCCGAAGCTGGCAAAGTGAAACATCTGCTCTTGAGCAAGGCAGTTAACTCCCAACAACAACTGCTCCCTAGACATTGATTAAGACAGCCCTCGCACCTCTCTGATTCAGAGGGGTTGGGTTAAATGCGGAAGAGATTCTGGTTGAATGCATTCAGTTGTGCAACTGACTAGGTATCCCCTTCCATACATACACTGAGTAAGCATTTCACTGTTAGTCTACACCTGTTGTTTATGAAGCATGTGATTAATAAGATTCGACTCATTTAAAATCATATAAAATGTCACTGTAGTCCCCTTTTACATTGTCTTGATGTTTGCACGCCACAGACACACTCAGGGGCTATGCCATTTCTCCCCCATATACAGATCCAGCACTGATGCTAGTGTTAGCAGGGTAGGGCACTGGAAGTGAAACATGATGTCACAAAGGTCAGACCCAGAGGCCATGAGGCCACATTCTGTGTACTGATTGACATAAGGAGTTTGCATGGTGAGTGGTGGGGGATGGGCAGCCACTGACAAGCCCTGACAGACTATCACTAAGAACCCACAAAGAGTACACACATGCACGTACGCACCAACACAAGCACACATGAACAAACATAGACACACACACAAACTTGGACACATACACACCTGTCAACTGGAAGTCGAATGCTTCACAAGCCCTCTGCTTGGCGTGGGTGGCATTTTTCTGCTATAAGTAATAGTTTGCATAAGGAATGCAAATTCCACAAAGAAAATGCAAATAATTAAAATACAATACATCTAGAGGGTGTACAATATGTACACATACTATACACATACTATGTGTGTGTGTGTGTGTGTGTGTGTGTGTGTGTGTGTGTGTGTGTGTGTGTGTGTGTGTGTGTGTGTGTGTGTGTGTGTGTGTGTGTGTGTGTGTGTGTGTGTGGCAATGTGCATATGTTAGTGAGCGAGCATGAACTTGTGTGGGTATGCGCATGCATGTGTTGTGTTTCTATGACAGAGATGGTTAAAGTAGATGCAGGCTCAGCGGGACTAATGGACACTGGAAAGACGCAAAAGAAATAGTGGACACTGTAAAGACTCGGAGGGACTAGTAGACACTGCAAAGACTCTGGAAAGACTCAGGGGGACTAGTGGGCACTGGAAAGACTCAAAATGAACAGTGAACACTGGAAAGACTCAGAGGGACTAGTGGACACTAGAAAGACTGAGGGACTGGTGGACACCATAAAGAATCGGAGGGACTAATGGACACTGGAAAGACTCAGACAGACTAGTGGACACTGGAAAGACTCCAAATGAATAGTGGACACTGGAAAGACTCAAAAGGAATAGTGGACACTGGAAAGACTCAAAAGGAATAGTGGACACTGGAAAGACTCAGGGGGACTAGTGGACACTAGAAAGACTGAGGGACTGGTGGACACCATAAAGAATCGGAGGGACTAATGGACACTGGAAAGACTCAGACAGACTAGTGGACACTGGAAAGACTCCAAATGAATAGTGGACACTGGAAAGACTCAAAAGGAATAGTGGACACTGGAAAGACTCAAAAGGAATAGTGGACACTGGAAAGACTCAGGGGGACTAGTGGACACTGGAAAGACTCTGAGGGACTGGTGGACACCATAAAGAATCGGAGGGACTAATGGACACTGGAAAGACACAGACAGACTAGTGGACACTGGAAAGACTCAGAGCGACGAGTGAACACTGGAAAGACTCAGACAGACTAGTGGATACTGGAAAGACTCCGAAGGACTAGTGGACACTGGAAAGACTCGGAGGGACTGGTGGACACTGGAACGACTCGGAGGGGCTAGTGGACACCATAAAGAAGCGGAGGGACTAATGAACACTGGAAAGACACAGACAGACTTGTGGACACTGGGAAGACAGAGGGACTAGTGGACACTGGAAAGACTCTGAGGGACTAGTGGACACTGGAAAGACTCAGAGGTACTAGTGGACACTGGAAAGACAAAATGAATAGTGGACACTGGAAAGAATCAAAAGGAATAGTGGACACTGGAAAGACTCTGAGGGACTAGTGGACACTGGAAAGACTCAGAGGTACTAGTGGACACTGGAAAGACAAAATGAATAGTGGACACTGGAAAGAATCAAAAGGAATAGTGGACACTGGAAAGACTCGGAGGGACTGGTGGACACCATTAAGAATTGTAGGGACTAATGGACACTGGAAAGACTCAGACAGACTAGTGGACACTGGAAAGACAGAGGGACAATTGGACACTGGAAAGACTCAGAGGGACTGGTGGACACTGGAAAGACTCGGAGGGACTAGTGGACACTGGAAAGACTCAAAATGAATAGTGGACACTGGAAAGACTCGGAGGGACTGGTGGACACTGGAAAGACTCGGAGGGACTAGTGGACACTGGAAAGACTCAAAATGAATAGTGGACACTGGAAAGACTCGGAGGGACTGGTGGACACTGGAAAGACTCGGAGGGACTAGTGGACACTGGAAAGACTCAAAATGAATAGTGGACACTGGAAAGACTCGGAGGGACTAGCGGACACTGGAAAGACTCGGAGGGACTTGTGAACACTGAAAAGACCCAGAGGGGCTAGTGGACACTGGAAAATCTCTATTCTCACCGTCCTGGTGAGAAAACGGGGTGCTGAGGGTCATCACCTTCTCCACTATGGAGTAGAGGTCAAAAGATGCCTGCCATAAACCACTGGCCACCAACAGAGAAAGGCCTCTGTCCAACACAGGTCTTGTTCAACTAGGCTATATTTACTGCCACAAAGTTTCAAGGCTAGGCAGCCCTTTGGATTGTAGCCTGGACAGAATGTATATGCCTTACAATGCTTTACAATGCTTTCAGTTTGTTAAAAGGACAAAAATGCACACATTTGTGTCATTTGTGTGTATTCATCATGATCTTAGATGTACATTATAAGGTAAAATGTAATAGTACTGTAGTAATAGTGGTAGGCCTATACCTGCATATGAATGATGATCTAATTTCAATTAACAGCATATTACCACTAGGTCCCATTTATATAACTGATCAGGCTAGTAGTATCTTGTAACATTTAAACAGCACCTGGAAAGTTATTGTTATTGCTGTTCACTTACTCATCGATCAGGATCTGCCTGCCCATGTCTTTTGCAATGCTGAGAATAATTATTGAAAATAAACACTTTATCTGTGTGCATGGTAGTTCCTTCCATTCGTGTCGTCAAATAAATCAGCAAATTACCTTGCATTGAGATCCTTCAATGAAATGATAGGGCAGGGAAGGTACCACTTCCAATTTATGGGTGCGGTTATCACACAATACACCCACTAATCATCTTCTGTCTAAATAATATTCTGTCTATAAGGCTATATAGGCTACAATCACTCAAATACAAGACAACGTGATACTATTTCAGATTTACATCAGAAATATATACTCCTTTCTGTCTGTCTGCTTTAAGCAATCCGCCTTGTGGGGGCAGCCCTCCCTCTGAAAGTGCTGTCTTTTGGTTTCTCCCAAAATGATGTTCAGATCCCTTTAAAATCTCCTGACTGCTATCTCTGCGCGATGAAGTTTGGAGCGGCGCCGACCGACCGACGGTACTGATATACGTGGCTGGAAATGACTATATTTTTTGCAGAACACTTTCTGTGAGTAAATGTATTGAACTAATTACGAGTTTGGGGCAAATGATATTCCCTGAAGTTCGACTAATGGACAATCCTGCCACTGGCTGTCTAATCTGAAATCGGCCGCATATGTTCCTAAATCGACTCGCCATTGTGATCCTTTCACTCTGGTGCAAGTA
The DNA here is from genome assembly GCA_030435695.1 of Brachymystax lenok tsinlingensis. NCBI lineage: Eukaryota > Metazoa > Chordata > Actinopteri > Salmoniformes > Salmonidae > Brachymystax > Brachymystax lenok. The sequence goes on from CM059788.1 coordinate 31,391,496, forward strand.
AAAGTTGTATTTCTCACGCATCGCAAGACAGGGAAAGATACCTCACAACAAGACGGTTTGCAACATAAACGTTTGGAACGGGATGTTTTATCCCTCTGAAGTCATATTCTACATCGAAATGGATAAGGCACCTCCAGGTATTTGTTGGATCTGTAATCATTATGCATATTATCATATTAATCATCACTTCCAACGATGATAGAACGTTGACATTTGGCCAGTTGTGCACACACAAGTGTCCGTGCTGGTACATTGTTGTGTCCCCTCTATGGGCTTTGCCCAGACATGCAAAGTGCAATTCGCTGCTTGCCAATTACGTAATACTTTTCTCGTGGACTTGCTTGACGCGGTGGTTTTGCTCTTTGTCTTGCTTCGTGTTACTAAAGAGATATATCAAAATTAAACATTATATTTTTGGTCGTAGGTTGGTGAAATACTCTGTATCGTATTATTATGTTATAACGCATCTTACCAACGCGTGAACAATGTTGAGTGGAGAAGAAATTCCGCATGAAACGACTGCTTTGTTCCCTTTCTCCTCTAGTCTACTGTAGCCGACCATATTTAATTCGTACGCAAGCCTACCAACTTGTCGCATGATTTATGTTCAAACTACCAATTCACGTGTAGCCTATGCTACTTGATGTGATATTGTAATAGTTTAGAATATATCACATCGTGTGATATTTTTCATTTAGCAGTCTTTTATATGCGATTACAGTGGTGCATTGGGCTGGCTTGTGTCAAAAAAAATAGGGACAATTCCCTGTGTTGCTTGAATTGAAATAAATAATTAATGTATCATTATATGGGATTTTATAAAGTTTGTTCCTCATAATACGGTATTTGTGTATTAGCCCCTAGGCTACTTTACATCATGACACAACCTCCAGAGTGAGGGGCACAGTCCCACATACACACGTACACAAATACAGTTGGAAGTCGGAAGTTTACATACACTTAGGTTGGAGTCATTAAAACTCGTTTTTCAACCACTCCACAAATTTCTTGTTAACAAACTATAGTTTTGGCAAGTCGGTTAGGACATCTACTTTGTGCATGACACAAGTATTTTTTACAACAATTGTTTACAGACAGATTATTTCACCTATAATTCACTGTATCACAATTCCAGTGGATCAGAAGTTTATATACACTAAGTTGACCGTGCCTTTAAGCAGCTTGGAAAATTCCAGAAAATGATGTCATGGCTTTAGAAGCTTCTGATAGGCTAATTGACATCATTTGAGTCAATTGGAGGTGTATTTCAAGGCCTACCTTCAAACTCAGTGCCTCTGCTTGACATCATGGGAAAATCAAAAGAAATTAGACCTCAGAAAAAAATTGCAGACCTCCACAAGTCTGGTTCATCCTTGGGAGCAATTTCCAAACGCCTGAAAGTACCACGTTCATCTGTACAAACAATAGTACGCAAGTATAAACACCATGGGACCACGCAGCCGTCATAACGCTTAGGAAGGAGACGCGTTCTGTCTCCTAGAGATTAACGTACTTTGGTGCGAAAAGTGATAATCAATCCCAGAACAACAGCAAAGGACCTTGTGAAGATGCTGGAGGAAACAGGTACAAAAGTATCTATATCCACAGTAAAACGAGTCCTATATCGATATAACCTGATAGGCCACTTAGCAAGGAAGAAGCCACTGCTCCAAAACCCCCGTAAAAAAGCCAGACTACGGTTTGCAATTGCACATGGGGACAAAGATCGTACTTTTTGGAGAAATGTCCTCTGGTCTGATGAAACAAAAATAGAACTGTTTGGCCATGATGACCATCTTTATGTTTGGAGGAAAAAGGGGGAGGCTTGCAAGCCGAAGAACACCATCCTAACCGTGAAGCATGGGGGGTAGCAGTATCATGTTGTGGGGGTGCTTTGCTGCAGGAGGGACTGGTGCACTTCACACAATAGATGGCATCATGAGGAAGGAAAATTTATGTGGATATATTGAAGCAACATCTCAAGACATCAGTCAGGAAGTTAAAGCTTGGTTGCAAATGGGTCTTCCAAATGGACAATGACCCCAAGCATACTTCCAAAGTTGTGGCAAAATGGCTTAAGGACAACAAAGTCAAGATATTGGAGTGGCCATCACAAAGCCCTGACCTCAACCCTATAGAACATTTGTGGGCAGAACTGAAAAAGCGAGTGAGAGCAAGGAGGCAAACAAACCTGACTCCGTTACACCAGCTCTGTCAGGAGGAATGGGCCAAAATTCACCCAACTTATTGTGGGAAGCTGGTGGAAGGCTACCCAAAACATTTGACCCAAATTAAACAGTTTGAAGGCAATGCTAGCAAATACTAATTGAGTGTATGTAAACCTCTGACCCACTGGGAATGTGATGAAAGAAATAAAAGCTGAAATAAATAATTATCTCTACTATTATTCTGACATTTCACATTCTTAAAATAAAGTGGTGATCCTAACTGACCTAAGACAGGGAAATTTTACTACGATTAAATGTCAGGAATTGTGAAAAACTGAGTCAAAATGTATTTGGCTAATGTGTATGTAAACTTCTGACTTCAACTGTACATACATGCATACATGCATACAGTAGGTGTGCAGGGTGAATTTTGCTGAGTCTAGTAGGAATCCAGGGTTTCAGCTTCTGCTGCCTGTCTGCCATAGTGCTTTTGCACCTGTCCTGTGCTTATTTTACAGTTGTTAAAAAGAGAGCGGAAGGAGCGAGAAACCCACATTTCCTCCTGACTGAAGTTATGTGCAATTCTGCTACAGCTTCCTGAAAGGCACTTCTGTCCTGTAGTGAAACATATCGCCTTTCTCCTCCTCTAGATGTGGTTTTCTTCCCCCATACCCCTCTTGTCATTTTTGGAGAGATCCAGATGCTTTTTGTTGTTAGTTTTAAAACGTATATGGAAAAGTTAAAGCTGCAATATGTAACTTTTCACATAGAAATGTGATTCTCTACACTATACTTGCTTGTTTTGTCTCATAAACGGAACTTTTGCAACCAGGATATAGCAGAGTGATTTCTGCATAGTGCACCTTTTTAAGAGGGTTTAAAAAGTTTTAAAAATTAAATTTGTTTTATATATGATCATAACTTCAGAATCCTCCCTGAAGATGGATGGTTTATGGTTTTGGGGAGGTTGCAGTTTGGACACTGGACAAGCAGGGGATGTAAAATTTACCCCATCCAAAGTTTGGCTTACATTTGCACTTTACTGACAGACCAGTGAAAATGGACAGAATTTGCAGCATTTACGTTTGCTTTATCTTCATTGTTGTTTTTTCTGACATGTTGAAAAATATGTGAAATCTATTTCCCCTGCAAGAAAAAAAATATTAAAAGCATACTGGAGTTAGCCGGCTTTGTGTGTGTGAACCTACCCTCTTTTTCACTGACCGATCTTGTCCTCCGTCTTTGTTTCAGAGCGTGTGGCAGTCTGGCATGTTGTCAGTCCTGATATGGTCGATCTGGGCCATTAGGGCAGAAACTGTTATCAGCTGGGGACATGCCTAGACTTGTCTGGAGATTTGACAGTGTCTGAGTGTGTGTATGGGGGGGTTGAATAGAGATGCACCCCACCCACTTGTGCTGTAACAGCTTTTCCTTACAAACTGTCATCCTGATCTGATCTCTTTCTCTTTCAGCTCTCCCTCCCAGGTCAGCCAAACCCATTACCTCCTTCATGAACGACAACTGCCTCAGGGACGCCCCAGTATATCCCCTGCAGGATGCCGAGTGGTACTGGGGAGACATTTCCAGGGAAGAAGTCAACGAGAAGCTCCGCGACACACCTGATGGTTCCTTCCTGGTTCGTGACGCTTCCACTAAGACACAAGGAGACTTCACGCTAACGCTGAGGAAAGACGGGCACAGCAAGCTGATTAAGATCTACCACCGTGAGGGGAAGTATGGCTTTTCAGAGCCCCTGACCTTCAGCTCTGTAGTGGAGCTCATCTGGCACTACCAGCACCATCCTCTGGTGGAATACAACGCTGTACTAGACGTCATGCTCACACACCCTGTGTCCCGCTTCCAACAGGTAGGCAGTAGGCACCCACCCACACCTCATATGCTGTTTCAAGACGGTCTTCAAAGAATGCAATAGAGTTGAGTTGACATTTGTCAGGGAAGGAAATTTGCCTTTGGTTTCGTAACTAAATTGAAGACAATCATCATGCACAGACAACAAGTTTATATCTGCTGGACCAGCTGTGAGTTTCATAAATGTATTAAATATGTCTGTCTGTATCCAGGATGAGCAGGTGAAAGTGGACAGTGTTGATGTGGCAGGGAGGAAGCTACAGGAGTACCACAGTCAGTACCAGAAGAAGAGTCAACAGTTTGACTGTCTGTACGAGGCCTACACTAAAACCTCACAGGAGATCCAGATGAAGAGAACTGCGATAGAGGCCTTTAACGAGACCATGCTAATCTTCGAGGAGCAGTGTCGCGAGCAGGAGCGTTATGGGGAGGAGTGTGAGAGGAGCGTTCGATCTAAGGGAACAGAGAAGGACTTTGAGAGGTGAGTCTGGTTGCATCTTGGTCTATCTCACATGGAATGTCCATGTATGCTCATAGTGTGGATAGATGGATTTATTTTTATTGTTTCCTCCCTCCGACTTGCATGCAGCTGTGGTTCAGCTCAGGCCAGTGGCACTACCCCTGACCCTTCTTTTGACCCCTCATGACCTTTGCCTTTTGCTCCCCAGATTCCTGATGAACTATGAGAAGCTAAAGTCTCGGCTGGGGGAGATCTATGACAGTAAGGTCCATCTGGAACAGGACCTGAGGACCCAGGTCCAAGACTACAGAGAGACAGACAGGAGGATCAACAGCCTCAGACCTGACCTCATAGAGCTACGCAACATCAGAGACGAGTACCTCAAGTACATTACAATACTTCTATTTGATTCTATTCTATTAAAGTAGCTGTTAATGAAAAGTAGCTTTTTTCAAACACTTGGCACAGACATTAATTTTTTGTCTCTTTGGTTTTCAGTTGGCTGAATCACGAAGGTGTGCAACAGAAACGCATTAACGATTGGCTGGGGTTCCAAGACCATAGCAGTGACAAGTAAGTATTTCACATTATAGACCTAAATTGTTATAATACTTCTTAATTGTATTTAGTTGTGCTTAGAAATGCTTGTAATGCTTATAACTGTTTAGAACTTGTTCAAAAATAATGTATTAATAGTATGCACACTACTTACTTATCATTTACGATTCTTATCAATTAATGATTTGTTAAATGTCCTTTCTGGTGTGTGCAGCACCTACGTGTTGAAGGGCGAGAGTGAGAGACTGGCGCACCATGACGAGGGGAGCTGGTTCGTGGGCGAGCTGAGCAGGACGCAGGCTGAGGAGATGCTGATGGACAAACCCACTGGAACCTTCCTGATCCGCGAGAGCAGCAAGCAGGGTTGCTACGCCTGCTCCGTAGTGTGAGTGTCCTCTTCCTGTGAAAAAATAACTATGTAAATGGTCATGAAGGAAAGTAGACTAGGAAGAATATGGGATTACTGCTACACTGTTTTATAGGGTCTTGTTAAGTTACTTCACTGTGATCCATGTTCCCAAGGCTTAGGGCCACTAAACTGGTACTAACCTATATCTTTATTTTGTATCCTTTCAGTGTTAATGTAGAAGTGAAGCATTGCATGATTTATAGCACGCCACGTGGCTATGGCTTCGCTGAGCCCTACGACCTCCACTGCTCTCTGAAGGAGCTTGTTCTGCACTACCGCCTCAACTCCCTGGCACAGCACAACCAAGCCCTGGATGTCCGGCTGGAGCACCCTGTCCACGTCACTCCTGTCTTGTCAGCCTTGCCACACACAGCCACAGAGGACTGCCTGCTACAACAGACGGAGGAACACCACCTTCTACAGACTCAAACTAAACTACCCGCTGGACTCCCTGCAGCCGCTCCGGAGATGTAGATTAGTCAGCTGTGGGACGTGTTTGTGTACTGTAGCTATCCTACAAGGACTACTTGAGGTCGGATGTGTTTGCGTACTGTAGCTATCCTACGAGGACTACTTGAGGTCGGATGTGTTTGCGTACTGTAGCAACTTGAGGGCGGACATGCTTGTGTACTGAAGCTATCCTGTGAGGACAACTTGAGGGTGTTTTTTTCTCGAAGAATGTGTGAAATTTGCACTAGGATGATTCCAACGGATTGGTGAATGTCATTTCACTTAATTGGAAATTTGACCGGAACTTGAATGTCAGCTAGGACTTTGTTTTTTTTTATAAGATTCTCTTTGCTATTTGTTTTTTGTACCCATTTTTCACCTTTTCTTTTATGGGATCTTATTTGTTTTAGTGGGCCTGGTCATCCGGGAGATGACTGACTACATATACTACGTCACAATATGTTGGTATTTGTCAGGTGCTGTTTTTTATTTGGACTTCTAGGGTCCCATTTTGACAACACAAGTACTGGTGCTAATGTAAAATGAGACTAAAACACCCAATACCTTGGAATTTAGAAATCTTTTCAAAACATGTTAATTGTTATGATGTCCATGCACGGAAGATCATTAAAGTGGATTTAGAATATAATGGTACAGAAAAACAAGATGGCTAGCTGTGGTATACATACCAAACATGTTCTGGGTATTTCAGTACATAGTCATGCAAATATAGGAACTGATGTGGCACATTTTGACAATAGCGCTGTTTTTTTTTTTCAAAATATAACCCAGTTACCAGTTGATATGTACTGTATGTAGCATAAAGATTTTCTGGATATCCTTAGAATTACATTTTCCATATTGTACCCAATAACCAAAGCACTTGTTATTAGTGATAAAGTATATATTCCGACCAGAAAATTACATTTATGGTGATGGGGGGAAAACACCACACGTGCTTGATCAAAACATAAATTGAAGTACTGTATATTATATTCTGTTATTAAAAGTATAAGCTTTTTGTATTTTTTGATATTATATATTTTCTAAAATATGTCACAGAAGATGAAAGCTTGAGGAAAGTGCAATCCAACAGTATTTGTAATTTTAGAAATTCATTATTATAGTAATGGGAGGTCATCAGCATTTGCCACAGAAATGCACTAACCTTTAATTGGTGGCGTTATTCATCTGATGTGACCTTCTTAAGAACATTGTGTGAACTGCCAGAGATGCGGAAGTGTACATTCTGTCTCTATTACTTGAACTGTGGCATTGCTCAATAAGAGCAATTTAATATTTCCTCATGACATGTAGGCCTACATAGCTTAAGAGGAAAATAATAAATTTTGTTCTTGGCACATGTCAAGTTTGAGGACAAAAGACGCTCTGTATTGAGATACTGTAAAACTTTTGTGGTTGGTTTGTTGGAGGGTGTTTTAGTCTTTCTTAAAACTAGACAGGATTATTGAGGAAACTCCTGGGGCGACTTTAAGCAATGTGAGATTCTTACATTTTTCTTGCTGAAGACAATAAACTGATGAGGGTTTTGTTGAAGTTGTGTTGTCCTTGTTCCACTTCTTCCAGGTGTGTGTTAATGCAACCAATCAATTACAATAAAATATTATGAAGACACCACAATGCCTTTACATTTTGCTGCCAATCCTCCACGAGGTGGGAGTGAAATCTCACCTGAGCAGCTGCTTACGGACAGAGAGAAAAGACGTGGCGACATGGGTCAAATGAGAAAGAAGGGATGAGGGTTACCATTAGATAGCCACAAAGTAAGATTCTACAAAAAAGCTTTTTGGTGTTAATTTAAGGTAGGGTTAGGAATAAGGTTAGAAGGGTGGTTAAATTTAGGGTTAGGAATAAGGTTAGAAGGGTGGTTAAATTTAGGGTTAAGGTTAGGGTTAGGAATAAGGTTAGAAGGGTGGTTAAATTTAGGGATAAGGTTAGAAGGGTGGTTAAATTTAGGGTTAGGAATAAGGTTAGAAGGGTGGTTAAATTTAGGGTTAAGGTTAGGGTTAGGAATAAGGTTAGAAGGGTGGTTAAATTTAGGGATAAGGTTAGAAGGGTGGTTAAATTTAGGGTTAGGGTTAGGAATAAGGTTAGAAGGGTGGTTAAATTTAGGGATAAGGTTAGAAGGGTGGTTAAATTTAGGGTTAGGGTTAGGAATAAGGTTAGAAGGGTGGTTAAATTTAGGGTTAAGGTTAGGGACAGGTTTAAAGTCAAATTTGAAAGCTGCGAAGTGCAACTTTTTGGGAGAAGACAAAATTCACATAGAAATGTGATAATATTTTATTCTCATTGAAAGCAAGTTTAAGAAGCCAACCTTGTCTCAGAGCACATAAATCCGAGATACCCCATTTAATATATGTTACGTTTGGTATGGTTACATAAGACAGATGGTTACTTAAGGCAAAAACGAAAGTTGTGTGTTCGAATCTCATCACGGACAACCTTAAAATGTTCGCTAATTAGCAACTTTTAAACTACTTACTACTTTTTAGCTACTTTGCAACTACTTAGCATGTTAGTTAACCCTCCCCTAACCCTTTAACCTACCTAACTCCTTAACCTAACCCTAACCTTAACCCCTAGCCTAGCTAACGTTAACGAGCTACAGTAGCTAACGTTAGCCACCTAGCTAGAATTTGTAACATATCCTACATATTGTGCGTTTTGCAAATTAGTAACCTACTGTATATTTTGTAAATTCGTAACATAACACAAAATGAGTGATGGAAATGTATACATACCATACGAAACGTAACATATCATACTAAATGGAGCATGACGGATATACGTACAGAATAATACAAAATGCTCTGAGACCAGGTTGAAGAAGCAGTAGATCTGTTCTATGTGCACTATTTCTATGCTACCGGGTTTTGCTTACCAGTTTAAAACAGCTGAAAATACTATATTTTTGGTTATCGAAAAGCAATTTCACAGTGGTTGAGATGGTACAATGATTCTATACACTATAATTGCTTGTTTGCTATTACAATTTTAGTAACCAGGAAATGGAGGAGCAATTTTTGCATAGTGCATATTGATGAAGAGAAATTGTAGAAATGGGCAGGGTTTAGAGAGTGGACAGGACAGCCTGCTTGGTGGGAAGGATGGACCAGATGCAGTGGAGTCAGGACAGCCTGTATGTTCTCACTGCAACCGTGCCAGCCACCATGAGATGCTGCTGACTCACTACCAGGGTGTGTGTGTGTGTGTGTGTGTGTGTGTCTGCATGTCAGTGTGTTCCTGATTATAAAGTGGACAGAAGGAAAAGCATCACCAAGACAGATTACACGAGACAGATTGCACAGGTTAATTTTGCAGTGCAACACTGAGTGATAGAATGACAGCTCCGATTACACCTCCAATTTAACCCTTAACTTTCGTCCCAACTTCACGTTATCAGTTTGAGCTTAATAATTGATGCTACCTGGTTTGAACTCTCTGACTGACTTGACCTGAAACTGTCTTCCTGCCATAACCCTCATCTCTTTCTCTCATGGCAATATTTGTACATTTGCATTCTTCCATTGATAATCGACATACAATGTTTTATTATTTTTTTGCAATCCCTTGCTCTCTTACTTTCACCATCCCCCCTTCGAAATAACTTCAGAGCAAGGAGGGCTTGAGGAGACTGAATTACCTTTATAGTCACACCTAAAATACTGTTTCCACTAGTTACCACAGTCACAAAGTAAAAATGGTCTAAATCGTAAAAATTCATGAAAACTAAAAGTTGCTTTTTGGTTTTAAGTTAAGGTTAGGGTTAGGCATAAGATTAGCAGTGTGGTTCACGTTAGGTTTAAAATCTAATTTTGAGCCGAGGAATAGAATAAATAGGGGGGTTTATGACTTTGTGGGTTTGGTAACTAGTGACAACCCTAAACTACACCGTCAAACCTGCTCTCAGGCATTGGCAATTGAGCCAATGACGGCCCTCTTCCCTCTGTCTCTGTCTGCCTCTCAGGTTCCACACCAACCTGGTCCACCAATGAAACGGCGAGCTGATCTCTGACTGGCAGCCAATCAGCAGCCAGTTGCTATGTTGGAGGCAGACTGTAGCCCGGTGACTGACACTGGTGATTCTTTCCTTTCACCAGCATATATACACTTGGATCGTTTGTGGACGGCATGAAAAAAATGTGGTTAGTTATGCACACATTGTCTATTTTGTAGTACTGCATAATCTTGAAGGTCCCCAAACATAAAAAAGCATTGTCCTAACTGTTTCATGACATCCAGTCAATGCTCACACATTTACAAAGAATAGGCCTATCCTCGTTATACAATTTGTTTTAATGTCATTTCAACCCAGTTAAAACCTTATTTTATTAACTGTAATTTTATTATATACATGCTTGCTTAGATTTTTACTTGTCTTCTCAATTTTATCCAGGCCTGCTGTGTATTTTATCACTACTGTGCACACATTGTTCCATTGCTGAACCGTTCTTGTCGCCAGTGTTGACTGAATCATTTATCCTATTTATTTGGTATTATAAACTGGGTGGTTCGAGGCCTGAATGCTGATTGGCTGACAGCCGTGGTATATCAGACAGTATACCACGGGTACGACAAAACATGTATTTTTACTGCTCTAATTACATTGGTAACCAGTTTATAATAGCAATAAGGCACCTCAGGGGGTTGTAGTATATTTCCAATGACTTGACCTGAAACTGGCACTCCGCTTTGTGTTGTGCATAAGAACGGCCCTTAGCAGTGGTATATTGGCCATATACCACACAACCTCGGGCCTTATTGCTTAATTATAAACAAGGTAGTTTGGGTTCTGGATGCTGATTGGCTGAAAGCTGTGGGGTATGACACAAAATTACTTGTTTACTGTTCTAATTACGTTGGTGACCAGTTTATAATAGCAATAAGACTACTCTGGGATTTGTGTTATATGGCGTTGCATCATGCCTAAGAACAACCTTTAGCCAAGGTATATTGGCTATGTACCACACCACCTCAGGCCTTATTGCTTACTTATATTTGTCAAGTGACTGTCTATCCCAGGGGATTACTACCTCAGGGATCTAATTTACTTTAAACAAAATCTATAAGCAAATAATTAACTGTTTATAGACTACTTAGAATCCCTTCATTAAGTTTTACCATGAAGTCTTATATTGTCCCATGTTTATGTAACCTTACATGGTTGTTTTCGGCCTGACCTTTTGGCAAAGGCTACGTCTGGCAGCCTAGGGAATCCATCTTTCACACACTGTCCTCCTCTAATTAAACCTCATAACCCTTCTTCACTCACCCTCATCATATTAATTCATGTATTTATTTATCCAGGACAATCCACTTACAATTGCCACAGTTTACCCAGGAGTCCTCTTTTCCATCCCAGTTACTCTCATGAGTCTCACTTGATTAGTTTGAGTCCACTTGCACCTAGTATGACCTCTGATTTAACTGCGTAACCCAACTGGCCCAGGCCCCCTCATAATCCTCACAAAATTATCTCACCTCTGTCCGTGAACAAAAACCTCCATCCACCTCGACAGTCAACCGTGTAAAGGTGTTCAGCTCTGAAAGATTAATATGGCCACTGAGCTGGCACAGGGCCAGTGTCACTAGGATGTGGCCTGGGATTGGAAACCATTAGCTACATGCACATGGCAACTGGGGACTAATCACGGAGGAATTAGAGCTGGAAGTGTAAGGATGGCGAGGTCAGCCAGGAGGAGTAAGGTTATATAAGACCTATAGTCAGGCGAAGATACTCTACTGATGATATCCCCCACAAGGCCACAGAACGGACTGCATTTGATATTAGGGAGATACACGAGAAACAAAACCTCACTGAATGGATATCAGGTGTAAATCTTCTACCCTGCACCTTAGAGACTGCTGCCCTATGTCCATAGAGTCATTGAACACTGGTCACTTTAATCATTTTTAAATACCGTTTACCCACTTTTTATGTATAAATTGTATCATGGCTCATCCTATATAACTACTGCTGTACATACCTTTTCTATTCTAATACTGTCCATACTTTCTATAATTTCCTGCAATTCTGTCCATTTTGCCATGGGGTTTTGTACTGTGCATTTAAATACTGTATTTGCAACATCGCTCATTCTAATATTTCTACTACTGTACAGTACATTGCATTTTAGTTACACTGTTAATACACACTATATATTTATTTATATACTGGATTCTTGACATAGCTCACTCTAATATATCTACTTCTGTACATATCATTCTTGTGTAAATTAATTTGCTGTATATACATGTAGACTGCATTTGGATTACTGTTACAGTGCTATTTGAATTGTTAATTGAATTCGTTCCACCATTTCTTTATTTAATTTATAATTTCAAAATAATTGACATTTTACTGCGTTGTTAGGAGCTAGTAACATAAGCATTTCACTGCACCTGCTATAACATCTGCTAAACTGTGTACGCAACGAATACACTTTGATTTGATTTATAGATTTCATTTATAAAGAGCTAACTAATGGAGAAGAAGAGGGATTTGAAGATCTTCTTTAAATCTCATGAGCTAATTGAACCAATTTCTTGATTGTGTTGATTAATTGACCTTTTTAACCTTAAGGTTAAAGAGGAACAGGGTTCCAGACAATCAAATCATCCGAATGTCCCAAAAATGAAATAAGTAATTGGTTGGTGGGATAGAAATGTGCACCATGTGTCGTCAGGCCAAAGAAACAAGTCTATTTAACGGCAGTCAACAGGTTCAGGTTCAAAAAGTAAATTGAATGAATTCACTTTTCGTACAGTAGCCTATGTTCTACAAAAAACATTAACACGCTTGTTACAGGCTTACTGTCCCAATTCTGCTCTAATTGCCATATCTGATTAGCCAGTTGTTTCACATAGTTATTGGCCATGATGTTAATAGCTTAAGCACTAAGCAGGGGCTACAGGCAAGTGTGCAGTAATTGCATGTAGGGGCCATGTAAAGTCTCGCAAACCGTCTGATCTCGCGAGCTTACATGAATGGTTCACTACCAATAGCGCAACGGAAATCAGTCTGGTGGATTATATACAAGGCTAGGGTCCATGACATCTTAAACCCAATTTAAAAAATGTAAAACACTCACTATGTGCCCTGTCATTTAACAATCAACAGCACTGTGGGCAAATTATAACCAAACTACATAAAAGATAGAGATATTGCAAACTATGAGTCATGTCTTGCTTTTCCTTACGACCAAGTGCTACATGCAGACTTATAGCAATAATAATCATGTGGTTTTAACTCAATGACTGTGGCCTTCATTTTGGTAGGCAAGCAGGCAGCAATGCAGGCCTTTAGTCCCAGCCCAGGTTATTTTTTGCATGTGCTTCACTTGCACGCTAAGGGCAATGATGCCATCTACTGGTGTTGACTTCACTATACGTTTGGTATTTGCTTAGTTAGGCCTAGTATCCATCCACTCAAGACCGTACAGTCGATCCAGAAAAAAGATTGACAGATCTGTTTGCGGAAGTTGCCTGCTGGAAATTAACTAACTAGAAAACTTAATGTGGACTAGCAAGCAACTGTGCAGGTTGGTGTATTATATTTCCTTTGTGTAGACAAGGTTCCATTTCAACATTTTCGATTATTGTCGTGATTTACCATTCAAATAATAAAATGGTCTGACCCTATCTGTCACATAATTTAGCAGGCGCTAGCTAGCTAACGTTAGCTGCAGGTATGTTTGCTTACCAACCAACATCTCTAGGGCGACGGGACACTAGTAGCCAGACTAGTGGGACACCAATCCATCTGATGATGGTGCTATACTTTTTATACCGTGAACTAAATTAACATTATTGTAAATCCATCTCGGTCTGGTTGCTAGTAAGTGAGGTGAACTAACTTCATTATTTTTGTATCCAATATTTAGCTAGCAACAACAGAGCAGTCACAGATCAATGGTGGATGAAATGCTGTGTTTTATAGCAACTATGTTGTCATGAGCTGGTTGTACCGTTTGAACTAGTCGAGATGGTGGTGATATAAAAACAAGGGACCTTTTGATAACTGATACATGAACAGTTATATACTGCATCACTTGAACTCAATAGAGTTAAGAATTCATCCCCCTCTATTTCTTGTTCTCACAAACACAGTTGAAGACAAAAGCTGGTATTGTATACCAGCTTGTTACAATCTCAAATGTAACATATGCTGTATCATCTTTCATGTTTCTCGTGCTCTTCTCCCTAGAGTCAGATGATGTGTCCACTTGAAGAGTCCTGCAACATGAAGCAGCAGTAAGGGTAGACCGTGTCTGTGACACCGCCCCAGTCTCTTTCCCTCCCTGTGACTAAGCCACCATGTCCTCGGTGATGTTTCCACCTCGCTCCCCACCTGGGAGCAGTGGCTGTGGCGACATACCTGCAGCTAGTGTGATGACCCAGTCTGCTGAGCAGGCCCTGTTTGCATCGGACCGCTACGCCCGACTCATCCTGGCCCAGATGAACAAGATGCGCCTCCGGACAGATTTCTGTGACGTAAGGCTGCGGCTGGGAGGCCGTGTGTTCAGTGTCCACAAGCTGGTCCTGGCTGCCAGCAGCCCCTACTTCTCTGCTCTCTTCTCTGGGGGGATGAGCGAGGCAGACAAGGAAGAGGTCCAGATCCTGGGGGTGGAGGCACCAGTGTTTGAGGTCCTGCTGGAGTTTATATACACAGGTTCGCCTTGTCAGGAAATGTACCATTTACTGAGTGTGTAGTTTACAGTATTATGTTCATACAAAGAACAGTAATACATGATACAGATTTCTTTGTGTTTCTTTGAACTGAACCCGTCCAGGTATGATTAACGTGACGGTGGAGAACATGCAGGAGCTGATGGTGGCAGCAGACATGCTGCAGCTGAGTGAGGTGGTGTCTATCTGTGGAGAGTTCCTCAAGGGCCACATGGACCCGTCCAACTGTGTGGGGGTATACCAGTTCCTTGAGCAGATCGCCTGCATGGACATGCTGGAGTTCACTGAGAACTACATCCAGGTCCACTTTCTGGAGGTGCTACTCATGGTCTCTTTCTTCCTCCATCTCTGTCTGTCTGTCTTCAGATTCTCTCTTCCCTCTGCCTTTCTGAGGCTTTTTCTCCTTTCATCTCATTCTAATCTGCTGAGGGTGTGTAACAAAAAGTGAATAACCTGTTACCACTTACATCAACAAACAAAATCACATTCAAAACATCTGACCTTTAGGTGTGTGTGTCGGACGAGTTCTGGGGCCTGTCCAAGGACCAGCTGGTGAAGCTGCTGCGGAGCGAGGAGCTGCGAATCGAGGATGAGTACCAGGTGTTCACGGCGGCCATGGACTGGGTCCTACAGGACGTGACCAAGAGGAAGAAGCATGTGGTGGAGGTGCTGGACCCAGTCAGGTTCCCCCTGCTCTCCCCACAGAGACTCTTCAAGTACATCGAAGGTTAGACAGAAAGATGTTTCCTCCTGATTTGTCAGGAAGGAATGTCCTTATTTTTCCTGATTTATCAAGAACGGATTTTCTTAGATCCTTTTTTATTCCTCACACCATTCAAATGTACTTATCCCCAAACCATTATCTTTCCCCCTGATTTTAATTGTTGTGCTGCTAATCAATGACATCATATAATTTCTGTGTAGGAATTTCTGACTTCAGCCTGCGGGTGGCGCTGCAGACACTGCTGAGGGAATACACAGAGGTCAGCAAGTCTCCCAAAGAGAATAAGATGTACAGCCTGTTACAGCCAGCCAAGATGAGGCCAAGGAGAAAGGCCAGGAAATACCTCTATGCCATAGGTAGGTTAACCTCAGTTCAGCACCTGGCCACCTTTATATGACGATGACAACAGAACTGGGGTGACCATTTTTGTTGTAGCATATTCAGTGTAAACTCAGCAGATTATATGAGTACCAGCTGGATCCAAATTGAATTATTCCATTTCATGAAGTGATCCAGGCTGTTGCGTCACGGTTGGTTTCCCCTGTCTCAGGAGGCTACACTCGGCTGCAGGGTGGCCGTTGGAGTGACAGCCGGGCCCTGAGCTGCGTGGAACGCTTTGACTCATTCAGCCAGTACTGGACCACCGTGTCCTCCCTGCACCAGGCCCGTAGCGGGCTGGGAGTGGCTGTACTGGAGGGCATGATCTATGTTGTGGGAGGTGAGACTCATTTTATTTATTTAACCAGGATAGTCCACTCAGTAATGAGTCCTGTCTGTGTGGCTCTGTGTTTGTTTGTGCAAAGAACATGCCATGTGTTTCAACCTGTGTCTTCCTCAGGGCAATACAGTTATGTTTCTAGTATTCTGTTTCTTGTCATTTCCCAGGGGAGAAGGACTCCATGATATTTGACTGCACAGAAAGATACGACCCGGTGACTAAGCAGTGGGCAGCTGTGGCCTCTCTCAACTTCCCTCGCTGTGGTGTCGGGGTCTGCCCCTGTCACGGGGCTCTCTACGCACTGGGTAAACTAACCAAGCCTAGGCCTTAATTTGGAATACATGGTAAATTTTTCCCCTCCTTGAAGTCATCACAGATCTAACATGATTGGACAGGTGAAAGCAAGGTTTCCACTGAATAGCTTTCACCAAAACAGTCATGTCAATCTTTTTTTTTTTTTTTAAGAAAGGAATGAAGAAATTTGGGTCCAAGAGTCTTTCACTTGGGTCTATGGGATAAGGTATTAATACCATGTCTCCTCACTGCTGTGTTCCTGAAGGTGGTTGGGTTGGATCAGAGATAGGGAAGACAATGGAGCGCTATGACCCAACAGAGAATAAGTGGGAGATCATTGGAAGCATGGCAGTGCCTCGGTATTACTTTGGATGCTGCGAGTTACAGGGTAATTCATACATAAAACATTTACAACAGAATATACTGTATCAATATAATTGCTTCCGCTGTCTCAATGACGTAATTTTTCTGAATGGCCGCTGATCAGTCTCATTTCCGCCATGTCTAGGCTTCATTTATGTGATCGGGGGGATCAGTGATGAGGGGATGGAGCTGCGTTCTGCGGAGGTGTACGACCCCATCTCCCGGCGCTGGAGCGCCCTGCCCGTCATGGTGACCCGGCGGGCCTACGTGGGCGTGGCCTGCCTCAACAACTGCATCTACGCTGTGGGGGGCTGGAACGAGGCACTGGGCTCCCTGGAGACGGTGGAGAAATACTGCCCTGAAGAGGTGAGGGAGTTTTGGTGGATTTATACAATGCAGTCGGGATTCAAACCTACATTTTGTTACGTTAGCCTTATTCTAAAATAATGACAACCGAGAATAGGTTTAGACATTTTTGCAAATTAATAAGAAATAATGTCCTTGAATACCTTGACATAAGTATTCAGACCCTTTGCTATGAGCTCAGATGCATCCTGTTTCCATTGATCATCCTTGAGATATTTCTACAACTTGAATAGAGTCCACCTGTGGTAAATTAAATTGATTGGACATGATTTGGAAAGGCACACACCTGCCTATATAAGGTCCCACAGTTGACAGTGCATGTCAGAGCAAAAACCAAGAGGTCGAAGGAATTGCCTGTAGAGCTCCGAGACAGGATTGTGTCAAGGCACAGCTCTGGGGAAGGGTACCAAAACATTTCTGCAGCATTGAAGGTCCCCAAGAACACAGTGGCCTCCATCATTCTTAAATCGAAGAAGTTTGGAACCACAAAGATTCTTCTTAGAGCTGGCTGCCCTTCCAAACTGGGCAATCAGGGGAGAAGGGACATGGTCAGGGAGGTGACCAAGAACCTGATGGTCACTCTGACAGAGCTCCAGAGTTCCTCTGGAGATCGGAGAACCTTCCAGATGGACAACTATCTCTACAGCACTCTACCAATCAGGCCTTTATGGTAGTGGCCAGACGGAAGCCACTCCTCAGTAAAAAGCACATGACAGCCCACTTGGAGTTTGCCAAAAGGCACCTAAAGGACCATGAGAAACAACATTCTCTGGTCTAATGAAACCAAGATTGAACTATTTGGCCTTAATGCCAAGCGTCACGTCTGGAGGAAACCTGGCACCATCCCTACGGTGAAGCATGGTGGGGGCAGCATCATGCTGTGGGGATGTTTTTAAGCGGCAAGGACTGGAAGACTAGTCAGGATCGAGGGAAAGATGAACGGAGCAAAGTACAGAGAGACCCTTTATGAAAACCTGCTCCAGAGCTCTCAGGACCTCAGACTGGACAACAGCACACAGCCAAGACAATGCAGGAGTGGCTTCGGGACAAGTCTCTGAATGTCCTTGAGTGGCCCAGCCAGAGCCCGGACTTGAACCTGATCTAACATCTCTGGAGAGACCTGAAAATAGCTGTGCAGCAACGCTCCCCATCCAACCTGACAAGGTTTGAGAGGATCTGCAGAGAAGAATGGGAGAAACTCCCCAAATACAGGTGTGCCAAGCTTGTAGCATCATACCCAAGAAGACTCTAGTCTGTAATCACTGCCAAAGGTGCTTCAACAAAGTACTGAGAAAAGAGTCTGAATACTTATGTAAAAAAAATATTTTTTATTTCAAACATGTCTAAAAACTGCTTAGTCATTATGGGGTATTGTGTGTAGATTGAGGGGGGGGTAACACTACAACGCCTCTGATTTCCCTCAGACGATCTCTCTCAACTATGTATCCATTACTCCTTCCCTCTAAAGGAGAAATGGGTGGAGGTGGCCCCCATGGCAGTTGCGAGAGCCGGGGTGTCCGTGTCAGCCGTTAACGGACTGCTGTACGCCGTGGGGGGACGGGCCTCCAGCAGAGACTTCTCGGCCCCCGTGACGGTGGACTCTGTGGAGATTTATGACCCCCACCTGGACACCTGGACGGAGATTGGCAACATGATCACCAGTCGCTGTGATGGGGGCGTGGCCGTGCTCTGAGATTGAGCCCTAGTAGAACCGAGGTGGTTTGGTGAACCGCGAAATCTGATGAGTAGCAGTTCTCTTTTTTTCTGGAACAAACCTCATTCTCAGACGAGAATACGGTTATGTCTGGCACCGTGATATTACATGATAAGTAACCTTGCCTGAGACCTGGAGACTTGCGTTAGCTACAGAGCTATAAATGCCAAAATGACTTTAGCTTAGGGGCAATTCCATGGTAACAGAAGACTCAGATTTTTCACTTTAAAATGTATGCCAAACAAATCAAATCGTATTTGTCACATGCGCCATATACAACAGGTGTAGACCTTACAGTGAAATGCTTACTTACAAGCCCTTAACCAACAATGCAGTTTTAAGAAAATACCTAAAAAAAAAAAAAAAGGAAGATAAGAATAACAAATAATTAAAGAGCAGCAGTAAATAACAATAGCGGGGCTATATACAGGGGTACCGGTACAGAGTCAATGTGCGGAGGCACCGATGTCGAGGTAATTGAGGTAATATGTACATGTAGGTAGAGTTATTAAAGTGACTATGAATAGCAGTAAGCATAGAAGGGAGGGGGCAATGCAAATAGTCTGGGTAGCCATTTGATTAGCTGTTCAGGAGTCTTATGGCTTGGGGGTAGAAGCTATTTAGGAGCCTCTTGGGCCTAGACATGGCGCTCCAGTACCGCTTGCCGTGCGGTAGCAAAGAGAACAGCCTATGACTAGGGTGGCTGGATTCTTTGACAATTTTTAGGGCCTTCCTCTGACACCACCTAGTATAGGTGTCCTGGATGGCAGGAAGCTTGGCCCCAGTGATGTACTGGGCCGTACGCACTACCCTCTGTAGTGCCTTGCGGCCGGAGGCCAAGCAGTTGCCATACCAGGCAGTGATGCAACCCTTCAGGGTGGTGCAGCTGTAAAACCTTTTGAAGATCTGAGGACCCATGCCAAATCCTGAGGGGGAATAGGTTTTGTCGTGCCCTCTTCACGACTGTCTTGGTGTGCTTGGACCATGTTAGTTTGTTGGTGATGTGGACGCCAAGGAACTTGAAGCTCTCAACCTGCTCCACTACAGCCCCGTCAATGAGAATGGGGGAGTGCTCGGTCCTCCTTTTCCTGTAGTTCACAATCATCTCCTTTGTCTTGATCACGTTGAGGGAGAGGTTGTTGTCCTTGGACCACACGGTCAGGTCTGACCTCCTCCTTATAGGCTGTTGTCATTCAGCAACGGCACTGTTGTCATCAGCAAACTTAATGATGGTGTTGGGAGTCGTGCCTGGCCTTGCAGTCATGAGTGAATAAAAACATATTTCTAAGTTTAACAAACCATACAACTCTATGCACAATTACTACTTTGAACAATTTACACAGTAAAAAAATATACATTTACTAGAAAAACTGTGCAGATGCAAAGTTTCATAACAGAATTACAGTAAAATCTCCCTCAGTTTTATTCTGTTACCAAACTTTGTATCAGCACAGTTCTTAATGTAAATGTGTTTTTGCAAAATTTCCATTCTAAATTGTTCAAAGTAGGCATTGTGCATAGTTTTTTGTTTGACATATTTTAAAGTGAGTCTCAGCGTAATTCCGTTATCATGAATTTGCCCTTAGCGGGCTGACACTGTGGTGCAGCAGAAGACTGGGTTTGCTACCCGGTTGGACACACTAGACAACTGCATATGACGTTCTTAGCCATATCAAAGACGAGTCCTCAAGTTCATTATCAACATGGCCTTCACCAGCAATGTATTTAACTTTTGAACAGCAGTGGCAGAATGCCGCAGCAGAATCTAATTCCGTTATCTCCTATACCCATGGTCACACATTGTACTCTGTTAGCTAATGGAGGGTGAACTACAGTTGGGATGAGACTTGAAGAATACTTTTTTGAGCTCCTCACAGAGCATGAACACAGAGACTTTTTTTAGCTAGAAGAGTTTGGTGTTTTCAAAATACAAGACATCACTTTCTGTGGACTTCGAGTGGAATAGATGGATTTCGGAATGTTTGGATTGTTTTGTTATTCTGGATTGTTTTTGTATTGCTTTTATGTAACTGAACTAGACGTACACTGAGCCAAACGGATGACTGGGACACTGCCAAGCAAGAAACTGTTGATTCAAATGAGCTGGCTAGGCTACAGTACTTACTCCCAGTCAGTCACATGGCAGACCCATCTGTCTCCATCAGTCAGTCACTTCACTGTTCTGTTTCAGAGAAGTGTGCCAGTGTTTCTGGATGGTCAATAGCTTTCATTGTTACTGTATTGTCTCAGCTTATTTGTGTGAACTTAAAAACATTGGCACTTTCAGGACCATTATATACTCCACTGAAGTGTACGAAGGATGTTTGTCTGTTTCTGAGAATGGCTGGCTGTCACCACCTATCAATTGTTTCAACCTGTGCACTTTTAATGGAAATTTGAATATTAATTTTGCCCAACTTCAATTTCTAAATTACCACCAAAACTCTATTTAACTTCCAAGAGTTGTGAGTTATCCATGTTGACTGACTGCTAGTGCGATGGGCTTCATGTGTTTACACTGAGTTACATTGACTGCTGAAGGAAGAAGCTACTATGAGCAAAATGTTACTTATGGCCCCTCATGTGAAACTTTGTTACGGTTGTAAATGGTAAGCTTATGGTATCGTTCTGCTGTGCTCACAGCGTCTGTTAAATGATCACGAAGGTACATTACTCTGTAGTAGAACTGTTGCACTCAGTATTTCTGTTTAATATGTCTCATTGACTGAAACACAGCCATTGTATATATATATAAAAAAACACTGTAAATATCAGTGCCTTTTTTAGTCAGTACTCAACATTCCAAAAACACTGAGAAATGTCCCTTTGGTTGAAAATACTGTAGCTTGTATCACCTTCATTCAGCAACGGCACTAGATTAAAGTTAATTTATATTTCAATTCTCACCTGTTGAGGAACGGATGTGTCATGAGTAACACATTGATTAAAAGAAAATCCATATGTGAAAATGTCATGATTTTTTAAAAATGTTTAACAATGTCTCACCATTTTCTCCTGTTAACTCCTACTGAACAAGACCCTGATCTGTGTTCCACTATTCATTAACTTGTCTTCTTGAGATACTTTAGCTCTCAAGTGTAAACTCTGAGTGAGTATCTCCTAGCCAGCATTACCTAGTCAACGGTCTTGATCTTCTTCTCCAGGCACATCTCCTTCAGTGTCATTATGGCATCCAGGGAGAAGGTAGCCACCAGAGTAAGTATGGTTCCCAAGGCTTTCAACCAGCCGGGGGAGCCAGGCAGCAGAGTTTGATCATTGTGCAGGGCCAGGCCCATCCCCATGATGACCACCAGGGCTCCCTCTGCGATGTTGTCCCTGCAGTGCAGAGCCAGCCATGACCACCATAGCCAGGACATGACCACCATAGACCACCTGGGCGTAGGCCACCTCAGGGAGGTAGGACTGGGTCACAGCTATCAGCAGGGGGGCACCCAGGAATGGAAGGAGGGCGGAGAAGCCAAGGCATTTACAAAGGTTTTCATGCTGAGGAGATGTTGGCTCTCTCCTCTCCCAGGGGCCGTGGGAGCGGGGTGCCCCAGGCAGAGCAAAGAGGCAGAGCAGCCTATGGACCTGAGGGTCAGAAACCAGAACAGTAGCGAGGTCGCCATGGAAACTTGTGGAGCCATTAGTGGTTGGAACTGGTGTAAAAACATTCCCTCTTCACAGTGCACCTGGGCCCCCAGAGTACCCGTTGCAGAGATCGCCATGTTGGACCCTGGGAGTAAAAACGACAGTGTTGCAGAAAGCATTTCTCAGTAGGGTTTAATATGATCTGGGCCGCTGTGTCTATCCTGGTCCAGAGAACCCAGATGTTTTTGGCTATTTGTTGCAAGGTCAATTTGGCAGATAGACCAATATGATGGTGTCATAGGAACTGGTGTATTGTTTCTACTTACCACACAGGGATTCAATTGTCTCTTCAATGCAAATTATATCTTTTTTTTACCTAAAAGGGGAAGAGGTGCATGTGCATTTTAGAACATAACAAGATCAAACTGGTTAGCTAGCTAGCTAACAAGCGTTGACCTCTTTAGCATTATCTAACGTTAGATATCCAAAATAATAGACATGTTCAAACAAAAGCCGGTGCTTAAGAAATGTAGTCACCCTTGATCTTCACGTTGTGCAGATCACTAATAAATTAGCCATTGCATAGGCTTGTAAAGGTCGTTTACTCGATTCACTGTGTCTGACGAAAGTTTGATTTCTGCAACGATCGATTAGTGCGCATGCCTGGAAAATAGTGTGTCGCATTCAATATCACAAATATGTAGCTAGCCAGTACATTGTTTTAGTACTAGTTATACATGGGCGACAGGTGCTGGATCGAATCCCAGAGCTGACAAGGTAAAAAATCTGTCGTTCTGCCCCTGAACAAGGCAGTTAACCCACTGTTCCCCGGCAGGCCGTCATTGTAAATAAGAATATGCCTAGTTAAATAAAGGTTAAATAAAATAAATAAAAAATACAATTTTGATCGCAAAATGTTTTAACGAATTTCTTTAAGCGGTTTCTAGTATACAAAAAAAATCCCACTCCTATTCAGTTTGAAACAAAATGCTATGCGCCTGAGGTTGCAAAATTATATATAAGAACTTGAACGTACCCCAGATAAGTAAGCTCCACGAGCGCTCCAAAAACCCAAACAAACACCAAATCGCCACTTTAATCTGGAGGCACATAGCAGGAAGAAAGTATTGCAGTGCTAAAGGAATATTAAGTCAATATATTTTTTTAAATCATATTTCGTGAAGATATTGCTTGATATACGTAGGTTTGGGCATCATCATATAAAATCTAGCAAGCTAACGGTAGATTTAACGTTATTAGCCAGCTAGAGCTCGAATCCCCCGACCCCGTGTGGGCTAACGCGGTAGCCATTTTGAAGCCGTGTTGTTCCAACGAAGCGAAGGTCTGTTTACCTCTATTTGCAGAAATTTGACAGCAATAATTAGAAACAACTTCACGTTACTCTGTTGCAAAAATATTGTATGTGTTTGAGACTGGGTCGTAGTTGTGCGAGTTACTGTATGTTAACTAGTTGACTTGCTAGCTTTGGTGATAGTCGTGGCTAGCTAGCTTGCTAGCAACTTGTTTACAAGGAATATACTCTACACTGCATGTCCAAAAGTATGTGGACACTTACTTGTCGATCATCTCATTCCAAAATCATAGCCATTAATATGGAGTTGGTTCCCACTTTTCTGCTGTAACAATTCTTCTGGGAAGGCTTTCCACTAGAGCATTAGTGAGGTCCGCCACTGATGTTGGGTGATTAGGCCTGGCTCGCAGTCGGCGTTCCAATTCATCCCAAACGTGGTCGATGGGGTTGAGGTCAGGGCTTTGTGCAGGCCAGTCATGTTCTTCCACACCGATCTCGACAAACCATTTCTGTATGGACCTTGCTTTGTGCACAGGGGGCATTGTCATGCTAAAATAGGAAAGGGCCTTCCCCAAACTGTTGCCACAAAGTTGGAAGCACAGAATCATATAGAATATCAATGTATGCTGTAGCGTTAAGATTTCCCTTTACTGGAACTAAGCCCCTACCATGAAAAACAACCGCAGACCATTATTCCTCCTCCACCAAACTTTACAGTTGGAAGAATGCATTTGGGTAGGTAGCGTTCTCCTGGCATCCGGCTAACCCAAATTCGTCCGTCGGACTGCGAGATAGTGAAGCGTGATTCACCACTCCAGAGAACACATTTCCACTGCTCCAGTCCAATGGCGGCGAGCTTTACACCACTCCAGCTAACGCTTGGCATTGCATGGGGATCTTAGGCTTGTGTGCTGCTGCTCTGCCATGTAAACTAATTTCACTAAGCTCCCGACGAACGGTTATTTTGCTGGCGTTGCTTCCAGAGGCAGTTTAGAACTCGGTAGTGAGTGTTACAACAGAGGACAGACGATTTTTACGCACTACAGTGTTCGGCGGTTCCGTTCTGTGAGCTTGTGTGGCCTACCACTTTGCGGCTGAGACGTTGCTCCTAGACGTTTCCACTTCACCACGTTGAAAGTCACTGAGCTCTTCAGTAAGGCCATACTACTGCCAATGTTTGTCTCCGGAGATTGCATGGCTGTGTGCTCGATTTTATGCACTTGTCAGCAACAGTCCTTTACTCTTGTGTGTATAAGGTAGTTGTTGTGAATTTGTTCAATTACTTGTTAGATACTACTGCATGGTCGGAACTAGAAGCACAAACATTTCGCTACGCTCTCATTAACATCTGCTAACCATGTGTATGTGTGACAAATAAAAAATGTATTTGATTTGTGGCTGTAATAGCCGAATCCACTCATTTGAAGGGGTGTCCACATACTTTTTGTAGCTAGCTAAGTTTTTGCTTCCTGAATCTTCTCAAATGATGTCTTAACTATCTAAGAATTTTGACAGTCTTAACTTGTTTGTAAAAGTGAATGTGTCCACAAGATCTGTCAACTGCTTGAAATCAAAAGTAATTCCAGTGTTTGAATTGGTGCAGTTGTCCTTTGTGCATTAGGAATGAGTGTGTACTTCTGCTGGCATTGCAATGCAGAGTAATAACTTGGTCAACTCAATACACTTTGGAAGCCATTGGACAGCCTATCACAGTGCTATAACAGATTTTTAAATACAAAAATAAATATAATTGTACCTTTTTATTTAACTAGGCAAGTCATGTTTATTGATTTGTCTTTAGGAAGCACTGCAGCCTCATGTTCATTAATGATGATGACATGCTGTAAGTGGGTCGCAGTTCTTAGCAGTTTAGAACACACACAATCACTCACTGGCCGATTTAGATCAGGAGCTGCGAGAGAGTGAGAAACTGTTCAGGTCTAGAGTATTTTTAGACTTGTATACATATTTGATAAAAGCTTGCAGTTTTATAAGGGAGTATAAAATGTCTTAAGAGCTCTGGTTTTTGATTGTGTTTTGCTACATACATTTTTTTTCTCACCATTGCAATGTGTTTGCTGTCTTTTGAATGAGAAACTATTTTGTGGGTTCATCAAAGGTGTTCTGGGAGAACTATTCATCAAATTTGACGTACAGTACAGATTGTGCTGGAAACATGACTCGGGTATACATCTGCATAAACTTGTAAGCTAAGGGTCTGTGCATTACAACCTTACCGGTGTGTCTGAGATTCAAAAGTATTTATGTTTTGTGTTTGCAGGTCCGGTCTGCATAAGTGCAGATACTACTACATGTGAAAGGAACACTACAAGACGACGGAAAATACTAGGAGTAACTGCACAGCACCTGTCCTTCTGACACATGCTCCATATGTTCCTACACTTTCTTTGCTTTGAAGAAAGGAAGATATTTGCCTTTCAGAGGTTCCCTCTTTTATGGACACGTTTATTTTTTGTCTTTCGACAAAGGAGTCCCAGGTGTGTTGTGACACACAGGACACTGATTGCAAGCAATTGCTGTTATACTGTTTAAAAACTGTTGCACACTCATCCTTCAACCACACAACTACTGCTAATTTGACCAGTAAATATAATAGGACAGATCAAGAAAGCAACCAATCTAACCAGCTGTTGACACATCGTTGTCTTTAGCATGCATTGAAAAACAGCATTATAATGCGTTGTTCTGCAGTATCAACATTTCACTGACCGGAATTGAAGATGTCAGAAATGTAACAGTGGATTCTACTGTCTTTACTGTCATGTGACTGTAATACTAGACCATTTTTTTCCCCTTCAACCCCAGACAGCCTTTTCACCAGTTTAATGAGGTGAGCTGTGGTTTTCAGTGACCTCCATTGGAATAAAAAGAGGTCTCTGAATTGATTTATTTTCTGCATGTGTTTGGGAAGAGCCTAAAATGACCAAGAGCTGGCACTCATAGTGGCAGGAGAAGAGCCAGAACCTCCTTCCAGCACAATTCTGATGTCATAGTGGAACTGTCCCGTTCACACTGACAGGGATCGATGCCCCAGAGCTTCCAATCTCAGCAGACAACCTGCACCTGCCTCTCCCATTGGGCAATTCACTTGCCTGTCTACTGAGCCCGCCAATCAGAACTTTCTGTTTCACAAAATTGATCAAGCAGGTTCCATGTGTCTCTTCCCCTGACAAAGAATCCTACCTGCTTCGGTAGAGTGATCAGGACGAATTTGGGGGTGACAACGCACCTCTGGATCACCATTCCAGATAATCCCAGAATCCTGTGACCCGTCTCCCAACGCTTCACCCTGGACGACGGGGTCTGCCTCTGGGGAAAGGGGCTGTTCTGTCCTGGAGGAGGAGGAGGGCTCGGCAGTGAGGTGCTGCTCTCCATCACACACTCTGAGTCAATCCCACAGAGGAGGCAGAGACCAAGAGGAAGAGGAGAGGACTTCAGAGCCAAAGACTCTGGGTAATAATTACAAGTCTTATGTAACAATGTGTTTCTTTTGTCCCAAAATCCAAGATTTCTCATTAATTTTACTCTGTGTCAGATCCTTGCCATGAGGTTTGATGCCTCGATCCACTGACCGGAGACACTGGACCTAAATGGCGCAGCATGACTTTGTTCCTGCCTGGCTTAACTTCTCCACGCCCCAGCCTGCCAAGGTGAGACCGTGTGTGTGTGGGTATTTACGTACGTTTGTGTGTTCACACAGCCAGGGGCTGTGGGGGCAGACTGACTGCAATCAGCACAGGAAAAAGAGTCAGAGATACAGTTTGTACTAAGGGAAAACAGACAGGAGAAAATCAAAGAAGTCACATTGAATGAATGTAGACTGTAATGGGGAGAGGATGAAGAAACTGACAGGGAGTGAAGTGGATTTGGCTTGTTTTATTATTAATTCCTCATAGAGTTGCTATCTTCCAGGCTCTGTATGATTTCTAATGTGTTTTCTTAGTGTGGTAAGTGAAAGCAGTAGAATTATATTTATTTATATTTAACCTTTATTTAACTAGTAGGGAAGGTGAATGGACCGATGGAGAAGTGTGAAAGCAGGAGAGCTTGTTGTGGTGCTGTCTTGCTCGTGGGACTACTAGACACAGGATTGAGATTCAGCTTAATGAGAACAGTATTTTTTTTTACTCTCAGCAAGAGCTTGGAGTAATCTGGTCGTCAGAGTGTAGCCTATACCAGGTGATTTTCAGGTTGTACGCCAGCCAAATTAGTTGTGGATACCGATCTCAACATTGGCCAGTCCAGTAAGATCAAGCTGATGGTGGTGACTGATGGACAACACAAAGTTATTACATAAACACCAAACCTAAGCTGTTTAATGTCCACATGACTGTATGTTACATAGATACACTACATGACCAAAAGTATGTGGACACCTGCTCCTCGAACATCTCATTCCAAAATCATGGGCATTAATATGGAGTTGGTCCCCCTTTGCTGATACAACAGCCTCCACTCTTCTGGGAAGCCTTTCCACAAGATGTTAGAACATTGCTGCGGGGACTTGCTTCCATTCAGCCACGAGCATTAGTGAGGTCGGGCACTGATGTTGGGTGATTAGGCCTGGCTCGCAGTCTGCGTTCCCAATTCATCCCAAAGGTGTTCGATGGGGTTGAGGTCAGTCCCATCGAGTTGTACGAGCTGCGCACTTCAACACTCGGCAGTCCCGTTCTGTAAGCTTGTGTGGCCCACCACTTCGCGGCTGAGCCGTTGTTGCTCCTAGACGTTGCCACTTCACAATTGCAGCATTTACAGACTAGGGCAGCTCAAGCAGGGCAGAAATTTTATGAACTGACTTGTTGGAAAGGTGGCATCCTATGCCACTTTGAAAGTCACTGAGCTCTTCAATAAGGCCATTCTACTGCCAATGTTTGTCTGTGGAGATTGCATGGCTGTGTGCTCGATGTTATACACCTGTCAGCAAATGGTGTGGCTGAAATGGCTGAATCCACTCATTTGAAAGGGTGTCCACATACTTTTGTATATATAGTGTATGTGTATTATGTATCTGTGTGACATTGTATTGCTAAATAAATCAGATGAAACATTTTGAGTCTGGTGTGAGAGAATTCCTTCCTGTTTCCCATTAAGTGTGTGTGTGTGGAGGTACTAGAAGACTAGGGGTATGATCTGGGAGCACGTAGTTTCACTTCAATGCCCTTGTTTTTTTGTTTTTTTTACATTGATGACGTCGTACTCTGGCTGCAGTCTTGCGAGCTCCGACGCAACTTTTTTATGATTCTTTTGGCATTTTTTTTACCCTGTATATGGCTTACTTACTTTCTTGTGTTCTTATTTCTCGTGTGTTTTTGTTCTCTTTATAATAATACGGATATTGATTACTGCATTGTTGGGAAAGCGGTTGCAAGAAAGGCATTACACTGTACTTGTGCACGTGATAAAAATGTAAACTTTATTTTTTGTGTGTGTCCAGTCCCCTGCAGCCAGCCTAGAGAAGCATGGCGACCCCCATCACCACCGGAACAGCCGTGCTGCCGTGAGCCGCCGCCGACACAACTCCTCCGATGGCTTCTTTAACAACGGGCCCCTGCATTCCCCCGCAGGTAACCCTGACGATCAGAACAACCTGCGTGCGCCCCCTGCGTGCGCCCCAAAAAACGTGTTTGTGATGTGTGGTTTGTTGACAGCCTGCTTGAAAGAGCGGTGTTTGTTTCGTTACATAGTATTAAAATGACTGTCCTGTGTGTGTCTGCAGGTGATGGGTGGCAGCAGCCCTCTCTCCTCCTGAGACATGACTCTGTGGACTCTGGGGTGGCAAAGGGGGGGCATGGTGGTCTAGCGGGGGGGTCCTGCTGGAAGGAGGCTCATCCCACCTGGCACGGGGCGCCACGGGCGGCACAGGACAGGCACCACCACCCGGGGCGCCAACCCAAACGCCACGGGACGGGAGGAGGGGACAGGCAGGGGGGGCACCGGCAGCGCAACGGCAACTTCCATCCCCGCAAGAGCGCCCCTGGGACCCTCTACCAGGACAAGTTCCCCAATGATGAACACAGCAGGGAGGACAATCTGAAGTTTGTGGAAGAGGACTTTGTGAGTAATAATCTCATCCTCCATTCTTGAAAACCTCTTGACAACTTCTTTTCACACAGTTACTGTGCCATATGTCACATATTAGTCAATGGGCATAGTGACATCAAGACCTAACAGGGAAAATACCTGGATTGGTACAGTTAAACATAATGGGAAATATACAGTATATACAAACTTGTGAAATAATGTCAATGTTTTCCTACCAGCCCTCCCTTAACCCTGAAACAACTGGAAAGCCTGGGAACCAGATGAGGCCAGTGGCTCCTCACGCTGGAGTATGGGGTAATCTCTCTAATAGATTAATTGATCTCTCGACATTACAAAGTTGACACCAGTAACATCTTCACAAAGTTCAGCCCACTCCCTTTGTCTCCATGTCATTACCCCCCTCCTAACTAGTTGCTCCCATCTCTCCAGAGAACCCACCTAGTGGCAAGCAGATGGTGTCTAAGATGCTGGTGATCAAGAAGGTTTCCAAGGAGGACCCAGGATGCACTGCGTTCTCTACTGGCTTCGCTAGCTCCGGAGCCCCGCCCATCAATGGCAGCAAAGCCCTGCCCACCATCGCTAGCTCTACCCACTCAGTCTATAAGAACCTGGTGCCCAAGTCTGCCATGGTGCCCACCAAGCCCCCTCAGTGGAAGCCTAGTGGGAGAGACCCCACCAAGCCTGGCCTCCACCTCTCAGGACGAGACTCTGTCTTCACCAGCCCTGTGTCTGCAGCCAAACCCTCTGCCCCCGCCACCCAGCTACATAGCCACAACACCCCCAAAGAGGTGAGGGCAGCTCTCCAGACCCATTACACAGGCCAAAGGGGTTCATAGAGAGCATATAGCGGGCCATACAAATCCAGTCCCGAGGAGCAAAATAAAGGGAGAAAAAAAATGTACGTAACTGTTAGAAACCACAAGCAAGGGCTCAACATTTTTCTTCCCTCTCTCTGTTTTTTCTATCAGCGTCCTTTCAGTACGACTCCTCCCATAGACATCGCCTCGTCGTCACGGCTGAAGCTGATGCGGCGCGGACCAGACCGGAAGAGTGACTTCCTGCGGACGCTGAAGGACGAGGTCATCGGAGACCTGACCTCCAGCAGTAGCCCTGGGACACATGGAGAGGTACATAACACCCCTAGAAAATGTCCAAGTGGGACGCAAAGGCCCTCCAAAACAACATCCAAAATGTTACATTCAAACCAATTGAGGGTAAATTCACAGGTTGACTGAACAAAAATAAACTAGAGGCATGTCAAATGTGGAGCACTACATGGCTCAGTTCATATGTAAGCAGAAGTGACCTGTTTTATTAAGGTGTCTATTCTTTGGTGTAAATGACTCCTCAGGGCGAGAACAGCACCCCAGAGCCCAAAGCCTACAGCCAGGGAGTCTGCAATGAGAACGGCCTGTCTCACTCCCTCAGCGACTCAGACACCGATAACTTGTCTAGCTCACTAGAGGCAGAACACCGGTATGACTGACATATATACACACACACACACACACACACCATCAGTCTACTAAGCAGTGTTCGCTGTTTCGTTGCAGGTTACTGAAGGCCATGGGCTGGCAGGAATACCCAGAAAACGATGACAGCTTCCTGCCCCTGACTCAGGAAGAGCTCAGAGAGTTCCAGACTAAAACTGAACATGTACGTCTGAGTTTGTGACACGATCTTACAATAATATCATTAATGTTATGAGCATCTTTAGTGACTGCTTTAAACTTCATAGGAAGTGACGTGTTTGAATAGAATGAAAATGGCTAGTGCTTAGGTAGCCTAGTGTATGTGCTGTTGCCAACTCTTCCATCGCTGTCATGCTGTACAGTAGAGTTGTCTCAAGCACATAGTGTGGGACTAGGCTTGTATCTAGAGCCCCGTTTATACCTGGGTCTAACATGCGTCCTTTTTCCTGATGTCCACATTCTGATTGTGCCCAAATCTTTAGACCGGTGTAGATTATTAAAAGACTCATTGTGATCTGCATGGTCAAACCATTTAAATCATTATACTGGCCTCTAAAATCATTGACAGTTAGCACAATGGACTTATGGCATCAATACTTGTTTTACCCAGTAAAATACTGGGAGTTTTTAATGCATCTATAAAGTACCAGTCAAAAGTTTGGACTTTTGAAAGGGTTTTTCTTTATTTTTACTATTGTCTACATTGTAGAATATTAGTGAAGACATCAAAACTATGAAATAACACAAATGGAATCATATAGTAACCAAAAAAAGTGTTAAACAAATCCAAATATATTTTAGATTCTTCAAAGTAGCCACCCTTTGCCTTGATGACAGCCTTGCACAAGCTTGGTATTCTCTCAACCAGCTTAATGAGGAATGCTTTTCCAACAGTCTTGAAGGAATTCCCACAAATGCTGAGCACTTGTTGGCTGCTTTTCCTTCACTCTGTGGTCCGACTCATCCCAAACCATCTCATTTGGGTTGAGGTCAGGTGACTGTGGAGGCCAGGTCATCTGATGCAGCACTCAATCATTCTCCTTTTTGGTTAAATATCCCTTACACAGCCTGGAGGTGTGTTGGGTCATTGTCCTGTTGAAAAACAAATGATAGTCCCACTAAGTGCAAACCAGATGGGATGGCGTATCGCTGTAGAATGCTGGTGTGCCTTGAATTCTAAATAAATCACTGACAGTGTCACTAGCAAAGCACCCCTGCACCATCACACCACCTCCTTGCTTCACGGTGGGAACCACACATGCGGAGATCATCCGTTCACCTACTCTGCGTCTCACAAAGACACGGCGGTTGGAACCAAAAATCTAAAATTTGGACTCATCAGACCAAAAGAGAGATTTCCAAAATGTCCATTGCTCGTGTTTCTTGGCCCAAGCAAGTCTCTTCTTATTATTGGTGTCCTTTAGTAGTGGTTTCATTGCAGCAATTCGACCACGAAGGCCTGATTCACGCAGTCTCCTCTGAACAGTTGATGTTGAGATGTGTCTGTTACTTGAACTCTGTGAAGCATTTATTTGGGCTGCAATTTCTGAGGCTGGTAACTCGAATGAACTTATCCTCTGCAGCAGAGGTAACTCTGGGTCTTCCTTTCCTGTGGCGGTCCTCATGAGAGCCAGTTTTATCATAGCAATTGATGGTTTTTGCGACAGCACTTGAAGAAACTTTCAAAGTTATTGAAATTTTCCGAATTGACTGACCATGTCTTAAAGTAATGGACTGTTGTTTCTCTGCTTATTTGAGCTTTTCTTGCCATAATATGGACTTACCAAATAGGGCTATCTTCTGTATACCACCCCTACCTTGTCACAACACAACTGATTGGTCAAATGCATTGAGGAAAGAAATTCCACAAATTAACTTAAGGCGGCACACTTGTTAATTGGAATGCATTCTAGGTGACTACCTCATGAAGCTGGTTGAAAGAATGCCAAGAGCGTGCAAAGCTGTCAAGGCAAAGGGTGGCTACTTTGAAGAACCTCGAATCGAAAATATAAAAATTTGTTTAATACTTTTGGTTACATGATTCCATGTGTCATTTCATAGTTTGGATGTCTTCACTATTATTCTACAATGTAGAAAAGTCAAAATAAATGAGGTGTCCAAACTTTTGACTGGTACTGTATGTATGTTAGGCCTAGATTCAATCAGTGCGGTTGAAATTTAAAGGCAATATCCCTGCGTTCGGAGCCTGGCTGCACTCACGGTAAACCCTGCATGTCAGCTCAATCGAATTTACCTTAATTTCAGAAGTCAATGAGGTGTCCAAACTTTTGACTGGTACTGTATGTGTGTGTGACTTTTTATAGCTTACAAATCAATACTTGTTTTAAAATAAATACATTCATTTTAAAGAATCTGTCAAATTATTTGTGTACAGGGAGTAACCAGGAAATCTGGACACAGTGGATGGATAAGAAATACACAATACTACAACAGCTAGTGTGGGCACAATCAGAATGTGGTTAGATCAGGACACATGTTAGCACCAGGTATAAACAAGGCTTAGGCTCGGGTTTTCACTCGGTTGGTTCTTGTTCTTCCTAGCTGAAGAGGAATGGGATCATCCCCCTCCACTTCACCCACTGGAGGTGTGGCGCCGAGGCCCACTTAGAAAAGGACGAGGGCTCTGAGTCTGAAACCAGCAGCCAGACCTCAGACGACGATGACGTCAACCTGACGAAGTAGCTTTAAAGAACAAACACACACCCCTCTCGTCTTCAGAATACCTGTTTGACTTCTTATTCTTGCACAAGGGGAAATTCCAGTGGAGGGGGAAGTTCCTGCTTAGCCATGCAGACGTATTTTTTCCTGCGTTGCCTCCTTCACTGCACCTCTTTCCCTTCGCTTTGTGGAACTGAGTGTTCGTCAAGAAAAGGGCAATGCAC
Organism: Brachymystax lenok tsinlingensis; assembly: GCA_030435695.1. Lineage (NCBI taxonomy): Eukaryota > Metazoa > Chordata > Actinopteri > Salmoniformes > Salmonidae > Brachymystax > Brachymystax lenok. The sequence continues at coordinate 31,425,639 of CM059788.1, forward strand.
ATCGGATTTAAGATACAATATTAAAATGGTATCCTGACACGTTTCAATAGAAATCAGGCCTTGCTTGGTGTTCTGGTTTCTATGAATAAGTTGGATTGTGTTCATGGTAAAATCAATGACAGCATATGCATTCAGTCACCATAGACAACTGTCTAGTGTTAACCATGCTGTGTGGTCTAGCAGTTAAAATGAAGGTTCTTGAACCCAGCCCTAACACAGGTCTTCCGCTATACGGATTGAATCTAGCTGCTTAACAGTGCACAAACCTGACAGCCAATAGTTCCCAGTTCCTCACCTCTCATAAATCAAATGAAAAAAGGAACAAACCATGCAGACTTATGTTACCACTAAGCCAGAGACTTAGGCCTAGATTCAATCAGTGCGGTTGAAATTTAAAGGCAATATCCCTGCGTTCGGAGCCTGGCTGCACTCACGGTAAACCCTGCATGTCGGCTCAATCGGAATTTACCTTAATTTCAATCGCACTATACTTCAGCGATAGGGATTGAAATGAGCCGGTTTAGCATTGTGCTTCCGACACTATTGTGACGACTATATGATTGGTCTTCTGCTCCTTCACCAAAGTGTTTCTCACCAACCCAGTCAGTGAATTCAACTCGGATGGCCACAGCCAGGATATCTATTCCAAAAGCATACAAATTCATTATGTTTAGAGTTTACCACTGATCAATGCGGCGAGGAGGAACTGGGACAGTAGTTTGTTTTTCCCAAGGAGGTGGATATCTTTTTGAAGTCTTATTACACAAATCAAAGATGACAAATTGATCAAGTAGGTAGTCTTTAATGATCTGGTACAAAACCTTACAAATATGAAAAAAGCACAGAGGTACACAATAGGAACATTTACAACTTGATCTGCAGTAGGACAATGTGATGACAATCAGGAATTGGCATCAGTCACCAGGGCTTCACTGGCTGCAGGGGGAACCCATGAGAATAATCACAATGAATTCATCACTGAAGTCACAAAGAGCCACACATGCTATTGAATGTGAAAAGAGCAGAGGGGGATCTACTTCGTACATAAAAAAAGTAGTACATGCAGGTTGTCTTGGGCTCCTGAGTGGCGCAGTGGTCTAAGGCACTGCATCTCAGTGCTAGAGGCATCACTACAGACCCTGGTTCAATTCCAGGCTGTATCACAATTGGGAGTCCCATAAGGCGGCGCACAATTGGCCCAGCATGGTTAGGGTTTGGCTGGGGTAAACCGTCATTGTAAATAAGACTGTTCTAAACGGACTTGCCTAGTTAAAGGATAAATAAATAGTCACTACTTGCAGTGTAAAATACATACTCCATACATACCGTTCAACCTCCATTTTGTCTTTGACACCGTTGTCTCAATTGCTGTTAACTTGGGTCTCCTGTTTAACCTTTTTAGAGCCGTTCTCCTTTACTGGGCTGTCTTCTGGTTTCCTCTGTTAAACAATACAAAAGGTGTTTGTGGATACTGGGGGGTTGTTATCTGGAAGCAAACGGTTTCACTTCACTGACCTTTTTTCTGACCAGGTGTGAGATGTCAGAGGCTGGAGACTTTGAGGGGGCATTTCCGTATGTGGATCTGACTTGAATCTGAGTGAGGGGAGGACACACCGACATATCCCTTAGAATATGTTGTTTAAAGTACAACAAATCAACCAATAAAGCTGACTAAAATCATAAGGCGCAGGCTTACTCTAGATGCAGACGCCCCACCGTTTTGAGAACTTCCACTTGGAGCTGGAAACACTGAACCACCTGCCTGAAAAAAATAAAAACGAAGCGTGGAATTAAACTTCACGCTCAACATCTTGCATAAATGTAAACCTTAATTAAGAGAGCCTAAAAAAGTAAGTGGGCTAGGACTGGGTCAATCACTCTGGTTAGAGCCCCCTCCATCTCAATCCCCTTCTCACCAGTGTCTCCTGCATCACAGCCTCTGCTGCAACAGCCGCAGCCATTTTCTGTCCCACGGTGGCATCCTCTGCCTTCTCCTGGATCTCTGGCAGCAGAGCCTTCAGGTCCTCCATCTCTTTTCTCTCCTCAGGGGCCACCTCTGGCCCCTCTGCCTTCTCCAGCACCTCCTGGAGCTTGGCTGGGAGACAAACGATACAAGGGTGTTACAAGGTCGAAGAGTAACATTTTCAAGAATAAAACCAGTGGCCACCAACCGGCCGTCTTGTGCTGTTGGCGGTAGGTGCACTTGATTCAGAAGTGTTCCCATTTTGAACAGTTTCATTTGTTGAGGAGAGCTGTGGCTAAATCAACGATGTCTGCTACACTGGTCAATCAAATATCTCAAATCACCGTGCCTACTGCTTCCATGACCCCACAGCAAAGTTTGATACTAGCCTATGTGAGATTTCATAACTTTTGAAACCATGACCAGAGAGACAAAGAATACAGCAAAGAGCTGATCTTTCAAATTAAAACGCGCTTCTCCCTACTTCCACTCGCAATGTAGCTGCAATGAATGAGTAGCCAAGTATTGATAGGCCTGCATCGTGTCCATTTTAATATCCAGGAATATATAACTTTCTCTGGTAATAGGAATATGTGCATAAGGCAGAAATAATGCGGTGCCACTCGAGTTGCCATCAGGTGGAAGACTGTCCCCTCTGGTCAGTCTTACCGGAGGAAAGGAGAGAACAGGGACCGTGAGAAGCGGACCCTCTGCTGCTCTCTCCCTCCATAGACTGACCATCAGATGCAAGTACAATCAGTACAGTAAAATTTTAAAAAGTAAATAATTTGCAAATAATTTCAATTTATGCTCAGCTGTGCCTCGCCAGTGATACAAATGACCTCTTGTTATCGAGGCTAGAGTTTTGGAATATTTAAAACTTTTATCTGGGAAGAACATTGGCAGGGTAAGCATATTGCCAATATGATGTGATAAATGTATTAGGCTTACTGCACACACCTCATTCCTACATAACTGGTTTTATTAGGTTCATGTTGCATAGGCTTTTTAAGTCCTATTTATACATACACCCACATACATACTACAGTTCCAAAGTTTGGGGTCACTTAGAAACAGTGAAGAGGAGAGTCCGGGATGCTGGCCTTGGCAGAGTTGCAAAGAAAAATGCATATCTCAGGCCAATAAAAAGAAAAGATTAAGATGGGCAAAAGAACAGACACTGGACAGAAGAACTCTGCCTAGAAGGCCAGCATCCCGGAGTCGTCTCTTCACTGTTGACGTTGAGACTGGTGTTTTGCGGGTACTATTTAATGAAGCTGCCAGTTGAGGACTTGTGAGGCGTCTGTTTCTCCCAAAAAAGGTCCAGTTGCCTGGACCACGAATACAAATTCCATCTAGACACCGTTGCCCTAGAGCACACAAAATAATGACATACCTCAGCCTACAAATCAGCACCACATGTACAGTTGGAAGATTACATACACTTGAGTTGGAGTAATTAAAACTCGTTTTTCAACCACTCCACAAATTTCTTGTTAACAAACTAGTTTTGGCAAGTCGGTTAGGACATCAACTATGTGCATGACAAGTAATTTTTCCAACTATTATTTACAGACAGATTATTTAACTTATAATTCACTGTATCACAATTCCAGTCGGTCAGAAGTTTACATACACTAAGTTGACTGTGCCTTTAAACAACTTGGAAAATTCCAGAAAATTATGTCATGGCTTTAGAAGCTTCTGATAGGCTAATTGACATCATTTGAGTCAATTGGAGGTGTACCTGTGGATGTATTTCAAGGCCTGCCTTCAAACTCAGTGCCTCTTTGCTTGACATCATTGGAAAATCAAAAGAACTCAGCCAAGACCTCAGAAAAAAATATTGTAGACCTCCACAAGTCTGGTTCATCCTTGGGAGCAATTTCCAAAGCCTGAAGGTACCACGTTCATCTGTACAAACAATAGTACGCAAGTATAAACACCATGGGACCACCCAGCCGCCATACCGCTCAGGAGATGGAACGCCATATGCGTTCCGTCTCCTAGAAATGAATGTACATTGGTGCGAAAAGTGCAAATCAATCCCAGAACAGCAAAGGACCTTGTGATGATGCTGGAGGAAACAGGTGCAAAAGTTCCTATAACCACAGTAAAGCAAGTCCTATAATCGACATAACCTGAAAGGCTTCTCAGCAAGGAAGAAGCCACTGCTCCAAAACTGCCATAAAAAAAGCCAGACTACGGTTTGCAACTGCAAATGGGGACAAAGGTCATAGAGAAATGTCCTCTGGTCTGATGAAACAAAAATAGAACTGTTTGGCCATAATGACCATCGTTATGCTTGGAGGAAAAAGGGAGAGGCTTGCAAGCCGAAGAACACCATCCCAACCGTGAAGCACGGGGGTGGCAGCATCATGTTGTTGGGGTGCATTGCTGGAGGGAGGGACTGGTGCACTTCACGAAATAGATGGCATCATGAGGAAGGTAAATTATGTGGATATATTGAAGCAACATCTCAAGACATCAGTCAGGAAGTTAAAGCTCGGTCGCAATGGGTCTTCCAAATGGACAATAAACTATATACACTAATGTACTTGTCCTCTTGCTCAGTTGTGCACCGGGGCCTCTCACTAATATTCTGGTTAGAGCCAGTTTGCTCTGTTCTGTGAAGGGAGTAGTACACAGCGTTGTACGAGATCTTCAGTTTCTTGGCAATTTCTCACATGGAGTAGCCTTCATTTCTCAGAACAAGAATAGACTGACGGGTTTCAGAAGAAAGTTATTTGTTTCTGGCCATTTTGAGCCTGTAATAGAACCCACTAATGCTCCAGATACTCAACTAGTCTTTCAAAGAAACTGAGAAAATCCAAATAACTGCACAGATCTTCATTGAAAAGGGTTTAAACACTGTTTCCCATGCTTGTGTAATGAACCATGAACAATTAATGAACATGCACCTGTGGAACGGTCATTAAGACACTAACAGCTTACAGACTGTAGGCAATTAAGGTCACAGTTATGAAAACTTAGTAGAAAGGCCTCTAGTGTCCGGACTCTGAAAAACACAAAAAGAAAGATGCCCAGGGTCCCTGCTCATCTGCGTAGATGTGGCCAGGGCAATAAATTGCAATGTCCTTACTGTGAGACGCCTACAGGGAGACAGGACGGACAGCTGATCGTCCTCGCAGTGGCATACCACGTGTAACAACACCTGCACAGGATCGGTACATCCGAACATCACACCTTGATAACACAGGTACAGGATGGCAACAACAACTGCCCGAGTTACACCAGGAACGCACAATCCCTCCATCAGTGCTCAGACTCTCAGCCTATTGCGGACAGAGGCTGGACTGAGGGCTTTTAGGCCTGTTGTGAGGCAGGTCCTCACCAGACATCACCGGCAACAAGTCGCCTATGGGCACAAACCAACCGTTGCTGGACCAGAAGACCAGACAGGACTGGCAAAAAGTGCTCTTCACTGATGAGTCACGGTTTTGTCTCACCAAGGGTGATGGTCGGATTCGCGTTTATCGTCAAAGGAATGAGCGTTACACCGAGGCCTGTACTCTGGAGCGGGATCGATTTGGATGTGGAGGGTCCGTCATGGTCTGGGGTGGTGTGTCACAGCATCATCGGACTGAGCTTGTTGTCATTGCAGGCAATCTCAACGCTGTGCGTTACAGGGAAGACATCCTCCTCCCTCATGTGGTACCCTTCCTGCAAGCGCATCCTGACATGACCCTCCAGCATGACAATGCCACCAGCCATACTGCTCGTTCTGTGTGTGATTTCCTGCAAGACAGGAATGTCAGTGTTCTGCCATGGCCAGCAAAAAGCCTGGATCTCAATCACATTGAGCACGTCTGGGACCTGTTGGATCGGAGGGTGAGGGCTAGGGCCATTTGCAGAACTTGCAGGTGCCTTTGTGGAAGAGTGGGGTACCATCTCACAGCAAGAACTGGCAAATCTGGTGCAGTCCATTAGGAGGAGATGCACTGCAGTACTTAATGCAGCCGGTGGCCACACCAGATACTGACTGTTACTTTGGATTTTGACCCCACCCTTTGTTCAGGGACACATTATTCCATTTCTGTTAGTCACATGTCTGTGGAACATGTTCAGTTTGTGTCTCAGTTGTTGAATCTTATGTTCATACAAATATTTACACATTTTAAGTTTGCTTTAAATAAACACAGTTGACAGTGAGAGGATGTTTCTTTTTTTGCTCATAGATAGATCTCTGCTTGCTTTTTGACTGCGAAAGTGATCTCTACTCAGAAAAGGTTGGTTACCACTGATCTAAACAATTAATTTCAAAATGAGAATCTCACTGATCACATTCACCTCCTCACCTAGTCTGCTCTTGATAACCCTAGCAGAGTGGTTGAAATGTTCGATGGCCTGGCTGTACTGGCAGTCAGAGCAGAGGGTGAGGCCCAGCTGGTAGTGAGTCTCGGCCAGCAGGCGGCTGTCTGAGGCCAGGTGCTTCTGCTGCAGGGACAGGCACTCCTGGAAGTCATCCACCGCCTGGCTGTAATTGCCTGGGGAGGAAATCGAACAGATAGTTAGGAACACATCTCACTGAAGCACAATGCATGACCCAACCCCATATCAATCCATATAAAAATGGGCCAACCCAAAGTACCAGCGGTGGTTGGGAAAGTACCTGATTCAGCCGCTACTTCTCCCAGCTTCAGATGGGCCTGGGCTGCCAGGAGCTGGTCCTCCTTACCCTCTTTCCTTCAATAGAACAAACAAACTCAGGCTCTCAAACTGTTAAGTCTGTCTCATATGCATCAATCCAACGTCTCAATTTGATTTGTTGGAATAGACTTGAATAGAGCTCGCATTTGAAAGCCCTACGTACAACACAACTAGAGGATAGCAGGGTAAAACAGGGACGAGTGGGTATTTATTTCCTACTGTACCTTTTGTAGATGACCTTCGCCACCTCAAGCATCTCCCAGGCTAACTGTAGGTTGCCCACTTCCTCATCATCACTGTCCTCTGGTATGTCCTCCTGAGGTCAAAAGGTAATTGAATGTTAACTTACTGACTTTACAGCAGCTAAACCATTGGCAGGAACACACAAAGGTCAGTAGTAGATTAAGTCTCACCTTTTCTTCCCCATCCTCAACATCTGAAACATTGACAGAAGTGTGTGTGAGTGCATGACATTTATTTTCTTTGCATCAAAGATAGTGTAAACATTATGACGGGTTCGCCTCAAACCTCCATCCTCCTCTTCTGGGTTGTCTGATGACTTTTTAGTCTCAGCTTTGTCACCCTTCTTCTCTCCGATAATTTTCTCCTCGCCGTTCGTGGTGTCAGAACCGTTAACATGGCCGTTCACAGTCTGTCCCTCCTCGCCTCCTCCAGTCTCCTCCACAGTGTTCTTATCTGACTCCTTCTCGCCGTTCTTCTCTTCTTCTGCCATGGCGTCGTAGACCTGAACTCTGAGCTCATCCCTAGTCTTCTCTGTGATAATAACAAAGGTATATTGAGAATAAATAAAATAAAAACAGGTAAATGTGACTACCACATTAGGCCAAATTGTATACTTTTTTTCAACATGTATGCTGTTGCTGTAGGCAACCATCAACTACATGTGGTTTAACAATACAAAATGCTTACCATCAACATTGTCTGTGCTTTCAATGTTGGAGTCTTTGGGCTTCTCCTCTTCCTCTTCTTCTGGAACCCCTGTCAGAGCGTTCCCCAAGACGCCATTCTCCATCCTGCGACACAACGACATTACATTACATTTAAGTCTTAGTTACAACTGTAACAGCAGTGGTTTGGAGAGCAAAATACTGTTTACACCCAGCATTCAGTGGGGTACATCACTAATCACCATTTATAACACATAGATTAAAATACTGTGAAAGACAGTGAACACCTACCTGGCCAGCTCCAGGAGAGCTTTACCACACAGGAAGAAAGCCTCCCCACACTCATATGCTGTGTCACCGTACTTTTTGGCTCTGAATTTTTTAAAAGGCAAAGTTATTTATTAATAAATGAATTAGTAATCTCGAATTGTTACAGACCGATTCCTTCAGTGTGCCACTTGACTTCCACCCCTACTCACAACATCCCGCAGGCTTCTTGAAGGTAGTTGACCGCTGATACCACGTCCCCCCATGACGAGATGTCTCTTCCCTGTGCCAATGAGTTTGTTTGCCTCCTCCATTACCATTTTGCAACTAGAAGAAAACATTGATAACCAAGTCATTTTTGCTTCTGTTAATGTCGGCACTAACAAAGTGGCTATCTAGCTACATTGGAAACAATATTCAACTGTCTTGTAGACAGACCCGTAGCTAGCTAACTAATCATGCATTCGTTCACGAACGCAATAACTAACGTCAAGCGGTGAAATTCGGTGGTTGCAACTCCACTTCTAGCTTCTCATCTCATTAACGTTAGCGCGTTCTCGCAAACGCTGTTCAATGACACTTTCCTGACCATGAGCATTAAACACATAATATGGTTTAAACACACATTTACATACCGTGAATGCGAGTAGCTATAAATGTTTATCAGCAGAAACAAGGACAAACAATTGTTCCAAAATGGCGCCAAATTTGCTAATCATTTCCTGTCAACTTCTGCTTGGGGAAAACGCGGGAGAAAAATTAAAGTTGCAGTGACACATTTTTATATCCGTCGAAAATTGGGGGGGGACTCAGTCCAGCTGGAAGTGAGGTCCCGAGTGAAAAAGTTTGGTAACCCCTGGTGACAAAAGCAAATAGCAAAGCAAAATATTTGTGCATTTACCAGTAAGAAAGTATCAGTGTGATACTGCTCTACTTTGCCTACAGGTGGGGATTTAGAAGTCTCTCCATCTCACATCAGCTCTGATCAAAGGAACCCTCATTGAGACTGTGCTCTTTGAGCCCTTCACTATGGCACCTGCCATGCAATATTTTGATTGAACTCCAGTATGCATGAGATGCAAGCCTCGAGTCTACAGGGTAAGCAATCTAGGACCTAGAGATCAGAGCGGATAAAGGTTCAAAACAACTCATAGGTGTTCTGTCACCACACATTTCTCTCAAGATGCATTTTGTCAGCTCGGGTTCACTTCACAAAATGTTAATACTAGTTGTCCTAATGGAACCAATAAAGTTGTATTGAATTTAATTAAATCAGAGACATCAGCTCTGTCAGGCCTGTATGTGCCTGGCCAAAATCCATCCAGAGAGCTGACAGGTGTGAAGGAGGCCCTTGTAAACAACTTGCTGCTCTTGCTCTGTCCAGGGAGATGAGAGAGAGCAGCCCTGCTGTCAGTGCCTGCTGTGAGGTGAGCTTTAGTATCAACCACCTCACTGAAGAACCCCTGCTATCTCCCCTGTTACAGCCTTGTCAAGGCAGGCCTGGACATGACAGCCAATCACAGGGCAGGCCTGGAAATAACAACCAATCAGGCTCACAGTGAGACACATCACACCAATTTCGTCATACATCTTCATCAAATTTATAATCTAATACCCAGTGTCCTATGAATTGTAGAATGCAAATGTGTATTGTGAAATGTAAATGTGTATTGTGAATTGTAAATGTAATTGAAATGTAAATGTGAACTGTGTGTCGTATGGTCACCTGTGCTAGATAGTGTAGGGGTAGACAGTGACTGGGAAGTCTTTAAATGTAGATTCCTTGATGTGGCCCTTGGTTTAATCATGAGATTCTAGAATCTATCCAAGCACGGAATATGGCCTTTAAAAAATTTAAGAATTCTCAAGAGCAGCATGATTTTGTGCTATATAAACGTCACAGAAATGAAGCACAGAGCAGGATGGATGAAGCTAAGCGGGGTTACTTTGCTGAGAAAATAATTGAGAACAAAAATGACCCTAAAAGGCTTTGGAAATAATTTAAGAAACCAGGCTGTAGTAGTACTACCAAAACCAAACTGAACAGTATTGGACTGAACATCAGGGGGGAGATGGTGTATGAAAAAGCAGAGGTTGCCAATGAATTCAACTCTTTTTTTTTTACTTATGTTGCCAGCAAGCTGGTTAGCAAGCTGCCCACCAGTTCTGGTTTGTATGGAAGCAACCAAGTCAAGAAGTATTATGTAGAGTTAGGGGTTCAGCCAAACTCTTTTCCTTTTGCAAAGGGAGCAACAGCCAAACTAGTCAGTTGGCTGGCAGAGCTTAAATGCTCCAAAGCCACAGACCTGGATAATATTCCTGCAAGGTTTCTTATAGATTCTGCTGAGTAAATTGGGCCTTGTATTACGCATATGGTTAATCTCTCTCTTGAACAAGGTACCTTTCCCAGGGACATGAAACAAGCTAAAGTTATACCTCTGTATAAGAAGGGGATAAAGTCCGACCCTGGGAATTATAGCCCTGTATCTATCCTCTGTGTAACATCAAAGATCCTGGAGAGAATTGTACATGAGCAAATGTATGAATATGTTAACAAACAAGGTCTAATATATGATTTTCAGTCATGTTTAAGAAAAACATACTCCACTGATTCATGTCTACTTTACTTGACTGACTTCATCAGGAAAGAGATTGATGGGGGAAATCTCTGTGGTATGGTACTGCTTGACCTTCAGAAGGCCTTTGATACAGTTAACCACTGTTTCCTAATCTCCAAACTGGAGGCACTGGGGTTAAGCAGTATCCCTCTAGGATGGGTAAAGTCCTATTTATCAGGAAGGGAGCAAGTAGTAAAGGTTAATGGTTCCCTGTCTCAGGCAAAACCAATGAGTTGTGGCGTTTCGCAGGGGAGCGTGCTTGGGCCTCTGCTATTTTTATTGTATATTAACAATATGAAAGATGCTTGTTCTTGCCGTCTTTTTCTTTATGCGGATGACTCTACACTTCTGGTGTCTCACAAAAGTAAAACTATGTTGCACAGAGCTTACTAACATTAGCAAATGGCTTGGCGATAATAAGCTATCTCTGCACTTAGGGAAAACTGAGGCAATTGTTTTTGGATCCAGACCTAAATTGAGTAGGTCCTCTGAAATCAGTGTGGAATTATGGGGCGAGGTGCTGACTACTAAAACTTCTGTTAGCTACTTGGGATGTATCCTTGATGGAAGCTTGGGAGGTGTGAGCATGGCCAATAACGTGCTAGGGAAGGTTAATACCAGGACAAGGTTTTTGTCTAGAAAGTCCAAGCTGCTTGATAAGGACTCCATGAACGTGCTAGCTACTGCCCTCATTCAATGCCATTTTGACCATGCTAGTACTTCCTGGTTTGGGGGCTTATCTAAACTAATGAAGGGGAAGCTCAAGATAGCCCAGAATAAGCTGATCAGGGTAGTATTGAAGGTGAGTCCACATACTCACATAGGCAGGAGCTGCTTTCAGGAACTAAACTGGCTACCTGTTGAGGCTAGGGTGTCCCAGATTAGACTAGGTTTGGTTTACAGGAGTATTTATGGTCCTGCGCCCAGATATCTAAGTGATTACTTTCCTCGTGTTAGGGATGCACACAATCACAGCACCAGATCAGGTGTTGCTGATGTGTGCTTATACAGGTTCAGGAGTAATGCTGGGAAAGTTACTTTCTTGTATACTGGAGCCTCAGAATGGAATGAGTTGCCTCTGCCTATAAAAACAACGTCCTCTCTGGGCAGCTTTAAAAATAAAGTAAAAATATGTTTGATATCTTCTGTGCCCATATGAATAACCCCTATGATGTAACTGGAATGATGAGATAGATGTTCTTCTTATCTGTTTTTGTTTTATAATTTCACTGCCATACTGTGTTCGATCTTGTCTAGCCATCTTGTCTCAAGAGGACCACAATGGAAATTAGTCCCAGACTTTATTGTGTGATATCCTCAATGATTTTACTCATGTGCATGTATGGCTTTTTCAAGTTTTATGTGTGCTTGTTTTTTTAAATGGTTGAATTAATAAACTAAACTAAAATCTATTGCACTCAAGTAAAACATAGGTCTTAGAAAGCTGACAATTTTGCTCTTCTATGGTGAATGGTGAAAATTCATCATCCCAACCTGTCTTCATTCACTAGAGGGGATGTTGAGCACCACGAGGCTCTTGTTGTTGTGAGGAAAATAGTCAGCTGATGGCCTCAATTATATAAGTCTGGATGACATAGTGTGTAATATCCTGTCTACATGTACATGGCAGTATATACGTTTCTTCATACTTCCCATAATATAAAACTGTATCTCTATAGGTCCCTAGCAACAGCAGAAGGAATACATTTGCATTGGCAGTCGGTATATGAGAATAGAGAACAGATTTAGGTCTAGTGCGCTTCAAACAGTCAAATACTATGTATTTTGTGTTTTGGTGATGCTGATATAGGTAGGTACTATTTATGTCTGTATTAATGTGTTTTTGAAAGCTGAACATGGGGCTGTAGCCCTCTTTTTGATCTGTAGCCCACCGATTGCTGCCTGCAGGTTTAATAAGAGTTTATTGTGTTGGTCCCCTTCTATCTGGCCCTTCATGTGGTGTCCATGGCAACAACATGCAAAGACATCATCCCAGTGACAGCAGCAGAAGGGTGAGGTGACGGAGAGAGGAGGGGAGGCACTGGGCCCTTCAGATTGCACACAACAATCTCTGTAGCATCTTTTCATCTGAGGCAGAAAATGACTAGCCTGGTCCCATTGGCCTTAGGAGCTGACATCACAAATATATCTGGGATCAGGCTACATGACTCTGTGGAGACATATGATTTCTTAGTGTGGTTGTGTAATAGGTGGACAAAAACGAGATCGTTAATAAAGTAAATTACAAGTTTCAACAGGGAGACACCTCCAGCACAGAAGCAGAGAAAATTACTAACTCGCCTTCTCTAAGCAGATCCTTATATTCAAATCTCACCCCACTGGGCACACACTGGTTGAATCAACGTTGTTCCACGTCATTTCAATGAAAGTTGAGTTGATGTCTGCCCAGTGGGACAGCACCAATGTTCTGTAAACACCCACCGAGAGGCTTGTAGGAAGTCACAAGATCAGCTGCTACAGAATCACAGTGTCACAGAATACAAGAACAATCAGTGTCCTCTGTCCTTGTACCTCCAGTCTGGCGTCAATCACTATCAATAGATAGTCCTTAACAATCATTAACATTCAGTATCAAGTCTAGTATCAAGTCTAGTGTCCATCAACCCATCATACCCATTGGGCTCCCAAGTGGCGCAGTGGTCTAAGTCACTGCATCTCACTGAAAGAGGCATCATTACAGTCCCTGTTTCGAATCAAGGCTGAATCACATCTGTCCGTGATTGGGTAGCCCCATAGGGCGGTGCACAATTGTCCCAGTGTCGTCCGGGGTAGGCCGTCATTGTAAATAAGAATTTGTTCTTAACTGACTTGCCTAGTTAAATAATGGTAAAAAATACTGAATAGCCACCACTAGTCAGCAATCTGCTCCCCCTGTCCTCCCTTCTTCTCCCCGAATAGACATTTACACACAGCCCCACCCCCCCCCCACAATTGACATTTACCCTGCCCCCATCCCACAGTTGTTAATATGTACACTATATATTATTATTTAAATTTGCATTATATTTGTATTGTTTTATTTCACTTTGTCCTGCTTTGTTGGTGCTCGGCTTTAAAGAATTTCACTGTACCATGTAATTACATCTGCAACCCTGTACATGGGACTATTAAACGCTCTAATCTAACCCGTACACAAATGAGTGTCTCAAAAAGAACACTGAAAATTACTCTTAAACAAATATGAACTTTATTAATCTTATCTGCTCTTCAACCGATCGCTGCCCGCACGTGCCCGCCCGTCCAGCATTACTACTCTTTACGGTTCTGACTTAGATTATATGGACAACTACAAATACCTAGGTGTCTGGTTAGATTGTAAACTCTCCTTCCAGACTCACATGAAACATCTTCAATCCAAAATTAAATCTAGAATTGGCTTCCTATTTCGCAACAAAGCATCCTTCACTCATGCTGCCAAACATACCCTCGTAAAACTGACCATCCTACCGATCCTCGACTTCAGTGATGTCATTTACAAAATAGCCTCCAATACTCTACTCAACAAATTGGATGCAGTCTATCACAGTGCCATCCGTTTTATCACCAAAGCTCCATATACTACCCACCAATGCGACCTGTACGCTCTCGTTGGCTGGCCCTCGCTTCATACTTGTTGCCAAACCCACTGGCTCCAGGTCAACTACAAGTCCCTGCTAGGTAAAGCCCCGCCTTATCTCAGCTCACTGGTCACCATAGCAGCACCCACCCATAGCACGCGCTCCAGCAGGTATATCTCACTGGTCACCCCCAAAGCCAATTCCTCCTTTGGCCACCTTTCCTTCCAGTTCTCTGCTGCCAATGACTGGAACGAACTACAAAAATCACTGAAACTGGAGACTCTTATCTCCCTCACTAGCTTTAAGCACCAGCTGTCAGAGCAGCTCACAGATCACTGCACCTGTACATAGCCCAACCAACTACCTCATCCCCTACTGTATTTATTTATTTATCTTGCTCCTTTGCACCCCAGTATTTCTACTTTGCACATTCATCTACTGCACATCTACCATTCCAGTGTTTAATTTCTATATTGTAATTACTTCGCCACCATGGCCTATTTATTGCCTTACCTTCCTTATCTTACCTAATTTGCACACATTGTATATAGATTTGTTTTTCTACTGTATTATTGACTGTATGTTTGTTTACTCCATGTGTAACTCTGTGTTGTTGTATGTGTCGAACTGCTTTGCTTTATCTTGGCCAGGTCGCAGTTGTAAATGAGAACTTATTCTCAACTTGCCTACCTGGTTAAATAAATGTGAAATAAAAATAAAATAAATAACATTTCTCCATTACAAGGTGCTGCTGCCATTAAGGTCTTTGATATTGTAACATAGACTATGCACCTAGGTGTGTTCCTTCAAGGTCTTTATTTTACTACTAAGCCAAAATAGGATACATAGCACTAGTAGAGGGGTGAAGAGGAAGTAAAACTGAGAAAAATCCTTCTGTGGTTAGGTAAAGAATGTTGTTACGATTAACCACCACCCTAAATGCCAACACAGATCTAACAGATATATTCTATGTGCAAGGTAAATTCCCTCTCCAGAGCATATAAAGTTAGCTTCTAGTCTATTCTATTCTAACAACAGTAACCTCGTAAAACCATATAGAATTATTTGGAGCTTACATTCTTTAGTCAGTCTGGTAATACGAGGCTATTCTAACAGATCATTACTGGAATTCCCAGAGTAAGTATGCTAAGGTGGTCAATGGTCTTCCACCACCCCATCTATGGCATTGTCAGTGTGACCCCATACACTAGTAGTAGTAGTAGAAGAAGGTCAATCGACTTAACAATCAGAGGTTGAAGATTAGTGGATAAAGTGGATGTCATAAAATGGATGTCATTTCAACGTGGGGTAATAATGGGTAATAATTGGACACCATCTGCTGTATAATGTAGATTATATGGGTGTGTGTGTGTGTGTGTGTGCGTGTGCGTCTGCGTGTGTGTGTGTAGATTATAGGGGTGTCCTTGTTGAGTCACATGCAGTGGTGTAAGAAGACAGGGAGTGTACATTATTTATAATAAGGGTTACATGGAGAAAATCGTCAATTTACATGGCTGAAGACCTTAGCAGAATCTTTTTTAATACCACACACCATTACAGGCTAAGAAGGACACCGTTTGAGAGACAGGCCTATGCATTCATCTTATTAGCAATGCCAAATCAATGCATCTTGTTTGCAATGAAAATGTCCCTGTTTGTAAATAATTAAATCTGAGAGGTCATTATGAAGCTAAGCATAGTACTTTCAAAAGTTAGGGCTACCTTTCCACCCCAGACAGAGTTCCCGATGCAGAAAAATGTACTCTTTAACTGCTGGCTACTCTTCTTATACTGAACAACAATATAAACACAACAATTTCAATGATTTTACAGAGTTACAGTTCAGGAAATCAGTCAATTGAAATAAATAAATTAGGCCCTAATCTATGGATTTCACGCAGGGGTGCAGCCATGGGTGGGCCTGGAAGGGCCTAGGCCCACCCAGTTGGCAGCCAGGCCCACCCACTGGGGAGCCACGCCCAGCCAATCAGAATGAGTTTTTCCACACAAGGGCTTTATTGAAGACAGAAATATTTCTCAGCACTCCCCTCCGCCCCCCTCAGACGATCCTGCAGGTGAAGAAGCCCGGATGTGGAGGTCCAGCACCAAACCAGTGTCTACATATGTGAAAACGACGCATTTCTACGTTATGTATTTTAATAACAGTGATTTTCAAACACTAGGAGATATGCAGTGACACGAGGAGCAAGAAAATACTCTCCCTCTGGCTAGAAACACGTTGCAGGTTTAGAAAATCACTGTTTTTCTTACTTTTAATCCTACCCTGTGATGTTCCAGAGAAGCATTTTTAGGACCTGTTTTCTTATCTTTTTAACCACAGATCATAGAAACGCGCCATGGTTTAGTGCTGGAGATAATGAATACGTCAAACAGGTAGGCCTACCTCTTACTTCTTAAATAATAAGAAATGGGCTCCAACACAAAGCCCTCTTGTTGTTAATATACATTTTAATTAAGATGAAGACAGTTGCCTACTTTCAGCACTATGAGCTGTATATTTCCGATTGAATGTGCCGCTTCAAGTTTCAGCACCACAATGCAATTTACTTGAATCTGGCTTATTGTGAGGTCAATGACACTGATAAATAGCTTTATCATAGGCAAGAAACATATTATTTTTTATTAAAGTCAATTATAGTAGTAGTAAGCTATCAAAAATGACCTCCGGTCCACCTTCTCCATCTTCGCATTCTCCCTCTCAGACTATAGCAGCCCATTGGACTTTTTACTCCCATACATTTTCCCGGACACCCAAAAGTACTCATTACATTTGTAATGCTCAGGCAGGACAGCAATATGGTCCAATTTACACACTTATCAATATAATGCATTGTCATCCCCACTGCTTCTGATCTGGCGGACTCAACACCAGTACTGTTTGTAAATAACGTCTGAGTCCTGGCTGTTCGTAATGAAAAAAACAAGAAAATTGCGCCATCTGGTTTGCTTAATATAAAGAATTTGATTTATAGAATTTATTTTTACTCAAGTATGGCAATTGAGTACTTTTTCCACCACAAAACCTAAGTACATTTGAAACAAGATACTTTTAGATTTACAGTCAAGTAATATTTTACTGAGTGACTTTCACTTTTACGTGAGTCATTTTCTAATAAGGTGTCTTTACTTTTCCTCAAGTATGACACTTGAGTAGTTATTCCACCATTGGTCACATGATGGGAGCTTCTTGATTGTGTGACGCAAGGTGGGCACCTCCAGTCCTCTGTCACAGTTTTGCCCCAGCCCCTGCTAACACACCTGACTCCAATAATCAACTAATCATGATCTTCAGTTCAGAATGCAATTTGATGAAATCAGCTGTGTTTGCTAGGGATGGAGAAAAAGTGTGACACCAATCAGGCCCCAAGGACTGGAGTTTCCTACCCCCGCGCGGATTGACCTCAGCATGACTGTTCACTTGGATTAGGATAGGGGCTGGTAAAAGGGGGCTGCTGTGGGCTTCTGCTGCTCTCCCTGAGAATCACTGAGAAACATACAGTATCTTTGAAGATGACAAGATCAAGTTTTTAATTGTAGTGGTATAACAATATATATATCAAAGATCCAATAAGTGGTGCTTGTACATGTGTGAGGTGTGATATGGAAATGTTTTTTCTGCATATCCCAACTCCCGCTGAGATACCCTCAGAGAGATAAGCCATTATTGACTGCAATATGTTTCGCAATAACTGTCACTTATGGTATGTAGGCTTACATCTATAGTTTTGCATGTTGTGAAGAATAGAAAAGAGAATGAGAAAAGATGATAAGAGAAGACAAGGGCGGGGGACATTATTTATTTACTACTGTGTTTTAGTCCTTACTCATCCTTACTCATACAGTTTTTAACCGCAGGTTACTGGAATGAGGAAGGAAATGTGCAAAGTCATGGTGCCATGTGAGGTAGTCAAATACTCAGATCAACTGAATGACTGCGCTGTGGCCATTGCCGGTGTTACAACATCGCGAGATTTGAGCTGCCGTATATATTTTCAAGCGATTCTTCTCATTCTTTGCACTCATCTTCTCAATCTGGCACAGTGGGACCGAAATAGAGGTTTGTGTATTGTACACTTTGAATTTAACTTGAAAAGTAGGCAAAATAATTGTTTCGGTTATTACGAAAAAAAGAGGGTCAAAACTTAGTTATACTATGACTGTTTAGTTACACTTTTATTGCCTTATTTTCTTTGTGTGCAATTTTATGGGTTTCAATTTATTGTACATTTCCATTGACGACAGAAGAAATGCAGTTTAGCTTTTACAATAGTTTTTGGGGGGATGATGTCAAGGTGTCCTACACCATTTGTTCAATGGAATTTTGGACAACAAAATCGAATGAGGAAAATCACTGTCGAGAAAAAAACTCAGATCATTGTGAAACAATCGTGTTTTGCTTTCACTTTTAGTTAGTTCAGGAATAAATATATTTTATGAAATAAGTTAAAGCAAACGACACATTTTCATATAGGATTTAATTAATGTATACTACAATCAAATTCCTATAAAAAAGGACTGTCACAGGCCTACGCGCCTACATCGCGTTGCGTTTATTGGCTGAGTGAATTCCAAAGTGCGCCAGAGCGTCAGTTCACCTTGAACAGTGAACTCAAGTAATCGAATGCCCTGTTCGAGAACATTGTCTGCACTAGAGAAAGTTTGTCTACATGCACGTTGAGGAAATATGACTGCGTGCGTGATAAAGTGAAAAGTTTTGTCAGGCAAGAACAGCCAGTTGAACTCTTTGGTTGATGCGTAAAATAAAGTCATAAATGCTCATTGAGGAAACACCTGTTGATTAGGTGTTGGAAATGGAAGAAGTGAATTGTTCATTTGAATCTATGTCCTCATTTTATTGCTTTCAGTTCTGTAAACATTATATTTATAGCTTCAATGCTGAAAATGTCTACATTTTTGAGCCAGTTTGCTACAGCAGTAAAAACATCTTGCAGCAAAAAATGATCTTGCATAATTATTATGTGGATTATAATTATAATTATTATGGACATTTATGTAGGGGTTGTTACAGAAAGTTATCCTGCAACAGGGTGATCAAGTTAAAATCCTACATATGTATAGAGAAAGAGGATGGAGAGAGCTTTCCAGTTCATCCTTCATGTCCGGTTATTTTACAGTGTTTTTGTGTACTGCCATTTAGTAGTTAATGCTGCTTACTGTACATTGACAGCATACATATTTGTTATTTTGTTGTTTTATTAGGATCCCCATTAGCTATTGCCAAAGTTGCAGCTAATCCTCCTTGGGTCTACATACAACATTGCATAATAAAGAACAATAATAGACAAGAACAGCTCAAGGACAGAGCTACATACATTTAAAATAAACAGTAGGAAACAGGTAAAGTGTTTTTTTTTTCAGGCAAAGTGAAGATGGCTGCAGGTAAAGCACGCATCGGGCATCTGGCCCCTGGTTTCACGGCCAAAGCAGTGATGCCAGACGGCCAGTTCAAAGACATCAGCATGTCTGATTACAGAGGTTGGTAGGCATATAACAACGCTTCATACTATTCTGAACCTGAACTGTCTTTGTTTGGCTCTGTGTGCTAGGATTCGTGGCTGGTTTCATGATTTTACAGTTTATTATTACAGTAATGACCTATTAGTTACATTGAATGCACACTGAATGTATTCATTGCTTCCAAGGTCCATTGAAATTCAATAAGTGTCTAATAGTGTGTCTATCTTGTGTTTGTGTCCTGTGCTGCCTGCCTGCAGGGAAGTATGTGGTGTTCTTCTTCTACCCGCTGGACTTCACCTTTGTCTGCCCCACTGAGATCATCGCCTTCAGTGACGCTGCCGAGGAGTTTAGGAAGATCGGTTGTGAGGTCATTGGTGCCTCTGTCGATTCCCACTTCTGCCATCTTGCTTGGTACTTGAGTCTTTTTCACTTTGCAAGTGTTTTTTGCCCCTCGAAAACAAAGCCCTAGGTGACACAGAATAAGTTACAGTGCAGCTAGTGCAATTCTGTTGTTCCCCCTGCTCACAGAAACCCCTTTCCTACTATCCCTGTCCCGTCTGCATACCATGACTGGCAGAGATGCTTGGTTTCAGACAAAACAAAAAGTCTCTTACGCTCTCTGTGTGTTTTTAAAGGACCAACACACCTCGTAAGCAGGGTGGTCTGGGTGCCATGAAGATTCCTCTGGTAGCCGACACACTGCGTTCTATCTCCACGGACTACGGGGTGTTGAAGGAGGACGAGGGCATCGCCTACAGGTGAGTTCACAACAGAAAAAGTTCAAGGGTCAAAGTTCAGTGTCTCTGACTGACTGCATCCAAACCCGGGTAATGTGGACAGCACAAGACTGTGTTAATAGCCTGCTAAGCTAAAGCCTAGGCATTGGTTTGGGGAGCTAACACAAGTCATCAGGTTTCAGGCAAGGTTACATATCACGCAAGCATTGTTCACCGAACCACCTCTGTTACATATGTCTTATCCTGACCTGTAGGTTTACAAAAAAACCACTCCATTTTATTCCCTGTTGGCTTTTTCAGGGGCCTCTTCATCATTGACGACAAGGGCGTCTTGAGGCAGATCACCATCAACGATCTGCCGGTGGGACGCTCCATTGACGAGACCCTGCGTCTGGTGCAGGCCTTTCAGTTCACTGACAAACACGGAGAAGGTACATGACTACCCCTGCTGACCTTTTGTTTTCCAAAAGCCATGCCACCTTATCCAGCATGGAATTAGCCCACCCCGTTGCAGTGCCATATTTCAGCCTGGTCTCATAGACTAGATGTAACACAGTAAACAAAAATCTGGGACACTCAAATTAGTATGATATGTTATGTTTGGTATGGTTACATAAGACAAAAGGTTATTTAAGGCAAAAACGAAGGGAGGGTGATTGGTCGGGGAGGATGGGTGGGCGGATAAATAGGGCCGGAACGATACCAGTATCGCAATACTCATTCGTGGTTAGGGTGACCACGTGTCCCAGACTGTGCGGGACAGTCCCACATTTCCAAACAATCATGTCCTGCATTTTATCAACAATTTCAAACACCACTCATTAGGGGAAAAAAAGGTTGATTTGTCTCGTATTTCAGTCAAACATTCCAACCGGTCTTGCAGTCACTTTGTGCTTATATATATACAGTATATCATACGAATTTGGTAGCCTACTGGTGATGTTAAACACTTTTCCAATCGTTGTTGAGATCTGATATTACGATAGCCTTGCGACTTACAAAAAGTGTGCGTCTGATGAAGTAAGTAAATAGCCGCATTAGATTGAAAGATAAGGTAATTTCGTCAAACCTGTGAGGCTCTCCATACTCATTAGTTGCTCATTCAACATATTTGCTGCTACTAAAATCACCAACCAGAAATTTTCCTTGGCTAAATATCCCCAGATTTTCATAAAACAGCCACACGTGGTTTCTCGTTTCTGCATCACCAAAATTTGTGCGAGGCAATAGGGTAGGCTGGGTGCGCTTCAATTGCTTGTTCGATTCAGCGGACTGCAGGGTTGTACCGGAGCGCACCGGAGTTGCTCCACCACTTCTCACAATGGTGCTTGTTTAGTAAAGTTACATCAAAGCTGAATCAATGTCTTGGAAGATCACACAATGATTAATTAGTATTCTACATAACATAACCAAATATAATAGCATTGTATAACGTTACTGTTACACCAAAAACAGCACATCATTTCTTATGAGATGGTTAGTTCTTGAATGCATATTCCCATGAAACTGATTGAGATCAAATGATTGGCATCCAGACGCAGTTTTGGAGATTTCACTGTTTAAACTTGAAGAATTATCATTCACAATTGACAATGATGAAGCCATGGCCTATTTTGAAATTAGGTATGCCTAACTTGGTGTTTGAGAGTATAAAAAATGTTTTTTCAAATTGAGACGATATGTGTGGGCATAGGCAGATTGGAGGATGCATATTCTGCATATTCTATAATGATATTCAATAGGCTAAACTGATAAATGATGACGTCATTTTTATTGCTCTCCGGGAACATAAAAAATGAGCACTGCTCCATGCGTGGGGTTTGTGTGTGTGTCTGGGGGTGGCGGCTGTCAAATGTTTTTTTGCATGTAGGCTACACTGTCCCGCGAATGTCCCACAAAATTATCCTGTTGTCTCACATTTTGGTATTTTAAATGTGGTCACTCTAATTGTGGCAAGGAAACAAAACACAAAGCGGATTTAATTTCTTTAGGAAAACAGCCCTAATGTAGGAAACAAAATCATTATGTTGTCATCCAGAGTCACATTGATTTATTTTCCAAGCTATAGCACAAAATATTTTACAAACAGCAGGTTTTTAAAGGATCAGAGTTTGGCCTGCATTGTGTTTTCATTTTTGCCATGGAAAACATATCACAATACTGGTATCATCACAGCCCTACGTATAACGCAAACATCTACCATCCCAAAGGTTGCGTGTTTGAATCTCGCCATGGACAACTTTAGCATTTTAGCTAGTTAGTAACTTTGCAACTACTTACTACTTTTTTTGGTACTTTGAAACTACTTTGCATGTTGTCTAACCCTTCCCTTAACCATAACCATTTAACCTACGTAACTCTTAACCTTAACCCTAACCCCTGGCCTAGCTAGCATTAGCCATCTAACTACCGTTAGCGTTAGCAACCTAGCTAACGTTAGCCACAAGAAATTGAAATTTGTAACATTTCTCCGAGTGGTGCAGCGGTCTAAGGCACTGCATCTCAGTGCGTCACTATAGTACCTGGTTCAAATCCAGGCTGTATCACATCCTGGCTGTGATTGGGAGTCCCATAGTGCGGTGCACAAGTTGTCCAGGTTTGGCTGGAGTAGGCTGCATTGTAAATAAGAATTTGTTCATAACCGACTTGCCTTGCTAAATAAAGGTTCAATTAAAATATATATTACCTCTGTCCAGGTTGCATGTTTTACTATGTACCATCAGCAGTCACATACACTATGTGAATAGCAATTAGGTCACTCCCTTTTGAGGTAACATCCCAGTTTTGTATGGACTGGGAATGATAGGCTGATAGTAGATATCGTCAGAGGGTATAAAAGTTAGAAGCTCAGGTTCAAAGTGTGTTTTGCTTATCATACTGCACTGTTCTGAGACACACTTCTTCTCTGGTGTTTCCTCTCAGTCTGTCCTGCCGGCTGGAAACCAGGAAGTGACACCATCAAGCCCGACGTGCAGAAGAGCAAAGACTTCTTCTCCAAGCAGCAGTAAGACGACACATGTCTGAAGTCTGCTGTAGGGCAGCTAGAATTACAGTACATTTCAAGAGAACAATGGTGAAGAGCAGTAGCCTACCTCTGTGCCTGGGAACTGTAGAACAACATCTTCAGCATCCCCTTATCTGTCATGTGTTTGGGTAGAGTGGAAATTATTATGACCAAAGTATTAAGATTATATTAACGTATAGCTTGGAGATGTTTTATATTTTAGTCATTTAGCAGACACTCTTATCTTAGTTTCATTGATGTCGGCCTATTTTATTCTGCTGTATCATTTTTGTAACATCTGAGGTGGACATTCGTTTTTGCCTTTAGGCCACAGATGGGATAGTCTGTGAAATGAGGAACAGAAGCTTTACAGGAAAAAACTTGAGGCGAAAAAAGTTTGCGTTTTGGCTCTTTATTTACCACTCAATGTAATTTCATCTTCTAAATAAAAACTTTTACAAAGCAAAGAACGCCAACATTTTTTTCTTGCCATGCTTGTTAATAATAATACACTAAACACGTGTTTTAATTACGTTCTGTATTACTGATTATGATGAAAATTAAATATGGGTTAATTGAAAAATGTGCATAACAGTCATAATAAGAATTTGAGACTGCGTCAAAGATGCCCGACCATTGTTTTCAAGGTAATCTACATATGTTCACATACAGTACGTATATTCATGAAGCGTCTATATGTGGGTTGCTTCCGGTTTAATCATGTAGGATTTATTGCGGCCTCAGGGAATTAGACCAAAGTTCTCAATTGGTACAAAATATATAGAGTACTGCACACACTACAACTACTTAGGTTTAAAAATAAGCTCAACTGGACACCTTAATGAGGCAGTGAATGAACTGAGAGAGAAAGCCACGAGGGCATTCTACATAATTAAAAAACAAATTCAAATTGAAATACCTATTAAAATTTGGCTAAAACTAATTGAATGTGTCATTGAACCAATTGCACTTTATGGCAGCGAGGTGTGGGGTCCACTTTCAAAACAAGATTTCACCAAATGGGACAAACACCCCATTGAAACCCTGCATTCTGAGTTCTGTAAGATTCTCCTACATGTCCAGAGGAAAACTACAAACAATGCATGCAGGGCAGAATTAGGCCAATATCCACTAATAATAAAAACTCAAAAAAGAGCAATTAAGTTTTGGAAACATCTAAAATACAGTGACCCCCTCTCATATCATTACCAAGCCCTGCAATGCCAAGAGCTGAGCAAAGAAAAGAGTCCCCTCATCCAGCTGGTCCTGGGGCTGAGTTCACTAACCTGTTCTACTAACACACTGAAGCCTCAGGACCAGAACATCCAATCAATCAGAATAAAACTAATTACATCACAATTAAAACAAAACTACATTTCTCATTGGGAAACACAAGCACAAAGCAAAATGCAGTGCTATCTGGCCCTAAATCGACAGTACACCGTGGCAAACTATTTGACCATGGTTACTGATCAAAACCGTAGAAAAACCTTGACAAAGTACAGGCTCAGTGAGCACAGCCTTGCCATTGAGAAGGGTCGACACAGGAAAACCTGGCTCCCTGTAGAGGAAAGGCTGTGCAACCACTGCACCACAGCAGAACCTGAGACAGAGCTGCATTTCCTGACAACATGTCAAAAATATAAAACAATTAGAGAGTGTCATTTCCCCAACTTTGAAACCCTTATTCAAGGTTTCAAAGACCTCTCTGATGAGAATAGGCTACCCATCCTGTTGGGGGAGGAAGCAGAAAGCTGTGGGTTGCCTGCCATAAGAAGAGGGACAGTGTCTGACAGACCAATCAACCTGCACATGTCTTCTACTATATGCTTATTGTTGTTGTTCAATGTGGTTATTTTGGTTATTGTTGTTACTGTTGTCCTGTTGACAATTTTGATTATTAATGATGTTCATATTATAAATATAAAATGTAAGCTTTGGCAATATGTACATTGTTACGTCATGCCAAAAAAGCAAATTGAATTGAATTGACTAAAATGAACAAGTCACTCAGAAAAACGAATCATGACTCTCGAGTCAGTAAAAAGAGTCGTTCAAAAAGAACGAATCGTTCGAGAACTGCACATCACAACTGGCGCGCGTGCAGTGCTGAGTGCAGTTAACCTCGGTCTCGCGGTGCTTTTCACCTCAGGTTGAACAAGGGGGTAGGTACGCTAGCTACCTAGTGGTTTTGTCCATGACAACAAGATATCACATGAACATTAGCTACCTATAAACCGCACATTTATTTTAAAAATATATAAATAATTTTGAAATAATTGACAGTACTGTAAAGTTAGGCCGCTAGCTACTGTAAGTTAACTAACGACAAACCAACGACGTTCACGATGGCAGCTGGAAAGATGTGTAGTAGGCCAAAAAAACAGGAGACAGCAGAGGTATGACAACGAAACACTCGATTAATATGAGCTTGTGTAAATGTATATCGAAATTAATATACGTTTCACTTGGTGAAACGGAGAAAACGTACTTTCAATCTCTGCAATGACATTAGCTGGCATAGTTAGCTAGTTTACGTTAGTTCTGTCATCAGTCAGTCATCTGGCGTACTCAAGTGGTCTTGCATGAGAACTGCACTGTAATTGAACATCCCACCAGATTCGGAAATCATTTTTTTTTAAATGATCCCCCCTCTGTAGTGGACCAGCTTATTTCAAAACGAACTGAAAACTGAAGAAAAGTCCCTGGTCTTTGTGAAGCGAATGATGGCCCTCGCTGTTTCTTCCATCACATATCTCAGAGGAATATTCCCTGAGGACGCCTACAGATCTCGATATCTAGAAGGTGATGTGAGGGCAGTTAAGGTTCTTTTCCAAAGACATGTTGTATAGAAATGTTGTAAACAAGCACATGCATAACGTTAATTGTGTCACCACTCACCACACAACCAAAAATATCATAGTGTCTTTTTCAGCAACTGTTTTTGTGTATCCACCAGATTTATGCATCAAAGTTTTACGAGAAGACTGCACAACACCTGGTGTCTGCAAAATTGTAAAGTGGTAAGTACACTATTTTGCGAGACAGACATAATTCAAGTTCATACAAACAGCAGCTGCCCACGTCAGACAACACTCAAATTACATTTGATGGTGGTCATATTCTGACATTAAATTATTATTTTGAAGGCTGATGGGGTGCTTCGACGCATTAGAGAGAGGATATGTAAGTACAGGACCTTATGGTTCTTTTGAATGTGTTTCATCATTTTGTTTTGTTTTAGACAACTTGTGGCTATTTTCTTATCTTTTTACAGCTTCAGGTTGTGTTCATTGGGGTAGGTGAATCTAAGCAACAATGTGTTTTTTCTAAATACGTATTTTGTCCTCAACTGTTGTATTTAAAAATAGTCTCACTATTTCAATGAAATGGAAGCTTTATAATTTGTATAATATGATATGCAGGTCTGCACCAATCCAGATAATCCCAACGTAAGTTCTCACTCCTTAAAACCCTTCACACACACACAAACATAAGTTCCCTGCTTCTAAACTGTTAATGGTTGCTTTTCCCTCCATTAGTGCATCATCGAGTCATACCAGTTCAAGTTCACATACACAGACAAAGGACCACAGATGGACATTCTGAGGTGAATTTGTTGCTTCAATCTTCTAATTTAAGCTTTGATTCAGCCTAAGATAAATATCTGATCTCCTTTTGAATCCCCAGAAACCAGAATGTGGAGATGCAGATCACGATGGAGGATACCAAGAAGGCCTCTGTCCTCTTGATCAGGAAGCTGTTTCTCCTCATGCAGAACCTGGACGTGCTCCCCAATGATGTCTGCCTCACCATGAAGCTTTACTACTTTGACGACAGTAAGGCAAATCCCTCTGTTTTTGTTGACAGAAAGGGTTACTACTGTATAATGTCTATGGCTGTTACGGTGACCGTATTACCGCCACACCGGAAATCAGGAGTCATGATTGCAGTCAAATTCCATGTGACCATAAGTCACAGTAACTAGGTTTCTCCAACACTGTGCTCTGATGCTTCTGATGGTCATTAGTAGCCTACCGAACTTGCTAACGGACAGTTGTTAATAGCCGGTACTCAGCATTCTAGTGTCCCACTAATCACTGACATGAATGCAAATGCATTCGAAAAATCACAACACTTCATCAAATCAAATTTTATTGGTCACATACACATATTTAGCAGATGTTCTTGTGGGTGTAGTGAAATGCTTTTAATGTAGCGAAATGCTTGTCATGAGAGCCCTGGCAGAGTTTGAGAGGTAAAGGATCACCTGTTGCGCAGTGAGTTGGTTGATGCATGGAATAAAATAAATGTTCCTGTTGCGCAACATTTGTTTTAGGCGATGCAATTGCATGATAAAACAGAGTTTTGATGGCTTCTATTATTAAAAAAAGGAAAATCTCATGATCTTTCAATAGGCTAGGCCTACTGTATTTATTTCCAAACTTTCCTAATATTAAGCAGCTTCGTTTTACAATCAAAGTTGCCTACCTGGCTGGCCTGAAAATTAACTGCTGGAAAAGCGTCCTCCCATTGGCTTTTCAAGTGCATACAGATGACATGTATTTTCTTTTACCTTTACCTGTTCCGACAGGTGCATGATAATGGCCCATTCTAAATAAAAACAAATTTTACACATATTATTTAGTACATGTAAAGACAAGATTAAATTGACAATAGTCTGAATGGTAAGAATATTATCACTTGTGAATGATGCACAGTGCATGCATTTTTCTTGTGGCTTTTTCAAATCAGTCACATGCATCCTGTAGCCTAGCCCATAGGCCTATACAGTGCCTTCGGAAAGTATTCAGACCCCTTGACTTTTTCCACATTTTGTTTACATTACAGCCTTGTTTTTTTTACATTTTTGCTAATTTATAACTGAAATATCACATAAGTATTTAGACCCTTTACTCAGTGCTTTGTTGAAGCACCTTTGGCAGTGATTACAGCCTCAAGTCTTCTTGAGTATGATGCTACAATCTTGGCACACCTGTATTTGGGGAGTTTTTCCCAATATTATCTGCAGATCCTCTCAAGCTGTCAGGTTAGATGGGGAGTGTTGCTGCACAGCTAATTTCAGGTCTCTCCAGAGATGTTCGATCAGGTTCATGTCCGGGCTCTGGCTGGGCCACTCAAGGACATTCAGAGACCTGTCCCAAAGCCACTCCTGCGTTGTCTTGGCTGTGTGCTTAGGATTGTTGTCCTGTTGGAAGGTGAACTGGAGCAGGTTTTCATCAAGGATCTCTGTTAATCTTTGCCTCAATTTTGACTAGTCTCCCAGTCCCTGCTGCTGAAAAACATCCCCACAGCATGATGCATCATGCTTCCCGGTAGGGATGGTGCCAGGTTTTTTCCAGACGTGACACTTGGCATTCAGTCCAAATAGTTCAATCTTGGTTTCATCAGACCAGAGTGTCTTATTTCTCATGGTCTGAGAGTCTTTAGGTGCCTTTTACTGAGGAGTGGCTTCCGTCTGGCCACTCTACCATAAAGGCCTGATTGGTGGAGTGCTGCAGAGATAGTTGTCCTTCTGGAAGGTTCTCCAATCTCCACAAGGGAGCTCTGTCAGAGTGACCATCAGGTTTTTGGTCACCTCCCTGACCAAGGCCCTTTCCACCCCTATTGCTCAATTTGGCCGGGCGGGCAAGCTCTAGGAAGAGTCCTGGTGGTTCCATACTTCTTCAATTTAAGAATGATGGAGGCCACTGTGTTCTTGGGAACCTTCAATGCTGTAGACATTTTTTGGTACCCTTCCCCACATCTGTGCCTTGACACAATCTGTCTCAGAGCTCTACGGACAATTCCTTCAACCCAATGGCTTGGTTTTTGCTCTGACATGCACTGTCAACTGTGGGACCTTATATAGACAGGTGTGTGCCTTTCCAAATCATGTCCAATTGAATTTACCACAGGTGGACTCCAATCAAATTGTAGAAACATCTCAAGGATGGTCAATAGTAACAGGATGCACCTGAGCTCAATTTCTAAAAACCTGTTTTCACTTTGTCATTATGGGGTATTGTGTGTAGATTGCTGAGGGAAAGGCTGTAATTTAAAAATAAGGCTGTAATTTAACAAAATGTGGAAAAAGTCAAAGGGTCTGAATACTTTCCCGAAGGCACAGTATGTTTTGCTAAGGTTTGTATCACAACTGAAGTGGCCAAATAACTTCAAACAGCTTATAGGCCCAAGACCTCTGGAACATGGTTGGAGAGCCAGCCCATAGACTACAGAGCCTTTATTTAACCTTTATTTAACTGGGCAAGTCAGTTAAGAACAAATTGTTATTTACAATGACGGCCTACCCCCGGACAACGCTGGGCCAATTGTGCGCCGCCCTATGGGACTCCCAATCACGGCCGGATGTGATACAGCCTGAAATCGAACCAGGGACTGTAGTGACGCCTCTTGCTCTGGGATGCAGTGCCATAGATCGCTGCGCCACTCGGAAGCCCTAGTGAAACTTGTTCTTATAATCCCACTATTTATTAAAAGTGGATCCGAGTTTTCTCATGCTGCTATATTTATTGCTCAATTCTGAAAAATTAAGCACATTAATCTCCTTTAAAAACGGTATAGCCTACCTGGAACATTAAAAAAGTAACTGCACATAACCTCCATTCACTATTCGAGTGCAGGCTATGGATTATATATTTATTTTTTGTGAGCCATTCTAAATAAAAAATAATATATATTAGTAGGTATGTAAAGACCAGATTAAATTGAGAATACTGTGTGCAGCCTGCACTGCAAGCAGTGCTTGTCAAATTGTGAATGAGAGACTGATGAAGTTTGTGCAGCCTGCACAAGAAACAGAGCAGTCACATCACATTTGTCACATCATGCAGCCTTACATGCTGACCAAACCACTCGCTCGCACGCATGTTGATTTTGTACAACCACACCAGACGTGATCAGGACACAGGTTGAAATATAAAAACAAACCAACTATATTAATTTGGGGATAGGTCGAAAAGCGTTTTAACATTTATGGCAATTTAGCTAGCTAGCTGTTTTTAGCTAATTTGTCCTGGGATATAAACTATGGGTTGTCATTTTACCTGAAATGCACAAGGTCCTCTACTCCAACAATTAATCCACAGATAAAAGGTTAAACCGAGTTCGTTTCTAGTGATCTCTCCTCCTTCAGGATTCATCTTCTTCTTTGTACTTTATATGGCAGTTGGCAACCAACTTTAAGGTGCATTACCACCACCAACTGGACGAGTGTGGACCTCAGTTCATCTTTCAATCACTCATGTGGGAATATGCTCCTTAAAACCAATGAGGAGATGGGAGAGGCGGGACTTGCAGTGCGTCACACATCACAAATAGAACCAAGTTCTATTTTAGCGCCTGGCTATGGAGACACTCGTTGACATACGCGAGCAGTCTGAGTGCAATGATTGAATAACATGTATGTGTACATTTATTTTGTAATGCGCGCACGACGCAAGCGGTGTGGTCAGTTAGAATGTATTAGAAATCAAAACATATAGCCTAAGGTTTGTATCACAACTACAGTTGCATAAATAACTCTTAAGCATATAGGAAGACCTGTTTCTTTGTTAACTGCTCAACACAGAATAGCCGCATGTGCGCACTCCCTCAAATTGTTTGGGGAAAAATATCCTTTCCATTTTAATCAGCTATGTTCAATTGTATTGTTAGTACTATAAAATAATGCCACAGGAATTATAAGCAAATCTTGCCTGCTAAATGAACTAGTGTAGCCCACAGCCAGATGGCATAGCCAGATCAGGGCCTAACATAGAATATGCTCTTCTGATTTTCTTCATATGTTTCTTTAGACCTATCTAAAATAATGTATTTATTGTGATGCTGTAGGCTATATTATATGGATTTATTAGATGTTTTAAAAGTAGATGTTCCAAAGGTCCACATCAGTGGCTTGTAGGCTATGAGTGGAAGCCGGAGCTGTTAAACGAGACCGGCAGTTATTTGAATGACAATCACCGGCTGACAAAATTTCATGATTTCCACAGCTCTTTAATATGTCTCTTTTGGAACCTCAAGACAGAAATTAATTATTGGGTCACGTCTTTCGAAATTGATGAAAGCAAATGCTTCTCATTTAATTCTTTGTAGTTTTAGTCAAATACGATGTCTCTTGGTTGTATTACATTATGCAGTTGTTTAGGACTTAGAAAGCTCACAAAGAATGATGTTCAGTGAGTCAGTCAATCAATCATACATTTTTCCGTTATTTTTTCTTCTTCTCTCCCCAGTAACCCCTGCTGATTATGAGCCTCCAGGTTTCAAGGAGGGGGTGAATGACAACCTGTGGTTCGAGGGCATGGCGGTGCACTTCAGAGTGGGTGAGGTGCACACCCCTTTCCACGCCCTGAAGGTGAGGGTGGCGGCGGAGCAGGGCCGTGTGGAGAAGCTGCAAGAGGAGAACTACCTGAAGGAGAGTCAGGTCTCCACGGCTACGCAGAGCACTCTGCCAGGGCTGGCACCAACCGGTGCACAGGTGGGCTGTTAACTAAAGCACAAATAAAATGGCTAACTTGAACACTTTTGATCTGAAGACAGGATTCTTCTCTCCACACACTTAGATCAATGCAAATAATGAAATGTGCCAACTGCCAAGGTTTCAGTCACAGTAGATTGTTGATATTTACTGTCTTGTTTGATTATTCACAGGATCCTGATGATGAGAGATACAAGGAAGATGACTTTCCCTCTGAAGATGGTAATAAGGAATGATAATCACATCAATCTCTTTTACTTTCTTCGTATGAAACATGGATGCGTTTTATGGTATAAATAACAATAAATTAACGAAATAATTAATTTAACATCGATAATAGCTTATTTTTTCTCTCTAAGAGTCTGCCCAGTTCAAGAAACCCAAGAAACCTGTGGCAAAGGTAAGTGAGTTTGTGGGCAGTTGGTTGGTTGTGGTCAACAATGGTTTCCGTGTTATGTTTTTGGAGGAAGTGAATATAGAGCTGCATGGGTGAACAACAGCACAAGGGTGTAAAAACGATATTCTTTCAAGCAGAGTAAAGGTGCTGCCAATAAACTGGCAAAGAAAAAAGGAAGAAAAGAGCAATAAAAATGTTTTGATGAAGACAGCAGTGAAGGTCCTGCTTCTTCAGCTTCCTGTCAGACACAGTAACATGAATGTAGATTGAGGCTGTAACTTCCTCATTAGATTACAAGGATTTTACTCACCAAGCATGTTTACATGAATGTTTAATTTCTATGCCTGTTTGAAAATTTTCTAGACAGACTATTAAAACCCAAGTAGTAAAGCCAGCCTTATGGTATTTTTTTTGCAGTTCATTGCCTATACAACATAATAAATAGCTACAATATCTTAGACATTTCTAATATATTTCCCCATTCATAGGAAAATCAATTCCATTTGTTTTATTGTAGCTACATTTTTGTATACTTTGTTCTTTAACTTTTCTTTTATATGAAATTAATTAAAAACCTATGACATGCTGGTTCCATGTATGATATTTATGAAATTAAAGCTTTACTTCAAAGCCCATTTATAAACTTGTCATGCATATTAATGAAGAAATGAAAAAGGGTGAAATGAAAAGACATGCACACAACTTTGAAATGGTAAACCTTGATTTGGTGATACATACAAAGTACAATTGTACAAAGAAATGGGGCAGCAGGTAGCCTAGCAGTTAACCGAAAGGTTGCTGGGTCGAATCCCCGAGCTGACTAGATAAAATAAACGGTCAATGTGCACTTGAGCAAGGCACTTAACCCTAATTTCTCCTGTAAGTCGCTCTGGATAAGAGCGTCTGTAAGTGACCAAAAAAGTTACATAAATGGCAAACGTCTTGACAGGTGACGGCACCACAGTTACCCTGTTGTAACCTACATCCATTGGCAAACAGTGACACAAGAATGACAAAATGGGACAAAAAGTGCAACACATGCTGCATAGTGTCAAGTACTTTTTTATGTAAGGCATCCATAGTTATTATGAGAATCAATTTAATACATGTTTTGTTACAAAATATCAAGGCACGGCTTTCGATTTATCCATTTGGCTCAGAACGGAGATCTTATCACAGTATTTTTTTTTAAAATGGAGAATAACTAAAGCTAAACTCTATCAGAGATGGATGGCGATAGTACTGTATATCCTTTATTCAACTACCTACGTACCAGAGTTAAAGTTCCACTTTTTTCACTGGAAGACCTTTTTCTGTCTCAGGACACTGGCATTTCATCCCCCAGAACATCTCTGAGTTGCATGACTCCATTGATCTGGCTTGACGTTTAAAAGAGACTGTCAACGTCCCCCCATCTCCACAAACACAGTCTTCATTTGTGTGTAGTGCTCTACAGTCACCTGACCGTTCTCTCTCCCTATGCCTGTGGAGAGGCAACAGCAAATGTTTATTCCTCTTGACACATGCTATTACTGTTGTTGACAGTAGTCTACCTAACACAAAACACTGGAAAATGTTTATGAAAAAGGCGTTCAAACAAACCAAAGTGATTGCTACACTACAAATAACCCCTACATGTTTATAATTCTGATACTCTCAGAGGAAAATAACAGGTATCTGGTGTGAATACGATAGGACTGCACCTGACATCTTGAAACCTCCGAAGGGCACCTCCACAGGGGTGATGTTATAGTTGTTGATGAAGCAGGATCCAGCCTTCAGTTGTTCCACTACACGGTGTGCTCGCTTGACGTCACTACAGGCCAGACACATGGCAAGAAGCAGGTCAAACACTTAAGTGGGATTAAATGTGTACCTCAAGCTGAAGGGTGGTGCTCATGGTTTAATGTAGCAAAACGTTTTGAAACTCAAAAAGGAACACTGACTGTTCATATTGGACAACTCCAGGAAGTACCATCCTGTTTCACTGTTTCAAAAACGTTCTCTCTACAGAACATAACCCTGATAACTGTGTTGTATGACATCATCACCTGGTGAAGACCCCCGCAGCCAGGCCTAGGGCGGAGTCGTTGGCCCTCAGCAAAGCTTCCTCCTCTGTTTCAAAGGACAACACAGACATCACAGGCCCAAAGATCTCCTCCTTCACACATGTCATATCGTCCGTGCAGTCGCCTATGGCCAAGAGTTGCAGGGACAAGAGTGAGAGAAACAAAGGTAGATGAATAGTAAACCAGTACAATGGGTATTGGCTAAAGAGACTATAAATACTCCCCTAAGTATGTATTTGGACCACGATGCTAAAATTAGAAATTTGAATATACTCCAGCATTTTGGATTTGATATGTGTTGCATATGAGGTGACAGTACAGAATGTCACCTTTTATTTTAGGGTATTTTCATACATATCTACTCCCCCTGTTTGAAGATTTGACAAATTTCACTTAGTGTATTAAAGTAGTCAAAAGTTTAGTATTTGGTACCATATTTCTTGCACACAATGACTACATCAAGCTTGTGACTAGAGGTCTTCAAGTATCCACCTGTACCCCAATACCCGAGACAGGGCTTGCGTGGCTCCGAATCCATAATTCAAAATAATTCCACAGGTCTGGGTCGGCTCTGATATGATTGTCATGGGTCTCAGGTATGTGCAATTTTAAATAACTGTAGGATGAGAAAGCGCATACACTGCAGCCTCATTTAGCCTATTTAGCTTCTCACATTTTTTTTTTCACCTTAATTTAACCAGGTAGGCCAGTTGAGAACAAGTCCTCATTTACAACTGCGACCTGGCCAAGATAAAGCAAAGCAGCGCGACAAAAACAACAGAGTTACACATGGGATAAACAAATGTACTGTCAATAACACAATAGAAAAAATAAAAAAAGTTTATATACAGTGTGTGCAAATGTAGGAAGATTAGCGAGGTAAGGCAATAAATAGGCCGTAGTGGCAATTTATGTTTTATTTACTTTAACTTTATTTAACTAGGGAAGCCAGTTAAGAACAAATTCTTATTTTTAATGACGGCCTAGGAACAGTGGGTTAACTGCCTTGTTCAGGGGCAGAACGACAGATTTTTACCTTGTCAGTGTGGTAGTAAAAACATGACTAATGCAAAGACCCACATTAGTTAATGCACTATGTGGTAGCAGACAACATGATTGACATAACTTAGATTGCATTTTTTATATTGGCTGAGGCTTAAGTGCTAAAACAAGCATGCAAGATAACTTGGACAGTTGTCAAGATATAGGTGACACCAAGCAAGAACTGAAATAACCATAGGGCCAACGGGAAGTAGTTTAAGAACATACAAGGAGTGATCCTATATGCTGAGCAGAGACAGAGGACAACAAGCGCATCTCTCAGAATGCCACGTAGTCTATTTGCCACTTATGAGCAGAGTGAGCAGAACATAGGTCAAAGGTTGTCTCGGCTAGTGACAAGGCTGCAAAGCTGAGACCCATAAATACATATGTTAAGAGTCAGACATAGATTAAAGTTACAGGGTCTGTAAAATTAGACAGGCGAACAGAAACAAAAGGACTTATAAGGAATAGAAACATATAGGATAGGGCTCGGGCGCTTGCAGGGCTACAGACAGAGCCCAAACAGCTGTCAGGTGTGAGCGCCAGCAAGCAAATGCTGAGACAGAGAGAATGTGGTGAGAGGTCAAGACAAGCTATTTTCATGTACAGAGAACAATGCACTGAAACCATAAGAAATAATTCTATACATCAAAGTAGAGATAGAATACTAATTCAATCCATTAAGGTCTAAAAGATGACAGCAGAATGGCCAACAAGTAATATATGTACACAATAAATGTATTATTGTTATAACATTGAAGGGCCTGCCACCATATAATCTAAACTTGGAACAGATAGGGGCGTTACTGGACATGAACAAGCAAGAACTCAGATCAAAAGATAATGGGTGGCAGGAGAGAAAGAGGGAGTGACTGCATTTACATATGGGCTGTACCCATATACTGTAAGGGTATAAAGCAGAGCTCTGTGATCAATAGGATCAGCTGTTTCCCGGGTCAGCTCGTCTTTAATTACTCTGTATTAAAGTCTTATTGAATTCACACGTTTTTTGTACGAGTGTCATACTTTTTAAGATTGATTTTCCACGACATCAGCTCGGGGATTCAATCTTGCAACCTTTAGGGTTACTTGACCAACGCTCTAACCACTAGGCTACCTGCCGCCCCAATAATAATTACAATTTAGCAGTAACACTGGAGTGATAGACGTGCAGACGATGATGTGCAAGTAGAGATACTGGGACGAAAAATTGTACAAATAATTAACATTATGGGGGATGAGGTAGTTGGGTGGGCTATTTACAGATGGGCTATGTACAGGTGCAATGATCAGTAAGCTGCACTGACAGCTGATGCTTAAAGTTAGTGAGGGAGATATGTCTCCAGCTTCAGTGATTTTTGCAATTCGTTACAGTCATTGGCAGCAGAGAACTGGAAGGAAAGGCGGCCAAAGCAGGAGTTGGCTTTGAGGATGACCAGTGCAATATACCTCCTGGAGCGCGTGCTACGGGTGGGTGTTGCTATGGTGACCAGTGAGCTGAGATAAGGCGGGGCTTTACCTAGCAAAGACATACAGTTGAAGTCAGAAGTTTACATACACCTTAGCCAAATACATTTAAACTCCTTTTTTCACAATTCCTGACATTTAATCCTAGTAAAAATGCCCCGTCTTAGGTCAGTTAGGATCACCACTTTATTTTAAGAATGTGAAATGTCAGAATAATAGAATGATTTACTTCAGCTTTTATTTCTTTCATCACATTCCTGTTGGGTCAGAAGTTTACATACTAATTGAGTGTATTTGGTAGCATTGCCTTTAAAATTGTTTAATTTGGGTCAAACGTTTCAGGTAGCCTTCCACAAGCTTCCCACAATAAGTTAGGTGAATTTTGGCCCATTCCTCCTGACAGAGTTGGTGTAACTAGTCAGGTTTGTAGGCCTCCTTGCTCGCACACGCTTTTTAAGTTCTGCCCACAAATATCTATAGGATTGAGGTCAGGGATTTGTGATGGCCAATCCAATACCTTGACTCTGTTGCCCTTAAGCCATTTTGCCACAACTTTGAAAGTATGCTTGGGGTCATTGTCCATTTGGAAGACCAATTTGCAACCAAGCTTTAACTTCCTGACTGGTGTCTTGAGATGTTGTTCAATATATCCACATAATTTTCCTGCCTCATGATGCCATCTATTTTGTGAAAGTGCACCAGCCCCTCCTGCACCAAAGCACCCCCACAACATGATGCTGCCACCCCCGTGCTTCACGGTTGGGATGGATCTTCAGCTTGCAAGCACCCCCCTTTTTCCTCCAAACATAATGATGGTCATTATGGCCAAACAGTTCTATTTTTGTTTCATCAAACCAGAGGACGTTTCTCCAAAAAGAACGATCTTTGTCCCCATGTGCAGTTGCAAACCGTAGTCTGGCTTTTTTATGGCAGTTTTGGAGCAGTGGTTTATTCCTTGTAGAGCGGCCTTTCAGGTTATGTCGATATAGGACTCGTTTTACTGTGGTTATAGATACTTTTGTACCTGTTTCCTCCAGCATCTTCACAAGATCCTTTGCTTATGTTCTGGGATTGATTTGCACTTTTCGAACCAAAGTGCGTTCATCTCTAGGAGACAGAACGCGTCTCCTTCCTGAGCGGTATGACGGCTGCGTGGTCCCAAGGTGCTTACACTGGAGTA
Organism: Brachymystax lenok tsinlingensis; assembly: GCA_030435695.1. Lineage (NCBI taxonomy): Eukaryota > Metazoa > Chordata > Actinopteri > Salmoniformes > Salmonidae > Brachymystax > Brachymystax lenok. The sequence continues at coordinate 31,463,541 of CM059788.1, forward strand.
CTATTGTTTGAATGTGGTACCTTCAGGCATTTGGAAATTGCTCCCAAGGATGAACCAGACTTGTGGAGGTCTACAATAGTTTTTCCTGAGGCCTTGGCTGATTTATTTTGATTTTCCCAGGATGTCAAGCAAAGAGGCACTGAGTTTGAAGGTAGGCCTTGAAATACAATCTAGAGGGCAGAGAAACGCACACTTATTTAGGTGAGGTGCTGGGTAGCGGAGTGGAAAACTTGAAAATAAAGGAGAGCCGCACACTCTAGGAGCTCAGATGCAAAAATGTAATGTCCAACGTTGACAGGCAAGCTGTCTTCATCAGGCCTTGAAATACATCCACAGGTACACCTCCAATTGACTCAAATTATGTCAATTAGCCTATCAGAAGCTTCTAAAGCCATGACATCATTTTCTGGAATTTTCCAAGCTGTTTAAAGGCACAGTCAACTTAGTGTATGTACACCTCTGACCCACGAATTGTGATACAGTGAATTATAAGTGAAATAATCTGTCTGTAAACAACTGTTGGAAAAATTACTTGTGTCATGCACAAAGTAGATGTCTTAACCGAATTGCCAAAACTATAGTTTGTTAACAAGAAACTTGTGGAGTGGTTGAAAAACTAGTTTATTAGACTCCAACCTAAGTGTATGTAAACTTCCGACTTCAACTGTAGAGGACCTGGAGCCAGTGGGTTTGGCGACGGATATGTAGTGAGGGCCAGCCAACGAGAGCATACAGGTCGCAGTGGTGGGTAGTATATGGGGCTTTGGTGACAAAAATGGACGGCACTGTGATAGACTACATCCAATTTGCTGAGTAGAGTGTTGGAGGCTATTTTGTAAATGACATCGCCGAAGTCAAGGATCGGTAGGATAATCAGTTTTACGAGGGTATGTTTAGCAGCATAAGTGAAGGAGGCTTTGTTGCAAAATAGAGAGCCGATTCTAGATTTAATTTTGTATTGGAGATGCTTAATGTGAGTCTTGAAGGAGAGTTTACAGTCTAACCAGACACCTAGGTATCTGTAGTTGTCCACATTCTAAGTCAGAACCATCCAGAGTAGTGATGCTAGTCGGGGCCGGCGGGTGTGGGCAGCGATCGGTTGACGAGCATGCATTTAGTTTTACTTGCATTTAAGAGCAGTTGGAGGCCACGGAAGGAGAGTTGTATGGCATTGAAGCTTTGTTAACAGTGTCCAAAGAAGGGCCAGAAGTATATAGAATGGTGTCGTCTGCGTAGAGGTGGATCAGAGAATCACCAGCAGCAAGAGCAGCGACATTGATATATACAGAGAAAAGAGATGGCCCGAGAACTGAACCCTGTGGCACAACCATAGAAACTGCCAGAGGTCCGGACAACAGGCCCTCCGATTTGACACACTGAACTCTATCTGGGAAGTAGTTGGTGAACCAGGCGAGGCAGTCATTTGAGAAACCAAGGCTGTTGAGTCTGCCGATAAGAATGCGGTGATTGAGAGAGTCGAAAGCCTTGGCCAGGTCGATGAAGATGGCTGCACAGTACTGTCTTTTATATTGATGGCGGTTATGATATCGTTTAGGACCTTGAGCGTGGCTGAGGTGCACCCATGACCAGCTCGGAAACCAGATTGCATAGCGGAGAAGGTACGGTGGGATTTGAAATGGTCGGTGATCTGTTTGTTAACTTGGTTTTCGAAGACTTTAGAAAGGCAGGGCAGGATAGATATAAGTCTAACAGTTTGGGTCTAGAGTGTCTCCCCCTTTGAAGAGGGGGATGACCGCGGCAGCTTTCCAATCTTTAGGGATCTCAGATGATACGAAAGAGAGGTTGAACAGGCTAGTAATAGGGGTTGCAACAATTGCAGCGGATAATTTTAGAAAGAGGGTTAAGATTGTCTAGTGGTGTGGGGGCTGTGCTTCGGCAGAGTGGGTGGGGTTATATCCTGCCTGTTTGGCCCTGTCCGGGGGTATCGTCAGACGAGGGGTCTCTCTCTCTCTCTCTCTCGTAGAGGGAGCCAGGTGGAAAGCATGGCCAGCCGTAGAAAAATGCTTATTGAAATTCTCGATTATTGTAGATTTATCAGTGGAAACAATGTTTCCTAGCCTCAGTGCAGTGGGCAGCTGGCAGGAGGTGCTCTTATTCTCCATGGACTTTACAGTGTCCCAAACCTTTTTGGAGTTTGTGCTACAGGATGCAAATTTCTGTTTGAAAAAGCTAGCCTTTTGCTTTCCTAACTGACTGTGTATATTGGTCCCTAACTTCCCTGAAAGGTTGCATATCACGGAGGCTGTTCGATGCTAACGCAGAACGCCACAGGATGTTTTTGTGCTGGTCAAGGGCAGTCAGGTCTGGAGAGAACCAAGGGCTATATTTGTTCCTGGTTCTAAATTTATTGAATGGGGCATGCTTATTTAAGATGGTGAGGAAGGCACTTTTAAAGAATAACCAGGCATCCTCTACTGACGGGATGAGGTCAATATCCTTCCAGGATACCCGCGCCAGGTCGATTAGAAAGGCCTGCTCGCTGACAGTAATGAGAGGAGGTCGTTTGACCGCAGACCCATTATGGATGCAGGCAATGAGGCACTGATCGCTGAGATCTTGGTTAAAAACAGCAGAGGTGTATTTGGAGGGAAAGTTAGTTAGGATGATATCTATGAGGGTGCCCGTGTTTACGGCTTTGGGGTTGTACCTGGTAGGTTCATTGATGATATGTGTGAGGTTGAGGGCATCAAGCTTAGATTTTAGGATGGCCGGGGTGTTAAGCATGTCCCAGTTTAGGTCACCTAGCACCGAGCTCTGAAGATAGATGGGGGGCAATCAATTCACATATGGTGTCCAGAGCACAGCTGGGGGCAGAGGGTGGTCTACAGCAAGCGGCAACAGTGAGAGACTTGTTTCTAGAAAGGTGGATTTTTAAAAGTAAAAGTTCAAATTGTTTGGGTACAGACCTGGATAGTAAGACAGAACTCTTATCTACTCACTTAGAAAGTAAATTACTCCAGTCATCATTCAGTTCATTTTGGGCAAAACATAACCCAAAACACAACCAAAACAAATGCATCCAAGGAGTTTGTAGTGTCACAAGCTTGATGTAGTCATTGAGTGCTACAAATATGGGACCAATTATTCAACTTTTTGACTACTTTGGTAAACTATAAGTGAAATTTGTCAGAATACTTATCACATCTTCAAACGGGGGAGTCTAGATCTATGAAGTATTTTAATTTCTAAATTAGATATGTGTGAAAATACCCTCAAATAAAAAGTGACATTTCATACAGTCACCTCATACAGTGGGGCAAAAAAGTATTTAGTCAGCCACCAATTGTGCAAGTTCTCTCACTTAAAAAGATGAGAGAGGCCTGTAATTTTCATCATAGGTACACTTCAACTATGACAGACAAAATGAGGAAAAAAAATCCTGAAAATCACATTGTAGGATTTTTTATGAATTTATTTGCAAATTATGGTGGAAAATAAGTATTTGGTCACATACAAACAAGCAAGATTTCTGGCTCTCACAGACCTGTAACTTCTTCTTTAAGAGGCTCCTCTGTCCTCCACTCGTTACCTGTATTAATGGCACCTGTCTGAACTTGCTATCAGTATAAAAGACACCTGTCCACAACCTCAAACAGTCACACTCCAAACTCCACTATGGCCAAGACCAAAGAGCTGTCAAAGGACACCAGAAACAAAATTGTAGACCTGCACCAGGTTGGGAAGACTGAATCTGCAATAGGTAAGCAGCTTGGTTTGAAGAAATCAACTGTGGGAGCAATTATTAGGAAATGGAAGACATACAAGACCACTGATAATCTTCCTCGATCTGGGGCTAAACGCAAGATCTCACCCCGTGGGAGTCAAAATGATCACAAGAACGGTGAGCAAAAATCCCAGAACCACACGGGGGGACCTAGTGAATGACCTGCAGAGAGCTGGGACCAAAGTAACAAAGCCTACCATCAGTAACACACTACGCCGCCAGGGACTCAAATCCTGCAGTGCCAGACGTGTCCCCCTGCTTAAGCCAGTACATGTTCAGGCCCGTCTAAAGTTTGCTAGAGAGCATTTGGATGATCCAGATGAGGATTGGGAGAATGTCAGATGAAACCAAAATATAACTTTTTGGTAAAAACTCAACTCGTCGTGTTTGGAGGACAAAGAATGCTGAGTTGCATCCAAAGAACACCATACCTACTGTGAAGCATGGGGTGGAAACATCATGCTTTGGGGCTGTTTTTCTGCAAAGGGACCAGGACGACTGATCCGTGTAAAGGAAAGAATGAATGGGGCCATGTATCGTGAGATTTTGAGTGAAAACCTCCTTCCATCAGCAAGGGCATTGAAGATGAAAGCGTGGCTGGGTCTTTCAGCATGACAATGATCCCAAACACACCGCCGCAACGAAGGAGTGGCTTCGTAAGAAGCATTTCAAGGTCCTGGAGTGGCCTAGCCAGTCTCCAGATCTCAACCCCATAGAAAATCTTTGGAGGGAGTTGAAAGTCTGTGTTGCCCAGCGACAGCCCCAAAACATCACTGCTCTAGAGGAGATCTGCATGGAGGAATGGGCCAAAATACCAGCAAGTGTGTGAAAACCTTGTGAAGACTTACAGAAAACGTTTGACCTCTGTCATTGCCAACAAAGGGTATATAACAAAGTATTGAGATAAACTTTTGTTATTGACCAAATACTTATTTTCCACCATAATTTGCAAATAAATAAATTAAAAATCCTACAATGTGATTTTCTGGATTTCTTTTTCTCATTTCGTCTGTCATAGTTGAAGTGTACCTATGATGAAAATTACAGGCCTCTCTCATCTTTTTAAGTTGGAGAACTTGCACAATTGGTGGCTGACTAAATACTTTTTTGCCCCACTGTATAAAATATTTGATCTCAAATCCAAAATGCTGGAGTATAGAGAGTCCAACTACATACGAGTGTACTTCCAATAGTCCATGATAATAAAAACTAGGCTCACCCAATACACATGGTGTCATGTAGTATCCTCCTCTGAGTTTGGGATCTAAAGGAACGAAGGGTTCCCCTCCACACAACACCTTGGCACCCTAGAGTCAGAGTCAAATGATCTTACTTCATCTCAGTCATGCAGTCAGTAAAGCAGTCAATTTACTTGTCAGTGACATAATTTTTGCCCCTTATTATTGGTTTGATCGGATTCTTACGGCTTACCAGGAACTTCAGATAATACTATTGAAAAGAGGTAATTTTAGGCTCTTTGAATTGTACCTCTTTCTTGGCCTGATCAACGTAGCCCAGGACTCTGTCAAGGTGTGGCCGGCTGACCAGTGCTCCCATACGTGTGCTCCCTAGTAGTGGGTCCCCTATCTCAATGTCCTTGGTCCTCCTCACAACCTCCTCCAGGAACTCGGGCAACATCTGCCTCTGAACAAACACCCGGGTCCCATTGCTGCAAACCTGGGTTGGACAAACACACACAAGGTAAAAAAGTACATTCATAGAGGAGCTTGTGTTAAGGACTGTGTCACCGCATTGAAAGAGCTGAAACTTGGGATCAAAAGCACTGAAACTTGTACACCCCTCACCCTACCTGGCCCTGGGACAGGAAGTTGGCCATGAGAGCCCCCTTCACTGCGTTCTCCAGGTCACTGTCCTCAAAGATGAGCAGAGGAGACTTCCCACCAAGTTCCAGAGTCACTTGCTTCACCCCCTTGGAGCACATCTCCATAATCTGAGGGTTAAGAGTGTTTTGTTATGTGTTAATGCCAAATACTACTTTTCCCATAATACAATGGACATTGTATGAATTATAAAGCCACAACACAAAAAACTTAAGTTGCGATCTTATTCTGGGATTGTTAGATTGACCTTCTTGCCTGTGGGCACACTGCCGGTGAAGGAGACCTTAGCCACGTCCGGGTGGTGGCAGAGCAGGTTGCCCGTCTCCTGCCCACCCTGAACTATGTTGAACAGTCCCTCTGGGGCCCCGGCCTTGGCATAAATCTCAGCCAGCAGCACCGCCGTCACTGGAGTCACGGGTGAAGGCTTGAACACCATGGAGTTGCCTGATTGGGTGAGAGCAAGACAGAGGGAAAAGGAATGTTTGTGTATTATTGAATTTTTTTATTTCTATCAATTTCTATCAATTCTATCAAATTGTGTCAATGTAAATTGAGCAAGTTTAAAAGATTACAGTTGCATTCTTTTGAATAGTAACAATTATGGCAATAAAGTGTGTGTTTGACTTTATACTGTAACTTAAGAGTGTGTGGTCATACCACAGGCCAGGGCTGGGGCCGACTTCCAGGCTGCTATCTGAAAGGGGTAGTTCCATGCACCGATCCCCACACAGACGCCTAAAGGCTCCCGCCGTGTGTAGGCAAAGGAGCCTCCGGGCAGCTGGACATGCTGGCCTAGATGGACAGAACGGGCAAACAGTGACAATCAACACCACTAGTGATCAGCGGCATACCTAGTCATCTTGATATCTTTACTAAACACTAATGCCAACAATCCTCCCCCCAAATGCATCAGAATTCCTATTATGACCCTGTGTAACCCCCCCTATCCATCGTCATACCAACCTGCCAGAGTGCTGGCCACCCCAGCGTAATACTCTATACACAGTCTGGCAGAGTCCACGTCCATTCGGGCTTCTGTGATGGACTTCCCGTTGTTCACCACCTCGATCTCCGCAATGTCCTCTCTCCTGTTCTGTCCACAACAGGAGAGCAAGTTCAATAGTCAGAGACTTCAATCCAAAAACGGACTTTTGAATGCATTCCAAACTAGTACACTCAAGTTAACCTACAGCATGTGCAAACAATATAATCTTGAGCAATGAGATGGATTCCGTGTTCAGTTCTGACTGTATGGGGGGCAGAACAGACTGTGAATTTGGAGTGACTGATCCTCAAACTCTGGTATCAAAAAGAGATGCATTCTGGGATGGATACCTCAATGATACGGGCTGCTTCTATCATGATGTGTGCCCTCTCCATCCCTGACATCCGGCTCCAGGCCTGGTAGGCAGACTGGGCTGCCTGCACTGCCTGGTTCACCTCCACAGACCCACAGAGCTCTAGCTCACACAGGACTCGACCTGCCAGCACAAAACAGCAGCGCTAGTCATATATATACACACACACACATACACACACTGGACAAACTGACATGCTATGAGAAACATGACAAGTTATATCAACAAGTAAATGGTGTATTCCTCCAATTCTGATGTGGGTACACCCATCAACTATATACTCATTCCACTGAGTGTGACTGTAACAAGGAAACAGTGCAAAGTTTATTACAGGATACATGATGTGTTGTGTGTTGTTTATTCAGCCAGCTGAATAAAATGACAGTGACTTCAGATCTAAGTCCAACAGTGGAGGTTAATCAATAAAAGAAAAAGCAATTTGGGTGTATGAACATGTAAAATCAAGTTCTGATCAAATAAATCGTTATAAAAGTCGACAGAGCTTTCAGAGAGTACTCTTCAGAAACCAGATAGCTACCAGTTGCAGGTTCGTAAACAGGCTCAGTGGTTGACACATCATTGATCTTTACTCTGTCTCCGCACCAAAAGTTCAGCGGGACTTTGACGTCCATGGTCCCCGATGAGGCACAACGTAGCGCTGCAGAAAGTAGAGCAGCAGGTCGGAGCCGCCGGGACAAAACAAGCTTTTGAAGCATCTTTCTGACAGTCGGACTTCGGACAGTGGACACCTAGCTACAACGGCAAAAACAATAGGCTATTATTAGTCATGTCAAAAACAACAGTGAACAAAACCCTCAAGCAATAATCATGCATTTATGTTACAAAATGTAGCAGGATAACGTTAGCTGGCAGTCGAACTGTGGCAACAATTCAACTATCCGTAAACAAATATAGCGGTTCACTGACAGTAACAATTAACAGTTCCACATGTCGTTGCATTGAACTTACACAAAAATGTCCTTGTAGAAATGTTAGATGTTTTACAATGCAATCATCAAATGTAAACTTTATATTTAACCCCAAAATGCACGACCACGAACTTCTGCTACGTAAAATGCTGCTATGGAAATTAACCGTAACTACAGGAGAACATGCGCAAAGCAATTCAATCCATGCAGCTGTTGGGCTCTTCTTGATGCAAAAAAAAATGACAAAAAGAGGTTCAACACCTTAAATAGTTTATTAATTATGTAGAAACCAATGACATGTTGGAAATCTAAACCTGCTCATCTCAGTACAGTTGAATGGATCAACAATTAGCACAAACAGTTCATTAACTGTGCAACTGAACTGAACAACATGCAATCTTACATTCTGACATCGGCCAATTTACATTGATGTTTTTGATGTAGTTTGAGGTTACAGAGAACCGTGAAACTTTTACCACACTGCATACAACTAAATGGCTTCTGTCCACTGTTAAATCGCTCATGTGTTTGGCAGTTGTCCTGCCTTGCAAACATCTTGCCACAGAGTCTGCAACTGAAAGGTCTCTCACCCGTGTGAACACTCTGATGTGACTTAAGTCTTTGTTTCTGAGTAAAACATTTCCCACACTCAAGACATCTGTATGGTTTGACTCCAGAATGAGAGTGCTGGTGTGCTTCAAGTTGACAATGGCGGTGGAAGCTCTTTCCACACAATGAGCAGAGTAGCACTTTTTGGCTCTCAGTTGCTCTCATGAGCCCTTGTGAAGAAGGTCCTGGCTGCTGCAGTCTGGGCTGTAAAATCAAGCCCTCCCTCACAACAGGATGCAGAGTATCTCTGTACTGCCCCTGCACAGCATGTATGGACTCAGACATGGCATTGTCATGATACACAGGATGCCTCTCAGGCTCCACTTTCACTGGGACAGTGCTAAATATATGTCATCCAACGGTTTCCCTACAGTGGACAAAGAGTTCCAGGATGGGATGGGAGCGGGATATTGATCTGCCTGAGAGGAGAACATCTGTAAGCATCTCTCTGTAGTGTAAGACCTCACTGGGTGACCAGAATTATTCCCACTTAGTCCTTGTGTAACAGAGGACCACAGCTATCTCTCTCATCCATTCTAAAGTCCACACTGTCTGTGATTCCTGGATCTTGTATAGTTCCCTGGGCTACACGTTCTTCCACCTGCTCAGCTTTCAACAGAAACTCCAGTCCATCCCGCGCCTCTTCAAGACGTCCAGACCTCTGCAGCTCATTAAAGCTCACTACTGGGTCCTCTACAGGCATGGACTGGCATTTCTGCTCCTCTTCATCACATGTAATTATAGTAATTGTAAAGTGAAATAAGCAATCAAACAAAATCTCGAACAGTGCAAAATAATCTGACTTCATAGCTCAGAGTCAGTTTGCGTCTTACCTTTTTGTGGAGTCCCACTCCCAACCTGAATTTCCTCAGAATGTTGCATGTAATTTGCCACTCGTGCTGTTACTTCCCTTTGAGCTTTCCTCAGTTCTCTTTCCATCAGCTGTAAACTATTTTGAAGGCCTTCTATCTCATTTTCTTTCTGACTCATTTCAAGCCGTAGCACGACAGTGCCCTCGTCTACAAGTTTGGTTATTTCTGCAACAGCTGCCTTTGCTAGAACATCCATGATTGCAGCTATTTGTGTACTGAAAGAAACAGTGTTAGACATTGTTTTTCAAATAAAATCACCGTTGTTACAAAAAAAACGAATATGCAATGCTAGTGCCTCTGTGAAATGTTTCTAATAATTGTATTTACTGTCTACAGCTTGTCGAAACTGGCAAGCAGCATTGTTGTTTAGAAATGTGTATATATATATATATATATTCAGGAAAAATGGTAATGAAAATTAGGACAGAAGGGGTTACCGTAAATGTTCTAATACATGCCCTTATTGGTTTATGGAATAGAAACATACAGTATGACCAAAACTATGGGGACACCTGCTCGTCAAACATTTCATTCCAAAATCATGGGCATTAAAATGGAGTTGGTCCGTCTTTGCTGCTATAACAGCCTCCACTCTTCTGGGAAGGCTTTCCACTAGATGCAGTTAGAACATTGCTTCGGGAGACTTGCTTCCATTCGGTCACGAGCATTAGTGATGTCGGGCACTGATGTTGGGCGATTAGGTCTGGCTCGCAGTCGGCATTCCAATTCATCCCAAAGGGGTTCGATGGGGTTGAGGTCAGGGCTGTGTGCAGGCCAGTTAAGTTCTTCCACACCGATCTCAACAAACCATTTCTGTATGGACCTCGCTTTGTGAACGGGGCATTATCATGCTGAAACAGGAAAGGTCCTTCCCTAAACGGTTGCCACAAAGAAGGAAGCACAGAATCGTCTAGAATGTAATTGTACGTTGTAGTGTTAAGATTTAACTTCACTGTAACTAAGGAGCCTAGCCCGAACCATGAAAAACAGCCCCAGACCATTATTCCTCCTCCACCAAACTTTACAGTTGGTACTATGCATTCGGGCTGTCGGACTGCCAGATGGCGAAGTGTGATTCATCACTCCAGAGAACGCGTTTCCACTGCTCCAGAGTCCAATGGCGGCGAGCTTTACACCACTCCAGCCGACGCTTGGCATTGTGCATGGTAATCTTAGGCTTGTGTGTGGCTGCTCGGCCATGGAAACCTATTTCATGAAGCTCCCGATGAAAAGTTATTGTGCGGAATTTGCTTCCAAAGGCAGTTTGGAACTCGGTAGTGAGTATTGCATCTGAGGACAGACGATTTATACGCACTACGCGCTTCAGCACTCGGTGGTCCCGTTCTATGAGTTTGTGTGGCCTCCTACTTTGTGGCTGAGCCATTGCTGCTCCTAGACGTTTCCACTTAACAATAACAGCATTTACAGTTGACCGGGGTAGCTCTAGCAGGGCAGAAATTTGATGAACTGAGTTGTTGGAAAGGTGGCATCCTATGACGGTGCCACGTTGAAAGTCACTGAGCTCTTCAGTAAGGCCATTCTACTGCCAATGTTTGTCTGTGAAGATTTCATACACCTGTCAGCAACGGGTGTGGCTGAAATAGCCAAATCCACTCATTTGTAGCGGAGCCCACATACTTTTGTATATATAGTGTTTCTAGACAATGCTCCTAAGAAGTTATTACATTTGCTTGCTCACCCTTAACAATACCCATAGTTATGCATGATATGTGATACCTGAGATGTCCATAATAGGGTGTAAATTGACATCACTTTGTAGATTGATTAAAGCCAAGTTAAAATGGATAATTGAGTTAATGGGCAGAAAATAACAACAACAATTAGGACATTTACAGTGAGAGAGAGTGAGGATAATGCAGAGGATCCGTTTTCTGAGTAGCCTTGAATCTTAGTGGGACGTTTCTAGGTCCAGGCTGATTTATTCAGGCAGTATAATTCATAGTGAGAATAATAGTCAATAGACACTTCAATCCAAGACTGACATTAACTGACTTTTAAAACATTCCATACTAGTACACTAATGTTAACCTACAGCATGTGCAAACAGTATAAAGATCTTGAGCTATGCCATGGATTCTGTGTTCAGTTCTGACTGTATCAGGGACAGAACAGACTGTGAATTTGGAGTGACAGATCATCAAACCCTGGTATCATAGAGATGCATTCTGGGATGGATACCTCAATGATATGGGCAGCTTCTAACATGTGTGCCCTCTCCATCCCTGATATCCAGCTCCAGCCCTGGTAGTCAGACTAGGCTACCTGCACTGCCTGGTTCACCTCCACAGACCCACAGAGCTCTAGCTCACACAGGACTCGACCTGCCAGCATAAAACAGCAGCGCCAGTCATACACACACACACACACATACTGGACAAACTATCTGACATGCTATGAGAAACATGACAGAAGCTATATCAACGTAGTACACAAGGAAATTGTGTATTCCTCCAATCCAGTGTAGGGTATATACGCATCAACTATGCCTATACCAATACCCATTCAGCTTAGTGTGACCATAACAAGGAAACAGTGCAAAGTTTATGACATGATACATGTGTGTGTGTGAAAAACAATTGGTTTTCAGCCAGCTTAATAAAATGACAATGACTTCAGATCAAAGCCCAACAGTGGAGATTAATCAATATAAGAAAGGGGTTAACATCAATTATATAGACCTAAGATCAATTTCAGTTTTTCATTAACCCTTAGTGGGACTTTGACCTCCACAGTCCCCAATGAGGCGCAACCATAGAGATAGATAGAGGACTCATCTTCGTATCTGTGCCATTATAGCGTCTGTGACAGCATGGGCAGCGCCATTGGTGCTATCTCCATTTTAAAGTCATTTTTTTTCTACACGATTGGCTGATCCTTCCTGATGACCCGGTTGGACATGACTCCAACAGGGTCACCAGGAGGGATCAGCCAATGAAGTTGGAAGTCCCACCCAGCCGACTACATTAAAATGGTGGAAGCCCTCAAACGTGCTGCCCATGCAAACACAGCCTTTGGCGACTAGAGGCCTATATCATTCTCTATGGACGCTACGTAGCGCCGCAGAGAGTAGGGCCCCCGGTTTCTGATGCATCGTTCCTATAACTGTCAAAGGTGTCACATGCGTTTCCCAAAACACCACATAGGGACATAGGGAGAAAAGTGGGAGAAAAGTGTGTCTAAGTGTTCACTACGTGTGTCGTTGGAGCATGTGTCAGCAGAGGCGTCATACCGGTAGGGGGCACGTGCACCGTCATTTGTCCTGTTAATAATCTGCTTTGTAATACTACTAGCCACCTAGCAATTTTATGAAGTTGGCTTTAGCTAACCCAGATAGGTTCCTTGGACAGTTGGTCATTATGATGTTGGGAATTTGAGACAAAATATCTAAAGGACTGTATTATTAAACAGACTTTCCAAACGTGGGTCTGTTGTAGAACCACTTCCTCTCTGCTTACCTCATGTCGTGTGTGTGTAGCTCAATTGGTAGAGCATGGTGCTTACAATGCCAAGGTTGTGGGTTCAATTCCAACAAGGGACCAGTATGTGTCTCACATGTCGTTGCACTGCATTTACACAGAAAATTAATTGTAGAAATGTGAAGATGTTTTACAATTCAAATTTTAACCCCGAACAAGCAACTGAAATCAACTGTAAATACAGGAGAACATGCAAAGCAATTAGAGCTAGTGGAGCTGTTGCTCTCTTGATGAGGCAAAAACAATAAGGATTAACATCTTTAATACTTCATTCATAATGTAGAAACCAATGACAATTTGGAAACCTAAACCTGCTAATCTCAGTACAGTTGAGCAGCTCAACAATCAACATATGTAAAAAGTTCATTTAACTGTACAACGCTGAGGAAAACACTATACAACATGCAATCTTAAATTCTGACATTGGCAAATTTACATTGATGTTTTTGATGTAGTTTGAGGTTACTGAGAACCGTGAAACTTTTACCACACTGAACACAACTAAATGGCTTCTGTCCACTGTGAAATCGCTCATGTCTTTGGCAGTTGTCCTGCCTTGTAAACATCTTGCCACAGATTCTGCAACTGAAAGGTCTCTCACCCGTGTGAACACTCTGATGTGACTTAAGTCTATTTTTCTGAGTAAAACTTTTCCCACACTCAAGACATCTGTATGGTTTGACTCCAGCATGAGAGTGCTGGTGTGCTTGAAGTTGACAATGGCGGTGGAAGCTCTTTCCACACAATGAGCAGATGAACACTTTTTGGTTTGGTACAGCTCTCCAAACATTTACCATCCTCTTTGTTTTCAATCTGTTCTTATTAAGAATATGCTCTTGGTTGTGTGAGTGTGACTCCGATGTGCTCTCAGTTGGTCTCATGAGCCCTTGTGAAGAAGAACCTGGCTGCTGCATTCTGGGCTGTAAAATCAAGCCCTCCCTCACAATAGGATGCAGAGTATCTCTGTACTGCCCCTGCACAACATGTATGGACTCAGACATGGCATTGTCATGATACACAGGATGCCTTTGAGGCTCCACTTTCAGTGGGACAGTGCTGAATATGTCATCCAGCGGTTTCTCTACAGTGGACAAAGAGTTGCAAGAAGCAGGATATTGATCTGCCTGAGAGGAGAACATCTGCAAGCATCTCTCTGTAGTGTAAGACCCATCTGGGTGACCAGAATTATTCCCATTTGGTCCTTGTGTAACAGAGGACCACAGCTGACTATCTCTCTCATCCATTCTAAAGTCCACACTGTCTGTGATTCCTGGATCTTGTATGGTTCCCTGGGCTACACGTTCTTCCACCTGCTCAGCTTTCACCAGAAACTCCAGTCCACCCCGCACCTCTTCAAGGTGTCCAGACCTCTGCAGCTCATTGAAGCTCTCTACTGGGTCCTCTAATGGCATAGTTTGGGATTTCTGGTCCTCTTCATCACCTGGAAGTAGACAGTTTATGTAATTTTGAGAAATTATGAAGTCAAATAAGCAATAAAACAAAAACACTGAACAACGCAAAATAACCTGACTTGTACCAGTAAGAGTAAACTTGCCTCTCACCTTTTTGTGGAGTCCCACTACCAACCTGAATTTCCTCCGCATGTTGCCTGTCATCTGGCACTCGTGTTGCTGCTTCTCTTTGAGCTTTCCTCAGTTCTCTTTCCATCAGCTGTAAACTATTTTGAAGGCCTTCTATCTCATTTTCTTTCCGACACATTTCAAGCCGTAGCACGACAGTGCCCTCGTCTACAAGTTTGGTTATTTCTGCAACAGCTGACTTTGTTAGCACGTCCATGATGGCAGCTATTTGTGTACTGAAAGAAACAGACATTGTTTTTTAAATAAAATCAACGTTGTTGCACAACGTATTCGTTTTTGTGTTTCTGTGAAATGTTTATAACAGAATCGTTTCGACTACTGTACAGTTTCTTGAAGCTGGCTAGAAGCATTGTTTGTGAGAAGAAAAAAATCTTCCGGAAAGCTAGATAACGGAAACGACGACAGAAAGGGTTACCATAAACTTTCTAAAAAAATGCCCTTATGTGGATGTTTCTGTCAAATAAGTCATAAACAGCTACTTGTAAAATTGAAAACACAAATAAGACAATTAGTTCTCTGCAGAATAAGTTTATTCACAAAAACCATTAAAAATAGAAAATGCATTTGTTTATGGAATTGTTACAAATAATAACAAAACATCTCTAGACAATGCTCCTAAGAAGTTATTAAATGTGCTTGCTCATCCTTAAACCCATGGTTATGCATGAGATGTGATACCTGACATTTCCATACTTGAATGTAAATTGACAATAACTTTGCAGATTGATTAAAACCAAATAAAAATTGTAGGTTAGGTTAATAGGTTGAAAATAGCAACAAAAGGGAGGACATTTACAGAGAAACAGTTTTCTGAGTAGCCCTGAATCTAAGTGTGACGGTTCTAGGCCCATACTGAATTATACAGGCTGTATAATTGTCAGACTTCAATCCAAAGACTGAAGTGAACTGACTTTTAAATGCATTCCTGCCTGCACTTCCTGGTTCACCTCCACAGACCCACAGGGCTCCAGCTCCCACAGAACCCGACCTGCCAGCACGTGTTTGGCCACGCAGTCGTAGGTGAACAGGGAGTGCAGGAGGGGACTAAGTACACACCCCTGAGGGGCCCCGTGTTAAGGATCAGCATGGCAGACGTGTTGTTGCCTACTCTTACCACCTGGGGGCTGCCCGTCAGGAAGTCCAGGATCCAGTTGCAGAGGGAGGTGTTTCGTCCCAGAGTCCTTAGCTTAGTGATGAGCTTCATGGGCATTATGGTGTTGAACGCTGAGCTGTAGTCAATGAACAGCATTCTCACATAGGTATTCCTTTTGTCCAGGTGGGAAAGGGCAGTGTGGAGTGCGATTGAGATTGCGTCATCTGTGGATCAGGTCTCAATAAAAGTTAAATAGGAAAGAAAAACAGAAACAAAACAGTAATAGAAACAAAAACAATAGAAGAAAAAAAAGTTAAATAAAAATTATCAAAAATGGCCACTAGAACAGACATGACTGCTTACCAAACTATGCAAGTTACACTAAGAAAAAGAAAGGCTCTCCACGTATTGTATTAACGAGCTAGCTAACGCATTTGCCTGATGCGTGGTAGCATTCTGGTCTAGGGGAAGTACCCCAAAAATGGCAGGGACCGGGTTGGGGCTAACAGTTGTATTACACATACCTGAGAAGCCACTCAAAGATTGGCATTATCAAAACATGTGTCCCACAGTCGCTGGACTCTGGCGGCATCTCAATGCTGGGAACAGATGATTAGATGTTAATGGAGAGAAGCCGCTTGCTTGTTTAAGGCTAAAGCGACTTCGGAATTGGGACCAGATTTTAAGGGAGTTCTTAACATTTGGGTTCAAAACATGGGTGCCAAGGTTCATGGGCATTGGGACATCCTTATTTTCAAATGTAGAAACCCAATAAACACATTTATAAATATTTGCTGACCAGTAGTAGTGTAAAAAATTGGGAAGGCCCAGCCTGCCTGCGGGCTTAGGTCTCTCTAGATATCTTTCTCATTCGTGGATTTTATTTATTCCAAATGAAGTTTGAAATGTAGCTGTCCAGTTGTTTGAACATCGACTTTGGCATAAAAATTGGAATAAGTACAAAAACCTAGGTAGTACAGGCCGTCATCTTAGGGAATTAATTTCGACCTGTTAATGAAATGGGAAGAGACGACCACCTTATGAAACCCTGCTTAGTGCGCTCCAGGAATGTTTTGAAGTAATGTTTAAGCAGAGACTTAAATGAGTGTGTGATCTTTATCCCTAAATAAGAAAAGACTTGATGCTCCACCTTAAATGGGAAATTGACAGACCCAATTCCTTCTGCTAACTGATTAATGGGGATGAGCACGCTTTTTGTTAGGTTTAACTTATAACCAGAGAATGTCCCAAAACCTTGTAGCATGTCCAAGAGATAGGGTATAGACTCCACAAGGTTAGAGCTATATAAAAGATTGTCTGCATATTAGGACACCTTGTGAGTTGTTGCCCCTTATTCCTCTCCTCCTCTGACGAGTAAATAGCAGAATAGAATTGGTTAAATAGATTTTAGATTTCTTTGGGATTGATAGAAGTTGAATCAGCTGCAACAGATTTCAGTTATGGTGCTGCTAGCAGCGGTTTGTCAAAACTGGTGAGATAACAACTTGCCAGCTTTCTCTCCGTGTTCTTAGAATCTTTGCCTCGACTTAAACAGAAGCTGCTTCGTTTGTTTTGTTAGGGTTTGTTCCTTCTTTCCTTGTCAATCATTGGCTCATTGGTGAAATTAGCATTATGACAATATCTTTAATTAAATCATTCATTAATTTATTAATGCAATTGCAGACAGAAGTTGACAATCAGGAACCTAGCACGCATGTTTCTGAGTAAGTTCTGCCCTATAGGAAAAGTCTAAGTTGCTTTTATCATGCTTGTAGTCAACCCCCTGTGGTGTCCTGCATACGTCATTACCTGCTACTCTTCAGACCAAGCCCATGCATACACAGCTATACTAACTTGCAAGAGATAAATTGTTTCAGTGTTTTCTAAGGCCTCAGCAGTAAATGTCCACTCCCCCAAGTTTATTTATAGAGGTATGTCTGACTAGCCTCTTCTCATCTCTTCCCCTGCAGGGTTCTATGTTTATCTTTGAAGTGCTTTCTCACAGACCCCATGCAAAAATTCACACATTTCTCAGACCATTTCTTTATAAAAGGCAGAGACTTAGAAAAGACTGTGGAACAATTTTAAAACCTTATAATGAATATCTATATTGTTAATCTGTAGTCTAGGATCCTATAAATGTAGAGGGGTCTTATAACCCTTCCCCTTCTATTAATACAACATATTATAATCAATTATTATAATTCATCAAACATTTGATACAACCCCTATCATGACCCCTAGGTGAACCTCTAACAGTTTGGTGGAAAGATTGTCAAATTCCAATTGGTGTACCAGTCTCTCTTTGTAGAGTTCAGGAGTCGGAGAAGAGGCATATCTGTTGTCCACATCTAGAATAAGTTGAGATGGCTCCGATAAGCTGGTGCGCTGTTTGTTGTCATACGCTGTGTATGAAATCCTTTTGCCCCTTAGATATGCTTTTAATGACTCCCACACAGTAGAGTGAGACATGTCAGGGTTCCAGTTGATCTGTAAAAAGACATCAATGTGAGTTGAAATGTATTTTTTAAATCGCACTACAGGATAGTAGTAGTGGGTCAAGTCGCCACGAGCATTGTGACACAGAACTGTCCAGAAAGCAGATATCTAGCTGGACAGGGCTATGGTCTGAGATAACGATGCTGTGATATTGGCAATTAGTTACAAAAGGAAGAATAGTAAAACCAAATGCATGCTTTTCAACCGTTCGCTGCCTGCACCCGCCCGCCCGACTAGCATCACTACCCTGGACGGCTCTGACCTAGAATACGTGGACAACTACAAATACCTAGGTGTCTGGCTAGATTGTAAACTCTCCTTCCAGACTCACATTAAACACCTCCAATCCAAAATTAAATCTAGAATCGGCTTTCTATTTCGCAACAAAGAATCCTTCACTCATGCTGCCAAACTTGCACTAATAAAACTGACTATCCTACCGATCCTCGACTTCGGCGATGTCATCTAAAAAACAGCTTCCAATACTCTACTCAGCAAACTGGATGCAGTCTATCACAGTGCCATCCGCTTTGTCACCAAAGCCCCATATACCACCCACCACTGCGACCTGTATGCTCTAGTCAGCTGGCCCTCGCTACATACTCGTCGCCAGACCCACTGGCTCCAGGTCATCTACAAGTCCCTGCTAGGTAAAGCCCCGCCTTACCTCAGCTCGCTGGTAACCATAGCAGCACCCACCCGTAGCACTCGCTCCAGCAGGTATATCTCACTGGTCACCCCCAAAGCCAACACCTCCTTTGGCACTTTCCTTCCAGTTCTCTGCTGCCAATGACTGGAACGAACTACAAAAATCGTTGAAACTGGAGACACTTATCTCCCTCACTAGTTTTAAGCATCAGCTGTCAGAGCAGCTCACAGATCACTGCACCTGTACATAGCCCAACCAACTACCTCATCCCCTACCATAGTCATTTATTTATCTTGCTCCTTTGCACCCCAGTATTTTTACTTTGCACATTCATCTACTGCACATTTACCATTCCAGTGTTAAATTGCTATAATGTAGTTACTTTGCCACCATGGCCTATTTATTGCCTTATGTTCCTTATCCTACCTCATTTGCACACATTGTATATAGATTTGTTTTTTTCCTACTGTATTATTGACTGAGTGTTTGTTTACTCCAATGTGTAACTATATGTTGTTGTATGTGTTGAACTGCTTTGCTTTATCTTGGCCAGGTCGCAGTTGTAAATGAGAACTTATTCTCAACTTGCCTACCTGGTTAAATAAAGGTGAAATAAAAAATAAAAAGTAGAGCTCTATCCAGGGCGAACATAATCAAGTTTACACCTAAGGAAGGGGATTCTGGAGGGAACCACCTCAGCCATCCAAGGTATCTTATGCATATCTGAAGGATAGTAAAACAATATATAAAAAAGGAGGTACAGGTATATGTCCCCCCCAGGAGTCAGCAATCCTGGAGTACAATCATTGAGACAAGATTGGAGACGTTGGTTAGAGCTGCCCTGCCCTATAAAAAAAAATAAAAAACTCACAAAATTTTGAGCTTGCTATTCACAAGAAGCATTGCCTGATGTGAACCATGTCTCGAACAAAAGAGATCTCAGAAGACCCAAGATTAAGAATTGTTGACTTGCATAAAGCTGGAAATGGTTAAAGCCTTGATCTTCATCAGTCCACGATAAGACAAATTGTCTGTAAATGGAGAAAGTTCAGCACTGTTGCTACTCTCCCTATGAGTGGCCGTCCTGCAAAGATGCTCAATGAGGTTAAGAACAATCCTAGAGTGTCAGCGAAAGACTTACAGAAATCTCTGGAACATGCTAACATCTCTGTTGACGAGTCAACGATACGTAAAACACTAAACAAGAATGGTGTTCATGGGACATTTGCTGCAAAAGAGCATCTGGATGTTCCACAGCGCTACTGGGAAAATATTCTGTGGACAGATTAAACTTTTGAGTTAAGATGTTTGGAAGGAACGCACAACACTGTGTGGAGAAAAAAAGGCACAGCACACCAACATCAAAATCTCATCCCAACTGTAAAGTATGGTGAAGGGAGCATCATGGTTTGGAGCTGCTTTGCTGCCTCAGGGCCTGGACAGCTTGCTATCAGACGGAAAAATGAAACGACCCAAAACACAGAAGTAAATCAACAACATAATGGCTTCAACAGAAGCAAATACACCTTCTGGAATGACCCAGTCAGAGTCCTGACCTCAACCCGATTGAGATGCTGTGGCATGACCTCAAGAAAGCGGTTCACACCAGACATCCCAAGAATACTGCTTAACTGAAAAAGTTTTGTAAAGATGAATGGTCCAAAATTCCTCCTGACCGTTGTGCAGGTCTGATCTGCAACTACAGAAAACATTTGGTTGAGGTTATTGCTGCCAAAAGAGGGTCAACCAGTTATTAAATCCAAGGGTTCACATACTTTTTCCACCCTGCTCTGTGAATGTTTACATGGTGTGTTCAATAAAGACATGAAAACGTATAATTGTTTGTGTGTTATTAGTTTAAGCAGACTGTTTGTCTATTGTTGTGACTTAGATGAAGCTCAGATTTTATTACCAATTTATGCAGAAGTCCAGGTAATTCCAAAGGGTTCACATACTTTTTCTTACCACTGTAAAGACACATACATACTCCAAGAACACCGACAATTGACTGGCAAACGCTTGGTAATTAATACCAGTCCTGCAGTGTTCGCTCGGCTATACAACCTGCAAACCCGTGCCATCCGCCAACAAGCACCAGGGCGGAACAGTCAAATAGTAAAGAATAATACACATGGTCCTTTGGGAGTATAAACTTGTATGTATTAAACATGCTCACAGTATGTTAGTTGGGTATCCTATTAAGGCATGGAAAGAGAGCTGTGGCTAGCCTTTGGTAGCGACTAGACTAATTATTACCGCGCCACCTAGCACCGTGGCTGTACAGCCGCAGCTAGTTGGTAAAAGCTAATTGTGCTGTAAATAAAATACTATTCAAACTATATTGTCCTTGTGAGAACATGTCGCCCTATACATACCATAATTGTTCATAACGTTAAGTTACTGGATTAATAATTGTAATTTTTTGGCAGCAGGGTGGAGGCATGTTTATAATCAAGACATGAATTCACTAGTTGGTCCTTGGGTCGCGTTATCACGGCTAGTGCAGGGTCACAGTATGAGCCCACAATGGCTGGTTAGTATTATGTCGCCTGTCCTCCTGTGGATGTAGGTGCGCGACAATGTATTATTTGGCCTTGGTTGGGTATAAGAATGTCTTCTGCTCGCCGGAGGGAGTAGTTCTCTTCAGTACAGCTGGGTAAAGAATGCCGAACTTGATGTCCAGACAGCGGTGTAGGTGCCCTCACCTCGTTGAAGGCTGACTTCTTCATGACTGCCGCCGTGTAAATGAGAATATTCCGACCGTCGTGGGTGATGAGAGACGCTCGAGCTGAGTTACGGCAGACAACCTCCTTCTGAAGGTAGTGGAATTTAACTACTATGGGTCTGGGAGACTCCCCATTCTTCGGTGCGGACTGTGTGCTTATGTGCGCACGGTCAAGGGTGGGGGCGTAATCGCATTTCCTGTAGCAGTTTAGCTATGGACAGGGTAGGCTGCATTCCGCCTACGGTCGAGTCCCTCTCTCACCCCGAAAATACGACATTTCCCCCGGCGCTGTCTGTTCTCGAGGTCCTCAACTTTGCAAGTGAGTTTGACAACATCTGATAATAGCCGGGTGACTTGCTCTTCCAGTGTCACCACTTTGTCGGAGTAAATATTTGCGCCATCTTCCAGGCTATTCAGACGGGTTTCATGTCTCCCAAGTCTTCGTTAACGGGGCCGATCTTTATGTGGACCTCGGTGGCGAGAACAGCTATTTATGTGGATAATGACTCTACCTTAGCCAGCACAGTCTGTTCAGATTCAATGGTAGCCGCCATTACCATGGCTAAGTCGGGGGGATCAGAGTCCGTGTCAAGTGACCCCGAGGCTTCAGCAGAGGCCTACTCTTTTGTGGCGGGTGGCCGTTGTCTTCTTCTATGAGGTTTAACGGCGGTTGGCATCCAATTTGTTGCATTACCGCCACCTACTAGACTGGAGTACAACTCCCTTATACTTTGAAAAAGAAAAAATGTACTAAACAAATACCCTACCATCTAACACTATACTCACTAATTTCAAAATGATATAAAATTAACACCCCACCACTCCACTAATTAAATGTATTTAGTCCTACCTCATTCCATCACCCTGAAAGAATGGGACATCGCCACTTAACACATCCTGTAAATCTTCTGCTGTCAAGTCTCGTACACCCAAATACCTCTCTGCAGCTGCCACCACAACCTTAATTTTCAGAGACTTCCGATCCATCCCTGCAGTACAATTAATAACCATTGCTATAAATGCTAAAAATCCAGTCTTACTGAAACTTATTTCACTTTTTGGCCTATCCCTCTGTACTGGTATATCTCTACTACTCTCAGCCATTGTTGTCAAATCACATTTTATTTGTCACATACACATGGTTAGCAGATGTTAATGTGAGTGTAGTGAAATGCTTGTGCTTCTAGTTCCAACAGTGGAGTAATATCTAACAAGTAATCTAACAATTCCCCAACAACTACCTAATACACACAAATCTAAAGGGGTGAATGAGAATATGTACATAAGAATATGGATGAGAGATGTCCGAGCGGCATAGGCAAGGTGCAGTAGATGGTATAAAATACAGTATATACACGTGATGAGTAATGTAAGATATGTAAACATTATTTAAGTGGAATTATATAAAGTGGCATTGTTTAAAGTGACTAGTGATCCAGTGATTGTCCAGTGATTGGGTCTCAGTGTAGGCAGCAGCCTCACTGAGTTAGTGATGGCTATTTAACAGTCTGATAGCCTTGAGATAGAAGCTGTTTTTCAATCCCTCGGTCCCAGCTTTGATGCATCTGTACTGACCTCGCCTTCTGGATTATAGCGGTGTGAACAGGCAGTGGCTCAGGGTGGTTGTCCTTGCTGATCATTTTGGCCTTCCTGTGACATCGGGTGCTGTAGGTGTCATGGAGGGCAGGTGGTTTGCCCCCGGTGATGCGTTGTGCAGACCGCACCAACCACCCTGAGCACCACCCTTTGGAGAGCCTTGCGGTTGAGGGCAGTGCAGTTGCCGTACCAGGCTGTGATACAGCCCGACAGGATGCTCTCGATTGTGCATCTGTAAAAGTTTGTCAGGGTTTTGGGTGACAGAACAAATTTCTTAAGCCTCCTGAGGTTGAAGAGGCGCTGTTGCACTTTCTTCACCACACTGTCTGTGTGGGTGGACCATTTCAGTTTGTCTGTGATGTGTACACCCAGGAACTTAAAACTTTCCACCTCCACCTTGTCTAGACATTTTGATGATTAAAAGGCCAACATTTTCACACAAAAAAAAAAGCCAGATTAGTAAATTGGGTTCGATTCCAAATTAAATGTTACAAAATGAACACGGTGGGGGAGGTGTTGGTCAAATATTAATAGTAAATTGTTTGCCCTGGATCGGAGCACCGAGAAAACACGTCTTCACATATTGCTGGCCACCAGCACCCCCCCCCTAATATTTTTTAAACATGCTTTTGGGGTGGTTTGACCCTTTTTTCAGACAGTAATGAAATGGGGAAAACCAGTGGAAAGGTCAGAAGCAGGGATTAAACCCTGGTCTCAGGTGGAAAGTTGTATGCGACGCGTGCCCGGAGAGTGTAACCACTACACCAAGGCTCTGCACAGGAAATAGCAATATTAATGGTTGATGACAGTGGGTAACCAAATCATAGATTGCAGTTTCCTTGTCCATAGACTGCTTTCAAGGTAAGGACACAAACATTTTGTATTCTCTTTGAAATAGGGATGGAAAAAAATCCTGCTTGCTCTCCAGGAGGGTTGGCCACCCCTGATCGATGTTTCCCAAGTGCTGGGTGTTTGAAAATGTTTTGGTTATAACAATATATTTCTCAAAATATTCCAACCTTCAAGAAAAATCGAATGAATATCAATATTCAGGTGGTTTATGCCTACTAGTTGAAGATCCTTGCCATAATTTTACTCTGCATAGACAAAATATGCATTTATGAGTTGTGAGTCCCCCTATCATCTCTGCCTAACATGTGCACAATACTCAAATGTCAAAATATTATATGAGAGACCTGGAGCATTTCATATCCAATGCTTATTTGTATGACTTATTCAAAACTGTAAATGAATGGCTGCAAAAATACATAGCCTCCTATAATTCATTTTGAAAGACAATTAGCCATATCAGATTTCAAATATGTGATTACACTGGCAAAATTGTGACGAAGCGTAATAATACAATAAGTGTGGGGAATAATAGTAGTGTTCTTGGTGACAAGTACATCAATTACCCTATATTTTAGCCCATTGTTAAGAATGAGAATTGTTCCACTGACCTTGTAACTAGATAATAAAATGCCCTTTAGACGACCCTACACTCCAACCAAATAATTGTTGTATTTATTTCTTTCCCTAGAATCAGGTCACCCTACCAAATCTCCATGCTAAAATATACTGTCGGTCTCTATCGGCTGCCTTTTCGATGTCACAGCCTAAATGCCAATCACCAAACGAGGGGATTTATGCAAGTGTGGATTAAATCGACTTTAGTACATGCCGTCAAAAGGCTGCATTCTGCAATAAAGACGGGAGTAACAGCAAACTAATTTTGTTGACAACATTGTACATAACAGCGTACCGTGCTGCTCTTTTTACAGTTTTATAAACTCCGCGGAGAACGTTCTCTCTCTCCATTCAGCACCACATTAATCTTGAGTGTTTTTTCTTTAAAATGCACATCCAATCATCTTGATCCATTACATAACTAGACCAATCATATGCTTTAATGTGCTGCGGTTCACAGTGACGTGGCAAGACAGGCCAATAATGATAGAGGTTCCGCTTGTGATGTTATTAAATTGCAGGTGCAGATGCTCCGATTTCAAAACCACTTGGAGCACAGTTGAAAATAACTAATTTGAAAAATAAAACCAGTACTTTTCGATGCGTGAGAAGAGGCTCAAATGCGTGTCTCACGGCCAATGAGTTGAGTTGGCAGCTCTGGGTAAGGCAAACAGTTCAGAGATTTAACGACGCTCCTACCAAGGATCTAACGATGAGCCTAATCTTAAACCGGGCCTGGAGCAGCAAGTCTCAGCCTCCGGGCCAAAACAACTTTTGAAGCATCTTTCTGACAGTCGCACTTGGGACAGTGGACACCTAGTTACAACGGGAAGAAACAATTAGGCTATTATTATCAGTCATGTCAAAACCAACAGCGTACAAAATCCTCAAGCAGTAACGTTAATCATGCAACTTATGTTACAAAAGTCTCTGCACATCCAGTAAGTCTAGCTGGCAGTCGAACTGTGTGACAACAATTCAACTATCCGTAAACAAATATAGTGGTTGATTGACAGTTTCACATTTCGTTGCATTGCACATACGCTGCAAACTCCTTGTAGAAATGTTAGATGTTTTACAATGCAATCATCAAATGTAAACTTTATTTTAACCCCAAAATGTACTAATTCGAACTGCTGCTACGATCATGCAACAAAGTAACACTATTGGACGTGCTACAGAAATGAATCGTAAATACAAGACAATATGCACAAAGCAATTTGAGTTAGCATGCAGCTGTTGCTCTCTTGATGAAGCAAAGATAAATCACATTAGAGGTTCAACATTTTAAAGTGGCACTCCAGTCTCCTTTTCACCTCATTTTCGCCTGATTTACTTAACAAAAGGCACATCTCAATAGGTGGTCCAGGTAAGTCATGAAAAAGCACAAGTAAAAATGTTTTACCCTTTAGTGTGTGGTGTACTTTACTGTAATTATACTTGGGATATCACTATTTAAAAATCACTGGATGACATCTTGAAATGCAGGATTAGGTTTCCAATCAAGTTAATCTCAGTAGAGTTGAACAGTTCAACAATCAATTTGAACAGTTCATTAAGTGTACAATGCTGAGGAAAACACGGAACGACATGCAATCTTACATTCAGACATTGGCAAATTTACTTACATTGATGTTTTTGATGTAGTTTGAGGTTACAGAGAACTGTGAAACTTTTACCACACAGCACACAACTAAATGGCTTTTGTCCACTGTGAAATCGCTCATGTGTTTGGCAGTTGTCCTGCCTTGCAAACCTCTTGCCACAGAGTCTGCAACTGAAAGGTCTCTCACCTGTGTGAACACTCTGATGTGACTTAAGTCTTTGTTTCTGAGTAAAACTTTTCCCACACTCAAGACATCTGTATGGTTTGACTCCGGCATGAGAGTGCTGGTGGGCTTCAAGTTGACAATGGCGGTGGAAGCTCTTTCCACACAATGAGCAGATTAGCACTTTTTGGTTTGGTACAGCTCTCCAAACATTTACCATCCTCTTTGTTTTCAATCTGTTCTTATTAAGAATATGCTCTTGGTTGTGTGAGTGTGACTCCGATGTGCTCTCAGTTGCTCTCATGAGCCCTTGTGAAGGTCCTGGCTGCTGCAGTCTGGGCTGTAAAATCAAGCCCTCCCTCACAACAGGATGCAGAGTATCTCTGTACTGCCCCTGCACAGCATGTATGGACTCAGACATGGCATTGTCATGATACACAGGATGCCTTTGAGGCTCCACTTTCAGTGGGACAGTGCTGAATATGTCATCCAGTGGTTTCCCTACAACGGACAAAGAGTTGCAGGAAGGATGGGATGGGATGGGAGTGTGATATTGATCTGCCTGAGAGGAGAACATCTGTAAGCATCTCTCTGTAGTGTAAGACCCATCTGGGTGACCAGAATTATTCCCACTTAGTCCTTGTGTAACAGAGGACCACAGCTGACTATCTCTCTCATCCATTCTAAAGTCCACACTGTCTGTGATTCCTGGATCTTGTATGGTTCCCTGGGCTACATGTTCTTCCACCTGCTCAGCTTTCACCAGAAACTCCAGTCCATCCCGCGCCTCTTCAAGGTGTCCAGACCTCTGCAGCTCATTGAAGCTCTCTACTGGGACCTCTACAAGTATGGCTTGGGCTTTTAGGTTCTCTTCATCACCTGGAAGTAGAGTAATTGTAAAGTCAAATAAGCAATAAACAACACCTTGAACAATGTAAAATAACCTGACTTGATAGCACCAAATGTCAACATGCCTCTTAGGTGCTTTTAGCAACTCGGGTGTATTTACAACACAGGTGTGGTCCTTTATATCTCAGTTGGTAGAGCATGGTGCTTGTAACGCCAGGGTAGTGGGTTCGATTCCCAGACACCCATGTAAAAAAAAATATATGCATGCATGACTAAGTTGCTTTGGATAAAAGCTTATTCTAAATGGCATATAGATTTATTACATACAATACAATTGAAAGCAAGGTTAGTGTATCTGTGGGAAGCCAGAAGTTACAACAGACCTGTTTAACCCAATGAGTCCCACCTTAACGTGATGCGTTTTGGACTTTAACCCCTTTTAAACATTGTGTGTTTCAGCTACAGACTACTGGGTTGTACCATTGGTTTCTTACAGTTCTTCTGCATAGTTACCAGATATCATACGTAGATACCAACCATTAGTCTGTGATTAACAGGGGCTGAGCTAGAGTGGTGTTTGTGAGACAAGGGCAGATCCCAAAGCGTGTGTAGAATATGAATGGTTTGATCTACAAACGATTAAAAGCTATCTATGAAAAGATTAGACTCTCACCAACACACACATGTAAAAATGTTCACAAGCTACACAAGTCGTTAGAAGCTAAGGGGTTCTTCTACATAGAAGATCATAGGAAATCCCAGGACATAGTGTCTATAATACTTTAATAAGCTCACAACTACAGTTCACTGACTAGTTGGATATTCATTTCCCAGTGAGAAAACAATTTCTGTACTTACAGCATTAATATCAATTCATTTTTTAATCAGGATTTGCTTTGACTGACTTTTTTAAAATTGACATTAGTCAGTAAAACTCACAGATGCAACTATTTATGTCAAATTGTTTTATGTTCTAATTATACAACGGGTGGGTCTAATCCTGAACGCTTAAAACCGCATCTAGACATTATCTCCCATTTCTTTTAGACTAACATTTAGTTTTCAACAGCGGAGATTTGTATAAACCTTGTAGGTCTCACCGACATTTGCAACATTGTTTCCATATTCAAATTCTATCTCCAGCTGTCCCATAGTAATGAACGAGTCGGGACGAGACAGACAGACGGGCAGTGTTTCTTAGGCAGTCGAAATCATAAATCAGCTGGCATCATTTTTATGGATACAATCAATGGAAAGCAACGCTAGTGTATGTATATTTACCCGCGTTGCTAAAAGCACATACTCTTACCTTTTTGTGGAGTCCCACTCCCAACCTGAATTTCCTCCGCATGTTGCCTGTCATTTGTCACTCGTGTTGCTGCTTCCCTTTGAGCTTTTCTCAGTTCTCTTTCCATCAGCTGTAAACTATTTTGAAGGCCTTCTATCTCATTTTCTTTCCGACACATTTCAAGCCGTAGCACGACAGTGCCCTCGTCTACAAGTTTGGTTATTTCTGCAACTGCTGCCTTTGATAGCACATCCATGATTGCAGCTATTTGTGTACTGAAAGAAACAGTGTTAGACATTGTTCTTCAATTAAAATCACTGCTGTTACACAAAAGCGAATATGTAGTGCTAGTGCCTCTAGGAAATGTTTATAACAGAATCGTTTCTACTACTGTACATCTTGTCGAAACTGGCAAGCAGCATTGTTTGATTTAAAAAAAAAAAACCTGGAAAGATGGATAACGGAAATGACGACAAAGGTTTACCGTAAACGTCTTCTTCGGTGAGGTTTAACGGCGGTTGGCATCCAATACATTACATTACCGCCTCCAACTGAACATTTTTTTATTCAACTAGGCAAGTCAATCTTGCAGAAGTTAAAAAAATGTTTTATTTACAATTACGACCTACCGGAGAAGAATGGGTAAACTGCCTTGTTCAGGGCCAGAATGACAGATTTTTACCCAGCTCATGGATTCGATCCAGCAACCTTTTGATTACTGGCCCAACGTTCTAACCACTAGGCTACCTGCCGCCAATTACACTTCTTGATACAAAATCCTGATACAAAATGTGCAAGGGGAACTAGAACAAATTAAATATACATTTTTTATTATCCTACCAACTAACCATACTCATTAAAACCCAACACCTTATTCCACTACTTCTACCCAATCTGATCCTACCCCAGGTCAACAGCCTGAGAGGCAGTGGTGATTTTAGCATGTAAATCTTGGTGGGGGGAAAAAAACAAAAGTGGGATGGATGCATGCCAGCAAAGCCACAACACTAAACAATACATTAATTGCACTATAACGGTGACAAACGGTGCCCACAAACAGCCTACAGCTGTCCTAACAGCAGTCTCAACATCTTACCACTGCTACACCTGGCTATCAGCGGAGCCTTGTCTGGCAGCAAAACAGTTCATTCAGCCTAATTTACTGCCTTTAAAAAAAACATAGCTGATATGGCTGACTTGCTTAAACAAATGTAATGACAATTAAGATGTACAAACTATGGAATAAGGGGACGACAAGAGGATAAGAGGCAATCCGTAATTTCAATTAAGACATTAATGTGCGAGATAGGACGGACGTAGGCAATATAACAATTTTTTTAGCACTTTTGAAACGTACAGGGAGAAACTTCAGAACACAGGCCGTTCTTACAGTGTTCTTCCTGTACACCAAGTCAGAACCGTAGGATAAATAAAGGGGGCATATAAGCAGACAATGAAAGCTCTTACAATATTCAATGATTACATTTCTCTAAAACAGGTTATAGACTACATGTGCACCACCAAGTCAGAACAGTAGGCGAAATTAAGAGGGGTAAATAGACCAAATTATTAGGTTGATATGTAACCGGTGTGAAATGGCTAGTTAGTTAGCGGGGTGCGCGCTAACAGCATTTCAATCGGTGACGTCACTCGCTCTGAGACCTTGAAGTAGTTGTTCCCCTTGCTCTGCAAGGGCCATGGCTTTTGTGGCGCAATGGGTAACGATGCTTCGTGGGTGTCAGTTGTGGATGTGTGCTGAGGGTCCCTGGTTCAAGCCAACGTAGGAGTGAGGAGAGGGATGGAAGCTATACTGTTACAGAGGCACATGGGCTACTAACATCTTCCTACACAACATACACTTAGTATTACTTTCTTAGCTACAGTATACATATCTCCCTGGCATATTACATCATTTATGCAGCAGAATACAATACATTTTTGGACTCACCTTGTTGTGCTGTGCTCACTTGAACAGGAAGGTGGTGTGGTGTTGTCATCAAAGTCTGTCATTCTCTGGATTTATGTTGCTTTCAAAACAACTGGGAACTCAGGAAAACAAGGTTGAATCATGATGACGTCATACAATTCAGAGTTGGATGACCGTTCAAAACGTATTTTCCCAGTTGGAGCTCATTTATTTCCGACTTCCCAGTTGTCTTGAACTCGCTGAAGTCAAGTTTTCGCAGTTCCAAGTTAACAGTTGTTTTTAGCGCAGCACAAATCATGCTTCTTTGACAGCATGGCCAATGTTGAATGTTTATCATTTTAAATTAGGAAAAGAGCCCCTTAATCCCAGATTTGGCACCACACAACCACTCCACTGAATAGCAGGCTAGTGTTTGCTTTGCAATGCTTGCAGTTAATGCCACTGTCACTGATTCCTTCCAAACCACTCATTGTTGAATTTGCGATTTCCAACTTGTTGTTTAAGATTTTGAAAGTATGATGTTGACATGATTAGTCCAATCAAAGCTACTGTACATATAACGTGATTTGACGTCATTTTATCTGTAGCCAATGACCTTGAGCTTTCTTGGATGGGCACTTCTAATGTAACTCTATGGCAGCACCCAAGGGGCTAGAATTTTGTAGTTCTCCCCTTAGACTTGGCGGTGATGTAGGATCCCCATTGAGTGACAGAACACTGAGCCAATCACAGCGCAACAGTTCGTATTTTCTGCTTGCTTGCCCCACCACCACAGAATACACTGAGCTCAAGCTCGGCTTTGTCCACCTCCTTGCTTGTTCTGCCCACTATGCTTAATTTTCTCCCACTGTAAACTACACAGATTAACTTTCTTGGGTTAGTTATAAATATATTTTCTACCACTCAACACATGCTGTAACCAATGTTCCCCCAAATTCTTTGGGGAACTGAATACATTTTAGGTCTTGTGAGCGAAAATTTGAACATGGAGAATTTTGTGCAACTTCCGGCACGTTTTTACAGTGAACACCCTTACAGTTTTAGTATGTACCCTTACAGTAGCCAATGATCTTTTGTGGCCTTTTGAGCATAATGTAGGCCTACCAACAAATCCAATGGAGCAAATCCCATACCATTCACATGAAATAGCTTTTGATTTCTATGATATAGCCCACAGTAGCCTATATGTAGTGTTCAATGCAGGCCTAAATTGCATGAGACTTTTAAAAACGTTTTTTACATTATGAAGAGCTTTCTGTTACAGGCAGAAAAAAACTTTCTGTTTTTTCCCCCTATTTGTGGAACAATCTGCAGAATTCACTACAGTTAGATGTGCTGGTGCCACTCAGGCAGTTTTTTATTGTGCTGAATTATATTGTTTTATATACGTTTGTTTAATATTTTTTTATTGTAATGTGTACAGGCTCTCTTGTAAAAGAGATTCTTCCTGCGGTTATGGTATGGGCAGGCATAAGCTTTGGATGAACAAAATTGCATTTTATCGATGGCAATTTGAATGCACAGAGATACCCTTACGAGATCCTGATCGCTTCAGCATGATAATACACAGCCACATGTTGCAAGGATCTGTACACAATTCCTAGAAGTTGAAAATGTCCCAGTTTTTCCATGTTTTGCATACTCACCACACACGTCACCCATTGAGCATGTTTGGGATGCTCTGGATCGTCGTGTACCACATCGTGTTCCAGTTCCCGCCAAAGATGTTCCCACCAAGGAGATGTGTTACACTGCATGAGGCAAATGGTTTTCTGATCCACGCCCCTTGGTATCTGTGACAAACAGATCCATATCTGTATTCCCAGTCATGTGAAATCCATAGATTAGGGCCTAATTCATTTATTTCAATTGACTGATTACCTTATATGAACTGTAACTCAGTAAAATCTTTGAAAGTGATGCATGTTGCTGTTATATTTTTGTTCAGTATTGTTCGCTAGTTAGCTAGGTAACATTAGCTACGTTACCCCAGATTGACCTAATTTCTGCTGTGCTGTTGGCTGATCAGATAGCTCCCTCTGAAGTGAAAAACCAATAGAACGGCATCACTTTTCAACGTTCGATGACCTGGCAACCCTATAAATTGAGACTTCAGTGCCGTTTTCGAAATCCTCTGGCTTAAAGGGCTGGCTTAAAACACAGACATTTTGATATTTCTCACACCTCCATGAGGAGGTCCTTCACCTCCTGAAATCACTATGAATTCTGGATATTAGGGTTTTATTACAACCAGGGCAATGTAGCTGGCCCGTTTCTACCGGTGAGATGCAGAAACGCTCATATTGGCAATGTATTGAGGAAATTCACAACTTTTTTCTCAGAGAGTATTCAGAACCCTTGACAATTTCCACATTTTGTTATAACCTTATTCTAATTTTTTTTAAAAAAATTTTTAAATAAAAAATAAACTGAAATAACATTTACATAAGCATTCAGACCCTTTACTCAGTACTTTGTTAAAGCCCCTTTGGCAGTGATTATAACCTCGACTCTTCTTGGGTATGACACTACAAGCTTGGCACACCTGTATTTGGGGGGGGGGTTCTCCCATTTTTCTCTGCAGATCTTCTCAAGCTCTGTCAGGTTGGATGTGGAGCTTTGCTGCACAGCTATTTTCCGGTCTCTCCAGAGATGTTCAATCAGGTTCAAGTCCGGGCTCTGGCTGGGCCACTCAAGGACATTCAGGTGAACCTTCACCCCAGTCTGAGGTCCTGAGCGCTCTGGAGCAGGTTTTCATAAAGGATCTTTCTGTACTTTGCTGCGTTCTTCCTTCCCTCGATCTTGACTAGTCTCAGTCTCTGCTGCAGAAAAACATCCCCACTGCATGATGCTGCCACCAACATGCTTTACCGTAGGGATGGTGCCAGGTTGGTGCTTGGCATTCAGACAAAATAGTTCAATCTTGGTTTCATCTGACCAGAGAATCTTGTTTCTCATGGTCTGAGTCCTTTAGGGGCCTTTTGGCAAACTCCAAGCGGGCTGTCATGTGCCTTTTACTGAGGACTGGCTTCCGTCTGGCCACTCTACCATAAAAGGCTGATAGGTGGAGACCTTCAATGCTGCATACTTTTTTTGGTACCCTTCCCCAGATCTGTGCCTTGACAATCCTGTCTCAGAGCTCTACGGACAATTCCTTCAAATCAAATCAAATCAAATTTATTTATAAAGCCCCCCTTACATCAGCTGATGTCACATAGTGCTGTACAGAAACCCAGCCTAAAACCCCAAACAGCAAGCAATGCAGGTGTAAAAGCAAAAACCTCATGGCTTGGTTTTTGCTCTGACATGCACTGTCAACTGTGGGACCTTATATAGACAGGTTTGTGCCTTTCTAAATCATGTCAAATCAATTGAATTTACCACAGGTGGACTAAGTTGTAGAAACAACTCAAGGATGATCAATGGAAACAGGATGCACCTGAGCTCAATTTCGAGTCTCATAACAAAGGGTCTGAATACTTATGTAAATAAGGCATCCGTTTTTATTTTTTATTTTACTTTGCAAAATCTAAAAAACAGTTTTTTCTTTGCCATTATGGGGTATTGTGTATAGATTGAGGAAAACTTTATTTAATCCATTTAAATTAACAAAATGTGGAAAAAGTCAAGGGGTCTGAATACTTTACATATGCACTGTGTGTTAACATATGAATGGAAATGTATAGTGAAAGAGCAGTCGTGAATGTCAGAATTATTCAACATGGACTCAGGGGGAATTCGTATTATTCAGTATGATATGTTACATTATGAATAGAATAGTGGTTGTACAGTATCATACGAATTAGAGGATGTATAGTATCATACGTCTTACCCGGAAGTACCGAATTGGATGATGTAACTTGTTATACATCATGGGGCGGCAGGTAGCCTACTGGTTAGAGCGTTGGGCCAGTAACCGAAAGGTTGCTGGATCGAATCCCCAAGCTGACAATGTAAAAATCTGTCGTTCTGCCCCTGAACAAGGCAGGCTGTCATTGTAAATAAGAATTTGTTCTTAACTGACTTGCTTTTTGGAGGACGGAGGAGGACGTATTGCATTGCACATATTTATCTGAGACCAGGTTGCTTGTTGCGCTGTAACAACAAAGAATAACTATGGGAAGAATCTACTTTGGCATTTAGGGGGAAAGATAAAGATTAGGTGAATTAATGTAGAAGGTTAGGAGAAATGGGTAACGTTTAGAATAAAACGAACATGAAACCTTTGTATAGCTAGACCAGCAATTCGGGGTGTTCCTGCAGTAGCTATCATACGTCTTGGAGGTGCTCAGAAATACATAAAGGCTGAATCATTTCACAATACTGATGATGGGTCAACTCCTAGAGATCTGTTATAACCCATGACTGAAAATATTGAGTCGGCTTAGCCTTAGTTAAATCACATTTGGCAAATCATTGTGCACCTGTTATTACAGATAATATATTGAGGCAGAAATTACAGTCGCTCAATTGAGTGCACATGAATTTGTTTGAAATATAAAATATGCCATTTAGCAAACGCTTTTATCCAAAGTGATTTACAGTCATGCATGCATACAAGTGGAGGCTGGAGCTATAGGACAGGCTCATTGTAATGGCTGGAATAGAATTATTGGAACGGAGTCAAAGATGCGTTTTCCATACTGTATGCTTGATGTGTTTGATACCACTCCATTAATTCCATTTCAGCCAGTACAATGAGCCGTCCTCCTATAGCTCCTCCCACCAGCCTCCAATGGTGCATACATTTTTAGTATGGGTGGACCCAGGAATCTATAGCCTATAATCCTACTGTATTTATATTTTAATAGCAGTCATTGGTTTTCATTTGAAGCATCTTTTCGCCTTTCGCTTGTTTGTAAAAATTGAAAAGACATGGGCAACTTAGTATGTGTAGTCGGCTTCATTCTGAAGTTATCGGCGGTCACAATGACAAACATCTTAATTCTCTGTTTTGCAGAGATATTCAGTGTATAAAGTGGCACTGAAGGGGGAAAAAAAGCATCTAATGACGCACTTAGTTGTTCTACCAGTGGTCTGAGGCAGTTGGTAAATAATGAGCATTTTCAAGTGCAACTTTAGTTAACGATGGTTTTGGGAAACAGCTCAGAGGTTAAATGATGCTCCTACAAAGGTTCTAACGATGAACTTAGCCTTAAGATGCTTTTGGGAAACCGGGCCTAGAACAGACACCAGGCCAAAATAAGCCTTTATTGCATCCTTCTGACAGTTGCACTTGGGAGTGGACACCTACAGTGGCTACAACAGGAAGAAACAATTAGGCTATTATTA
This sequence comes from Brachymystax lenok tsinlingensis, assembly GCA_030435695.1. NCBI lineage: Eukaryota > Metazoa > Chordata > Actinopteri > Salmoniformes > Salmonidae > Brachymystax > Brachymystax lenok. The sequence continues at coordinate 31,499,147 of CM059788.1, forward strand.
GTAATGTCAAAACCAACACAATACAAAATTCTCAAGCAATAATGTTAATCATGCAATTTAAGTTAATTTAAGTTACATAGTCAGCCTAGCTTACTGTGTGGCAACAATTCAACTATCCGTAAACAAAAATAGGGGTTAATTGACAGTTGTCAAAAAGCAGTTTCACATTTTATTGCATTGTACTTACACTGCAAAGTCATTGAAGAAATGTTAGATGTTTTACAATGCAATCAAATGTCAACTTTATTTGTAACCCCAAAATGCACTAACTCAAACTGCTGCTATGATCACAAAAATTAACCGTAACTACAGGAGCATATGCGCAAGAAAATTCAAGCTATCATGCAGCTGTTGCTATCTTGGTGAGGCAAAGAAAATACTTAATTCATAATTTAGAAACCAGTGTCATGTCGGAAACCTAAACCTGCTAATCTCAGTACAGTTGAACAGCTCAAAAATTAACAGTTCATTAAGTGTACAATGCCAAGAAATACGCTTTACAACATGCATCTTACATTCAACATGCAACATCTTACATTCTGACATTGGCAAATTTACATTGATGTTTTTGATGTAGTTTGAGGTTACCAAGAACCGTGAAACTTTTACCACACTGAACACAATTAAATGGCTTTTGTCCACTGTGAAATCGCTCATGTCTTTGGCAGTTGTCCTGCCTTGTAAACATCTTGCCACAGATTCTGCAACTGAAAGGTCTCTCACCCGTGTGAACACTCTGATGTGACTTAAGTCTTTTTTTCTGAGTAAAACATTTCCCACACTCAAGACATCTGTATGGTTTGACTCCGGCATGAGAGTGCTGGTGGGCTTCAAGTTGACAATGGCGGTGGAAGCTCTTTCCACACAATGAGCAGATGAACACTTTTTGGTTTGGTACAGCTCTCCAAACATTTATCATCCTCTTTGTTTTCAATCTGTTCTTATTAAGAATATGCTCTTGGTTGTGTGAGTGTGACTCCGATGTGCTCTCAGTTGATCTCTTGAGCCCTTGTGAAGAAGGTCCTGGCTGCTGCAGTCTGGGCTGTGAAATCAAGCCCTCCCTCACAACAGGATGCAGAGTATCTCTGTACTGCCCCTGCACAACATGTATGGACTCAGACATGGCATCGTCATGATACACAGGATGCCTCTTAGGCTCCACTTTCACTGGGACAGTGCTGAATATGTCATCCAGTGGTTTCCTTACAATGGACAAAGAGTTGCAGGAAGGATGGGATGGGATGGGAGTGGGATATTGATCTGCCTGAGAGGAGAACATCTGTAAGCATCTCTCTGTAGTGTAAGACCCATCTGGGTGACCAGAATTATTCCCACTTAGTCCTTGTGTAACAGAGGACCACAGCTGACTATCTCTCTCATCCATTCTAAAGTCCACACTGTCTGTGATTCCTGGATCTTGTATGGTACCCTGGGCTACATGTTCTTCCACCTGCTCAGCTTTCACCAGAAACTCCAGTCCACCCCTCGCCTCTTCAAGGTGTCCAGACCTCTGCAGCTCATTGAAGCTCTCTACTGGGTCCTCTACAGGCATGGCTTGGGCTTTTTGGTTCTCTTCATCACCTGGAAGTAGAGTAGACAGTTTATATAATTATTAGAAATTATAAAGTCAAAATACTGCTGCAAACAGCAATGAACGGAGTTCACATGATGACAGAAAGGACACAAGATCAGTAGGATAACAAACCAAGTAGTACAGCTGTGATAGTATTTTGGAACGCTAATGTGGAGTGTACCAACTGAGATTTAAATCATTTACACAGCCAGACATAATAAAAGATGACCTCAATATACAAATACACTAATGCTGAAAATATTTAACAAAACTTAACATAAACCAGTCAAATTGACCTCCGAATTGGTATATAAACTCAAAACATTAAGTAATGACTTAATGATTACCTGCTGCATTCAAACTTACAGCATTAAACTAAAGTTCACTTGCGTCATCCCTGTGGTATTGAGAGATAAACATGGTAATGCTTTCACTGATTGCACTTAAAGATAGTTGCAGACTGCGCAAAAGGCAGGACTTAAGGTTTTACATTATCCAGAAAAAATATCCACTTTTCAAAACGTTCAGACCACATAATAGCGCAACAATGTGATTATACCGATATACTAATCACAATATTTCACATTGTTTGTCAGCATTATTTAAATCTAACAATTTGCTTGAGACAAAGTCCACTTGATCAATAGTTAATGCTTTAGTATCCTATGGTGCCAATTACATCTATAGTGCCACCAACAGGTCTGGTGCAGCCATCTAAGGTTGCAGTGACTTCATATTCACACAGCTTCTAAGGACATATACATAAGGTTTACATATGAAATTTCATGACCCCATGTCCATCGGTTCAGTTCTTATAGCCCCGATGTGATATGGTGCCTGGTAGCATGGCCGACTTTAAAAACAGCAACTAATCATTCTCAAATTCATTAGAGGCTAATTCAATTACTTGAAATACAAAATCTGGAGTAAATCTGACGTATGATTCATGAGATTATTGCAGATGATTTTGAGCATTAGCGTTACATATGCAAAGAATTAGTTAATAGTTTCCTTGTTCTTTGAGATAGCAATACCAAATTCAGTGTGGTTCATCTTAGGGACGTACATGATACGGATGAACAGTTTTAAGTTGATAGGCCACTGTGGAGTGAATTTACAGTGGTTTTATTAATGGACATGTAAAATCTGATTATTGATTTGTCAATAACTCAGCCATCTTTTCACCAATCCCTTAACATTGTCTTAGTTTGATAAAAGCTAAGACATGTACCATGGGTCTATGTTCATTTGGTCCTATGGTTCACGAGAAAAATATATTTGAATAATTTGCATTTAATTATTAACTTTTATTTAATCAGGGGAGCCCATTTGAAACCAGGGTTTTATTTTCAAATGGTGCCCCGATTACATAAAATAAAAGATACAAGATAGAATAACAAGAACATTACAATAGAACGTCAAACTTCACCAACAAATTAAAGTGAATCAAAACAATTGCACACCTCAGTGAACTCATTTATCATCAGGGTTTTAAACTGCCCTGGTGGCACCAGGGAAATCAAATGTAATTCATTTAGTAAAAGTGAATCCAAAAATGTTGAGTGTTAAAACTAAAAGCGGATTTACCTAGTTCAGTGGGGAACCATGGAATGTCAAGAGTTAACCAACCCTATGAACAGGTTTGGTATCATGTTTTTATACTTTAACAATGAAGTTAATTCAGAAGCTTGTATAGTACAGCTTTCTAAACAAAAAGGGAGTAATGACGTGATCTACAGGACTTTAATGAGGACCAGTAAACCCTTTGATGCATATTAGTATATTAGCGTATGAGCTAATATGCATCTACTGGTATAGAGCGGCACAGCGGTCTAAGGCATTGCATCTCAGTGCAAGAGGCGACACTGCAATCCCTGGTTCGAATCCAGGTTGGGAGTCCCATAGGGCATTGCACAATTGGACCAGCGTCGTCTGGGTTTGGCCGGGGTATGCCGTCATTGTAAATAAGAATCTGTTCTTAACTGACTTGCCTAGTTAAATAAATATCTTTAAATGAAACAATGTCATTTTGAAAAGTTTTGTTTTTTGGGGGTGGGGGGGTTATTGTGATGAGTCCAAAGACCACATTTGGAGTGAATCTGACTTTTAGTCCATGAGAAGTCAATTTTTTATGATTATATTAAGCATTAGTGTTGCATAGTCAAAAAAGGGAATTGTTAGTTTACTTATTTAAAATACAGTATCAATGCCCAACTTAACATGGTTCATCATGGTCGTCTTTTTGGAGTGGATTTACAAAGGTCATAAATGGACACGTACAATCCAATTTCCTGTTTATCAATAACTCAGCCATCTCTTAACTTCGTTTAAGAAAAGCTACGGGTTAGTTAAGAGATGTAGCATGGGCTTACATACCAAAGCGATCAAACAAAACCGTGAACAGTGCAAAATAACCTGACTCTATAGCACTAAGTTGAGTCAGCTCGCCTCACCTTTTTGTGGAGTCCCACTCCCAACCTGAATTCCCTCCGCATGTTGCCTGTCATTTGCCACTCGTGCTGTTACTTCGCTTTGAGCTTTCCTCAGTTCTCTCTCCATCAGCTGTAAACTATTTTGAAGGCCTTCTATCTCATTTTCTTTCCGACACATTTCAAGCCGTAGCACGACAGTGCCCTCGTCTACAAGTTTGGTTATTTCGGCGACAGCTGCCTTTGATAGCACATCCATGATTGCAGCTATTTGTGTACTGAAAGAAACAGTGTTAGACATTGTTTTCAAATAAAATCACCGTTGTTACACCAAACGAATATGCAATGCTAGTGCCTCTGCGAAATGTTTATAACATAATTGTTTCTACTACTGTACAGCTTGTCGAAGATGGCAAGCAGCATTGTTTATGAAAAAATATGTTCTCTTTCCAAACGACGGATAACGGAAATGACGACAGAAAGAGTAACCGTAAACGTTCAAATAAATGCCCACATATGGGGATATTTCTGTGAAATCAATCAGAAAACACAAAAAATACCATTAGTTCTCTGTCTAAGATGTTTATTCACAAAAACGAATTAAAAACAGAAAATTGATATAAATAATGACACAAAACATCTCTAGGCAATGCTCATAAGTTATTACATTTATTTGCTCATCCTTAACAATAACATGGTTATGCATGAGATGTGATGCCTGAGATGTCCATACTTGAGTGTAAATTGACAACTCTTTGCAGATTGATTAAAAGTAATTTGAGAGACAGAGTGTGTGCGAGAGAAAGCGAGAGATCAGTTTTCTGAGTAGCCCTGAATCTTAGTGGGACAGTTATAGTCTCAGGCTGATTTATTCACGCAGTATAGTTAATAATCAGATTAATAGTCAATAGTCAGAGACTTCAATCCAAAGACGGAAATGAACTGACTTTTAATGCATTCCAGACTAGTACACTTAAGTTAACCAACAGAATGTGCATCCAGTATGAAGATGGAAGAATGGCCCTGGAAGGAATGGTGTCCGTTGTATGGGCTCCTGACCAATTGTGCTATATTGTGTATTATTTGGTGCTTCCGCCATCGTTTCCTATGACCGAAAAGAGCTTCTGGACATCAGAACCTAGATTTAGACGAGGACTCCTACTTCAATGAGTCGGAGGTGAAAGACATATTGATTATCCCGGACTAGGCCCTAATCCCCAACACTTGAATCAGGCGAAGACGGTGCTATAGAGGCCGGCGTGCAGGCACCCTGATGAGACTACGGTGGCAAATGAATAAACCGCCTCTACCCTCTGTTCTATTGGCGAATGTGCAATCGCTGGAGAATAAACTGGATGAGCTCCATTCGAGACTATCTTATCAACGGGATATTAAGAACTGTAATATACTATTCTTCTGAGTCATGGCTGAACAAGGACATGGGTAATATACACTATATATACAAAGTATGTGGACACCCTTTCAAATTAGTGGATTTGTCTATTTCAGCCACACCCGTTGCTGACAGGTGTATACAATCAAGCACACAGCAATGCAATCTCTATAGACAAACATTGGCAGTAGAATAGCCTTACTGAAGAGCTCAGTGACTTTCAACGTGGCACTGTCATAGGATGCCACCTTTCCAACAAGTCAGTTTGTCCAATTTCTGCCCTGCTAGAGCTGCCCTGGTCAACTGTAAGGGCTGTTATTGTGAAGTGGAAATGTCTAGGAGCAACAATGCCTCAACCGGGAAGTGATAGACCACACAAGCTCACAGAACAGGACCGCCGAGTGCTGAAAAATTGTCTGTCCTCGGTTAAAACACTCACTACCGAGTTCCAAACTGCCTCTGGAAGCAATGTTAACACAATAACTGTTTGTCGAGAGCTTCATGAAATGGGTTTCCATGGCCGAGCAGCCACACACAAGCCTAAGATCACCATGCGCAATGCCAAATGTCGGCTGGAGTGGTGTTAAGCTCGCCTCCATTGGACTCTGGAGCAGTGGAAAAGCGTTCTCTGGAGTGATGAATCACGCTTCACCATTTGGCAGTCCGACAGACGAATCTGGGTTTGGCGGAGGTCAGGAGAACGCTACTTGCCCGAATGCATATTGCCAACTGTAAAGCTTGGTGGAGGAAGAATAATGCTCTGGGGCTGTTTTTCATGGTTCGGGCTAGGCCCCTTAGTTCCAGTGAAGGGAAATCTTAACACTACAGCATACAATGACATTCTAGATGATTCTGTGCTTCCAACTTTGTGGCAACAGTTTGGGGAAGGCCCTTTCCTGTTTCAGTATGACAATGCCCACATACACAAAGCGAGGGCCATACAGAAAGGGTTTGTTGAGATCGGTGTGGAAGAACTTCACTGGTCTACACAGAGCCCTCACCTCAACCCCATTGAACACCTTTGGGATGAATTGGAATGCAGACTGCGAGCCAGGCCTACTCGGCCAACATCAGTGCCCGACCTCACTAATGCTCTTTTGGCTGAATGGAAGCAAGTCCCCGCAGCAATGTTCCAACATCTCGTGGAAAGCCTTCCCAGAAGAGTGGAGGCTGTTATAGCAACAAAAGGGGACCAACTCCATATTAATGCACATGATTTTGGAATGAGATGTTCGACGAGCATACTTTTGGTCATGTGATGTACGTTCAGCCTCCTGCGAATTGCAGGAAAATTATTAAAACACAGAGTGACGAAAGATACATTAAATTTTTTTTCTTTATCAATTTTGGGGGGGGGGAAAGCCTGGCTTTCCTTGGCATCCATGAATACACACCATTGCTTATGTTACAAAAAGGCTCTGCACATAGTCAGCCTTGATCGGGGCGGCAGGTAGCCTAGTGGTTAGAGCATTGGACTTGTAACCGAAGGGTTGCAAGTTTGAATCCCTGAGCTGACAAGGTAAAAATCTGTTGTTCTGCCCCTGAACAAGACAGTTAACCCACTGTTCCCCGGTGAAGATGTGGATAAAGGCAGCCCCCCGCACCTTTATTTTATTTTTTTTAATTCAATTGATGCACACCTTTATAGGGTTAGGGTTCCCATATTTCCATGTTACAGCGCTTGTTTATGAAAAACAGACGGAAGACGGGGTGGACTACCTGTGCTAATTAGCTATCTGCGTCTCCGAATAACTGTGTGTCAATTGCAAAGGTGTTAAAACCGGTTAAAACAGTGTACAGTAAATGTTTATTTTGCATTTGTGAAATTATTTTGATGTGATATGAAAGTAGAGGAATTTTTGTTTCTACACTGAACAAAAATATAAATGCAACATGCAACAATTTCTATGATTTTACTGAGTTACTGTTCATATAAGGAAATCAGTCAATTGAAATAAATTCAGCAGGCCCTAATCTATGGATATCACATGACTGGGAATACAAATATGCATCTGATGGTCACAGATTAAAAAAAAAGTAAAGTAGGGGCGTAGATCAGAAAACCAGTTTAAACCGGGATTTATCCGTGAAGAGCACACATCTCCAGCATGCCCAGTGGCCATCAAAGGTAAGCATTTGTCCACTGAAGTCGGTTACTACGCCAAACTGCTGTCAGATCAAGACCCTGGTGAGGACGACGAGCACGCAGTTGAGTTTCTCTGAGATGGTTTCTGACAGTTTATGCAAAAATTCTTTGGTTGTGCAAACCCACCGTTTTATCAGCTGGTGAAGAAGCCGGATGCGGAGGTCCTGGGCTGGAGTGGTCTGTGATTGTGAGGCCGGTTGGACGTACTGATGTTGGAGGCGGCTTATGGTAGAGAAATAAACATTAAATTCTCTGGCAACACCTCTGGTGGACATTCTTGCAGTCAGCATGCCAATTGCACACTCCCTCAACTTGAGACATCTGTGGCATTGTGTTGTGTGACAAAACTGCAAATTTTAGAGTGGTCTTTTATTGTCCTCAGCACAAGGTGCACCTGTGTAATGATCATGCTGTTTAATCAGCTTCTTGAAATGCCACTCCTGTCAGGTGGATGGATTATCTTGGCATAGGAGAACTGCTCACTAACAGGGATGTAAACAAATGTGTGCAAAACATTTAAGAGAAATATGCTTTTTGTGCATATGTAACATTTCTGGGATATTTTATTTCAGCTCATGAAACATGGGACCAACACTTTACATGTTGTGTTTATATTTTGGTTCAGTATAGAACCGTACCATAATTGAGAATCGATTCACGTTTAGATGGAGCATTTAGCTGTTTTGGCTTCCAGAGCCAATTTGCCCTTTAAGTCAGCCTAGCTGGCAGTTGAACTGTGTGGCAAAAATTCAACTATCCGTAAACAAATATAGCATTTTATTGAAAGTTGTCAAAAAGTACAGTTTCACATTTCGTTGTATTGCACGTACACTTCAAAGTCTTGGTAGAAAGTTAGATGTTTTACAATGCAATCATCAAATGTAAACTTTATTTTTAATCCCAAAATGCACAAACTTGAACTGCCGCTACGATCATGCTACAAAAGTAACATGATAGGAAGTGCTACGGAAATTAACTGGAACTACAGGAGATCATGCGCAAAGCAATTCAATTCATAATGTAGAAATACTTGATTCAATATTTGATTCATAATGAAGAAACCAATGACATGTTGGAAACCTAAATCTGCTAATCTCAGTACTTCATTAACTGTACAATACGGAAGAAAACACTGAACAGCATGCAATCTTACACCAACAAATGTACATTGATTTTATAAAATGTATTTTGAGGTTACTGAGAATCGTGAAACTTTTACCGAACTGCACACAACTAAATGGTTCGTCTTTGGCAGTTCTCCTGCCTTGTAAACCTCTTGCCACAGATTCTGCAACTGAAAGGTCTTTCACCCGTGTGAACACTGATGTGACCTAAGTCTTTTTTTCTGAGTAAAACATTTCCAACACGCAAGACATCTGTATGGTTTGACTCCGGCATGAGAGTGCTGGTGTGCTTCAAGTTGACAATGGCGGTGGGAGCTCTTTCCACACAATGAGCAGATGAACACTTTTTGGTTTGGTACAGCTCTCCAAACATTTACCATCCTCTTTGTTTTCAATCTGTTCTTATTAAGAATATGCTCTTGGTTGTGTGAGTGTGACTCCAATGTGCTCTCAGTTGCTCTCATGAGCCCTTGTGAAGAAGGTCCTGGCTGCTGCAGTCTGGGATGTAAAATCAAGCCCTCCCTCACAACAGGATCAGAGTATCTCTGTACTTCCCCTGCACAGCTTGTATGGACATGGCACCTGTAAGTTGAGGTAATATGGACATGTAGGTAGGGTTATTTTGTCTCTCAGGCTCCACTTTCCATGGGACTGTGCTGAATATCTCATCCAGCGGTTTCACTACAGTCAACATGGAGTTGCAGGGAGCAGGATGGGATGGGAGTGGGATATTGATCTGCCTGACATGAGAACATCTGTAAGCATCTCTCTGTAGTGTAAGACACATCTGGGTGACCAGAATAATCATTTAGTCCTTGTGTAACAAAGGACCACAGCTGACTATCTCTCTCGTCCATTCTAAAGTCCACAGTGTCTGTGATTTCTGGATCTTGTATGGTTCCCTGGGCTACACGTTCTTCCACCTGCTCTGCTTTCACCAGAAACTCCAGTCCACCCCTCGCCTCTTCAAGGTGTCCAGACCTCTGCATTGAAGCTCTCTACTGGGTCCTCTACAGGCATGGCTTGGGCTTTCTGCTCCTCTACATGTGGAAGTAGAGTAGACAGTTTATGTAATTGTTAGAAATTATAAAGTAAAATAAGCAATGAAACAAAACCTTGAACAACGCAAAATATAACCTGACTTGATAGCACTAAGAGTCAGCACTCCCAACCTGAATTCCCTCAGCATGTTGCCTGTCGTTTGTCACTCGTGCTGTTACTTCCTTTTGAGCTTTCCCCAGTTCTATTTCCATCAGCTGTAAACTATTTTGAAGGCCTTCTATCTCATTTTCTTTCCGACACATTTCAAGCCGTAGCACGACAGTGCCCTCGTCTACAAGTTTGGTTATTTCTGCAACTGCTGCCTTTGATAGCACATCCATGATTGCAGCTATTTGTGTACTAAAATAAATAGTTTTAGATATTGTTCTTCAAATAAAATCACTGTTGTTACATAAAAACAGATATGCAGTGCTAGTGCCACTGTGAAATGTTTACAACATAATCATTTTTACTATTGTACAGATTTTCAAAGCTGGCAAGCAGCAGTGTTTGTGAGAAAAATAAATAAAAAGAATAATACATATATACACACTACTGTTCAAAAGTTTGGGGTTACTTAGAAATGTCCATGTTTTTTAAAGACAAGCAATTTTTGTCGATTAAAATAACAGAAATACAGTGTAGACATTGTTAATGTTGTAAATGACTATTGTAGATGGAAACTGCAGATTTTTTATCATTTTTTATCAAGGCTAATTGATCATTAGAAAACCCTTTTGCAATTATGTTAGCACAGCTGAAAACTGTTTTTTTTATTAAAGAAGCAATGAAACTGGCCTTCTTTAGACTTGTTGAGTATCTGGAGCATCAGCATTTGTGGGTTCGATTACAGGCGCAAAATGGCCAGAAACAAAGGACTTTCTTCTGAAACTCGTCAGTCTATTCCTGTTCTGAGAAACGAAGGCTATTCCATGCGAGAAATTGCCAAGAAACTGAAGATCTCGTACAACTCCCTTCACAGAACAGCGCAAACTGGCTCTAACCAGAATAGAAAGAGGAGTGGGAGGCCCCGGTGCACAGCTGAGCAAGAGGACAAGTACATTAGAGTGTCTAGTTTGAGAAACAGACGCCTCACAAGTCCTCAACTGGCAGCTTTATTAAATAGTACCCGCAAAACACCAGTCTCAACGTCAACAGTGAAGAGGCGACTCCGGGATGCTGGACTTCTAGGCAGAGTTGCAAAGAAAAAGCCATATCTCAGACTGGCCAATAAAAAGAAAAGATTAAGATGGGCAAAAGAACACAGACACTGGACAGAGGAACTCTCCCTAGGAGGCCAGCATCCCGGAGTCGCCTCTTCACAACTTACTGGAGTTGAGACTGGTGATAAGATACAGTACCAGTCAAAAGTTTGGACACCTACTCATTCAAGGGCTTTTCTTTATTTTTACTATTTTCTACATTGTAGAAAAATTGTGAAGACATCAAAACTATGAAATAACACATATGGAATCATGTAGTAACCAAAAAAGGGTTAAACAAATCAAAATAGTAGCCACCCTATGCCTTGATGACAGCTTTGCACCCTCTTGGTATTCTCTCAACCAGCTACACCTTGAATGCTTTTCCAACAGTCTTGAAGGAGTTCCTACATATGCTGAGCACTTGTTAGCTGCTTTTCCTTCACTCTGTGGTCCAACTCATCCCAAACCATCTCAATTGGGTTGAGGTTGGGTGATTGATTGTGGAGGCCAGATCATCTGATGCAGCACTCCATCACTCTCCTTCTTGGTCAAATAGCCCTTACACAGCCTGGAGGTGTGTTTTGGGTCATTGTCCTGTTGAAAAACAAATGATAGTCCCACTAAGCGCAAGACAGATGGGATGGCGTATCTCTGCAGAATGCTGTGGTAGCCATGCTGGTTAAGTGTGCCTTGAATTCTATATAAATCACGACAGTGTCACCAGAAAAGCACCCCCACAGCATCACACCTCGTCCTCCATGCTTCACGGTGGGAACCACACATGCAGAGATAATCCGTTCACCTACTCTGCGTCTCACAAAGACACTGCGTTTGGAACCAGAAATCTCACATTTGGACTCATCAGACCAAAAGACAGATTTCCACCAGTCTAATGTCCATTGTTCGTGTTTCTTGGCCCAAGCAAGTCTCTTATTATTATTGGTGTCCTTTAGTAGTGTTTTTTTTGCAGCAATTTGACCATGAAGGCCCGATTCACGCAGTCTCATCTGAACAGTTGATGTTGAGATGTGTCTGTTACTTGAACTTTTATTTGGGCTGCAATCTGAGATGGAGCTCACTCTAATGAACTTATCCTCTGCAGCCGAGGTAACTCTGGGTCTTCCTTTCCTGTGGCGATCATGAGAGACAGTTTCGTCATGGCGCCTGATGGATTTTGCGACTGCACTTGAAGAAACTTTTGAAATTTTCTTTGCTTATTTGAGCTGTTCTTTCCATAATATGGGCTTGGTCTTTTGCCAAATTGGGTTATCTTCTGTATAGCACCGCTACCTTGGCTCAAACTGATTGGCTCAAACTTATTAAGGAAAGGAATTCCACAAATCAACTTTTAACAAGGCACACTTGTTAATTGAAATGCATTCCATGTGACTACCTCAAAGCTGGTTGACAGAATGCCAAGAGTGTGCAAAGCTGTCATCAAGGCAAAGGGTGGCTACTTTGAAGAATCTCAAATATATTTTGATTTGTCTAACTCTTTTTTGGTTACTATATGATTCCATGTGTTATTTCATAGTTCTGATGTCGTCACTATTATTCTACAATGCAGAAAATAGTAAAAATAAAGAAAAACCCTGGAATGAGTAGGCATATCCAAACTTTGGACTGGTACTGTACACAGTGAGGGAAAAAAGTATTTGATCCCCTGCTGATTTTGTACGTTTGCCCACTGACAAAGAAATGATCAGTCTATAATTTTAATGGTAGGTTTATTTGAACAGTGACAGAATAACAACAAAAAGATCCAGAAAAACGCATGTGAAAAATGTTATAAATTGATTTGCATTTTAATGAGGGAAATAAGTATTTGACCCCTCTGCAAAACATGACTTAGTACTTGGTGGCAAAACCCTTGTTGGCAATCACAGAGGTCGGACGTTTCTTGTAGATGGCCACCAGGTTTGCACACATCTCAGGAGGGATTTTGTCCCACTCCTTGTTGCAGATCTTCTCCAAGTCATTAAGGTTTCGAGGCTGACGTTTGGCAACTCGAACCTTCAGCTCCCTCCACAGATTTTCTATGGGATTAAGGTCTGGAGACTGGCTTTGCCACTCCAGGACCTTAATGTGCTTCTTATGGAGCCACTCCTTTGTTGCCTTGGCCGTGTGTTTTGGGTCATTGTCATGCTGGAATACCCATCCACGACCCATTTTCAATGCCCTGGCTGAGAGAAGGAGGTTCTCACCCAAGATTTGATGGTACATGGCCCCGTCCATCGTCCCTTTGATGCGGTGAAGTTGTCCTGTCCCCTTAGCAGAAAAACACCCCCAAAGCATAATGTTTCCACCTCCATGTTTGACGGTGGAGATGGTGTTCTTGGGGTCATAGGCAGCATTCCTCCTCCTCCAAACACAGCGAGTTGAGTTGATGCCAAAGAGCTCCATTTAGGTCTCATCTGACCACAACACTTTCACCCAGTTGTCCTCTGTATCATTCAGATGTTCATTGGCAAACTTCAGACGGGAATGTATATGTGCTTTCTTGAGCAGGGGGACCTTGCGGGCCGCTGCAGGATTTCAGTCCTTCACGGCGTAGTGTGTTACCAATTGTTTTCTTGGTGACTATGGTCCCAGCTGCCTTGAGATCATTGACAAAATCCTCCCGTGTAGTTCTGGGCTGATTCCTCACCGTTCTCATGATCATTACAACTCCACGAGGTGAGATCTTGCATGGAGCCCCAGGTCGAGGGAGATTGACAGTTCTTTTGTGTTTCTTCCATTTGCGAATAATCGCACCAACTGTTGTCACCTTCTAACCAAGCTGCTTGGCGATGGTCTTGTAGCCCATTCCAGCCTTGTGTAGGTCTACAATCTTGTCCCTGACATCCTTGGAGAGCTCTTTGGTCTTGGCCCTGGTGGAGTTTGGAATCTGATTGATTGATTGCTTCTGTGGACAGGTGTATTTTATACAGGTAACAAGCTGAGATTAGGAGCACTCCCTTTAAGAGTGTGCTCCTAATCTCAGCTCGTTACCTGTATAAAAGACACCTGGGAGCCAGAAATCTTTCTGAATGAGAGGGGGTCATATACTTATTTCCCTCATTAAAATGCAAATCAATTTATAAAAGATTTCACATGCGTTTTTCTGGATCTTTTTGTTGTTATTCTGCCTCTCACTGTTCAAATAAACCTACCATTAAAATTATAGACTGATCATTTCTTTGTCAGTGGGCAAACATACAAAATCATCAGGGGATCAAATACTTTTTTCCCTCACTGTATATAGATATACAGTGGGGCAAAAAAGTATTTAGTCAGCCACCAATTGTGCAAGTTCTATCACTTAAAAAGATGAGAGAGGCCTGTAATTTTCATCATAGGTACACTTCAACTATGACAGACAAAATTAGGAAAAAAAATCCTGAAAATCACATTGTAGGATTTTTTATGAATTTATTTGCAAATTATGGTGGAAAATAAGTATTTGGTCACATACAAACAAGCAAGATTTCTGGCTCTCACAGACCTGTAACTTCTTCTTTAAGAGGCTCCTCTGTCCTCCACTCGTTACCTGTATTAATGGCACCTGTTTGAACTTGTTATCAGTATAAAGACACCTGTCCACAACCTCAAACAGTCACACTCCAAACTCCACTATGGCCAAGACCAAAGAGCTGTCAAAGGACACCAGAAACAAAATTGTAGACCTGCACCAGGTTGGGAAGACTGAATCTGCAATAGGTAAGCAGCTTGGTTTGAAGAAATCAACTGTGGGAGCAATTATTAGGAAATGGAAGACATACAAGACCACTGATAATCTTCCTCGATCTGGGGCTCCACGCGAAGATCTCACCCGTGGGGTCAAAATGATCACAAGAACGGTGAGCAAAATCCCAGAACCACACGGGGACCTAGTGAATGACCTGCAGAGAGCTGGGACCAAAGTAACAAAGCCTACCATCAGTAACACACTCGCCGCCAGGGACTCAAATCCTGCAGTGCTAGACGTGTCCCCCTGCTTAAGCCAGTACATGTTCAGGCCCGTCTAAAGTTTGCTAGAGAGCATTTGGATGATCCAGATGAGGATTGGGAGAATGTCAGATGAAACCAAAATATAACTTTTTGGTAAAAACTCAACTCGTCGTGTTTGTAGGACAAAGAATGCTGAGTTGCATCCAAAGAACACCATACCTACTGTGAAGCATGGGGGTGGAAACATCATGCTTTGGGGCTGTTTTTCTGCAAAGGGACCAGGACGACTGATCCGTGTAAAGGAAAGAATGAATGGGGCCATGTATCGTGAGATTTTGAGTGAAAACCTCCTTCCATCAGCAAGGGCATTGAAGATGAAACGTGGCTGGGTCTTTCAGCATGACAATGATCCCAAACACACCGCCGGGCAATCGAAGGAGTGGCTTCAGAAGAAGCATTTCAAGGTCCTGGAGTGGCCTAGCCAGTCTCCAGATCTCAACCCCATAGAAAATCTTTGGAGGGAGTTGAAAGTCCGTGTTGCCCAGCGATAGCCCCAAAACATCACTGCTCTAGAGGAGATCTGCATGGAGGAATGGGCCAAAATACCAGCAACAGTGTGTGAAAACCTTGTGAAGACTTACAGAAAACGTTTGACCTCTGTCATTGCCAACAAAGGGTATATAACAAAGTATTGAGAAACTTTTGTTATTGACCAAATACTTATTTTCCACCATAATTTGCAAATAAATAAATTAAAAATCCTACAATGTGATTTTCTGGATTTCTTTTTCTCATTTCGTCTGTCATAGTTGAAGTGTACCTATGATGACAATTACAGGCCTCTCTCATCTTTTTAAGTTGGAGAACTTGCACAATTGGTGGCTGACTAAATACTTTTTTGCCCCACTGTATATATTTCGGAAAAATGGCGACAGAAAGGGTTACCGTAAACTTTATAATAAATGTCCTTCTATTGTGATATTTCTGTGAAATCAGTCGAGACACCTACTTGTAAAATTATTTCTGAAAATACAAATAAGACAATTATTTTTGTCTGCAGAATACATTTATTCACAAAAACGAATTAAAAACAGAAAATGCATTGGTTTATGGAATTGATACAAATAATGAAATCTCTAGCCAATGCTCATAAGAAGTTATAAAATTTTCTTCCTCACAATACACATGGTTATGCATGAGATGTGATACCTGAGATTTACATACTTGGGTGTAAGTTGGTTTAATAGGTTGAAAATAGCAACAAAAAGGAGGACATTTACAGATGGAGGGGGAGTCTGCGGAGGATCAGTTTTATGAGTAGCCCTGAATATTAGTGGGACGGGGTTCTAGGCCCAGGCTGAATAATACAGGCAGTACAGAAAATATAACTATATATAAATGCACCGTTTGTATACTAACCATCCAGACTATTCAGTGACTATAACATTTAATGGTTTTTATGTCCACCTCTTTCTCTTTATTGTACTTCATATCCTCTCTCTTTTTTTTTCTCCCTTTCACTGCCCTCTTTCTCTCTCCCTCTCTTGATTCCCATGGCAACAGCTTCATCAAAACACATACTGATTGGACTGTTCTTCATCATGTCTTTCACTCCCCCCTCATCCACATCTCTCCTCCTCTCCCTCTCCCCCCCCCACTGTGCCTCCTTTTTGCCTCTGCCCTCATCTTCCCCATCCTCATTCCACCCTCGCTCTGTCTCGCTGACTTTGTCATGCTCTGGCTTTCCTTCCATCTTTCTCTCCTTATCTTGTTGTCCCAAAGTCCTGTGTACCTTTCCCTTTCCACTGTCTCTGTCTGTCTCTCTCCTCTCCCTCTGGTGCTGCTGTTGTCTGAGGTTCAGGGCAGTTATTCGGCAGTGATGTGGCTTGGGTGGTACCACTGGCACTGATCTTGCTTGATACACTTTAGGGGGTGTTTGTTGTTTAGACACGACCAGCACTCTCCCCACCCCTTTTTCAGACCCCACTTTACTATCCATTTCTTCATTCTCTCCCTCATATTTTTTTTTGCTGTTTATCTTGATCTCTTTCAGTTCTTCTTCTCTTTCCTCTATTGTTGGTGTCTTTAGTTGCTCTTTCGTCTCTCCTTTCTTCTTATTCTTCTTCTTCTTCTTCTTCTCATCTGTCTCCTGTTGGACCACACGTATACTATCTCCTTCTTCCTCCCTGATTACATCTCCCACTTCCATCTCTTTCTCTCCCTCCTCATCTCCCTCTCCCACAACATCCTTTATAAGATCTATATCTCTTTGTCTTCTCTCTAAAATGTGCTGTGCCTCTAGGTCCTGTTTCTCATTATCAATCGATATCTTTTCCACCCTCTCTCCAGCTGCCTCTTCCTCAGTCTCTCCCATGGTATCTGCTCCTTCCACCCTCTCTCCAGCTGCCTCTTCCTCAGTCTCTCCCATGGTATCCACTCCTTCCACCCTCTCTCCAGCTGCCTCTTCCTCAGTCTCTCCTATGGTATCCACCCCTTCCACCCTCTCTCCAGCTGCCTCTTCCTCAGTCTCTCCCATGGTATCCACTCCTTCCACCCTCTCTCCAGCTGCCTCTTCCTCAGTCTCTCCCATGGTAGCCACTCCTTCCACCCTCTCTCCAGCTGCCTCTTCCTCAGTCTCTCCCATGGTATCCACTCCTTCCACCCTCTCTCCAGCTGCCTCTTCCTCAGTCTCTCCCATGGTAGCCACTCCTTCCACCCTCTCTCCAGCTGCCTCTTCCTCAGTCTCTCCCATGGTATCCACTCCTTCCACCGCTCTCTTCGCCTCTTCTTTTGCACTCATCTCTTCAATTGCCTTACTCTCATCTATCTCTTTCATGATCTCTTTCTGTTGTACTCCAATCATCTCTCCATCTTCTATGGTTTCTATCACCTCCTCTATAAATGTACTTCCCTCAGTCTCTCCTTCCCTATCCTTCCTCTCTCCGCTTTCCATCATGTCATGCCTCGCTACTATGCTCATCATCTCTTCATAAATGACCTCTTCCTGCTTTGTGTCCTCTTCTCCTACTTCCCTTTCATCACCTGCTATCCTTTCATCCTCTTCTTTAATCATTCCTCCTTGTTCCTTCTCCTCCACTCCCACCCTAACCCCCACATCTTTTTCCTCCGTTTTTTCCAATTCCTTTAATACCTCTCTCTCTTCTCTTTTGCCCATATCTCCCTCGCGTGCTGTTTCTTCTCCCTCTTGTTTGTCCCGTCCTCCCCCGTTTCTATCATCTCTTTCCTCCATCTCTTCCTCTACTTTCTTCTCCTCTCCCGCTCTCTCCCTCTTAGCACTTTTTTCAGGATGTTCTTTTACATCCCCAGCTGAATCTCTAGAAACGTTGTCTGATCGCTCATTGACTATGTTCTCTGGCTCTTCAGCACAGGAAACAATATAACAGGCCGTGAGTAAATGCTCTTGTGGATTTTCTGCCTCGGCTTCGCTCACTGTAACACCATTATAACCCTCTGAAATCACACCTTCTTCAGCACATTGACTCTTCAGGACCTCTTCCTTGTCTTTGAGCTTCAGGTGAACTCTAGTGGTCTGCAGTGAGGCCTCCTCACAGTCAGTTGATGCGGATGCTGAAGTGTGGCTCCTCTCAATGTCATCTGGAGTTTCCTCTTCCTCCATGATGCTGGTTTCAACCAAGTGACAACTTTCTTCTATGTCAGTACTGCAAAGTGAAGGTGATCTATGATGACAAGTAACATTTATCAAGTACATTTATCCTGATCTGCTGTTCTTCACTTTGATTCACTTTATAAATAACCCGCCTCTGCTTACCTTTCTGTGCAAGTATTCGTCAGGGTGTCTGCCTGGTCTTTCTCCTGGCTGTCTCGATCCTGTTCTGCATCCCCCTCCTCCACCAGTTTCATCGCTTCCAGACTAGCTTTGCTATGCCTCATAACCTCCACTGATTGGTCACAGCAGTCAGGGGAATCAATGTCCAAGTGCTCAGGGGGCATTCTGGCCTCAGAACTAGGAATTGGTCCATCATCAGAGGCACCGTCCAGTGGTTGTGAAGGCACACGGGCTGGGGACAAACTGTTCTCCAAGTCAGTCTGAGGTCCACTCCATGTCAGTCTGTTGAACACCAAACTAGATGGTAGACTTTTACAGAACATGTCATCATCATCCTCCTCATCTTCTTTATCGTAATCATCATCATCACCTTCTTCCTCCTCCTCGTCTTCTTCTTCAGAGGAGGAAGACAGAGCAGGCAGGAAGGGCCGGGACATGTAAGGCAGACTCATTGACTTGTTGGCTCGCCCATACTGATCTATGCTTAGAGGCCTGTGTATGGGCGTTTGTGTCTGTAATTGTGTCTGTGTGTCTACAGGTGGCTGTGTGACAGGGTCTGGTCTGTCATGTGAGAGTCCAGGGGATCTCTGCTCCACCTCGTCTTCATACTCATCATCCCCATGATGAGGCTCCACTGAGAACTCTTGGAACATCTGGGAGGAGAGAGGATGGAGAAGAGAGGTTAGGATCATAACTAAATGATTAAACACACACACACAGACACATACACACACACACACCTGGCTGGAGACACTGCTGTCCATAAGGTCCAGGAATCCAAAAGTATCCTGAAAGTCCAGTGGACAGTCCTGGTCTTGTTCATCGTCCTCCTCCATCAGAGGGAATGGCACATCTATGGCAACTACCTCATTTCTGACACCTGACATATCTGGGCGATCCAGGGCAGTCTGCACAGAGCATTTCATATCTGAGGAGTAAAGGCAGATGTTACAGACGGACACAAATGTCCTATCCAAGCGATTTCACTCCAACCGGTATCTATAAACCTACTACCATGACTATTGTACTTCCCTTATTACACAAATGATGCTTATTTAAACACATTAATGATTAGACATACCCATGTATTCTCCCTCTTCATCCTCATCGTTGTCATGGTTTTCTGCTTCCTCTTCTCCACCCTCACCCTGAACCTGACTCTCTTCAATGCTCTCCTCTGATGGCTTAGACACACAGTCCCCATTCACTTTCTCTTCTCTCTCCTCTTCTTCTCTTCCTCCTTTTTCTTCAACTTTATCTGCCTCACCTCTCCTCTCCACTGTTACCTCTTCATCTATTCTCTTGCCTAGCTCAGTCTTGTCCTCCCTCATAACTTCTACTCGGATATGCCTTTCCACTTCACCTCCCTCCTGTCTCTCACCCTCCCTTCCCTTCCGTCTGTCACCCTCCCTTCCCTTCCGTCTGTCACCCTCCCCGCCTTCTCCTTTATCTCCACTCTCCTGTCCTCCTCTACGGTTGCCCCTGTCCGTTCCACCCCCCTGCAGTACCCCAAAGGCCAGGCCTGATGTGATGTGAAGGGGTACTGTGACCGAGAAAGGCCCGGAGATGTGGATCCCTGCCCGCCGGTCGGCTTTGCTGGAGAGTCCTGGGGATCTGGATGGGGGTTGCATAGCCTCAGTGCTGTTGCCCCCACCACAGTGACTGTCCAGTCGACTGTATATGCCCTGTGTTCCCCCGGCCCCGCTCACTACACTCACACTAGCCCCCTGACCCCTCCGGTAGGTCACAGCATACCCGCTGCCTACATCACCACCACTACTGGATGCCCCTCCCTCCGCACCCCCCTGGGTACAGGGAGAGGGCTGAGCCAGGGGGGACATCACAGTGGAAGGGGCTCGATGTCTGGAACCTGAGAGGTATTGTAAACATTCACATTAGTCTACACAAAACTGTCATAATTGTAAGACTATAGTACTACTGAATACAGAAAAGAAAGGATTCCTTAGCCTTACCAGTATGCATTCATTTAATTACTATACAAACATATTCACCAACATCTATACAATAAGATAAAGACTGGATAAACAAGGAAGGAGATGCACCTTCATGCGGATAGGGAACAGAGCTCAGGGAATCCATGCTCTTCGCTGGCCTCAAGACAGTTCTCTCTTTTTCTACAGATGGAAGGATTATTGTCAAACTCAAAATAATCAAATCAAATTGTATTTGTCACATACACATGGTTAGCAGATGTTAATGCGAGTGTAGCGAAATGCTTGTGCTTCTAGTTCCGACCATGCAGTAGTATCTAACAAGTAATCTAACAATTTCACAACAACTACCTTATACACACAGTGTAAAGGAATGAATACGATTATGTACATATAAATATATGGATGAGCAATGGCTGACCGGCATAGGCAAGATGCAGTATATAGTACAGTATATACATGTGAGATGAGTAGTGTAGGATATGTAAACATTATATAAATGGCATCGTTTAAAGTGGCTAGTGATACATTTATTACATCCACTTTTTTATATATTAAAGTGGCTAGAGATTTGAGTCGATGGCCGAACGGCATAGGCTAGATTCAGTAGATGGTATAGAGTACAGCGTATACATTTGATATGTAATGTAAATGTAAACATTATATACAAAATTGTTTAAAGTGGCTAGTGATACATTTGTTACATCCAATTTTCTATTATTTAAAGTGGCTAGAGATTTAAGTCAGTATGTTGGCAGCAGCCACTCAATGTTAGTGGTGGCTGTTTAACAGTCTGATGGCCTTGAGATAGAAGCTGTTTTTCAGTCTCACGGTCCCCGCTTGATGCACCTGTACTGACCTCATTACTACCGTTGCAAAGCCATGCATTGAATTAAAAGATAATAACATCAGTGTGTCACTCACCTTTGGCTGAGTTCTTGTTCCTCCGTCTCGGGTCATGGAGTCTGCCTCCTAAATTGAAGATGGACTTCCACTTCCTGCCCTTAAGAGATCCCTTCCTCCTGAAGTAGAGAATGTTACTTCTGTTACTCTGGCCAGGAGTTTTCTGCACCACGTGACCTGGCCATGTAGGAAAAACTATACGCCCTAGTACCAACCTATCTATTACCAATACGAACACTAAACCTCTTCCAACCTCAACCACTATACTGCTACTATCTTGATGATAAATTGGCATAAACTGGCCATCTTTTGTTTTTGGGGTGAATTTGCTTACTTGTCTGTCCCGTCTATGATGGCGTGGTAGGAACGCATGGCAGGGGGACCGTCCCCTGGGCTGATGTTGCCTAACTGGAATGGAATGGCCCGGAAGAAAGGTTCCTCTGGATTGTGTATAGAGGGAGATGGGAGTGACTTCCGGAGCTCCATAATACCTTTAATAAGGAGGTGAAGAAGAAAGGGAGGAGATATGAGTGCTTGTGAGTGAGTAACAATTCTCTATGGCTGAGAACGAGAGAGAGAGAAAGAGAGAGACAGGGAGAGAGAAAGAGAGAGGAAAAGTGATATACCTGAATCAGGAAACAGCTGGGGCACGTGGGTGAGGATGAATTCTACCACGATAGACTGGACCCTCACCTCCATAAAGGCTGCTGTACCGTTAAACCCTGACGCCTCAATGTCCTTTGACCTGCAAACAACCTCAGAGGATTAAACAACGTTGAACAATGCAAAGACCCTGTTTTAACTATATATTCACGTCTTTCTCTCTCATGTACACTACCGTTCAAAAGTTTGGCGTCACTTAGAAATGTCCTAGTTTTCCATGAAAACATGCATGAAATGTGTTGCAAAATGTATAGGAAATATAGTCAAGACGTTGACAAGATTATAAATAATGATTTTTAATTGAAATAATAATTGTGTCCTTCAAACTTTGCTTTCGTCAAAGAATCCTCCCTTTGCAGCAATTACAGCCTTGCAGACCTTTGGCATTCTAGTTGTCAATTTGTTGAGGTAATCTGAAGAGATTTCCCCTCGTGCTTCATGAAGCACCTCCCACAAGTTGGATTGGCTTGATGGGCACTTCTTACGTACCATACGGTCATGCTGCTCCCACAACAGCTCAATAGGGTTGAGATCCGGTGACTGTGCTGGCCACTCCATTATAGACAGAATACCAGCTGACTGCTTCTTCCCTAAATAGTTCTTGCATAGTTTGGAGCTGTGCTTTGGGTCATTGTCCTGTTGTAGGAGGAAATTGGCTCCAATTAAGTGCTGTCCATAGGGTATGGCATGGCGTTGCAAAATGGAGTGATAGTCTTCCTTCTTCAAAATCCCTTTTACCCTGCACAAATCTCCCACTTTACCACCACCATAGCACCCCCAGACCATCACATTGCCTCCACCATGCTTGACAGATGGCGTCAAGCACTCCTCCAGCATCTTTTCATTTTTTCTGCGTCTCACGAATGTTCTTCTTTGAGATCCGAATACCTCAAACTTAGATTTGTCTGTCCATAACACTTTTTTCCAAACTTCCCCTGTCCAGTGTCTGTGTTCTTTTGCCCATCTTAATCTTTTTATTGGCCAGTCTGAGATATGGCTTTTTCTTTGCAACTTAGAACTCCTAGAAGGCCAGCATCCCGGAGTCGCCTCTTCACTTTTGACGTTGAGACTGGTGTTTTGCTGGTACTATTTAATGAAGCTGCAAGTTGAAGACTTGTGAGGCGTCTGTTTCTCAAACTAGACACTCTAATGTACTTGTCCTCTTGCTCAGTTGTGCACCGGGGCCTCCCACTCCTCTTTCTATTCTGGTTAGCGCCAGTTTGCACTGTTCTGTGAAGGGAGTAGTGCACAGCGTTGTACGAGATCTTCAGTTTCTTGGCAATTTCAAACATGGAATAGCCTTCATTTCTCAGAACAA
Organism: Brachymystax lenok tsinlingensis; assembly: GCA_030435695.1. Classification (NCBI taxonomy): domain Eukaryota; kingdom Metazoa; phylum Chordata; class Actinopteri; order Salmoniformes; family Salmonidae; genus Brachymystax; species Brachymystax lenok. The sequence continues at coordinate 31,522,632 of CM059788.1, forward strand.
GCATAGCCTGACGAGTTTCAGAAGATATAACTTTGTTTCTGGCCATTTTGAGCCTGTAATTGAACCCACAAATGCTGATGCTCCAGATACTCAACTAGTCTAAAGAAGGCCAGTTTTATTGCTTCTTTAATCAGAACCACAGTTTTCAGCTGTGCTAACATAATTGCAAAAGGGTTTTCTAATGATCAATTACCCTTTTAAAATGATAAACTTGAATTAGCCAACACAACGTGCCATTGGAACACAGTAGTGATGGTTGCTGATAATGGGCCTCTGTACGCCTATGTAGATATTCCATAAAAAATCTGCAGTTTCCAGCTACAATAGCCTTTTACAACATTAACAATGTCTACACTGTATTTCTGATCAATTTTATGTTATTTTAATGGACAAAAAAACATGCTTTCTTTAAAAAACAAGGACATTTCTAAGTGACCCCAAACCTTTGAACGGTAGTGTATATACACACACACACCCACACACCTGAGAAGGTTCGGAGCCCAAACAATGGCGAGGTTCCGGGAATGCATATTGGTGTGTGAGGAATGAGAAGCCATCTTGACAAGGTGACGCATCAGGAACTCTAGGGTTCTGAGAAACCAGTGGGAGGGAGAAGGGGCAGAAAGAGATGGAAGTGGGATAGTTAATTTAAAAACAGTTTAAAAACATTTGAAACTGTTTGAGAAAAACTATGCATGGCCAGAAAAGCAGTGCACAGCCTGAAATATACTAGTACGTTCAAGAGATATGGTATGTAGCAAGGCAGAATTTACCTCTAGTTATAAACAGACGGTTGCAGGCCATGTAATATATGAAAACATACGGCAGTCATTTACACTTTCTCTATCTATAGTGAGAGAGATAGTTAAATAGTAGAGGTTTACTTGTAATGGGGAGCGGGTAACTCCTTCAACACATCCTTAATCTTAACCAGCCTCTCCTCCTCCAACTGAATCGCCACAGCTTCCTGATGGGTAAAGAGGTGTGAGGTTGATACAAAAAGGCATATGCCATCTTTATGCTGGGTCCCAATCAGTAGGTATGAAATGGGAGTAAATGTTTTCTATCTGAACTTAATAAAACAATAATTATCCATTTCAAAACGCTTTCTCCTTTTTGTTCTTACTGAACGCAACCCTGGTGTCTGTCCATGTCTCTGAATGACTATCAAGACAGGTACTCACAGCATATTTGTCATAGAGCTGGTATGTGAGGAGGGGATTGGGTAACTCTCTGAAGTAGGCCTTGCAGACAGAGCTGACACAGTGAATGTCCTGCAGGTACACATCCTTATTGAGATCTGGGGTTCCCTCACTATCAAACTCACCCCTGTTTGGAGACAAACACAACATTTCACTGCTGTACACAGGCACACAAACACAAGCACACAAACTCACACGCCACACTTACCTTAGTTTCTGTGTGTTAGATGACACCCCAGATAGCCTGTAAATCCCATCTACCACCCCGTGCTCCTCAATAAATTCACTGCAGCTTCGCAGCACCTGGGGAACTGAGAGGGAGACAAGACCATGGTATTCAAGCTAATATTTAACATATTCTAGTCAATTGTCTGGGGAAACTTGGGACTTACTCTCCTGACAGGTAGTGGACAAGTGGTCCAACAGGTCACAGCCAAACACCTTCTCATTGTTCCCTCCTTTTCTCCGGAGTCTCCGCATCTCTTCTTTTCTCCTGCCTCAACCTCTCGCACATCCAGCCCTGTGGTCAACTCTCTGTGTGTGTATGTGTGTCTGATATATGTATTTTCTGTATAACTTGGTTAATGGTAACGTGACCATGAGGTGCTCATATACATTTACAATATACTGTTAATATGCAACAATGTGTTGTTTTCTTCATTGCATTTTATAACGTTTTATTGTTCCACTCTGTGATGTGCAGTGCTATATCCTGTGCTATAACGAGCTGTGTTTTAAGGCATTGTGCTAGGTCATGCTGTCTTTGTGGCACTCTGCAAAGTAAGAAACCAGCTAAATCATCTTCTCAATATACGTACACCAACACAACACTTAATGTGATCACTTGTGAGCATCGCTCACAATCTACAGCATGCATCACTCTTCACTTCCCCTTAATGTCTTCTTCACAAAATAAACAGGCCACACCCTTTACCCCAATACTCCCTCTCAGTGCTGTTATTTGGGGTGACTTTAAATTAAATAACGCCTAGTCTTCCTATGCTAATGGAACACTGGCACCCCTAACCCCGGCTCTGGCTGTTCTCCGTGACCGATAAAGGCCTTCTCCTCCCTGCCTCTCGCAGCCATTGTGGCCTTCTCACTGCAGCGGAAGTCAATTGAATTGTATGTCGTTCTGACTGCAGGCCTGTTGAAGAACATGAAGTCTCTGAGCCTGACCCCACCTCTCCATCCCCCTGACCCTTACCATTCCACCTCTAACACACTGTCACTGCTACTCCTCTCAAGTTTCGGGGTGACATTGAGGTAAAAACAAGGATAAGAAAGCGTAAGAAAAAGAGTTGACTGTTCCTACCTTCACTCTGCACCGGCACAACCAAGCAGCAGCAAGCGATGACGCAAGAAACCACTAAACTTCCCCTGTTGACTTCCTGAGTCTCTTTCTCTCTTGCGTTCTCTTTCTGTAATTCTCCTCCGCTAGCTCTGCCTCTGTTGATTGGCAAATCAAAGAACCAGCAAATCATTCAAACTACCAATCATATCAATATATTTATCTAATGATCTTTGATTCAGAGGACCAGTTTTATACAGTAACAGTGGTCAGTTTAGACAATGCAAAATGTTTCAGTATAAACACGTATAGCCTATTACACTGAAACATATTTTATTGCCTCGTTTTGAGAAGACATACAGTAACTTAACATTTTAAGGCAGCAGAGCAACTTCCAAATCTAACTGAAAATCAAGTGGAATTGAGTTATTAACCTGACCTGATGAGACTGTCCCTTGTGGCAAGACGTGACATCCCAGATAGTCAAACACTACCTAGACAATACAGACTAAATGGATCCTACACATTATTGATAAAAAAAAGCACAGATTAACTTTTCATTAAATACATTTTATTGAACATGTTTTTTTACAATTTTGTAGTACAAAATACATTGTTACCAGTTGTAAATTGATTGTTTAAAATAAGTGACGAGACGTCAACAGTCAAACATCAAAATCAATTCACAAATCAATTAGGAGGAAAAGCTGGTCAAAATGTCTCAAAACAAAGTTCCAGAAAAACGATGTAATTATTAACTATTTGTTCCATCTGGTCTGAGACAAACTTGTGTGTGGATCCCCAGGGTGTGCAGGTACCACGTATTGAGACACTGGACTCTCTCCTATGTGAGTTCTCTGATGTGACTTCATACCGGAGCGCTGAGTGAAGCATTTCCCACACTGTGTGCACTTGTAGGGCTTCTCCCCACTGTGGACCACAGCATGTCTGATCAAGTTGCACTGCTTGGTGAAACTCCTGCCACACTGTTCACAGGTGTACGGTTTCTCTCCGGTGTGACTCCGGAGGTGTTCTTTTAGCTGCCAGAAACGCGGGAAGCTCTTCCCACAGAAGGTGCAGCTGAAACGCCTCTCGGTGGTGCCGCCCGACCTCCACTGAGTCCTCATTCTCTTCACCATGTTAAAACTACTGCGACTCAGGCTGTATCCAGAGAAGGTGGAGGTGGTGGCCATGTTTGACCCTGTCATGCACTCACTCAATCTCACTGTTGCTTCTGAAGCCCTGTATTGATGCTGCCTTGGCTCTAGAGCTAAACTATTTCCTTCATTATTTGAGTTCAGCCTCTCACTGCTCTGTCCCTCTGGCATCTGTTGTCTAGTCTCATCAGCCAATGTCCTGACATGTCTTTTCCTGTGTGCTGCTGCACTGAACAGGTTAGCATGTGGTTTTCTTATAGAAGGGTGAAGCGATGGCCCTACATCACCTGTCATAGTAGGAACAGATGGCACCCCACTATGAGATGGGAACAATGAGATATTCTGAGAGTACTCTTCTGTGGAATGAAAGGAGAAATCTGGATGGCCATCAGGGTCAGTGTCTCTGCCTGGATCCACAGAGGTCCACAGGTGCCCATCAGTCTCATCCATGACAAACAGGTCAGGTCCTGCCAGGGCTGTGGTCTGATCCAGCTCCTCCTCTTTCTCATCCTTCACCATCACTAGGTCTTGTGAGTCCTCGTCTGGCCGGTGCTGCTCTGTGCTGAACACCTCTGTAGATGCGAGCCGGGGTGTGCCTGGTTCCTCTGGACGATCAGAATTGGGGTAATGTTCCACTGAGTCTCTGGGAGATATGTTGGGTTGTGTGATGAAGTCCTCATTACAGTGCTGTTGCTCAAAGGATGGTGGTTTCCCAGGTTTGGAACCAGGCTCTAAAGATTATGGGATGAATATGAAAAAAACATTACAAAAGACCCTTAACAGCAAAATATGACTGCTTTAGAACTGACTGTGTTAGTGCGCTACATATACCAGAACATAAAACACCAATGTAGCAATTTGGAACGTGCAAACCACCACACCCAGACAGACTCCCATAGACAGACAGAGCAGAAACCCTTATGGTCGTACCCACCCTCTCCAGTGATCCTGAACTCTTCCTGAGAGTCAGTCTTCCACACATCCTCTGCTGTCTCCTCATCTTTGATCAGTATGGGTTCAGTCTCCACTCTCTGCTCCACATCTGTAGGCTGTAACAGGGACTGAGGTTATTACTCTGGAAACACACCATATCTAACCCTTTTCATACTCATGAATCACACAAATATGGTAAATTCTCCTGATATTCCAATAACATTAATGACCCAAGAGGTCTGTCTCTGTAATCGTAAAAGGTGATTTATCACACCTGGCACGGAGAGTCCTCTCTGCCACTCCATTGTGAGCTACTCCTTTCCTTGTTCAAAACAATCTTGACTGGATATGACAATCTCTCTGTCGACATGGGGTAAAAAACTGGAAAATATTTGTATTCAGTCAAATATTAGGGTTATTCACACATTTGGGATTTTATTCAGTTGTTCATGCAATCAAATTATTACCTTTTCTCCTATCTCGTCCTTGTGTCTTCTTCAGCTCGCTCTCAATCATTCGACACTTCTTTTTAAGTATATCAATATCTCGTTGGCTTTTGGTCATTTCCAAACGTATTACAGCACAGCTATCATCTACACGTTTGTTTATTTCTGCTACAGCTGCTTTAGCCAATACCTCCATAATGGATAATAACTGCGACTGAAAACTGCAGCTGGCCATCTTGTAAAACCCAAATGACAGATTTGAAGTATCTGTTTGAAGCCAATAGTCTACAATTTACAAGCTAATGTGCAAACGCAATTCGTAGATGTTGATAAACGGAAACAATGTACGAAGTGGGAGATCCATGCGCAATTTCAGTCGCACTTCCGTTCAACTCGTGACGTAAATATTTATTACCGTAAATATGAGACTGCAACAGCCCTACAAAATTGGTAGAATTATCACTGGCAGGGCAAGTATACTGATCAATAATAGAGTGGGTGCCGGTCCCCCCCACTGGGGTGCCAGGACTTGCCAATCACAATTAGTTTTTCTCCACAAAAGGGCTTTATTACAGCCACAAATACAACTAAGTTTTATCAGCTATCCAGCTGACTGGTCTCAGACGATCCTGCAGCCGGATGTCCTGGGCTGGCGTCCTTACACTCCGTCTGCGGTTGTGAGCCTGGTCAGACGTCCTGCCAAATTCTCTAAAACAATGTTGGAGGTGGCTTACGGTAGAGAAATGAACATAAAAATATCTGGCAATAGCTCCTTTGGACATTCCTGCAGTCAGCATGACAATTGCATGCTACCTCAACTTGAGACATCTGTCACATTGTGTTATGTGACAAAACTGGACATTTTAGAGTGGCCTTTTATTGTCCCCAGCACAAGGTGAACCTGTGTAATGATCATGCTGTTTAATCAGCTTCTTGATATGCTACACCTGTCAGGTGGCTGGATTATCTTGGCAAATGAGAAATGGTAACTAACAGGGATGTAAACAAATTTGTGAACAACATTTTAGAAAAACAACCTTTTTGTTTGAATAGAAAATTTCAGGGATCTTTTATTTCAGCTCATGAAACATGGGACTAACACTTTACACGTTGCACTTATATTTTTGTTCAGTATACAGTCGAAGTCAGAAGTTTACATACACTTAGGTTGGAGTCATTAAAACACATTTTTCAACCACTCCACAAATGTCTTGTTAACAAACTATAGTTTTGGCAAGTCAGTTAGGACATCTACTTTGTGGATGACACAAGTAATTTTTCCAACAATTGTTTACAGACAGATTATTTCACTTATAATTAACTGTATCACAATTCCAGTGGGTCAGAAGTTTGCATACACTAAGCTGACCGTGCCTTTAAACAGCTTGGAAAATTTCAGAAAATGATGTCATGGCTATAGAAGCTTCTGATAGGCTAATTGACATCATTTGAGTCAATTGGAGGTGTACCTGTGGATGTATTTCAAGGCCTACCTTCAACCTCAGTGCCTCTTTGCTTGACATCATGGGAAAATCAGCCAAGACCTCAGAAAAAAAAAATTGTAGACCTCCACAAGTCTGGTTCATCCTTGGGAGCAATTTCCAAACACCTGAAGGTACCACATTCATCTGTACAAACAATAGTACGCAAGTATAAACACCATGGGACCACGCAGCTGTCATACTGCTCAGGAAGGAGACACGTTCTGTCTCCTAGAGATTAATGTACTTTGGTGCTAAAGGTGCAAATCAATCCCAGAACAACAGCAAAGGACCTTGTGAAGATGCTGGAGGAAACAGGTACAAAAGTATCTATATCCACAGTAAAAAACGAGTCTTCTATCGACATAACCTAAGTCTGCTCAGCAAGGAAGAAGCCACTGCTCCAAAACCCCCATAAAAAAAAGCCAGACTACAGTTTGCAACTGCACATGGGGACAAAGGTACTTTTTGGAGAAATGTCTTCTGGTCTGATGAAACAAAAATAGAACTGTTTGGCCATAATGACCATTGTTATGTTTGGAGGAAAAAGGGGGAGGCTTGCAAGCTAAAGAACACCATCCCAACCGTGAAGCACGGGGGTGGCAGCATCATGTTGTGGGGGTGCTTTGCTGCAGGAGGGACTGGTGCCCTTCACAAAATAGATGGCATCATGAGGATGGAAAATTATGTGGATATATTGAAGCAACATCTCAAGACATCAGCCAGGAAGTTAAAGCTTGGTTGCAAATGGGTCTTCCAAATGGACAATGACCCCAAGCATAATTCCAAAGTTGTAGCAAAATGGCTTAAGGACAACAAAGTCAAGGTATTGGAGTGGCCATCACAAAGCCCTGACCTCAATCCCACAGAAAATGTATGGGCAGAACTGAAAAAACGTGAGCGAGCAAGGAGGCCTACAAACCTACCTGAGTTGCACCAGCTCTGTCAGGAGGAATGGGCCAAAATTCACCCAACTTATTGTGGGAAGCTTGTGAAAGGTCAAACGTTTCAGGTAGCCTATGTTAAACAATTTAAAGGCAATGCTACCAAATACTAATTTTGTGTCTGTAAACTTCTGACCCACTGGGAATGTGATGAAAGAAATAAAAGCTGAAATAAATAATTCTCTCTACCATTATTCTGACATTTCACATTCTTAAAAGTGGTGATTCTCACTGACCTAAAACAGGGAATTTTTACTAGATTAAATGTCAGGAATTGTGAAAAACTGAATTTAAATGTATGTAAACTTCAGACTTCAACTTTATATACCAGGTATATTCTTGTCTTCATGTAGGGTAGCCCATTCCCAGACCTAACTAGCTACCTTTAGCGCCCATTGACAATAGTATCTTATTCCTGGGGTCTTTTGTTAAGCCCCCCGACGCTCGGTCTGAACGTTAACACGCATCTCTTGCTGAGCTGTTTTGGAAACATAAGAAACGTGTCTTCCATATCAGCGAGAAATAATTTTCCAAAAACAAAAGGTTCAATTACAACACACCTTTATAGCACTACGGTTAGTGTTTCTACACGGCCATATCTCCATATTACAGCGCTTGTTTACAGAAGACAGACTGAAGACCTTGGCGAGCACTTGTGCTAATTAACCACCTATTAACCACCTATCGCTACACTCCTGTGTAGCGGAAGTAAAGTAGTAGTTCGTTGGCTGGAGGCACACAAGGCATATGGATCTGTATAATCTTATACAGTAACTGTATGTTTTTTATTTGAAAGATTAATTTTCGCTGATATTAAAGATGAGGTCCATATGTTTCGAAAACCGGTTAGCAAGTGATGATTATTGATGGTTCTAAACGTTAAAACATAGAGTCGGGATTGTAGTTCACAAGGAGCCAGTCGTCGGCTAAGCTAACCGCTGAAAACCCCACGGAGAGCTTCATGTAGAGTAAACATATCTATTGATTAAAGAAATGTTTTACGATCTAAAATAGTTCAGATCATAAAATGTATTGTTTTTTTCAATGGCTTTGGCTACGTGTAGGCGAAAAGACTGTAATGCAATGGCTCACATGGATGTTAATGCATTAAAAGACTTGTGGCGTACAGCAGGTCAGCCACCAGGGGGAGACTCGTCGAGGCCTGGTGACAGATGGAGTGTACATCACGAGGCGATGGCTCCATCTGCTGGACGTGCCAGATCTCGACGGGCTCTCCGGCGAGGACTAATTGGGGAGTTGGTGAGTAATCAAGGGCTGATTGCTCACCAGCTGTACAAGCCCCATAAAGCTGCCAGAAGGGCAGCACACAGGGAGGACTGGGGGAAGTAAGGTGACTTCCGTGTAGTTGGAGACGGTGCCCGAGCTAGGACGAGGGAGTTGAATTTGTTTTGCCCGACAAGATACGGCAAGACCCGGAGCCCAGAAGACGGTATCCTGGAGAGGGTCTCATGGGGGAGACCTATTCTTTTGATTTATTATTTAATAAACACACTTGAAACCGAGCTAATCATACTCTGTCCGTGTCTGATCTGTGTAAACGTCTTGACCAAAACTCCTGGTCTGCCACAGGCTATAGATGCATAGTGCACGACACACTGTTGTGAAACGTAAAATACTGAAACACTTTCTAGAACCATTCATAAAACGAATGGTTTATATATCTCCATTCTCATCCACACAACCCAATGAAACTGGTCTGAAGATGTGGTATGGTATTTATTAAAGGAAAATGAATATATCCTGTTTGACACACAGCTGGGGAACAAGGACGATAAACTAGTTTAATGTAAACTTCAAATAAACTTAATTTCATTATATATTTCCAATAACTATTGTATACTACATGTGTTATAGCTAATTAACATTGAGGTTCTTAAAGTTTTTAAGGCACATACACTCCCCCTATGTATTTATTTGGACAGGGAAGTAAACAGTTTTCATTTGGCTCTATACTCTAGCATTTTGGATTTGAGATCAAATGTCGTATGAGGCGACATTACAGAATGTCACCCTTTACTTTGAGGGTATTTTTATACATTTGTTTTACATTTTAGAAATGAATTCACTTCATGCATCTACTCCCCCCCATTGAAGGTGTCATTAGTATTAGTATTACATTTTGTCAAAAGTTTAGTATTTGGTCCCATATTCTGAGCATGCAATGGCTACATCAAGCTCATGACTTTACAACATTTCTGGATGCATTTGTAATTTGTTTTAGTTGTGTTTCAGATAATGGTGTGCCCAATAGAAATTAATGGTAAATAATGTATTGTGTCATTTTGGAGTCACTTTTATTGTAAATAAGAATAGAATATGAACACTTCTGTATTAATGTGGCGGCTACCTTGATTACAGATAATCATGAATGAATTTGTGAATAATGATTGAGAAAGTGACAGATGCACAAAAATTATGCCCCCAAAACATGCTAACCTCTCACCATTACCAATAACATGGGAGGTTAGCATTTTATATCATACAACTAAAACATGCTAACCTCACACCATTGCCAATAACATGGGAGGTTAGCATTTTATATCATACCCCTAAAACATGCTAACCCCTTACCATTACCAATAACATGGGAGGTTAGCATTTTTTGGGGGGCATGATATTTATCTCTCTGTTACTTTCTCACTCATCATTATTCAAGATTAATTTATGATTATCCGTAGTCATTGTAGGGTTTACAATGTAGAAGTGTTCAGAAACAAATCCTATTCTTATTTACAATAAAAGTGACTCCAAAATGACACACCATAATCCAGAACACAACCAAACCTAACTGCAAATGCATCCAACACGTTTGTAGAGTCACAAGATTGATGAAGTCATTGCGTGATAAGAATATGGGGCCAAATACTAAACTTCTGACACATTTTTATACACTAAGTGAAATTGTCCAAATACTTATGCCACATTGAAATGGGGGGACTAGATACATACAGTGCTTTATTTCACATCAGATAGTGTAGAAGATAGCGAGTAGTGTTGATTGATCTACATTTTCACATTGAAAGTGTTTCCGAAGCATAATGCAATTATGTTCCTATTTGTTCCATCTGTTCTGAGACTACATTAAACTTGTGTGTGGATCCCCAGGGTATGCGGGTGCCACGTATTGAGACACTGGACTCTCTCCTATGTGAGTTCTCTGATGTGACTTCATGCTGGAGCGCTGAGTGAAGCATTTCCCACACTGTGTGCACTTGTAGGGCTTCTCCCCACTGTGGACCACAGCATGTCTGATCAAGTTGCACTGCTTGGTGAAACTCCTGCCACACTGTTCACAGGTGTACGGTTTCTCTCCAGTGTGACTCCGGAGGTGTTCTTTTAGCTGCCAGAAACGCGGGAAGCTCTTCCCACAGAAGGTGCAGCTGAAACGCCTCTCGGTGGTGCCGCCCGACCTCCACTGAGTCCTCATTCTCTTCACCATGTTAAAACTACTGCGACTCAGGCTGTATCCAGAGAAGGTGGAGGTGGTGGCCATGTTTGACCCTGTCATGCACTCACTCAATCTCACTGTTGCTTCTGAAGCCCTGAATTGATGCTGCCTTGGCTGTAGAGCTAAACTATTTCCTTCATTATTTGAGTTCAGCCTCTCACTGCTCTGTCCCTCTGGCATCTGTTGTCTAGTCTCATCAGCCAATGTCCTGACATGTCTTGTCATGTGTTTTGCTGCACTGAACATGTTAGCATGTGGTTTCCATATAGAAGAGTGAAGAGATGGCCCCACTTCATCTGTCATAGTAGGAACAGATGGCAGCCCACTATGAGATGGGAAAATTGAGATATTCTGAGAGTACTCTTCTGTGGAATGAAAGGAGAAATCTGGATGGCCATCAGGGTCAGTATCTCTGCCTGGATCCACAGAGGTCCACAGCTGCCCATCAGTCTCATCCATGACAAACTGGTCAGGTCCTGCCAGGGTCGTGGTCTGATCCAGCTCCTCCGCTTTCACCATCACTAGGTCTAGTAAGTCCTCGTCCTCGGCTGGCCGGTGCTGCTCTGTGCTGAACACCTCTGTAGATGCGAGCCGGGGTGTGCCTGGTTCCTCTGGGCGATCAGAATTGGAGTAATGTTCCACTGAGTCTCTGGGAGATATGTTGGGTTGTATGATGAAGTCCTCATCACAGTGCCGTTGCTCAAAGGATGGTGGTTTCCCAGGCTTGGAACCAGACTCTAAAGATTTGGGGATGAACATAAATTAAACATTACAAAAGACCCTTAACAGCAAAACATGACTGCTTTAGAACTGACTGTTTCGGTGCACTACATATGCCAGAACATAAAACACCAATGTAGCAATTTGGAACGTGCAAACCTCCACACCCAGACAGACTTCCATAGACAGACAGAGCAGAAACCCTTATGGTCGTACCCACCCTCTCCAGTGATCCTGAACTCTTCCTGAGAGTCAGTCTTCCACACATCCTCTGCTGTCTCCTCATCTTTGATCAGTATGGGTTCAGTCTCCACTCTCTGCTCCACATCTGTAGGCTGTAACAGGGACTGAGGTTATTACTCTGGACACACACCATATCTAACTCTTTTCATATTCATGAATCACACAAAAGTGGTAAATTCTCCTGATATTCCAATAACAGAATTGATCCAAGAGGTTAGTTCTCTGTAATTGTAAAAGGTGATGTATCACACCTGGGGTTGAGAGTCCTCTTCAACAGCCAGCTCTTCGTCTCTGCACTGTGAGCTACTCCTCTGCTTGTTCAAAACAATCTTGACTGGATATGAAGATCTCTCTGACGCCATGGGGTAAAAACCTAGAAAATAATTATATTCAGTCAAATATTAGGGCTATTCACACATTTGGGTTTTGCGTAATTTACCATGAATAATAACAAATAAACTACCCTTTCGTCTGCGCGTCTTCTTCAGCTCACTCTCCATCATTTGACACTTCCTTTTCAGTACATCAATATCTCGCTGGCTTTGGGTCATTTCCAAACGTATAACAGCACAACTATCATCTACACGTTTGTTTATTTCTGCTACGGCTGCTTTAGCCAATATTTCCATAATGGATACAAACTGCTCCTGAAAATTGCAGGTGGCCATCCTGTCCAGTCCAGTATTTATTCGCTGTGATTAAGTAAATATGTTTAAACAATTTTGCTAGCCAATGTGCAATAAATAATCAGTTTATTTCCAGTTCTCACACTATGGCAAATGTTAATATTGGATCAATTCGACATTTATAAGATATCTATTTAGGCAAACGATGTTGATAAATGCCAACCATGTTTCAATTCGGAGATGCGTGCGCAATCCCGCTTCCGTTCTTCTTCTTCATCACCATCTTCGGATTTAAACGCGGTTCGCATCCAATATGTTGCATTACCGCCCCCAACTGGACTACAATATCAATCTATTATACTTTGTGATACAAAATTGGAATATAAGAAAAGGAAAAAACAAAACAAAACCAATTATATATAACATTTAAAAAAACACCAATCCAACTAATCCTACACTCATTAAAAACCCACTACTCCATTCCACTATTTTGACCCTATCTGCTTCTGCACCATGCCAACGGCCTGGGAGGACAGGACACCACCACGCAACACACCTTGTAAGTCTTCTGAAGTTAAATCTCATATACCCAAATACTTCTTTGCAGCTGTCACCACAACATCTATTTTCTGTGATTTACGTTCCATTTATGCGGTTGATAACCATTGCTATGAACGCTAAGAAGCCAACCTTACTGAAGGATATATCACTTGTTGGCCTATCGCTCTGTGCTGGCATCAGTGGTGTAAAGTACTTAAGTAAAAACACTTTAAAGTACTACTTAAGTAGTTTTTTAGTGTATCTGTACTTTACTATTTATATTCTTGGCAACTTTGACTTTATTACATTCCTAAAGAAAATAATGTACTTTTTACTCCATACATTTTCCCTGACACCCAAAAGTACTCGTTACATTTTGACAGGAAAAGTGTCCAATTCACATACTTATCAAGAGAACATCCCTGGTCATCACTACTGCCTCTGATCTGGCGAACTCACTAAACACAAATGCTTCGTTTGTAAATTATGTGTGAGTGTTGGAGCGTGCCCTGGCTATCCGTCAATACAAAAAAACATACGAAAATTGTCCCGTCTGGTTTGCTTAATTTAAGGAAGTTGAAATGATTTATACTTTTACTTTTGATGCTTAAGTATACTTTAGCAATTATATTTACTTTTGATATTTAAGTATATTTAAAACCAAATCCTTTTAGACTTTTACTCAAGTAGTATTTTACTGGGGGACTTTCACTTTTAATTGAGTCATTTTCTATTAGGGCATCTTTACATTTACTCTAGTATGAACATTTTGTAATTTTCCACCATAGATCTGCTATTCTCAGGGATCCTCTCAGGATCCTTCTCCCTTGACCCATCCTCCTCTATTTACTTCACTGCCTCCGCATATGACACCTAATGCACTACTCTGACTCTGGCTACCCCAGAAATCACTCCTTTTGATAGTGCCCTGTCACTAAGAGCAAAGCAAGAAACATATCTTCACCCAAGTTGTGTGACACAGAGTGCCTGCTCCCTTTGTTCATAAGAAACACAAACAAATATCATAAGTCCACTACAGGTTACCTTCACTGATTCAACTGCATCCAACTCCTTTCCCACCCACCCTGAAACCACAAATGGATCTGGCAAAAGGGAAGGATCCACATTCTCAAAAAATGTCACTTCTACTGGACCAGATTCTTTTTTATGTCCATCGATGCCAAGCTCGGGTTCCAAGCTTTCCACCACATCTTCCGCTTCACTTAACTAGCCCTCATTCACTTACATTTTACCTCCAGAACTCTGTCTGGCGCACAGTTCACTCCATTCGTCTTCTTCTTCTTCTTCTGTGGATTTTATATGGTGGTTGTCAACAAACTTTAAGGCGCATTACCACCACCAAATGGACTGGAGTGTGGAATAGAGAAAGGGAAGGTCTAAATCAGGGCAACCCAATCCTGGAGAGCTACCGTCCTGTAGGTTCTCACTCCAACCCTAATCCAGCCCACCCAATTCTAATAATTAGCTGGTTGATAAACTGAATCAAGTCAGTTACAACTGGGGTTGGAGTGAAAACCTACAGGAAAAAAACTCAACACCATTACTCATTAAATCTAAGACAAATATCTCCCTTTCCCTCCCATATTGCTGGCACTGAAATTGAACGTGTTCCGCTGTATCTCCTCCTGACAGTGATCACACCTCCCAGTCTGAAGTTTTCCTACCATTTTTTATGTACTGTTGAGCCTTGTGTGTCCCATTCTCATCCTTGTGATTACACTTTCCTCCCTTCTCTCTCGACCTAAGGACCTCACTGCCTCCACCTTTTCCTGGATCTTATACAGGTCTTCCCTTTCCCTCCCTGTTCCACAACTCTTGCCATTTGTTATTAACTACTGTTCCTATCAACCACTTGGCTTCTGCTCCCACATGAGCTTGTTCCCAGTGGAACATCACAACTACCCCCATCTGTCTCACACCATACAAGCACTGAAAAATCTCATACAATACATCTAGTCTGCTCCGAGACACAAATGCATTTGAGCTCATCAGTGCTGCACAGGAGTCAGAGCAGATTACTACCCTGTCTGGCTTCACCTCCTCCACCCACTCTGCAGCCAATAGTATGGCCAGCAACTTCATTGTGTAAACAAATAAATGACCAGTTGCTCTTTTTGTCACTGCCACCTTAAACTCAGGAACACTAAAAGCTCCACCTGTCCTCCCTGATTTAGGGTGCTCAGATCCATCTGTGAATATATTCCAGACAGCATAGTACTGTGTTCTTAAGTGTTCACTTACAATATTTACTGGATCTACTACTTCCTCACCAGCTCTTACTCTCTTAAGCAACCCAAGGCCTATCATCGGCTGAGGGAGCAACCAAGGTGGGATAGCAGAAAGAACCACCGAAGGGCTCTCTCTCGCCATGCCATTACCTATCCACCCCAAACTTGTATTCAGATTTTTTTCATGCTCCCAGCTTTCTAGGAGCACCTTTTTTGTAGGATGTGTAACCTTAAGTCCTTGTAGATTTACCCAATATGTCAAGGCTAATTGTTGTCTTAACTTTAACAACATGTCTCCCCACTCTACCTGCAGAGCTGCCACCGGGGAGGTCCTGATTGCTCCACAACATATTCTTAGGGCTTGAGCCTGGATTACATCAAGCTTTTTCAAAGATGTCTGAGCTTCGGATCCATATGCTACACTTCCATTGTCCAGTGATGACCTTCACAGCGCAATTCACTGAGTGTACAAAACATTAGGAACACCTTCCTAATATTGAGTTGCACCCCCTTTTGCCCTCAGAACAGCTTCAATTCGTTGGGGGATGTACTCTATAAGGTGTTGAAAGCGTTCCACAGGGATGCTGGCCCATGTTGACTACAATGCTTCCCACAGTTGTGTCAAGTTGGCTGGATGTCCCTTGGGTGTTGAGCGTGAAAAACCCAGCAGCGTTGCAGTTCTTGACACAATAAAACCGGTGCGCCTGGCACCTACTACCATACCCTGTATATAGGCACTTACATCTTCATCCTCTGAATGGCACACATACACAATCCATGGCTCAATTGCCTCTCTGCTTAAAAATCCTTCTTTAACCTGTCTCCTCCCCTTCATCTACACTGATTGAAGTGGATTTAACAAGTACCATAAATAAAGGTTTATAATTTTCACCTGGTCAGTCTGTCATGGAAAAAAAACCATGATATCCAGTTAAAAACCCTTCCTCCAACCCCCATGATATCCAGTTAAAAACCCTTCCCCCAACCCCCATGTTATCCAGTTAAAAACCCTTCCTCCAACCCCCATGATATCCAGTTAAAAACCCTTCCTCCAACCCCCATGATATCCAGTTAAAAACCCTTTCTCCAACCCCCATGATATCCAGTTAAAAACCCTTCCTCCAACCCCCATGTTATCCAGTTTGAGAATTAAGACTAGGTCTTCTCTACATCAAAGAAAACCGCTCCCACCACTTCCTTATTTGCCTGTGCCTTCTGTATGACTGACTCTAGGCACAGTACAGGATCCATCGTTCCCCTGCTGTTCCTGAACCAACTTTGATCTGGTGACATTAGGCCTCTGCTCTCCAGGAAGAACATCAGCCTTTCCGTTATCAAATCAATTGTATTTGTCAAATGCTCCGAATACAACAGGTCTAGACCTTACCATGAAATGCTTACTTACAAGCCCTTAACCAACAATGCAGTTAAAGAAAGAGTTAAGAAAATATTTACTAAATAACTAAAGTAAAAATAGTAAAATTAAAATAAAAAGTAACACAAAAATAACAATAACGAGGCTATATACAGGGGGTACCAGTACCAAGTCAAAGTGCGGGGGTAAAGGTTAGTCAAGTTATTTTGTACATGTAGGTAGGGGTAAATTGACTATGCATTGATAAAAAATTGTGAGTAGCAGCAGTGTAATGTGTGATGTGTGTAATGTGTTATGGGGTTCAAATGATTGAAGTATTATAATAATTGATTATGCTTATGTTGTATTAATAGTAAGAGAGGGCTATAAGACCCCTCCCTCACTACATGTATAGGGTCCTGGACTACCGATTAGCAATATATATATGCATTATAAGGTTTAATATTGTTCCACATTGTCTCTGCTTCTTATAAGAAACGGTCTGAGAGATGTGGGAGTTATTGCAGTCAAAACAGGGTGTCTGTGAGAAAGCTCCTCACGGCTAAAAGAGATTCATAGACACAGAACCCTGCAGGGGAGTGGAAGAGATAAAAGACCAGTCAGACATACCACTATAAAGCAACTTGGGGAGTGGAAATTTACTGCTGAGCCCTTAGAAAACACTAAAACTATTGTCTCTCCTGCAAGTTTGTATAACTGTATATGCATGCATGGGATTGGTCTCATGAGTAGAAGGTGTTGACGTAGGCAGTTACATCACTAGGGGTTGTGTCACGGTTCATGAATTCACCGGCTCACTCTGTGTGTATGTGTGTGTGTGAGTGTGGGTGTGGCCGCTGATTACTACTCTGCTTGTTATCAGCGCCAGCTGACACTCATTGTTTGTGCCTATTTATACTCGTTGTCTTGGTCTTGTGTTTGTCAGTTCGTTGTCTTGTTTCCTGTGCGTGTGTTTCTCTCCAGACTGAGTTCCGTGTCTCCTATGGTTCCGTTCTCTGTTGGACTTTACGTTCGCTCTCTCTCCGGTGGAGGATTCTACGCTGGGCACGTTCTGGATTGACAGACAGGGAATTCCTCTTCGCTACACTGACCTATACAGAGGATTGGGTTTTCCCTTCAGTCCCTGCGCTGCTAAGACCCGGACACTTCTTTGCACTATCTCTTCACCTGAACCTGTTACCCTATATCCTGGATTGCTACAATAAATGTTGAACTTTACTCGCTACTGAATCCTCCGTTATTTCACGTGACAGGTTGACTACAAGCATATTAAAGCAACTTGGACCCTTTCCTATTTTGCAGGACTTACTTGGAAACATGCGTGCTATGTTCCCGTTGTCAACTTCTGTCTGCAATTGCATTAATAAAGGTTTTTGATTGATTTACTTAAAGATATTGTCTGATTGCTGATTTCACCAATAAGCAAATGATTGACAAGGAACAAGGAACCTACCCCAACACGTGTCAATGTAAATAGTCTGTGTGGCCATTTGATCAATTGTTCAGGAGTCTTATGGCTTATGGCAAATATTTTCAGTCTCCTGATGTTGTCGTGCCCTCTTCGCAAATGTCTTGGTGTGTTTGGACCATTAAGTTTGTTGGTGATGTGGACACCAAGGAACTTGAAACTCTCGACCCGCTCCACTACAGCCCAGTCGATGTTAATGGGGGCCTGTTTGGCCCGCCTTTTCCTGTAGTCCATGATCAGCTCCTTTGTCTTGCTCACATTGAGGGAGAGGTTGTTGTCCTGGCACCACACTGCCAGGTCTCTGACTTCCTCCCTATAGGCTGTCTCATCGTTGTCGGTGATCAGGCCTACCACTGTTGTGTCATCAACAAACTTAATGATGGTGTTGGAGTCGTGTTTGGCCACTCAGTCGTGGGTGAACAGGGAGTACAGAAGGGGACAAAGCACGCACCTTTGAGGGGCCCCAGTGTTGAGGATCAGCATGGCAGATGTGTTGTTGCCTACCCTTACCATCTGGGGGCGGCACTATGGTGTTGAACGCTGAGCTGTAGTCAATGAACAGCATTCTCACATAGGTGTTCCTTTTGTCCAGGTGGGAAAGGGCAGTGGGGAGTGCGATTGAGATTGCGTCGTCTGCAGATCTGTTGGGGCGGTATGCGAATTGGAGTGGGTCCAGGGTTTCTGGGATGATGGTGTTGATGTGAGTCATGACCAGCCTTTCAAAGCACTACTGACGTGAGTGCTACGGTGTGGTAATCATTTAGGCAGGTTACCTTTGCTTCCTTGGTCACAGGGACTATGGTGGTCTGCTTGAAACATGTAGGTATTAGACTCGGCCAGGGACATGCTTGGGTACACGTCCTAGTAATCTGTCTGGCCCTGTGGCTTTGTGAATGTTGACCTGTTTAAAGGTCTTGCTCCCATCGACTATGGAGAGCGTGATCACACAATTGTCCGGGAACAGATGGTGCTCTCATGCATTCCACTAGGAGCACCGTTTCTGGATGAGCATTTTCTTGTTTGCTTATGGCCTTAAACAGCTCGTCAGACTTGCTAAAGAAAAAAATATATGTCCAGAGGCTCTTTTCGGTCATAGGAGACGGTAGCAGCAACATTATGTACAAAATAAGTAAAATAAATAAGTTACAAACAACGCGAAAAAACAAACCAAATAGCACAGTTGGGTAGGAGCCCATAAAACGGCAGCCATCCCCTCCGGCGCCATTATATATCCTTTCCATAAATTTACATGTGTGAAATGCCAACGCTATCGGCCTATAGTTTGGACTAGTAGGGTCTTTCTTTCCCTGGTTTGTCGGCACTACTACAGCCTGCTTCGAACTGTCAGGCAGTTTCCCTTCCTGCCTCACCTTATTGTAAAAGCCCAATACTTTCCCCATTGCAGTGTCACTGAGATGAGCCATCATGATGTAAAACATCTCATCCTTCCCATGAGATCCTACCCCAGCTTTAGCTATAACTCTCTTTCTTGAGTCTGCCAATAAGGATGTGGTGATTGACAGAGTCGAAAGCCTTGGCCAGGTCAATGAATACGGCTGCACAGTAATGTCTCTTATCGATGACAGTTATGATATCGTTTAGGACCTTGAGCGTGGCTGAGGTGCACCCATGACCAGCTCTGTAACCAGATTGCATATCGGAAAAGGTATAGTGGGATTAACTTGGCTTTCGAAGACCTTATAAAAGCAGAGTAGGATAGATATAGGTCTGTAGCAGTTTGGGTCAAGAGTGTCTCCACCTTTGAAGAGGGGGATGACCGCAGCTGCTTTCCAGTCTTTGGGAATCTCAGACGACACAAAAGAGAGGTTTAACAGGCTAGTAATAGGGTTTGCTACAATGCTCTTCATCTCAGCCAACGTAAAAGGAGCATTCAATGCATCCTCCACCACTTCTCTCTGTTCCAGGACCCCAGGATGTTCTCCGCTGCCCCTCTTCTGTCAGATTATTTGAGCTGTGTACCTTGATAAATGCCTGAGCTAACATTTCTGTCTTCTCCATATCTCTCACTGCAACAGCCTCCCCACTTTTCTGCATAAGGAGATCCCAATCTCGTCTGACCCCACTCATCCTCTTAATTGCACTTGTGAGGTAAGTAACTGGTGAGGTAAATATTTATTCGCGTAAATATGAGACTGCAACAGCCCTTCAAATTTGGCAGTTTAGCACTGGCAAGGCAAATACCAGGGTGTTTTTTCTAGGCCAACCGACCACAAGATGGCGGTATTATTCCTTTTATGTTGTTTGTCATCTTACAAACGGTTGTGACTATATGTACGACCTGAAGTGACTTTTTGTAGCAGGTTAGGAGAGCATTTTAGCTAACCCTAACCCTTTTCCTAACCTTACCCTAAGTGTCCTAACCTGCTAATTATCCTACCCTGCTGTGTAAGTTCTCCTAACCTGCTAGGAAAAAGTAACTTCCGGTTGTAGCTGTACTCCCTCTAGTAAGAACCCAGCTATATCTATTGACTAAAAAGAGAAGACCTTAAAGACTTTGGATAGTAAAACATCATCTGTTTTTAGTAAATATATATGGCTACATGCAGGGGAGAGTGTAGTGCAGTGGCTCATATGGTTATCAATGCATAAAAGGCAATATGCATTGATAATGCACAACACACTATGGAAAAATACAAAAACACTTTCTTCAACCATTTAAAAAAGGTAATGGTTCCTTGTGAGTTTAATGATGCCTTCATGAACGATTGAACATAGGCGTCAGCTCCACAGCCTAATGAAACCATTCTGAAACTGTGGTATGGTATTTATTAAAGGATTGAAAGGGGATATAACTTATTTGACACAGAGTTGGGAAACAAAGCCGCTAAACTAGTTTCATATAACCTTCAAATAAACTAAATTTCATTATATATTTCAAGTAACTATTGCATACTACATGAAATATAGCCGATTTACATTGAGGTCCTTCTCTTTGGTTTTTAAAGGCATGTACATATATAAGTAGAGGTATTAGATATAAAGAGTATGCATATTAGATAGTGTGTAGAAGAAGATAGCAAGTAACGTTAGTGTTGATTGAGCTGCATGAGAGAATATTCTTAACAGTACAGTAGTACTGATATACAGGTAACTGCTAAAATAAAGGAAAAACCAACATAAAGTGTTTTAATAGGGCGTTGAGCCACTACGAGCTAGAACAGCTTCAATGCACTTTGGCATAGATTCTGCAGTCTTGAACTCTATTGGAGGGATGTAACACTATTTGTCCATGAGAAATTCCATCATTTGTTGTTTTTATTGATGGTGGTGGAAAAGGCTGCCTCAGGCCCTGCTCCAGAATCTCCCATAATTGGGTTGAGATCTGGTGACTGAGACGGCCATGGCATATGGTTTACATCGTTTTCATGCTCATCAAACATTCTGTGATCAATTGTGCCCTATGGATGGGGTCATTGTCATCCTATGGGGCATACCCATGGTAGCCAAAATAATGTCCTGTCCAGCATTTTTATACATGACCCTAAGCATGATGGGCTGTTTATTGCTTAATTAACACAGGAACCACACCTGTGTGGAAGCACCTGTTTTCAATATACTTATGTGCCTCTCATTTACTCAAGTGTTTCCATTACTTTGGCAGTTGCCTGTATCTTTGTGAGAGTAAGTGAATTATGATTGCATGTGTGTGTGTGTGTGTATACAATAGGCAGGTTTCCATTGACCCAGTTTTATTCTACACAAGCAATGTCGCAACATCGCGACGTGTAATGGAAACGGCAGATATAGGAGACATTTCAAAAGGTTGACAACATTTTAAACGGTTCGACAGCAGTGGATCTTTCTTTAGTCAAATGTAATTTATTGTTTAAGATTATGGTCAAAACAGTTTTGAAAAAATGATGATTGCCGAATCATTTTTAAGGTATGCAAGGAACGAGATGTCACCGTGTAACTATAAAACTCCATTCACAATATGTATAAAAATGTGTATGAGTATGGTGATTGACACCCCAACACCCCTAACCACGGCTCTGGCTGTTCTCTGTGAGACTGACAGAGGCCCTCTCCTCCCGCTGCCATTTTGGCCCTCTCACTACAGCGGAAGTCAATTGAATTGTATGTCTTTTTAACTACAGGCCTGTCGTAGAACATGAAGCCTCTAAGCCTGACCCCGACCATCCCACCCCTAACACACTGTCATTGTTACTCCTTGCGAGTTCCAGGGTGACTGAGGTAAAAACAAAGAATAAGAAAGAGAGTTAAGACTGTTCCTACCTTCACTCTGCACCAGCACAACCAAGCAGCAGCAAGCAATAATGCAAGAAACACCTAAACTTCCCCTGTTGACTTCCTACTCACTCTTTCTCTCTTGCGTTCTCTTTCTGTATATCTCCCTAATTATCTCTGCCTCTGTTGATTGACAAATCAATAAACCAGTAAATCAGACAAACTACCAATCATATCAATCTATTTCTCTTATCTATTTAGCCATCTACAATATGTAACGAGCCTCGATTAAGATTATCAGTTTTATAAAGTACCAGTGGTGTCAGTTTAGACAATGTTCACAGTAAAAGTGTAGTTTCCAGATGTAAAATTGTATGAACATGTATAGCCTATTTGACAAAATGCCTTATGTAGTCTCAAAACTAGGCAATAAAATATTTATTTCAAAGGCAGCATAGTAACTTCAAAATATAATTCAGAAAATCCAAATGAATTTAGTTATTAACTTGACCTGATATGAGACCTTGTGGCAAGAAGTGACATCCCAGGTAGTCAAATACTAACTAGACAACAATACTAAATGGCTCCTATATAGAGTGCCATTGGAAAGTATTCAGACCACTTTACTTTTTACACATTTTGTTACGTTACAGCCTTATTCTAAAATGTATTAAATAGTTTTTTCCCTCATCAATCTACATAAAATGACAAAGCAAAAACAGTTTTTTAGAAATTGTAGCTAATTTATAAAAAATAAAATACTGAAATATCACATTTACATAAGTACTCAGACCCTTTTCTCAGTACTTTGTTGAAGCACCTTTGGCAGCGATTACAGCCTCGAGTCGTCTTGGGTATGCCGCTACAAGGTTGGCATAACTGTATTTGGGAGGTTTCTCCCATTCTTCAACACAGATCCATTCAAGCTCTGTCAGGTTGGATGGGGAGTGTTGCATCACAGCTATTTTCAGGTCTCTCCACAGATGTTTGATCGGGTTCAAGTCCGGGCTCTGGCTGGGCCACTCAAGGACATTGAGACTTGTCCCGAAACCTCTCCTTAGTTGTCTTGGCTGTGTGCTTAGAGTCGTTGTCCTGTTGTAAGTTGACCCTTCACCCCAGTCTGAGGTCCTGAGTGCTCTGGAGCAGGTTTTCATCAAGGATCTTTCTGTACTTTGCTCCGTTCATCTTTGCCTCGATCCTGACTAGTCTCCCAGTCCCTGCCCCTGAAAAACATCCCCACAGCATGCTGCCACCACTATGCTTCACCATAGGGATGGTGCCAGGTTCACTCCAGATGTCATGCTTGGCATTCAGGCCAAAGAGTTAAATCTTGGTTCCATCAGACCAAAGAATCTTGTTTCTCATGGTCTGAGAGTCTTTAGGTGCCTTTTACCAAACTCCAAGCGGGCTGTCGTGCCTTTTACTGAGGAGTGGCTTCCGTTTGGCCACTTTACCATAAAGGCCTGATTGGTGGAGTGCTGCAGAGATGGTTGTCCATCTGGAAGGTTCTCCCATCTCCACAGAGGAACTCTAGAGCTCTGAGTGACTATCGGGTTCTTGGTCACCTCCCTTTGGCTGGGCGGCAAGCTCTAGGAAGAGTCTTGGTGGTTCCAAACTTCTTCCATTTAAGAATGATGGAAGCCAGTGTGTTCTTGGGGACATTCAATGCTGCAGAAATGTTTTGGTACCCTTCCCCAGATCTCTGCCTCGACAACAATCCTGTCTCAGAGCTCTACGGACAATTCCTTCGACCTCATGGCTTGTTTTTTTGCACTGACATGCACTGTCAACTGTGAGATCTCATACAGACAGGTGTGTCTTTCCAAATCATGTCTAATCAATTGAATTTACCACAGGTGAACTCCAATGAAGTGGTAGAAACATCTCAAGGATGGTCAATGGAAACAGGATGTACTTGAGCTCAATTTCGAGTATCATAGAAAAAGGTCTGAATACTTATGTAATTTTCAAAAAAACTGTTTTCACTTTGTCATTCTGGGGTATTTTGTGTAGATTGCGGAGAAAAAAATAATATTTAATCAATTTTAGAAAAAGGCTGTAAACTAACAAAATGTGGAAAAAGTCAAGGGTCTGAATACTTTCCGTAGGCACTGTATTATTGTTCTAAAAGCGCAGATTGAATCTTTCATTAAATCAGTTTGATTGAATATAACATGTTTTTATCATTTTGTGGTACAAATACACAATGTTACCAGTTGTAAATAAGTTGTTAAAATGAAAACGAGGAACAGTCAACAGTCAAACATGAAAACCATTTCACAAATCAATTGGAAGAAAAAGCTTCTCAAAATACCTTCTGTACCACATTTTCACATAGAAAGTGTTACAGAATAATGATGCAATTATGAACTATTTGTTCCATCTGTTCTGAGACATCATTAAATTTGTTTGTGGATCCGCAGGGTATGTGGGTACCACATATTGAGACACTGGACTCTCCCCTATGTGAGTTCTTTGATGTGACTTCATTTTGGAGCGCTGGGTGAAGCATTTCCCACACTGTGTGCACTCATAGGGCTTCTCCCCGGTGTGGACCAGAGCATGTCTGATCAAGTTGCACTGCTGGGTGAAACTCCTGCCACACTGTTCGCAAGAGTACGGTTTCTCTCCAGTGTGACTCCGGAGGTGTACTTTGAGCTCGCTGAAACGCTGGAAGCTCTTCCCACAGAAGGTGCAGCTGAAACGCCTCTCGGTGGTGCCGCCCGACCTCCACTGAGTCCTCATTCTCTTCACCATGTTAAAACTACTGCGACTCAGGCTGTATCCAGAGAAGGTGGAGGTGGTGGCCATGTTTGACCCTGTCATGCACTCACTCAATCTCACTGTTGCTTCTGAAGCCCTGTATTGATGCTGCCTTGGCTGTAGAGCTAAACTATTTCCTTCATTATTTGAGTTCAGCCTCTCACTGCTCTGTCCCTCTGGCATCTGTTGTCTAGTCTCATCAGCCAATGTCCTGACATGTCTTGTCATGTGTTTTGCTGCACTGAACATGTTAGCATGTGGTTTCCATATAGAAGAGTGAAGCGATGGCCCTACATCCCCTGTCATAGTAGGAACAGATGGCAGCCCACTATGAGATGGGAAAATTGAGATATTCTGAGAGTACTCTTCTGCAGAATGAAAGGAGAAATCTGGGTGGCCATCAGGGTCAGTATCTCTGCCTGGATCGACAGACGTCCACAGCTGCCCATCAGTCTCATCCATGACAAACAGGTCAGGTCCTGCCAGGGCTGTGGTCTGATCCAGCTCCTCCTCTTTCTCATTCTTCACCATCACTAGGTCTAGTGAGTCCTTGGCTGGCCGGTGCTGCTCTGTGCTGAACACCTCTGTAGATGCGAGCCGGGGTGTGCCTGGTTCCTCTGGACGATCAGAATTGGGGTAATGTTCCACTGAGTCTATGGGAGATATGTTGGGTTGTGTGATGAAGTCCTCATTACAGTGCCGTTGCTCAAAGGATGGTGGTTGCCCAGGCTTGGAACCAGATTCTAAAGATTTGGGGATGAACATAAAATAAACATTACAAAAGACCCTTAACAGCAAAACATGACTGCTTTAGAACTGACTGTGTCGGTGCGCTACATATGCCAGAACATAAAACACCAATGTAATTTGGAACGTGCAAACCACCACACCCAGACAGTCTTCCATAGACAGACAGAGCAGAAACCCTTATGGTCGTACCCACCCTCTCCAGTGATCCTGAGCTCTTCCTGAGAGTCAGTCTTCCACACATCCTCTGCTGTCTCCTCATCTTTGATCAGTATGGGTTCAGTCTCCACTCTCTGCTCCACATCTGTAGGCTGTAACAGGGACTGAGGTTATTACTCTGGACACACACCATATCTAACCCTTTTCATATTCATGAATCACACAAAAGTTATAAATTCTCTTGATAATCCAATATCAGAATTGATCTTAGTTGTAAAAGGTGATGTATCACACCTGGGGTTGAGAGTCCTCTTCAACAGCCAGCTCTTCGTCTCTGCACTGTGAGCTACTCCTCTGCTTGTTCAAAACAATCTTGACTGGATATGAAGATCTCTCTGACGCCATGGGGTAAAAACCTGGAAAATAATTATATTCAGTCAAATATTAGGGATAATCACACATTTCTTTATTTTTTTCAGTTGTACCATGGTGCAATCAAATATCTCTCAAGAACCCAAGGGGGCATACCCAGTTTACGAACCACAGCTGGCTCCATATGAACTACAATTCCGAATTCCGACATTTCTGGTTTCTCAATATACAGCCGGGTCCAACTTTCCTAAACTGCATTCAGTAATTTATCTTTTGTATTTGAAAAATGATTTCTCACTTATATTAAAGTCAAGTTCCAAATGTTTATAAAGAAAAATGGTATTGCGTGCGAGACATATTTGTTTTTCGAAAGAGCATTTGGGGAGCGTCGGGGAACACCTATGGAGCAAGATAGCTGCCAAAGGTTGAACGTTAGGATCGTCAGAAAAGTCATGCGTGAAACATGAAACGTAAACGTTACATTAGAAATGCACAAACCCCATGTTACGACTATGAATTAACATTTACGCGTCCAATTCTTACTTTACGTCTCCCTTTACTCGGTTACATATATTTTCTATACGTACAAACTTTTGTCAGTAATGTGGCATCTGCAAAGGACATGAACCCAACGTAGCTAGTGGAAGTTCCAAAATAAAAGTCTAGAGCTTGTTTTAGAACTGCATTAAATAACGACGTTATACCAGTAGAAGGCGTAGTATAGGCTTGGGCCTTCAGCAAATGACTTGTGTGAGAATGATAAAGAAACAGAAGAGCCTTGTCTACAATAACCACCTGAGCTGCAAAATTGAAAGCAAATATGATTTAGGCTAGGCCTATTCTGCTATCTAAATATGCCATGCTGTTGTGTGTTATTTAATGGCCATATAACTGCATATCATTCATTTCTTTATAGCCGCGTTGGGCTACTGTGGTGATCATGTAACCTAATGAATCACACTTTTTCCAGTATTCGGACTGTAGGCCTTATATTAAGAATTTAGACTGTTGTATTAGTGAATTCCACTCTGTATGTAGGCTTGTTATAGCCATTTGCGTTGCACAACCCCATCACGCAGAGGCTATATCCATATCAATACATGAGACAAAACAAAATATTGATTAAGTTTTGGCTATAACCTGTCCTGAACAAAATAGCCAAGGGGTCCCAAATGGTCAAGACTATTTATAGCCTATTCTTATTGCCAGATCTGTTTTCTCTATCAGCCACTGCACCTGCTTCTTCAACTATTTTGTTTAAAATGTATTTAGAGGCTATATTTAGAGGCCTGTGAGCTAGGGTCTCTTTTTAAGGGGAGCCTTATAATAAAAACAGTTAGAGTTCTGAAATAATTCCGCGCAAGACACCAGTACACACACACAATAACATACGCACTATACACCCACGTACACATGGATTTTGTGTTGTAGATATGTGATAGTAGAGTAGTAAATAAATACAGTCAACCAAATGATAGCTTAAATTGCAATGCCTAAAAGTTGAAAGCCTATTTTTTATTTGGATAGGCCTAAATTAAACATTGGATTATTAAAGTGATAGGTCAAAGAACTTTGGAGAATTTAAATAATTTTGTATACACAGATTTCAATAAACAAATGGATAAGACTGTTCTATTCTCTTTGATTTAGTTCCTATTGCAACTCAGACAAATTACTTAATGGATGACATACTGAACTGAATGAAGGATTAATTAAATGTTTAAATATCTTGGAATGACGAGTTGCACACATCATGCATGCTCTACACTTTATTTGGCTAGTAGGCAAATAGGCCTACATTAGGGTATAATGACACTATGGCTGCATGCCTCCAGAAGGGGTGCTTTTCCGAAGGCGCATGGTGTTGTGGTGCTGCATGGAGATCACAAGCTCTTCAACTAGAAAGCAGTGTCATGATGGAGGGAATAGCCTATGTGGAGACTACCTAAAACCACTGCATCAGAGTTATTGTAAAGTGTGGGATTAAGTTTATGCCAGTTTTAGCCTACGTTTAATCTCTCCCTTGTTCATTTTAAAGTGTATATGCTCATGACCCGATTCATACAAATCATGTACAATTATTTTTTATTCATATTAACCCCTCCTACCAAATGTTTGGCAAGATTTTCGGGATGAAGTAAATATCTAAATATTCTATAAATAAATATTTTGAGTGGCAAAGACTCCAGTGGTCATATTAATTAATTCATAGATTCACCAGACATCTATTATTGTTCTGTGTTTCATTAATCCTGGTACTACTGGTTATGATTCATTATTCCTGGTATCAAATCAAATCAAATTGTATTGGTCACATACACATGTTTAGCAGATGTTGTTGTAGGTGTAGGGAAATGCTTGTGCTTCTAGCTACGACAGTGTGGTAATATCTAACAAGTAATATCTAACAGTTTCACAACATATACCCAAAATACACGTAAATCTAAGTAAGGAATGGATTAAGAATATATATATACACATATGTCAGAGCGGCATTGGACTAAGATACAGTGGCATAGTATAGAGTACAGTATATACAGTGGGGCAAAAAAGTATTTAGTCAGCCACCAATTGTGCAAGTTCTCCAACTTAAAAAGATGAGAGAGGCCTGTAATTTTCATCATAGGTACACTTCAACTATGACAGACGAAATGAGAAAAAGAAATCCAGAAAATCACATTGTAGGATTTTTAATTTATTTATTTGCAAATTATGGTGGAAAATAAGTATTTGGTCAATAACAAAAGTTTATCTCAATACTTTGTTATATACCCTTTGTTGGCAATGACAGAGGTCAAACGTTTTCTGTAAGTCTTCACAAGGTTTTCACACACTGTTGCTGGTATTTTGGCCCATTCCTCCATGCAGATCTCCTCTAGAGCAGTGATGTTTTGGGGCTGTCGCTGGGCAACAGACTTTCAACTCCCTCCAAAGATTTTCTATGGGCTTGAGATCTGGAGACTGGCTAGGCCACTCCATGACCTTGAAATGCTTCTTACGAAGCCACTCCTTTGTTGCCCGGGCGGTGTGTTTGGGAGCATTGTCATGCTGAAAGACCCAGCCACGTTTCATCTTCAATGCCCTTGCTGATGGAAGGAGGTTTTCACTCAAAATCTCACGATACATGGCCCCATTCATTCTTTCCTTTACACGGATCAGTCGTCCTGGTTCCTTTGCAGAAAAACAGCCCCAAAGCATGATGTTTCCACCCCCATGCTTCACAGTAGGTATGGTGTTCTTTGGATGCAACTCAGCATTCTTTGTCCTCCAAACACGATTTAGTTGAGTTTTTACCAAAAAGTTCTATTTTGGTTTCATCTGACCATATGACATTCTCCCAATCCTCATCTGGATCATCCAAATGCTCTCTAGCAAACTTCAGACGGGCCTGAACATGTACTGGCTTAAGCAGGGGACACGTCTGGCACTGCAGGATTTGAGTCCCTGGCGGCGTAGTGTGTTACTGATGGTAGGCTTTGTTACTTTGGTCCCAGCTCTCTGCAGGTCATTCACTAGGTCCCCGTGTGGTTCTGGGATTTTTGCTCACCGTTCTTGTGATCATTTTGACCCCACGGGTGAGATCTTGCGTGGAGCCCCAGATTGAGGAAGATTATCAGTGGTCTTGTATGTCTTCCATTTCCTAATAATTGCTCCCACAGTTGATTTCTTCAAACCAAGCTGCTTACCTATTGCAGATTCAGTCTTCCCAACCTGGTGCAGGTCTACAATTTTGTTTCTGGTGTCCTTTGACAGCTCTTTGGTCTTGGCCATAGTGGAGTTTGGAGTGTGACTGTTTGAGGTTGTGGACAGGTGTCTTTTATACTGATAACAAGTTCAAACAGGTGCCATTAATACAGGTAACGAGTGGAGGACAGAGGAGCCTCTTAAAGAAGAAGTTACAGGTCTGTGAGAGCCAGAAATCTTGCTTGTTTGTATGTG
Source organism: Brachymystax lenok tsinlingensis (assembly GCA_030435695.1). NCBI lineage: Eukaryota > Metazoa > Chordata > Actinopteri > Salmoniformes > Salmonidae > Brachymystax > Brachymystax lenok. Next base: position 31,552,965 of record CM059788.1, read on the forward strand.
ACCAAATACTTATTTTCCACCATAATTTGCAAATAAATTCATAAAAAATCCTACAATGTGATTTTCTGGATTTTCTTTCCTCATTTTGTCTGTCATAGTTGAAGTGTACCTATGATGAAAATTACAGGCCTCTCATCTTTTTAAGTGAGAGAACTTGCACAATTGGTGGCTGACTAAATACTTTTTTGCCCCACTGTACATATGAGATGGGTGATGCAATATTTACACACAATTAAAGTGACTAAGATACCGTAGAATAGTACAGAGTACAGTTTACACATATGAGATGAGTAATGCAAGATACTGAGACATTATTAAAGTGGCTAGTGTTTCATTTCCTTAAAGTGGCCAGTGATTCCTAATCTATGTCTATAGGCAGTTGCCTCTGATGTGCTAGTGATTGCTGTTTAGCAGTCTAATGGCCTTGAGATAGAAGCTGTCTCTCGGTCCCAGCCTTGATGCACCTGTACTGACCTCGCCTTCTGGATGATAGTGGGGTGAACAGGCAGTGGCTCGGGTGGTTGATGTCCTTGATGATCTTTTTGGCCTTCCTATGGCCTCGAGTGCTGAAGGTGTCCAGGAGGGCAGGAAGTTTGCCCCAGGTAATGCACTAGGCAGACCGCACCACCCTCTGGAGAGCTTTGCGGTTGTGGGCGGTGCAGTTGCCGTACCAGGCGGTGATACAGCCCGACAGGATGCTCTCAATTGTGCATCTGTAAAAGCTTGTGAGGGTTTTAGGTGTTAAGACAAATTTCTTCAGCCTCCTGAGGTTAAAGAGGCCCTGTTGCGCCTTCTTCACCACACTGTCTGTGTGGGTGGACCATTTCAATTCATCAGTGATGTGTACGCCGAGGAACTTAAAGCTTTCCACCTTTTCCACTGCGGTCCCATCGATGTTGATAGGGGGGGGTGCTCCCTCTGCTGTTTCCTGAAGTCCACGATCATCTCCTTAGTTTTGTTGACGTTGAATGAGAGGTTATTTTCCTGGCACCACACTCCCAGAGCTCTCACCTCCTCCCTGTAGGCTGTCTGATCGTTGTTGGTAATCAAGCCTACTATTGTTGTGTCGTCTGCAAACTTGATGATTGAGTTGGAGGCGTGCTTGGCCACGCAGTCATGGGTGAACAGGGAGTACAGGAGGGGGCTGAGCACGCACCCTTGTGGGGCCCCAGTGTTGAGGATCAGCGAAGAGGTGTTGTTTCCAACCTTTACCACCTGGGGGCGACCCGTCAGGAAGTCCAGGACACAGTTGCACAGGGCGGGGTTCAGACCCAGGGCCTCGAGCTTGATGATGAGCTTGGAGGGTACTATGGTGTTGAATGCTGAGCTATAGTCAATGAACAGCATTCTTACATAGGTATGACGCTTGTCCAGATGGGACAGGGCAGTCTGGTGGCGATTGCATCGTATGTGGATCTATTGGGGCAGTAAGCAAATTGAAGTCGGTCTAGTGTGGCAGGTAAGGTGGAGGTGATATGATCCTTGACTAGTCTCTCAAAGCATTTCAAGATGACAGAGGTGAGTGCTACGGGGCAATAGTAATTTAGTTCAATTACTTTTGCTTTCTTAGGTACAGGGACAATGGTGGCCATCTTGAAGCATGTGGGGACAACAGACTGGGATAGGGAGAGATTGAATATATCTGTGAACACAACAGCCAGCTGGTATGCGCATGCTCTGAGGACGCGGTTAGGGATACCTTCTGGGCCGGCAGCCTTGCGATTGTTAACACGCTTAAATGTCTTACTCACGTCGGCCACGGAGAAGGAGAGCCCCCAGTCCTTGATAGCGGGCCGCGTCGGTGGAACTGTATTATTCTCAAAACGAGCGAAGAAGATGTTCAGCCTGTCCGGAAGCAAGACGTCGGTGTCCGCAACGTGGCTGGTTTTCCTTTTAAAATCCATGATTGTCTGTAGACCATGCAACATACGTCTCGTGTCTGAGCCGTTGAACCGGGACTCAACTTTGTCCCTATACCAACGTTTATCCTGTTTGATTGGTATATACTAATGGTTATGATTCATTATTCCTGGTATATACTACCAGTTATGATTCATTATTCCTGGTAGATACAACTGGTTATGATTGCAGACAGAGCCCAGAGAATGGGATGGTGCAATATTGAATGAGTCATATTTTGATAGGGTGCATGCATGGAAATCTTAATGTCATGCCTATGCTGTACACCTAGCGGACTGAAACTTCATAATACAGCTAGTGCTATTTATTACATTAGTTACCTAAAGTTGAAGTAAACTCAACTGAGGAGTAATAAGAGAATGGAGACTTTTAACTCGTTTTTTTTTATACTGTGTTATGCTTGTTCGCGTAGCACTCCTCACAAGCCGTTTGGTGTACGTTTTTTTGTTGGTGAGATGAAACTGCCAAAACTCTGAAAGCTATTATTGTACGTCAGAACTGCAGCACAAAATTTGTTCAAGCCTAAAATGTTTGTCCGTAATCTTATCATGGTGTTTGTATGTTCACAGATTAAATTTCATGTTTACGTTTCAGGCATGGCTTTTCTTATGATCCTAACAATTTACGTATTGATTATATTACGATCTTAACGATACGTACGTTCAACCTTTCGGCAGGTATCTCGCTACATAAATGCACCTCAGGCGGCAGACAGCTTCGTGAATAGTCTACAATATTTAACATTTCCATCTATTGCAGGGATGGGCAACTTTGATGGGGTGGGGGATACATAAAATCTGAACTCATCATGAGGGGCTGCAGTGGCTGGCGGGTCTGCGCATCCACATCTACACATGCAGTTAGCATTTTGCCATAAGGTGGAGAGAAATGTATGCAGTTTTTAATATGATATCTGAGCGAGAGTGACTAACAAAATCAATGCGGATCCAATCGGTATTCAACCATGATTTAGATAAAAAAAAGATTGCAGTCAGAGTGCAGAATAACTGCAGTATAAATGTAGTTAGAATGCAGTATAACTGCACTATGCTGCAAATACTGCGTCCAAAATAACACTTTTTTGCTGCAGTAATTTTGCAATTACTGCACACAAAATACCACAGTTGACTCCAGTTACTGCACTTTTACTGCACTTTGAAAACTGCAATCTTCTTTTGTAAGTTTCTGGCTAGACTAATTCTAAAAAAATGTTAGCTGACATGGGCTGATTAAGTGACAGTCAGTGACTGACATAAGAGAAAACTGCTGATGCACAACTCAATTTCACCGTGTGTATTCTACTATTCTAACTCAAAAGTAAATTGAGACCCCGCGAGTTGTCCATCCGTGGTCTATTGAAGGTGCTAGCAATCAAATTACCATGAATAAGACGTCATCAACTACCTTTTCTCCTGACTCGTGTTTTCTTCAGCTCGCTCTCCATCATTTGACACTTCCTTTTCAGTAAATCAATATCTCGCTGGCTTTGGGTAATTTCTAAACGTATAACTGCACAGCTATCATCTACACGTTGGTTTATTTCTGCTACAGCTGCTTTAGCTAGAACCTCCATTAAGGAGACCAACTGCGCCTGAAAATTGCAGCTGGCCATCTTGGATTAAGTAAATAGTCTACAAATCTCGAGCCAATGTCCAATAAACAATCCGTTAATTTCAATTTCTCACACTATGATAAATGTTATTTGCCCAATTTGGCATTTGTTAAGAGATCGATTGAAGCAATAGATGTTGATAAATTCCAACAATGTTCAAAAGGGAGATACGTGCGCAATCGGACTTCCGTTCAACTTGTGACGTAAGTGTTTATTACCGTAAATACGAGACCGCAAAAGCCCTTCAAAATGGGCCGAGTTTAGCATTGGCAAGTCAAATACCAGAGTGTATAGGCCAGCCATATCTATCGACTAAAAAAATGATACGTTAAAGTCCAGTGGCTCACATGGTTAGAACTGAATAGAATGTTATATGCATTTATAATGCACAACACACTGTGGTAAAATACAAAAACACTTTATTCAACCATTATTAAAAGTTATGGTTCCTTATGAGTCTGAAAATGTGGTATAGTATTTTTTAAAGGGATATAACTTGTTTGACACAGCTGCGGATCAAGGACAATAATCTAGTTTCATGTAAACTTCAAATAATATTCATTATAGCTGATTTACATTGAGGTTCTTCACTTAGGGTTTTTAAGGCACATACATATATAAGTAGAGGTATTAGATATAAAGAGTATGCATATTAGATAGTGTGTAGAAGATAGCATTGATGGAGCTGGCTGAGAGAATATGCATAAAATTACAGTAGTATTGACATATCCGTGTGAGAGTTAATTAATTATGATTGGATATGTATGGAGCAGTGTGTGTATACAATGGACTGTGTGTGTACACTGGGTGGTTATTCTCTCCAGGAGAGGAAGTAGAGCTGGCCCAGTGCATCGCCACACACCAGTTCACTGGAGCAGTGTGGGTTCAACTCCAAGACCAGAACAGGACCCGCAGACACAAACACACCCACCTGTACAGAGTTAGAGAGAGATGGAGTGTAAGCATATATAAACAAAAAGTGCATTGGTCTGACTTTTCATCCATTCTTGATTAAATCATTTGAGTATGTGGAAATTGAAGAAAATTACATGCACCTGTTTCTTGGTGTTTCTGTCCCACAGTTTTGTCATGGGATGCTGAGATCATCGTGCTGTTGAGTCGCAGTACACTGATCCTGTCACTGTGTGCCTAGGGAAAATCAATCAAAATAATAATCTTCAGTTTCATCAGAGGAAAAGGCAGAGATCTTACAGGTGTCCTGCTGCTCCAGGAGTTGATGTTTTGTGGCTGCTTGAACCACGTTTCCCTTGGAATCTCCACACACCAACAACTCTGGAGACAGGACACCGAATAACATTGCTGTTAATAAATTATTCATTTAACAACTTGTTTACAGATGCTTCACAATATGTATCAAAATGTGTATGATTATGCTGATGGTCACCCTGACACCCCAAACCACGGCTCTGGCTGTTCTTTGTGACTGATAGAGGACCTCTCCTCCCTGCCTCTCTTGGCTATTTTGGCCTTCTCACTACAGCAGACGTTAATTGAATTGTACGTCGTTCTGACTGCACCCCTGTCGTAGATCATGAACCTTCTGAGCCTGACCCCACCACCTCTCCATCGCCCTCCTACCATTCCACCCCTAACACACTGTCACTGTTACTCCTCTCAAGTTTCAGAGTGAGTTTGAGGTATAAACAAGAATGAGAAAGAGTAAGAAAAGGAGTTGACTGTTCCTACCTTCACTCTGCACCGGCACAACCAAGCAGCAGCAAGCGAAGACGTAAGAAACCACTAAACTTGCCCTGTTGACTTCCTGAGTCTCTTTTTTTCTCTCTCGCATTCTCCCCCATTATCTCCGCCTCTGTTGATTGGCAAATCAACGAACCAGTAAATCCTACAAACTACCAATCAATTTCTCTCATCTATTTAGCAATCTACAGTATCTAATGATCTTTGATTTAGATGACCAGTTTTATACAGTACCAGTGGTGTCAGCTTAGATATGAGACTGTCACTTGTGGCAAGACGTGACATCCCAAATAGCCAAACACTACTTGAATTCCAAGAGTGTGCAAAGCTGTCATCAAGGCAAAGGTTGGCTGCTTTGAAGAATCTCAAATCTAAAATATATTTTTTGGTAACTACTTTTTTGGTAACTACATGATTCCATATGTGTTACTTCATAGTTTTGATGTATTCACTATTTTTCTACAATGTAGAAAATAGTAAAAATAAAGACAAACCCTGGAATGAGTAGGTGTGTCCAAACCTTAGACTGGTACTTTATATGCAGATGAAGTCGGAAGTTTACATACACTTAGGTTGGAGTCATTACAACTAGTTTTTCAACAACTCCACAAATTTCTTGTTAATAAACTATTGTTTTGGCAAGTCGGTTAGGACATCTATTTGTGCATGACTCAAGTAATTTTTCCGGATTATTTCACTTATAATTCACTGTATCACAATTCCAGTGGGTCAGAAGTTTACATACACTAAGTTGACTGTGCCTTTAAACAGCTTGGAAAATTCCAGAAAATGATGTCATGGCTTTAGAAGCTTCTGATAGGCTAATTTACATAATTTGAGTCAATTGGAGGTGTACCTGTGGATGTATTTCAATTCTGAGAGACCTCAGAAAAGGAATTGTAGACCTCCACAAGTCTAGTTCATCCTTGGGAGCAATTTCCAAACGCCTGAAGGTACCACGTTCAACAATAGTACGCAAGTATAAACACCATGAGACCACGCAGCCATCATACCGGTCAGGAAGGAGACGCGTTCTGTCTCCTAGAGATGAACGTACTTTGGTGCGAAAAGTGCAAATCAATCCCAGAGCAACAGCAAAGGACCTTGTGAAGATGCTGGAGGAAACAGGTACAAAAGTATCTATTTACACAGTAAAACAAGTCCTATATCGACATAACCTGAAAGCACGCTCAGCAAGGAAGGAACCACTGCTCCAAAACCACCATAAAAAAAAACAGACTACGGTTTGCAACTGCAAATGGGGACAAAGATCGTACTTTTTGGAGAAATGTCCTCTGGTCTGATGAAACAAAAATAGAACTGTCTGTCTATAATGACCATCGTTATGTTTGGAGGAAAAAGGGGGAGGCTTGCAAGCCGAAGAACACCATCCCAACTGTGAAGCGCGTGGGGTGGCAGCATCATTCCATCATGAGGATGGACAATTATGTGGATATATTGAAGCAACATCACAAGACATCAGTCAGGAAGTTAAAGCTTGGTCGCAAATGGGTCTTCCAAATGGACAATGACCCCAAGCATACTTCCAAAGTTGTGGCAAAATGGCTTAAGGACAACAAAGTCAAGGTATTGGAGTGGCCATCACAAAGCCCTGACCTCAATACTATAGAAAATGTGTGGGCAGAACTGAAAAAGTGTGTGCAAGCAAGGAGGCCTACAAACCTGACTCAGTTACACCAGCTCTGTCAGGAGGAATGGGACAAAACTCACCCAACTTATTGTGGGGAAGCTTGTGGAACGCTACCCGAAATGTTTGACCCAAGTTAAACAATTTAAAGGCAATGCTATTGTAATACGGTGGGTGTAGCTGGTGTAGGAAGTCAGGCGCAGGAAAGCAGAGATGAGTGTACTAAGTAACTTTACTTAGGCAAAAGTACAAAATACAAGTACAAAATACCGGCTGAACAAAGCACGGGTGAAAACATAACAAACCCGGCGTAATACAACATGCCCAAAACAAACAATTCCCCACACAGGCATGGGGGGAACTAAGGGTTAAATAGACAACAGTAATGAGGGAAAATGAAAACCAGGTGTGTGAAAAAACAAAACAAAACAAATGGAAATTGAAAAGTGGATCGACGATGGCTAGAAGACCGGTGACGTCGACCGCCGACACCTCCATAATGGATAATAACTGCACCTGAAAATTGCAGCCCACCATCTTGTCCAGCCCAAAATACAGATTTCTATTCTATATTTGAAGTAAAAAGTCTACAATTTCCAAGCTAATGCGCAATAAACAGTTCGTATATGTTGCTAAATGACAACAATGTAGAGAAGTGGGAGATGCATGAGCAATTGCAATCACACTTCAGATAAACTCGTGATGCAAGTATTTATTACCGTAAATATGAGACTGCAACAGCCGTTGAAATTTCTTAGAATTAGCACTGGCAAGGCAAATACTGTACCAGAGTATATTCTAGTCTGAATTTACAGTGTAGCCATATCTATTGACTAAAAAATAAGACACTTTACTATCTGAATAAATACTTCAGATTGTAAAACATCTTGTGTTTTTAGCCAAAAGATATGGCCACATGAAGGGGAGAGTGCAGTGCAATGCAGTGGCTCACATGGTTATCAAGCATAAAAGGCTATAATGCACGACACACTGTGGTGAAACGTAAAATACAGAAACACTTTCTTCAACCATTCATAAAAACAAATTGTTTATGTATGATCAAATATTGTAATTTCCATTCTCATCAACACAACCTAAAGAAACCCGTCTGAAAATGTGGTATGGTATTTATTAAAGGATAGAAAACGGTATAACTGATGAAAATGTCCGGAATCAACGCAATTGCACATTAGATGAGGCATTCTCAGTAGGAGGAGCCTAGTATTTCTTGCTTACGGCATTCAATTGACAAAACCGTACATTCTAAATACTTTGTAATACGATTAGTACACAGTATGCAGTTTAAGTAATTGTTAAAAGAAAAACTATGCAATTATGAACTATTTATTCCATCTGGTCTGAGACAACATTAAACTTGTGTGTGGATCCCCAGGGTATGAGGGTACCACGTATTGAGAGACTGGACCCTCCCCTATGTGAGTTCTTTGATGTGACTTCATTTTGGAGCGCTGGGTGAAGCATTTCCCACACTGTGTGCACTCGTAGGGCTTCTCCCCGGTGTGGACCAGAGCATGTCTGATCAGGTTGCACTGTTTGGTGAAACTCTTGCCACACTGTTCGCAGGTGTACGGTTTCTCTCCGGTGTGACTCCGGAGGTGTACTTTGAGCTGGCAGAGACGCTGGAAGCTCTTCCCACAGAAGGTGCAGCTGAAACGCCTCTCGGTGGTGCCGCCCGACCTCCACTGAGTCCTCATTCTCTTCACCATGTTAAAACTACTGCGACTCAGGCTGTATCCAGAGAAGGTGGAGGTGGTGGCCATGTTTGACCCTGTCATGCACTCACTCAATCTCACTGTTGCTTCTGAAGCCCTGTATTGATGCAGTCTTGGCTGTAGTGCTAAACTATTTCCTTCATTACTTGAGTTCAGCATCTCACTACTCTGCCCCTCTGGGATCTGTTGTCTAGTCTCATCAGCCAATGTCCTGACATGTCTTTTCATGTGTGCTGCTGCACTGAACATATTAGCATGTGGTTTCCATATAGAAGAGTGAAGTGATGGCCCCACTTCATCTGTCATAGTAGGAACGGATGGCAGCCCACTATGAGATGGGAAAATTGAGATATTCTGAGAGTACTCTTCTGTGGAATGAAAAGAGAAATCTGGGTGGCCATCAGGGTCAGTATCTCTGCCTGGATCCACAGAGGTCCACAGCTGCCCATCAGTCTCATCCATGACAAACAGGTCAGGTCCTGCCAGGGTCGTTGTCGGATCTAACTCCTCTTTCTCATTCTTCACCATCACTAGGTCTAGTGAGTCCTCGTCCGGCCGGTGCTGCTCTGTGCTGAACATCTCTGTAGATGCGAGCCGGAGTGTGCCTGGTTCCTCTGGACGATCAGAATAGGGGTAATGTTCCACTGAGTCTCTGGGAGATATGTTGGGTTGTGTGATGAAGTCCTCATCACAGCGCCGTTGCTCAAAGGATGGTGGTTGCCCAGGCTTGGAACCAGATTCTAAAGATTTGGGGATCAACATAAATTAAACATTACAAAAGACCCTTAACAGCAAAACATGCTTTAGAACTGACTGTGTCGGTGCGCTACATATGCCAGAACATAAAACACCAATGTAGCAATTTGGAACGTGCAAACCACCACACCCAGACAGTCTTCCATAGACAGACAGAGCAGAAACCCTTATGGTCGTACCCACCCTCTCCAGTGATCCTAAGCTCTTCCTGAGAGTCAGTCTTCCACACATCCTCTGCTGTCTCCTCATCTTTGATCAGTATGGGTTCAGTCTCCACTCTCTGCTCCACATCTGTAGGCTGTAACAGGGACTGAGGTTATTTCTCCTGATATTCCAATAACAAAATTGATCCAAGAGGTTAGTTCTCTGTAATTGTAAAAGGTGATGTATCACACCTGGGGTTGAGAGTCCTCTTCAACAGCCAGCTCTTCGTCTCTGCACTGTGAGCTACTCCTCTGCTTGTTCGAAACAATCTTGACTGGATATGAAGATTTCTCTGATGCCATGGGGTAAAAACCTGGAAAATAATTATATTCAGTCAAATATTAGGGCTATTCACACATTTGGGTTTTGCATATGCAATCAATTTACCATGAATAATAACACATCAACTACCCTTTCTTCTGCGCGTTTTCTTCAGCTCGCTCTCCATTATTTGACACTTCCTTTTCAATACATCAATATCTCGCTGGCTTTGGGTCATTTCCAAACGTATAACAGCACAACTATCATCTACACGTTTGTTTATTTCTGTTACAGCTGCTTTAGCCAATACTTCCATAATGGATACAAACTGCGCCTGAAAATTGCAGCTGGCCATCTTGTCCAGCCCAAATTACAGATTTGTATTCTCTGTTTTAAGTAAATAGTTTACTATTTAAGTAAGCTAATGTGCAATAAACAATCCGCAGATATTGCTAAATAACAACAATGTAGTGGAAGATGAGTGCGCAATTTCAGTAGCACTTCCGTTAAACTCTTGACGCAAGTATTTATTACCGTAAATATGAGACTGCAACAGCCCTTCAAATTGTTAGAATTAGCACTGGCAAGGCAAATACCAGGGTCGATTCCAGTCTGCATTTACAGTGTAGGGTAGCCATCTCTATTGACAAAAAAAGAACACGTTTTACTTTCTGAATAAGAAAATCAGATTGTAAAACGTCGTGTTTTTTGCCAATAGATATGGCTACATGTAGGGGAGAGGGCAATGCAGTGGCTCACATGGTTATTAATGCATAAAAAGGCTATCAATACATAATGCATGATTCACTGTGGTAAAACGTAAAATATAAAAACTCATGATTTATATATGATAAAATATTGCCATTAATATTATCATCTACACTCTCATCGACACAACCTTATGAAACCATTCTGAAAATGTGGTATGGTATTTATTAAAGGATAGAAAAAGGTTGGAGAACAAAGATGATAAACTATTTTCATGTAAACTTCAAATAAACTTCATTTCATATATTTCAAGTAACTATTGCATACTATATGCATTATAGCTGATTTGCATTCAGAGGTTCTTCTCAGGGTTTTTTAGGCACAGTGCTTTCAGAAAGTATTCATACCCCTTGACTTATTCCACATTTTGTTGTGTTACAGCCCAAATTTAAAATGGATTAAATATATTTACTTCTCACCCATTTACACACAATACCCCATAATGACAAAGTGAAAACATGATTTTAGAAATGTTTTAAAATGTATTGAAAAATAAAAACGGAAATATCTTATTTACATAAGTAATCACACCCCTGAGAATCACCTTTGCCAGCGATTACAGCTGTGAGTCTTTCTGGGTAAGTCTTTAAGAGCTTTGCACACCTGGATTGTACAATATTTGCCCATTATTCTTTTCAAAATTCTTCAAGCGCTGTCAAATTGGTTGTTGTTCATTGCTAGACAACCATTGTCAAGTCTTGCCATAGACTTTCAAGCAGATTTAAGTCAAAACTGTAACTTGGCCACTCAGGAACATTCACTGTTTTCTTGGTAAACAACTCCAGTGTAGATGGATCTCAATTTAATCAATTTTAAATTTAGGCTGTAACACAACAAAATGTTTTATATGATGCGACAGTACAGAATGTCAGCCTTATATTTTATGTTTTTCCATTTAGAAATGAATGCATTTTATGCATCTAGTCCCCCCATTTGAAGGTGTCTTAAGTATTTGGACAAATTCAATTATAGTCTATTACTATTACTACATAGATAAAGTGCATTCATTTATAAACAGTAAGACAGATATTTATGAAAATATCCTCAAATAAAAGGTGAAATTCTGTACTGTCACCTCATATAATTTTTTAAATCTCAAATCCAGAATGCTGGAGTACAAAGCCAAATTAAATATTTTAGCTTCACTGTCAAAGTAAATACAGTTGAAGTCGGAAGTTAACATACACTTAGGTTGGAGCCATTAAAACTAGTTTTTTCAACCACTCCACAAATTTCTTGTTAACAAACTATAGATTTGGCAAGTCAGTCAGGACTTCTTTGTGCATGACACAAGTAATTTTTCCAACAATTGTTTATAGACAGATTATTTAACTCACTGTATCACAATTCCAGTGGGTCAGAAGTTTACAAACACAAAGTTGACTGTGCCTGTTAACAGCTTGGAAAATTCCAGAAAATGATGTCATGGCTTTAGAAGCTTCTGATAGGCTAATTGACATCATTTCAGTCAATTGGAAGAGTACCTGTGGATGTATTTCAAGGCCTCCCTTCAAACTCAGTGCCTCTTTGCTTGACATCATTGGAAAATAAAAAAAATCAGCCAAGACATCAGAAAAAAAATGTAGACCTCCACAAGTCTGGTTCATCCTTGGGAGCAATTTCCAAACGCCTGAAGGTACCATGTTCATCTGTACTAACAATAGTACGCAAGTATAAACACCATGGGACCATGCAGCCGTCATACCGCTCAGGAAGGAGACGCGTTCTGTCTCCTAGAGATGAACGTACTTTGGTGCGAAAAGTGCAAATCAATCCCAGAACAACAGCAAAGGACCTTGTGAAGATGCTGGAGGAAACAGCTACAAAATTATCTATATCCACAGTAAAACGAGTCCTATATCGATGTAACCTAAAAGGCCGCTCAGCAAGGAAGAAGCCACTGCTCCAAAACCGCCATAAAAAAGCCAGACTACAGTTTGCAACTGCACATCGGGTCGTACTTTTTGGAGAAATGTCCTCTGGTCTGATGAAACAAAAATAGAACTGTTTGGCCATAATGACCATCATTATGTTTGGGGGAAAAAGGGGGAGGCTTGCAAGCCGAACACAACCATCCCAACCGTGAAGCACGGGGGTGGCAGTATCATGTTGTGGGGGTGCTTTGCTGCAGGAGGGACTGATGCAAAATAGATGGCATCATGAGGTAGGAAAATTATGTGGATATATTGAAGCAACATCTCAAGACCAGTCAGGAAGTTAAAGCTTGGTCGCAATGGGTCTTCCAAATGGACAATGACCCCAAGCATACTTCCAAAGTTGTATTAAAATGGCTTAAGGACATCAAAGTCGAGGTATTGGAGTGGCCATCACAAAGCCCTGACCTCAATCCCATAGAACATTTTTGGGCAGAACTGAAAAAGTGTGTGCGAGCAAGGAGGCCTACAAACCTGACTCACTTACAACAGCTCTGTCAGGAGGAATGGGCCACAATTTACCCAGCTTATTGTGGGAAGCTTGTGGAAGGCTACCCAAAACATTTGACCCAAGGGAAACAATTTAAAGGCAATGCTACCAAATACTAACTGAGTGTATGTAAACTTCTGACCCACTGGGAATGTGATGAAATAAATAAAAGCTGAAATAAATAATTCTCTCTACTATTATTCTGACATTTCACATTCTTAAAATAAGTGGTGATCCTAACTGACCTAAGACAGGGAATTTGTACTAGGATTAAATGTCAGGAATTGTGAAAAACTGAGTTTAAATATATTTGGCTAAGGTGTATGTAAACTTCTGACTTCAACTGTACATAGGGGAGTGTATTATTGATCTAAAACCGCAGATTTACTCTTTAATTAAATACATTTTATTGAATATAACATGTTTTTTACGATTGTGGTAGCAATACAATGTTACCAGCTGTAAATAAATCAGTTAATAAAATAAAAGTGATGATCCGTTAACAGTCAAATATAAAAACCATTTCACAAATCAATTAGGAGAAAAATCTTGTCAAAATGTCCCAAGATATCTTCCTTACTATACATTCCCATAGAAATTTCAATTATGTTCCTATTTGTTCTGAGACTACATTAAACTTGTGTGTGGATCCCCAGGGCATGCGGGTACCATGTATTGAGACACTGCACTCTCTCCTAAGTGAGTTCTCTGATGTGACGTCATCTTGGAGCGCTGAGTGAAGCACTTCCCACACTGTGTGCACTCGAAGGGCTTCTCCCCGCTGTGGACCAGAGCATGTCTGATCAGGTTGCACTGCTTGGTGAAACTCTTGCCACACTGTTCACAGGTGTACGGTTTCTCTCCGGTGTGACTCCGGAGGTGTTCTTTTAGCTGCCAGAATCGCTGGAAGCTCTTCCCACAGAAGGTGCAGCTGAAACGCCTCTCGGTGGTGCTGCCAGAACTCCACTGAGTCCTCATTCTCTTCACCATGTTAAAACTACTGCGACTCAGGCTGTATCCAGAGAAGGTGGATGTGGTGGCCATGTTTGACCCTGTCGTGCACTCACTCAATCTCACTGTTGCTTCTGAAGCCCTGTATTGATGCTGCCTTGGCTGTAGAGCTAAACTATTTCCTTCATTATTTGAGTTCAGCATCTCACTGCTCTGTCCCTCTGGCATCTGTTGTCTAGTCTCATCAGCCAATGTCCTGACATGTCTTTTCCTGTGTGCTGCTGCACTGAACATGTTAGCATGTGGTTTCACAATAGAATAGTGAAGCGATGGCCCGACATCATGAGATGGGAAAATTGAGATATTCTGAGAGTACTCTTCTGTTGCATGAAAGGTGAAATCTGGGTGGACATCAGGGTCAGTATCTCTGCCTGGATCGACAGATCCACAGATGCCCATCAGTGTCATCCATGACAAACTGGTCAGGTCCTGCCAGGGCCGTGGTCTGATCTAACTCCTCCTCTTTCTCATCCTTCACCATCACTAGGTCTAGTGAGTCCTTGTTCTTGGCTGGCCGGTGCTGCTCTGTACTGAACACCTCCGTAGATGCGAGCCGGGGGTGTGCCTGGTTCCTCTGGACTATCAGAATTTGGGTAATGTTCCACTGAGTCTTCGGGAGATATGTTGGGTTGTGTGATGAAGTCCTCATCACAGTTCCATTGGTCAAAGAATGGTGGTTGCCCAGGCTTTGAACCGGACTCTAAAGAAATTGGGATAAACATAAAATAAACATTACAAAATACCTTTAAAGAGACACTTTTGGATTTTGTCAATGAGGCCCTTTATCTACTTCCCTAGAGTCAGATGATCTTGTGGATAAAAATGTGTATGTATCTGTGTCCAGTATTAAGGAAGTTAGAGGTAGTTTTGCGAGACAATGCTAACTAGCGTTAGCGCAATGACTGGAAGTCTATGATTATCTACTACTGTAGCATACTAGAAGATACCCAGAGACTTCCAGTCATTGTGCTAATGCTGGTTAGCATTGGCTTGCAAAACTACTTTAACTTCCTTCATACTGGATAGAGACAAAAAAATGGTACCCACGAATTCATCTGACTCTGGGGAAGTAGGTAAAGGGCAAAATTCCGAAGTATCCCTTTAACAGTTGCATACCATGTCTGCTTTAGGACTGACTGTGTCTGTACGTTGGCTCCATAGGCTAACATAAAACACTGAACATCAATGTAGCCATTTGAAACGTGCATACCAGCACACACACACAGTCTTCCACAGACAGACAGAGCAGAACCCCTTATGGTCACACCCACCCTCTCCAGTGATCCTGAGCTCTTCCTGAGGGTCAGTCTTCCACACATCCTCTGCTGTCTCCTCATCTTTTATCAGTATGAGTTCAGTCTTCACTCCCTGCTCCACATCGGTAGACTAACAGGGGACTGAGGTTATTACTCTGGAAACACAGCATATCTAACACTTTTCATACTCATGAATCACACAAAAGTACATTCTCCTGATGTTACAATAACAGAAATGATTCAATAGGTCAGTTCTCTGTAATTGTAAAAAGTGATGAATCTTACCTGGGGATGGGAGTCCTCTTCAACAGCACTCTCTCTGTCTCTCCGCTGTGAGCTACTCCTCTGCTTGTTCAAAACAATCTTGACTGGATATGAAGATCTCTCTGATGCCATGGGGTAAAAACCTGGAAAATAATTGTATTCAAATATTAGAGCTACATTTCACACAATTCGGTTGTAAATATGCTATGCATTCAACTGAATATGAATAACACATCAACTACCTTTTCTCCTGACTCGTCCATGCGTCTTCTTCAGCTCGCTCTCCATCATTTGATACTTCCTTTTCAGTATATCAATATCTCGCTGGCTTTGGGTCATTTCCAAACGTATAACGGCACAGCTATCATCTACACGTTGGTTTATTTCTGCTACAGCTGCTTTAGCTAGCACCTCCATAATGGATAATAACTGCGCCTGAAAATTGCTGCTGGCCATCTTGTCCAGCCCAAATTACAGATTTGTATTACCTGTGTAAAGTAAATGGTCTACAATGTCCAAGCTAATGTGCAATAAACAATCCGCAGATGTTGATAAATGACAACAATGTCTGAAGTGGAGATGAGTGCGCAATTGCAATCGGACCTCCGTTCAACTCGTGACGTAAGTATTTATTACCGTAAATATGAGACTGCAACAGCCCTTCAAACTGTAAGAATTATCACAGGCAAGACAAATACAGCACCAGGGTTTATTCTGGTCTGCATGTAGGGTAGCCATATCTATTAAATAAAAAAATACTTTTTACCATCTGAATAATGAATTCAGACCGTAAAACGTCTTCAGTTTTAGTCAATTGTTATGGCTACATGTAGGGGAGAGTGCATTGCAATGCAGTGGCTCACATGCATGGTTATTAATGCATTAAAGGCTATAGATGTATAATGCATGACGCACTGTGGTAAAACTTTAAATACCAAAACACTTTCTACCATTCAGAAAAACTCATGATTTATATATGATCAAATATTGACATCGACACAACCTAATGAAACTATTCTGAAAATGTGGTATGGTATTTATTAAAGAATTGAAAAAGGTATATAACTTCTTACACACATAGCTGGGGAACAAAGATATTAAACTAGTTTAATGTAAATTTCCTTCAACGATACTGTATATTTCAAGTAACTATCGCATTATACATGCATTTTAGCAGAGTTACATTGGGAGGTTATTCTCTTAAGGTTTTTAAGGCACATGCATACACTCCACTATGTATTCTTTTGGACAATGAAGCTACAACTATTAATTTGGCTCTATACTCCAGTATTTTGGATTTGAGATTAAAAAAATTATATCAGGGGACAGTACAGAATGGCACCTTTTATTTGAGGATATTTAATGCATATCTGTTTATGCATGTCATATATCTAGCCCCCACATTTAGAATAATAATTTTGGGGGTGATTATATTTGTCACACAAGTGTGTAATGAAAATGTATTTCTTGCATATCCCAACTCCCCAAGACACGCGCAGGGAGTGGGGTCACAGGCAGGCTCTCCATTGTCCAGCGCCCCTGGGGCAATTTGTATTAAGTGCCTTGCTCAAAAGGCACAAGGGTGAAAGATTTTTCACCTTGTCTGCTCCTTTATTAGAAGTAGCAACCTTTCGGTTACTGGCCAAATGCTCTAACCTCGAGACTGTCTGCCACCCCCATTTGAAGGTGTCATAAGTATTTTGGACAAATTCACTTCACTTATTTAATTCAGTCAAAAGTTAAGTATTTAAGTATTTGGTCACATTCCTACCACGCAATGACTACATCAAGCTTGTGACTACAAAATTGTTGGTTTCATTTGCAGTTTGTTTTGATTGTTTCGGGTGATGTCGTGGCCAGTAGAAATGAATGGTAAATAATGTATTGTGTCAGAATCACTTTTATTGTAAATAAGAAATTAAGAATGTAATCTACATTAATGACGATGCTATCATGATTACGGATAATCCTAAATGAATCGTAGATAATGATGAGTGAGAAAGTTACAGATGCACATAGATCATGCCCCCAAAACATGCTAACCTCACACCATTGCCAATAACATGGGAGGTTAGCATCTATTTATGCCTCTAACTTTCTCACTCATCATTATCTAGGATTCATTCATGATTATCCGTAATCATGGTAGCATTCACATTAATGTATAAGGGTTCAGAAACATATTCTATTCTTATTTACAATAAAAGTGACTCCAAAATGACACAATACATTATTTACTATTCATTTCTACAGGGCACAACATAATCCAAAACACAACCAAAACAAACTGCAAATGAATCCAACAAGTTTGTAGTCACAAGCTTGATGTAGTCATTGTGTGCTAAGAATATGGGACCAAATACTAAACTTTTGACAAAATGAAATACATCATACGTGAATTTTCCCAAATACTTATGCCACCTTCAAATGGGGGGGGGACTAGATACATACAGTGCTTTCATTTCTAAACGGTAAAACAGATGTATGAAAATACCCTCAAATAAAATGTGACATTCTGTACTATCGCCTCATATCATTTTTTTTTAATCTCAAATCCAAAATCCTAGAGTACAGAGACAAATTAAAAGTTGTAGCTTCACTGTCAAAATAAATACATAGGGGAGTGTATCAGTAGAGGTATTAGATACAAATAGAAAACACATCAGATAGTGTAGAAGATAGCGAGTAGTGTTGATTGATCTACATTTTCACATTGAAAGTGTTTCCGAAGCATAATGCAATTATGTTCCTATTTGTTCCATCTGTTCTGAGACTACATTAAACTTGTGTGTGGATCCCCATGGTATGCGGGTGCCACGTATTGAGACACTGGACTCTCTCCTATGTGAGTTCTCTGATGTGACGTCATGTTGGAACGCTGAGTGAAGCATTTCCCACACTGTTTGCACTCAAAGGGCTTCTCCCCGCTGTGGACCACAGCATGTCTGATCAAGTTGCACTGCTTGGTAAAACTCCTGCCACACTGTTCGCAGGTGTACGGTTTCTCTCCGGTGTGACTCCGGAGGTGTTCTTTGAGCTGCCAGAAACGCGGGAAGCTCTTCCCACAGAAGGTGCAGCTGAAACGCCTCTCGGTGGTGCCGCCCGACCTCCACTGAGTCCTCATTCTCTTCACCATGTTAAAACTACTGCGACTCAGGCTGTATCCAGAGAAGGTGGAGGTGGTGGCCATGTTTGACCCTGTCATGCACTCACTCAATCTCACTGTTGCTTCTGAAGCCCTGAATTGATGCAGTCTTGGCTGTAGTGCTAAACTATTTCCTTCATTACTTGAGTTCAGCATCTCACTGCTCTGTCCCTCTGGCATCTGTTGTCTAGTCTCATCAGCCAATGTCCTGATATGTCTTTTCATGTGTTTTGCTGCACTGAACATGTTAGCATGTGGTTTCCATATAGAAGAGTGAAGCGATGGCCCTACATCCCCTGTCATAGTAGGAACGGATGGCAGCCCACTATGAGATGGGAAAATTGAGATATTCTGAGAGTACTCTTCTGTGGAATGAAAGGAGAAATCTGGGTGGCAATCAGGGTCAGTATTTCTGCCTGGATCCAAAGAGGTCGACAGCTGCCCATCATTCTCATCCATGACAAACTGGTCAGGTCCTGCCAGGGTCGTTGTCTGATCTAACTCCTCCTCTTTCTCATTCTTCACCATCACTAGGTCTAGTGAGTCCTCGTCCGGCCGGTGCTGCTCTGTGCTGAACACCTCTGTAGATGCGAGCCGGGGTGTGTCTGGTTCCTCTGGACGATCAGAATTGGGGTAATGTTCCACTGAGTCTCTGGGAGATATGTTGGGTTGTGTGATGAAGTCCTCATTACAGCGCCGTTGCTCAAAGGATGGTGGTTGCCCAGGTTTGGAACCAGACTCTAAAGATTTGGGGATCAACATAAAATAAACATTACAAAAGACCCTTAACAGCAAAACATGACTGCTTTAGAACTGACTGTGTCGGTGCGCTACATATGCCAGAACATAAAACACCAATGTAGCAATTTGGAACGTGCAAACCACCACACCCAGACAGTCTTCCATAGACAGACAGAGCAGAAACCCTTATGGTCGCATCACCCTCTCCAGTGATCCTGAACTCTTCCTGAGAGTCAGTCTTCCACACATCCTCTGCTGTCTCCTCATCTTTGATCAGTATGGGTTCAGTCTCCACTCTCTGCTCCACATCTGTAGGCTGTAACAGGGACTGAGGTTATTACTCTGGACACAAACCATATATTTATTTATATTACCTTTATTCGACCAGGAAAAGCCCATTGAGATACAGTCTCTTTTGCAAGGGAGACCTGGCCAGAAGGCAGCAGCAATCAATATATTACATTACAACACTACATTACAACACAAAACATACAATACAATCAAATCAGCACAGCAATACAATCCAGCCTACAGGAAATATTTACACTCCTCCTGAACAGAGTTTTGTAACAGAGTTTTAAAGTCATCGAGGGGCACTAGACTAGTACATCTAGTTGAAGCATACTTTGCAGAACATTCTATGCCTCTGGTGCACAATAGGAGAAGGCAGTCTTGCCTAACACAGTAAGGGCCCTGGGGACTTCAAGTAGCAACCACCTGATAGATCGTGTCTGGGGCAATTCCACGTTAATGGAATTACACTGACTCAGTTTTTTCTATTTAAAATGTATTCCCCCCAAAAAAATTAACTCTGCACAAGGAATACATTTTACAATTTACCCCAAAAATTCACAAAAACTGGAAGAACTGTGCAGAAGTAAAGTTTGGTAACAGAATTACGGTAAAATGTTCCCTAGTTTTCCAGAAACTTTAAATATTTGCTCCAAATGAAGATTCGCAGATGTCTGCAGAAGGAATGGGCTGTCAGCTATGAGACCTTGAGTAAAAAAATTAAAAATAATAAGTGTCTATTGAACAACAGTAGGTGAAGTGGATTTACATCCGGTAACAGAATTACATCATGGTCCCTGACCTGTACTATACAGAAATGCATAATTATCGACATGAATATCATTCTCTTCATGGTGATGTATCCTGAATAGGTACACAAAGGCAGAAATATTCAATATCCTTGTTTTGCAGTGGTGGAAAAAGTACCCAATTGTCATACTTGAGTAAAAGTAAAGATGCCTTAATAGAAAATGACTCAAGTAAAAGTGAAAGTCACCCAGTAAAATCCTACTTGAGTAAAACTCTAAAAGTATTTGGTTTTAAATGTACTTAAGTATCAAAAGTAAATGTTATTGCTAAAATATACTTAAGTATGAAAAGTAAAAGTGTAATTCATTTCAAATTCCTTATATTAAGCAAAATGTACGGATAGCCAGGGGCACACTCCAACACTCAGACATAATTTACAAACGAAGCATGTGTGTTAGGTGAGTCCACCAGATCAGAGGCAGTTGGGATGACCAGGGATGTTCTCTTGATAAGTGTGAGATTTAGACCATTTTCCTGTCCTACTAAGCATTCAAAATGTATCGAATACTTTTGGTTGTCAAGGAAAATGTATGGAGTAAAAAGTATTTTCTTTAAAGAATGTAGTGAAATAAAAGTAGTCAAAAATAGAAAAGTAAGGTACAGATGCCCAAAAAAACAACTTAAGTAGTACTTTCAAGTATTTTTACTTAAGTACTTTACACCACTGTTGTTTTGTATATTTGGGTATTATTCTACACACTGGCTATTATTGTGACCACTTTTGTTTGGTCCGGACCAGACCAAATCTGAAACGATTGTAGACGTCTATGTTTCACAAGTTTTGGCATCACAGTAGAGTACAGTACAGCAAAGTAGAGTTCAGTACAGCATATGTTCAGTACAGTACATTATACTGTACTCTAATTTAGTTTGCTCTACTGTACAATGCTGTACTATACAGTACTCAACTTGTCTTTACTGTACTGTTCTCTGCTGTGCTCTACCATACTGTACTGTGCTGTCCAAACTTATGAAACATAGACGCCTATGATTGGAGACACAACTGTTGGTGGTGACTACTATGATTTCCCATTGCAGTCAATTCAATTGCAGTTAATTGCATTACAGATCGATCTCTGTAATTATGTTACCAATTTGTTAACAGAATTAAGAGTTTGAATTACATAATAATTCCTAAACAAAATTGATAGCAGTAAAACACTAACTAATTGTTAGGTCTACCTTTACTTGTTACTTCTGTGAACTTTCATTATCCTCCCTCCTTATGAGGGAGAGAAATGATCAAATACATAAATGATATGTGGGTTTTTGGCAATGTTTCTTAAACGTACATCGGTCTTTACTTGCAACATTGTGTTTTGATGTATTTCTAATACCTTTTAAGACTTTTTCTGGTAGATGTTGTCTAAGACACTGTCTCCATCTGTTTAATCAGAAATCAAAGCCTTTGCATATTCCTAATTTTTAAGATGAAAAATGGTTGAAAAATTTATACATGCCTTAGTTATAAAAAAATATATATAGAATCTTAGCTTTAATTTGACAAGCTTCTATGAACTTCGCATGTTGGTGCTCATGGGTCCTTTTAGATGGAAAGCTGCTAGTGGTGAAGGAGAGCAGGTTACAGAGGGAGTTTACTCAGGGCTTTATATTTGAACACATATCTAATATATTTCATACTCAATCACACAAAATAAGTAAATTCTCCTGATATTCCAATAACAGAATTGATCCAAGAGATAAGGTCTCTATAATTGTAAATGGTCATGTATTACACTCCTTAAGTTCCAAGGATCTTATGTTATTTTCAGAGGTAGACTGACTCTGGCAGCCAAAACAGACAAATACTCAAAGTAAACGTAAATCTATTCTCAATTGCGATACGGTTCTAGAAACATAACGCCCTTTACTTTCATGTCACAACAAAATAATTTCATAAATGCAAAATATACACTTACTGTACACTGTTTTAACGGGCATTATCACGGTTCCATCCGACAATATTTTTCAGTGACAACATGTTTCTGGCGGCCTTCTCCCGTTACACACTAGGTGTTCGAAGCAGCCTAGGTAACCTTGGCTAGTTAGCACAGGTGGTCCCTCTGTCTTCCGTAAACACGCACTGTAACATGGAAATATGGCCTTATGGGAGCACTAACCCTAAACCTAGAAAAAGGTGTGTATCAATTTAACCTTTTGGTGTTTTTTTTTAAATTGTTTCTCGCTGATATGAAAGATAAGTTCCTTATGCTTCCAAACCCGTACCTCAAGTGATGCATAGTAATGTAGGGCCCTCTGTAAAGAAGACGCCTTCATCCAATGACTCTTATGTGTAATGGAATTGCGAGTCATGATGAAGGGCTACACCTGGGTTTGAGAGTCCTCTTCAACAGCCTTCTCTCCGTCTCTCCACTGTGAGTTACTCCTCTGCTTGTTCAAAACGATCTTGACTGGATATGAATATCTCTCTGATGCCATGGGATAAAAAAATATGAAAATATTCAGTCAAATATTAGGCCTATTCACACGTTTTGCATATACAATCAATTTACCATGAATAACGAATAAATCAACTACCGTTTCTCCTGACTCGTCCTCGTGTCTTCTCCAGCTCGCTCTCAATCATTTGACATTTCCTTTTCAGTATATCAATATCTCGCTGGCTTTGGGTCATTTCCAAACGTATTACAGCACAGCTATCATCTACACGATTGTTTATTTCTGCTACAGCTGCTTTAGCCAATACCTCCATAATGGATACCAACTGTGCCTGAAAATTGCAGCTTGCCATCTTGTCCAACCCAAATTACAGATGCGTATTCCCGTGTGAAGTAAATAGTATTCAATTTCCAAGATAATGTGCAATTAACAAGCCGTATAGGTTGATCAATGACAACAATGTAGTGAAGCGGGAGATACGGGCAATCATTCTTTTTCTATGGTATAATGGCGTTCGCAACAATGTGATGTGCATTCCGCCACCTATTGTGCGGGTGAACAATTTCCAAGCTAATATAAGATAAACAATCGTAGATATTAATAACTGGCAAGAATGTGGGAAATGCGTACGCAATTGCAATTCTTGGTCTGCTTCTTGTTCTTCTGCTTCTTCTATGCTATTAATGCGGTCCGCAAACATACGTTAGAAGTGCATGCCGCCTCCTACTGTGTGGGGTGAAAACTTGGGAACTGCTACTTCAACCTCCTTCACCCTAACAGCTCACTCCTGAAACTCGGGCATGTGGTTCCCACCACAAATGCAGCACCGTGTTTCCATCCAATTACTCTTTCACAACATATTTATATATGATCAAATATTGTCATCAACACAACCTAATAAAACTATTCTGAAAATGTGGTAATGAAAAAGGTATACACACACTGAACAAAATATAAATGCAACACACAAGAATTTCAAATACTTTACTGAGTTACAGTTCATATAAGGAAATCACAAATCAATCAATTGAAATAAATAAATTAGGCCCTAATCTCTGTATTTCACATGACTGGGAATACAGATATGCATCTGTTGGTCACAGATACCTTAAAAAAAAGATAGGGGCGTGGATCAGAAAACCAGTCAGTATCTGGTGTGACCACCATTTGCCTCATGCAGCAGCTTGCTAGTTAGCTAACACACAGTGTCGCCCCCGCGTACCGGAGAAAACTGTGCCTCAGAGGCGCCGGCGAAGAACACTGTCTACCAGTGTCGCCCCCGCCTATCGCTAGCATAACAGGTGGGAGGATGGGGGGGCAGCGTGTGCAAGCTAACTTGCAGTATAAAGAGAGGTTCCTGCAGATGCAGGAATGCCACAAATTGCAGGCTGCAATTGGGCCCTTCTCAAGAGTTTTGATATCTGCCACACCCCCTTTGAGTCAGCAGTTGTATTGTCAGAGGAGAAAAGCATGCACACATTTAAAGAGGATGGATTCTAGAACCAACTTCTCTGGTTATAAACGGCCTATGTGGCATGATATGAGTTAAAAACATACATTATAGTGTCAAAATGTTCTACAAAGTGTAAATGACAAAATGTTGTACCACCAGACAAAATGCTGATACAGTATTTTTAACAGCTGTGAATGACAATAGAAGATGAAAGACCAGTGTAATATTTGAACATTGTTATATTAGAAGAGCACTGCTTCTACAGTATTATGTTAATGATGGTTTATTCTACATGGAACTGTTACACTTGCAAGTTATTAAAACACTTTGTTTAGAATATCTACATAAGTTCAGCAATTGCACTCTTCTCATATTACTCTGTAGGCTACTAACCGATTCAAAGCTTCTTCCTGGAGGAAGCTTGGTCAGTAGTTTCTAGTGGTATGAGAAGAGTGCCAACTTCCTACATCTCACATCTGACTGTTTTTATTTAACTCTGCCTCCTGGACCCATGGGTTGAGGCCAACTCTGTCATATCCATGATGGAGTGTCATGCACGCCACCCCTCCTGCCACCTGTCTGCACCTGTCCATAACCTGAAATACATTACATAGATGGAAGGGACTTCATCACCCACTGGAGACTTGAAGACAGAACCTCACTCAGAGAGATGTGCATGTCAGTGTGTGGTTAGACAGACATAACCTCACCCAGAGAGATGTGCATGTCAGTGTGTGGTTAGACAGACATAACCTCACCCAGAGAGATGTGCATGTCAGTGTGTGGTTAGACAGACAGATGATCCTTGTTCTGTGGTTGTGCTCTACACAACATATTTTTAAGTCGAAGCATACTGTCTCTATAAGCAAATCAATATGATAGCCTATTTACAGCAGAAAATGTTTTGTCTTTGTAACATAAAACACAGCCATCGATTTTTTGTTGTTGTTGATACATTTATCTATACTGTAGCTGGCCATGTTTTGTGCAATGTCGACATGTAGTGATATTAGTTCTGGTATTTGTCCCTCGGGATTGATCTAACAGCAGACATAAGGAGAGACAAAACTAGCCGGTTATAGAATATTGTGTTGACATCAGAGCTGACTGAAGATGGGGTATTCAACACAGTTGCTGATATCGTTTCCATGGTAACATGTCCTTACATGAGATGATAAAACGAGGTGTTGTGGTGTTGGTGTTGTAGAACTAGTTTCTCATTACACATTCCAGACACTGGTACTCCTTGCTATTTTGGCATACAGAGCCTGCAGAAAGAATTCCCACCTCTGACTTTTTCCCCACATTTCACCTGAATTTAAAATGGATTAAATAGATATTGTGTGACTGGACTATACACAATACCCCATAATGTCAAAGTGGAATTATGTTTTTAGACATTTTTACAAATGAAAAGCTGAAATGTCTTCAGTCAATATGGCAAGCCTAAATAAGTTCAGGAGTAAAAATGTGCTTAACAAGTCACATAAGTTGCATGGACTCATTCGGTGTGCAATAAGTGTTTAACATGATTTTTGAATGAATACCTCATCTCTGTACCCCACACAATTATCTGTATGGTCCCTCAGTCGAGCATTGAATTTCAAACTGATTCACCCAAAGACCAGGGAGGTTTTCAAATGCCGCACAAAGAAAGGAAACTATTAGTAAACTCAGCAAAAAAAGAAACGTCCTCTCACTGTCAACTGCGTTTATTTTCATGTGTAAATATTTGTATAAACATAACAAGATTCAACAACTGAGACATAAACTGAACAAGTTCCACAGACATGTGACTAACAGAAATTGAATAATGTGTCCCTGAACAAAGGGGGTCAAAATCAAAAGTAACAGTCAGTATCTGGTGTGGCCACCAGCTGCATTAAGTACTGCAGTGCATCTCCTCCTCATGGACTACACCAGATTTGCCAGTTCTTCCATGGCAGAACACTGACATTCCTGTCTTGCAGGAAATCACGCCATGGTAGAACACTGACATTCCTGTCTTGCAGGAAATCACGCACAGAACGAGCAGTATGGCTGGTGGCATTGTCATGCTGGAGGGTCATGTCAGGATGAGCCTGCAGGAAGGGTACCACATGAGGGAGGGGGATGTCTGACCTGTAACGTACAGCATTGAGATTGCATGCACATATTTTACCTTTATTTAACTAGGCAAGTCAGTTAAGAACAAATACTTATTTTCAATGACGGCCTAGGAACACTGCCTTGTTCAGGGGCAGAACGACAGACTTTTACCATGTCAGCTCGGGGATTCGATCTTACAACCTTTCAGTTACTAGTCCAACGCTCTAACCACTAGGCTACCTGCCGCCCCAATGACAACAAGCTCAGTCCGATGATGCTGTGACACACTGCCCCAGACCATGACGGACCCTCCACCTCCAAATCGATCCTGCTCCAGAGTACAGGCCTCGGTGTAACACTCATTCCTTCGACGATAAACGCAAATCCGACCATCAACACTGGTAAGACAAAACCGCGACTCGTCCGTGAAGAGCACTTTTTTGCCAGGCCTGTCTGGTCCAGGGACGGTGGGTTTGTGACGGTGATGTAGATAATGGGAAACAGTGTTTAAACCCTTTACAATGAAGATCTGTAAAGTTATTTGGATTTTTATGAATTATCTTTTAAAGACAGGGTCCTGAAAAAGGGACATTTCTTTTTTTGCTGAGTTTAGATGGGTAAAAAAAAGCAGACATTGAATATCCCTTTGAGCATTAATTACACTTTGGATGGTGTATCAATACACCCCAGTCACTACAAAGATAAAGGCGTCCTCAGTAGCCAGACTTCCTAACTCAGATGCCAGAGAGGAAGAAAACCGCTCAGGGATTTCACGACGAGGCCAATGGTGACTTTAAAACTGTTAAGAGTTTAATGACTGATAGGATAAAATGGAGGATGGCTTAACATTGTAGTTAATCCACAATACTAACCAAAATGACAGAGTGAAAATAAAGAAGCCTGTACAGAATAAAAATATTCCAAAACATGCATTGTGTTTGCAATAAGGAACTAAAGTATAACTGCAAAAAATGTGGCAAAGAAAAACTTTGTCCTTAATACAATAACAATAAGCTAAAACACAAGGCCACATATACACTGGAGTTGCTTAGAAAGACAACATTAAAATGTTAATGAGCTGCCTAGTTACAGTTGACTTAAATCTGCTTGAAAATCTATGGCAAGACTTGAAAATGGCTGTCTGGTAATGCTCAACAACCAACTTGACAGAGCTTGAAGAATTTTAAAAATAATGTGAAAATATTGTACAATCCAGGTGTGCGAAGCTCTTAAAGACTTACCCAGAAAGACTCACAGCCAAAGGTGATTCTAACATGTATTGACTCAGGGGTGTGAATACTGTATTCTGTATTTACTTTTCAATACATTTGCAAATAAACAACATGTTTCCACTTTGTCATTATGGGGTAGTGTGTAATTTTTTTTTAAATAATACATTTTGAATTCAGTCTGTAACACAAAGTGTGGAATAAGTCAAGGAATATGAATACTTTCTGAATGCACTGTAACTGATTTGACAGAGAAATATCAGCCAGCTAGCCTATCTCGAAGCTGTGCTAGCTAGCTAGCTGCTGTCAGGTTGGCTAAATACAGGCTTTAGCCTACACATAGAACTGAGTTAGCAGATCATCTTGAGATCAGGAGAAGTCAACTTCAAAACTTGTAAGTCAGGCAGGTAGCCTGGTGGGTAGGAGCGTTGGGCTAGTCACCAAAAGGATGCTTTATCGAATCCTTGGGCTGACAAGGTAAAAATCTGCCATCCTATCCCTGAGCAAGACTGTTTCCCAGGCGCCGATGACGTGGATGTTGATTAAGGCAGCCCCCCGCTCCTCTCTGATTCAGACGAGTTGGGTTAAAATAAAAAAATACACATTTCAGTTGAATGCATTCAGTTGTACAACTGACTAGGTATCCCCTAACAAAGCTAGCTTAACTCGCTGTTACTCACCACTGTCCCGGTGTGTTTGTTGTGATTGAATGGCAAAGAAACATCCACAAAGACAACTATTTCGGCCTTCAGTACTGGCTGCTGCATTTCTTAATGAGCACCGGAAGTATCACAAGCGGAATCGGTCAGTGCAGTTCACCTTTAAAAACAATATGCTACTTATCCTTTTAATTATAAAATGTCTTGCACAACTAACTTAAATTAATTTGGGATCCATCACTGTAAACATCCTTCCCTGATGATGCTCAAGTTGATAAGGACTGTCTCATTACGTTCAAGCACATTTATGTCCATCACTCTCCTCGCCGCTTCTCCTCCATTACCTTTGAACTTTTTCAAAAAGAGACGAGGACCAAGGACACATTACACTATTTTCCCTACTTTAAGCCCCTCCCCCTTCGATTACTTTTTTTAATTCGCACTGCTGGTGTTGTCTTGAAGTGATCTGTTTTTTTTTTTTTTGTTTCTACAATTCTAAATCGACTTTGGGTCATTGAAAAGCGCTATAGAGGTCCAATGTATTATTATTAATCTAAAAGCACAGATTGACTCTCATAAAATCATTGTTTTTATGATTTTGTGGTACAAATACACATTGTTACCAGTTGTAAATAAGTTGTTAAAATGAAAGTGAGGAGCAATCAGTCAAACATGAAAACAATTTCACAAATCAATAGAGGAAAAAAACTTGTCAAAATGTCTCAAAATAACTTCTGTACCACATTTTCACATAGAAAGTGTTAGCGAAAAACTATGCAATTAAGTTCCTATTTGTTCCATGTGTTCTGAGACTACATTAAACTTGTGTGTGGGTCCCCAGGGTATGCGGGTACCATGTATTGAGACACTGGACTCTCTCCTATGTGAGTTCTCTGATGTGACGTCATTTTGGAGCGCCGGGTGAAGCATTTCCCACACTGTGTGCACTCATAGGGCTTCTCCCCGCTGTGGACCATAGCATGTCTGATCAAGTTGCACTGTTTGGTAAAACTCCTGCCACACTGTTCGCAGGTGTACGGTTTCTCTCCGGTGTGACTCCGGAGGTGTTCTTTGAGCTGGCAGAGACGCTGGAAGCTCTTCCCACAGAAGGTGCAGCTGAAACGCCTCTCGGTGGTGCCGCCCGACCTCCACTGAGTCCTCATTCTCTTCACCATGTTAAAACTACTGCGACTCAGGCTGTATCCAGAGAAGGTGGAGGTGGTGGCCATGTTTGACCCTGTCATGCACTCACTCAATCTCACTGTTGCTTCTGAAGCCCTGTATTGATGCTGCCTTGGCTGTAGAGCTAAACTATTTCCTTCATTATTTGAGTTCAGCCTCTCACTGCTCTGTCCCTCTGGCATCTGTTGTCTAGTCTCATCAGCCAATGTCCTGACATGTCTTGTCATGTGTTTAGCTGCACTGAACATGTTAGCATGTGGTTTCCATATAGAAGAGTGAAGCGATGGCCCTACATCCCCTGTCATAGTAGGAACGGATGGCAGCCCACTATGAGATGGGAAAATTGAGATATTCTGAGAGTACTCTTCAGTGGAATGAAAGGAGAAATCTGGGTGGCCATCAGGGTCAGTGTCTCTGCCTGGATCCACAGAAGTCCACAGCTGCCCATCAGTCTCATCCATGACAAACTGGTCAGGTCCTGCCAGGGTTGTGGTCTGATCCAGCTCCTCCTCTTTCTCATCCTTCACCATCACTAGCTCTAGTGAGTCCTCGTCCGGCCGGTGCTGCTCTGTGCTGAACACCTCTGTAGATGCGAGCCGGGGTGTGCCTGGTTCCTCTGGACGATCAGAATTGGGGTAATGTTCCACTGAGTCTCTGGGAGATATGTTGGGTTGTGTGATGAAGTCCTCATTACAGTGCCGTTGCTCAAAGGATGGTGGTTTCCCAGGTTTGGAACCAGGCTCTAAAGATTTAGGGATGAATATGAAAAAAAACATTACAAAAGACCCTTAACAGCAAAACATGACTGCTTTAGAACTGACTGTGTCGGTGCGCTACATATGCCAGAACATAAAACACCAATGTAATTTGGAACGTGCAAACCACCACACCAACACAGTCTTCCGTAGACAGACAGAGCAGAAACCCTTATGGTCGTACCCACCCTCTCCAGTGATCCTGAACTCTTCCTGAGAGTCAGTCTTCCACACATCCTCTGCTGTCTCCTCATCTTTGATCAGTATGGGTTCAGTCTCCACTCTCTGCTCCACATCTGTAGGCTGTAACAGGGACTGAGGTTATTACTCTGGACACACACCATATCTAACCCTTTTCATACTCATGAATCACACAAAAGTTATAAATTCTCTTGATAATCCAATATCAGAATTGATCTTAGTTGTAAAAGGTGATGTATCACACCTGGGGTTGAGAGTCCTCTTCAACAGCCAGCTCTTCGTCTCTGCACTGTGAGCTACTCCTCTGCTTGTTCAAAACAATCTTGACTGGATATGAAGATCTCTCTGAAGCCATTGGGTAAAAACATGGAAAATAATTGTATTCAGTCAAATATTAAATATTAGGCTATTCACACATTTGGGTTTTGCATATGCAATCAATTTACTAGCCTGGAGACGCAATGTAAATTCTACATTGGGCATAAAAGAGTCTGGATCAGGAAAGGTCTCTCACAACCTCTACAAGCCAGAATGTTGAATAAAATCATATTTTATCTTACTTAACAGTTGTCGTCGTTCCTTTTGCAGGTAGGAAAAGCAGTACCACTTGCCAAATCTGGGACAAAAAGGCTCCTGAACAGCTTCTACCCACCAAGCCATAAGACTGCTGAATAGTTAATCAAATGGCTTCCCTGACTACTTGCACTGACTCTCTTGCACCAGCTCTATACACACACTCCAACACACACATACACTACATAAGCTCACAAAACACACACTGACACTTTCACATACGCTGCTGCTACTCTGTTTATCTATCCTGATTGCCTAGTCACTTTTTCCCCTACCTGCATGTACATACAGTTGAAGTCAGAAGTTTACATACACCTTAGCCAAATACATTTAAACTCAGTTTTTCACAATTCCTGACATTTAATCCTAGTACAAATTCCCTGTCTTAGGATCACTACTTTATTTTAAGAATGTGAAATGTCAGAATAATAGTAGAGAGAATGATTTATTTCAGCTTTTATTTCTTTCATCACATTCCCAGTGGGTCAGAAGTTTACATACACTCAGTTAGTATTTGGTAGCGTTGCCTTTAAATTGTTTAACTTGGGTCAAACATTTCAGGTAGCCTTCCACAAGCTTCCCACAATAAATTGGGTAAATTTTGGCCCATTCCCCCTGACAGAGCTGTTGTAAGTGATTCAGGTTTGTAGGCCTCCTTGCTCGCACACACTTTTTCAGTTCTGCCCAAAAATGTTCTATGGGATTGAGGTCAGGGCTTTGTGATGGCCACTCCAATACCTCGACTTTGATGTCCTTAAGCCATTTTAATACAACTTTGGAAGTATGCTTGGGGTCATTGTCCATTTGGAAGACCCATTTGCGACCAAGCTTTAACTTCCTGACTGATGTCTTGAGATGTTGCTTCAATATATCCACATGATTTTCCTGCCTCATGATGCCATCTATTTTGTGAAGTGCACCAGTCCCTCCTGCAGCAAAGCATCCCCACAACATGATGCTGCCACCCCGTGCTTCATGGTTGGGATGATGTTCTTCGGCTTGCAAGCATCCCCCTTTCTCCTCCAAACATAATGGTCATTATGGCCAAACAGTTCTATTTTTGTTTCATCAGACCAGAGGACATTTCCCCAAAAAGTACGATCTTTGTCCCCATGTGCAGTTGCAAACCCTAGTCTGGCTTTTTTTATGGCGGTTTTGGAGCAGTGACATCTTCCTTGTTGAGCGGCCTTTCAGGTTATGTCGATATAGGACTCCTTTGCTGTTGCTCTGGGATTGATTTGCACTTTTCGCACCAAAGTACGTTCATCTCAAGGAGACAGAACGCGTCTCCTTCCTGAGCGGCATGACGGCTGCGTGGTCCCATGGTGTTTATACTTGCGTACCTTCAGGCGTTTGGAAAATGCTCCCAAGGATTAGCCAGACTTGTGGAGGTCTACAATTTTTTTTCTGAGGTCTTGGCTGATTTTCCCATGATGTCAAGCAAAGAGGCACTGAGTTTGAAGGTAGGCCTTGAAATACATCCACAGGTACACCTCCAATTGACTCAAATTATGTCAATTAGCCTATCAGAAGCTTCTAAAGCCATGACATAACGAGTTTTAATGACTCCAATCTAATTGTATGTAAACTTCCGACTTCAACTGTATTACCTCGACTACCTTGCAACCCTGCACATTAACTCTGTACCCCGTACTCATTGTATATAGTTTCATTATTGTGTTACTATTTTTATCAAAACATTTTAGCAAATTGTTCTTACTTTAACTCTGCATTTTTGGCAAAGGGCTCATAAGTAAGCATTTCACGGTAAAGTCTACACCTGTTGTAATCGGCGCATGTGACAAATACAATTTGATTGTGAGACAATATCCACAGGAAAGTATAATTAAATCAACCTTTCAAAGCGCTCCCAAGTGGCGCAACATCCCTACAGACCCTGGTTCGATCCCGGGCTGTAACACAAACGGCTGTGATCGGGAGTCCCATAGGGCAGCGCACAATTGTCCCAGCATAATCCGGGTTTAGCCGTCATTGTAAAATAAGAATTTTTTCTTAACCGACTTGCCTATTTAAATAAATAGTGCATTCAGATTTCTATAACCTGAACCATGCCAGAGCTTGGCAAGTATGCATTGTGGCGTGCATGAATTTTCATATTGTGTGCATGCTTCAGGTGATAGAAATATGAATAAACTACAAGCACTTTGATTTTATTATACTTTCCTGTAGCTCTCACACATTCCTACCTGCCAATGGACCAAACGCACAGACAACCGGTAAAGTAAATTAAACTATTTTGTACATTCTACCTTGTAGAGATTGTGAGTCAACTTTCCTGATCCAAATGCTCATTTATGCCGGACGTTGAACGTCGACGTTCCAGGCTATACATTTACCATTAAAAAAAATAACACAACAGTACCTTTTCGTCTGCGCGTCTTCTCCAGCTCGCTCTCCATCATTTGACATTTCCTTTTCAGTATATCAATATCTCGCTGGCTTTGGGTCATTTCCAAGCGTATAACAGCACAGCTATCATCTACACGTTTGTTTATTTCTGCTACAGCTGCTTTAGCTAGCACCTCCATAATGGATACCAATTGCGCCTGAAAATTGCAGCTCGCCATCTTGTCCAGCCCAAATTACAGATGCGTATTCCCTGTGTGAAGTAAATAGTATTCAATTTCCAAGATAATGTGCAATAAACAAGCCGTATAGGTTGATAAATGACAACAATGTAACATTAGTGAAGCGGGAGATACGCTGAAATGTTCTTCTTCTATGGTATAATGGCGTTCGCAACAATGTGATGTGCATTCCGCCACCTACTGTGCGGGTGAATAATAAGGAAACCAGAAAATGAAATATGTAGGTAAAATATAAATCAAAAATGATAAAAACTATCAAATAAATTAACTAAACAAAATCAACCTGCTTTTCTGTAAAAATAAACAAATTCTAATCAGGTCCCTACATACGCTCAAACGACTCCTGTGAGGGCGGGACATTTCCTAGTGACAAGTCTTGGAGCCCCTGCCATCACTCTTCTGTTCAACTCGTTAAGTATTTATTACCGTAAATATGAGACTGCAACAGACCTTCAAAAATGTTATAAATTACCACTGGCCAGCAAATAACAGGGTATATTATAATTTGCATATACAGTGTAAGGTAGCCATATCTATAGACAAAAACAAAATGCAGTGGCTCACATGGTTTAATGCATAATAGGCCTTCAGAAAGTATTCACAGCCCTCGACATTTTCCACATGATGTTATGTGACAGCCTGCATTTAAAATTGATTACATTTAGATTTTGTATCACTGGCATACACACAATACCCCATAATGTTAAAGTGGAATTCTATTTTTACAAATTAATTCAAAATGAAAAGCTGAATTGTCTTATGGCAAGCCTAAATATGTTCAGAAGTAAAGATTTGCTTGAGTCACATAAGTTGCATGGACTCACTCTGTGTGCAATAAGTGTTTAACATGATTTTTGAATGACTACTTCATCTCTGTACCCCACACTTACAATTATCTGTAAGGTGCCTCAGTCGAGCAGTGAATTTCAAACACAAATTCAATCACAAAGACCAGGGAAGTTTTCCAATGCCTCACAAAGAAAGGCACCTATTGGTAGATGGGTAAAAGAAAGAACATTCTAAAAGCAGACATTGAATATCCCTTTGAGCATGGTGAAGTTATTAATTACACTTTGGATGGTGTATCAATACACCAAGTCACTACAAAGATACAGGTGGCCTTCCTAACTCAGTTGCAAGAGGAAGGAAACAGCACAGAGATTTCACCATGAGGCCAATGGTGACTTAAAAACAGTTACATAGTTTAATGGCTGTGATAGGAGAAACAGAGGGTGGCATAACATTGTAGTCAGTGGTGGAAAAAGTACCCAATTGTCAACTTTGAGTCAAAGTAAACATACCTTAATAGCAAATGACTTAAGTGAAAGTCACCCAGTAAAATATTACTTGAGTAAAAGTCCAAGTATTTGGTATTAAATATACTTAAGTATCAAAAGTAAAAGTATAAATCCTTTCAAATTCTTTACATTAAGCAAACCAGATGGCACAATGTTCTTGTTTTAGCCAGGGGCACACTCCAACAATTTACAAATGAAGCATGTGTTTAGGGAGTCTGCCAGATCAGACGCAGTAGGGATGACCAGGGATGTTCTCTTGATAAGTGTGTGAATTGGACCATTTTCCTGTCCTGCTAAGCATTCAAAATGTAACAAGTACTTTCGGGTGTCAGAGAAAATGTATGGAGTAAAAAGTACATTATTTTCTTTAGGAATGTAGTGAAGTAAAAAGTTGTCAAATATAAATAGTAAAGTACAGATACCCCAAAAAACGACTTAAGTAGTACTCTAAAGTATTTTTGCATAAGTACTTTACCCCACTGATTGTAGTTACTCCACAATACTAACCTAAATGACAGAGTGAATTTTCTATTTAACCCTTATTTTACTAGGTAAGTTGACTGAGAATTTACAGCAACAACCTGGGGAATAGTTACAGGGGAGAGGATGAATGAGCCAATTGTAAGCTGGGGATGATTAGATGACGGTATGAGGGACAGATTGGGAATTTAGCCAGGACACCAGGGTTAACACCCTTACTCTTACGATAAGTGCCATGGGATCTTTAGTGACCACAGAGAGTTAGGACACCCGTTTAACATCCCATCCGAAAGACGGTACCCTACACTGGGCAATGTCCCCAATCACTGCCCTGGTCCATTGGGATATTCTTTCAGACCAGAGGAAAGGGTGCCTCCTACTGGCCCTCCAACACCACTTCCAGCAGCATCTAGTCTCCGATGCAGGGTGGTATGCTGCTGCTGGAAATGAAGGAAGCTTGTACAGAATAAAAATATCCCAAAACATGCATCCTGTTTGCAATAAATGAAATGAACTTCATGTCCTGAATACAAAGCGTTTGGGGCAAATCCAACCCAGTACCACTCTTCATATTTTCAAGCATGGTAGTGCCTGCATCATGTTATGGGTATGCTTGTCATCGGCAACGGAGTTATTTTTAGGACAAAAAGAAACAGAATAGAGCTAAGCACAGAATAATGTGCAAATATTGTAATTGCTGCCAAATGTGATTCTATGTATTGACTCAAGGGTGTGAATACTTATGTAAATGAGATATTTCTGTATTTCATTTTCAATAAATTTGCAAAAATGGCTGAAAACATGGTTTTCCCTTCATCATTATTGGGTGCTGTGTGTAAATGGGTGAGAACTTTGGTGTGAAAAGTGCAAATCAATCCCAGAACAACAGCAAAGGGCCTTGTGAAGATGCTGGAGGAAACCGGTACAAACGTATCTTTATCTACAGTAGTACAAGTGATATATCAACATAACCTGAAAGGCCGATCAGAAAGGAAGAAGCCACTGCTCCAAAACCGCCATTAAAAAGCCAGACTACGGTTTGCAACTGCACATGGGGACAAAGATCATACTTTTTGGAGAAATGTCCTCTGGTCTGATGAAACAAAATAGAACTGTTTGGCCATAATGACCATCGTTATGTTTGGAGGAAGAAGGGGGATGCTTGCAAGCCGTAGAACATCATCCCAACCGTGAAGCACGGGGGTGGCAGCATCATGTTGTGGGGGTGCTTTGCTACAAGAGGGACTGGTGCACTTCAGAAAATAGATGGCGTCATGAGGATGGAAAATTATGTGGATATATTGAAGCAACATCTCAAGACATCAGTCAGGAAGTTAAAGCTTGGTCGCAAATGGGTCTTCCAAATGGACATTGACCCCAAGCAAACTTCCAAAGTTGTAGCAAAATGGCTTAAGGACAACAAAGTCAATGTATTGGAGTGGCCATCACAAATCCCTGACCTCAATCCTATAGAACATGTTGTGGGCAGAACTGAAAAAGCGTGTGCGAGCAAGGAGGCCTACAAACCTGACATCTGTGGCATTGTGTTGTATGACAAAACTGCACATTTCAGGGTGGCCTTTTATTGTCCCCAGCACAAAGTGCACCTCTGTAATGATCATGCTGTTTAATCAGCTTCTTGATATGCCACACCTGTCAGGTGGATGGATTATCTTAACGTTTTGATAACCATGTAAATCTCTCTCGGACAAGGTGACTTTTATCAATATATTCGGCTCTATTTACTCCATTTTAGTTTGACCGCTAGGTTTTATGGGTATTATGACTCATACTGTGGTACTCTATTCGTTAGTAGGCAAACTAAGACGTCTTCCCTTCTTGATAGCCCCTCTTTTGGCGAGGAAGCACAAGTGTATCCTAGCACAGAAGAGTTTTGATATATCTGCCACACACCCTTGGAATCAGCAGTTGTATTGTCGTCGGAGAAACGCATGCACACATTTAAAAACAATATGCTACTTAACCTTTTATCTATAAAATGTATTGCAAAACAAATTATTTTTTTTACACATTTATTTTGGGATCTACCCCGTTAAATGTCCTTTGCCTGATGGATGAGGATCATCTCATTTTATAAAAGCACATTTTCGTCCACATCACTCTCCTCACCCCCTCTCCTCCAGTTTCTTTGACCTTTCTCCAAAGGAGGAGAGAAAAGACTAGGGAGAAAAGATGCAGGAGTTGAGCAAATCTAACTGAAATAAGCACCTACACATCACTCTTTTCCTTACTTTAAGCCCCTCCCCCTCCTCTGTTTCTCCCTGCTGTTAGTCAGGTGTTGTCTTGTTGTGATCGTTTCTTTTTTTTCTTCTACAATTGTAAAGCGACTTTGGGTCATTGAAAAGCACTACATATAGGTCTCATGTATTAGCATTATTGATCTAAAAGCGTGGATTGACTCTCAAAATCAAGCCGTCAACAGTCAAACAAGAAAAGCACAAATCAATTGGGAAGAAAAGCTTGTCAAAATACCTTCTGTACCACATTTCCACATAGAAAGTGTTACAGAAAAACTGAAATTATGTTCCTATTTGTTCGGAGTCTACATTAAACTTGTGGGTGGATCCCCAGGGTATGCGGATGCCACGTATTGAGAACCTGGACTCTCTCCTATGTGAGTTCTCTGATGTGATGTCATTTTGGAGCGCCGGGTGAAGCACTTCCCACACTGTGTGCACTCGTATGGCTTCTCCCCGCTGTGGACCAGAGCATGTCTGATCAAGTTGCACTGCTGGGTGAAACTCCTGCCACACTGTTCACAGGTGTACGGTTTCTCTCCGGTGTGACTCCGGAGGTGTACTTTGAGCTGGCAGAAACGCTGGAAGCTCTTCCCACAGAAGGTGCAGCTGAAACGCCTCTCGGTGGTGCTGCCCGACCTCCACTGAGTCCTCAATCTCTTCACCATGTTAAAACTACTGTGACTCAGGCTGTATCCAGAGAAGGTGGAGGTGGTGGCCATGTTTGACCCTGTCATGCACTCACTCAATCTCACTGTTGCTTCTGAAGCCCTGTATTGATGCTGCCTTGGCTGTAGAGCTAAACTATTTCCTTCATTATTTGAGTTCAGCCTCTCACTGCTCTGTCCCTCTGGCATCTGTTGTCTAGTCTCATCAGCTAATGTCCTGACATGTCTTGTCATGTGTTTTGCTGCACTGAACATGTTAGCATGTGGTTTCCATATAGAAGGGTGAAGAGATGGCCCCACTTCATCTGTCATCGTAGGAACAGATGGTAGCCCACTATGAGATGGTAAAATTGAGATATTCTGAGAGTACTCTTCTGTGGCATGAAAGGAGAAATCAGGGTGGCCATCAGGGTCAGTGTCTCTGCCTGGATCCACAGAAGTCCACAGCTGCCCATCAGTCTCATCCATGACAAACAGGTCAGGTCCTGCCAGGGTTGTGGTCTGATCCAGCTCCTCCTCTTTCTCATTCTTCACCATCACTAGGTCTAGTGAGTCCTTGGCTGGCCGGTGCTGCTCTGTGCTGAACACCTCTGTAGATGCGAGCCGGGGTGTGCCTGGTTCCTCTGGACGATCAGAATTGGAGTAATGTTCCACTGAGTCTCTGGGAGATATGTTGGGTTGTGTGATGAAGTCCTCATTACAGTGCCGTTGCTCAAAGGATGGTGGTTTCCCAGGTTTGGAACCAGGCTCTAAAGATTTAGGGATGAATATGAAAAAAAACATTACAAAAGACCCTTAACAGCAAAACATGACTGCTTTAGAACTGACTGTGTCGGTGCGCTACATATGCCAGAACATAAAACACCAATGTAGCAATTTGGAACGTGCAAACCACCACACCCAGACAGTCTTCCATAGACAGACAGAGCAGAAACCCTTATGGTCGTACCCACCCTCTCCAGTGATCCTGAACTCTTCCTGAGAGTCAGTCTTCCACACATCCTCTGCTGTCTCCTCATCTTTGATCAGTATGGGTTCAGTCTCCACTCTCTGCTCCACATCTGTAGGCTGTAACAGGGACTGTGGTTATTCCTCTGGGCACACACCATATCTAACACTTTTCACACTCATGAATCACACGAAAGCGGTAAATTCTCCGGATATTCGAATAACAGAATTGATCCAATAGGCCAGGTCTCTATAATTGTAAAAGGTGATGTATCACACATGGAGTTGAGAGTCCTCTTCAACAGCCATATTGTCTTCTCCCCACTGTGAGGTACTCCTCTGCTTGTTCAAAACAATCTTGACTGGATATGAAGATCTCTCTGACAACATGGGGTAAAAACCTAAAACATATTTGTTTTCAGTCAATTATTAGGGCTATTCACACATTAGTGTTTTTCTTCAGTTGTTCATGATGCAATCAAATTACCGTGAATAACTACTACCTTTTCTCCTGACTCGTCCTCGTGTCTTCTTCAGCTCGATCTCCATCATTTGACACTTCTTTTTCAATACATCAATATCTCGCTGGCTTTGGGTCATTTCCAAAC
Source organism: Brachymystax lenok tsinlingensis (assembly GCA_030435695.1). Lineage (NCBI taxonomy): Eukaryota > Metazoa > Chordata > Actinopteri > Salmoniformes > Salmonidae > Brachymystax > Brachymystax lenok. Next base: position 31,592,937 of record CM059788.1, read on the forward strand.
GTATAACGGCACAGCTATCATCTACACGATTGTTTATTTCTGCTACAGCTGCTTTAGCCAATACCTCCAGAATGGATACCAACTGCGCCTGAAATTTGCAGCTGGCCATCTTGCCCAGACCAGTTTTCTCTGTGATTAAGTAAATATAATACAATTCTCTAACTAGCCAATGTGTAAGAAACAATCGGTTTATTTCAAATTCTAACACTATGGCAAATGTTGATATTGGCCCAATTTGGCATGTGTAAGAAGAGATCGAATAACGCAAACAACGTTGTTGATAAATGGCAACAATGTTGGAAGTGGGATATTCGTGTGTAATCGCACTTCCGTTCAACTCATAACGTATTACCGTAAGTATGAGACTGCAACAGCCCTTCGAATGTGGTATAGTTTGACACTGGCAAAGCACCAGGGTGTATTCTAGCCCAACCGGCCTAAGGATGGCGGCATTGTTTATTTTACGTCGTTTGTCATGTTACAAACGACGTAAAAGGAAAGATACCGCCAAAATGCGGCGGTTTGGGCTAGGTGTATTCTTGTCTGCACGTACGGCAGCCATATCTATTTACAAAAAAAGACTACAAAGAATTTTTGTTAAATAGATATGGCTACATGTTGGGGAGAGTGCAGTGGCAGACATGATTATAAATGTACACAAGGCTATTTGCATTTATAATGCACAACGCATTGTGGTAAAATACCAAAACACTTTTCAACCATTCACTGGCGGTTCTGGGGGGGCAGGGGGGCCAGTGCCCCCGTGACAACAATTTTGGACCCCCTTGTGGCCCCCCTAAATGTGGAATATGAAATAATTTTTGCATAACTAATTTTTGCTATGCTTCTTTTTTTACATCCGTTATTAGACAGTGGCAACGTGGAAAACTAATTAAACCCACACATTTACTAGAGGGACATGGTATTTTGCCTACTAATGCCTGCAATGAAGTGAAGAAAACGATATGACAACAATAACGTCTAATGTAACTGGCCCCAGCTTGGCCCCCCCAGTTGAATGGGTCTAGAACCTCCACTGCAACCATTCATACAAATTCATTGTTTATATATGATCAAATATTGTAATCTCCATTCTCATCCACACAACCTAATGAAACCATTCTGAAAATGTGGTATGGTCTTTATTAAAGAATAGAAAAGGGAAATAACTTATTTGACACAGCTGGGGAACAAAGGATTAAAACTAGTTTCATGTAAAACTTTAACCTTCATTTATATATTTCAAGTAACTATTGCATACTACATGCATTATAGCTGATTTACATTCAGAGGTCCTTCTCTTAGGTTTTTAAAGGCATGTACATGTAGCAGTGTGATGTTGTTCCCCTAGATTATGCACCAAGATGCACACAAGGACCAGTTCAAATAGGCCAGGTCGAGGGGATGTTAATAATTTGAGAATAATAATCCAATGTGTTTCTTTATTTAAGTACAGCTGCATAGCTAATGTTATTTTTTTGTGTACAAACACTTTTTCATATCTATATTGTAAATACACCTGATTGTAAAAGTTTTGTATATTTTGGTTTGGTCCATCGCGGGTTATCTGTTTTTACGTACCCTCTTATTGTTCTCTTTTGCCTGACCTTCAACTAGCAAGGTATATTGTCCTTGGCTCCGTAATTTGTCAATATAAAACCGTGGTAATGTTACACAATGTGCTGTTATGCAACCATACGTTTTGTTACAATGTGGACAATATAAAGATTTATGTTAACAAGTTTCACCGAGCTCGCTAACTAGGGTACCTATTGTAACTTGTGAGTACTTGGGACAGTGTTTGAGTGCGTTTCCATGTGCTCACGCAGGGGCCTGAGAGCTATGACTGCCCCAAGGGCTAACATATTGTGTGTTGTCTCTTCGTGTGCAGGTATGTCTTTTATTTTGTACGAATTATGTTGTATATCATTTTACTTGTATTGTATGGTGTGCTGTTGTGCAGTGAATGTGTGCACGCAGCACCTGTTATTTTTGGTTCGCGCTCTTTTGCCTGACCTTCAACTAGCAAGGTGCCCGACTGCCCCAAGGGTTAACATATTGTGTGTTGTCTCTTCAAGTGTAGGGCAAATAAAAAGAATTCAACCAGCAGACCTCAAATTGTGGCAGTGCCCTAATTAAAAGTACACAACGCAGAATGAACCACGCTACATACATACAGTTGAAGTCAGAAGTTTACATACACTTAGGTTGGAGTCATTAAAACTCGTTTTTCAACCACTCCACAAATTTCTTGTTAACAAACTATAGTTTTGGCAAGTCGGTTAGGACATCTACTTTGTGGATGACAAGTAATTTTTCCAACAATTGTTTACATACAGATTATTTCACTATCACAATTCTAGTGGGTCAGAAGTTGACATACACTAAGTTGACTGTGCCTTTAAACAGCTTGGAAAATTCCAGCAAATTATGTCATGGCTTTAGAAGCTTCTGTTTGGCTAATTGACATCATTTAAGTCAATTGGAGGTGTACCTGTGGATGTATTTCAAGGCCTACCTTCAAACCCAGTGCCTCTTTGCTTGACATCATGGGAAAACAAAATAAATCAGCCAAGACCTCAGAAAAGAAAATTGTAGACCTCCACAAGTCTGGTTCATTCTTGGTAGCAATTTCCAAAACGCCTGAAGGTACCACGTTCATCTGTACAAACAATAGTTCGCAAGTATAAACACCATGGGACTACGCAGCCGTCATACCGCTCAGGAAGGAGACGCGTTCTGTCTCCTAGAGATGAACGTACTTTGGTGAGAAAAGTGCAAATCAATCCCAGAACAACAGCAAAGGGCCTTGTGAAGATGCTGGAGGAAACAGGTACAAAAGTATCTATATCCACAGTAAAACAAGTCCTATATTGACATAACCTGAAAGGCCGCTCAGCAAGGAAGATGCCACCGCTCCAAAACCTCCATAAAAAAGCCAGACTACGGTTTGCAACTGCACATGGGGACAAAGATCATACTTTTTGGAGAAATGTCCTCTGGTCTGATGAAACAAAAATGGAACTGTTTGGCCATAATGACCATCGTTATGTTTGGAGGAAAAAGGGGGACGCTTGCAAGCCGAAGAACACCATCCCAACTGAAAACGGCCAGAAACAAATAACTTTCTTCTGAAACTCGTCAGTCTATTCTTGTTCTGAGAAATGAAGGCTATTCCATGCGAGAAATTGCCAATAAACTGAAGATCTCGTACAACGCTGTGTACTACTCCCTTCACAGAACAGCGCAAACTGTCTCTAACCAGAATAGAAAGAGCAGTGGGACGCCCCGGTGCACAACTGAGCAAGAGGACAAGTACATTAGAGTGTCTAGTTTGAGAAACAGACGCCTCACAAGTCCTCAACTGGCAGCTTCATTAAATAGTACCCGCAAAACTGTCATAGAACATGACGCCTCTGAGCCTGACCCCACCTCTCCATCCCCCTGACCCCTACCATTCCACCCTTAACACACGGTCACTGTTACTCCTTTCGAGTTTCGGGATGACTGATGTAAGAACAATAAATAAGAAAGAGTAAGAAGGAGATGTAAGACTGTTCCTACCTTGACTACACAGGTACAAGCAAGCGATGAAGTAAGAAATCACTAATTTTGTTGACTTCCTGCTCTCACTCCATTATCTCCGCCCCTGTTGATTGGCAAATCAATGAACAGGTACATATTTGAAACTACCAATCATATGAATCTATTTCTCTCATCTATTTAGCCATCTACAGCATCTAATGTTCCTTGATTCAGATGCCCAGTTTTATACAATACCAGTGGTGTCAGTTTAGACAATGTACACAGTAAGTGCAGTTTCCAGATGTAAAAGGTAAAGCTGTATAAACATGTATAGCCTATTACACAAACAGATATTTTATTGCCTCGTTTTGAGAAGACATACAGTAACTTAACATTTTAGGCAGCAGAATAACTTACAAATCTAACTCTTGAAAATCAAGTGGAATTGACCTGATATGAGACTGTCCATTGTGGCAAGACGTGACATACCAGCTAGTCAAACACTACCTAGACAATACAGACTAAATGGCTCCTATATATTATTGATCTAAAAGCGCAAATTTACTCTTTCATTAAATACATTTGATTGAATATAATATGGTTTTATGATTTTGAGGTAGAAATACAAAATATTACTAGATGTAAATATAAAGATTGTCAACATTTCTCAAAATATCTTCTGGACCTAAATTTACATAGAAAGTGTTTCCGAAGCATAATGAAATTATGTTCCATCTGTTCTGAAACTACATTAAACTTGTGTGTGGATCCCCAGGGTATGTGGGTGCCACGTATTGAGACACTAGACTCTCTCCTATGTGAGTTCTCTGATGTGATGTCATGTTGGAGCGCTGAGTGAAGCATTTCCCACACTGTGTGCACTCGAAGGGCTTCTCCCCGCTGTGGACCACAGCATGTCTGATCAAGTTGCACTGTTTGGTAAAACTCCTGCCACACTGTTCGCAGGTGTACGGTTTCTCTCCGGTGTGACTCCGGAGGTGTACTTTGAGCTGGCAGAAACGCTGGAAGCTCTTCCCACAGAACGTGCAGCTGAAACGCCTCTCGGTGGTGCTGCCCGACCTCCACTGAGTCCTCATTCTCTTCACCATGTTAAAACTACTGCGACTCAGGCTGTATCCAGAGAAGGTGGAGGTGGTGGCCATGTTTGACCCTGTCATGCACTCACTCAATCTCACTGTTGCTTCTGAAGCCCTGTATTGATGCTGCCTTGGCTGTAGAGCTAAACTATTTCCTTCATCATTTGAGTTCAGCGTCTCGCAACTCTGTCCCTCTGGCATCTGTTGTCTAGTCTCATCAGCCAATGTCCTGACATGTCTTGTCATGTGTTTTGCTGCACTGAACATGTTAGCATGTGGTTTCCATATAGAAGTGTGAAGTGATGGCCCCACTTCATCTGTCATAGTAGGAACAGATGGCAGCCCACTATGAGATGGGAAAATTGAGATATTCTGAGAGTACTCTTCTGTGGAATGAAAGGAGAAATCTGGGTGGCCAACAGGGTCAGTGTCTCTGCCTGGATCCTCAGAGGTCCACAGGTGCCCATCAGTCTCATCCCTGACAAACAGGTCAGGTCCTGCCAGGGTTGTGGTCTGATCCAGCTCCTCCTCTTTCTCATTCTTCACCATCACTAGGTCTAGTGAGTCCTTGGCTGGCCGGTGCTGCTCTGTGCTGAACACCTCTGTAGATGCGAGCCGGGGTGTGCCTGGTTCCTCTGGACGATCAGAATTGGGGTAATGTTCCACTGAGTCTCTGGGAGATATGTTGGGTTGTGTGATGAAGTCCTCATCACAGCGCCGTTGCTCAAAGGATGGTGGTTGCCCAGGCTTGGAACCAGATTCTAAAGATTTGGGGATCAACATAAATTAAACATTACAAAAGACCCTTAACAGCAAAACATGCTTTAGAACTGACTGTGTCGGTGCGCTACATATGCCAGAACATAAAACACCAATGTAGCAATTTGGAACGTGCAAACCACCACACCCAGACAGTCTTCCATAGACAGACAGAGCAGAAACCCTTATGGTCGTACCCACCCTCTCCAGTGATCCTGAACTCTTCCTGAGAGTCAGTCTTCCACACATCCTCTGCTGTCTCCTCATCTTTGATCAGTATGGGTTCAGTCTCCACTCTCTGCTCCACATCTGTAGGCTGTAACAGGGACTGAGGTTATTACTCTGGACACACACCATATCTAACCCTTTTCATACTCATGAATCACACAAAAGCAATACAATCTCCTGATAATCCAATATCAGAATTGATTTTAGTTGTAAAAGGTGATGTATCACACCTGGGGTTGAGAGTCCTCTTCAACAGCCACCTTGCGGTCTCTCCACTGTGAGGTACTTCTCTGCTTGTTCAAAACAATCTTGACTGGATATGAAGATCTCTCTGATGCCATGGAGTAAAAACCTGGAAAATAATTGTATTCAGTGAAATATTAGCTATTCACACATTTGGGTTTCCCATTTGCAATCAATTTACTAGCCTGGGGACCCGATGTTGAATTTCATAGAAATTTAATAGAAATAGATCAGGAAAGTTCTCCCACGACCTCTACAAGCCAGAATGTCAAATAAAACAATAGTTTAACTTACTTTACTGGTTGTCGGTGTATTTGTTCCTTTTGCAGGTACATTATATGACCAAAAGTATGTGGACACCTGCTCGTCGAACATCTCATTCCAAAATCATGGGCATTAATATGGATTTGGTCCCCCTTTGAAGCCTCCACTCTTCTGGGAAGGCTTTCCACTAGATGTTGGAACATTGCTGCAAGGACTTGCTTCCATTTAGCCACAAGAGCATTTGTGATATTCGGGTACTGATGTTGGGCGATTAGGCATGGCTCGCAGTCTGCGTTCTAATTCATCACAAAGTTGTTCGATGGGGTTGAGGTCAGGGCTCTGTGCAGGCAAGACAAGATATTCCACACCGATTTCAAACCATTTCTGTATTGACCTCCCTTTGTGCACGGGGGCATTGTCATGCTGAAACAGGAAAGGGCCTTCCCCAAACTGTTGGAAACACAGAATCGTCTATAATGTCATTGTATGCTGTAGCGTTAAGATTTCCCTTCACTGGAACTATCCGAACCATGCAAAACAGCCCCAGACCATTATTCCTCCTCCACCAAACTTTACAGTTGGCACTATGCAATCGGGCAGGTAGCGTTCTCCTCTCATCCGTCGAACTGCTAGATGGTGAAGCGTGATTCATCACTCCAGAGAACACGTTTCCACTGCTCCAGAGTCCAATGGTGACGAGCTTTACGCTACTCCAGCCGACGCTTGGCATTGCGCATGGTGATCTTAGGCTTGTGTGTGGCTGCACGGCCATGGAAACTCATGTCATTAAGCTCCCGACGAACAATTCTTGTGCTAACGTTGCTTCCAGAGGCAGTTTCAAACTCGGTAGTGAGTGTTGCAACCGAGGACAGACGATTTTTATGCGCTGCTCGCTTCAGCACTCTGCAGTCCCGATCTGTGAGCTTGTGTGGTCTACCGCTTGGCGGCTGAGCCGTTGTTGCTCCTAGACTTTTCCACTTCACAATAACAGAACTTAGAGTTGACCGGCACAGCTCTAGCAAGGCAGAAATTTGACTAATTGACTTGTTGGAAAGGTGTCATCCTTTCCAACAAACTTAACGTGTAAATATTTGTATGAACATAAGATTCAACAACTAAGACATAAACTGAATAAGTTCCACAGACATGTGACTAACAGAAATTGAATAATGTGTCCCTGAACATAGGGGGGGATCAAAATCAAAAGTAACAGTCAGTATCTGGTGTGGCCACCAGCTGCATTAAGTACTGCAGTGCATCTCCTCCTCTTGGACTGCACCAGATTTGCTAGTTCTTGCTGTGAGAGGTTGCCCCACTCTTCCACCAAGGCACCTGCAAGTTCCCGGACATTTCTGGGGGGAATGGCCCTAGCCCTCATCCTCCGATCCAACAGGTCCCAGACGTGCTCAATGGGATTGAGATCCGGGCTTTTCGCTGGCCATGGCAGAACACTGACATTCCTGTCCTGCAGGAAATCACGCACAGAACGAGCAGTATGGCTGGTGGCAAGCTGGAGGGTCATGTCAGGATGAGCATGCAGGAAAGGTACCACATGAGGGAGGAGGATGTCTTCCCTGTAACGCACAGCATTAAGATTGCTTGCAATGACAACAAGCTCAGTCCGATGATGCTGTGACACACCGCCCCAGACCATGACGGACCCTCCACCTCCAAATCGATCCCGCTCCAGAGTACAGGCCTCGGTGTAACGCTCATTCCTTCGACGATAAACGTGAATCCGGCCATCACCCCTGGTGAGACAAAACCGCGACTCGTCAGTGAAGAGCTTTTTTTGCCAGTCCTGTCTGGTCCAGCGACGGTGGGTTTGTGCCCATAGGCTACATTGTTGCCGGTGATGTCTGGTGAGGACCTGCCTTACAACAGGCCTTCAAGCCCTCAGTCCAGCCTCTCTCAGCCTATTGCAGACAGTCTGAGCACTGATGGAGGGATTGTGCGTTTCTGGTGTAACTCGGGCAATTGTTGTTGCCATCCTGTACCTTTTCCGCAGGTGTGATGTACCGATCCTGTGCAGGTGTTGTTACACGTGGTCTGCCACTGCGAGGACAATCAGCTGTCCATCCTGTCTCCTTGTAGCGCTGTCTTAGGCGTCTCACAATACGGACATTGCAATTTATTGCCCTGGCCACATCTGCAGTCCTCATGCCTCCTTGCAGCATGCCTAAGGCACGTTCATGCAGATGAGCTGGGACCCTGGGCATCTTTCTTCTGGTGTTTTTCAGAGTCAGTAGAAAGGCCTCTAGTGTCCTAAGTTTTCATAACTGTGACCTTAATTGCCTACCGTCTGTAAGCTGTTAGTGTCTTAACGACCGTTCGACAGGTGCATGTTCATAAATTGTTTATGGTTCATTGAACAAGCATGGGAAACTGTGTTTAAACCATTTACAATGAAGATCTGTGAAGTTATTTGGATTTTTACAAATTATCTTTGAAAGACAGGGTCCTGAAAAAGGGACATTTCTTTTTTTGCTGAGTTTACATCTTGCTGGTTTATCCATGCATCATCAAGCCCAGATGGCAGATTCGGGTAAGGCGAAGGGAGGAGGTGTGTGTCTCTTTGTTAACAACAGCTGGTGCGCAATCTCTAATGTTAAGGAAGTGTTGAGTTGTTGCTCGCCTGACTTAGAATACCTCATGATAAGCTGCAGACCATACTATTTACCACTATTTACTATATTTTTCATAGCCATTTACCACCACAAACAGATGCTGGCAAACAAGAAAATGCACATTCAGAGGCGGCCGGTGATTTTAATGCAGGGAAACTGAAATCCGTTTTGCCAAATTTCTACCAGTATAGTTGCACAGGTGACGACAGAGGCGACAGAACTCTAGATCACCTTTACTCCACACACAGAAACACATACAAGGCCCCCCCTCTTGCAAATCAGACAATAACTCTATCCTCCTGCTTACAAGCAAAAAATTAAACCGAAAGTACCAGTGACACGCTCAATACGGAAGTGGTCAGATGAAGCGGATGCTAAACTACAGGACTGCACAGATTGGAAAATGTTCCGGGATTCATCTGATACCGCTGAAGAATCATTGGCTTCATTAATAAGTGCATCAAGTGGACAAAATGGCGCCGTAGAGAGAACACTGTGTTTCAGCGAACTCCCATGGCATTCGTAAACTTCTCTTTTTACATAAAATTTACTAGCTTGAAAAAGTGGTAGAATTTGCTAAATAGGTTATCCTACAATGAGTCTTGACGGCTATTTCTCAAATATTTCTGACAACATTCCCAGCCAAACTACTAAAAACTCGACCAAAACCACCATCCCTGTAGATGTGCAGGAGGAGCTAGCTAACGTTAGCAAAGCTAAGACCACTGTGGATCCAGGCACAATGGACCTGGTGATTCAAAGGATGACGGATAACAATACTAAAGTGATCGATGTTAAGATAGAAACGGTCTTGGAAGCAATAGCAGGCCATTCAGCTGAACTACAGAGGATTGTCAAGCGTGTGGATGAGGCGGAAGGAAGAATTGCTGGTGGAAACTTCAACTACATCAATGAACACTAAGATGAAGGCACTTGAGAAACAGGTGCGCGAAATGGCCGACCACATTGACGACTTGGATAATCGAGGACGCAGAAGCAATATCCGTGTTGTGGGACTCCCGGTAAATTCTGAAGGGACACTTTTAGTACATTTCTTTGAGGAATGGATCCCTGGCTGCCTACAAATGGACACTAAGGCTGGTCGTGTGAAGCTGGACAGAGCCCATCGCTCTCAAGCACCGATACCCAGTCCCAACCAGCGCCCACGGCCAGTGGTTAAAGTTCCACAACTTCACCGACAAGCAGCGCGTCATGGATGCAGCCATAAGCATCAGTTCTGACGATAGTCGACGTCAAGGTCCACGGGTCTCATTCTTCAATGATTATTCCACAGCGGTTGTACGAAGACGCAAAGCGTTTGATAAGGTGAAGGCTCAACTCAAGAGAATGAAGATGGACTCCGCACTGCTGTACCCGTCCACATTGAAGATTATGGTCAACGGATCGCCTAAAAAAAAAACTCTACACACCTAAAGAGGCTGCAGCGTGAAAAAGAACCTACCACTTAAGGTGTTGAATTGTGTGAAAGATACATTTGGTAGTTTTGTTATAATTAATGGTACTTTACAAGGGTAGAACATTTCCATAATTAATATTTACTTCCCCCCCTGCCCACCCCCCTGATTTCCTCACTAAGGTATTTCTAGACTTTTCGAAATTAAACTCAGACACTGCAGTGGTTGGAGGAGATTTTAACTGTTTGTTGAACGCCCTTATTGACAAGTTTTCCAGCAGTATAGTTTCACTCTCTCCTCAAGCTAGGTCACTTAAAGCTATTTGTGATGATCTGGGGTATTCTGATGTTTGGAGAACCTTTCATCCCGCCAACAGAGAGTTCACTTTTTTCTCTGCGCCTCATGGATGTCAGACTAGAATAAATTACTTTTTTATGCCCAGGATGTCTTTGCAGTCTGTTTTATCCACTAGGATAGGAAGCATAGTCATATCTGATCATGCGGAGGTGATCCTGGACATAAAACTCAACGGGGCATCCAATCTGTCAAGACATTGGAGGTTGAATACAACCATTCTTAAAGACCATACATTTGCAGCATATTTTATTACAGAGTTTAAAGCATTTTTCTCTACTAACTCTCAATCAACAGATAACCCCTCCTCTTTTGGGAAACCTGTGAAGCGTACGCCAGGGGTCTGATTATGTCATACACAGCCACGAAGAGGCAGAAAAAGCGTGAAAAGCAAAAAAATTGATACTGTGAATTAGGAACTAAAGAGAAGGACTACATTAAAACTCCCACTCCTGTCCTATTAAAGGAAATATCAGTCCTTAGATCAATGTTGGAATCTCTCCTAACAATCTCTCCTTTCATCTGAAAGAAAATGAGGTTTGTCAGGCAAAAGCTTTATGAACATGGAGATAAACCAGGAAAGTACTTGGCGTACCTAGCTAAAAAGAGAGCCGACTCAGTCAATTGCTACTATTACTGATTCTGATGGCAATCATTTATATTAAAATAAATTGATAAATTACTAATTTAAGAAATGTTATGCAAATATTTATGCCTCAGAACTGACAAATGACGCACCCAAATTAATGGAGGACTTATTTTCTAAGATTGAGCTCCCCACTATCTCCGAAGAACAGAGGTCTCTCCTTAATGCCCCTATTACCGAGGAAGAGATTATGTTCGCAATTAAAAATCTGCAAAATGGTAGGGCCCCAGGACCAGACGGGTTTTGTAGTGAGTTCTATAAGGAGTTTCGTGGTCTGATCCTTGAGCCAATGCTTGATATGTTTAACCACTCATTTTCAAATGACAGCCTCCCTCAAACGCTGAGAGAAGCCAACATATCACTTATTCTCAAAAAGGGAAAATGCTCAGTCTTGTTACTCGTACAGACCCATTTCCCTTCTGAATGTGTTTAGAAAATTGCTTTCTAAAATTGTAGCCACAAGATTAGAGGACTAATTGTGAAAGGATTGTGAAAGGAGACCAAACTGGCTTCATTAAGGGCCGTAAGTCATGTAACAATGTCAGGCAGCTTCTTAATGTAATTCAAGCCTACCAACGAAGTGCTATGGATGGCCTTGTGCTCTCCCTAGATGCTGAGAAAGCATTTGACCGTGTGGAGTGGTTTTAACTATTCTTTTCTCTGACTAAATTTGGTCTATCCTCAGGCTGCTGTCCTTACTAATGGGCTAAGGTCAAATATCTTGTCTATACACAGAGGTACCAGACAGGGCAGTCCTCTGTCCCCTCTCCTATTTGCACTCTATGGAACCACTGGCCGAGGCCATCAGAGTAACACCTGCTATACAAGAGCTGCTCATTGGTGATGTTCACCATAAAATAAGCATTGTACGCTGATGATGTCCTGATATTCATCTCTAGTCCCGAGACTTCAATTACATCTCTTGTTATTATTATTGAATAATTCTGCGAATTCTCAGGCTACAAGATTAATTTAACTAAATCAGACTATTCCACTTGGTAACCTTCATTCTGTACCTAATACTTCTCCCCCCTTTCCTTTTAAATAATCTCCCTCAGGTTTTACATATCTGGGTATATTTGTAATTCCTAAATTCCAGCAAATGTACAAAGACAATTTTGTTCCCTTGTTTGATACAATAAGACAGGATCTGGAGCGCTGGAACTCTCTTCCGATTTCATGGTTGGGTAGAATATCCCTCTTGAAAATGAACATTTTACCTAGACTACTTTACCCAATCCAAATGATCCCAGTATTACTCTCCGATAAGGTAATAAAGGATGTAAATGGATGGCTAAGTTCCTTTATATGGAGTAAACGCAAGCCAAGACTTAAGATGGCAATATTGCAGCTGCCAAGTTCTAGGGGCGGCTTGGATCTGCACAATATTAGGTTCTATCAATGGTGTGCCCACCAATGTTATATTTCTGACTGGATCACAAATGATGACTCCTATATTTGGTTAGACATTGAGACTTCTCTTTCAAAATACCCCTTACAGGATATTTTATTTTTAAGTTTGTAAAAGATCTTCACCCACTGAGAACTGACTGACACCAGAAGTTGAAAAGTAGTTACTGAACACTACTGCACTGTACTCTAACTTGCTGTGCTGTACTGTACTCTACTTTTTTGTGATGCCCAAACTTGTGAAACATGAGGAGAATGACATTCATATCCATAATGATGCATTTTTTGTAGTCCAGATCAGGGAGCCATGATGTAATTCTGTTATCGAAATTCAGTTACAGTGTTAAAAAAACACTTCACTTACTGTAGTTCAATAACCAAAATAGTTTTTTTTCTAACGCAAGGTGCCATGTCATAGCTGACACTGCATTCTTTCTGCAGACACCTTTGATCTTAATTCAGAACAGATACAGTATTAAACAGAGTTCTGGGAAAATGTGGGAGATTGTACTGTAATTCTGTTACCAAGCTTGCATCAGTTCTTCCACTAAATTAGATTTTGTAAATGTTTATTTTTCCAAAATAAATTGTGTTACAGCCTGAATGGATTATATTGAGATTTTGTCACTGGCCCACACACACACACCCCATAATGTTGTGTAATACAAAATGAAAAGCTGAAATATCTTGAGTCAATAAGTATTCAACACCTTTGTTATGGCAAGCCTAAATAAGGTCAGGAGTAAACATTTGCTTAACAAGTTACATAATAAGTTGCATGGACTCATTCTGTGTGCAATAATAGTGTTTAACATAATTTTTTGTATGACTACATCATCTCTGTGCCACACACATACAAATATCTGTAAGGTCCCTCAGCCGAGCAGTAAATTTCAAAGACAGATTCAACCACAAAAACCAGGGAGGTTTTCCAATGCCTCGCAAAGAAGGGCACCTATTGGTAGATTGGTAATAAAAAATAAGACATTGAATATCCATTTGAGCATGGTGAAGTTATTAAATTACACTTTGGATGGTGTATCAATACACCCAGTCACTACAAAGATACAGGTGTCCTTCCTAACTCAGTTACCGAGGAGAGGAAGGAAACCTCTCAGGGATTTCACCATCCATTGCACCTTGATCACACCTACAGTGTCTTTGCGCAAAAGGGTACGCATCATCATCTGGATATGTTATAATCTGCACCCGGCACAGCCATAAGAGGACTGGCCACCCCTCACAGCCTGGTTCCTCTCTAGGTTTCTTCCTAGGTTTTGGCCTTTCTAGGGAGTTTTTCCTAACCACCGTGCTTTTACACCTGCATTGCTTTCTGTTGGGGGTTTTAGGCTGGGTTTCTGTACAGCACTCTGTGACATCAGATGATGTAAGAAGGGCTTTATAAATAAATTTGAATATGTGTGCAACAAAAGTTCAACATTTACTTTCTGCTACCATTTATGTCAAGTCTTCTACGCATACAATTTGATGTATACTTTTGATAAATCCACAGTATTCACCACATAGAACACAACGCAATGCAAAACTGCAAGGCAAACGTAGAATTCTATTGGAAATTAATGTACTTCTGGTGGACCAAAACGCAATTGCCCTGTCAAAACGCTAAACCCTGTCGGTGTGATCGAGGCGTTAAGCGCATACTTCAGGTGATAGAAATCTGAACACACAACCAGCACTATGAAAAGTTAATTTAATGATACTTTCTTGTGGATATATTTCTCACATTCCTACCTGCAAATAGACTAACTGCAAGGACAACCGGTAAATTAAGTTAAAATATAATTTTATTCAAAAGTCTGGCTTGTAAGGTATAGGTCGTGAGAGGAAACTTCCCTGATCCAAACGCTCATTTTAGCCCAACGTTGAATCCAATTAAATTCAACATCGGGTCTCCACTCTCCAACATTAATTTACCATGAATAATAACACATCAACTACCTTTTCGTCCTCGTGTTTTCTTCAGCTCGCTCTCCATCATTTGCCACTTCATTTTCAGTACATCAATATCTCTCTGGCTTTGGGTCATTTCCAAACGTATAACAGCACAACTATCATCTACACGTTTGTTTATTTCTGCTACCGCTGCTTTAGCCAACACCTCCATAACGGATACCAACTGCGCCTGAAAATTGCAGCTCGCCATCTTGTCCTGCCCAAATTACAGATGTGTGTTTCTCTACGTGAAGTAAATAGTATAAAATGTGCAATAAACAATCCGTAGATGTTGATAAATGGCAACAATGTAGCGAGTGGGTAACGCGTGAGCAATCGCTCTTCCGTTCAATTCGTGACGTAAGTATTTATTACCGTAAACATAAGACTACAACAGTCCTTCAAAATTGGTAGTATTGGCACTGGAAAGTAAATACCAAGGTATATTCTAGACTGCATGTAAGGTAGCAATATCTATTTACAAAAAATACGTTTTATGATCTAAATAAAGAATTTGGATCGTAAAACGTCATCTGTTTTTAAGTTAATAGATATGGCTACATGTAGGGGAGAGTGCAGTGCAATGCAGTGCCTAACATTGTTATTAATGCATAAAATACTATTCAGTGCTTAATTTGAGCCGGATCCGGTACCTCTCGTGGCATGAAAAATAATTGTCCGTTTTTGCAATGTAAAAATTATAATAAAAGCGATCGAAGTTCATTGAACTTAAATGTAAATACATTTGCCAAAGTTATAGAATAACTGCTGTCTATTCAGAAATAAATGATATAATTCAGAATAGCCTACTACACCATTAAAGGCCCATAATTTAACCACAGAGGAGCAATAGCTTTTCTATAGCTTTTTTTTGCCAAATAACAAGGCATAGCCTATAATCAGGAATGCACAGCATATCTGTCAGTGAACAGTATGCAGACAAAACAGGCCTGCAGCAAGGACCTCAACATGACAGCCACACATATGCCCAGGCCATAAGCAGAGCAACAGGCCCAACCCCCAATAATGCACCAGCCCAAGCTCCATCCTGCGATCTAAGAGGTATGTATCAGATGCTCAGCATGCTCTGCTCACACCTACTGTAATGGTCCGAGCCTAAACACACGAAAACAACACTAGACACTATGGAACACAAAGCTTTTACTATCTCATCCTGGAATATACAAGGACTGAGGTCATCTGCCTTTGGCCTAAAGAGCAGGAACCCAGACTTCATCAAATGAATTGGAAATACAGACATTGTCATCCTACAAGAAACATGGTATAAAGTAGACGGACCCACTGATTTCCCTCTATGTTACAGAGAGCTGGTAGTCCCATGCACCAAACTACCAGGTGTAAAACAGGAAAGAGACTCAGGGGGTATACTATACTAATTTGATATAGAGCAGACCTAACCCACTCTATTAAATTAGTCAAAACAGGAACATTTGACATCTGGCTAGAAATTAATAAGGAAATTATCTCAACAGAGAAAAATGTCCTAATGTGTGCTACTTATATGCCCCAATAGAATCCCTATACTTTAATGAAGACAGCTTTTCCATCCTAGAGGGGGATATCAACCATTTCCAGTCCCAGGGACATGTACTAGTCTGTGGCGACCTAAATGCCAGAACTGGACAAGAACCTGTCACTTTCAGCACATAGGGGGACAAACACCTACCTGGAGGTGACAATGTTCCCTCCCAAATGTGCCCCCCTAGACACAACTATGACAAAACAACCAACAAAAATGGGTCACAATTCCTGCAGCTATGTCGCTTGCTGGGTCTGTACATAGTCAATGGTAGGCTTTGAGGAGACTCCTATGGTACAGTAGGTACACCTAAAGCTCATCCCTTGGCAGTAGTACTGTAGATTACTTTATCACTGACCTCAACCAAGAGTCTCTCAGAGTGTTCACAGTCAGCCCACTAACACCCCTATCAGATAACATCAAAATCACAGTCTACCTGAATAGAGCAATACTCAATCATGAGGCATCAAAGCCAAAGGAACGGTACAGTATTAAGAAATGCTATAGATGGAAGGAAAGTAGTGTAGAAACCTACCAAAAAACTATTAGGCAACAACAAATTCAATTCCTTTTAGACAACTTCCTGGACAAAACATTTCACTGTAATAGCGAAGGTGTAAAATTGGCAGTAGAAAGCCTAAACAGTATATTTGACCTTTCAGCTTCCCTATCAAATCAAACAACTTCAAGCAGACAACCTAAGAACATTTACAACAATGACAAATGGTTTGATGAAAAATGCACAAACCTAAGAAAGAAATTGAGAAACCTATCCAACCAAAAACATAGAGACCCAGAAAACCTGAGTCTACGCCTTCACTATGGTGAATCACTAAAGCAATACAGAAATACATCTACGGATAAAGAAGGAACAGCGCGTCAGAAATAAGCTCAATGTAATTTAATATTCCATAGAATTGAACCCCTTTGTAGTCTGTAAAAGTTTGCAAGCCCTGCCACATCCGACGAGCGTCTGAGCCGGTGTATTACGATTTGATCTTAGTCCTGTATTGACGCTTTGCTTGTTTGATGGTTCGTTGGAGGGCATAGTGGGATTTCTTATAAGCGTCCAGGTTAGAGTCCCGGTCCTTGAAAGCAGCAGCTCTACCCTTTAGCTCAGTGCGGATATTGCCTGAAATCCATGGCTTCTGGTTGTGGTATGTACGTACGGTCACTGTGGGGATGACGTCATTGATGCACTTATTGATGAAGCCAGTGACTGATGTGGTGTACTCCTTAATGCCATCGGATGAATCCCGGAACATATTCCATTCTGTGCCAGCAAAACAGTCCTGTAGCTTAACTGCGTCATCTGACCACTTCCGCATTGAGCGAGTCACTGGTACTTCCTGCTTTAGTTTTTGCTTGTACGCAGGAATCAGGAGGATAGAGTTATGGTCAGATTTGCCAAATGGAGGGCGAGGGAGAGCTTTGTACGTGTCTCTGTGTGTAGAGTAGGGGTGGTCTAGAATAGTTTTTCCTCTGGTTGCACATTGAACATGTTGATAGAAATTCGGTAAAACTGATTGATGTTTCCCAGCATTAAAGTCACTGGCTACTAGGAACGCCGCCTCTGGATGAGTGTTTTCCTGTTTGCTTATGGCGGAATACAGCTAATTTAGTTCGGTTTAAGTTCCAACATCGCTCTGTGGTGGTATGTAGACAGTTACGAAAAATACAGATAACTCTCTGGGTAAATAGTGTGGTATACAGATCCTCAAACTCAGGCGAGCAAAACTTTCGTGCACCAGCTGTTGTTTACATAAATGCATAGGCCCCCGCTCCGTGTCTTACCAGCGGCTGCTGTTCTGTCTTGCCGATAGAGTGTATAACCAGCCAGCTCTATGTTCTTCATCCACGACTCGGTGAAGCATAAAATATTACAGTTTTTAATGTCCCGTTGGTAGGATATACGCGCTTTCAGTTCGTCCCATTTATTTTCTAGCGATTGAACGTTAGCTAGCAGAACGGAGGCCAAGGGCAGATTAGCCACTCGTCGCCTGGTCCTCACAAGGCACCCTGATCTTTTGCCTCGAAATCTCAGTTTCCTTCTCCAGTGAATCACAGGGATAGGGGTCTGGTTAGATGTCAACAGTATATCCCTCGCGTCCGACTCATTGAAGAAAAACTCTTCATCCAGTTTGAGGTGAGCAATCACAGTTCTGATGTTTAGAAGCTCTTTTAGGTCATAGGAGACGGTAGCAGCAACATTATGTACAAAACAAGTTACAAACAACGCAAAAAAACAAACAAAATAGCATGATTGGTTGAGGGCCGATAAGGCAGCAGCCCTACCCATCACGGCATCACTAAAAGTCACCTTGTTCGAGCGAGATTTGGTTATCACAACACCACGCCAGAGTAAGCCTACACGAAACACAGCCTTTATTTTAAGTGTTTCTAAAATCCCCTATGGGAAAAATGAATGGTGGAACAACGATTGGAACCATTTCCCTGTTTGACCGCTAGGTTTTATGGGTAATATGAAACCTCCACTGTGGGACTCTATTATGTGACTTATTAAGCTAATCTTTACTCCTAAACTTATTTAGGCTTGCCATAACAAATGGGTTGAATACTTATTTCAGCTTTTCACTTTTAATTAATTCGTTTTTTGGGGGGTTATTTAACGTTATGAGGTATTGTGTGTATGCCAGTGACAAAAGCTCTCAATTTAATCGATTTAACAATTTAATTTCTGGCTGTAACACAACAAAATGTGGAAAAAGTCAAAGGGTATGAATACTTTCTGAAGGGACTATAGGTGGGAGAAACAGACTGAAAGCTTGGACCAGGGAATTTAACCCCGGTGTCTAAGCCGGGTGAGTTACCACTAGAACACGGGCTCTGTTTGACTTGCATGAACTTTTATAAAGTATATGTTGGTTGTTTAAAAAGAAAAACCACCCGAGAATAATTTCTTACAGTGTGGTTGAGTGGGTAAAATTCCAGCGAAATGTACCATCTTACTGCCCCTCCTATTTCTAGTCCGTCTAAATAAAGCATTGAAATAATTAAGATCCACAAAAAATATTCTCCATAGGCTCTTATATCAATTAATATTTGGGATATAAACCATTTTTATTTCTAAACCATTGATTGTATGAGAAGCACCGTTTTGTTTGTTTTAATGCTGCCTTTTACATGCACTGAAACCCTAAAATTGTTTCACAACACTCTCTTAAAAACACCAATATTAAGGTTGAATAACCACATTGGCTGTTTCAGAGTTCTCAATTTCTGTTTTAAAACACATTCAGTGCATTCAAACATTTATATTGGGTTTACATTCTAACACCCTCCAAACAACAGATCTCAGCTTAGGTGCACTACTTTACATGGTTTGAGTGGTTTGGACGGAATCAGTGGCTAACTGCAAGCGTTGCAAAGCAATCACTAGCCTGCTATTCAGTGGAGTGGGTGTGTGGTCCAAGTCTGGGTTTAAGGGTCTCTTTTCCAAGCTTAAAAGGATAAACATTCAACACTATGGGCCCCAAAAATTGAAATACATTGGCCATGCTGTCAAACCAGCATTACTTCTGCCGCGTTCAAAACAACTGGAAACATGGAACTGGGAAATCTCAGACTTCAGTGAGTTCAAGACAACTGGGAACTCTGAAAAAAAATTGCTCAGACTGGGAAAATACGTTTTGAATGGTCACCCAACTCAGAATTCCAAGTCGGAAAGAGTTCTGACCTTAAGACCACTGACGTCATGATTCGACCTTGTTCCCAGTTGTCTTGAAAGCACCATAAATCCAGAGAATGCCAGACTTTGATGACAAAATTTGCCCACAAGAAGGACCGCCGTGCCACCTTCCTGTTCAAGTGAGTCCAAAAATGTATTGTATGCTGCTGCATAAATTATGTAATATGCCAGGGAGATATGTATACTGTAGCTAAGAAAGTAATACTAAGTGTATGTTGTGTAGTAAGCTGTTAGTAGCCCATGTGCCTCACCCTAATAATTTGGTTCCTTTCCCCCTTATAACTTAGCCTACTGTTCTGACTTGGTGGTGCACATGTAGCCTATAGCATGTTTTAGAGAAATGCATTCATCGACTATTGTAAGAGCTTTTATTGTCTGCTTATATGCCCCCTTCATTTATTCTACGGTTCTGACTTGGTGTACAGGGAGAATACTGTAAGAACGGCCCATGTTCTGATTCTGTTGCTGTACATTTCAAAAGTGTTGAACAAATAGTTATATAGACTATGTCCATCCTAGCTCGCTCATTTATGTCTTAATCATAATTACAGATTGCCTCTTATCTGCTTGTCCTCCCGTTATGCCATAGTTTGTACATCTCAATTGTCAGTAGAAACCACATTAATTTAAGCAAGTCTGCCATATCAGCTATGTTTTTTCTAAAGGCAGTAAATGAAGCTGAATTAACTGTTTCGCTGCCAGATAAGGCTCACTGATAGCCAGGTGTAGTAGTGGTGATGATTCACTCCATGGTGCTGAAAAGAAAGCTCTGCTGTTGGGACAGCTTTATCTGGATCATAACTGTCACACCCTGATCTGTTTCACCTGTCTTTGTGATTGTCTCCACCCCCCTCCAGGTGTCGCTCATCTTCCCCATTATCCCCTGTGTATTTATACCTGTGTTCTCTGTTTGTCTGTTGCCAGTTCGCTTTGTTTCGTCAAGCCTTCTAGCATTTTCCCCTCTGCTCCTGTCTCTCGATTGTTCCTGTTTCCTAGTTTCCCCGGTGTTGACCATTCTACCTGCCCTGACCCTGAGCCTGCTTGCCGTCCTGTACCTTTGCCCCACCTATCTGGATTACTGACCTCTGCCTGCCCTTGACCCGTCTTTTGCCTGCACCTGTTCGATCAATAAACTGTTGTTACTTCTACGTTGTCTGCATCTGGGTCTTACCTGAAATGTGATAGTACGAACTGGCCAACAACTGACCCAGCAGACTCAGACGAGCTGCGCAACACCATCTCTTCCCAAGGAGCCACCATTGGTAGGCACAAGGAATTGCTTCGTGGCCTTATGGAGGGGGTCCACACCTTGGCCGAACGCCATGCCTAAGCGTTGTAAATCTTGCTGGAGCAATTCCGTGGGTTGGTTGGGAGGCAGCCTACTATGACGGTAACCGCACAGCCCCTCAGTAACTCAGCATTTAGCAGCGCCACCTCACCGGTCACTCCACCTTCCCGGGAGCCCCGCTTACCTCCCCCGGAACGCTTCAATGGAGAGCTGGGCACCTGTCAGGGGTTTCTAGCTCAGTGTGCCCTCATCTTCAAGCTTCAGCCCTCCTCCTTCCCCTCGGACCACTCTAAGATAGCGTACCTAATCACACTGATGTCCGGGAGGGTGCTCGCCTGGGCTACAGCCATATGGGAGCAACAGCCGGCCATATGCGTCAGTCTGGAGGAGTTCATGGGAGAAGTAAAGAAGGTGTTTGATGCCCCATTCTCCGGCAGAGAGGCTACCCGGAAGCTACTCCAGCTTCGGCAGGATTTCCGCACTGTTCGACAGGAAGCACTGTTCGACATGTTCCTGCACGGAGTCTCGAAGGAGGTCAAGGAAGAGCTTGCAGTCCGGGAATTACCAATAGATCTCGATTCCCTCATCGCCTTGACCATCAGGATCGATGGGCGACTACGGGAACGACGGAGGGAGAGGAGATTAGATTTCGCTCGCCCGTCCAAGGATTTCACCTCGCCTCCGAGGCATCCCGGAAGTCCCCGACAGCCCCGTTGCCGAGAGAAGCCGAGGCTACCCAAGGTTCCCAGAGAGTCGCTGAAAGACGGCCGAGTCACCGTTTTCCGAGCCAATGCAACGTCTTCCTGGCGGCTCGGACGTTGTCCTGGACCTCTCCGCCACTCCCATGGATTGACCTTCTACCTAGCACCACTCCGCCCCGGGGACAACTGTACTCGCTGTCGGGACCGGAGACCAAGGCTATAGAGACCTACATTGGGGACTCCCTAGCTGCAGGATTTATCCGTCCTGCCGGCGCAGGGTTCTTCTTTGTGGAGAAGAAGGACAAGACCCTGCGCCCGTGCATCGACTACCGGGGACTCAAGGACATAATGGTGAAGAACCGCTACCTGCTACCACTCATCTCCTCGGCCTTTGAGCCATCCTCGTCTTCGCCCGCTCCCCCAAAGAACATGTGCTCCACGTCCGACAAGTTATTCAACGCCTCTTGGAGGAATCAGCTGTTTGTAAAGGCAGAGGAGTGCGAGTTCCATCGCTCCACCATCCCCTTTCTGAGGTACATCATCTCTGCTGGGAGTGTACAGATGGATCCTGGGAAAGTGAGTGCGGTGGAGGATTGGCCACAGCCTACGTCCAGGGTGCAGCTGCAACGTTCCATGGGTTTCGCCAACTTTTATCGTCGCTTTATCTGGGGTTTCAGCACAACAGTTTGTGGGTACCGTTTGTCACCATTATAGTGCAATTAATGTATTGTTTAGTATTGTGTTGTGGCTTTGCTGGCATGCATCTAAAAACAAAATGGGGAGTTTGCCCCACCAAGATGTACAGTTGAAGTTGGAAGTTAACATACACCTAAGCCAAATACATTTAAACTCAGTTTTTCACAATTCCTGACATTTAATCCTAGTAAAGATTCCCTGTCTTAGGTCAGTTAGAATCACCACTTTATTTTAAGAATGTGAAATAATAGTAGAGAGAATTATTTATTTAAGATTTTATGTATTTCGACACATTCCCAGTGGGTCAGAAGTTTACATACACTCAATTAGTATTTGGTAGCATTGCCTTTAAATTGTTTAACTTGGGTCAAACGTTTCGGGTAGCCTTCCACAAGCTTCCCACAATAAGTTGGATACATTTTGGCCCATTCCTCCTGACAGAACTGTTGTAACTGAGTCAGGTTTGTAGGCCTCCTTGCTTGCACACGCTTTTTAAGTTCTGCCCACAAATTTTCTATAGGATTGAGGTCAGGGCTTTGTGATGGCCACTCCAATACCTTGACTTTGTTGTCCTTAAGCCATTTTGCCACAACTTTGGAAGTATGCTTGGGGTCATTGTCCATTTGGAAGACCCATTTGCAACCAAGCTTTAACTTCCTGACTGATGTCTTGAGAAGTTGCTTCAATATATCCACATAATTTTCCATCCTCATGATGCCATCTATTTTGTGAAGTGCACCAGTCCCTCCTGTAGCAAAGCATCCCCACAACAGGATGCTGCCACCCACGTGCTTCACGGTTGGGATGGTGTTCTTCGGCTTGCAAGCCTCCCCCTCCTCCTCCAAACATAACGATGGTCATTATGTCATTATTTTCCTTTCATCAGACCAGAGGACATTTCTCCAAAAAGTACGATCTTTGTCCCCATGTGCAGTTGCAAACCGTAGTCTGGCATTTTTTTATGGGGTTTTTGGAGCAGTGGCTTCTTCCTTGCTGAGGGGCCTTTCAGGTTATGTCGATATAGGACTTGTTTTACTGTGGATATAGATAATTTTGTACCTGTTCCCTCCAGCATCTTCACAAGGTCCTTTGCTGTTGTTCTGAGATTGATTTGCCCTTTTTGCACCAAAGTACGTTCAACTCTAGGAAACAGAACGCGTCTCCTTCCTGAGCGGTATGACGGCTGCGTGGTCCCATGGTGTTTATAGTTGCGAACTATTGTTTGTACAGATGAACGTGGTACCTTCAGGCATTTGGAAATTGCTCCTAAGGATGAACCAGACTTGTGGAGGTCTTGGCTGATTTATTTAGATTTTACAATGATGTCAAGCAAAGGGGCACTGAGTTTGAAGGTAGGCCTTGAAATACATCCACAGGTACACCTCCAATTGACTCAAATGTTGTCAATTAGCATATCAGAAGCTTCTAATGCCATGACATAATTTTCTTGAATTTTCCAAGCTGTTTAAAGGCACAATCAACTTAGTGTACGTAAACTTCTGACCCACTGGAATTGTGATACAGTGAATTATAAGATAAATAATCTCTGTAAACAATTGTTGGGAAAATGACTTGTGTCATGCACAAAGTAGATGCCCTAACCGACTTGTCAAAACTAAAGTTTGTTAACAAGAAATTTGTGGAGTGGTTGAAAAACGAGTTTTAATGACTCCAACATAAGTGTATGTAAACTTTCGACTTCAACTGTACATGCTAAAATTATCACTGACGCTGTACCTATAATAACAAGCTGCACTGATGCAGTACTAAATGTTTTATAGCTCAATGAAAAGTAGTATATCATTAACCGAGGACCACACTGGAAATAAGTGTTTTTACACTTTCACGTGTCATCCTCTGGATTTTCTTGTTCTTAAATTATGTTTTTTTTACTGTACAATGTGTTTTACTTAAAATAAAATCAATCAATACTCTCTGCTAGTTTTCTTCACTTTTTCATAACCAAATGCTCAATACATCATGGGTACACTCACCACCACTCTCAGCATCAGCCATTATTTATCAGTGGAGGAGGGAGGGACAAGATCAAAGTTTCCCACACACCTGGTGGAGTAGTGAATGGTTTGATGACTGAAGGAGAGGGATAGGCCTACGGTATACTCTATACTATAGAATTAAAATTACAGTGAAAAGGCTTTGTTATCATTATGCAGAAATATGAAAAATATATAAACGCAACATATAAATATATATAAACGCAACATGCAATCATTTTAAAGACTTTACTGAGTTACAGTTCATATAAGGAAATCAGTCAACTGAAATAAATTCATTAGGCCCCAATCTATGGATTTCACAGGACTGGGAATACAGATATGCATCTGTTGGTCACAGATACCTTAAAAAC
Source organism: Brachymystax lenok tsinlingensis (assembly GCA_030435695.1). Lineage (NCBI taxonomy): Eukaryota > Metazoa > Chordata > Actinopteri > Salmoniformes > Salmonidae > Brachymystax > Brachymystax lenok. The sequence goes on from CM059788.1 coordinate 31,617,760, forward strand.
TAAGATAGGGGTGTGGATGAAAAAAACAGTCAGTATCTGATATGACCACCATTTGCCTTATGCAGCGGGACACCTCTCCTTCACATTGAATTGATCAGGCTTTTGATTGTGGCCTGTGGAATGTTTCACTCCTCTTCAATGGCTGTTCAAAGTTGCTGGATATTGGCGGGAACTGGAACAAGCTGTCGTACACGTTGATCCAGAGCATCCCAAACTTGCTCAATGGGTGACATGTCTGGTGAGCATGCAGGCCATGGAAGAACTAGGAAATTTTCAGCTTCCAGGAATTGTGTGCAGATCAAGTTTCAAGTTTTAGTGTCACATGCACAAGTACAGTGAAATGCCTTTCTTGCAAACTCAAAACCCAACAATGCAATAGTCAATAACAGTGTAACGTTAGAAGAAGAAAAAAAACACGATAAATAAGAAAAAATAAGAAGAACACAATAAGTAAGTAAGCATACTATATACAGGGTCAGTTCCAATACCATATGTACAATGTGCAGGGACACTGGAGTGATGGAGGTAGATATGTATAGGGGTAAGGTGACTAGGCATCAGGATATAAGATAAACAGAGTAGCAGCAGCTTGTATGTGAGTGGGTGTGCATGTGTGTAGAGTCAGTGTAAATGTATGTGCATGTTATGTGTGAGTGAGCAGATGAAGTCAGTGTGTGAGTGTGTAGGACCCTGTGAGTGAGCATAGACCCAGTGCAGAAATAGAAATAAAAAGGCAATGAGGATACAAGGTTAACTTGTTAGCTATTTATCAGTCATATTGCTTGGGGATAGAAGCTGTTCAAGAGCATGTTGGTGCCAGACTTGATGCACCGGTACCACTTGCCGTGCGGAAGCAGAGAGAATAGTCTATGGCTTGGATGGTTGGAGATCCTTGCAACATGTGACTTTGCATTATCATGCTGAAACATGAGGGGATGGCGCAACAATGGGCCTCAGGATCTCATCACAGTATCTTTATCTATTCAAATTGACATCAATAAAATGCAATTGTGTTCATTGTCCGTAGCTTATGCCTACCCATAACATAAACCCACCACCTCCATGGGGCACTCTGTTGACAACGTTGACATTAGCAAACCGCTCGGCCACACGACGCCATACATGTGGTCTGCGATTGTTCTACGTACTGCCAAATTCTCTAAACCGCCGTTGAAGGTGGTTTATGGTAGAGAAATGAACATTACATTATCTGGCAACAGCTCGGGTGGACATTCCTGCAGTCAGCATGCCAATTGCACGCTCCCTCCAAACTTGAGACATATGTTGCATTGTGTGACAAAACTGTACAAGGTGCACCTGTGTAATGATCATGCTGTTTAATCAGCTTTTTGATATGCCACCCTGTCAGTTGCATGGATTATCTTGACAAAGGAGAAATGCTCCCTAACAGGGATGTAAACAAATTTGTGCTCAAAATTTTAGAGAAATACTCTTTTATTTCAGTTCATGAAACATGGGACCAAAACTTTACATGTTGCGTTTATATTTTTGTTCAGTGTACATTCCTCTCTGTTTGAAAAGTGTTAATTCATCTATTCCACACCCAGTGATATTCCACACATCTGTTCTGCAGCTGTTTAATTTTCCCTTGCTTTGACTATGGAAATATAAATTTTCTATCTGACAGCCTGCGTGACAGTTTAGTGGTTGAATTTGAATAACATTTCTCAATAAAAATGACAGGCTAGGTGTACGTTCCAGACGGCATCCTATTCCTTAATTTAACTAGGCAAGTCAGTTAAGAACAAATTCTTATTTACAATGACTGCCTATACCGGCCAAACCCGGACGACGCTGGGCCAATCACGGCCGGTTTGATACAGCCTGGAATCGAACCAGGGTGTCTGTAGTGAAGCCTCTAGCACTGAGATGCAGTGCATTACACTGCTGCACCACTCGGGAGCCCCATTAAAACCAGGGTGTCTGTAGTGACGCCTCTAGCACTGAGATGCAGTGCCTTAGACCGCCACTCGGGAGCCCATATAGTGCATTACTTTTGACCAGCAATTGCAAAATTGTGAATTTGATGTGTGCTTGGGGTTATTGCCTTGCTGGAAGTTCAGCTTCCTGGTGTGACAGAGTGGATACAAACCCTGAGTCTACTGCAGGAGAAACCAACTTTTACCATTAAACCAAGAGGAAATTCCCTCTTGGGCCAAGGGCAGACATTGATTTTGAAGTCGCAGGCGGGGCTTCACCTTCACGTGACCATGAGCAACCATTCTTCGGCTCATTTTGGCTAAATAGTGTACATTAGAAATGTGTTATAAACATTATGCTGACCATGGTATCACAAGCCTTTTTCTTCTAAGCAATTTGATCTGAAAAAGCATCACTGACTCTAGAACTGAAAAATGACAGGATGTTGAGAACATGATTTTTTTATTTTGGATGCATAAGGATGCACTCTGCCATAATTGTAATTCATATCAGTCATCCAAAACAGCAACTCTTGATCTTTGATAAAATAAAGTCAATATGTCATCATTTACCTTGCTTAAATATATTTCTGATGCTTCTGATATCCTTATTAGGGAATATGGAAATATTTCTTCTCTGTGGAGAAAAGAAAAAGTGTATATTTACATAGGCTTATTTATTTTCCAATTAATTGTTATCACTTGTTTTCACATTTATGTGTAGAGCATATTCCTACAAGTGAATGCATTTTAAAGTTTTTAAAACAAAAAGTAAAATAATAAATAAAAATGACAAAAGATAAAATAGATGATCTAGACAAATGAAAATGTTCAAAATAAACTGATCATATTAAAATAATAACAGGACAATAAAACAACAGGGAAACCAGAGAGACTGTTGGAAGGAAAATAAGATAAATAAAATTGAATAAAAGCAAATAAAATTCTATCAGGTAGATAAAATAGCACAATAAAATCACCCTAAGTAAAAGCACGGCTAGAAAGGTATATCTTGAGCTCTCTCTTAAAAATGTCTACTGTCTCTGAGACCCTCAGATCCTCCAGCAGGCTGTTCCAACAGCCTGGTCTCATAGACTAGACAGTAAATATAACTCTGGGACGCTCAAATTAGTATATGTTACGTTTGGTATGGTTACACAAGACAGATGGTTACTTAAGGCAAAAATTAAAAAGTAGGGTGGTTTTTCGGGGTGGATGCATAACGTTAAAGGTTGCGAGTTTGAATCTCATTAAGGACAAGTTTAGCAACGTTTCAACTACTTACAACTTTTTAGCTACTTTGCAACTACTTAGCATGTTAGTTAACCCTTCCCCTAGCCTTAACCCTTTAAGCTAACCCTCCCCCTAACTTAACCCTAACCCCTAGCCTAGCTAACGTTGGCCAGCCAGCTAACGTTAGCCACCTAGCTAAAATTCGTAACATATCATACGTTTTGAAAATTCATAACATATTGTACATTTTGCAGATTCGTAAGATATTATTTGAATTGTAATTCGAAACATATCATATGAAATGGGTGGACATCCAGAAATTAATACATACCATACAAAATGTAACATATCATACCAAATGGAGTGTCTCAGATTTACATGCAGAATAATACAAAATGCTCTTATACCAGGTTGGTTCCAAAGGTCCAGACCATAATGACTGAACGCAGCCACACAAAATGTTTTAAAACACATGTTTTAAAACATTGCATCCTGCTGAACGCACCTGAGAAAAGCAGCGTGGAGAAGAAGAGTCAGGATGTTATAGGATGAACAGGGACAGAGCGTTGGCTGTCGTGGTTCCGAAAGACAAAACTATGTTGAAAGGCTATGACATATTTCATGGACCAAAATAATATTATGAAAATATGAATGTACATTTTGTTATAAAGCGGGTGATTGGCGTCTTGAAGGGGAGGTTCCATATTCTTAATGGGCCACTTCCTCTTCAGTTTGTTTAGACTCTGCGGGACAAAATGGAAAACAGGGAGGTGGCCACAATTGATAAAACTGTACATGTGTGCAGCTTTGATATTGTAATCTCCATTCTCATCAACACAACCTAATTCAACCATTCTGAAAATGTGGTATGGTATTTATTAAAGGATAGAAAAAGGTTTTTAACTTGTTTGAAACACAGCTGGCGAACAAAGACCATAAACTAGTATCATGTAAACTTAATTTCATTATATATTTCAAGTAACTATTAATGCATTATAGCTGATTTACATTGAGGTTCTTCACTTCACTAAGGCACATACATAAACACTCCCCCTACTATTTATTTGGACAGTGAAGATAAAACTTTTTATTTTGTCAAATTGACTCTTTCATTAAATAAATGTTATTGAATATAGCATGGTTTTTATGATTTTGTGGTACAAATACACATTACCAGTTGAAAATAGGTTGTTAAAATTAAAGTGAGGAGCCGTCAACAGTAAAACATTTTACAAATCAATTGAGGAAAAGCTTGTAAAAATGTCTCAAAATACCTTCTGTAACACATTTTTACATAGAAAGTGTTATAGGGAAACTATGCAATTATTAACTATTTGTTTCATCTGGTTTGAGACAACATTAAAGAGTGACTGAACGCACTAATTCCACATTTCTCTGTTGCTCTTTAAGAAAAAAACATATTTCAGACTTTGGGGGTGTGGTTCGATGTGGCAGTTAATAATGTTTGTCCACCATGAGACACCATAGGAACGATGCCAGTATTATGAATCTAAGATAACTCAAGAAGTCTAACTTTGACGTTTTTGCCGAGGAGGTTTTAGTTGCGTAATTTTACATATAGTTAAGGTGTTTGGCGCTGTATTTCTCAAGTTAAACAAAGTGAGATGGGCAGGTGTGTCTCACCAGCTGTGTGTTCTGCAGTGGATTGGATAGAGTGCAATCACCGCAGCTGTGTATCCGGTGTTAGTGGGCAAGTGAGCATTGTTGAAATCAAAACCCCAACCCTAAAGTAAGTTATGACGAACTCAGTTACAAAACTCAGTATTGGACGAGACTGAATTCATGAACACAATTATCCTATTTACAATTTTGACAATAGAATAAATGTTTGACTCAACGGTGCTACATAGGCGTTTTTATATCAGAAGATGTTTATTGCCTTCAGTGGCGCTTTAAACTTGTGTGTGGATCCCCAGGGTATGCGGGTGCCACGTATTGAGACACTGGATTCTCTCCTATGTGAGTTTTTTGATGTGACTTCATGCTAGAGCGCTGGGTGAAGCATTTCCCACACTGTTTGCACTCGAAGGGCTTCTCCCCACTGTGGACCACAGCATGTCTGATCAGGTTGCACTGCTGGGTGAAACTCCTGCCACACTGTTCGCAGGTGTACGGTTTCTCTCCAGTGTGACTCCGGAGGTGTACTTTGAGCTGGCAGAAACGCTGGAAGCTCTTCCCACAGAAGGTGCAGCTGAAACGCCTCTCGGTGGTGCCGCCCGACCTCCACTGAGTCCTCATTCTCTTCACCATGTTAAAACTACTGTGACTCAGGCTGTATCCAGAGAAGGTGGAGGTGGTGGCCATGTTTGACCCTGTCATGCACTCACTCAATCTCACTGTTGCTTCTGAATCCCCATACTGATGCTGCTTCGATTGTAGAGCTAAACTATTTCCATCATTATTTGAGTTCAGCCTTTCGCTACTCTGTCCCTCTGGCATCTGTTGTCTAGTCTCATCAGCCAATGTCCTGACATGTCTTTTCCTGTTTGCTGCTGCACTGAACATGTTAGCATGTGGTTTTCCTATAGAAGGGTGAAGCGATGGCCCTACATCACCTGTCATAGTAGGAACGGATGGCAGCCCACTATGACATGGGAAAATTGAGATATTCTGAGAGTACTCTTCTGTGGAATGAAAGGAGAAATCTGGGTGGCCATCAAGATCAGTGTCTCTGCCTGGATCCACCGAAGTCCACAGGTGCCCATCAGTCTCATCCATGACAAACTGGTCAGGTCCTGCCAGGGCCGTGGTCTGATCCAGCTCCTCCTCTTTCTCATTCTTTACCATCACTAGCTCTAGTGAGTCCTTATCCTCGGCTGGCCGGTGCTGCTCTGTGCTGAACACCTCTATAGACGCGAGCCGGGGTGTGCCTGGTTCCTCTGGACGATCAGAATTGGGGTAATGTTCCACTGAGTCTTCAGGTGACATGCTGGGTTGTGTGATGAAGTCCTCATCACAGTGCCGTTGCTCAAAGGATGGTGGTTTCCCAGGCTTGGAACCAGATTCTAAAGATTTAGGGATAAAGGTAACAAACATTACAAAAGACCCTTAACAGCAAAACATGACTGCTTTAGAACGGACTGTGTCGGTGCGCTACATATGCCAGAACATAAAACACCAATGTAGCAATTTGGAACGTGCAAACCACCACACCAACACAGTCTTCCATAGACAGACAGAGCAGAACCCCTTATGGTCATACCCACCCTCTCCAGTGATCCTGAGCTCTTCCTGAGAGTCAGTCTTCCACACATCCTCTGCTGTCTCCTCATCTTTGATCAGTATGGGTTCAGTCTCCACTCTCTGCTCCACATCTGTAGGCTGTAACAGGGACTGAGGTTATTACTCTGGACACACCATTTTGAACGCTTTTCATATTCATAATTCACACAAAAGTAAATTCTCCTGATATTCCAAAAACAGAATTGATCCTAGAGGTCAGGGGCCTCATTTAAAACGGTGCGTACGTACAAAATATACCCCAAAACATGCGTGGCCAGTTCACACAAAAGTTGGCATTTATAAAAACCAAACTTGGCCTGAGACTGTGCTCACCTTCCTGCAAAATTTAGACCATGCCAATGCAGTTTCGATGTGGTTGAAGCATTGCATTGCAAGCAGCCTAGTATTTCTTGCAAACGGGGGTTAAGATGGACATGTCTGTTCATAACAAAGAACAGGTTAATAACAAGATGCAATCGTTTGCCGCTAGTGAGAAGAGAACATCAATTTCGTTTATCCTTGTATTATAAAATAATTAGAAATAGGCATCTATTGCCTAGGCTATTATTCATTTAATTTCCATGATCATTGCAGATTAAATTCATCACCTTTTCTGTGATGGTTTCATACTCATCAGATAGCCTACAGGCCTACAACAAGTTAGATACCATTCTCCCTGTCTCTCATTTAATTGGCCCACTTCACAGTAGTAAACAGATTTCAATTTCTCCAGTAGACAATATTTAATTTGTAAACATAATTGATATTTTCATAACCAGAATAAATCCCTCACCTTTTCTGCCCATGATGGCTTCATATTCATGAAGTATCCTAAAACAAGTGACCATGCGCATCTCTCATTTAATTGGGCCTATTGAATACACCACGGCTTTCAAACAATCAGCATTCAGGACTCAAACCACACAGTTTATAATGCTCGATCACGCGCGCACTGTTTCACGACCGGTCTCGTGTATAACTGGAAATATGGCGTGCGCCAATCTTATGAATTTATATATGTTTGTATATGCGCAGTCTTGTCAGTAATGGCACACGCAGATATTTAGTGTGAAATGTATGCAACAGTTACGAGGCCCCTGGATTTCTGTAATTGTAAAGGGTGATGTATCACACCTGGGGTTGAGAGTCCTCTTCAACAGCCAGCTCTTCGTCTCTCCACTGTGAGCTACTTTGCTTGTTCAAAACAATCTTGACTGGATATGAAGATCTCTCTGATGACATGGGGTAAAAAACTGGAAAACAATTGTATTATGTCAAATATTCACTCGTGTTTTTCTTCAGTTGCTCCATGATGCAATCAAATGACCATGAATAACAACACATCAATATACCTTTTCTTCTGACTCGTCCTCGCGTCTTCTTCAGCTCGCTCTCCATCATTTGCCACTTCCTTTTCAGTACATCAATATCTCGCTGGCTTTGGGTCATTTCCAAGCGTATTACAGCACAGCTATCATCTACACGTTTGTTTATTTCTGCTACAGCTGCTTTAGCTAATACCTCCATAACGGATACCAACTGCGCCTGAAAATTGCAGCTGGCCATCTTGTCCAGCCCAGTATTCTCTGTTAAGTAAATATGAAACAATTTGTAGCTAGCCAATGTGCAATAAATGAATTAATAAAAAATTCTTACACTATGGCAAATGTTGATATTGGCCCAATTTGGCATATGTAAGAGATCGATTAAGGCCAACAATGTTTCAAGTAAGAGATGCGTGCGTAACCACACTTCCGTTCAACTCGTGACGTAAGTATTTATTACCGTAAACATGAGACTGCAACAGCCCTTTCAGAGTTTAGCGCTGGCAAGTCAATCTCTTATTTTTACACTTTAGTCACACAGGCGCCATTTTGAAACGAAAACGAGGCTGAGGTGGGAAATACTATAACAAAGCTGTGTTCGAAAACTCATACTGACCGCACTATTTGTGACGTGAATTGAGTATATAGTATGCTTATTGGTCATAGTATGATATAGTTAGTATGCCAAAAGTTCCCGGATGTCGTACTAAATTCGCCAAAATATGAAGCATACACGCAGAGGACACTATTTCCGTACTCTGGGGCCCATAATGCAATTATTCAGGAAATGGGTGTGCCTTCACGTCATTGAAGAAAATGGCGGGACGCGGTAGAGAAAAGAACTTAGAGTCGCTGGGGAGGTCGTTTTCAAAGCGACTTTTGTGAACAGTTAGAATTAGCAGAAAAACAAACCATCAAACTTGTGTGGTGGTGGTTCGGCACAGCTGTGCTGGGACTGGGTTAGAGATGGTAGGAGATAGTGATTGAGAAGAAAGTGAAGCAAGTATGGAGCATAGTGCTACAAATAAAGGAGGGAGTAAGAAAGAAAAAAAGAAAGCGGGAGAGAAAGGGAGTAGTGGTTTGAAGGGGATCGAGAGGTCAATGGAGGTAGAGAGGCAGAAAATGAAGTTTGAGGAGAGCAACATAGTTTCAACCTCTAACGGCAGTTCGGGAGGTAGAAAGTGCAGAGGAAGGACAAGATAAGACACGAGGGGAGCATGGAGGTGAGGAGGAGCATAAATTGATTCTGAAGATTAGGGAGTAAGGGGGAGTAGGGGCGATGAGTCCGATAAGGTTGACGGCTGTGATAAAAGAGTTGATTGGGGAAGTTGTCAATGCTAGAAGTGTTAAGAGATGGGAGTTTGTTGGTGTTCAGTAAGGACATGAAGCCTTTAAGATGTTATAAATGCAAGAGGTTTGGGCATGTGGCAACAGCATATAAAGAGAAAAGGAGATGTGCCAGGTGTGGAGGGGAACATGAGTGTGGGGATGGTGTAAAACCAAAGTGTTGCAGCTGTGGGGGTGCTCATAATGTGGCATATAGTGGGTGTGAGGCTATGAAGCAGGCAGTGGAGGTGCAACAAGTGAGAGTGGAGAGAAGTGTCTTATGCTGAGGCAGTGGGGGTGGTCCAGGTCCAGAGAGATACAGGTTCAAAAGAGAGATGGGTAGGAGCATCTAGATCGGGGATTACAGGGCAGGTGGGTGGCGATATGATATACATAGATAAGAAAAAGTTGGTGACGTTCATAGCAGGAGTTTTCGCTAATAGTGGATGTAGTTACAGGGAGAGAGTCTGCATTGGACCTCACTCTGGTATCTAGTGCGTGGGAGGTATGGGAGGAGTCAGTAGGGAGTGATCATTACCCCATAGTATGCACAGTATGCCAGAGGGAGGAGGAGGTGTCAGTGGATGGAGTAGGCAGGTGGGTGTTTGAAAGGGCAAAGTGGGATCAGTTTCAGGAGTTAAGTGAGTGGGTGATGGCACGGGTGGATTTGAGAGGGGAAGTGGATAGTATGAATAACTGGGTGAGAGCAGCTACTGAGGCGATACCTAAGAGTTCAGGGAGGAGGAAAGCAGTCCCGTGGTGGACGGAGGAGTGGGGGGCAATGGCGAGGATTAGGAACAAAACATTTAGAGTACTGAAATGGACACACAACTTCCAAAATCTGATTCAGTATAAGCAGGACCAGGTTCTGATGAGAACTATTCGTCAGGCAATGAGGTCATGTTTGCATCGGTTCTGTGACACCATTGGAAGGGCGACACCAGTGGGAGAAGTGTGGGGGATGATTGAGGATGAGTGGGGTCAGAAGGGAGTGGGATTATCCAGTGTTGACGAGTGGGAAGGATGTGGCAGTAACAGATGAGGAGAAGGCAGAGATGATGGCCAAAGCGTTTGTCCAAGTGCATAGCTCGGCGAATTTGTCAGAGGAGGGGGAGAGAGCGAATGAGAGAGGAGCATCTTGGAGTGCTGGATAGGAGGGAGGATGTAAATGATGCGTTGAATATGTTGGTCAATTTCTTCAACAGACGATCAGGTCTATATAATTATCAAACATAAACTCAGCAAAAAAAGAAAAGTCCTCTCACTGTCAACTGTGTTTATTTTCAGCAAACTTGACATGTGTAAATATTTGTATGAACATAAGATTCAACAACTGAGACATAAACTGAACAAGTTCCACAGACATGTTCTAACATAAATTGAATAATGTGTCCCTGAACAAGAATTTTGGGGATCAAAATCAAAATTAACAGTCAGTATCTTGTGTGGCCACCAGCTGCATTAAGTACTGCAGTGCATTTCCTCCTCGTGGACTGTACCAGATTTGCCAGTTCTTGCTGTGAGATGTTACTCCACTCTTCCACCAAGGCACCTGCAAGTTCCCAACATTTCTGGGGGGAATGGCCCTAGCCCTCACCCTCCGATCCAACAGGTCTCAGACCTGCTCAATGGGATTGAGATCTTCGCTGGCCATGGCAGAACACTGACATTCCTGTCTTGCAGGAAATCACGCACAGAAAGAGCAATATGGCTGGTGGCATTGTCATGCTGGAGGGTCATGTCAGGATGAGCCAGCAGGAAGGGTACCACATGAGGGAGGAGGATGTCTTCCCTGTAACGCACAGCGTTGAGATTGCCTGCAATGACAACAAGCTCATTCCGATGATGCTGTGACACACCGCCCCAGACCATGATGGACCCTCCACCTCCAAATCGATCCCGCTCCAGAGTACAGGCCTCGGTGTAATGCTCATTCCTTTGAAGATAAACGCAAATCCGGCCATCACCCCTGGTGAGGTAAAACTGCGACTCGTCAGTGAAGATAACTTTTTGACAGTCCTGTCTGGTCCAGCGATGGTGGGTTTGTTGTTGCCGGTGATGTCTGGTGAGGACTTGCCTTACAACAGGCCTACAAGCCCTCAGTCCAGCCTCTCTCAGCCTATTGCAGACAGTCTGAGCACTGATGGAGGGACTGTGCGTTCCTGGTGTAACTCGGGCAGTTGTTGTTGCCATCCTGTACCTGTCCCGCAGGTGTGATGTTCGGATGTACCGATCCTGTGCAGGTGTTGTTACACGTGGTCTGCCACTGCAAGGACAATCAGCTGTCCGTCCTGTCTCCCTGTAGTGCTGTCTTAGGCATCTCACAGTACGGATATTGCAATTTATTGCCCTGGCCACATGTTCAGTCCTCATGCCTCCTTGAGGCATGCCTAAGGCATGTTCATGCAGATGAGCAGGGACCCTGGGCATCTTTCTTTTGGTGTTTTTCAGAGTCTGTAGAAAGGCCTCTTTAGTGTCCTCATAACTGTGACCTTAATTGCCTACCGTCTGTAAGCTGTTAGTGTCTTAATGACCGTTCCACAGGTGCATGTTCATTAATTGTTTATGGTTTATTGAACAAGCATGGGAAACAGTGTTTAAACCCTTTACAATGAAGGTCTGTGAAGTTATTTAGATTTTTACGAATTATCTTTGAAAGACAGGGTCTGGAAAAAGGGACGTTTATTTTTTTGCTGAGTTTACATTAGTAATGGAAAGGAAACAGACTAAGTATTACAATTATTTTTTAGTAATACAATTGTAGGTAGAAGTTGGTACAGAGTACAGTATATGATAGCTCTCCCCAGGTTCTGCAAGGTGTCTTAAGACATTCTGTAACTCATATAGCCTCTCCCAGTCCTCCTTGCGTGAGTTTCTCTGGCAACAACATTTTAATAAATCTAACTCCCCCTGACAGCAGCAACCATCTTGTCAGCAATTAAAAGCTCTTTCATCACAAGTATAGGGTCATAACAAGGTGAACGAGTCCAAGCATCTTCTGACAGGTGGCTGTTTTCATCAGGTCTGCGGCAGCCTTGTGTTCTCAGAAAACCAGTCGTATTCTCAGAACGTCAGATAGCCAGGTGGGGCCCAGACAGGAGGAGTATGAACGTAGGCGGTTTCCGTCTTCTGATGGTGTCTGAAGGGCACAACACTCAAAATAGGTGTTAACACACAGAGGTCTCCTAAAGAGGAGACCTTACAGTTTATTATAACACAATTTATTAACCCTTTAAAAGGTATGAGGCATTGGTTTAATCCTGTACCTTCAGTGCTGTGGGTGTTGCTGCGATGACCTAGTATGAACCCATCCATCTGGGGTGGTTCCACTTCCTTTTGTGGACCTTCAGCTTGATCCATTCTCCAACGTCAACAGGTAGGCTGTCTGGGTCACCCTGTTCTGGAACTTCCTGGGCCTTCCTGTATTGGGAATACAAATATCTAACAGCATGGGTTAGTTCCTTCATATATTTGCTCAAATCATCTTCCAGTGCAGTCAGGTCAGTCAGTTTTGGAGTCATTGGTCTGTGTAAAGGAACGTTCATTGGACAGCCAGTTAAGAGCCCATATGGGCTAAGCCCTGTTCCGCGGTTTATGCTATTGTGCATTTTCATCAAGACTAAGGGGAGACACTCTACCCATGACTTCCCTGTGGAGTATCATGCTTTGGCAAGCCCCCCTTTTATGGTTTGATTAACCCTATCAGTAATCCTATTACTTTGTGGGTGGTAAATACAAACAAACTTTTGATCTATCCTCAATTGGGCAGCCACCTGTGCAACCACATCTCATGTGAAATGGGTGTCATTGTCTGTGGAGAGAACTTCCGGAATACCAAATCTAGAGCTAATTTCCCTTACCACAAGTTTCGCTACGGTTTTGGCATCACGGTTGGAAATGCTTCAACCCACCTGGTAAAGCTGTCAATTATTACCGGGCAGTATCTCTTTCCTTTCGTTAAGCCATGTCTATGAAATCCATAGTTAAATGGGTGAACAGGTTGGCCGGCACTGGAAATGTCCCTGCCCTTACCAATGTTGTATTGCATGCATGTAGTACATTTATATACGTGTGTTTTGCAAATTTCAATCAGATTTGGACAAAACCAGATGTCAGATATTAGTCTTACTATCTCCCCCTTGGCGCGTGACACACAGAGGAGACGAGAGGCAGAGGCAGAACTGGTTTGCCAGAGAGGGATTGCCTCCATAGGCCATCAGGACCCCTAGAGCAACCTCTAGACTCTCACAAAGGGTGATTAAATGCATCCGCTGCCTGGTGTTGGTCCAGATCAGTGATTTCAGACGTACGAGGGGAGGCAAGCAGAACAGCATGAGTATGGCAGCGACAAGTAGCATTCTTAGCAGCAGCATCAGCAGCTGCATTACCCAAACTAACGCTGTCAGTGTTACCTGTGTGGGCATGAACCTTAAGAATAGCTACCTTGGCAGGAAGCAACATAGAAGCCCTGCAACATAGAAGCCCTGCTGTAAACGGTGTTTAATAGGGGTCCCAGACACGTTAACAAACTCCCTACCTTTCCAAACCCCTATCCAAGACAGGCAAACACCAATGGCGTATGCAGAGTCAGAATAAATGTTAGCCTTCAAACCACTACCTAATTTACATGCTTTAGTAAGTGCTAGAAGCTCAGCTTGTTGTGTTGAGCTATGTTCAGGCAAGGGCTGTTCAATCAACAATGACCTATCCAGTGAGACTGTACCAAACCCTGCATGTTTCCTACCAGTCTCCCTATCAATAAAGGCAGAGCCATCAACAAAGAGAGTAACATCAGGGAGCTCAAGAGATTCATCATAAAGGTCAGGTTGGGCCTTGGAATCACGTTGGACTTGATCAGGATGGTAGTGTGGTTCTCCATCCTTAAGAGACACGTGCAGTTGTGCTGGGTTAACAACAGAGCATCGTTGAATCGTAAGGTGAGACTGTAATGATTGGTTCTTTGGTACCATCCGGAAATATGTACTGGTGACACTGGAGAAGGGGGTCAGGGCATCCCTACTGTTGATTATTCTGTGGTGGGAACCACGCCTGGTTTGTCGCAGGAGGCTGGTGGGGCCATCCATATTGTCAACCATTCATTGGTTAAGTCTGAGGAAAAGCAGGTTTAGGCTGTCCAGTGTAGGCTGGTAATCATGTACGGTTGTCCTGTACCAGAGGCCTTTATTACCAGGGGATACGTTTTCATGGGACAGTCATCTTTACCTAGCTGTGTATTCATCCATTCCATTTCATCTCCAGTCTCTGTGATGTTCGGGGCTGTATGTTTTTAAATCAACCCTGTAATGTTGTCACCTCATTTTCAACCATGGTTGATAGGCGCTAGTTGTTGTTTTATGTTCTGTTGGCTGCCGGCACACGCTCAGGAGTCCTTGTGACTCTCGCGAGACCCATCTTCATCTTCAGCTCCACTTTTGTGTTCTTTCAATTGTTCACTTTCTCTCTCCTCTCTCTTCTTTTCTTCCAACTGTCTTATGTATTGTTCACTTCTCGCTCTTTATTCACTTTCCGCTCTCTCTCGTCTTAACTTCTCTTCCTTTACTGTGTGATTACCACTTAGACTTTGCTCTTTATCTTCATCATTACGACCTCGTCTGATAACCTCAACAGTGTTATCCATTTCTCTGTGCACCTTTTCTTGAGCTGCCATGAGGTCCTTTGCCATGGTAACTCTAGGGTAGAGAGGTGTTGATTGTGTCTTGGCATCATTACATATTTCTCCAAGTTCTTGATACATTCTACCTGGTGGTGGAGAAGAGTCATCGCCTTGGTCTGACAGGGAAACAGGTTCCTGCGTCTTCGTACTCAGAAGGGTTAAGTCTCCCCCTGAAGACAACCTTCCTGGTAACCTCTGACTCCCCTCCTTGGCTCGGGACTTTGTCTCTATCAGACCCTGGAGACCATACACCTGGAGCCAGTAGTTTGTTCGGGAGTAATGGATAGATTCCTTCAAATTTATCTCCACAGTAGGGAGGGGGTGGGGGTGGAGCATATGGTGGAGCACTACATTCTAGAGGAAACTTCTCTGTCTTGACAGAGGCATGGTCTTTGATCTTTGTTAACAGAAGGCTACCTGCTTAAAGAAACAGTTGAGTCCAGAATAGGTTACCTTCAGTTTTCAACATGGCTAAAGCAGTCACAGAAAACAGGGTGGATATTCTTTTTTTCCCCTTGGTCTTATTTTCCTGTCTTCTCTTCACGATATTCTGCACTTGTTGATACTTGGTTTTATTAAATGACCCATCCGTAGGCCATCTATATTCAGAGGCTTCTTTGGTCCAATCATGCCATTTCTTGAAAACCCAGGTTACGTCTTTTCCCATAGTGGGGTATTTTCCTACTAAAAACTGTAGAGGAGTGGTGGGTTTCATAGCGACTGGTCCCCCAAGCAACTCTGAGCTCCCGTCTGCCTTATCTCAAAAATGTTTTTGTTTTTTTATTTGTATTTTTTATTAGGCTCTACGTGTAATGTGAATACAGATAAATGAATGCAAAATAACCCTATATGTGTGTAGTTTATCCCTTAACTCGCATACGTTTATTTAAAGCAGGGTGATAAGTAAATGATACCTGAATACCATGTAACGTATCTGTGGTTTATTATAATCGTCCTCTATGGAGCAACCACAAAATAGTAAAGGGTTCAAGATGATTTATAACTGGTATGAACTTTGGTGTAACCTCCACAACAATCCTGGTATCTCTGTGATTATCTTCTCCTTCCAAGGGAGAAACTATTATTTCAAAACGATTTATTTTTAAATTAAAATAGCATGGGTCAGTAACACACGGGCAGGTGTATTCCCTAATACAGCAATGGTGTATGCTTTATGGTTTATACCCCCACAGGCAACTCTTTGAGAATCTGATCTGAATGTCCACTCAGGTAATTAAAATACACAGCATTATATTGTTTATAACTAACTCCTGATTTAATGTCCCACCATCCAGTCATAACACACAGAAAACATCATAAACAGAACAATTACAAATTCAGTTATCAGAAAATATTTCAACAACAATCAATTCTATCAACAATTGGCGTTTTATACTTAGAATTTGTGCCCTAAATCCTATCACCAAGTCTCGTCACAATAATCTCAACAATCAGCGTTTTATACGTGGAATTTGTGTCCGAAGTCTTATCACCAAGTCTCATAATCATAAACATTTAACCCAGGAATGTATAACCTATTATCACCTAGGGGGTTTGTGCTTCCTCCCACGGGTTGTGTAACAATAATTTCACACTTTCAATTATTTCACTATTACAAAGAAATTTAGGTTTGTATAAATTTAACAGCGAGGCGCCACTTACTTGCCAGAATGACTCATTAACCACAACGTGCTATAGCAAATGACAGACTTTAGATATAACAGGCGTCTGCTTACCTCATAATTTTGTAGCGCTTGCACGTGGATCAATGGTCAGTCCAGCGAAGTGGTCACTCGCTCCTGGCAACAGATGATCAGGTCTATATAATTATCAAACATACATTAGTAATGGAAAGTAAACACACTCTTTGTTTAAGTATTAAAATGCTCCTTTAGTCATACAATTGTAGGCAGAAGTTGGTACAGAGTACAGTATATGATAGTTTAGTCCAACGGTAGCTATCCCTGTGAATCCACCATGGCTACTCCCACTTCCAGTAGTAGATCTAGAAGTATTGAAGAGACTAGGGAAAGATGGGGAGGATGTTGATCCATCTGATTTGTTTTAAGAGAATATCTGGATACTGTGTATCAGGATTTTGTGGTCATTTACACAGATGGTTCAAAAGATCCAAGGACAGGACGTACTCGGTCAGGAAACGTATTACAGATCATCTGGCTGTATATATGCCGGAGATGATGACCATACTGTTGGCCTTGCAGTGGGTGGAGGAAGTTAAGCCAGAAAGAGTAGTTATTTGCTCTGATTCATGTGCAGTGTTGATGAGTCTGCAGTCCTTTAGCTCACGTAGCAGACAAGATCTTCTTTATTAGGTGCGACAAACCCATGGAAGGAGTAAACAAATGGGTATACAGATCATATTTACATGGGTCCCAGCTCATGTGGGAGTGGAGGGGAACGAGGCAGATGATGTACTGGCTAAACAAGCTCTAAGTAGTGGGGATGTTGATGTGGTAGTTTCAATGAGCAAGGAAGAGGCAAAAAGCATGATATGGACAGTGATGGTGGAGAAATGGCAAGAGCAGTGGAATCGAGATACTAACGGCAGGCATTTATTTCAAGTACAGAGGAAAGTTGGGGAGGGTAGAACGGCAGGAAGGGACAGAAGAGAGGAGGCTATATTTACAAGATTAAGGATGGGACACAGCCAGTTGAATAAGAACATACATGTGATAGGAAAACATCCAAAAGGAATATGTGAGTATTGCCAAGAAACAGAGACAGTAGAGCATGTATTGATACAGTGTGGACATTATTGGAAGGAAAGAGAGAGGATGAGATCTAGTATGAGGGAGAAAGGGATACAGGAAATTAGTTTAAAGAGTATATTGAGTAGAACGTCATTAGATAGTCTCAAATATTTTTTTCTCTGGCCCACACTCCAGTACAGTAGGTGGCAGTAATGCACCATAACCTTGGATGCCGACCGCCGATAAACCCCACCGAAGAAGAAACACATTGCGGAAAATATTTAGCCGAACTACACCGAGAGCGGATACAAATGAATTGCTTTAACTAGATATGACAAATGTTAAGAAAATGTTGATGAATGTAATGACTTTATAAATCAGTTACCTTACACGTTATGTTGGCTGACAATTTGTTAGCTACGCTGTCCTTACGAACCACATAGCATATCATTACAGCAGTATGTACCGGTATATTAGCTAGCTAGCTACCTACTTAACGTTAGTAGTTATACATCAAACTTGCCAGTATATTAACGATAGGCTATCTAACGACCCAAAGTTTATTGATTTGATTATTCCCGTCCTTCTTAGTTTAGCTAAATGGTATAGTCGTTGTGTATTCTCAATGGACATTCGGGTGCTTTCGTAAATTAGCTCTGGCTATCTACTCCGATTTCAGAGCACTCTAGTCTGAGTGTACCAGAGCGCAGAATAATGAATTTACGAGCATATAAATATATGGATGAGCGATGGCGGAGCGGCGAGCAGCATATGCAATAGACGGTATAAGATACAGTATATACATATGAGATGAGTAATGTAAGATATGTAAACATTATTCATGTGGCATTATTTAAAGTATCTATTGATCAATTTCTTGAAGTGGCCAATGATTTGAGTCTATGTAGGCAGCAGCCTCTCTGAGTTAGTGATTGTTGGCCTTTTAGTCCCTCGGTCCCAGCATTGATGGACCTGTACTGACCTCGCCTTCTGGATGGTAGCGGGGTGAACAGGCAGTGGCTCGGGTGGTTGTTGTCCTTGATTATCTTTTTGGCCCTCCTGTGACATTGGGTGCTGTAGGTGTCCTGGAGGGCAGGTAGTTTCAAATCCAATGTTATTTGTCACATGTTCCGAATACAACAGGTGTAGACCTTACAGTGAAATGCTTACTTACAAGCCCTTAACCAACAATGCAGTAAGCGATAAGAATAACAAATAATTAAAGAGCAGCAGTAAATAACAAAAGCGGGGCTATATACAGGGGGTACCGGTACAGTCAATGTCAATGTGCGGGTGCACCGGTGTCGAAGTAATTGAGGTATTAAGTACATGTAGGTAGAGTTATTAAAGTGACTATGCATAGATAATAACAGAGTAGCAGCAGTGTTCTGGGGGGACAGTCTATGACTAGGGTGGCTGGAGTTTTTGACAATTTTTAGGGCCTTCCTCTAACAATGCCTGGCGTAGAGGTCCTGGATGGCAGGAAGTAAGCTTGGCCCCGGTGAAGTACTGGGCTGTACGCACTACCCTCTGTAGTGCCTTGCGGTCAGAGGCCGAGCAGTTGCCATACCAGGCAGTGATGCAACCCATCAGGATGGTATAGCTGTAAAACCTTTTGAGGATCTGAGGACCCATACCAAATCTTTTCAGTCTCCTGAGGGGGAATAGGTTTTGTCATGCTAGTTGGTTGGTGATGTGGACGCCAAGGAAATTGAAGCTCTCAACCTGCTCCACTACAGCCCCATCGATGAGAATGGGGGAGTGCTCGGTCCTCCTTTTCCTGTAGTCCACAATCATCTCCTTTGTCTTGATCACGTTGAGGGAGAGGTTGTTGTCCTTGCACAACATGGTCAAGTCTCTGACCTCCCTATAGGCTATCTCATCGTTGTCGGTGATCAGGCCTACCACTGTTGTGTCATCAGCAAACTTAATGATGGTGTTGGAGTTGTGCCTGGCCGTGCAGTCGTGAGTGAACAGGGAGTACAGGAGGGGACTGAGCACGCATCCCTGAGGGGCCCCCGTGTTGAGGATCAGCATGGCGGATGTGTTGGTACCTACCCTTACCACCTGGGGTAGCCCGTCAGGATGTCCAGGATCCAGTTGCAGAGGGAGGTGTTTAGTCCTTAGCTTAGTGATGAGCTTTGAGGGCACTATGGTGTTGAATGCTGAGCTGTGGTCAATGAATAACATCCTCACATAGGTGTTCCTTTTGTCCAGGTGTGAAAGGGCAGTGTGGAGTGCAATAGAGATTGCATCATCTGTGGATCGGTTGGTGCGGTATGCAAATTGGAGTGGGTCTAGGGTTTCTGGGATAATGGTGTTGATGTGAGCCATGACCAGCCTTTCAAAGCATTTCATGGCTACAGATGTGAGTGCTATGGGTCGGTAGTCATTTAGGCAGGGTACCTTAGTGTTCTTGGGCACAGGGACTATGGTGGTCTGCTTGAAACATGTTGGTATTACAGACTCAGACAGGGAGAGGTTGAAAATGTCAGTGAAGACACTTGCCAGTTGGTCAGCACATGCTAGGAGTACATGTCCTGGTAATCCGCCTGGCCCTACGGCCTTGTGAACGTTGACCTGTTTGAAGGTCTTACTCACATCGGCTGCGGGGAGCGTGATCACACAGTAGTCTCATGCATGTTTCAGTGTTACTTGAATAGAAGCGAGCATAGAAGTTATTTAGCTCGTCTGGTAGGCTCGTGTCACTGGGCAACTCTCGCCTGTGCTTCCCTTTGTAGTCTGTAATAGTTTGCAAACCCTGCCACATCCAGTGAGCATCGGAGCCGGTGTAGTACGATTCGATCTTAGTCCTGTATTGACGCTTTGCCTGTTTGATGGTTCGTCGGAGGGCATAGTGGGATTTCTTATCAGCTTCCGGGTTAGAGGCAACCCTTGAATGCGGCAGCTCTACCCTTTAGCTCAGTGTGAATGTTGCCTGTAATTCATGGCTTCTGGTTGGAGTATGTACGCACAGTCACTGTGGGGACGACGTCCTCGATGCACTTATTGATAAAGCCAGTGACTGATGTGGTGTATTGCTCAATGCCATCGGAAGAATCCTGTCTGTACTAGCAAAACAGTCCTGTAGTTTAGCATCTGCTTCATCTGACCACTTCTTTATAGACCGAGTCACTGGTGCTTCCTGCTTTAGTTTTTACTTGTAAGCAGGAATCAGGAGGATAGAATTATCTCCCTCGCCGTCCAGATTTTCCAAATGGAGGGCGAGGGAGAGCTTTGTACAAGTCTCTGTGTGTGGAGTAAAGGTGGTCTACAATTTTTTTCCCCTCTGGTTGCACATTTTAACACGCTAATATAAATTAGGTAAAACTGATTGAAGTTTCCCTGCATTAACTTCTTAGGGAGCGGCTCCCGAGGTGATGGTTTTGGAGAGTCTGGCGTGCCCAAAGTAAAATGCCTCCCACTCAGGCCCAAAAAATAGGATATGTACATAATTAGTACTAATGGATAGGAAACACTCTGAAGTTTCTAGTGTTAAAATATTGTCTGTGAGTATAACAGAACGGATATAGCAGGCAAAAACTCGAGGAATTTATGTCCTGGAAAAAGTGATTTTGACACATTGCCTCATTTTGAACCCCTCCCTATTGAAAATGACTATATATGGGAGTAAGATTGCAGTACCTATTGCTTCCACTGGATGTCAACAGTCTCTAGACAGTGGTTGATGATGTTTAGTTGCTCTGGATGGTAATAGAAGAAGAATTTCGAAGTGGTCATCGGATGTAAATAGAAGAGGATGCGCGTTCACGGCTCAAGGCTGTGGTTTTTTCCTTTCCTATCGCCCAGTTTATAATCCGGTTGAAATATTATAGTAAATATACATAAAAGTGTTCCTAAGGATACATTATCAATGATGTTTGATTGTTCTTGGACAAGTGTATAGGTATAGGTTGAATGAGTTCTCTTCACGGTTCAATGGGCGAGTGGACGCTGTATTTTATTAACATAATGCGCCAACCAAACAGAGATTTATGGATATAATAAATGACTTTTTCTAACAAAAGAACCATTGGATGTCTTCGTTGGACACTTGCGAAGCCCTCAGCAGAAGTTCTTCAAAAGGTAAGGGATTTGTTTTCGCTGTGAAATGTGTTTTGTGTGAACCGCGATGGTTTATGAATTTATGCTAAGGAAAAAATATTGGAGGTGCTACCCTCAAACAATCAAATGTAGTGCTTTCGCCGTAAAGCCTTTTTGAAATCTGGCAACGCTGTGCTATTGCCAAGAAGCAGAGCTTTTGATGACTATGCAACACTTGTATATTGATGAATGTTTTAATAATTCAACTTTTGGATTTTGAATATGGCGCCTTGCATTTCACCGGGTAGTGTCGCTAGCGCCCCACCACTCCCTAAGTAGTTTTAAAGCCCCCGGCCGCCTCTGGATGAGCGTTTTCCTGTTTGCTTATGGCAGTATACAGCTCATTGAGTGTGGTTTTAGTGGCAGCGTTGGTCTGTGGTGGTATGTAGACAGCTACGAAAAATACAGATGATAAACTCTCTCTCTAGGTTGGTATTCCTATTGTTCAGATGGGATAGAGCAGTGTGATTGCATCGTCTGTGGACCTGTTGGGGCGGTATGCAAACTGAAGTGAGTATAGGGTGGCAGGTCAGGTGGAGGTGATATGATCCTTGACTAGTCTCTCAAAGCACTTCATGATGACAGAAGTGAGTGCCAGGGGGCGATAGTCATTTTTTTTAACCTTTATTTAACTAGGCAACTCAGTTAAGAACACATTTTTATTTTCAAAGACGGCCTAGGAACAGTGGGTTAACTGCCTTGTTCAGGGGCAGAACGACAGATTTGTACCTTTTCAGCTCGGGGATTTGATCTTGCAACCTTTCGGTTACTAGTCCAACGCTCTAGCCACTAGGCTACCTGCCCCCCCAGTTATCTTTGCCGTCTTGGGTAAAGGAACAATGGTGGCCATCTTGAAGCATGTGGGGACAGCAGACTGGGGAGCGATTGAATGTGTCCGTAAACACACCAGCCAGCTGGTCTGCGCATGCTCTGAGGATGTGGCTAGGGATGCCGTCTGGGCCAGCAGCCTTGCGGGGGTTAACATGTTTAAATATCTTACTCACGTCGGCCACGGAGAAGGAGAGCGGGGGCGCAGTTCTTGGTAGCGGGCCACGTCGGTGGCACTGTATTATATTAATTTGGGGACAGGTCGAAAAGCATTAAACATTTATGGCAATTTAGCTAGCTTGCACTTGCTAACTAATTTGTCCTATTTAGCTAGCTTGCTGTTGCTAGGATATAAACATTGAGTTATTTTACTTGAAATGCACAAGGTCCTCTACTCCGCCAAGTAATTCACACATAAACCGGTCAACTTTCTAGCTATCTCTCCTCCTTCCAGGCTTTTTCTCCTCTTGACTTATATTGCGATTGGCAACTCTCATAAATTAGGTGCATTACCGCCACTGACCTCGTTCGTCTTTCATTCACCCACGTGTGGGTATAACCAATGAGGAGATGGCACGTGGGTACCTGCTTCTATAAACCAATGAGGAGATGGGAGAGGCAGGACTTGCAGCGCGATCTGCGTCACAAATAGAACTGACTTCTATTTTAGCCCTAGGCAACGCAGACGCTTGTTGGCGCGAGCGAGCAGTGTTGGTGCAATAATTGAATAATATAGATCTCTACATTTATTTTGTAACGCTCGCGCACGCGAGCGTTGTAGTCAGGGTATTAGACAGGTGAAAGAGCTAGTACGCTAACTGAAAGGATACCGTTCGATCATGTTCTACACTAGGTTCAGACGGACACCCTGAAAGCCAATTGCCAGGCTTAGAGTTGACACTCACCGGTTCAGTTAACCAGCTGTTGAAGAACTTATACATTTGTGTAATGTACATGTACAGTATATCAATTTATTGCATTTCTACCTGAAAAGAATACCATGACAATTGTTTTCTCTCCAAACAATGACTTATCAAAATGCAGGTCTCCAGCATCAATCATTTCACAAGAATTATGAACACAGTTCTTTAAAGGCTCAAGCTTTAAACATAGGCTAACTTCAATTATAGCCATTTTTCAATCATGTAACTGGAATTATAAACAGATTTTAGAGTCAAGACTACAAAGTATTGTTACTTTAACTGTCTGGTAGGGCCAAAATGATTCAATTTGGTCTATTAAATCTACTTAAATCCATAACCATTTGCATTTCAGCAGTGCGTTTAGTAAGCAGATTTGAAATGTTGCGAATTGAAACAGGCTGAACTTGAATATAAAGGTATGTCATTTCAGTGAAAGTGGCTATTGATTATTTTAACATTTTATTATTCTGGATACAAATAAAAAATGTGTACATTTTACACACGGACACCCTGATGCTTGCAAGCCGAAGAACACCATCCCAACCGTGAAGCACGGGAGTGGCAGCATCATGTTGTGGGGGTGCTTTGCTGCAGGAGGGACTGGTGCACTTCACAAAATAGATGGCATCATGAGGATGGAAAATTATGTGGATATATTGAAGCAACATCTCAAGACATCAGTCAGGAAGCTTGGTCGCAAATGGGTCTTCCAAATGAACAATGACCCCAAGCATACTTCCAAAGTTGTGTCAAAATGGCTTAAGGACAACAAAGTCAAGGTATTGGAGTGGCCATCACAAAGCCCTGACTTCAATCCTATAGAACATTTGTGGGCAGAACTGAAAAAGTATGTGTGAGTAAGGAGGCCCACAAACCTGACTCAGTTACACCAGCTCTGTCAGGAGGAATGGGCCAAAATTCACCCAACTTATTGTGGGAAGCTTGTGGAAGGCTACCCAAAGCGTTTGACCCAAGTTAAACAATTTAAAGGCAATGCTACCAAATACTAATTGAGTGTATGTAAACTTCTGACCCACTGGGAATGTGATGAAAGAAATAAAAGCTGAAACAAATCATATCAAATTGTATTTGTCACATACACATGGTTAGAAGATGTTAATGCGAGTGTAGCGAAATGCTTGTGCTTCTAGTTCCGACCATGCAGTAGTATCTAACAAGTAATCTAACAATTTCACAACTACCTTATACACACAAGTGTAAAGGAATGAATACGAGTATGTACATATAAATATATGGATGAGCGATGGCTGACCGGCATAGGCAAGATGCTGTAGATGGTATAGAGTACAGTGTATACATATGAGATGAGTAATGTCGGATATGTAAACATTATATACAAAATTGTTTAAAGTGGCTAGTGATACATTTGTTACATCCAATTCCTATGTTTAAAGTGGCTAGAGATTTAAGTCAGTATGTTGGCAGCAGCCACTCAATGTTAGTGATGGCTGTTTAACAGTCTGATGGCCTTGAGGTAGAAGCTGTTTTTCAGTCTCTCGGTCCCAGCTTTGATGCACCTGTACTGACCTCGCCTTCTGGATGATAGCGGGGTGAACAGACAGTGGCTCGGGTGGTTGTTGTCCTTGATGATCTTTTTGGCCTTCCTGTGACATTGGGTGGTGTAGGTGTAGGTGCAGGTAGTTTACCCCGGTGATGCGTTGTGCAGTCCTCACTACCCTCTGGAGAGCCTTATGGTTGTGGGCGGAGCAGTTGCCGTACCAGGCGGTGATACAGCCCGACACGATGCTCTCGATTGTGCATCTGTAGAAGTTTGTGAGTGTTTTTGGTGACAAGCCGAATTTCTTCAGCCTCCTGAGGTTGAAGAGGCGCTGTTGCGCATTCTTCACCACGCTGTCTGTGTGGGTGGACCATTTCAGTTTGTCCGTGATGTGTACGCCGAGGAATTAAAACTTTCCACCTTCTCCACTCCCGTCGATGTGGATAGGGGGGTGCTCCCTCTGCTGTTTCCTGAAGTCCACGATCATCTCCTTAGTTTTGTTGACGTTGAGTGAGAGGTTAATTTCCTGACACCACACTCCGAGGGCCCTCACCTTCTCCCTGTAGGCTGTCTCGTCGTTGTTGGTAATCAAGCCTACCACTGTAGTGTCGTCAGCAAACTTCTCTCTACTATTATTCTGACATTTCACATTCTTAAAATAAAGTGGTGATCCTAACTGACCTAAGGAATTTTTACTAGGATTAAATGTCAGGAATTGTGAAAAACTCAGTTTAAATGTATTTGGCTAAGGTGTATGTAAACTTCCGACTTCAACTGTACATAATCTTACCTTGTACATCGTGAAAGTAAGCCTCGATCCAGTTACTGTAACCTTTCAGTTGGACAACCTTGAGCAGTCTGTCGTCTTAATCTGCCCATTTATTGATATAAGTCTCCGAGCATGCGCTGACTATCTCCGAGCATGCGCTGACCAACTGGCAAGTGTCTTCACTGACATTTTCAACCTGTCCCTGACAGAGTCTGTAATACAAAGATGTTTCAAGCAGACCACCATAGTCTCTGTGCCTAAGAACACCAAGGTAACCTGCCTAAAGGACTGCCGACCCGTAGCACTCACATCTGTAGCCATGAAGTGCTTTGGAAGGTTGGTCATGCCCTTTCCCACTTGGACAAACTGAACACCTATGTGAGAATGCTGTTAATTGACTACAGCTCAGCGTTCAACACCATAATGCCCACGAAGCTCATCACTAAGCTAAGGACTCTGGAACGAAACACCTCCCTCTGCAACTGGATCCTGGACTTCCTGACAGGCTGCTGCAGGTGGTAAGGGTAGGTAACAACACATCTGCCACACTGATCCTGAACACAGGGGCCCCTCAGGGGTGCGTGCTTAGTCTCCTCCTGTACTCCCTGTTCAACCATGACTGCATGGCCAGACACGACTCCAACACTATCAAGTTTGCCACGATAACAACACAACAGGCCTGATCACCGACAACGATGAGACAGCGTATAGGGAGGTCAGAGACCTGGCAGTGTGGTGCCAGGATAACAATATCTCCCTCAACATGATCAAGACAAAGGAGATGATTGTGGACTACAGAAAAAGGAGGACTGAACACGCCCCCATTATCATCGACGGGCTGTAGTGGAGCAGGTTGAGAGCCTTAAATTCCTTGGCGTCCACATCACCAACACGCTGTCATGGTCCAAACACACCAAGACAGTTGTGAAGAGGGCATGACAACGCCTATTCCCCCTCAGGAGACTGAAAAGATTTGGAGTGGGTCCTCAGATCCTCAAATTCTACAGCTGCACCACCAAGAGCATCCTGACTGGTTGCATCACCACCTGGTATGCCAACTGCTCGGCCTCTGATTGCAAGGCACTACAGAGGGTAGTGCTTTTGGCCCTGTACATCACCTCGACTAACCGGTACAGAGTCAACCCCGCACATTGACTCTGTACCGGAACCCTCTGTATATAGCCTCGCTACAGTTATTTTATTGTTGCTCCTTAATTATTTGTCATATTTCTTTTTTTTTCTTAAACTGCTTTGTTGGTTAAGGGCTTGTAAGTATGCATTTCACTGTAAGGTCTACACCTGTTGTATTTGGCGCATGTGCCAAATACAATTCGATTTGAACAGTTTTAAACTAGTCCAAGCCATTGTTTTGACTAGCAACTTCCGGTGGTTTCCCACCTCAGCCTCGCTTTCGTTTCAAAATAGCGCTTGCGTGACTAAAGCGTATTCTAGCCCAACCGGTCGCAAGACAGCGGTATCACAGTTAGAACAATTAGAGATATTTCACTGGATGTATAAATGTGAAGCATCCGGTTGGCGTTTCCACTCACTACCAAAAATGGTAGTGAGAGGAAGCCAACTGGCGGGCAATGGGAGAAAATGGAACAAGATAAATTTTGCCGAAATTCTGCAAATTTTCTAATCGATTAAACATTTGATCTCAATACAGTTTTCTGTTCACAAAAATAGAACATGTTATCAACAGAGTGGACTAAGTTTTGTAGACCTTTTGCAAAAGTTGTAAAGAATCGCACTGTTTAGGAGCGCAAAGGTGTATTGAAGGTGTACACATGCGCACTTTAGAGTAGGCGTTCCCTAACGGAAATATGCAGACGCATACTAAAACGTACCAATAGGGTATCACTAGCGCATGCTTGGCTCTGCCCACTATGACTAATTTGTTCCCGTTGGAAACAACAAGTTGTATTCTATCTTGGTTTAGTTATAAAAATATTTCGTTGTATTATTCCTTGTACATCGTTTGTGATCTTATCAACGACGTAAAAGGAATAATACCGCCATCTTGGGGCCGGTTGGGGTAGGTGTAGTCTAGTCTACATGTAGGGCAACCATATCTATTGACAATTATTTATTTTTTTAAATCAGATGGTAAAATGTCTTCTGTTTTAAGTAAATAGATACATGTACGGGAGGGTGCAGTGCAATGGCTAACAGTGCAGTGCAATGGCTAACATGGTTATAAATGCATAAAAGGCTACAGTGGCTTCATTTTCTACATTTTGTTGTGTTAAAGCCTGAATTTAAAATTGATTAAATTGACATTTTTGTCACTGGCCTACACACAATACAGCATAATGTCAAAGTGGATTTCGTTTTTTTTTGTTTTATGTATTGCGTCAATAAATATTCAACTCCTTTGTTATGGCATACCTAAATAAGTTCAGGAATAAACATTTGCAAGTTGAATGGACTAGTGTTTAACATGATTTTTGAATGCCTAGCTCATCTCTGTACTCAACACGTACAATTATCTGTAAGGTCCCTAGTCGAGCAGTGAATTTCAACCACAAAGACCAGGGAGGTTTTCCAATGCCTCGCAAAGAAGGGCACCTATTAGTAGATGGGTAAAAAAAAGCAGACATTGAATAACCCTCTGAGCATGGTGAAATTATGAATTATAATTTGGATGGTGTATCAATACACCCAGTCACTACAAAGATATAGGCATCCTTACTAACTCAGTTGCTGAAGAGGAAGGAAACCGCTCAGGGATTTCACCATGAGGCCAATGGTGACTTTAAAACAGTTACAGAATGGATCAACAACATTGTAGTTACTTCACAATACTAACCTAAATAACAGAGTGAAAAGAAGGAAGCCTGTACAGACTAAAAAATAGTCCAAAATATGCATCCTGTTTGCAATAAGGAAGGTAAAAGTGCAAAAAAATTATGATCAAAGATGGGGGAGGTTTGATAATGCCGTGGGGTTGCTTTGCAGCCTCTGGTATTGGGGACATTGAACATGCGCCAGGCATCATGAAATTAAGCCGATTATCAGAAGTTTGGAGTTCAATGTTCAACCCAGTGTGCAAAAACTGAAAGTTGTGGGTCTTCCAGCAGGACAATGACCACAAACACACATCAAAAAGCACCCAGGAATGGTTCAGGAAGAGATGCTGGACTGTTTGAGTGGACAGTGAAGAGTCCAGATCTGAATCACATTCAAAACCTTTGGCGAGATCTGAAAACAGCAGTTGGTGGAGGGCAACCCTCAAAAATTGAAGAATTAGTTCAGTTTTCTGCTAAAACGTTGGCTAAATTGCCAGTAGGAAGGTGCAGCAAGCTCATTAATTTCTACAATAAGTATTTGTCTGCAGTTATCTTGGCCAAAGGCTGTGTAACCAAGTATTAGCTCCATTGTGCAAATAATTTTGTCCATGCCATGTCTTTATTTTCTACATTAAAATTGTAAACTTAAATTTACAAAAATAAAATTGGTTCTGCAATGTTTAAATCCAATAAGGTGCGGTGAAAAGAAAAAAATTGGGGTTCAATTTTAACTTATAAGAAATGGGAAAAGTGCAAGGGTGCCAATATATGTACAATATTGATTTAAAAGTACAGATGGACTCATTAAATCAATTGTATTGAATATAACATGCTTTAATTAATGTTTTTATGGTAGAAATACATTTTAAATAAAAGCTGTCAACAGTCACATGAAAATACTTACTTAATTTTTTATCCCAGCAGGAGGCCTTTTGGTAGGCCGTAATAGTAAATAAGAATTTGTTCTTAACTGACTTGCGTAGTTAAATAAAGGTTAAATAAAAAAGGAAGAAAAAGCTTGTCAATTTCTAAAAACTTCTGTATTGTATTTTCCACATAGAAAGTGTTACAGAAAAACTATGCAATTATGAACTATTTGTTCCATCTCGTTTGAGACAACAAACTTGTGTGTGGATCCCCTGGTTATGCGGGTATCACGTACTGAGACACTGGACTACCTCCTATGTGAGTTCTCTGATGTGACTTCATACCAGAACGCTGGGGGAAGCATTTCCCACACTGTGCACTTGTAGGGTTTCTCCCCACTGTGGACCACAGTGTGTCTGATCAGGTTGCACTGCTTGGTGAAACTCCTGCCACTGTTCGCAGGTGTACGGTTTCTCTCCGGTGTGATTCCGGAGGTGTACTTTGAGCTGGCAGAAGGTGCAGCTGAAACGCCTCTCGGTGGTGCCGCCCGACCTCCACTGAGTCCTCAATCTCTTCACCATGTTAAAACTACTGCGACTCAGGCTGTATCCAGAGAAGGTGGAGGTGGTGGCCATGTTTGACCCTGTCATGCACTCACTCAATCTCACTGTTGCTTCTGAAGCCCTGTATTGATGCTGCCTTGGCTGTAGAGCTAAACTATTTCCTTCATTATTTGAGTTTAGCCTCTTACTGCTCTGTCCATCTGGCATCTGTTGTCTAGTCTCATCAGCCAATGTCCTGACATGTCTTGTCATGTGTTTTGCTGCACTGAACATGTTAGCATGTGGTTTCCATATAGAAGAGTGAAGAGATGGCCCCACTTCATCTGTCATAGTAGGAACGGATGGCAGCCCACTATGAGATGGGAAAATTGAGATATTCTGAGAGTACTCTTCTGTGGAATGAAAGGAGAAATCTGGGTGGCCATCAGGGTCAGTATCTCTGCCTGGATCCACAGAGGTCCACAGCTGTCCATCATTCTCATCCATGACAAACTGGTCAGATCCTGCCAGGGTCGTTGTCTGATCTAACTCCTCCTCTTTCTCATTCTTCACCATCACTAGGTCTAGTAAGTCCTCGTCCGGCCGGTGCTGCTCTGTGCTGAACACCTCTGTAGATGCGAGCCGGGGTGTGCCTGGTTCCTCTGGACGATCAGAATTGGGGTAATGTTCCACTGAGTCTCTGGGAGATGTGTTGGGTTGTGTGATGAATACCTCATCACAGTGCTGTTGCTCAAAGGATGGTGGTTTCCCAGGTTTGGAACCAGACTCTAAAGATTTGGGCATAAATATTAAAAAAACATTACAAAAGACCCTTAACAGCAAAACATGACTGCTTTAGAACTGACTGTGTCGGTGCGCTACATATGCCAGAACATAAAACACCAATGTAGCAATTTGGAACGTGCAAACCACCACACCCAGACAGTCTTCCATAGACAGACAGAGCAGAAACCCTTATGGTCGTACCCACCCTTTCCAGTGATCCTGAACTCTTCCTGAGAGTCAGTCTTCCACACATCCTCTGCTGTCTCCTCATCTTTGATCAGTATGGGTTCAGTCTCCACTCTCTGCTCCACATCTGTAGGCTGTAACAGGGACTGAGGTTATTACTCTGGACACAAACCATATATTTATTTATATTACCTTTTATTCAACCAAGAAAAGCCCATTGAGACAGTCTCTTTTGTGAGGGAGACCTGGCCAGGAGGCAGCAGCAATCAATACATTACAACACTTAAAACACAACACAATCAGCACAGTAATACAATCTAGCCTACAGGAAACATTTACACTCCTCCTGAACAGTTTTGTACCAGAGTGTTAAAGTAATTGAGGGGCACTAGACTAGTACACCTAGTTTTAATACTTTGTAGAAAATGCCATGCCTCTGGTGAACAATAAAGAAGGCAGTCTTGCCTAACTCAGTAACGGCCCTGGGGACTTTAAGTAGCAACCACCTAGTAGACCTGGTCTGGTAACTGCTAGTGGTGAAGAAGAGCAGGTTACAGAGGTAAATAGGGAGTTTACCTAGAAGGGGTATATGAACACATACCTAACGCTTTTCATACTCATGAATCACACAAAAGCAGAAAATTCTCCTGATATTCCAATGACAGAATTGATCCAAGATCTCAGGTCTCTATAACTCTAAAAGGTGATGTATCACCCATGGGGTTGAGTCCCCTTCAACAGCCATTTCGTCATCCCTCCACTGTGAGCTACTCCTCTGCTTGTTCAAAACAGTCTTGACTGGATATGAAGATCTCTGATGCCATGAGGTAAAAAAAGGGAAAATAATTGTGTTCAGTCAAATATTAGGGCTCTTCACACATTTGCGTTTTGCATACGCAATCAATTTAACATGAATAACACATCAACTACCTTTTCTCCTGACTCGTCCTCGTGTCTTCAGATTGTTCTCCATCATTTGACACACAGTACATCAATATCTTGCTGGCTTTGGGTCATTTCCAAACGTATAACAGCACAGCTATCATCTACACGATTGTTTAATTCTGTTTTCTCTCCATAATGGATAATAACTGCGCCTGAAAATTGCTGCTGGACATATTGTCCAGCCCAAATTGCAGATTTGTATTCTCTGTGTGAAGTAAATAGTTGACAATTTCCAAGCTAATGTGCAATAAACAATCCGTAGCAGTTGATAAAAGGCAACAATGTGACCGTGTTCGAGATCACCAAAACTGTGATGTATAATGGGTCAATTGTGACTGACTGATATACAAATAATATTGAGTAGTTATTTATGTTGCAATGTTTTTTGTAGATCAGTCAGTCTCAACTCGCTAGTAATGGCATCTTTTTGTAGGCAGAAAACGAATGGAGGTTTTTTGGGGGGATAAACGTCGAAAATAAGGTCTATGGTAAACACAAGCTTATAAGATCTTATGTTTTCTTCTACGAAATATTCTTAATCAGCTAAAGTCACTATGTGAATGTATGTAATTTAAAAAAGCACATAAAGGCTTCATAATTCATAAAGGTCATGTTAACTGACTGTGGTTATCTCATAGAGCAAAACGTATAAGATCTTCTAAGCCTGTGTTAACCTCAGACCTTATTTTTGCCATTTATTCCAAAACCCTATTCTTTCACCATTCATTTTTCCTGTGGGGATGGCTGGATTTTGGGACAACAAGCTGGGGAGCTCTATGTCGAAGGACAAGTGGACTGGAACAAAGTCTCGTTGTCTGGCAAATATTGTGTATCTAATAAGGTGAAAGAAGTATCATACAAACTCATTCATAGAATCTACCCTCTAAAGACCTTTATTGTACAGATTCAAAATTGCTATTGATAACAAATGTGTATTTGTGGTTGTGACCCAGAGAATCTTGACCATTTATTTTGGGACTGTTTTTATGTCACAAGATTTTTGAGTGAGTTAGATTTTATTTTAAAATAAACTACAAATTATATGGACCCTGATTTAACTTTCATTGTTAGTTTATTTTTCATAGCAGATTCTTTATCCATCAAATGAAGCGGGCAGAGAACAAACCCCTCTTCATATTGTTTAAGAGAATTGAAACATTTTTGAAATGATCTGTAAGTGTAAAAACAAAAAAGCAATGCGTACCATAAAACTTTAAAACGCAACACGTAACAATTTCAAAGATTTGACTGAGTTACAGTTTATATAAGGAAATCAATCGACTACATTTTTTAATTCATCTATGGATTTCACATGACTGGGAATACAGATATGCATCTGTTGGTCACAGATTCCTTTTAAAAAAAGGCAGGGGTGTGGATCAGGAAAACCGTCAGTATCTGGTGTGAGCACCAATTTACTAACATTTCTGAAAATGGATATAGCGTTTTGAAATAAAACTCTTCATATACACTCCCCTGCGTATTTATTTAGAAAGTGAAGCTAAAACTTTTCGTTTGGCTCTATACTCCAGCATTTTTTGGATTTGATATCAAATGTTATGAGGTGACCTTTAATTTGAGGGTATTTTCATACATAATTTTTTTACCATTTAGAAATGTATGACCTTAATCTAGTCCCCCCATGAAAGTTTCAGAAGTATTTGGACAAATGTACTTAGAGTATTCCATTGTCAAAGGTTTAGTGTTTGGTCCCATAGTCCTAGCACGCAATGACTACAACATGCATGTGACTACAAACTTGTTGGAAACATTAGGATTTTTTGTGTTTTGGATAGAACATTTGTCAATAAAGCAGTGAATTGGGAGCATAAACAGTGTGAAGGGCCTTCCTCTTCTTTACATGTATTCTTTATTAGCCCAGCACATTTAAGGATGTGCGTATATGCCCAACTTTTCTATAGTCATTATGTTATGCCCACTAGACATTAAAAGTAAATAATGTGTCATTTTGGAGTCATTTTCATTGTAAATGAGAATATATATATATATATATATATATATATATATATATATGATCAGTATATATATATATATATATGATCAGTATATATATATATATGATCAGTATATATATATTTTTTAAATAGATTATTTTATAAGTGAGGAGCCATTAACAGTCAAACAAACACCATTTTACCTTCTGCACCACATTTACCCATGAAGTGCTACAGAGAGAACTATGCATTTATTAACTATTTGTTCCATCTGGTCTGAGACAACAAACTTGTGTGTGGATCCCCTGGGTATGCGGGTGCCCGGTATTGAGATACTGGACTCTCTCCTATGTGAGTTCTCTGATGTGACTTCATACCGGAGCGCTGGGGGAAGCATTTCCCACACTGTGTGCACTTGTAGGGCTTCTCCCCACTGTGGACCACAGCATGTCTGATCAAGTTGCACTGCTTGGTGAAACTCCTGCCACACTGTTCACAGGTGTACGGTTTCTCTCCAGTGTGACTCCGGAGGTGTTCTTTGAGCTGCCAGAAACGCGGGAAGCTCTTCCCACAGAAGGTGCAGCTGAAACGCCTCTCGGTGGTGCCGCCCGACCTCCACTGAGTCTTCATTCTCTTCACCATGTTAAAACTACTGCGACTCAGGCTGTATCCAGAGAAGGTGGAGGTGGTGGCCATGTTTGACCCTGTCATGCACTCACTCAATCTCACTGTTGCTTCTGAAGCCCTGTATTGATGCTGCCTTGGCTGTAGAGCTAAACTATTTCCTTCAATATTTGAGTTCAGCGTCTCCCTGCTCTGTCCCTCTGGCATCTGTTGTCTAGTCTCATCAGCCAATGTCCTGACATGTCTTGTCATGTGTGTTGCTGCACTGAACATGTTAGCATGTGGTTTCCATATAGAAGAGTGAAGCGATGGCCCAACATCACCTGCCATAGTAGGAACAGATGACAGCCCACTATGAGATGGGAAAATTGAGATATTCTGAGAGTACTCTTCTGTGGAATGAAAGGAGAAATCTGGGTGGCCATCAGGATCAGTGTCTCTGCCTGGATCGACAGACGTCCACAGCTGCCCATCATTCTCATCCATGACAAACAGGTCAGATCCTGCCAGGGTCGTTGTCTGATCTAACTCCTCCTCTTTCTCATTCTTCACCATCACTAGGCCTAGTGAGTCCTCGTCCGGCCGGTGCTGCTCTGTGCTGAACACCTCTGTAGATGCGAGCCGGGGTGTGCCTGGTTCCTCTGGACAATCAGAATTGGGGCAATGTTCCACTGAGTCTCTGGGAGATATGTTGGGTTGTATGGTGAAGTCCTCATTACAGTGCCGTTGCTCAAAGGATGGTGGTTTCCCAGGTTTGGAACCAGACTCTAAAGATTTGGGGATAAACATAAAATAAACATTAGAAAAGACCCTTAACAGCAAAACATGACTGCTTTAGAACTGACTGTGTCGGTGCGCTACATATACCAGAACATAAAACACCAATGTAATTTGGAACGTGCAAACCACCACACCCAGACAGTCTTCCATAGACAGACAGAGCAGAAACCCTTATGGTCGTACCCACCCTCTCCAGTGATCCTGAACTCTTCCTGAGAGTCAGTCTTCCACACATCCTCTGCTGTCTCCTCATCTTTGATCAGTATGGGTTCAGTCTCCTCTCTCTGCTCCACATCTGTAGGCTGTAACAGGGACTCAAGGTTATTACTCTGGAAACACCATGTCTAATGCTTTTCATACTCATGAATCACACAAAAGCAGTAAATTGTCCTGATATTCCAATATCGGAATTGATCCAAGAGGTTAGGTCTCTGTCATTTTAAAATGTGATGTATCACACCTTGGGTTGAGAGTCCTCTTCAACAGCCATCTCTCCGTCTCTCCACTGTGAACTACTCCTCTGCTTGTTCAAAACAATCTTGACTGGATATGAAGATCTCTCTGGTGCCATGTGATAAAAAACGGGAAAATACTAGTAATTGTATTCAGTCAAATATTAGGGCTCTTCACACATTTGCGTTCTGCATATGCAATCCATTTTATATGAATAACACATCAACTACCTTTTCTCCTGACTCGTCCTCGTGTCTTCTTCAGCTCGCTCTCCATCATTTGATACTTCCTTTTCAGTATATCAATATCTCGCTGGCTTTGGGTCATTTCCAAACGTATAACGGCACAGCTATCATCTACACGATTGTTTATTTCTGCTACAGCTGCTTTAGCCAATACCTCCATAATGGATATCAACTGCGCCTGAAAATTGCAGCTGGTCATCTTGTCCAGACCAAATTACAGATTTGTATTATCTGTGTAAAGTCTACAATTTCCAAGCTAATGTTCAATAAAAAAAGCCGTAGATAAAGTAAAACAACGTGTGATGCGTGCGCAATTGCACTTCCGTTCAACAACTCGTGACCTAAGTATTACCGTAAATATGAGATTGCAACAGACCTACAAAATTGTTAGAAATAGCACTGGCAAAACAAATACCGTGGGTCTATTCTAGTCTGCATGTAGGGTAGCATATCTATTGACCGTTTTAAAGAATTCAGATCGTAAAACGCATTGTCATTACAAGATTTGGCTATATGTAGTGCAATGCAGTGGCGCACATGGTTATTAAAGGTCATGACCAATAAATATGTATTTCATGAGATTGGATGTAACCAGATCAAAGTATGATGACCAAAGTATGAAAAAAAATACTGTTTCTTTTACATTAACACAATTTGATCATAAAGTTACTGGTCCCTTCCTCCATGTCAAACACTTGGGATTCAGGAGGCACGCTTATTGAGAAGGGTGCAAATGCGCCCTGTAATTTGGAGTGTTCCTGTATTTGGGCATTCCTGCATCTGCTGGAACGATGAACCCCACAGAAGAAGGGTCCGGCACTGTTTTTCCCGAGTTCTGTTAACGACGACAAGGGCAGGCAGGAGCGAAGTTCACTGTGTGCTAGCTTGTCAACGACTCACTACACCAGCAATAACATCTGCTGAACACGTGTATGTGACCAATACAATTTGATTTGAACATTGGAGAACGCGTGTTTGCGGAGGAGGTGGTTTAAATTGCTAGATAGCTATAGAGCCCCACAGTGGAGATGTCATAATACCCATACAACCTAACGGTCAAACAGGGAAATGGTTCCAACTGTTATTTCCACCATTAATTTGTCCCATAGGGAATTTTAGAAACAATAAAAATAAGGGCACTGTTTTGTGTAGGCTTACCCTGGCGTGACATTTTGAGAACCATATACATCTCTGACTTTTATCAAAATATTCGGCTCGATTTACTCTCAGATTAAAAAATGCTAATATGCATCAAAGTAGACATCATGCAAGACTACAAATCCATGCAAGCTCTTGCATGTCATCTTTAGCTGACACCTTTGCTAACAGGTATTGTGTCAATTTAAAACTTGCACAAGATAGTTCATAGAATTGTCAATTTAAAGAAATGTAGACAATTTATTCATTACTAAATTTAGCTAACATTAGTTAATCCAGAGATTCTTACCTTTGCCTCGATTCGGCAGTCTCGTCCAGATCATCATGGCATTTATAGTTATTTATGATAGCCACATTAGAATTATTATTATTATTTTTATTTATTTTTTGGGGGTTAATACAGGCAAATATTTTGATAGGTCACCTTGTGTTAGAGATTTACACGGTAATCAAAACATCACACCAGGGTAAGCCTACATAATTTTTTCTATGTGGAAAATGCATGGTGGAAAGATTATTGGAACCATTTTCCTGTTTGACTGCTAGGTTTTATGGGTATTATAACTCCTACTGTGGTACTCTATTCTACTGGTGCCGATATTTGACTGTAGGGTGTCAGCAAATATAAAAGTTTACACTATTCATCTTTGGCAAAGATACTTATACAGTGAGTTTCAAAAGTACACTTTGGATTTGAAATGACACAAGTACTATGGGGTTAAAGTGCAGACTCATTTGAGGTTATTTTCATCCATATCGGGTGAACAGTTTATAAATAACAGCGCTTTTTGTATATAGTCCCCCCCATTTTAGGGGACCAAAAGTATTGGGACAAATTCACATGTGTATTAAAGTAGTCAAAAGTTTAGTATTTGGTCCCATAATTCTAGCACGCAATTACTACATCAATCTTGTGATTCGACAAACTTGTTGGATGCATTAGCTGTTTGTTTTGGTTGTGTTTCAGATTACTTTGTGCCCAATATAAATGTATGGTAAATAATGTATTGTGTCATTTTGGAGTCACTTTTATTGTAAATAAGAATAGAATATGTTTGTAATGTAGAAATGTTTAATCTTGATGCTACCATGATTATGGATAGTCCTCAATTAAGCGTGAATAATAATGAGTGAGAAAGTTAGACACACAAATATCAGTTAGTTATACACGTAGTTATAGCTTTGGTTTAGCACTGGCAAGGAAAATACCAGGATGTATTCTAGCCCAACCAGCTGCATGATAGCGTTATAATTCCTTTAAAATAATATTCTTGGCTGCCCTACATGCAGACTAATATTGACCAAAAAGAGAAGATGTTAAAGAATTCAAGATGGTAGAAAGTCTTCTGTTTTTAGTAAATATATACAGTGCATTCGGCAAGCATTCAGACCCCTTTACTTTTTCCACATTTTGTTACGTCACAGCCTTATTCCAAAATGTATTAAATTGTTTTTTTCACCATCATCAATCTACACACAATACACCATAATGATAAACCAAAAACAGTTTTTTAGAATCTTTTGCTAGTTTATTGAACATAATAAACTGAAATATCACATTTACATAAATATTCAGACCCTTTACTCAGTACTTTGTTGAAGCACCTTTGGCAGCAATTACAGCCTTGAGTCTTCTTGGGTATAACGCCACAAGCTTGGCACACCTGTATTTGTGGAGTTTCTCCCATTCTTCTCTGCAGATCCTCTCAAGCTCTGTCAGGTTGGATGGGGAGGGTTGCTGCACAGCTATTTTTAGGTCTCTCCAGAGATGTT
Organism: Brachymystax lenok tsinlingensis; assembly: GCA_030435695.1. Taxonomy (NCBI): domain Eukaryota; kingdom Metazoa; phylum Chordata; class Actinopteri; order Salmoniformes; family Salmonidae; genus Brachymystax; species Brachymystax lenok. The sequence goes on from CM059788.1 coordinate 31,656,461, forward strand.
AGATCAGGCTCAAGTCCGGGCTCTGGCTGGGCCACTCAAGGACATTTAGAAACTTGTCCCAAAGCCACTTCTGCGTTGTCTTGGCTGTGTGGTTAGGGTCATTGTCCTGTTGGAAGGGGAACCTTCACCCCAGTCGGAGGTCCTGAGCGCTCTGGAGCAGGTTTTCATCAAGGATCTCACTGCTCCGTTCATCTTTCCCTCAATCTTGACTAGTCTCCCAGTCCCTGCTGCCTAAAAACATCCCCACAGCATGATGCTGCCACCACCACGTTTCACCGTAGGGATGGTGCCAGGTTTCCTCCAGACGTGACATTTGGCCTTCAGGCCAAAGAGTTTGATCGTGACCAGAGAATCTTGTTTCTCATGGTCTGAGTCCTTTAGGTGCCTTTTGGCAAACTCCAATATGGCTGTCATGTGCCTTTTACTGAGGAGTGGCTTCCTTCTGGCCACTCTAGTATTAAGGCCTGATTGGTGGAGTGCTGCAGAGATGGTTGTCTTTAAGACTCGAAAACCAGAGATGGTTGTCTTTCTGGAAGGTTTTTCCATCTCCACAGAGGAGCTATGTCAGAGTGACCATCAGGTTCTTGGTCACCTCCCTAACCAAGGCCCTTCCCTCCTGATTGCTGTTTGGCCTGGTGGCCAGCTCAAGGAAGAGTCTTGGTGTTTCCAAACTTCTTCCATTTAAGAATGATGGAGGCCCCTGTGTTCTTGGGGACCTTCAATGCTGCAGAAATGTTTTGGTACCCTTCCCCAGATCTTTGCCTCGACAACAATCATGTCTCAGAGCTCTACGGACAATTTCTTCTACCTGATGGCTTTGTTTTTGCTCTGACATGCACTGTCAGCTGTGGTACCTAATATAGACAAGTGTGTGCTAATCCAAATCATGTCCAATCAATTGAATTTACCACAGGTGGACTCCAATCAAGTTGTAGATACATCAAGGATGATCAATGGAAACAGGATGCGCCTGAGCTCAATTTCGAGTCTTATAGCAAAGGGTCTGAATACTTATGTAAATAAGGTATTTTTAATACATTTGGAAAAAAAATGTTTTGCTTTGTCATTATGGGGTATTTGTTGTGGGAAAAAATTGTTAAATAATTGCACAGATACCGGAACTTGTGAATTCAATTCAGACTTTAATTCAACGGATTAAAGCCGAGCCTCTCCCATGGAAAGAGACTGCAATATCTTATCACAGAGTTCTTCCTTTATAGGCTTCTGTCCCTGCTTAACGTATAGAATCACTCCTTGTATTTTCATAAACTACTCCCATTGGCCCTATAGTTATCACATTATCTTTACATAGCACATATAGTCACTCCTTGTCTATTCATGAACAACTCCCATTGGCCCTGCTCTACAATTATCTTCCTCTGTTATTTCTTGTTAACGGCCACATCTGACAGCTGTCTAGGTTATAATGGTAGCTATAATGGTGCCTGAGCCCTCATCCTATATGCTCCATTCCTTATATAGCCATTCTCTCAGCACTTAAAAAGTGGACAGTCTAAATTCTGCCTGCTAATATTTGAAATGCAATCTCAGTCATGTTGTCTGCTACCACATAGTGTGTAGATTGAGCATAAATAATAATTGAATCAATTTTAGAATAAGACTGTAATGTAACAAAATGTGGAAAACGTCAAGGGGTCTGAAAACCTTCCGAATGCAATGTACATGACTACATGCAGGGGAGAGTGCTGTGGCTCATATGGTTATAAATGCATAAAAGGCATATATAATGCTCAACGCACTGGGGTAAAATACAAAAACACTTTCATTCTTATTAAAAAGTAAATGGTTCCTTGAGTCTAATGATGTTTATTTATTTATTGAACCTGGTAAGTTGACTGAAAACACACTCATTTACAGCAACGACCTGGGGGAATAGTTACAGGGGAGAGGGAATGAATTAGCCAATTGTAAGATGGGGATGATTAGGTGAAGGTATGAGGGCCAGATTGGGAATTTAGCCAGGACACCGGGGTTAACACCCCTACTCTTAGGATAAGTGCCATGGGATCTTTAGTGACCACAGAGTTAGGACACCTGTTTAACATCCCATCCAAAAGATGGCACCCTACACATGGCAATATCCCTACACAGGGCAATATCCCTGCAACTTCCAGCAGCATCTAGTCTCCCATCCAGGACCAACCCTGCTTAGCTTCAGAAGCAAGCCAGCAGTAGGATGCAGGGTGGTATGTTGCTGTCTTTATGAACCATTGAACACAACTGTCAGGAATTTGTTAAACTTATCTCCATTGTCAGCCACACAAGCAAATGAAACCATTCTGAAAATGTGGTATGGTATTTATTAAAGGAAAAGGGATATACCTTGTTTGACACACAGCTGGGGAACAAAGATAAACTAGTTTCATGTAAACTTAATTTACAGTACTAGTCAAAGGTTTGGACACCTACTCATTCCAGAGTTTCTTTATTTTTACTTTTTTCTACATTGTAGAATAATAGTGAAGACGTCAAAACTATGAAATAACACATATGGAATCATGTATTAAACAAAGTGTTAAGCAAATATAAATATATCTTACATTCTACAAATTAGCCACCCTTTGCCTTGATGACAGCTTTGCACACTCTTGGTACTCTCAACCAGCTTTATGAGGTAGTCACCTGGAATGCATTTCAATTAACAGGTGTGCCTTGTTAAAAGTTAATTTGTGGAATTTCTTCCCTTCTTAATACGTTTGAGCTAATCAGTTGTGTTGTGACAAGGTATGGGTGGTATAGGGAAGATGGTATTTACCAAATAGAGCTAAGTCCATATTATTTCAAGAACTGCTCAAATAAGCAAAGAGAAACGACAGTCCATCATTACTTTAAGACATCAAGGTCAGTTAAAGCGGAAAATTGACCGCCACAGGAAAGGAAGACCCAGAGTTACCTCTGCTGCAGCGGATAGGTTCATTGAGTTAACAGCCTCAGAAGTTGCAGCCCAAATAAATGCTTCACAGAGTTCAAGTAACAGACACATCTCAACATCAACTGTTCAGAGGAGACTGCGTCAATCAGGCCTTCATGGTCGAATTGCTGCAAAGAAACCACTACTAAAAAGGACACCAATAAGAGAGTGGCTTGGGCCAAGAAACACAAGCAATGGACATTAGACTGGTGGAAAGCTATCCTGTGGTCTGATGAGTCCAAATTGGATTGTTTTGTTCCAACCACCGCGTCTTTGTGAGACGCAGAGTATGTGAGCGGATGATCTCCGCATTTGTGATTCCCACCGTGAAGGAGAAGGAGGTGTGATGGTGCTTTGCTGGTGACACTGTCTGATTTATTTAGAATTCAAGGCACACTTAACCAGCATGGCTACCACAGCATTCAGTGATACGCCATCCCATCTGGTTTGCACTTAGTGGGACTATCATTCGTTTTTCAACAGCACAATGACCCAACACAATTACCCGACCTCAACCATACTGAGATGGTTTGGGATGAGTTGGACCGCAGAGTAACGGAAAAGCAGCCAACAAGTGCTCAGCATATGTGGGAACTCCTTCAAGACTGTTGGAAAAGCATTCCAGGTGAAGCTGGTTGAGAGAATACTAAGAGTGCAAAGCTGTCATCCAGGCAAAGGGTGGCTACTTTAAAGAATCTAAAATACATTTTAACACTTTTTTGGTTATTACATGTGTTATTTCATAGTTTTGATTTATTTAATGTAGAAAATAGTAAAAATAAAGAAAAACCCTTGAATGAGTAGCTGTGTTCAAACCTTTGACTGGTACTGTGTGACAGACAGAATTTATTTCAGGTAACTATTGCATACTACATGCATTATAGCTGATTAACATTCAGAGGTCCTTCTCTTAGGTTTTAAAGGCATGCACATATAAGTAGAGGTATTAGTATGCATATTAGATAGTGTGGAAGATAGCAGGTAGTGTTGATTGAGCTGCTAGAGAGAATATTCATAAAAGTACAGTAGTACTGATAGACTACATGACCAAAAGTATGTGGACACCTGTCCCACCTAGCGATCTTAAGATGAATGCACTAACCTTTAGTCACTCTGGATAAGTGCATCTGCTAAATGACAAAAATGGAAATGTAAAATGTGTGGCTGAAATAGCTGAATCCACTAATCTGAAGGGGTGTCCACATACTTTTCTATATATAGTGTATATCTGTGTGAGAGTAAGTTAATTATGACTCCATGTGTGTATACAATGACTGTGTACACTGGGTGGTTATTCTCTCCAGGAGAGGAAGTAGAGCTGGCCCAGTGCATCGCCACACACCAGTTCACTGGAGCAGTGTGGGTTCAACTCCAAGACCAGAACAGGACCCGCACACACAAACACACCCACCTGTACAGAGTTAGAGAGAGATAGTGTAAGCGCACACACAGCATTACTGTAACTATTCATCTGTTCTTTGTGAAATTATTTGAGTGAGTGAAAATGTAAGCGTTGACATGCACCTGTTTCTTTGTGTTTCTGTCCCACATTTTGACAGTTCTGTCATGGGACGCCGAGATGATAGTGCTGTTGGTGAGTTTTAGTACACTGATCCTGTCACTGTGTGCCTACGGAAAATCCATCAAAATTATAATAAAAAAAAATAAGACACCAGTTTCCTCTTCAAGACAGTCACCATTAGAGAAAAGGGGAGAGATCTTACAGGTTTCCTGCTGCTCCAGGAATTCATATTTGGTGGCTGGTTGAACCACATATTCCCCTTGGAATCTCCACACACCACCAACTCTGGAGACAGGACACAGAATAACAGTGCAGTTAATAAATTATTACATTTACAGATGATTCACAAGTGTATCAAAATGAATGAGTATGTTAGTGTCATTGTACTGAAGTGCAGCTACCTCTCTCCACAGTCACAGCAGTTATCCAGCCACCTTTTCCATCACAATTCTCCTCCATTTCTAGCTCAATTTTACCACATGATGACTGCAGGTTAGTCTTTGGGCCCATGGCATACTAGGGAAGGCAGATAGGACCATATTATAATCTACCAATAATACTCTTAAAACTATCATCTAAAACAGCAGCAGTGTTGTCATTGATGATGATGGTGGTAAACTTACCATGAAGCAAAGCACAATCTGTCCTTTCGTTTCACCCACCAGCCAAGTGCTTTTTTCATCATTGGCCACCATCCCAAGAATTTGTGTGTCATCCTTCCAACTGCAATTTAGGCAGGTTATGTACATTTCAAGTCAGTATTTTTCACCTAATAATGTGTATACCATAAGTGAGTGATTTACCTCGTCATTTGTCTATCAGCGTCAGCGAGGACATTGATGATATTTCCATCCTCACAGGTTCCCAGCAGGATGGAGCAGTAGTGCAGGTGCATCACTGGGGTAGGCACTGAGTATGTGGACACCTTCAACAGACTATGGACAAAAGGATGACAGTCTTTACCGGCAGGCAATGCAGGAGTACAAGAACAAATGTTGACTAAAATGTAATCCATGTACTACTGAAAATTTTACAAATGTGCAACCAGCAGACATTGCCTGAATCAATCTCCTACAAATGCCAAATTGGGCCAATAGCAACCATCACCATAGTGTGAAAACTTGACATATAATGGCCAAGAGCTGACCTTGCAGCGTTGTGCTGAGGATTCCACTCCACCTTCCACACTGACACAGAGCATTGCCTGCATCCCACAGCAAACTGGTCATCAGGCATGGAGCATATCGCTGTTACACTACTGTCAGACACCTGAGCGACACAAGCAAATCAAAGATAAACCAACTTTGTTCTATTAGTCAGTGAGAGAATCACAATAACACTACAAGGTGCTGAATGGTTGGCACTGTATTGAGATACCTTTTTGTGGCCAACTGCAGAATTGTGTTTCCATATCTCCACTCTGCCAGACTCATAGCCAGACAGTAGCAAATCCCCACTCTGGCAGAAGGACAGAGCGGTAACAGTGCCCCTCTGGTTGAGAGGACTCTCTGGAAGAAAGAATAAAGAGGGGAAATTAATCAATAAAACAAGTATAGAAATTGGAGGATTGGTTTAGGTTGACAACTCAGGTTGATAAATGTGTTACCCATTGCCGCAGCAACGCTCCAAGACCTCAACGACCGATCTTCAGACACAGTGAGGAATGCCGGGACTCCTTCCTGCTTTGAGACTGCTCCATGTATCCCTCCGCTGTGGCCTTGCAAGGTGCTGTGATGCTGTACCTAGAATTAGGAGGCAAAGAGACAATCAGACCAAGCATCACTGCATATTGATACAATCTACCTAAATCTTAGAAATTACAAGGAAATTGCATTTATCTCACCTGGAAGGGGTGCCACAGCTTCACTGTGCCATCATCAGACGCCGTAGCAACCACCATGTCCTCCTGCTTAGTCTCCTTGGTCTTGTCTAAATATAAAACATTTAGGAACAATACACTACATGACCACAATGGTATGTGTATCATAGTATTTTTGAAAAGGGGAATAATATGAATGTGAAAGTATTTCGTAAAGATGCAGTACCTGGGACAGGGAGCACAGAGCAGTGGTGTATCCGTGACTTGTGAGCTGAAATCCTGCTGATTTCCATCCCTGAATCCCATTTCCACACGTGCAGCTCCCCCTCGGCACAGCCTGCTATCACAAACTCTCCCTGCGGACCCCCCAACACAACCCAAACATCATCAAGACAAAATGGAAACACCATCCCAACTTACAGTGCCTCATTACATATAGACACCACCATTTCGCTGTGAAGACAGACTTTTTTTCCTCAACACCTTCTCCATTAGAAGTAGTTTAAACCCATCCAGTACCATTTTAGAGAGGTCCAAACTGCCCCCTACTGTTAGACTCACCAGGCAGCAGACTGCACTGAGGGAGGATCTCGCCAGGATCTCTCTCACACTGCGACCTTTCTGTAGGTCCCACACACGGATCTTGCAGTCACTGGAACAGCTCACCTGAGAGACAGACAGTAAGTTACTTGGGTAAATTCAGAAGTCTCTTTCTAGTTGAAAAGGGAATGATCATCAGATAAAAACAGGCAACAAAAGGACAAAGTCATAGAAGAAAAAAACACTATACAGACACTCACCACACAGTTTGGGCCCCAGACACAGCCAGTTATCCAGTCTCCATGGCAGTGTGGTAGAGACTGAGTGAGAGTAGGAGGAGAGGAACTGGCATTCCACACCATTAGAACCTGAAAAGAAAGTCACATTATCACTACAACTGTCACAAGTAACAACAGACAGCTCTTAATATTCTTGGTTGTTTCCATCAACAACATCCCCACTATTCACAATAAAAGTAAAATTGCAACACACCAACTAATCTCTCATGGACTGACTACGTAAACAACTGGTACCGTAGATGTGTCATGACACAACGGGATGCATGAGATAACGAGCAGCATTAGCTTCAGTGCTTGGGTTTTTTGTCACTGGTTATTTTGACAAAACACGATTTCACAGGTGTTCGCAACTTTCACATTTCTGAAGGGGACTTCGGCCCATAGGCTTGCCCGTAACTTGCAAAGAGAGCGGGTGGAGCTCTTAGTTCCGATCCTCGTTCTCTCTCTTCCTTTAACACGTATGGACCCAGAACATATATCGAGCATCTGACCACTTTAGTTCTGGGTTAACTGATTACACACCAGCCAAAACTCAAATATGAACACACTCTTTAAACCTATACCTGATCTTTTCCACCAGACAGCAACTCCTCCCCAGTTAGACTGAAGGCCAGGCAGGTGACCCCTCCACTGTGACCTCTCAGGACAGAGATCACACTGGGGTCAACCCAGGGGTCAGAGGTCAAGTCCTTCACTGCCCACAGAGCAATGGAGCAGTCATCTGAGGAAAGAGATGGAGAAAGTTAGTAAATTGTCTTAATAAAATGATTAGATATATTAGTAGAAAATTAGTTTACTATTGATCAACTGAGTGTTTAATGAGTGTTTAAATTCTTGATCTGACCTGAGGCAGAGGCCAGATAAGAGGAGTTTTGTGCCAGGGCCAGGATGGGGCCTTGTTGCACCCCAAAACATCCCAGCAGCACCATGCCTGCCTCTCCCTCCTCCTGTCTCCACACCCTCAGCCGCTGGTCCCCGCCCCCAGACACCAGCAGCTCAGGTTCGTCTGCAGCCAGCCACATCAGGCAGAGGATAGACACCCGCAGGTCCTTGCTAGCCCATGTCCTCTCACCTGCACAATAGGGTTGGGGTGTGTTCAGTGATTCATTAAATTGATTAATTTCCTTGGCTTGCAGGGTTGTGTTTGTTGGCACTCTTAAAACCATATACCTGATTCAAGACTGAAGAGCTTCAACCCATCACCATGGTAACCCACTGCAGCATAACCACCAGTGACAGCCACACACAGAGCAGCGGGCTCCGTGGTTGACATCTTCTTTCCCTTCTGAATAACAGACTCCTGTCAAGGCAAACAAAGTGATTTTTGAGATTCCAAGTGACAGAAATGTAAATTGAGGAACTTCTGAAACATGAGAGGAACAGCATACCTTGGGTTCTCCAAATACATTCACAGAGCGACCCAGACCTCCTGACCATAACTGGACCTGTGGAGGAGGGGGGGACAGGTAAATAAGGAACCTCTCAAAGTGTGTGTGTGTGCGTGCGTTGCGTGCGTATGGGAAGATTTCAATTGTTTACTCCTCGCATCTGCTCTCCTCATCTCCTTCTCAAAATCCATTGGATGAGAAAGCCAGAGGTCCCTCCTCTCTGACCTTCTCCTCCGATGGGTTTTGACAAGGAGAGGATGCAAGGAGCAAGCAATTGAGATCTTCCCTGTGTGTGTGTGTAAACCATCCTTCTCACCGTGTGGTCAGATCCAGCACTCAGGAGTACCGTCCCTCCCAGCAGGAAGGTGAGCACCTCTGTAGATCCGCTGTGAGCCTGGTAGCGCCCCACGCAGGTAGAGGCTGGAACTGACCACAGCCTCACCTCTCCAGACAGACAGCCAGAGCATAGCAGAGAAGAGGAGGGAGAGAAAGACAGACTGCGTACTGAACTCTGATGACCAGAGAGAGTCTGGAAGGGAGGAAGGAGGAATGATGAAAGAAAGGTTGTTTTAAAACAATGAGCGAATAAAATATTTAACAGTGTGACATCTCTTGCTGCAATATGGTCCTTCATTCGACTCACCGTAACTTCACCCTTCAGCCAGTTCCAGAGACGCACAGCCCCATCCCAACCCCCAGCTGCCACAAGATGACCTTCGGGGTCAAAGGTCACACAGTTCAAAGGGCTAGTGCTGGAGAGGGCTGTGACCAGACTGCCCTTTGGAGATGACCACACCTGTGGAGAATAGCATTGATAACGTTAACGTTCAAATGAATGAGTGAAGTAGTAATCAGAGCGACTGGCATAGTCTTGATGTGAGACTTACTTTAAGGCTTAAGTCCAGGGACACAGTTGCAAGGTGCTTCCTGTCTGCACTGACGTCACTTCCTGTTATTCTGTTTGAGTGGCCATCAATGAGAGCAGTTCTAGAAAGACAAGACAGTTGACCATTTTGTATGTGTCTGCAAGATTGGAATTTCGCAATCCCATATAGGCCTGGGGAACACTTTTTTTTATTCAAAGCATTGTCTCACCTGCAGCCATTCTCAACATCCCACAATTCAATCCGTCCATCAAATGAAGTAGTTCCCATAAGCCCCTCCCTCAGGAAGACACATCCTGAGATTCCGTCACAGCTGCTCACCAGTGACCTCACTTCCTGTTAACGATCGAGGTAAAAATGGATTTAGATTCAAAGATGGAGCATTTGAAAGATATTACGGTCATATTTTAGTGTTGATGGTGGCATATAGTCAGTAGTAAGTCCTTTCCTAGTCTGTTAGGTCAGTGGCATATTGTTATGAAAAGAGAGCAGGAGTTTACCTGTCCAGTCTCTGTGTCGACGAGGTGGAGGGTGCCCTGTCCAGTCCCTACTGCCATGACCCCACCCCCTGGACTCACAACCAAACAGGTGGGCTCAGAGGGGAAGGTGGAGACCAGCTTACTGTGGTGACAGAGGACACCAGCATCACTAAGATAACAATATAACTAACTCACTGCAGTAGGGAACACAGAGGTCAATATGGTCTAACTGCAATAACTGTAAAATCACTTGTACAAACTGCATGAAGATTAGCTACCTGGTTTCCGTCTGGGTATGTTGTTCGTTGTTCAGCGACCTTATCACATGCACCCCTTTCCCTCCTTTTCCCATCATGCCTTGTGCCCATACATGGGCGTCAGTGTGGTTGGGCTCGTTGAGAGCTTGCTGCAGAAATAGGGCTGGCCATGAGGACAGGAGGGGAGCATGGCGCTGCAGGAACCCGAGACAATCTGTCAAACCGCTCTGGTCTTCATAGGAAAAAGGAGAGGAAGACTTAACTCTGGGCTTTCTGTCTGAGGAACAGATTCTAGAGACTTTTCTATACAGGTAACCGGTAAAAAAGGGATCAATTATTTTACCTAAAGTGTCCCATGAACCAATACCTTCCGACTCGTACCTCTTGCCTGCAGTGAAGAGAATAATACAAGTAGAGTTGATTAAAAGTGACTAGATAACCTAACACCCATCATCAAATGAAGTACTTCCATTTCTCCAGAGAGGTGACTTACCAAACAAGCTGTAGGTCTCCAGGAGGTGGTGCAGGAGGCCATGGCGCACGTTGGCAAACAGGAAATTATAACTAGAGAGCAGGAAATGCAGCGCCTCCCACTGGCCACTTCTCATCTGACCAAAGACAACCAAGTGTTAAGGTGTGGTCAGTGACACAGAGGTCAACTGGGAGAGAGGTTAAAAGCTAGAGGAAGTGTCACTGACCAGGTGGAATGGCAGGTTCAAGATGGAGCTGGACTCACAGTGAAGAAATTTGCATGTTCCCTGAGGATCTGCCAGCACCCAAAGATGAGCTGAGAGAGAAATAAATAAAATCCTTGTGTATCTATGTTTGATTATATACAGATGTAAGCAGTGAATTTGTGTGTAGGATCTTTATAATAGTAGCTACCTGCCAACAGGATATGAGCCCTGGTCCAGTCAGCCTCTCCTGGTAGGAGGAGTTCTTTTTTAAAGGCCAGCCTGACCTCGGGATTGGTCAGTGCCAGGAGGTCATCCGGGCCGTAACAGCGGGATGGATCAATCAGGCTGCAGAACAGAGTCAACAACAAAGAGATTGTGTTTACGTTCAATTCTTTACAACAGCGCATTTCCTGAGAGGGAGTGAACACTTCTGGGAGAAGGGTCGAGAATTGAACATCAGCCGATATTAGATTGATTGCCACATCAACCCAAGTCTGACCTCTGACTGCCCATCATTTGACACAGTCTCATACCTCTGTAGACTCCGCACCACGTGGGAGAAGGTTGCCATTGGGACACGCTTTACAGGCTTTCTGGCCAAGTGCAGCATATCCTGCCATGTTGCCTTCTCACCTCCAGAGGTCAGGCCATTGCACATGTTCAGTATGGCATATAGGTCTCTCTCCCTCAGGCCTGCAATGGAACCAGGGGGGAATTGTCATGACATGTCACAGAGCACCATTGCTGAGTGAGATGAGTAAACGTGATTAGTAAGTAGGGTATGAATATTAGTGAGTGGTAGTTTTTAGCCACTGGAGTCACTTGAGCAGATATAAAAGTTTGTCTACACCACCATCAGCCACCAGGTAAGGAGTGCATGTCCAAATTAGGTTTGGGGTAACATATAGGAGGTATGTGTGTGTATTGAAAAGACAGTGGATGCAGTTAGTGAATAAGGTGGATTTGAAGTGCCCTGCCTCTCACCGGTGGTGCTGACAGTCAAGGCGGCCAACGCCCAGCCCAGTCCCACTTCTCTGTACTGGGACTGCAGTCTGCTCAGGCTGTGCTGCACCAGCTCACTCAGAGACGGAGGAAGAGCCTGGAGGCTCTCCTTCATCTGGAACACAGACACTTATTCATCATCTGACACAGATCATCATGACTATGGGTGGGGTCAATGTGACATGCATGATGTCTGACCTTTTCAAAGGAGGCAAAGTTCCTCAGGTCCTCACAGGCCAGGTGCAGATAAAGTGGACTCACTGCTCCCTTCTTCATCAGAAGGGTCTGAAGCTATACAGGTACACAGAGACAATAGCTCATTAATGGTGTCAAAATTATACAGAGCAGGTCATTCTATTCACAACCCTGTTAGTAGGCTTTTCAGAGTGATGATATGGGGTCCCGTGTGCCTCAGTTGGTAGAGCATGGTGCTTGCAACACCAGGGTTGTGGGTTTGATTACCACAGGGGACCAGTACAAAAAAAAAGTATCCACTCACTACTGTAAGTCGCTCTGGATAAGAGCAGCTGCTAAATTACTAAAATGTAAAGATAATAACCTGATTATTGAAAGCAGAGTCACTAAGCTTCTTCCCGTAAACGCCAAGTTCCTTCTGAACAATCTCCTTTCTGTCCGGCAAAGAAAGCTGTCCTAAAGGAAACAAGAAGGCCCATTTCCTCTTGGTGAGGACTCGCAGCAGGGCCGAAGTGGAGGTGACACTCAGCACCAAAGACACACCCTGTCAGAAGAACACAACAAAAGAAAAAGTAGAAGTTTTGTATGCGTTATGTTAAATCCTATACTATATGATACTACATCACCATCAGTGGAGGCTGCTGTGTAAATTTAGGCTGAGTTTCTGACCTGAGGAAGGTGCTGTGGTATCCAATCAGAGGTCAGCTGTCCTGTACCATCCTGCACATGCTCCGCCCCATCAACTAGCAGGACCAGTGATTGGTCCTTCCTGGTGTCACTCAACTGGGAGTGGAATTCTGTCAGCAGATCTCTATGATAAAACAGATATGGTTGGATTAGTCTTGAACAGCATTGGCCCTTCCTATTTACTCAAGCACATTTATTTGCAAGGTCATTGAAAGGCCATTTGACAAAATCTGGTTCAAATGTTTGCTGTCTGCACTCACTTATAAGAGGAAGGGAGAGGCAAGTCTTCTTTTTCATTGCCTCTCCGTAACCACTGTACAAGGCAGCGTAGAAGGTTTTCCACAGTGCATGCTGATTGGGTAGCAGCAGTGGAATAGGAGATGACATCACCTCTAGGGGTTTTCTGGGACTTGGTAGGAGTTCTTAGGGCATTCGCCAGAGCAGCCTGTGTGAAGGGAGGAGACAACGCATGTAATTATAAAAAAAAAAACGGGTAGGACTACAAGACGGATAATATCTTTATACTGAGTGAATAAAGTATGTTTGTGTATCTCTGCTAAAGCTGCTGCTATGGTTTACCATGAAGACAGTCTTGCCCTCTCCTGGAGCTCCCTCCAGCAGCACCATTCCTCCTTTGAGCTGAGCCTCCTGCACCTTGACCACTGCCCCAGACAGCAGCTTGGCACGGCCAAAGAACTGCCGCTGCAAGGCACCCTGGTGCACTTCCTGCTCTGACAGATCTGACCTGGAATCACTTTCATCCGTTTTCTGTCAGAGAAACAACATCAATACAATGATTGTTGGAAGTGGAACCCAAAATGGCTTCAATGTTAAGTTGTCTGTCATATTTAAGTTGTCTGTCATATTTAACCTCCACAAACTGCTTCAACAGTGCCCCCCAAAGGTCCTCCAGCACCACCTTCCCAAACTCCTCCAGGCCTTTCACATAGGGCTTCCCATCCACAACACCACCCCACTCACAGGAGTAACTGAGACACAGACAGACAGAGACAGACAGAGCACATGAGACCATTGATCTTAATAAAGCTACTTCAAGACAATGTGTAAGGAACTAAAACTGAGCTCACTTCTCTGTGACTTTCGCTTCACTCTCCACTATTCTTCTTTTCAGGTCAGCCATCTTACATTCAGCCTCCTTGGACTCAGGAGCAAAGTCTGCCCTCCACGCCACAGGAACAGACCTGAGAAATCAGGAAACAAACATTGTACGATAATTATTAACATGATCATTTAATATTAAAATGCATACAGTCATAATCTTATTGTTCATATGAATCATTGGCAGATGAACAATTGGACAAATTAGTATTTTTCAAGGTGTGAACCTGGATATGTGAAGTGGACAGATTTGATAGTGTACCTAGACAGGTGGGGTGTCCTGAAGTAGCAAAACATGAGATTCTGAGCTGTGTCTGGATGAAGGGCCTGGAACTGTCGAATCTCCATCTCGGTGATGGACAACCCCGATGGAGCAGAGTCCAGCTGTAGAGAAGAGTAACCAAATCATTAAATATCTTTATCTTATTAAGCATATTTTCTGACTAGATGTGGCAGCAAATAAAACTTCTCTCCTGATAGAAAACATTACATTTTGTGCAAACAGGCAGCTTAGTAGGACTAAGAAAGAGATGGCGTCTTGAGAAGGCAAGCCTTACCCAACTGTATTGTGGGAGGTCTGGTAGGGATGGACGAGGAGGCAGCAGTCCATATCGCTCTCCCAGAATGCCTAGCAGCAGTTGGCTACGGCACACCTCTGAGAGGCAGAGCTCCACGACACGCCCAGTCTCCTCCTCAGTCACCCCCCAGCGCAGTTCCACCTCCTGCAGGTAGAGGCAGTGTGGCGCCGCACGACGCCGGAGCTCAGGGAACACAAAGCGCACCAGAACATCTCTCTCAGCGTGCATGTCTCTGAACGTGGAGGAGACAAACACACGCACGCCTCGCCATCTAAAAAGAGAGGTAGGACAGAGAGCAAACGACAGGCAGAGAAAAGGAGGGAGATAAGAGAGTCAGTGATGCAAGAGGAGAGAAAGGAGAGTAATGCTCCGTTTGTTTCGTGTTTGTTCAGCTCTGTGGTTCTCTTGGTAACACTATGGCTACCCTATGTTGTCAGAGACAGCCCAATCATCAAGTATGGATAATCATGGACAACCAAACCAGTTTTGAAGGAAATGTATTCAACCTGCCCTGCCACAGTACCTCAGCTTTGGAGTGGCAGGAAGTGGGGTGATGGCAGCTTCTCGCTCAGACTCTTTAGCACCCCCCTGTGGCGGGATAATGTGATGCAGCTTGTCTATGTGCTCCACGTGATCCAGCAGTCTAGACGAGCCTCTTTCAGCCACAAACCTGTAGAGTTACACAAACACTTCAGCGACACCATGCCACAATGTGTGTGTGTGTGTCAGAGACAAGAGGGTGAATGAGAAGAAAGCTTGCCTGAGGATCTGCTCGCTGAAGCCTTGGAGTACCACACAGTTCCTGTCTGTGGATTGGTCTATCTTCCTGCAACAGACAGAGACAGGACATACACACTGGGGATAAAGAACATGGACTGAAAATGCTCCTTCCGGGAAAGAACGCGAGCAGGGTGACTACATGGTCTTATAGAAAATGTAGTTTCTCATAGAATAGTAAATGTATGGAGACAGCCCACTGCTTGCTCTCTCCTACGTAGCAGAGATATGCTGCTCCTCAGCACACGGAAAAGCACCCCTACCCATTCCTAAAGAAGATTTTCACTATGAGTGCGTTGTTTTTCACATCCTTCCTGTATCGGTCAAGCTCTATGTCCATGTTACTATCAAAGTAACGATCCCTCAGCACGATGATATTGTCCACCTAAGAAGGAAGATGAGAAGGTCACAATTCAAAGTACAATTAAGTAAAATGGAGCCCTGAAAACAATTCAAAATGTACAAATGTGCACAAACACACCTTGTTTTTCTGCGTCATCTCTCTGGATATGAAAGAAGAGAATGTTTCATGCTCGTCAGAGTCATTCTGACCCTCCTGTAAGAGAAATGATTAAATTTACTATCAATCTCCAGTACATCAGACTTTAAATATTCACTTCAGTTTATTTAAAAGGACTTCACAGCGATGGCGTTATGTTGGATGTATTGAAACCGTTACAACAGTGTGTAGACAGACATGAGGGAAAGGAAAACGACAGCCTCACCTCTACCTGCTTCATCACATGCCTGACATTATCCAACAGCACGTCAGACTTCAGCTCTGCTTCTGCACAACCCCACCAGTTAAAGTGGATCAGCCGGGGATGCTCAGCGCTTTGGGCTATCATCAGTGACAGCAACACTGCCACCTCCTGCATCTGTGAGGAAATACACAAATCAGCAGGGTCAGTAATAAGCAGATTACAGCAGCTAGGCGTTGTAGAGTGTGGCCCCATCTAGAAAAAGAAACCCTAGCCCCTACTCACTAAGCACTTGTCTGGGAGGACTGGATATGTCTAAGCAATATGGAGAAAATGTGACCTAGCATGTCTGAGGGAAGGGTGAAGCTGCTACCATACTGACTATACTTCATTTACTTTAGAGCTACACAAGTGCGTAGAGGGTAGAGGCTAGGGGTTGTTACTGGTCAGGGACGTAGTTTGTTGAGGGTTCTTACGGAGGGTTTGAGTTTCTCTTCCTTAGCTTCTTCATCGACTTTCTCTGCCTCTACGTCAGGCGGGCAGCAGAAGTCCCGAGTGGCGCTCCAGGTGTCGTCGTAATCCATGTCACCAGACAACAAGATCATGGTGCGACCAGGGAGGGGTGGCACGTTGTAACGGCACGAGATCTGCACCGCTGTTTCCAGAGCCTTGCAGTACCGCTCCAGAAGGGCCTGCGAATACAGTCTCTGGCTGTGGACACACACACACTTCAGGGTGCATCCTCCATACGCAGTATAAACATACATCTAATTATTATCACGCAAACGCAGTAATGCAGATTTTAATATTACAGTTTTCTTCTGGACTTCCTCTACCTGATAAATATTAATGATCAAATCTCCCATGTTTCTTGGTTTCCCATCTGGATCACCTGATTCCTGTCCCAGGTGAATACCTGGTGTTGCTGTCTGTACCTGGCTTTCTTCAACTGGCTCTTCTTCATGTTGTAAATGCGGGAGACAAAGGGCACACCTAACGCCACCCACAGCCTCTTCTTCCCAGCCGTCTCCCAATCCAGACGACTGAAGCTCTTGCCCTTAGGTATCTTCTTCAGAATGCCCCTGAGGATCTCCTTAGAGCTGGAGACCGCTTTCTCTGATGCACGGGCTAAAAGAGGGAGGTAAAGCTTTGTCCGACAACATCAAATGTAGACTTCTCCAAACTAGAATGTATTGATGTTGTTAGAGTGTATGTTTGTGTGAAAGATACTAACCCATGTTGCTGAGCTCCATTATGACCTTATAGGCGGAGAGGAAACGGAAGGGAAACTGCCTGCTCTGAATCACTGCTTTCTGTAACAACACCACTGTTTTATTGGGATATGGGTGTTAATGTAAACATGCTGTATTCCCTACTGCTATTTCTGGAAACTTTTATTTGATCTTCCGCTAGACTTGCATCCTAGTGGTCAGAATCTACATGGATGTTGGACATGTGCTGACAATATATTTTGTATTTGTCCAATGATTTATTCTGCCGATTGCTTGAACATATAATAATTTAAAAAAATGGGATTAAAAAAAAAAAAAAAAAAAAATTATTCATGGTTACTCACCCTGAAGGTCAGTCTGCCCAGAATCTTCTGATGATGCCGCTCACTGATGCCCTGGGTTATCATATTTCTCAGATTCCTCAGCATTGCCATGAAGGGCAGAGAGTTACTGTCTGTAAAATAAATAAGGACAGCATTATAACAATATTACAGCCACAATCTGCAGCATTGATTCACTGTGACAGTGTGTGTGTGTGTGTGTCAAATCCAATTTTATTGGTCACATACACATGGTTAGCAGATGTTAATGCGAGTGTAGCGAAATGCTTGTGTGTGATTTCTTTTAACTATACCAATCAGTTTCTCCCAGGTGGAGGCTTTGTTTCCCTCTTGGCTGAGTTTGCGTTCCCATGTGTCTGGCTGTTTGAGCTTCATGCGCTGCCCTGCCCGCTCCCTGTCCCACACCCCACTGAGCCCACTGCGGGGAGAACGCCTTGGGGTCACCGGGGTACCTGAAACACACATACAAAGCACAGTATCGAGATTGTATACAGCTCAGAAAAGTAAAAAAAAAAATGTGTTAATAGATCTTTGGATCTGTAAAATAGAAAAAACATCTGTCAACTTCAGTGTTTGGTATTCAGTACCTCTTTCCCAGTATGGCCAGGACATGCTGAGCAGGCTCTTTGATGTGGAGCCTCTTGATCATCTTCTTCAGACTGAACTCACTCTGCTTCTTATCCACCACTGGTCTCTCCTCCATTTTCATCTGCAAGCATTTACATTTTAGTAATTTAGCAGACACTCTTATCCGGAGCAACTTACAGTTCGTGCAAAATCTTAAAATAGCTGGGGGTGCTGTGGATTTATTTGTTTTCAGAAGATGGGTAAGGCTATGGACTGCTGTCCTAGCTTCCTAATCTCCTAGCTTCAAACACAGAGATATCACACACACAGTATAGGCTACATATCAACATTTCCCAAGACATCACAACAGCTAAAAGAGATTATTACCATGCTAGAGAACGCAAGACCGTACACACAAAATACAACACAATATATACAAACACAAAATAAGTTTCCATCCAAGTTTTATGCGAGTAAAGTCATACCGTAGAAAAACATTTTTTTTTAAATAAATGCTGGCAGGTAATTTGTTTGTTCGACATGGTGTGATCTTCTTGTGTCAGTAAAATGTATTTAGCCAGAAATGGTAGTGGAAACGCCTTTATGCGCATATATTGATATAATAACCATCATATTGATGTCAACTTGGAATCACGCGATGATATGGTGTGTGGTCCTCCCACTACGACTCGGTGTATTGCAGTTTATTAGGCTACAGATTAAATAAATTAACTTTACAGGGTGGTGAAAGTGCACAGCGATGAGCATGATGCTCCTTTCCAATAAATATCGAGGGTCTTATTCCGGTGACATGATGATCCATGCTTAAAAATATTCATCTTATCCATAATAATCTCATCATCTAGACTAGCCTACCTGCATAGCCTACCCGCACTGTATCTGCCAGCAGTTGTTGGCTAGAGTGCACATGCCAAGACTTTTCTATTTAACACAACAGACTGTGACAAAACTAAATCGGTAGAGTTGAAAATGCATTAAAACACATTTTTATTCAGTACATGAAAACTTTGTGTGCACCAAGTCATCATGCACAGATTTTTATCCACAACAGGTCTGTTTGATGGAAACACCACTAGTGGGAAATTTAGCATTTTTCTTTGTGTGGATTTTAGAACATTCACATGAAAATCTGTCACCAATATGATGGAAACCTAGATTCACACTCACATATTTCTGAATATCGGTGGCATCACTTCCAAGCATGTTAGCCCATTTTTCCAACTGCTGAGTGGATGGTTTCTGTGGTGGAGAGAAAGAGAGAGAAGATGGAGAAGAGAAAAAAAACAAGGTGTGTGTGTGTGTGTGTGTGTGTGTGTGTGTACACACGCTTGCCGTACCTTGCCTTTGGGTCTAGAGCAATTGTGTTTGCAGCGATGTTTGCGTGTGTTGTATTTGGCCAGCTGATACTCGTTGAACTGCTTGAACTTGTCTCCCAGGGCTTTCTTCAGACAGGTGGGTAAAGAGTGGCCAAAACACTGAAGATGACATCACAGTGGAACGGTTAGGAAGATATTCAGTGGATCGGCCTGAGCAAAGCGCTGCACAGAATCCCTGATCTACAAATCAGCTTGCCTCCCAAACAACTACTCATTAAGCGATCAAGACGAGCAAATATGTGCAGTACCTTACTGAGTCTGTCACATGTAGAGAGAGACAAACAAAGAGCAGTTGAGATTAGTAAGAGATTCACGGAGACTGACCAAGACTCACCGTGCTATAGAGTCTCACCACTTCCAGCCAATCAGAGGGTAGCTGCACAGCGGCACAGAAGTACCTACGCACGTGTGGCTTAGTGGTGGGCAGATGGGCAGCAAGAGCCAATAGGAAGTTAGCTGTTATACGCATGTTCAACTCCTGTCTGGTGTAAAC
This sequence comes from Brachymystax lenok tsinlingensis, assembly GCA_030435695.1. Taxonomy (NCBI): domain Eukaryota; kingdom Metazoa; phylum Chordata; class Actinopteri; order Salmoniformes; family Salmonidae; genus Brachymystax; species Brachymystax lenok. Next base: position 31,676,347 of record CM059788.1, read on the forward strand.
TGCAACCTAAAGGGGAACAGGAAAATATGGTAAAATAGGATAACTGTTTAATGCACCCCAAAATCCATAGAGGACCCTAGTTGGACATCACCAAGAGAGGTTCTCCAGAAACACACACCTTGAGGAGAAACTGGGGATCTTCAGTAGAGATGGCCTTGGACAAGTTCTGGATCCTTTTCCAGACACTATCCTCTACATCCCAGTCCTCCTGACCGGGAGCAGTGCTCTTATTCACCAGAGAACAGCACACCTCGTTCAGCAGCAGGTACTGATTGAAGGGAAAGTGTCAGGAAAATAAATGATGGGGTAGAAACAGAAAGCAGGAAAGGGGAGGGAGAAAGGTTCAGGTTCAGGTTGATGTTGAGATACATGGTTTTCTGTGCGAGACTAAATGCAGAATCTACTCCCTCACCTTTTTGTCTTTCAGTTCTTCCTCCAGTTCATCTTTCCCCCTCTCCATCTCACCAAACTCCTGTTCCCCAAATGGCATGGTTTGGTCAAACTCCTCTTCATCCAATACCATGTCCAGGACAGGCATCTCTGTGGATGTCTCAGTCTCCTCAGCCATGAGGCTGTCCTGGTCAGAATCCTACCATTTCATAAGGAGGAAAGAAAACACATTTGGTAAAATGACAACAAAATGTGCCTGCATTGGAAGGGACCTTGTGCAAACTGCATCACAGAAAACCAGACCGAAAGGATGCATTGTGCCATATACCACAGTCATCTCTTCATAGAAAGACAGCGCATCCTCAGAGGCAGGCTGCCTAATTCTTCCTTCTCCCCCCATCCGCTCTTCTACATTCAGAACCGGTGGGGGGAGAGAACAGGTAGGAGGCAGGACACGAGTAGAGGGTGCCAGGGTTGAAGAGAACAGAGGGGGGAGGGGGGAGGGGAGAGAGAGGGAACGAGGGAAGAGTAGTGAATCCTTCTTTAGGAATTTGTTCTCTGTGCTGAGGAGTGGAGAGGTGAGGAGTGGAGAGGTGAAGAGTGGAGAGGTGAAGAGTGGAGAGGTAAGACAGGGAGAAGTGATGGAGGTGGTGGTAGTGGAGAGGAGGGAGGAGGTGGTGGAGGTGAGCCTGGAGGGCTGGAGAGAAGGGCAGGAGGGCTGGGATACTGGTCCAGAGAAGGCCTGAGGCAGCACAGACGCATGGATCAGGCATCTGTTCTCCATGCTCTGGCCAAGGTAGTTGGAGTAGAGTCCCCCTGATGCAGCCTGCTGGTCCCTGGCCCCATGAGGCTGGAGCAAAGTCAGTGTCTTCATCTCTGCTGGAAGACAGGTCAATAGACTCTCAGGCAAATATTCACTCAGCACAGGGAGGGTCCTTTTAACAGTACATCTAGGACAGCGTTTCCCAAACTCAGTCCTCGGGACCCCAAGGGGTGCACGGTTTGGTTTTGACCCCAACGCTACACAGCTGTTTCAAATTATCAATACTTGATGATTAGTTGAATCAGCTGTGTTGTGCTAGGGCAAAAAAACAAAACGTTTGAGAAAGACAGCTCTAGGACAAACAGATTACACAGTACCTCAAGGTAAGAATGTCATTGTACTGTTTTACACCTGTTGTTACCTGTGCACGTGGAAAGTAAACTTTGAAACTTGACTGACTACGTTTGTTAGAGAACCAGTTCATAGCCAGGTCTTATGTAAACAGTCAACGGTAAAACATACAAAAGGGCATTCGTGTGTTTGAGTGGGTCGCTTTTATGACAAAGCGAGTGGTAAAAAGGAACAAAGTTCACTCAACACACAGATAAAGATTGTCTTGTGCTTTAGATATGACTTGCTCATTAAATTAATGACAAATCCAGAACCATGCACCAATGATGTTCTGTCCATGTCCAGAACACCAGACTGAAGTGGTGCTTGTACACAATGATAGATTGGTACAGTACTGCCTAGCTCTGGTCCAGGGCGTTAGGGACGCGCACTAACGCCCCAGACCAGAAGTACAGCGCATCAATGTTATAATAACACATAATATAACACAGATACACGAATGTCCAGACTAGAATAATTGTTCCCAGACTAGAATACATTGTGCCCAGACTAGAATACATTGTGCCCAGACTAGAATACATTGTGCCGAGACTAGAATACATTGTGCCCATGGAACAATATATTATGGAAACTGCACAGGGATGAAAACAATCTAAAACCAGGTAGCAATCAAGACACTTTGAATGTAGCTAAGTCTTCCGAAAGTCATAAACAGGGACGCAAACTTACCTAATAAGTAGTGGGACAACTACTGGCAAACACTTCTTAAATAATTATATATGTTCAATGACGCGTGTTCAGTTTCCAAATCACTGGTTCAGAGCAGCAAAATGAAATATTATTTCCGCATTCGTCTACGCCATGTAGCGGTCAGACGAGCGGTCTGTACGTCGATCCTCTGCGGACACCGTAGGAGATCACATGATCAGGCGCTCCTCCCCTCCGCTTGTTTTTGCGGAAGTAAAAACTATCAATGCGGTATCTAGCTAGCTAACTAACAGTTGTCTTTCTGACTGAAAATTATCTTTAGAAACATAACACTAGTCAGATAAAATGTTGTTCCAGGAGAATATGACTAATTGTGTTACTTTTCAAACCAAATTAAGCTCAGTCATGGATGTGTTGGCCAAAGCTGCGGTGGCAGACATAAGTAAAATGTTCGATGATGGGTTTTCTGTTTTACGCTTGGAAATGTGCAGAAGAGAAAATGAAATAGAAACCTTGAAAAGACGATTATTGTTTATGGAGAACGAACGGCAAACGACGAGGTCCAAAACGCAAGAAGCAGGCTGTTCTTCCACATGCTCCTCGTCTTCCAGCAGAACAGAGGAGGGACTAGGTGAGCCACCTCCTGCTTACTGTACTGATAGAAATATAATTCTGAAATGTGTTACTGTAAATCTCAACTCAAGGGTCAATTCTTCAAAATGATCTAAAATGCAGTAGGACTGAATCATTTAGCACAATGCCTAACTACTATAGGTTTCAGTTGTATTGTTTACTTTGTTAAATTGTGCAGTGCTCTCTCAACTCTGATTTACTTTGACTTTGACATACCGGTAACATTATGCTTCTGACAATTCATTAAAACCTCCACTTTCAGGGTCCAAGGGGTCTGATGAGGATGCTAGTGAAAGGACTTCATTTGAGCAGAACGCCAGAGAGAAAAACGACCAACTGGATCGAAATCTACCACAGCCACATGCAGAAGACCTAGAGGGGCTCGATGGACTAGAGTTAGTGAAGAGGGAACAAGTGGAGGAGTATGATGTTATTTCACTACATTCATCAGGAAGTGAACATGGCACAGAGAGATCAGATCATGCGGAAACTGAGTTTGCTGTGGATGAGAGAGAGAGTCAGCTCTGGGCATCTTTAACAGAGCGCAACTGTGACTCCGAGGGTCCAGATTGCACTTATGGTACAGAACAATATCCACTGGATCAAGATACAGACATACAGCTCATTCAAAGTGCAGTGGAGGGTCTCAATAGCATTCCATCGTCAGAGATGGGTGACATTAACAGAGTTATGAAAGAAGAGATGCGAGCACCGTCTGTTTGGAATGACAGAAGGACCCCTACAGATTTGGTTCAGGCACAGCCAGGACAGCACAGAGAAACCATGCACCCAGAGAGAAGGCAGGATGGGACGACTACCAGAATGCCATCAGGCAAACAAACGCTAGCCAATGATGGTGCAGCATATTCCAACATTTGGCTAAACAATGTATTTTCGCTTGCCCCAAATAGTTTTCACTCCGCAAAGGTATCCCCAAGGAGAACCCCAGCAAGAGAGAAGTGGTTTGTTTGCTCCTTCTGTGGAAAGAGCTTTGACCGGTTTGGTCACCTGGAGATGCATCAGCGGATTCATACGGGAGAGAAACCGTACAGCTGTGTAACGTGCGGGAGGTGTTTCTCTCAGCAGAGTAATCTCCGCACACACCAGCGAGTACACAGGGCCCTCACAATAAACCAAACTGTTTACTGATCGTTATCACCATGATGAGACAATTTAGAGGATCCTAGAGAAACCAGCTGGGGCCCACCCCACACATTATGAAACAACCTCATTGACAAACATTTTCTAATGAGAAGACCATCAAGACACTCTTGCAGAAAGCAGCAGTGTGTTACTTTTGTCTTCCCATTCTACAAAGTGAGATCCTACCACAACTGTTGCACTAGTGGTGCTTATATACGGTAGTGAGGGATCAGAGTTGCAGGTTTACAGCCTCCTGCTTTTAACCTTAAGGAATGCTTAAGAGAAGGATATCCATCATCTTTAGGTTTTTGTAGAGCTATGCCAGACTAACACTTCAATGGACATGCTTTTGTCAATGCATACATTTTTATGAATAAACATGAATTCTCTCAAACTTTCAGCCCTTTTGTGTGTGAGTGTGGATTCTATAGGCACCAGGATAATGTTCAGTAGGGCTAACATCCAAAATGTTGCAGATAGAACTGACATGGGTCCTTAATGTACATGAGAACCATATCTATTATACACAATGTATTTCTACACTTTTATACAGAATGTTCTGTAACGTTGTACCCTACTGAATTCAACCCTTATTAACCTCTTAAGCCAACAGGTTTGTGTGTGTGTGGGGCAGTGTGTATTTACACTGAACAAAAATATAAATGCAACATGCAGAAATGTTACAGTTCATATAAATCAGTAAATTGAAAAATTCATTAGCTCTAATCTACGGATTTCACATGACTGGGAATACAGATACGCACCTTAAAGAAAAGTAGGGGCGAGGATCAGAACCAGTCAGTATCTGGTGTGTCCACCATTTGCCTCATGCAGCGTGACATTTCCTTCGCATGAAGTTGATCAGTCTGATTGTGGAATGTTGTCCCACTCCTCTTCAATGGCTGTGCGAAGTTGCTAGATATTGGTGGGAACTGGAACACACTGTCATACACCTTCATCCCTAACATGGTCAATGGGTGACATGTCTGGTGAGTATGCAGGCCATGAAAGAAAACTGGGACATTTTCAGCTTCCAGAAATTATGTACAGACTCTTGCGACATAGGGCCATGTATTATCATACTGAAACATGAGGTGATGGCTGCGGATGAATGGCACGACAGTGGGCATCAGGATCTCGTTACGGTATCTCTGTGCATTACAATTGCCATCGATAAAATGCAATTTTTCGTTGTCCATAGCTTATGCCTGCCCATACCATAACCCCACCGCCACCATGGGACGCTCTGTTCACAACGTTCACATTAGCAAACCGCTTGTCCACACAATGCCATACACGCTGTCTGCCATCTGCCCGGTACAGTTGAAACCGGCATTCATCTATGAAGAACACACTTCTCCCAATATGCCAGTGGCCATCGAAGGTGAACATTTTCCCACTGATGTTGGTTACGACGCTGGCCTGCATTTAGGTCAAGACCCTGGTTAGGACGAAGAGCACGCAGATGAGCTGCCCTGAGACTGTTTCTGACCGTTTGTGTAGAAATTCTTCGGGTTGTGCAAACCCAGTTTCATCAGCTGTCTGGGTGGCTGGTCTCAGACAATCCAGCAGGTGAAGAAGCTGGATGTGGAGGTCCTGGGCTGGCATGGTTACACATGGTTCGCGGTTGTGAGGCCGGTTGGACTTAATGCCAAATTCTGTAAAATTACATTGGATGCGGCTTACGGTAGAGAAATTAACATTCAATTATCTGGTTACAGCTCTGTTGGACATTCCTGCAGTCAGCATGCCAATTGAAAGCTCCCTCAACTTGAGAGATCTGTGGCGTTGTGTGACAAAACTACACATTTTAGTGGCCTTATTGTGTCCCCAGAACAAGGTGCACCTGTGTAATGATCATTCTGTTTAATCAGCTTCTTGAAATGCCACACCTGTCAGGTGGATGGATTATCTTGGCAAAGGAGAAACACTCACTAACAGGGATGTAAACAAATTTGTGCACAAAATTTGAGAGAATTAAGCTTTTTGTGCATATGGAGCGTTTCTGGGATCTTATTTCAGCTCATGTTTAGTTTATATTTTTTGTTCAGTGTATATGGTTAGCTAAAATGACCGTACAAGCACCAGTGATAAGTGCTTAGACAAGACTGGGTTTATAGTTGACACAAAGTGATGCTGCAATCTTGTCTAATCTCTACTTCGCTGGTAAATATTGTTTACATAGTGGGACACAAGAAGGCAATGCTGATGTAAAAAAGGACAAAGTCAACCACAAAAATGTAAATGAAAGTGAGCATGAGGTTGCCAAACGCTTACTATTCAGTCCAACTGTATCCCAGTTCAGTTCACTGGAATAAGTAACAGGCCTCCATGACCATTGGGTTAGGGTGGAGCTGAGGGCAGTTGACTTTTCAGCTGACTTCTTCCACCCTTTCTATATGCTCTGTCCTCCGGGGTGTAGGAGGATGGTGTTGGAGTGTGGTTTGGGCTAGAGGAACCCATTGCTGTAGTGGAAGTGGTTGGAGAGAGCCAATGTGTAAGAACTGATGTGTACAGTCGGCCTTGTCAACCTGTGTGTCCCCAGTTTTCCCCTGTGGTCACCCCCTCCTGACAACCCAGGTCGCTGAGCATTGGGGGATGTCTGTGGGCTCCACACTGCCATATTATAAGTTTTGCTCTGGGACCAGGTTGGCTTCATGGGGACAAGGAAGGAAAGCCAGTCCTGAGAAATTGAGCCCCACAGTTGAGGCGTCATAAAACCTAGCGGTCAAACAGGGAAATGTTTCCAGTCGTTTTTCCACAATTGAATTTTCTCATGGGGGATTTTACAAACCCTTAAGGGCTGTTTATTGGAGGCTTACCCCGATGTGACGTTTTGATAACCATGTAAATCTCTCAGACAAGGACTTTTATCAATATATTCAGCTATTTACTTTCAGATTCGAAAAGTCTAATTAGCATCTCTAGCTGACACCTTTGCTAACAGGTATATTGTCAATTTAAAACTTGCACAAGACAGTTCACAGAATTGTCAATTTAAAGACATTTTGCTAATTTATTAATTACCAGCCAACATTAATGGTTAATCCAGAGATTCCTACCTTTGCCTCGATTCGGCAGTCTCGTCCAGATCATCATGGCATTTGTAGTTCTTTATGATGGCCACAATAGCAGCTAATTAGCGTTTCATTTTTGGGAGTTAAATACAGGTGAATATATTACTAAAAGTCACCTTGTCCTAGAGAGATTCACACGGTTATCAAAATGTCACACCAGGGTAAGCGTACACGAAACATAGGAAACAATTATGGTGGAAAAACGATTGGAACTATTTCCTTGTTTGACCGCTAGGTTTTATGGGTATTATGACTCATACTGTGGTACTCTATTGAGAGCCACATATTGCCAGGCATTGAGAGAAACAGATAGGCCTGTGAGTTACTACATAGGCATTTTTAAACTTTCACAAATCTTGTTCCTCTATATTGCCATCTCTTCAATCTAAGCCTACAGGATAGTGTGTGCCCTAAGGCCTGGAGGGAACAAAGGAGCACGATATTACAAAAAATACATTCCACTGCATGAGCCACATCAGACATTGCCTGACAACTCACCCTGAATTTAATTCCGCTGCTCTATCGATCGCTACATACATTCAGTCCGACTCTGCCATTCTAGAAGTTGTTTGTGTGATAAGGGGCATTGTACAAAACAAATTAATCAACAACTGGACCGTCTCTAACAAATCTATCCGCATCAGAGTATAAAAGTTGATAACGTCATTGTGTAGGCCGGCTCTGGCCCAACCCATCGGTTTCTGTAACCAGTCAGAAAGTGTTTGCATTCTAGAAATTATCATAGGGGAGGGAGGCAAATTCAGACTGTGGAGCAGAAATGTCAGTTTAACTGAAAAAATGTGGATGGGTAGCCAGGCAACATCAGATATTGATATACTAAAGAGGATTCCTGGAGGGGTTGACGTACGTTGAATGAATTGTGTGGTTAATGGAAAGAAGGAAAAGCGCTTGTTGGCCCTGTTTTTTGATGTGGAGTCCCTCCCAACCTGAGTGCAGCTGGAATATGTGTTTTAGCCTGTCAGAGCCTTTATATCCAGGACTTTGCAGTGTAAGAGATGTAAACATTTTCCACATGTAGAAAGTGTCTGCAGACTGAAGGAGCTGAGATGTGGGACACAATGGAGACAATTGCAAAGGAATAAAGTGTTGTAACTGTGGTGGAGAACATGAGGCAACATACTTGTCTTAAAGTAATGATGGACTTTCGTTTCTCTGTATGCACACTACGCTTCCTCCTCAAATGACAAAATGAAATTTAAATCAAAGTTATCTAGTTTACCATAACCCTGTTCACTCTATTGTTATTGTGAAAATATGGAGTCCTTTTGAAAGTTCTTAAGACATGCAACTCACCAACATCGGCTGTAATGTTTAACAATGCAATCTAAGAAACGGAATGTCCTAATTTCAGGAATAGCTCATGATGTCTGGCTGCAGTTTTGCAGCTGTGAGCTGGAGCATGCCACCCCCAATCAGACTCAAACAGCAATTTCAGTGGACCTCCTGCGACAATTTGCAGCCCTGCAGCCCGATTGTGGGGTGTTTTTGAGGGGGATTACCTTGGCATTTCCTAAATCCAATGCATGCTGGAAGGTAGTTATTGTATTTTAAATTGGAAATCAAACCATACATGCAAATATTTTCTACTATGAGTTATAGTAAAAAAAAAAAAAAAATCCAGACAATTAAGCTCCACCGGAAGCTCACAAATGAGTCATTTGAGGAGTTCAAACGCTGGCAGTTTGAACGAGAGACTGTCAGGAAGTTGACACCACTGACCTCGGATGGATCAAATTGGTCGACAGGTACCACCTTTCCAACAAGTCAGTTCATCAAGTTTCTGCGCTGCTAGAGGTGCCCCGATCAACTGTAAGTGCTGTTATTATGAAGTGGAAACGTATAGGAGCAACAACGGCTCAGCCACGAAGTGGTAGGCCACACAAGCTTACACAATGGGACCGCGGAGTGCTGAAGCACGTAAAAATAGTCTGTCCTCAGTTGCAACACTCACTACAGAGTTCCAAACTGCCTCTGAAAGAACGTCATCACAAGAACTGTTCGTGGGAGCTTCATGAAATGGGTTTCCATGGCCGAGCAGCCGCACACAAGCCTAAGTTCACCATGGTTCAGGCTAGGCCCCTTAGTTCCAGAGAAAGGAAATCTTAACGCTACAACATACAATGCTGTGCTTCCAACTTTGTGGCAACGGTTTGGGGAAGGCCCTTTCCGGGATATCAGCATGAACATGCCCCATGCACAAAGCGAAGTTTTTATACAGAAATGGTTTGTTGAGATCGGTGTGGAAGAACTTGACTGGGGTGCACAGAGTCCTGACCTCAACCAGAACCCTGTTCAACCATAACCCAAAAGAGCTTCAGGACATCAGCGATTACTCACCTTGAATTGGACAAATAATTTTTCTTTAATGAGTCGGACGAGAGGGATTTACTCCAGACACCCGAACAGGCCCTCATCCCTTTCATTCACAGGAGAAAGAAACAGATTTCACGGAAGGAGATCGGGGTGCCTTGTGAGGATCAGGCAACGAGTGGCTAATCTGCTTTTGTACGTTGGCTAATAATTATGGATGGCAATCGCTGGAAAATAAATGGGACGAACTAAAAGCACATATCCTACCAACGGAACATTAAACTGTAATATCTTGTGTTTCACCGAGTCGTGGCTGAACGACGACATTGATAACATACAGCTGGCGGGTTATACACTCTATCGTCAGGATAGAACAGCAGCCTCTGGTAAGACAAGGGGTGGCGGTCTATGTGTATTTGTAAACAGCTGGTGCGCGATATCTAAGGAAGTCTCAAGGTTTTGCTCGCCTGAGGTAGAGTATCTCATGATAAGCTGTAGACCACACCATCTACCGAGAGTTTTTATCTGTATTTTTGTTAGCTGTCTACATACCAACACAGACAGATTCTGGCACTAAGACCACCCTCAAGGAGCTGTATACCGCCAAAAGCAAACAGAAAAACATCCAGAGGCGTCGCTCCTAGTGGCGGGGGACTTTGATGCAGGATAACTTAGAAATTTGGTAAAACGGATTTATCAGCATATCAAATGTGCAACCAGAGGGTGAAAAAAATTCTAGACCACCTTTACTTCACACACAGAGACGCGTACAAAGCTCTCCCTCGCCCTCCATTTGGCAAATCTGAACATAATTCTATCCTCCTGATTCCGGCTTATAAGCAAAAATTAAAGCAGGAAGCACCAGTGACTCGGTCAATAAAAAAAGTGGTCAAATGAAGCAGATGCTAAACTACAGGACTGTTTTGCTAGCAGACTGGAATATGTTCTGAGATTCTTCCGATGGCATTGAGGAGTACACCACAACAGTCAATGGCTTCATCAATAAGTGCATTGAGGACGTCATCTCCACAGTGACTGTATGTACATACCCCAACCAGAAGCCATGGATTACAGGCAACATCCTCACTGAACTAAAGGGTAGAGCTGCCGCCTTCAAGGTGAGGGACTCTAACAAGGAAGCTTATAAGAAATCCCACTATGCCCTCCGACGAACCATCAAACAGGCAAAGTGTCAATACAGGACTAAGATCGAATCGTACTACACCGGCTCCGTCGCTCGTCGGATGTGGCAGGGCTTGCAAACCATTACAGACTACAAAGGGAAGCACAGCCGAGAGCTGCCCAGTGACACGAGCCTGCCAGACGAGCTAAATCATTTCTATGCTCGCTTCGAGGCAAGTAACCATGAAACATGCACGACAGCATCAGCTGTTCCGGATGACTGTGTGATCACGCTCTCCTCAGCTGATGTGAGTAAGACCTTTTTGAACAGGTCAACATTCACAAGGCCGCAAGGCCAGATGGATTACCAGGACGTGTACTCCGAGCATGCGCTGACCAACTGGCAAGTGTCTTCACTGACATTTTCAACCTCTCCCTGTCTGAGTCTGTAATACCAACATGTTTCAAGTAGACCACCATAGTCCCTGTGCCCAAGAACACTAAGGTAACCTGCCTAAATGACCACTGACCTGTAGCACTCATGTCTGTAGCCATGAAGTGCTTTGAAAGGCTGGTCATGGCTCACATCAACACCATTATCCCAGAAACCCTAGACCCACTCCAATTTGCATACCGCACCAACAGATCCACAGATGCAATCTCTATTGCACTCCACACCACCCTTTCACACCTGGACAAAAGGAACACCTATTTGGGAATGCTATTCATTGACTACAGCTCAGTGTTCAACACCATAGTGCCCTCTGCTCATCACTAAGCTAAGGACCCTGGGACGAAACACCTTCCTCTGCAACTGGATCCTGGACTTCCTGAGGGTAGGTAACACATCCGCCACGCTGATCCTTAATACGGGGGCCCCTCGGGGGTGCCTTCTCAGTCCCCTCCTGTACTCCCTGTTCACTCATGACTGCACGGCCAGGCACAACTCCAACACCATCATTTAAGTTTGCCGATGACACAACAGTGGTAGGCCTGATCACCGGTAATGACAAGACCGCCTATAGGAAGGAGGTCAGAGACCTGACTGTGTGGTGCAAGGACAACAACCTCTCCCTCAATGTGATCAAGGCAAAGGAGATGATTGTAAACTACAGGAAAAGGAGGACCGAACACGCCCCCATTCTCATCGACAGGGCTGTAGTGGAGCAGGTTGAGAGCTTCAAGTTCCTCGGCGTCCACATCACCAACAAACTAACATGGTCCAAGCACACGACAAGTGCACGACAAAACCTATTCCCCCTCAGGAGACTGAAAATAATTGGCAAGGGTCCCCAGATCCTCAAAAGGTTTTACAGCTGCACCATCGAGAGCATCCTGACAGGTTGCATCACTGGGGCCAAGCTTCCTGCCATCCAGGACCTCTATACCAGGCGGTGTCAGAGGAAGGCCTTAAATTGTCAGACTCCAGCCACCCTAGTCATAGACTGTTCTCTCTGCTACCGCACGGCAAGCGGTACGGGAGTGCCAAGTCTAGGTCCAAGAGGCTTCTAAACAGCTTCTACCCCCAAGCCATAAGACTCCTGAACATCTAATCAAATGGCTACCCAGACTATTTGCATTGCCCACCCCCCTCTTTTACACTGCTGCTGCGGTTGTAGCAGCAAAGGGGAGACCAACTCTATATCAATGACCATGATTTTGGAATGAGATGTTTGATTAGTAGGTGTCCACATTCTTTTGTTCATGTAGTGTATATCTGGATCCTACCACCTCAGTTGTCTTTTTGTTTATAGTTCTTATATCATTGCCTTGCCAAACAGTAGTAATGTTATGCGGCAATACCATTGTACAGCCTCTCAAAAACCCAACCCCTCGTCTAAGTTGTGGGAGGCGGAAACGGCTAAAGTACAAGATTCCCAGACAGGGCAAGGTTTTGTGGGTTGCTACCCAGACCGCTACGGTTGCCACGACGACCTGGATCCACAACACGCTAGGTGGACCAATCATCCGCTTAGTGGATACTACCGATGACCTATGCTTCCCAAAGAGCACAAGGGTTTAACTACTTAGGGAGCAGTGGGGCGCATTCATCAATATACAATTGTTGCATAGTCACCAAAAGCTCTGCTTCTTGGCAATATCACAGCGTTGTCAGATTTCAAAAAGGCTTTACGGCGAAAGCACAACATTTGATTGTTTGAGGGTAGCACCTCCAATATTTCTGGATTAGCATAAATTCATAAACCATCGCGGTTCACACAAAACACATTTCACAGCGAAAACAAATCCCTTACCTTTTTGAAGAACTTATGCTGAGGGCTTCCCAAGTGTCCAACGAAGACATCCAATGGTTCTTTTGTTAGAAAAAGTCATTTATTATATCCATAAATCTCCGTTTGGTTGGTGCGTTATGTTCAGAAAATCCAATGTCGAATCGCCCATTGAAACATGAAGAGAACGCGTTCAAATATACCTATAAACTTTTCCTAAACAAATCAAATACCAGTTCAAATGCATCCTTAGCTATCCTTTTATGAATATTAGTGATAATATTTCACTCGGATGGTCACCTATACCTTACATAAGTAAAATAAAGTGGGGCGCTCCAGCCAGACTCGCGCCCGAGAACTTGTTGACATTTCAGGTCCCCATGCCATTTCCTGTACCTATTCGTTGTGTTTACTCCAATCTCTCTGAGTCTTTGTATATAGACTGCTGACATCTAGTGGAAGCCATAGGTACTGCAGTCTCAGTCCTGGTAACAAATGGATTCAATAGGGAGTGTGTCTAACAGAGCCAAAGGTCACCAGAAACTGATTTCAGATGTTTTTTTTCCTCTGGTTTTTGCCTGCTAATTGAGTTCTGTTATACACAGACATTATGTTAACACTTTTAGAAACTTCAGTGTGTCCAATTCAATAGTACTAATTATGTGCATATCCTATTTTCTGAGCCTGAGTGGCAGGCATTTTGCTTTGGGCACGCCAGACTCTCCAAAACCGTCACTTCACCTGCCGCTCCCTAAGAAGTTAAGTAATACCCTTGCAAATGTACATTTCCTGTGTCCCTAATAGTTTACTATAATTAATCATTGTTTTAAAGGAAAATGGTAATCAAATTATTGCAGCAGATGCACTATTTGGGCTCCCCAGGAAAATTATAGTTTGGGACCAGCATTGAGGGTCCCAAACATGTTGGGCGGTTCTTTTGTGACCAAAAAGTTGACTGCTGTGTAGGAGCATCAGACACACCAACTGAGGTATAATGGATGTTGACGAATGGGATGTATCTCACAATTGGTTAGTTTCACTAGCCCTCTTCTGTGTGACTTGTGTGATGTATTTTTGTGTATAACCAACAGCTGGGCTAATGCTGGAGAAGTTAAAGTTTGTTTGAAATCAGGAGAAGCCGTTTATCCTTGGTGATACGACTCTAGCATTGTACATTTCTGTCCCCCTGACTTGTTGCAGTGGGCTGGCCCTACTCTGACGTGCTATCAACACCTTAAGCCCTCTGTCCCCTGGCGGTTCCTGACCTGCAGCTAATGGAGTGGCTGCATGGGGTACCTACGCAGGGTGGCTGGACCACCACTACTGACATTCTGGCAGGGAATCCTTTTATTTTTATAAATATGCTGCACATATTTAGGGGTGGCTGTTACAGAATCCCCCCTGCCGAGGGCACTGTGGGACTAATTTCCATGTCTCAACCCTGTGCACGCTCTGGCCATGCAGACTCTAAAGGTCCTGATTGGCTAGCCAGCCTGACCCACACTCCAAGGGAGTAAATATTTCCGTATACAGTGTTATTCCAGTCTGTGAGTGTGGGTGGACATACAGTTGAAGAAGTCGGAAGTTTACATACACCTTAGACAAATGAATTTAAACTGTTATTCACAATTCTTGATATTTAATCGTAGTAAAAATTCCCTGTCTTAGGTCAGTTAGGATCACCACATTATTTTAAGAATGTGAAATGTCAGAATAATAGTTGACACATTATTTTATTTCAGCTTTTATTTCTTTCATCACATTCCCAGTGGGTCAGAAGTTTACATACACTCAATTTAGAGTGACTCTCATACAAGTGTAAGTAAAAACGAATGTAAATAAGTTAGAAATTGTGCTACTAATGCACAAGTCATGTTTTTGGTAAGCTTTTAGAAATTGTAGAATTAAAACATTTTCCTTCTTCAGAAGTAGCTAGGCAGACTAACGTTAGTTAGCTACCATACAGTAGGCGTATATTAATAAATCTTTAGTTAATAATAGTAGACATGCAATCATAAGACTGTAGTGCATATAAAGCACCCACCAGCTACCGGTGGCTGAGAACATAATCATGGCGGGATGAAGGAGTGATGAATTTCCAAGCAAGGGCGGGCCATTTAAAAATGATTCCTTCCTCCCTTGCCCTGCAAGTGTATACTCTTCAGACATCATGATACCTCATCAGAAGTGTCCACTTAATTTGAGGGGATAGGGTGTGTCTTAAGTGTTTGAAATGCAGCCTAAAGTTGATCACTCACTCCAAATCAAGGGGGCAACATTAGCGAATTGGACCGCCACTTAAGATGGCAATCAAACTGCATCCGGGTTCAACGGGAGAGGGAAAGTAGTTAGCAAGGGCTGAGGGGGTAAAAAAAGAACGTGTTTGGACTGCAGCCAAGTTCTTCACTTGTTCCATTATTGACTAAATCGAGGGCCGAGGGAGAAACGTAAATGAATTGAACCTCGATTTAAGATGGCAATCAAACTGCATCCGGTTTCGACGGGGATTTCGCCGATGGAAAGTGGCTAGCGCGAGGGCTGAGGGGGTAAAAATAACGTGTTTGGACTGCAGCCCCTGCTCTACAGACACCATAGGACTCTTTAATGATCATATGACCACTAGTTCCTCCCCTCCATTTGCTTTCGCGGAAGTAAAATCTGTCAATGTGGTAGCTAACAAAGCAGAGCATCTATTACTATTTTCTTCCCCCCGATTGAAAATCTGTAGAAACATAACACTAATCAGATACAATGTTATTCCAGGAGAATATGACAAATTGTGTTACTTTCCAGACCAAATTAACCTCCGTTATGGATGTGTTAGCCAAAACTGCAGTGGCAGAAATAAGTAAATTATTCGATGATGGGTTTGCTGTTTTACGCTTGGAAATGTGCAGAAGAGAAAATGAAATAGAAGCCTTAAAAATCAAATTATTGTTTATGGAGAACGAACGGCAAACGACGAGGTCCAAAGCGCGAGAAGCAGGCTGTTCTTCCACATGCTCCTCGTCTTCCAGCAGAACAGAGCAGGGTGAGCCAGCTTGTGCTTGCTTACTGTACTAGCTAGCTAGACCTATCTGAAATGTTGCTGTCCATCTCAACTCAAGGGTCAATTCTTAAAAAATATGCAGTAATGACAATTATTTATCTCAATGCCTAACTAGTGTAGATAATGGGTTGCTAATGCAATGCTCTCAATTTTGGTATTTTAAAATCTATCTCTATGCAGATAGTTATTTACTCCTGTGCACCCTCAGTACAGCAGTTCATCCATGACCTTCAGCATGGTTTTGACAACTCAGAAATTGCCTACTAAACTAATGCTAATAAAACCAAGTTTGTTGTTCTGTATGTCTCGTAATGTTGACTGAGGACCTGCATATTTGCACATTGACTGGAGCCCAAATTGAGCAAGTTCCCAATTCTAAGTGCTTAGGTATTTGGATTGATGATAAACTCTTAAAACACTGAAAACTGACAAAAGCTGATACTTAAGATTGGTTTATTTTATAGAAATCCTGTCTCACTTTAGAAAGTAGAAGGAAGATTGTTCAAGTAACACTTCTCCCAGTACTTGATTATGGTGATATAATCTACATGCAATCTAAAACCTTTAGATTCAGTCTCACTCAGCACTGCGATAATTTTCGTACACAACACTGCATTTTGTATAGTTCTGTGTGCTGGGAGTCAAATTACCAGAAGAGCCCAGCATTGGCAACTTTTTTTATATAAAGTGGTTCTTCGAGACTCCCCCCACTACCTCAGCTCATGTATTAATTGGAGATACAGCAATTTTCAGACACGCTCTCTGGGCCTGGCTGGTTCTGGAGGTCCCACAGGTCTACAATGACCTGGGGGAAAATACTTTTTTATGCCCCCAGCTCATGGAATAGCCTTCAGGCCACATTGAAATTGGACAGTTTAGATAGAGTTTAAGGGAGGTGATATGTGAGTTGTTTGTATTGATGTTCTTGTTCACAGGGCACCTTTAATTAGACCCTGGTCTCAATGGTGACCCACCCTGTATAGATAAAAGTAAAAAAAATATTTAAATTACACACTAACAGTTCCTTTAAACCTTCCCTTTCAGGGTCCAAAGGGTGTGATGAGGATGCTGGTGAAAGGACTTCATTTGAGCAGAACGCCAGAGAGAAAGACGACCAACTGGATCAAAATAGACCACATGCAGAAGTAGAGGGACTTGAACAGTACAGGTCAGGCCACAGAGAGAAGGATAGTGGACTAGAGTTAGTGAAGACTGAGCAGGAAGAGTATGATGTTATTTCACTACATACATCAGGAAGTGAACATGGAACAGAGAGATCAGATCATGAGGAAACTGAGTTTGCTGTGGATGAGAGAGAGAGTCAGCTCTGGGCATCTTTAACAGAGCGCAACTGTGACTCCGAGGGTCCAGATTGCACTTATGGTACAGAACAATATCCACTGGATCAAGATACAGACATACAGCTCATTCAAAGTTCAGTGGAGGGTCTCAATAGCATTCCATCGTCAGAGATGGGTGACATTAACAGAGTTATGAAAGAAGAGATGCGAGCACCGTCTGTTTGGAATGACAGAAGGACCCCTACAGATTTGGTTCAGGCACAGCCAGGACAGCACAGAGAAACCATGCACCCAGAGAGAAGGCAGGATGGGACGACTACCAGAATGCCGTCAGGCAAACAAACACTAGCCAATGAGGGTGCAGCATATTCCAATGTTTGGCTAAACAACGTATTCTCACTTGCCCCAAATTGTTCAAATGGTTTCAACTCAGCCAAGGTATCCCCAAGGAGAACCCCAGCAAGAGAGAAGTGGTTTGTTTGCTCCTTTTGTGGAAAGAGCTTTGATCGGGTCGGTCACCTGGAGATGCATCAACGGATTCATACGGGAGAGAAACCGTACAGCTGTGTGATGTGCGGAAGGTGTTTCGCTCAGCAGAGTAATCTCCGCAGACACCAGCGAGTACACAGGGGCCTCACAACAAATCAAACTGTCTACTGATCGTTATCACCATGACAACTAAGAACATTTTGAAACAACCTCTTCTAATGAATGAGAAGAGTTGATAAGACACACTTGCAGAAAGCAGCAGTGTGTTACTTTTGTCTTCCCATTCTACAAAGTGAGATCCTACCACAACTGTTGCACTAGTGGTGCTTATATACGGTAGTGAGGGATCAGAGTTGCAGGTTTACAGCTTCCTGCTTTTAACCTTAAGGAATGCTTAAGAGAAGGATATCCATCATCTTTAGGTTTTTGTAGAGCTATGCCAGACTAACACTTCAATGGACATGCTTTTGTCAATGCATACATTTTTATGAATAAAAAAATTAAATTCTCCAACTGAGCTATTTCAATTTGTTGTTGAAATGAAAACATGAACTCACAATGTCAGGATATATTTGGATATCAGAACTATAAGGTTAGCTAAAATGATAGCGCATGATGAGTGCTTACACAAGACTGGGTTTATAGTTGATACAAAGTGATGGTGCAATCTTGTCCAATCTCTACTTAGGCTAGTAAATGTAGTTTACATAAGACCATGCCGATTTAAAAAAAAAAAAAGGCAATGAACGTGAGCATGACGTTGCCAAACCCTCACTTCTGCCGAACTGTATAATGACCACTAGGTTAGGGTGGAGCTGAGGGCAGTTCCATTTTCAGCCAAGCCTCCCATGTCTAGATGATCTGTCCTCTGGGGTGTAGGAGGATGGCATTGGAGTGTGGTTTGGGCCGCAGGAACCCGTTGCTGTAGTGGAAGTGGTTGGAGAGCGCCTCGGAGATCTGGTAAGAACTGGTGTCACAGTCAGCTTCGTCAACCTCCAGCACGGCCCGTCTGTGGCCCCAGTCTTCCCCTTTGGTCACCCCCTCCCTCTGGCCACACAGGTCACTGAGCATTGGGGGGATGTCTGTGGGCCCCACACTGCCATCCTGGTCCTGGGGCTTGATGGGGACAAGGGAGGAAGGAAGGCCAGAGTCCTGCAAAAATTTACCCACATTGCAAGGCATTGAGAAAAACCAATAGGCCTGTGAGTTGTTACAGAATAAACAAATGTGCATTTCAACTTTTACGTATACTCTTCCTTGATCAGACAAATACACACCAGGGACATATTGCTTCTCTTCAGGTACGACTCCACCCTTCGTCTGCGCTCTTCCCTCTCTCCCTCCATCTCAGCGCCCCTCATACTCTCTCTGCCCTCATGCCAGCTAGACTGGTACAGAACAGGGCGGCCTAAGTAGTCCACAACCCCCTCGCCAACAGTCCCCTGCCTCCCACCGAGGGATGATTCACTGCCTATGTAGATGGGACGGTCCTAACAGGAGGGATCCAAATAATGCCATAGATTAAAACAAAGAAAATAATCTCTATGATACTGGACATAATGTTGTAAATGTATAATATTGCTTAAATATTTTATGGAACTCACCTCAAGGGACATTAAGCTGTTTTTCATTCTACTGTCTAGTCGGAGTAGTGTACAGTCTTCATTCTGGGGTGAAAAGTAGAGAGAATTAGTCGGTATCACAGTCATTCACAAGTAGATACTAACTGATCATGATAGCAAAATAGATGATAAACTCAAATTTTCAGTTGAGTATGTAAAGTACTGAGTACCTGTCCTCTGGGGTCTGTGCTGACAGAGTTGAGTCTCTGGGAGGAGTCCTGTCTGGAGAGTGTGTTGATTTTTAACCTGTGAAAGATGGAGAATGTCAAACTGAAGGGGATTTGAGGATAGGGGTTAAGAGCATTGGGCAAGTTACCAAAAGGTTGCTGCTCTGAATCCCAGAGCCGACTTGGTGAAACAAATTGCAGATGTGCCTTTGAGCTAGGCACTTAACCCTAATTGTTCCTGTAAGTTGCTCTGGATAACAGCGTCTGCTAAATGACTAAAATGGAAATGGGGAGCAAAGTATTGTGGAATTCAACTCACGTTCTTTCACTAAGCTCCATCTCTAATTTTCTGTTTTTGCGCCTGTGGTATCGGTTGACTAAGATGATGATGATGATCATGACAATGACCAAAACCCCAGCAGCCACAACTATAATGATCATCACTAGAGTGTCAACGGTGGTTTCCTGCAAACTGCGAATTTTCTCTGTGTGAGGGAAGGGAACACACACAATTGTAAACAAACGACCAACTGCAGTGATGTAGTTTAGTTGCAGATTTTCTATTTGAGCAAAGTTGGTATTTCAGATCATCACCACAAGGGGGCAGCAATGTTGCACAAATGGTACAAAACACTTCGGGAGATAAGTTCTATTATGCTGTCCAGGTCCTCCCAAAATACAGGAGTAACTTTGTCCATTACCTGTCACTGTGATGTTCGATTCTACTTTCCTTGTCCCAATTCCGTTGTTCACCACACATTCATAAACTCCAGTGTCATTCTGTCTCAGGGCTCGGCCAAACAGAAGCCTTGCTCCATTTACAGTGATACCGTCTGGCAGGGCCTTACCATCCCTGCAGATGGAGACAAACATACAGGAAATTAAAGAAGAATGCCCATATTAATACTGAGCTACTCAACAATGTAATCGTAACCTACTTAACATGCACTACATGACCAAAAGTATGTGGAAACCTGCTTGTCGAACATCTCATTCCAAAATCATGGGCCTTAATATGGAGTTAGTCCTCCCTATGCTGCTAGAACAGCTTCCACTCTTCTGGGAAGGCTTCCCACTAGATGTTGGGGGACTTGCTTCAATTCAGCCACAAGAGCATTAGTGGGGTCGGGCACTGATGTTGGGCGATTAGGCCTGGATCGCAGTAGGCGTTCCAATTCATACCAAAAGGTGTTCGATGGGGCTGAGGTCAGGGCTCTGTGCAGGCCAGTCAAGGACAGACAATTTTTTAAGTGCTATGCGCTTCGGCACTCTGCGGACCCGTTCTGTGAGCTTGTGTGGCCTACCACTTCCCGGATGAGCCGTTGTTGCGCCTAGACCATTCCACTTCACAAAAACAGTATTTACAGCAGCTCTAGCAGGGCATACATTTTTACAAATTGACTTGTTGGGAAGGTGGCATCCTATGATGGTGCCACGTTGAAAGTCACTGAGCTCTTCAGTATGGCCATTCTACTGCCAGTGTTTGTCTATGGAGATTGCATGGCAGTGTGCTCGATTTTATACACCTTTCAGCAACGGGTGTGGCTGAAATAGCTGAATCCACTAATATGAAGGGGTGTCCACATACTTGTGTGTATACATATAGTGTACTTACAGTGCATTCTTAAAGTATTCAGACCCATGCACTTTTTCCACATTTTGTTACGTTACAGCCTTATTCTAAAATGGATTCAAGTGTTTTGTTTTTATCTACACACAATACCCCATAATGACAAAGCAAAAAAATTAAATATCAAATTGATGTAACTATTCAGACTCTTTACTCAGTACTTTTAAAGCATTTTTGGCAGAGTCTTCTTGGATGTGACGCCACATGCTTGGCACGCCTGTATTTGAAGAGTATCTACCATTCTTCTCTGCAAATCCTCTCAAGCTCTGTCAGCTTGGATGGGGAGCGTCGCTCCACAGCTATTTTCAGGTCTCTCCAGAGATGTTCGATCGGGTTCTAGTCCAGGCTCCTGCTGGGCCACTCAAGGACATTCAGAGACTTGTCCCGAAACCACTCCTGCATTGTCTTGGCTGTGTGCTTAGGGTCGTTGTCTTGTTGGATGGTGAACCTTCGCCCCAGTATAAGGTCCTGAGCACTCTGGAGCAGGTTTTCATCAAGGGTCGCTGTACTTTTCGCTCTTCATCTTTCCCCTGGACTAGTCTCCCAGTCCTTGCAGCTGAAAAACATTCCCACAGCATGATGCTGCCACCATTATGCTTCACCGTAGGGATAGTATTGGCCAGGTGATGAGCGGTGCCTGGTTTTCTCCAGATGTGACGCTTGGCATTCAAGCCAAAGAGTACAATCTTGGTTTCATCAGACCAGAGAATCTTGTTTCTCATGGTCTGACAGTCCTTTAGGTGCTTTTTGGCAAACTCCAAGCGGGCTGTCATGTGCATTTTACTAAGGAGTGGCTTCCGTCTGGCCACTACCATAAAGGCCTGATTGGTGGAGAGCTGCAGAGATGGTTGTCCTTCTGAAATGTTCTCCCATCTCCACAAAGGAACTCTGGAGCTCTGTCAGTGTGACCATCAGGTTCTTGGTCACCTTCCCGACCAAAGGCCCTTCTCCCATGATTGCTCAGTTTGGCCGGGCAGCCAGCTCTAGGAAGAGTCTTGATGGTTCCAAACTTCATCCATTTAAGAATGACGGAGGCCACTGTGTTCTTGGGGACCTCCAATGCTGCAGAAATGTTTTGGTACCCTTCCCCAGAGCTGTGCCTCGAAACAATCTTGTATTGGAGTGTACATGCACTGTCAACTGTAGACAGGTGTGTGCCTTTCCAAATAATTTACCACAGGTGGACTCCAACTTGTAGAAACATCTCATGGATGATCAATGGACACAGGATGCACCTGAGCTAAAAAAAAATTGAGTCTCATAGCAAAGGGTCTGAATACTTATCTAAATAATCTTTTTATTTATATATCTCACACACATACACACACGCTAACATTTCTAAAAAATTATGGAGCATTGTGTGTAGATTAAGGGGTTAAAAAGATTTAATCAATTTTAGAATAAGGCTGTAACATAACAAAATGTGGAAAAAGTCAAGGGTCTGAATACTTTCCGAATGCATTGTATGACTAACGGAATAGCAGACTCACTGCATGAAACAACGGCTATGTTCATGAAGGCAGAATGTATTGGGCAGGGTTGATCAATTCTCAATTCAAAAGTTCTAAGTCAATTCATGAAAAAAAATGTAAAAGCCTTTTGTTCAACTAGACATTACCAGAATATAAACCTCTGAAGGGAATGTCAGCTAAGCTACACAGAAGTAGCCTATAATTACATCCAAACAATAGGTCAGTGTGCATTGGTGAGGTGTTTTAGCTAAATACATTTGTTACATCAGGTTTACCACAAAAGGGAAACCAGCAATTTGCATTCATCTTTAAAACCAGTATAATTACTGCTCCTATTGATCTGAATAGACAAATGCCGCTTGGCTTGGTATGAGCCAACTACTATATGAAGGAAGACTAAGAGGCCCCTGAATAAGCTCAGACGTCCCAGGAAGTATAATAGAGAGGCAGTTTCTGATCCCACCAGGAACTAGGTCCACTGAGAGGGCTCAAGTTGCCCAAGTTTCACTGTGCCAGCCAGGCTGTCATTTTACTGCTCACCCCAACAAGGGCCTTCTCACATTTCTCTTCTTACTCACTCAGCCCCACCTTATAACCAATCCTTTATAATGGAATCAATGCCAGAGATTACATCTGACACTGAATACATGTTGGACAATAATTATACTGATAGGGTTTATTTTCATTCAAATTCATTAAGGTTTTAGAAACATGCCATAAAATGTGATGCTCTAAATGTACTGTATATAGAGTAATTTTGGGAAAGTATCGCTCTTTCAATTATTTTTAACTACTACAGAAACTGACGCATGAGTTGTTAGCATGCTGCAATATTGAGTATTTAATTGTGTGTTCTGTCATTATTGTAATGCTCGGAGAAGAATCTTTAATTACGTGCAGACCCTGTGTTTTACAGTGTATTAGAGTGATATTTAAAGCGAGGCACTATGATTAAGTGCTTAAGAGGCGTCTCCAGCGCTTCCTCCCGCCGCTCCCTGGCTCGCTCACTCGTGTGAAAATATCTCCCTTTCAATCGGTTTTCTAATTCTGTAACTCAACAATGTATTTATTCCATATTGAATGGAACAAAGTTGACACTTTATCGTGCATGTGTGTTTCTCTAGCAAATATTTGAATATTACATTTGATAGTGCAGAGTGTTACATTACGCAAATAATGACAGAAACAGTCAGACAGGTAATACCTGGTCCAGGTGAAGCTCTGTGGTTTGGGGTTTCCTCCAGTCTCACACTTGAGTTCAGCTCCCTTCAGTCCCATGTACCAGTTTCCATTATAGCCAGTGACAGCTGCATCTGGGGGAACTGTCAACATAAACTTTGTCACTTTAATACAAGATTGGCCATTTAATTATACTACCCCACCATAGTGACAGCTGAGGGTAAACTCACATTGCACCACCAGGCGGTTACTGATCCTCCGGGGTTGCTCTAGAGCAGGGTGCCAGACGAGGCAGTCCAGCCGCATGCCATCCATACTCCTCAGGGGGTGCAGGGAGAAGTGGGTGGACACGGCCACGCCCTCGGAGCTGCGGTTCTGGGTCTGACCAGGGAGATCCGTGTCCCAGGTCAGGCGAGGTGGAGGACGGGCCACGGAGCGGCAGGAGGCAGCTATGCGGAAGGACTGGCCCTCCTCCAGAACCACCGGGTCCAGAGAGGAGATTGGTAGGGCTGGGGGGGTAGAGGGCAGGGCCAGGCTATATGAGATTCCATGTTGTGCAGGTAAATCAAGTGTGCAAGTAAGGCTTTGGCCAGCCAGAACAGAGATTTCCTTCAGTGGTTGACTCCAACAAATCAAGTCAAATGTGGGATTATTAACAGGAAATTACTATGATAAGTATAACAATGAAAATAGTCACATGGTTTACAACTATGATGAAAGGAATTAGTCTTACTCCACACAGTGAGTGACAGCTGCCTCTCAAAGTTCCCATAGGGGAATGTGCTTATGTGACAGGTGTATTTCCCCTCATAAGACTCCTCCGTGTTCATGATGAGCAGGGCAGAGTTCACTGTGGGGCTACTGCTCTCAAACCTCACTCTCCCAGAGTACCGCCCAAACTCTAACAGACATAAGACAGAGAGACAAAGACAGATTTATTCCTAGGAAAAACGGTACAATCATTGCAGACAAACGCAAGAAAACAACATTATGATTATAGTGATTGAGTGACTAAGTGGTTAAGATGGGGGTCTACTCTGTGTGAGTTGGTGAGGGCATGATGCACCAACCTGTGTGTCCCTCTGTGAGGTGGGCAGTGATGATTTGTTCCTTGGTGCCATCAGGTAGCTCCTTGAACCAGCTGACCTGAACTACCTGCTCCTCCTCCTGAACTTGGAACTGACAGGGCAGCCGCGTCTCAGCCTCCGTCAAGGAACGCAGGGAGAA
This sequence comes from Brachymystax lenok tsinlingensis, assembly GCA_030435695.1. Lineage (NCBI taxonomy): Eukaryota > Metazoa > Chordata > Actinopteri > Salmoniformes > Salmonidae > Brachymystax > Brachymystax lenok. Next base: position 31,701,232 of record CM059788.1, read on the forward strand.
GGATGGAGGAGGCTCCACAAACCCACCCCTCACACACACTGCTGTATGAGAGAGGAGTGTGTGTGTGTGTGTGTGTGTTAGAGAAAGCGAAACAGGGTGAGTGACGGGGTTGAGAAAGAGTAATGTATCATCACTATAACAAATAAGGAATCGCAAACATTGCCCTTTGAAGTGTTGAGGTGGGTATACTGTCTATAGTTAATGATTCCTTCACTCATTAATGATTACACCCGCAGTTAAGAGACTATGGCACATACATGTAACTGCCAAAATAAAGAAAACACCAACATACTGCAAAGTGTTAATAGGGCGTTGGCCCACCACGAACTGCCAGAACAGCTTCAATGCGCCCTGGCATAGATTCTACAAGTGTCTGGAACGCGACACCCTTCTTCCACGAGAAAATCCTTAATTTTGTGTTTTGTTGATTGTGGAGTCTCAGTCTCAAGCGACACTACAGAATCTCCCACAAGTGTTCAATTGGGTTGAGATCTGGCGATCGAGACACACACACACACACACTTTAAACCACCGTATTTGTATTCATTATGGATCCACATTAGCTGCTGCCAAAGCAGCTGCTGCCAAGGCACTGAGATCTTAAGGCTCCCGAATGGCGCAGCGGTCTAAGGCACTGCATCTCAGTGCTAGAGGTGTCATTACAGACCCTGGTTTGATCCCGGGCTGTATCACAACCGGCTGTGATCGGGAGTCCCATAGGGCGGTGCATAATTGGCCCAGCATCATCCGGGGTAAGGGGACGGTTTTGCCGGGTTAGGCAGTCATTGTAAAATAAGAATTTGTTTTAACTGACTTGTCTAGTTAAATTAAAATACATCTCTTCTTCTAGCCATGGTAGCCCAAATAATGGGTCTTGCTTAATTAACTCAAGAACCACACCTGTGGAGGCACCAGCTTTCAATATATTTTGTACCTCATTTATCCAAGTGTTTCCTTTACTTTGGCATGTTACCTGTATACGAGTCATTCCGTTCATTTCAACCACACAAGGACACAGACCCACAGAGGAATGCAAACAAACTCACACAGGCTCACACTTATTTCTCGTGAACACAAAAAGGGACTCGTTGTGACCTATTTTACAAACAGGGGAGAAACAGACAGGCGCACATAGGGCCTCAGACAGAGGTAGTTTGTGCCACAAAGTTGTGTTACTTGATTTTCCTGTTCATGGCATTCATTGACCTTTATCACACCTCAGTTTGGCAGTTATGCTAAGGCCAATATTAACACACTGACAGAGTGCACTTACCACAAAGGAAGTTGACTTTTAACACAGGTATAGGCTTACACATGCTACAAAAATATGTTTGTTGAAACACTCACTACTAATCAAAACAAAAAGATACAGCAAGGAAATAGCCTGCACTTTGTTTTCCAAAGAATGTTACCCTACTACATGTCTATGATGCCGATCCGTACTTGTCACCACTCCCTTTCCTTATAGTGTCATGGTATGCAACAAACATACACATCCAGATATACACTATACAAATGTGAAGCCTAATTGTATTTTTTTATAAAAAAAGAAACAATTCTCAAATCTTACCAAATGCCCATAGCACCAACCACGCTGTGCCCCACTGGCTCAGGTCCCAGACAGGTAACTCCATCCCTTGATTCAGTGGCACTCCCAATATCAATCTTAGGGAGTTCCAAAATCTATCCAAGTTGAACAACAAGCTTCAAAATGGTATGAAATAATTAATTTTCGTCATCTCATTATTATTAGAAATATGAGAGTAACGTGTTGCCATTGGAGTAGCCTATTTGGATTAAAAAAAATTGTAGGCAAGTTTACGGCGGTGGACTGTGCGTCAGGTGTTCGTATCTCTTCGAAGTTCTTGCCAATCAAACTACTCGACTACTTTGCAGTAGCACACAAATTGTGTACACATTTTCTACAGTATAACTACATTCCAAATATTCAGTAACAAGAAAAAGGTCCCAACCTTTCGGTTTACTTCTCAAACATTTCTTTCCCTCACTCTCTCTCCAGAAATTCGTAGTCCGTAGCCTACCTGACGCACGAGGTAAAATGTTAATTCCAACTCGAAAAGTTGCAAAACACCAGACAATCGGGTAACACTACCTGCTCCACAACATCGGAACACAATTGGATGAAGTCATTAGCCTACACAAGACTAACATTCTTCTGTGAAATGTCTCTAATTCTCCAATTTACACCTTGCTCAAGCTTTTGCATTCCATTGTTCAATACATATGTTACTGCCTGCGTCTCTCTCCACCCCCTAATTATCATACAACGTGAAGTAGCCTCCTTTTCTGTCTTTTAAGTCTTACCATACAACAGTGAATTATTTCATTTGACACAATCAAATGCACAATACTGTACACCTAACGTATAAGTGGTCTATACTCAAATGGCTTTATTCGTATCTAAATCTAAACGTATTTGGTCAGATGAATGGAAATTACTATTGAATCAGATCAAATCTAATTTCAATAAGTAAACTTGACGTCTTATTGGTCACTTTCACTCTTACCGAGGTCTACAGTCATATATTGGCCCGGAATTTGAGATGTTTTGTTTGATATTAATTAGGGGGGCAGGTAGCCAAGTGTTTAGAGCATTGGACTAGATCGAATCCCCGAGCTGACAAGGTAAAAATCTGTTCTGCCCCTGAACAAGGCAGTCAATCATTGAAAATAAGAATTTGTTCTTAACTGGCTTGCCTAGTTAAATAATGGTAAAAAAAAATACAATTAAAAAGGAGGATGCTGTTACAAAATTACATGATATAATGTCTAAATTTGTCATTCCTGTTTCAGACCAAGACCAGTTTGAAAAAGTAAACAGGTAGGTTGGTTGGTTGAAGTTGAGGTTCACAGACATGTAATTTTACAACCAGGACTATAATGTTATTGTGCTTTTGAGTTCATGTTACTGTGGAGATGAAATCTATCATATTGCAGATTCTCTATTATTTTATTTATACTCTTTTTTTATTTTAAACTTTATTTAACTATTGAAGTGGTTATTGTTTACAATATATTTGGAATACAGTTCCATGACCAGTTATTTGTGTATGTAAATAATGGTGTTGCTTGAGATATTGTAGACTAGGAGACACTTGTGCCTCATTTCCAATGAGGATGTACCCCAGTGTTTTACCCAAAAGTCTCAGACTTTTCTGTTTCCATCTACCTGGGCCGGCACCCGTATCTCACTGGGCCATGGCTCTGTCGGACCTGCTCTATCTTGGAGCCAAGGCAAGGCCCTGGGTACTTTTCAGCACCATTTACATAACAATGGCTAACTGTGAACTTCAATACCTTCAACCAGAGGTTGTTGATTCGGCTCGCCACAAGTATTGATGGAAACACAATAACATTAAAGGGGAATTTCACCTTGGCTCTGCCACGGCATATAGTCATTACTATATTAACAATATTACGTTTTTATCGTAAACATCCCAATTATCCAAACCACAAGCTAATAAATACTAGCACATTTTCATTTCACTGGTAGAATCGGGAAGATTCAGCGTCCTGTGTATTCGTCTGCTCATAGTCAACCACAAAGTCCGGCATTCATAGAAAATGCAGATAACGCCCGCTAAAGGTAGATGGGGCGTGCCCACAAACTTGAACCATGCCAATGTGTACTTCGAACGAACACACAGCAATCTCAGAACTTCTGTATGCAAGATTTCTTTGGACAATATTTGTTTTTCACTAATGTTTGTCATCATACCTGTGTGGTGTTCTGTGCCTGGCTGTGCTAATCACCGTTCTATCTGGCAGAGATTTACCACAATTCTGCCAGTGGCTTGCATCTAATCAAGAATGATGCGCCTTGCGGTGACCAAAGATTATCAGAGGGATTTTCAGGCTGAACTGATGGGGAATCCATTTTGACGACAGCTGAGAAGTGATGCGATACCATAGATTTTTTTCCCCTTTCACAACAAAACGGAATATTCTCGATTAGAGGTAACCTAATGTTCGCTAGCTTGCTAGCCTAGCTGGACTAGCTAAGTTAGCTAGCTAGCTAACGTTACAAAATCAAATAAAATCTTATGTCACATGCGCGCCGAATACAACAGACCTTACAGTGAAATGCTTACTACAAGCCCTTAACCAATAATGCAGGTTTAACAAAATACTAAAAAAAATAACAAATAGAAGTAACAAATAATTACAGTGCAGAAGTAAGATGACAATAGCGAGGCTATATACAGGGGGTACTGGTATGGGCACTGGTTAGTCGAGGTAATTGAGGTAATATGTACATTAAGGTAGAGTTATTAAAGTGACTATGCATAGATAATAACAGAGAGTAGCAGCAGCGTAGAAGAAGGGGGGACACAATGCAAATAGTCTGGGTAGCCATTTGATTAGATGTTCAGGAGTCTTATGGCTGATAATAAACAATGATTCATTTAAGATTGACTTCGAGTGTCCCTGTGTAAGAATTTTTCCACAACATGTATTGAACTCTGAAAGCCATCAGCTAAATCGTATAGCTATATATCATTTGGTACACACTGTCAATCAATTTCGCCAATGCCATGGGAGTCACTGCTAGACTGCTAACTACCTTCAGCAGAGTAAACATGTTTGTTTGTTCATTCTACCTTTGACTGACTTTAGCTAACATAAACTAGCTAATGTTAGCAAATAAGAGTAGCTCAATCTGGTAACCATCTACTCCACCCTTGTCTGGAAAACACTCCGTTACTACAAATATAATAGTCGCTATAGCTAACTCACTCTCTGTTTGTGTGTTGGTAACGTTAGCAATGATGAATGTGTATAAATCATCTATGGTTGGTTAGTTGGTTCTCAGACAGTCTCAACTGGATAGCAATCTTGCTGCCAATTTAGTGATGCTAGTTAGTTAACAGCAAGCAGACACTATTGAAATGTCCATGTTAGGTATGCTCAGATAGCCAGTCTTAGAGATCAATACAGTTAGTGGGGTGGTTCAATTGTGTATTTTGTTGTAGGTGGTACAGAATCTGATTCCACCAACATGCTCTTCCAACCACTAGCTCTGCACAAGCTAAAGGTAAGTTGGCAAAAAATATTTACAAACAGTCTGGGTAGCCATTTGATTAGCTGTTCAGGAGTCTTACGGCTTGGGGGTAAAAGCAGTTTAGAAGCCTCTTGGACCTAGACTTGGCGCTCCAGTACCGCTTGCCGTGTGGTAGCAGAGAGAACAGTCTATGACTAGGGTGGCTGGAGTCTTTGACAATTTTTAGGGCCTTCCTCTGACAACCGCCTAGTATAGAGGTCCTGGATGGCTTTGTCGTGCCCTCTTCACAACTGTCTTGGTGTGCTTGGACCATGTTAGTTTGTTGGTGATGTGGACACTAAGGAACTTGAAGCTCTCAACCTGCTCCACTACAGCCCCGTCGATGAGAATGGGGGCGTGCTTGGTCCTCCTTTTCCAGAAGTCCACAATCATCTCCTTTGTCTTGATCACGTTGAGGGAGAGTTTGTTGTCCTTGCACCACATGGGCAGGTCTCTGACTTCCTCCCTGTAGGCGATCTCATCGTTGTCGGTGATCAGGCCTACCACTGTTGTGTCATCAGCAAACTTAATGATGGTGTTGGAGTTGTGCCTGAGGGAACAGGGAGTACAGGTGAGGACTGAGCACGCACCCCTGAGGGGCCCCCGTGTTGAGGATCAGCGTGGCGGATGTGTTGTTACCTACCCTTGCCACCTGGAGTAGGCCCGTCAGGAAGTCCAGGATCCAGTTGCAGAGGGAGGTGTTCAGATCCAGAGGCCTAAGCTTGGTGATGAGCTTGGAGGGGATAATGGTGTTGAAGGCTAGGCTGTAGTCAATAAACTACAGGAGTGGGCACAACTTGCGATTATGAAGCACAACAAAATTGTGGGACAGAAACCAGCAAGGGTCAGTGAAAGGTATAAAATCGAGACTACAACAGTAATGACTAAACCACCTCATTCTTCTCTCTGCAGATTCTCATCACAATTCAAAGAAGTCTACGAAAAGCCCATGCAAAGCGTTACTATTGACAATAATGATCTGTCAAAGTCAATGGGCTGGAGGAGGTTTACAGAGAGTACTTTGAGATGAGGAAGGGGGGTTTTGGTTGTGCGTGGTTGTGTTTAGATCAACGTTTCCCAAACTCGGTCCTGGGATTATTTGAATCAGCTGTGTAGTGCTAGGGCAAAAAAACAAAATGTGCACCCCTTGGGGTCCCCAGGACCGAGTTTGGGAAACGCTGACAGAAATTTATGAGAGCGATGGAGGTGCCATTTCTCCTCAACCTCCCATACACAACAATTAATACTGTGTAAGAACATCAGTCCTAAGACTTTTCACACTTTCTTTAGCCCCCAGAACATTCATTTTGTTGACTGATCTTTCCTCTCAAAGCAGCTCCCAATGTCCCCTCATTGTCCCTAAACAATACGCTAGCCGGTCTTATTCGGTTGATACCTTTACCAACAAAAGCATGTTGCCTTATGTCCCTTCCACAAAAAGTGTAAAATGCTAATACCACAACCATGTCTTTCCAGTAGAAGTGGATTACCAGCAAATCTTCTGCAAGAGAACGAAACAGATGCGGCAGAGTCTTATCCAGCTGGCCATTCACCGCAGACAGGACAAGACCATTCGCCATAAGCACAAAGAGTCTCAGCTTCCCCAGCCCACCATGCCAAACCCCATTGCCAGTGTACCGAAGCTGGATAAAGGACTATGGCTGCGTTTACACAAGCAGCCCAATTCTGATATTTGCTTCATTAAATTGGTATTTTTTACCAGTCAGATCTGAAAAAGATTGGATGTGATTAAGACCAATTAGTGGGACAAAGATCAGAATTGGGCTGCCTGTGTAAAGGCAGCTAGTGTGGCTCAGCATAAGACCATGTAGAACAGGAGTCTCCAACCCTGTTCCTGGAGAGCTACCCTCCTGTAGGTTTTCGCTCCAACCCCAGTTGTAACTAACCTGGTTCAGTTTATCAACCAGCTAATTATAAGAATCAGGTCTGCTAGATTAGGGTTGGCGGGAAAAACCTACAGGACTGTAGCTCTCCAGAAACAGGGTTGGCGAGCCCTGATGTAGAACCACCAGAAAATAAATATCTTTGAATCTTAAAAATGTGTCTGTCTTTATGTATTCACAGAAGACATTTCTATAAGCTGCACAGGGCTCTGTAGCATCAAACAGACACTAGACATTCAGATATCCAAAGAATATTTATTTGTCAATCTAAAATACAAAATCTAGTGTACACTATTTAATGCTAACTCAAGAGAACTGGGTATTCAACAAGAATGTTATATGGTTAAAGTAGCATAAAATACGAATTGTATGAACAGTGTAGTACAGTTCAGTGTGTCCGTGCCGACTTCCCCTGCCGGTCCTGACAGTGACTCCTCAGTAACCTCCCCAGCTCCTGGTTGGTCCTCTCCATCTGCCTGTTGGACTGAGGCCGGTACCCGGATGTGAGACTGACCATGACCCCCAGCTTCTCCATGAAGGCTTTCCATACTCGTAACATGAATTGGTGACCACGGTCGGAGATTATGTCCGTTGGAAAGCCATAGGGCCGGAAGACCTGCTGGAACAATGCCTCAGTGACCCGAAGAGCGGTAGGGAGACCAGAGAGAGGGATAAAATGGCAGGATTTGGAGAATCTGTCCACAACAACCATAAGTTGTGAAACCATCAGACAAGGAAAGATCAGTAACAAAATCTATAGACAGATGGGACCAAAGCCGCTGAGGCAAGGGAAGGGGAAGGAGTCTCTCTGCTGGGGCGTGCCGGGGAGATTTGGTTTGATCACATACAGAGCAGGAGTTGATGTGGCAGTGACGTCCTGCGCCAAGGTAGGACAACAGTACTTCACGGAGATGGATTGAGTGGTGCGGGTGGTACCTGGGTGTCCAGCAGCAAGGGATGTGTGTGCCCAGTTCAATAGCTGATCCCTTATCTCTGTAGGAACACTCCTGAGGACAGGTAGCAGGCGCGGGATCCCTCTCCAGAGCCTTGCGCATGTCCACGTCTATGTCCCAAAGCACGAGGGCAACGATTCGGGAGGGTGGTGTGATGGGCACACTCAGGACCGGAACCTCTCCAGAATCATGGAGACGGGACAAGGCATCGGCTTTGATGTTCTTTGAATCTGGGCGGTATGACAGGGTGAAGTTGAATCTTGTAAAGAAAAGGACCCATCTTGCTTGACGCGGGTTCAGCTGCTTCGCTGTCAGTATGTACTCCAGGTTCCGATGGTCATTGAGGATGAGAAACGGGTCCGTGGCTCCACTCCTCTAATGGCAACTTCACCCCTAGGAGCTCCCGATCACCGATGTCATAGTTCCTTTCTGCAGAAGACAGTTTTTTAGAGTATGCACATGGACACAATTCTTGTGGATTACCTTGACGTTGTGACAGGATGGCCCCCACACCCACTTCTGAGGCATTCACCTTTACCACGAAGGGCAGTGTATGATCTGGGTGTTTCAGCAGTAGGCAGAAGGCCTCATCGGCCGCAGGATTCCACACCAACCTACGGGGACCACCTTTGAGGAGAGAGGTGAGGCGATGAAGCTGAAGTTCCTAATGAAGCGGTGGTAGAAATTGGAAAACCCCAAAAAACATTGTAGTTCCTTTATGGTGGTTGGGACAGGCCATGACCTAACTGTATTTATCTTCCTCTCCTCCATAACCACTCCCTGCGGGCTGATCCGATATCCCAAGAAGGAGACGGCGGCCTGATGAAACTGGCACTTCTCTGTTTTGACATACAGATGTTTCTCCAGGAGGCGTTCCAGGACTACCCGGCTGTGGGCGATGTGCTCCTTCAAGGTGGCCAAGTAGATCAGGATGTCGTTGATTTACACGGCCACCTAAAGCCCAAGCATGTCCCGAAACACCTCCTTCAGTAATGCCTGGAACACTGACGGAGCATTGGCTAATCCATAAGGCGTCACCAAGTACTCGTAGTGCCCAGACATGATGCTGAAGGCAGTCTTCCATTCATCCCCCTCCCGGATGCAGATAAATTTGTAGGCACTACGCAGGTCTAGCTTGGTAAAAAACAGCCCTGCAGAGCTGTTCAATGGCAGCCGGCATCAACAGGAGGGGGTAGCGGTACTTGGTGGTGATGGCATTGAGACCTCTGTAGTCAATACATGGACGAAGACAACCCCCTCCTTCTTGGCCACGAAGAAGAAACCTGCCCGACGCAGGGGAGGTGGATGGGCAGATGAAACCCTGTTGGAGAGCCTCCTTGATGTCTTCCTCCATAGCCTTGCTTCCAGCCACCGACAGTGGGTAGACGCAGAGTCTGTTTGCAGGTCGATGGGAAAGTCCCAGGGGCGATGAAGAGGGAGACAGGTGGCGCGGGTCTTGGAGAAAACCTCCTGGGGAACCTGGTAAACCTCCAGGATGTCGGCCTGGAGGGCAACCACAGGACTCTCAACCGATGTGGAACCACAGGGTAAGGGAAAGCAGGTCTTCTGACATACGGGTGCCCAGGGCGTTTGGCCCCTACGTTCATGGGTTCAGACTCAGATCAGTCAACGAAGGAGGGAGAGAGGCGATGGGAGTGCCAACGCTCCCGAAGGAGATTATCCAGATGGATGGCCATTGCGATGAATGCGTCCAATGAGAGGGTGTCGTCTCGGCATGACAACTCCGTCTGGACCTCCTTGCGCAATCCTCTTCTCGGAGCACCGGCTCATTCCATCCACTGAATGCTGCCACTGTACGGGAAGGTGAGGGTGTACTCCGCAGCGGTTTGGTCCACTGTTGGAGTAGGCGCTCACACCCCTCTCTGCCCTCCGGTGGATGATCGAAAACTCCTCTGAACAGAGCCATGAACCTTCAATAGGAACCCAGCTCCTCCTCTCCTCACTCCCAGGCAGCTGTAGCCCACTCACCCCAGCACCCGCCCGGTTAGCAGGGAAATAACTGTGGCAACCTTGGACATCTCGGTGGTGGGGGTTCCTGTTTGATGAGAAAAATAGAGGGAGCACTGGAGGAGGAAGCCACGGCATTTGGATGGAGTCCCGTCATATTTGTCTGGAAGAGACAAAAGGGCATCGCTGACCTGGTCAGACTGCTGAATGGACTGGGGTGCTGGCTCGACTCATTGTAGATAATCCTCCGCTCGTTGGGGGTGACGTCCTTTGAAGAATATCTAGACGTTGAAGAACGCAGAAGACCTCATCCATAGCCATCCCCAGTTGCACCAGCTGTTTGTGGTGTTGGCGAAGTAGGTCCCCCTTGTTTGCCGACCATCAGGGAGATGTTTCGGTTGGCTGCTGCTTCCATTCTGAGGTAGTATTCTGTAACAGAGATGCAGGGAGTCAGGAAGCAGGTGCAGTCAGTGAGTTTAATAGGAACGAACATGGAGTGAATACAAAAACAGGAACAGAAATGCTACCTAATGGGTGATACAATGGAGTGCTAGATAAAGGGGAAGTAATCAGGGAGTGATGAAGTCCAGGTGTGCCTCATGATGGGGAGCAGGTGTGTGTAATGATGGTTGCCAGGTCTGCGTATTGATGGGGTGCCAGGACCAGCGGTTAGTAGACCGGCGACCTCGAGCGCCGGAGCTGGTGAGCGGGAGTAGACATGACAGACATGCAAGCAAAGAAATTCTGTATTGTCTGTAAGACAAATTTAAAAAAATAATTATACTCTTGTAGTTTTAATGACAGTTGAACTGTGTCAGCATAACATCAACATTAGGGTAGACTAGTTGAACATGCATACATGTGCACAGGCATAGAGATTACATTTACAACAATATCTAGCCTAATAGAAAGAAATATGGCATAACCCCCATAACCCACAATGACCAGACCGTGTATGCGAAGGTAGGTAGGCAGACAATATCTACCTACAGCCATGTCTGTCCGGTATGCTTAGGCAAATATTTTTAGAGTAAAACCAGCTTCAGTTTTAGAGATTTACAACAGTAAATTATTACATTATTGTTTCTCCTCACTGTTTGCTAGTAAACTTAGCTAGCTAGCTTGCTGGATATACAATACTTGTTATTTACATCTGTTTGGAATCCTATCTTGTGTCATGCCTACAATTTTGTGAGATTGAAATGCATCCACGGTCAAAATCATAACCAATGTCAACCCTCGACAAATATGTTACATAGCTAGCTAGTAAAATTCATTAGTTCCTGATATTACACGTTTATTAACAAGCCTGGAGCATAACAAGTTAGCAGGTGCCAGGCTAACTAGCTAGCAAACTCTAGTAATGTGCTAACGTTTGCTGGTAAACCTAGCTTTAGTTGTCTGGTTGTAATGTTGTAGCTTGCTGTTTAGTAGCCATACCTAAAACTAAAAAGAGAAGAGGTTTTACAATCGAGATACAAAAGATCTCCAATTGTAAAACCTCTTCTATTTTTAGATATAGATATGGCTACCGGTAGTTGTTTAGCTAACTTAGCTACCTAGATAGTTAGCTAGATATTACAGAAATATTATTAGACTTCCCCCCACTGTAACAAAGTAGTATGTTAGCCAGCAATACACAATATGGGTTTCAGTAGAAAAACTAAAGTTAGCTAGCTAGGTGGCTGCAGGAAAAATAACTTACTTAGTTAGCTTCTTCAGGATTGGTGGGTACCCCACGGAACGGTTGAGCTAACGCAGGCTAATACGATTAGCATAAGGTTGTAAGTAACAAGAACATATCCCAGGACACAGACAAATCTGATATTGTCAGAAAGCTTAAATTCTTGTTAATCTAACTGCACTGTCCAATTTACAGTAGCTATTACAGTGATAGAATACCATGCTATTGTTTGAGGAGAGTGCGCCGTTATGAACTTGAAAAGTTATTAATAAACCAATTAGGCACATTTGGGCAGTCTTGATACAACATTTTGTACAGAAATGCAATGTTTCACTGGATCAGTCTAAAACGTTGCACATACACTTCTGCCATCTAGTGGCCAACATCTAAATTGCGCCTGGGCTGGAATAATGCATTATGGCCTTTCTCTTGCATTTCAAAGATGGTACAAAAAAGAATACAAAAAAAAGTTTTTTTTTTTTTTATGCCAGATCTAATGTGTTATTTTCCCACATTCATTTCACATTTCCACAAACTTAAAGGTGTTTCCTTTCAAATGGTATCAAGAATATGCATATCCTTGCTTCAATTCCTGAGCTACAGGCAGTTAGATTTGGGTATGTCATTTTAGGCAAAAATTGAAAAAAAGGGTCTGACCCTTCAAAGGCTAGGCACCATATTTGGCATCTGCCCTCTTGGTGCTGGCATCGGCTGTAGCTGAGCTTTTTTTTTTTTATTATTATTTATTTTACCTAATTTAACTAGGCAAGTCAGTTAAGAACACATTTTTGTTTACAATGAAGGCCTAGGAACAGTGGATTAACTGCCTTGTTCAGGGGCAGAACAACATTTTTACCTTATCAGCTCGGGGATTCAATTTAGCAACCTTCCGGTTACTGGCCCAACGCTCTAAGCGGCTACCTGCCGCTTCTAACGTCATTAGTTAGCTAAATCCAACTCTTTGTTTCGAATCCTCTTCGCTATATTCCAGTGGAAACATGTATGGTTGAATGTCACCATATAGCTAATACAACATAAAAATATATATATTTTATGTTGATGAGATAAATCACTTGAAGCAATTGCGCCAGTTCTTTCAATTTTTCCCAAAGGATTGTGTTTGAAAAGGAGTGTCTGCCTCCTTTTAAAAAATGTCTGCCTTGGGGGAGGGACGGTTGCCAGAGCACGAAGAACTACCCAACACAAGTTGTAGTCTTCCAGACTGGAGAAAATGTATCTGCTTGTACATTTAGCAATGAATCAAATCAAATGTTATTTGTCACATGCACAGTGGAGGTTCTAGACCCTTTCAACTGGGGGGGGCCAAGCTGGGGCCAGTTGTACTGTTAGAGGGGCCAGTTACATTAGACGTTATTGTTGTCATATCGTTTTCTTCACTTCATTGCAGGCATTAGTAGACAAAAGACCATGTCCCTCTAGTAAATGTGTGGGTTTAATTAGTGTTCCGCGTTGCCACTGTCTAATAACGGATGTAAAAAAAGAACGATAGCAAAAATGTGTTATGCAAAAATTATTTCATACTCCACATTTAGGGGGGCCACAAGGGGGTCCAAAATTGTTGTCACAGGGGCACTGCCCCCCCCCCCCCAGAACCGCCAGTGCACATGCACCAAATACAAGTAGACCTTACAGTGAAATGCTTACTTACAAGCCCTTAACCAACAATTCAGTTTTAAGAAAAATAAGTGTTAAGAAAAAATAGATAAGTCAGGTATTCAACACTATTATTAAAACAAGACCCAGATGGAAATATAAAGATCCAGTCTATCTTAAAAACTGGAGGCCTCTTACAACTTCAATGTTGTAATGCAAAAATACCAGAGAAATGCATAGCACTCAGAATTAAAAAGTTTTACCAGGTATTGTTCATCCTAATCAGACAGGTTTTTTACATGGACGATACATTGGAGATAATTAAGCTTCACTTAAGCTTTCCTTGAACCCTAAATGGTTCTCAAGTAGATTACTAAGAAAAGCTCATCCATTGTTTAAAAATTGCCTTTTTGCAGATTGCCATGTCTCCTTTTCAATTAATTGAAAATGATACTTTTTTCAAAGTGTCTCTTTTTCAAACAAGCATTGCAGAGCTGGCTATAATTTCAATTTCATCCCCCTGAAAAAATTGAACAAATATTACAACAAATATAATGTGCTAGTTGATAAAAGACTTGTATTTATGGGAAAGGTGTTTGAAAAGGGTATTTTGTTTTTAAATTATATTGCAAATTGGAATGGTAGAGTTGTGTCTTTCATGGAGTTATCAGAATTGTATGGGAAGGTCTGCTCATTCCAAGATTACAACCAATTTATTATAGCATTACCCCAAATAAAGAAGGAGGCAGGTGGCAGCGGGAGGAGGTAGGGAACTGGTCTGTCTGCCCAATATAACAGATCTGTAACGAGTGCGCTGAGAGTCAGGAAGCAAGTACAGGGAGTGAGTGTTTTAATAAATAAACAAAACAATAAACACAAACAACGTACCGACATGAAAACAGAGTCAACACCTGAGGAAAGAACCAGGGGGAGTGACAGATATAGAGAAGATAATCAAGAAGGTGATGAAAAAAAAAAAAAAAAAAAGTATGTTTGAATGACACTGAGGGGCAGTGTTTTTACAGCTAATGCTGGTTTGCCTGAGGCTGATGCCGTGCAGCTGTTTGACACATGCATATACATACACTCTCATTCAAATGCACACATGTGCACATACATGGACACACACACACAGGTAAATAGTGCCCTACATGCACTCAAACATATTCAGTTGGCCTTGCTGTTATTTTTGTTGTCCTTGATGTCTTTGTTGTTTTTTGCATTGTTGTTCTCTTTTTTCTCTTTTGTTCATTTTGTTGGTTGTTGGTGCATGGGGGGGTGGGTAATGGATTTTTATTTTTATTATTATTTTATATTTTTCTCGGGGGGGCTGTGGGGGGTGTCTCGGATGGTTGAGGGGCAGCTCTTGGGGAACTGTTGGGGGGATCTTGGAGGGCTGGCAGTTGGGAGCTTGGGCCGGTGGTTGATGGATCTCTAGTTCGGGTCCCTGTTTTTTGACCTTGTGGGAGATCTGTCAACGTGCCCTTGAGCAGGGCATTGACCCTGGTTGCTTCTATGTGTCGCTCTGGATGGGAGGCTGTTAGATGACTAATGTGATGTAGTTGTTGAGCGGCTTCACTGCAAGTATATTGTATGTTTTTTTTATGGAAATTAAAATAACAAATAATTAAAGAGCAGCAGTAAAATAACAGTAGCGAGGCTATATACAGGTGGTACCGGTACAGAGTCAATGTGCGGGGGCACAGGTTAGTCGAGGTAATTGAGGTAATATGTACATGTAGTTAGAGTTAAAATAACTATGCAGAGATAATAAAGGAGAGTAGCAGCAGCATAAAAGAGGGGGCAATGCAAATAGTAATGATAGCCATTTGAGTAGCTGTTCAGGAGTCTTACGGCTTGGGGGTAGAAGCTGTTAAGCCTTTCCATGCAGTAGCAGAGAGAACAGTCTATGACTAGGGTGGCTGGAGTTTTTGACAATTTTTAGGGCCTTCCTCTGATACCGCCTGATATAGAGGTCCTGGATGAGCAGTTGCCATACCAGGATGCTCTCGATGGTGCAGCTATAGAACCTTTTGAGGATCTGAGGACCCATGACAAATCTTTTCAGCCTCTTGAGGGGGAATAGGCTTTGTCGTGCCCTCTTCACGACTGTCTTGGTGTGTTTGGACCATGATAGTTTGTTGGTGATGTGGACACCAAGGAACTTGAAGCTCTCAACCTGCTCCTCTACAGCCCCATCGATGAGAATAGGGGCGTGCTCGGTCCTCCTTTTCCTGTAGTCCACAATCTCATTTGTCTTGATCACGTAGAGGAAGAGGTTGTTATCCTGGCACCACACGGCCAGGTCTCTGACCTCCTCCCTAAAGGCTCTCATCGTTGTCAGTGATCAGGCCTACCACTTTTGTGTCGTCGGAAAACTTAATGATGGTGTTGGAGTCGTAACTGGCCATGCAGTCATGGGTGAACAGGGAGTACAGAAGGGGACTGAGCACGCACCCCTGAGAGGCCCCCGTGCTGAGGATCAGCGTGGCAGATGTGTTGTTACCTACCCTAACCACCTGGGGGCCGCCCATCAGGAAGTCCAGGATCCAGTTGCAGAGTGAGGTGTTTAGTCCCAGGGTCCTTAGCTTAGTGATGAGCGTTGATGTGTGCCATGACCAGCCTTTCAAAGCACTTCATGGCTACAGATGTGAGTGCTACAGGTCGTAGTTTTAGGCAGGTTACTTTAGTGTTAATTGGCACAGGGACTATGGTGGTCTGCTTGAAACATGTTGGTATTACAGACTCAGTCAGGGACAGGTTGAAAATGTCAATGAAGACACTTGCCAGTTGGTCAGCGCATGCTCGGAGTACACGTCCTGGTAATCCGTCTGGCCCTGCAGCCTTGTGAATGTTGACCTGTTTAAAGGTCTTACTCACATCAGCTACGTAGAGCGTGATCACACAGTCGTCCGGAACAGCTGATGATCTCATGCATGCTTCAGCGTTTCTTCCCTCAAAGCGAGCGTAGAAGTAATTTAGCTTGTCTGGTAGGCTCGTGTCACTGAGCAGCTCTTGGCTATGCTTCCCTTTGTAGTCTGTAATAGTTTGCAAGCCCTGCCACATCCAATGAGCGTCGGACCCAGTGTAGTACGATTCAATTATAGTCCTGTATTGACGCTTTGCCTGTTTGATGGTTCGTCAGAGGGCATAGCGGGATTTCTTATAAGCGTCCGGGTTAGAGTCCCGCTCCTTGAAAGCGGCAGCTCTACCTTTTAGCTCAGTGCGGATGTTGCCTGTAATCTATGGCTTCTGGTTGGGGTATGTACGTGCGGTCACTGTGGGGAAGACATCATTGATGCACTTATTGATGAAGCCAGTGACTGATGTGGTGTACTCCTCAATGCCATCGGAAGAATTCCGGAACATATTCCTGTCTGTGCTAGCAAAACAGTCCTGTAGCTTAGCATCTGCGTCATCTGACCACTTCTTTATTGACCGAGTCACTGGTGCTTTCTGCTTTAGTTTTTGTTTGTAAGTGGGAATCAGGAGGATAGAATTATGGTCAGATTTGCCAAATGGAGGGCGAGGGAGAGCTTTATACTCGTCTCTGTGTGTGGAGTAAAGGTGGTCTAGAGTTTTTTACCCTCTGGTTGCACATTTAACATGCTGATAGAAATGAGGTAAAACGGATTTAAATTTCCCTGCGTTAAAGTCCCCGGCCACTATGAGCGCCGCCTCTGGATGTGCATTTTCCTGTTTGCTTAGGGCCTTATTCAGCTCATTGAGTGCGGTCTTAGTGCCAGCATCGGTTTGTGGTGGTAAGTAGACAGCTCCGAAAAATATAGTTGAAAACTTTCTTGGTAAATAGTGTGATCTACAGCTTATCATGAGATACTCTACCTCAGGTGAGCAAAACCTCAAAACTTCCTTAATATTAGATTTCATGCACCAGCTGTTATTTACAAATAGACACAGACCGCCACCCCTTGTCTTACCGGAGGCAGCTGTTCTATCTTGCAAATGCAGCGTAAACCCCGCCAGCTGTATGTTATCTGTGTCTTTGTTCAGCCACGACTCGGTGAAACAAGATATTACAGTTTTTTATGTCCCATTGGTAGAATATTCATGATCGTAGCTCATCTATTTTGTTATCCAATGATTGTACGTTGGCTAATAGGACTGATGGTAGAGGCAGATTACCCACTCGCTGTCGGATCCTTACAAGGCACCCTGACCCCTGGCCTACGCCCCTCCATGTCTTTCTCATGCGAATGCCGAGGATTTGGGCCTTGTTGGGTGTCTGAAGTAAATAATTTGCGTCCGACTCGTTAAAGAAAAAAAATCTTTGTCCAGTACGAGGTGAGTAATCGCTGTGCTGATATCCAGAAGCTCTTTTTGGTCATAAGAGACGGTGGCTGAAACATTATGTACAAAATAAGTTACAAATAACGCGAAAAAACGCACACGATAGCACAATTGGTTAGGAGTCCGTAAAACGGCAGCCATCTCCTCCGGCTCTATTCTTTGGTGCCGATAGGAACATCGCTGAAAGATGTCCAATGGCTCTATCGAACAAGAACAACCATATCTACACGCACAAAAACAAATAGTGAAATCAGTATAACATAAAGTCTTTGTGAAATACACCGGAAGCTGTCATAGGGTGTATCATTCAGGACGCAAAGCCCAGACCTACCTTCCTCTTAGGTAATTATGTATGAAACACATCTCACTGTCTTAGAAATGCCTCGAACATGATGAAAACAAGCCCACAGGGTGAAATTCTCCTTTAACATTAAACACTGGCATCTCACTGGTGTGGGGGTAAGTCTCAATGTAAAGGCACCAATAATTTGGAACAATAGATCTGTGAATGCCATCTAGTGGTCTTTCTTGATCTCAAGCAAGGATACCTTGCTTTGACAGATAAAATAATCTCACATGCAGTCGGTCAGTCAGTCGGACTCTGTGCAGTCAGTTGTTGAGCCTTTGTTGGGTTCTTCCCACGGTGACACAGTAGTATGTAGTAGTAACACGTATATCTAACACAGTAGTAACACTCATATGGTTTTGTAATATCAGTTTAAACATGGACAGAATACATTCATGTCAATGAAGCTGTAATCAAAAAAGAAAACGGACCCTGATTTAAGGTAGTTTCTGAATCATTTAATCTTTAAATGACAAGTTAATTGATAGTCAATTATAGAAAGTGAAAGGGCTGCTTCACCAAAAACCAAAATGCATCTTAAACACTGCCCATCTCGGGCCCCCAGTCAACAGGCACCAACACTACTCGCCCAACCTAACCAAAGGAAAGGAAAACAAGCAGTCATGTAGATCTAAACTCATTTAAATGCGATGTAAAACAGGCTTGTGGTTTGTTGTTCACCACCACGCACACTACCTGTATCACACCAGCATCGCTTTCTTCTGCACCTTGATGGTCTCATAGGTGTCCTGACCTTTATGGGTCAAACCCTATGAGAGGAAGAACAATGAGGGACTTGAAAACAACTTGAAATCCTTAAACTGCAATATTTTTTGTGTCATTTATGATATACTGTAAGTCATAATAAGAATAAGAAAAATTATCTTACTGCGTAAAGTCCCTCTCCTTTCTGTAAAATGGAAATTACGAGAGCTGTTATCTGCTGAAAGCACACATGCACATGCGCGCACACACACACACACACACACAGCAACACAATTTATTTTATCAGAAGAACTTTAACAGAAGAACATCATTCCTCATTTCTTCTTCCGTCTTTCTCATGTTCTCCTCTCTACTTATTTTTATTGGCAAAGACAGGAATTGGTGTAGAAGACTAGACACAGAGGGCGATGATGCGACCATTTAAAGCTTTCACTACTCTTAGCTTCCACTGTAATTTGATTTTCTGTAATCTGTCTACCGAGGTATTTCTGTGTAACAGGATATAGTGTTGTGTTTTAGTCTGACTGTAATGGAAACTGTGTTTATAAGTGGCAGGGTTGGTGGTCAGTTCTTGTTAACAGGAAATTATCATAGTTGCTGAGGGAGGGGGACGAAAAAGCAGAACTGTGGACTTCGAGGTGACATGGTAAGACGGCATATGACTTGACATATTTCTCTTACATAGCTAATTTGTTGAACAACCAGGATTAAACATTTTGCCAGCTGAATTTGATCAACATTCAGATGTATATATATATTTTCTGGTTTGTAAAGAAAGCTAGAGTTGAATATTGGTTATTGAGAGTATTGTGTAAATTATACATGCCCAATACACATTCACTTTCTCTCGCTCTTTCTTTCTCTCCCTTTTACATACGCACACACATTTTTATTGTACCTGTGTATACCCGCCAGTGCCCTGTGGAGATCCGCCATTGTTTATGTAGATGGGATGCATCTGAGGAACATAATACATATAATTTTAATTAAACAGCTGTGTGAATGTGAAACATATTCTATTTATGTGGGAGCTGGTCTTCAATTGGTGAGGCATTTATATTCTTATTGATGTTTTTAATGTTCTATTATTGTTAAAATATAAATAGCATTTTACAGTATGAATATTGTCAAGGTCATGGAGATATGTGTGCACTGCATACCCTGATGTATCATATGTTTTGTGGATGGTGGGATGATTTATAATGTGTTATAGAGCATTTATAATTCCTTACCCTCAGTCTGCAGTACAAGATGGTGAGAATGACGCCGTAGATCACGAGAATCCCATCCAGGATATAACACAGTTTCCCATCTGGCACTTGGGCCTCTGTACACATTATGGGATCACATTGCATCATCATCATCACTATCCCATCATAGATATCATGTAAAAAAAATAATCAACCACAAGCCTCCTATTTCGATCTGTTCATGTTGTATTACTGCAAATAATGAATTATACATGTAACACACATTAGTGTTAAGAACATTGTAGTTAAATATAAAGATAAATCCTCTATTGCATAGAGTGCTGTATTACTAGACCATTAAGTTGAGGATCAGGAGTAATTATCACAGTACACTGAGTATACATGTCCCTCTGTGTGTGTGTGTGTGTGTGTGTATATATTAGTATAAATGTCCCTGTCCATGATGGAATAAAAAAGTGCTGAACAACATGTAAAATTAAACAGGATTCTCACCTGCAAGGCTGAAGTTCAAGAGTAGAGTGACCAAGATCAGAGATCCCCAAAACATCTTCATAGCAGGCTCAAAATGAAAGAAACAGTTAAAGAGATTAGATGGAGAGTTGGAGTACTTGGTGTTATTTCAATGGCTGTCTGTGGGTTTCTGACACCTCTGAACAGAAAGTGCAGAGAGCTCTAGCAGGAAGTTATGGGCTCATACTGGTGTCCGTTTTTATATGCTAAAACCACACGCTTGTCCCCTACCCACCCACAGATATACAGTACTTGTTAACTTCAGTGAGAAGAGAAGATAGAAACACAAACATGTACACATTTCTGATGCATACATTATTACACTGTACCTGGATACCTCATTATGTGCCCTATTGTAATTCAAAAGTATGGATACTTGTTAGTGTGATAAACTTTTTTTAAAGTTGTGATGTAAATATTAAATAATATGGTGGTCAGAAACATATAACTTCAACTACACATGGCTAAATAAGAAGTTACTTTTCAGGGTGTTGACATGGTGTTGCATGTTGTGACTAAAGCATTATTCACACTGCAGGCCTTCATGCTCAAATCAGTTTTGTTTTTCAAATTCGTTTAGGAATACTGACTGTCCAAACAGCAAGTCACAAGTGACCAAATCGGATTTGTGCATGTTCAGACAGCAGTCATTAGCTGACATGGCTACACTAGTTGTCATAGTAATGACGGTCGTGTACACAGTGGTGCAGGCTGATTGGTGGTGGTGCTCCTGCTTCCTATCACACATAAGTTATGTAGCAAGCTAAGGTGACAACAATGCCAGCCATGGACGTGTCCCAGCTGAACGTTCAAAATCATAGTGTAAGAACCTTTTTAAAGGATATGATCCAACTTCCTAAACCAGTGCTTTTTGGCTAGTCACAGCAGTCAACTAGCTAGGTAGCTTTTCTGCTTTCTAGCACATTCACTACTTTGTAAACAATTATCTAGTTACCTACCACATGTTCTCGTCAATAAAGTAGCTAGCAAGCAAGATATGCCAAATAACATTCTAAAAATCACTTGAGGGCAAATAAATCAGATTTGACAGTTCAGACACAACTCGCATGGCCAGGTATCAATCAAATGTATTTATGAAGCCCTTTTTACATCAGCCGATGTCACATAGTGCTATACAGAAACCCAGCCTAAAACCCCAAACAGCAAGCTATGCAGATGTAGAAGCACAGTGGCTAGGAAAAACTCCCTAGAAAGGCAGGAACCTAGGAAGAAACCTATAGAGAAACCAGGCTCTGAGGGGTGGCCAGTCCTTTTCTGGCTGTGCCAGGTGGAGATAACAGAACATGGCCAAGATGTTCAAACGTTCATAGATGACCAGCAGGGTCAAATAATAATAATCACAGTGGTTGTAGAGGGTGCAACAGGTCAGCACCTCAGGAGTAAATGTCAGTTGGCTTTTCATAGCCGAGCATTCAGAGTTCGAGAGAGAGAGTCGAAAACAACAGGTCCAGGACAAGGTAGCACATCCGGTGAACAGGTCAAGGTTCCATAGCCTCAGGCAGAACAGTTGAAACTGTATCAGATTTTTGGCTTGACATTTCCTATTCCATGTGCTTTTTGACTGTTCAGACCGCAAGAAAAAGAACAGATTAGAATCAGATATGCCAAAAAAATAGGATGAGTCACTTCAAACTGCCAATGTGAACAAGGCTTAAGAGCTATATTGAATTGAATAATGGGGTACTATACACACAAAAAAAGACAATGGAACTGATCATGAAAAAAAAACCCGATTTAGGTAGGAAAGGGAAGTTTAAACTCAATCTGAATAATTTTTATCCTTCTCTGAATTATGAAGGAGCTCTGAGATCAGGGGTTAGATATACTGTAGATTGCTTCTTGTTTAAAGACCTCATGTTCCATTACGTCTTTAATCATCTTCTCATCAGTAGGCTTACCGTACTCTTTTTGCTAACAGAGCAGGATAATGATAACCTCTTACAACCATCTGGAACTCTCCCACGATTACATTCTGTTTCGCTACACAGATTTCAGCGGTAATCAGTCTGGTAATATGAGGCTAGGAAAATGACAGACGGCTTCACACAATCACAACTCAGTGTGTGAGAAAATGGAGTGAGAGAGAACAGGTGCACAGGAAAATGGTTTAATAATGTCAAAAACATCTAGCACACTATACCAGCTACTACTATTAATAAAATAAACAATACAAGTCAAATCTACACGTGTACAAGCTGTCCTCTTTCCCAAAAGTAAATGTTTCATTTTTATTGAATTGCATTATCATAACTTAGGCATCTTAAAAAAAAGAAACAAACAAGCTCATCATTTAAAATGTACTTAAACCCTAAATTCTAGAATCCATAAAAAACTGGAACAATCATTTGCGCTCTGTCATCCAGATGTTCTCTTCAGTTATGTCAACTAGTTCTGAACTATGTTTCATTGGTTGTTCTCACAGAAATGAAGGGCATTTCTGCTTGAATAAAAATGACTGGCAGTCAGTGGCTCAGTTGTCCAAAAGAAGGTAGACAACAGTTTGGAGCAGTTCAAGTCTCAACACTTCTTGGATAGAGCCGAGAAGTTTAGTGGTCAGAGAAGTGGTTCTTTGCCGGAGATGACCGGACAGCGTTTCGTAGTTCACACATGGGTAAGGCTGTTGGATGCAGTAATCATACTGTGCTTGTTTTAATATGTGGCACAATCTGGTGATTTGCTACAACTGCAGAGGACTTGCAGTGAGGATACAATCACATGTCCCTGGTCAGAGGGAGATGGATGGACAGTGGACACAGGGTAAAGACAAGAGGAGTCCATTCAAAAAAGCTTAATTGAACTACAGGTTATTCAGGACAGTCTGTCTGAGAAAGCTGTCCCAAGGCAGGGATGTATTCTCAGATTTTCTCATTCAATGTTACTAAAATCATGATAACGTGTGTAAAAAGGCAAGTGTAAAATGAAATGAGAGCCACATATACACAGAATATGACACCTTACAACATACAGTCTCAGGTACAACAAGCCCAGGAATGTAGTTCCTTCCCAAACAGATGGAGACAGTTGGCCTACAGGCAACAAGAAAAACCTTAAATCAATACGTATACATTCAGTAATAAAAAAGTCACAACCTATATAAAAACAGGCCTAATCATTACTTCAAGCACAACACACTGGCAATGAGTGGAAGCAGTATGCCAACTTTGCAGTCAGCTGACTTACATTTTAGTCATTTAGCAGACACTCTTATCCAGAGGGACTTACAGGAGCAATTATGGTAAAGTGCCTTGCTCAAGGGCACACCAGCAGATTTTTCCAGCTGGTCGGCTCGGGATTCTAACCAGCAACCTTTTGGTTACTGGCCCAACGCTTTTAACCGTTAGGCTGCCTGACACCTTTGAGAGTTGTTCTCTGATTGGTCCTTTCGTAAGACATGACACAGCCCCTCTAACGGGCTCATAGCTAGAAGGGATCCAGATTTTGTCAAATTAATGTCAGGTTGACTTTTTGTAGCAGGTTAGGAGAATTAACGTACCAGGTTAAGATAATTAGGTTAAGAAAAGAGTTAGGGTTAGCTAAAATGCAACTTATGTTAATTTGACAAAAGCTGGATCCATTCTAGCCATGACCCTCTAGCAGTCAGATAGTGATCTTTATGTGATGAGTCTACGACACAGTGATGTATTCCAGTGGTTGCAGTCAAAGTAGAAAAAAATGCTGTTACTCATCAGAATAAATGTAGGCCAATGCTCCCTTTGGAAAAACAAGGGAATTGTACAGTATCATAAAGACATGGTCAAGGCATCCATCTTCTGTCTATGGAAAATTGTAGCTTTATCACATTCTGTTCAATAGGAGATTACATGATCTAGCACCCTGCATATCCCAGTAGGATGAGGGGCCTCCATTGACCCCCTCTACACAGAGGTCTCAGACTGTAGCCTCATCACAAACTTGTGGCTCTTGGGGTCGATAAACTCCTCACCAATACGCAGGAAGGGGAGGGGCTGCACCGTGACGACCAGGGAGAAATCAAGGCGGCGCAGGGAGAAGACCAGACCCTGACGCAGGGCAGAGGTCACCGGCTCCTCGCTCACTAGAGTCCAATGGCGCCCCCTGCCGTTCTCACGCTGGTACTGCAAGGTAGGGCCCGGGCTGAGGTAACGCTCCAGGAAAGCCTGAAAAGACAAAAATACAGCCTTTCAAAATCAACCTCAGTGAGAAAGACCTGTGAATGGGTACAGAGTAGATGAGTAGTTAAGCACAAGTGACCATTTGAATTGTAGATCTGATCAAATGCATGCTATTTATCCCAAAAGCTGTTGTAACATTATACCCAGGAAGCGACAATGTATCCCTTCTCTTTGCAGGTTATACATTATAGACAAGTGAACGTGATACATTGTTTCTCACCTTGGGGGTCATGTTGTGAGTGATGCAGAACTGCAGGTGTGTGAGGATGCTCTCCATGCTGTGGTAGGGCTGCTGGCGCGTGGTCCTCAGGTACTTCTGCATGGCCCGGGCCATGGGGGCGAAGATGGCCTGAGCCGCCTCCCGGGGGTCCATCACCTCACGGGGGTGTTTGGGTGACGATGCCGTGGGGTCATCATCCTGGAGACGCTTGATGTGGGTGAAGGCCTCTTCCACTGCCACTACCAGCCTGGAGAACACAACAATCATCATTATGATCACCATCATCATGCTCCCGAGTGGCGCAGCGGTCTAAGGCTGCATCACATCTGCCCGTGATTGGGAGTCCCATAGGGCGGTGCACAATTGGCCCAGCGGCGTCCGGGTTTGGCTGGGGTAGGCAGTCATTGTAAATAATAATTTGTTATTAAAGTTAAATAAAGGTGAAATATATATATATTTTTTAAATCATAATATAGGAGAGCTTAATGGATAATTGTCAGTCATCATTACTGTGCCTAAAATACACTATGAAAGGGACTGGTCATTCACTAGCAACGTACATAACAAAATTCACTGGACACAAACAGAACAGTGACATTAACAGGGTTTGTCCCTCTGTAATCACTTAAAAGCATGTTATAGAAATGTATAGGAAACGTCTTACCTGGACTTCCGCTTGCGGCACCTGCGGTCCAGCTCTGCCTCCTCGTAGTAATACTCACTGTGAGAGTTGTCTCTCCTGCGGGCTGCAGCAGCGATCATGGCCCGGGACTGACTGTTGGTGTTATTGGTGCTGTTCTCTGTGGATCAAGACATATATGTCAGTGGATGGATGGATGAATGGAGTGAGGTAGGGGTTGGTTGGTTGGTGGATGAATGGATGGATAGAGGGATGAGGTAGAGAAAGTAAGTAGTCTACAATGCTATTTACCATCCAGAGAGTAGACTTTGAATCCAGACATCTTCTTGGAGAGGATGGACTTGGGCAGGTTGAGCAGGGCAGGGTTGTAGACAGGGAAGTCCCTGTAGTACTGATCCAGCACCCACACTGCTGCCCTCTGGATACTGGAAGACACAGACACCATCAGCATCACATTCAGAAATAGCTATAATGTACATACCTGCCCTGTGTAAAAACATGACATGACAGGACAGACCATCATCCAGATCCATTGTCTTCATAATCTTCATCATTGTGTTAGTAATAATCATCCTCATCCTATGACACACTATAGTCACACACAGACAGCACAGACTGACCTGAGGTGTCCCACGTTGTAGAAGCGGCTAGCCCCGTCTGTGGTGCGCACCACCTTGAGGCAGAAGGCAGGCTGCAGGTGTCTGACCTCCAGCAGCACCAGGGCCAGGTACTGGATGAAGAGCAGCGCGTCCACCAGCGACGCTGCATACTCCACGATGCCTCTATAGTCCCTTTCCCGGGGCTCCAGCACACGCACGCCATAGAACAGCCAGTAGGACGCCACGAACAGGAACACCAGCACCATGAGCAGGCAACGGAAGACGAAGAAGCGAGGCAGGGTGGCGCGCGGCGGGCGCAGGAACAGTGCCCAGGAGGAGATGAGGAGCACCAGGAGCTTGAAGGCCAGAGAGACGTATAGGCCCTCGCAGGGCGTGCCGCAGGGCTCCAGGGCCTCACGCCACAGCAGCTGGGGGAGGACCAGGAAGGCCAGGGGGGTGAACAGGGCGAACAGGCCCAGGCAGCCGCCCAGCACAGGCCCCAGGAAGCGCTTGCATTCCAGGGGAGACGATTCCTCCAGCTCCTTGGAGACGCGCGTCAAGTCCTCGTTGGACACGCTGTGTTCTGATGTGCCTGTGACCACAGTGGTGGTCTCGCCCCAGTTGTCATCCTACAGAGAGGAACAGATACAGGAGATAGTATAAACTTAGAGGAGAGATTGGAAAGGGGGCTTTAAAGAGATATGAGAGGATAGAGATGTTGAGATTTGGTTGGGTAGGGAATATGATGACTGGGGCCCTGAGGTTTTTCTGACCACATAACCTGATCTGTTTTTCCTGGTTAGGTCACATTGTCAAGAAAACCTCTGGCCCTATTATGAGATAAAAAAATTGAGATGTAGAGGGGTTGGAGTGGAGGTTGTAATTCTGACCCGGTCATCTCCACGGGTGGACTCTGCGTCTAGCAGTGGCTCCCCAGGGGCATGGACGGTCACAGACTTGTCTCCACGGCTGCTGCCGTCTCTGCTCTTGGAGCGATGCCTGTCCTTCCGATCCCTGGAGCACAGAAACAGGACAACCACACAGTTATGTCAGCGTGTTAAGCCCATGTCATTGTGTGACCGAAGCCTGAGGGTACATGTGTGATCCGTGCGTGTGGTTGCTCATCAATGTGCCCATTGACTAATGGATCGATGTGTATTACACATGCTTTTGATCTCAGTGTTGACAGTGTGCGTGCACGCTTGCGTGTGTGTTTTGGGGGCATTTGTGACCACCCTTCTGGTACCTGTGCTTGCGGGAGCTGCGGGAGTGGGACGACTTGTAGGAGTAGCCCGAGTACTGTGACTCGTTGTCCATGTCGCGGGTCAGTGGGCAGGGTTTGCGGGCCCCTCCTCCCCCCGTGGCTTGTTCCCTGGCTCCGCCCAGCTGGCTCTTGCGCTCAGAGATGGACTTGGTGGACAGGGCTAGAGGCAGCTTCAGCAGGTCAACCTTACTCCTGAAGGAATCTATTTTGGAGGCCGGAGGACAGGGAGAGGGAGAAGAGCCCACCAGATAGAGGGAATCAGGGAAACAATGGACTAGAGAAAGGAGGGGAGGAGAAGAAAAGCTAAACTACACAGGGGGGATAAAAAGATAGGATGGTGGGGAGGATAGGAGGAGGGTGTTGAAGTGGACAGGTCCTGAAAGAGGACAGAAGGGGTAGAATTAGTGACAAAAACAAACTCCTATCCCTAACCTGTGGTGTTTAAATCCAACCTGTTTCTTGGTATTTGACCCTGACTGTCTGCCCAACTCAAGACGACGTTCGCCAATTGAGCTAAAATATGTTAGCTCTAGGAGTGAATATAAGCTTTCAGATCTCAGGCAAGGTTGGTCCTTGTGAGCGTAGTTCTACAGGCCATAAGACTGCAGTGAGATGAGGTCCTGGAAAGCCTACAGATCTGATACAATGGCGGCCACATTGGATTACTGTGTTTTCACAAACTTATTTGACCTCTCCCTCTTTCCCCATCTCACATTCCCTCTTGGTCTCCCTTGGTCCCCTGGGTAACAGGGCCTCTCCGCTGCCATGGTGATGAAAGAGGGTGTTCAGCTGGAGGGGATTTGAGGTTGACAGTTTCCATGGAAACCTGACCTTACGCCACCCTCTTGTACCCTGAGAAAAATGCCCCCTAAATACAAGTGTTTGTGTGACTGTCTTGTCACATGCTTAATTGATATGGGCACTATGTTAATTGTATGGGCTAACCATGTTAATTGGAGAGCTTGATTTGTCACGTGGGGCAATATCAGTCAGTCATAGCCTTGCAAGGCATTACATTAAGCAACTCCACCAAAATACCATTCTATTCTCAAGTTCCCTTCTTCCATAAAACATTTAAAAGTCTGTGTGTGTCTGCTTGCACAAGTTGACATAAGCCTCGTCTTGGTAGAGTGCCCCACTGTTTATGCTAATAAACTCAGCATTTGTACACACCAATAAAAACCTATTAGCCCCAGAGCATGTGCTGAACTTCAGCTCCCATCGCATGCTGAAAAGAAACACAATCTATTAATCAGTCTCTGTGGAGGTGCTGTGTAAAGGATGTGGGGAAAACTGTATGCTTAATGTATAGGCATACTTCTGAAATTCAACACAAGGTAGGCTACGCTACAAAGTGAGGAGCAGGGAGACGACATGCTCATCCCAGCTTGCTGTTAGTATTCCCATGATCTGGACTTGATCCCCCAAGGACAGACCGGGGTGTCTGCTTGATACTGGGGATATGATGAACACCTGATCCATCAAGGTGTGGTCTGCTGGAGAGATGTATAGGTCTAGAGTTTCCTTTCCCTATTCAACCCTGTGTGTCCTGTGACCCAGTTAATTAACTGTGCGGGTGGTGGCGACTCCTCACGTGACGAACGCCAACCTCACTTAACCACATCATCATGTCATAAAGGACCCATGTAATTCATAACCAGAGCCATGTAATTAGAGAGTTGGGCCATTGAGGTTTCTGCATTATGGTGCATTAACATGACACTCCAACATTCTGTGGCAGCCATGTTAGCGCCTTATTAACATTACATGGGGAATATTTAAATTATGGTATAACTGAATGTCTAGAATTAGAACAATATTCAAAAATGTAAAAAAAATTGGCCCAACTCTCTAAATACTTGGCTCTGAGGCCAACCATACCGTAGTAATGTAAACAAACATAGAAGGCTGTCAGATTCACCTGCCTGTGCTTGTAGAAAATCCATACCAAATCAACCCAGTTCACTTTTAGCAGCCTAATCCGGCCCTGTATTCAGATATATATACAGTTGAAGTCGGAAGTTTAAATACACTTAGGTTGGAGTCATTAAAAACTCATTTTTCAACCACTCCACAAATTCCTTGTTAACAAACTATAGTTTTGGCAAGTCGGTTAGGACATCTACTTTGTGCATGACACAAGTAACTTTTCCAACAATTGTTTACAGAAAGATTATTTCACTTATAATTCACTGTATCACAATTCCAGTGGGTCAGAAGTTTACATACACTAAGTTGACTGTGCCTTTAAACAGCTTGGAAAATTCCAGAAAAGTGTGTCATGGAAGCTTCTGATAGGCTAATTGACATCATTTGAGTCAATTGGAGGATGTATTTCAAGGCCTACCTTCAAACTCAGTGCCTCTTTGCTTGACATCATGGGAAAATCAGCCAAGACCTCAGAAAAAAGATTGCAGACCTTCACAAGTCTGGTTCATCCTTGGGAGCAATTTCCAAACGCCTGAAGGTACCACGTTCATCTGTACAAACAATAGTACTCAAGTATAAACACCATGGGACCACGCAGCCGTCATACCGCTCAGGAAAGAGATGCGTTCTGTGGTGTTAGAGATTAACGTCCTAGAGATTAACATACTTTGGTGCAAAAAAGTGCAAATCAATCCCAGAACAACAGTTAAGGACCTTGTGAAGATGCTGGAGGAAACAGGTACAAAACAATCTATATCCACAGTAAAACAAGTCCTATATCGACATAACCTGAAAGGCGGCTCAGCAAGGAAGAAGCCATGGCTCCAAAACCGCCATAAAAAAAAAAACAGACTACGGTTTGCAACTGCACATGGGGACAAAGATCGTTCTTTTTGGAAAAATGTCCTCTGGTCTGATGAAACAAAAATAGACCTCTTTGGCCATAATGACCATCGTTAGGTTTGGAGGAAAAAGGGGGAGGCTTGCAAGCCGAAGAACACCATCCCAACCGGGAAGCACGGGGGTGGCAGCATCATGTTGTGGGGGGTGCTTTGCTGCAGGAGGGACTGTTGCACTTTACAAAATAGATGGCATCATGAGGTAGGAAAATTATGTGGATATATTGAAGCAACATCTCAAGACATCAGCCAGGAAGTTAAAGCTTGGTCGCAAATGGGTCTTCCAAATGAATAATGACCCCAAGCATACTTCCAAAGTTGTGGCAAAATGGCTTAAGGACAACAAAGTCAAGGTATTGGAGTGGACATCACAAAGCCCTGACCTCAATCCCATAGAAAATTTGTGGGCAGAACTGAAAAAGTGTGTGCGAGCAAGGAGGCTTACAAACCTGACTCAGTTACACCAGCTCTGTCAGGAGGAATGGGCCAAAATTCACCCAACTTATTGTGGGATGCTGGTGGAAGGCTACCCAAAACATTTGACCCAAATTAAACAGTTTAAAGGCTATGCTAGCAAATACTAATTGAGTGTATGTAAACCTCTGACCCACTGGGAATGTGATGAAAGAAATAAAAGCCGAAATAAATAATTCTCTCTACTATTATTCTGACATTTCACATTCTTAAAATAAAGTGGTGATCCTAACTGACCTAAGACAGGTAATTTTTACTAGGATTAAAATGTCAAGAATTGTCAAAAACGGACTTTAAATGTATTTGGCTAAGGTGTATGTAAACTTCCGACTTCAACAGTAAACACAAAAAATATATTCTCATTTTTCTCCCAATTTCGATCTTGTCTCAGCGCTGGAACTCCCCAAAGTACTCGGGAGAGGCGAAGGTTGAGTCATGCGACCTCTGAAACATGACCCGGTCTTAACACTTGCCCGCTAAACCTGGAAGCCAGCTGCACGTAGGCGCCCGGCCCGACACAAGAAGTAGCTAGAGTGCGATGAGCCAAGTTGGCCCCCCCAGACAAACCCTCGCCTAACCCGGACGATGCTGGGCCAATTGTGCGACACCCTATCGGACTCCTGGACGAGGTTGTGACACAGCCCTGGATCTAACCCGGGTCTGTAGTGACGCCTCAAGAACTGCGATGCAGTGCCTTAGACAGCTGAATAACTCAGGAGGCCCCTACTTAGTTATTTTAATAGGTAGTCCCATAGAGACCGTAGGCTCTTAAAACATTTATTTTTTATTTAACCTCTACGGGTTAGGGGGCAGTATTCGGAGGTTCGGACAGTCTGACGTGCCCAAAGTAAACTGCCTGTTACTCAGGCCCAGAAGCTAGGATATGCATATAATAATAGTATTGGATAGAAAACACTGAAGTTTCTAAAACTGTTAAAATAATGTCTGTGAGTATAACAGAACTGATATGGCTGGCAAAAACCAGAGGAAAATCCATCCTGAATTTTTTTTTATGTCAGTTTTCCATTCGACAACGCGTTTAGATAACCAAGATTCTAAGCTTTTGAATGGCGTACAACACTTGTATTTTCATGAATGTTTGAATTTGGCGCTCTGCATTTCACCGGATGTTGTAGTTTAAAGATGATGATCCAGTCAGACAAGCCAACAGCAGGGCTTTCCTGACAGAGTATAAACTATTATGCACGTCTCATTGCCTCCTAGTGAGTATCACAGATGCCTTGCCTTCTCTGAGTACATCTCTCTCACTTCACATGACTCTACACCATTACCTAGACTACCATAACAGCACACATGCCTGCCAAATGACACTACTATCTCCTTCCTCTCTCACAAAGCTTAATCTTTTAATGTGGCTTGGTAAATATAAGCAGGGGAGGTGATATACCCCTAACTACATGCCCACACAGAGAGACCATTCAAAACCATTTTTATTCAATCAAATCCAAACTTTCACCAACTGCTTGAGGGAGTGGCAAAGTCCAAACAGAAACAATTATCATAGTGCCAAAGTGGTATGTTACTTCAAGTCAGAGTAATGATCATAGTGCCAAAGTGGTATGTTACTTCAAGTCAGAGTAATGATCATAGTGCCAAAGTGGTATGTTACTTAATGTCAGAGTAATATGAAGGCAAAAATGGCAACTGTGAACATAAATGTACAAAGCCCAGCACCGGTGTATTTCAGAGTAATATGAAGGCAAAAATGGCAACTGTGAAAATAAATGTACAAAGCCCAGCACCGGTGGTATAGAGGGAGTGTATGAGAGAGGGCCACACACACACACACACCTTTTCAAACCCCACCCACCTGCTGCAAAAACACCAGAAAACCCACTGGAAAAAAGACAACTGTGCACTCTCAACCTTTGTGCCCAAGTGATATGAAGTGGAGCTGGTGTGTGTACAATACAATGTGGAAGATAGGGTGTGGCCAAATCAATAGATTATGGACTGGACAGTGCAGTCTTGTTACGATTGACACAAGAGGGGCAAGACAATTTACCAAACACAAACTGTGCCCATAAGCCATATTCAAGCCCATGCATGGGTTAGAGGTCACCACTGTCCCAAGTCTTACCTCTGTCACCATTGACTTTGCCTCATCTATAGGCCTATGACTTATTGGCCTGTTTATTTTGAGAGCCACGGCAGCTGGGACAATAACCTGGGCATTGGGAACTCTACAGTAGACCAAGCAAAAGCTATTGGCCGATTACTACATGATAAAATTAACAAAATAATAATATTGTAGCCAGCTGTTATTTTGTTGATATATTTTGGATGATTGCAGTGGCAAAGTTGGTTATTTGTTGTACTTTCATTAGCTTCTGATAATTTTACAATACCATTTTGATTTCATTAAGCGTAACACAACAATTAACTTTAACCTAACATAACTTTCAACTGAAAACATTGAAAACTTTGTGTACATTTTAGTAATTTATCATCAAGACGCGCTGACTTACAGGAGCAAATAGGGTTCTGAAGGACACATCAATATTTGTTTCACCTAGTGGGTTCAGGGATTCGAACCAGCGACCTTTCGGTAACCGGTCCAACGCTCTTAACCACTAGGCTACTTGCTGCCCAGTTTTTGTAGTTTACTTTGATCGGAATGTAAAACAAGCACCAGCATTTGAGCTGTGGCAGTAGTCTACATACATACTGTTTCACTTTAGTCTCTAGACTGTAGGATACATGTATTACATGATGCATAGCTACAGTCCTTTTTACAATGTTACAATCTTGTTTCAAAGGGGACAATCCTTGCTACAATGTTACAAACATGTACTTTAACCACCAGCTGAATCAGATACACTGTAGCAAGTTATATTCGTAACATAGTGGCATGCATCAGCCTCATTTCGTGCCCAGCCTGTTTGGAACAGGGACCAACATGAAGGTCTATTAATAATTAAACATCACAACCACAAAGGACTGAATGAAGCAACAACCTGTTACTACATGAGCAATAAACTAGCAAACAAAATGTTATTCGAAGATTCAACTACGGAAAATAAGTTATAAATGCCAATTGTACGCAACATCAGCATGACTGTATCGTCCATTATGAGGGTTAGGGCAAACAATGGGGCGAGACTGACATTTCCCGTCGGCGAATCTTTTTACCCTCTTTTCGAAAGGGAAACCCCTGGATGAATGGATCATGCACATTGAAATAAACACAAACCTTCGGCGAAAATTCTCAGGAAGCTGGAACCCACGTATCCTCTCCAAGTCTAGTTCCCATGCCGTCGCGATGAGGGTAGGCTACTTCCTCCCAAATTGTTGGGGACTCAGGACTCAGCCCTACGAACCGTCCGGTATCTGGTTAGATACCGTAGATACGTGTCCAGGGTGAAAATAACAATAGGCCCGATCAGGGGTCCTCTCTAAACTTCCCTGCAACTGCGGTCTCGAGCGATAACATGAGACTAACGCCTATTTATTTTGTCTTCCCCTGTACTTCAATGGTCAATGATGTCCAAACATTGTTCTTTATACCTATCCACACTGAAAAACTCCTTAGCTGTCCCAAAATATACATTCAGGTATTTTCTCACGTTCCTCATTTTCCTCCCTCAACAGTAGCACCCAGCGGCCCGCCCCCGATTTATTGCCCCTCCTCCACTCCTTTCTTCTTGTGGAATCTCAAGGCTGATGACGTAGCCAACTTCAGACCCCCCATGTAACATCCTACTTAGAACTAGTACTAAAACTCCAATATTAAAGATACAGAGCCTTCAGATAATCACACCCCTTGACTCTTTCCACATTTTGCTGTGTTACAAAATTAGATTAGATTAAAATGGATGTAATTGTAATTGTAATTTGTCAACAACCTACACAGAATACTCTGTAATGTCACAGTGGAGGATTTGTAAAAAATAAAAATACAAATATACCTTGATTAGATAAGTATTCAACCCCCAGGGTCAATACATGTACAATTACCTTTGGAAGTGATTACAGCTGAGTCTTTTTAGGTAACTCTCTAAGAGCTTTCCACACCTGGATTGTGCAACATTTGCCCATTATTCTTTTCAAAATTATTCAAGCTCTGTCAAATTGGTTGTTGATCATTGCTCGACAACCATTTTCAGGTATTGCCATAGAATTTCAAGTAGACATAAGTCAAAACTGTAACTCGGCCACTCAGGAACATTCAATGTCTTGGTAAGCAACTCCAGTGTATATTTGGCCTTGGGTTTTAGGTTATTGTCCTTCTGAAAGGTGAATTAATCTCCCAATGTCTGGTGGAAAGCAAACTGAACCAGGGTTTCCTCTAGGATTTTGTCTGTGCTTTGTTCCATTCTGTTTCTTTTTTATCCTAAAAAACCCCAGTCCTTAACGATTACAAGCATATTCATAACATGATGCAGCCACCACTATGCTTGAAAATATGAAGAGTGGTACTCTGTGTTGTATTGGATTTGCCCCAAACATAACACTTTGCTTTCAGGACAAAAAGTGATTTGCTTGCCACATTTTTTGCAGTATTACTTCAGTGCCTTTGTAACCAATGTGAAATGGCTAGCTAGTTAGCGGGGTGCGCCCTAATAGCGTTTCAATTGGCTTCGTGGGAAGCAGCTGTTGATGTGTGCAGAGGGTCTCTGGTTCGAGCCCAGGTAAGGGCGAGGAGAGGGACGGAACCTATACTGTTACATTGGTGCCGTGACCCGGATCACTGGTTGCTGCAGAAAAGGAGGTCAAAAGGGGGGTGAGTGTAACCAATGTGAAATGGCTAGCTAGTTAGCAGGGTGCGCGCTAATTGCGCTTCTATCGGTGACATCACTCGCTCTGAGACCTTGAAGTAGTTGTTCCCCTTGCTCTGCAAAGGCTGCGGCTTTTGTGGAGCGATGGGTAACGATGCTTCGTGGGAGGCAGTTGTTGTGTGCAGAGGGTCCCTGGTTCGAGGAGAGGGACGGAAGCTATACTGTTACCTTGTTGCAAACAGGATGCATGTTTTGGAATATTTTTATTCTGTACAGGCTTCATTCTTTTCATTCCCAATTAGATTAGCATTGTGGAGTAACTACAATGTTGTTGATCCATCCTCAGTTTTCTCCTATCACAGCCATTAAACTCAACTGTTTTAAAGTCCCCGTTGGCCTCATCAAGGACCCCACACACCCCAGCAACGAGCTGTTCTCTCCCTTAACTCACCATGCTCAGAGGGATATTCAATGCCTGCTTTTAAATTTTCTTTACACATCTACCAATGGGTGTCCTTCTGTGCGAGGCATTGGAAAACCTCCCTGGCCTTTGCGGTTGAATCTGTATTTGAAATTCACTGCTCAACTGAGGGACCATACAGATAATTGTGTGGGGTACAGAGATCAGGTAGTCCATGCAATTTATGTGACTTGTTAAGCACATTTCCTGAACTTATTTAGGCTTGCCATAACAAATGGGTTGAATACTTATTAACTCAAGACATTTCAGGTTTTTATTTTTAATTTGTAAAAATTTACCAAAAACAATTCCACTTTGACATTATGGGGTATTTATTTTAAAATGTACCTTTATTTAACTATGCAAGTAAGTTAAGAAAACAATCTTATTTACAATGGCAGCCTACCAAAAGGCATCCTGCAGGGACGAGGGCTGGGATTTAAAATATAGGACCAAACACACATCACAACAAGAGTGACACCACAACACTACATAAAAAGAGACCCAAGACAACAACATAGCATGGTAGCAACACAAAGCATGGTACAAACATTATTGGGCACAGACAACACAAAGGGCAAGAAGGTAGAGACAACAATACGTCACACGAAGCAGCCACAACTGTCAGTAAGAGTGTCCATGATTGAGTCTTTGAATAAAGAGTATTGTGTGTAGGCCAATTCAGGCTGTAACAAAATGTGGAAAAGGTCTAGGGGTGTGAATAGCTTCTGAAGGCACTGTATGTAATTGCAGTACCTTCTTCTGTCCTAGACCATGTCCTGTACCAAAACCATGCCGGGAAATAGTAGAGAAGCAACACTAGATAGGAAAAAAGGCCCTGTTTATTTAGTTAAGGCAATAATCACATTTAGTCCCCAGCTGGTCAAAATCAGAGATCACCTTCACATACAAACCCCCCCCAGATCAATTAACAATTCCATCAATACACAATTAAAAACATCTGGGCATGATGTTATTAAATCCTGCAATTTATGTCTAGATTTTAAATAAAGTATATTTTTAAAGACTGCAACCCAAATAAAAAAAATACTATTTCGATATCCGAATGTTTAAGCACAGTAGTGGTCATTCAGCTGAACCCACATCCAAAGTCCATTTGCCGACATAAGGTTTGATTCTCCTGAGAAATGACAGGAAAGCTATTGTACATACTACAACCGCATCCTCAACAAACACACTTGCACACGCTCGCAAACACCCACCTCAAGGTCAAACAAAGTTTAGTGCCTAATCTCATGATACAATAAACAAAACATTATTTGACAAAACAAAACTGAAATATGAACATATTTTACTAGTGGCCCAGAACAATGCAATCTGACCCTGGCGAGTCCACATCCATCCAGGCCAATCAAATCTGGTTAGGTGTTAACTCATCTGTGTGAGTCCAAACAGGCCATTAACTGTGAGTTAAAATAACCAGTTCTGCCTAACCGGTCTGTCGGTCCGCCTAACCGGTCTGTCTATTTGTCTGTGTACCTATCGTGTGTATAAAAAAAATAAAAAGTACAACTGTCTGTTCTGTTTGGTTGTGAGAGTAGTGGTCGCTGGTCACAGGTTAGTATGAGGCAATCAGTATGCAGCGTTGGCGGGTTCCCTGACGGCGCTGAAGAGGACATCTGCCTTGGTACTGACAAAGTACGTCACCAGTAGAGATGTGAACAACACGGCCACTCCCACGCCTAAGGTCAGCATCTGAGAGAAATTAAGAGGAAAGAAAAAGGTAAATAATGTGATTCTCTTCTACCATCATCTCTATCAGACAATGGATACAGTCAAACGTGTAAAAGAATATACAATATTTTACCACTTACACAGGCTTACTAGTTGATTCAAACAGAACTACTTGAACGTATACAAAACTGTAATTAATTAAACAGATGGATCATGGTGGGAAAATTGAGTGCAGTTTTACCTCCAGGTCCCGGCTGGCTACTAGGAAAATTCGAGCTTTGATGAACTTCCGTTGCGATTCTG
The DNA here is from genome assembly GCA_030435695.1 of Brachymystax lenok tsinlingensis. NCBI lineage: Eukaryota > Metazoa > Chordata > Actinopteri > Salmoniformes > Salmonidae > Brachymystax > Brachymystax lenok. The sequence continues at coordinate 31,738,912 of CM059788.1, forward strand.
TCCACGTGGAATATTCTTTGGAAACGTAATCCCCCAGGTCGAAGGCAGGGGACACTGCCATGACCCGGCGTACTGCTGTGCGTACGCAGAAAGACTCTCTCTGGGTGCTGTTGGGTGGGACCATGCCCTGAACCCAGAGATACAAGTACACCTGAGGGAGAGAATGAGCAAATCAGAGTGCGGTGGGGTTCCAGCAATACAAAAAACCACATTTTGAATTTGTAAACAGCTGTACATCTATCCATCAGCACAGACAGATCCAGAGGCACATTTACATATGTGCTCTCATTCGGCAGCTCATCTGGCTTCTTGCACTGGCTCTGGGTAAGGTTGGTGGCTGTTCCGGTCAAATTGGCCAGGAGATATTGGACCAGATAGGTCAGTGCGTTAGCCTGATGGGACGACTTGGCAACACCAACGTAGTACTGGGGTGGGTTGGGCTCTGAGAGACAGAAAACACAACGCAATGAAGACCCAAGTATCTTCTTTATGGACGTGAGTGTGTCTGTGACTAGTCCATATCTGCATGTGTGTTTACGACGTCAGTAGTAGCAGAATGCCTCTGTAGTGTCAAAGTGTGTCCTTGTGAAAAAGTATCAGACTAAAACTCACGGAGAACGTCCTTCAGTTCTGGGGCCATCACTGCCTGAAACCAGCTGTTGTTGGATCTAACCAGAAACCCATACAGCATCTGGGTCACCTGAGAGAGATGCACAGTGTTGGTCAAACAATTCTGCTCACTGTCCCAAAAAAGTATATTTAAAAAAATAGATGTTGAGAATGAACAAATGACATATGTTAACAGACATATTGACAGTGTCATGGAAAATAAGACTATAACAGTATGACTGATCAGTTTAAAAAAAAAAATCTCCCCAATTTCGTGGTATCCAATTGGTAGTTAGTCTTGTCTCATCGCTGCAACTCCCGTACGGACTCGGGAGAGGCGAAGGTCAAGAGCCCTGCGTCCTCCGAAACACAACCCAACCAAGCCGCACCGCTTCTTGACAATGCCCACTTAACCCAGAAGCCAGCCGCAGCAATGTGTCGGCCGAAAACACCGTACACCTGGCGACCGTGTCAGCGTGCACTGCGCCCGGTCCGCCACAGGAGTCACTAGTGCGCCATGGGACAAGGACATCCCTGCCGGCCAAACCCTCCCCTAACCCGGACGACGCTGGGCCAATTGTGCGCCGCCCCATGGGTCTCACGGTCACGGTCAGCTGCGACAGAGCCTGGACTCGAACCCAGAATCTCTAGTGGCACAGCTAGCACTGCCTTAGACCACTGCATCACTCGGGAGGCCATGACTGATCAGTTTGACTTGTACAACAGCTGAATAGGTCATCAGTCAGTCTTACTGTTTTGGGGTCTGCGTTGATGTTGTTGACTTGGGAGTCGTTTCCCCCAGCCTGCTTGAAGAGAGCGCGGGCAACTGCAGTAGCCACCTCGGTAAGAGACTGAAAGAGTACAGTGAGGGAGAGAAGAGAGATCGATATTATTCTGTCCACTGTCTGTTAATGTAATGGAAACTGTGACTACTACAAATAAATCCATCAGTGGGTTTACTATGGTAACAATACCTTTGCAGTATCAGTCACAAACTCCAGCTGTTCCTCTGGACTCAAGTTAGATGGATAAGTCAGGTTCAGGTGGGCAGCGTTGTCATAAAAACTCTCATAGTACCTGCGCATGGGTAAACAGGGTAGAACAATTCACTAATAAAGAAATCCATGAGGCAAGATAAAGATTGCTGGTCATTTTTATTACTGTAACGACAGACCATAGTCAAACACTCACCTATTGTTGAAAGCAGTTTGATGGTCTGCAAGAACAATCCCTGGAATTGCCCGAGCTCGGAGGAAACGCTGGAAGGAGGAGGGCGGGAGTGGCTGAGAAAAACCTGACTCAACGAATGAGAAGTTGAGACCAGCCGTGGAGGAGTGTAGGTTGTTCACAAGATTCGTAACCTGAAAACAGAGGTAAGAGGTTGGGAAAAGTGGGTTGAGAGAGAGCATAATGAAGAGAATATAGAAAAAAATGGGATGGACCAGGTAAGAGCGCCACACTGCCCCTCACCTCGTCATCGACGGTGTTGTTCCTCCTGGACACAGGGTCTGAGTGAAGAAATAGGTTGGAGCCACTGCGCACTGCTACCTAACAAATTACATAACAGATTCATTGTTATTGATTGGTTGATTGTGTATCCATGCGTTTTACACATTGATGCCTGTTGTGTGCTTGAGTACTCAATGAGAACATATACATGTCTTAACCTGTCCAATCTCCAGTATTGAGTGAACATTGTCCAGGTCTATCACAAACTTGTTATTCTTCATGTCATAAACCATTCGAGAGCTGCCAATGTAGTCAAATACCTCCTGAAAGAGAGGAATAAGCTATAAACACCCTCTTACAGTACAACAACGCCGAACAATACTGCTATATGATAAAGTGACCACATGGGACTCCATAATTGACATACCACAGATTGACTTGCTAAGGGAGACAGAAGGAACTCACCCCGTGGAAGAAGGCAAAGAGGATATTCCGTGTGGGAGGGGCCTCCTGAGTGACTTGACGTAGTGCCTGGGCAGCAGCTAGCAGAGTGACAAACCCTGAGACACTCCCCTCCGCTCCTGTAGAATCCTGCAAGAAAAAGGCCCTGCTGTCCAGCTACAGAAATGGAGAAAGAATGCAGTGTCCAGTACATTTTCCATAAACTCCAAACAAGGAAAAACCATGTAAGGATTGTATAGAAGGAAATGGTACTGAGCAAATACCAAAGCACTTTCAGGATGTGTATAACACACACTGGAATGTGGCTGATATTTTATTTACTATTTTGTAGATTCCAAAAGGCTTAGACATCTGTGAACATGTGACAAGATGTGTCAGTGGGAGGCAGGCGCTCAATGTACCACCCACCCTGGCTGCTGCTATAACGACGCTCTCGTTCTCCTTGTGACCTAAGGCGGTGCGGTTATAAGGCCGGATGAAAGCCCACACATTATAACCACTAAGAGGGTCGCACACCATCACTGTGAGAGAGAGCAAGAGAGATGTCTAAGATATACATGGCAGTGTGTGTATTGACTACTCACGCATATACAATAATTCATCTTTGTATACCTGGGGAGCTACTGAAGTCGATGTTGCTGCGTCTCATGCAGGTTGCAGTGTCAGTGACAGCAAACATATGAGAGAAGAGCTGCATGGCACACAGAGGGTACTGCGGGCCACTGCCGTTCACCACACGATTATGATCAAAGTAGCACTGCAGGTAGAGAGTGGATACATTTATCAGAATGAAGAGCACATTGTTTAATACACAGAAATACTGTAGAATAAGACATCACCTCTGTTCTTTGGATAACGGCATTTCATGGTCATTAAGTGACATGATTTTACCAGACTGGGTTGTGACTGCTTGAAGTGACTCCTCACCTGTTTGATGACCTCGGTTTCATTGTCTTCTTTCAGGGGAGAAGACAGGGAAGTCAAATTCCTCATAGGATAGACCATTCCCCCGAGGATTCCATACAGTCGTGTTACAGTGCGCTAAATTACTATCATAGGTTTCTGTGTAAACACCTGAGGATAAAAGTAAACAAATGACGTTCAAAAAGCATGCTGGTTACCAAAGATCATTTGGTCATTTTGACAGACTGGAGTCCTAACGCCTGATCCTCCTACCTGTGTTCTCATTGGGACATGTCGTATGTGGCGAGAACTCCCGTGGGCTAGTTTTTGGGACCACCACAACCCCTGCCACCCTGCTGGAGACATTCTTCATCTTCATCATGATGGACCTATAAAATGAAGACAATGTTTGAGTATGACGGGGCTACTAGGATACAGATCATATAATTGTGTGGCTGTGCTGAACAATAGTCACAATGAGTGTGTTCCAACTTTGTTCTGGAGGTCAATGGAGATGGAGTTGACTGTTTTTGGCTGTGTGTGTAGCCTACTTGGTGAAGAGGGATGACTCCAACAGGACCATATAAGGAGGATTGGGTCCTTTGCTCAAAGGCCATTCCAGATCTGCCTCAGACTCCAAGACATGGATCACCCCTGTATCACCTGATATCGAGGCTGAGACACAGGATAGAAAAAATGCTCGTCTTAGTATGCAAATAACCAGCATTACATAAATATAGCAAGGATACAGAGCACAGTATTGTACCAAGCAGAGTGTGTGTGTGTCATGTCACTCACACTGGCAGCCAATCTGATGTGTAGCATTGAGCAGCCGGACGCATGGTACAGTGTTATTCAGCTCGACATAAATCTTCTGCGCAACAGAGTTACAACGCACATCTGAAAGACAAAAGAAGAGAAAAAATTGAGGTGACCAGTTTCTGTAATGATGTATTCCCAAGACACCAAACCAAATTGTATTGGTCGGTACACAGTTTATCAGGTGTTAAGGTGGGTGCAGCAAAATGCTTATGTTTATAGTTCTTATCAAATAATGCAGTAAATGCCAATAAGCACAAAATAATATATTATTTTGTACAATAGTAGATATATAAATAGAACGTCAACAAATGTGTTTACATCCCTGTTAATTTCTCCTTCTCCACCTGAAAGGTGTGGCATATCAAAAAGCTGATTAAACATCATTACACAGGTGCACCTTGTGCTGGGGACAATAAAATTCCACCCTAAAATGTGCAGTTTTGTCACACAATGCCACAGAAGTCTCAAGTTTTGAGGGAGCATGCAATTGGAATGCTGACTGCAGGTATGTCCCCCAGAGCTGTTGTCAGAGAATTGAATGTTCATTTCTCGACCATATGCGGCCTCCAACGTCATTTTAGAGAATTTGGCAGTACCTCCAACCTGCCTCACAATCGCAGACCACGTGTAACCACGCCAGCCCAGGACCTCCACATCCAGCTTCTTCAGCTGCAGGATCGCCTGAGACCAGTCACCCAGACAGCTGATGAAACTGAGGTGTATTTCTGTCTGTAATAAAGCCCTTTTGTGGGGAAAACTTATGGCCTCCCAGGCTCACCCATGGCTGCGCCCTTGTCCAGTCATGTGAAATTCATAGATTAGTGCCAAATTAATTTATTTCAATTGACTGATTTCCATATATGAACGGTAACTCAGTAAAATCGTTTAAATTACACACAATTTAGCCAACAACAGCAACGTCGTTGGCTAAATAACTGGGCTATACGTTATCTGCGAGTTACAATAAAGCCAATGAGCCAACAGAGAGGTTGTAGCTTGCTCAGCCAAACTAAAACGGTAATAAGATAGGTTAGTGAAAGCATGTAGCTAGTATTAACATTACAAACGAAATGTATTCTTACTTTTGAAAAGCCAAAAAACTATGAACGTAACCCATTTCGATGATTCCAAATCAATCTTCCACATCTTCCTGGTTTCATAAAACAGTTAAAAACACAGGAAGTGTTGCAGTAAAACTTGTTCTGGGTTCCGATATTGCAAAACCTCATCAAAATGGCAGTGAAAACAGAACATAGAGATAGATAGAGGACTCATCTTTATAGCCATAATAGCGTCTTTGACAGCATGGGCATGCGATTGAGGCTTCAAACCTATAGAAATCTCACCCAGTCAAAGTATGTGGCGGAGTTGAACCGCTAGTAGAGCAGACGCCTTCAGGTTCTTTCCAACCACTCCAGCTTAAAACCTCTCTGCCTCACAGCAAAAAAAAACTGCCACTCCAAATAAGCTCCATTCATTCAAATCACAATTTAACCAACAACCATCTATTTTTGTGACTACCTGGACCTACCATTTGGTTTTGAAGTATTGAAACAAAACCATATAAAACAATGTGTTGCCTTTATATGATTTGAATTAAAAGTATTTAAATAAAAATGAAAAGGTGAATGTAAGAAGAGCTCATAATTTCAAATAGGCTACATGTCATATTAAACAGCATATACACACTCTAAATAGGTCAGGAGCCAGACAGGCATAGCTGGGGAAGTAGAGTTTTTGTCCATGCTTCATAAGGCGATATTGCTCCACTAATAGAGGACTATTAAAGGCCCAGTGCACTACTTTTGTGAGAATAAATATTGTTAGAAAAATATATACACTACCGGTCAAAAGTTTTAGAACACCTACTCATTCAAGGGCTTTTCTTTATTTTTACTATTTTTTACTTCTACATTGTAGAATAATAGTGAATACATCAAAACTATGAAATAACACATATGGAATCATGTAGTAACCAAAAAAGTGTTAAACACATCAAAATATATTTTAGATTTTAGATTCTTCAAAGTAGCCACCCTTTGAACTTGATGACAGCTTTGCACACTCTTGGCATTCTCTCAACCTTGCTTTATGTCTCTCTCAAGTGTCAATATGCCCTGTTTACTGTTGTTTAGGGTAGTTATCATTGTGTTAGTTTACAGTGGAGCCCCTAGGCCCACTATACATGCCTCAGATTCCTCCTTTGTCCCCCTTCCCACACATGCAGTGACCTCACCCAGCATTACCAGCACCTCCAGAGATGCAACCACTCTTATCATCACTCGGTGCCTGGGCTTACCTCCACTGTACTCTCACACCACCATACCCCCGTCTGCACATTATACCCTGAATCTATTCTACCACGCCCAGAAATCTCTCCTTTTATTCTCTGTTCCCAACGCACTAGACGTCCTGTTCTGATAGCCTTTAGCCGTACGCTCATCCTGCTCCTCCTCTGTTCCTCGGGTGATGTGGAGGTAAACCCAGGCCCTGTAGCCCCCAGCACCACACCTATTCCCAGGCCCCAGGCACTCTCTTTTGTTGACTTCTGTAACCGTAAAAGCCCCGGTTTCATGCATGTTAACATCAGAAGCCTCCTCCCTAAGTTTGTTTTACTCAATGCTTTATCACACTCCGCCAACCCTGATGTCCTGGCCGTGTCTGAATCCTGGCTTAGGAAGGCCACCAAAAATTCTGAGATTTCCATACCCAACTACAACATTTTCCGCCAAGATAGAACTGCCAAAGGGGGGAGGAGTTGCAATCGATTGCAGAGATAGCCTGCATAGTTCTGTCATACTTTCCAGATCTATGCCCAAACAGTTCGAACTTCTAATTCTAAAAATTAATCTCTCCAGAAATAAGTCTCTCACTGTTGCCGCCTGTTATAGACCCCCCTCAGCTCCCAGCTGTGCCCTGGACTTCATATCTGAATTGATTGCCCCCCATCTATCTTCAGAGTTCGTTCTGTTAGGTGACCTAAACTGGGATATGCTTAACACCCCGGCAGTCCTACAATCTAAGCTAGATGCCCTCAATCTCACACAAATCATCAAGGAACCCACCAGGTACAATCCTAAATCTGTAAACATGGGCACCCTCATAGACATTATCCTGACCAACTTGCCCTCCAAATACACCTCTGCTGTTTTCAATCAGGATCTCAGCGACCACTGCCTCATTGCCTGCATCCGCTATGGACCCGCGGTCAAACGACCACCCCTTATCACTGTCCTGGAATTCTTTTACAAGAGCCTTGAAGCAGTTCCCACATATGCTGAGCACTTGTTGGCTGCTTTTCCTTCTCTCTGCGGTCCAATTCATGCCAAACCATCTAAATTGGGTTGAGGTCAGGTGATTGTGGAGGCCAGGTCATCTGATGCAGCACGACATCACTCTCCTTCTTGGTCAAATAGCCCTTGCACAGTCTGGAGGTGTGTTGGGTCATTGTCCTGTTGAAAATCAAATGATAGTCCCACTAAGCTCAAACCAGATGGGATGGCATATTGCTGCAGAATGCTGTGGTAGCCATGCAGGCTGAGAGCTTCAAGTTCCTTGGTGTCCCCATCACCAACAAACTAGAATGGTCCAAACACACCAAGACAGTCGTGAAGAGGGCACGACAAAGCCTATTCCCCCTCAGGAAACAATTTTTTTTTGGCATGGGTCCTCAGATCCTCAAAAGGTTCTACAGCTGCAACACCGAGAGCATCCTGACTTGTTACATCACTGCCTGGTACGGCAACTGCTCGGCCTCCGACCGCAAAGCCAACATCTCCTTTGGCCGACTTTCCTTCCAGTTGTCTGCTGCCAATGACTGGAACGAATTGCAAAAATCACTGAAGTTGGAGACATATCTCCCTCACTAACTTTAAGCATCAGCTGTCAGAGCAGCTTACCGATCGCTGCAGCTGTACACAGCTCATCTGTAAACATCCCATCCAACCAACTACCTACCTCATCCCCATATTTGTTTTTGTTTTTCTGCTCTTTTGCACACCAGTATTTCTACTTGCACATCCTCATCTGTACATCTATCACTCCAGTGTTAATTGCTAAATTGTAATTACTTCGCCACTATGGCCTATTTATTGCCTTACCTCCTTACTTCATTTCCACACACTGTATACAGATTTTTCTATTGTGTTATTGACTGTATGTTTGTTAATCCCATGTGTAACTATGTGCTATTGTTTTTGTCGCACTGCTTTGCTTTATCTTGGCCAGGTCGCAGTTGTAAATGAGAACTTGTTCTCAACTGTCCTACCTGGTTAAATAAAGGTGAAATAAAAAAAATTAAGTACATCACTTGGGGCTAAGCTGCCTGCCATCCAGGATCTCTACACCAGGCGGTGTCAGAGGAAGGCCCTAATAATTGTCAAAGACCCCAGCCCCCCTAGTCATAGACTGTTCTCTCTACTACCGCATGGCAAGCGGTACCGGAGCACCAAGTCTAGGACTAAAAGGCTTCTCAACAGTTTTTATCCCCAAGGCATAAGACTGGCAACCTGGACTATTTACATTGTGTGCCCCCCAACCCCTCTTTTATGCTGCTGCTACTCTGTTTATCATACATGCATAGTCACTTTAACTATACATTCATGTACATACTACCTCAATTAGCCCGACTAATCGGTGCCCCCGCACATTGGCTACCCGGACTGTCTGCATTGTGTCCCGCCACCCACCACCCCCTCCTTTACGCTGCTGCTACTCTCTGTTTATGATATATGCATAGTCACTTTAACCATACCTACATGTACATACCACCTCAATCAGCCCGACTAATCGGTGCCTGCATATAGCCTCGCTACTGTTATAGCCTCACTACTGTTGTTTTTATTTCTTTACTTATCTATTGTTCACCTAATACCTTTTTTTTACTTAAAAATTGCACTGTTGGTTAGAGCCTGTAAGTAAGCATTTCACTGTAATGTCTACACCTTTTGTATTCGACGCACATGACTAATAAACTTTGATTTGATGGTTAAGTGTGCCTTGAAAATCGAAATAAATCACAGTGTCACCAGCAAAGCACTATCACACCTCCTCCTCCATGCTTCATGGTGGGAACCACACATGCGGAGATCATCCATTTACCTACTCTGCATCTCACAAAGACAAGGCGGTTGGAACCAAAAATCTCAAATGTGGACTCATCAGACCAAAGAACAGATTTCCACCGGTCTAATGTCCATTGCTCGTGTTTCTTGGACCAAGCAAGTCTCTGCTTCTTGTTGGTGTACTTTAATAGTGGTTTCTTTGCAGCAATTCAACCATGAAGGCCTGATTCGTGCAGTCTCCTCTGAACAGTTGATTGTGAGATGTGTCTGTTACATGAACTCAGTGAAGCATTTATTTCGGCTGAAATTTCTGAGGCTGGTAACTCTAATGAACTTTTTCTCTGCAGCAGAGGTAACTCTTCGTCTTCCTTACTTGTGGCGGTCCTTATGAGAGCCAGTTTCATCAAAGCGCTTGATGGTTTTTGCAACTGCAAACTTTCTGAAGTTCGCTTGGTAAGTCACTGGTAAGTGTAATATTGGTATCACTGCGTGGTGGAGGGATACATCCGAGGTGAGGATTTACAGATTCACTCCCGTGTACACCTGTGTCGTGGCTGGGGTCCGCCCCTATATATAGACCCCATGGTCATGGCACAGATGTGAGCTGTAACCTTAATAAAGTCTAACACAACAAACTCATGTCGGGACAGGAAAATAGAGTAACCAACCCATGCCTGTTTTGATAAAAATAATAGGGCACCTAGACCCTGGGGACGCCTTGCTTGACCAGACCCTCCTTCCTTGCTCCTGGTCTGCCCTGCCTCTTCCACCAACTAATTTGCTTTTATGGACAGAAAAGAGCAGAAGCTCTGAGCTGTCCGATCATGCACATTGTCTACTGTCGGCACAGAAGTTCATCAACAGAGCCACACATAATCATTCATTGAAGGAAACTGTGAGACAGGCACCCATGTTGAAACTGACATAAAAAATAAACATAATCATGCAAGACTGACTTAAAATACACAGTTTATTTTCCATAAGCATAAAAAAAATAAAAATACAAAAGGTACAAAAATCTGTGTTAATAAAAGTGTGTATATATATGTGGATGCATTCCTTTGCCCCCCTTCTCCCCCCGCACAGCTGTGAGCTGTACTTTTTATAAAGTTGGTTTTAAACACAATAAACTCATGTCGGGAAAGGAAAATAGATAAACTAATCTATGCCTGTTCTGATAAAATCTTAGTGCATTTAGACACCGGGGATGCCTTGCTTGACAACACGCTCCTTGCCTGCCCTGCCTCTTCCACCAATCCATTTGTTTTTATGGACAGAAAAGAGCAGAAGCTCTGAGCTGTCCGATCAGGCCCATTGTCTATTGGCAAACACACGTTCTCTTTCATTTTCTCGGCGGACGTCCATATGATTTGAGGTACAAACTTTCTGAAGTTCGCTTGGTAAGTGTAATATCTTGCGTGGAAGTATACTCACTGGCTGTTTGCAGCCTGGAGCACCTGGCCAGCCCCTCCTCTTGAGTGCCTCACTCACTGCGCGCTGTTGATCTGCGTCTTCCGCCCGTGGTTTGTTGTACTTGTTTTTCGTTAGCGTTACATCCATTAGTATGGTGGCTCTTGCTGCCACAAACTGTAATTTACTTTACACAACTTGCCGACTGGCTTGTTCTATGTCTGTGTTGTGAATTGCTTTAACATGCTGTTCACCGCGCCACGTTTTATAAATTGCTCTTTCCCCTAGTGTAAGAGTATCACGGTGGGCTTTCCACTACGTTGAGACATTAACTTTGGAGTTCCTTAGCGGAGTTACTCCATATGGTGCTGTTTTACTGCTTGGATATTAAACCGACTAGGTAATATTGCAGTTGGCTTAAAACAAATAAATCAAATCCATTACCTGGTTGCTGTTTTTTTGTCTGCCTGTTTTTCTCATAGGGTCCTTCCCCTGTGTTTGCAGAGGTACTGGGTAATTTATTCCTCCAAGCGGGTCACGACATAGGGCGTCAGACCCCTGCTTTGTGGCCTTTTTGGCTTGGCTGAGCTTATGGCTTCCCTTTGTGACAGGTGTGATGGTGGAATCCCCCCGGGGATCCGCATATCTTGTGTATGCACTGCCTGGGTTTGAGCCATGCGGAGAGGACCGTGGAGCACCCTACTGGATGCCTGTTTTGTGTGGTGTTCTCAGAATTCCTGCACCTGGCACGATTGGAGGCCATGCGCGAGTGGGTCGGCCAGGCTCAGGCTCGGGCTCAGGCTGGGGACTAGCTCCCTACCTCAGAAGTGGTACGGCAGCGAGTGGTTAGTCCCTCTACTGGGCCCAGTACCCCGCCCAGGAAGCGTGGCCGCAGGCAGAGCCCATCTGCTGTCAGTCCTGGACGGGAGCATGAGTCGGCTGCTGGGACCACCTTAAACGGAGGGCGCATGCCCTGCGTCAGGAGATTGATAGCTTCGATGGCAATGACAGCTGTTCCCCGTTGGCCAGTGATAGGCTGTTCCTGGGGGACGATGCTGGCACTGTTCACCACCGTGAGCGGGGCTACCAGGCTGACAGGCCATCAGCAGCCGCCAGCGGGGCTTCATCGCCCCCAGCGGCTCGAGAGGCTATGAGGAGCCTACTCACTTGGGTAGCCACTGCACTGGACATCAACTGGTGGACAGTGATGACTCTCCATCTGTCCCCATCTCTGCTGAGTTCTGCAAGGCATTGCAGGTTAGCTGGACCTCTGCCACGGCAGACCCCCAGAGTCTTTGATGCGGACTTGAAAGTCACATATGGGTCCCTCTGCTCTCTTGGCCGCCTTACCAACGCAGCCATGCTGCTGCAGGCCTACCTGCAGACTCTCGGCTGCAGGAAGAAACATAAGAGCTCCGCCGGAAAGTGATGGAGGTGTCTCGCCTGCTTTCCCTGCTCCAGAGGGATGTGGCCCACGCCAACGGACAGGCCATGGGGCAGGTGGTTACCTCCCGGCGCCATCTCTGGCTGGCCCAATCCCGTCTGCTCTCCAGAGCACATTTGCCACTCACCATATCACCCCAGGGCTGACGTTTGGCCATGGGGTTGATAACATTCTAGAGCAGACGATGAAGTTCGTAGGGACCGGAAGACCCTAATACGGTTCATGCCGCCTCCTAAGGCCCCCAGTCAAAGGCAGACGGACCATCGCCACCCACCTGTACCAGAACTACAGAGGTGTCCCTTTCCTGCCCCATCGCCTCATGCTAAGGGACGACAGCGTGGAGGGTTTTTCTGTGTTTTTCCCACACAGGTCTTCCCCGGTTTTTGCAGAGGTACTGGGTAATTTATCCCTTACCGGGTTCCTAATCCTCCAAGCGGGTCACGACAAACTCTCCCATGGCCTTGTTGGCTTGGCTGAGCTTATGGCTTCCCTTTGTGACAGGTGTGATGGTGTCAACCGTCACCGCTATAGGGACGTGCCAGGGAGACCCAGGTGCTCGGGGTGCCAGAGGAGAGACACCCTTCTCTGGCCTCTTCTCCCGGTCTAAAGGTGGGAGGAGGGTGTGGAGTCCCCCTGGGTGATGTCCACAATGCTCGAGGCGTACCGACTGCAATTCCAGTGCCAGCCCCCATCTTTCAGGGGCCTTCGTGTCACCACGGTGGCCGACCCCCTGAAGAAAACACTGCGGATGGAGATCTCAGAGACATCAGAACGGCTAGGTGGATTCTGGACCTCCGCAACCTCAATGGGTACTTGAAGGTACTGAGGTTCCTACAGTACCTGCAGTCTCGCTTGGATGAGGAGTCCTGGGGGCTGGGCTATCAAGCAGAGGCTCTCACTGAATCATGGACACGATTATGACAGCATACCGCCTGGCTGGGATCTGTGGTGCCACATTCAACGAGGTGTGGCTACGTCCTGGGCTCTACTGAGAGGTGTCCCTCGCTGATATCTGTGCTACGGCCAGCTGGGCTTCCTCTTGCACCTTTTGCTAGGTACTATCAGGTAATGTGGCACCTCCCTCTGCGGTTGGTTCAGCGGTCCTGGGCGTCGCCTCCCCTTCCGGGGACTGTGCCGGGACCCCCCTTCCACATTGACGGGCTCTGGGACTTCGCCGCTGGCCGGCCAGGTCCCTCTAGCACTGACTAAATCTGGTACGGGTATTCCGATATGGGAATGATCCAATATAGTGAAACATAATGAAGCTTACGTATGAAACCACAGTTTTGGGAGCTATATGGATCACTCCAATCCTCTACGGTGCTAGAGGCGCCTCAAATTATGTAGAGAACGTGTGTCGTGGAAATGGGGTCTATATATAGGGGAGGACCCCAGCCATGACACAGGTGTACACAGGAGTGAATCTGTAAATCCTCACCTCGGATGTATCCCTCCGCCGCAGAGTGATACCAATATATTGGGAGTGATCCATTTAGCTCACATAACCTCTGTTCTGTTTTGCTCTAGGACACACACACACACGTCTCCTGAATGGAAGTACATGGAGATATATTAGGCACTAAAAAAAGGGGATAAATACATGTAAAATAAATTAAAGTTCCCTGATCTCAGATATAGGACAAGCGCTTCAGAACAAACTTTGTTCAAAAGCAAAATGGTTTGTCAAAATGTTACAATTATTCCTACAGGAGTAGGAGTTAATGATTAAACCTGTATTCCTCTGGGAAAAAGGAAATGTTATTTCATTATCTCAGATCAAGGACAACATTTATTTGCACCAACTTGGCCCTTTCACGCTGTACTTGCAACATTTGCAGGACATTACTTTGATCCAGAGCTGTCAAGGCTTTGATTGGGGTGTCAATTTTGCAAACGAGGACTTAAAACAAGCTAGAATGATACTTGTGGAATTAAATTTTATTTTACGAGTTACACAAAGCAGTGATTTACATCTGATGGTGTATACAAGTCAGAAAGAGAGACAGGGATGTCTAGTAGGGTTCTAATAAAACCACAATTCTCAATCGTTGGAGCAGAGATAATATGGCACTCACAAGTACAGCATCATAGGAAAGGTAAAGCAGACAGTCTGAAAAATGTAAATGCTTAATGTCAAGAATTCTCTCACCAATAAATCACATGTCATCCTACCAAGCATTCTCTCACATCAATCATGTTTTGTTCTCTCCAACCCCAGTGAGAAACTGTGTATATATATAGAATAAAGTGTGGATGTGTTTCTCTGAACGGCTCAATGCCGTTCTTCCCTGGTCCTCTTCGTGGCCTCTAACGGAACTGCAGGGGGCTGACACGCAGACCAATCACATCTTTTCCGATCTCCGTCACCTTTGAAATAAGGTTAAAGGTCAGAGATATCACTGGGAAGACTGTCTAAACTCTTAAGACTGACAAAGCAATTAATACAAGCGGGACACTTCTAAAAAGGAGGGGCTTTGTGTACATAACACAGTACAGCAGTTCTCTTGACTGACCTGTGTGACCCTGCAGACCTGGCCTTTGTAGGGGGGGCAGTAGCAGGCCCCAGACAGAGGGCACTTCTCCACGGGGCGTCCACGGTATAGGGGCGTGTAGGAGGCAGCGCACAGGTCAAATGGATTGTGGGGGTCGTAGTTCAGCTGGTGAGCATCTGTCAGCGTCTTCTCGCATGCTGCCAAGATCTTGCGTGTCTAAAAGACAGCGATAGAGATGGAAAAAGAGTGACAATATGGAAATGTACATTTACATACAGACAAACAGTTAGACTGTTACCTGCTGTGCCACCTCTGGTTTGGGCCCTAGTTCAAGCAAGCGACGGGCAAAACTGGCGGCTGTCTTGAAGTTCTTCAGTTTGAAGAACAGATTTAGTGCCGTACGTAAGACCAAGACCATGTGGACTGGCTGGAGACTGCAGTGGGTGAAGTAAGCTGCCATCTGAAAATATCAAACAATCAAATACAATAATTAAAAGACTACTGGGTAGTAAGCTCTTATGATTAGGGACTTAACGGTTGAGATGGGAAGTAAAGAAACAATTACAATACCTCACACAGCCTCTTCTGCTGGTCCAATGTGTCTTTAGGCAACTTCTTCCTTTCTGTTTCCATGGTGAGGCCAACAATGTATTCTCTGCAGATTGTGATCAGTTGCTGAGCCTAAGAGAGACAGTAACCTCAATCAGGTAACCACCACCAACTACCATCCGGCCCACACTTGATTAACCGCAGTAAATAACATTGACCACACTGAAATCATTTCACTCTAAACAAGTCTGCGTACCTCTGCGATCTCTTGCTTGTTGTCGACCACCAGCAGTGGCACAGACAGCAGGATGGCGCGGAAGCGTTCAACGGCCTCCTCGAAGCGGCCGGCAGTGGTGAGCTGGTAACACTGCTGCAGGCGGGCGATGAGGTCAGAAAGACGAAGACCCACGGCAGGCAGCCCCTGCTTGGCCCCACAGTCCTTCCAGTTCCTCTGGGGGTTGCCACGCAGGCAGGGTAGAGAAGGCAGGCCCAGGTAGCAGGTCCGCCCGCGGGACAGAGTCTGCATGAACAGCTGCTTATAGGGCCCCGAACTGCACCACCCCAACCTGGTCATGGAGCAACTGAAAAGTAGAGGAAGAGAGACTTTAGTATAAAGTATAAACCTGTATAAAATGTGTGTGTGTGTGTGTGTAAGCTTACCCTCATGGCGGTCTCAAAGGAGCCAGCCAGGACATGGTCCACAGGGAGCTGGGAGTTGTTGCACCACAGCTGGGTGGGGCTCATGCCCTTAGTGGGCGGGACAAAGAAACCATCTTCAGCCCCTCCTCCGACACCAACTGACAACTCCTAGTGGTAGAGAAAATAAACGTTCTCAAACTGACATGTCATCATTCCTGCTATGATTTGCATTCCTTAAGCCAAATTGTCAAGCGATAACTGATGTCAAAGAGGAGAGAATCATCTCACCAGCTCTGGAGGAAGGTCCAGATCTTCCTCCACCTCCCAACCTCCCCCTTCCTCCTTAGCTGCACCTCCTTCCTCTCCTAATCCATCCTGGGCATCCATGAAGCCATCTGATGGAAACAGAGACGAGAAATTAGATGAACATAGAAAGAGATGGAGTAACAGGCAGGGTCCATCAGATGTTGTCTCTACTTTCTGACTGACTCACCCTCCTCCAGCTGAAGCTCTGCGTCCTCTCCCCAGCCCTCTCCTCCTGGGGCATCAACATCCATGTCTGCAGCCATCTGACCAGCCTTCCCTTAATCACACACACACACACAACAAAAAAACACTAACATCTCTACGCAATAAATACTCTGACCACTTCCCACTCCAACATAAACGTAAAAACATTTTCAACTCAATACACGCCATGCTGACATGGCACATTACATCACCTCTAAACTCAAATGAGTGCATGGCATGTCAGGGCTGGGGACTCACTCACCTTTGGCTGCAATGGCTCCCTCGAAGAAGCCCTTGGACACAGTGAGCAGGGGCCAGTTGGTATCCAGGGGGTTGATAGGAGGAGGTGGCTGCATCAGCTGGGCATTGAGGTCCACCTCAGGGACAGTCTCCTTCTCCAGGTCAAATGTCTCTTTCAGGGCTTCTGCCTCCTCGTCCATCCCGTGGGTAGCAGCAGTCAGATATGCCAGTGACTCTACATATGGAAGACAGACAAGTAGTTTAGACCAAAAGCACCAGAAACAAAAGTCTTGTGTCAGAAATGTTGAGGGAGTGGGAGAGAGAGAGATTGAGGTGTGTGTGTGTGAATTAAGGGGGACTCACTCTGGCCACAGTTCTTTAGGATGCGAACTCTCTCGCTGACGTCGCCCAGATACAGAGCACCCTGGTAGTGTCCACTCATGTCCTTCCTGATCTCAGCTGCAACACAAGACAGACGTCAGTAATACAACTCTGACAAACACAGACACACAGTCAGTCAAACAAAAGACAAAAATAACAAAATAATCTCTTACCGATCTTCATCATCTTGCGGAGCTTGGCCAGGTTGCCAGTGATTAGGTAGAGGAAGGTGAGCTTGTCGAAGTTCTTGGTCCTCTGGTAGCACATCTCCACGACCTGGTGGTGACCCTGCAGCAGCGCCGCCTCGCCCAGCCGCTCCCAGCAGCCCCTCTCATCCAGAGCCTTGGCAGCCTCTAACGCCACCTACAGACATGAAGGAAAAATTACATCACACAGTGTTTCACAATGATGATCTCAAGAGGTTCCACATGAAACCTGGGGTCTCAAACTCACTTCAATGTTGCCACACTCCAGAGCCAGACTGAAGCGGGTCTTCTCATCCTTGACAAAGTGCAGGGCTACCTCAGGGTAACCCTTCTTCTGCAGGTAGGCGATAATGGACTGGCCAACCAGCTTAGCGTTACGCACCATGTGCAGCACCTGGAGGAGACAAAGGTCAGGGGTCACAAAGTCAGTCTAAAAGAAAAAAGGAGATGACCATGTTAACTCTAGGAGCACTGAATTGCATCGTTCTCACTTCTTCATATTTGCGGTTGACCAGGGCCAGTTTGAAGCGGTACTCCGTGGGGTCAATGGTCAGCACTCGGGGCCTGCACTCACGGTCAAGACAGTAGACGCTGTTGCCTCTGACCCGGGTTACGTAGATGGGCAGGTCCAGAGTCCGGATAATACCGTGATCACTACAGACAGAGTAGAGTGTGATTAGAAAAGTTGGATACTCCTCTCGTCTCTCAAACGCATCACTGAAGGAGTAAACAGCTTTCATATTCCAGTATGTTCATAAATTGACGAAGGACTAGGAAGGGAATTAATAAATATACTGTACTTCGAATATACTCTGAATAAAGTGTGCATTAGTGGCGTCTTGTGCATTACCCTGAGGTGAGGGCGTATTTGATGTGGTTAGATGTGGTGTAAATGAAGACTCCACTCTCGTCCCAGGCTCCACTCTTCACACGGATGTTCTCATGGATGTTGCACAGACTCTCCAGCTTCCTGTTGCAGATCATAATGGCTGTAGAGGAAAGCAGAGATTAATCAACAAATTTCATACCAGGTAAATCTGGGGTACTAGAGAGCGAGTGAACAGCTAAAAAGGGTGTAAATCTAGGATAGGTTGTTGACAACAGCTATAGAGAATGAATCGTGATAAGTTTAAAAACAGCAAGCGGTTCCAAAACCTCGGCAGCAAAGCTGTAGAGAAAGTAGGACAGATAAGAGTAATCCTGATATAGATCTGAGTGTGTACAGTACGTACCGTGTTTAGCCAGCAGGGCCACGTGGCTGGTGTCAGCACTCCACACCACATACTTGACCTTGGCGATCTTCACGGTGGCCAGCGAGCGTTTCTGCTGCACGTCGAAGAGGGTGACCCCATCTGCATCGCGCAGCAGCAGAGAGCCTGTCCCAGCGTAAAATATCTCCTCACAGCTGGGCACCTGCACCTTCTTCACAATCTCATTCTTCAGGTTCTTGATCAGCAGCTGGAGGGAGAGCAGGGTTCACCATCATTATTATAGTCATCCTCTGACCACTCAAATGTACCATACCCATATTTAGAATAACTACAGCCATTGGCCCAGTAATTACAAATACAATTTAATAAACGTGCACACACACACACTTACAGAATGCATGCGGTCCAGAACAGCAAACCTGTTCCTTGCGACCCAGACTGCGGTCAGGCCAGAGGACCTCTTCCCCTCAGGAGCTGCAGGAGGGGGAGAAAGAATGAACATGAGTTTACATAATCTAAAAAAACAGATATGAAACTGGAATTCCATTAACACTTCACAGATGCTGTCTCGCTATACGAGATAATAAGGGTGCAGCTTTACCATCTGGGTTCTGAGAGTCGCTCTCTTTGGGAATGGCGTACAGGTCATAGGTGCTGTTCTCCAGGTTGGTTGCCCTCTGCAAGAGCAAGAGACACAGCATTACATTTTCAACAACTAAAGAAACTGTGTCTAAATTGAGTGTGTGTGTGTACTGTATAACCTATTATGTGCATGCACTTCTTTTTAAGAGCGAGACTCACAGTGCAGAGCAGGACAGCATTCTCTGCAGGGTTGTAAGACATGCTGAACACTGGGAACTTTGACCCACTGGTAGAAAAACAGAACGTGGTTAGATTCCACATAATGACAAAACCAGCTGACCTCTCGAATTCTTTTACAAAATGGCAAGCAGTCAGTCTCATTCTTCAGAATTCAGTTAAAGGACAATAAAGACTTTACAGTATTATTTGAGCATGCATACGCACACACACCTGCGCAGCTGCATGACAGCGGTGTCCTTGCTGCTGTTAAAGTCGAGCTGGCGCAGGAAGCGGTCCTTGACGTAGTAGAGCATGTTGCCGTACACAGCATAGGCCGGACGCTCACGCTCCAGCTTAAACACCAGCATACCACTGTCATGACCTGGAGGACAAACAGCCTGGTTACACACTCCACTTCTAATTAACAAATGCCCTCAACACAGGGTCACTGAAAGACAGTGAAATGAAGTGCAGCAATATTCAGTATGTGTGCTCATCTGCATATGAGGTGGGTCAAGATTCAAGACTACCAGCTCCACCCGCCTTACAATGTAATCTACTTTGAGCACATAAAAAAAAGCCCCATAACGTTATCATTATGTGTAAGTCACTTACCAGCAGCAAATAGATTGAGGTTGGGGTGAGCCCCCAGCACCCAGAAGCGGTCGTGGTCCCTGCGGAAGGTCTGGACACCGGTCCTTTTGGACATGTCCCACACACGGATACTCTTGTCCTCAGAGTTGGACAGGATGAGCTCCTGGCGGGGGTGGAAGACAGCACAGGACACGTTGTTGTAGTGGCCCCTGCAGGTGTCGAGTTCCCATGCCTTGGACTCTGGGGAGGGGGAGAAAGTAAGACAATCAAGTTAAAAAAATTGCTAGGATCTAGGGAAAAAATAAAATCAGTAACCAAGCATGTTGGTTTAACATACCACTGTATCTTTATTTTTTTTAAATTATCTGGAGTTCATAAACACGTACAGTTGAAGTCGGAGGTTTACATACACCTTAGCCAAATACATTTAAACTCAGTTTTTCACAATTCCTGACATTTAATCCTACTAAATATTCCCTGTTTTAGGTCAGTTAGGATCACCACTTAATTTTAAGAATGAGAAATAATAGTAGAGAGAATGATTTATTTCAGCTTTTATTTCTTTCATCACATTCCCAGTGGGTCAGAAGTTTACATACACTCAATTAGTATTTGGTAGCATTGCCTTTAAATTGTTTAACTTGGGTCAAACGGTTCAGGTAGCCTTTAACAAGCTTCCCACAATAAGTTGGGTGAATTTTGGCCCATTCCTCCTGACAGAGCTGGTGTAACTGAGTCAGGTTTGTAAGCCTCCTTGCTCGCACACACTTTTTCAGTTCTGCCCACAAATTTTCTATGGGATGGAGGTCAGTGCTTTGTGATGGCCACTCCAATACCTTGACTTTGTTGTCCTTAAGCCATTTTGCAGCAACTTTGGAAGTATTCTTGGGGTCATTGTCCATTTGGAAGACCCAAGCTTTAACTTCCTGACTGATGTCTTGAGATGTTGCTTCAATATATCCACATAATTTCCCCTCCTCATGGTGCCATCTATTTTGTGGAGTGCACCAGTCCCTCCTGCAGCAAAGCACCTCCACAACATGATGCTGCCACCCCCGTGTTTCATGGTTGGGATGGTGTTCTTTGGCTTGCAAGCATCCCCCTTTTTCCTCCAAACATAATGGTCATTATGGCCAAACAGTTCTATTTTTGTTTCATCAGACCAGAGGACATTTCTCCCAAAAGTACGATCTTTGTCCCCATGTGAAGTTGCAAACCGCAGTCTGTCTTTTTTTAATGGCGGTTTTGGAGCAGTGGCTTCTTCCTTGCTGAGCAGCCTTTCAGGTTGTCGATATATGACTTTTTTTTACTGCGGATATAGATACTTTTGGACCTGTTTCCTCCAGCATCTTCACAAGGTCTTTTGCTGTTTTTCTGGGATTGATTTTCACTTTTCAATAGTAAAGAGCACTAAATTTTATATATCAGGCTTTTAAAATTCAATATTGGTGCACAATTCCTACAGAAAATATCAAATGGACTAATTTCCCGGAACGACCCATTCTACTCACCGTTCATCCTCCAGATCTTGACCTGCCGGTCGTCAGCCCCTGAGACGATGAGGGGCATAGTGGGATGGAAGGCAGCCCAGTTGACCCCGCGGTCGTGACCCTGCAGGGAGAGAGGGAAACTCACATGGCTCACAACTGGCCCTCATGTGGCCCAGACTTTTTCTTAGTAAGCACCAACTCCTGGGCCTACCAATAACATTACTATTAATTTCAATGATCTGCTCAGTGCTCACACCACTCTCCTTATATAGGATCTTTGCCTATAGCATTTCTGAAGTACAACTAAAGTACCATCAATAGACATCAATGTCTTACAGAGAGATTCAAAACAGACTCTTACCTCGAGCACGTGTTTGACAACGGCATCGGATGCTCCGAACAGATCGACACCAGAGATGCCTCGCACATCAGTTTCCACGGCACCGGGAGAGAGGTTCTTCTTCCTCAGACCTGGAACCAACATGCATAGCACCACGCACAAGGGGAATCCATATATGTGTTACACAGCGGCGCCCAGATACAGGTCAGGGAGAAAGGAGACGGAACATGACACAGTCTAAAATTAGATACCATCAACAAGAGGGAAAGATAGTTCTCTGATCAGTAATTCAACAGCTACGTTTGTGTGTTAGTATGAAAACACACACACGCTGAAGAGCAACGACACAACCGGTGTTCTCGGTGTGGTCCTAACTCGAGTACAAGAGGAACACTATCACCATATTCAGCACATCAAACAGTCATTGAGTTGATTGGGTTAATTACATAAACACCACAAAGAGCAGCACAGTTCTCCTGTCATTGGATTAATCTAGGGCTGACCTCAATTATTCGACTGGTCGATAGGCTGTTGGTTGACCAAATTCTTTAAAAAGTTGAATGCTAGACTAATCCATCGCGAATAATCCATTGCGGAGCCACGTACAACTTCAGTGTGAATTGTTTGCTACGCTCTGTCAATTCCCCATTAATACAGTACCAGTCAAAGGTTTGGACACATACTCATTCAAGGGTTTTTCTTTACTATATTGTAGAATAATAGTGAAGGCATCAAAACTATAAAATAACACATGGAATCATGTAGTAACCAAAAATGTGAAACAAATCAGATTTTATATGAGATTCTTCAAAGTAGCCACCGTTTGCCTTGACAGCTTTGCACACACTTGGCATTCTCTCAACCCCCTTCACCTGGAATGCTTTTCCAACAGTCTTGAAGGAGTTCCCACATATGCTGAGCACTTGTTGGCTGCTTTTCCTTCACTCTGCGGTCCTACTCATCCCAAACTCTCTCAATAGGGTTGAGGCTGGGTGATTGTGGAGGCCAGGCCATCTGATGCAGCACGACATCACTCTCCTTCTTGGTCAAATAGCCCTTGCACAGTCTGGAGGTGTGTTGAGTCATTGTCCTGTTGAAAAACAAATGATCATCCCATCTGGCTTGCGCTTAGTGGGACTGAATATTGCTGCAGAATGCACACAGCGTCACCAGCAAAGCACCCCCACACCACCTCCTCCATGCTTCAAGGTGGGAACCACATATGCAGAGATCATCCGTTTACCTACTCTGTTACTCACAAAGACACAGCAATTGGAACCAAAAATCGCAAATTTGGACTCATCAGACCACAGGACAGATTTCCACCGGTCTAATGTCCATTGCTCGTGTTACTTGGCTCAAGCAAGTCTCTAATTAGTGTCCTTTAGGAGTGGTTTCTTTGTAGCAATTCAACCATGAAGACCTAATTCCGCAGTCTCCTCTGAACAGTTGATGTTGAGATGCTTCAGAGTTCAAGTAACGCGACATTTATTTGGGCTGCAATTTCCGAGGCTGGTAACTCTAATGAACTTGTTCTCTGAAGCAGAGGTAACTCTTGGTCTTCCTTCCCTGTCGCAGTCCTCATGAGAGACAGTTTTATGCTTGATGGTTTTTGCGACTGCACTTGAAGAAACTTTCAAAGTTCTTGACATTTTCTGGATTGACTGACCTTCATGCCTTAAAAGTAATGGACTGTCGTTTCTCTTTGCTTATTTGAGCTGTTCTTGCCATAATATAGACTTGGCCTTTTATTGTCCCCGGCACAAGGTGCACCTGTAATGATCATGCCGTTTAATCAGCTTCTTGATATGCCACACTTGTCAGGTGGATGGATTATCTTGGTAAAGGAGAAATGTTCACTAACAGGGATGTAAACAAATGTGTGCACAAAATGAGAGAAATAAGCTATTTGTGCATATGCAACATTTCTGGGATCTTTTATTTCAGCCCATGAAACCAACCCTTTACATGTTGCGTTTACATGTTTTGTTTTCAGTGTAAATGTGCCCATTTGGGGATCTGATAATATTTCTGATTGGCTTAATGCACCACCACTTTCTTATCCCTACTAATGAGCTGTGGAGCTCAAAATAATGTTGTTTTCTTCACATCAAACAGCAAGCAAACAAAGTCTGTTTTTTCATCCATTGAGAATGACAATAGTTCCTCAATGTATTTTTTTAATTTTTTCCAGCGCTCTCCCTTTCGATAACCACTCAGCGTGAAAGGGAAAAATGTCATGCTCTGATCCAGTGGAAACGTCATAAAATTGCCTACCTGACTTCTTATCCCTTGCACAAATAGCCTACAACTGGCCCAGAATATGATATACAATGTTGCAAGGAGTTTCCGGCTGGACCCAAGTTATGATGATATGTTTCAAGTTAGTTGCAGATAGGCCATGCGTAGCCAGTGATTTGTAGGATATTTATTTTTATCCAGATATTTTCATCATGAAATGTTTGTTGGCTTTATTGTCTATTTTTACATAGTTGGCAATGAAAATAGAAGTTACTGTTTAGGTTTGTCATTGAGATTTGGATAGCATTTTGATTAACCACATGACAAAGACAAATGTGCATTTGAAAACCATAACTGGCACACAGATCGGTAGAAATTGTAAGAAATTGGCATTCTACATGAAAAAGTTTACAGACTCCTCGTGTAGCCTATTACCAGCAACTTCAGGAGGGTAACGGCAGAATCTGCAAAAGCCAGTATGAGCGGGAGGATGGTCGAGTCATTTGTGTCTTATTTTAGCGAACAGTGAGCTTAACGCATCAGACAAGCTCAATGCATATTTAGTTGATTTTTTAAAAAACACATAGGGTGTCTATATATGGAAAAATACATGTTTAAAAATACCACAATTGGTCGAAAGAACAGACAACTTTTGGTCGACCAATACTTTTTTTTTTTTTCCCAGTCGGGGACAGCCCTAAATTAATCAAATCACAAAGAGATGACACCCAGGACTCGAGTCAGAACACACACTTATTCTAGAGAGAACAGTCTGCTTCAGTGTCTCCAGCCCAGAGAAATCACGTGAACAGATAACCCAACAGGATCAAGAAGAGGATTCATGAAGGAGAACTGCACTAGGAACCCATGGGCAGGTGTGGATGTTTCCTGGGGGAGCATGGGGACAGATGACAAGCGGAAGTGGGAAGAGGTGGATTTGACCGATGGGCTGGTGAAGGTGGTGGTCGGGGTTGTAAAGTGGTGCTCTGATGGGGCATTGAATGTCAGGAGGGTGAGTAGTATTTTGGAGTCCATGCTTGGGTTAGATACTGCTACAAACAAAACATCTTACTGCTGCTGTGAGGTTTCTGTCATGCCAAGTGTTCATGCTTCCTGACCAACAAGATTATCATGTACCAGTCAAAGTAATCTAAAGCAGGGATGTTATGGCTACTTACAGTATTCCTGACTGTGCCATGGACACATTGTGCGCTGCACAGATCAAGCATTAAATCGCACATGTTTATTACTTATTATAAACTGGGTGGTTCGAGCCCTGAATGCTGATTGATACAGTAAACCACGGCTGTCAGCCAGACCATATACCACAGGTATGACAAAACATATTTTTACAGCACTAATTACGTTGGTAACCAGGTTATAATGGCATTAAGGCACCTCTGGGGTTTGTGGTATATGCAGTTTGTGGTATATCCAATATACAGCTATGGGCAGTATCCAGGCACTCTGCGTTGCGCATAAGAACCCTTTACTGCAGTATATTGATTGTATACCACACCCCCTCGGGCCTTATCGCTTAATTAGTATGTTTGTGAGGTATGTGTTCTTATCAATGTGAGCAGTTAGTTGTGAGTGGTAGCACAGAGCTGATGGCTAATACAGTTTACTTGGGGTATTTGAGGGGTGAAATTGTGATGGCCAACAGCCTGGCAACAGGATTACGTGTAGTGTGTGTTGAGAATGAGGTAGGACACTTAAGACCTAAAATGTGTCAGTGAATGAGAAGAGTGAAAGAAAAACAGGCAAGAAACACCAAAGAAAAGTAGATATTAAAACATGCAGAAGCACAGAAACACCTCTCCCTTATTCTCGCTCTCCGTACTTCTCACATCTAGTGTTACCTTTCTTACCTCATTTAACCACCTCCACAAATCTTCAGTGAAAGGTCTTTAGTTATGTACATAACTAGGCTCCCTTCATCAGTTTTCCCTACTCTAAAACTATAATTCTCACTCTATTCAACTGTCCATCTCAACTAAGGAGAGGTGTTTCTGCAAAAAGCCCACAGATTAATTCTCTACAAGGAAGAGAGGAAAGAGGGGTTAAGACGTGTCTCTGCCTTCCACCCAGCCCCATCCCCAAACCTCACCGCCCACCCTCAACCCTGAGTCCCATCCCCACGCCCTCACCGGAGATATCCCACACGCGCACAGTCTGGTCCAGGCTGGCCGACACCACTAGGTCCTCAGAGGGGTGGAACTGAGCACACATCACATAGTGATTATGCCCTGTCAGGACACTGCAGGACAGAAACACAGAAATGACATCAGAACTTACAATTAGAAAAACAATAGACACATACAAGTGTTTCAGTGAGGTACCAACACTTGGCTCAGGGACTGACTTACCAGACACAGGTCCTGGACTGCCAGTTCCAGATACGGATAGTCTGGTCATCTGAGGCACTCAAAATCCATGGATACTCCTGGAGAAAGGAAAGGAATGAGTTTCAGAATGCATTATTAGGCCTATATGGAATACTATGCCAGAACATGAAACTATGGGATAAACATGACATTTAAAAGGTTGGGTCTTCATGTAAGTGAGAACAGAATGGATGTAGGCTAGCCATTTTGAGAGTGAAAGAAGGACTCACATGATGGAAGAAGGTGGTGCGGATGTAGTCCAGGTGTCCAAGAAGAGTGAAGAGGCAACGCCGCAGCTTGTAGTTCCACACCTGGTAAAGGGAGATAAATAGTAAATGGCGCAGTGACGACATTATCACAGTTTTCCAGTATGTTTTAGAATGTATTCTCTGCAATGAAAATATGTACGAAGGAGAATGTGAGGGTGTATGAATGTCTAACCTTGATTTTGTAGTCATCTCCTCCAGACACAAACAGAGGCTGTTGCTTGTGGAAATCAATTCCTCTGACAGGTCCTTCACAATAAAACCACAATCATCATCAATAATCAAAGTCAATTATATTTTCATGTTAAGAAATGTGAAAAACACATTTTTACCATCATGCTCATCGAACTTGTCAATCAGTGTGCACATCCGATAGTCCCACAACTGGATGACGCCGTTGTGAAGACTAGCAAGGATCCAGGGCCGTTTAGGGTGGAAACTCAGCCCTATGGAATAGAAATGGTTTCAGAAAGTTCAGAAAGGCTTACTAACGTTAGAAAGTTAGACACCAATGAATGGCAACAGTTCCATCAATGATACACATGCAAATCACATGCATTTGAGATATGAACTGAAAGTGTTGACTGGCTAGCTAACTTGTTAACTAAACCTTGCTAACATTAGCTGGCTAGCTAGTTAACATTAGCTGAAATAGCATACTTTCCTTTGGTTGTAGCTAACGCTAAGTCATGAATGATTAAAAAATATGTGACATGACATTGCTAATCGTATCAATAACTAGGTCTTATCAATTTACCACTAAGGAATGTCAACATTTTACAATGGCAACATCATTAGTTAGCTAACAGGCTGCTAATGTAACGTTACCTTTCACACGGGCCGACTTCGTCTCGAATTTGGTCAACATCACAGGAAAGCAATGATAACTCTAAATATCTCAAATTAACTCTGAAAATATAAAAAAAAACGTCGTAAAAACTCTTATTTTTCGCAGACTGGTCTCCCAACTGCTTCTTTAGCCCATTTACCTCTCCCGAGTGTTTCCTGACACGTCGACCTGTGTTGGTGCAATGTCTTCCTGCTTGGGAACAATAAAGTTCATATTAATGGTGCTTTCAAGACAACTGGGAACCCCGGAAAAAACGAGGTCAGATCATGATTTCAATGATCTTCAGGTCGGAAAGTCAGAGCTCGAGAAAGATGCCAGAGTTTCTGACATGGAATTCTCAGTTGAATGACCGTTCAAAACTATTTTCCCAGTCGGGGGCGGAGCTCGACTTCCCAGTTGTCTTGAACGCATTTTCTGAGTGCCCATTTTCTAGCTGGTTTGAATGCAGCAATTAGGATACAGATGACGCAAAAAACTCCACGGCACAGTGATGATGGGATGGAACCGCCACAGATTAGAGCATCTTTGACTACAGTCTATAGATGGGGCTGGCTGTAATTCATTATATGTAGAATCCACCTTTCTACCATATTATCGTTTATATAATCATTCAAAGACGCAATCATGGACACTCTTACTGACAGTTGTGGCTGCTTTGCGTGATGTATTTTTGTCTCTACCTTCTTGCCATTTGTGCTGTTGTCTGTGCCCAATAATGCTTGTACCATGTTTTGTGCTGCTACAATGTTGTGTTGCTACTATGTTGTTGTGATGTTGTTTTGCTACCATGCTGTGTTTTCATGTGTTGATGCCATGCTATGTTGTTGTCTTAGGTCAAATCAAATCTATTTATAAATCCCTTTTTACATCAGCCGATGTCACAATGTGCTATACAGAAACCCAGCCTAAAACCCCAAACAGCAAGCTATGCAGATGTAGAAGCACAGTGGCTAGGAAAAACTCCCTAGACAGTCCAGAGCCTAGGAAGAAACCTAAAGAAGAACCAGGCTCTGAGGGGTGGCCAGACCTCTTCTGGCTGCGCCGGGTGGAGATTATAACAGTACAACACAACAAGATGCTCAAACGTTCATAGATGACCAGCAGGGTCAAATAATAATAATCACAGTGGTTGTAGAGGGTTGTAGAGGTCAGCACCTCAGGAGTAAACGTCAGTGGGCTTTTCATAGCCGAGCATTCAGAGTTAGAGACAGCAGGTGCGGTAGAGAGATAGAGTCGAAAACAGCAGGTCCGGGACAAGGTAGCACGTCCGGTGAACAGGTCAGGGTTCCATAGCCGCAGGCAGAATAGTTGAAACTGGAGCAGCAGCATGACCAAGTGGACTGGGGACAGCAAGGAGTCATCAGGCCAGGTCATCCTGAGGCATGGTCCTAGGGCTCAGGTCCTCTGAGAGAATAGAAAGAGAGATAGAGAATTATAAGGAGCATACTTAAATTCACACAGGACACCAGATAAGACAGGAGAAATACTCCAGATATAACAGACTGACCCTAGCCCCCCGACACAAACTATTGCAGCATAATTACTGTAAGCTAGGACAGGAGGAGTCGGGAGACTCTGTGACCCCATCCGACTATACCCCCGGACAGGGCCAACCAGGCAGGATATAACCCCACCCACTTTGCCAAAGCACAGCCCCCACACCACTAGAGGAATATCTTCAACCACTAACTTACTACCCTGAGACAAGGCAGAGTATAGCCCACAAAGATCTCCCCATGGCACGAACCCGAGGGGGCGCAAACCCGGACAGAAAGATCACATCAGTGACTCAACCCACTCAAGTTACGCACCCCTCCTAGGGACGGCATGGAAGAGCACCAGTAAGCAAGTGACTCAGCCCCCGTAATAGGGTTAGAGGCAGAGAATCCCAGTGGAGAGAGGGGAACCGGCCAGGCAGAAACAGCAAGGGCGGTTCGTCGCTCCAGTGCCTTTCCATTCACCTTCACACCCCTGGGCCAGACTACACTCAATCATAGGACCTACTGAAGAGATGAGTCTTCAATAAAGACTTAAAGGTTGAGACCGAGTCTGCGTCTCTCACATGGATAGGCAGAACATTCCATAAAAATTGAGCTCTATAGGAGAAAGCCCTGCCTCCAGCTGTTTGCTTAGAAATTCTATGGACAATAAGGAGGCCTGCGTCTTGTGACCGTGGCGTACGTGTAGATATGTATGGCAGGACCAAATAAGAAAGATAGGTAGGAGCAAGCCCATGTAATGCTTTGTAGGTTAGCAGTAAAACCTTGAAATCATCCATAGCCTTAACAGGAAGCCAGTGTAGAGAGGCTAGCACTGGAGTAATATGATCCAATTTTTTTGTTTCTAGTTAAGATTCTAGCAGCCATGTTTAGCACTAACTGAAGTTTATTTTGTGCTTTATCCGGGTAGCCGGAAAGTAGAGCATTGCAGTAGTCTAACCTAGAAGTGACAAAAGCATGGATGAATTTTTCTGCCACATTTTTCAACAGAAAGTTTCAGATTTTTGCAATGTTACGTAGATGGAAAAAGCTGTCCTTGAAACAGTCTTGATATGTTCGTCGATCGAAAGAGAGATCAGGGTCCAGAGTAATGCCAAGGTTCTTCACAGTTGTATTTGAGACGACTGTACAACCATCAAGATTAATTGTCAGATCCAACAGAAGATCTCTTTGTTTCTTGGGACCTAGAACTAGCATCTCTGTTTTGTTCGAGTTTAAAAGTAAAACATTTGCCTCCATCCACTTCCTTATGTCTGAAACACAGGCTTCCAGGGAGGGCAATTTTGGGGCTTCACCATGTTTCATCGAAATGTACAGCTGTGTATCGTCCGCATAGCAGTGAAAATTAACATTATGTTTCCGAATGACATCACCAAGAGGTAAAATTGATAGTGAAAACAATAGTGGTCCTAAAACTGAACCTTGAGGAACATCGAAATTTACAGTGGATTTGTCAGAGGACAAGCCATCCACAGAGACAAACTGATATCTTTCCGACAGATAAGACCTAAACCAGGCCAGAACTTGTCCGTGTAGACCAATTTGGGTTTCCAATCTCTCCAAAAGAATGTGGTGATCGATGGTATCAAAAGAAGCACTAAGGTCTAGGAGCACGAGGACAGATGCAGAGTAATTTACCACCTTCATGAGTAAAGTCTCAGTGCTATGATGGGGTCTAAGACCAGACTTAAGTGTTTCGTATACATATTTTGTCTTCAGGAAGGCAGTGAGTTGCTGCGTAAAAGCTTTGATTTTTTATTTGAGAGGAATGGGAGATTTGATATAGGCGATAGTTTTTTATATTTTCTGGGTCAAGGTTTGCCTTTTTCAAGAGAGGCTTTATTACTGCCACTTTTAATGAGTTTGGTAAACATCCGGTGGATAGGGAGCCATTTATTATGTTCAACATAGGAGGGCCAAGCACAGGAAGCAGCTCTTTCAGTAGTTTAGTTGGAATAGGGTCCAGTATGCAGCTTGAAGGTTTAGAGGCCATTACTATTTTCATCAATGTGTCGAGATATAGTACTAAAAAACTTGAGTGTCTCCCTTGATCCTAGGTCCTGGCTAAGTTGTGCAGACTCAGGACAACTGAGCTTTGGAGAAATACGCAGATTTAAAGAGGAGTCCGTAATTTGGTAGAGGGAGTTTGGAAGGGCATCTACGAATCTGGATTGTCCGAGAATTTATTGCACGGCTTTTGATGATCCTTGGTTGGGGTCTGAGCAGATTATTTGTTGCAATTGCAAACGTAATGAAATGGTGGTCCGATAGTCCAGGATTATGAGGAAAAACATTTAGATCCACAATATTTATTCCACGGGACACAACTAGGTCCAGAGTATGACTGTGGCAGCGAGTAAGTCCAGAGACATGTTGGACAAAACCCACTGAGTCGATGATGGCTCCGAAAGCCTTTTGGAGTGGGTCTGTGGACTTTTCCATTATGAATATTAAAGTCACCAAAAATGTGAATATTATCTGCCATGACTACAAGGTCCAATAGGAATGCAGGGAACTCATTGAAGAATGCTGTATACGGCCCAGGAGGCCTGTAAACAGTAGCTATAAAAAGTGATGGAGTAGGTCTCTCTTTATGTAGTGTTGTGATGTCTCTCTTATCGTGATGTGTGTTTTGTCCTATATTTTTATAATATTTTTTATTTTAATCCCAGCCTCTGTCCCCGCAAGAGGCCTTTTGCCTTCTGGTAGGCCATCATTGTAAATAAGAATACGTTCTTAACTGACTTGCCTAGTTAAAAAAAAGGTTAAATAAAAATGTTAACGAAAAAAAATTATCAATTGGACATGTGACATCATGTGTACACAACTACCGGTTCCCAATTTTTCAACCAGCAATGACATTTCTTGAGATCTGAACAGAACACAAAACAAAAAGACAGCACTGAGTTTGTTTATTTAATAAACATTGTTAGTTGGGTTAGGGCTATACAATCAGGCTGATAATTTAATGATGACAGTGGAAAGAGACATGTAGCTAATCAGGTAGAAATAATTGGTTGAACAACACCAGTCCTGAGAGCAGAGGCTATCAGCTCTGACAGAGTTACATGGACTGATCATTTTCCTTTTGCTGTAACATCCGGCAGTAACTCTGACAATACATAGGCTACCTTCTTCTCCCCTCCACAGCCATATGCAAATGGTAAGCCTATACGTTCTCTGCTATTTCTATCACACTTTTATCTGCTGTTCCATGAGTCTATCAGCCTGATATACAGTACCAGTCAAAGGTTTGGACACACCTACTCATTCAACGATTGTATTTATTTGTACTATTTTCCACATTGTACAATAATAGTGAAGACATCAAGACTATGAAATAACACATATGGAATCATGTAGTAACCAAAAGTGTTAAACAAATCAAAATATATTTTATATTCTTCAAAGTAGCCTCCCTTTGCCTTGATGACAGCTTTGCACACTCTTGGAATTTTCTCAATCAGCTTGAGGTAGTTACCTGGAATGCATTTCAATTAACAGGTGTGCCTTGTTAAAAGTTAATTTGTGGAATTTCTTTCCTTCTTAATGCATTTGAGGCCAATTGTTGTGACAAGGTAGGGGTGGTATACAGAAGATAGCCCTAGATGGTAACAGACCAAATCCATATTATGGCAAGAACAGCTCAAATAAGCAAAGAGCAGCTGCGTTGAGGAGACACGTTATTGGGGACATGAGCAGAACTCCGGAAGGGGAAAATGGAGTCCCTAGAGAAAGTACAAGATGGGTGTCAGGGATGGAGCGGCATTATTATCATAAGGAGACGTGTACTTGGAAAACGGAGACGGAATGGAGGGAAAGAGGGAGAAGAGGTCTAAGAGAGTGAGAGAAGAGGGGGAGCTTGAGTCAGATAAAAATGGTGGAAAAAGGAAGATGGTTTGTCAAAGAAGAATGGTACAAAGTGTAAGCAGATAGAGCTGAAGACAGGAGAAATGGAAGTGAATGAGGGTGATGTATCGGAGGTGGTAGGTGTGGTAAAGTTATCGGAGGCCGAGGTATGCACCGAGGATCAGGATGAAGAAGAGTCCATGACAGTATGAGTGAAGATTATGGAAAAAGTGGACTCTTGCCTTTTGGCTGATCCATTTGTGGATTCACGGTGGGTGGAAAAAAAGAGAGTTGGGTCATGTGGAATCGGTGAGGGTAACTAGAAATGGTCTAGTGATAATTGTTTGTTTCTGTTGGGCAGAGGAAGAATGCGCTCGAAGTAAAATGAATGGGGGCAAGAAAAGTGAATTGTTTCATTCAAGAAAAGGGCACCAATGAAAAGGAGTGATAACAGGGGTAGCAGTAGATATAAACGTTGACCAGCTGAGGGCAAAGATTCCTGGTGTATGTGATGCTCGTTGTTTGACAGACAGAGTTGGGAAACAGAGTCATTGTTCTTTTGAGATTTGAAGTTGAGTCTTTGCCTGACAATGTAGTAGTGGAATGTGTTAATTGTAGGGGTGCCCATGGAGCTGGGGATCAGAAATGTCCCGTGCGAGAGAGGCAGGTTGAGGTTTCCAGGGTTAGAATAGTGCAGAAGTTGTCATATGCTGAGGCAGTGAAGAAAGTAGAGGCAAATGGGTTAAGGGGGAGGAGTGGTGAGAGTAGTAGAGATATACCAGTACAGGGGGATAGGCCAAAAAGTGAAATAAGTTTCAGTAAGATTGGATTTTTTGCATTTATAGCAATGGTTATTAAATTGTACTGCAGGGATGGATCGGAAGTCTCCGAAAATTGAGGTTGTGGTGGCAGCTGCAGAGAGGTATATTTGGGTGTACAAGACTTAACACATCCTGTAACTCTTCTGCTGTTAAGTGGCGATGTCCCATCCTTTCAGGGTGATGGAATGAGGTAGGAATAAATACATTTAATTAGTGGAGTGGGGGGGGGTAATTTTATATAATTTTGAAATTAGTGAGTATAGTGTTAGATGGTAGGGTATTTGTTTAGTACATTTTTCTTTTTCAAAGTATAAGGGAGTTATACTCCAGTCTAGTAGGTGGCGTTAATGCAACAAATTGGATGCCAACTGCCGTTAAACCTCATAGAAGAAGAAAAAAAAAATTAGCAAAGAAACGACAGTCCATCATTACTTTAAGACACGGTCAGTCAATCCGGAAAATTTCAAGAACTTTTAAAAAGTTTATTCAAAAAAATGAAGAGCTATGATGATTGGCTCTCATGAGGACCGCCACAGGAAAGGAAGACCCAGAGTTACCTCTGCTGCAGAGGATAAGTTCATTAGAGTTACAAGCATCAGAAATTGCAAATAAATTCTTCAGAGTTCAAACAGACATCTCAACATCAACTGTTCAGAGGAGACTGCGTGAATCAGGCCTTTGTGGTCGAATTGCTGCAAAGAACCCACAACTAAAGGACAATATTAGAAGAGACTTGCTTTGGCCAAGAAATACGAGCAATGGCATTAGACCGGTGGAAATCTGTCCTTTGTTCTGGATTCCAAATTTGAGATTTTTTGGTTCCAACCACCATGTCTTCGTGAGACGCAGAGTAGGTCTCCGCATGTGCGGTTCCCACCGTGAAGCGGAGGTGTGATGGCACTTTGTTGGTGATACTGTCAGTGATTTACTTAGAATTCAAGGCACACTTAACCAGCATGGCTACAACAGCATTATCCAGCAATACACCATCACATCTGGTTTGCGTTTTATTTTTTACCTTTATTTAACTAGGCAAGTCAGTTAAGAACCAATTCTTATTTGTATTTTGATTGGTTAACTGCCTTGTTCAGAGGCAGAACAACAGATTTTTACCTTGTCAGCTCGGGGATTCGATCTTGCAACCTTTCGGTTACTAGTCCAACTCTCTAACCACTAGGCTACCTTCCGCACTAGGCTACCTGCCGCTTAGTGGGACTATCATGTTTTTCAACAGGACAATGACCCAACACACCTCCAGGCTGTGTAAGGGCTAGTTGACAAAGGAGGAGAGTGATGTCGTGCTGCATCAGATGACCTGGCCTCCATAATCACCCGACCTCAACCCAATAGAGATGGTTTGGGATGAATTGGACCACTGATTGAAGGAAAAGTAGCCAACAAGTGCTCAGCATAAGACTGTTGGAAAAGCATTCCAGGTGAAGCTGGTTGAGAGAATGCCAAGAGTGTGCAAAGCTGTTATCAAGGCAAAGGGTGGCTATTTGAAGTGTCTCATATATTTGATTTGTTCAACACTTTTTTGGTTAGTTTAGATGTCTTTACATTTACTATTATTCTACATTGTAGAATAATAGTAAATGGAAAGAAAAACTTGAATGAGTAGGTGTCCAAACTTTTGACTGGTACTGTATGTTTACCACAAGTGAAGTAAATCCCAATGTTTGAGGTGATAAGGTGACTGCTCTAGATGCCAGCTGTCAATAAATTACACAACCAGAACATGTCTGGATGTAGGGTATGAAAGAGTACATACGGTAGCCTAATGAAGTAGCACCCAATTTGACTGATTAAAATCATTACTAACTACAGCGGTGCTCCCCAAGATTCAGTCAATGCATATGTTGGCATATGAAATATCAAGAATGTCACTCCAAAGGAACAGCAAACCACTGTCAAACACAAAGGGTAATTCACAGTAATTTTTACTTTACTAATCACCGTGCCCACAGCAAAGGCCACTGGGAAAAGTCATTTTTGCACATCACTTCCAACACTTATAAAGATTCTCTGAAATTATTTGAACTGTTTTACTACTTGTCTGTCCCTTAACAAATAAATGCTATATATTCGTATCATTTTGTTTTAAAGAAAAACAGCAGGGTCACATACCAGTAGTGGTACCGGTTTCAATATAATAGTGCGAAACACTTTTCTCATCTTGGCCCAAATCCAATATCGACATTGTGGTCACGGTGTCAGAAACCTTTTTCCATAACTTGTAGTGCATAAAAAGCTAAGAGGGTTATAATTGCAGTCACAAAAGAGTTAAGCATCTTGATGGTGTCTGTGGTTTGGCTGCGGTCCCACCACTGGACAGATGCCCCCGGGATTCAGGGGACCGTCTTAATCCCGATGGTTACTGACCGACCTAGGCTCTAGCCCCACCGAGCAACAATGCGCAAACCAGAGCACCAACCTCGCTAACCTGTTTAAAAACTTGAATAATGTCAGTTATAAACATATGTCACAATTGGCCACAGGATTGGTTCATACATCTTGTGGATGTAACAATTTTTTAACCGACGTCAAGAAAACTAGAGGTCAAATCAAGTGCACAGCCATCTACAGTCTCTGGTACAACATAGCAGCTTTTGGGAAGACACTGTATAACTAACCAAGGTAGTCGGTCTCTAAAATCATCTAGCCTACTTATGATTATGAAATTAGAACGAGCTAAGTTTACCTCCTCAATTTTCTTTTCTTTAAATAATTCACAAAAGTACACTGGTTAAGCAACCAACAATATTAATCTACACGCATTTGTTATATTAACAGTATTAATGATGAAAATGGCTAAATGTATAACTCTAAACTAGTGGTCAGAACCAACCTAATCAACCCCTGGGGTGTTGGTGTTACTTTATTGAAGAGTGGAACTGTGGCGCTGACTCACCCTTTGTTGGGCACGCAGTCCCATGATGATAGTGCAGCTATAATCCTATTATCCTTGCTGTAAGGTTTATAACAATAATGCAAGGCACCATTTTAAACAATTGGGCACTTCAACCAGTTCTACCATGAGGCTAAACAATGGAGAATGTAAAAACGTAAGTCAAGTGCTAGTCAGTTGAGCTGTGTGTGTGGGTATGCTACTACCTGTACTATGAATGACCTGGAAGAGCTCATGACAAACCAAAGCAATTAATTAATTTAAAATCAGTGAAGTGATGATCAGTGAGTTAC
Organism: Brachymystax lenok tsinlingensis; assembly: GCA_030435695.1. Taxonomy (NCBI): domain Eukaryota; kingdom Metazoa; phylum Chordata; class Actinopteri; order Salmoniformes; family Salmonidae; genus Brachymystax; species Brachymystax lenok. The sequence continues at coordinate 31,775,641 of CM059788.1, forward strand.
CGAAGGGTGGTAACATTGGTTTGTTATGCAACCCTTGAATGTGCCTTCTATTTAGACACAGAAACATCTGTTAGGAGGAGAGCAGTGCAAACAGTCTCCTTCTCCTCGTCTTGTGATTGATGGTCCTCTCTCATCAGCTCCTAGCCTGTGTATCCATTGATCTGGCTGCTCTGACATCACATGATTGAGCACTGCTCTGCCGCTCCAGCCCCAGAGGCTCCTGGGAGATTCAGGGATTCCAGGTCAAAGTTCAGCCCAGGTGGCTGATGGGGGAACAGAGTGAGTTTCATTTAATTTTAATTAATTCTGTATAACACATTTAGTTTATTTTACCAGATGGACCCTGTCCAAGGAGGGAAACATACTATGCAGCTGCACTAACAAAGGTTGGTAGATGGAGAAAGAGAGAGCAAGTGAGAGGAGAAACATACCGATTCACCAGCCAGCTCTTTGGGTGGTTGGCCCAGGTCTTGTAGCTGAAAATTCAGACAATAACTTATAATCAATATCCATGCATAGCAAACCATCAGTCAGTATGAATGACAACCAACAATTCATGCAGGTAAGAAACAGTCCTCTATGTCTCACCTGCTGCATGAGTTCCAGAATGCTCTCAAAGCTATTCTCCCCATCCCTACCGCTTCGCTCTCCCTCCTTCTCAAACTGGCTGCAGATCTCTCCCATGACCTTGTGCTGCTGTTCGTAGCGCTGGAACTGATCTGGTGGGAGGGACTGACGATTGCTGTTCAGCCACTCAGGATACTGCATGAGGGTTGAATAACAGGCAGTTATCCAGTTAGAAAGTTGTGTAAAGGGCATACAAGGGAAAGATCTATAAAAACAAGAATCAACATCTGCTAGTGGCTTGTTAACTATATACAGTTGAAGTCAGAAGTTTACATACACCTTAGCCAAATACATTTAAACTCAGTTTCACAATTCCTGACATTTAATCCTAGTACAAATTCCCTGTCTTAGGATCACCACTTTATTTTAAGAATGTGAAATGTCAGAATAATAGGAGAGAATTATTTATTTCATCACATTCCCAGTGGGTCAGAAGTTTACATACACTCAGTTAGTATTTGGTAGTGTTGCCTTTACATTGTTTAACTTGGGTCAAATGTTTCGGGTAGTCTTCCACAAGCTTCCCACAATAAGTTGGGTGAATTTTGGCCCATTCCTCCTGACAGAGCTAGTGTAACTGAGCCAGGTTTGTAGGCCTCCTTGCTCGCACACACTTTTCCAGTTCTGCCCACACATTTTCTATGGGATTGAGGTCAGGGCTTTGTGATGGCCACTCCAATACCTTGACTTTGTTGTCCTTAAGCTATTTTGCCACAACTTTGGAAGTATGCTTGGGGTCATTGTCCATTTGGAAGACCCATTTGCGACCAAGCTTTAACTTCCTGACCGATGTCTTGAGATGTTGCTACAATACAGCCACATAATTTTCCATCCTCATGATGCCATCTATTTTGTGAAGTCCACCAGTCCCTCCTGCAGCAAAGCACCCCCATAACATGATGCTGCCACCCCCGTGCTTCATGGTTGGGATGGTGTTCTTCGGCTTGCAAGCCTCCCCCTTTTTCCTCCAAACATAACGATGGTCATTATGGCCAAACAGTTCTATTTTAGTTTCATCAGACTAGAGGACATTTCCCCAAAAAGTACAATCTTGGTCCCCATGTGCAGTTGCAAACCGTAGTCTGGCTTTTTTATGGCGGTTTTGGAGCAGTGGTTTCTTCTTTGCTGAGCGGCATTTCAGGTTGTCGATATAAGACTCGTTTTAACCTCGGATATAGATAGTTCTGGGATTTATTGCACTTTTCGCACCAATGTACATTCATCTCTAGAAGACAGAACACGTCTCCTTCCTGAGCGGTATGACGGCTGCGTGGTCCCATGGTGTTTATACTTGCGTACTATTGTTTGTACAGATGAACGTGGAACCTTCAGACGTTTGAAAATTGCTCCCAAGGATGAACCAAACTTGTGTAGGTCTACAATTTTTTTTCTGAGGTATTGAATAATTTCTTTTGATTTCCCCATGATGTCAAGCAAAGAAGCACTGAGTTTTAAGGTAGGCCTTGAAATACATCCACAGGTACACCTCCAATTGACTCAAATTATGTCAATTAGCCTATGACATAATTTTCTGGAATTTTCCAAGCTGTTTAAGAGGCACAGTCAACTTAGTGTATGTAAACTTCTGACCCACTGGAATTGTGATACAGTGAATAAATAATCTGTCTGTAAACAAATATTGGAAAAAATATTTGTGTCATGGTACAAAGCAGATGTCCTAACCAACTTGCCAAAACTATAGTTTGTTAACAAGACATTTGTGGTGTGGTTGAAAAACGAGTTGACTTCAACTGTACATTTTTAGGGAAAACCCAAACATATGGACAGAAAAAACACTAACCTTCTCAGTGATCTCTTTGAGAGATGGGTAGAGCACTTCCTTGGAGAGTAGATTCTGCATGATGGACTGCATAATCGGCAAGATGTTTCCATCTTCCCCGGCCCCCTGTCCACCCTCATCCAATCCCAGCCCTTCCAGAGTCTTTGCTAGATCCTCTCCAGCCAAACCTGCACTCTGATGAATAAAAACAAGAGAACAGTCTGTAACGCATCTAAGACCAAGGGTGGTGACAACCAAACCTTCCATAACTTATAAAAAAAATGTACAACCTGAACTACCTGTAAGTTGTCTGCATTTTTCGCCAATCCACTGAGGGTATCTTTGAGACAGGAAGTGAATTCTTGTTGGGAGGCTACATCAGTACCTGTTCAAAAGGGAGGGCAGTGTGAATGAATTTCCCCCCTTGCAAAACACAGGGCAAAAAATAATGAGATAAAAAAATCCAGCTCAAATCAATCATAAAATCAAATGTTATTTGTCAGATGTCCCAAATACAACAGGTGTAGACTTTACCATGAAATCACAGGAGGTTGTAGCACCTTAATTGGGGAGGACGGGCTTGCGTTAATGGCTGGAGTGGAATGGTATCAAATACATCAAACATTGGGTGACAGGTAGCCTAGCAGTTAAGAGCGTTGGGCCAGTAACTGAAAGGTCGCTGGTTCAAATCCCCGAGCCGACTAGGTGAAAAATCTGCCGATGTGCCCTTGAACAAGGCACTTAACCCTAAATGTAGCTCTGGAGAAGAGCTTCTGCTAAATGACCAAAATGTAAAGGTTTCCAGGTGTTGGATGCCATTTTATTCAGTTTGCTCATTATATTATAAGCTAGCCTCCTGTGCGTGAAGTGCTTACTTACGAGCCCTTTAGGTAGTTAGAGGACAAAGGTAAACTCTTCAAAGTCTGTGTCAACGTGCAATTCAGTCATGCATTAGTTGATTATCAGTATGAGGTCACTACTTCTACTTTAGAAACCATTACCAACAATGCAGAGTTAAACTAGCAAAAACTGAATGAAATAGTAACACAATAAAATGAGACTATATACAAAGAGTACCGGTACTGAGAACAATGCGCAGGGGTATGAGGTAGTACATTGACAGGCATAAAATAACAGAACTGAAAATATGTGGATGCTTACCAACTTTCCCTGCTGCCTCTGACAATTTGTGAAAGTGTTGCAGCAGCTCAGGCTCTTCCTGTGCAAGTTCAGTCATGGCTTTTTCCCACTCCTCCTTCGCCTGAGAGGCCATCTCCCCTTCAAACAGAGCCTCAAAGAACTGACTGTCTTCCAGTAGAGGGGGCTAGAGAGAGATGTGCATCAACAGGTAAACAAAATTAAATTGATCTTACCCCATATACAGACAGAAATGGAGAGGGTTGACAGACTTGAGACACTGAAAAATAACATCTGTACCACAATCTGAACACTAAAAACTACAGCTTCTTATATGCAAGCACCAGGCATTCAGTGAAGTTACGGGACATTCTAGAAACCAGGGAAAAGATTCACTCACTTTCTCCTCACTACCCTTGGCTGACGGGGAGCCACGGCAGCAGCAGGAACTGGGGCTGGGGGCGGGTTTGTTTTCAAAGTCATCGAGTGCACCTTTAGTAAAGGAAGGTCAGTAAATGCTGAAATGCAGTGGCACAGATAGCAGCATTTCACAGGAGCAGGTGGAAGCATGGTCAAGGCAAGGTGAAGGGATTGAGCAGGTAGTTAGAGGACAAAGGTAAACTCTTCAAAGTCTGTGTCAACGTGCAATTCAGTCATGCATTAGTTGATTATCAGTATGAGGTCACTACTTCTACTTTAGAAACCATTACCATCTCTGATGTTAGGAGCACAACTTCACCAAACTACTTAAAATATTATAAACGTCAGATGATAAAACTCCATTAAATTCCTGCTATCAAGATAGTAGTCTGGTAGGCCAACGTTAATAACACACAAAGTGGCATTGGCTACTAGTACGCAATACTTATGAATTCAAATCGGTTATCCAGTTGACAGAAACAATAACAGATACGTCTGTAAATGCAGATCTCACCAAATGTCATACTAGCGCTTCAACCATAAAAAAATATACATTTCAAGAGCAGTTTAGCTTGTTAACACATGATGCTGTTAAATTTGTCAAATCAGGGTCAAAGTTCACGATGATATTATAGCTATAAATCACCACTGAGCCATCTGCTGCAGCGTTGTAATGCTAATAGTGACCTCTTTATAGCAGGAGGTTTGTAAGAGAATGCCTGACTTTGGTTTTGGACTTGCCAGGCAGGACCAACCACATTCTACCAACTAGGCTAAACTAGCTAACGTTAACTCGCTAACAAGGCACGTTGCTCCGCCGCGCCACGTTTGACACAATTCTTTGTATGAATTAATGTATTGGCAGAATTTATGACAATCACACTTCACTCGGGAGTAATGTCAAATCTTACTGTCTAATAACTCGTCCAATTCTGTGTCTTGTTCGGCTAACGTTTCCGCTGATTCTGACGCCATCTTATCTCTCCAAACAAATTTACTGTAGACGCAGTAAAATGACGCGGATTGTGCGTCACTCTGGGATGGATTTCTTCACAGATTATCTATTATATTGACCAGAAACTCAAGTGGCCGCTCTAACGAGTCTTCTTCTTGGACGAGTTTGACGATAACTAACAGCATAAATTGAGCTAATTGGGCAGATTTGTTGCCACTGAAGACCGTTTTGCATGGCTGATTGGGATGCACAACGAGTTCATTGTTGAAAACTGTAGCATTTTTGCTAAACCTAACTCTTTTCCTAACCTTAACCTCGTTCTCCTAACCTTCCACGTTAATTATCCTAACCTGCTACACATTTTAGCTAAGCCTTACCCTTTCCCAATCTTAACCTCTTTCTCATAACCTGCTGTGTAAATTCTCCTACCCCTCTATGTTAGTTATCTTAAAGTGCTATGTAAACATTAAGCTGACCCGCTGTGCAGCTGGCTATGGCCAGTATAACCTATAATGAAGCGCTGATGTTACACCCATCTCTGTTGATCCACCCAATTATTTTGCTACGTCCACTTTCAGACTCTCAAAGTTTGCAGTTACACATGGCACTAGCAATAAGAATACATTTCTTAAAAAATTGAGTCAGTCGGGGGGAGGCAAGATCAGGTGGGACCATTCTAGCTGATGAGAGGGCAGATACCTGTGTGAACAACAGGCACAACTCCGATATATACAGAAAAATATATAAACGCAACATGTAAAGTGTTGGTTTCATGAGCTGAAATAAAAGAAAACAGAAATGTTCCATATGCATAAAAAGCGATTTTTATTTCTTCAATTGACTGATTTCCTTCTATGAACTGTTGCATGTTGCGTTGATATTTTTGTTCAGTATATTTTTTTCTCAAAGTTTCCGGGATAGACAGTTGGCAACTCCGGTGTGAGATGTAGAAATGACATTTCCAACATGCTAACTGGTTGTAGTTATACACGTGATGCGTACATTTCTGAGTTTCCTTGTTCCGACTAAGTGAACACGGCAGAGGGTTCCCCTTTCCCTTCCCCCTCAATTGACACACAGTTTTTCCACTGAAACTACACATTCCTTTGTCTCATGCCCTCTTGCACACTTCTCACATCTCAGAATCCCGCTCCTACCCACTGCTGCAACATGACCATAAGCTTGGCATCTGAAACACCATGGTGGGTTCGGCACAAAAGCTCTCTCGGGATAAGTGACATATCCTAACATGACTTTGTCAGGTGAAACTCAAAAGGACAGACAGTGTCTTCTTAGTTTCATCATGCTCGCCACCGGGTCTGCATCTCACCAAACAGCGGGCGTCACAGACTCAGGGAATCTTCCGTTCAGTTGCTCCACCTAAACAATTAACACCACCCCAGTTATCATTCATTTCGAAGGAGCCCTGCTCCAGAAAGCAAGGCAAGTCAAAGGTCTTGTCCCGGGGCGTGTGACTCTTTTGAGGAAGTGTATACAGGCTACGGCGTTACAATGTGCAGGGATACTGGAGTAATAGATGTAGATACGTATGTATAGGGGTAAGGTGAGTAGGCATCAGGGTATATAATAAACAGTGGGTCGCAGCGTAAATATTGATAGTATGTGATTGTGTGTGCGTGTATGAAAAGTCAGTATAAGTGTGTGTGCATTCTCCTCTGTGTGTGTTGGAGTGTCAAATCAAATCATATTTTATTTGTCACATGCGCCAAATACAACAGGTGTAGACCTTACAGTGAAATGCTTACTTACAAGCCCTTAACCAACAATGCCGTTTTAAGAAAAATACCAAGAATAAAATGAAATAAAATGAACAAATAATTAAAGAGCAGCAGTAAAATAACAATCGCGAGGCTATATACAGGGGGTACCGGTAAGAGTCAATATGTGGGGGCACTGGTTAGTCGAGGTCATTGAGGTAAAATGTACATGTAGGTAGAGTTATTAAAGTGACTACCCATAGATATTAAATGGAGAGTAGCAGCAGTGTATAAGAGGGTGTAAATTGTCTGAGTATCCATTTGATTAGGTGTTCAGGAATCTTATGGCTTGGGGGTAGAAGCTGTTTAGAAGCCTCTTGGACCTAGACTTGGCACTCCGGTACCGCTTGCCGTGCGGTAGCAGAGAGAACAGTCTATGACTAGGGTGGCTGGAGTCTTTGACAATTTTTAAGGCATTCCTCTGACACCGCCTGGTATAGAGGTCCTTCGCTCCAGATCCAAACTCCAAACCTACAACCTAATTTTGGCCAAAATAACCTGGAGGGATTACTGCTACCAAGGATTCATTTTTCAAAGCTATACGGAGGGTGCTCTAGCAAACAAACAGCAGAGACCTGAAGACACCATCCAACCTTGAACTGAGTGAGTAGTGTTTGATCTGATGTTATTTTGAAAGCCAAGAAGAAGAAAAAAGAAAGAAAAAAAGTACATTACAATTATATATTTTACTTTATGGGGACTGAATGCTGACTTACGGCAGCCAGGCTTGCTAGGACAGACCAGATACAACTTCAATTAGCACTGAGGTGTGACGTGAGAGGTGTCGAAGCCTTTGGGCCCAACAAGTGGCAGGAGTCTTTGAAGCCCCCTTTGAAGCAAAGTTCAAAGACTATCCACTGGCATTTTCTACAAGAAATCTGCCTCCAGCTTCTTAAATCAAATCAAATTGTATTTTTCACGCTCCGAATACAACAGGTGTAGACCTTACAGTGAAATGCTAAGTTACAAGCCCTTAACCAACAATGCAGTTTTAAGAAAATACTAAAAAAAGTAAAAGATAAGAATAACAACTGATTAAAGAGCAGCAGTAAATAACAGTAGATTAGCTGTTCAAGAGTCTTATGGCTTGGGGATAGAAGCTGTTTAGGAGCATCTTGGACCTAGACTTGGCGCTCTGGTACCGCTTCCCTTGCAGTAGCAGAGAGAACAGTCTATGACTAGGGTGGCTGGAGTCTTTGACAATTTTTAGGGCCTTCCTCTGACACCTCCTGGTATAGAGGTCCTGGATGACAGGAAGCTTGGCCCCAGTGATGTACTGGGCCGTATGCACTACCCTCCGTAGTGCCTTGCAGTCGAAGGCCGAGCAGTTGCCATAGCCAGTGTTTAGAAGTTTTCCTCTCTGTCCTGCAGTTGCCACGCCCCATTTTCTTTGCCATTCAGTTCCCCATGCAGTTCACCACACCTTCAACTAATTAGCTTCAATCAGCCACAGACTTCATTAGACAGCACCTGTATACACAGCCACACACGCACGCACACACACACACACATACACACACACACATATACCTAATAAAGAAAGACATTGTGCAATTAAAGTGACTGGACAGGACTGTTCTTACCGACACCTCCACTGGTCTCAAGCCAGCCACCTACACATCCCTCTTAAACCCTCCTTTTCATGGTCCTTCGAGCCGGATCCATTGACGACCAGTGGAGATGTCCAGTCACTCCTTGCCTTCGTTACTTCAGCGTCCTCAACGCCAAGTCACGCGTCCTGTACGCTATGTTGACTACGTCATGGAAAATGGTCAGCAGCCACGACATCCTGCTGAAGCACCAGAGCCACCACTGCTTCACTTTGCAGACATCTGTGGTGTTGGACCTCAGCATCAACCACAGTCTGAGGAGGAGGAAGAGCCACCTCAACTACCCAGCGAGGAGGATGAAGAGGAAGAGCCGGAGCCAGCAACAGACACTTCCTCACCTGTCTCTTCCAGAAGAGCCCTAGCCCCTGAGTACCCACATGACTCTCATGTAGCCCCAATTCCTGACCCTCAAACTGAGCTCTTACAGCAGTTACTAGAAGAAGTAAGGAATCAAGGTAGACTAATCCAGCGATGTATGCTTGGTAAAGGCCACTCCTCACGGTCTCGTTCAGTACCATTCCCTGAAAACCTTGGCCCTCAGTTAGTAGCATCACAAGCCAAGCATACTGCAATGCCACCCCAGGCTACCACAAGTGACTATAAGCCCCCTTCTTCCCCACGGCAGCAGCTTTCTTATCCACCTGGAAGCCGTGCCCCTGCCATTCAGCCCTTAGCTCAGTCCTGGCAGGACACGAATCCTTCTGACCATAGTCAGTTCCCTGCCACCCGTCAACTCCCAGCCTACATGTCGTCACCTCATATTTCGCCTAGAGCTAAGGCCCACTCTGCCCAGCCAGCATACCAACCCCGCAATATGCAGCATCACCACCTTACTTCTGCAGCCCCATCAAGCCATTTAGCTCCCCCTTCAGGCCGACTGCAGTCATATAGCAAGATAGCAGGTCCCTCATTCCCTGATCTTACTAGAGAGGATGAAAGCCAGTATATGATGTTAAAGATGGCCCTATCCAACCTGTTGGACCCAGGAGAGTCGGAGCAGTATAAATATCACATCTTACTGGATCACTTAAAGGTAGATCAGGCGAAGCGGCTTGCCTTAGCTTATGTTTATGCCCAAGATCCCTACACTCAAGCTATTCTGGCCTTAGATGAGCGTTATGGCCAACCCAGACAGCTTGCTCTAAGAGAGCTCCGGGCTATAATGGAGATGCCTGCTATCCGGATAGGTGATGGTAGAGGCCTAGATCAGTTCTCCCTTAGAGTACAGGTCTTAGTGGGTCTCCTCCAGTCCATGGGCCGCAAAGGTTTCTCAGAGCTTACCTGTGGCTCACATGTAGAGCGGCTTCTAGAGAAACTACCCAGTGAGCAATTTTGTCAGTTTAAGAGAAGCGTGAGTTTGAGCAGACCAGGTCCCCTTTCCTATAACCTCCTAGATTTCTCCTGGCTGCAACAGGAAACCCGCTGCCAGCCCAGAAGGGAGAGAACCCTTCAGCCTGTTCGACCAAGGCCACCACACTCTCAACCATTCAGAGCTACAGCTATACTCCATGGTAGCAAGACTTCCCAAGTGACCTCCCCTAAAGTCCAGATAGCTCCTCCTAGAGCCAGTCAGCTTCCCCCCAACACCACATCCACACGCTGTCCAGTGTGTGCTTACTGTAACTCCCCTGAACATCATGTCAGTAAATGTCATGACTTCCTCCAGCTCACTGAAGATCAGAGAACTAGTTGGATCAAAGGACAGAAACGCTGCTGGCGGGGTGCACAAGACCACTTTGTAAATCAGTGTGATCTGAAGGGACGTTGCAACCAATGCAATGGGAAACATCTGCAGGTCCTATGCAACAACAACCAGAGGCAAGTGCAGAATTTCTACCTAAACCATCCTAGTGATTGCAATAAAGTGCTGCTGAAGGTAGTTGAAGTAACCCTGCGTAATGGAAACAAGTCCTTAGACACGTATGCCATATTGGATGATGGGTCAGAACGTACGATCCTCCTGCATCCTGCCGCCCAGAAACTCCAGTTGGTAGGAGAGTCTGAGAGCCTGAAGCTGAGGACTGTGAGACAGGATGTCCAGACTCTAAACGGTGCCGCCGTGTCCTTCACCCTCATTCCAAAGGCTCATCCAGAGAAATCCTATGCCATCAGGCATGCCTTCACTGCTGATCAGCTTTCCTTGTCCGAACATTCTCATCCTGTGACATCCCTCCAGCGGCGCTACACTCATCTCCGGCAGATTCCCTTGAAGCAGCACGATAATGTAAGCCCCCTTCTACTCATAGGAGCTGATCATACCCACCTGATCACTCCAACACTGCCTGTAAAGTTAGGCCCCCCTGGAGCCCCTGTAGCAATCAAAACCCGTCTCGGCTGGACGTTACAGGGCCCTGCTAGAGATATTGTTAGCTCTCCCTCCACCAAGTGTAACTATATCTCCTTTAAATGCCCACCTGATGACATTCACCACAATGTGCAAAAACTGTGGCAGCTGGACACAGTACCTCCGAGGAACACAAAAATGGTTGTCCGCTCTAAACAGGACCAAGATGCAATGCACCAGCTGGAGACTCAAACCATCCGAATTCCTGTTGATGACGCCACACCTCTCCTCCGAGCAGATCCCTGGCCCCCCCTAAAGGCCCCTAAAGAAGCAATTATGTCTCGTCTTCGCAGCTGTGGTATGTCAAGAAGTTAACCCTATCTGAAGTAGCAGATGCTCCTGAGTCTTGGTACATACCTCACCACATTGTGTGTCATAATGGAAAGGATCGCATTGTATTTGATTGTTCTTTCTCCTATCAGATTCAATGCCTGAATTCACAATTTCTCCCTGGTCCAACCCTTGGGCCTTCCCTCCTTGGAGTTCTCCTTCGTTTCAGGCAGCACAAGATTGCCATCAGCGGAGACGTTAAGTCCATGTCCATAAGTCCATAAATATATGGATGAGCGATGGCTGACCGGCATAGGCAAGATGCAGTATAGGTATAGAGTACAGTATATACATATGAGATGAGTAATGTAGGATATGTAAACATTATATGAATGACATCGTTTAAAGTGGCTAGTGATACATTTATTACATCCACTTTTTAAATATTAAAGTGGCTAGAGATTTGAGTCGATGGCCGAACGGCATAAGCAAGATTCAGTAGATGGTATAGAGTACAGTGTATACATTTGATATGAGTATGTCGGATATGTAAACATTATATACAAAAGTGGCTAGTGATACATTTGTTACATCCAATTTTCTATTATTTAAAGTGGCTAGAGATTTAAGTCAGTATGTTGGCAGCAGCCACTTAATGTTAGTGATGGCTGTTTAACAGTCTGATGGCCTTGAGATAGAAGCTGTTTTTTAGTCTCTCGGTCCCAGCTTTGATGCACCTGTATGGACCTCGCCTTCTGGAGGATAGTGGGGTGAACAGGCAGTGGCTCGGGTGGTTGTTGTCCTTGATTATCTTTTTGGCCTTCCTGTGACATCGGGTGGTGTAGGTGTCCTGGAGGGAAGGTAGTTTACCCCCGGTGATGCGTTGTGCAATCCTCACTAACCTCTGGAGAGCCTTACGGTTGTGGGTGGAGCAGTTGCCGTAACAGGCGGTGACAGCCCGACAGGATGCTCTCGAATGTGCATCTGTAGAAGTTTGTTAGTGTTTTTGGTGACAAGTCGAATTTCTTCAGCCTCCTGAGGTTGAATAGGCACTGTTGTGTGTGTGTGTGTGTGTGTGTGTGTGTGTGTGTGTGTGTGTGTGTGTGTGTGTGTGTGTGTGTGTGTGTGTGTGTGTGTGTGTGTGTGTGTGTGTGTGTGTGTGTGTGTGTGTGTGTGTGTGTGCGCGCGCGAGAGAATGAGAAGGAGAAGGAGAAGGAGAAGGAGAGAAAGGGAATGGATACCTAGTCAGTTGCACAACTGAACAGTGGTGGAAAAAGTGCTCAATTGTCATACTTGAGTAAAAGTTAATAGAAAATGACTCAAGAAAAAGTGAAAGTCACCCAGTAAAATACTACTTGAGTAAAAATCTAAAAGTATTTGGTTTAAAATATACTTAAGTTTCAAAAGTAAATGGAATTTACAAAATATACTTAAGAATCAAAAGTAAAAGTAAATGTATGAATAAATTCAAATTCATTAAAATATGCATTGTTTTATTTTATTTTTATTGATAGATAGCCAGGGGCACACTCCAACACTCAGACCAAATGTACAAATTAAGCTTTTGGGTTTAGTACTCGGGGATGTTCTCTTGATAAGTGTGTGAATTGGACCACTTTCCTGTCAAAATATAACGAGTACTTTTGGGTGTCAGGGAAAATGTATTGAGTAAAAAGTAAAGTATTTTATTTATGTAGTGAAGTTAAAGTATACGTTTCCAAAATATGAATAGTAAATTACAGATGCCCCTAAAAAACGACTTAAGTAGTACTTTACAGTATTTTACACCACTGCAACTGAATGCATTCAACCGAAATGTGTTTTACTAATTTAACCCAACCCCTCTGAATCATCTGTCTGTCTGTCTGTCTGTCTGTGTGTGTGTGTGTGTGTGTGTGTGTGTGTGTGTGTGTGTGTGTGTGTGTGTGTGTGTGTGTGTGTGTGTCTGTGCTTGACTGGAGCGCAACACTTTTGGTGCAGCTTTGTGCAACTTCGTATGCCTTCAATCTTTGACCCAGGACCGGAAACGGATGTTTCTGAGTCACTTAAATCACAAGTAAATAAATAGTGGTTTCCAGGGAAACTGCCTCTGTTTCTTAGCAACATAATACAATAATGTGATCAACATTAAAAAAAAGAATAGTAGTACATGCAAAATAATGTATTATCTTGGTAGCCTAGCCAATGATGACATCGTTCTGTAGCCCACACTACTCTATCTTATCCTATAGTAGGATGTTGCTGCTTTAAATTGGAAAGCATCACGCCAAATTAAACAATAATAACCAAATGACAATCAATTAAATTAATTAAACTGTCATTATTTCATTGACATTATTTAATTAATTTATATCAGATTGTTAATATAAAGATTATTAATCTAAATGGAGGAAGGTGGATTGGGATGACGCGCAGTAGAAATATGTGGAAAAAACGCTTGAGACATTTCATACCTAATTTGGTTGCAATGGGCGGGGAGCTGGGGGGAAGGTTTTTCTGACTATGATTGTAGTGGGTAGCCTTAAAGTCAGGACTAGGAAGGCTACCAGTGTAAATTCCCTTTCGATTGGAGATCCTGAGAGAGAACGAAGGATTTTGCAGTCCCAAAACTAACGAAAAGGTAATACCTTTTTGTTTCAGAGTTATATTTGAGATTGTGTAGTAGAATAAGGGTCTATCCGAGAGTTAGCGTAGTTTGTATACATGTTGACTACAAAATATTCTACAAACAGTTGAAACTTGTCCTACCTGCATGTTTTTCTATAGTTTATACACAGTCTTTTGAAAATAATAATTTTCACCGTGAGCACTGGAAATAAAACATCACTTTTGCACGGGGTCAAGTAATTGCTTATTATTAGCAGTATTTAGGACACAAGATAAGATAGTCAAGACAATAACTGCTGCGGTGTTGTAAAACTTGTTTTCCATTCAAATGTTTTTGCTTTCTATGAATGACTTTATGGTGGATACACTCGTTTCTTTTGTAACACTGAGAAACTCCAGTGCGCGGCACAATTTGCACGTCACACATCACCTCGGACTGTGGTTGTCAATGACCAACCAGAATAACGGGAGGATAACGGTAGGCAACAGCTTCCAGAATAACGGGGAAGTTGTTAATCGATTTTAGCTGACTCTTTTGAATATGAGGGCCCTCATATTCTTTTGAATATGAGCCCCCCCCCCCCTCTTTGCTGCTATAAGAGCCTCCTCTTCTGGGAAGGTTTTCCACTAGTTGGAACATTGCTGTGGGGACTTGCTTCCATTAAGCCATGAGCATTAGTGAGGTCGAGCTATTAGGCCTGGCTCGCAGTCGGCGTTCCAATACATCCCAAAGGTGGTCGATGGGGTTGAGGTCAGGGCTCTGTGCAGGCCAGTCAAGTTCTTCAAGACCGATCTCTACAAACATTTCTGTATGGACCTCGCTTTGTGCACGGGGGGCATTTTCATGCTGAAACAGGAAAGGGACTTCCCCAAACTGTTTCCACAAAGTTGAAAGCACAGAATCGTCTAGAATGTCATTGTATGCTGTAGCGTTAAGATGTTCCTTCACTGGAACTAAGGGGCCTAGCTCGAACCATGAAAAACAGCCCCAGAGCATTATTCCTCCTCCACCAAACTTTACAGTTGGCACTATGCATTGGGGCAGGTAGCGTTCTCCTGGCATCCGCCAAACCCAGATTCGTCCGCCGGACTGCCAGACCATGTGTGATTCATCACTCCAGAGAACACATTTCCACTGCTCCAGAGTCCAATGGTGGCGAGCTTTACACCATTCCAGCCGACATTTGGCATTGCGCATGATGATCTTAAGCTTGTGTGCGGCTGCTCGGCCATGGAAAACCATTTCATGAAGCTCTCGAAGAACAGTTCTTGTGCTGACATTGCTTCCAGGGGCAGTTTGGAACTCTAGTGAGTGTTGCAAGCGAGGACAGACAATTTTTATGTGCTATGCGCTTCAGCAGTCCCATTCTGTGAGCTTGTGTGGCCTACCACTTCGCAGCTGAGCCGTTGTTGCTCCTCAACGTTTACACTTCACAATAACAGCACTTACAGTTGACTGGGGCAAGTCTAGCAGAAATTTTACTAACTGACTTGTTGGAAAAGTGGCATCCTACGAGGGTGCCACGTTGAAAGTCACTGAGCTCTTCAGTAAGGCCGTTCTACTGCCAATGTTTGTCTATGGAGATTGCATGGCTGTGAGCTCGATTTTATACACCTGTACTGAGCACTTGTTGGCTGCTGTTCCTTCACTCTGCGGTCCAACTCATCCCAAACCATCTCAATTGGGTTGAGGTCCGGTGATTGTGGAGGCCAGGTCATCTGATGCCGCACTACATCACTCTCCTTATTGCTCAAATAGCCCTTACACAGCCTGGAGGTGTGTTGGGTCATTGTCCTGTTGAAAAACAAATGTTAGTCCCACTAAGCACAAACCAGATGGGATGGCGTATCACTGCATTGTGCTGTGGTAGCCATGCTGGTTAAGTGTGCCTTGAATTCTAAGTAAATCACTGACAGTGTCACCAGCAAAGCACCATCACACCTCTTCCGCCATGCTTCACGGTTTGAACTCATCAGAACAAAGGACAGATTTCTACCGGTCTAATGTCCATTACTCATATTTCTTGGCCCAAGCAAGTCTCTTCTTCTTATTGTTGTCCTTTAGTAGTGGTTTCTTTGCAGCAATTCGACCACGAAGGCCTGATTTCACGCAGTCTCCTCTGAACAGTTGATGTTGAGATGTGTCTGTTACTTGAACTCTGAAGCATTTATTTCGGCTACAATTTCTTGTAACTCTAATAAACTTTTCCTCTGCAGTAGAGGGAACTCTGGGTCTTCCTTTCCTGTGGTGGTCCTCGTGAGATCCAGTTTCATCAAAGCGCTTAATGGTTTTTGCGACTGCAATTGAAGAAACTTTCAAAGTTTTGGAATTTTACGCTTTGATTGACCTTCATGTCTTAAAGTAATGATGGACTGTCGTTTCTCTTTGCTTATTTGAGCTGTTCTTGACATAATATGGACTTGGTCTTTTACCAAATAGGGCTATCTTCTGTGTACCAACACTACCTTCTTACAACACAGCTGATTAGCTCAAACGCATTAAGAAGGAAATAAATTCCACAAATGAACTTATATAGTGTATTTTGTGGGAATATAGTGTCTACTATTGATCAGAACACGTGTAAGCAAATAGTTCCCCTTATTATTGCAGCTGAACTATGGAGCATGATGAAACAACATGTGAACATCTCCAGCCTGGGAGCCCATAGCTCTTTAACTGAATTATGGGTGAAATCGAGTTAACCATGTTGTCATAACAACGCTCGGGACCCTGGCTGCAAACAAACACTGAGCCTCCTCACCCTCAAGTGTGTGTGTGTGTGTGTGTGTGTGTGTGTGAGAGAATATTTACTGTAATATCCTGTTTTCCCTCCTGTCCAGGCTGTGTGTGGGACTATGAGTGTATCTATTAAAGGGAAGTCCCTCTGTTTGGATGATAACGTAGTCTTTTCCATGCCACCCCTTATAAGGTGGCTTTTCATGCAGGGACTCTATGGTCTTATTAATTTTTTACCAATTTTCCTGACATTCAAGTAATGGCAGGGAGGGGATGGATTTTCCATTACTGCCTTCCATAGGGTTTTTCTAAGTGGTTTACTTGTGTGTGGTGTGTATGTGAGAGGTAGAAGGGACTTGGCACCTTTGACTCAGTTTGCAGTTCTGCAGCAGTCTGCACATCTGGGATAAATCAACGAGTTGGAAAATCTTATGGGGAAGAGAAAGGGAGAACGAGGGAGGGGCAGAGAGAGAGGGGGGGAGGTGACTCACTGCTTTGCTATTCCTCATCGTGTTTAAAATGTGTCCTTCTGAGGTTAAGGCACAGGGCTTTCCCCATTTTATTCCTCCTTTTTTTTTCTCCTCTTACTTCAGCTAGCCTTTTCTGCCTGACATCTTTGGTCACTCTCACTTTGAGTGAAATCTTAATTTATCTGTTTCCTCTCTTTCTCTGTATCCCTCCCCCTGCTCCCACTCTCTGTCCCCTGCTGTTTGAACAACTTATTTTATTAATGTAAACATGTGTCTCTGTTTATATGAGTCCTTCAACAGTATGTAAACTGGGAACATGGACTCACTATTACTTGTGGGGGATAGTGGGAGGGAGCAGCCCTGAGTGTCTCTGGATTTTGGGACTAGTGGATGAAGCCCTTCTGCAGAGGCTGATGACAGATTGGCTGAGAGGTCGGGTAGAGGTCAGCACCAAGTCTGTCTGAAAGGGGGATGGTGAAGGAATGTCCAGTGACACGGACTCACTGACTCACAGAACAGGAATCCCTCAGCTGATAAAGCACTCTCACAGAGTATAAACTGAAAAGATAGAACCTATACTTTAGATTCTCCTTGTACATGGTATCAAAATATGAAATCTGTGTTGTTTTTTACTTTCATGTTGAGATGGAGATAATTACACATTCCTACTGTTGCCCTCATGAGTCCAAATATGATACCTCGTCAAGAATGTACATTGAAAATCATAATGGAATCTATACTTGCTATGAGATTTTCTTTGTATGAATGCATGTCAATTTGTTATTGTTACTGACAGCTGCTCTCTATTCTGTGTCTCCTTACAGATCCTTCTGCCACAGATGCACCAAGAACAGTAGGCCTAGGGTATTCCACAGAAACACCTACATCTCCGGCCAATTCAGCCCTTCACTTCAGTCTAACCCGTCCTAGTTGTGAAGCATCATCCATATCCCATCATGCCGATAGTGGTGGTGCACTCCAACCCCCTGTTCTGGGTGCGTTTGTGTGCTCTGGTCTTCTCCTGTGTGGCTTTTGCTGTGACCATCCATGGGGCCAACCTCATGCACGGTACAGGAGACTGGTGTGTGTTCTGCTGGGCCTTCAGCTTCGCTGGGACCCTGCTGGTGTTGCTGGTAGAGCTGTTTGGCCTGCAGATCCGTGCCCCCGTCTCCTGGAAGAACTTCCCCATCACCTTCGCCTGCTATGCCTCCCTGCTCTGCCTCTCTGCCTCCATCATCTTCCCCCTCTACTTCCTCAAGGGCCAGACCTCCGGCAACGAGACTCATAACTACCGCATCGTGGCCACCGTCTTCTCCTGCCTGGCCACCATCGCTTACATGAGTGAGGTGAGCATCAGCAAAGCCCGGCCAGGTGAGGTAGCAGGTTACATGGCCACCGCCCCGGGTCTGCTGAAAGTGTGTGAAACCTTCGTGGCCTGCGTCATCTTTGTCTTCATCAGCGACCCGGTGTCCTACGACTCTCACAATGCACTGAAGTGGTGCCTGGCCGTCTACTGCATCTGTTTCATCCTGTCGGCGGCCATCATTGTGCTGTGTATCTGCGAGTGTACCGGCTGCCTGCCTTTCCCCTTCGCCCGCTTCCTGTCTGCCTACGCCCTACTGGCTGTCGTCATGTACCTCTCAGCTACCATCGTCTGGCCCATTTTTACGTTTGACAAGAAGCACGGGGGCTCTTCCTCCAGGCCCAATTTCTGTGGTAACAGTCAAGGGCTGTGTGCATGGGACAAGAAGATGGCTGTGGCTGTGCTCACTGCAGTCAACTTTGTGTTCTACCTGGCAGACCTGATCTACTCTGCCCGACTGGTGTTTATTACTGTGTGAGCAAAAGTTATAGAGGGGAAGAACGAGAAGAGGTAGTTGATTTGAGTAGAATGGAAAGAGAGGTTGAGGAGTAGAAATGAAGTGGGAGAAACCAAGATAAACTGCTTACTGTATTTTGCGTCATTTATATATCAATGTTCAGCCATTAGTCACCTCCACATGTAGAGAAAGACTAAATAATTTCTTATTTCACGCAGAAGGAAAAATCCTTACACAATAATGCTTTTGTGGACCCAAGAACTATGATCAGATTGAACAGATCTTTTCTAAGTTTGAGCTCTGATTATCTGACACACACATAAATGCAGTATTCCAAAGACAGGATGGATCTGCTGAGTATGTTGACATTACTATAGATCATGTAAAGTCTTACAACTTTCAATGGTCTTTTAATAAGCATGACTTTTTAGACATTATGGAAGACTGTAGGTAGATTTTACAGAACAACTCACACCTTCCTAGTTTATTTAAGATTAGTTACGAAGGGATAAAGTCATTCAAGCAAACCCCTAAGTAATTCCTAGAAGATTGGTTCACTGCTCCAAAGGTTTTCAAGACATGAAGTAGAACAACTTGTGTTTTGAATTAATGTAAAGATATACTGTATGTTAGTGTAGGTGTTTTCACCCATTTAATTTTTTTTATTTTCTTATTCTGCCAAGCTACATGTCAGGAGTATATTGTATGTTTAAATAATATATGCATAAGGTAACTGAATTCAAACTCACTGTGTAATGAACACTTACTGTTTGATACTTATGTGTTTGCTTTAACCCATTCTCTGTAGGCTATGGCATCTCCAAAAACAATATCTTAGAATAAAAACTAAAAGTTGTTAGGAAAATGTATTATTCTTAATCTGGCCCATTGCTTTGTACTGCTGTAACAGTCTGCTCTTATGGATGAGAATGTCCACTTTGTCATATAGCGAGACATCCATTTGCTGCGTCGTCCTCTCTACTTCCTGCTGTTACTAAACATGACATGTTTTTTATTCCGCTGTGCCTGTTGAGACTGTGCATACCACATCAGTGTTATGGGAACATGCAATCTAATGTTCAGTAAAAGCAATGTGATAAATTATAGCAGGGTTCGTCAACTGGGGGCCCACGGGTCAAATTTTATTTGGCCCCCAAGTTTCTAAGCCCCCCACCAGCAAATCAGCTTCAAGTGTTTTTTAATTTTGGAAATCTGTTCCAAAATGATTCTCACATATAACAGAGCGAGTAATGTGATTGTATACACATGTAAGCTAAGTTTGAAATTATTATGTTTGAGGTAAATGTTATCTGTTTGCAGTCAATTTGCAGTCTTCAAATTATTTGTAATTATGTTCCGGACCCCTGACCATCCCCTCAAGAAAAAATCAGTCTGCGGCTGAATGTAGTTGATGATCCCTGAATTATAGCCTATGTATATCTGTCTTTGTCCTTGTTTATTGAACAAAATAAACTAACACTTAGCTGTGTTCTCAATCTCTCTCTCGATCTCTCTCAAACACACACACACACACACACATGCGCACACACACACACACCCCAAACCTGCTGTGGGAGGTGTGGTTGTGGGTTGCTGCTTTGAATACAGTATGTAGGTTTATAAAAGGGATGCCACAGGCGGCTCCAGAGAAGAGTATACAATCTCTCCCTGTCTCTGTGGTAGAGAATGGCACAAACAGGTCCTCTCAATAGAGAGCAATTGTGCTGCTCAATTTGTCTGGAGGTACTGAAGGAGCCAGTAGCTATCCCCTGTGGACACCGCTACTGTATGGGCTGTATCAGGTCCTGCTGGGGTGAAGATGATGACTCTTACATCTTCAGCTGTCCTCAGTGCAGACAGACCTTCACTCCAAGACCAATTCTGAAGAGAAACACAATTTTGGCTGAGAAACTGAGTACAGGAGGACTCCAAGCTGCACCCTGTGGAGCTGGAGATGTGGCGTGTGATATCTGCCTCGGTGGTCAAATCAAAGCCACCAGATCCTGCTTGGTGTGTCTGGCCTCTTATTGTGCAGCTCACCTCCACACTCACAACGAATCTCCTGCCCTTAAGAAGCATGCCCTGGTTGAAGCCACAATGCCGCTGCAGGGGCGGATCTGCTCTCATCACGATAGACTACTGGAGATCTACTGTCGTACTGATCAGCAGTGTGTCTGTTTGCTGTGTGTGATGGATGAACACAGAAGCCATGCTACTGTCTCAGCTGCAGCAGAAAGCACCAAGAAACAGGTAAGGACTGAAAAACAATCTATTGTCCTTCCACCTTAGTTGTTTAACCATGACAGAATATGTCAATTTCTGAAGTATTGTGTGCATTCAGAATACTTATGCCCATTCCTATGACTGATAACTATAAGGAAGCAGTATGTTTGGCGCCTTCTATACTGGGAGTGATGGATATCATTTGAACAATGTGAACATTTCCCTGATAATGATCAGAGTTGAGGCCATAAAATCTAAAGGTCAGAGGTACATTTCTTTCAATAGAACTTCCTTTCCCATATTCAAATGTTAACTCTGTATCTGACACCTGCCTATATGTAAACAGGGATCTGAGGAAGGCGTGCCAGGTGCCTGTCATTGGTTCAGTCAGTTGCTTTGAATGTGGCACCATACACTATGTTTCCACATGCAAAACTTTTTAATCTCTTTTGACTATCTGACTGAGATGATGTGCCAATGTGTAACATGATTCTCTTAAGGGAAGTCTACATTTTCCCTTCATCTATAGCCTAGCTGTTACGGGTTATAGAATGTGTAGGTCATTTTATGACTCAATGTGCCCCTTTTGAGTAGGATTTTTTTCATTTGAGAAATGTAGAATCTAAAAGGAAAAAAATAATGTATGTTGAGTGTTATGGAGACTAAACAACCTCACAGCTTTCACCAGCTAAATATTCAATTTGACAAAGCGAACGACTCGCCATAAAATCAATAGCCTGTTTATATGAGCCCTAAATATTTACTAAGATAGGATTGTGGGTGTGTCCTTGTCCCTGCAGAGGCAGCTGGGGAAGACGAGGAAGAAATCCAAACTGAGAATGCTAGCCAAAGAAAAGGAACTGCTGGATCTGAGACAGGCTTTGCAATCACTAAAGGTGATGTACTGTGGAGATCCGTAGAGCAATGGCAGCCGTCGCCAAGTCCGAAGTGACTTTTAAGCATTAATGAGCTATATTTTAGTGGATGGGGAAGGTTTTGGGAGTTTGTTCATACTTGGCTAAATGTTATATCTAAATGTTAGACCCCACTCTGTCTCCCACCAGCACTCTGCACAGACAGCAGTGGAGGACAGCAAGGGGATCTTTACTGAGCTGATCCGCTCCATAGAGAGAAGGTGCTGTGAGGTGCGAGAGCTGATCAGAGCTCAGGAGAAGACTGCAGTGAGTCAGACTGAAGGGCTCATACTGAGACTGGAGCAGGAGGTGGCTGAGCTGAGGAAGAAAGACTGTGAGCTGGAGCAGCTTTCACACACAAAGGATCATATCTATTTTCTACAGGTAGCATCACTGCTGCTCTGTCTTCGGTATAATTAAGGTGTCCAGTGTTTTTATTTATTTGTATCTTGTAATCCATCCCACACGTTGTCTTCCTCTCTCTTGGATTCTAGAACTGCCAGTCAATCTCTAAATTGACTGAACTCACAGACACACCCAGAATCACAGTGGTTCCTCTGGTGGATTTTGGTCAAGTTCGAGCCTCAGTATCAGCACTCCAGAAGAGATTGGAGGACCTGTTCAAAGGGGAATGGCCAAAAATATCCAGGGCAGGTGAGACTGGACACTTTACTGTAATTCACTCTATATTGGATTAAAGCAGTTTTAAAAGTACCGGGGTTTTTTTCTTCTATGGAACATTACTACTCTTCACTGCCGTATTCTTCCGTAGCAGGCACAGTGAAACTTCTGCAGTGTCCAGAGCCCCGGATCAGACCAGAGTTCTTATACTGTAAGTCAGTTTCAACTCCATTAATAGCCAGAGTGCTGCATCTGCTTTTAGCTCAGGGCTAAATCTTCATCGTGGCAGTGCTCTATGGATTCCATTCATCTTCTTGTTACCATTCCTTTCTTATAGTGTAGTACACTGACTCCTCCTTTCATACCCTTCATTTTCTTTCCTCGTAGATTCCTGTCAGCTCACACTGGACCCCCGGACAGCCCACAGGGACCTGAGTGTGTCTGATGAGAACAAGGTGGTGACAGTGAGGGCCAGGGACCACTCCTGCCCGGAGCACCCAGAGAGGTTTGATCACTGGAGCCAGGTGCTGTGTACTGAGGCCCTGTCAGGGCGCTGCTACTGGGAAGCCGAGTGGAGCGGTAGTGGCATCAACATGGCTGTGGCGTACAAAGAGATGACCAGGAGAGGAGAGGGCAACAACTCCCACTTTGGACGCAATGACAAGTCCTGGAGTTTGTTCTGTTCCAGAAAAGGTTGTACCATCTGGCACAACAACGTGGCCACTAGAATACCCACTCCAACCTCCTCTAGGATAGGAGTGTACCTGGATCACAAGGCAGGAAGTCTGTGTTTCTACAGCGTCTCTGACACAATGACCCTGCTCCATAGAGTCCAAACCACATTCACTCAGCCCCTCTATCCTGGCTTTGAGTTTATGTGTTTCGGAGTCTTCGTTAAATTGTGCCAGATGGAATGAAAGCGAAGAGAGAAAGGAAGTAGCAAGTGTCATGACGTGGCCCTCTTTGGGGATAGTGAGCACTATCCCCCTTCTCTCTACCATCCCTCTCTCTCTCTCCCCCACCCAGGTTCTCTATCGCAGGTCGTAAATTCCTGGGGGAAACTCTCTCCCTCATGTCCAAGCATAGAGAGTTTCATCGAGAGAACAAAGGAACTCCTTCCACATCACAGAACTTGAGAACTGAACAATACCCATGTTTTACAGAATGTGTACACGGTCAGGCGATAATCCAGCTACAACTGGTCCATTTCATTTAATGTTTGTGAAACTCAGGAGAGACAATACAGCCACATTACCATATACAAGAGTCTCAGTTGTGAGACTTGTATCTAATTGTTGTATAAAATGAATGAGTTACGATTAAACTATTAGGGAAATTATGTAATGTGATGTTAAACGGTTGATGTGAGAGAATTGTATTCCCTTTACATTTTAACTAAGCCATTAGCCCGCCCCCATGATCACAGACATCGATCTGGCGTCATGGGACAGCCCTTTTCTACTGTTACAAATATAACCCCCACCTGGTTAAACCCACTTCAGACCAAGCTTACCTCAATTACCGAGAGGGCTAAGGGTTGAGTGAAGACCAGTACCTCTATCACAGAGGGAACTAAGGTTTGAGTAGAGACCACAAATGGTTTTTGAATTCTTAACCATACCACGTGGTTAAACTCTGAGACTATCGATCCGGCAGAATAAGAGCAACTCTTCGATACTAATTCCTAGTCTGCAGCTAGAAATTACGTACCATTGAATGCGACAACCGCCCAAACATCTATTCTATAAGAACATTTCTTAATGGTACTCTGAAGCATCTATTCTAACCACAAAATACTTATTGGAGGAGAGAGAGAGAGACAGATGAACGGACGATTCCAATAGAGATCACGACGACACACTGAGCGTAAATATATATTGATTGCAATTATTCCCGAATGAGTGAGTGTTCATGTGCAAAGGATTAGCATTTCAATGAATATAATTATCAACTGTGTAATTCCCGCCCCTCTCAGTCTACTCCCCCCATTCCCTTTTGTTCACCAAGCCGTCATAACGGCTTATCCCACTAGGGAAACATCCCCTATCATTTCCTTGTAACCATATCTACTTTGTTTGTTTACTGTTTGTTTATGCATTTCTGTGATTATTTAGTTAGTTAGTAAATAAATGATTTAAGACAATTGGTGTATAGATGATTCATAGTAAAGACTGGGTTCGTGCAGATAACCAACAATTTATGACGTTCGGAACGAGACTAACGTGAGGTAAAGAATAATTCATTAATGAGAAGACTAATTGATCAGATATTCAAATATCTGAAAAGTTATATTAGGAAAATTTTAACTTTGTAATCTGAAGATTTTCCTTGGTGCCCCCGACTTCCTAGTTAATTACATTTACATGATTAGTTTAATCACGTAATAATAATAACAGAGAATTGATTTGATAAAATAACAGTCTTCACTTTAATGATGCCAAAGACACGACACATGTGTGACAATTTGTTTAATGGTGGAGTTAATAGTTCATAGTCTCAGATAAGTTGCTCACCCCAGTTTGTATTTCTTTATTACTGAAGAGTTAAAGTATAGTTTAGTAGTTTAGTTACTGTAGAGTTTATATAATTTGTATTTTGCTGGCAAAACAATAAAGTACAGTAATTTCAATGCAAATTCTGCAAATACCTTCTTGTGAAGTGAAATTAAAAGAAAAGTCTGTCCTCTTCCCCCATTCTCTAATCTGACTGTCATCACATCCCCATTATGTTGATTCAAGATTTTATCATATTAGGGCAATATCAATAGCACTGACATTTGTGTTTTCAAAACACAATTATTGTGGTATGTTTTTATCAAAAGTATCACAAGTAACCTCAGTGGCAACAGCACTGTTGCGAAATAGACATGAACAAATGTCTCTCTCATGCACACACACACACAGAGCCGGAAGTTCATTTTTCTTTGTTACACAGTAACCACACCTCCTGTAACTGCTGGTTGAACCAGGAAGTCCAATATAATTCCTCAATTTTCACTATCAAAAGAAATCAATACGGTTCTCTCTCTCTCTCTGGCTGTTTCTCCTGTACTCTCTGAAATGGCACAGGCAGAGGAGCTCTTCTACCAGGATCAATTTCTCTGTCCAGTGTGTCTAGATGTGCTAGGAAATCAAGTGACTATCCCCTGTGGACACAGTTACTGCATGCCCAGCTAACAACAAACATTGGAGAATGGAGAATGCTCCCTTAAGAGTCTCATTAGGTCCTTAACTAACGTTTTCATAGGACTGTTCCCGTGCAAGTAATGTTTCCAAGAGATCATTCCCTTAATGTCAAATAGAACTCACCCAGAACGTGGTTACCATGTTCTCAGAACTTAAGATAATGTTATAGACACGTATAATGGGAACGTTTGATGAACATTCATGTCCAGTTTTCTGAGGGTTATGAGAATATTCCATTAACATCCCACCAAACATACACAGAACATGATTGCCATGTTCTTAGAACATAAGATATTAATGTTATAGACACGTTTCATGAACATTTGTGTCTGCCCAAAAAATCTATACACATCACTGTTGCCGAGCCAATCAAGGCCCTGATTGGTGAACCATTGATAGCTATTTTTCTGTTGGTAAGGATACTCACACAGTGCTTTTAACTTACATATTTGGCATACATGATTACATTGTGCATGTTCATTCATACATTAACTACTTAGGGATCAGCAGCAGTGGTGTCGGTTTTGGAGAGTCTGGCATGCCCAAAGTAAAATGCCAGCCACTCAGGCCCAGAAACTAGGATATGCACATAATTAGTACTATTGGATAGAAAACACTCTGAAGTTTCTAAAACCGTTAAAATAATGTCTGTGAGGGGTTCCATAACAGGCCGGTATATACCTAAGGTTGACAGGAACGGTGACGAGATCCAACCGACATTGCTTTTCCCAGTCTACAAGACAGGTCAGTAAATCTTTATTTGCGGATTTGGGGGGAATGATTTAAAATATCCTTTGATTTGATGTTCTAAAAATGCTTAGAATTTAACAATAATAGGAGCTTGGTCATTCTAATCAGATTCACCAGTAAGTTAACTTTAAACGATCGATCCAACGTATCAGGTCCGAAATGACCTGAGGTAAGGCGCTGCCATAAATAAAACTAGCTTAATAGATCCGGCCTGGGTGGCCACACGGGTTATTAACACAGTATGCTTAATAGATGCGGCCTTGGTGGCCACATGGGTTATTAACGCAGGAACTTAATTCTCATTCTACTTGAGAGTAGTAGAAAGAGGAGGGGGGAGGCCAGGAGGAATAGAGCAGAGAGAGAGAGAAAGTTTTAAGCACACGTGAACTAGAACGTGCAGTTAGACAAGGGAACAATTTTTTTACAGTGGGCTGTAGATGGAGAGTACTGAGACAAACTTAATTAGCTAGGTAATAATCATAGAGATTGCCATTGACATGCATATTTTTTTCTAAAATCCATGACTGGAAACAGGGAGACAGTGAGACAGACAGTCAGTCAGTATTTGGAAAGGTTGAGGGATGTATTTAATTTTCCCAGTTGACCTTATCTATGGGCAGACAATGGCCGCCCATGATAAAATAATTTGGAACTCAGGCAGAAGAACCGTTTATGAGGATAGAGACATTGTTTGGCATTCCCTAGATATGACCGTCCGTTTACTCAGACTGTGGACTGTAGGGAGGGGTTCATGACGTCAGTTTTGACCTAGAAACGGGGGGGGTGAAGAATAAGCCAGCGGCTTATCACTCCTCTCATTTGGATAAGGTGGCTCAGGCTAGGCCTTTGTGTCTTGTATTATTATATTGTTAGACATGACAAATTTGACTATTGAGAGATGTACTATTCTGAACCCCTCCACCTTTATTCCCATAGCTAATGAAGGGAGTCCACATGATTGTGTAACTGAGATGGAGAGAGTTGTGTTGCATAGGCCTGATTTTACAGATTTGCCATTAACAGATGGAAAAAAATTACTATGTTTGTAGATAGGTCTTCAAGGTAGAACTAAGATGGTTCGAATGCAACTGGGTATGATGTTGCTCCTCTTCCTAAAAACTTAGAGGCTGAATCATGACCTAGTCACTATTCTGTGCAGCAGGCAGAAATTGATTTATTTGTTATGATTGTTTTAGATATGCAGCAGTTTTGATACAGGGGCAGAGCCTTGTATCAACAGGAGGGATATGGTAGAGATGATTGTTAGATATGGTAGAGATTGTTAGATATGGTAGAGATTGTTAGACAACACAAATTACTTTAAAAAAATTGTTCTCATTGTGTTATTTGTGCTCAGAGTAATCACCAAGGTAGACAGAGGACTCCACAGGGTGGATATCCCTTTGCTAAATATCCATTCCAACAGTTGGAAATGGATTTTATAGAGCTCACCAGGAGTGAAGGAAAGAAACAATTATTAATTATTATTATATTATAGAACGCATGAATTCTACGATTAAAAATAGGTTAAGAAAGACACACCTGAGTACAGGACGAAATTGGGTGAAATGCCTGCCAATAGTATTAATAACTATTCAGATAACCCCAGACAAGGAGGGATTATCTCCATTTGAGGAAGTATTGGGTAGGCCCTATAGAATGCCAGAGTTAGGTAGACTAGAACAAGCAGATGTAGAGATTGAGAACGCCTTAGTAGAACACATGAGGAGATTATTCATTAACCACACCCGTATGTCAAAGATCCTGTGCCCCAAAGGTGAAATATCCAAGGAGGTGAGCCATTCGATCCAGCATGATGATTGGGGTTGGATCCAATCCTTGAGAGAGAAAAGACTGGAAACAGCCACGGTGGGAGGTTTTGTTGGTCACCGCCTTTGCTGTCAGGATTGCTGAAAGATCCACCTGGGTCCATATTATACATTGTAAAGAGATAAACCCTGCCACCACTGTTGAACAAACACAGAGTTAGGAGAGACGGATCCGAGTACTAAAAGGGGTCGGGGGTTAACTCTCAACAAGGATTGGTGTCAGAACACTTTTCCTCACTGTGGGAGTTCCTCAGAGTGGGGGCATGGGTTGGCCTTTAGCAATGGACCTCAGGGCAGGAAGAGGGTGGGGCTTCATGAGAATATTGATTGAAATGAGTTGTATGATTGTGTGGGCCATATTCCTGACACACTCAAACCCTCCTGATCAGACAGGAGTAGAGGGTAACCTTCACACTCGGTAGGGGAACAGGTGGAGCATAGTGAAGACGGGGAGGTTTGTAGGAAGAAGGGAGAGTAACACAGATAAAAGTATTGCCTCTAAGTTAGAATTACTCTGAAACAGGCTGTAAAGGAGGACATAGGGTTATGGTCTATCGGAA
Organism: Brachymystax lenok tsinlingensis; assembly: GCA_030435695.1. Lineage (NCBI taxonomy): Eukaryota > Metazoa > Chordata > Actinopteri > Salmoniformes > Salmonidae > Brachymystax > Brachymystax lenok. The sequence goes on from CM059788.1 coordinate 31,804,278, forward strand.
TTGATCAGAATGGGGTAGCACCACGCCCACCATTGCACCCTATTCATTAAATTATACCAAGATGGGAGATTCGGCTGGGTCACTGGTACAGATAGTTCAAACTATGGACCGGAAGGAGGCATTTGAGGTTAAGACTGGTTATAGGGACCCAAATCCGTGATTGGAACGGATTACGGCAAGAACCATGTCTAAGGAGGAATGTAATGCCTGTGGCACGGCTAAACCTAGGTTAACAACTATGCCCTTCCCCTTGATGGGTTTTAATTCTCCATCAGGTTTATCTTGTATGGTTAAATTGTTCAAGCCACTTGGGAAGGAGGTGATTGGGTCCTGTGTTGGTATGTACTATCTGTATCCCCCAGTATTGTATCCCCCCCCCTAACCTAGATTACCCCTGCCAGTAGTTTCAGAGGAGGCTTATTATTGTTTGTCCAGGCATACACAGAGAATGTTACATCTATTAGTACAATGACTAATCGAACCTCTGACTTAAAGCCTGTGAATTTTAGGGATCAGAGACAGGCCTGTGCTGACATCTAGTGGTTGTGTGGTGGTAACGCCTAAATTGCCAGGGGACCTGTGCGCTGGCTTAGCTGGTAATGTCTTTCACACTCATCAAGCAGTTTAACATGTCGAAGGGTGGAGGTTTGTTGCGTAAGACGTGGGACTTCCTCCCAGGATAGTTTGATGAAAAGGTGTATATCGATGAGATAGGTGTACCTCGAGGGGATCCCAGATTAATTTAAAGCTAGGAATTAAATCACAGCAGGGTTTAAGTCGAGTCTCTTTTGGTGGTCAACAATTAATTAAAATGTAGATTGGATAAATCATATCTTTTACATTCAACAGATTTATTAACCACACTCGTGACGCTATAAAAGGATTGGCTGAACAGACCGCGACAACGAGTTTAATGGAGTGGCAGAATATAACAGCATTAGATATGCTCTTGGCTGAGAAGGGTGGGGTCTGGGTGATGTTTGGAATCTATGTGCTGAACTTTCTTCCCCAATAACACAGCACCTGATGGGTCAGTAACGAAGACTCTTCGGGGGAATCACTACATTGGCGAACTAATAGGCTGAAAATTCTGGTATTGATAACTCACTCTCTGGTTGGTTCGATAACATGTTGGGTAAATGGAAGATTATTGTGACGACCGTATTGGGGCTGGATCTGACAGGAATGTTTATGATTATGTGGATGTTGTTTAATCCCGTGTGTGAGAGGTCTTGTGTCTAGGTCTCTGGAAAAGGCGGTGACGCAACAGATGATTCACCATGGCCCTGCCAGACTGAGACCATGAGACGACATACATGCCTTCTAGATTGACAAAGAATGCTTTTGGTTTCAATCCAGAGGAGCCTGAATTGGATGAAACTATTTTTAATGTTTAGTAATGTTGTCTATTTGATAAAGGTTATAACGAAAATCCTAAACAGAAGAGTTATGATTGGAAGTAGCAATAGACTTCACGTTAGATTTCTTGTTCGTATTTTTATTACATATATAATGTTTTTCTTTATAGATGTGGTGTTATTTCTTTGTATGTTTTTGTTTTTGTTTGGGGTGGTGTCATTTATTTTATTTTCAGTGGATCATTTTTAGTCTAAGGGTGGATTGATAGGGATGTTTGTATGTTTAAGTAATGACTAAGAATATTCCATTCTGAAAATGTATGCAATGGGCTTAGAGAACAAACAAAAGAATCCCATCATGTGTGTGCTTAGAACTTTTTAGGGACTAGGACATGATGTATTTGAGAGAACAAAAGACTTCTTGTGAGAACAACTAGATAAGAAAGGCCTCCCTGTCCTCGGGAAGGGAGGAACGGCTAGGAGCTGTCCAGATTGACTTATGTTGCAAGATTGTGATAAGCCAATGAATGTGTACTGTGGGAAAGTACTATTTCCTAGAGAGGGTGGAGCATTTGTATCATTTGTGTTCAGCTTAAAGCTTGTACAATATAAAAATACTGTGTTCACATTTGGAGTTCAGCGCTCTCGTGAATAAACATTCTGACATTTGACAATTGTAGACTGGGCTTCTGTCTGTTTCATTTCAACCAGTATCTTACAAATTCTGGGTTACAGACGGAGTAGTTTAATTGAAGTTTATGAACATTGAGAACATAATTCTCGTAACACACAGACATTAAACTCTGTACTTTTTTAAAGTAACCATTGGCCTCATGGTGAAATCCCTGAGCAGTTTCCTTGCTCTCTGGAAACTGAGTTAGGAACAACGCCTGTATCTTTGTAGTGACTGGGTGTATTGATACACCATCCAAAGTGTAATCAATAACTTCACCAAGCTCAAATGGATATTCAATATCTGCTTACATTTTTTTTACCCATCTAACAATAGGTGCCCTTCTTTGCGAGGCATTTGAAAACCTCAGTGGTCTTTGTGGTTAAATCTGTGTTTGAAATTCACTGCCCAGCTGAGGGACCTTACAGGTACTGATGTGTGAGGTACAGAGATGAGGTAGTCATTCAAAAATAAACACTTTTAAACACTAGTATTGCACACAGAGTGAGTCCATGCAACTTATGTGAGTCGTTAAGCACATTCTTACTCCTGAATTTATTTAGGCTTGTCAAGATCAAAGGGGTTGACTACTTATTGACTCAAGATATTCTAATGAATTTGATCTAAATTTAATCAATTTCAAATTCAGGCTGTAACACAACAAAATGTGGAAAAAGTCAAGGGGCAATAAACAAAGATGCATAAATAATATTTTCTAAGTGTTGTAACGAAATTTCCATATAACAATCAAAATGTCTGATAAATGCTATTCAAAATGGCAGTAATGACATGAACATATATTGATAAGAATGTGAGAGCACCAATGACAAACGTCCTAACAATAAGGGATATCTCTAAGCACATTCCTTAGACCGAGGTAAAGTTGGTTTTATATTCACACATTCGGACATTCAACAGACATTCAACAGACATTCATCAGACATTCAACAGACATTCGCCAAAGGCCATTTAAAAATGTAAAAATAAATAACAAATTCACAGTTTGTTACAGAATCATCAAACTAAATATGATTTATTCTATAAATGTCTAGCATACTCTTACAACCTTTGTTGTGAGGAAAGATTCCAGTTTTGATTTTATAGAAATACATAACATCTATAAAATGCCATTTAAAGTGGTATAAATCAATAACTAACTCTCTGTTTGTCACAGAAACATAAAACTAGGTATGATATATTCTATAAATGTCTAGTATACTTTTATAACCTTTGTTTTGAGGAAAAATTTCAGTTTTGATTTTATAGAAATACATAACATCTATAAAATGCCATTTAAAGTGGTAGAAATCAATAACTAACTCACTGTTTGTCACAGAAACATCCAACTAGGTATGATTTATTCTATAAATGTCTAGTATACTTTTACAACCTTTGCTTTGAGTAGAAATTCCATTTGATTTGATTTGATTTGATATAAATACATAAAATCTCAAATATGACATTTAAAGATTAAGAAATCAATAACTAATTCAGTGATTGTAGCAGCAAAAGTGAAAATATGCATTTATTTGCAATAACTTTAAAGAAATGTTAATTTCAAGTGCAATTTGTTCTATATGAAGTTAGACAATGTTTACATAAAGTTGTACTATGTTTACAGTCTTAAATTGTATGCCAAATCAATGTTTGTATTATTAGTGCAACAGTTCCACATTTTAAAGTAGTTACAAGGCACAACAGTCGTTTATTTATACATCTCTAATTTAACAGCAAAGAAGCCCCTTACAATCATTTTCTATTTTGGCTTTGTTGAAGTCCTTCTTTGTTATCCCCAGACAAGCTGAATGGTACCATCTCCTGAGGTAATAGATCTAACTGTTCAACACTTACAGCCAAATGTTTAATGCCCCGGGTATTCCCAGAACTCATTCTGGAAAGTCTATAGATTTAGTGGTCACTTTATTAGGTACAACCCCCTTTGCATCTGGAACAGCGTGAATTCAAAACTGCTGATGAAACTGGGAAAGGAGATAGACTGTTCAAGTTTTTAAGTCCAGTTGGAGTTTATTACAGTCAGTACCAGTTTTGGATCTTTTCTGAGTTACAAAAGACCATCGCAGACTGTGCTGTCATTTTGCACATTCTAAAGTTCAAACAAACCTGAATACCTGAATACTTCTCTGCATGCTTTAGTGTCTAGCATGCCAAGACCACGGGACTTGGTGTATGTAAAGTTGAAGTCGGAAGTTTACATACACTTATGTTGGAGTCATTAAAACTTGTTTCTCAACAACTCCACAAATTTCTTGTTAACAAACTATAGTTTTGGCAAGCCGGTTAGGGCATCTACTTTGTGCATGACACAAGTAATTTCTCCAACAATTGTTTACAGATAGACTATTTCACTTATTATTCACTGTATCACAATTCCAGTGGGTCAGAAGTTTACATACAGTAAGTTGACTGTGCCTTTAAACAGCTTGGAAAATTCCAGATAATGATGTCATGGCTTTAGAAGCTTCTGATAGGCTAATTGACATCATTTGAGTCAGTTGGAGGTGTACCTGTGGATGTATTTCAAGGCCTACCTTCAAACTCAGTGCCTCTTTGCTTGACATCATGGGAAAATCAAAATAAATCAGCCAAGACCTCAGAAAAAAATGGATGACCTCCACAAGTCTGGTTCATCCTTGGGAGCAATTTCCAAATGCCTGAAGGTACCACGTTGATCTGTACAAACAATAGTACGCAAGCATAAACACCATGGGAACACGCAGTCGTCATACAAATCAAATCAAATCAAATTTTATTTGTCACATACACATGGTTAGCAGATGTTAATGCGAGTGTAGCGAAATGCTTGTGCTTCTAGTTCCGACCATGCAGTAGTATCTAACAAGTAATCTAACAAATTCACAACAACTACAACTATAATTTGCAAATAAATTCATAAAAAATCGTACAATGTGATTTTCTGGATTTTCTTTTCTCATTTTGTCTGTCATAGTTGAAGTGTACCTATGATGAAAATTACAGGCCTCTCTCATCTTTTTAAGTGAGAGAACTTGCACAATTGGTGGCTGACTAAATACTTTTTTTCCCCACTGTACATGTGAGATGAGTAATGTAGGATATGTAAACATTATATAAATGGCATTGTTTAAAGTGGCTAGTGATACATTATTTCATCCAATTATAATTATTAAAGTGGCTAGAGATTTGGGTCGATGGCCGGACGGCATAGGCAAGATACAGTAGATGGTTTAGAGTACAGTGTATACATTTGATATGAGTATGTCGGATACGTAAACATTATATACAAAATTGTTTAAAGTGGCTAGTGATACATTGTTACATCCAATTCCTATGTTTAAAGTGGCTAGAGATTTAAGTCAGTATGTTGGCAGCAGCCACTCAATGTTAGTGATGGCTGTTTAACAGTCTGATGGCCTTGAGGTAGAAGCTGTTTTTCAGTCTCTCAGTCAAAGCTTTGATGCACCTGTACTGACCTTGCCTTCTGGATGATAGTGGGGTGAACAGGCAGTGGCTCGGGTGGTTGTTGTCCTTGATGATCTTTTTGGCCTTCCTGTGACATCGGGTGGTGTAGGTGTCCTGAAGAGCAGGTAGTTTACCCCCGGTGATGCGCTGTGCAGTCCTCACTACCCTCTGGAGAGCCTTACGGTTGTGGGCGGAGCAGTTGCCGTACCAGGCGGTGATACAGCCCGACAGGATGCTCTCGATTGTGCATCTGTAAAAGTTTGTGAGTGATTTTGGTGACAAGCCGATGTCTTCAGCCTCCTGAGGTTGAAGAGGCGCTGTTGCGCCTTCTTCACCACGCTGTCTGTGTGGGTGGACCAATTCAGTTTGTCCGTGATGTGTCGCCGAGGAACTTAAAACTTTCCACCTTCTCCACTACTGTCCCCTCGATGTGGATAGGGGGGTGCTCCCTCTCCTGTTTCCTGAAGTCCACGATCATCTCCTTTGTTTTGCTGACATTGAGTGAGAGGTTATTTTCCTGACACCACACTCCGAGGGCCCTCACCTCCTCTCTGTAGGCCGTCTCGTCGTTGTTGGTAATCAAGCCTACCACTGTAGTGTCGTCAGCAAACTTGATGATTGAGTTGGATGCGTGCTTGGCCACGCAGTCATGGGTAAACAGGGAGTACAGGAGAGGGCTGAGAACGCACCCTTGTGGGGCCCCAGTGTTGAGGATCAGCGGGGTGGAGATGTTGTTTCCTACCCTCACCACCTGGGACCGGTCCGTCAGGAAGTCCAGGACCCAGTTGCACAGGGCTGGGTCGAGACCCAGGGTCTCGAGCTTAATGACGAGCTTGGAGGGAACTATGGTGTTAAATGCTGAGCTGTAGTCGATGAACAGCATTCTTACATAAGTATTCCTCTTGTCCAGATGGGTTAGGGCAGTATGCAGTGTGATTGCGATTAAGTCGTCTGTGGACCTATTGGGACGGTAAGCAAATTGGAGTGGGTCCAGGGTGTCTGGCAGGATGGAGGTGATATGATCCTTGACTAATCTCTCAAAGCACTTCATGATGACGGAAGTGAGTGCTACGGGGCGATAGTCATTTAGCTCAGTCACCTTAGCTTTCTTGGGAACAGGAACAATGGTGGCCCTCTTGAAGCATGTGGGAACAGCAGACTGGGATAGGGACTGATTGAATATGTCCGTAAACACACCAGCCAGCTGGTGTGCCTTGCGAGGGTTAACACATTTAAATGTTTTTCTCACATTGGCTGTGGTGAAAGTGAGCCCGCAGGTTTTGGTAGCGGGTCGTGTCGGTGGCACTGTATTGTCCTCAAAGCGAGCAAAGAAGTTGTTTAGTTTGTCTGGGAGCAGGACGTCATGGTCTGCAACGGGGCTGGTTTTCTTTTTGTAGTCCGTGATTGACTGTAGACCCTGCCCACGTGTCTGAGCCGTTGAATTGTGACTCTGCTTTGTCTCTATATTGACGCTTAGCTTGTTTGATTGCCTTGCGGAGGGAATAGCTACACTGTTTGTATTCAGTCATGTTTCCGGTAGCCTTACCCTGGTTAAAGCAGTGGTTCTGCTTTCAGTTTTGCGCGAATGCTGCCATCAATCCACGGTTTCTCTTTGGGGAAGGTTTTAATATTTGCTATGGGTACAACATCACCAATGCACTTGCTAATAAACTCGCTCACCGAATCAGCATATACATCAATGTTGTTGTCCGATGCTATCCGGAACATATCCCAGTCCACGTGTTCGAAGCAATCTTGCAGCATGGAATCAGATTGGTCGGACCAGCATTGAACAGACCTGAGAACGGGCGTTTCCTGTTTTAGTTTCTGCTTGTAGGCTGGGAGCAACAAAATGGAGTCATGGTCAGACTTGCCGAAAGGAGGGCGGAGAATAGCCTTGTATGCATCACGGAAGTTGGAATAACAGTGATCCAGGATTTTACCAGCCGGGTGGCACATTCGATATGCTGGTAAAATTTCGGGAGCCTTGTTCTTAAATTAGCCTTATTAAAATCCCCAGCCACAATAAATGCAGCCTCAGGATATGTGGTTTCCAGTTTACATAGAGTCCGATGAATTTCTTTCAGTGCCGTCGATGTGTCAGCTTGAGGGGGGATGTACACGGCTGTTATTATAATCGAGGAGAATTCTCTTGGTAGATAATGCGGTCTGCATTTGATTGTAAGGAATTCTATGTCAGGTGAACAAAAGGACTTGAGTTCCTGTATGTTGTTATGATCACACCACGTCTCGTTAATCATAAGACACACACCCCACCCTTCTTTCTTACCAGATAGAAGTTGTTTCTGTCCGGCGCGATGCGTGGAGAAACCAGGTGGCTGTACCGACTCCAATAACGTGTCCTGAGTGAGCCATGTTTCCGTGAAGCAAAGAACGTTGCAGTCTCGGATGTCTCTCTGAAAGGCAACCCTTGATCTGATTTCGTCTACTTTGTTGTCAAGAGACTGTACATTGGCGATTAAAATACTCGGGAGAGGTGCACGATGCGCCCGTCGACGTAGCGCCCGTCATACCGCTCAGGAAGGAGACTCGTTCTTTGGTTTGAAAAGTGCAAATCAATCCCAGAACAACAGTAAAGGACCTTGTGAAGATGCTGGAGGAAACAGGTACAAAACGACCAGAACTGGGAAGGAATACCATTTTGGCAGAGATGGTTAGGAAAGTTAAGGTCTTAGGAGTCCAATCTCCTCCTCCTGTTCAAAGCTATGATGGGCCTGAAGATGTGGCATGTGATTTCTGCGATTGTCTGATGTGTCTGGCTGTATTTTGTGAGACTGACCTTCAGCGCCATTTGGAATCACCCTCTCTAAAAGAAGCATACACTGGTTGACGGGTGGGGCTTGTCATAGCATTCACACACCCCATAGGGCCCATTGGATATGACAGGGAGACAGGGAAGTGCTGTATTTTTACATCCTTGCACACGCAAGGGAGTGTTCTTTATGTGTGCAAAAGTAAATATTGTCATCAAATGCATGGCCTTAATTTGGAGACTGGAGAAGAATGCATGAAACATACACGTTGATGCCTGTCTGTAACACTAAAGCTATCAATAGAGGGAGACAAATGACTGCAGTGTTTTGGGGAAATTCACAAGACAACAATCAAATCAGGCGGGTTATTTTCAATAAATATGTGGAAATTTATATTTTCAAACAATTCCTGAAAAGCTGACATGAAATGGATCGTTCCCTTTCAGTCGGTCACTCGGTATAACATTCTATGGGGAATCAACGACCAATCCTATTCACCTGAAAAAAACTGAAATCCCGCCCAACGGGCAAATGGATGCCAAGCCCGCCTTCAAAGCCCCACTTCCTGGCTATAATACCGGGGCTCTCATACATTCCCTAAATTCTTTGCTCTTCAACTCGCCTGAAGGAAGAACGGGTCACACAATTTGCTGATTTTTCAACATTTTCCCTCTGTCTTATGTGTCTGTTAGTGGGGGGAGGGTACTTGTCCCCCTAGATGTTGTGAGTTTTGGGTCTTGGTATCGGTTTTTGTGTTTGCTAAAATTGAACTACTTTTTGCTCTGCTTGTGTAACCAGTGCTTCCTTGCTTGAGTAAGACAGTCAGTGGTAAGAGTAAGTTCAAAAAGGCTAACCAGCCGAGTTTGAACCTCCGACTATGTCCTAGGACAAGGGTACTCAACTCTTACACTACGAGGCCCAGAGCCTGCTGGTTTTCTGTTCTACCTGATAATTAATTTTACACACCTGGTGTCCCATGTCTATATCAGTCCCTGATTAGAGGGGAACAATGAAAAAATTCAGTTGAACTGGCTTCGAGGTCCAGAGTTGAGTTTGAGGGCCCTAGGGCATTTGGTAAAGATACTCATGAGTGCTGTCTGGGGTGGAAACACGCTCAGGAGGCTTTGGCTCAGACCAGTTTGTGTGACCATTGTTTCCGGCTGGGCTCAACTTCCATCGGGTGTCGGGCTGACTTTGTGAAAAGATTGCTGCTGGCGAAGGGTCTTCAGGTGAAGCAACCTCAAGAATGGGGTTGTCGGAGGTCAGGAGAGAGCAGCAGCGGTGGTCGGAGTTGATAGGGGGGTCATCCCAGGCAAGTGAGGCTCCATCCGGTGTGAATCGGATTACATCAGTCCGGGGCAGCCTTAAGCCTGGCTTTGGATTCAGTGGGGGAGAGTGACCATTGGTTGTTAATGCGCCTTTGACGGAGCTGTGTCGTAGGGCGGAAATCACCTGGGGGTGGATTGGACGTCTTCTCCCCCAGGTTGGGGGAAGGTATTTACTTCCTGTCCCTGCAGCGGTGAAGCATTGCTTACCCCTGTTTAAAGATTTCTCTCATGAGCTAAAAGCAACCTCGGATTCCCCTCATTCAGCCAGGCTGGTGCTACCAGGTTATGGGGAGTTCATGAATGTAGAGGGTATGGAGGAGGTGAGGATTGTTTGCACATCATCGATGGATGGAAAGCTGGCGAGTTACTTAGTTCCAGAGGCTAACAATGGGGCTATTCCTAGCACTGTGCTTCCGAATAAACAGTGCCGGTTCTCAGCAGATCAGCTGGTTGTAGTTCCTGAGAGGGAGAGGCAGATGTATTTGGAGTCCTTACAGGCCCGTTTCGAGGAGGTAAAAGCTGGTTCTTCAACAGCATGGGGAAAAGAGCAGATCTCATGACCCTAGCTGCAGGCCGGGGGAGGAGTTATGTTTTCGGGGCCCTCCTCCTCAAGCATTTCCTTTGGCAACAGTGCTCCCAAGTGCCTCGGTCAATGGAGGCAACTTACTGGTTTCCGAAGTCCCCGAATCCAGTGTGGGCCGGGTATCAGAATGGCTGTACCACGTAAGCACATTGTTTCTACCCAAGGTTCCTCAGTGTTCAGGGGGATCGAGAGTGCGGAATTGTCCAGGTGTGGACATAATAAACAAAGATCCTACCCCACATTCAGACACATAGTTGTCAAGGGTAGTGAAGACTAAAAAAAGTATGACCATATCCCAGTCCTCAGGGTGGCGCTCTGCCCCTTAAGGACATAATGTATGGGAGACTGGCAGCATGTTCCGTCCAGTGGCGGCATATGCGGTTTCACCTAGGGTGATGTGGACAGTGACTAAGGGCTACCACCTGCGTCCTCCTCCTTTCGTGGCGGTCCTAGCGCCTATCGGCTTCAAAAGCAGTCTATTCGGGTGGTTCCCGTGTCAGAAGTATTGAGCGGCTGGTGCAGCCGGTACTTCTTAGTGCCCAAGAGCGATGGAGCGTTGCGTCCCAACCTGAACTTGTGTGTATTAAACAAGCACCTCAAGGTCCGCAAGTTTAGGATTGACAGCCCTTCCCCGGGGTCTCATCCTCTGGTGTTGCGGTTCCTGAAAGGCGTGCGCAGGCTCAGACCAGTTTCTAAGCCTATGGCACCTTCCATGGTGGGACCAAAGCCTCTGTTTGAACCATTGGAGTCTGTGGACCTGAAGGTCCTTTCCTACAAGACTGCCCTGCTCATGGCCTTGATGTCGGCCAAGTGCGTTGGGGATCTCCATGAGCTCTCAGTACACGTGGCAGGTAGCCTGGCGGATAGGAGCATTGGGTCGAATCTCCAAGGTAAAAATATTTTATTTTGCCCCTCAGCAAGGCAGTTAAACCACTGTTCCACCGGTGCCAATGATGTGGATGTCGATTATGGCAGCACCCCGGCACCTCTCTGATTCATATGGGTTGGGTTAAATGTGGAAGACACATTTCAGTTGAATGCATTCAGCTGTACAACTAACTAGGTCTTTCCCTTCCTGTTTGGAGTTTGCGCCTGGCGACTCCAAAGTGATGTTACATCCTAATGCAGCTTTTGCTCCCAAGGTTCACTTTCTCACCTCCTCCATTTGCTTCCAGTCAACAATGGAGGTTGCATAGCCTGTGTCCGGTGCACGCTTTACGCGCATACAGTGCCTTTGGAATGTATTCAGACCCCTTGACTTTTTCCACATTTTGTTATGTTACAGCCTTATTCTAAAATGTATGAAGTAGTTTTTTTATCTCATCAATCTACACACAATACCCCACATAGACAAAGCAAAAACAGGTTTTTAGACATGTTTGCTAATTTATAAAAAATTAAAAATAAATTATAAGTATTCAGACCCTTTACTCAGTAATTTGTTGAAGCACCTTGGGTAGCGATTACAGCATTGAGTCTTCTTGGGTATGACGCTACAAGCTTGGCACATCTGTATTTGGGGAGTTTCTCCCATTCTTCCTTGCAGATCCTCTCAAGCTCTGTCAGGTTGAATGTGTAGCATTAATGCACAGCTATTTTAAGGTCTCTCCAGAGATGTTCGATCGGGTTCAAGTCCGGGATCTGGCTGCGCCACTCAAGGACATCCAGAGACTTATCCCGAAGCCAATCCTGCGTTGTCGTGGCTGTGTGCTTAGGGTCATTGTCCTTTTGGAAGGTGAATCTTCGACCCAGTCTGAGGTCCTGAGCGCTCTGGAGCAGGTTTCCATCAAGGATTTCTCTGTACTTTGCTCCGTTCATCTTTGCCTCGATCCTGACTAGTCTCCCAGTCCCTGTTGCTTAAAAACATCCCCACAGCATGATGTTGCCACCACCATGCTTCACCGTAGGGATGGTGCCTGGTTTCCTCCAGACGTGACACTTGGCCTTCAGGCCAAAGAGTTCAATCTTGGTAGCATCAGACCAGAGAATTTGGTTTCTCATGGTCTGAGAGTCTTTAGGTGCCTTTTAGCAAACTCCAAGGAGGCTGTCATGTGCCTTTTACTGAGGAGTGGCTTCCGTATGGCCACTCTACCATAAAGGCCTGATTGCTGTAGTGCTGCATAGATGGGTTGTCCTTCTGGAAGATTTTCCCATCTCCACAGAGGAATTCTAGAGCTCTGTCAGAGTGACCATTGGGTTCTTGGTAACCTCTCTGACCAAGGTCCTTCTCCGTCGATTGCTTCGTTTTGCCGGGCGGCCAGCTCATGGAAGAATCTTGGTAGTTCCAAACTTCTTCCATTTAAGAATGATGGAGGCCACTGTGTTCTTGGGGACCTTCAATGCTGAAGACATTTTTTGGTACCCTTCCTCAGATCGGTGCCTGTCTCGGAGCTCTACGGACAATTCCCTCGACCTCATGGCTTAGTGACATGCACTGTCATCTGTGGACCTTATATATATAGGCAGGTGTTTGCCTTTCCAAATCATGTCCAATCAATTGAATTTACCACAGGTGGACTCCAATCAAGTTTTAGAAACATCTCAAGGGTGATCAATGGAAACAGGATGCACCTGAGCTCAATTTCAAGTCTCATAGCAAAGGGTCTGAATACTTTGTAAAAACCTGTTTTCACTTTGTCATTATGGGGTATTCTGTTTAGATTGCTGAGGAATTTGTTTTATTTAATCCATTTTAGAATAAGGCGGTAATGTAACAAAATGTGAAAAAAGTCAAGGGGTCTGAATACTTTCCTGTATATGGATCGGACAAAGGATATCCCAGGTTTGTGACCAGCTTTTTGTCTGTTTTGCTAATCCAGCACAGGGTAGGGCGATTTTCTAAGCAGCATCTTTCTCATTGGATTGCAAGGGCAATCAAAAGGACAAGGGTTGGTATACATGCTCACTCCACTAGGGGTGTGGAAGTACCTTTCCTCCCTCTCCTCTCTCCATAGATTTCTGTCAGCTCACATTGGATCCAAACACAGCATTCTACAATCTCCACCTGACTGAAAGAGACCAGGAAGTGACAATGAAGAAGCCCAAACCGTGCCTCAACCACCCAAAGAGTTTTCACAGTATCCAGGTGCTGTGTAGAGAGAGGCTGCTGTTACTGGGAGGTAGAGTGGAGAGGGAAGAGGGCCTACATAGCAGTCTTATACAAGGACATCAGGAGGACGGGCTTTGGTCCAGAAGCCCAGTTTGGCCTCATAATGAGAAGTCCTGGAGTTTACTCTCAGTCAAATAAGCCTGTAGTTTCCTACATAACAACAGAGACTGAACTATCTGCCCCAGAGTCCTCTAGGATACGAGTGTACCTGGATTACAGGGCAGGAGATCTGTCCTTCTACAGCGTCTCTGACACAATGACCCTCCTCCATAGAGTCCAGACTGCATTCACTCAGACACTCTAGCCTAGCTTTAGGCTGTATGCATACATGGGCCTAATGAAACTTATTTAGCTTCAGTGATAATAGATGTTACTCTCAGGAGAGAGATCGGCTATTCAAGCACACACAAAACTATATCCACAAACAGACCAATAACACACATTTACTTGTATAATTTATATTGAAAACTGATTAAAAACATTAGTCTCCTTTATATAAACTGTAACAGTTATCTATAATCATACTTACAACTGTGCCCTTGCCATTTAATCCCCATTCAGTATTGTCATACTTGAGCAATACATCATAAGCCAAGTGCATAGGAAAAGGTGTGACATGATAGCAATAATGTGCTTCATACTTTAACAACTGAACAAGACACAACAGTACTGAGCTTGTCATCCTGGTTGGCTGTCCATCTGTGAGCCCGACTGGAACGATCTGATGTCTTCTCCTATGAACTCATTCACTGTAGGCAAAAAGACACAGCAGCCAGTCAGAAGTTTATACATTAATTTATGCTGTATATCAATTAATCAAAAATTTTATATTATATGTATTGTTATTCTTGTAACAATGGAGATCAATACCAATTAGAACTTCATACTGTACATGCAAACTTCTCACCTTCCTCTAATGTAATGTGGTGAATAGACGATGAGCCGGCAAATTCCAGGGGGGGTCGCCTGCATTTTAGACCCAGCCTGAGCTTCCCTTTCCCAAGGTCCCCTGCCCTGGTGGTCCCATACCTCATTGTGGGAGTACGGTGGTGGGTAGATGTCCTGATACGGGCTGGGATTGGAAGGAGGCGAGGGGCAGACCTCCTGAGGGTAGGGGTAGTGGGGGTAGGGTGAGGTAGTCACCGGGGGAAGAGAGGAGGAGGAGATGGGGCTGCCTGTGGGGAAGGGACTCAGAGAGGAGGAGTGGGAGGGAGAGGGGGAGGAGGACAGGTATGGGGAGTCCAGCCATGGGGAGGGAGAGGGAGGCTGGGAGACTCTCGGGTACAGGGGAGGCAGTAGCTCGGTGAAGCCCAGCTCCAAGTTCTCAAAGCTGGGGCGTCTTTCCGACAGAGAACCTCTGCTGTCACCCACAGCTTCAGGCTTGTGGCAGTACTCCTCCTGGTAGCCATGGCCTGGGTAGGGGGGGAGAGTAGGCTGAAGGGTAGAGGGGCAGGTGCAAAGCCAGCCCTCTCTCCTCGGGCGTGGGATCATTCCTCAAGTGCAGACCCCTGTCCACCCTGCTGGGCCCCCCCATGGAGCAGAGTGTCACCCCCTCCAGGGGCAAGACAGAGGGACGCGACAGCAGAGGGTCCTCCTCTTTAAACATGACTGAGGGCAAGAGAGAGAGAGTGAGAGTGAGCGAGAGAGAGAAAATAAGTGGTAATAAGCACCTAACCTCGTAGATAAATACCATCAGGATAAATTGTTCAAAATGAACCAAAAACAACAAAGATAGTCTCTCAGCTTAGACTGGAACTGACGGATGAAGTGAAGGGAGACTCACCCGGCAGGTACTTGAAACAGTGAGTGCTGCTCCTTTTCCTCTTCCCGTTGGAGACGTAAAGGCACACAGATACTGGGCGGCTCACAGACACGTCACCATAGGCTGGAATTTGCACACACAGCAAGCACTGTGGGATGACAATATGAACAATGTACATTACAGTTTTAATACATATGCACTCAAACACAAGTACACCCAGAAACATACTATTTACCTCACTACTGTTGTCACGGTCAACATGTGCCTCCTCTTCCCACTGTAGCTTTCCATCTGGTAAATACGGATATTAATTATACCTAATTTCATGGATGGTGCACAATGACGAAAAGAAGAACACAAACATGCACGCACACACAAACGTTATGTTTTTCTATCTTTGTAGGGACCTAAGATTAATTTCCATTCAAAATCCTATTTTCCCTAACTTCTAACTTCCCCTATCCCAAACCCCTTACCTGTCCCTCTTTCCATAAAAAGCACTCTGGACATGGGCAGGAAGTTAGATCCACCCAACAGTAGCTCCTCCCCTCCTTCCACAGAGCAGGATGTGACACTGACCGACTCCACCACTGGCAGCTCCTGAGCAGAGCGCTGGGCTGAGGAGACACAGAGAGACACAGAGAGAGAGGACAGAATATAGATGATTCACTAGGATATTCAGAAACCTTATCAAAATACAAGCTCAAAGTAAGAGTCTGGACAGGGAGAAAAAAACAAAACATGTTTTGCATTGTCACAATGTGTTATTTTACAGGGTCAGCCATAGTAGTACGGCACCCCTGGATCAAATTAGGATTAGGTGCCTTGCTCAAAGGGACATCGACTGATTTTTCACCTTGTCGACTCAAGTATTCAAACCAGCAACCCTTCAGTTACTGGCCCAACGCTCTAACCGCTAGACTACCTGCCATACTCACAGCACTCAATAGGCACAGAGGTAACCTGCAGGGCCAGCATCCGTCCAGGCGGGGCCACGGGAGTTCCAAGGGGGAGGTGGGTACGGAACACTAGGCGCACACGCGTGTTTTTCCTCCCTACATCTGTCTCTCCTTTCCTCAGCTCAATGTCCGAGTTCCTCAGCTTCAGAATGCCAGCGCAGTCAATGCTGAAACAGAGATAGGCTGTTATTCTCAGCACACAGACAGACACTCACACAGTGCAAAATACCATGTAAAAGTGCATCATAGTACATACACACATAAAGGAAAGCTATTCTTTCTGCCTACTCGGTTACCCCATACAAAGCCTTTGATATCTATGATCTTTATCTCTCTGTTAGATACTCACAGGGCAGTCATGTTGGTCTCTGGGTTGAGGGGGATGTCCAGTATTTTGGTGCCAGCCTGTACACTCTCCTGACTGGCAGTACCCACCATCTTACCTGTCACCCTGAGGATCAAAAGAATAATCTTAACAATAAAAACAAAAACACATCAAAACACTGATGTAGCACATACTATCATAGATTGATTGGTGTATTGTTGCACGGTAGCCTACCTGTGTATCTGATAGAACGGATGAGGCCGGATGGACCTGTCATCAGCTGTTCCCACAAACACCTGCAAAGAGAGGGGCTGTTTCTCTGTGTACCCAGTCAGCTGGGAGAGACAGAAAAGATAGCTATTGTTTAGATATATACTGTATATGTTAGTCTGGGATTGAAGCCAAAAACAAATCAAACTTTCTTTAATTTAATCAATTTATTATACTTTAACAACCGGATGTCCCCCTGGTGATGCTTTGACGGCTCCTCTGCTTCCTTCTGTCTCGTAGTGGGCTCGGTGGTGTGGGCGGGGCTGCACCTCGATACGCAACTCATATTGGTCAAACTGAGTTGGCAGTGGCCAATCAAGTGGCGGCAGAGCATTGGATCTGTAAGAACAATAGACCTGTCAGATGTGTGGGCGGAGTGGGCTATCCTGGACATCCAAACAATAATAACGGCAAGTCAACACACTATTGAGGGATACTGTATAAACATAGTGTGTAACCTGAACAGAGGGCTGTGGGCGCTGGCTCTGGTCCTCCCCCAGCCCAGAGAAGGGGGCACAGACAGGTAGTCCATGCCCATGGATGCAACCTCTCTCCTCTGCTGCAGTGGCTCTGGCAGTGGGCAGTGGGAGCTATGGGCTGGACCCTGCTCCTGCTCCACATCCCTGGGGGAGACCTGGAGGACACAAACCAGGGATTTCTGGTTGAGCATCAAGACAAACCTCTATGGAACCTAAGTTCTAAGATCCACCAGCCAGCCACCTTACCTGCTCCAGTGATGTCTTCCTAGTTTTCTGTGGAATGCTCAGCTCAAAGCTGCTGTTGTGAGCCTGTGACTGAGAGGTGGAGTCTTCTCCCTCCAGGGTACAGGAGTGGTCCTCCGAGTAGCTGCTCCTGCGGGACGTGCAGGGGGAGGCCAGAGGGGAGTTCCTGCGCTTCTTACCCCCCGGTGAGGTGGGCCGGGAGGAGGGTGACAGGCAGAAATGGGATGTGACCTCATTGAGCTCCTCCTCCTCCACCAGCAGCGAATCACAGCTGGACGCAGGACTGAGCCAGCCGCGAGAGGAGGGGCTGGAGGCAGGGCTTGGGCTCAGGGACCCAGCGCCGGTGCTGCCTTCGCGGTAGCAGAATGGGTCCATTAGGGGAAGGTAGAGGCGCTCCCTGTCCCAACCACCACCTGTGTCCCAGAAGTTACTTCCTGCTGAGGCAGTGTCATCCTCTGGGGAGATAGTGGTGATCTGGATGCTAGGGCACTCCAACACACGGGACTCTGACACCTGGGAGAGAGATGGGAGAGAGAGAGAGAGAGAGAGAGAGAGAGAGAGAGAGAGAGAGAGAGAGAGAGAGAGAGAGAGAGAGAGAGAGAGAGAGAGAGAGAGAGAGAGAGAGAGAGAGAGAGAGATTTTATTTCACCTTTATTTAAGTTCTCATTTACAACTGCGACCTGGCCAAGATAAAGCAAAGCAGTGCGACAAACAACAACACAGAGTTACACATGGAATAAACAAACATACAGTCAATAATACAATAGAAAAGTCTTTATACAGTGTGTGCAAATGAGGTAAGATAAGGGAGGTAAAGCAATAAATAGGCCATAGTGGCGAAATAATTACAATATAGCAATTAAACATTGGAGTGATAGATGTGCAGAAGATGAATGTGCAAGTAGAGATACTGGGGTGCAAAGGAGCAAAATAAATAAATAATAATAATAATAATAACAGTATGGGGATGAGGTAGTTGGATGGGCTATTTACAGATGGGCTATGTACAGGTTCATTTATCTGTGAGCTGCTCTGACAGCTGATGCGTAAAGTTAGTGAGGAAGGTATGAGTCTCCAGCTTCAGTGATTTTTGCAGTTTGTTCCAGTCATTGGCCGCAGAGAACTGGAAGGAAAGGCGGCCAAAGGAGGAATTGGCTTTGGGGGTGACCAGTGAAATATACCTGCTGGAGCGCATGCTACGGGTGGGTGCTGCTATGGTGACCAGTGAGCTGAGATAAGGCGGGGCTTTACCTAGCAAAGACTTATAGATGACCTGGAGCCAGTGGACTTGGCGACGAATATGAAGCGAGGGCCAGCCAACGAGAGCATACAGGTTGCAGTGGTGGGTGGTATATGGGGCTTTGGTGACAAAACGGATGGCACTGTGATAGACTACATCCAATTTGCTGAGTAGAGTGTTGGAGGCTATTTTGTAAATGACATCGCCGAAGTCAAGGATCGGTAGGATAGTCAGTTTTAAGAGGGTATGTTTGGTAGCATGAGTGAAGGATGCTTTGTTGTGAAATAGGAAGCCGATTCTAGATTTAATTTTGGATTGGAGATGCTTAATGTGAGTCTGGAAGGAGAGTTTACAGTCTAACCAGACACCTAGGTATTTGTAGTTGTCCACATATTCAAATTCAGAACCGTCCCGAGTAGTGATGCTGGATGGGCATGCAGGTGCGGGCAGCGATCGGTTGAAGAGCATGCATTTAGTTTTACTTGCATTTAAGAGCTAAGATAAGTTAGAACATTAACAATAGAGAAATGCACGGACCATAGTGTTTGCCTGGCTACCCAAACTCCTTGCTCCGTCCAAACGCTACGCCACCCCCACGCCCGTTTCTTCTCAGCAATGAGACTGGATCTGAGTACCTCCCCGACGATTTCTAGAACGCAAACACATTCTAACCCTTCTGATTGGTCCCATAAACCGATGGGTTGGGCCAGAGCCAGAACACACATGGGTAAAGCGGCATTTAGAACATTTGTCAGAGTGGCGCAGCGGTCTATGCCACTGCATTGCAGTGCTTGAGGCATTACTACAGACCCGAGTTCGATCCCAGGCTGTGTCACAACCGGGCCGTGACCGGGAGTTCCATAGGGCGGCCCAGCGTCGTCTGGGTTAAGGGAGGGTTTGGCCAGAGGGCTTTACTTGGCTCATTGCGCTCTAGTGACTCCTTGTGGCGGGCCGGGCGTCTGCAGGCTGAATTCGGTAGTCAGGTGAACAGTGTTTCCTCCGACACATTGGTGCAGCTGGCTTCCGGGTTGAGCAGGCAGGTGTTAAGAAGCGCGCGGTTTGGCAGGTCATGTTTCAGAGGACACATGACTCAACCTTCGCCTCTCCCGAGCCCGTTGGGGAGTTGCAGCGATGAGACAAGATCGTAATTGGATCGCAATTGGATATCACAAAATTGGGGAGAAAAATAAATAAACATTCGTATTTGGTTTTGATACTCTGACTGGTTACAGATGATCCAATCGCTGATGACTTTCTTTTGTACAACACACTTCATTTTGACGTCACCACAAATGACTTCAATGATGACAATCTCAGACTGAAGTATGTTGCAAACATAGAGCAGCGGAAGAATTGTTGGAGTCGTCAGGCAACCATACTGTAGGGAACTGTATGGCTTTTAGCATCATTTATGACATACATTTATGAGTCACTGTCCGACTCTCACTGACCAGGAGAATAACTGGACATCTCCGATCCGCTCACCTGTACAGATCTCGCTGGAAGGCTCTCATATGTCCCACTGAACTCCCTCACCAAGGCACGTCTGGGGGGCCGGGAATGCATCCCAGCCCTTTGACTGGCTGAAGAATACGGTGGGGTAGGGATGCCGATTGGCTGGCCTACGTGAGTGGTATCCTGGTGGCTGTCTGTGACCAAACAAAAATGTTGGAGAGGGTTGTTAGTAGTCTCCCAGTTACAGGTTGACATGGTAGCTTTAGCCTACTGAGTTCACTGTAAAGAGATGGTACAGATCTAGAATACATTAAAGTTTCAGAGTAACCAGTTATGTCCACTACAACTATAAAAAACATACCCTAGCTCTATTGCTTCAGAAATAATGGAGAGGGGGCTTAAGGTTGATTATCAAATTGGTAAGGAAATGTTCCTTATTGGTGTTTTTACATCAAACATTTCCCTGCTGTGGTGCAATAGACAGTACGGGACAGTTAGGTTCACTGTAGAGCACTGTGTCCATCACTGTCCAGTATGGATCATTGGTCAGCCTAGTGCATCAGTTATAAGGTACAGTATACACCGTGGTAACATCTCTAGGGTGGGGTGTGGTATAAGTGTTGTATGCCAGTGTGGGAAGGAAATAAATGCTTTAGTGGGTGAGAGGGGTGTGTATCAAAAGCTGAAAGGGGAAAGGAGAGAGGAGGAGAGGAGAGGGAGAACGAAGGGAGAGGAGAGGGAGAACGGGGGGAGAGGAGAGGGAGAACAGAGGGAGAGTAGAGGGAGAACAGAGGGAGAGTAGAGGGAGCACAGAAGGAGAGTAGAGGGAGAACAGAGGGAGAGTATCGGGAGGACAGATGGAGAGTAGAGGGAGAACAGAGGGAGAGGAGAGGGAGAACGGAGGGAGAGGAGAGGGAGAACAGAGGGAGAGTAGAGGGAGAACAGAGGGAGAGGAGAGGGAGGACAGATGGAGAGTAGAGGGAGAACAGAGGGAGAGGAGAGGGAGAACAGAGGGAGAGGAGAGGGAGAACAGAGGGAGAGTAGAGGGAGAACAGAGGGAGAGGAGAGGGAGAACGGAGGGAGAGGAGAGGGAGAACGGAGGGAGAGTAGAGGGAGAACAGAGGGAGAGTAGAGGGAGAACAGAGGGAGAACGGAGGGAGAGTAGAGGGAGAACAGAGGGAGAGTAGAGGGAGAACGGAGGGAGAACGGAGTGAGAGGAGAGGGAGAACAGAGGATGGAGGGAGAACGGAGGGAGGTGTGTATGTGGTGCATGCTCAGTAAACAGAGATTGCGGTTCCATCCAGATGGCAGCTGTTAACTCCACTCACACGCACAGCTTATTAAAACCACATTGAGTTCTGCTCTTACACACACACACACACACACACACACACACACACACACACACACACACACACACACACACACACACACCATACAAGCAAGCACAAGCATGCAATACACAGCACACATAGTAGGCTACAGAACACGCAAACTCCATGCACATGAACACACATCCCCAGACACAGATAAGCATGTGTGCACATCCAGTACAGTACATCCAGACCAGGGCTCTCCAACTCTGTTCCTGGAGAACTACTGTCCTGTAGTTTTTCACTCCAACCCCAATCTAGCATGCCTGATTCTAATAATTAGCTGGTTGATAAACCGAATCAGGTTAGTTACAACTGGGATTGGAGTGAAAACCTACAGCTCTCAAAGAACAGGGTTGGAGAGCCCTGATCAGACACACAACTAATCTATACCTGGGTAGAGAGAGAGAGAGAGAGAGAGAGAGAGAGAGAGAGAGAGAGAGAGAGAGAGAGAGAGAGAGAGAGAGAGAGAACATTAGACCTAATAATTGTACTAATAAATGATAAAGTACTCAGAACAAGTCAACTAAATCATTCACATTACATACACCACACACAGAGAAATGTCTCTACATTGTGGATGAGTTGTCTACATTGGGGACCATTGACCGGCCTTCAATCTTCCTTTCCTTATCTGTCAATTTCTCTCTCTGTCAATCTCTCCCACATTCACAAACATTCACACACTATTCAAGAAAGGGTTCTAACCAGTATTGCTCGACTCTAGGAGCGACAGGGCGCTCTCAGTCCTCTCCCCCACGATAGTGTGCTCCTGGTCCGCGTTGCACAGCGGGGATGGGCCTCGGAGTTGGCGCGTCGGGTCCTCCTCAAAAACCAACTTAAACTCGAACTCCCCCTCCTCCCAACCAGAACCCGGCGCAGCCCCCATCCCCACAGCAAGCAAAAAAAGTCTGCGAAACTGATGAAGAGAACTCCCAGTTGAAAAGATAGCGATTTGCTGTGTTATCTGATAATGATAATTTCCTTGGTCCTTTTTGAGAAAACATCGACGATTTCCCAAAATGTATGTAGGAGGTTATCTGCAAGGGTAGGGGTCACATTTGCCCAAATTGTTCTTGTCATTCGGATTATGGTCGCTATGCTCCTTCTGTAACTTTTTTACAGTGTCTTCCGTTTATAAGCCAGTTACTTTGGACAGATCAGAAGCCCACTACCACCGCTATAAATCTATTTCATTCGAAGTTTTGGAGAAAACTGATTTAAATGCATATATCGTTGAGTTCTTTGAAGTACGTTAGCCATAGGACCGGTATCTATCTATTCGACCACAGGTATTCGATCTATCAGTCTTTAATTCTAATGCTCTGTCGCCATCCTCTCTTCTATCCGACCAGAAAAAAAAGTGTATCTAATATTTTGTCGTCCTTTACCCTTAATTGCCTTTGGGTGGGTTGCCCAGCCCAGTTTGGACCGTTACTCGATCTCAATTGGACATTTCGTTTGTCAGTCAAGGAGACCCTCTCACCCTCCCCTCTCCCCTTCTCCCCCCGCCTATGTCCATGAGCCGGGGATGTTTCTTTTCATATACAGTGGCTAGTTTAAGGTTTTTTACTTTTACCCAGTTCTTCAAAATAACAAATATGTTAAGTAGGCTATAGCCTATAGATGATTGCCTACATTTCCTCTGACAGCTTGACAGTACATCCTTGTAATTCCAGAGGTTTTCTGTTTTCGCTCCCTCCCTCAATCACCAAACTTTTTAAAGGTATCAACTTGAGTGTAATAAAAGTAATGAAGTGACCCTCATGAGCCTCTTGACCCTCTTGACCCTCAGATGTTTGGCTGGTGGGCTGTTCCTCCTTGCTGTGGCCTCACTGTATGTCCCTGTGCTCCCTGTCATAAGAAGGACCATGATGCGTCGCTGTCATTCAGAGAGCACAAGGAGGCCAGGCTGTTTCCTGTGGTGTTTACATGATTTCCCCCCTCTGTCTTGTCATCCTCCTTTCCTACTCCCATTACCCATCTCAGACTTTTTCTTTTCCCTCCTCCATGTTCCTCCCCTTGCTCTCCCAGGCCCCCTCCCTCTCTCCCTCCTCCCTCTCTCTCTCCCTCCCTCCCTTGCAAGATCTGTTTCTCATTATCCTCTGTAGTCTGCACTCTGTCTGAGACAGGAGACGAAAACTTAAATAAACATGCTCTCTCCCTCCCTCAATCCCTCTCCTTCTCTAGCCCCCCCTCTCACCCCTCCTCCAGTTCTCACAATCATCATGTTATACTAGAGCTGGATGCTTTTTTCTCTCACTTTATATCTTTCATACTCTTGGAGATGTGGGTATCTTCTATCCAAATGAAGATGATTATATTTGGTAAATGTTAATGCGCAATCAAGATTGACTAAAGACTGCTCATTATTTAGGGTAAAATAGAGTTTAGATTGTGGGGGATTTGGATTTATTCTATAGGATTGTAGAATTATCTGGCCTTCATAAAGTCTTGGCAAGAGATAAAAATAGATTTTTGGAGTTTATATAATCAGTAGGGTTTTATTTGGGAGGCATATGAGTGTTACAAATTATAAGGATGCTAATGTGGGTCAAATCCTCAGGCTGGGTTTCAGTTGCTGTTGGGTGTCAACGATTGAATGTCAAATTCATTGACAGAGGAAGGAGGATTTAACAATGTGGATATCTTGCCACCATGTGGTAGAAAGGTGGAACAGTCTTTCCACAGATTAGGAGATGATGGTGTAAGTGCCTCAGTTTCCAATATATTACTATATTATCTGAAGGAACATTTTGAACACAGTGAACATTTCAGACAAAATAACTCTCATCATATGTTCAGTATCTCCAAACACCCGTGGGAAGCATTTATGAGAATATTTTAATATTTCAATTTACAGAGGAAGTAAGCATACAGGTGATAATGACAGACATGAAAGGACTGAACTAAAACCAGAGGAAGATAAGAACTGGATGGATGTTTTGGTGGCTGAGTGTTTGTGTTAGATGGGAACTGAATAAAGACATCACATGTGTATGATGCTAAGGACAATGCTTCTATACGCCTGGACAAGGGAGTATCAATTTTCACTCACTTCTTACCTTGCCCTCTGCTTCCTGTTTTTACAATGTGCCCCAAACCCAGGAAATAATCAACATTCCTGTGTGAGTGTCAGAGCTCCGTTAGCGAGTGTGTGCAAATCAAAGTTTATCGGTCTTGTACACAGATTTGCAGTAATATCTAGCAAAACAATACACACAATCCCTTTTTTTTTCTAAATGTTTTTTTATACATAACGCCGGAATATATATATACATATATATACACTCTTGGTGCAAAAAGTGCAAATCAAACCCAGAACAACTGAAAAGGACCTTGTGAAGATGCTGGAGGAACAGGTACAAATGTATCTATATCCACAGTAAAACGAGTCCAAGGAAGAAGCTACTGCTCCAAAACCGCCATAAAAAAGCCAGACTACAGTTTGCAACTGCACGTGGGGACAAAGATTGTACTTTTTTGGAGAAATGTCCTCTGGTCTGAAGAAACAAAAATAGAACTGTTTGGCCATAATGACCATTGTTATGTTTGGAAGAAAAAGGGGGATGCTTGCAAGCCGAAGAACACCATCCCAACCGTGAAGCACGGGGGTGGCAGAATCATGTTGTGGGGGTGCTTTGCTGCAGGAGGGACTGGTGCACTTCACAAAATAGATGGCATCATCAGGCAGGAAAATGATGTGGATATATTGAAGCAACATCTCAAGACATCAGTCAGGAAGTTACAGCTTGGTCGCAAATGCGTCTTCCAAATGGACAATGACCCCAAGCATACTTCCAAAGTTGTGGCAAAATGGATTAAGGACAACAAAGTCAAGGTATTGGAGTGGCCATCACAAAGCCCTGACCTCAATCCCATAGAACATACAGTGGGGAAAAAAAGTATTTAGTCAGCCACCAATTGTGCAAGTTCTCTCACTTAAAAAGATGAGAGAGGCCTGTAATTTTCATCATAGGTACACTTCAACTATGACAGACGAAATGAGGAAAAAAAATCCAGAAAATCACATTGTAGGATTTTTTATGAATTTATTTGCAAATTATGGTGGAAAATAAGTATTTGGTCAATAACAAAGGTTTATCTCAATACTTTGTTATATACCCTTTGTTGGCAATGACAGAGGTCAAACGTTTTCTGTAAGTCTTCACAAGGTTTTCACACACTGTTGCTGGTATTTTGGCCCATTCCTCCATGCAGATCTCCTCTAGAGCAGTGATGTTTTGGAGCTGTCGCTGGGCAACACGGACTTTCAAAGATTTTCTATGGGGTTGAGATCTGGAGACTGGCTAGGCCACTCCAGGACCTTAAAATGCTTCTTACGAAGCCACTCCTTCGTTCGGGCGGTGTGTTTGGGATCATTGTCATGCTGAAAGACCCAGCCACATTTCATCTTCAATGCCCTTGCTGATGGAAGGAGGTTTTCACTCAAAATCTCACGATACATGGCCCCATTCATTCTTTCCTTTACACGGATCAGTCGTCCTGGTCCCTTTGCAGAAAAACAGTCCCAAAGCATGATGTTTCCACCCCCATGCTTCACAGTAGGTATGGTGTTCTTTGGATGCAACTCAGCATTCTTTGTCCTCCAAACACGACGAGTTGAGTTTTTACCAAAAAGTTCTATTTTGGTTTCATCTGACATTCTCCCAATCCTCATCTGGATCATCCAAATGCTCTCTAGCAAACTTTAGACGGGCCTGAACATGTACTGGCTTAAGCAGGGGGACACGTCTGGCACTGCAGGATTTGAGTCCCTGGCGGCGTAGTGTGTTACTGATGGTAGGCTTTGTTACTTTGGTCCCAGCTCTCTGCAGGTCATTCACTAGGTCCCCCTTGTGGTTCTGGGATTTTGCTCTCCGTTCTTGTGATCATTTTGACCCCACGGGGTGAGATCTTGCGTGGAGCCCCAGATCGAGGAAGATTATCAGTGGTCTTGTATGTCTTCCATTTCCTAATAATTGCTCCCACAGTTGATTTCTTCAAACCAAGCTGCTTACCTATTGCAGATTCAGTCTTCCCAACCTGGTGCAGGTCTACAATTTTGTTTCTGGTGTCCTTTGACAGCTCTTTGGTCTTGGCCATAGTGGAGTTTGGAGTGTGACTGTTTGAGGTTGTGGACAGGTGTCTTTTATACTGATAACAAGTTCAAACAGGTGCCATTAATACAGGTAATGAGTGGAGGACAGAGGAGCCTCTTAAAGAAGAAGTTACAGGTCTGTGAGAGCCAGAAATCTTGCTTGTTTGTATGTGACCAAATACTTATTTTCCACCATAATTAGCAAATAAATTCATTAAAAATCCTACAATGTGATTTTCTTGTTTTTCTTTCCTCATTTTGTCTGTCATAGTTGAAGTGTACCTATGATGAAAATTACAGGCCTCTCTCATCTTTTTAAGTGAGAGAACTTGCACAATTGGTGGCTGACTAAATACTTTTTTTCCCCACTGTATGTGGGCAGAACTGAAAAAGCTTGTGCGAGCAAGGAGACCTACAAACCTGACTCAGTTACACCAGCTCTGTCAGGAGGAATGGGCCAAAATTCACCCAACTTATTGTGGGAAGCTTGTGGAAGGCTACCCAAAACATTAGACCCAAGTTAAACAATTTAAAGGCAATGCTACCAAATACTAATTGCGTGTATGTAAACTTCTGACCCACTGGGAATGTGATGAAAGAAATAAAAGCTGAAATATATAGTATATATATATATATACACTGAGTTTAAAAAACATTAAGAACACATGCTCTTTCCCTTACATAGACTGAGCAGGGGAATCCTGGTGAAAGCTATGATACCTTACTGATGTCTCTTAAGTCCACATCAATCAGTGTAGATGAAAGGGAGGAGACAGGCTAAAAAATGATTTTTAATCCCTGAGACAATTGAGACATAGTGTGCCATTTAGAGGGTGAATGGGCAAGACAAAAAATCGAAGTGCCTTCGAAGGGGGTATGTCATGAGTGAGGATGTTGAATCAACGTGGAAAACTGATTGGATTTGCAAAAGGTAATCAACTTAAGGGCATTTCGTATTTTTAACCTAAATCCAATTACATGGTGACATTTTTTGTTGAATTCACGTTAGTTGACAACTCAACTAAATGTAAATAAAATCTAGACATTGAACTGATGTCTGTGCCCAGTTGGCAGACACAATGCATGCCTGACTACCTCTAAAGGTGGTCAGGAAGATCACAATCAGATCACAATGTGTCTTTTAATCTTCTACACCTGTGTAATAATGTGGGTACAATCAGAATATTGACAAGATCAGGACAAAGGGGGGAAGGTTAGCACCAGGTATAAACACCGCTGTGGAGGGGGTGTGTGTGAAAGAGAGTGAGAGTTTGGAGACTAAAGGAAGGACACACCTCTCTCGCCCCTCAGAGCATGTTACAGCTTGTGGGGCAGCACATTTATTAGACACAGTAGCAGGGAAAAACAGGGGAAACAAGCAGTTGTCAGAAAAGAGAGAGAAACAGAGGGTATAGATAAACACAAAACTATTCCCACCATATGGTTACACACCTTACTCAGATCCATTGCTCTTCGTCATCCTCTTCATCATACCCTGAAGTCTTGATTGTGTAGTAAGGTGAGTGGATGCAAATATCCTGAACTTCTCCCTGGGACATACTCTATTCTCCTTTCCAGTCTCTCTCAGTCTTTCTCTCTCTCTCTTTCTCACATTATTTATTTCTCTCTCTCTCTCTCTCTCTCTCTCTCTCTCTCTCTCTCTCTCTCTCTCTCTCTCTCTCTCTCTCTCTCTCTCTCTCTCTCTCTCTCTCTCTCCCAATCTCATAATCATTCCTAATCTCATAATCATTCATATTTAATTTCCAATTTTCTTTCTATTCCTTTCCAAAACTCTGAATTTCTTTCCTATTTTCCTCATATATTTTCCAATTCCATCCTCTTCCCTCTCTCTATCTTCTCTCCCTCTCATCTCCATGTGTTGATGAGTGAATCCTGGCTCTGTGGGGCTCTGTGTTCCTTGCTGTTGACATAACTCTGCCTTGATTTTTATGTTGACACATCTATACACTGATCTAAGGTCAGCTTTTGAAATAAACAAAACCTGCTGTAATGTCAGTCTGTAAAGTAGGGTTTATCTTTTGTTTTCACACTGCCAAAGAAGGGCTGTATTCTTTCTAGGAATTCAACCAGTATAAATACAATTACATTGACATGATGTACACCTGCTCTTCCCATGACATGGACAGACCAGGTGAATCCAGGTGAAAGCTATGATCCCTTTTTGATGTCACTGTATGTGTGCCATTTAGAGGGTGAATGGGCAAGACAAAAGATTAGGTGTTCCAGATGTTTTCTACACTCAGTGTATAATACAATGCACTTTCCACTGCTGTTCACTTTTGTTATTTGTCAAAATAACTGCACAAGTGGAAACTTGTTTCCCTGTTCATAGCCTGATAGACAAGATTTCCACTTCTGTGAACCATTATTTGGTGTCCTTCCTCTTCATAGCTTTACAGAAGGGTAGAAATAGAAATTACAGTACAGAGGAAGACAAGCATAATGCCTGTGAGGATAAGAGGAAATTATTGTGCCAATGTGGAGTACAGAGAGAGATACAGAGGGAAAGATACAGAGAAAGAGCAGGAGGGAGGAAATCAAGAGAAGTCGATGACTATTGAAGTGGAATCTTTTAAAGGAGCACCGTTAATATTTGGCATGTTTTAGCATGCCATCTCTGTGTTGTGCCGGTATACTGCTGGCCAGGAGGGATAATGTTAATATTTGCTTGCCTGCGTCAGTGGCATAACGTTTTATGTGTGCTGCAAACACATTGTCTACAGCAAAGATACAACAGTAAGTGAGGGTTGAGAGACATGTAGCCCCAACATCAAATATAATTATATCCCAAAGCTATTTCTATCGGTGTAAACATGGCCATGGATGCCCATGCTTCGCTCACGTCAATGAGGTGGGATTTGGAAGGACGGACTCGCGAAACTAGTGTAAACCATATGCAAAACGAATCCACCTAATTTGGAGTTGGTGACAGTTCAGTGATACACTACATGCATGACCAAAAGTATGTGGACACCTGCTCGTCGAGCATCTCATTGCAAAATCAGGTGCATTCATATGGAGTTGGTCCCCCCTTTGCTGCTATAACAGCCTCCACTCTTCTGGGAAGGCTTTCCACTAGATGTTGGAAAATTTCTGCGGGGACACGCTTCAATTCAGCCACAAGAGCATTAGTGAGGTCAGACACTGATGTTGGGCGATTAGGCTTGGCTCGGAGTCTGCTTTCCAATTCATCCCAAAGGTGTTTGATAGGGTTAAGGTCAGGGCTCTGTGCTGGCCAGTCAAGTTATTCCACACCAATCTCGACAAACCATTTCTGTATGCCCCTTGCTTTGTGCATGGGGACATTGTCATGTTGAAACAGGAAAGCTGGCAACCGTTCCCTAAACCGTTCCCTAAACGGTTGCCAGCCGCACCAATGTGTCAGAGAAAACACAGTCCAACTGACAACCGAAGTCAGCTTGCAGGCACCCGGCCCGCCACAAGGACTCATTAGAGCACAATGAGCCAAGGAAATCCCGCCGGCCAACCCCTCCCCTAACCCGGACAACGCTGGGCAAATTGTGCACCGCCCCATGTGGATCCGGGTCATGGCCGGCTGTGACACAGCCTGGGATAGAACCCAAGGCTGTAGTGGAACCTCAGCACTGCGATGCAGTGCCTTAGACCGCTGCGCCACTAGGGAGGCCCTCGAAAGACCCTTTCCTGTTGCGCATGGTGATCTTAGGCTTGTATGCGGCTGCTCGGCCGTGGAAATCCATTTCATGAAGCTCCCGACGAACAGTTATTGTTGCTTCCAGAGGCAGTTTGGAACTTGGTAGTAAGTGTTGCAACCGAGGACAGACAATTTTTATGCGTTACGCACTTCAGCACTCAGTGGTCCTGTTCTGTGAGCTTGTGTGGCCCACCACTTCGCGGCTGAGCCATTGTTGCTCCTAAACGTTTCCACTTCACAATAACAGCACTTACAGTTGACAGGGCAGCTCTAGCAGGGCAGAAATTTAACAAACTGACTTCTTGGAAAGGTGGCATCCTATGACGGTGCCACATTGAAAGTCACTGAGCTCTTTAGTAAGGCCATTCTACTGCCAATGTTTGTCTATGGAGATTGCATGGCGGTGTGCTCAATTTTATACACCTGTCAGCAATGGGTGTTTCTGAAATTCAGTCATTTGAAGCGGTGTCCACATAGTTTTGTATATATAGTGTACTTCCCAAACATATGTCTCTTTCTCTCTACCCTCGTTTACACCTTGTGCTAACGTAATTTTTGTGGGATCTGATCAATATGATCCGATCACTATCTGATCAAGGTTTGTCGCGTCTACACGTTGTATTAAAATGTGTCTCTTATCCTTCCACTGTATCAGCACTAAGTTGGTGCCTCTCTGTATGGAAATTATTTGACACATTCTTTCAAAATAATCTGAGTTTATTTAAGACAATGATACCATAAATCAATGGTGCTACCTGCCAATGATTTTAGAGTGATGATTATAATGAGGATTTAAATGGTTTCACCATCCAGGTCTGTTTACACTCGATTGTTATCCAGACACAATGCGTGCCTGATCACAAGCAGACCACAATGTGTCTTTGAATTGTCTACACCTGACTAAAAATGTAGCCTGAGCACAATCAGAATGTAGAAAAGATAAAGACAAAGGGCACATGTTAGCAACAGGTATAAACGGGGCTCTTGTTTCATCCTTTACCTCAGAGCTAATAACCGTCCCAATGGCCAATGACATAGATTTTTTCCTTTTTTCTGACTCGTCCATCTCCTTCCTTAACTTCTTTAATCACACAGAGATTGAAGATGACAGACAGCACCTTGAGCCCTCAACTAAAACCTTTACATCAAAATAGGTTCTTAGCTTAGCTTCAATAAGTAAAATGTCTACTGATATCTAATGTGTTTTATGTAGGCCATACTCTTGGTCAATGACCCAAGCTCAGTGCTACTTTTCAATTTTTCAAATTGAAGGTTGATAACACACAGTAGCCATCAGAGTCCATGGATAACTCTATGTCTTTCTCCCTCTCTCCCTCAGAGCCGATAACCCTCACTATGGCTAAGAATGGCAGTTCCCTCCTCCATTATCTCAACAAGTCCACTTCCACCTCTATCCTCTTCACCAAAGACACTGTTGAGGATTCCAGCATTGTGAGTAACGACGCCACCACGGCCATAGGAGCCCTCATCTTGGGCCTGGTCTTCCTCCTCGGCGTTCCAGGAAACCTCTTCATCATTTGGAGCATCCTGGCCCGTGCCCGCCGACGCTCCGTTACCACCCTCCTCATCCTCAACCTTGCGTGCGCCGACGGCTTTCTCATGTGCCTCACCATCTTCTTCATAATTTATCTGGCCAGGCAGAACTGGGACTTTGGCAACCCCATGTGCAAGGGGCTGTTTTACCTGTGCAACACTAACATGTACGCCTCCATCTTCCTCATCACGCTGATGAGCCTGCACAGGCTAGTTGCAGTGGTGTGGCCCCATCGAGTGGCGGCCCTGGCCAGTAAGAAGATGGTGGTGCGGGCAATAGCTGTACTCTGGGTCCTGGTGTTCTTAATTTCTATCCCTGCTCTGGTGTTCAGGCAGGTGAGGTATGATCATGATGAGCAGAACAACACCCGCCTGGTGTGTGCCTCAAATCACTCTCGGTCTCGATATGTAAGTTCAAGAGATAAGTGAATATTAAGTTTATAGTGATGTTAGATACATTATATATTTTTTCTGGTTTAAGTATATAGTTATTCAGGATTAGGAAGAGGTTTACATGTTGATACAGGTACAGTCATTATATGACTACTAAAATCACAGGAGCCTCCCTTTCTTCCTGACATCATAAATCCTAACCAAACTTACATTTTAGCTTGAGATCTTGGTACGACACACCCATTCATGTTTAAATAAGCCTGGTATTGCACCATGTCATTACATGTGTGCAGTTTATCATTACATAATTTCTCACGTTCAGGTGGTGTACCAGTACACCTTTGAGACAGTAGTGGGATTCCTGGTTCCGTACGGGGTTATAGTGAGCAGCTACGTCTGCATCCTGAGACGCCTCAAACAGACCAAGTTCCGACGCAAGGTCCGCAGTGAGAAACTCATCCTGGCCATCGTTGTGATGTTTGGCATCTTCTGGTTGCCATATCACCTCAATAACATAATACAGGTGTGTGTGATCATGTGATATTGTTTATCTTGCATTTTCACTCAGAGTGTGGAGTGTAGCATAGGAAGTTATACTATTTTACAGTGAAGGAATTACGTTTTTCTCTCCTAGGTGGTGGCTGAACAATTTGAAGACGACTCAACAACGAAAAAGAGGTATGTGCAAACCAACCCAACATCTTTCCCCTTCATTTAGCTAAATTTTACTTAAGCACCAACACCCATACAATAAGTAAAAGGACTGGAACGGCAATATGAACTCTATCCCTCTCTCTGCAGACTAGATATGGTATGGCAGCCCAGTCATGCTGTGACCTCCGCTCTGGCTTTCATCAGCAGCTGTGCTAACCCTATTCTCTACACCTTCGCTGGAAAATCCTACATCAGAGCGGACGGCATGGCCTTCATGGCTCGGCTCTTTGAGGGGACATCTCTGGACACTGGGATAAGGAAGGGAATTGGACTAAAAGATGCGTTGTCTTTCAGCAGCACTGGGGGCAATGCTGTGAAGAACGAAAAATAGACACTTGTGTAGAGTTGCACTGCACATGCTATCCACTCATCATGACGATGCACTGCTGCACACAGACTGCTTCGAAACCTGTACCTGTCCATATGGGACCATCTGAAAGAATCCCTACAATATTCAGTGCACCTCATGTTAGACAAGTTTCTCACTAGACCCAAATTCACTGCCACAAATTTTTGCAAATGTGTTTTGCAAATGTGCCCCCAAAAAATAAAATACTTTTAATACACTGCTTGTACTGCTTGAATGTTTGTTGAATCTCATGTTGTAAATACCATTTATAATACTGGGGAATATTGTGATTAAAAGATGTTAAAGGTTCAGAATTGTGTAAAATAATGAATAATTTTTGTTTCGAATATGTAAACTCAACTTCAGGTTATAATTACCTAACCAAACAAATCAAATTTTAATGGTCACATACATGTGATTAGAAGATTTTATTGGGGGTGTAGCGAAATGCTTGTGTTTCTAGCTCCGTCAGTGCAGTAATATCTAACAAGTAATATCTAACAAATTACACAACATATACCCAATACACACAAATCTAAGTAGGAATGAATTAAGACTATATACATATATGGACGAGTGATATCAGAGCGGAACGGACTAAGATACAGTAGAATAGTATAGAATACAGTATTGGGAGAGGTGCATATGAGATGAGTAATGCAAGATATGTAAACATTATTAAGTGACTAAGATACCGTGACTAATATGTAAACTTTATTAAGTGACCAAGATACCGTAGAATAGTATAGAATACAGTATCAGATTAGTAATGCCAGATATGTAAACATTATTAAGTGACTAAAATACTGTAGAATAGTATAGAATACAGTATCAGATTAGTAATGCCAGATATGTAAACATTATTAAAGTGACTAGTGTTCCATTCCTTAAAGTGGCCAGAGATTTAAAGTCTATGCCTGTAGGCAGCAGCCTCTATGTGCTAGTGGCCTTGAGATAGAAGCTGTTTTTCAGTCTCTCGGTTCCAGCTTTGATGCACCTGTACTGACCTCGCCTTCTGGATGATAGCGAGGTGAACAGGCAGTGTCTCGGGTGGTTATTTTTGGCCTTCCTGTGACATCGGGTGCTGTACAGTAGGTGTCCTGGAGGGTGGGTAGTTTGCCTGCCTTGCGGTTGCGGGTGGTGCAGTTGTTGTACCAGGCTGTGATACAGCCTGACAGAATGCTTTCAATTGTGCATCTGTAAAAGTTTGTGAGGGTTTTAGGTGACAAGACAAATGTCTTTTGCCTCCTGAGGTTGAAGAGGCTCTGTTGCACCTTCTTCACCACACTGTCTGTGTGGGTGGCCCATTTCAGTTTGTCAGTGATGTGTACGCCAAGTAACTTGAAGCTTTCCACCTTCTCCACTGCGGTCCCATCGATGTAGCTAGGGGGGTGCACCTATGATCATCTCCTTTGTTTTGTTGATGTTGAGTGAGAGGTTGTTTTCCAGGCACCGTCTGCAAACTTGATGATTGAGTTGGAGGCGTGCTTGGCCACGCAGTCATGGGTGAACAGGGAGTACAGGAGGGGGCTGAGCATGCACCTTTGTGGGGCCCCAGTGTTGAGGATCAGCGGAGTGGAGGTGATGTTTCCTACCTTCACCACCTGGGGGAGGCCTGTCAGGAAGTCCAGGATCCAGTTGCACAGGGTGGGGTTAAGACCCAGGGCCTAGAGCTTAATGATAAGCTTGGAGGGTACTATGGTGTTGAATGCTGAGCTATAGTCAATAAACAGAATTCTTACATACTGTAGGTATTCCTCTTGTCCAGATGGGATAGGGCAGTGTGCAGAGTGATGGCGATTGCGATTGCATCGCCTGTGGATCTATTGGGGCGGTAAGCAAATTGAAGTGGGTCTAGGGTGGCAGGTAAGGTAGAGGTGATATGATCCTTAACTAGTCTCTCAAAGCACTTCATGATGACAAAGGTGAGTGCTACGGGGCGATAGTCATTAAGTTACCTTTGGCTTCTTGGGTACAGGAACAATGGTGGCCGTCTTGAAGCATGTGGGGACAGCAGACTGGGATAGGAAGAGATTGAAAATGCCTGTAAACACACCAAACATAACAATTGTGCCTAATCATTTATAAAAGGTATCTCCTTCTATAACAAGACTGTATCACAGTGCATCTTGCTGTTGGAGACATTTAACGGTATTGAAGAAATCTTACCATCTACAGGTGAGGTAACTCTAGAACAAGTTACATTCACACTGTTTAAAATGTAAGATCAGATATATTCAGAAAATACCCCAAAATACAAGGAAATAAATGCAACTATATTTTATGATAAATAGACTAAATTGAGTCTTTAGTCCTTTGCGGTTTCCTGTTGGATAACTGTTTGAAGGTGTTACACAGCCTTTGTGGAGTGTTTGCTTTGTTTCTCCAGTGGTTGAGAGGTCCTCTGGTGAAGACATGGAAGCTTGTGGCACGTTGTGGGTGGTAGGGACAAAGGACATGAACATGATTTTGTGTTCATCAAACATATTCCCCTCCAACTATTCTATTTACTGTAATGACTATCTAATGTTGTGGCACTGGAAATACAATAAAATCCCAACAACATTGTTGATTGGCAGATGAATATACTCTAAACATGTTTCATTCTATTTAGATAGTTGAACATAACCCTATAGGAGAAGGTTATGTATGGACTTACGTATGCAATAGTCATCCTCATGGGGAATCCTAGCCTGGTCTTGTTTTAACTCTGAGGCCTTGCTGTTCTGGTTGCTCTATATGGAGCGCTAATTGGAGCACCACACAAAAAAAGATAATGTTAACAGACATTGTTAGTGCATTTCTTCAACTACTTCTATAACACTTCACATGGTTTCTCACTGAAAACTGAGATGTTATATTGTCATTGTTTGAATATAATATTGTGTGGTAACTGCCAGAAGAACAACATATACAGGTACATGATAAACAGTTAAATTATATTGGTAATAGTGATATTTCAACTTTAACTTTGATATTTTGTCTACCTTAGAGATGATCCTGAAGTTGATCTTTGACAGGAAGTTGAACATCCCTTTGCCTTTCCGGACAGCCGTAGCCTGAGGAAGGCAGGTATTACTCTGTTTCTCAACCTCAGACTCAGTGGGGAGAACAGTTGAGATGTCCATCTCTCAGTCATGGATGCTGGCCCCATCTTCAGATGTTCCTTAGTGCCCAATGTACTCTTTCTGCATTACAGAATCAGAAAACTGAGAGAAGTTGTCCATTACTTCATGGACCTTAACCTTTGTAACAGATTCACAGCATTGTCGTATATCTGTGAAGAGGCTGCATATCTTCCAGAAGAAATTTTGTTATGAAAGTTAAATCAGTAAGGCTTGTCTGAATGGATCATCACTTTTAATGAATCTAGTAAACTCATAATTCACATCGATTCCTATCTCACTCATCAGCATTATAGGTATTTACACTGAACAAAAATATAAAACGCAACATGCAACAATTTCTAAGATTTTACTGAGTTACAGTTCATATTTGGAAATCAGTCAATTTAAATAAATAAATTAGGCCCTAATCTATGGATTTCACATGACTGAGAATGCTGATATGCACCTGTTGGTCACAGATACCTTAAAAAAAAGTAGGGAGTGGGTCAGAAAACCAGTCAGTATCTGGTGTGACCACCATTTGCCTCATGGGGCGCGACACATCTCCTTTGCATAGAGTTGATCAGGCTGTTGATTTTGGCCTTTGGAATGTTGTCCCAATCCTCTTCAAAGGCTGTGCAAAGTTGCTCAATATTGGCAGGAACTCAAACATGCTGTCGTACACGTCAATACAGAGCATCCCAAACTTGCTCAATAGGTGACATATCTGGTGAGTATGCAGGCCATGGAAGAACTTGCACATTTTCAGCTTCCAGGAATTGTGTAGAGATCCTTGCAACATGGGGCCGTGCATTATCATGCTGAAACATAAGGTGATGGCGGCGGATGAACGGCACGACAATGGGCCTCAGGATCTCGTCACGGTATCTCTGTGCATTAAAATTGCCATTGATAAAATGCGATTGTATTCGTTGTCCGTAGCTTACACCTGCCCATACCATAACCCCACCGTCACCTTGGGGGCCACTTTGTTTTTGGGGACCTTCAATGCTGCAGAAATGTTTTGGTACCCTTCCCCAGATCTGTGCCTCGAGACAAACCTGTCTCGTAGCTCTATGCACAATTCTTTTGACTTCATGGCTTGGTTTTTGCTCTGTCAACTGTGGGACATTCTTTAGACAAGTGTGCAGTGCTTAACTTTAGCCGGATCCTGCCGGAACAGGATCCTGCACTATTGACTTTGTTTGTTCCAGCACCTATTTACCCAGATCCGGTACCTCTCGCAGCCTGATTTATTCATAATTTCACTGTTCGCACTGTAGGCATTCTAACAAAAGCGATCAGCATTAAATAAAGTTGCCTCCTTATTATTTCTCCTGCCCCCCAGACCATCATGTAAAAGCGCGGTGATCCTTCTATGTAATCATCCTATCCTGCCACACTGATTCCAGATCTGCTCTCTTATTTGCACATAGAGGTTATGGGGAGTGCCAGTGGGGTAAGTAACTGATCTTGACACAGGTCTTGGTAGTGGTGGTCAGCAAGTGAAGAGGTCCCTAAGTAGTCACGTCAGGTCACGTAGCCTAGTCTAGTCATCTCCCTACTGAATTTGAATCGTGGGAAAGCCAAATAAAACATTGATAAAAAAGGCAATCGAGTTTGACATTTTTCAAGTCCAAAAATCCAGAGACAGATGGTGAATTCGAACCCAGAACGAGCCAGAGAACTGTCAGTGCCGGACGAGAGGAGTGAGGGGCAAACTGTTCCTGATGGCGATGCTAATATACAGTGTCAAGAAAAAGTATGTGAACCCTTTGGAAATACCTGGATTTCTGCATAAATTGGTCATCAAATTTGATCTGATCTTCATCTAAGTCACAACAATAGACAAACACAGTGTGGTTAAACTAATAACACACAAATTATTGTATTTTTCTTGTCTATATTGAATACATCCTTTTGATTCCAAGATGGCGTAGCAGTCTGACGTTTGTTTTTGTCTTGTCCCGTCCTATACATCGCTTTCCTTGTTTTTTTTCGTGTATATTTTTCATATATATTTTAATATCACTTTCCATCTACGGACTGAATATACTCTCCTGCAACCCACCTCACCCAATGCGGTACGGATCTGCTATTTTATACTTAAGATCTGAAACCTCATCAAAAGCTAACTGGCTACCAGCTAACTGGCTACTAGCTAGCTGCAGCCCGATAGCTATCTAGAGCGCATCGGACCGCTAGCTTAAGAGCTTAAGAGGCCCATCGGACAATTTCTTTGGCCACTATACCTATTCTGCCAATTGGCCTGGTTTACCACACGAAACCCTGCTGATTCGTCTTCTGAACCGGAACAGAAGCTAGCCAGCTAACTAGTAGTCAGCTAGTAGTCAGCTAGCCACTGCTAGCGGTCATCAGATTCCTCTCGCCAGTCTCTCGCCAGTCGACACAGCGCGACTAAAACCAAAGCAAATCGGACTTATTTTTCACCATATCTCCAGATTCATAACGCAAGCCCTGAACCATTTTTCACCTGGGTCATTGCAGCTAGCTAGCTGCTACCCGGGTGGCCACTCCTGGCTAACGTCTTTGTCCCGAAGCAAGAACCAATTAGCCTGGAGCCAGCCTGAAGGCCCATCTCCCGGCTAGCCTTAGAGGTCCATAAGCCACTCCTTGGGCTTCAAAACCTATTTTGCCAACTGGCCCGGACCCCTGCCGACCCATCACAACTGGATCACCGACGTGATTCGCCCAAGGGGTTCTTTCTCAACTGGCTCCGCCGTCGCAACGTCCCACAAATGCCCATCTGCTAGCATGCTAGCCGCGGCCCGCTAGCTGTCCATAGCACATCGGACTGTTAACTGAAGAGGCCCATCAGACAAATTCTTTGGCCACTATACCTATTTTGCCAATTGGCCTGGTTTACCACATGGAGCCCTGCTCTCCGTATGCCGACGGAAAAACACGAGGGGGCCACAACAGTCTTTCTCCTGTCACGACGTCCCTCCAAGGCCTTTCTGCTAGCTGTTAGCCGCTAGCTGGCTGAAGCACAGGGTTACCCCCACTGTATTCACGTCCTACCATACCTTTGTCTGTACATTTTGCCTTCTACCGTACCCATAAATCTGCTCCTTTCACTATCTGGTCCGAAAATACTAGACGACCAGTCCTTTTAGCCTTTAGCCGTACCCTTATCCTACTCCTCCTCTGTTCCTCTGGTGATGTGGAGGTTAACCCAGGCCCTGCAGTGCCTAGCCCCACTCCCCAGGCGCTATCATTTGTTGACTTCTGTAACCGTAAAAGACTTGGTTTCATGCATGTTAACATTAGAAGCCTCCTCCCTAAGTTTATTTTATTCACTGCCCTAGCACACTCTGCCAACCCGGATGTCCTAGCCGTCTGAATCCTGGCCTAGGAAGACCACCAAAAACCCT
This sequence comes from Brachymystax lenok tsinlingensis, assembly GCA_030435695.1. Classification (NCBI taxonomy): domain Eukaryota; kingdom Metazoa; phylum Chordata; class Actinopteri; order Salmoniformes; family Salmonidae; genus Brachymystax; species Brachymystax lenok. The sequence continues at coordinate 31,843,975 of CM059788.1, forward strand.
GAAATTTCCATCCCTAATTATAACATTTTCCGACAAGATAGAACTGCCAAAGGGGGCGGTGTTGCAATCTACTGCAGAGATAGCCAGGAGAGTTCTGTCTTACTATCCAGGTCTGTACCCAAACAATTAGAGCTTCTACTCTTAAAAATCCACCTTTCCAGAAACAAGTCTCTCACCGTTGCCGCTTGCTATAGACCACCCTCTACCGCCAGCTGTGCCATTGACACCATATGTGAACTGATCGCCCCCCATCTATATTCAGAGCTCATGCTGCTAGGTGACCTAAACTGGGACATGCTTAACACCCCGGCCATCCTACAATCTAAGCTTGATGCCCTCAATCTCACACAAATCATCAATGAACCCACCAGGTACAACCCCAAATCAGTAAACACAGGCACCCTCATAGATATCATCCTAACCAACTTGCCCTCTAAATACACCTTTGCTGTTTTCAACCAAGATCTCAGCGATCACTGCCTCATTATCTGCATCCGTAATGGGTCTGCGGTCGAACGGCCACCTTTCATCACTGTCAAACGCTTCCTAAAACACTTCAGCGAGCAGGCCTTTCTAATCGACCTGGCCCGGGTATCCTGGAAGGATATTGACCTCATCCCGTCAGTAGAGGATGCCTGGTTATTCTTTAAAAGTGCTTTCCTCACGATCTTAAATAAGCATGCCCCATTCAAGAAATTTAGAACCAGGAACAAATATAGCCCTTGGTTCTCTCCAGACCTGACTGCCCTTGACCAACACAAAAACATCCTGTGGCATTTTGCATTAGCATCGAACAGCCCCCGTGATATGCAACTTTTCAGGGAAGTTAGGAACCAATATACACAGGCAGTTAGGAAAGCCAAGGCTAGCTTTTTCAAGCAGAAATTTGCTTCCTGTAACACAAACTTCTGGGACACTGTAAAGTCCATAGAGAATAAGAGCACCTCCTCTCAGCTGCCCACTGCACTGAGGCTATGAAATACTGTCACCACCGACAAATCCACTATAATTGAGAACTTCAATAAGCATTTTTCTATGGCTGGCCATGCTTTCCACCTGGCTACCCCTACCCCGGTCAACAGACCTGCACTCCCCACAGCATCTCGCCCAAGCCTCTCCCATTTCTCCTTCACCCAAATAGCTGATGTTCTGAAAGAGCTGCAAAATCTGGACCCCTACAAATCAGCCGGGCTAGACAATCTGGAAATTATTGCAACCCCTATTACTAGCCTGTTCAACCTCTTATTTGTATCGTCTGAGATTCCCAAAGATTGGAATTCTGCCGCGGTCATCCCCCTCTTCAAAGGGGGTGACACTCTAGACCCAAACTGCTACAGACCTATATCTATCCTACCATGCCTTTCAAAGATCTTCGAAAGCCAAGTTAACAAACAGATTACCAACCATTACGAATCCCACCGTACGTTCTCCGCTATGCAATTTGGTTTCAGAGCTGGTCATGGGTGCACCTCAGCCACACTCAAGGTCCTAAACGATATCATAACCGCTATCAATAAGAGACATTACTGTGCAGCCGTATTCATTGACCTGGCCAAGGCTTTCGACTCTGTCAATCACCACATTCTTATTGGCAGACTCAACAGCCTTGGTTTCTCAAGTGATTGCCTCGCCTGGTTCACCAACTACTTCTTTAGTTCAGTGTGTCAAATTGGAGAGCCTGTTGTCCGGACCTCTGGCAGTCTCTATGGGGGTGCCACAGGGTTCAATTCTCGGGCCGACTCTCTTCTCTGTATACATCAATGACGTCGCTCTTGCTGCCGGTGATTCTCTGATCCACCTCTATGCGGACGACACCATTCTGTATACTTCTGGCCCTTCTTTGGACACTGTGTTAACTAACCTCCAGACGAGCTTCAATGCCATACAACTCTCCTTCCGTGGCCTCCAACTGCTCTTAAATGCAAGTAAAACTAAATGCATGCTTTTCAACCGATCACTGCCCACACCTGCCCGCCTGTCCAGCATCACTACTCTGGACGGTTCTGACTTAGAATATGTGGACAACTACAAATATCTAGGTGTCTGGCTAGACTGTAAACACTCCTTCCAGACTCACATTAAATATCTCCAATCCAAAATGAAGTCTAGAATCGGCTCCGTATTTCGCAACAAAGTATCCTTCACTCATGCTGCCAAACATACCCTCGTAAAACTGACCATCCTACCGATGGATCTGTCAAGTTGGTTGTTGACCATCACTGGACAGCCATTTTCAAGTCTTGCAATAGATTTTAAATCCAATTTAAGTCAAAACTGTAGCTAGGACACTCAGGAACATTCAATGTCATCTTGGTAGGCAGACTTTAACATCTCTGCTCTACCAGGGTCGGGTTGGAGTGGGAGGGGGACTGGGAGGGGGCTGTTAGGTCAGGTAGAGCACTAGAGCAGCAGGAGGTGTCTGAGGACAGGGCAGCTGGTGGATGGTCTGTGTCTTCTGGGCATTGTTATTGATAGATAAGACTATGAATGACTTTAAGATGGGCTGGGTCCCTTTTATATGGCTATAGGGGGGTCGGGTGACATAGCAGCGATAAATTATGCCCTAATAATGCTATTGATGACAGTTTAAACTGAGAAAACTCCTGTTTTCAGTGACAACATAGCAGCCTATAGTAACTTGCTATTCCAATACAAAACACAGCGGAATAGCCTGTGGAGTGGCCTACCAGATGTAAGAGGACTACGTGCTTCTTTTGACCATAAAAGGAAGAAAATCGGCACAGAATTGCAGAAGTAGAATATCAAAACATTTAGCTTATTATATAGATAGGCTATTAGTTTAAAAATATTACATTTATAGGATAGTTTCAAGAGCCAACCATTATAAAGGTAAATCTATAATACCGTAAGGCTCTCAGCTGAGGGATGGTCCACTCCAACAATTTTGCACAGATTTTCTTCATTTTAGGATCAAAAGAAGCGTGCCACAAGGAAATTCTGCTGTGTTTTGTATTTTTGTTTATTTTCCCGTTTATGCTTGGAATGGCACGGTTACTATGGGAGATTCAGATGTCATGATGCAAATGTTGTAAGCGTTTGTCAGTCAAGTTTGAATCTGTAGACTACTATATGAACTATTATTCCTTTTAAAATTTTACGTCGTTAAAAAGAATAACAGTGCCACCTGGCGGTTGATTGGGCTAGTGCCACCAGTGGATTCGAAATGAGTACCCTAACAATTATTTAGCCTACATGGCTCCAGTTGCATTTGCAAACAAATTAAACAGTGTGCAACTGAGTGAGCAAAATAACCATAGATGGGAAGTTAATGGCTTATTAAAAGGCATAAATCCAATGATTTATCGACCATAGGACGGGGTGCCGCAATTACAAAATACCACGGGTACGAAGCAAAAATAAAGTTGGTAACTGGTTTATAAAAGCAATAAGGACCCTCAGGGGTTTGTGGTATATGACCAATATATCACATCTACAGTGCATTTCCACAGTAGACATTGGGGGTGATGAAACGGACGGAGCACACTCATTTCCAAAAGAGGGAAGTGAAGTGTGCGGGGGACTGTTGTGCAATGCGAGGGCGGGACCAAAGTTGGGGGAATGCTTAAATTTGTGCAAATATTGCGTTACTTCGCAGCACTATTGACCAATAGAAAAAGCTGTATTAGCTTCCAGACCCTATTGGATTGGCTATTGATACCTAGCCTGCTAGCTACTGTAGCACATGGGGATGTAAGAAAACTACCTGATCTGTCCCCACTTGCACTAGCCAATACTTTTCGCATAGCGCCAACTCGTAAGACGCTTCAGGTCGGTCACGTGTGCTAGCAATGCAGAGGTCACGCCGAATTGGAAGTGGTAACTACTCCCTAAACAAGCAGCGTGAAGTCTACACACCGAGTGTGAAGCTACAGTGGCTATTTGAGTTATCTTGCGGAAATTGGGGTCCGTTAGAACATGTATACAAGCAGCACTCGCCTAGCCTATGGAACGCCGTTAGCTTTGCACTCGTGGTTGCTAGAAACCTACAGCTAGTTTGCCAATCCAGTAATGGTTGGACGCTATAGTGAATTTTGGTAACTAACGTTGATGGCGCGTTTGATTTTCAATTCACCCTTGAGTGAATTTAAATTGTTCAACAGTAACTCCTTGATCACAGCTTCGTCGCACAAATGGTACGCAGCAACTGGATATGTGCGATAGTTCAAAAGTCACCTGCTACCATTTGTCCAGTCACAGTTTGACGCATAAATTCGATAATCCAATGTATGCGAAAGCACTGCTTCAAGTCAAACGCAGCGTTTCATTGGCTATGAAAGTAATTATGGCGTACCAAAATGCAATTACGTTGGTGTGCAAAGCACAAGGCCAACACACCAAGTAAATTCATCCAATTGCATAGCCAATAGTGCACATATTACTTGACTCGAATATTAAGCAAGCATACTTTGAATGCAATCGCATTTGCTCCCGAGTGGCGCAGCAGTCTAAGGCACTGACTGCATCGCTGGAGTCACCACTACTTTATCACAAGCCGTGATCGGGAGTCCCATAAATCAGCACACAATTGACACAGCGTCGCCCGGGTTAAGCAGTCATTGTACATTTCGAATGTTCTTACTGACTTGCCTAGTTAAATATCCCAGGAACACGTAGTTTACTATTTCCTCACTTTTCAATGTCGGCTAGATGAAAGTAAGCATAGTTGACTTTTTAAAGGCATTCCACCTGTAGCCTGGACCATTACACCGGATTCAGAGTGGTTGTGATAAATGCAGAGGCATTTCAGTTGAATGCATTCTTGGACCACTGACTAGGTACCCCCAGAATAGAGAACACGCCTTTGTCTTTTTTATTTCTTTCACCTTTATTCAAAGTCTTTACAGGTGACAGCTGAAGTAACGGCTGTTATATTTACCACAACTGCCAATGACATGCCATAAATTACAAGTATAGTTAACATTCACTGCATTTATTAAACACTTTCAACCAGTAATTTTGAACCAGTTCGGCAGTGCCTCAGACAAAACGCATCTGGTTATCGGCTGTACAGTACATAAATCAATAGAAATACATACATTTGACCTCAAACAAGATTAGTTCAGAAGACCATCCAGGGGTTGAATGGAAGCCTTGATGAGTCCTAAAATGGCAGTTCACATTACCTAGAGGTGGACAGATTTGAAACGGTTAGTACAACACAGAATAAAGAGATCCTTCAACTGCTCCTTAACTTACTCAGAGCATGTGTATAATCACTAGGATTCAGGTGAAACACGGATCATGCAACAAATTCATCATAGTAAAGTGCCTGAAAGGTTATTTTCAGGAGCAGAAAATTTGATAGTTACCCGATTTTCTAGCACAGCAAGGATTTAGAGTTGATTCTGTAAAGTGACATACAAAACACGAGTCAGTTACCTATAGTCACATTTTCAAGTGTTAAACGTTGACATAGTCAACCCAGTCAGTGCAGTGAAATTATAATCACGAGGTTCAGCTGAAACACGGACTCACATGCAAATCATCATTTTGGGTTTGACGAAACATTCTCAAGTGGTGACAGATAAGTAAAGTAACCGATGTAATAGTACCCAGGTAACAAGCCAAATGGCTAGTCCTCCGAGCCTAATTCCCCCATAAAAAAACTTACGTTTAGAGATACTGCCAAGGTGGTTCAAATGGAACCAGTTCGACAGTGCCTCAGACAAAACGAATCTGGTTTGCGGCTGCACAGTACATGCCCAACACCTGCTTACTGTCTATTTCAGGGCCCAAGGCACTCGAATTCGTGGTTAAGAGAACTTTAGCTAGCTAGGCCCAAACCTCAGACACAAGTATTTTAACTTGAAACAAGTGAGATGCTTACCGTAGCCAAGGCCTTTGAATTGTCGGTTTATTTATCCAACTAGAATAAATAAAAAAAGCCGGATAAAAACAAAAGTGTATCAAGATATTTTAGGCTGGCCTAAAGCTAGCATAGCAAGCTAACCACAAATGACTGAGATGGAATCAAATAATATCTAAAAAAAAAAAAAAAAAGTATAAAATACACCCAACTTAACCTTAAAATCAATCAATTGGTAGTTGATGGCAAAATCGTTGACATGTGCTGATGTCCACTTGCCTTGTCTTAAACAACATTCCGCCAACCGCAGTAGGTGAGAAAGACTGATTGAGCGGACTGGGGGCGGATTTATCTGCTTCGCCAAACCACGTGTTGTTGTGGGAAACACGCATGTTGCATCCGGGTGTGGTATCTCCCCCCAATACATGTCTTTATTTTAGTTCCGCGTGGAATTAATCAATGCGGAACATTTTAAGCCGCGAAAGATCAATCCTGAGTTTGACAGGATGTAATATAGAAATTGTCATGCTTCGCTATAATTTCCCCCTTCAATATGGATATCTGAGAATACAACAAGTCACACTGTCTCAGAGGAAATAATTGTCCGGTGTGCAGTGCTTGACTTGGACAGGAGCTCACCGGATGCTTGAGCTCGTGTTCCTCTTATAGAGCATTATCTCAAAAGTATTGTGGAGCTACTGAACCTTAATGTAAACAATCCCAGCACCTAAATATAGTAACGGCACCTAGTTCAGTCCAAATCAATAATTTGGGATCAAACTATTATGTTGTTATAATAAAAACAAAATGGTGTTATCATAAACAAACATTTGTTCCATTAATCTGATATTGATTTATAAAGGCCAATTGACTCACAAAACGATTGATAACTGATCTGTTATAGCCATATTTTCTAAACATGCATTTTATGTCTAACATTATTGCCATTTAGTTTAAAGTGTTGCTGGAAACACATAGCGTATTTTATCTCCGCTTGTAAGCATAATACAAGATAGTGATTGTATAATTGGATTGAATGTACAGCAAGTTATTTTCCTTACCTCACAAAAATGGAGGAAGGCTCTGCCCAGTTTGGTATGTGACATAATCTACGGGAAACCGTTGGACCAATTCTTCTGCGAATACGTGCCAATCTGAGTTAGTGTACTGTGCAGAATCAACACAGGAGAGCAGGATTCCAACATTGGAACTGGAAATTGGGTTATGAGAGTGTTAATAGGTATGTATGAATCAGACATTTTTATTTTATTTAACAATAATCTGTTAAAAACAAATTATTATTTACAATGACGGCCTAACGTTACCAATGATCTTCAAAGCGTACTTGTAACTGAGTGTTTGCTACATTGGACGTATACTATTAGCTAGTTATTGAAATCGTTATCAAGCATATATTCTCTGCTTCCAGTTTAATGTCATGTGTGCGGTTACTTTAGAGGAACCACTTCAGTTTTGCTAAGGACATTTCGTTCACATTTATAACCCCTTGTAAATGTAGCCGGCTACCTTGTTTTGTAACTGAGCAAAGTGCGCATGCGCGTCAATATTTTTTTTATTTAACCTTTTTTACTAGGCAAGTCAGTTAAGAACAAATTCTTATTTACAATGGCGGCCTAGGAACAGTGGGTTAACTGCCTTGTTCAGGGGCAGAACGACAGATTTTAAGACTTACACTTATCTATGTTGTTTGGTGAGCTAAAATTCTTATGCCTAGAGTAATTGCTGGTTGTTTATAGAGGTTCTAGAGTTTTATTCATATTCTCATCCAAATTTCTAGCATAGTCTATCTTTTGGACTGTGAAAAATACCAATTAATAACAGCAGTTTCCCTAATCTAATCCTGTGGTTGTCAAACCTGTTCATTGTATTTGATCTATTCCAGAGTTAGCATACCTGATTGAACTTGTCAACTAATTGTCAAGCCCTGACTAGGTGAATTAGGTGAGCTACTTAAGGGCTACAACAAAATTGTGAAACATCTAGGGGTCCCCAAGGAGATGTTTGAGAACCACTGATATAATCAATCCAGTGAGCTTGTATTTATCCTGGCTTGTAATATTGTAATATTCTCTCTACCTTTTATTTTCATCAGGAGGAGGATCTGGGTTTGTGGGAAGAGAGCTGACCCACTTACTCAAGAACAAAGGTCATGAAGTCACAATAATATCTCGACAGCCAGGTCCGGGAAAGATCACATGGGTATGATTATGAGCTCATTTTATAGCACTGTCATGGGCAGAGCACGCACTGAAGTAATTGTAATTAATTTTCCTTTAGTATTATAATGCAAGTATTCCTCACTCCTACAGAGTAACCATTCTTCATATTAGCAACCATAAGTGACCTTTGTATGCACAAATGACTATAAGTCGCTTTGGATAAAAGCATCTGCTAAATTGCATTTATTATTGAAGTTATCTATTGGAATCTTTAACGTTGACACCCATACATAACACATGGGGTCACCTAATAAACAATAATTAAAAAGCTATCTCATGCCCTTTTTGCAGGGTGAATTGGAGTCTCGTGGCCTCCCACCATGTGAGGGTGCCGTCAATCTGTCTGGGGAGAATCTTATGAACCCACTGCGATGGTGAGCAATGGAGCCCTCATTAAGCCCTCATTTTAAGCCTTTTCCAAAAATGAAAGCAATTGTCTGAGGATGGTGCTGGACCATCAGATTTTATTTGTCACGTGGCAAATGCAACGGTTGTAGACTAATGTGAAATGTTTGCTTACGAGCCCTTCCCAACTATACAGAGTAAAATACATGAGGAATAAAATACACAAGCATGAAGATATATACAGGAAATACGAATACCTGATCAATGTACAGGGGTAAGAGGGATTTGAGGTAGATATGTAAATAAAGACAGGGTAAAGTGACTTAGGTATCAGGATAGATAATAATAAGAATACGAATAAAAAACAGAGTAGCAGCTGCATATGATGAGTGTGAGAGTGTTGTGTCAGTGTAGTATGTGTGAGTGCGTATATGTCTTGTGAGTGTGCATAGTCATTGCAAGATACAGTCAATGCAGAGTCCTTGTAACCATTTAATTAACTGTTTAGCAGTCTCATGGCTTGGGGGTAGAAGCTGTCTCGGAGCCTGTTGGTCCGAGGGCCAATGCTCCGGAACCATTTGCCCGGACGGTAGCAGAGTGAACAGTCTTGGGTGCCTGAAGTCTTTGGCAATTTTTCGGGCCTTCCTCTGACACCACCTGATAAAGAGGTCCTGGATTTCAGGGAGCTCGGCCCCAGTGATGTACTGGGCCGTCTGCACCACCCTCTGTAGCGCTTTGCGGTCGAGGGCGGTGCATTTGCCATACAAAGCGGTGATGTAGCGAGTCAATATGCTCTCAGGTGTAGCTGTAGAACTTGAGGATCTGAGGCCCTATCTGACATAAAAAGAAAAGGGGACAGTTTAATGAAAACGCTTTAAATACAGGTTAATATCCATCATGGACTGGACTCTATCCATACCACTCTTTGCCTCCCTCTCTCTCTTTTCATGTTTGTCTCTCTCAACCCCACCCCCCCTCATTGGTTCTCCCTCCTCTTCCATGTTGGTACAGGTGGAATGAGGGTTATAGGAAAGATCTGTTCTCCAGTCGGGTTGACACAACTACAATTCTGGCTCAAGCCATTGCTGGGTCCCCCAGTCCCCCTCATGCTTGGGTCCTTGTCACAGGTGTAGGTAAGTATCCTAGGTTCCTTACATAACGTTTCAATGACACTTAAAGCGTCCTTAGATAGTCACAAACAATATTACAATATTTTTACCATAATTGCTGGTTTGTTTTTGTCTCTGCCCCACAGCATGTTACAAACCGAGTCTAACAGCTCAGTACACAGAAGACAGTGAGTGGACGCCGTTTGACCTCCTGTCAAGACTGGTGAAGGAATGGGAGTGGGCCGGGCGTCTTCCTGAAAACATTGCACAGAATACCAGACAAGTAGTAATCAGACCAGGTGTGTAGTATACATTTACTATCAGTGTGTGTGTATGTATGTGTGTTAGATGCAACTGGACAATGTTAATATGAATACGGTCTTTTGAATGAGATGGCAGTCTTTTGTGATTTCACCACTGATACCCCTGCCTTCCTCCACCAGGGGTAGTACTGGGTCGTGATGGTGGTGCCATGAAGCAGATGATGACTCCTTTCTGGCTAGGCCTTGGAGGCACATTGGGGTCTGGCAGACAACCATTCCCCTGGATCCATGTCTCTGACCTGGCTGGAATCATCGCTCATGCACTGAAGCCCTCTCCCGACATCCCCTCTTCTGCTGTCCCTCAAGTGTTTAACGGTGTCGCCCCAGCACTGAACACCAATTACGAGTTCACCAAAGAGCTGGGCCGGGTTCTGAGGAGACCCACTGTCTTCCCTGTGCCTGGATTTGTCATTGATGCCCTAATGGGTTCAGAGAGAGCTGTAGTGCTAACCCAGGGTCAGAAAGTAGAACCCAAGAGGACTCTGGAGTCCGGCTTTCAGTACCAGTACCCAGACCTGAGCTCTGCCCTCAAGGAGATTGTTGGGAGCTAGATGTGAAACAGGAGACCCAAGGAGATGTCAAGAGACTGATGAGATTATATTTTGTAACGTGAGAGAACTTCACTGATGTGAGCTTTTTTCCCTGAATAAATTAGATGGACCCTGTCTTTCAAAATAAAGTGTCCAGTGTCCACTGTAAGAAAGGAATATGTACATAAAATCTGCACGTTAACCAAAGGTGCATTCCAGCCTAGAGGTTTCCGTGACCTCAGAATGTAACTCACTGGAAGTGTGAGTTCCATGATTTGAGCACTTGAACGTCACTGTTTATACATTTTTATTTACAATGTAAATATGTTATTCCCCATTACATGAAACATGCAATTTGGGTTTCTGATAAAAGTATGATGAATGTGTGTGGCACTTATTCACTTAGTAAACACAGGATTTAACAAATCATACGATTTTATTGCCGTGTCCTTGACAGTCATACTGAACAATCTCCACCACAGACCCTTTGAGGAGAGTTGCGCTTGAATCAATGTTGGTGTCCCATGTCATGTGAGTTATCCTCAGACTGATCAAAAACAGGTTGACATCAGGCTCTCGTTCATTCATTATGGCACTGACTGGTCAGTCTAAATTACTTGAGTCATCCTCTGGCTGAATGATTGGCAGTTGATCTCCCCAATCACTACTCCGGGCACAGCGATACACGTCTCTGTGTGGAAAAGATACAATCAGTCATATATGCAGTTGAACTTGGACAGTGGAAGTGTAATGATGCTAGTTGGAGGATTCAACGTACCTGCCGTGTCGATGGGCTGTCACCACAACCCGTTTAAGCTCTCCACTAGAGCAGCAGACCTGACAGTGAACATGTCTCGGCCTGCGCAGCACTGGTGCCGTGAGCCTGGCCCAGTCCAGCCCCTCTCCACCTGCCCAGTCTGTTCTTGACAGAACCAGGTAGCTGAACCTCTCGGTCAGTCGGTCTGGAGCCTGTGAAATAAATAACAGGACAGATTATCTTGCATTCATTGTTGCGGCAACTATCTTATGAACACACGGTCAAGTAGGCCAACAACCAGAAAATACAGTCAGATCCTTCAGAATAATCTCTTACACCAGGCAAAGGGAGTGGGCTGTAGGCTTGAGAGAAGTTGCAGGGTACTAAGGGCAGTTGGAACAGCTTGGGACAAGGTGATTCATGAGGACACTGTCAAAACAAAGCAGACATAAAAACACATGGGTGAAATAAACTGGCAAATGAGACATCAGAATGTATTAAGGTGGTTTGTGTATAATAACATACTGGGGCGAAAACAGATGGTCTTCTAGGGTCATGGGCTGCTCTTTCTTGTTTCTGGGATTAGAGTAATAAAGGCATCATTATACTTTCAATGACTTTTATGTACACTGCTCAAAAAAATAAAGGGAACACTAAAATAACACATCATAGATCTGAATGAATGAAATAATCTTATTAAATACTTTCTTTACATAGTTGAATGTGCTGATGACAAAATCACACAAAAATTATCAATGGAAATCAAATTTATCAACCCATGGAGGTCTGGATTTGGAGTCACACTCAAAATTAAAGTGGAAAACCACACTACAGGCTGATCCAACTTTGATGTAATGTCCTTAAAACAAGTCAAAATGAGGCTCAGTAGTGTGTGTGGCCTCCACGTGCCTGAATGACCTCCCTACAACGCCTGGGCATGCTCCTGATGAGGTGGCGGATGGTCTCCTGAGGGATCTCCTCCCAGACCTGGACTAAAGCATCCGCCAACTCCTGGACGGTCTGTGGTGCAACGTGGCGTTGGTGGATGGAGCGAGACATGATGTCCCAGATGTGCTCAATTGGATTCAGGTCTGGGGAACGGGCGGGCCAGTCCTTAGCATCAATGCCTTCCTCTTGCAGGAACTGCTGACACACTCCAGCCACATGAGGTCTAGCATTGTCTTGCATTAGGAGGAACCCAGGGCCAACCGCACCAGCATATGGTCTCACAAGGGGTCTGAGGATCTCATCTCGGTACCTAATGGCAGTCAGGCTACCTCTGGCGAGCACATGGAGGGCTGTGCGGCCCCCCAAAGAAATGCCACCCCACACCATGACCGACCCACCGCCAAACCGGTCATGCTGGAGGATGTTGCAGGCAGCAGAACGTTCTCCACGGCGTCTCCAGACTCTGTCACATGCTCAGTGTGAACCTGCTTTCATCTGTGAAGAGCACAGGGCGCCAGTGGCGAATTTGCCAATCTTGGTGTTCTCTGGCAAATGCCAAACGTCCTGCACGGTGTTGGGCTGTAAGCACAACCCCCACCTGTGGACGTTGGGCCCTCATACCACCCTCATGGAGTCTGTTTCTGACCGTTTGAGCAGACACATGCACATTTGTGGCCTGCTGGAGGTCATTTTGCAGGGTTCTGGCAGTGCTCCTCCTTGCACAAAGGCGGAGGTAGTGGTCCTGCTGCTGGGTTGTTGCCCTCCTACGGCCTCCTCCACGTCTCCTGATGTACTGGCCTGTCTCCTGGTAGCGCCTCCATGCTCTGGACACTACGCTGACAGACACAGCAAACCTTCTTGCCACAGCTCGCATTGATGTGCCATCCTGGATGAGCTGCACTACCTGAGCCACTTGTGTGGGTTGTAGACTCCGTCTCATGCTACCACTAGAGTGAAAGCACCGCCAGCATTCAAAAGTGACCAAAACATCAGCCAGGAAGCATAGGAACTGAGAAGTGGTCTATGGTCACCACCTTCAGAACCACTCCTTTATTGGGGGTGTCTTGCTAATTGCCTATAATTTCCACCTGTTGTCTATTCCATTTGCACAACAGCATGTGAAATGTATTGTCAATCAGTGTTGCTTCCTAAGTGGACAGTTTGATTTCACAGAAGTGTGATTGACTTGGAGTTACATTGTGTTGTTTAAGTGTTCCCTTTATTTTTTTGAGCAGTGTATTTAGATATTCAAAACAGGTGACTATAGTACATGTTTGAGAGAGTGAGACCTTAAGTAGTATGTCTCTGGCATCCATAAGTATCTGGTGGCCCTCTTTGGTCCCATTTTCTACCAGCACCTACAACAAGAGCAGAGTTCAAAGAACAGAGGTTGGGGTGATTCAAGGTAATATTACATAATGGATGGGGTTTGAGGGAACATTTTCACCAACCAGATAAAAGCTGGTCTTTCGCCACAGAGTGAGTATGGCATCTTCCCTCTCCTTTTGACTGGCCAATTCTGACAGAGAAAAGGCCCCCACCACCAGATCAAATTGCACCTGAAAGTATAACACCGCATCATCGCAAATGTCATCACATTGTTAGTCTTCACATAATTAGACACAATGAAGGTAACTAGACTAACCTTAGGGGAGACGGGAAGGAACTGACGGAAGTATACTTGTTTGATGACAGGCTCATTTTTTCCACTGCTGCCTGCTCAACAAAGAACAGTATAATAATGTAATTCTCTGTCTCGCTCTCTGTACAGTCGTGGCCAAAAGTTAAGAATGACACAAATTTTCACAAAGTTTGCTGCTTCAGTGTCTTCAGATATTTTTGTGAGATGTTACTATGGAATACTGAAGTATAATTACAAGCATTTCACAAGTGTCAAAGGCTTTTATTGACAATTACAAGTTGATGCAAAGAGTCAATATTTGCAGTGTTTGCACTCTTCTTTTTCAAGACCTCTGCAATCTGCCCTGGCATGCTGTCAATTCACTTCTGGGCCACATCCTGACTGATGGCAGCCCATTCTTGCATAATCAATGCTTGGAGTTTGTCAGAATTTGTGGGTTTTTGTTTGTCCACCCGCCTCTTGAGGATTGACCACAAGTTCTCAATGGGATTAAGGTCTGGGGAGTTTCCTGGCCATGGACGCAAAATATTGATGTTTTGTTCCCCGAGCCACTTAGTTATCACTTTAGCCTTATGGCAAGGTGCTCCATCATGCTGGAAAAGGCATTGTTCGTCAACAAACTGTTCCTGGATGGTTGGGAGAAGTTGCTCTCGGAGGATGTGTTGATACCATTCTTTATTCATGGCTGTGTTCTTAGGCAAAATTGTGAGTGAGCCCACTCCCTTGGCTAAAAAGAAACCCCACACATGAATGGTCTCAGTATGCTTTACTGTTGGCATGACACAGGACTGATGGTAGCGCTCACCTTGTCTTCTCCGGACAAGCTTTTTTCCGGATGCCCCGAAATGGGATTCAGAGAAAATGACTTTACCCCAGTCCTCAGCAGTCCAATCCCTGTACCTTTTGCAGAATATCAGTCAGTCCCTGATGTTTTTCCTGGAGAGAAATTGCTTCTTTGCTGCCCTTCTTGACACCAGGCCATCCTCCAAAAGTCTTCGCCTCACTGTGCGTGCAGATGCACTCACACCCGCCTGCTGCCATTCCTGAGCAAGCTCTGTACTGGTGGTGCCCCGATCCCGCAGCTGAATTAACTTAAGAAGACGGTCATGGCACTTGCTGGACTTTCTTGGGCGCCCTGAAGCCTTCTTCACAACAATTGAACCGCTCTCCTTGAAGTTCTTGATGATCCGATAAATGGTTGATTTAGGTGCAATCTTACTGGCAGCAATATCCTTGCCTGTGAAGCCCTTTTTGTGCAAAGCATTGATGACGGCACATGTTTCCTTGCAGGTAACCATGGTGGACAGAGGAAGAACAATGATTCCAAGCACCACTTTCCCTTTGAAGCTTCCAGTCTGTTATTCGAACTCAATCAGCATGACAGAGTGATCTCCAGCCTTGTCCTCGTCAACACTCACACCTGTGTTAACGAGAGAATCACTGACATGTCAGCTGGTACTTTTGTGGCAGGGCTGAAATGCAATGGAAATGTTTTTGGGGGATTCAGTTCATTTGCATGGCAAAGAGGGACTTTGCAATTAATTGCAATTCATCTGATCACTCTTCATGACATTCTGGAGTATATGCAAATTGACATCATACAAACTGAGGCAGCAGACTGTGAAAATTAATATTTGTGTCATTCTCAATTTTTTTTGGCCACGACTGTACATTGACATGAACGACTGGAGGTGCATACTATACCTCTGAGAAGGCGATCTGCTATAGTGTTCATTGCTCCAGAATTGTCGACACACACCATCTCTTTCAACGTATCACCCCAAAATGAGTGTGATGCCCTGGGAGAAAAGGAAGGAGAATCTTAAATGTGAAGTCTCACTACACAGACAGACAACTGAAATTATGTTTTTGTTCTGATCCTCACCAGACAGCTGTTCCTAATCCTGAACCAAAGTCCAGGAGAGAATGAGGGGAGAAGGAGGGATCTCTTTTCTTTATCTGGAAAGAGTGATAAAAAAAAAAAAAGAGGGTCATGCAATGGTCCCACTGTTGGCAAGAGGGGAACAGACTGTATATAAAGCATGTTAGTATGTGGTAAGACTGATTACTTTACCTCATTTAGAACTCTTTTCACTGAGGCGTAGCCACCTGCCAGTTTAGCAACCATGTACACCACACCCAACTCTTCATCGTACCTAGAACACAGAGACAGAAGAGCAGAGTGAGACAGAATGATTAAGTTACATGCTACTTTAAGCTTAACATGCAGAGACATTCATAGTTGAGGAAAACACACATAGCTACTACCTCATAGGGGACCAGTGGTATGTTGTCTTCCTGAGATCGGACAGCACTTTTTTTGTGATTTGGGTCTCCAGCAGTTGAAGGTCTACATCTTAAATAAAAACAGACGTTAATTTCACCCTACCAAATGTTCTCCATCTTGTGTCCTCTTGAGCAAGACACTTTCCTGGAAGGCATTCATCCATTTCACCTTTCCCTCACTCCCAACATTCCATATCGCCAATCTCTGCCCCTCGCTTTCTATTAACATCCGTTTCTATTAAGTCTGTCACCTCCACCCTTCTCTTTTGTCTTCTCCCACAGATTCTTCTCCAGGGCCATGGCTCTTTCCCTCAGTGTTACATCCTCAGGCGCTCTCTTCCTGCTCCACAGGAAGTTGGTGAGACTGCGTGCTTTGTCAACCAACCCACTCACTTCTGTGCCTGCAAGTTGGGAGGATAAAAGACTGGAATAACACGGTCACTAAATGGTACTAGAATAACACTGTCACTAAATGGTAACACTGTCTCGGGATATTGTATTACTCAAAATAAATACCATGGCAAGAAGTAACACTATTGAGATATGGACGTCAAATCTCCTCTACCATGAATGATAGCTTGTGCTGCTTTCTGGAGTTCATCTGGCAGGCGCAGTGTCTTCAGATTTGTCAAGCCTGGGTGTTTCCTGTGAGGAGCACCTTTTAGGAAGTCTGCGTGGGATTGGGGATGCACTTCTGCACATAGTGCCTGTGGGTAAAGACAAGTTATTCGAGACATAACTGACATTAACATCCTCAATATTATTATTCCCAACCTCTATGAATAAGGATGGTCAGTCTTCAATCAGACTTTAAGGTCACAAAACAAATAAGGATGAACCATAGAAGAAAATGGCACATTTGAGAGAATGGATCAATGACAGTGCGAGAAGAGCAAAAACAAGACATACCCTGTACATTATCCTAACAGCAACCACCCTTTGATAAAGGACACGCGCACCATAAGTCCGAAAAGCCATATCTTCGTTTTAACAATCCCAAATGTCTACATGGAATAGTAACTCTACTAAATAGCTAGCTATTAGCCAACTAGCTAGCTGACACAACATGCGAATCGATCACGTGTACGTTTACCAAATACTTCCGCCTAGGAAAATGCTAAGGCGGAACCTTTATTGCGGAGCTAATCCACAGCGTTTCTCAACAGAGGCGCCAGCTGGTTGGGTGATTTCCCGCGTTGATCACTTTCTAGTCTGCATCTGTCTAAATTCTTTAAGTGTTCTTAGATACAAAAAAAACGTTCTTATTTGGCAAGTGACATAAACATTGTAAAACATGAGACGCACAAGAAGCTCCAAGAACACATCTCAAGGTGTAGCATCAGAAAATGGAGCGGCTCCGTCCAAGACAGGTTAGTGCTTGCTAGCAAGCTAATGTTAGCTTTGTTGTTAGCTGGCTCGAGGTAGCTGGCTAGCTACGCTTCGGTTGCGTGTTGCTTACCTAACGTTCATTAGCTGCTGACAAAGTACTGACAGGAGCTGATAAATATTCTGCTTTTGTAAAAACTTGTTGACAAGTTTGCTTGACTCAAAGTCTGTTGTGACATTGATTGTCTATAAAGCTTTATAGCTCTCTGTTTGACTGAAACATAGCTATGCAAAAATGTCTAGACCACAGCATCTGTTGCGTTGTTGTATTAATCTCTCTGTGACTGTTCTCTCATCAGTGTGGCAGTGGAAGGGGGATGAGGGTCAGTGGGAGCCATACCCACCATCAGCATGTGCCCAGCTAGACTCAGCCCTCAGCTCTGGGGACTGCACGGTCTCACTGACGTTTGGCTCTGGGGCAGCATATGACGTAGACTTGAAGAAGATGGTCCAGGTCAACACAGTAACCAAGTACAAGAGGAAAATACGCTCTCACACCCTGAAACCAGGTCAGTTGGTAATGTGGATATAAAGTGTGTCTATGTATGTGTGTTACCTACAACAAACCAACACATGCTATCCCCCTGTAGAGAGTTTAAATGGAGGAGATGCAGTGGATTTAACCCAACAAGATGCGAGTCCAGTCCAGATTAAAGTGGAGGAAATGGAGGAGCAGCCAATCGCCAAGAAGAAGCGGGGTGAGGGAAGGAGCCAGAAGAAAAGTAAAGTGATGCTCGTGGATGAAACGGAGAGCAAAGGTTCCAGCATTTCCTTCCATTTTTTAAGTTTGAACGTGTTGTCTAAAGTGCTTTCAATGCTAGAAATACCTGTGATTTTAGGACATGGACATGGAATCTATTTTTGTTAATGTGTGATACAGTAATGTAAGGGGTTGTCAATTACTGTATACTGATGGCTCTTTGTAATGTGTTCATGTTCTCTTCATAGTTGTGGTCAATGTCAGACGTCTTTTTGATGTGTTGTGTATTAACGGTGCTGTTTATGTTGTGCAGAGATTGTGAAGACTGTGGTCATGAAAGGAAAGGCTCCAGTTGATTCAGAATGCAAAGCCAAAGCCGGCAAGGTACAGTACACCGTTTTTTTTAGACTGGCAACTGAAACGCTCTCTTATGATGCTCACCCCTCGCCGTGATTTTGTCACCTAGACATCTGTGAGCGTTTTTAAGACAAACTTTGGTCACAGTTCTCAATGTGGGGTTTCTGTTTGAAAGTGTTTTAGTCACATGCCTCTACCATGTATGCAGTATGCACAAAATCTAGAAAATTTGACTAGGGTCTGGTTTCAATGATGGGACACTTTTTGCAACTTCAATAAGGGGAAAAAAATATATGTTCCGGGCAGGTCCTCCTCAGACAGAAGACTATCCCAACAAATAACGAGGCAGACATGTCTGAATGGCGTGATTCAAAACCAAAGTTTGCAGGCAAAACCATTGCAGTGTTTTAGTGAAGGTAGTTGTTGCAAACTAGCCACTTATTAAAAATAATCTCCATTGATCTCCATCGGGCTAGCTACTATTTTGTATTTTATTCAAGCGGATGAAGTAGTGATGTAGGCAGTGACGTAGTTCCTCTATGCCAAAATAGTCCATAATTGAAACCAGTCTCTGTTGCCTA
The DNA here is from genome assembly GCA_030435695.1 of Brachymystax lenok tsinlingensis. NCBI lineage: Eukaryota > Metazoa > Chordata > Actinopteri > Salmoniformes > Salmonidae > Brachymystax > Brachymystax lenok. Next base: position 31,863,006 of record CM059788.1, read on the forward strand.
GGGTTGGGTATTCCAGACTATTCCCTTCTCACCAATTCTAAACCCTCTCTTTTCCTCACAGGCCCATGTCTACAGTGAAGGAAATGACGTATATGATGTAATGTTAAACCAGGTAAAAACAAAACAACATAGTAACTACATAAGTGTATTTGCTAAATGATTTGTAAGGGAGATGTTTTGTTTGTTGTTTCACAGACAAATCTTCAGTTCAACAACAACAAATTTTTCCTGATCCAGCTACTTCAGGATGACAGTGTCAAGGCCTACAGCGTGTGGTTTAGATGGGGACGAGGTGGGTTTATGTCTTTGTTTTCCCAAATGTTTTGTGATATTGGGAAGTATTGTTTTCTAACACATGGTGCCATCTCTCTTTAGTTGGTAAGGTTGGACAGAACAATCTAGTTTCCTGTGGTGGAGATCTTCTTCAAGCCAAAGATGTCTTCATGAAAAAGTCAGTGGGCTGGGGGGTGTTGTGTGTGTACATATATTATGGGAGTTGAGTGATATTGGGTGTTTGAATGAGTGGGGAAAAAGCTACACTTTTAAACTAAGTGAATATTGCATAGAGGATAATGTATTCATTTGTGTTTTGATGTAGGTTTCTGGATAAGACCAAGAACGAGTGGGCACACCGGGCAAACTTTGAGAAGGTGGCAGGAAAATATGACATGGTGTTTATGGACTACAGTACCAATGGAAAGGCAAGGAATAAATCATCTCAGACTTTCCTCATATCGTCAGAGTTTTATCTCTCAATCATCTACATAACCCCCTGTTCTGCATTCATTAATTCTCCATTCCATATCTTCTCTCCCACCCCTCTGACCTTAATGGTCCACTGTTCTCCAGCTTCAGGCAGGTGAATCTGTGCCTAACCAGTGTTCCTATTTTTCCAGGAAGAGCCCCAGCTCCAGCTTGCGTCTCTGTCCCAGAAAAAGCCCTCCAAGCTGGATCTGAAGGTCCAGTCCCTTCTTGAACTGATCTGTGACATCAAGGCCATGGAGGAATGTGTGCTGGAGATGAAGTTTGACACCCGAAAAGCTCCTCTTGGTGAGTATGTGTAACAGTCAAAATAACTGACAAAGTAAATGTGACATTGTTTTTGTAACTTTTCATTGCGGTGGTTTTTCTCTGTAGGCAAGCTTACAACAGAGCAGATCCGTGCCGGTTACTCAGCCCTGAAGAAGATTGAGGAGTGTGTGAAGAGAAAGGGAAGCAGCCGCGAGCTACTGGAGGCATGCAACCAGTTCTACACACGCATACCCCATGACTTTGGGTCAGTAATGAATGTTCTGTATTTCAAGCTGCCCTATCCACTGGCATGTGTCCATTCATGGTAAATAATAATTTTATTATATTTTTCCCAGGTTGCGAACTCCCCCAATAATCCGCTCAGAAGAGGAGCTGAAGGAAAAAATTGCCTTATTAGAAGTGAGCATGACTTATTTGAGTACTGTATTTTCTGTTACCTGCAGATTCTACCATTCAATAACATTTTCTTACAAATTGAAATTGTTGGATGTTGGTTTGGTATGGAATCACGCCGTCTGCAGTCTGTTTGACAGTGTGTTGTCTATCTCCAGGCACTGAGTGACATCCAGATAGCAGTGAAGATGGTCCAGTCCAGCGCCTACGGTGATGAGCATCCTTTGGACAGACAGTACAACGCCCTCCAGTGCCAGCTACAGCCACTGTCCTCTTGTAGCCAAGAGTATCAGGTGAGCACCTGTGCTTTGGTTGAGTTTACTCAAAGTATGTTCATGTGTAGTTTAGAGTTCTGTTACAGCTGGGTTGGAAAAAAAGCCTGCATAAATTGATCATGTAGGGTGTCTCTTCCTTCCACTGCTCAATTGTTGTTCTCTCTCTGAAGGTGATTGAGAGATATCTCCAGACAACCCATGCTCCCACTCACTCTGACTTCACCATGACTGTTCTGGACATCTTCTCTGTGGACAGGGAGGGGGAGAAGAACAGCTTCCTCTCACAACTACACAACAGGTACCTAATGTTTTATTGTCTGCTTACACAGGCTGTCCGATGCCACTTTAAAAGGCTTTTAAAATAAAGATGGTACCCGTGGTGAATTGATCTCCTTCAGGGTGTGTTCTGCATTGTTATTGTGTGTGTCTCCCTCAGGACGCTGCTGTGGCATGGCTCTCGTCTGTCTAACTGGGTTGGAATCCTCAGCCAGGGCCTCAGAGTGGCCCCTCCTGAGGCTCCTGTCACTGGATACATGGTGAGAGAGAGTGAGATTGTGTGTGAGAGAGAATATGACTGAAATGAAATGGAATATATTCACCTGCTGCATAACAGGGCGATGACAACTGTTTCTTTCTCCTAGTTTGGGAAAGGTATTTACTTTGCTGACATGTCATCGAAAAGTGCCAACTATTGCTTTGCCAATCAACGCAACAAAACTGGACTCCTACTGCTGAGTGAGGTGTGAGATTTGTAGTTATATTTTTTCCTCTACACAAATGCATTGTTTACAACTTGAGAATAACCATTCTGGAAATGATCTAATCAATATGAAGTGTTTGTTTCCATACACCTGGTATTTTTTTATTTGATTTATTAGGATCCCCATTAGCCTATAGCGACAGCTAGTCTTACTGGGATCCAACACATAATGAAAAACACATTACAATTTACATACATGTAAAAATTTTTTTAAATAATATGTATCCCTGTGTGATGCAATATGATGTGTGTACTCCCTTGGTAACAGGTCGTCTGTTTATTCATTGTCTTGGTAACAGGTTGCCCTGGGTGACAGTAACGAGCTGTTAGCAGCTGACTACGAGGCTGCCAAACTACCTGCAGGGAAACACAGCACCAAGGGCCTTGGACAGACAAGCCCAGACCCTAGGAACGCTGTCGCACTGTGAGTTTCTCTCCCTTTCACTCACTGTAAATGTTTGGTTGGTTGGTTTACTCTAACACAGATGAGTTATAAATAACTGAGACATTTCTAGTAGTTTTACTTGAACATGCATCAAGCTTTCCGTCTTACATGTTGTATATGACTTGCTTGAGTCTTCCATTGTTCATTATTGTCTCCTCGCTCTCTCTCTTTCTCTGTTCTGTGGTTCTCTCAGGGATGGAGTGACAGTCCCCATGGGGCCTGGAATGAAGACTGGGGTTGGAGCAGGTGGCGGCTACTCCCTCCTCTACAACGAGTTCATTGTCTATAACCCTGCCCAGACCCACATGAGGTATTTACTAAGAGTTCAGTTTAACTATTCCTTGCTGTGGTGAGACAGGGATATACTGCAAAAAGAGACATTAACACGTTAACTAAACTGTCGCATAATAATAATTTGGGGGGGTGCTTATATTTGTCCTGTTACACACAGGTGTGTAATGGAAATGCCTTAAGGGCACAGCAGATTTTTTTGTTATTCTTTCGGTTACTGACCCAACGCTTCAACCTCGAGGCTATCTGCCGCCCTTAAGCTTAAGCGGTGGTTATGAAAAAGGAAGAGTAGACCCAGAGAAATTCAGATAAAAACATGCACAACTCATGAAACGATCCTTAAGGATCCTTACTCCCAATAGTTTTATTTAAAACCTCATTGTATGATGTCCATAAGAGGGCAACAACAATTAACATGGGTTAAATTCATACATCTGTTGCATTCCAAGCATGTTTTGAAATACAGTGGATGATGTGGTGAGTGTTTTAAAGGGAGACAGCTTGTTTAGACATCAGCACAGATTTTGTTTTATGTTGTCAAATGTCATCCTGAGTGTGTCTTTCTAATGTAAAACAAAATAACAAAAATGCATGAATTGAAGGTTGTTTTATATATAAGCTATTGCTATAACTGTATCACCACATGTTAAACACAAAACAGATTTTATTGATAATAAAAACATGAAAAGTAAGTCTGTAAGAGCGAGAGAAATATCACTCATCAAATATGTATGACCAGGGGTTTCCATGTAAAAATAAATAAAGACTGTTTTCATTGTGAACAGGGGTTTTGTATGTGTGTTTGGAGTAGAGCTGGGATGATAAACCGAACATTATCAACACCATACTGATCACTTATCCAGGGCCAGATTATCAAATCATAGGCCTTAGGCCTTGGTTTTTTAAATGGGGGGGGTAACTCAGTCATGGTCTCATCTTACTGTTGAGAGTTAAAATAGTACGATACACAGGGTGCAATTTCAAAATATGAAATGCTTACTTTCAAGCCCTTAAACAACAATACAGTTCAAGAAAGAGTTAAGAAAATACTTACTAAATAAAGTCCTTTTTAAATAAAAGGTAACACAATAAAATAACAATAACAAGGCTATATACAGCGGGGCAGTGTTTCTCTTGTTATGTCAGTCAATAGCTAGGTTTCCAATTGATGTGAATATTCAAAATTACACATAAAAAAAATATGCACATTTTCCCACTAGAGATGTTTCCATCTAATTGACTTGTTGCGGATAAAAGGATAACTTTAGCTTTTAAATTCCCATGTACTGAATAAGAAAATACTGGTTAAATGGGTTTCCATTGCATTTTCAACTCCACTGATGGTTTTGTCTCTAAAAATGTATATAGAATGTGCCCACTCTGGTATTGTCACGTGCGATCTTGCCAACAGCGCACATATAGTGCCTTCAGAAATATTCACACCCCTTTTACTTTCTCCACATTTGTTGTTACAGCTTGAATTTAAAATTGGTTAAATGTACTTTTTTTTTTTGGTCACTGGCCTACACACAATACCATAATGTCGAAGTGGAATAATGTTTTTCAAACATTTTACAGAAAACAAAAAAGGAATGAAAGCTGAAATGTCTTGTCAATAATTATTCAGCCCTTTGTTATGGGAAGCCTAAATAAGTTCAGGAGTAAAAATGTGCTTAACAAGTTAAAATACATACAGTTGGGGCGGCAGGTAGCCTAGTGGTTAGAGCGTTGGACTTGTAACCGGAGGGTTGCAAGTTCGAATCCCCGAGCTGACAAGGTAAAAATCTGTCGTTCTGCCCCTGAACAAGGCAGTTAACCCACTGTTCCGAAGCGCCGAAGACGTGGATGTCGATTAAGGCAGCCCCCCGCACCTCTCTGATTCAGAGGGGTTGGGTTAAATGCGGGAAGGCATTCGGTTGTACAACTGACTAATAATGGTGACTTTGACAATGTGTACATTGCATGGACTCACTCTGTGTGCAATAATAGTGTTTAACCACATAAATGTAAAGTCCCCATATTTGGGGACCCTATTAGATTCTTTTAAATTCAATTCAGTCTGATATGAGAACAACACCCTGCTTTTGCAGGGTGATGTTGCCTGCATATATGATGTTGCCTGCATACACTCTGAAGGCATCCATTACACTGGATTGGCTACTATGGCACCTTGACGGTCTTGTAGCCAATGAGATGCGCTTCCAGGGATATGCAGTTGACATGAGTGGGACAGAATATTTTATGTGTAGTAGTGGCTGCATCATGTTATGGGTATTCTTGTAATCGTTAAGGGCTGGGGAATTTTTATGGCTAAAATACTTAGCTCCAACAGAATGGAGCTAAGTGCAGGGAAAATCCTAGAGGAAAACCTAGTTCAGTCTGATTTTCACCAGAAACTGGGAGATGAATTCACTTTTCTTCAGGACAATAACCTAAAACACAAGTTGCTTACCAAGAAAGACAGTGAATGTTCCTGAGTGGCCGAGTTACACTTTTGACTTAAGTCTACTTCAAAATCTATGGCAAGATCTGAATATGGTTGTCTAGCAATGATCAAACAACAATTTGAAAGAGCTTGAAGAATTTAAAATAATAAGTGGCAAATGTTCCACAATCCAGGTATGGAAAGCTCTTAGAGACTTACCCAGAAAGACTTCTAAAATGTATTGACTCGGGTGTGAATAATTATTTGGGCTCCCGATTGGCGCAGCGGTCTAAGGCACTGCATCTTGAGGCGTTACTACAGAAACCCTGGCTTGAATCCAGGCTGTTTCACAACCGGCCGTGATTGGTTGGGAGTCCCATAGGGCGGTGCACAATTGACCCAGCATTGTCCGGGTTTGGCCGGTGTAGGCTGTCATTGAAAATAAGAATTTGTTCTTACACTTGCCTAGTTAAATAAAGGTTAAAAAAAATATGTAAATGTGATATTTCGTTTTCACTTTGTCATTATAGCGTATTGAGTGTAAATGGCTGAGTTAAAATTATGTAATCCATTTTTAATTCAGGCTGCAACACAACAAAATGTGAGATATGTCAAGGGGTATGAATACTTTCTGAAAGCACTGCGGTAAAGGAAAAATTGTAAAGAGTTTATTTTATTGCAGCTGCAGAGTTAAAACAGCCTATCACTCCAATATAATTTATTTAAATCGGTGCACGTCCTAGCCTACCTTTCAGGCAATACGTTCAATGCATTATTAGCCTTGTATTAGTTAATTAATGTGTTATGCATAATATGTTTCTAACTTATAGCCTTTGTCTCTTGCTCAATATGCAAGCACCTGTGCTTCGCTGGCCTCTCCTTTAGAGTCCCATGCAGGAAAATCTAGACTAGAATAGCTTCCTGGACGCAAGCTCTTTTTTTGCTGAATGTTAAATACAGCAGCCTTTAGAACTCATGGGTAGTTTGAAAGAAGAGTGAACACGCAATGGCGGTAGGCTATAGCAGTTATTTATTCAGACCCATAACCATTCGATCTTCGTAAGGAGAAGTGAAAGCCTTCTGCATCTAATTCTAGTCCTATGTTATTCAAGGATGTCATTAGAATGATAAAAATAAGGACAATGAAACGTAGTGCCACAAAGAGGGACTCAGGTGCCACAAAGAGGGACTTGGGAAAATTGCAGTTGGCTCAGAACAGGGCAGCACGGCTGGCCCTTAAAAGTACATGGCTCAAAATGGAGATTGACTTCATCATAACTTGTTTTTGTAAGAGGTGTTGACAAGCTGAATGTACCGAGCTGTCTGTTTTAAAATATCACACAGCTCGGACACCCATGCATACCCCACAAGACATGCCACCAGAGGTCTCTTCACAGTCCCCAAGTCCAGAACAGACTATGGGAAACGCACAGTACTACATAGAGCCATGACTACATGAAACTCTATTCCACATCAGGTAACTGATGCAAGCAGTAGAATCAGATTTAAAAAGCAGGTAAAAATACACCTTATGGAACAACGGGGACTGTGAAGAGACACACAAAGGTACAGACACATGCATATGCACACATTGTGATATTGATGTATGGTGGTATTGAACATTTTGTGTTGTGGATATGTGGTGGTGTAGGGATGTTATATAATGCACTGTTTTATCTTTAGCTCATTCAGTACAAACAGTTCTGTTTTACCTGTTGTTTTATATGTAATGTGGGTGCTTTGGTGTGTTTGGACCCCAGGAATATGGGGATCCCTAATAAATACCAACAAGGTATATACAGTGCCTTTGTAAAGTATTCAGACCCCTTGATTTTTTTCCACATTTTGTTAGGTTACAGCCTTATTCTAAAATTGATGCAATTTTTTTTATTTAATCAATCTACATAATGACAAAGCAAAAACAGGTTTTTAGAAATGTTTGCAAATGTATTAAAAATAAAAGAAAACGATCACATTTACATAAGTATTCATACCCTTTTTTCAGTACTTTGTTGAAGAACCTTTGACAGTGATTATAGCCTCGAGTCTTCCTGACTATGAAGCTACAAGCTTCGCACACCTGTATTTGAGGAGTGACACATTATTTTCTGCAGATCCTCAAGCTCTGTCTGGTTGGGTGGGGAGCGTCGCTGCACAGCTATGTTCAGGGCCTCTCCAGAGATGTTCCATCGGGTTAAAGTCCAGGCTCTGGCTGGGCCACACAAGGACATTCAGAGTATTGTCCCGAAGCCACTCCTGCGTTGTCTTGGCTGTGTGCTTAGGGTCATTGTCCTGTTGGAAGGTGAACCCAGTCTGAGGTCCTGAGTGTTCTGGAGCAGGTTTTCATCAAGGATCTCTTCGTACTTTGCTCTGTTAATCTTTTCTTTCAATCCTGACAAGTCTCCAAGTCCCTACCACTGAAAAGCATCCCCAAAGCATGATGCTGCCACCACCATGCTTCATTGCAGGGATGGTGCCAGGTGTCCTCCAGACGTGAAGCTTGGCATTCAGGCCAAAGAGTTCAATCTTGGTTTCATCAGACCAGAGAATCTTGTTTCTCATGGTCTGAGAGTCTTTAGGTGCCTTTTGGCAAACTCGAAGCGGGCTGTCGTGCCTTTTACTGAGGAGTGGCTTCCGTCTGGCCACTCTACCATAAAGGCCTGATTGGTGGAGTGCTGCAGATAGTTGTCCTTCTGGAAGGTTCTCCCATCTCCACAGAGGAACTCGACACAATCCTGTCTCGGAGCTCTACCAACAATTCCTTCCACCTCATGGCTTGGTTTTTGCTCTGACATGCATTGTCAACTATGGGACCTTATATCAACAGGTGTGCGCCTTTCCAAATCATATCTAATCAATTGAATTTACCACAGGTGGACTAAACATCTCAAGGATGATCAATGGAAACAGGATGCACCTGAGCTCAATTTCCAGTCTCATAGCAAAGGGTCTGAATACTTACGTAAATAAGGTATCTATTTTCTATACATTTGCACAAACAAAATACTGTTTTCCCTTTGTCATTATGGGGTATTGTGTGTAGATTGATGAGGGAAAACATAAAATGTATCAATTTTAGAATAAGGCTGTAACGTAACAATGTTGAAAAAGTGAAGGGGTCTGAATACTTTCCGAATGCACTGTATATAAATAGGTGTGTAGCCTACATGATGTTATTAATATGGACAAAAGAGCAATATTGTTATTTGTCAAACGGCAGCTAAGCATCGGTCATCATGTCACCAGAATAAAAACCTTTGTATTCATTGGAAAGGAGCATCAAGCTCATCGCCTTGTACTTTCACCACCCTGTAAAGTTAATCATAACTTATTTCACCTGTAGCCTAATAAACTGCATGCTTTCCCAAGTCGTAGTGGGAGGACCACTCACCATGTCATCGCATGACTTCCAAGTTTACATCGATATGATGGTTATTATATCAATATTTGTGCTTAAAAGAGTTTCCACTGCCATTTCGCACATTATTAATTTTACCGACACAAAAAGATCCCACCTTTTCTGGCGTATTTAGTTTTGTCAACATTTGGAAAGTTTACCAACAAATTTGCTGTTTCCATCAGGCCTGTCATAAAATGTTTTATCCGACATGTATTTTACTCGCATAAAAATATTGGATGGAAACCTGTTTACTGAGAGTCATTCAATAAGCCATGTCAGCTAACACTTTTTAGACAAGTTAGCTGGCTAGAGTATCTAAACTGTAATAATCATGGCTGAATACTGACTGTGCATGCAGGGCACATGCCCAGGGATCCTGGCCTCCTTTGATTTTGTTATTCACTCTCACTGAGATATCATTAACATGGCATAAGTCATGGCAAAATGTGTACAATTGCAGGTAATTAGCTTTAAAACTGCAAAAACTACTCTCCGCCCCATGGCAAAATGTGTAGCGAGGCAACTAAAGTGTTTTACACATGTGGGCCCCCTACCTCCTCTCTTCCCCCATCTGACGATTAGCAGAGTGGCAGAAGGCTGTCTATATTCATTGAGAGCGGGCTCCTGAGTCCTCCTGTGGTTGGTGGTTGCAGTAAAAAAATATATATATTACTAATATGTACTGTATGTATTTCCTTTTTTTTGTGCCTCTTGGGCCCCCTACAAGCCTGGGCCCAAAAGCTCAAGAAATGTGATGTTTGAAATTAAATAAGTTTGCTAATATGGATGATTGTTAATGGGACAATTGATGGCTACAACCATCAAACTGGTAGTAGTAGTTTTAAAGGATACAAAAAAAGTGGTGCACATTGTTATAAACATATTGTTCTATTTATATTTATCGCATCAATTCATGCAATTTTTCGTAATATGGATTTTTGTCCACATCGCCCAGCTCTAGTTTGGAGTGCTACGGACTATAGCTAGATATGTGTGTCATAGTAGGTTTCTGCCAGGTGTTGACTATTTGCTGGAGCCTCCCATTATGATGAGCAGATAGAGGAAGATGTTAATGATGTCCAGGTACAGGATCAGGGCAGCAAACACATACTCTTCTGGATCCAGAGCGTACTTCTGCCTGCCCATCACCAGCTGGCAGTCAATTGCCAAGAACTGAGGGAGAGACACAGAAAGGGAAAAGGTAATGGAGGGAAGAAAGGGTTTAGTGTGCAATGGATGGAGGTATTCGTTCTGGCTATAAGGCTGGATAAACAGAAATGGCCTAAAAGGAGAAGTAACATTGAGTGAGTTCTGTACCAGTGAGAAGAGCAGGGCTCCCAGAGATCCGTACACTATCTGCAGCACATTGGAGTAGAAGAAACAGCAGAAGAAACTGAACATAAGAAGGTCTACTGCCAGCACCAGCAGGATGCCATTACAAATTGTGAAGTCCACTCGAGTCTGCAGACCAAATAGAGGAGAGTGAGTAAGGCTAGATAGGCTTGGTCACTGATCAGCCTGTCCACATTAAACACGTGGTAGGTACTAGTGGTCCAATGAAGCATAATATCATGTTTTTTGTTATTTGAAAAGATGTAAGTCTGACCTGGGCTGAGAAGATGATGATGGTGAAGGAGATTGCCACTGTTGCTCCCATGGCGATGACTACAGCAGTGGTGTCATGAAATGAGGCCACAGTGCCGACCAAGTAGGATAGGGTGAGAGTGACCACTGACTAAAGGTAGTACGTTACACAATTAGAATAACACTCACCCAACCCCAAATCGCACTGTATCCTTATCTATGTGTTTAAGTGGTGATGGAATTAAGGCAAGATCAAAGACAGTTCTCATTAGTCATGCAACTAGGTTCTAGGAGGCTTTGGCATTAACTAACAGGGAACTGTGAATACAGGAAGAAGCATTTATAACCATCACAGGTAAGTTCACTTTTTCAATAATGTTTGTAAACATCTAAAGAACAATTGCGTAGTTTATATACAGTATATCAGTCAACAGATGAACCTTGAGCTCAATTCAATACAACCCACACTTCAGTATTTACTCATTGATTGCCTTAGCCAGTATGTCAATCGCTGCTCTAGCTAGCTGTGAAAGGCGTTGTGTTTGTGTGTCTGTCTGTGTGTGACCTACCAGTCCCACCAGGTTCCAGGGATGGCTTCTGCTGAAGGAATTAGAGAAGCTAAGGGAGATGGCCACCACAGCAAACAGGATGTATGAGCTGAGGTAGATCCAGATGTTGCTCTGCACCGCCGCCCTCACCACACTGGAGAACGTGAACACACACACGATGCTGAAAGTCACCAGCAACTGCAGGGTCACGACACTGAACACCTGCACAGGTAGAAAGACAGGGTTACCATTAGCCACTTTGCTTTCCAGGTATACTGGGGAGGTCACCATGAAACTAGGGGGTCAAAGACTAAGGGCTCTATTCAATCCGTAGCGCTGAAGTTCCGCATTGTAGCTCGATTTACATTTAAAGGCAATGTTCCCACAGTAGCAGACTGCATTCGTGTTAAACACTGCATATGTCGACTAAATTGGAAATTACCTTTACATTTCAAACACGCTATAGCGCTGAACTTCGGCGATACGGATTGAATAATGCCCCAAATCTCTGAGACATATCAGTACAGACCTTTCTGATAAACGCCTTCCTTATGGTCTTGTCATCAAAAGATGACACCAATAGGGTGGCGTCTGCCTCTGGTGAAGAAGATCCTTTGTGAGTGACAGAACAACAGCCCCATGTTATTATTAGACACAACACTGGAATACTGTAGTGACCAGACTTTTCAGTGGTTATGTAACACAAGTGAATTTAGCGGACATTAATTATTCAGACATTTTCAATTACATTTTATAGTAATTGACAGTAATATGAGGAAATCCATGAATAATCCATCCGCATGATCGATTCCCCTCTTTCCTTGCTATAGCAGGACAGATATGTACCTGGCTCTCCCAAAGGGTTACACTCTCCAGGGGGGAGGGTTCCCATGTCCACCCCTGCCTGTGGTGGGTACAGGACTGGGGGGTTTGGGGATGGAGGATACATGGCTGGAGCTGCAGAGTAGGGGGGTGGCATGTATGGTGGCACTTGAGTTTCCCCATGGGGGTAAGGGGGTGGCAGGTTAGAGTTCAGGGCATCCTGGGACTCTGTGGGCATGGGGTAGTTCTGAGCATCTGTCATTCTGCCAGAGTAGTCTGAAAAGGAGGAGTGGTTAGAAGAGACTGATGTTGAAAGGAGAATATAGAGGATGTTGATATCAAAAGGTCAGTAAGAAAATAGACGTGCGAAACTTAATTTTGAAAGTAAAAATGTGTTGCAGGCATATTGCCTCATTGGAGGGGGGTTCCACATAAGGAGAACCTGGGTTGAGTAAACCATATATAGTAGAAGAAATATAACAGCCATGTATAGGAAAAATCATGCAACAATAACTTCCTTGCATTTACGACCAATCCAGCATACTGTGTATGTTATTACCAAATAATGTTTTGTATTAGTGTACACAGACACACGTGGTTTTGTCTATGTGTGGGAATGCAGTTCTTAGTAGCAGGAATAAAAAGGTCAAACCATTGTGACAGAGTTCAGCGGTGAATACATCTAAATGAAGCTAAGCCCAAAAAGCAATCACTTTTACTATATCATTTATACAAAATTAGATAAAATGTTTGTGTTGTCCAATTCATCATCAGATATACAGTGCCAGTCAAATGTTTGGATACACCACCTCATTCAAAGGTTTTTCTTAATTTGTACTATTTTCTACATTGTAGAATAATAGTGAAGACATCAAAACTATGAAATAACACATATGGAATCATGTAGTAACCACAAAAGTGTTAATATATATCAAAATATATTTTAGACTCTTCAAAGTAGCCACCATTTGCTTTGATGACAGCTTTGCACACTCTTGGCATTCTCTCAACCAGCTGAAATGCATTCCAGGTGACTACCTCATGAACCTGGTTGAGAAAATGCCAAGAGTGTGCAAAGCTGTCAAGGCAAAGGGTTGCTACTTTGAAGAATCTCAAATATAAAATATATTTTGATTTGTTTAACTTTTTTTTTGGTTTCAACATGATTCCATTTGTGTATTTCATAGTTTTGATGTCTTCACTATTACTTTAAAATGTAGAAAATTGTAAAAAATAAAGAAAACCCCTGCAAAGAGTAGGTGTCCAAACTTTTTACTGGTACTGTATCCTATTTAATTTTGTTGTCCAAACTGGAACATACTATATGTCATCCACAACAGCCTGAGATATTTGACATCCCCAAAACTCTGTCATTTGGTTCAGTCAATGAATTGGCTGTGTTTACAAAGGCAGTCCAATTCTGACTTTAATTGGTCTTTTGACTAATCACATATTTGGTTCCAATTCAATATAGTAGACAAAACAGGAGATTACCTACCTCCTTAACACCTGGGTTTCACTTGTGCTGAACTTCAATGACTGTACTGTTCTTCCTGTATAGTGGAGTGTTGATCTAGCCTACACACAGACTGTCAATTGCTGCTTGGCTCCGACAGACTCTGGAACGTCTACCTTTAGCAGCCTGTGCCCATTTGTGTTATTTCCTGAACCTAACGGTCACTGACAGTGATTAGAGGAACTAATGTTGCGGTTTACACAGGCAGCCCACATATTTTTCAGATCTGATTGGTCAAAAGACCAATTAGTGAAAAAAGTATCAGAATTGGGCCTGTGTAAACCCAGCATGTGACAGAACAAACCAACATACATTTTCAGATCTGCAGCTTGGGGAAATGGAAAACCAAAGTTTCTCCACTGTTCTTTTCGACAAATGTAGTCAGAAGGGGATGTACTTTAATTGTTAATTTTGTTTCTACATCACGTGTAGTGAGTAAAGTTGTGTACGAGAGGCCTACAACAGGAAATGCAATAACAATCTGGTGCTCGTAAAGGATTGAGTAACCATCTTTGGTAAATCTAAAGAATGCAACCAGTAAGGAATATACAAAATTGTGACACTGACCCCCAAATTTCACATGGTTGAGAAAAAAAAGAAGTAGGATAGTAATTTACGGTGAATAACTCAACTGTAGAAATCAGTATATAAAAATGAGTGTCACACCATTACCTCTTTAGCAAGGACCATTGCAGACATTCCAGAAAACACTTATGAACACTACAGTACTCACATACACAAACAAGGACATTGGCTCACACATGTATATTTATTGTAAAAAATACATATAAAAACAACTTTGAGACATACAAAAGATTGGAGCTTAGAAACAGTATAATGAACAGACAGACCAAGCCATTTTGAATTGCAATACATATGTACACTTTAATAAATAAACTGAATTGTTCTGTTATACCAGAGAGAAGGCAGATTGTCCATATCTTGGGATGCAGATATCACCATGGTGACCTTAAAAACATTATCATTGAATATATCAACAATAACCTAAACAAAGCTCAGGATCTAGGAGGAACAGAACCCTGTGATTTAACACCAATAATGCAATACATAGAAAATATCATCCTTGGAGAAAAGCTATGCTGCCGAGTAATAGCATATGTAAAAATGGAGGTATTGCACCACACAGCTAAAAGGGAATAGTAGTAAAGTAACATTTGGGGCTTCAGATTGCCCATATTTTCACTGACAACCCCTCCGCTCCGCCCTCAAAAGTACACAACATCATTATTCATCATCATCATCATCATCATCATTACCACAAACATTGTAACATTTATTTCTAATGATCAATTTCGCTCTTTTTCACACACATCCCCTACCACTGTTTCATGTACACAGACATGCATACATACTTTTGGAATAATAGTTCTTATTTTTGGGGGGACGAAAGAGTAACATGCACAGGGCTGCCATCTAGGGGCAGGAAAGATCGTAGCACCTCAGTTCAGAATGCAGGATGTGGGGCAAGAACTCTGGGATATCATCCAATAGGAATGCTGAACAGGGCTGATCCTCATGCTGGTCAACAGCAGTCCAGCCGTGCTATGATCAGCTCACTGTAGCATCACCACGGATCCCTAGAGTACACTACACCAGAGAAGCCTGGACAGACAAACCTCACCAGGCAAAGGCAACCAAAACACAGGCAAAGGTATCTTTTTAGCACATTTAGTAGTAATAATAATAATGGGAATAATACAATGTCTATAAATCCTCTTATGGGGAAAGGGGGGTGGGGTAATATAAGAATCACCCCATCAGCTGTTCGTTGCTTCCAGCGACAATAATCATGGGATAGGCAAGGCAGCTGCCTCATGGAGTAATCATGCCCTTAAATACATCATCCCTCCCATTCAGACATGATTGCAGGGAGCCAGATGGCCAGACTAGCGCACAGGGCCTGGTCCAACAATCCTGACTACACCCTAGAGAGAGGCAGGGGGACATGAAGACCCACAAACACCACCACATGCCTTTAGCACAACAGGCGGGGTGGGTCTCACAGAGGGCCATGTCAAAGTAGCAGAATGTTTTAATCACAGATACTTTTAGGAACAAAGTAGCACTATGATTAAAACTAGCGCTTTCACCCAGGGCACTAAGCACACACCTCTCATGTATACAGCCAGTGAGAAGACTGCAGTTCACTTCTGCAGTCCAATCAGGCGGTGTCATCCCAACGTTAGCTGGCCCCATTCGTCCATACCGCTATCGCACGCACACACAACCGTATGGAAATATCAACAACCTGCTACCGCTGCAGTAAAGGACCTAATACAGTGGTGTCAGCACCAACCAAACAAACTGACCTGCTCAGCCTTTAACTTAACAATCAACTCACACCCACCATCCTTCTCCTGAAATGTGTCATGGTGACAATAGAAAAACACCTACAATCACTATAGCAACCCCGTCCACAAAATAAAGCCCTGCGTTCCAACATCTGGCTATTAAAAACAATGCATTGCAATATTTACGCATAATAAAATAATTTGTTTTTTTCCAAGCTGTGCTGTTTTTTTATGAACAGAAACATTTATCCACTGTAACGTGAATCTCTACACAATATTGTTTTGCAGCATCAGGGAAGATAACATTACCTTTCCATATGATAGTCCACATTAGGGTAAGAATGCAGGGAGCACAGAAACACATTTTCCTCTCCTTGAGTTCCAAAGGTCTTTCAGGGTACTGCCAACCTGGTATGATAATATATCCCCCTCCAGCAGTTTAGGCTATAGTTTGGCCTACATTGACAGGAGAGGTGGCCATCTATTCCAGGGGTGATTATAGTGGTCTGCGTTGAGTTCAAATGGACTAAACCAGGTCCAAGATGGTAAAGTGGTCGTTGGTCGCATCCTTGTGGGGTTGTGTTGTTATTAGGAGGCTTGCCTCTGGTATTAATCATTGTCTTGGTATATTTTCTGCAATTGTAGATACATTGCAGTCTCCTGTGGGGTAAAAATCTAAAATATGTCAGAAACGGATGCATTCCTCTCATTTGGAATGTGTAATCGTTCATATAAAAATATCTTCATATTCAAGTACATAATCGTGTCCACACAACTTCTACCCAGTTGGGTAATGTGACATCATGAGGTTGGAACAAATGGGGTCATGAACACGTACGTACCTGAGTCAGGTGTGTCACTGAGCAGGACATGTGACCCATGAGTCAATCAAAAGGGTGTTCAGGACAGCAGGTCTTCACCTTCGCCCAGGAGTCAATACAGCTGGACAGAGAAACAAATGTCCATTTTCCCTTTTGATTATCACATATTCACTTTATTGTCAGGGACCATGCATAACATGTCTATTACAACAGAGTTTTAGTTACATAACTAACTTCCATCTGTGCTCCCAGGGTGGGACTTAACTATAACCATGGTGCAGCTGACTCACTGTGAGACAGCATGATTAGAAACACTTGTGGTTAGGGGTGTGAACGTTTAAATGATATTGGGATCATTGGCATTTAGAAAAAATCCCCAAGGCTTAGGGAAAGTTTAATAATATTCATAAAACCAGGGATGAAGAGGCAAACTTTAGGATACTTTGGTGAATGTGAGATACAGATTTCCAAGACATATGCAGTTCTTTCTGCCTGCCCCCTCCTCTCTCTTCCTATTCGTCAATGGTGCGTTCTCAGCCCTCTCCTGTACTCCCTGTTCACCTGTGACTGCGTGGCCAAGCACACCTCCAACTCAATCATCAAGTTTGCCGACGACACTACAGTGGTATACTTGATTAAAAACAACGATGTGGTGTCAGGAAAATAACCTCTCACTCAACATCAACAAAACAAGGAGATGATCGTGGACTTCAGGAAACAGCAGAGGGAGCACCCCCCTATCCACATCGACGGGACAGTAGTGGAGAAGGTGGAAAGTTTTAAGTTCCTTGGCGTACACATCACGGGCAAACTGAAATGGTCCACCCACACAGACAGAGTGGTGAAGAAAGCGCAATAGCGCCTCTTCAACCTCAGGAGGCTGAAGAAATTCGGCTTGTCACCAAAAACACTCACAAACGTCTATAGATGCACAATCGAGAGCATCCTGTCAGGCTGTATCACCGCCTGGTACGGCAACTGCTCCGCCCACAACCGTAAGGCTCTCCAGAGGGTAGTGAGGACTGCACAACGCATCACCGGGGGCAAACTACCTGCCCTCCAGGACACCTACACCACCCGATGTCACAGGAAGGCCAAAAAGATCATCAAGGACAACAACCACCCGAGCCACTGTCTGTTCACTCTGCTATCATCCAGAAGGCGAGGTCAGTACAGGTGCATCAAAGCTGGGACCGAGAGACTGAAAAACAGCTTCCAGCTCAAGGCCATCAGACTGTTAAACAGCCACCACTAACATTAAGTGGCTGCTGCCAACATACTGACTTAAATCTCTAGCCACTTTAATAATAAAAAATTGGATGTAATAAATGTATCACTAGTCACTTTAAACAATGCCACTTTATATAATGTTTACATACCCTACGTTACTCATCTCATATGTATATTCTGTACTCTATACCATCTACTGCATCTTGCCTATGCCGTTCGTCCATCGCTCATCCATATATTTATACGTATATATTCTTATTCATTCCTTTACACTTGTGTGTATAAGGTAGTTGTTGTGAAATTGTTAGATTACTTGTTTGATATTACTGCACAGTCGGAACTAGAAGCACAAGCATTTCGCTACACTCGCATTAACATCTGCTAACCATGTGTATGTGACCAATAAAATTTGATTTGAAGTGTGATTCATCACTCCAGAGAACGCGTTTCCACTGCTCCAGAGTCCAATGGCGGCGAACATTACACCTCTCCAGGCGAATATTGGCATTGTGCATGGTGATCTTAGGCTTGTGTGCGGCTGCTTGGCCATGGAAACCCATGTCATGAAGCTCCCGACTAACAGTTATTGTGCTGATTGCTTCCAGATGCAGTTTGGAACTCTGTAGTGAGTGTTGCAACCGAGAAAAGACGATTTTTACGCAATTCGCGCTTCAGCACTTGTCGGCCCTGTTCTGTGAGATTGTGTGGTCTACCACTTCACAGCTGAGCCGTTGTTGTGCCTAGATGTTTCCACTTCACAATAACAGCACTTACAGTTAACTGGAGCAGCTCTAGCAGGGGAAGACATTTGACAAACTGACCTGTTGGAAAGGTGGCATCCTATGACGGTGCCACGTTGATAGTCAATGAGATCTTCAGTAAGGCCATTCTACTGCCAATGTTTGTCTATGGAGATTGCATGGCTGTGTATTCGATTTTATACACCTGTCAGCAACGGGCTGAAATAGCCAAAGCACAAAATTTGAAGGGGTGTCCACATTTTTTTATTTTACCTTTATTTAACTAGGCAAGTCAGGTAAGAACAAATTCTTAGCTCGGGGATTCTATCTTGCAACCTTTCGGTTACTAGTCCAATGCTCTAACCACTAGGCTACCTGCCACATTCTTGTATATATAGTGTATATCAACTTCTTAGGGAGCAGCTCCCGAGGTGATGGTTTTGGAGAGCCTGGCGTGCCCAAAGTAAAATGCCTCCCACTCAGGCCCAGAAAATAGGATATGCACATATTTAGTACCATTGGATAGGAAACACTGAATTTTCTAAAAGTGTTAACATTTTGTCTGTGAGTATAACAGAACGGACATGGCAGGCAAAAACCCGAGGAATTTCTGTCCTGGAAAAAGTGATTTTGACACATTGCCTCATTTGGAACCCCTCCCTTATGAAAATGCCCATATAAGGGCATATGAATGCAGTACCTATTGCTTCCTCTGGATGTCAACAGTTTCAAGACAGTGTTTTGATTATTTTTAGTTGCTTTAGATGGCAGAAGAAGAGGAATTAGGAAGTGGCCACACAGAAGTCAATAGAAGAGAACGCGTGTTCCCGGCTTGCGCGCTCTGTGGTTTTTTCCTTTCTTATCGCCCAGTTTATATTCCGGTTGAAATATTATACAAAATATACATTAAAGTGTTCCTAAGGATACATTATCAATGATGTATGATTGTTCTTGGACAAGTTTATAGGTATAGGTTGAACGAGTTCTCTTCACGTTCAAAAGGTAATTGATTTGTTTTCGCTGTGAAATGTATTTTGTGTGAACAGTGATTGCTTATGAATTTATGGTAATGGAAAAAATATGTGAGGTGCTATCCTCAAACAATCAAATGTAGTGCTTTCGCCGTAAAGCCTTTTTGAAATCTGACAACGCTGTGATATTGCCAAGAAGCAGAGCTTTTGATGACTATGCAACACTTGTATATTGATGAATGTTTAATAATTCAACTTTTGGATTTTGAATTTGGCGCCTTGCATTTCACAGGGTAGTGTCGGGAGTGGGGCGCTAGCGCCCCCAGCGCTCCTTAAGAGGTTTTTTAAAGATCACTTGCAGGATGAGAACATTACTGGATTTCTTTGGCCGACATTTTGCACAACATCCGGCAGTGAGCAAAATAACCATAAACATTTGAAATAGTAGGGTTGTTATGGTGACCGAAATACCGCCACACTGGCGGTCACCATCACGAGTCATGACCACAGTCAAATTCCATGTGACCGTTGAGTCACTCACAGTAACTAGGCTACTCCTAAACTGTGCTCTGTAAATAAATGGTGCTGATGGTCGTTAGTTGCCAACCAAACTTGTTAATGGCCCTCAAGTCGCAAATGGCCTGGTACTCAGCACTCCATTGTCCCTGTAATCACTCTGACATCAATGCAAATACAACTGAAAATCAAATCAACCACTTCATGATTGAATATCATCGGTCACGCAAGACATTCTAAGGTTTGGATACCAACTAAAGTTGCCAAATAACTCTATATTAAGCATATAGGACCTGTTTAAAAGTATCACTTTTATAACCGCTAAATACAGAGCACTCGTACTGCAATTGACTGCGGAAAATATCCTTTCTATTTTCTGCAGCTGATGTTCAATTGTATTATTTTAAATTGTATTCTTCTTACTATAAAATAATATGAAATAATGGCATGGGAATTATAAGCAAATCATGTCTGCTAAATGAACTGCCAGATCAGTATTTATGTTCTTCTGAAATACATTTTCTTCATATCATAGATTCTTAAAATAAATCATGGATTTAATTTGATGGTGTATATTAAATGGATTTATTAAACTTTCTAAAAATGTAGATGTTCTGCATCAGTGGCTTGATGCGTGGAAGTCCAGAGATGCTTACCGTGTTTGTTAATTAACGGTCAATTACCATAAGACCGGCAGTGATTTGCATGACAGTTACCAGCTGACAAATTGTCATGACTGCCACAGTCCTAAATTAGATTTCAAAATAATGCATCACATGCATCACAGTTGCATAATTGCTTCCTGGTAGATAGAATAGAAAAGTATACAATTTTACTGTACAGCAGATTATGATGAATTATCAGATCTGTGCTCTTCTGTGTGAGAAATGTCACCTTTTTCCCTACTGGGCCACGTGTATGCCTGCATCCCAAATGGCACCCTATTCCCTATATAGTGAAATACTTTCGACCAGAACCCTATGGGGGGCCCTGGTCAAAATAAGTGAACTATATAGGGACTAGGGTTCCATTTGAGACAGATATAGTGTGTGTATTAAATCCTCAGGGTAATTACCTCTTGTGGTAGACACAGAGGCAGGCCAACCGGGCGATGGTCTCTCCCTGCTGCAGCTCGTCCAGACAGATGGAACACTCCCCGCTGTCCTTACTCAGCACGTCCGCTGAGACCACCACACACATCACAGAAATGACAGTTAGACAAAATACTGAGCACATCCGTTGAGACCAGTTTGTGTAATAGACTGTAATAACACCATAATGACCTGATGTGAGTATTTCATTTAGCATGCAATGTCAACCCTTTCTCTGGGTGAATGTAAAGACAGTAGGGCTGGGAATTGCCAGAGACCTCACGATACGATATTATCACGATACTTAGTTGCCGATACTAGGGTTGAATGGAAGGAACCCGGTTACCGGGATTTACCGCCCAAAACCACTCCCTTTTCCCTTGGATAAATAACTGCGAGAAACCGGTAAATTATAATAAATTATTTATATGAACAACATGGCGTGACATGGAAGTGTTAAATTATATGTGATATCTAAATATGGTTTCTCTATGGCCTCTGCATGATGAATCAGCCCATCTCAGTAGGAGCGCAGTTCACAATGCATGTATCATCTCATTAAAAAAAATGAAGCCTAGATTTGCTACAGTAATATAAAGACCGTGTCTAATTTACCCATCTCCATCTGGCTTTCGGGAGTCACCTTGTTTTTAACTGTAAAGATTATATTTTTGAATTGCAGCTGCAGAGTTTTAAAACAGCTTATCACTCCAATATCGTTGCTTTAAATCAGTGCACGCGGGAGCATTCTCGCAGTCTTTGTCTCTCTCAACTCCATTCAAATTGCTTCGAAAATAGATAATCCTGTTCTAGATTGATATATAGATGTCCTAGCCTACATCTTTCAGGCAATATATTCAATGCAGTATTAGCCTTATATTTAGCTAATTAATGATGAGTTAATGATGCTTCTAACTTATAGCCTCTGAACAAAACACAAACACTGGTGCTCCACTGCACTCTCTCCTTGAAAAACACTCTGTAGCTCTTGGAGGCCCAGGCAGGAAAAGCTAGACTAGAATAGCTTGCTGGACATTATTTTCTTTAGCATTTCTTATACCAATAGACAATTTGAAGAGGGATGTAAGCTCTTTTTTGCTGAATGTTGAATACAGCAGCCTTTAGAACTCATGGGTAGTTTGAAAGAAGAGTGAACACGCAATGGCGGTAGGCTATAGCAGTTATTTATTCAGACCCATAACCATTCGATCTTCGTAAGGAGAAGTGAAAGCCTTCTGCATCTAATTCTAGTCCTATATTATTCAAGGATGTCATTAGAATGATTAAGATAGGGACAACAAAAGTTATTTCATTTAACTGTTGAAAGCGAGGAAGAAATGAAACAAGAACAGAGAAAGAAGTAGGCTAATAACATTAGGGGAAATATTATGAAAGGTATAATGGCGTCAGCCTACTAATTATACAAATAGGTCCTATTATATTTCAAAATGAAAATCAAATTCGCTAGCCTATACTTTGTAGGCCGCATGTGCTGCACCAGAATCGCATGTTCTCTTCTGCTTTATCATGGTTTGAACAATGTGCGCAATTCCGGTCCATATAATACAATACAGTAATACAGTTCACACTCAAAAAGATGAGCCTACAGGAGTTAGTTTAATTTATTTACCCAAGAGCACATACAGTTGAAGTCAGAAGTTAACATACACCTTAGCCAAATACATTTAAACTCAGTTTTTCACAATTTTTGACATTTAATGCTAATAAAAATTCCCTGTCTTAGGTCAGTTAGGATCACCACTTTATTTTAAGAATGTGAAATGTCAGAATAATAGTAGAGAAAACCATTTATTTCAACTTTTATTTCTTTCATCACATTCCCAATGGGTCAGAAGTTTACATACACTCAATTAGGATTTGGTAGCATTGCCTTTAAATTATTTAACTTGGATCAAATGTTTCGGGTAGCCTTCCACAAGCTTCCCACAATACTTTGGATAAATTTTGGCCCATTCCTCCTGACAGAGCTGGTGTAACTGAGTCAGGTTTGTAGGCCTCCTTGCTCGCACACACTTTTTCAGTTCTGCCCACACATTTTCTATATGGTTGAGGTCAGGGCTTTGTGATGCCACTCGAATACCTTGACTTTGTTGTCCTTCAGCCATTATGCCACAACTTTGTAAGTATGCTTGGGGTCATTGTACATTTGGAAGACCCATTTGCAACCAAGCTTTAACTTCCTGACTGATGTCTTGAGATGTTGCTTCAATATTTCCACAATTTTCCTTCCTCATGATGCCATCTATTTTGTGAGGTGCACCAGTCCCTCCTGCAGCAAACCACCCCCACAACATGATGCTGCCACCCCCGTGCTTCCCGGTTGGGATGGTGTTCTTCGGCTTGCAAGCTTCCCCCTTATTCCTCCAAACATTACGATGGTCATTATGGCCAAACAGTTCTATTTTTGTTTCATCAGACCAGAGGACATTTCTCAAAAAAAGTACGATCTTTGTCCCCATGTGCAGTTGCAAACCTTAGTTTGGCTTTTTTATGGCGGTTTTGGAGCAGTGGCTTCTTCCTTGCTGAGCATCCTTTCAAGTTATGTCGATATTGGACTTGTTTTACTCTGGATATAGATACTTTTGTACCTGTTTCCTCCAGCATCTTCACAAGGTCCTTTGCTGTTGTTCTGGGATTGATTTGCACTTTTCGCACCAAAGTACGTTCATCTCTAGGAGACAGAACGGGTCTACTTTCTGAGCGTTATGACAGCTGCGTGGTCCCATGGTGTTTATACTTGCGTACTATTGTTTGTACAGATGAACGTGGTACCTTCAGGTGTTTGGAAATTTGATGAACCAGACTTGTGGAGATCTACAATTCTTTTTCTGAGGTCTCGGCTGATTTCTTTTGATTTTCCCATGATGTCAAGCAAAGAGGCACTGAGTTTGAAGGTAGGCCTTGAAATACAGCCACAGGTACACCTCCAATTGACTCAAATTATGTCAATTAGCCGATCAGAAGCTTCTAAAGCCATGACATAATTTTCTGGAATTTTCGAAGCTGTTTAAAGGCACAGTCAACTTAGTGTATGTAAACTTCTGACCCACTGGAATTGAAATACAGTGAAATAATCTGTCTGTAAACAATTGTTGGAAAAATTACTTGTGTCATGCACAAAGTAGATGACTGACTTGCCAAAACTATAGTTTGTTAACAAGAAATGTGTGGAGTGGTTGAAAAACGAGTTTTAATGGCTCCAACATGAGTATATGTAAACTTCCGACTTCAACTGTATAGCTAGCTACATCTATGGGCTTTTATGTTTTTATGTCGTGCGTAATGTGCAGTAGCCTATATCATATATCTATTGCACAATCATTTGAGCTTTTTTGGGGCTTGGGCTCATTAAATGTCGTTAATGTAGGGCTCATAAAATGAATTTAATATATGGCTCTTCAGGCTCAGCTAGCATCAGGTTAGAATTTTCATGCTGATCAAATCTCTAATCAAATCCAGACATATTTATATGCTTTATAATGCTTTTGAATGACGCTTCCGTTTTTTCTCGGGATGGAACATTTGTAAAATACCGGGAAAATATTCAACCCTAGCTGATACAATATGTATTGCACTTCTCACGTTTCTATATGTATTGCGAGTCGATACTGCGATTTTATTTCATGTTCCAAACATATTGGGGTAGCTTAGCGGGTTAAGATCGTTGGGCTAGTAACTGAAAGGTCGCTGGTTCGAATCCCCGAGCTGGCAAGGGGGAAATATCTGCCGTTCTGCATACCAGTTACCCCCAACAACAACTGCTCCCCTGGCGCAGATGACTTGGACGTCGACTAAGGCAGCCCCCCACAACTCTTCGATTCAGAGGGGTTGGGTTCAATGCTTAAGATACATTCCAGTTGAATGCATTCAGTTGTACAACTGACTAGGTATCCCCCTTCTTTTATTACTCACTATGTATCTGCTGAAAAGAGATACTTACTGTTGTAAGGGAGAGGGGGAGATGTGAGGCAGCTCAGCAGGTGATCCTCAATTCTGCCACCCGGGAAAGGCTTGGAGCAGAACGGACAGCGGATATCTGGGGAGGAGACGACAACATGCTCATGTTTAACAACAACACATTAGGAAAAACAAAAGATGGGAGTTGATCAAATCAACTAATCAACTAATGAAATCAACTAGTCCATCATGCATGCCTTCAGTAGATTGTTGACATTTGCATTTGTGTGATCAGCGTGTCATGACGATGAAGTCAGGTCAACTGACCCGTGATTAGTTTTCTAGTCATCATCATTCTACCAGACCAGGCCGTCACGCATAAGCAGAGGAGTCCAGCCTTGGGGATGGGATGACGTGGGGGAGAGCATGCCCAGTTGGTCTACATTTCCTCACCCTCTCTGGCCCTGCTGTCAGCCATGCCCAAGTGAGGACTTTGACCCATTTCCTAGACTTGCTCTGGGCTGTGTTTGTGTGTTATGGCGCGTGGGAAAAAAATCTAACATCGTGTTTGGGCAGGGGTCTCACTCACAACCACATCTGTCTAATGAATAACGTAGGTCTACACTGAGAATCTCTCTCAGTCCGGGACTGGCCATATTGGAAACGTCCCTAGCTACCATAAGTCAATGGATTCTGTTCAGAATGATGCATAGGCTATTGTTAGAGAGATCATTGATGAATCTCGAATGAATTCATGGGTGTGCTACATTCTGAAATTGTCAACGCAGTCAGTTTGTCGTACTACTGTATTAGCTAGCCAATCTATTAACAGCAGCCTGATTGTTTCAACTTAAAACAATGGGTTCTGCTGTAATAAGTCAAGTAGCTTGTAAGCACAAGACAAGATCATCCCTCCAAGAATGCAGGTTCAGTAGTAAGCCTGGACAATTTGTGTCACTGTAGAACAGATTGTTGAGCCCTAGCCTAATAGAGAATTGAGTATTTTTGTTGGCACTAACTTCACCATGTCTCTTTGGCAAAAGCCTATAGGGAAATTAATGGGGGTTTGAGGGTTTTTGGATAAACACAGAAAATAAGTTCAATACAGGCTTAGGAGATCTTATACATTTTGTTCTATGAGATTTTGTTCAATCAGCTAACGTCCCTTTTTGTGAATTTTGAAGCATTTATGTAATCAAAACAAGCACATCAAGGCTTCATAATTCATAACGGATATTATCTCATAGAACAAAAACGTATAAGACCTCCTAGCCTGAGTTAACCTCAGACCTTATTTTCGGCGTTTATCTAATCAAATCAAGATTTATTTATACAGCACATTTCAGACATGGAATGCAACGCAATGTGCTTTACAGGAAAAAATATATAACAAAACAATGAAAATAAAAGCTGAAATATTTACTACACAATATAAAAAACTAAATGGCACAAACAGAACAACTAAAAAGCACCCTAAGGAAAATCAATGCTAAAAAATGATGTGTTTTAGGATCTCTTAAATATGTCCACAGTTTCAGCCCACCTGACTGGCAGGCTATTCCATAGGCTGGGGGCATAATAACTAAAGGCTACCTCTCCATGCCTCTTGGTCCTAGGCTTTGGGATAGTTAAAACGGCAGAGGACCTGTAAAAGCATATCTGACATGTATTGGGGTGCACAATAGTGGATTGATTTAAAAACCAATAGAAGAATCTTAAAATGAATTATAAGACTCACAGGCAGCCAGTGCTCTCCATCTGGTCTGGTCAGTAACTGTGTTGCAGCATTCTGTATGTTTTGCAGTTGACCAATGCCTTTTTTGGGTAGACCAGACAGGAGAGCATTACAGTAGTCAAGCCTGCTTGTAATAAAAGCATGGATGAGTCACACTGTATCAGCCTGTTCCTCGGTGGTAAAAATCTATTTTGGTCACATTCCTAACGTGTGATTCGGAATTTAGTTCAGAATCTAAAATAACACCTAGATTTTTTACCTGGCGTTGTATTTTTATTTCCAGTGAATTAAAATGTGCGACTAGATTCTTTCTCTGTGCTTTGGCTCCAACAATAAGTACCTCAGTCTTGTCTTGATTTAGCTGGACGAAGTTGTGAGCCACCCAGGTATATAAATCACTAATACAGTCTAATAATTTATTTATGAAGCTAAAATCATCTGGTGACACAGAAATTTGAAGTTTTATAACGTCTGAGTAACAGTGAAATCAACGCTGTGCTTTCTGATAATGTTGCCAAGGGGTAACATATATAAACTTAACAGTGCACCAGACCCAAAATCGCCAACCCCCATTTATTTTCCCTACAGGAATGGCTGGATGAACCAGATATAACTCATTTCAGGTTTTTCGGACCACAAATTGGCAAGCTCTATACCAATGGGGCATTTCACAGTGTTTTTGTTCGCATTGTGTGTGTGATAATGTATGGCTGTCAAATCTGCGAGAGAATATAGGAACAGCAACTTAAACAATACACAAATAAAAAAAATGGGTGGTCTAGTATAAACTTACTGCCATGTCGGTTGTTGACACGGTAGAGGCCAATCCAAGCCTCCGACACTGGGCGCTGATGGATGCCTCTCATCCGTGCGGATCTTGCGCTGACGTTGCGCCCGGAAGAGTGTCGATTACCGGGTAAACGTTCAGAGAAAGTGCGGTGAGGCACTTGGCCTGTCTCCTCTCCAGGCAGATGTTCCCCGTTTACCACACCCTCAGGACTGCTATTGCAGTCTTCCTCGCGTTTGCATTCGCTGTTGTCTTCTGCTGGTGATGATGGGCTGATGGACGGGTGGCTATTGTGGTCGGCGGGGCTTCCACCGGCGCTCGCCTGTTGCCCCATGTCCGAATCGCTGCCCTCCTCCGATCGGCTACGGTTGGTATCTGAATCGTCAAAACTCCCCAAAAAGTCTACCATAAGACTGGTGGGCCTATTGCACCGGGGTCGTCGATAGGAATCCCGCGTTATGCCATCTTTCCCGAAAGCCGAAGGCACTGGGTCCTCTTGTAAACGACTAGCTCTTGTCCCCATCTCTTTCGTTGAGAGCAGTTAGCTAGCCAGCTAATTCAGCTATCTAACGTTAGCTAAACTAGCCTTCTCAGTACCTTTACGGACCACAAAACTGGAGATTTTAGATGGTGTTATTCTCGAAAAGTGTATTTAAAATTCTTCCAACGATCTCTTAAATGAAATTTGTTCTATAAATAGAGTATTTTTTACCGGTTGATATCCCTCGTCTGTCTTTGCTGCAGCAGCGGAAGTGAGTTCATTTTCTTCTTCGGTATCATGGTGTTTTCACATTTTGTTTGTGCATGCCGCCACCTACTGTGCGGAAGTGAGTGGTCAATCACGTTACATTTTGTGAATACATAAAAAGTGTGAAAATGAAAAAAATGCACCACCAACTAACCACTATTTAATTCAAATAAAAATCCCCACCCAATTCCACTACTTTGACCCTAACTGATCCTACTCCAGGCCAACGGCATGAGATGACGGCACTCTTTAGTTCAACACACCTTGCAACTCTTCTGCCATAGAACCATGTGCACCCAAGTACATCTCTGCAGCTGCCACCACAATATCTATTTTCTGTGATTGATGTTCAATTTCTGTGGTACAGTTGATAACCATGGCAATGAATGCTAAGAAGCCAACCTTACTGAAGCACAAATACTATCACTCTATATTGGCTTAGGCCTACTACTCACACTTGACCCATCATCCTCTACTCTCTTCACTACCTCAGCATACGACAACTTCTGTTCTACTCTGACCCTGGCAACCTAAACCTGTCTCTCTCGCACTGAGCACTTCTGATCCCCAGCAACATGGTCACCCCCACAATTGACAGTTTTTTCCACCGATACTACACATTTGTCTCATGCCCCCCTGCACACTTCTCACATCTTGGAATCTCCCTCCTACACACTGTTGTAACATTACCATCAACTTGGCATCTGAGTGGGTTCAGCACCAAAGTTCTCACTGGATAACTAACATCCTAGCAGGAATATATCAGGTAAAGACTCTGCTTCAAAACTCTAAAGGACAGTCTTCTCAGTTTCACCACGCTCGCCACCGGGTCTAAGTCGCACCAAACGGCCGGTATCACATACACAGGGAATTTTAAATTTCTGTTCCTCCACCTCAACACTTAACGCCACCCAAATAATCATTCCTTTCAAAGTGACCATGCTCCGGAGAAGAAAGCAAGTCACAGGTCTTGTCCCTAGTCATGTGACGTGAAGTGCCCGCTCCCTCTGGACGGAAGAAACACAGAAAATCATCACAAGTCCACTTCGAGCTATCTTCACCAATTTAACAGTACCCAACTTATTTTCTACCTAGCCTGAGACTACATATGGATCAGCCAAAAGGCAGGGATCCACTTTCGCCAAAAATGTCACTCCCACTGGGCCCGAATCATTCTTTGCATGACCATCAGGGCAAGGCTCGGATTCTGAGGTCTTCAACCACACTTGCCACCACAGATATTTAATCCTCACTATCGTCAGGTTCAATTTCTGAGGCATCAGAGACAGCAGAATACAGTTTGTACTTGGCGCCATTTTTCCTCAACACACATCACTCGGCTCTTCTCCTTCTTCCTCGCTGTCCATAATCACGTCTATCAGTTCACCACGCTCATGCCGCATCTTCATTCGCTGTACTGCTTGCAGAACAAATAAGGATGGTCTTTCTCCAATACCCACCTTCTGTTCCTTAGCCCAATTTACTAGTCTATCTATCTCTGGCCTCTCCATGCTCCTAAACGTGCCACAGTCATCAAAACCTATAAACCTATACTGAATAAAAATATAAACACAACATGTAAAGTGTTGGTCCCATGTTTCATGAGCTAAAATAAAAGATCCCAGAAATGTTCCATATGCACAAAAAGCTTATAAATGTTGTGCACACATTTGTTTACATCCCTGTTAGTGAGCATTTCTCCATTGCCAAGATAATCCGTCCACCTGACAGGTGTGGCATATCAAGAAGCTGATTAAACAGCATGACCAACAGCAGACTATTTCTAACCACGCTAGCCCAGGACCTCCACATCTAGCTTCTTCATCTGTGGGATCATTTGAGACCAGCCACCTGGACAGCTGATGAAACAGTAGGTTTGCACAACCAAAGAACTTCTGCACAAACTGTCAGAAACCGTCTCAGGGAAGCTCATGTGCGTGCTCGTAGTCCTCACCAGGGTCTTGACCTGACTGCGGTTCAGCATCGTAACCGACTTCAGTGGGCAAATGCTCTCCTTCGATGGCCACTGGCACGCTAGAGATGTGTGCTCTTCATGGATGTTTCAACTGTACCGGGCAGATGACGTTGTGTGGGCAAGTTTGCTGATGTCAACGTTGTGAACAGTGTGCCCCATGTTAGCGGTGGGGTTATGATATGGGCAGGCATAAGTTACGGACAACGAACACAATTGCATTTTATCAATGGCAATTTGAATGCACAGAGATACCGTGACGAGATCCTGAGGCCCATTGTCATGCCGTTCATCCGCCATCACCTCATGTTTCAGCATGATAATGCACAGCCCCATGTCGCAAGGATCTGTACACAATTCCTGGAAGCTGAAAATGTCCCATTTCTTCCATGACCTGCATACTCACCAGACATGCACCCATTGAGCATGTGTGGGATGCTCTGGATCAACGTGTGCGACAGTGTGTTCCAGTTCCCGCCAATATCCAGCAACAGCCATTGAAGAGGAGTGGGACAACATTCCACAGGCCACAATCAACATCCTGATCAACTCTTTGCAAAGGAGATGTGTTGCGCTGCATGATGCAAATGGTGGTCACACCAGAGACTGACTGGTTTTCTGATCCATGCCCCTACCTTTTTTTTAAGGTATCTGTGACCAACAGATGCGTATCTGTATTCCCAGTCATGTGAAATCCATAGATTAGTGCCTAATTTATTTATTTTAAATAACTGATTTCCTTGTATGAACTGTAACTCAGTAAAATTGTTGCATGTTGCGTTTCTATTTTTGTTCAGTGTAATAAATCTCTTCCTTTCCCTCCCATATTGCTGGCACTGAAATAGAACATGTTCCACTGTAGCGTCCATCTCCTCCTGACATTGATCACACTTCCCAGTCTGATGTTTTTCTACCAATTTCAATGTACTGTTTAGCCTTGTGTGGACTTCAGTTTCATTTGTGCTTTTAGAATACACCATTAGAATACTTTCAAGCACACCCTTCCTTCTCCCCTACCCTTAATTATCACTGGTCTGATGACTGGACAGTAAATGTTATACTCTCTCCCCCTCTTTTTCTCTTCATATCCCTTTCATCTCATTTTCTTACACTCTCTTATTGTAACCTATTATATGTTATAACTAGCACCCTCTATTGACAAGATTCAGAGATTATTTCTCCAGGGTTGAATCTAAATTCTGTCTTCCTCTCCACTTCTGCTTTAATAATCTACACTGATTTGAAATAACTGAACAGTTGAAACCAAAATTCCAGTGTCCACCATATTGCTGTTTCACCTGTCTTGTGTTTTCAGATCTGTGCAGGGGAAGGAGACAAGGAGATGAAGCCACTTTACTAATGTATTAAGATGCACCCAGGTTTGTATAAACTATGCTTTGTACAAAAATATTATCTGTACCACACGAGGAAGTTCCTCGTCATTTTACTGCCACACATCTAGCGTTTCTCAGCGGCTTTGTAGGAACTAGTCGTTTCTATGGGACCTGGGTGAGTAGGTTTTGCCTAGAAGGGATACCGCTTTTGTCTAAATTGTACTTTTCATAGCAGGGTCTGGAGAAATTACGCAACAGGTTAGGATAATTAATGATGCAGGTTAGGATAATTATGTCAAGATTAGGAAAAGGGTTAGGTAAAATGCAAATAAAGAATAAACTTTTGGCGTCAAGCTGTATCCCATTCTACACATGACCCGTTTAGAATTAATTTAAAGCGCATCCAAAGATTTTTATAACTAGCTCCTTGTTCTATCTGTAAGATTTTTTTTATAACTAGCTCCTTGTTCTATCTGTGGCGCATTAAACAGTGCATCCACAACAAAGATCTACACACAGGCATTTCTCATTCAGTACAAAACTTGTTATTTAATATCTTTTTGAAATTTCTCTGGTTTTTGTAGAACCACCTGCAACTGGAAACTGACATTTTATAAGATACTTCGTTCGACTCGGGAAAAAAGTGTAAGTATTCCCAAGAGCAGGTAAGTTGAGCGTTAGTTGTTTAGCAACAAAACCGATGTGTGTGCAACTATAGGGTAAAACAGATGGGGTTAGCTTAGATTGTAGACAACATATCAACTATATTTAGTCTCCAAATGTCTATTGAAAACATAAACATTTTCACAATGACCACTTGTTGTCTCTCAAATACATCATTACAGTTTTTGATTATCTAGCAAGCGAATTTGATCCATATTAGCGTTGACATGAAATCAGTCAAAACAAGAAATGGGTGTAATCATTATGCCGATTCTGTTACAAAACGTTTTGCAAATCATAACGGCTGCTCCAAACAGAAAACTTAAACGAGAGTTTCTATTGGACATATTCAGGTATGTAGGTCCCTCCCTAAACGTTTCGTTCAGTTTGCTCTATTTGGTTCTTAAACAGTAAACGGTTTCATCAATACATTTCTTCTTCTTCAAATCCCATTTTATTTGTCACATGCGCCAAAAGCAAGACCTTAACCAACAATGCAGTTTAAGAAAATAAATAAACTAAAGGGGAAAAAAGGAACACAATAAAATAACAAACAGGGGGTACCGGTACCGAGTCAATGTATAGGCGTACAGGTTAGTCGAGGTAATTTCAATGCAAATAGTCCGGGTGGCCATTTGATTAATTGTTCAGCAGTCTTATGGCTTGGGGGTAGAAACTGTTAAGGAGCCTTTTGGACCTAGACTTGGTGCTTTGGTACCGCTTGCTGTGCAGTAGCAGAGAAAACAGTCTATGACTTGTGTGACTGGAGTCTTTGACAATTGTTTGGGCCTTCCTCTGACACCGCTTAGCATATAGGTCCTGGATGGCAGGAAGCTTGGCCCAAGTGATGTACTGGGCCATACGCACTACCCGCCTTACGGTCGGATGCCGAGCAGTTGCCATACCAGGCGGTGATGCAACTGGCCAGGATGCTCTCGATGGTGCAGCTGTAGAACTTTTTGAGGATCTGGGGACACATACCAAATCTTTTCAGTCTCCTGAGGGGGAAAAGGCATTGTCATGCCCTCTTCACAACTTTCTTGGTGTGTTTGGACCATGATAGTTTGTTGGTGATGTGGACACCAAGGAACTTGAAACTCTCGACCCGATCCACTACAGCCCCATTGATGTGAATGGGGGGCGTGTTCGGTCCTCCTTTTCCTGTAGTCCACGATCATCTCCTTTGTCTTGCTCACGTTGAGGGAGAGGTTGTTGTCCTGGCACCACACTGCCAGGTCTCTGACCTCTGGCTGTTGCATCGTTGTCGGTGATCAGACCTACCACTGTTGTGTCGTCAGTAAACTTAATGAAACTTACTAATAAGCACGCACCCATTAAGAAAATAACTGTAAAAACTGTTAAATCCCCTTGGATTATGAGGAATTGAAAAACTTTTTGGTTGAGAGGGATGAGGCAAAAAAAGTCTGGCAGCCCAACTAATTGGCTAATTAAGAAATCATGTGACTAAGCTAAATACAAATAAAAATAAACTATACTATGAAACAAAGATGAATGATAGTAAAAAGCTTTAGAGCACCTTAAATGACATTTTGGGGAAAAAAGCCAACTCGGCTCCATCATTCATTGAATCAGATGGCTCATTTATCACAAAACCCACTGATCTTGCCAACTACTTTAATGACTTTTTCCTTGGCAAGATAAACAAACTGAGGGATGTCATGCCATCAACAAACGCTGACACTACACATCCAAGTATATCGGAACAAATTATGAAAGACAACAATTGTACTTTTGAATTCCGTAAAGTCAGTGTGAAAGAAATCATTGTTGTCTATCAAAAATGAAAAGCCACCGGGGTCTGACAATCTGGATGGAAAATGACTGAGGATAATAGCGGACGATATTGCCACTCTTATTTGCCACATCTTCAATTTAAGCCTACTAGAAAGTGTGTGCCCTCAGGCCTGGAGGGAAGCTGAAGTCATTCCGCTACCCAAGAATAGTAAAGCCCCCCTTACTGTCTCAAATAGCCAACCAATCAGCCTGTTACCAACCCTTAGTGAACTTCTGGAAAAAATTGTGTTTGACTAGATACAATGCTATTTCACAGTAAACAAATTGACAACACTTTCAGCACGCATATAGGGAAGGACACTCAACAAACACGGCACTTACACAAATGATGATTGGCTGAGAGAAATTTATGATAAAATTATTGTGGGGGCTGTTAGACTTCAGTGCAGCTTTTGACATTATCGATCATAGTCTGTTGCAGGAAAAACTGATGTGTTATGGCTTTACACCCCCTGCCATAATGTGGATAAAGAGTTACTTGTCTAACAGAACACAGAGGGTGTTCTTAACGGAAGCCTCTCAAACATAATCCATGTAGAACCATGAATTCCCCAGCTGTTTAGGCCCATTGAAAAAAGCAATCTTTACTAACGACATGCCACTGGCTTTGAGTAAGGCCACTGTGTCTATGTATGCGGATGACTCAACACTATACACGTCAGCTACTACAGCGATTTGAAATGACTGCAACACTTAACAAAGAGCTGCAGTTAGTTTCGGAATGGGTAGCAAGGAATAAGTTAGTCCTAAATCTTTCCAAAACTAAAAGCATTGTATTTGGGACAAATCACTCACCAAACCCTAAACCTCAACTACATCTCGTAATGAATAATGTGGAAATTGAGCAAGTTCAGGTGACTAAACTGCTTGGAGTTACTCTGGATTGTAAACTGTCATGGTCAAAACATATTGATACAACAGTAGCTAAGATGGGGAGAAGTCTGTCCATAATAAAGTGTTGCTCTGCCTTAACATCACTATCAACAAGGCAGGTCCTACAGGCCCTGGTTTTGTTGCATCTGGACTACTGTTCAGTAGTGTGGTCAGGTGCCACAAAGAGGAACTTGGGAAAATTGCAGTTGACTCAGAACAGGGCAGCACAGCTGGCTCTTAAAAGTACACGGAGAGCTAACATTAATGACATGCATGTCAATCTCTCATGGCTCAAAGTGGAAGAGAGATTGACTTCATCATTACTTGTTTTTGTAAGAGGTGTTGACAAGCTGAAGGTACCAACCTGTCTGTTTAAAATACTAGCACACAGCTCGGACACCCATGCATACCCCACAAGACATGCCACCAGAGGTCTCTTCACAGTCCCCAAGTCCAGAACAGACAATGGGAGGCGCACAGTACTACAAAGAGCCATGACTACATGGAACTCTATTCCACATCAGGTAACTGATGCAAGCAGTAGAATCAGATTAAAAAAAAGCAGGTAAAAATACACTTTATGGAACAGCAGGGACTGTGAAGTAACACAAACATAGGCACAAACACATGCATACACACACGATAAGATACGCACTATACACACACGTACACATGGATTTTGCGTTGTAGATATGTGATAGTGTAAAGTATGGGTAGAGTATGGGCCTGAGAGCACACACCTAGTGTGTTGTGAATTCTGTAATGAATGTATTGAAATGTTAAAATTGTATAACTGCCATAATTTTGCCGGACCCCAGGAAGAGTATCTGCTGCCTTGCCTTGGTGCTCTCATGAATGCTTCAGTGTTGCTTGCCTTGAAACGAGCCTAAAAAGGCATTTAGCCTGTCTGGTAGGCTTGCGTCACTGGGCAGCTTGCAGCTGTGTTTCCCTTTTAGTCCGTAATAGTTTGCAAGCCCTGCCACATCTGACGAGCGTCAGAGCCGGGGTAGTAGGATTCAATCTTAGTCCTGTATTGACGCTTTGCCTGTTTGATGGTTCGTCTGAGGGCATAGCGGGATTTCTTATAATCTGAGGGCATAGCGGGATTTCTTGTATCCATGGCTTCTGTTTGGGATATGTATGTACGGTCACTGTGGGTACGACGTCATCGATGCACTTATTGATGATGCCGGTGAATGAGGTGATATACTCCTCAATGCCATTGGATGAATCACGGAACATATTCCAGTCTCTGCTAGCAAAACAGTCCTGTAGCGTAGCATCTGCGTCATCTGACCACTTTCGTATTGAGTGAGTCACTGATACTTCCTGCTTTAGTTTTTGCTTGTAAGCAGGAATCAGGAGGATATAATTATGATCAGATTTGCCAAATGGAGGGTGAGGAAGAGCTTTACGCGTCTCTGTGTGTGGAGTAAAGGTGGTCGAGAGTTTTTTCCCCCTCCTAGTTGCACGTGGCATGCTGATAGAAATAAGGCAAAACAGATTTAAGTTTGCCTGCATTAAAGTCCCCGGGCCACTAGGAGCGCCGCTTCTGGATGAGCATTTTCTTGCTTGCTTATGGCCTTATACAGCTCGTTGAGTGCAGTCTTAGTGCCAGTGTTGGTTTGTGGTGGTAAATAGACGGCTACGAAAAATATAGATTAAAACTCTCTTAGTAGATAGTGTGGTCTACAGCTTATCATAAGGTACTCTACCTCAGGCGAGCAATACCTCGAGACTTCCTTAATATTAGACATCGCGCACCAGCTGTTATTGACAAATACAGTGGCAAGAAAAAGTATGTGAACCCTTTGGAATTACCTGGATTTCTGCATAAATTAGTCATACAATTTGATCTGATCTTCATCTTAGTCACAATAGACAAACACAATGTGCTTAAACTAATAACACACAAATTATTGTATTTTTCTTGTCTATATTGAATACAGAATTTATACATTCACAGTGTAGGTTGGAAAAAGTATGTGAACCCCTAGGCTAATGACTTTTCCAAAAGCTTATTGGAGTCAGGAGTCACCTAACCTGGAGTCCAATCAATGAGACGAGATTTGAGATGTTGGTTTGAGCTGCTCTGCCCTATTAAAAAACACTCACAAAATGGGAGTTTGCTATTCACAAGAAGCATTGCCTGATGTGGACCATGCCTTGAACAAAAGAGATCTCAGAAGACCTAAGATTAAGAATTGTTGACTTGCATAAAGCTGGAAAGGGTTACACAAGTATCTCTAAAAGCCTTGATGTTTATCAGTCCACTGAAAGATAAATGGATAAAGTTCAGCACTGTTGCTACTCTCCCTAGGAGTGGCCGTCACCACGGAAGAAGCCACTGCTGTCCAAAAAAACATTGCTGCATGTCTGAAGTTCGCAAATGGATGTTCCACAGCGCTTCTGGCAAAATATTCTGTGGACAGATTACACTAAAGTTGAGTTGTTTGGAAGGAACACACAACACTATGTGTGGAGAAAAAAAGGCACAGCACACCAACATCAAAACCTCATCCCAACTGTAAAGAATGGTGGAGGGAGCATCATGGTTTGGGGCTGCCTCAGGGCCTAGACAGATTGCTATCGTTGACGTAAAAAATTAATTCCCAAGTTTATCAAGACATTTTGCAGGAGAATGTAAGCCTATCTGTCCGCCAATTTAAGCTCAGCAGAAGTTGGGTGATGCAACAGAACAACAACCCAAAACACAGAAGTAAATCAACAACAGAATGGCTTAAACAGAAGAAAATATGCCTTCTGGAGTGGCCCAGTCAGAGTCCTGACCTCAACCCGACTTAAAATGCTGTGGCATGACCTCGAGAGCGGTTCACACAAGACATCCTAAGAATAATATTGCTGAACTGAAACAGTTTGGTAAAGATGAATGGTCCAAAATTCCTCCTGACCGTTGTGCATGTCTGATCCGCAACTACAGAAAACGTTTGGTTGAGTTTATTGCTGCCAAAGGAGGGTTAACTGTCAACCAGTTATTAAATACAAGGGTTCACATACTTTTCCCACCCTACACGGTGTGTTCAATAAAGACGTGAAAAACGAATAACACACAAACAATTATAAGTTAACTGTGTTTGTCTATTGTTGTGACTTAGATGAAGATCAGATCAAATTTTATGGACAATTCATGCAGAAATCATGGTAATTCCAAAGGGTTTGCATACTTTTTCTTGCCACTGTAGACCCCCCCCCTCATCTTACTGGACGTAGCTGTTCTGTCCTGCTGATGCATGGAAAACCCAGCTAACTGTATATTATCCGTGTCGCCGTTCAGCCACGACTTGGTGAAACAAGATATTACAGTTTTTAATGTCCTGTTGGTAGGATAGTCTCGAACGGGGCTCATCCAGTTTATTCTCCAGTTTATTCTATTGCCCAACGTGATTGCAAAGTGTGGCTACTTTGAAGAATATAAAATATATTTTGATTTGTTTAACACTTTTTTGGTTACTGCATGATTCCATATGTGTTTTTTCATAGTTTCACATGTTACTTCTGAGGTGGACAATTTTGCCAGATCCAGTGCCCGGTTCTTCTGTTCTTCATCAACACAATTAACCATAACAAGGCAGCTTCTAGTCACCTTGATTGAATCCAACTTTCCCACTGCTTTCTTCACAGTCCTCGATATTACAAATGAATTTCCCAAATGAATCTCCTTGTCCCAAAAACGCAGTCCAATAAGAAATGCATTACTGCACCGGTCCTTGTCTTCTTCTACAATTTTTGCTTGTTTTGCTCCATTCTTTGATTTCACTATTGTCCATTAATTATCACACACTTCACTTGCCGCACTTTCAGATTCGAGCACAGTTGCCATTTCCTCTTCCTCCTTCTGATAGTGATGACCCGGGTGGGAGGGCTTCTATCTGACCATGCTACAATGGACCTGAATACATGCCTGGCATCAAGAACAAGATAAAACTAGCTAAAACGAGCCACCTACAATTCCCCACATGGTCACTTCTTTTCATTGTTGCTAGACCGTTCAGAATCATAACAATGCAAGGCTTCTGGCCCCATCAATGCACTCACATAATTTTTGTGATGTCAGCCAACCCGTCTCAGACGTTGTATAAACTAACCTGTAACCACAGATAGAAAGAACAATGAGCCAGATATTTCACAGCATGTATACATGTGAAGCATCTGGTTTGCGTTTCCTCTCACTACCAAATATGGTTATGAGAGGAAGCCCAGTGGCCGGCAGTGGGAGAAAATGGAACGAGATAAATTTCTGCTAATTTTCTCCATACAGTTTTGTTTCCAAAACTAGAATCTGTAACAAAGTGGACTGCGTTTTGTAGACTTTACTCTTTGCCAAAGTTTCAAAACATTTAGTTTTTTTAGAAGGTGCGCAAGGGCGAATTGATTATTGCACACGTGCACTTCAGAGTAGGCGTTCCCTAATGGAAAAAG
The DNA here is from genome assembly GCA_030435695.1 of Brachymystax lenok tsinlingensis. Classification (NCBI taxonomy): domain Eukaryota; kingdom Metazoa; phylum Chordata; class Actinopteri; order Salmoniformes; family Salmonidae; genus Brachymystax; species Brachymystax lenok. The sequence goes on from CM059788.1 coordinate 31,902,463, forward strand.
GCAAATGAATGCTAGAATGCACCAATATGATCTCATTAGCTCGTGCTTGGCTCTGCCCACCTCCTTGCCTGTTCTGCCCACTGATTAATTTGCTCCCATTGGAAACAACAGGCTGTGGTCTATCTTGGGTTAGTTATAAAAAAATACTTGTTATAACGTTCAGTATTGGAAACACGGATGTGGGTGCACAGACCTGGGAGCAACTGCGGCCCCTTATGATGAGTTCAGATTTTTTGTGGCCCCCACAACCATCAAAGTTGTCCATCCCTGTTCTATGCAGAAGCAACCAAAATAGTTTTGAAAGCAAATGACTGTGTTGAAGAAATGGGCTGCAGTCCAAACTCAAAGTAGACAGCCCGACTCGGGCCCTAAACCCTCAGCCCTTGAATGACGTTTTACATCGTCACATCCTAATGTACCTTAAATGTCCCTTGCCGGAGCGAGGGAGAGTGATGATCGGCGAGGCAACGTCCTTTGAAAATCTTGAAATTGAGCCTAAAAACAACCAACCTGAAGCTATTAATGTACTTAGTAAGCTAACGTAGCTAGCTAGCACTCCTGTCAGGGAGTTAGCTAGCTACAGTTACACATAGCTGGCTAGCTAGTTTCATAGCTTGCTCATTTATTCCAATTTTATAGGCTCCTCAGTATGAGACTAAGCCAATTTGCCAACGCTACAATCAATTTAATCTATATAATTTTTTTAGGAAGCTAGCGTCATAATTTTGTCTGACATGACTAAAATGCAGCCGTGTTGATTCAATTTGACACCTCGCGGCCACCTGAGAATGACACGTGACTACAGTTTGCATTGAATTGTGTGTCATATCAACCCCATAAGTGATCAAAGTTCTTTACTCGCTCCCTCAAGCTATATTGAGGGCCAAGGGGGCAACGTTAGTGAATTGGACCTCCACTTAAGATGGCAATCAAACTGCATCCGGTTGCGACAGGGATTCCCCCGGGGTAAACTGGCTAGCACGAGAGCTGAGGGGGTAAAAATAACTTGTTTGGACTGCAGCCAAGGTCGCTTCTGTGTCACACAAGATAACCGGATACGCTGTGGGTTAAAAAAGTGGATTTTGTAGCATTCAGTGCAACTGTTATTAACTGTATGGCACAAAATATCGAAGTTGGACATCATTGTGGCTGCAGCTGAAAAGCAAAGTGTTTTTGTTGGTAGTTTGTATGGATATTCCCCCCAACCCACTATGTTCCCATTTTTGGGATCTTTTTGCTTTCATCCCGCACATTAGGTGGCAGCAATACACCTTTTTGGGTGTACTCTGCCAATAAACCTTAAAGAAGAAGAAGTAGTAATGGAAACAAACATATGTAATAATAACTATGTGACGTAACACACTTTAGCTAGTGTTACAGCCTAGAGAGAAAAGTTCAACAACTCGTAAAGAATCACAACAACTGGTAAAGAATCAAGCTAACTGGTAGTCTAATAAACTGACGTCAGCGCGAGTCCAAACCGACGAACAACTATTCGGCACAGCCTACATTTCAGCAACCACAGCAACTTCTTTCACAATCAAAAAAGGCTGTCATCGCGTATATTCCTTGAAGAGCACAGACAAACAACCACCGGTAGGCAGTTGTAATGGTAAGCGGCGAAGGGATTCATGTTGGAACTGTTGGTTATAAGTTTAAGTGATGTTTTGATCTGTGGTGTCCGCAACTATGTGTTATTGGTAAGTGGGAAAACAATGGTGTACATTTTAAAGTGACCATAAATTGCTCCTGTATAATGAGAGGTAGTTAACATTTGTGTTGACAGGATCGGAAAGGGCGATGCCATTGTGGATTTGGAGTGCGAGGGAGAAGTCATGGTTAGCCCAATAATGGACTACAGGAGCCTAAAGTTACTCCTTGTCATCCAAGGACATTAAATGTTCCGTGCAAAGGCGAAATGGCTCTGGAAGCCAAACCCGCTAAATACTCCATCTAAACATAAATCGATTCTCAATTGGCTTACGGTTCAATGAACATAAATCCATCGACTTTCCTATCACATCAAAATCATTACACAAATGTAAAATACACACTTACTGTACATTTATATGATGTATTTAAGTGTCATTCACCTACCGGTGCCCAGCCCACATGGGCTTACAAGACACTACAATTGTCCTTGTACTCAAAATAACATTTTACAAATTATAATAATCATGGCAGGTACAGCTACACTACACAAAAAATACATTGTTTTAAAACATTTGCAGCCGTCGGTATTTTTCAGTGGCGTCAGTCTTCAGTTTACACAGGTGTTCAGAGACGCAGATAGCTAATTAGCACAGGTAGTCCACTCGGTCTTCCGTCATTAGGGGCTATTCTCTGTGTGCTGAAACCAGTCGTTTCTTATCAAAATAAACCGATGTGACGTCGGAGCTTCAGTAGTTGCTTCTCAACTCCATCCTAAATCGTTGAGTTTAATAATCTATTTATCGTGGGACTTCTGTTAAGAGTCCCGAGGCCTTCTCTAAAAGGTAACGCAAATTACGGTACGGTTTTGGAAACATAAGGAATGTATCTTTCATATTGGGTATTTTATTACATATATTTTAGGTTTTCAGCACGGCCGTATCTTCATGTTACAGCGCGTGTTAAACTCCTTAGGGCTAGGGTCCCATTTTCCGAATTTTTGCCTGTCTGACGTGGCCAATTTAAAATGACTGCCACTCAGGCCCAGAAACTAGGATATGCACATAATTAGTACTATTGGATAGGAAACACTCTGAAGTTTCTAAAGCAGTTAACATAATATCTGTGAGTATAACAGAACTGATATAGCAGGCGAAAACCTGAGAAATGTCTGTCCGGAGATCATTTTTCTTTTGACTTTTCCTGACTTTGAATATCTGTTTATTAAATTTCCAGGTAGATAGGACTGAGGTTGCAGTACCTATGGCTTCCACTAGATGTCGACAGTCTCTGGACAGTGTAATGGAGCATTTATTGTAGAAGAGAGTCAAAAGGTTGTCGATTTTTGTATGACATACCAGGATATCCTTTCTGTGTAGTGCATGAGATGCCCGGGAGCGAGCAGCACGGTGTTTAACTTCTGTATCGTGTAGGTTATTATCAGAGGGAAATATAATAGCCAATATAGATAAATGGATGCCTAAGGATAAATTATAAATTATGTTTGTCTTGTTTTGGGAAAGTTGAGAGGTATAATTTGAACGCGTTCTCTTCACTGTACAACGGGCGAGTAGAATGGAAATGCTTGGTGGACTAACTGAACAGAACGCGCCAACCAAACAGTGATTTATGGATATAATAAATAACTTTTTCTAACAAAAGAATCATGGATTCTCTTGTTTGGACACTTGGGATGCACTCAGCAGAAGTTATTCGAAAGGTAAGTGATATTTTTTAGCTCTTATGTGTTTTGTGTTACCCGCGATGGTTATGAATTTATGCTAATGTGGAAAATATGTGAGGTGCTATCCTCAAACAATCAAATGTTGTGCTTTCGCCGTAACGCCTTTTTGAAATCTGACAAAGCTGTGATATTGCCAAGAAGCAGAGCTTTTGATGACTATGCAACACTTGTATATTGATGAATGTTAAATATTACACATTTCTATTTTGAATTTGCCAAGCTTTGTTTGCTGTGAAAATGAGCCCGCTAACGGGATCGGATCCCTAAGAAGTTTTTAACAGAAAACCGAGGCAGCCATCTGTGCTAATTTGCTGTCTAGCGTGCTCTGATCACCTGTGTGTAAGCATACAGTGCATTTGGAATGTATTCAGACCCCTTGCCTTATTCTAAAATGGATTAAAGTTTTTTTTTATCTTCAACCTACACACAATACCCCATAACGACAAAGCAAAAACAGGTTTTTCGAAAATGTATGTTTTCAGGTCTCTCCAGAAATGTTCGATCAGGTTCAAGTCCGAGCTCTGGCTGGGCCACTCAAGGGACCTTCAATGCTGCAGAATTCTTTGATACCCTTCGCCAGATTTGTGCCTTGACATAACAAAATGTGGAAAATGTCAAGGGGTCTGAATACATTCTGAATGCATATGGATCTGTGCAAAACTGCTACAGTAAGTGTGTCTTTTTATTTGAAAGATTATTTCTCGCTGTTATGAATGTGAAAGATAAGGGGCATATCAACATATGTTTCGAAAACCGCTTTGCAAGCTATGATTGGCATGTTTTTCTAAACAATAAAACATAGCGTCGGAATTGTAGCTCACACCTAGCCAACCGTGGGCAAGTTTTTTTTTTTTGAGAGAGTTAAATTATGGTGAAACTGAGTAGCCTACATATTGCTCGAGACCCGGTTTTAGCTACCCCCCCAAATTCGCTACAATAGGTTTAATACAAGTATCACAACCATTGACCAATCCTTCTGTGTATTTTTCTAAATCCTCTGTGAATGAATCCACAATGAGCAGCCTAGTGTAGAAAAAGGGCAGTGAAAAAGGGCAGTGTGACAATGTATATAACCCCCCCCACACACACACACTTTACCAGGACAAATAAGGAAAATTCTGTGGGATCCTCTAAACCAGCAGAATGCTCAGGACCTGTGCAGGTGATAGTGCTGTCAATATTTATACTTTTTTATGATATTGATGGCATATTTAATTGCAGGAAAAGTAGAAGGCTGAAAACACGTAAGGATCAAAGGAGAATCTCACCTCTTCTGAAAAACACTCTAAAACCAAAGAGGTATGTTTTTTTGGTAGAATTTCTTGCTGTACTCTTCATCAATATGGAATCTCAAAACTCAGAATGTACTTAACTTTTAACTGGTAAAACATGTGTCCCTTTCTTTGTGTTTCAGGATAACCTATCTACACACCGTGATCTGTCAGCCAGCAGTGACTCTCAGACAAGACCTCAAAGGTGATGCTGGTGTTACACAATGCAACTTGCGTCCAATTTGTTTTGCATGCAACTAAGTTGCATTTGGATCGCTTCATATAACACCCGCAGAAAATAATAAGCAGCTTTTAATTTCTGTCTCTTTTATGTGTCTTTATCTGTCAGAACAAACTGGTTGGAGCCATGAACAAGCTGAATCCTTTTAAATCAACTCCCAAAGTAAGACATCATAGCTGTTGTACTAGCCAATGAGATTACACTAAGATCCCTCCAGAAAAAAACACAATTTCACATGTGGAAAATCACATGATTTCACGTGAAATTTCAATTCATGTGGTTTTTCCATAGGGGGTGCTTATTTTCTTACACTATCATATGATAGTATGATAAATTACATTTATGATAAATTACATTTATAACGATGCTTGAGACAGATAGTTTGAGCTGAATATGGTGGCAACATCTACAGCCCGACAACAAACTGTAAATACTGAACAAAAATATAAATGTAACATGCAGCAATTTCTATTTTACTGAGTTACAGTTTATATAAGGAAATCTGTCAATTTTAAATAAATAAATAAATTAGGCCCTAATCCATAGATTTCACATGACTGGGAATACAGATATGCATCTGTTGGTCACAAAAATGTGTCAATTCACTTTTTGTCCTGAATACGAAGTCTTATGTTTGGTGCGAATGAAATACAATACATTACTGAGTACCGCTCTCCATATTTTCAAGCATAATGGTGGCTGCATCATGTTACTGGTATGATTGTAATCATTAAGGACTGGGGAGTTTTTCAGGATAAACAAAGAAATAGAATGGAGCAAAGCACAGGCAAAATCCTAGAGGAAAACCTGGTTGTCTGCTTTCCACCAGACACTGGGAGATAAAGGAACTTTTCAGCAGGATAATCACCTAAAGTACAAGGCCAAATCTACAGTGGAGTTGCTTACCAAGAAGACAGTGAATGTTTGAGTGGCAGAGTTAGTTTTGACATAAATCTGCTTGAAAAACTATGGCAAGACTTAAATGGTTGTCTAGCAATGATCAACCAATTTAACAGAGCTTGAAGAACTTTGAAAAGAATAACGGGCAAATATTGTACAATCCAGGTGTGCAAAGCTCTTAGAGACTTACCCAGAAAGATTCACAGCTGTAATCACTGCCGAAGGGGATTCTAACATGTATTGACTCAAGGGTGTGAATACTTATGTAAATTATATTTCTGTTTAATTTTCAATAAATTTGCTAACATTTCTAAAAACATGTTTTCACTGTCATGATTGTGTGTGTATATATATTAATACATTTTGAATTCCGGTTGTAACACAACAGAATGTGGAGTAAGTCTAGGGTTATTAATACTTTCTGAAGGCACTGTATATAAGGAACCAGGATCAGATGTTGAAGAGCCACCTGCCACCACAGAAAAGCTTCCCAGCCACTAACATTCCTATGCACAGCCCTGTTCATCTGTGACTGTTCCTGTTTCATTGTGTAATTCAAGTTGTACTACATTTCATTGCATGTCATTTATTTCTGTCAGAATTTCAATGGAGCCATATCAAAACTGAATCCATTCTGCTCTTTAACTACAGTAAAGATTCCATTGAATTTAATTAACTGTTGGTGGTGGTGCTTGTATCGATGATTATTGTGAAGTGTTCATTAGGATTATGATAGCGTGATGTTTTCAAAGTCGTGATAGTGGCGATTTTGTGTTGTTGGTGGTTTTGAGTTCAGTGCAAGTGGTGATGCTGCAGAGATGTTAATGAATATGGTTAGAAGGATGATCCCTTTAAATAACAATTACTTTCCTTGTTCAGAAGGACACTGAAGATACAAAGTTACTCGGGGACAAGGAGAGGCAGGAGGAGGAAAAGCAAAAAACTGTGAGTTTGTTAAATAATTTATACCACACACACACTTGTTCTACTATCCTAGCGGGGACCTAAAATTGATTTCCATTCAAAATCTTATTTACCCTAAGCCTAACCACTAACCATAATTCAAATTCTAAACACAACCCCTAAACTGAAAATAGCCTTTGTGATTGTGGAGACATTGGACATTTTCCTTTTTTTACTATCCTTGTGGGGAGGATAGAAGAACAAGACCATACACACAATCAAGTTGCTTCTCTTTCGAATGTCCCCTCTCGTCCTTGTCTCCACCTTTTCCTAAAGTTCCCACCAGCCTTTGCTTCTCTAACTCCCACAAAGTCACAGGAACAGAACAGTGATTGACTGTGAGTGTCCTTGCAGGTCAAAAGCAATCTGATCCAGAGAGAGAGGAAGGAGAGAACTGAAACACAGCCGGCAGTTCCTCCCAGACCCACTGAAGAGGTAGACAAACGGCTCAAACTGCTCCTCCTTACCATATGTCAAATGTTTTATATATCTCTGAGGTTGTCTGTCACCCTCCACAGGAGCTGAAGGGTACAGCCTTACATGACAGACTGAAGAAGAAAGAGACGGACGACAATCAGGTATGGTTTACACCAGTCATGTTCATATTTGGATGTGTGTTATCTATAGTGGGGTCCGAATTTAGTTAGAGGGTTAAAGATCATTAACATGGGGAGATTAGCATGTCTTGGGGGTATGATCTTTGATCCTCTTGTAACTTTTACTAATAATTATTCACGATTCATTCAGGACTTTCCATAATAATGGAAGCAACCACATTAGGGCTGTCCCGGACAAAAAAATAAATACATCTTAGTCGACCGAAAGTCGTCTGTTCGATTCGCTGTTCGATTTTTTTATGTGTATGTTTTCCTATATAGACATTCTGTATTTTAATAAAATCAACTATATGCATTTAGCTTGTCTAATGCTTTAAGCTTACTGTTTGATGAAATAAAACACAAATGACTCGAGGGAGCCAGAGATATAGATAATCTGAAGAAAAACCTAAACTTGACCCAAACATTCTCCTCCCTCTCCTACTGGCTTTTGCAGATTCTGCCATTACTCTCCTGAAGTTGCCGGTAATAGGCTAAATGAGGAGCCACAATCTTTCTCATGTAAATGAGTCGGCGGCAACCTCTCATGTGGAATGCCAATTTATCTTACTATTTCTACCGATCTGTGTGCCAGTTATGGTTTTCATAAGCACATTTTTGTGGAACAGTTTCATAATGTCTTCATGTCTCAAAATCCTTGTCATGTGATTAATCAAAATTATATCAAAATTTGAATAAAAATTATACAAACCTAAAAAGTGACTTCTATTGCTATGTAAAAAAATAGCCTACATGAAGACAACAAAAAAAAAACATTGCAGCCTGCAAGTAGAAAATATTCTGATTTTAAAAATAAATAACCTATAAATCACATTGGATACGCATGGCCTGTCTGAAACAAACTTGAAACATTGTATCAACTATTAACTTTGGTCTGGCCTAACGCTTGTGCTAAGGAACTTGCAACATTGTATAAATAATATTCTGGGCCCTCAGAGTTTCCGTGCCAGTGAGCTCAGGGCAGACACAACTGTAGGCTATTTACTCAAGGGATAAGAAGCAGTGCTTGACTTGGGCATGAGCTCACTAGAGCTGAGTACCGACACCTCAAATGTTCTACTGCTTGAGCTCCTGTTCCTCTTATAGAATATTAGCTCAAAAGTATTGTGGAGCTCCTGCACTTTAACAGTGCCAGCACCAAAAATGAGAACTGGACCTATTTCAGTCTAAGTCAAGCACTGATAAGTTATCAGGTAGGCCTATTTTATGACGTTTCCACTGGATCAGAGCATGACATTTTCCCCATTCACGCTGAGTGGTTATCGAAAGGGAGAGAGCTGGAAAGATTTAAAAAATACATTGAGGAACTATTGTCATTCTCAGTGGATGTAAAAACAGACGTTGTTTGCTTGCTGTTTAGGTGAAGAAAACATTACTTTGAGAAGCTCTACAGCCAATCAGAAATACTATCAGATCCCCAAATGGGCACATTTCCTATTCCCACATTTGTGCGCAGGCCAAGTAGCCTACAGGCCTACTTCTAAGCGTAATCAAACTCCAAGCGGGCTGTCATGTGCCTTTTACTGAGGACTGGCTTCCATCTAGCCACTACCATAAAGGCCTGATTGGTGGTGTGCTGCACGGATGGTTGTCCTTCTGGAAGGTTCTCCCATCTCCACAGAGGAACCCTGGAACTCTGTCAGAGTGACCATCGAGTTCTTGGTCACCTCCCTGACCATGGCTCTTCTCCCCCGATTGCTCAGTTTGGCCGGGCGGCCAACTCTAGGAAGAGTCTTGGTGGTTCCAAACATCTTCCATTTAAGAAAGATGGAGGCAACTGTTTTTGGTGACCTTAAATGCTGCAGACATTTTTTGGTACCCTTCCCCAGATCTGTGCCTCGACGAAATCTACGGACAATTCCTTCGACCTCATGGCTTGGTTTTTGCTCTGACATGCACTGTCAATGGTGGGACCTTATATAGACAGGCGTGTGCCTTTTACAAATCATGTCCAATCAATTGAATTTACCACAGGTGGACTCCCAAGTTGTAGAAACATCCCAAGTATGATCAATGGAAACAGGATGCACCTGAGCTCAATTTCGAGTCTCATAGGCAAAGGGTCTGATTACGTACAGTACCAGTCAATGTTTTTTCTTTATATTTTCTATATTGTAGAATAATAGTGAAGACATACAAATATGAAATAACACATGGAATTATGTAGTAACCAAAAAGGTGTTAAAACAAATCTACATATTTTATATTTGAGATTCTTCAAAGTAGCCACCCTTTGCCTTGACAGCTTTGCACACACTTGGCATTCTCTCAACCAGCTTCATGAGGTAGTAACCTGGAATGCATTTCAATTAACAGGTGTGCCTTGTTAAAAGTTCATTTGTGGAATTTTTTACCTTAATGAATTTAAGGCAATCAGTTGTGTTGTGACACCTTCACAGGCCAGTGTCTGAGCCAGCCAGCAGACTAGATAAGAATGACAGTGTACTGTACACAATTGAAGAGAGAGAATTAAGGGTGGTATACAGAAGATATCTCTATTTGGTAAAATACCAAGTCCATATTATGGCAAGAAAAGCACAAATAAGCAAAGAGAAATTACAGTCAATCATTACTTTCAGACATGGTCAGTCAATATGGAAAATGTCAAGAATTTTGAACGTTTCTTCAAGTGCATTCGCAAAAACTATCCAGCGCTATGATGAAACTGGCTCTCATGGGGACAGCCACAGGAAAAGAAGACCCAGAGTTACCTCTGCTTTAGAGGATAAGTTCACTAGAGCTACCAGCCTCAAATTGCAGCCCAAATAAATACTTCAGAGTTCAAGTAACAGACACATATCAAAATCAACTGTTCAGAGGAGACTGCATGAATCAGGCCTTCATGGTCGAATTGCTGCAAAGAAACCACTGCTAAAGGACACCAACAAGAAGAGTTGCTTGGGCCAAGAAACACAAGCGATGGACATTAAACAGGTGGAAATCTGTCAAAATTTGAGATTTTTGGTTCCAATCGCTGTGTCTTTGTGAGACGCAGAGTAGGTGAAAGGATGATCGCCTCGTGTGGTTCCCAACGTGAAGCATGGAGGAGGAGGTGTGATGGTGTGGGGGTGCTTTGCTGGTGACACTGTTGTTGATTTATTTAGAATTCAAGGCACACTTAACCAGCATGGCTAACAGCATTCTGCAGTGATACGTCATCCCATCTGGTTTGCTCTTAGTCCCACTATTATATGTTTTTCAACAGGACAATGACCCAAAACACACCTCCAGACTGTGTAAGGGCTATTTGACCAAGAAGGAGAGTGATGGAGTGCTGCATCAGATGACCTGGCCTCCACAATCACCTGACCTCAAGCCAATTGAGATGAGTTGGACTACAGAGTGAAGGAAAAGCAGCCAACAAGTGCTCAGCATATGTGGGAACTCCTTCAAGACTGTTGGAAAAGCATTCCAGGTGAAGCTGGTTGAGAGAATGCCAAGAGTGCAAAGCTGTCAAGGCAAAGGGTGGCTACTTTGAAGAATCTCAAATACAAAATATATTTTGATGTGTTTAACACTTTTCTTGGTTACTACATGATTCCATATGTGTTATTTCATAGTGTGGATGTCTTCACTATGATTCTACATTGTAGAAAATAGTAAAAATTAAGAAACTCTTGAATGAGTAAATGTGTCAACTTTTGACTGGTACTGTCAAATAAGATATATTTCTGTTCTTTTAGTTCTTTTAGCTTTGTCATTATGGAGTATTGTGTATGGATAGATGAGGGGAAAGAAAATATCAATTTTAGAATAAAACTGTAACGTAACAATGTGGAAAAAGGGAAGGCATCTGAATACTTTCCCTTGGGTGTGTGTGTGTATAGATACAGTTGAAGTCGGAAGTTTATATACACCTTAGCCAAATACATTTAAACTCAGTTTTTCACAATTCCTGACGTTTAATCCTAGTAAAAATTCCCTGTCTTAGGTCAGTTAGGATCACCACTTTATTTTAAGAACGTGAAATGTCAGAATAATAGTTGAGAGAATGATTTATTTCAGCTTTTATTTCTTTCATCACATTCCCAGTGGGTCAGAAGTTTACATACACGCAATTTAGTATTTGGTAGCATTGCCTTTAAATTGTTTAACTTGGGTCAAACATTTCAGGTAGCCTTCCACAAGCTTCCCACAATAAGTTGGGCGAATCTTGGCCCATTCCTCCTGACAGAGCTGGTGTAACTGAGTCAGGTTTGTAAGCCTCCTTGCTCGCACACGCTTTTTCAGTTCTGCCCACAAACTTTCTATAGGATTGAGGTCAGGGCTTTGTGATGGCCACTCCAATACCATGACTTTGTTGTCCTTAAGACATTTTCCCACAACTTTGGAAGTATGCTTGGGGTCATTGTCCATTTGGAAGACCCATTTGCAACCAAGCTGTAACTTCCTGACTGATGTCTTGAGATGTTGCTTCAATATTTCCACAATTTTCCTTCCTCAGGATGTAATCTATTTTGTGAAGTGCACCAGTCCCTCCTGCAGCAAAGCACCCCCACAACATGATGCTGCCACCCCCGTTCTTCACGGTTGGGATGGTGTTCTTTGGCTTGCAAGCCTCCCTCTTTTTCCTCCAAACATAACAATGGTCATTATGGCCAAACAGTTCCATTTTTGTTTCATTAGACCAGAGGACATTTCTCCAAAAAGTGCGATCTTTGTCCCCATGTGCAGTTGCAAACTTTTTTTATGGCGGTTTTGGATCAGTGGCTTTTCCTTACTGAGCGGCCTGTCAGGTTATGTCGATATAGGACTCGTTTACTGTGGATATAGATACATTTGTACCTGTTTCCTCCAGCGTCTTCACAAGGTCCTTTGCTGCTGTTCTGGGATTGATTTGCACTTTTCGCACCAAAGTATGTTCATCTCTAGGAGACAGAACGCGTCTCCTTCCTGAGCGGTATGACAGATACGTGGTCCCATGGTGTTTATACTTGCGTACTATTGTTTGTACAGATGAACGTGGTACCTTCAGGCGTTTGGAAATTGCTCCCAAGGATGAACCAGACTTGTGGACGTTTTTTTCTGAGGTCTTGGCTGATTTCTTTTGATTTTCCCATGATGTCAAGCAAAGAGGCACTGAGTTTGACGGTAGGCCTTGAAATACATCCACAGGTACACCTCTAATTGACTCAAATTGTCAATTAGCCTATCAGAAGTTTCTAAAGCCATGACATCATTTTCTGGAATTTTCCAATCTGTTTAAAAGCACAGTCAACTTAGTGTATGTAAACTTCTGATCCACTGGAATTGTGATACAGTGAATTATAAGTGAAATAATCTGTCTGTAAACAATTGTTGGAAAAATTACTTGTCATGCACTATGTAGATGTCCTAGCTGACTTGTCAAAACTATAGTTTGTTAACAAGAAATGTGTGGAGTGTTTGAAAAATAAGTTTTAATGACTCCAACGTAACTTCAAGTGTGTGTGTGTGTGTGTGTATATATCTAAACTCCGCAAAAATAGAAACGTCCTGTCACTGTCAACTGCATGTGTAAATATTTGTATGAAAAAACAAGATTCAACAACTGAGACATAAACTGAACAAGTTCCACAGACATGTGACTAACAGAAATTGAATAATGTGTCCCTGAACAAAGGGGCGGATCAAAAGTAACAGTCAGTATCTGGTGTGGCCACCAGCTGCATTAAGTACTGCAGTGCATCTCCTCCTCATGGACTGCACCAGATTTGCCAGTTCTTGCTGTGAGATGTTACCCCATTCTTCTACCAAGGCACCTGCAAGTTCCCGGACATTTCTGTGGTGAATAGCCGTAGCCCTCACCCTCCGATCCAACAGATCTCAGACGTGCTCAATGGGATTGAGATCCGGGCTTTTTGCTGGCCATGGCAGAACACTGACATTCCTGTCTTGCAGGAAATCACGCACAGAATGAGCAGTATGGCTGGTGGCATTGTCATGCTGGAGGGTCATGTCAGGATGAGCCTGCAGCAAGGCGATCGTCCTTGCAGTGGCAGACCACATGAGGGAGGAGGATGTCTTCCCTGTAACGCACAGTGTTGAGATTGCCTGCAATGACGACAAGCTCAGTCCGATGATGCTGTGACACACCGTCTCAGACCATGACGGACCCTCCACCTCCAAAACGATCCTGCTCCAGAGTACAGGCCTCGGTGTAACGCTCATTCTTTCGACGATAAATGCGAATCCGACCATCACCCCTGGTGAGACAAAACCGCAACTCGTCAGTGAAGAGCACTTTTTGCCAGTCCTGTCTGGTCCAGCGACGGTGGGTTTGTGCCCATAGGCAACGTTTGTTGCCGGTGATGTCTGGTGAGGACCAGCCTTACAACAGGCCTTCAAGCCCTCAGTCCAGCCTCTCTCAGCCTATTGCGGACAGTCTGAGCACTGATGGAGGGATTGTGCGTTCCTGGTGTAACTCGGGCAGTTGTTGCCATCCTTTACCTGTCCCGCAGGTGTGTTGTTTGGATGTACCAATCCTGTGCAGGTGTTACACGTGGTCTACCACTGCGAGGACGATCAGCTGTCTGCCCTGTCTCCCTGAGGCGCTGTCTTAGGCGTCTCACATTAGACATTGCAAATTATTTACATCTGCAGTCATGCCTCCTTGCAGCATGCCTAAGGCACGTTCACGCAGATGACCAGGGACCATGGGCATCTTTCTTTTGGTGTTTTTCCAGAGTCAGTAGAAAGGCCTCTTAGTGTCCTAAGTTTGACTAAACTGTCTGTAAGCTGTTAGTGTCTTAACGACCGTTCCGCAGGTGCATGTTCATTAATTGTTTATGGTTCATTGAACATGCATAGGAAACAGTGTTTAAACCCTTTACAATGAAGATCTGTGAAATTATTTGGGTTTTTACGAATTATCTTTGAAAGACCGGGTCCTGAAAAAGGGACGTTTTTCTTTTTTTTTTGCTGTGTTTAGATAGGTTGTCAAGCAGTAGCATATATACAGTGGGGGAAAAAAAGTATTTAGTCAGCCACCAATTGTGCAAGTTCTCTCACTTAAAAAGATGCGAGAGGCCTGTAATTTTCATCATAGGTACACTTCAACTATGACAGACAAAATGAGGAAAAAAATCCAGAAAATCACATTGTAGGATTTTTTATGAATTTATTTGCAAATTATGGTGGAAAATAAGTATTTGGTCACATACAAACAAGCAAGATTTCTGGCTCTCACAGACCTGTAACTTCTTCTTTAAGAGGCTCCTCTGTCCTCCACTCATTACCTGTATTAATGGCACCTGTTTGAACTTGTTATCAGTATAAAAGACACCTGTCCACAACCTCAAACAGTCACACTCCAAACTCCACTATGGCCAAGACCAAAGAGCTGTCAAAGGACACCAGAAACAAAATTGTAGACCTGCACTAGGTTGGGAAGACTGAATCTGCAATAGGTAAGCAGCTTGGTTTGAAGAAATCAACTGTGGGAGCAATTATTAGGAAATGGAAGACATACAAGACCACTGATAATCTTCCTCGATCTGGGGCTCCACGCAAGATCTCATCCCGTGGGGTCAAAATGATCACAAGAACGGTGAGCAAAAATCCCAGAACCACACGGGGGGACCTAGTGAATGACCTGCAGAGAGCTGGGACCAAAGTAACAAAGCCTACCATCAGTAACACACTACGCCGCCAGGGACTCAAATCCTGCAGTGCCAGACGTGTCCCCCTGCTTAAGCCAGTACATGTTCAGGCCCGTCTGAAGTTTGCTAGAGAGCATTTGGATGATCCAGATGAGGATTGGGAGAATGTCAGATGAAACCAAAATAGAACTTTTTGGTAAAAACTCAACTCGTCGTGTTTGAAGGACAAAGAATGCTGAGTTGCATCCAAAGAACACCATACCTACTGTGAAGCATGGGGGTGGAAACATCATGCTTTGGGGCTGTTTTTTTCTGCAAAGGGACCAGGACGACTGATCCGTGTAAAGGAAAGAATGAATGGGGCCATGTATCGTGAGATTTTGAGTGAAAACCTCCTTCCATCAGCAAGGGCATTGAAGATGAAACGTGGCTGGGTCTTTCAGCATGACAATGATCCCAAACACACCGCCTGGGCAACAGAAGGAGTGGCTTCAGAAGAAGCATTTCAAGGTCCTGGAGTGGCCTAGCCAGTCTCCAGATCTCAACCCCATAGAAAATCTTTGGAGGGAGTTGAAAGTCCGTGTTGCCCAGCGACAGCCCCAAAACATCACTGCTCTAGAGGAGATCTGCATGGAGGAATGGGCCAAAATACCAGCAACAGTGTGTGAAAACCTTGTGAAGACTTACAGAAAACATTTGACCTCTGTCATTGCCAACAAAGGCTATATAACAAAGTATTGAGAAACTTTTGTTATTGACCAAATACTTATTTTCCACCATAATTTGCAAATAAATTCATAAAAAATCCTACAATGTGATTTTCTGGATTTTTTTCCCTCATTTTGTCTGTCATAGTTGAAGTGTACCTATGATGAAAATTACAGGCCTCTCTCATCTTTTTAAGTGAGAGAACTTGCACAATTGGTGGCTGACTAAATACTTTTTTTCCCCACTGTATTTATTTATTTACCAAACAGTCGACCCGTTGACTAATTGGGGTCAGCCCTAAACCACATTAATGTGTTTATAAAGATATATTCTATTCATTTAAAATAAAAAATGACTCCAAAAAGACACTACATTATTAAAATAAAAAATGACTCCCAAAAGACACTTCATTATTTACCATTAATTTATATTGGGCACTAAATCTGAAACACAAGCAAAATATACTGCAAATGCATCCAAGATTGAAGTCACAAGCTTGATGTAGTTATTGCATTCTAGGACCGAATGCTAAACTTTTGACGACTTTATTTATAAGAATATTTAGGGGTGTCAATTTTGACCCCCTACCCTTTTTGAGATTTTTTTGTATTACTTGTTAATTAACAAAATCTTTCTCTGAGCAATTGTTTTAGTATAAAATAATATAATGGAGCATACAGTATAGCTCCGTATTTGAATTGTTTATTTTATACAGTTATTACTGCTCATCTTTATCAAGGATGTCAATCATTTCGGACCCCTCTGTATATGTAGCGTACCGGTATCTCTGTTTAATTAAAGCACAATTGAGATGGTGACAATATTTGTCCTTCTGACTATTTCAGGCTAACCGTAATATGATGCCGAGTGAGAGGAAAGGAAAAACTACTGAAACTCCAGTGGTTCCTCCTAGACCCACAGAAGAGGTAGGCTTGGATGATTGACTGATCAAGATGTATAATCATATCTAAATTATCTGTATCTATCAGTTATCCTGTGTCATGGTGGCTCATATAGGAGGATTTTATCTTATGTTTCCAGGAGATAAACAGACCAGCCAGACGTGGTCAGCAAAATACGAAAAAAGACAATCCGGTAAGTGCACGCACATGCACATGCACACACATGCACACTCACTCCTTATCTCTAATGTATATTCTAGGACCAATCTGATGATGAATGCCTTAAAGAGGGTGAATCTATCTTCCCGGTGGTAAAGGAGGAGGGAGAGGACAAGGACGGAGAAGAGGCCGTGGTTAAACCTACAGATAGCACAGCAGTAAGAGTTTGTTTTCATCGTATTTTCTACATCCCCTAGACCTCGGCCTGTATCCACAAAGCCTCTCGGAGTAGGAGTACTGATCTAGAATCAGTTTGGGCTTTTAGAATGTAATGAATATGATTATATTGACAGGTGGAATCCTGATCCTAGGTAAGCACTCCTACTCTGATACGCTTTAGGAATACGGGCACAGTGCTCTATCCTTGCTGTGTCCATGCAAATATCAGGGTTTCACTTCAATTCAGTTAAGATTATGCCATGATTAAGTGCTGGTATTTTCCAGATTTTCTCACAATGTTTCTAACAGACACTATGAGGTAAACAAATTAACACTTCCCTTTACTTGCCCTTTGCGTTAATGTATTAATTTGTATTCTATTGTTCTTAGGCCAAGATGAGAGAACCCACGAGACACAATCCTTTCATGCCACGCGGTGCTGGAGGCAAGGTAACATTCAAACCTCTATTTTCATGCACACATATCTGTTGAGCTCCCAGTGTGTACATTGCAGTTTCCTTCCTCCAGGTGTTAACTATGGTTTACAATATGCATGTTATGGTTCCGTTGTGGGATAACTGTTATAGTTCTCTAGTGTAATTTTTTTAATATTTGTGTCTGTTTCAGGGTAAAGCCAAGAAGAATGAACCCCAGCAGGGAGCTTCAGGCAGTGACTCAGAGGTAGCGCTGCACCCTGACACTCCTAACACTGTTCTGCCACATACCGGTACTGTTTTAATGGATACCTACTGTACAACCGTCACTCATTAGGTTTTGTTTGTGTACCCGATGGCTTGACTGCCACAGCTGACAGACTGTAAATTGGCCCACGATTGCAAAATGGCCGTCACATGAGGTCTATTAGATGACTAGCTCTTTTTTCTTGTCACTGGGTTTTCCCACACGGTGTTCTCTGACTCCCAACAAAGAAAAGGATGTGTTTTTTTCTCTTCTGTTCTTTTTTTCTTTCTATCTCTACCTACCAGACACCCAGCCACACCACCTCGCCCCTTCCTTTGCATAGTGAATTGAATAGATTGCTATTTGCCTAAACTTGTTCCCCTGCTTCCTGTTTCTTTGAACCCTGGAAGATTTTAGATGCTCCACTTCTGCAAAACAGCAGAGAAAGGAACTGAAATCTGAAACTGACCACGTATTTTCTCATTTCTGGCCTGTGAATCTGATCTCTGATTAATTGTCGCCATATCTTGCTCACTACAATGTTACTACACTGGTGGCACAAACATTGGTTTGCCAATAAATATTCTACTTTTCTTTAGTGTGTAGAATGTATACATAACAGCATGTAATTTATCACCCCCACCCTCTCTCAGAACAAAGGTGGAAATAAATCATTATTCGACCAATTGGAGGTATTCCGTATTAATCCAGCGGAGCCAGAGCAGCAGGTTGGTTTCTGTAAACAATGTTAATATCAATCTGTGCTCTTAAATACCCACATAGATTACTTTTCACTCTTGGTTTCCTCTCACTAACTGCCACGGAGTTGTGCATTTGATTGAAATAGATTTTTGATTGAAAAGTACGACTTTCTGAAGCTGATTTAGGAAAATGTGTGTCTCCACAGAATATGGATGGCCTGATGGAGTGGTGGAGCACAGTGGAGCGTGAGTCCAAAACACGCACACATACATACAGTACTGGCTTAGGGGTTTTCCTTAAACCTGATCCAAATGATGCCCTTTCTCTTTTGCTGCAGAGTGGGAAGACATGCCTCAAGAGGATGACATGACTGAAAAAGAGGAGGCCAAGTAAGTGATTTTACAGTTTGGTGTTACCTTATGTGCGTGCACCTGTATAGAACGGCCATGTTATAAAGCTGGTAAATCATACTATTGTAAGTAAGCATGGATAATACTAATTCATCTAAACTTGTTTTCCAGGGTGTTTGCAGTGACAGCTGAGAAGGTACAGAAAGGTATCCGTGTGTTCAACAAGCTGTTCTCAGAGCGTGCTGAGAGCCTGTGGCAGCATGTCATTGACCTTAACAGCATTGCAGACGCCCTCGACTGTTTCAACAAGAAAACCAAGATTGCCCAAATCACTGGCGGCTCCACCAGTGCGGTAGGAGGCGTGTGTACCATTGTAGGCCTCGCCCTGGCCCCCGTCACCTTCGGAACCTCCCTGATTGTCACGGCGGTGGGGCTGGGCGTGGCCACGGCAGGCGGCCTCACCACGGCTGGAGCTGGAATCTCCAACACGGTCAACAACTCCATGGACCGTAAGAAGGTGGAGGCCATCGTGACGGACTACCAGGAGAAGATAACCGACATCAACAAGTGCATGCTGTTCATCAAGCAGGGGATTGAGAGTCTGCGCAGGTTCGACCTGCTGAAGATGAAGAAGCATGCGTACAACCGCGACTTCCCGGGCCTCAACAACATCTACGAGGATGGCGCCATGGCCGGGAAGGCCATCCTCATTAACGCCAATGAGATGATGCGTGTGGTGCAGATAGCAAACGTGGCGGGCAGCACCGCGGCCAGAGCTGTCCAGATTGCCAGCATGGCCACCGGAGTGCTCACCGGCCTCTTTGTGGGCATGGACATCTACTTTGTGGCCAAGGACTCCAAGGAGCTGAAGAAGGGGGCCAAGTCAGAGTTTGCAGCCAAGATCAGGGAGGTGGCGACCCAGCTGCATGATGGACTGGTGGAGCTCAATGGCATACGGGTTGAGCTGCACTCCTCAGATCCAGGCAACACCAATGAGACCAACACCCAAAACACAGATAATACCAATTACAGCAAAAAAACGGACGTCTCTGATGACGATACTGACAACTATAAAACCTCTGAAAACAAAAGCATTGTTGATAACAGCAATATTTCAGATAACAGCCATAAGACCAGAAAATCCTAAACTGTATTTCCAACCCATCTCTACAACGACACATCCTGTCAGCATTAACACTACTAGTATCAACGTTGAGGCTGATTCCTAAGCCTCTCTTTGATAGCACAAAAGCACCCATGCCTGAAAAGTTTTATTACATACTGCAAAAATAGAACCAGATGACATCTCCAGTCATCACTGGCTTGGGTTAAGAACTGTTATTAAAACGTACCTCTGTAATATCTAGCAAAATAGTATATTGTACGACGAGCCCATGTCCACATTTGCCATTGTCTTGCCCCAAAGAGTTGTATTGTAGTTGTGCGCATTGTGCCTGTCTCGACAATATTTATGAAAAGTAAGGGTTGTAAGTTAAATCTGTTTGTTCATGGGCGCAGGAAACAGTTATGGAATTATGTTTAAAAAAATATTACAAATACTTTGTCATGCTCGTTATGGAAGGGATCATTGTATTTATATTTTCTAATACAGACTAATGTAAAAAGCTAAACGTAATATTTTAAAGTTCAGCCAAATATTTTGATGGTTTTTATTTTTGATGGTGATAGACACACACAATCTTTATACATATCTATGGTACTATACACACACACACACACACACACACACACACACACACACACACACACACACATATATATTACCAGTCAAAGGTTTGGACACACCTACTCATTCAAGGGTTTTTCTTTATTTTTACTATGTTCTGTTGTAGAGTAATAGTGAATACATCAAAACTATGAAATAACACATATGGAATCATGTAGTAACCAGAAAAGTGTTAAACAAATCAAAATATATTTTATGCATATATATTTTAAGCATACAGTGCCTTCGGAAAGTATTCTGACCACTTGACTTTTTCCACATTTTGTTACGTTACAGCCTTATTATAAAATTGATTAGTTTTTTTCCCCTCAATCAAATTTTATTTGTCACATACACATGGTTAGCAGATGTTAATGCGAGTGTAGCTAAATGCTTGTGCTTCTAGTTCTGACCATGCAGTAATATCTAACAAGTAATCTAACAATTTCACAACTACCTTATACACACAAGTGTAAAGGAATGAATAAGAATATGTACATATAAATATATGGGTGAGCGATGGCCAAACAGCATAAGCAAGATGCAGTAGATGGTATAGAGTACAGTATATACATTTGAGATGAGTAATGTAGGGTATGTAAACATTATATAAAGTGGCATTGTTTAACGTGGCTCGTTATACATTTATTACATCCAATTTGTATTATTGAAGTGGCTAGAGATTTGAGTCAGTATGTTGGCAGCAGCCACTCAATGTTAGTGATGGCGCCATGGCCGGGAAGGCCATCCTCATTCACGCCAATGAGATGACAAAGCAAAAACAGGTTTTTAGAACATTTTGCTAATTTATTAAAAATAAAAGCATCACATTTACATAAGTATTCAGACCCTTTACTCAGTACTTTGTTTAAGCACCTTTGGCAGCAATTACAGTCTTCTTGGGTGTGACGCACACCTTTATTTTGTGGGAGTTTCTCCCATTCTTCTCTGCAGATCCTCTCAAGCTCTGTCCGGTTGGATGGGGAGCATGGCTGCACAGCTATTTTCAGGTCTCCAGAGATGTTCGATCGGGTTCAAGTCCGTGCTCTGGATGGGCCACTCAAGGACATTCAGAGACTTGTCCCAAAGCTAGTCCCGCATTGACTTGGCTGTGTGCTTAGGGTCATTGTCCTGTTGGAAGGTGAACCTTTGCCCCAGTCTGAGGTCCTGAGCGTTCTGGAACAGGGTTTCATCAAGGATCTCTCTGTACTTTGCGCCGTTCATCTTTGCCTTGATCCTGACTAGTCTCCCAGTCCCTCCTGCTGAAAAACATCCCCATAGCATGATGCTGCCACCACCATGCTTCACCATAGGTATGGTGCCAGGTGTCCTCCAGACGTGACACTTGGCATTCAGACCAAAGAGTTCAATCTTGGTTTCATCAGACCA
Source organism: Brachymystax lenok tsinlingensis (assembly GCA_030435695.1). Lineage (NCBI taxonomy): Eukaryota > Metazoa > Chordata > Actinopteri > Salmoniformes > Salmonidae > Brachymystax > Brachymystax lenok. The sequence goes on from CM059788.1 coordinate 31,924,265, forward strand.
GAGAATCTTGTTTCTCATGGTCAGAGTCCTTTAGGTGCCTTTTGGCCAACTCCAAGCGACCTGTCATGTGCCTTTTACTGAGTAGTGGCTTCCATCTGGCCACTCTTCCATAAAGGCCTGATTGGTGGAGTGCTGCAGAGTGTAGTCCTGGAAGATTCCCCTATCTCCACAGAGGAACTCTAGAGCTATGTCAGAGGGACCATCAGTTTGGCAGGGCAGCCAGCTCTAGGAAGTGTCTTGGTGGTTCCAAACTTCCATTTAAGAAAAATGCTAAATATATGTATGTGACCAATATAATTTGATTTCTTGGGGACCTTCAATGCTGAAGAATATTTTCGGTACCCTTCACCAGATCTGTGCCTCAACACAATCCTGTCTTGGAGCTCTACAGACAATTCCTTTGACCTCATTGCTTGGTTTTTGCTCTGACATGCACTGCCAATGGTGGGACTTTATATAGACAGGTGTGTTCCTTTCCAAATCATGTCCAATCAATTGAATTTACCAAAGGTGTACTCCCAAGTTGTGGAAACATGTCAAGTATGATCAATGGAAACAGGATTCACGTGAGCTCAATTTCGATTCTCATAGCAAAGGGTCTGAATACTTATGTAAACAAGGTATTTGTTTTTTTGTTTTTAATAAATTAGCAAAAATGTGTAGACCTGTTTTCACTTTGATATTATGGGGTATTCTGTGTAGATTGCTGAGGAATTTGTTCTATTGAATCAATTTTAGAATAGAGTAACAAAATGTGGAAAAAGTCAAGGGGTCTGAATACTTTCTGAAGGCACTGTATATCTGTGGGGTAGGGGTTTAGTCACTTTTATTCCTAAGAAAACATTGCTTATTGCATTGCTTCATTCTTAGGTCAGTCGGGGGAATATTAGTTCATACTGAAACATTCAGGTTTTTAATTAAGTCTAACTTTTATTTTAGATTAGGAATGAATGTTCTATTACTGAGTAGTGCCTTACTCATTTATATGAGGTCTTATATAAATGAGGTCTCACTTTAGGATTATTCTATTTTCCTGTCTTAGGTTGAAAAGGTCTCAGCTGCTAAGCAATTTAGGCCCTGTGTCTCTCCTTCACCTGTGTGTGGTACTGATGCTGGATAAGTGATCTCTTTCTCTTTTACTCACTGACAAACTGGAGATGCCTCTTTCAAAGGGCAGGGTCTGAGAATTTTTCATTGGTCAACTTTAGTAACAGTTTTTGTTTTGCAATGTAGTATTTATCTAAAGATTATATGTGAAGTGTAATAAGTTGCTAATAAACTTAAATATTATACAGTTGCATTTGTTTAATTTTAAGGAACAGGGCTGCAGACATTACCCTCTTTCTGCATCTGCTGCTGTGTCATGCCTTTGATACTGTATTTGCTCAACAAATGGCCAAGCTCATTTATCAAATTGTCCTCTGTAGCAAGGTGGAAGGCAGTGTAAAAAGATAAGCCATTGATTTAGTGGCTGCAGGGAAGGGGCACATGTAAGTCAATGAAAACAACCACCTATCTCTTTGTTCTGCTTCTGAAAATCTAAGATAAAGCCAGATGAACCACAGACCTATGTTAACAGAACATCGGATCAGAAGCACAGTACAGTTTCGATGGCAGCATCCTCATCACGACTGACACTGACCTGGACACTATTGGACATCTCTCGACTTTTTCCACATTTTGTTGTTACAGCCTGAATTTTAAATTGATTAAATTTAGATTTTTTTTGTCACTGGCCTACACACAATACCCCATAATGAGTCAATAAGTATTCAACCCCTTTTTTGACAAGACTAAATAAGTTAAGGAGTAAACATTTGCTTAGGTTTCATGGATGCACTCTTTATGCAATAAGTGTATAAAAAATGTTTAATGACTACCCTCATCTCTGTTCCCCACACATACAATTATCTGTAAGGTCCCTCAGTCGAGCAGTGAATTTCAAACACAGATTCAACTGCAGGGAGGTTTTCCAATGCCTTGCAAAAAAAGGGCACATATTGGTAGATGGGTAAAAAGAAAATAAATGCAGATGTTGCATATCCCTATGAGCATGGTGACGTTAATTACACTTTGGATGGTGTATCAATACACCCAGGCACTGCAACGATACAGGTGTCCTTCCTAACTCTGTAAAAAAAAAAAAGGAAATACAGAAATATCTCTTTTATATAAGTATTCACACCCCAGCGTAAATCAGACACAGCAGTTTTCACTTGTACATATTTTTGGGGGTCTGTGCGGACAGTGTTAATGGTGATGACAGCTATTCTGTGGCTGTCTGTGAAGTATGGCCGTCCGTCACTCTCTATATCAATGCCCTTTACAGGAGAGCCAGAAGTGTCAGTCAGCTACACCTGGAGAGAGAGCGAGAGAGAAAGAGGGTGTGTTTAACAGGTTGAGAGGGCATGAGGTTTGCATGAACACAGGGCCATAATCAGGGTTGGAGTTTTAATGAGGTCCGGAAGGGACACAGGTAATTTTTTAAAAGTTGAAGTTGGAACTTAAATGCTATTTTGAGAACATTAAAAACAAGCAAAATGACCCCAGCCATAATCACTTTGGCTGCTGTAGGTTCATTCACCTACAGTAACATAGCTTATTAGCTATGCAGTTGTAATGTTATATCCCTGAAAAGGGGGAAATATGGCAAATGATTCACACTGACAGTTAGCATCAGCAACTGTTCAGTAATGATGAAATGCATAAAATCATCAACTCTTTACATAGATATCTCTTTTCTCAAAGTACATACATTGCCTTCAGAAATTATTCATACCTCTTGACTTATTTCACATTGTGTTACAGCCTGAATTCAAAACAGATTCAAAAAAATATCACCCATCTACACACACAACCCCATATTGACAAAGTGAAAACATGTTTTAATATTTTTTTATTTTTTGAAAATGAAATACAGAAATATCGAATTTACATACGTATTCACACCACACCACTGCGTCTCTTTGTACACCTGGATTGTACAATATTTTCACATTCATTCTAAAATTCTTCAAGCTCTGTCAAGTTGGTTGTTTATCATTGCTAGACAACCATTTTCAAGTATTTCCATAGATTTTCAAGCCAATTTAAGCAAACTGTAACTGGTCCACTAAGGAACATTCAATGTTGTCTTGATAAGAAACTCCAGTGAATACTGTGTACAAAACATTAGAAACACATTGAGTTGCACCCACTTTTACCCTCAGAACAGCCTCAATTCATCGGGGCATGGACTCTAGTGTCGAAAGCGTTCCAAAGGGATGATGGTCCATGTTGATTCCAATGCGTCCCACAGTTGTGTCAAGTTGGGTGGATGTCCTTTGGGTGGTGAACCATTCTTGATACACATGGGAAACTGTTGAGCATGAAAAACCCAACAGCGTTGCAGTTCTTGACACTCAAACCGGTGTGTCTAGCACCTACTATCATACCCCCGTTCAAAGGCACTTAAATATTTTGTCTTGCAACCCATGTCTCAATTGTCTCAAGACTTAAAAATAAATCTTTAACCTGTCTCCTCCCCTTCTTCTACACTGATTGAAGTGGATTTAACAAGTGACATCAATAAGGGATCATAGCTTTCACCTGGATTCACCTGGTCAGTCTGTCATGGAAAGAGCGAGTGTTCTTAATGTTTTGTACACTCAGTGTATATGTACTCTACATCACATTTTGATTTTTTCAAAAACGTTCTTTGCATCTGTCCATGTTCAGATTTTTTGCTAAATATATCCATAAAAAAAATAGACGTTGAGACTTACGCCCAGGAGAAGGTGGAGGGAGACCCAGCTGCCAAGGTTGGGCTGGTGGTAGTTGATAAGACTGCTTACATGCTGAGTAAAAAGGGCAATCAGAACCTGAACCGTTCTGATGTCATTAAGGAAGGCATTTCAGTGAAATCCTAAAAAGAGAGGGCACACCTCTTCTGGAGAATGACACGCGACTCATAAGATTATTTCCAATCTACCTATAAATATGCTGACTTGACTTGTAAAGCATGTACCCCATAGCAAATGTTATTATGCATTCTCACTGGCTAAACAGGTATCTTGATCTGTTTCTCAGGACAACCAAACATTACTCAATTACACAATGAACACAATCAGCCAGCAACTAAATTGGAGCACTGTTGTTAAGGAAAAGCAGTCATTACACAGTGAGCTGTCAGCCAGCAACAACAGTCTGTCTGACAACAACAACCCTAAGGTGAGGCAGAGTTACTGCATTTAGACTTTGAAAAAAACACTTGGGTCATAATGCATAGAAAGATTCTAATAATTATGAACATGAGTATACATGTGATTTACAATCAATTGAAATGACAGTTTTCTATCAGGAAAAATAAGCGATGTTTAGTGGATTCCTCAGTAAAAGGTGAGTCTAAGTTCATCTTTTAAACAAACGTGTTTGTTTGCTTTAGTTACTTACAGTAAGAGTCTGTTCATTTTCTAACTGCTCTACTGTTTTGTGTTCCAGGAAAAACCTCTACACATAGTGAACTCTCAGCCAGCAATCACAGTCTGTCTGACAACAACAACCTTAAGGTGGCAGAGTTACTGCAATTAGACTTCGACAAAACCACCTGGGTCAGAAAAGATTGTCATCATTATGAACATGACATAAGTATACATGTTTATACTCATTACAATGGTAATTCAAATTACACTGGATTCTCCTAAAAGGAAAAAAAGAGTATATTCAGCAGAATCCTCAAAAAGACCAAGGCATCTATAGATGAAACACTTGCCCAGGTGAGTCTATATCAAATTTTATTGGTCACATACACATGGTTAAGAGATGTTAATGCGAGTGTATTGAAATGCTTGTGCTTCTAGTTCCGACAGTGCAGGAATATCTAACAAGAAATCGAACAATTCCCCAACAACTACCTAATACACACATCTAAAGGGATGGAATAAGAATATGCACATATAAATATATGGTTGAGCGGCATAGGCAAGGTGCAATAGATGATATAAGGTACAGTATATACATATGAGATGAGTAATGTAAGATGTTAACATTATTAGTGGCACTGTTTAAAGTGACTAGTGATCCATTTATTAAAGTGGCCAGTGATATTAGTCTCTTATGTAGGCAACAGCCTCTGTGAGTTAGCTGCTGTTTAGCAGTCTGATGGCCTTGAGATAGAATCTGTTTTTCAGTCTCTCGGTCCCAGCTTTGATGCACCTGTACTGACCTCGCCTTCTGGATGGTAACGGGGTGAACAGATTGTGTATCTGTAAAAGTTTGTCGAGGTTTTAGGTGACAAGCAATTTCTTCAGCCTCCTGAGGTTGAAGAGGCTCTGTTGCAGCTTCTTCGCCACGCTGTCTGTGTGGGTGGACCATTTCAGTTTGTCCGTGATGTGTACGCCCAGGAACTGAAAACTTTCCACCTTCTCCACTACTGTCCCTTCGGTGTGGATAGGGGGGGTGCTCCCTCTGCTGTTTCCTGAAGTCCACGATCATCTCCTTTGTTTTGTTGATGTTGAGTGAGAGGTTGTTTTCCTGACACCACACTCCGAGTGCCCTCACCTCCTCCCTATAGGGTGTCTCGTCAGTGTTGGTAATCAAGCCCACTACTGTAGTGTCGTCTGCAAACTTGATGATTGAGTAGGAGGCGTGCATGGCCACGCAGTCGTGGGTGAACAGGGAGTACAGGAGGGGGCTGAGCACGCACCCTTGTGGGGCCCCAGTGTTGAAGGTCAGCGGAGTGGAGGTGATGTTTCCTACCTTCACCACCTGGGGGGCGGCCTGTCAGGAAGTCCAGGACCCAGTTGCACAGGGCAGGGTTCAGACCCAGGGCCTCAAGCTTAATGATGAGCATGGAGGGTACTATGGTGTTGAATGCTGAGCTGTAGTCAATGAACAGCATTCTTACATAGGTATTCCTCTTGTCCAGATGGGATAGGGCAGTGTGCAATGTGATGGCGATTGCATCGTCTGTGGACCTGTTGGGGCGGTATGCAAACTGAAGTGGGTCTAGGGTGACAGGTAAGGTGGAGGTGATATGATCCTTGACTAGTCCTTTAAAGCACTTCATGATGACAGAAGTGAGTGCTACGGGGCTGTAGTAATTTATTTCCGTTATCTTTGCCTTCTTGGGTACAGGAACAATTGTGGCCATCTTGAAGCATATGGGAAAAGCAGACTGGGATAGGGAGCTATGCGGGAGTGGAACTTTGAAAAGTACACAGAGTACAGCCAAGAAGGCTCTGAACCACAACATTAAGCATGTGATGAAGGGGGCAGGCTGGGAAGGCCCTGATGATCAACACAGACAAGTTCATCAGCACCGTGCAGGCTTTGGGTGTGGCCAGAGGGGCCGCCAAAGCTGCCCAGGCCATCAGCAACACCGTGTTTGTCATGTTCACCCTTTTCCTCGCGCTCAACGTCTTTCTAGCTTGCCAAGGACTCCCACGAACTGTGCCAAGTTTGCCACCAAGATCCGAGAGCTGTACAAGGACCTGCAGGGTGGGTTATTGGAGCTGAACAACATGAAAACCCAGCTGCAGAAGACCAGGGATGGAATCAAGCTGGAGGAGGAGGTGAAGATGGATGATGGCCGGGAGTCAGACCCAGTTAGACTAGCTCAGCTTGACCAGAAGTTGGACAAAAAGGTCCAGGGGGAAGATAAAAATGGAATAAGACCAATAAGGGGGCAGATAAGAGTTAGGAAGAGAAGGAAAGTAAAAAGGAGAACGATAGTAAGAAAGAGAGGGGTTATTTATTTGTATTATTTCTCCATTTTCTTTCTCTCTGCATTGTTGGGAAGGGCCCATAAGTAAGCATTTCACGGAACAGCTTGGAGCTCTCAAATCGGTGAGTAGCTGCTCTTGTGATCATTGTCTTGAAGCAACACCTGCCCGCTCCCATTAGAAGTTCAGAAGGAGAAAGTGTAGGCTATATAGAAATAATGATGCTCCAATTGAAAATCATTCAACAAAATAATGAGGATTTCTTTCAGCCTAATTGAAGTGTAGATTACATCTCACATTCCAGTGTTTGAACTTATAAACAAGGCTGCATGCGATTTCTCTTAATGTGACTCTGTGCTGCCAATGGCAATGTCTGCTTTAGGTATAAAGCCGGGAGCTGCTTGTCGATTTGACAGCTCTAACGCAGTTCCACCTCAGACACCATCAAAACATAAGCTATACAGATTTTGGTTAAAGCGGACCTGACAGAATCAGGCCCTAAGAAACAAGAGGTGGTAGTGAGTAATACTTCTGAAAAAAAGATGGAGACAGGGAAAGCAAGCAGACATGGCAAAGAGCAAAACCAGAGGAGTGAGAGGAATAGAGGCAGCAGTAGAGACGAAATACCAGAGATTGCTCCGGGGATAAGACACAGTAAAGACCTGAAGCAAGGGAGCAAAACAAAAAAACAGGTGAGAAGGAGCAAGACTGAAAAGGGGGAGATAGAGGGGTTAAGAACTGGAGAGCAGAGACAGACAGGGGAAGTATATCTGACCAAATTATGAAAGACAAGAATTGTACTTTTGAATCCCGTAAAGTCAGTGTGGAAGAGGTGAAACAATTATTGTTGTCTATCAACAATGACAAACCACCGTGGTCTGGCAATCTGGATGGAGAATTACTGAGGATAATAGCGGACAATATTGCCACATCTTTAATTTAAGCCTACTAGAAAGTGTGTGCCCTCAGGCCTGGAGGGAAGCTAAAGTCATGCCACTACCCAAGAATAGTAAAGCCCCCTTTACTGGCTCAAATAGCCGACCAATCAGCCTGTTACCAACCCTTAGTAAACTTCTGGAAAAATAGTGTTTGACCAGATACAATGCTATTTCACAGTAAACAAATTGACAACAGACTTTCAGCACGCATATAGAGAAGGACACTCAACAAGCACAGCACTTCCAGGACCACTATACCAGTCAGATGAAGGCCCTAAAATAATTGTCAATTGGTAGCAAGGAATATGCTGGTCCTAAATATTGAGCTTGGAATAACCCTGGATTGTAAACGGTCATGGTCAAAACATATTGATACATCAGTAGCTAAGATGGGGAGAAGTCTGTCCATAATAAAGCGCTGCTCTGCATTCTTAACAGCACTATCAACAAGGCAGGTCCTACAGGCCCTGGTTTTGTCATACTTGGACTACTGTTCAGTAGTGTGGTCAGGTGCCACAAAGAGGGACTTGGGAAACCTCTGGTGGCATGAGAGGCGAGCCATGACTACATGAAACTCTATTACACATCAGGTAACTGATGCAAGCAACATAATCAGATTTAAAAAGCAGGTAAAAATACACCTTATGGAACAGCGGGGACTGTGAAGTAACACAAACATACGCACTATACACACACATGGATTTTGTGTTGTAGATATGTGGTAGTGGAGTATGGGCCTGAGGGCACACCGTGTGTTGTGTGTCGTTAACTCACAGGTGTTTTTAGCACAATTTGAATGCTGGCCTCACAAACTACTTTTGGTGTGTTTATAGTAATGTTTTTGCCATTGAACTCCTAAATGTGTTCTTTATTTAATGGTTACTAATACATGGGTCACATTCACATGTGGGCAGCAGGTAGCCTAGCGGTTAAGAGTATTGGCCCGGCAATCATAAGGTTTCTGGTTCAAATCCCTGAGCTGACTAGGTGAAGAATCTGTCGATGTGCCCTTGAGCAAAGCACTTAACCCTACTTGCTCCTGTAAGTCGCCTGGATAAGAGTGTTTGCTAAATTACTAAAATGTAAATTCCATAAACATAGGTTTATGTTTTTTTGATGTGTTGGTTTCTGGAGAATTTTTAGCTAACCTCTAACATAATTTGTTTTGCCACACTGAAACGATCTAAAAATGCTCGCTGTACTTTAGTATACGGCTTAAAAATAAAGCAGATACAGCCATGTTCTTACCACTTGAGGGCGACAGAGTTGTAGTACTAGAGGTCTCTTTTTCAGATGAGCCCTGTATAACACAACACAGATCAAAATACAATAAACACATTAAAACGTCACATCCATATACACATGAATATACTTAATATATTAACAGTACACAAAAACAAAACAAAATCAATCATTAAAAACAAACACCTTCTTCAGTAAAATGGTGCCCTGTGCCACAAAATGCAAAGTAGATATCTACGTTTATAAACACAGGGTCGATAGCTATCGTTATTTGTGATCGTAAATATTATTTTGAGTTAATTCTTTGAGGGGGAGGGTGTTCCATTTATCTTACAGTACATGGGGAGGATTTTCCTTTTTTGTGAAATCTTGAGTTGGACCAGCCCCCAGGAGTATACACTGGAGTTGCTTACCAAGACAAAATTGAATGTACCTGAGTGGCCTAGTTACAATTTTGACTTCAATCGACTTGAAATAAATTTTTAAAAGAATAGTGGGTAAATATTGTACAATCCAGGTGTGAAAAGCTCTTAGAGATTTACACAAAAACCCTCACAGCTGTAATTGTTGCCAAAGGTGATGCTAACACGTATTCAGTCAGGGGGGTTGAATACTTATCTAATCAAGATGTGTTTTATTTTTCATTACTAAAAATGTAAACATAGAATGTTTCTTCCACTTTGACATTACAGAGTATCATGTGTGGATGGTTGACAAAAAAAAATGACAATTTTAATCCCACTTTGGAACGTAACAAAATTAGGAAAAATTCAAGGGGTGTGAATACTTTCTGAAGGCACTATAGGTGTGTTGACTGTGATAAAGGCACTGGATTATGAGCTGTCTTGTTTGCAGGGCCGTTTCCAGGCACATGCGACATCAGCGGTCGCTTAGGGCCACCGGCCGATATGGATGAAAATACCCTCAAATTAAAGCAGACAGTCTGCACTTTAACCTCATCATTGTATCATTTCAAATCTAAAGTGCTGGAGTAAAGAGCCAAATTAACCAATGTGTCATTATACCATTACTCACTGTATGCCTCATATTTGTGGTTTATTTGGGGTGTGGCTTTCAGTTAATTATTTTTTGGCCATGAGAGGGAATGTTATTCCAGTTAATCTGTATGTCATTCCAGTGCACTGCTTGCTATTAAGTCTAGCTGACGGTGTATGCATATTTAGGTAAAAACACCCCAAGAAATGCCTTTTGCTCAATCTGATTGGGTGGGCCTGGCTCCGCAGTGGGTGATATTCCACACTATATCGCAATTGAAATGTAAGGAAAATGTTTCGAGTTGACATATGCAGCGTTTAGGCCTACAAAGAATGCAGTCTCCGCAAACGCTGAACATTGCCTTTAAAATTGTATCGTGCTATAGCCCTTAGTAATAATGGCGATAACTACAGGCATTAGCCGCAGAGGCTACAATCAATAAAGTTTGATTGTTGATCCCCTTTTGTATCTGGTTTTCAATCAGCATCTGAGCAGAAAAGTTGTCCAGCATAACTTGAGTATGTGTAGTTAATTTTACCTGAGTCTAACCTGCTAAAAATGAACCCAGTAAAAGTTGAAGGGGAAGTTGTTTCACAACAGGAGGAAGTACACTGTAGGTTTGATTGTGTTTTATTGTCCCATGATCCCTGTTATGATCACCTGCTCTCAGGTGGAACAAATCCAAGTGGACTTGATTCAAGAATGCAGACAAAATGTCCCTTATTTCTCTCTCCATGGGCATGACTATGGGTATTAATGTTGACATCAAACCCAGAAAATGTGGAACACAACCAGTAAAACCATGGTTGAAGAATGAAGCATTGTGCTTTTAGCTATTATTCTGCTTGATTGTTTGTGTTGTCTATGTTTGTTATAGTTCACACTGGCCAAGACCTGGGTCAAATACTATACTTTTAATACAATGCGCTTCGCGAGGCACAGGTTAATAATTAAATGTGTGCATTTCATATGAAAATCAGGTAAAGGAAGTGAACCAGACAGTCTTCTGAAAAGAAAACGCTGACTGATCGTCGAGATCAGGACATGTGCTCCGGGCATGTGCTGACCAACTGGAAGGTGTCTTCACTGACATTTTCAACATGTCCCTGATTGAGTCTGTAATACCAACATGTTTCAAACAGACCACCATAGTCCCTATGCCCAAGAACATGAAGGCAACCTGCCTAAATGACTACAGACCCGTGGCACTCACGTTCGTAGCCATGAAGTGCTTTGAAAGGCTGGTAATGGCTCACATCAACACCATTATCCCAGAAACCCTAGACCCACAATTTGCATACCGCCCAAACAGATCATGCAATCTCTATTGCACTCCACACTGCCCTTTCCCACCTGGACAAAAGGAACACCTATGTGAGAATGCTATTCATTGACTACAGCTCAGCGTTCAACACCATAGTACCCTCAAAGCTCATCACTAAGCTAAGAATCATGGGACTAAACACCTCCCTCTGCAACTGGATCTTGGACTTCCTGACGGGCCGCCCCCAGATGGTGAGGGTAGGTAGCAACACATCTGCCACGCTGATCCTCAACACTGGAGCCCCCCAAGGGTGTGTGCTCAGTTTCCTCCTGTACTTCCTGTTCACCCACGACTGCATGGCCAGGCACGACTCCAACACCATCATTAAGTTTGCAGACGACACAACAGTGGTAGGCTTGATTACCAACAACGACGAGACGGCCTACAGGGAGGAGGTGAGGGCCCTCGGAGTGTGGTGTCAGGAAAATAACCTCTCACTCAACGTCAACACAACTAAGGAGATGATCGTAGACTTCAGGAAACAGCAGAGGGAGCACCCCCCTATCCACATTGACGGGACAGTAGTGGAGAAGGTGGAAAGTTTTAAGTTCCTCGGCGTGATCATCACGGACAAACTGAAATGGTCCACCCACACAGACAGCGTGGTGAAGAAATTCATCTTGTCACCAAAAACACTCACAAACTACAGATGCACAATCGAGAGCATCCTGTCAGGCTGTATCACCGCCTGGTATGGCAACTGCTCCACCCACAACAGTAAGGCTCTCCAGAGGGTAGTGAGGACTGCACAACGCATCACCAGGGGTAAACTACCTGCCCTTCAGGACACCTACACCGCCCGATGTCACAGGAAGGCCAAAAAGATCATGAAGGACAACAACCACCCGAGCCACTGCCTGTTCACCCCGCTATCACCCAGAAGGCGAGGTCAGTACAGGTGCATCAAAGCTGGGACAGAGACTGAAAACAGCTTCTATCTCAAGGCCATCAGACTGTTAAACAGCCATCACTGAGTGGCTGCTGCCAACATACTGACTCAAATCTCTAGCCACTTTAAAATTGGATGTAATAAATGTATCACTAGCCACTTTAAACAATGCCACTTTATATAATGTTTACATACCTTACATCATATGTATATACAGTAATCTATACCATCTACTGCATCTTGCCTATGCCGTTCGGCCATCGCTCATCCATATATTTATATGTACATACTCGTATTCATTCCTTTACACTTGTGTGTATAAGGTAGTTGTTGTGAATTTGTTAGATTACTTGTTAGATACTACTGCATGGTCGGAACTAGAAGCACAAGCATTTCGCTACACTCGCATTAACATCTGCTAACCATGTGTATGTGACAAATACATTTTGATTTTATGCAGTCACTTTACCCCTACAGACACGTACATATTACCTCAATTACCTTGACTAACCTGTACCCCTGCACCAGTGGAGGCTGGTGACTTGAAAATTTGAGGAGGATGGGAGACCCACAGTATAGCTGCACCGGCAGGTAGCCTAGTGGTTAGAGCGCTGGGCTTGTAACCTTGGAAAGGTTGCAAGATCGAATCCCCGAGCTGACAAGATAAAAATCTGTTGTTCTGCCCCTGAATAAGGCAGTTAACCCACTTTTCCTAGGCCGTCATTGAAATAAGAATTTGTTCTTAACTGACTTGCCTAGTTAAATAAAGGTCAAAATAATAAAAAATAGGTGCTGAACGCACAGAGATGTCAAAGTGTGTTTCAAAAATCATCAAAAGAGTAATTATTTTAACCTAAAGCATTTAATTAAGACATGTATAGTACCATATTATGGGGAATGGGAATGAGAGGGCTAGGTACACAGTGTTGGGAGGGAATCACAGCAGTGATTGAATGAGTGTATGAGGCATGAGTTGAGGTGTTCAGAGGCTTGACTTCAGTGCAGGATTTGCCTGGGAAGACAAAAAACAATAACACAACACACTACAAAGTTAGACCAAAGAGCAAAGAATGAGTTAGTCAAGCAAAGAGTAAAATCATTGATGTGTAATAATGTAATTGTGTATGTGATTGACTCTACATAGAGTAATGAGAGAAAACTGATAGGGGTACTCACAGTGCTTGGAGAGGAAACATTCAATGTGCCAGTGGATGAGCGGGCACATGGACAGCGAACATAGGCTGTATGCATCTGCTCATTTTAGTAGCCTTCAGTTGATCAGACTGAAAAATTGTCTCGTTTTCATCCCATACAGCATGTCAGATCTCTAATGTTTAGGTGTAGCCTAGGCTGCTGCAACATTTATAGCATGGGTGTCGGCGTAATTTACCAGCTCGTAGTGTCCTCTGAAAGCAAATTATTGCATGTCAGTTGTGGCTGCTTTGTATGATGTGTTGTTGTCTCTACCTTCTTGAACTTTGTGCTGTTGACTTTGCCCAATAATGTTTGTACCATGTTTTTGTGATGCTACCATGTTGTGATGCTACCATGCTGTGTTGTCATGTGTTGCTGCCTTATGTTATCGTCTTAGGTCTCTCCTTATGTAGTGTTGTTTTTTGTCCTATATATATATATATATCTATATATATCCCAGAAGCTTGAATCTGATGTGGGCATTTATATGCTTCCCGCTGAACGATTGATGTTCTTCGGATCACTGTACCCACCTTTCGATCAAGGGTTAAACTTTCCACAAAGCAGGCAAGGCAAGCGATACAGGCGGCTTGATGAAAGGCTCCTATACTTCTGATACCAGTTGGTATTGAACGCCCTCAACTTTTCATCCTTCATGAAACTGATCTCAGGCAGAGGTCCACCCTCACTTTTAATTCGCACCGTGTACCCCAGAGAACGAAAAGGGTTCTTCAACAAAAAGTCCACAACATTTTCGGCAGCGTTGGCCATTCTACCATTCTGGCGGAAAAAACTGCACACTCACACTGGTAGATAGGCAAATGTAAATAAATTGCACTAACGGGACACAAAAATAAAGTTCTAAAACCATGAAAACGTTTTATAATATACTTCATCCGTCTCCTGTAAATTGAAAAAACGAATTTGATTTGAATAATATAAAAAAATGCTCAACTATCACTTTTCGCTCTTAATCTCTATCCAACAATGTCACCAAATTTCTAAACACATATAACCCCCATAATGCTCTGTGGGACAATCCCAATACAACTCACTAGGTTCGTTCTCTGATCCTAATTCTATGATTGGATGGCCAACATTTCAGTTCATACTGCAAAAGTTTTGATTGGTTGGAGGACGTCCTCCGGAAGTGGTCATAATTACCATGTATGTCTATGGAAGGGGGAGGCCTACGAGCCTCCTAGGTTTTGTATTTAAGTCATTGTAGCCAGAGGACAGAAGCTAGCTACCCCAGACATTGTGCAATGACAGCAGCAAGACAGCAGTTATATCCAGCGCTGACAGATGGCCGCCTCGCTTCGCGTTCTCAGGAAACTACGCAGTATTTTATTTCTTATATTGTTACCCCAGGAAATCTTAAGTTTTATTACATACAGCCGGGAGGAACTATTGGATATAAGAGCAACGTCAACTTACCAACATTACGACAAGGAATACAACTTTCCCGAAGCGGATCCTCTGTTTGGACCACCACCCAGGACAATAGATCGGATCCCAGCCATCACTGAGTGGCTGCTGCCAACATACTGACTCAAATCTCTAGCCACTTTAAAATTGGATGTAATAAATGTATCACTAGCCACTTTAAACAATGCCACTTTATACAGTGGGGAAAAAAAAAGTATTTAGTCAGCCACCAATTGTGCAAGTTCTCTCACTTAAAAAGATGCGAGAGGCCTGTAATTTTCATCATAGGTACACTTCAACTATGACAGACAAAATGAGGGGAAAAAAAATCCAGAAAATCACATTGTAGGATTTTTAATGAATTTATTTGCAAATTATGGTGGAAAATAAGTATTTGGTCACATACAAACAAGCAAGATTTCTGGCTCTCACAGACCTGTAACTTCTTCTTTAAGAGGCTCCTCTGTCCTCCACTCGTTACCTGTATTAATGGCACCTGTTTGAACTTGTTATCAGTATAAAAGACACCTGTCCACAACCTCAAACAGTCACACTCCAAACTCCACTATGGCCAAGACCAAAGAGCTGTCAAAGGACACCAGAAACAAAATTGTAGACCTGCACCAGGTTGGGAAGACTGAATCTGCAATAGGTAAGCAGCTTGGTTTGAAGAAATCAACTGTGGGAGCAATTATTAGGAAATGGAAGACATACAAGACCACTGATAATCTTCCTCGATCTGGGGCTCCACGCAAGATCTCATCCCGTGGGGTCAAAATGATCACAAGAACGGTGAGCAAAAATCCCAGAACCACACGGGGACCTAGTGAATGACCTGCAGAGAGCTGGGACCAAAGTAACAAAGCCTACCATCAGTAACACACTACGCCGCCAGGGACTCAAATCCTGCAGTGCCAGACGTGTCCCCCTGCTTAAGCCAGTACATGTTCAGGCCCGTCTGAAGTTTGCTAGAGAGCATTTGGATGATCCAGATGAGGATTGGGAGAATGTCAGATGAAACCAAAATAGAACTTTTTGGTAAAAACTCAACTCGTCGTGTTTGGAGGACAAAGAATGCTGAGTTGCATCCAAAGAACACCATACCTACTGTGAAGCATGGGGGTGGAAACATCATGCTTTGGGGCTGTTTTTCTGCAAAGGGACCAGGACGACTGATCCGTGTAAAGGAAAGAATGAATGGGGCCATGTATCGTGAGATTTTGAGTGAAAACCTCCTTCCATCAGCAAGGGCATTGAAGATGAAACGTGGCTGGGTCTTTCAGCATGACAATGATCCCAAACACACCGCCCGGGCAACGAAGGAGTGGCTTCGTAAGAAGCATTTCAAGGTCCTGGAGTGGCCTAGCCAGTCTCCAGATCTCAACCCCATAGAAAATCTTTGAAAGTCCGTGTTGCCCAGCGACAGCCCCAAAACATCACTGCTCTAGAGGAGATCTGCATGGAGGAATGGGCCAAAATACCAGCAACAGTGTGTGAAAACCTTGTGAAGACTTACAGAAAACGTTTGACCTCTGTCATTGCCAACAAAGGGTATATAACAAAGTATTGAGATAAACTTTTGTTATTGACCAAATACTTATTTTCCACCATAATTTGCAAATAAATTCATAAAAAATCCTACAATGTGATTTTCTGGATTTTTTTTCCTCATTTTGTCTGTCATAGTTGAAGTGTACCTATGATAAATTACAGGCCTCTCTCATCTTTTTAAGTGACAGAACTTGCACAATTGGTGGCTGACTAAATACTTTTTTTCCCCACTGTATAATGTTTACATACCTTACATCATATGTATATACTGTACTCTATACCATCTACTGCATCTTGCCTATGCCGTTCGGCCATCGCTCATCCATATATTTATATGTACATACTCGTATTCATTCCTTTACACTTGTGTGTATAAGGTAGTTGTTGTGAAATTGTTAGATTACTTGTTAGATATTACTGCATGGTCGGAACTAGAAGCACAAGCATGTCGCTACACTCGCATTAACATCTGCTAACCATGTGTATGTGACAAATTAAATTTACGTTACTGTAGACCTTCATTGCAAAACAGTGTATTTTAATCAATTATTTGGTGATATGAATATATTTAATACAGTTATCTAAAATGGATAACTTATAATGTTTCACTATTTTTATGACATTTCACTGAGGAGGATGGTCCTCCCCTTCCTCCTCTGAGGAGCCTCCACATACCGGTACCCCTGTATATAGCCTCGTTATTGTTATTTTGTGTTACTTTCTTTTTACTTTAGTTTGTTTAGTAAATATTTTCTTAACTCTTGTTTTTCCTAAAACTGCATTATTAGTTAAGGGCTTGTAAGTAAGCATTTCACTGTAATGTCTACACCTGTTGTATTTAGCACATGTGACAAATAACATTTGATTTGACTTGATTATCAGTTTTTTATCAAACATTATTTCCTTCTGTGTGTGATTTCACAATAACTCATTGTTATACCGCCCAAGCCTAATGGAGACGATGCATGTAGGTCTGTATCTATCAATATAGGGTTGGTTAGTTGAAAAATTGAATTGACATCAGTACTTAGCCCACTAGTTCTCTATGTCTGCTTACACAGGCAGCCCTATTATACCACTTGCCAATAATTGGTATTTTGACCAATTGCATCAAAATCTTCTGCCAATAATTGGTCAGATCAGATCTTTTGTCAACAATTGGTCTAGACCAGTGGTTCTCAAACCTTGTCCTGGGGTCCCAAAGAGCTGCCTTTTTTTGATGCCTTAGCACTACACAGCTGATTCAAATCATCAAAGCTTGATGATGGGTTGATGACTTGAATAGGTTGTGTAGTGCTAAGGAAAAAAACAAAAATGTGCACCACTTTGGGTCCACAGGACCAGGATAGAGAACCACTGGTCTAGACTAATAGGTTCCTTCTTGTAAATACACAATGTGACAGGGTGAATGAGGAACTGAATTTCTGCATTCATACGTACATACAGTATTATTCCATTGCGTGGTAACTCACCTCTACCGGCTAATCCACGCCCTACCTCCTTCCACAGGAGCATGTAGATAAGGAGTAAAAAACATATTACAGAATTTAGAAAGCATAATCCTGCAGAGACAGTGTATCGGCTAAAGGATAGGCTTACTAAGTACAGGACCAAGTAAGTCTTGTATTTGTATTTAAGAAAACTCTGCATTTAGATTTAAAACATTTGGTTGATGGCTTCTTAAAATATGACCAAAATGTATTTCTCTACTATCAGAAAAGATAAATAATAACAATGAGTGTTTTTAAAGTTATGTAAAACAGTTTTTATTTCTGATAATTTTTCTATTTTCTCCACCATTTACCATGTAGGAATGGAGAGAGGTCTTCTCTTTGTGGTCTCTATGGTGATGGTGTGCCTGGCACCAGGTGTTCGTGGAAACGGACATCTCTCGTTTTCCAATAATACGGAGGTAAGGTTCTCAATCTACTCTTTCCAGCAACACCTTCATGGACCAGGGGCCGGATTCACAAAACATTACTTACGAAAAAAATTAAGAAGCTGTATAAGACAAAAAATAAAAAAGTTCATAAATGCAATTCCTCAAAATGTTCTTAGGAACTTCGTAAATACATTCTTATGTGGCATTGACATTAGTGGCGTGCTTTTAACTAATAAATACGCCTATGTGACAGGGATGATAGGATTTGGCCCACTATAATAAATTGTTAACATTTTATTACATTTACTTTTTTGCTTTATGTCTCGAGAATAAACATGTTTTAGTTGGCTCGCGGACCCTTTTTACACGCACACAAAAAACGTTATTTTTCACACATTATAGCCAGACTAACGTTAGCTACTGTACATCAAAATAAAAAAAATGGATAACCAAGGAAAGCGCAATAAAAACTTCAGCAAACAAGAGCTTGAAGTGATGGTGGAGGAACTAGCAGTCAGGAAAAGTTTCTGTTGGGGAGACTTGATAACTGCGGGGTCACTGCAGACACCAAAAAGAGCTGATGGGCGAGCGTGGCGGAGTCTGTCTCCGCCGTCGGGGGAATGGCAAAGGAAGATGACGCCATAAAAAAATAAGTGGTCTGACATCAAGTCGGCTGCTAAGAAGAAGGGGGCTGAGAGACCATTAATGTGGACCAGCTGGAGGAGAAGGTGTCGTCTTTGATAGGAGAGATGGTGGTAAAGGAACTGCGCAACCGGTAAGTTAGGTAGCTACCTTCGCTAGCCAACGCGTCCCGACATTATAGCCAACAACAAAGCAAACAACGTTAACGTTAGCTTGAATAAGTTCTTCTTTGCAAATTGACGAGATAACGCTAGCTATTTAACACTTATAGAATATTTTAATATATTATAAATTACTAGCTAGCTAGATAATGCACGTTTGTTTTCTTGCTGTATTTAAATATCCGGTTGCCAACTGTGTCTGTTGCAAGAAAACGTTAACAAAATTATCCATTCGTTTAAAGACAAGGGTTTAGCTGTGCTAAAGTTAAGTACAGTTCCAAGACGAAATCCTAAAGCATTATTTTCAAGAATCCCATTTCTTAACTTTTTTCTTAGGAAGAAACTTAGGGAAAACCTTAAGAACATTTCCAATAACTTTGAGGAATAGCAACTTTGCTTAACTTTCTTCTTACGTCTAGAGTTAAGGGAAAAAAGGCAGTTAAGAAATTTCTTCTTAAGGTTTTGTGAATCCGGCCCCAGATCCTAACTTAAAGTCATAGTTCACTCCCAAATCAAAGTTTGTCAGATGATTTTAGAAGTGAAAGTGGTATGATGTCTGAGTCAACTGACAAATTTAGATTTTGAAATTAACTTAAGATGTGTGTGCATACCTTGAACTAGATTTGCTGTGTGTGGTTTGACAGGTGAATATCACACGGACAGGCTGTGGATTGACTAAGCTGTGTGTAGAGACCCCAGAACAATGTGATCCTACAGGAAAAACAAGCTGCCTCTTTGCTTCCATAGTCACCACCGCCCCCTCTCCTCCTAATGGAGTAGACCTGTTAGTTGAGCTCCTTGGGGACTCCAGTGGATACATTGCACTAGGACTGACTGCCAACGAGACCGAGGTAACACATGCACACACACACACACAACCGGAAAAACAACGTGAAATCAGAACCACATAATTTCATCACTTTTTGGACTTCTTCCCAAAGACAAGACATTAAGGGACCTTTCGTTGGACATTAAATTGCTGTTGTAGTAGAGGTAATCATGATTGTAACCCATGCTCTCCCTCTCTATGTATAGGGCACGTCTATGGTTTTTATCTGTGCCCAGAACAGAAATGGCAGTTTCTTCTTCCGCTCGGCCCAGTGCAACAACCTCAACAACACAATTTCTCTGACACAAAGGGTGAAGAGGCTTTCATCAAATCAATTTACACTTGAGGTTGGTTATTGACTGTAGGCAAGTGTAACACTTTTTCTTGTGTTCCCAGATTGTGAAAAACATCACTGGCTCAGTCAATGGGACTGTCATCCAGTGTAAATTCAGCGTGCCAGCGGTTAATGCAACAACCAGGACTAGTCACGTCACCACCTTCCTCGCTGTGGGAAATGTCACAAACGGTAAGTGTGTTGACCTGACATTGGAACCAGGCACAGGCACAAGCCTCTCTCTCTCCCACTGTAATCATTTTATCTTCTAAACATCTGCCTTCTGCTTCATCCCTACTTATTCAGGTATGGGTATTGGTGACATCAACATACGCTTGACCAATAAGCCGTTGAACCTGGCTGACCCTACCAGCAATTGCAACAACGGCAGGCAGCAGCGCACTCACATCCCAAGGTAAGCTAGTCAGGCTTGAGCTAGAAGTTGCCCTTAATCAACCATAGATCTGCTGGGGTCATGTCTATTATAGTGTTTCCCAGTGTTCTGTCGGGTCCATAACAGCCAGTCAATCCACCCTCCCATTTCAGCTGTGATTGTCCTGCTCAGTGTGCTGATGTATCGTCTTTCCTGAAGAGAACCTGAAGGTTAGCCAGCTTCAACACCAATGGAAAGAACCCTTTAACACTAAATATTTGAAGGAAAATTGACTCAGTATCTGAGATGAATTACTGTTATGTGCAATGAAATGCTACTGTTAGCACAACTGCTAATGTGGGATCTTGGTAATTTAAATGTGTGTGAAAGGGAACAATTAAAGTACACATGCTACAGTAAAATGAATTAATTGATAATGTATAACTAACCTCTAATACTCAAACACTATACTCTGTGCCAATTTTGTATTTGTGGATCCTTGAATAAATATGGTTATGCCCTCCTTCCTCTGGTTAATTTCATACAATAGCCAAACATGCCATGACAATTTATCACTGCATTTACTTGAATTTAAAGTATAGCTTACATCTGGAAGGATTGCATTCTTTCAACATGACATTTCTCACCACCAGTTACATGAAGCCTAGAAACAAGCAGTTTGTCTCCAATAGATGCATTCAATGTGGTGTACTAAACATGAAGCTGTTCAAAGTCCATTATTGGATTTCGAGGAGAGGACCATGGTTTGATAAGCCATTGTTTCCATGACAGTTGTGTACCTACCTGAACACCATTTGGTTGGGTCTTCGCTGTCATCTACCATCCAAAGTTCTCTCTGTTGGGTAACATCTCCAGATAGTGGTGGTGATCCACAGACGTAATGCTTTCATCAACCAATCCTGATAAATAAGGCTTGCATCTGAGAACCTGCTTCAATTCAATAAAAAGCATTCATCAGAGTATTTAATTGCAATTTATTATTACAGTACAACATGGTATAAAAAATAATGACATGAATATAAGGAACATACATACTCAGGTGGGCCTATTTCTAAAAATCAAGTTTCTTCAAACTTTAGCCCAATCTCTTGATTACCAATCCTAGTAATGCCAATGTGGTGGTTCAACTTGTGGCTCAGGTCAGAGAATAAACTGCCATTTCTGTTCTCTGCTGGTCAAAAGAGGAACAGCAGCACAGCAAATCACGTAATACTGCTCGCTACCTACCGCTAGTTCCAACGTAACTGGCTGCAGGACAATGCTAGATGTATAACACAATGATAGGAGGGGGCTGAAATGTTGGCAAACTAAATTGCGTCAAGAAAAAAATATACCTGTGGGACAATGGAAGGGTGGTAGTGGGGGCAGGTGAGTGAGTGTGTGTGATGACATTTCATAGTGTGGGTATTAAAATAGTCGGAGGTCCCACTGGAAGTTGTGTGGATGTGTTTGTCTGTACAAGTGTGCAACAGTCTGTCTATGAGTCCTCATCTCCGTTGACACTGTCACCATCGTCTCCATCCACATGCTCTCCTTCCTCCTCTTCATCATCATCATCATCCTCCTCCCTTTCTTGACTCTTTACCTGAGAGACCAACGATTAGGTGGTGAGTACAAACAATCCAATAAGCATAAATACACTGCCATTCATCTTTTGCAGCATCATGACATGTCTCCTCTTCCCCCTCCATCTCACCTCCTCTTCTAGCAGGTCCCCCTCCTCCTCAGAGTCGTTGAGCTCCTGGTTCTCCCTCTCCCTCTCCCTCTTGATGCTCTCCTCCTTCTTGTTGCTGGAGTGCTGCAGTGAGGAGACCACTCCAGGTTCAGGCTTGGCACCTTTCCCCTCTGCCCAGAGAGCACCAGAGAAACGGGTCAAACCAGACAGATACAAAGGCGTCAAAGAAAGTTGAAATCCATCATCTGTGTATACAAGTCTGCTGAATACGGAGATTGCGGGTATACATAAACAGTACAAACCAGCTCATGAATGTGTTTGTTAAACTTTGAACAACACATGGTTCAGGTGACCCGCCTGCACCCTACCTGACTTCTTGCCGTGGTCCTTCTCCATGCGGCCTAGGCTCTCCAGCAGGTAGTCTACTTTGTGTTTAATCAGCGTCAGCTCCTTCTTGATGGTCTGCAGGTCATCCGTTTTCACTGAGAGAGAGGAAGCGGGAGGAGATAAAGGTTTTAGAGAGCTTTTTTGACCACACTGCCTAATGTCACTGTGTGACAAGTGTCATTAGCCACATGATTCATCTTAAGCATTGACAGAATTTACTGCACCAGGGTGCTATAACTTTGCAAGTGTATTACGAGTAGTATGTCAGTTGAGTGGTTAGAGCAGAGGGCTGGGTACTAACTTGTTCTTGAGGATGCCCTCTGGCTGCTCTTGGAGGAGAAACTGGCCTTGGTGCGGCGGCTGCCCCCTCCAGTCATGCTGACCCGTGGGCGCTTGGACGGGATCACTGCTCGGGACAGGGGTGGAGGAGGAGGAGGGGGCACGCGGGACGGGTACGAGTACACTCTGAGAATAGAGTAATGAATGAACCAACTTTATTTCCTTTATTCTAATTCCTCTTGCATATTAAGTTCATTTAACTAGAGCTAAAAGAACAGGATGTGGGAACAGACAAAGCACTGGACTCACCGGTCATAGTAATCTCTCTGGAAGTCGTAGTCCAGATCAAACGTGGGACTGCTGTGGGGAGAAGAAAATGATTTGTCAAAAAGAGATACATGTATGCAGTGGAGAAGAGTAAGATTGGGAGAGGCAGAGGAGGAAAGACACCATGTTCACATTTTAATATTAGGTATTTAAAAACTTGGTTCTTTACATTGAATCAGACCTGTACATGTCTCCCGCAGAGCGCTTTGTGGTCTTTGACCTGTGGGGTTTGGGTTCTCCGGCCAAGTTAATGTCTGAGGAAAAGAGGACAGAGTCAGTCTTGGTTGGCACTTGGAAATAAAATCTTTATCCATATTCAGTCGTCACAAAGAGCCACCTTTAAAAACTGTTACCTTCCAAGCAGGCCAGATACTGTACCCTAAAATGTCAGTTTTGTTTATTACCCAAAGAACCCTGAGGCCAATTTGAGGCATTGCTCACCAGCCCCAGAAGCTGGCTTTAGTTCTTACCCAGCACCTGTCCCACGATCATGCGACCGTCCTCGCCCCCTACAGCGGCCCGAGCGCACCTCTCGTTGACGAACTGGACGAAGGCAAAGCCCTTGTGCACAGAACAGCCCACGATCTTGCCATACTTGCTGAAGATGGCCTCCACGTCAGTTTTGGTGACCAGTAGCGTGTTGAGGTTCCCGATGAAGACCCGGGAGTTGAGCGAGCGAGGGTCCGTCTTGTTGGTCACGTTGCTGGCCATCAGGGCGCTGGTGGTGGGGGACCGACTGGTGGAGGGTGGAGAGACAGATGAAACCACATTATCAACTGTGTCACTGCAAGATAACAGTACTCAACCATCTTTTTATATAAATAACCGAGTGGCAGGGAAAGTTCCTAATGAACACTGTAGTTGACCTTGTTCAGATCCTATATCAACACCAAGATATAGAAAATAGTTTTGAAGCATCTCATGCTCCAGCCCTGTCACCTGCCCAAATTTTCTTAAGTCTTCAGATGTCCATGTGTTGGTAGTATAATAATTATCCTTAATATCAGTAGTACATATTTGTATCTAGTCTGGTGCAAATCCAGAAGGTCCTACTGTAAAAAAGACCCTGAATAAGCACCAGTTATCAAAGACAACACCCATTACAATATATAAAAACACCATAACGTCATACTTATGGCAGTACCTGAGCTGCACATCACATTTCAATTGAGAGACAAACCAAAACTCACTCAAAATTACAATTTATAGTTTCACAAATAAATGGATGCACACGCGTGTCCACTGACTGTTCAGACAACAGGATATTAGAATGGTGTGGAGGGGGCAATATGCATGTTGTAATCCACCTGTGGCAGGTTTTGTTTTATATTGCCTGAATTGCAAATCTGGGCAGGGGTCATAGTTAACAAGCATCTGAGAGTAGGAAATAGATGTCACGCAACAGGACCAGGCTACTATTTAGGGCTCTAAGCCTACAGGCAGGGAAAGGCACATGTGTACAAATGAGGAATATGGTGCTTATAATATTAGTGGCACGTGGTAATTTGAGGAAGGATAAGCACAGAAAGTTGGGCACAATTGGACATTGGAGTGAGAATCTCAATGGCACCACATACAACCAGTGTCAAAAAAGTAAGCGTTAATAACAACCGATGGGGGTTAAATAACCATCACTCACTCCATAGCGTCTGTGTGCACGGCGGTCGTCTGTCAGTTCTTAGACACTGAGGGCAAGGCCAGTGTGTGCGGGCAGGTGTCTTGGGTGCTCTCAGCAAAAACTACAACTCCAGCAGCACCCTCAGAATGCAGAACTTCACCCCACGACTTATACTGAGGCGGGCGACAGAGAACACACCTCAGTGACATTGTACAGGGTTATTAGTCTTACCTGGTTGGGTTTTGTACATAATTCAGTTATGTGTCAAATACAAAGGAAAAACAGGGTCATTGGCATCCTATAGAGGACAATTGATGTGTAAGACCAGGAGCAGCCTAGCCAATCAGAGATGCAATATGCTTCCAAGTACTTGTAGTGGTACATTATGCAAATGTATCAATATGTTGATGTTGATTTTTTTTGTTTTATTACGGTTCAGGCATCCATTACAGGTCTACAGGGATAAGTCGTAGTAGGTAATGTGGTAATCGCTGACAAGTATTTTCAGATGTACTATAAGAGTAGTCATTTGTGATGCCCACAGGGAAATAACATTGGGATGTTGTTTTGCATGAACACATAGTTGCTAAAAGGTAGGCCTATGCCTACTTTGAGGACTTCACAAGCAGTGTATGCTCTGCACATGGTCCACCAGAACACTCAAGCTGCTTATGGGCCTACAGCAGCACTGCATGGGGTGGTGTGTGTGGGAGGCTGGAGCTGTGCACTGCAGAGTTGAATGTCCAGACTCCCTTATTTCATAGAACTCAAGTGTACAAATATAACATTTGTCAGAGCAGATATGATACAAGTGAAAATAAAAGACTGTACTAGGCATGCTCCACAGATGAGACCAGACCAAACTAAAACGTATTATTAGCAGCCTAATGATGAGCGACATCTAACAACCTAATCAATCAGTGCTGGGGTCTCTGACACGGAGGGGCCTGAGGCACAGCACCACAACTCTGAACATTCATGATTCACCACCTGACTTCCAAAGTAAATGCTAGTAGGTATAATCAATTTTGAATGGCACTTACTGACATCTTCAACACTATTGTTTCGTTTAAGATGCACCTTGATTAAATCGGGTTAATTTAAGACTACAACATTTTACCAGCCCACACCTTGCCAAGGCGGCCTAAAAACCTCAATCTGCACCATCTAGCTAAATAGTAGTCGAAGACTATAGTATTATATTAGATAAACCTAGCTAGTTTTATCTTGCTTTTGGGTCTAGCAAAGAGACTGAGCAAGGACAAAGAACATAACTGCATCATTCATAAAGTAACTTTTAATTAGTGTAACAAAAATAGCAAATGTCCTTGTGTCGTTGGTCACATTTATTCTACGGTTATGAACCTAAAATAACGTTATCAACCTATTCACTAATGTAACATTGTGAAAAACAATAGACAACCAGCATTTCTTGCAGAAAAAAACATTCCCGCAAAAAGCATTCATGTACCAGTCTGACTCCAAAACCAGCTAACGTTAATCACAAAAATAAAATAGAAACACCACAAGCCAAAATGTATGTTCAACACTGAAAAAAACGGTCGAAATTGAAATAAGTTGTACAAGGTTAGCACGCTAGAGATAAAATCCATAAGGTTAGCTAGTTAACTTTGCTGGTTGGCTAGCCTGTAAGCTAACATTGAACTGCAGCCGTTTTGTAGTTATCGTCCACAAAGAAAGCAGTCTCCGCAGATATTGTCTTAAAAAGCTCGGCTTATACAACTCAGCTTGCAAGACAACAAAAGCTGGCAAAAACTGTATCAAAAATTAATGGGATCCTGCTAACTAGGATGTTGTTGGGCCAACTTGCCATCTAGCTAGCTTTAACGAAATGGAACCATAATGAGCTAGCTGGCTGGCCGCTCGCTCAAAAATAAAAATACATAGCGTTAAAAATGAAAATTCCAAAGATACTGCAAAGTCAGAGGAAAAAAATAAAATGTAAAACAGCCTTGAATAGAAATACTCACCAGGAGCTTAAATATTTAAATGGCTTATATTTCAGCTAAATCAGTCGCTAGTACTACGGTCGTCTTCTTGCGGCTAAAATAAGCTGTTTTCAACCCTGCACGAAATGGCGCAGCACCCAACAAAGGGGAGGTATCCAAGACTACGACTTCTTCTTCTACTTCTTCTTCTTTGGTATAATGGCTTTCGCACATTTTGTTAATGCATGCCGCCACCTACTGTGCGGTAGTGTGTATTGAATCACCTTACATTTTGTGACTCAAAAATAAAAAGGAAAAACTTGCACCACCAACTAACCCTACACATATATGTCACTATTTAATAAATAAATCACTACCCCATTTTACTACTTTCCCCCAAACTGATTCTATACCAGGCTGACAGCCTGGGAGGAGGGGAGTCTTTGGTTCAACACACATTGTAACTCTTCTACAGTAGAACTTCCGATACGCCCAAGTACTTCTCTTCTCTGTGTGGTAGTCTGTGCCTTGACTCGTAGCCTTCGCCGTAATTGTCGAGATATTGTTGCAGGTGAGCTGGTCGGCGCGGACGGATTTTCATCTTGTGGAGAATCTTCTCTGTTAACTGGCATCCTTGGGCTGTAACAGTTACTAGATCCGTCTCGAAGGACAATGTAAAATATGGGTTGTTTATGAATTCGAAGGACCAATACAAAAGAAGGATAGAAAAAACGTAGGTGCTGGATTTTAGGCCGGTAGCAACCACCACAAGGTGTCTGTTCAGAACACGAGGAAGCAGTAGTTTCAGTTCAAGGATTTAATGAAGATCCACACACACACATACAACACCTCTCTCAATTCAATTCAATTTGCTTTATTGGCATGACGTAACAATGTATATATTGCCAAACGCTTACTTGGGATATTTACAATATGAAAATAATAACAATCAAAATTGTCAACAGGACAACAGTAACAACAATAACCAAGGGTCAAAATAACCACACATTGAACAATAACACTAAGCATACAGTAGAGGACATGTGCAGTAGAGGAAATGTGCACTTTCATGCACATTTTTTAATTGAGAAATACTTCACCAAACATCTTAGTTAAATGTATAATTGAGCGACTAACGGTATGGTGAGGGTAATTACTACCCGGTAGTGCCACGTGGGAGTTGGGTTGACTACACTGCAAAAACGTCAAAATTAATGACAGGTTTCTGGAGTTATCTTAGAATAATTCAGACTATCTTGAGGCTACGGTGTCTCAAAATGGACAAACCATAATATTGCCGCTTTTTTTTCTTGTTTTCCAAGGTCTTTTAAGGGAAAAGACAAGCACACTTGTTTGGTTCACCTAGCCGAAACCCCCCACCAAAGTAGGAGGCTGCTAACTAGCTAGGCTAGGGGATACCGGTAAACAGTGTCCTTCGACCGCCCCGCCTGCCGAGCACTTCTCTTCCGCAGTTCTTTTAATATTATGTTAAGGGAAGAAGCAAGCTAGTGTAGTCAACCCAACTCCCACGTGGCACTACCGGGTAGTAATTACCCTCACCATACCGTTAAAATAACTGCAAGAAAGCAGTGCTCGGCTGGCGGGACTTAGGACAGTCTGTGCCGGTGTCCTAGCTAGATAGCAGCCTCTGGCTGTGGGCCCCTTACGAAAAATTATTGCAGGCAGCAAATACTGTGTCCAAAATAACACCGTTTTTTTTACTGCTGTAATTTTGCAATGTAACTGCAGTTAAGAGTGTAGTATAACTGCAGTTATTCTGAAATTACTGCGTCCAAAATACCACAGTCGACTGCAGTTACTGCACTTTTACTGCAGTTTAAAAACTGCAATCTTTTTTTGTAAGTGACGCATAGTGGGCGCGGCATGTAGTATGCTGTCTGCAGATAAACCCTACTCAACTCATGGGCACCTGGATAGATCGGTTAGTTGACAATGTCACTAAAACGATGCGTATGCACAGAGTTTCTAAACCCAGAGGCGCAACCTTGCAAGACTTCCGGGAACACTTGCGAAACAGACAAAGCAGACCATGCTGGAGTTTGGAGTTTCAATTAGAGAAGTGAACAATTATTCCTTAAGCCAAAGTCACACAGAGAGACACACGGAGAGACACTCGTCGACGGCGTGAAATTTGCGTGCAAGAGTAGTAGTAGTAGTAGGTCTTTATGCTCTCTTGAGAACCTTGATGATCTCTAAATGGAGTCAGTCGGCAGTGACGAGCGCTCTGAAGTTCAGCCAGTCCGGTATGTAGTTGGCCTACCTGCGGCGACAAGTGTGGTAGAGTCTTCCAACGTTTGCCCTGAGATATTACCGCCACACTGGTAGTCATTAGTCATGACCGGAGTAAAATTCTACATGATTGTTGAGTAATCTCCTCTTATGCACTCTGGACATGTGTTAGTAATACCCAACTCTCTAATGATCATCAGGTTGCTAAGGATGTCCATTTCAACCCTGTTACACCCACCCCCACTGAATTTTGGCAGAACCTAAGCAGCAACCACCAAACTTGAGCACACATATAGATCAAATTACACAATATATAAGGTACATTTACAAGATTTGAAGTATCCCAAAAGGATGAAGTGGAATGAGAATTGGCCAAACTCTCAAACCAACTACTGGCTGTAGGATGCCTTTCTACACCCCACACAACCTACTGTGTACTACTGGACCCCACCAATAAAATACAATGCCCATGTAAAATAATAGAAACTGGGATCTTTATTGAATGATTATGTGTAAATTACCACTCTAGTTTTGCTTAATCTCTGAAGGCTTGGATCACTGACTTGCAAACTGCTTGAATCTTAAGCTTAGTATCACTTAGAATATCTTGTCTAGACATAGAGTGGATCAATCTGTTGACAGGTCTGATGATTCAATCAACATGGGTCCTGATTTGCATAACTGCACTGATTCTCAGTGTGTGTGTCGCTAGTGTGTCAGTGAACTGTGAGTCACTAGGCTGTTCAGACTGTCCAATGGCGATAGAAGAGCGTGTTTGCTTACTGGATATCTTCTGAGTCTTGAGAGACCACTGGTTCTGAGGTCACATCTGGAGATTCCTCATGCTCATCTCTTCTACTTCGTAGCTGTGTTATCCAATCTCGAGTTCTCCTTCAGAGTCCACAAGCTCCGGATCAGGTAAGGAGTCCTCTCTCTTTCAGAAATGGAATCCACTCTCCCTTCAGCAGGTATAGTGAGGGAAAAAAGTATTTGATCCCCTGCCGATTTTGTACGTTTGCCCACTGACAAAGAAATGATCAGTCTATAATTTTAATGGTAGGTTTATTTGAACAGTGAGAGACAGAATAACAACAAAAATATTTGGAATTGCATTTTAATGAGGGAAATAAGTTTTTGACCCCCTCTCAATCAGAAAGATTTCTGGCTCCCAGGTGTCTTTTATACAGGTAACGAGCTGAGATTAGGAGCACACTCTTAACCTTTTAGGGATAAACGGCGCGCTAGCGGGCCGCTCTTGACACTACACGGTGAAATGTAAAGCGCCAAATTCAAAATCCAAAAGTTTAATTATTAAACATTAATCAATATACAAGTGTTGCATAGTCATCAAAAGCTCTGATTCTGGGGGCGGAGCTAGCATGTTGGAGTGAACGGACGTTTGGAGAGAGGCTCCTGCAACTTTTTTGCGAAACAGTCTAAATTAACCTACTTTACAGCACTTTTTTACAACAAACGTCTGTTTCTAATACATTACTGTAACTTTATACGTGAACATGCCGAGTAATAGGCGACCAAAGGACAGCAAATCCTCACCGGAGGCCTCCTCCCCACCAAACAACGAGACAGACATGGCGGAAAGCACAGGCAACAACGTGACACTTTCTGAACTTACCCAGGCTCTGGGAGAACTACGTGTTGCTATAGCTGAGGATCTTAAGGCTACTTTTGCTGAACTGGATTCCAAAATCGAGAGCACCATTCGAGCGGTTGCTTCGCAGGGCCAGAGTATTGTGGACCTTGAGAAGGCTTATGAATTCAACGCTGGTAGGATCGACGAGTTAGAGAAGCTATGCACGTCCTTGCAGGATAGTGTACAGAGGCTCTCTGTGAAGGTGGTCGACCTAGAGGGCCGATCCAGACGTCATAACCTTCGCCTTGTTGGTCTGGCGGAGGGGGTGGAGGCTGGCTCGCCCCACCGACTTCTTCGCCAAACTACTGAGAGATGCAATGGGATCGGATGTTTTGGCGGATCCCCAGCTGGACCGTGCACATCGCGCTCTTGTCCCAGTGCCTGGCCCGGGCCAACGTCCTCGCCCAGTAATCATCTGTTGTCACAGTTTCAAGACCAAGGATCTTATCCTGCGCGAGGCTCGATTGAGGGGTAACCTGTTACATAAAGGACATCCCTTCCGTGTCTATGAGGATTATGCGCCCGATGTCGCAAAGCATCGCACCGGCTACAGAGAGGTCATGACCAAACTCTACAAACTCCACCTTCGCCCAGCCTTGCTCTTCCCGGCAAGACTCAGAATTACCCCTCCTTCCGGTGAGAAGATTTGGCTCTCCTCAATTTTGGATGCAGATAAGTTTATCCGGGAATATATGCCAATCCCCCGTGCGGGTTAGAGCGCCTTGTCGCTGTGTATTAGGACTCGACTCCATACTATGCCATAACGGCGCTAATCCTTTTCACACTGTCTCAGCAAGGGCTGCTGACTGAAGTGTTAATGTCGGTACCGAACATGTAAGACGCTGAGCCGACCAATGGAGGGCGGTCAGGGCTCTCATTTAACGTCAATTTCACTTTCATGC
This sequence comes from Brachymystax lenok tsinlingensis, assembly GCA_030435695.1. Taxonomy (NCBI): domain Eukaryota; kingdom Metazoa; phylum Chordata; class Actinopteri; order Salmoniformes; family Salmonidae; genus Brachymystax; species Brachymystax lenok. The sequence goes on from CM059788.1 coordinate 31,955,808, forward strand.
TGATGGTTTATGTTTAGACCGGCTCTGCTTAGCAATATATTATTGTGATACTATGTATCGCTTATCTCAGGGATTGACCCAGGATGACACTTAAGTGCGCAATATGTTTAAGTTGCAACTTATTCTGTTTTGGTTTATTAGATGCTAATGGAACACTTTATTTGCAGGAGCCTCCTCAGTTCATATGTTAGTAGAAGTTCTAGGATAGTAAGAGGTGAACGTATAGTTGGGAATTTATTTTGGTTTTACCTCTTGTTTGAGGTCGCGCTGTGCATTTTTGGCATCGGCCAGACAATGTGTTTATTTTTTAATTTTTTTTCTCTCCTATTTGTGCATGCCTGTTACAGGTGGGTTGAGGGGGAGGGTAAATGTTGGGGAAAGTTGGAGGACAGGGTGGAGAGTAAGGGTGCTTGCTGGGGGGGAGGGGTTGGTTGGATACTGCTCGGGTGTAGGTGCTACATATGCTGATCGTGAAGGTTGGGTGCGTTTTCTTACCTTTTTATTGAGTTACATGTTATGCAGGCCACCATAGGAACTACAAACGAGAGGAGGGCGGGGCTTACGTTTACTTCCTGGAATGTAAAGGGTTTAAACGAACCAATTAAGAGAGGCAAGGTCCTAGCCCACTTGAAAGCACTCTCGTCTGATATTGTATTTTTGCAAGAAACCCATCTAAAAAACAATTCCCACAGCAGACTTAAATGTAGGTGGGTGGGGCAAGTGTATCACTCTAACCTCTCTGCCAAAACGAGAGGCACAGCGATTCTGGTACGGAAAGGAATTCCCTTTCTACATAAAACCACTATTGCGGATAAAGAGGGTCGTTATATGATTGTAACAGGAGAGATCCACTCTACTTCTATAACTCTACTAAATATCTACGGGCCAAACATTGATAACCCCTCTTTTTTCAAAAGAGTCCTTGCCCTGATTCCAGATATCTCCCATACTAATTTGGTCATTGGAGGGGATCTTAACTGTGTCCTAGACCAATATTTGGATAGATCTTCTACCCGGCGTACTCCTACCTCCTATTCAAGCGAATTCTTGAATACCTACATAAAAAACCTCTAACTTATTTGATATTTGGAGGATCTCCAACCCTACGGGTAGGGAATACTCCTTTTACTCTCATGTTCACAATGTTTATACCCGAATTGACTACTTTTTGGTTGATGCAAAGTTACTCCCCTATACCTGTAATGTGAGGTATCATGATATTATAATCTCTGACCACAGTCCACTCACTTTCTCCCTGAGATTGGCAAAACAGAGAAAAATGTGTAGAATTGGAGGGACAAATTCACTTACTGGATAGGGAGAATGCCAGCCATCCATCTATGGAGAAACATAAAAAAATTACCTCTTTAAAATTTGAATACAATCAGATTCTTTCAGCTAAAATAGCTAAATATTTTCTCTATGCCAAGCAAAAATATTTTGAGTTTGGTGACAAACCACACAAATTACTCAACAGACAACTTCGAAAAAATGAGAGTGACCGAATGATTCACAAAGTTAAATCTGCATCTGGGGAATTACTCTCTTCCCCCAAATATAAAACATTCAGCAACATGCTCTCTCCCTACCTGCACAAAATGTTGGTTCAGGCCAATGAGGATGGAGCTCTCCCACCTACTTTGGATGAGGCGTTTATTACAGTTATACATAAGAAGGGTAAAGATCCGGAAGAGGTAGGGTCATATAGACCAATATCTCTCCTTAATACAGACCAAAAGATTTTATCAAAAACTCTGGCTAACAGGCTTAGCACTTTAATGGGCAAACTGGTCCATTCGGACCAGACCGGCTTTATCCCTAACAGAAACTCATTCTTCAATCTCAGGCGCCTCTTCAACATTATGTATTCTCAGAGGTTACCCAACGTGGACCTTGCCGTTATATCTCTTGACGCTGAAAAGGCCTTTGACCAAGTTGAGTGGTCCTATCTATTCAAGGTCCTGCAGAAATTTAATATTGGAGAGGGGTTCATAAATTGGATCCAGTTTTTATATAGAAACCCCTGTGCGAGAATACTCACTAACCAATCACTGTCACCCCGATTTAACCTTTATAGAGGGACAAGGCAGGGTTGTGCGCTGTCGCCTATGCTCTTTGCTTTAATTATTGAACCTCTCGCTCAGGCGATCAGATCTCATGCAGCAATACACGGCTATAATACTAAAGGTACTCTAAATAAGATTTCCCTATACAGATGACATTCTCCTCTATGTAACAGATCCCCAAACTAGTATTCCTGCTATTCTCGATGTGATTAATATGTTTGGTACCTTCTCGATACAGAATAAATTGGAACAAGAGCGAATTAATGCCCATAAGGTTGCAAAACACCTCTTGGTTAGAACGTCTTCCATTTAAGCTATCTTTAGAAAGATTTACCTACCTAGGAATTGTAGTTACCAAACAATACTCCTCACTATTTAAGGAGAATTTCCCCCCTCTGATGCAAAGACTCAAGGCAAACATACAATTCTGGAGAACTCTCCCAATTTCTCTGCTCGGAAGAATTAATGCCATTAAAATGGTCTTCCTCCCACAACTGCTCTACCTATTCCAAAATATCCCAGTATTTATACCTAAGTCCTTTCATAAACAACTGGACTCAATTATCAATCCATTCATCTGGGATTATAAAACACACAGGATAGGTAAAAAACACCTCTGTAAATCCAAGATGGAAGGAGGATTGTCTCTCCCAAATTTTATATTTTACTACTGGGCCGCTAACCTCCGCGCTGTTACGTTCCTGCTGGATGACGCACTTCCGTCGTCTAGCTGGCTTAATATGGAGCGTGAGGATTGTCACCCCTTCTCTATTGGCGCTGTGATTTTATCGCCTGTCAAACTGGAGATGTCACTTTACAGTAACAATCCTATTATACATAGCACAGTCCGAATCTGGAAGCAAATTAAAGTCCACTTTGACCTTAGACCAATATCATTCATGCTCCCTGTCGCCAGGAATCCCTCCTTTGCCCCCTCTAACCTTGATAACACCTTTGAGCGATGGGGAGAGCTAGGGATAAATACCATAGGGGATCTATACAGTGGGGCAAAAAAGTATTTAGTCAGCTACCAATTGTGCAAGTTCTCCAACTTAAAAAGATGAGATAGGCCTGTAATTTTCATCATAGGTACACTTCAACTATGACAGACGAAATGAGAAAAAGAAATCCAGAAAATCACATTGTAGGATTTTTAATTTATTTATTTATTTATTTATGGTGGAAAATAAGTATTTGGTCAATAACAAAAGTTTATCTCAATACTTTGTTATATACCCTTTGTTGGCAATGACAGAGGTCAAACGTTTTCTGTAAGTCTTCACAAGGTTTTCACACACTGTTGCTGGCAAATTATGGCTCAGCGAATTGGCAAACACTGTCCACTTAGAAAGAATAAGATATATTCTGAACAATAAATTAACAACATTTGATCAAATCTGGCAGCCTCTCCTCTCTTACTTGGACCAGTCGGCGCTGTGAAGTTGTATATTTTAACGCACTCTCAACTGTAATATTTTAATATACCTTAGGGCGGCGTGTGCTTGCCCCGGCACCCGAGCAGTTGTGGGGAATGGGGAGGATAATAGGGGGAATGGGGGATGATAGGGTGGATAATGGGGGGATGATAGGGGGTGATGGGGAGGAGGTGACATCTACCTTCTTTCTTTCCACCTGTCCTTGTTCTCTTTGTCTTATTTTGTATCAGTTACTGTGCACCTTGCTGTTTCTGTCTGCTCTTTTATGTTTAGATAAGAATTATACACGTGTCTTTTATACCTTTACACCAGTCTTGTGTGTGCTCAATAAAAAATATTTGAACGAAAGCTCTGATTCTTGGCAATATCACAGCGTTGTCAGATTTCAAAAAGGCTTTACGGTGAAAGCACAACATTTGATTGTTTGAGGATAGCACCTCTAATATTTATGCATTAGCATAAATTCATATCCAGCGCGGGTCACACAAAACCCATATAAGAGCTAAAATAAATCACTTACCTTTCGAAGAACTTCTGCTGAGGGCATCCCAAGTGTCCAACGAAGACATCCAATGGTTCTTTTGTTAGAAAAAGTCCTTTATTATATCCATAAATCTCCATTTGGTTGGCGCGTTATGTTCAGAAGATCCACCGTCGAGTCACCCGTTGTACAGTGAAGAGAGAGCATTCAAATATACCTATCAACTTTGCCCAAAAAAATCAAACATCCTTTATAATGCATCCTTAGGTATCCTTTTATGAATATTAGTGATAATACTTCACTCGGATGATATCATAAACGATTAAAAGGAAAATAAAGTGGGCCGCGCTCACAATCTCGTGCCCGGGAAACGTTGTTGACATCCGTGGTCCCTTGACTATTTCCTCTCCCTATCAGTTCTGCTCAGGGCTAAAGCCTCCAAACAATGTATAAAGACTGTTGACATCTAGAGGAAGCCATAGGTACTGCAACCTAGGAGCTATTATACATGGATTTCAATAGCAAGGAAATGTCACAACAACAACAAAAATTCTGGACAGAAATTCCTCGGGTTTTCGCCTGCTATATCAGTTCTGTTATACTCACAGACATTATTTTAACGGTTTTAGAGACTTCAGAGTGTTTCCTATCCTATAGTACTAATTATGTGCATATCCTAGTTTCTGGGCCTGAGTGGCACGCCAGACTCTCCAAAACCGACACCTCACCTCGGCTGCCGCTCCCTAAATAATTAAAGGGAGGGCTCCTAATCTCAGTTTGTTACCTGTATAAAAGACACCTGTCCACAGAAGCAATCAATCAATCAGATTCCAAACTCTCCACCATGGCCAAGACCAAAGAGAGACCATCACCAAGCAGCTTGGTGAGAAGGTGACAACAGTTGGTGCGATTATTCACAATTGGAAGAAACACAAAAGAACTGTCAATCTACCTCGGCCTGGGGCTCCATACAAGATCTCACCTCGTGGCGTTGCAATGATCATGAGAATGGTGAGGAATCAGCCGAGAACTACACGGGAGGATCTTGTCAATGATCTCAAGGCAGCTGGGACCATAGTTACCAAGAAAACAATTGGTAACACACTACGCCGTGAAGGACTGAAATCCTGCAGCGCCCGCAAGGTCCCCCTGCTCAAGAAAGCACATATACATGCCCGTCTGAAGTTTGCCAATGAACATCTGAATGATTCAGAGGACAACTGGGTGAAAGTGTTGTGGTCAGATGAGACCAAAATGGAGCTCTTTGGCATCAACCCAACTCACCGTGTTTGGAGGAGGAGGAATGCTGCCTATGACCCCAAGAACACCATGCCCACCGTCAAACATGGAGGTGGAAACATTATGCTTTGGGGGTGTTTTTCTTCTAAGGGGACAGGACAACTTCACCGCATCAAAGGGACGATGGACGGGCCATGTACCGTCAAATCTTGGGTGAGAACCTCCTTCCCTCAGCCAGGGCATTGAAAATGGGTTGTGGATGGGTATTCCAGCATGACAATGACCCAAAACACATGGCCAAGGCAACAAAGGAGTGGCTCAAGAAGAAGCACATTAAGGTCCTGGAGTGGCCTAGCCAGTCTCCAGACCTTAATCCCATAGAAAATCTGTGGAGGGAGTTGAAGGTTCGAGTTGCCAAACGTCAGCCTCAACCTTAATGACTTGGAGAAGATCTGCAAAGAGGAGTGGGACAAAATCCCTCCTGAGATGTGTGCTAACCTGGTGGCCAACTGCAAGAAACGTCTGACCTCTGTGATTGCCAACAAGGGTTTTGCCACCAAGTACTAAGTCATGTTTTGCAGAGGGGTCAAATACTTGTTTCCCTCATTAAAATGCAATTCCATTTATAAAAATTTTCACAAGCGTGTTTCTGGATTTTTTTGGTGTTATTCTGTCTCTCACTGTTCAAATAAACCTACCATTAAAATTATAGACTGATCATTTCTTTGTCAGTGGGCAAACGTACAAAATCAGCAGGGGGTCAAATACTTTTTTCCCTCACTGTAGGTATTCTCTCTCCCCCTCAGGCATGTACTCTCCTCTTTCCTCTCCATGATCTGGTTCTCCCTGCATGACACCTTGTACAGACACATCCTGCTCCATTCCAGATAACGAATCTTGACCGTGTCTCATATCTGATCCTGAATCCATCATCATATTGTGAGCACCGGAACTTGAAGTCAAGTCAATTGACATGGATGAGGTTGGGCCAGAAACAGCACTTTCATCGTCCACTGGGAGGAAGTTGACCAACATGATCAGGTTCCGATGGACAAATCTTTCCTGTCCAGTGGCTTCATTACATATTCTGTATGTGTGAGTGCCTAGATTCTTGTCCGCCACAGTATATATTGTCGATTCCCATTGGTCTGCCACTTTCCTCTTACCTCTTTCTTTCTTGTTTGCCAACAGTACTCGATTTCCGACTTCTATGGTAGGCCCGTTGACCTTCCTGTTGTAAATCTCAGTTTGTCGGTTCTGTTCTTTTGTTGCCGTGTTATCACCATTAGCATCCTTCAGATCCTTGGAGAGCGACACACATACTTGTCGTAACTGGTAAAAGCTGGATCATTCAGAGTGTTTCTGAAAAGCACATCTCCTGGCAGACGAGGGATCCTTCCATACATCAGGTAGAAGGGGGCGAACCCTGGCGTCTCATGAGTGGTACAATTATATATGAACGTCAATGTCTGCAAGTGTCTCGGACAGTCTTGCTTAGTGTTAGCTGCTAGAGCTCGGATCATGTTGCCAAGCGTCCGATTGAAACGTTCCACGCTGCTATTTCCCATTGGGTGAAACGGTGTCGTGTGCGACTTCCACAAACCAGATACTCTGAGTAACTCGCTGATCAACTGACTCTTGAAACTTGCTCCTTGGTCACTATGAATTCTCTCAGGAAATCCATAAACACAGAAGTATCGGTCCCACAGGATTCTTGCGCCCTGCTTGGTTGATTGGTCTCTGCAGGGAAACGCTTGAGCAAATATTTTAAAGTGATCTGTTAACAATAGTACGTCAATGGGCTTGTTGCTTGAATCTTCAGCAGACCAGAAATCAATACAAACCAGTTGTAGCGGCCTAGTCAAGGTATTACTTTCCAGTGGAGCCCTGCCCTCAGGCTCAACTGTCTTGCTGACAATGCAACGTTGGTAACCACGGACATAATCCCTAACATCTCTGTCAAGGTGCAGCCAGAGGAATCTCTGTCTAGCTAAACCGAGGCTTCTGAACTGACCCTGATGACCAGCGTGATCATGAACACTCTTCAGGACTTCTGCTTTGAGAGACTAAGGAACTACGTACTGAAACTGCTTTGTCTTTGATATCTGATCTCGTGAGACTCTGTACAGTATGTCATTACTGACAACAAGCTTCTCCAAGCTCTTAAAGTATCTAATGACTAACTGTTTCTCTTGCTCTTTCCCTTCTAGAAGGCCTGCGTTTTCTCTCCACATAGAATAACACACGAGAAAGGGTCCTGTCAATGAGTTGCTCATTACGGAGCTCCTTCACAGAGTAGGCAGGTAAGGTGTCTTGACCAGGAGGTATCAGTTGAGGTAAATGATGCACAATTTCCACAGCACATGCTCTAGCTCCTGTTTCCCAGTTGTCATGTGACTGGAGTATGGCTGACACCTCATCCGCTGCCAAGGACTGAGAACACATGTAAACAGAAGTGGAAGTTCTCTGGTAGCTTACACATTTGGGGATGCCTTTGAAATCACTTGACCACCTGAAGGCATCTTGGACTGAAGAGTTTGACACTGCCTGAACGTCACTAAGGAGTATTTCGTAGGGCTCACGAAGCAGTCTGTTGCCAACACCTTTGACAAAGGGCACTCGACTCAGAGCTTCAGCAACCATATTCTGAGGACCCGGAACGTACTTGATGTCAACATCATAACTGGCTAACTTGGCCAATCAGCGCTGCTCGTAACAGTCCAGCCTCAGCTTGGTTATAATGTGAGTAAGTGGATTGTTGTCAGCCCAAACAGTAAAGACAACCTTTCAACCAGTGACTGAACTTGTTGCAGATCGACCACTTCCTTGCAAGGAACTCTAAACAATGAGCTGGGTAGTTCTTCTGAAACTGAGACTTGCTAGCAAATGCAATGGGTCTGGCACAAGTTGCCCTGTCTTGCAACTGTAACAGGACAGCACCTATGTCATCCAGGGACGCATCTGTCGACAACATGAACGGACGGGAGAAGTCAGGATGTGCCAACACCACCGTATCTACTAGAGATGTCTTCAACTTTTCGAAGGCCTGCTCATGTTCGGGTATCCAGTCTGCAACGCTCAACTTTCGACGCTGTGAGAAGTGCTTTACTTTCTGACGACCCTTGGGTTTTATCTTTGATTCAGTCAACAACGAGAAGAAGAGAGGTCTGGCTATTGCGGAGAAACCTGGCACAAAGTGTTGATAGTAGTTTACCATGCCAAGGAACGAACTCATCTTAAATATGCTGTCGACTTTACTAGGATAGGAACTTGACAAACTTCCTGAGAAAGAAGCACTTCTCTGGGGCCAACTTCATGTTGTGATCACGAAGCCTGCTGAAGACCATCTCCAAACGTTCAAAGGCTTTCTTCTCATCTGGGCCAAAGACCAACAGATCATCCAAGTGACACAGCAAACTCATGAAGTTCTGATCTCCGAAGATACTGGTCATCATGCGCATGAAGCTTCAAGGGCTGTTATAGAGACCCTGAGGTAGACGGTTGTATTCAAAGAGTCCCCTAGGTGTTGTGAAGGCGGAATACTTCCTATCATCTTCGTGCAGTGGCATGTTATAGAACCCAGAGGTGAGATCCATTGTACTAAAGAGAGCATTGCCGCTGAGCGCAGCCAAGTAGTCCACCTGGTGCGGGAGAGGATGTGCATCCTTCAGGGTCCTCTTGTTCAACCAGCGGAAGACTGTACAGATACAAAGGTCTACATCTTTCTCCCAAACTAGCACCAGGGGAGATGCATACTCACTTGTCGATTTCCAGATGAGATCTTTTTCCTCCATCTCGCTCAAGACCTGGCGCAACTTCTAGTATTGACTTGGAGGCACTCTTCGAAATGGAAATTGTGATCTGTGAACAAACCCTTTAGCTTCTCCACAATCAAGATGGTGACATAAGAAGATATCCTCATAGCGCACTACTAGGTCAGCCAGCTGACTCTTGCACTTCTCCGACACATCCCAGGAGCTGAGGTCCAAAGCACGCAACTCCAGCATTCTCAGCTTCTCTTCCATGGAATGTGTGTCTCTCATGTGGCCCGTCACATCGGCCTCAGACGTGGCTTGAGGACAGTTGACCAGGTGGACTACACTGTTCTGGTTCGGCGTCTTGTATTTCCTCCATTACTACACATGGGAAGATGTCTGCAAGCTTCACATTGCGCTTCAGACACACAGGATGGCCAGACGTGTTGATCAGCTTTAGTGGGACCCATCTGTCTCCCCACAGAGGTGTAACAATCCTTGCCACCATGATTCCCCGTGGTGCTGAGTGAGACGAGGTAGGTTCTGTCATCACCGCACTGCCAAGAGACACAACAGTGGTTTTCGGTAGTTTACCCCAAACCAGATACTTGTGACCAGGGTCAAAGCAAATGGCTGAGTTACATCTCACTGTTTCTATCTTGTCAGGGATGTCGTCACCTCTCCAGTGGTTCATTCCAGCTAACAAGGCGAGAAACTGTTCAGATTCCATGTCATCTGTGATGCAGGGGGCTGAGACTGCTTTCCAATAATTGCCACATTGTTTTGATTCTTGGAGGATGTTCTTGATCACGTTGGTTCCCAGTATTGATCAAGGTTGCACCCATAGACTTCCATGTTTATGTTGAATGCAGACTTAGGCCTCACACGGCATCCTCCACAGCCAACAAGCACGACATCTGAGTTTAACAGTTTTTTCACATCAACTACCCCAGCATCTATCAACTTCAGCTCTGCCATCTCACTCATTGTGCACACCATTGACCCACTGTCAAGCATGGCGCCTAGTCACTTTGTTACCAACAATCACATGCGTGTAGAAAATGATGTTGCTTCTTCCTATCACAAGTGTGCACTGGTACAAAACATTTCCAGTCATGTCACTAGAGTCTTTGGCTGACATGTATATAGCTTCGGCATTGGGAGTATCTTCCTCTTGACCTGTACTGCCTCCCTCAGAATACAGGCTGGCTAGTTTCCCGCAGCCAGACTGGACTGTGACAAAAGCCTGGGGCATGCATATCTCATGTGACCAGGAGTGAAACAGAGGAAGCACAGATGCTCTCCCATGCAATAAGACTGTGTTGAGTGCTCAGTATCATCACAGACCCTGCAGGCCTGGTCTCTGGGACGATGTTGAGACCTTGGGTTGTGTGCAGGGGGGTTGTGTTCACGGAAACCATTGTTTTGTCACTGCACTTTCCCCATCGTCATCTCATCTGAATGCTGCTGTGCATGTTGAACCAAGGCAGGAGTTACGGAAGTATGTGGAACGTAATACTGTTGACTTTGAGTAGTAACAGGAGCAAAAGAGTAGTGTGAGTGTGGTGGTGGAAACATGGCTAAGACACATTGATTCATTTAATTAATGTACTATGTGATAGCAGACAACATGATAGTATTGATAATGAGGTTTAAGTGCTAAAACAAGTTTAACTTAGATAGTTGTGGGAGATTAACTCATTACAATTATTACATTTTCAGTGTTCTGATTGATTACTTTGAAGTGGTGAGACAGAAAGACATACACAATGTATGGGAAAATGGCTAAGCTTAGTTGAACAAATGGACATGAAAGAAACAGGAGGTCAGCAGGAAGGCCATTTGGAACTGATCAAAGGCTTCTGAGGAAAAGCAGGATGCCAGAAGGCAATATAACAAAGTCCCCTATTGGAACAGGACATATGGGAAGCTGTAAAGCTTGGGGAGGGGTCTGTGTAGGGAATATTGGGAGAATACTTTAAAAGGCTGTGGGCTGAGACACAGAGTCAGTTGTGATCCGGGTCATGGCTCCACCTTTGATTGTGCTAATTAAAGGTGTTATTGAATTCACAAGTTTCTTGTAAGAGTTTCATATTTTTGAGAAACCATTTTCCACGACATATTTGGCGAGCTTGCCAGGAGTAGAAGGGATCGCAAGACAATGGCGCTTTGGGACCGACGGTGGGTCTTCTGGGCAAATTGTGCAAACAGGGTGATTACCCAGCTATTTAAAAGGTAAGCATAAGTTCTTACAAATAGTTGAAAGTTTGTGTGATTTGCCACGGGAGATCTGTCTCGGTAACAAGGTATCACGTCGATCTCTCTAAAAGCTTCTATAAAAAACCTAGTAACATTAAGAACTTTTGAATTCAATAAACTGCATGCATGCGTAACGCTTTGGGGGGATATTTAATAGATCTATTTGTGAGACGGGGTGTGTGGTGTGCTGCGTACCTCGCTGGGGTCGGGTGACCGGTGGAGGGGGGCCTTGCATGTGCTCTGTTTCGTTGGACTGCCTGGCTTGGCGTGGTGCAGTGGCTACCTGGACATATTGTCAAAACAAATAGAATAAATAGGAATTTGACCCGTTTTGGTTAACTCCTTGTAGGTTGAAGTGTGACTTTGACCTGATTCGGCAAAGCACCTTCTAATAAATAAATAGGATGTTGGACCCGTTTAGGTGAACTCCTAATAAGTAAATAGGATGTTGGACCCGTTTTGGTGAACTCCTAATAAATGAATATGGATGTTGGACCCGTTTAGGTGAACTCCTAATAAGTAAATAGGATGTTGGACCCGTTTTGGTGAACTCCTAATAAATGAATATGGATGTTGGACCCGTTTAGGTGAACTCCTAATAAATGAATATGGATGTTGGACCCGTTTAGGTGAACTCCTAATAAATGAATATGGATGTTGGACCCGTTTAGGTGAACTCCTGATATATTGCATAGGACTTTTGACCCGATTTGGCAAAGCTCCTTGTGTAGAATGACATTTTTTAAAAAAATCCTATTTTTAATGTCGATTATAAAATAGGTCGTTTTTAGGTAAAAACCTAAATGTGTATGAATGAAACACGTGTATAAATGTCAAAAGCCTGAATAGGTGTATGTTATCCTGTGTAAATAAATGTAGAGGTTCAGGAAAAGCATATTGTGTTGTCTATTACAAGTAAAGAGACTGTAACTTTTTATGAGACGCTGACTAAGTGTAGTCAGGCGGGCGGGGTGCGAGAAAATCTAACACTGGTAAGAGATAGGAAAGATACAGACGTGTGGCTATAGTATGCATTTGAATTAATTACTGTTGGAAAAATAATGGTTACGGACACATGAATAGGAAATAACATAGTTTGAACTAAGGAGCAAGGAATGATTATGAATATTACAGGAAAATAGGTAGAGGTTTTGGAAACAGTCAGTGTAAAACCATTGAGTCGCCAATAGAAGTGCATGAAGATTCTACCAATTCGTCTCAAATATGAAAGCGTAAACTAGATATGGTAAAGCAAAGTTACCCTATCAATAGAATAATTCAAATTAAATAAAGAATTCAGGGAGGTAATTATGAATTGTAACAAAAACATAGAATAAGAAGCTAAGTAAGTGTATTGGATTTTGGTGCGTCTATTAGGGGTATTACGCGGATAGAACTATTCTGAGAATGGCTAGTGTAAATTGGGATATCTGGTAAGTCGCTCAGGTTATTTTGGTTGGGTAAAGAAACACTAGATTGGGTGTACCAGAGTGCAGATGACTGAGACGTTGACTACAGTTTTTTGGTCTGAATATTGTTGCTGTAGGTTAATTTAAGATAAATAACATAATTTGAAGTATTGCAAGCAGCATAGTTAGTCACCAGCGTGTTTAAAGAGCAAGTAAAGAGCCTAACTAAATTTGAGAGGTGAGTAGATTGAAGATATATTTTCTTGTATCTGGGAATAATGTTAGCTAAATGAGTTAGCCACGATTAGCTTTAGTATTTGACTGCCATGTGGAAAATAGTAGGAATAAGATTTAGATAGGTTTGGGTTAACTTTTGAGGTTGAATTATCCTTGTCAGAAACGGGGACAGTGGATATTAGGTGAACATTAACGTCTAAGTGGTGTTTTTATGGAATATAACGTTGTGTCTCGCCACATTCAAACCATCGCTAAAAAGTTTAGTTTTGAGATTCAGTGTTGATGAAGTATGTTTGCTATGTGGTAGAGTAGAAACACGAGGAGTTATAGCTATGGTAAAATACTACTACGAATAAATAACATATTTAGAGGTTTTCAAGAGCCATGTGACTGAAGAAAAGCTTAGTTTTTGGTCCGTTGTTTAATTCGACGTATTGGGATGACATAAGGGAGGAGGACGTAAGTCATTCAAATGGCCTCCCTGGAAAAAGCAGAAAAAGGTTTTGTCTTGACTATATTTACCAGTGACCTGGTAACATAAACGTTAGCATCAAGAAAGGTGACGTTTAGTCTAGATTGAAGATAACTTTCTAACCATAAGGAATGATAATAATTGAAGTTAGTCAATTGGGAAGTAAGAATTTCGACTTTTATTATTAGGTTTGATTAAGAATTGACTGATGTATTTTCTACATTTGGTGCATTACAGGTTAATCTTAAACTAATGAATGTTTAATGAGGGTGGAGCAGTGATTAGCAATAAAAATATAGTCATTGATAAGGAGGGTTGATTATTAGTGTCTTAATAGCACTCCAATGATGTGACATTTTGGTAAATTTGAAAAACAGATTTCAATAAGAGGATATATGAATAGTAGAGATGGAGATTGTAGAAAAGGATTAGCTATGGTTGAGAGCAAATAATTAGTGGGATGTTTAGGTATGAATAAGCATTACTATTGTTTGGGTTTATAGTTAAATAACAATAGTAAATTTGTGAATGTATTCTAGACAATATAATTTGTTTCCATTACATGGTACAGTGTCAGATAATACGAGTTGAAGTAATTAAATATTGGCAATCAAACTGATTAGGCAGTACCTACGTTTTGAATGTTCTAGATTTGTTAAACAACAGTTTTGTATTTTACTAATCTAATGCTACAGATTAAACGGATAAGACTGTTGGAAAGGAGCTCTGGGATTGTTTATAAATATAAAGGTCAATTCTACGTAATGAAACAACTATTAAATGTGTTGGTTGAAAATTGGTCTATTAACGATAACGGAATATTTGTACTTGTTTATGACAGTGGGATACCAATCATATTACACCAAATGGGTGAATGAGGGTAATGCATGCTAAATACAGCATGGAAAGGTCTGGCATTTCTAACAATAACAGAGTGTTTGTACATGAATGAGGATAATGCATGCTAAATACAGCATGGAAAGGCCTGGCATTTCTATTCATTTAAACTTTTGGGTCGCTGAATCAGTGTAGTATAATGAATGATAATGAAGTGTTTTATGTTTTATAGGAATCGTGGGGATTTCATTGCCGCTCTTTGAAATGTTTTCTGGGGCTATAATCTTTGGGAGAGTCCGTAAGTTGCCAAATGAAATAAAGTTTGGCAATTGTTTGTTTTGCCTTAAGGGTTACAAATACCTGCACATAACACATTTGTCATGACTATTTGTTGGTATTTAACATGTGTGGTCCTTTTCTTTGTGTTTGGTGGTTTTTCAGTTTGTCTGAGTGCCAAGATATCTTAAAGGGGTAGGCACACATATGGCGAGTTTTTATTTTCTGAGTTTTAATAAAAAATGATGGAATTCTTTTGACAAAGGAATGTACTGGAAACCTGGGATACAACATGTATGAAATGTTTGACTTTTTCATTAATTTGTCTAAAAAAGTAAGAAACACTTCTTTTGGAGGGTTTGTATGACCTCTGACCTATGTCGTGACTTTCCATTGTGGTTTGATCACCCGCATTGGAAAGCCATTTGGATAATGAATTTAGGGTCATTTGTCATACTGATTTTCGAGGTTATTTGTAAAATTGATTGTTATGATGGAGTTCCTAGTTCTTAACCAAATTTGTGAATTGGGCCAATGTGAAGAAGGAGAGGGCGTTGCCTTTGACTGCCTTAAGTTTAAATTCCTATGGGCATATGGGTAAAATATTTTTCTTTGTGGAATTCTTAAGAGTAGTGATTTTAATTTGATGTTATTTGAAATGTTGTATTTTTTGACCAGTAATATTGTTATTTCTTTTACACATTACTCCCATGGAGAGTTGTGTGTTAAAAATGGGGGAGGATACAGTCCTTTGAGGTTTTGGATTGAAGATTACACAACTGAGTGCTGTGTAGGAGTGTATGGAGTTGTATGTATATTCCTGATGGTTTATAGGTCTAACTTTCTGATGCTGTGGCTCTGTGATGGAGCTGACAGTGTGATGGGGGAGTATTAGTAGCCAATTTGAATGATTAGTTTCAATAGAATGCGTTGTTATTCTCTCTATTCTGACATATGTTTAAACAATTGAATTAAGAATGATTGGTGAAAGTAATAATTTACTATAGAGTTAATGAACTAAACTGAAATGTTGTTCTGATCTGTTTTCATGAAAAGTGACATACAGATGAGTATAAGCTGTACTAAATTCAGGATAGAATAATACATCTAGGTTATCTTAGAAGAAATAGGGGTAACAAGTATTATAAAATACCATAGAAACATTAGGATGGCTGGAAAGCAGTAGGAATCTCTATACCAGCAGATTCCCTGGAGAGCTATTGCATAAAGGGGGGTCAAAAGTATCACGTTTCAGCAAGCAGCAGGAATAAGTGACTATAAACAGCCTCAGGATAGGATAAAGTAAGACAAAGAACAGATGAAGAAGAGTTAGGAGCCAAATGACAGACTTTAAGCAAAACTTAGCAGTATTGGGGAAAAAAAAGCTTCTCTGAACCAGACCTCAGTGAAGTGGAAGAAGAGAGAGGGGGTTGGTCACTGTTCCCAAAATTGTTTTAGACTGTTGGGATATCAGGTTGATTGTAGAGGTCTATACACTACATAAACGTATAGTAATTTAGATTAAGAATGCATTGGGATACTGATCTGTATTATAATATCTTTGATAATATGGACAACCCAAACACAACAAACATTCAGCAGGACAGTAAGCCCTTTCTGATCTACTCAAATAACTGAAACCTGAACAGGATGAGCCTGTGATGAATACAGGACTGACAACATCGGTGGTTGCCTTGGACACTATAGCAGTTACTACGTTGACTATATATGCTGCTACTAAGTAACAGTCTACAGCAATCACAAAGGACTCTGTAACTTCAACTGATATTTCAATCCCTGGGCCATATAAGGATGCAGTTCTGGGGGACATAGTAAAGAATTAATGGTATAAATGGGCTCAATATACAGACTTACACTTAAACTTGACATATTGCTTATTATGTGCACCCTCTCCACTGAAAGAATTAGTGGTGGTACCTAATCCTTATGATTATAGGGGTTGTGCTGAATTTAATAAAAACTTTTGTTATTTGAGTAGATCAGAAAGGGCTTACTGTCCTGCTGAATGTTTGTTGTGTTTGGGTTGTCCATATTATCAAAGATATTACAACCAAAGTGTCTAGGGTAAGTGGTGTCAAGATTTGGATGTACGTATGGAAGAAGAGAAGGTAGAGGCACCATATGGGTATTGAATAGATTATATGCCATCATTTGAATGTCTAAATGACACGAGGAGTGAATGAGATGGGGGAGTTTGAGAGCAGATGTGTGACTAGAGGGCACTTAACTAAGGAATGCAGGCACTCCAGGAAGGGCTACTTCTTGTGCAGCTGGAGGTTGGGGGATGATAGATTTTTGTTTAGGTTGGCTGTCGAAGTTAAACTCTAGCACTCCCATTTATTGCACCATATGAAGATCAGACTGTGGTAGTAGCTGATTTCTTCTGGTTATGTGGAGGGCAAAGATTAAGGGTAAATAGTACCAGAAGGATAGACAGGCCTTTGTGAGAGGGTTCGGTTACTTCAGCAGTTAACTGTCACTCTATGGAATCCTAGTGATAGTGAGCAGTTGTTTGCTTAACATAAAGTAAGGAGAGTTTGACAATAAGGTCTATATAAGATACAATTGGACTATCTGGAGGTGTCCCTAATGAATTTAAAGCTAGAGATGAGATTAAATCAGGTTTTGAATCTATATTCCTGTGTATGATGTGTTCTTGGTTGTGTTGACTTTGTTTGTTCATGTGCATGAATCTTGTCATGGGAGAGGAAGTTTCAAGTGGTGCTCTAAGTCTCACAGTGATGGACATGTGCTTTATGATGATCTGTGGTTTGTGAAGTGTGTCAGAGGGGGGTCTGTTCTCTCTGTAAGGATGAAGAATGTGTTTAAAGGGTATATGGTTGTTTGTTATTATGCCCTCGTTTCATCATCTTTTCTTTTCTTATTTTGTTTAATTTGTTGGTGTTTAGGTCTTCTGAAACGCTAATTATTGAATACATGTTAGGTAACATAGGGTGTTCCAGTTATGAGTGGTTATGGACTGTGTTCTTAATCTTCTGATGGGGTGTTCATATTTGGTGTGTTACCTGTTAGTAGTGGGATCTGCGAGGGTGGATCTTGTTTGAGTTTGTTGTTTTAGTATGTGCTTCTTCTGTATTGTTTAGTTTTTGTTTCTGTGTATTTCTTATTTTTCTTTGGACTGGATCTTTTCCTCCTTTCTCGTTTAGGTGGGGGTTTTTGGTTCTTTCATTCCTGTTATTTGGGTTGGTGTGTTTGAGCTCATTCTGTAATCATCCTTTTGTCTCTTGGTGTTCATGTTTTGTATTTTTTGAGACTATTTAGTCTCAGAGGGGGGTATATGTGGTGGTGGAAACATGGCTAAGACACATTGATTCATTTAATTAATGTACTATGTGATAGCAGACAACATGATAGTATTGATAATGAGGTTTAAGTGCTAAAACAAGTTTAACTTAGATAGTTGTGGGAGATTAACTCATTACAATTATTACATTTTCAGTGTTCTGATTGATTACTTTGAAGTGGTGAGACAGAAAGACATACACAATGTATGGGAAAATGGCTAAGCTTAGTTGAACAAATGGACATGAAAGAAACAGGAGGTCAGCAGGAAGGCCATTTGGAACTGATCAAAGGCTTCTGAGGAAAAGCAGGATGCCAGAAGGCAATATAACAAAGTCCCCTATTGGAACAGGACATATGGGAAGCTGTAAAGCTTGGGGAGGGGTCTGTGTAGGGAATATTGGGAGAATACTTTAAAAGGCTGTGGGCTGAGACACAGAGTCAGTTGTGATCCGGGTCATGGCTCCACCTTTGATTGTGCTAATTAAAGGTGTTATTGAATTCACAAGTTTCTTGTAAGAGTTTCATATTTTTGAGAAACCATTTTCCACGACATGAGGCATGACATCTTTCATTGTTAACTTGGTTGTGTGACACAGGGACATTGTCGTGCAGAGCAGTGGCATGACTCTTCAGTTGTGTAACACCACTTTGTTTCATTAAGGCTCTCTGTTCCCTCTGGTACACGTCTATCCTCACCTGAACATCTCTGGAGCTCCACTTATGAAGTACTTTGTAGCTGAACCTGCAGAAGAGCTCAGGATCAGGGGAATGTTTCACAAACGTGGGCCACTTGCTGACCTAAGTTTTCCATCCTCCCACCCTGTCTGGGTAAACCGTCATCAGCTAAATCTGCTACTTTGTTGAGCCTGATCCAATAGTCTACTGGGTCCTCCCTCAGTTTGGGCTTGGTAGTGATAGCACCAGAGGGGAGGGCTGCCGTCTTATCGGCTCTTAACCAACCATGATATTTTGTTTTTTCTTGCGTTGTTCATAACTTGTTTTGTACATAATGTTGCTGCTACCGTCTCTTATGACCGAAAAGAGCATCTGGACATCCAAACTGCGATTTCTCACCTCAAACTGGACGAAGAGTTCATCTTCAATGAGTCGGATGGGAGGGATATAATACAGACAACCGACCAGGCCAAGATCCCCTTGATTCGTTGGAGAAGGAAACAGAGATTTAGTGGAAAAAGATCCGGGTGCCTTGTGAGGATCAGGCGATGAGTGGCTAATCTGCCCTTGCCTTCCATCCTGCTAGCTAATGTTCAATCGCTTGAAAACAAATGGGAAGAGCTGAAAGCACGTATATCCTCCAAATGGGACATTAAAAACTGTAATATCTTATGTTTCAACGAGCGTGGCTGAACGACGAAGTTAAGAACATTCAGCTGGCGGGTTATACACTCCAACGGCAGGACAGAACAACAGCCTATGGAAAGACACAGGGCAGGGGCCTATGCATATATGTGAACAACAGCTGGTGCACGATATCTAAGGAAGTCTCGAGGTTTTGCTCGCCTGAGGTAGTGTGGTCTACAGCTTATCGTGAGACTATTTACCAAGAAGGTTTTCATCTGTATTTTTCGTAGCTGTCATGCTCAATGAGCTGTATTCTGCCATAAGCAAACAGGAAAACACTCATCCAGAGGCGGCGCTCCTAGTGGCCGGGGACTTTAATGCAGGGAAACTTAAATCAGTTTTACCTAATTTATATCAGCATGTTAAATCTGCAACCTGAGGGAAAAGAATTCTAGACCACCTTTACTCCACATACAGAGACACGTACAAAGCTCTCCCTCGCCCTCCATTTGGCAAATCTGACCATAATTCTATCCTGCTGATTCCTGCTTACAAGCTAAAATTAAAGCAGGAAGCACCAGTGACTCGGTCTATAAAAACGTGGGCAGATGAAGCAAATGCTGGTGATGACTGTTTTGTTAGCACAGACTGGAATATGTTCCGGGATTCTTCCAATGGCATTGAGGAGTACACCCCATCAGTCACTGGCTTTATCAATAAATGCATCAAGGACGTCATCACCACAGTGACTGTATGTAAACTCAGCAAAAAAAGTTATGTCCTCTCACTGTCAACTGTGTTTATTTTCAGCAAACTTAACGTGTAAATATTTGTATGAACATAACAAGATTCAACAACTGAGACATAAACTGAACAAGTTCCACAGACATGTGACTAACAGAAATTTAATAATGTGTCCCTGAACAAAGGCGGGGTCAAAATCAAAACTAACAGTCAGTATCTAGTGTGGCCACCAGCTGCATTAAGTACTGCAGTGCATCTCCTCCTCATGGACTGCACCAGATTTGCTAATTCTTGCTGTGAGATGTTACCCCACTCTTCCACCAAGGCACCTGCAAATTCCCAGACATTTCTGGGGGGAATGGCCCTAGCCCTCACCCTCTGATCCAAAAGGTCCCAGATGTGCTGAATGGGATTGAGATCCGGGCTCTTCGCTGGCCATTGCAGAACATGTGAAAAAACCCAGAAGGAAATCCGGCGAAAACCCGAAGGAAATACGACCAGAAAAAAAAGAAAATTATGCTCCCATGCTCTTATTTTGAAAAGCTATTGAAAAGCATTGAATCCGTCCACCATTTTCCTATTCCTATGGCTTCCCCTATATGGTAACAGTCTACTATTGATGGCTTTGGGCTTGTATTTTGAAAAATGAATACGTTTTTTCACATAGAGGAAAGAGTGCGCCGGAAGTGCGTTCTGGGGAGAGCACTCGCGTGGGAATTTGCCTTGTCTATTGAACATAGTTGTTTCCGCGTGAAGTTTTATCGTTTATTAACATTTTAGACAACCTAAGGATTATATAGAGTCTTTGTTTGACAAAAATAGACTAAGTTTACCAGGAGCAATTTGGACTTTTCTGTCGTCGTTTTGACGGAGGTGTTTCCTGTGGATTTCTGAATTCAATGGCGCCGTCTAAACGGCGTTTTTCGGATATAAATATGTACTTTATCGAACAAGACGAACAGCGGTTTTGTAGCTGGGACCCTCCTGGTTGAAAACATCAGAAGATCTTAAAAAGTAAGTGAGTTTTTATATCTTTAATTTGTGATTTTGTGTCGCCAGTGCTGGTTGAAAAAGCTATTTTTGTGAAGGTGCTGACCTCAGATAATCAAATGTTTTGCTTTCGCCGTAAAGCCTTTTTGAAATCTGACAAGACTCTAAGCTTAGTAACCATGTGCAACACTTGTATTTCCATGAATGTTAAATATTACGAATTCTTATGTTGAATTTGGCGCGCTTTGTTTTTTTCAAAAATGATCCCCCTCACGGGATCCGTGTGGCAAGAAGTTAAACCCTTTACATTGAAGATCTGTGAAGTTAATTCATAAAAATATCTTTGAAAGACAAGGGCCTGAAAAAGGGACGTTTTTATATTGTTGCTGAGTTTACATACCCCAACCAGAATCCATGGATTACAGGCAACATTCGCACTGAGTTAAAGGGTAGAGCTGCCACTTTCAAGGAGCGGGACTCTAACCTGGAAGATTATAAGAAATCCTGCTATGCCGTCCGTGAACCATCAAACAGGCAAAGCGTCAATACAGGACTAAGATCAAATCGTACTACACCGGCTCCGACGCTTGTTGGATGTGGCAGGGCTTGCAAACTATTACAGACTACAAAGGGAAGCACAGCCGAGAGCTGCCCAGTGACACGAGCCTACCAGACGAGCTAAATAACTTCTATGCTCGCTTTGAGGCAAGTAATGCTGAAACATGCATGAGAGCATCAGCTGTTCCGGATGACTGTGTGTTCACACTCTCCGCAGCCGATGTGAGTAAGACTTTCAAACAGGTCAACATTCACAGGAACACAGGGCCAGACGGATTACCAGGACGTGTACTCCGAGCATGCGCTGACCAACTGGCAAGTGTCTTCACTGACATGTTCAACCTGTCCCTGACTGAGTCTGTAATACCAACATGTTTCAAGCAGACCACCATAGTCCCTGTGCCCAAGAACACTAAGGTAACCTGCCTAAATGACTACCAAACCATAGCACTCACGTCTGTAGCCAAGAAATGCTTTGAAAGGCTGGTCATGGCTCACATCAACACAATTATCCCAGAAACCCTAGAACCATACCAATATGCAGACCGTGACCAACAGATCCACAGATGATGCAATCTCTATTGCACTCCACACTGCTCTTTCACACCTGGACAAAAGGAACACCTATGTGAGAATGCTATTCAGTGACTACAGCTCAGCGTTCAACACCATAGTGCCCTCAAATGATCAACACTAAGCTAAGGACCCTGGGACTAAACACCTCCCTCTGCAACTGGATCCTGGACTTCCTGACGGGACGCCCCCAGGTGGTAAGGGTAGGTAACAACACATCCGCCACGCTGATCCTCAACACGGGGTCCCCTCAGGGGTGCGTGCTCAGACCCCTCCTGTACTCCCTGTTCACTCATGATTTCACAGCCAGGCACGACTCCAACACCATCATTAAGTTTGCTGATGACACAACAGTGGTAGGCCTGATCACCAACAACGATGAGACAGCCTATAGGGAGAGGTCAGAGACCTGACCGTGTGGTGCAAGGACAACAGCCTTTCCCTCAACGTGATCAAGACAAAGGAGATGATTGTAGACTACAAGAAAAGGAGGACCAAGCACGCCCCCATTCTCATCGACGGGGCTGTAGTGGAGCAGGTTAAGAGCTTCAAGTTCCTTGGCATCCACATCACCAACAGACTAACATGGTCCAAGCACACCAAGACAGTTGTGAAGAGGGCACGACAAAACCTATTCCCCCTCAGGAGACTGAAAAGATTTGGCATGGGTCCTCAGATCAGGTTTTTACAGCTGCACCATTGAGAGCACCCTGAAGGGTTGCATGGTATGGCAACTGCTCGGCCTCTGACCGCAAGGCACTACAGAGGGTAATGCGTATGGCCCAGTACATCACCGGGGCCAAGCTTCCTGGCATCCAGGACCTCTATACCAGGCGGTGTCAGAGGAAGGCCCTAAAAATTGTCAGACTCCAGCCACCCTAGTCATAGACTGTTCTCTTTGCTACCGCACGACAAGCGGTACCGGAGCACCAAGTCTAGGTCCAAGAGGCTCCTAAATAGCTTCTACCCCCAAGCCATAAGACTCCTGAACAGCTAATGGCTACCCAGACTATTTGCATTGCCCCCGCCCCCTCTGGAACGCTGCTACTACTCTCTGTTATTATCTATGCATAGTCACTTTAATAACTCTACCTACATGTACATATTACCTCAATTACCTTGACACCGGGTGCCCCCGCACATTGACTTTGTACCGGTACCCCCGTATATAGCTTCACTATTGTTATTTACTGCTGCTATTTAATAATTTGTTATTCTTATCTCAAACTTTTTTTGTTTGTATTTTCTTAAAACTACATTGTTTATTTAAGAGCTTGTAAGTAAGCATTTCACTGTAAGGTCAACACCTGTTGTATTCGTCGCATGTGACATTACATTTAATTCCGTTATTTTACTTTTAGATTTGTGCATTGTTGTGAATTGTTAGATACTACTGCACTGTTGGAGCTAGTAACACAAGCATTTTGCTACAACCGCAGTAACATCTGCTAAATGTGTGTATGTGACCTATACAACTTGATCAATCTCAGATAAAGCATCCGAGCGAGCAAAACAGCACCCCTCTGTCTCCGTATGTGTAGACCATGTATCTGACGCTGTCTGGACAAAAGGAGTATGACATGTCATACTTTTTCTGGCCAGACAGCATCAGATACATGGGCTACATGTAGGAAGACAGAGGAGCGCTGTTTCACTCGTTAGTTTCAGCAGAGAGGAAGAGGTGATGCGAGACGGCTCACTCTTGCCAAAATCTGTCCTGTATTCAAATCAAATCAAATTTTATTTGTCACATACACATGGTTAGCAGATGTTAATGCGAGTGTAGCGAAATGCTTGTGCTTCTAGTTCCGACCATGCAGTAGTATCTAACAAGTAATCTAACAAATTCACAACAACTACCTTATACACACAAGAGTAAAGGAATGAATACGAGTATGTACATATAAATACATGGATGAGCGATGGCTGACCGGCATAGGCAAGATGCAGTAGATGGTATGGAGTACAGTATATACACATATATATGAGATGAGTAATGTAGGATATGTAAACATTATATAAATGGCATTGTTTAAAGTGGCTAGTGATACATTATTTCATCCAATTATAATTATTAAAGTGGCTAGAGATTTGGGTCGATGACCGAACGGCATAGGCAAGATACAGTAGATGGTTTAGAGTACAGTGTATACATTGTATACATGTGTATAAGTCCAATGCGTTTCTATGAGCATAATATGCAGACCGAAGCTTGTTGCCTGCATGCCTTTGGGACAATGACTCACACTGTTAAGGCAGAGACATGAGCACGTTGTTATATAGGCATATCTCTGGTTTCAGCATATACTGTTGATTACACTACCCACTTTGTATTTGTAAATACAGTGTTTATAAAGTCTATTATTACCTCTTCTATTACTTCTAACGTTACCACTTGTTATTTTTGACTCTTTTCATTGTTATTATTTATTAATGTACTGCATTGAGGGAGCTAGCACATAAGCATTTCACTGCACCTTTTACACCCGTTGTAAACTGTGTAGGTGATGAATACATTTTGATAGTATAGGCTTCATGTAGGCTGTAGAGGTGTTGTTAGCAAAGATTTCAGCTTCTGATAGGTGAACAATTCACATTGGTTGTGTAAAGGTACAAGGCTACTTTGCTAGGCCAGCTTCTACCCACCTTCACAATTGAATATAGAGTCAACCATTCATTTAATCAGTTTGCTGGTCGACCTATACCATTCTCCAGGACCAGAGTTACCTGGAGTTATGACGAGTTCATTTGCTATTCGGATGCTATCTGGTTGAACGCGGAACGTGTATAACTACAGTTTCCTAGTTCTGACTAGCACGTGAACGTGGAATAACTCGCCTTGATGGCCCGCCCTTTCGCCATTCATGCAGTTGAAAATCCAGAAAAAGGTTGTGAGCTGCACACAGTATATTGATTGAAGCCTATGGTGCAAATGGACTGACTGGTGTATGACACCATAAGGACACATGACTTCTCCTTTTCTAAGTAGTAATTCAGGTGATCAACAATATAATTTGTGGCCTACTGACCACGTCATAAATTGTGATCAAGTAAAACAAGGACATATGTTTGTGATAATAATGTGATATTTCAGTTTAATTTTCATTTATTTTGCGATATAGGATAAACATC
The DNA here is from genome assembly GCA_030435695.1 of Brachymystax lenok tsinlingensis. Taxonomy (NCBI): domain Eukaryota; kingdom Metazoa; phylum Chordata; class Actinopteri; order Salmoniformes; family Salmonidae; genus Brachymystax; species Brachymystax lenok. The sequence continues at coordinate 31,980,901 of CM059788.1, forward strand.
ATGTCTCAAATTTAGGTAAGTTAACTGTCTGGGTTATCTACATGCACAGATGTGGGATGAACCAGCAAACTGGACCACTGTGTTCAAGTGCTGCAGCCAGAAGTCTCAAGCTTATTCAGGAATGTCGCCTGTTCTCCCCCAGATTCAAATTCTTCCAGCCATGTGTTTCCCGACAGGACATAAGAATAACTTAAAAACAACAGAAATGGTTTAATCAAACAAATCATTCATTAAAAATGAACTGTGGCATGTAATGTAAGAAACAAATCAAGGATTAATTGTGATCCTAACCTGCCATCATCACCCAGTATTATGTCTTTTGGCTTGCCTATGAATAAATACAATTTATCCTTCTTCAAACCAAGAGACGTCTGGCACATGCGGTGGGCATAGAAATCTCTCTCCGTTTTAACATCCACATTTAAATCATTCCCTGTAAGACAGCATAAGCAATATCCATTATATGATTCCTCTATCACTCTCTCTTTACTTTTTTATTCTCTCGAGGCAACACAAATAATGATTTTGGGAAAAAACTGTAGTATTTACCAAGTTTATAGGCCTTTTGAATCTCCATTTTATATTTGGTCAGGGTGTTCTCATCCTCTTGAATATGTTTTACTTGAATTTTGTAAACTGCAGACGGAAAACAGGGTGAAAATAAGTGGGTTTGACGAAATCTTTTTTGGTAAACATACATCTGTGGCTAACCCTATTCTATTGTAGGTATAGTCATGGCCGCGGGAAGATGATTAGGGGTGGGAGATGTGGCTGCTGCTGAGAATTTTTTCTCTCCCTGTGCTGCTGATGGATATTTAGGTCCGCTCATACAGGACTAGTGCACTAATTTTGTAAAAAAAATATATATATTTACAGTGAGGGGAAAAAAGTATTTGATCCCCTGCTGATTTTGTACGTTTGCCCACTGACAAAGAAATGATCAGTCTATAATTTTAATGGTAGGTTTATTTGAACAGTGAGAGACAGAATAACAAAAATATCCTGAAAAACGCATGTGTTATAAATTGATTTGCATTTTAATGAGGGAAATAAGTATTTGACCCCTCTGCAAAACATGACTTAGTACTCGGTGGCAAAACCCTTGTTGGCAATCACAGAGGTCAGACGTTTCTTGCAGTTGGCCACTTGGTTTGCACACATCTCAGGAGGGATTTTGTCCCACTCCTCTTTGCAGATCTTCTCCAAGTCATTAAGGTTTCGAGGCTGACGTTTGGCAACTCGAACCTTCAGCTACCTCCACAGATTTTCTATGGGATTAAGGTCTGGAGACTGGCTAGGCCACTCCAGGACCTTAATGTGCTTCTTCTTGAGCCACTCCTTTGTTGCCTTGGCCGTGTGTTTTGGGTCATTGTCATGCTGGAATACCCATCCACGACCCATTTTCAATGCCCTGGCTGAGGGAAGGAGGTTCTCACCAAAGATTTGACGGTACATGGCCCCATCCATTGTCCCTTTGATGCAGTGAAGTTGTCCTGTCCCCTTAGCAGAAAAACACCCCCAAAGCATAATGTTTCCACCTCCATGTTTGACGGTGGGGATGGTGTTCTTGGGGTCATAGGCAGCATTCCTCCTCCTCCAAACATGGTGAGTTGAGTTGATGCCAAAGAGCTCCATTTTGGTCTCATCTGACCACAACCCTTTCACCCAGTTGTCCTCTGAATCATTCAGATGTTCATTGAAAAACTTCAGACGGGCATCTATGTGTGCTTTCTTGAGCAGGGGGACCTTGCGGGCGCTGCAGGATTTCAGTCCTTCACGGCGTAGTGTGTTACCAATTGTTTTCTTGGTGACTATGGTCCCAGCTGCCTTGAGATCATTAACAAGATCCTCCCGTATAGTTCTGGGCTGATTCCTCACCGTTCTCATGATCATTGCAACTCCACGAGGTGAGATCTTGCATCGAAGCCCCAGGCCGAGGGAGAGTGACAGTTCTTTTGTGTTTCTTCCAATTGCGAATAATCGCACCAACTGTTGTCACCTTCTCACCAAGCTGCTTGGCGATAGCCCATTCCAGCCTTGTGTAGGTCTACAATCTTGTCCCTGACGTCCTTGGAGAGCTCTTTGGTCTTGGCCATGGTGGAGAGTTTGGAATCTGATTGATTGATTGCTTCTGTGGACAGGTGTCTTTTATACAGGTAACAAGGTGAGATTAGGAGCACTCCTTTTAAGTGTGCTCCTAATCTCAGCTCGTTACCTGTATAAAAGACACCTGGGAGCCAGAAATCTTTCTGATTGAGAGGGGGTCAAATACTTATTTCCCTCATTAAAATGCAAATCAATTCATAACATTTTTCACATGCGTTTTCTGGATTTTCAGTCTCTGACTGTTCAAATAAATCTACCATTAAAATTATAGACTGATCATTTCTTTGTCAGTGGGCAAACGTACAAAATCAGCAGGGGATCAAATACTTTTTTCCCTCACTGTGTGTGTGTGTGTGTGTGTGTGTGTATGTATATATATATATATTCCTATAAATTATTCTGATTGATCAGGGAGTGCTGCAGCACCCTCAGCACCTCTCCTTCTTGCGACTATGGGTGTAGTATGTGTCATAAGGATATATTGAAAGTCAGAGAAATGTGAGTGCTGTTTTACCAGGGTTAGTCCAAACGCAGGCTTCCTCTTCACGGTCAAAAGCTGTTAAGGACTCAGCCTTCTTCACGGATGGACAATTGTCTGTCAGATAAAATGAAGGTTGGAAACAATCTTGAGGCGACAAAACAATAACAATAACAACAATGCTTAAGAGAACCTGCAAGCAGGCAACATAAAAGATGCTAAACAGGAAGTGAAAACATAGTACATGTGCATACTACAAAAGCACAATAATCACCATTGTGAAATGTTTGAAACTATAAAAATAATGAATGGCTGCAAAAAATTGTTAGTAGTAATGATTTGGGCTCCCGAGTGGTGCAGCGGTCTAAGGCACTGCATCTCAGTGCTAGAGGCGTCACAACAGACCCTGGTTCAATTCTAGGCTGTATCACAACCGGACATGATTTGGAATCCCAAAGGGCGGCACACATTAGCCCAGCATCGTCCGGGTTAGGGTTTGGCCGGGGTAGGCCATCATTGTAAATAAGAATTTGTTCTTAACTGACTTGCCTAGTTAAATAAAGGGTAAATAAAATAAATGTAAAAAATGATGTTGCTAATTTAATGTTGTACAGTTGTAAAGCTAAACAATGGCCACTCAATAGTTATCTTACAGTAGATCCCTGAAATATCCATCAATATACAGTTGCGGAATGAAATAAGCGTCTTACTGTCAATGCACGCACATCCATTCTTGCTGCAGATAATGTCCTCGTCTGTGCTATTCTTAAAGGGGCTGTAGAATATGGTGCAGCTCTTCTCTGAAACAGAGAGGAATATCTTACCATCAGTATTGTTCGGGTTCCATATCTGTTGCTGGGCTGTACGACTATAAGTGAAAGCGTTTTATTGATGTTACAATATGTAACTTTTTGGGCGACCCAACCAAATCCGGTTTTGTACACCAGCTTTAAACAGTTGAAAAAACTATATTTTTGGTTATGGAAAATATATTTCACAGAGGTTTAGATGGTACAATGATTCTCTACACAATACTTACATATTTTGTCACATAAAAAAGAAATTAAGCAAACTATTAGAATTTTAGCAACCAGGTGCATAGTGCACCTTTAATAATTCTACAGTCTAAACTTTACATCAGACTCAAATGTTGACACGTTGATGTTGTAAATAAAGATTTTTTTACATAAATTCCAGGTGATGCAAAAGTCCCCTATCAGTGCGATGGAAAGTAGCCGCACATGCCAGGTTTTTGACTAGTAGGGCACACAGTCAACTTAGTGTTTTTACTTAAAAAACAGGGAATATAAAGATACACAAGTGGTTGGACACAAGAACTTCAAATAGAAATTGAGAGCATTTTTTTAAACAGTTGTGTTGAACTCCCAAATCAATGGTGGGCAGACCCAAGGACAACCCGTACATTGAAAGGATCTTACCTGATTGGTAATAGGAATACACCTTAATTGAAGAAGGCTGTAGGAGGCGCACAGTAAATTCTTGATACAGAGTAACTGGTACGCAGTAATCAGAGTTAGGACTAGGAGATAGCTGAAGAGAATGGAAAAAAGGGCATACACTCACTGTACAAAACATTAAGAACACCTTCCTAATATTGTCTCAAGACTTAAAAATCCTTCTTTAACCTGTTTCCTCCCCTTCATCTACACGGATTGAAGTGGATTTAACAAGTGTCATCAATAAGGGATCATAGCTTTCACCTGGTCAGGCCTGTGTTTTTCCTGGTCAAGTAACCTGTACCTTCCAATCTGCACGCCAATACATCACATTTTTACATCCATAATGCCCTATGGTGCTTTCTTAGTTGTTGTAGTTCTAACGCAGGTTGTTTACAAATAAGGAATAGTTTCTTCCGTTTTTTATCTAACTTAGAATGCCCCTTACTCTCTACCTCTGCCAGTGTTCTCAATAGGTTTCCCAATCACTTACATCGTAGATATGAATAATGAGAGATCCTTTATCAGAAAGCTCCTTGTCCAGTTGGTAGAAGTGAATCAGCTTGTCCTTGCGAGCCAACAACTACAAACACAGAAATATATGGAATGTTCTGTAGCTCAGGGTTCCATGATCAATTAGTGAAGGAGTATATACTTTTATTGTGTATAGTGTAGATACTAAACATGAAAAGGATACTTTCTATATACTGCTACTTTGTTTTGCTACTTTGTTTTGATGACTGTACCTCATTAAGACTTGTATAGTCAGGCACAAAACCTGAAGGAAGAGATACATCCAGAATGGCCATCTTGTTGGAGGTCCCTTCAAGAGGCCTAGATTTAGAGAGAGAGATACACATTTAATATGTTAATTCAGATCTTCCACATCACCACCACTACTGTAAATACATTTACATATAGTACTTCTATACCCATCAGTCACTTCCAAAACTTCTACCACAATATATACTGTAAGCATATGCACAAGGGAACAACAAGGGAACATCTGAGACCCTCAAATATCTGTGTTATCTCAATCTATGAGAGGTTTCCTATATGTTGTATGTAGCTGCAGATAAATGTGTAATAGTGTAGTGTGTAGTTTTCCTCTCTACTGTCTGCTCTCTACTGTCTGCTAACATAACAGGATCATATCATTCACATGTACATGCACGTACAGTATACTGTAACTTCCCTTAGTTCTCACCTAACACATATGGTCAGTTTGTAAACACCAACAACACCCTCTGGAGCCTTTTCTTTATCTGCAACAAACAGAGCAGTTACATCCAAAGTGCACTGGCAAAAAAAGGGTTGTAATTAAAATATGATATGATCAAATAACAGCGATAACATGAAGACACTTGGACAAAGGGGTTGAGTAAAGCTATTCTTCAGAAAAACTGGAACATACTGATTTTTTCTATTGAATGGCTCATGTTAAATCCTTTGCAAACTGACTGCTCTTTCACAAGCATGGCGTAGTATGTTGTCAGGACCTGAAAAGAGCACAATGATGACAGTATCAGAATTCTTACAGTATTTCGTAGATATCATTTTATCATGAGTATGGGAAGAATATTCAAACACATCAAGTATACTACATTAACTGAAATGTTTATTGTGCACAAATATCCAAATACAGCTGGAATGATCCACACACCTTTAATCTTGCTTTCCCTGACCCCTTTGCTTCAAAAGTGAAATCCGTCAGCTGTGGTATCTGCAGTAATCAAATGCATATGAAATAAAGCCACTAGAATGCAAAAGCCACTATACCATATTTGCCTGTGTTGTTCAAATTGGTTTGCTAGTCCAATGAAACTCACCCTTTCAGATCGTGACATAAACCTGGATCTCTGGTCTAAATTCCATTTGATAGAGCTGCTTTGGCTCGTGCGGACAGGGCTGCTGACAGACAGGCTTAAACTTATGTCATTACCCAGTGGGGCAGGCTTCTGTTTTTGGAACAGAGAAAGGGCCTGGAACACCACTATAGTGCACTGGAGAGAGAAACATGAAGCAAGTAGAGGGGATAGAAGGGAGTGGGGTGGGGATGAGGGGGAGGGAGACAAGAGCATAAACCATTGAAATGACAGACTGTGTTAACTTTCATGAGTAGTACCATTTTCTGTCTATATTGTGTTGTTACCTGTGTGTTCCCAAATTGGCCATTTGCTTGACTCTTGGCCACCAGCCAGTCACTCACAGCCTCTGATCTCTTAAGCTCACCCAGTGTCACGAGGGCTGAAAGTGCATACCCTGTTGCCTCCACCCCTTTATCATCATTTCCACCCCAATGAGTACCCTCTGAGGAAAGATGGATAGAGAGAGGTACAGGGTGAAAGTCTGATAGAAACAGAAAAATAACTAACAGAGAGATTTAATGTCAAAGAAATAAGAATTTAATGTTTAAGGATCCCCATTATTGGGCTCCGTCCGGGTTTGGCCGGTGTAGGCCGTCATTGTAATTAAGAATTTGTTCTTAACTGACTTGTCTAGTTAAATAAAGGTTAAATTAAAAATAAATAAATAGCCGACGCCAATGGCGAAAGCTAGTCTTACCGGGGTCCGACACATAACAAAAAAACATTACAGACAAGACTAATAAGACAAAAATACATTACAGACAAGACTAAAGACTAACAGACAAGACTAATAAGACTAACAGACATTACAGACAAGACTAATAAGACTAACAGACATTACAGACAAGACTAATAAGACTAACAGACAAGACTAACAGACATTACAGACAAGACTAATAAGACTAACAGACAAGACTAATAAGACAAAAATACATTACAGACAAGACGAATAAGACTAACAGACAATACTAATAAGACTAACAGACAAGACTAATAAGACATTACAGACAAGACTAATAAAACTAATATTCCTAATATTGAGCTGCACTCCGTTTGACCCTCAGAACAGCTTCAATTCAACGTGGCGTGGACTACAAGTTGTCGAAAGCGTTCCACAGGTATGCTGGCCCATGTTGACTCAAATGCTTCCAACAGTTGTGTCATGTTGGCTGGATGTCCTTTGGGTGGTGGACCATTCTTGATACACACAGGAAACTGTTGAGGCTGAAAAACCCAGAAGCGTTGCAATTCTAGACACACTCAAACCGGTGCGTGTGGCACCTACTACCACACCCCGTTCAGGGTCACTTAAATATTTTTTCTTGCCCATTCACCCTGCATGGCTCACATACACAATCCTTGTCTCAATTGCCTCAAGGCTTAAAAATCTTTCTTTCACCTTCATCTACACTGAATGAAATGGATTTAACAAGTGACATCAATAAGGTATTATTGCATTCACCTGGTCAGTCTATGTCATGGAATTATTATTATTATTTATTACCTTTATTTAACTGGGCAAGTCAGTTAAGAACAAATTCTTATTTACAATGACGGCCTACACAGGTATTCCTAATGTTTTGTACACTCAGTGTATTTGAGAGAACACAGTAAAATGGCTTTAAGAGATAACTGGGGGAAACAATGGATGAAAGAAACACAATAACATTAGCACTGAAAGATTACCTGTGCTTGTTCTATCTAATTCTTTTAAGAGTTTATCTTTCCATTCATATTTTTTAGTCAGTGCCAGGGCATAGGAAGATATGGCTACAGAGTAGGGACTGGATTGAGCAGGAAGTGCATTAAATATGTAATCTGAGGCTTTCTTCATGGCTCCATCTAGGCCCTATAAGAAACACACACACAGGAGAAGAATGACACTGTAATGAGACTAATAATTTGTTAACAGTTTGACCTCTTAATTTTAACACTGTAACAATAACCACAATTCCATACTCATCGCAGAATAATGGTCCACATTAGTGAGCAGCACACTAGTCTTCACTGAAACCATCAACCATGCATCACCTTAAAGTTATTCATCTTAATTTACCATGACTATATCCTTACAGATCCCGAGAGTCTCTTGCATGGCTATCAGAACAAAAGCAGTTGTTGCCACATCTCCTTCCTCATATATCCCGCCCTGAGTGGAGTTGGAAGAACATATTTTAGTCAAGGAAATTATAGCTTTGAACATAGTACAATATTTTTTACCCAACTTGTGCTTACATAACCTGAAATATACAAAAGTCTACAGGAAAAATAGTACATTTCAAAGGGATTTACCAAACATGTTTGCTTGACACAATTTTATGTTTTATATTTCTAATAGTGGACAAAAAGTATAAATGAAATAAACAACTTTACTGTGAGCCTCCAACTTTTGATTGGAGAGTCTTCTTGAAAAATTCCTGCAGAGTTCTGTTTTTTTATAAGGAACTCCAAAGGTTTGCACACTCTAATATCCTCCACGTTCCCAAACCCATGCACCATTGCAAACACCTTGGCAGTGTAAGCTGTCACCCTGGGGACCAAGACACAGTATTGTCTATTCTGGAGCATGACGAGTCATATCATACAGTAAGTCTGATGTAAGCAGTCCTGTGTGGCTCAGTTTGTAAGACCCTCAATTTGAGAACAAAATTGCATTGTATAAATATTCTTAAATAACTGAAAAACGTGTCGTTTTAAAATGTGATTATCCATAGGGTTGATTTTCATAAGTTTAGGAATCAGAAAGCTGATGTGTGGCTCTCTGTTTCACAAAAGAAAGCTGATGTGTTTAACAATTGTAACTAATCACCATAATGCAGGTAAAGTCATCTGAGACCTGATGAGTATATAGACAATCTACAATGATACACAACCATTCATGCAACTGCATGCACCAATGACAAATGAGGCCCAGTGAGACGAAACTGAGATTCATGAGAAACTGATGAATTCACTTACCATGTGCTTGGGTTTACACCCTTTACATATGGAGAATAAGTGTCATCAGAGTTTCTGTAACCAAGGTGTCTTTGATAGCCTATGGAAAACAACATGAGAGAGTGCGGGCGAAATATGGAAAAAGAGAGGAAGAGAAAAGGACATTTGATTATATGTGATAGAATTAAAAGTGCCTTAATAATAACAAAATAATAATACAGAATCATAATGCGTACCAGTAAGTAATAAGCTATTCATTTTACTGAATGTTGATAATACGAGCTGTGTACTCAATTGATGTCTGATCTGATTGATGTCTGATTCAATTGGTTATACCTAGGAATTCCTATAGGGGAGCACGGGGTTTCCCACCTCATTCATTACAAGCGACTTGAAGCTGAAGCTACGTGTGATTTATTTCTATATTTCCTCCTTTCAGGGGTATAACATGTACACATGTCCACCAAAGAAAGCAGGTGTTGCCTCTATGGTACAGTGTATTTACCTATAGTAGCATATTCAAGGGCCTCAGCTCTCTTCTCCACTCCCACCTCCTCCCAGGCATTGGCGTGGTCCAGGTAGTGTGTGGCGATGATGGGGGCAGTCATTGAAACCAGGTTCTGCTCTACACAGCCACCCGGCATCTTAATGAGTTTACTCAGTACTGCGCCACCAATGGAGTTGATTAGTGTATCTGCCAGGAAGTCCCCTAATCAAAGACAACATTTTAAACTTGTATGTTTTCTTATTTTAGAAAGGCAAATTCCAAATACTGTAATCTATTTGACACCGTTCATGCTAGCTACAAAATTGTAATCAATTGATCAGGTTTCCCCGATATATGCAGCCTATACCGGATTATGCTTATTAGCCCACATGTACATTATTTTGTCATATGTACAGTGGGCCTGGTAGAACCAGACTGATCACTGCTTTAACGATGACGCCGGAGGGGAGGGCTACCGTCTTAACTTGTTTTGTACATAATGTTGCTGCTACCATCTCTTATGACCGAAAATAGCTTCTGGACATCCGAACTGCGATTGCTCACCTCAAACTGGACAAAGAGTTCTTCTTCAACAAGTCAGACGGGAGGGATATACTACTACAGACGGCGCTCCTAGTGGCCGGGGACTTTAATGCAGGGAAACTTAAATCAGTTTTACCTCACTTCTATCAGCATGTTAAATGTGATACCAGAGGGGAAAAAATTCTAGACCACTATTACTCCACACACAGAGACGCGTACAAAGCTCTCCCTCACCCTCCGTTTGGCAAATCTGACCATAATTCTATCCTCCTGATTCCTCATTACAAGCAAAAATTAAAGCAGGAAGCACCAGTGACTCGGTCAATAAAGAGGTGGTCAGATGAAGCAGATGCTGAACTTCAGGACTGCTTTGCTAGCACAGGCTGGAATATGTTCCAGGATTCTTCCAATGGCATTGAGGAGTACACCACATCAGTCACTGGCTTTATCAATAAGTGCTTTAAGGACGTTGTCCCCCCAGTGACTGTACGTACAGTTGAAGTCGGACGTTTACATACACTTAGGTTGGAGTCATTAAAACTCGTTTTTCAACCACTCCACAAATTTCTTGTTAACAATCTATAGTTTTGGCAAGTCGGTTAGGACATCTACTTTGTCCATGACACGTAATTTTTTTCCAACAACTGTTTATAGATTATTTCACATATAATGCACTGTATTACAATTCCAGTGGGTCAGAAGTTTATATTCACTAAGTTGACTGTGCCTTTAAACAGCTTGGAAAATTCCCGAAAATTATGTCATGGCTTTAGAAGCTTCTGCCTACCTTCAAACTCAGTGCCTCTTTGCTTGACATCATGGGAAAATCAAAAGAAATCAGCCCCAAAAAATTGTAGACTTCCACAAGTCTGGTTCATCCATGGGAGCAATTTCCAAACGTGAAGGTACCACGTTCATTTGTACAAACAACAGTATGCAAGTATAAACACCATGGGACCACGCAGCCGTCATACCGCTCAGGAAGGAGATGCGTTCTGTCTCCTAGAGATGAAAGTACTTTGGTGCGAAAAGTGCAAATCAATCCCAGAACAACAGCAAAGGACCTTGTGAAGATGCTGGAGGAAACAGGTACAAAATTATCTATATCCACAGTATTGTTTGGCCATAATGACCATCATATGTTTGGAGGAAAAATGGGGAGGCTTGCAAGCCCATCATGTTGTGGGGGTGCTTTGCTGCAGCAGGGAGTGATTGAAAAACGAGTTTTAATGACTCCAACCTAAGTGTATGTAAGAACACCATCCCAACCGTGAAGCACGGGGCTGGCACCATCATGTTGTGGGGGTGCTTTGCTGCAGCAGTGCACTTCACAAAATAGATGGCATCATGAGGAAGGAAAATGATGTGGATATATTGAAGCATGATGTGGATGATGTGGATATATTGAAGACATCAGTCAGGAAGTTAAAGCTTGGTCGCAAATGGGTCTTCCAAATGGACAATGACCCCAAGCATACTTCCAAAGTTGTGGGAAAATGGCTTAGGGACAACAAAGTCAAGGTATTGGAGTGGCCATCACAAAGCCCTGACCTCAATCCTATAGAAAATGTGTGGGCTGAACTGAAAAATGTGTGCGAGCAAGGAGGTCTACAAACCTGACTAGTTACACCAGCTCTGTCAAGAGGAATGGGCCACCCAACTTGTGGAAGGCTACCCGAAACGTTTAACCCAAGTTAAACAATTTAAAGGCAATGCTACCAAATACTGATTGAGTGTATGTAAACTTCTGACCCACTTGGAATGTAAAAGCTGAAATAAATCACTCTCTACTATTATTCTGACATTTCACATTCTTAAAATAAAGTGGTGATCCTAACTGACCTAAAACAGGGTATTTTTACTAGGATTAAATGTCAGGAATTGTGAAAAACTGAGTTTAAATGTATTTGGCTAAGTTGTATGTAAACCTCCGACTTCAACTGTACATACCCCAACCAGAAGCCATGGATTACAGGCAACATTTATACTGAGCTGAAGGGTAGAGCTGCAGCTTTCAAGGAGAGGGACTCTATCCCGCTACGCCCTCCGGCGAACCATCAAACAGGCATAGTGTCAATACAGGAGTAAGATCGAATCGCACTACACCGGCTCCGACGCTTGTCGGATGTGGCAGTGCTTGCAAACTATTACAGACTACAAAGGGAAGCACAGCCGAGAGCTGCCCAGTGACACAAGCCTACCAGACGAGCTAAATAACTTCTACGCTCGCTTCGAGGCAAGTAACACTGAAACATGCATGAGAGTATCAGCTGTTCCGGATGACTGTGTGATCACGCTCTCCTCAGCCGATGTGAGTTAGACTTTAAAACAGGTCAACATTCACAAGGCCGCAGGGCCAGACGGATTACCAGGACGTGTACTCTGAGCTTGCAAGTGTCTTCACTGACATGTTCAACCTGTCCCTGACTGAGTCTGTAATACCAACATGTTTCAAGCAGACCACCATAGTCCCTGTGCCCAAGAACACTAAGGTAACCTGCCTAAATGACTGCAGACCTGTAGCACTCACGTCTGTAGCCATGAAAAGCTTTAAAAGGCTGGTCATGGCTCACATCAACACCATTATCCCAGAAAAGATTTGGCATGGGTCCTCAGGTCCTCAAAATATTTGACAGCTGCACCATCAAGAGCATCCTGACAGGTTGCATCACTGCCTGGTATGGCAACTGCTCGGCCTCCGACCGCAAGGCACTAGAGAGGGTAGTGCGTACGGCCCAGTACATCACCGGGGCCAAGCTTCCTGCCATCCAGGACCTCTATTCCAGGCGGTGTCAGAGGAAGGCCCTAAAAATTGTCAAAGACTCCAGCCACCCTAGTCAGACTGTTCTCTCTGCTACCGTATGGCAAGCGGTACCGGAGCGCCAAGCCTAGGTCCAAAAGGCTCCTAAATAGCTTCTACCCCCAAGCCATAAGACTCCTGAACTCCTGAACATAAGACCCCCCACCCTCGGGAACGTTGCTAATACTCTCTGTTATTATCTATGCATTGTCACTTTAATAACTCTACCTACATGTACATATTTCCTCAATTACCTCGACACCGGTGCCCCCGCACATTGACATTGACTCTGTACCAGTACCCCCTGTATATAGGCCCGCTATTGTTATTTACTGCTGCTCTTTAATTATTTGTTATTCTTATCTCTTACTTTTTTTGTTGTTGGTATTTGAGGGGCATTATTCAAAACAAACGTGTCAGCAATTGGATCACCATCAACCAATCAGAGGACAGCCTAATTCAAAGTACAGTGTTTGGCCACGTGGCATTTTGTCCTAAACCCACCCATTTCTTCTGAGAGGATGGTGATTTGACTGGTCATTATTCCAAATACCCATCTATTGGAGGAAGACCATACATGAAGTGAAACAGAATGATAAACGCAGCGATGAGGCTGGTTCCACCAGGCTACACACTGACAGCAAAACATCAAAAAGCATTGGATTGTTTCATTAATGTTTTCTTTTAAATATATAGTAGGCACAACACACTTTTATTATTATTAGAATAAGCAATCTGTTAGGTTGAGGATACCTTCTATAGTGATGTAAGTATTTGGCACTGGGTCTGGAAGCATGTTCTTCAGTTTAATGTAAACTTCACCTGTCTGCTTCCCTGTTTCATTTGAGAGGGAACAACACAAAAATAACAAATTATATGTTCACACCTACATAATATCAACCAATGTTGTTGCAATCAAAGATGTAGGCCTCTGTGTAATCTCAGGAGGACATTCTGGCACATTCTCGACAATAGCTTATACATTTCAAAGGAGTGGTTCAGGATTTTACAACTTGATGTTAGATGGAGCCTCAAACAGGAGAATGGGCCAGGAGAAACTGGGTCAGGAGAAACCAGGAGAAACTGTAATCCATAGTTCGGTTTTCTTTAAACGGCCACTTCAGTTAAATTTAGCCACCACAAACTAACAATCAACGGATGTGATGGAGGCATTTGAGCATGTTTTTTTTTTCTCCGAACAAATCTCCAGAAATCAACTCAAATCAACTCTATATTTGGTTTGATCTTACTTAAAGGTGATATGGCCATTTTAATGTAAAAACATACAGTGGCCATACTTCCATTGATTGTAAGTTTGTAGTGGCTGAAGTTAGCTGAATTTTGTTGTGGCTGTTTAAAGAAAGCCAAACCATGGATTACAGTTTCTCCCGCCCGTAGAATACTTTCAAGGTGAGGAACCATCTAACTTCAAGTTGTAAAATCCTGGACCATTCCTTTAAGCCATGTTATTTTTTAAGATCTAATGGAGGGTACAAAAGCTGTTTTGGTACAAACCATTCAGAAAACCTGGTTCCAAAATGATTTCCTTTAGTACGGCCTTCTCCACTCCCTCTGGCTATGATATGAGAAGAAACGGGGAGAGAGAGAAACATTTTAAAGAAACACTGTATGCGTTCTCAACTAAACTGTGAGCATCACGAGCAGGTGCAGGCAGCCTCACCACAACAAGAAGTTGTTTCTCTATGCCATCTCTAGAATACTCGCTCCGGGCCGTTACAGTGATTTGGTGTTTGCCTGGTTTCATGGGAATGACAGTGACGTATAGGACTTTCTCAGACATTTTGTCCACATGAACTATTTCCCTGTAGGATCCTCTGTAATTCGTTGCCGTGCACAGATCCTCACTGGCCTTTAACAAAACTGTGACCTACAAATAGAAATAAGGAGAAGTTATTTTAGTTGTTCCTAAAGCAGGGGAGAATGTCCCCTCTCATTGAAGCCACGGAAGTTCAACACCGACCGCGGTACTGCAGGCCTTGTTTGCAGTAAATAGGATCCCCCATTATAGTTAATGGAAAAATGACAATCTGTGTAAAAATACATATTGAAGACAATGATGGTACCAATAATGGCTTCTAATTCACCAGATGTATGTCCTTGAACTGATTGTTTTTAAATTACATAAAGAAGTTATAAGGATCATTTAGTTGATAATGTCATTCTGCATTACCCCGGTCGGCCTTCAACCTGAGTTACTCAATGAGAAGAGGAAGCACGGAGATAGCCTGCAACATCTCTTCCTGGAGTAGGTCAAACTGTGCATGTTATGTCGCCATCTTAACCTTAACCGACTTCATTTGGCTTCAATGCGCTATTGAGTCTTCACATAGGAATGAATGGTGTCACGTGATCGATGACTTTGTCCATTCATATATACAGTTGAAGTCGGAAGTTTACATACACCTTAGCCAAATACATTTAAACTAAATGTTTCACAATTCCTGACATTTAATCCTGGTAAAAATTCCCGGTCTTAGGTCAGTTAGGATCACCACTTTATTTTAAGAATGTGAAATGTCAGAATAATAGTGGAGATAATGATTTATTTCAGCTTTTATTTCTTTCATCACATTCCAAGTGGGTCAGAAGTTTACATACACTCAATTAGTATTTGGTAGCATTGCCTTTAAATTGTTTAACTTGGGTCAAACGTTTCAGGTAGCCTTCCACAAGCTTCCCACAATAAGTTGGGTGAATTTTGGCCCATTCCTCCTGACAGAGCTGGTGTAAGTGAGTCAGGTTTGTAGGCCTCCTTCCTCGCACACGCTTTTTCAGTTCTGCCCACAAATGTTCTATAGGATTGAGGTCAGGGCTTTGTGATGGCCACTCCAATACCTTGACTTTGTTGTCCTTAAGCCCTTTTACCACAACTTTGGAAGTATGCTTGGGGTCATTGTCCATTTGGAAGACCCATTTGGGACCAAGCTTTAACTTCCTGACTGATGTCTTGAGATGTTGCTTCAATATATTCACATAAGGATGCCATCTATTTTGTGAAGTGCACCAGTCCCTCCTGCAGCAAAGCACCCCCGCAATATGATGTTGCCAGCCCCGTGCTTCACGGTTGGGATGGTGTTCTTCGGCTTGCAAGCCTCCCCCTTTTTACTCCAAACATAACGATGGTCATTATGGCCAAACAGTTCTATTTTTGTTTTATCAGACCAGAGGACATTTCTCAAAAAAGTACGATGTTTGTCCCCATGTGCAGTTGTAAAACGTAGTCTGGCTTTTTAATGGCGGTTTTGTAGCAGTGGCTTCTTCCTTGCTGAGCAGCCTTTCAGGTTATGTCGATATAGGACTCGTTTTACTGTGGATATAGATACTTTTGTACCTGTTTCTTCCAGCATCTTCACAAGGTCCTTTGCTGTTGTTCTGGGATTGATTTGCACTTTTCGCACCAAATTACGTTCATCTCTAGGAGACAGAACGCGTCTCCTTCCTGAGTTGTATGACGGCTGCGTGGTCCCATGGTGTTTATACTTGCGTACTATTGTTTGTACATATGAACGTGGTACCTTCAGGCATTTGGAAATTGCTCCCACGGATGAACCAGACTTGTGGAGGTCTCAATTCTTTTTCTGAGGTCTTGGCTGATTTCTTTTGATTTTCCCATGATGTCAAGCAAAGAGGCACTGAGTTTGAAGGTAGGCCTTGAAATACATCCACAGGTACACCTCTAATTGACTCAAATGATGTCAATTAGCCTATCAGAAGCTTCTAAAGCCATGACATCATTTTCTGGAATTGTCCAAGCTGTTTAAAGGCACAGTCAACTTAGCGTATGTAAACCTCTGACCCACTGGAATTGTAAAACAGTGAATTATAAGTGAAATAATCTGTCTGTAAACAATTGTTGGCAAAATGTATTGTGTCATGCACAAAGTAGATGTCCTAACTGACTTGCCAAAACTATAGTTTGTTAACAAGAAATTTGTGGAGTGGTTGAAAAACAAGTTTTAATGACTCCAACCTAAGTGTATGTAACTTCCGACTTCAACTGTATATAGTCATCAGCCTAAAGTGACTGCCTTACTGATCAAGTGACTTCAAACAAGACATCTACCTTTTGAGACTCTTCATCATAGTTGTGTATAACTACTTTGATCTGCACTTGCTCTCTGTTTACAACAGAGTATGGTAGGCGCAGGTCCACATAGAAGTTCTTTACAACAGTCATTTCTACAGGTTCTGCTACACATACACCTGCAAACAGAAAAATATAGTTTTAACGACTGTGTTTCAGACTGATCGATGGTCATTTCAATGAATCCTTTGATTCTTGAAAAATATAACATAAGTCCCTCATGAGCTTATGCAATACAACTGTCTTACTTCATCATAACTCAAACAGGGCCGGATTAACCTTTTGGGCAAACATTTACCTAAACTGTTGGTGGTGCATTTAACATCTGAATAAACTATCATTAAAATTGGCCCAAATGCAACCTTAAGGGACAAGTTAGTATTTTTTTTTAACCAAATTTCTATTTTTTTATGTAAATGGAATGTTATAGAAGTGCCAAGACACCCCACCGGCGAGTAATACTGGCGATACTTTCCGTGAGCGAGCATGCACGTGCTATCTAGAAACACAATGGGTATGAGAAAGCAAGCTCATGCTCGCACAAGGAAAGGTATCGCCAACAAAATGGAATATAACATTGCATAAATACCTGCATCACTATACTGAAAGCGTTGACGTTTCAAAAAGGATGAAATGTTGTGTTTTTGGAGCCTTTGTTCATGTTTTATCTGTGCCCTGGGACTGCAGAACAAGCCTGAGGAAGTCTATCGCTGGTGGGCTAAATTTCTCTAAACCAAGTGAAATTGCAAAAAAAAAGTTTCTGGACACTTCTATAACATTCCATTTACATAAATAAAAAAAAATCTAAATAAAGCTAACGTGTCCTTTAATCCAGCATTGTATAGTTTCAAAATAAAACAAGTGAAACATTGTCATAGTGCAAAATAATTGTGCAAAGTGCAACAGTTTTTTTAATCCTCATTATAATCTCACAGTGTGATATAATTTGAATCTTTTCTTCGACAATGTGCATTATAATTTATACAGTGGTGTTTATTTAACTACGGTTTTGCAAACTGAGTAATACATAAATATTAAGCCTGGTAGATGTTTTTTTGTGTCCCTCCAATTCGCATGATATGTTATGTTTTGTATACTTACTTAAAACAGAAACGAAAGTAGGGAGGTTGTTCGGGGAGGACACGTGGGCATATAACGCAAAATGTGAGCCTGCCTTTGCGCACGAATGCTGATGACTGGTCTTTGTTCAACAATCAAGGCACACAACGTTTTGCTTCTGAAGCATAGATGAGAATTTAACTACGACTTGCGGGCAGTGGGTTCAGAACAACAACGACCAAAAAATGTAGACAAACAATTTTACATTTTAGTGGAAATTATACCACCACCAAAAAGTGCATTTTGGAGACTGGAATGGCAAAGGGACATGTGCTCTGCCAGTGGTGTTTTAAGTACTCCTTAAGTCATTTTTTGTGGTATTGTACTTTTTACTCCATACATTTTCCAATTCACACCCTTTCAAGGGAACATCCCTGGTCATCCCTACTGTCTCTGATCTGGCAGATTCACTAAACACAAATGCATTGTTTATAAATTATGTCTGAGTGTTGGAGCGTGCCCCTGGCTATCCGTCAAATTATTTATTTTTTAAAGCAATTTGTGCCATCTGGTTTGCTTAATATATGGAATTTGAAATGGTTTATACTTTTACTTTTGATACATAAGTACATTTTAGCAGTTCCATTTACTGGACTTTTACTTGAGTCATTTTCTATTAAGGTATCTTTACTTTTACTCAAGTATGACATTTTAGTACTTTTTCCGTGCATGTGCCTGCACATAATATTGAGTTTGCAAAAGGCTGTTTTGTAGATAGTTAACATTTAATTGAGAAGGTTTTTGGGAAAGCCTTTTCATCTACCAGAAGACGGTTAGGCCTATTATTAGCATCGTTATATTTTTCCTGTTTCTTAGTGGTTTGAAACCTGGACATTTTAATTAATATTATGAGGCATGTCTTCCCTTGCTTCAAAGTAGCCTATGGCCAAAATCCGACCATAGAAACATGGAGGAAATTATTTATAAAGACTTCCTCATATGCGTTCTCCTGTTCTAGTGGCCTCCAACTGTTTTTAAATGCTAGTAAAACTAAGTACATGCTCTTCATGCTGTCCGCACCCTCCCGCCCAACTAGAATCACTACTCTGGATGGTTCTGACCTAGAATGTGTGAACAACTATAAATACCTAGGTGTCTGGTTAGACTGTAAACTCTCCTTCCAGACTCACATTAAGCATCTTCAATCCAAAATGAAATCTAGAATCGTCTTTCTATTTCGCAACAAAGCATCCTTTACTCATGCTGCCAAACATACCCTCTTAAAACTGACCATCCTACCGATCCTTGACTTTGGCAATGCAATTTACAAAATAGCCCCCAACAGTCTACTCAGCAAATTGGATGTAGTCTATCACAGTGCCACCCGTTGTGTCACCAAAGCCCCATATACTACCCACCACTGCGACCTGTATGCTCTCGTTGGCTGGCCCTCACTACATATCCGTCGCCAAACCCACTGGCTCCAGGCCATCTATAAGTCTTTGCTAGGTAAAGCCCCGCCTTATCTCAGCTCACTGGTCACCATAGCAACACCCACCCGTAGCACGTGCTCCAGCAGGTATATTGCTCTGGTCATCCCCAAAGCAAACGCTTCCTTTGGCTGCCTTTCCTTCCTTTGGCTGCCTTTCCTTGACGGATGCAACTTGTCCGAACAAGTTGACATCTAATGGAAAATGATGTACGTCATATACTGTACACTGAACAAAAATATGAACGCAACATGTAAAATGTTGGTCCCATGTTTCATGAGCTGAAATAAAAGATCCAAGAAATGTGCTGGGGAAAATAAAAGGCCAGTCTAAAATGTGCAGTTCTGTCACACAACACAATGCCACAGATGTGTCAAGTTTTGAGGGTGCGTGCAATTGGCATGTCGGCTCCAGAGAATTGAATGTTAATTTCTCTACCATAAGCCACCTCCAACATTTTATAGAATTTGGCAGTATGTGCAACTAGCCTCACAACCTCAGACCATGTGTATGGCATTGTGTGGGCGAGGGGTTTGCTGATCTCAATGTTGTGAACAGAGTGCCTCATGGTGGTGGTGGGGTTATGGTATGGGCAGGCATAAGCTACAGACAAGAAACACAATAGCATTTTGTCAATTGGCTGTTTGAATTCACAAAAATACATGACGAGTTCCTGAGGCCCATTCTAAAGCCCTTTTTTTTTTTTTTTAAAGTTACGCGTGACGCATCTTTCCTTTTCCCAACGCAGTTAAGCCAAAGCCACTCCCCATTATACAACACTATGAGCGCTCTCCAAGCCTCAAAATCCGGAAGTGAATATAAGTCCGGAAAAAATATATAATAACATAATGTCGTGGACAGAGCTAACCATTAATGTCCCTTAAAGCTCAAATACAGATTAAATGGCTGTAGCATAGCGTATTATATTGAATGATTAGCTAATACATATTTGAGAAATAATGAATAAGAAGCATATGCTTTTACCTGATAATAGACTATTAATGATAATATAACAACTTCAAATACCGAGCTAGTGTAACAGGGTTATATTGGTGATTCCCCTTGCCACTTTATTGTTAAGCCAATGGGTTTTTCGGTTTTAGTTTTGTCTTGCCTTCACTCTACTGGCATCTTATTGGCTGGTTTGCGTAGCTTGATAACGAGGGAGGATGTTTCAGTTAGAATCGTTCCAGTGAACAAGCACCAAACCAGCGTACGTGAGTGCAGAGTTGGATGGTGAGCCGTGCATTGCATGACGTGCAATTTTGCGCTGTTACTATCAGAATAAATCTCCATGACTGGTGCTACAAGTTGGAGTTCGTGTCGATGATTGATTGTACACAACGCAAGAAGAGTACTGTTACACTAGTAACGTTAAGTATCCTAGGTAAACTTAGCTGACCTTCAATTGAGGCGAATTCAGCAGAGTTCTGAGGCATTTTTACAACTCATTGAAACTCTACAAATAAATACATGGGCAATGTTACCAAACATGGTAATAATTGGCCTGCATTACGGTAGGCAACTAAATGTTAAATTACACTTTCCATCCTTACATTGGAAGGCCACTGTCTCTGCGCTGATCGCCTGTGAGTGAGACACCGTTAGCTAGCCAATGAGAGCGTAGTAGAACGCCCCTCTGAATAACCAGGCGTAGGTTTGACTTAACTGCGCTGGGAAAAAGAAAGACGCATCTGGGACCAACAGATGCATATCTGTATTCCCAGTCATGTGAAATCCATAGATTAGGGCCAAATTATTTTATTTCAATTGACTGATTTCCTCATATGAACTGTAACTCAGTAAAATCTTTGAAATTGTTGCATTTCTTTGTTAAGTATATTTGAAATCAAATTATTACTATGACAGTACAGAATAGGGTTTAATAGCGGGAAGCGGGTTACCGAGATCTACCGGGATTTCCTGCCCAAACCCACTCCCTTTCCTTGGGATAAATAACGAGAAACCGGTGAATTATAATAATTTATTCCTCTGAACAGCGTGACGTGAAAGGAACTGTTAAATTATATGCAATATCTAAATCTGTCTTCAAATGGCCTTCTCTGCTATCTGCATGATCAATAATCATTTCTCAGTGTGTTGTTGTAGCATACCATATTTACTTACACAAAGTCGCTATAAATTCAAAGCGCACGCATGGTTTTGGCTGAAACTGGACACGCGACCTTGAAATGCAGTTAATACGGTAACAAAATTGGCACCAACATTTAAGCTACCTGTAGGCCTAACTGATTTGATTAATTCTAAAAAATATCTCTGTGGCAAAGCTTTACTACAAGTAATGCGAGCCCGAATGCAAAACCAGACTGCTGAAAATCCTGTCTAAGTAATTAATCCTGAATGAAGAATTAAAAAACAGGTCAAAATACCTGCAGGACCTGTTTGAGGCGCTCGTCAAGATCCAGGCCATGTCTGTGAGGCCGAGAGAGCCTTCGCAATCTGGGGCCAATTTGTGGCTTAGATCCGAAACCACCTGAGTCCAGGAAGCATTAAAGCACTGTGCTTTTGAGAGCCACTTCAGTAGACAAAAACAAAGTTAAACAAGTTCGGCCTATACCCTATGTCAATTATTTTGTTCGTGTTTGCTACAGGGTAAGCCTACCATATTACTTTACGTAGTCTATAGCCTAATTTGTGTGTATAATGTTATTCTACATCTGTTTGAGAATTTGTCATGAGAATCAGTCAACTACAATTAGGGCTTACAGTTAGGCCTACCTACAATTCTAGTTACTCTGTTTCTGACCAAGTCTGTTTTTCATGTTTAAAAATAATGCGAGAATCGTGTGTCTTTTAATGAACCTGAAATTGAACAAGCAAGTTTTTTGAAAATGTTTGTTCTTCTGTCTTAAATAAAAGTAGTAATCGAAAATAATAATTGCTGGGTTCTTAACTTGTTTATTTAATTGTATTATATAGTCCACGTTTGTGTAGCCATGGTGGTTTATGGTTCATTTATTTTATGCTGTGACTAAATAACAATGTTAAATCAAAACCATGAGAGATGATAATTTACTTTATTGTTAGAAATAGGCATACCATTGATTTTTAGGCTAATGAACGATAAATGCAATAAGTAAAAATGTATGTAAAAAATTAAGTGTATTTTCATACATGTGTTTTTTTACCAAGTCCAAAAATGGACATGGCATAACCAGATTGACCTTTAAAGGCAGACATATTGTGGATTTTTTGTTGGACATCATCTCGGTTGTCATTTATCAATAATGGATGACTCCCATTGAAAAAACATTGTCTCCATCTGAAATGTTTACCGTACCATCATGCTGGAAACTGAGATGGTACTTGGAGCCACTTACCTTTGGTTTCAGAGGTACTGATACCGAGGACCATCCACTGTGTGATGGAGTCTTGAAGAACCATGTTAGTCTTTTCATATGTGACAATACTGAATAAGGGAGCGAGAGAGAATGATATTAATTTCTATCTGCTGGATGTATTTAACATGTGAGGGATTGCTTTAGCAGAACCAGTGGGAAATTATTATTATATTATTAAAAGTATCTAAACTACTACTTCATCCACATCATTAGAAGACGGTGCATCATGCTGTAGGTCTAATAGAAAACAAAAAATTTGCTTGCAATTGCATTAAACTGGGGCTTCGCTTACATTGAAAAAGCCCTTTGAATATCTTATCTTTGGTTGGTCAGATCTCGAGTATGTGAGATACCTACCTGGTTCCCAAATTATGAAACCCATACCTGATTAATCCATCAATTTTACATAATCAGCAACACATGAGGAACAATCATGTTTTACTGTCTGTTAAATGTTGTCTTTACCCAGCATCAGTTGCTTTATCACTCAGCAGTATGGTAGTCCACATCCAGCTGACATCAAATTTAGAGCGGATAATAATGTCCTCCTCATCCTCATCAAAGAAATCTTCATTTGCTTCAGGAAAATGAAACATGATTGAAGAAGAGAAAGAGAGTGAGAGAACTCGATAGACATTTATACAATCTATCGATTTTCCTATGAAATGTATGTCAGACAGACAAAGACAGACTGAAAAAAAGAAAAGGAATGCTTTTACTGCGAGCGAGGATCAGTTCTGGGGTGGTGAAGCGTATCTTATCTTTCTGGATTCCTTGACAGCAGTGTAGAAAGGCCTCCACACACTTCAGCCCTTCTGTGATGTAGTGCGAGCGCTTTTCACATGAGTAGTTTAAGGGAAAGTCCATCATGCCATCATGACAGCACCTCTTCGCATCCTCTTCATACTGTCTCGCTTGGGAAGTAGATAGCATAGTGCAGCTATATCGGTTAATTCACCCTCATTCTATTTATTATCTGTTACATCAGCCCTTACTCACCTAGCTCATATTTGGCTTCCTGTAAAGACTCTGCCTGTCGCCTCCTTTTAGGTACCTCTGTGTCACAACTGAATCCTAAGAGATAATTGAAAAGCAACTGAAGCTGATAAAAGGGTCAAATCTTAACTAACATAATTGAAGAAACCAAGAGAAAATCAACTACAGTATTTGTCCAGTAGCTTAGTATTCAAATGCTGCTGTGATCAGTGCATCTCAACAAGCACATGCTTATCTGGAATGTAGTAATAGTATATAAAATAATATTATGCAGATTGCTCCTACGTTGTCTAGGTGCTGTTTTTTCTTGATTGGATTCAAACAGGAGGCCAGCATCTGAGAAAATTGCCATGTTGTTTCGCCCCCCTTCCCTTGTGCACCCTTTGTCACTCCTCTCTACTTCATCCCAGATCTGAAATAAAGTGAGATAGAAACGGGGTGTCAAAATGGTTCAAGCAGCAGAATATTAAAATGTAACAAGATTTCAGTGTCACCTTGGCCTGTGTGAGATTGCCATTTTTACTCAGCATGTAAGCAGCCTTGTCAACCACCACCAGCCCAACCTTGGCACCTGGGTCTCCCTCCACCTTCAGAGAGAACTCTTCTCTTGGGCGGAAGTCTGGACGTTTATTAGATTTCTTTATGGATACTTTTAGCTAAAAATCAGAACATGGACAGATGCAAAGAACATTAATGAGAACAGAAAAATGTGATGTGACATACTGAATGTAAGGTACACTCCAAAAGTATTGGGACAGTGACAATTTTGTTGTTGTTTTGGCTCTGTACTCCAGCACTTTGGATTTGAAATTATCAATGGCGTTAAGTGCAGATTGTCGGCTTTAATTTGAGGGTATTTTTTATCAATTTCGGGTAAACTATTTAGAAATTACATTATTATGTTGCCATCTATTTTGTGAAGTGCACCAGTCCCTCCTGCAGCAAAGCACCCCCACAACATGATGCTGCCAGCCCCCGTGCTTCACGGTTGGGATGGTGTTCTTCAGCTTGCAAGCCTCCCCCTTTTTACTCCAAACATAACGATGGTCATTATGGCCAAACAGTTCTATTTTTGTTTCATCAGACCAGAAGACATTTCTCCAAAAAGTACAATCTTTGTCCCCATGTGCAGTTGCAAACCGTAGTCTGGATTTTTTATGGCGGTTTTGGAGCAGTGGCTTCTTCCTTGCTGAGCGGCCTTTCAGGTTATGTTGATATAGGAGTTGTTTTACTGTGGATATAGATACTTTTGTACCTGTTTCCTCCAGCATCTTCACAAAGTCCTTTACTGTTGTTCTGGGATTGATTTGCACTTTTCGCATCAAAGTACGTTCATCTCTAGGAGACAGAACGCGTCTCCTTCCTGAGCGGTATGACGGCTGCGTGGTCCCATGGTGTTTATACTTGCGTACTATTGTTTGTACAGAACGTGGTACCTTCATGTGTTTGGAAATTGCTCCCAAGGATGAACCAGACCTATGGAGGTCTCCAATTATTTTTCTGAGGTCTTGGCTGATTTCTTTTGATTTCTCCATGATGTCAAGCACTGAGTTTGAAGGTAGGCCTTCTAAAGCCATGATATCATTTTCTGGAATTTTCCAAGCTGTTTAAAGTCACAGTCAACTTAGTGGACGTAAACTTCTGACCCATTGGAATTGTGATACAGTGAGTTATAAGTGAAATAATCTGTCTGACAAATTACTTGTGTCATGCACAAAGTAGATGTCCTAACCGACTTGCCAAAACTATAGTTTGTTAACAAGAAAGTTGTGGAGTGGTTGAAAAACGAGTTTAATGGCTCCAACCTAAGTGTATGGAAACTTCAGACTTCAACTGTATATATATACACACACACTATGTACAAAAAAGGCTGTCATTTCTAAACAGTTAATCCGATATGGATGGAAATACCCTCAAATTAAAGCTGACAGTCTGCACTTTAACCTCAGTCATTGTATCATTTAAATTCCAAAACAACAAAAATGTGTCACTGTCCCAATACTTTTGGAGCTCACTGTATATTGTTAAAAAAGTTATAGTTTAGAGTTACCTGTCCCATGCACTGGTCCTCCACGTCCACCCACAATGAGTCAGCCACCACGTCATAACCTTGCGATGGCACAATGTAGAAAGCCACCAGGCGGAAGGAAGGGAGCATGTCTGGAGTTACTTTCAAGGGTTCTTTGAGGAGAGCTTTGTCCTTTGATTTCCACTTCCCCATTTCAATGATCCGCCCTTTGCTGACCACCTAATATAACATTTAAACCGGACTGTAATAAAATCAAAAATATAGAAATGCAAAACGATAAAGAAAAACATACAGTTAATTTACAGTTGTTTTACCATGTATGAAATGAAATCATAGGGAAAAGCCTGGACCCCATTTTCTCCAAGGAAGTTGATGGAAACATAGAGGAACTCATCCTTCTTCACAACAGATTTGTCCACAGAAAGGTGGATGTACTCTTTGACTGTCTTTGTCTCGTATGCTAAAAGTGTGATATCTTTTCGTGCCTGGTGACTAGAGTCAAGTAAATCAGAGACAGCTGTTTTCACTTGGACATTTTTTTGTTTGTCAGTGCGAACAGTGTTAATGGTGATGACAGCTATTCCGTGGCTGTCTGTGAGGTATTTATGTCCCTCACTCTCTATTTCAATGCCCTTTACAGGAGAGCCAGAAGTGTCAGTCAGGTACACCTGGAGAGAGAAAGAGAGAGGGTGTGTTTAACAGGGGTTGAGAGGGCATGAGTGTGAGAAAGGTTCCATGACCGTTTGTGTTAATGTGTTTGAGTTACCCTTATGTAAATGAAGTTAATAAAAAAAATGGTATACTGTACTTTAATGTATAATTTTTCTTAAATAAAAAGTGCTTGAAATGTTATTTAAATAAGTGTTTTTGATCTTTTGGGGTTTATACTGTATTTACTTCATGTCTTAAGATAGATTACCTTTAGTGCATTTTTTTGTTCATATGTATTCTTTTTAATATTTTGAATAATATAGTTTATGCGTACACAGAATACATAAATAAATCAATTGGAAATTATTTTTCTATGCTGATCAAATTAAACAATTCATTTTCACAAATATATAATACTGAATTGTATCTTATTTAGCGATTATCTTGCAAATGCATGTTTTTCAGAATTCCGCACACTGTCTAATTTGAAGAATACCCGCCCCCAAATTGTAAGTCAATTAGTTGGTTTACTTCAATAATATACTGAAAGTATACAGTATGTGTTTTAATATAGAAAAACGATGCTCCAAGTTTACTTTTTCAGAGTGAAGATTTAGCAACATTAAAGTGCATGAAAACATAATTTTATAGCAACAGTAATATACTTCCTTGATCATTGAAAGTTTCTCTTTTAAATCTTTAGTTTTTGTTGTAATGAATTCATTAGTCATGCTTTTTTCATTATATTTTAAATAACTTCATGACACTGTCATGAAGCCTTATGACCTTCCTGTGTCACTTTACTTGGACTAAGAAAATACAATATCAAGAAGCATTATGACCATCATAACCATATAACCCAGATAGGCCTATCACGTACATGCCCTATATCAGTCGTAAATTTAAAAAAAGTTATATAACATAAACATACTGTTGATACGTAGGCTATGGTGTAACGGAATGTTTTGACTTGTGTGGTAGGTTTTGTGAGTTTTGACACTCTTCTGTAGGTGTCATAACCAGCCATAAAATAACTATAGTCGTAGGTTTTGTGGGTTTTTATGCTCTTATGTAGGTGTCATAACCAGCCATATAATAACGCAATGTATGTCACAACAGGTCTAAAGATGTAATGACAGTGTTATGACCATATTATAACAGGTTATTACACATGTCAGCTGTTATGACATATTATGACGTGTTATGACGCTGGGTGTCAAGTAAAGTGTTACCTAGACATATAATACAAGTAAATGTTTTTTTTTAAGTTAACATACAATATACATTTAAGGACTTAGTAAGGGTATAATTCTGCTTATTTCTAAAGACAATGTTTACCCTTGTGACATATGCAACTTACATGAAGATTAAATGGTAGGCCTGGCTTGAAGAATTTGGAGGATTTGGTAAAATAAATTGAGTAGGGAGATATAACCACTTTGATGCCTGTGAGTTCTGCTGTTACAATGTCACTGCCTAGGAAAGAGAGGGACCAGGAGAAAACAAGGTGTTATATGGGATGTAACAAATTTTATCTGTGGATATTAGGGATCAAATACACATTCCAAATACTCTTATCTATATTTACAGAAAAAAAGATGGGTGTCACTAGTAAAAGTCACTAGTAGAACAGCCCATCACAGGCTGGATTGAAGATACTCTTTGAATTAGTGTTTACCTAACGTCCAAAAACAAAGACAACCAAAGCAGCCTTAACAAGTGTTTCCATGTTTAAAAATATATATATATAAAACTGAACATGCAACAGTAATAAAGGGATTATGAACACGTGACAATGATTATATAATACTTGAGCTGTGCTTGATTTAGTTTTCCATGGAACCAACAGAGTAGTTCCTAAAATGCACACACCAAGCTAATTCAAGTGCATTTCATATACTTTCTATCATTTTGAAGTATTTAGCGTAGGTATTTGACCCTGGTCTGATGGATATGAATGGATGAATCCATATAGCATTCACAACAGGTATTACCACACCTGAGCTAGTGAAGACAGTAGCTCTTGCATAGAGAGAACATTCCAGGATATCATCAATTCTATGAACGTCTTTAGCGGCAGCAATGATTTGAGCAACTGTCAGTATGGCTGTGGCTGTCCCTGTCTGAGAGACAAAATCAAAAATATGGTTAAATGAAGAATATTTTAAAATCAGTATTCTAAGGGTTCAGTGCAGTGAAGAAGTATTTGCCCCCTTTCTATTTTTCTCTACTTTTGCAGATCTTCAACCAAAACCCAATATTAGATAAAGAGAACCTGATTGAAAAAATAACATTACAATTACATACTTATTCAATTTATTTAAAAAACAAAGGTATGCAACACCCAATTCCCCTTACACTCAATAACTGGTTGTGCCACCTTTAGCTGCAATGACTGCAACCAAATGCTTCTTGTAGTTGTTGATAAGTCTCTCACATCGCTGTGGAGGGATTTTGGCCCACTCTTGCATGCAGAACTGCTGTAACTCAGCGACATTTGTAGGTTTTCAAGCAGGAACTGCTCTTTTCAAGTCCTGCCACAACATCTAAATTGGGATTAGGTCTGGACTTTGACTAGGCCATTCGAAAACTTTACATTTGTTGCTTTTTAACTTTTTTCATGTAGACTTAATATAAGGAACCATGAATTGTGCTCTGTATCAGAGAATTATACGGGACAATGTCAGGCCATCCGTCTGTGAGCTGAAGCGCAGCTGGGTCATGCAGCAAGACAATGATCAAAAACACACAATCAAGGCAAGTCGTACAGGTCCTGAGGCAGAAAACCATCCCCAAACCATCACACTACCACCACCATGCTTGACCGTTGGTATGAGGTTCTTACTGTGGAATGCAGTGTTTGGTTTTCGCCAATGTCGTCCAACGAGCAGTTCATGCTTGAAAACCCACAAATGTTGCTGAGTTAAAGCATTTCTGCATTTCTGCAAAATTCCCCCACAGCGATGTGAGACTGATCAACAACTACAGGAAGCATTTGGTTGCAGTCATTGCAGCTAAAGGTGGCGCAACCAGTTATTGAGTGTAAAGGGGCAATTACTTTTTCACACAGAGAAATTGGGTGTTGTATAACTTTGTTAATTAAATAAATTAAATAAGTATACTTTATTTGTAAACTCATGTTCCCTTTATCTGATATTCGGTTTTGGTTGAAGATCTGAAAACATTCAGTATAAAAAATATGCAACAACACAGAAAATCAGAAAGGGGGCACCAATGCTTAGACCTGCATTGCTTGCTGTTTGGGGTTTTAGGCTGGGTTTCTGTACAGCACTTTGTGACATCAGCTGATGTAAGAAGGGCTTTATAAATAAATTTGATTGACTGTAAGGGCATAATCAGTAAAGCACAGTTCAAGAAAAACTTACTTGTAATTGGTGCCTTTGTAGTAAGGTGGATAACTGGATTTTTGTGCCATTTTTGCACACATATCCAAACATGACATATGCATAGCCTATAACCTCCGTTCCAGAAAAGTACCTGAGAAACAAGTGTGTAGCAGTGTTATAAATAGAATTGAATCTTCGATAAGCTCCGACGCCCTTGGTTACTGTTGCAACCTCAGACAACATTTTCCCGGGAAACCCAATTTCCTATTCAATCATTGGCAAAATGCCCTCCCAATGATCTCAAACTGTGTTTCTAATACACAATGAAATTAGACACAGACTACCCCTTGCTAATCAGGAAACTTTTGCTTATGTTGTGGTGGACTGTCATTACAATTTATTCAGGGGAACCTCGTCAAATTACGTTTGTAGTGTGGCTAGCCACTGAATTGCTCTGAATTAACTGTCAGCATGCATGCAGTCAAAGCTATAACCACTTAGGAGCTAGCTAGTGCTCTCTAATCGTATCCTGATGTTGACAGCAGATGGAAGTTGTATTCATAGCATTGCTAACTTAGCTAACATACATTTTGAGAAAACAAGTTATATTAGGTGACTAGCTAGCTAGTGTTCACAATGTTTGGAGGTCAATGAGACTGGGAGCTAGCTAGATAACCATCTGACTTAGCAATGTAACAAAAGTATAATTTCGGATTGCAAAAATACTCCAACAGACTCTGCATTTCAGGAATCACAGTAGCAAGTACTTGTGGTGCACTGTTCAACTATTTAGTAATTTAAACATTTTAATATTTTTGCCATAGCCCCCACTAGCTTTCATGCGATTTAAACATACATTTGTCCAAGGTGTCGGACTAGACAAGAGTTGGTATCCATTGGAGCACTGCGATTGGTTTCCCAAAAGTCTGGGGCTGTCAGTCCAGGCCTGAGTTGACAGGCTGGCGTGTTTAGTTTTGTTTTGGTGTAGGTTTTTTTTCTGTTCTAGGTGGTGTATTTCTATGTTGGGGAAATGGTTCCCAATTAGAGGCATCTGTTTGTCGTTACCTCTAATTGGGAACCATATATATGTTTGTAGTGTTCACTAGGGTTTTGTGGGTTATTGTTTGGTCATAGCTTTAGTGTATTTCTTAGTTATTGGTCTATGTTAAGCTCTTCGTTCGTTCGTTCTGTTTGTTATTTTTCCCAGTTACGTTTAATTAATAAATATGTATACTGGAAGCATCGCTGCATCTTGGTCTGTCCCTCGTGAAGATCGTGACAGGGGCAGGGCTTAGTGAAGGGTCAATTGAGATATACTTCTTGAATTAAAATGAATACTATAGGATGTCAATGTTTTATTTATTATAGAAATTCATTAAACTCAATACAATTCCAATGCTTCATATAATGTATACTTCAATATTAACAACATTTATTTCAATATATTATCAATGGCATATTGTTGTAAAGACTTACTTTGGGTTATGATGGAGAAAGAAATTTGTGCTAAGCTCATGGCAAGTTCATTATTATTTTTTAATCAATGGTAAATATAAAGAATTGAAATGACCTTTGACCAGATTATTTAAATATAAAACGTACAGTGCATTTGTAAAGTATTCAGACCCCTTGACCTTTTCCACATTTAGTTACGTTAAAGCCTTATTCTAAAATGGATGAAATATAAACATTTCCTCATCAATCTACACACAATACTCCATGATGACAAAGAGAAAATAGTTTTTTTGAAATTGTTGCTAATTTTAGTGGCCAGACTGAAGACACTCATCAGTAAAAGGTACGACAGCCCGCTTCGAGTTTGCCAAGGCACTTAACGTACTCTCAGACCATGAGAAACCAGATTCTCTGGTCTGATGAAAGCAAGATTTAACTATTTAGTCTGAATGCAAAGCGTCACGTCTGGAGGAAAGCTGGCACCATCCCTACGGTGAAGCATGGTGGTGGCAGCGTCATCCTGTGGGGATGTTTTTCAGCGGCAGGTACTGGGAGACTAGTCAGGATCGAGGGAAAGATGAACGGAGCAAAGTACAGAGAGATCCTTGATGAAAACCTAGTGAAGGTTCACTTTCCAACAGGACAACGATCCTAAGCACACAGCCAAGACAGCGCAGGAGTGGCTTGGGGATAAGTCTCTGAATGTCCTTGAGTGGCCCAGCCAGAGCCTAGACTTGAACCCGATCAAACATCTCTGGAGAGAAGTGAAAAGAGCTGTGCAGCAACACTGTGCAGCAACAGAGCTTGAGAGGATCTGCAGAGAAGGATGGGAGAAACTCCCCAAATAGAGGGGTGCCAAGCTTGTAGCGTCATACCCAAGAAGACTTGAGGCTGTAATTGCTGCCAAAGGTGCTCCAACAATGTACTGAGTAAAGGGTCTGAATTCTTAGGTAAATGTAATATTTCCGTTTTTAATTTAAAAAAAAATGCAAAAATGTCTAAAAACCTGTTTTTGCTTTTGTCATTATCGGTTATTGTATGTAGATTGATGAGGTTAAAAACAATTTAATACATTTTTAGAATAAGGCTGTAACGTAATAAAATTTGTAAAAAGTCAAGGGGTCTGAATACTTTCCAAATGCACTGTATATTAGCCTCTGACATGTCTACAGTGTTAGCATAGTTTCAAATCTAACCTACTGCGCTTTGACACAGCCTCTATCTATCGCTCACTATCTGTCAAATTAAATGTCAAATAAAATAAATTTCCCAGAGGGCATCAGATCAAGCACCCCAGGCTGGATATTGTTTTTCAAACTCACCTAGCTTCTAAATCCACTTTAAAGTCTTCGTCCTGAACATGTAAATACTGCTTCCTGGTTTTCAATGTGACCGCAAATGTTGGCAACACTATGACAACAACAAAAAATACAATGACATAATGACAGCGGACAGTAATAAATGAAATAAGAAAATCCAGCAGTTAGATCGAATATCTATAATGTTGTGTTTGAATGGATGTCTCACCATGTTTCTTCACATCAAATGAGGTGTTAAAGACCCTGTCAGGTTCACTCTGTAATTTCACCTCCAGGGTCCACGTTCCTTCCTCCCTGTAGGGAATAGAATACATTTGATTATTTACACATTGTAAATAATGTTCCACTTCCAATTTCACATTTGAAATGTGCAGTAACAGAATAAAGAAATAAATTCAACACTTTTTTGCCACCTTCATGGGCGCGCAGACACACACACTGGTGGAAAAATTACTAAATAGTCATACTTCAGTAAAAGTAAAGATACCCTAACCATTGGCATACAATGGTTGCGCCCAGCGAAAATTGAATTAGCATAATACAAAAGAAAAAAAAGACCACTCTATTGAAAGCTGAGACTCTCACGAACACGAGGGTGTTCTCCATTTTGCACTAGGACGCCCACAAGCCTAATCTGAAGGTTCAGGTACCAGTTTAAAAATTAATGGAAGTATATACAGAGATTGTTTAGTGGCTAAAATAAGGGGATACATTTCATGATCTTTCTTACATCGCTCAGATATAGGACAGACACTTCAGAACAGACTTCCTTTGGATTTTTTGGGGGGGACTATCTGTTTTTCCATGTGGTGCCTCTATTATTCAATGTGTTTCTATTGGCTAATATCAGTAATCCCAAATTCAATGTTGCATCCAATCATTGTTTATTGTATTCTTTTTATAACTTGAGGGGTCATTCCCTGAGGGGAATGGCCCTAGCCCTCACCCTCCGATCCAACAGGTCCCAGACGTGCTCAATGGGATTGAGATCCGGGCTCTTCGCTGGCCATGGCAGAACACTGACATTCCTGTCTTGCAGGAAATCACGCACAGAACGAGCAGTATGGCTAGTGGCATTGTCATGCTGGAGGGTCATGTCAGGATGAGCCTGCAGGAGGAGGATGTCTTCCCCTGTAGGGCACAGCGTTGAGATTGCCTGCAATGACAACAAGCTCAGTCCGATGATGCTGTGACACACCGCCCCGGACCCTCCACCTCCAAACCAATCCCGCTCCAGAGTACAGGCCTCGGTGTAACGCTCATTCCTTCGATGATAAACGCGAATCCGACCATCACCCCTGGTGAGACAAAACCGCAACTCGTCATTGAAGAGCACTTTTTGCCAGTCCTGTCTGGTCCAGTAACGGTGGGTTTGTGCCCATAGGCGACGTTGTTGCCTATGGGCACAAACCCACCGCATTACAACAGGCCTACAAGCCCTCAGTCCAGTCTCTCTCAGCCTATTGCGGACAGTCTGAGCACTGATGGAGGGATTGTGCGTTCCTGATGTAACTTGGGCAGTTGTTGTTGCCATCCTGTACCTGTCCCACAGGAGTGATGTTCGGATGTACCAATCCTGTGCAAGTGTTGTTACACGTGGTCTGCCACTGCGAGGAAGATCAGCTGTCTGTCCTGTCTCCCTGTAGTGCTGTCTTAGGCATCTAACAGTACCGACATTTCAATTTATTGCCCTCGCCACATCTGCAGTCCTCATGCCTCCTTGCAGCATGCCTAAGGCATGTTCACGCAGATGAGCAGGGACCCTGGGCATCTTTCTTTTGGTGTTTTTCAGAGTCAGTAGAAAGGCCTCTTTAGTGTCCTAAGTTTTCATAACTGTGACTTTAATTGCCTACTGTCTGTAAGCTGCTAGTGTCTTAACGACCGTTCCACAGGTGCATGTTCATTAATTGTTTATGGTTCATTGAACAAGCATGGGAAACAGTGTTAAAACCCTTTACAATGAAGATATGTGAAGTTATTTGGATTTTTACGAATTATCTTTGAAAGACAGGGTCCTGACAAAGGGATGTTTTTTTTTGCTGAGTTTACTACTTGAGTAAAAGTCTAAATGTAATTGCTCAAATATAGTTAAGTATCAAAAGCTAAAATATGAATAATTTCCCGTTCCTTACATTAAGTAAACCAGACGGCAGAATTTGTTAAAATATATATATATATATATTTACGTATAGCCATGGGAACACTCCAACACTGAGACATAATTTACAAACAAATAATTTGTTGTTTAGTGAGTCCGCCAGATCAGAGGCAGGAGGGATGACCAGGGATGTTCCCTAGAAAGGGTGTGAATTGGACAATTTTCCTGTCCTGCTAAGCATTCAAAAAGTAATAAGTAATTTTGGGTGTCAGGGAAAATGTTTGAAGTAAAACATACATTATTTTCTTTAGGAATGTAGTGGAGTAAAAGTAAAATTATAAATAGTACAGTAAAGTACAGATACACCAAAAAAATGACTTAAGGAGTACTTCAACTATATTTACTTAAGTACTTTATACCACTGCGCGCGCGCACACACACACACGCACACACACGCACACACACATACACACAAGGTGATTAATCTTACTTGACTACATCTGGGATCGAAAATTCTTTGGCAAAGAGTCCATTGACACTCAGACCCATATTGGTCTGCGCGACTAAAGTGCCATCAGCACTCTGTTGAAAAGCAGGAAATAAAATAATTAACATTACAAAAATATTTTAAGGAGCACCATGAAATTATTCTTACACCAGCTGATCCGGTAAACAATATATGTAGGCCTACAGTTACAATGAGCTCAGAACTGTTCAGAGATCAGAACAATTGTGAAGTGATATTCATGTAACACTGAACAAAAATATAAACGCAACATGTAAGGTGCTGGTACCATGTTTCATGAGCTGGAATAAAATATCCCAGACACATTTTCCATACGCACAAAAAGCGTATTTCTCTAAAATGTTGTGCAATTGGCAAGCTGACTAGGGATGTCCACCAGAGAATGTAATGCTTCTAAACACTACTACATTAATGTGGATGCTATCATAATTACAGATAATCCTGAATCAATCATGAATAGTGATGAGTGAGAAAGATACTGAGGCATAACTATCATACCCCTCCCAAAATGTTTTGCTTGTAATGGTGAGAGGTTAGCATATCTGGGGGGTATGATATTTGTGTGTCTGTAACTTTCTCACTCATCATTTTTCACTATTCATTCAGGACTTTCCGTAATCATGGTAGCATCCACATTAATGTAGAAGTGTTGAGAAACATTCTATTCTTATTTACATTAAAAGTTACTCCAAACTGACACATTACATTATTTACCATTCATTTCTATTGGAAACAACCAAAGCAAACAGCAAATCCATCCAACAAGTTTGTAGAGTCACAAGCTTGATGTAATCATTGCATGCTATGAATATGGGACCAAATACTAAACTTTTGACTACTTCAATACACATAAATTGATTTGTCCCAATACTTTTGGTCACCTAAAATTGTGGGACTAAACGGTTCACCCGATACGAGTGAAAATATCCTCACATTAAAGCTGACAGTCAGCACTTTAACCTCATAGTCAATGTATCATTTCAAATCCAAAGTACAGAGCCAAAACAACCAAAAATGTGTCCCTGTCCCAATACTTTTAGAGCTCACTGTAAATCAGTTTAAACCGATCTGTGCAATGTAGTAGGGAGTTTCCAACAGGCTAATATTCTCCGTAGTTTCGTGCAAAAAAACGTGGTAATTAACTACAAAGACCATAATCCATTGCGCGCCTTCTTGTCCGGTCTGTGTGGGGCAGACACATAGAGAAGAGACAGAAGAACGCTTAAATCAAGAGGGATAGAGAGCAGTTGCTTCGCGAGGTATCTACCTGAAAATACATGATCTAAGTGATTGATATTCATTCAGCAGTCAAGTATGCCTACTTACTTTGAAGAACTTCTAAAATAGGGATTTTTCAGCCAGCATAGGCAGCAGCTCAACAGAGATAAGATGACTTGGAATTAAATAAAGTAATCAAATAAAACAAATGTAATATACACAACTGAAATATTTGATTAAAGTACAGTAAAGTAATGTGAATAAATTATGGTTAATAAGTGATTAGTAGTAATGGGCAGTCACTACCATCATGGGATTTTTATTAATTATTTTATGCTGTGTTGTTACAGCACTCAACGCACATAATGCATAGTGCATTTAATAAAAAAAAATACTCATCTAAACCAAAATTGAAAACCGTGATTTTTTTATTGAATCGAATCTAAACCGTACTGACTTCAAAAAGCATTTATCGCTCAGCACTACCATCTAGTCAATACCCTGTAACAGTAATGAATTAACTGCCCTACTTCCTTTCCTCTTGCAACAATTAACAAACATATGACCAATCAGAATAGAGCTAAGTAGTTGCTAGGTAGATAATCAATTGTTATTCTAATTTCAAACAACTGATTCAAAATATTTTAGAAGCAACAAGAGTGACTTACAAATTCACTATCATAAAAGAATATATCATATAATTTTTTTCAAAAATGGTTCTGCTTTGATCTATATTTCACTGTGCTTTTTCAAATATTTGATGCCTGTAAAGTAGGCTATTGCATAATTTTATCTTACCTTTAAACAAACACCAACAATACCGTTTGCTGCCTTTGCTTCAAGGTTTGTGACAAATAGCCTGTACTTGACTGAAAAGGGGAAAACACATTTTTATTATACAACAGATGGGAGGATTATTCATAAGTAAAGGTTGGAGAAACCGAGTTTGGAGTCTAAAAGTCTAAAATTAAATCTAATGTGAAGCTCTCTTGATATGAATTACCTTTTTTAGGCTTCATAACAGCCTATGATAATTTTATGTATACATTGCACCTTAATAATATGGTGATATATGTGTTGGACATTCTGCCATTGTTGACTGAATACACTGAATATTGTATATGCAAATTGATGGAGCACTTTGAATGAGGCACGGGATGGGTTTGCTGCATACTTACTGTCCTCTCCAGGGTTATAGATAGGTTTATCTGTCTGGAGGAAGACATAACCTGACTGGAATGACACCAAAACAACTGTCTCCAATTGTCTGCCTTTGAATGTTGCTTTCAGGTTCACATACTGATTGCCTCTAACATTGCTTTTGAAGTCTTTTTTATCAAGCTTGAGAGAGAGAGCGAGAGAGAGAGAGAGAGAGGGTGTTAGTGAAGCTTTTTCGAAAGCATGAAATTAATAATAGCTAACAAAACATTTTTACCAAATGCACAATGGTAACAGTAGCACTACACAGAAAGTACCCTTTATTATGTTTTATCTCCCTATTTCAAAATGACAAGCACACATTTGCTAATAACCTAAACAATATGTAATAAGGCAGCATTTCTCCAACCTCGGTTCTGGGGACCCCAAAGGGCTAGCACTACACAGCTGATTCAAATAATCAACTCATCAAGATTTGATTATTTGAATCAGCTGTGTAGTGCTAGGGCAAAACCCCAAAATGAGCACCCATTGGGGAGTTTGCTAAATGCTGTAATAAGGCTTTAAAACTGATTTATAAATTACAAATTAGATAATAGTGAACAATCTATAAACACTTATAAACCTTTTATGAAGCCTTTATAAAGGGTGCCTTACTGTAAAGCCTTACAGGGAAAATTAAAGGCATAGTTTGAGATTTTTACTCCAATCTAAATTGTTTTCTTACCTTGAGAGAAGTGATGTGTTAATAAAAATGATAAAGACTGTAAACAATGCATGGAATTTAAAATAAAAATGTATACCTCATGTAAGTGCGCAATGCAAGAAGGCAGCCATGCTAAATGTCTTCCCTGCATACTTGAGCCACAAAAATATGCAAAGTGTGCAGCAGCACAAATTTTACCTTGCGTAAGGTTTACATGTGGCTTAGGTCTGTGTTGTGATCATGTCAAATTCATCCAAATCAAAGATCTTACTTTTAGCTGATGCAGAGCCTGGTTGTTGTCTCCAAGGATCTGTTGTTGTTCATAGAGTTTAAATCTTTTCAAAGGAAAGTCCGTCACAATAAGGTTCACCTCACCACCCACTGAGCTCTCCAAGTATATGCTCTCCTCACTGCCAACCCGAAGGATGTTTGGGGCCACCATTACGTACCTGCAACAACAAACGGACACATCACCAAAATAGTACTTATAGTTTATAATGTAGGGGGGCTTAAAATAACATTTGAAAACAGCAAAATATTTGCGACATTTTGACAGATGTTGTCCCAAAAATGTTTTATATGGGGATAATTGCAAACCATTGATCAATTCAGCATTGCTTTATTGTGAACAATATAGGCATTGGTTGAAGCTCAGTGTTGAAATCTCCCTATCATCATATCTAAACCAATATGAGATACACAATACACTCCTCGCCTCTCGTCATGAGCATTCTGTCCATTACCGAGAACCAAATACCGGATATTTAAACCGGGTCCTTAGCGTTAGGGTTGTCAATGTTTTGCCCAGAATAAACTCAATATCGAGCCTTGGATGAGAATGAGACTACACCGAGGTAAAGCCAGACGGATATTACCGCTTTCAAACCACTTGAGCCACAGACTTCAAATAAGTTTCATGATGTTGGAAAAATTGCACAGGTCTTATTTTCACGATTTGGACCTTAATTCGCTTTGCAAAGCTAATAAACATGTGGAAATGTGAGCAGCATTTTGTATTCCTAGTTGAATTAGTTAAACAGGGTACAAACTGTTTTTACATTTGAATTTCAATAACTCCTTGGTCATGTGACCTACTGACTGAAAAACAAGGTTCAGGTACACTGACTACCCTTCTATATTGCACACCTTTTAGTTTGCCCATTTTCATCTGACACGTCTTACATAAAAAACATGTACTTTCAAATTTCAATAGCTTCTTGGTCATGTGACCTACTGGACTCAAACAAGGTTCAGAATGTACAACCAGTGGGCCTACAAATTGCACACCCTTTAGTTTGTCCATTTTCATCTCATACGATTACATTAATTTGCCTGCTCTGCCCCCCTGAAGGACAGTGTCACTCACACACCTATTCACTTGGGCCTTCTCCCTGGGGCCTTCCTGACCTCCAGGCAGGTCCCTATTGATCTGGTGACCTCTGACTCCTGGCCTCCAGGCCTACACTCCCTGCCCACATGCCTGCCCCCTCCCTGGGCCAGAGAGTATATGGCTTACTCCCTGGAACTACAGACCTCCAGGCCTCCACACCTACTCTCCCTACCCGGTCAACCCCCCTCCCCCCCTTGGCCTTAGAGTGTAGCTTACTGCCTGGAATTACTAAGACGTCTATAGGCCCGCTGTCAGGAATTCGAAACAGGCTCTGTGCACCTGGTAACCCGAAACAGGCTCTGTGTTCCTGGTGACCCGCCCGCTTTTTTCTGTTCACAGACTATGTCCCCACTCCAACCTACATGACCTGAGTGCTGCCCCAGCCCCCGAGTCCGGCTGCCCTTGCTTGGACTCGGAGTGCCCCCCTCGCCTTGATGGAGACCTCCTTGTGCACCTGGTAACATGAAACAACCTATGTGCACCTGGTGACCTTTCCGCTTTTATCCGCTCAGAGACTAAGTCCCCAATCCAACCTCCACAGCCTGAGTGCTGCCCCCAGCCCGAGTAACGCCCGGTGGTATCAGAGGCTTTTCTGTCTTACAAACTGGACATCAGTTGCTGCTACTAACCTTCAGTAGACTTTAACTGGGTTTTTACACTCAAATCGACATCAAGTGCGAGCGCAATACTTATAAGCTTGAGAACCAAATACCCCTCGCGGTATCTAGCGGCACCATCAACTGGGTGTCGGAAGAAACAACAGAAAATAATCATCCCCTTTCAATCATTTGCTTGCCCAGTCAGCCCTCCGGGACAGAACCATAGGAACCACTTTAACCAGCGCTTCATCGATATACAGTCACCCCACGGGTGATTTGAGTGCGACCGCGACAGGTGGGTACGCTCCTTTGAATTTCATCAAGCTGACATTCAGTGATCCGTGCCCAGTGGGAACCTAGGCTTCTTCCGTCCGTTTTATGGTTCCGCAGCAAATCAATGGGCGTGGATGGTACTACCCACATCAGATGTAGGCCTCCCTACAAGCTGGAGATACCTCTCCCCACTTCATAGGGCATGAGCCAGATCCATGCAATGCCCTATCACTGTGGGGCCAATGGGTTTAGTCTCCGCCTCAAGTCTAGTGAGCGTAGAGGAGACCTCCCCATCTACAATGTGTGGGGCCGGAGAGCACGGTAGCTGGGGAGATTCACGATAAGGGCCTGGCGCGCATCCAGAGTTGCCCCTGCCAACTGCCGGACCCAACCCCCCACCCCTGCCTTCGGCCCGCCGACAGACAACACCCCGACGAACCCTCGCACGCAGCCCCTTGAGAGACCACACACGAGAGACCGCGAGATGAGGGCGACGGAGCGACTGCTCCCCTAGCCCAGCGCCTCTTCACTCCCCAGCCCGACCGACCCAGCCCTTAGAGTCAATCCTTTTTGCCAACTTCCCTTACCTACATTGTTATGACATGCCAGAGGCTGTTCACCTTGGATTTTCCAGAGGCTGTTCAGAGGTTGTTCACCCCCGGATTTTCAAAGGCCAGGGAGAGCTCACTGGACGCCGCCGAAACCGCAACGCTTTCCAGGGCTTGGGCCCCTCTCTCGGGGCGAACCCTTTCCAGGGTGCCCTGCCCTTCACAAAGAAAGAGAACTCTCCCCAGGGCTCACGCCAGCTTCTCCCAGATCGGTCACGTTACCGCACTGGATGCCTCGCGAGCCCATGACCGCCACTCCGTGGACATTCTGAAAGTAGTTTGAGTAGGTAGGTCACATTACCAAGGAGCTATTGAAATTCGAAAGTTTGAGAAATTCATGTAAAATTGTGTGAGATGAAAATTGACAAACTAACGGGTGTGCAGTATAGAAGGGTAGTCAGTGGACATTCTGAACCTTGTTTTAGGTCAGTAGGTCAAATGACCAAGGAGCTATTGAAATTCAAAAATGTAAATAAATAACTTAAAATAGTGTGAGGTGTAAATCAACAACAAAAAAAGTGTGTGCAATGTGTGTCTATGCCATCAGGTTAGCTAGAACCAGTTTTGAAAGTTTTAGGAGTAATGGTTAAAGAGCTATTGAAATTTGAAAAATGTGATTTGTCACTATGTTGGCGGTCCCTAACTGCTGTTGGTGGACGTAAGGAAAACTACAGGCGAATATCCAACCTGTATCTGTCTTTACCTCGGTCGACACTACAGCATCCATAATGTGACCATTAGACTTGCCAGCTTTCAGACTGAATACGTTTGTAGTTTTGATTACATTTATAATTTCTCTCAATCAATTTTTTTTCTGTTAAGAACCAACAATGTGCTACCTTTCTGTAGCATTTCTGACAATACTAACATATTTTCTGCCGAATCTCATAGTTCTAACACCGGGTCGGTTGCTTGGCGGCAACAACACAGCTGCTTGCACCATACCGCCAGTCTTAAGAATTGTTTGCGAATGAACCTAGGCTACTGTACATAGCTAGCTTAAGTTAATAAATGCAAGCACATATATTAAAATTAGCTAGGTAGCTAACTAGCAAACGTTAGCTTGGTTGTAGAAAGTCCAGAAGCTGCCTCTGTAGCTAGCTAACAACATTGACCTGAAAGCTAGCTACTAGCAAACAGGCAAATAATGAATGTGCTTTTGTTTTGATTAGTTAGCTAGGTCGCTGGCTAGCTAACGTAACATTATACCAGTCAGATGAGAGCTAACGTTGGCTAGGTAGCTAACCAACAAACACTGAAAGTCAGCTAGCTATATTTTGCCAAGTAAGGTTTTTCATATAAGGCTTAAGACATCATGTGTAAACTGCTGATCTAGACACTTGCGTGTAATTAGAGCACAAACAAATATGATAGAGAATGTCCTTGGCTGCTATGATAGCCAGTTAATGTTTACTACCTAGGTAACGTTAGCCAACGTAAGACTAAGTTTAGCTAACGTTTATGCACCACAATATATCATACTTTCTTACACAATACATAGCTAGTTAACATTAGCTACATTAAGTTTAAACCACCAAACTTGGTGGAACTGCCACGCTGCTCACGTTCAATTGTATTGCACAGACCAAGTAACTGTAAGACGAGGTTGCCAGTTTTGTGACAAGGAAGATATTGCAGTTAGCTACGCTATATTTCCTTGACTAAGACCAACCAAGACTACAACACAAACCATAACAGAGAAAACAAATTGCATTGTTAAGAAATAGTAAGCTAGATATGAACCGCATATACACTATATACAGTACCAGTCAAATGTTTGGACACACCTACTCATTCAAGAGTTTTTCTTTATTTTTACTATTTTCTGCATTGTAGAATAATAGCTACGACATCAAAACTATGAAATAACACATATGGAATCATATAGTAACCAAAAATGTGTTGTAATGAAACAGGCAGGGAGCAGTTCTTGAACCCTCGACCTTCTAGCCCGAAGTCCAGCGCGCTATCGACTGTGGCCCAAAAGCATGCTCAAGCTGCAGAGTCAATATCCTCGCTTATAAACCCTTGGTCATTCATTACACTATATTAAAGTAGCCACCCTTTGCCTTGATGACAGCTTTGCACACTCTTGGCATTCTCTCAACCAGCTTCATGAGGAATGCTTTTCCAACATACGCTGAGGAGTTCCCACATATGCTGAGCACTTGTTGGCTGCTTTTCCTTCACTCTGCGGTCCAACTCATCCCTAACAATGTCAGTTGGGTTGAGGTTGGGTGATTGTGGAGGCCAGGTCATCTGATGCAGCACTCCATCACTCTCCTTGGTCAAATAGCCCTTACACAGCCTGGAGGTGTGTTTAGGGTCATTGTCCTGAAAAAAAACAAATGATAGTCCCACTAAGCGCAAACCAGATGGGATGGCATATCGCTGCAGAATGCTGTGGTAGCAACTCTGGTTAAGAGTGCCTTGAATTCTAAATACCAGTAAAGCACCATCACACCTCCTCAACGCTTCAAGGTGGGAACCACACATGCAGAGATCATCCATTCAGCTACTCCCCGTCTCAAAGACACGGCGGTTGGAACCAACAATCTCAAATTTTGACTCATCAGACCAAGGGACAGATTTCCACCGGTCTAATGTCCATTGCTCGTGTTTCTTGACCCAAGCAAGTCTCTTCTTATTTGTGTCCTTTAGTAGTGGTTTCTTTGCAGCAATTTGACCATGAAGGCCTGATTCACGCAGTCTCCTCTGAACAGTTGATGTTGAGATGTGTCTGTTACTTGAACTCTGTGAAGCATTTATTTGGGCTGCAATCTGAGGTGCAGTTAACTCTAATGAACGTAACTCTGGGTCTTCCTTTCCTGTGGCGGTCCTCATGAGAGCCAGTTTTATCATAGTGCTTGATGGTTTTTGCGACTGCACTTGAAGAAACTTTTTAAGTTCTTGAAATGTTCCATATTGACTGACCTTCATGTCTTAAAGTTATGATGGACTGTTGTTTCTCTTTGCTTATTTGAGCTGTTCCTGCCACAATATGGACTTGGTCTTTTACCAAATAGGGCTATCTTCTGTATACCAACCCTACCTTGTCACAACACAACTGATTGGCTTAAATACATTAAGAAGGAAAGAAATTCCACAAATTCACTTTTAATAAAGCATACCTGTTAATTGAAATGCATTCCAGGTGACTACCTCATGAAGATGGTTGAGAAAATGCCAAGAGTGTGCAAAGCTGTCATCAAGGCAAAGGGTGGCTACTGTACTGTGAAGAATATAATATAAATATAATATATATGTTGATTTGTTTAATAGGGAGCAGTGGGGCGCCAGCGCCCCATCCTTGACAACATCCGGAAAAATGCGGAGCGCCAAATTTAAATTACAAATGTGCTAATATAAAACATTCATGAAAATACAAGCGTTGAACACTGTTAAAACGCTTAGAATCTTGGCAATCTCACAGCGTTGTCAGATTTCAAAAAGGCTTTACGGCGAAAGCATAACATTTGATTGTCTGAGGACAGCGCCCCGTGTACTTCCTCCTTTAGCAAAACATCACCAGCACGGGTGTCACAAAAAAAGATAAAATCTTCTTCTGATGGCAATCCGAAGTGTCCAAACAAGGCAATCAATGTTCCTTATGTTCGAAAAAGTCCCTCTTTATATCCA
Organism: Brachymystax lenok tsinlingensis; assembly: GCA_030435695.1. Classification (NCBI taxonomy): domain Eukaryota; kingdom Metazoa; phylum Chordata; class Actinopteri; order Salmoniformes; family Salmonidae; genus Brachymystax; species Brachymystax lenok. Next base: position 32,025,605 of record CM059788.1, read on the forward strand.
TAAAGCTCAGTTTGGTTGGCGCGTTTTGTTCAGAAAATCTACCGTCCACTCGTCCATTATACAAGACATACAGAGTGTTAAAAATATACCTATAAACATTGTCCAAACAAATCAAACGTTTCTAATTGATCCTTAGGTACACTAATATGTATATATACGATAATATTTCACACGGATAATATCCTGGGCGATAGAAAATGAAAAAACCGAGGAGCACGCTCACGGTCCCACACGCCAACGACAAAGTGACTTCCTCCCTCCCCTTGGACAAACTTCTTCTACTCCTCTATTTTTCAAGGTAAACGCATGAAACCTTGTCTAAAGACTGTTGACATCTAGTGGAAGCTATAGGTACTGCAACCTGGGAGCTGTATTTCAGCATTTCCTATAGCAAGCCAATGGAAAAGGAGGCAGCTCACAGAATCACATTTTCTCGGATGGATTTTCCTCTGGTTTTCACCTTCCATATCAAGTTCTGTTATACTCACAGACATTATTTTAACAGTTTTAGAAACTGCATATCCGTTTCTGGGCTTGAGTACCAGGCATTTTACTTTGGGCACGCCAGACTCTCCAAAACTCAGAACACTGCAGCTGCTCCCTAACAGGATTTATTAACACTTTTTTGGTTACTACATGATTCCATATGTGTTATGTCATAGTTTTTTTTGTCTTCACTATTATTCTACAATGTAGAAAATAGTAAAAATAAAGAAAAAACATTGAATGAGTCCAAACTTTTGAATGTTAATATCTATACATATACATACACACACACACACAAAAGTATGTGGGCACCTTTTCAAATTAGTTGATTCGGCTATTTCAGCCACACCAGTTGCTGACAGGTGTATGAAATCGAGCACACAGCCATGCAATTTCCATAGACAAACATTGGCAGTAGAATTGCCTTACTAAAGAGCTCAGTGACTTGTGGCACTGTCAATGTGGCACTGTCATACAATACCACCTTTCCAACAACTCAGTTTGTGAAATGTCTGCCCTGCTCGAGCTGCCCTGTAAGTGCTGTTATTGTGAGGTGGAAATGTCTAGGAGCAACAGCGGCTCAGCTGCGAAGTGGTAGGCCACACAAGCTCACAAAACGGGACTGGCGAGTGCTGAAGCGCATAGTGCGTAAAAATCGTCTGTCCTCGGTTGCAACACACTACAGAGTTCCAAACTTCCTCGGGAAGCAATGTCAGCACAATAACTATTAGTCTGGAGCTTCATGAAATAGATTTCCATTGCCAGGCAGCTGCACACAAGCATAAGAACACCATGCACAATGCCAAGCTTTGGCTGGAGGTGTGTAAAGCTCGCTGCTATTGGACTCCGTAACAGTGGACACGCGTTCTCTGCAGTGATGAATCACGCTTCACCATCTGGCAGTCCGATGGACGAACCTGGGTTTTGTGGATGCCAGGAGAACGCTACATGCTCGAATGCATAGTGCCAACTGTAAAGTTTGGTGGAGGAGGAAAATGGTCTGGGGTTGTTTTTCATGGATTGGACTAGGCCCCTTGGTTCCAGTGAAGGTAAATCTTAACGCTACAGCATGACATTCTAGATGATTCTGTGCTTCCAACTTTGTGGCAACAGTTTGGGAAGGCCCTTTCTGGTTTCAGCATGGCAATGTTCCAGTCCATACATATATTTTTTTTTTGAGATCGGTCTGGAAGAATTTGACTGGCCTGCACAGATCCCTGACCTCAACCCCACGAACACCTTTGGGATGATTTGGAACGCTGACTGTGAGCCAGGCCTAATCGCCCAACATCAGTGCCCGACCTCACTAATGCTCCTGTGGCTGAATGGAAGCAAGTCCCCGCAGCAATGTTCCAACAGCAAAGGGGGGACCATTAATGCCTATGATTTTGGAATGAAATGTTCGATGAGCAGGTGTCCACACACCTTTGGTCAGTAGTGTGTATAAATATACACACACCGGTATACATAATTTTAATAGCATGACACTGTAAAGTCCATTATCCCTCTTTAGAGTATGAATTAGGCTGTTTGAGAAGGTTTGATATCTAAGCAACATGCTTACACATAGCTTGAAGTACAATACCAACATAGCTACTGTAGTAGGTCAAAGCTGTGTGCTGGAAAACCTTGGTAGGCATTGTGGTGCTCGTGTAAATGTTATTTATTTTTCGGCTTCAGACCAATGCCTATTCTCACTTAAAACATGTTTTTGTTCTTTCTATATTATAGAAATGTATAAGATCATAACTAAGTCATCATGTAACCACTTACCCGAGAGACAAAACAAGGTCAAGAGACTTACGTGTCACCCAGAGATGAACAGCAGAGGGAGAGGATGAGAAGGAGAGCTGCAAGGAGCTTTGAACACCCCATGTTGTCAGCAATGTAACCACTGTCCAGATGAAGTGCCTAGTCCCCTCTAATGTACTCAGTCAGTGTTAATTTTTAACTTGGAGTGAGGACCTAAGCCACAACTGTTTACCATAGTAAGGGGACAATGACCTGGACCAGACTGAGACAGATAGGCAGACAGATAGACAGAAACATGCACCCACAATTGATCCTCAACACTCAAGGGTGCGTTCTCAGCCCTCTCCTGTACTCCCTGTTCACCTGTGACTGCGTGGCCAAGCACACCTCCAACTCAATCATCAAGTTTGCCGACGACACTACAGTGGTATACTTGATTAAAAACAACGATGTGGTGTCAGGAAAATAACCTCTCACTCAACGTCAACAAAACAAGGAGATGATCTTGGACTTCAGGAAACAGCAGAGGGAGCATCCCCCTATCCACATCGACGGGACAGTAGTGGAGAAGGTGGAAAGTTTTAAGTTCCTTGGCGTACACATCACGGGCAAACTGAAATGGTCCACCCACACAGACAGCGTGGTAAAGAAAGCGCAATAGCGCCTCTTCAACCTCAGGAGGCTGAAGAAATTCGGCTTGTCACCAAAAACACTCACAAACGTCTATAGATGTACAATCGAGAGCATCCTGTCAGGCTGTATCACCGCCTGGTACGGCAACTGCTCCGCCCACAACCGTAAGGCTCTCCAGAGGGTAGTGAGGACTGCACAACGCATCATCAGGGGTAAACTACCTGCTCTTCAGGACACCTACACCACCCGATGTCACAGGAAGTCCAAAAAGATCATCAAGGCCAACAACCACCCAAGCCACTGCCTGTTCACCCCACTATCGTCCAGAAGGCGAGGTCAGTACAGGTGCATCAAAGCTGGGACCAAGAGACTGAAAAACAGCTTCTATCTCAAGGCCATCAGACTGTTAAACAGCCACCACTAACATTGAGTGGCTGCTGCCAACATACTGACTCAAATCTCTAGCCACTTTAAATAATAGAAAATTGGATGTAACAAATGTATCACTAGCCACTTTAAACAATTTTGTATATAATGTTTACATATCCGACGTTACTCATATCAAATGTATACACTGTACTCTATACCATCTACTGAATCTTGCCTATCCTGTTCGGCCATCGACTCAAATCTCTAGCCACTTTAATAATGAAAAAGTGGATGTAATAAATGTACCACAAGCCACTTTAAACGATGCCATTTATATAATGTTTACAAATCCTGTATTACTCATCTCACATGTATATACTGTACTCTATACCATCTACTGCATCTTGCCTATGCCGGTCAGCCATCGCTCATCCATATATTTATATGTACATACTCGTATTCATTCCTTTACACTTGTGTGTATAAGGTAGTTGTTGTGAAATTGTTAGATTACTTGTTAGATACTACTGCATGGTCGATTTAATTTTATTTGACATAATACATGCACGTTACAAGTAAGCAGAATGAACTAAAAATAATTTATAATCCTGCAAATCTCAAGAGAATATCACTGGTGCGATTTCCTGTTTATCTTGATACAACCAGCACCATGCTGATAAAAGAAACATAGTATTTAAACGTGGAAGTATAGGTTATATACTGTACACTCACCTGAATCCGACGTTTTAGATTTTTCAGATACAGGGCGCCACCAGAGTCACCTTTAAATGTACACATACTGTACATGTAATACAATGTCATATAGCCTACCTGTATTTGCACACTGCCAGGTGAGACACCATACATGTGAACGACCATTCATAAATATTACACAGCAATGGGATGTGCTAGAAAATATAAAAATGACTGTATGCAGAATTTTCCTGTAATACTGTTTAGTTTCCATTGTGATACATTTCCCTGAAACATTGATTGAACGTACCTTTGCAGGCAACATCCTCAACTTTGTCTTCTGTCCCTCCTGTACACAGGAAGTTCTTAGTCACAGCCTCCTTGTAGTTTTTAATGCCCTCAGCTTCCTCTGCATCCTTAATACAGCTCTCCCTCTGTGAAAAAGGAACAGAGACTGTCAGAGTTCACAGAACCCATCATTGTGATATTCACACCGTAACTCTTATTCTTATAGCCCATGGACGAATCAGATTGTGTAATTGTTTAAAGTACTTTCCAGACTTACTACTACTTTTATTACCAAGTAGACCATCCTCACAGGCAGATGCTTACAGCTTTCTGAATAAAAAGTAGCTATATGTGTTTGGGTGAAAGTTTGTAAGCCTAGACGCTGCATAAACATTGCTATGGCATGTTTGATTGAATTCCAGCCTGCTCATGGCCATCTCAAAGCATGATTTGAAAATCTGTTTGAATCTGCTGGCGAGACAGTTTTCACATACACAAACATTCTCACCTTTTCTTTCAATTTGATTTGAACATCCTTCTCGTACATCTGACCCTTCCACTCAGACATGAATCTGGCAGGTACAGAATTCTGATTCAATAGGAATTCCTCTGGGAAAAGAAAGATCAACTACTATTAGATTGCATACTACAGTAAACTCACATTGAATATTGATAACGATAGATAACAACTGTACCTTCTGAGCACGTGCTGCTTTATGGACACAATTTTATATGTAGCTTCTGATCCCTCCACTGCTGCTTCCCCCTCACCTCCCATGGCAATAATATCTCTGTCTGCTGTACAAACTTTGACATGTTGTACAAACTTCTTTGTCTGTTCTAACTATAAACGACCTTTGTCTGTTGATAATAAACAACATGATTGACATGTTGCACAGAGGTGGAACAGTAGGCTACTCTGGCGAATTTCAATGATGTGCTGTCCATCAAATAGTGCAGTGTTGCTTGATCATTGAGAAACGAAATAAAAATTGTATGTTATTTATTGTTAAATCGCAGATTGTTCTGTCCCAATGCAATGTAGGCATTGTTGGGTAGTAATGTAATCTGTTTACAAAAAAAACCTGTAACTGTAATTGTTACGTTACCAGCAAAAATATTTTTATCAGATTACAGATACTTTTGAAAAAGTATATGATAACTTCTAGGATTACTTTTAAATTCAGAAAGGATTTTTTTGTAAAAAAATACATTATGCAACCTTTCTGTTTTCTAAATGACATTCAATTCAGTGTTAAAAAAAGTGCACTTTTAAGTTTGTTCCACCTGAAACCACTATGATGACACAGAAAATGCGTTTGATGGATCTTTTTTGTCTTCTTCTAATGCCTCTTTAGGGGAAAGTAATCCAAAAGTAACTTAAATTAATCCGATTACATGACTAGTTTGTGTAATCCAAAAGTTACTGATTAGAATTTTGGTCAGGTCACTAGTAACTGTAACAGATTACATTAGAAAGTACAAATCCTGCATGTAGGCAATTTTAGGTTGTTATGTAAGCAAAATGCAGAGCAACAAGGGACACCACCCAAAGAAGGATTAAGGAGCCCCCAACTCTGAGGAGAGGAAAAGAGCACAGAGGAAACTCAACTCTGGACCAAAGTACAAACAGCTATCTTCTCCCTTTGAGGAGAACAAAGACTTGCCTCACCGATTGAATATAACATTCCTAAGTCAGATATCTCCAGGTCTCTTCTTATCTTTCATTCTATTTCCTACTTCTTCATGATCATTCTCATTATGTTTGTAAATATGTTGATTAGCGTTATTAAATGTTGATTGAATAAAAATTATTTTGTTGTTTTGTTATTTTGGTAAAGAACACCAAATAGTTCATACCATCAGATTTATCAATTTTTTATTATTATTAAACATTTTGGTCTTATAGAGGTATTATTAAAATAACTCACAAGTCAGGTCTTCTTAGAATACATTTTGTTTAGGGCCATGCACACACCTTTTGGGGGGCATGTGAAAAAAAGTTAAATCGGAATTGCAACTGAGGTCACAAACTAGTTTAGCAATTATTACAAGAAGAGGGGAAAGCCGCACAATCAGATGAGTAAAGTATTTAGCAATACTATTTTTGAACTGGAATAAATGCTGCACTTAGTAATAATTGCCAACATAAATACAGTCAAAATAGATTGTAAAAAATACTGTACAGATGTAGGATCTTAATTTTAACTTGTACTGTATTTGAGGTTTAAAAAGGATTCTGAAGTTTGTAAGTTTATAACGTCTTTCTTGATTTTAACTTACGAATATTGTAACAACCCCTACAAAAATGTCCATTAATGAAATGAAATGTCCATGACCCACATAATAATTCACATTTCCTGTTGCTGCAGGTTTATTTTTCTGTTGTATCAGACTGGCTCAAAAATAAATCCTACATTTGTAGCTACCATATATCCAACCCAACCCAATTTATAGGGATATATCATGTCACTTCTCTGGTGTCGAGAGCAAGAAAGATCATATGACCTACTTGTAGCAGAGGTTGCAGGATCTGATGGAAAGCATGTTGTCTGCACCGCGCCATCACTTTTGAGGGCAGCCTGCCTGAACAGTGCTCATTGCCAGCTGGGTAGCCCTGTTCTTCCTCACAAATATGTTCAGAAACTTCATCCCATAATATTGAAGGCAGTGCAATTGTATAGCTAACTGCTTATCTTTAGACATATTGCCACTTGCCAGTAAACTCTTATAAAAAAAGGTGCTATATAGAACCTTTAAGGGTTCTTCGGCTGTCCCTATAGGATAACCCTTTGAATAACAATTTTTGATCACAAAGGGACAGTTCCAACTCAAGGTGCCAGAAAAAAGAAGCACCTCGTCCTCAGCTTCACAAATATTGTCGCATTGACCCTCCCCTTGTACAGTAGTAAAAAGAGCACACCTTCCACCTCATAGAATTATTCAAAATATTGTTTAGGACCACAAAGAATAATGACTGTAGTGACCCGGTGTTTACAAACGTGGATATCGACTTGGGTTCGCTGAACAACACGGACAAGCTCACTCTCCCTGCCTGTTTCATTAGCCTACACTACGATCAGAGCCAGCTGCAGACAGCGAACAGCTAGAAGGAAATACAGATATCCATCTGTTTGTCACAGATACCATAAAAAAATAGGGGCGTGGATCAGAAAACCAGTCAGTATCTGGTGTGACCACCATTTGCCTCATTCAGCACGACACATCTCCTTCGCATAGAGTTGATCAAGCTGTAGATTGTGGCCTGTGGAATGTTGTCCCACTCCTCTTTAATGGTTGTGCGAAGTTGCTGGATACTGGCGGGAAGTGGAACACACTGTTGTACACATCGATCCAGACTATCCCAAACTTCCTCAATGGGTGACATGTCTGTTGACATGGCCATGGAAGACCTGGGGACATTCTAAGCTTCCAAGATGTATGTACAGATCCTTATGACATGGGGCCATGCATTATCATGCTGAAACATGAGGTGATGGCGGCTGATGAATGTCACGACAATGGTTCTCAGGATCTCGTCAAGGTATCTCTGTGCATTCAAATTGCCATCGATAAAATGCAATTGCATTCGCTGTTCATAGCCTATGCCTACCCATACCATAACTCCACCGCCACTGTGGGGCACTCCGTTCACAAAGTTGACATCAGCAAACGGTTCGCCCACACAACACCATACACACTGTCTGCCATTTGCTCGGTACCGTTGAAACCGGGATTCATCGGTGAAGAGAACACTTCTCCAGGGTGCCAGTGGCCGTTGTGAGGCCGGTTGGACGTACTCCCTGATTCTAAAAAATTACATACATTATCTGGCACAGCTCTGGTGGACATTCCTGCAGTCAGAATGCCAATTGTACACATTCCCTCAGAACATGAGACATCTGTGGCATTGTGTTGTGAGACAAAACTGCACATTTTAGAGTGGCCTTTTATTGTCCCCAGCACAAGTTGCATCTTTGTAATGATCATGCTGGGATGTAAACAAATTTGTGCACAAAATGTGAGAGAAATATGCTTTTTGTACGTATTGAACATTACTGGGATCTTTTATTTCAGCTCATGAAACATTGGACGAACAATTTACATGTTGCGCTATATTTTTGTTCAGTATAATTATTACAAATATATGCAACTAATTATCGAAGGCTTGGCTTGACAATCTCTGAATGTCATTCAACTTTTTGGTGTTGTCAGGATCCGTGTGTGCAGCTGGTGTGAGAGAGTCAAGCACAGGAGAGCAGAGAAAGTGAACAAAAGCACTTTACTGTGGCACAGTAAAAACACTGAACGCAAAATGCGTTACAAAACAAATGCCTACAGGAAAAGGTGCGACAGTACAAAGTACAAAATATCAGTCTGGTGCAAACCAGCCGGAAACGTGCCACTGACAATAAACAATTACACACACAGACATGGGGGAAACCAGAGGGTTAAATACATGACAAGTAATGAGGGAATGACAACCAGGTGTGTGGGGAAACAAGACAAAACAAATGGAAAATGAAAAGTGGATCGGTGATGGCTAGAAGACCGGTGACGTCGACCACCGCCCGAACAAGGAGAGGCACCGACTTCGGCGGAAGTCGTGTCAGGTGTTTTGTAACAGATGTCTTTTTCCATTTATCAAATGGCTGCTGCACAGTTTAGATGACTGATTTTATGTGTCCGTTAAAAAAATACATTTCTACACAGAGTACAAAGATTTTTTTAAAGTGACCAGGATTGCACAATAATGTTGGGTACTAATTTCCATTATGGTCCCTATTTGTTTACATAAATACATATACAATTACATAGATACAGACATTAAAGAGACAGACAAAAAAAGGTTCTACAGTTCACACATTAGGATGCTTTTTACATACAAGTGTTTATGGTTGGTATGGCTTTGGGTTGCTGTAGTAGTTTGTTCCACTCAACAGCGCCGGTATATAGACATTTGTTCTTACCAGACAGACTCCTATTTTTAAAACAGTGAATATTATTGTCTCTGGCTAGTCCTTGATAATTCTGTGGACCAGACCAAGTTGAATCAATACTACTCTTTTTTTCCACTGATAGCCAACCTAGCTGCTTAAAATGCTTGATATCCAGATGAGTATGAGGGGGGAGTACAATTCTTACAAGCTTGTTTTGTGGGTGTCTATAGCTAGGTTTCCATCGAATTGGTGACAGATTTTCATGTCACTATTCTAAAATCGGCATAAAAACAACAGTGCATTTTCCCATCAGAGTTGTGTTTCTATCAAATTGACTTGTTGTGGATAAAAGTCAGTGCGTAAATACGTAGTGGACATAAATTCCCATGTACCGGATCAGAAATAAAAGTTAAATGGGTTTCCAAAGCATTTTCAACTAGGCCGTCATTGTAAATAAGAATTTGTTCTTAACGGACATGCCTAGTTAAATTAAGGTTAAATAAAAAAATATATTAAATAGCCAACAGCTCGCAGATACAGTGCAGTATAGCCTACATGATGAGATTATTATGGACAAAAGTGCGAGATTATTTTTATTTGTCAAACAGCATCCAAGCATCAATCATCATGTCACCAGAATAAGACCCTTGACATTTATTGAAAGGAGCATCAAGTTCATCACCGTGCACTTTCACCACCCTGTGAAGTTCATCCTAACTTATTTCATCTGTAGCCTAATAAATCGCATGTTTTCATATCATGTTGTGACATTTTGATAATTTGATATGTCTAAATCCAACGTGTCGTTGGAGTTACTAAATTTACCTCAGACTTGTCATTGGTGTTACCATCATTGGTGTTACTAATCTTGCTGGTGACACAATGTTTTCATAATGGTAAAAATGACTTCGAGTAATTCAGGTGCCATATTAGTTGATTTAGAACAGGGATGGGCAACTGGCGGCCTGTCCCTTTTGTAGACCCGTGGACCAATTTGACACATTTTATTTTATTTAATAATAATAGAATACACAAGGTGCAATTTCGAAATTCAGTTGTGCATCACTAGTCACTCAATTAGCCCATGTCAGCAAAACATTTTTAGATTGGTAAATTAGTCTTGCGGCCAGCTATCTAAACTTGTAGTAAGCATGGCAGAATTACCGACAGGGGTGGGGCCCATTGATAATCAGCTATCATATTAAAAACTGCAAACATTTGCCTCCAACCTATGGCAAAATGTGTAGAATTGCAGGAAATTAGCTGTAAATCTGCACATTTAACTCTCCGCCCCATGGCAAAATGTGTAGAATTGCAGAAAACTTGCTTTAAAACGGCAACACTTTCTCTATGCCCCATGGCCAAGTGTGCAAAATTGGAAATTAACTTAAAAAAACAGAATAGTTTTCTCTTCCCTGTCATTACCCAAAAACACAAGATAACTGAACTAAATGACAAAGTAAAATGGTCCACCCACACAGACAGGAGGCTGAAGAAATTTGACCTAAAACCCTCACAAACTTTTACAGATGAACAATTGAGAGCATCCTGTCAGGCTGCATCACCGCCTGGTACGGCAACTGCACCGCCCACAACTGCAGGGCTCTCCAGAGTATAGTGCGGTCCGCACAACGCATCACTGGGGGCAAACTACCTGACCTCCAGGACACCTATAGCACCGAAAGCCAAAGAATCATCAAGGACAACAACCACCTGAGCCACTGCCTGTTCACCCCGCCATCATCCAGAAGGCGAGGTCAGTACAGGGGCATCAAAGCTGGGACTGAGAGACTGAAAAACAGCTTCTATCTCAAGGCCATCAGACTGTTAAATAGCCATCACTAGCACAGAGAGGCTGCTGCCTACATACACAGACTTGAAATCATTGGCCACTTTAATAAATAGAACACTAGTCACTTTAATAATGTCACTTTAATAATGTTTACATATCTTGCATTACTCATCTCATATGTATATACTGTATTCTATACTATCTACTGTATCTTAGTCTATGCCACTTTGACAATGCTCGTCCATATATTTATATATTCTTAATTCTATTCCTTTACTTAGATGTGTGTGTATAAGGTATTTGTTGTGAAATTGTTAGATATTACTTGTTAAATATTGCTGCACTGTCTAAACTAGAAGCACAAGCATTTCGCTACACCCGCAATAACATCTACTAAACACGTGTATGTGACCAATCAAATTTGATTTGATTAGGGGGGGGCTGATAAAATGTTTGGATGTGGGTATGCAGACCCACGAACCCCTGTGGCTCCTCATGATGAGTTCCGGATATGTGTGGCCCCCACCCCCATCAAAGTTGTCCGTCCCTGATTTAGAATGAGAAGATGTACCCACATAGATTGAAAGAAAAAATGACAAATGTATTGGATATGCCATGCCCCAAAAAATATACCATGCCCAAAAGCCACTGTAATCTAAAAATGACACACATAACATCATTGTCACAACTGTCATCTCCACTGGCAAAATCCATAATCATTTCTTGGAACACTTGACTGGGTTGAAAATTAACCAGGACATGCCCCTTACCGTAAAACAAATTTTTGGGGCTTGACCAAAGTAAAGTCCAAAGACAAACATTGTGTTTTGATGCATAAGCAAATACACAACAGGTCGACAACCGCAGATTTTCATTAGATATTTGACTGAACTGTCAACAAATACACATTTGAACTAAACCAACTAAATCCAAACTGTTGTTGACATTAATTTCATATTCCTACAATAAACATACAAACAAAATCGCATTTACTGAAAATAATGAACTATTCTTCACAACTTCTGCATGGGCACACCTTCTACATTCTCTTTGAATTGTTGATATATGCCTACTGTATTTAGCATGTATGTATGCAAGTTACACATATGATTATCAGTCAACAAATTTTAAAGGCTCATAATTAGTTTCTTCTTTTTTTTCTCCCAGGTGCTCCTTGAGGAACTTCTGTATTCGGAATAGGTTAATGTGGTAATCTCTAGTAGTTGCAGTTGAAAGAGGCTTTGGGATATTATTACCCATACACAGGTCCTTAACCCCCCAGCTGATGACACCCACCTAAGACAAAAATAAGTTGATTACTTTAATAATATACAGACAGTGAATTGTTATTTAAACGTGGCCAAGTTTATAGTACTACATCACAAATTGAGAGTTTGAACTAAAAAAGGCCTTAAAACATCTAAAGAGGTTCAACACTTCAAGAGAAACTTAATCCTGCACATTTCAAGAGAATGTCACCGGTGCGATTTACTGTTTATCTTGATACAACCAGCACCATGCTGATAAAAAAAACATAGTATTTAAACGTGGAAGTATAGGTTATATACTGTACACTCACCTGAATCCGACGTTTTAGATTTTTCAGATACAGGGCGCCACCAGAGTCACCTTTAAATGTACACATACTGTACATGTAATACAATGTCATGTAGCCTACCTGTATTTGCACACTGCCAGGTGAGACACCATACATGTGAACGACCATTCATAAATATTACACAGCAATGGGATGTGCTAGAAAATATAAAAATGACTGTATGCAGAATTTTCCTGCAATACTGTGTTTAGTTTCCATGATACATTTCCCTGAAACATTGATTGAATGTACCTTTGCAGGCAACATCCTCAACTTTGTCTTCTGTCCCTCCTGTACACAGGAAGTTCTTAGTCACAGCCTCCTTGTAGTTTTTAATTCCCTCAGCTTCCTCTGCATCCTTAATACAGATCTCCCTCTGTGAAAAAGGAACAGAGACTGTCAGAGTTCACAGAACCCATCATTGTTGTATTCACACCGTAACTCTTATTCTTATAGCCCATGGACGAATCAGATTGTGGAATTGTTTAAAGTACTTTCCAGACTTACTACTACTTTTATTACCAAGTAGACCATCCTCACAGGCAGATGCTTACAGCTTTCTGAATAAAAAGTAGCTATATGTGTTTGGGTGAAAGTTTGTAAGCCTAGACACTGCATAAACATTGCTATGGCATGTTTGATTGAATTCCAGCCTGCTCATGGCCATCTCAAAGCATGAATCGAAAAATCTGTTAGAATCTGCTGGCGAGACGGTTTTCACATACACAAACATTCTCACCTTTTCTTTCAATTTGATTTGAACATCCTTCTCGTACATCTGACCCTTCCACTCAGACATGAATCTGGCAGGTACAGAATTCTGATTCAATAGGAATTCCTCTGGGCAAAGAAAGATCAACTACTATTAGATTGCATACTACAGTATACTCACATTGAATATTGATAACGATAGATAACAACCGTACCTTCTGAGCACGTGCTGCTTTATGGACACAATTTTATATGTAGCTCCTGATCCCTCCACTGCTGCTTCCCCCTCACCTCCCATGGCAATAATCTCTTTGACATGTTGTACAAACTTCTTTGTCTGTTCTAACTATAAACGACCTTTGTCTGTTGATAATAAACAACATGATTGACATGTTGCACAGAGGTGGAACAGTAGGCTACTCTGGCGAATTTCAATGATGTGCTGTCCATCAAATAGTGCAGTGTTGCTTGATCATTGAGAAACGAAATAACAATTGTATGTTATTTATTGTTAAATCGCAGATTGTTCTGTCCCAATGCAATGTGCAGACAGGGCTGGGCTACATGTAGGCATTGTTGGGTAGTAATGTAATCTGTTTACAAAAAACACCTGTAACTGTAATTGTTACGTTACCAGCAAAAATATTTGAATCAGATTACAGATACTTTTGAAAAAGTATATGATTACTTCTTGGATTACTTTTAAATTCAGAATGGATTTTTGCAGAAAAAATACATTATGCAACCTTTGTTTTCTCAATGACATTCAATTCAGTGTTAAAAAAAGGTGCACTTCTAAGTTTGTTCAACATGAAACCACTATGATGACACAGCAAATGCGTTTGATGGATCCTTTTTGTCTTCTTCTAATGCCTCTTTAGGGGAAAGTAATCCAAAAGTTACTGAAATTAATCCGATTACATGACTAGTTTGTGTAATCCAAAAGTTACTGATTAGAATTTTGGTCAGGTCACTAGTAACTGTAACAGATTACATTAGAAAGTACAAACCTTGCATGTAGGCTAGTTTAGGTTGTTATGTAAACAAAATGCAGAGCAACAAGGGACAAAACACAAAGAAGGATTAAAGAGCCACCAACTCTGACAGGAAAAAGAGCACAGAGGAAACTCAACTCTGGACCCAAGGACAAACAGCCATCTTTTGCCTTTGTTCTCCTCCATGTTGCCTGACCAGAGTCAATGATCAAAGTCTTGCCTCACCGATTGAATATAACATTCCTAATAGTCAGATATCTCCAGGTCTCTTCTTATCTTTCACTCTATTTCCTACTTCTTCATGATCATTCTCATTATGTTTGTACATATTTTGATTAGCCTTATTAAATGTTGATTGTATAAACATTTTTGTTTGTTTTGTTATTCTGGTAAAGAAACTTTACTCAGTATTTTGTTGAAGACACAGCAATTACAGCCTCAAGTCTTCTTGGGTATGACGCTACAAGCTGGGCAGACTTGTATTTGGGGAGTTACTCCCATTCTTCTCTGCAGATCCTCTCAAGCTTTGTCAGGTTGGATGGGGAGCGTTGCTGCACAGCTATTTTCAGGTCTCTCCAGAGATGTTAGATCGGGTTTAAGTCCGGGGCTCTGGCTGGGCCACTCAAGGACATTCAGAGACTTGTCCCGAACCCATTCCTGCGTTGTCTTGGCTGTGTGATTAGGGCCGTTGTCCTGTTGGGAGGTTAACCTTAACCCCAGTCTGAGGTCTGAGCGCTCTGGAGCAGGATTTCATCAAGGATCTCTCTGTACTTTGCTCTGTTCACCTTTCCCTCAATCCTGACTAGTCCCCCCAGTCCCTGCCACTGAAAAACATCCCCACAGCATGATGCTGCCACCACCATGCTTCACCGTAGGGATGGTGCCAGGTTTCCTCCAGATGTGACACTTGGAATTCAGGCCAAAGACTTCAGAGAATCTCCAATCAATGTTACTATTAATGTTCGATCGAGAAATTTGAATAGGATAGAATAAATTATATAGTAAAACGGGCAAAAGAGCGAACGTAAACTAGGGAAAAAACGCAATATCGTCCCGTGCCCAATAAAAAACATCATACAACCCTTCCCAAAGTAAAAACAAAAGTTTGTCAATCCTCCCCTTTTTTGGACCACCCCTGCTCCCAGAAAAAACAATCAAGACCTGCAAGAATTTAAAGATGATAGGAAGGGTTAAGAACAGAGTGAGTAAAATGAGAAACGAGAAGTGAGAGGGAGGGTGAGCAGGAGCTATGTAAAAAGAATTGTGCGTAAAGAAACACATGCGCAGAATGTTATACTATGGTTGTTTGGCTATGGGAAAGAGGCGTACTAAAGATCTATGGTGGACGATTATATGTATTGTGAACAATAAGATTTGGAAGACTAGATGTATGGTGACAAAAAAATATACTTTTTGTCCCCTCAAACATTATTTTTAAACAACTAAAAACATAATTAAAAAGAGGAAGCTGGTCAACAAGTTGACCTACAAAAACATCCATTGACACTATTAAATGTGTAAATCATGTTAAGTAGCCTAATAATGAACTCCATGTATTGATGTGAAAACAGATTTGTATTTATATGAATTCATCTATTTATTTAAAAAAACAAAAAGGAAAGAGGTGTCCTGTGGGGGTGGGACGGGACGGTTCAATATGGTTGCGCAGACTCTGCCTATTGATAATTGGTGCTAGAAATCGTTTCTGCTGATATTTTGTGTAGTTATGACACACATAAATTATGTCACTCACCTTGCGCCTTACAGGTTGTTGATGTATGGAGACCTGATGCACGGATGGAGGATATAGTACAAGGAATACAGATGGGCCTGCAAAATACAGCTACATTTCTCAGAGTTGTCCTCTGTCCTCATAAACCATGCCATATTTTGGGCTTTCCATGTCCTGACTTACCTGGTATATTTAGACTTTGGGACATCACTATTCAACTTCAAGAGTGCCACATCGTAGTCATAAAACTCTGAAACCCCTTTGTCCTTCTTCTTAAAGACATCGTATTCTGGATGAATTATAGGTTTCTGCTCCAATGTCATATCTGAATCAACAGACAAATATATTATCTTATTTTTCAGTCAGGTGTTTGCCTCACACCTGACCATGTGCTGAAATCAAGGCATCAGAGAATAAGCTACAATTGAATTTAACAAATGTATTACAATGAATTATCAAATAAAATCTAATTTTATTTGTCACACGCGCCGAATACAACAGGTGTAGACCTTACCGTGAAATGCTTCTTTACAAGCCCTTAACCAACAATGCAGTTCAAGAAATAAAGTTAATAAAATATATTTTAAAAAATCTATTCAATCAAAAAGTAACACAAGAAATGTACATAACAATAACGAGGCTATATACAGGGGGTACCGGTACCGAGTCAATGTGCGGGGCTACAGGTTAGTTGAGGTAATGTGTAAAGTGACTATGCATAGATAATAAACAGAGAGCAGCAGCAGTGTAAAAACAGGAGGGGGGAGGGGATCAATGAAAATAGTCCGGGTGGCCATTTGATTAGTTGCTCAGCAGTCTTCTGGCTTGGGGGTAAAAGCTGTTAAGGACCCTTTCGCTCCTAGACTTGCCGCTCTGGTACCGCTTGCTGTGTGGTAGCATAGAGAAATGTCTATGACTTGGGTGACTGGAGTCTTTGACCATTTTTGGGGCCTTCCTCTGACACTGCCTAGTATATAGGTCCTGAATGTCAGGAAGCTTGGCACCGTGATGTACTGGGTCATGCGCACTATCCCTCTGTAGCGCCTTACGGTCAGATGCCGAGCAGTTGCCATACCAGGCGGTGATGCAACCGGTCAGCGTGCTCTCGATAGAGCAGCTGTAGAACTTTTTGAGGATCTGGGAACCCATGACAAATCTTTTCAATATTCTGAGGGGGAAAAGGTGTTGCTGTGCCCTAGTTAGTTGGTGATGTGGACACCAAGGAACTTGAAACTCTCGACCCGCTCTACTATAGCCCCGCCGATTATGGGGGCCTGTTCGGCCCCTCCTTTTCCTATAGTCCACGATCAGTTCCTTAGTCTTGCTCACATTGAGAGGTTGTTGTCCTGGCACCAGGTCTCTGACCTCCCTATAGGCTGCCTCATTGTTGACGGTGATCAGGCTTACCACTGTTGTGAGGTCAGCAAACTTAATGATGGTGTTGGAGTTGTGCTTGGCCACGCAGTCGTGGGTGAACAGGGAGTGCAGGAGGGGACTAAGCACACACCACTGAGGGAAACCAGTGTTGAGGATCAGCGTGGCAGATGTGTTGTTGCCTAACCTTACCACCTGGGGAGGCTTGTCAGGAAGTCCAGGATCCAGTTGCAGAGGGAGGTGTTTAAGTCCCAGGGTCCTTAGCTAAGTGATGAGCTTTGTGGCCACTATGGTGTTGAACGCTGAGCTGTAGTCAATGAAAAGCATTCTCACATAGGTGTTCTTTTTGTCCAGGTGGGAAAGGGCAGTGTGGAGTGCGATTGAGATTGTGTCATCTGTGGATCTGATGGGGCGGTATGCGAAGTGGAGTGGGTCTAGGGTTTCTGGCATGATGGTGTTGATATGAGCCATTACCAGCCATTCAAAGCACTTCATGGCTACAGACGTGAGTGCTTCGCGTGCGGTAATAATTTAGGCAGGTTACCTTCGCTTTCTTGGGCACAGGGACGATGGTCTGTTTGAAACATGTAGGTATTACAGACGCGGCCAGGAAAAGTTTGAAAATATCAGTTTAGACACTTGCCAGTTGGTCCGCACATGCTTTGAGTACACGTCCAGGTAATCCGTCTGGCCCGCAGCTTTGTGAATGTTGACCTGTTCATGGTCTTGCTCACACGTCTTGCTCACATCGGCTACGGAGAGCGTGATCACACAGTCGTCCGGAACAGCTGGTGCTCTCATGCATGCTTCAGTTTTGCTTGCCTCGAAGCGAGCATAAAAGGCATTTAGCTCGTCTGGTAGGGTTGCGTCACTGGGCAGCTGGCGGCTAGGTTTTCCTTTGTAGTCCGTAATAGTTTTCAAGCCCTGCCACATCCGGCAAGCGTCAAAGCCATTCAAATCTCCGTCCTGTACTGACGCTTGGTCTGTTTGATGGTTCGCCTGAGGGCATAGCAGGATTTCTTATAAGTGTCCAGAAGCGGCAGCTCTAGCCTTTAGCTCAGTGCGGATGTTGCCTGTTATCCATGTCTTCTGGTTGGGAAATGTACGCATGGTCACTGTGGGGACAACGTCGTCAATGCACTTATTGATGAAGCCGGGGACTGAGGTGGTATACTCCCGGAAACATATTCCAGTCTGCGCTAAAAAAACAGTCCTGTAGCGTAGCATCCGCGTCATCTGACCACTTCCGTACTGAGCGAGTCACTGGTACTTCCTGCTTTAGTTTTTGCTTGTAAGCAGGAATCAGGAGGATAGAATTATGGTCAGATTTGCCAAATGGAGGGCGAGGGAGAGCTTTGTATGCATCTCTGTGTGTGGAATAAGGTGGTCTAGAGTTTTTTTCCTCTGGTTGCACATGTGACATGCTGGTAAAACGGATTTAAGTTTGCCTGCATTAAAGTCCCTGGCCACTAGGCGCGCCGCTTCTGGATGAGCATTTTCTTGTCTGCTTATGGCCTTATACAGCTCGTTGAGTGTGGTCTTAGTGCCAGCATTGGTGGTGGTGGTAAATAGACAGCTACGAATAATATATATGAGAACTCTCTTGGTAGATAGTGTGGTCTACAGTTAATCATGAGGTATTCTACCTCAGGCAAGAAATACCTTCTTTAATTTTAGACATCGCGCACCAGCAGTTATTGACAAATAGACACACACCCCCGCCCCTCTTCTTACCAGACGTAGCTGCTCTGTCCTGCCGAAACACGTAGAAGCCAGCCAGCTCTATATTATCCGCATCGTCGTTCAGCCAAGTCTCAGTGAAACATAAGTTATTACAGTTTTTAATGTCCCATTGGTAGGATAGTCAATGGTAGATCATCCAGTTTGTTTTCCAAGATTGCACGTTGGCCAATAATACCGAGGGTAGTGATTTACCTACTCGTCTGCAAATTCTTACAAGGCACCCCGCCCTCCTCCCCCCTTTTCTCTGTCTTTTCTTCACGCTGATGACAGGGATTTGGTCCTTGTCTCAACAAAGCAGTATATCCTTCGCGTTGGACTCGTTAAAGAAAAAATCTTTGTCCAGTTTGAGGAGAGAAATCGCTGTACTGATGTCCAGAAGCTCTTTTCGGACATAAGAGATGGTAGCAGCAACATTATGTACAAAATGAGTTAACAGCAATGTTGGTTAGGAGCCTGTAAAACGGCAGCCCTCTCCTCCGGCACCATTAATGAATTGCAGACATTCCTCAGAGAAGTTCAGCGAAGCACAGTACCTTCCTGGTCGAAGACCTTCACTTTAATCTTATCTATCTGCTTCTCCCTGAAACAGTGAGCAGCTGTAAGGACAAATCTAGGTGTAACGAGGGCACCCATGCAAGAGCTATGCTCATTTCCGACCTGAATGGAAGGAGAAATAGATAAATACTGTAGCATGCCTACACACTAGCTGCATAGTAGTTCCTCTTTCATGTAAAATGTTTCTCTAAGATCTCATATTTGTTATTGATTGACTCACGTCGACAGAGATTGTGACTACCCAAGGATATTCTTGCCGTTTGGATCGAGTGGAATCATCACCATCGCGGTCCCAGGATAGACCACACAGGCCTACACTGTTACTCTCATCTATAGAGAAGCAGAGATACAAAAAAACACACCTATGATTCTGTACACCAATGTGCACTAATTAAATATGTACACACTACATGAACACCCATGCAATCCTACACTGACCTATAATCATCTTGAACAAGGATGTCAGTTTGGTGTCATCCCTTAGTTTGTAGAAATGCTTTTCTGAACTCTTCTTCGACACCAACTTGTTGATTTCCTCCTCGTTCATTTCTGCCCCCACACCGAAAACGTAAATATCTGAAAGATAAGCGACAGACAGCTTATGATATCTATGACATGTGTCCTTCACCTCTTATTTCCTGTGTGTTGATTTTTTTTTACATTTCTCCTTGAGTAAAGTATTCACATTGGTTGAGTTCCTGCCCGACAACATTGACCCAGCAAACAGGGGACGTCCTAAGGACATTCGGCCATGTTCCCATGAGGTTCCTTTTAGGTATTCAGCGAGAAGTTATCCCACTGTTATCCCATCCATTCTGAGAACGTTCAAGGAACATTAAAACATTAAGTTAACCTCGGGACCATAAAGGGACGCTCAGTACAGGTCCCGGTTTGGTCGCAGTATAATGTTATAATAAGTCAACTAGGGAACGTTACAAATAGGTTCCTATTTTGTTCTGACAAGACGTTGTCCTTGAGACATTCAATGACCACAAGGGGACATTGTAGACAGGTCCTGGCTTGTTACAGATGGATGGAACTTCACTTAAGGTTGTGGCTTGACCATTAGGGAATATTACAAAAAGATCCCCAGGAGGTTCCAATAGGACATTATATTCAGGACATTCAGCAAACACAAGGTGACATCCAGTACAGGTTCTGGTTTCCTTCCGATAGAATGTTATAATAAGGTCTTTGAATGACCCTTACAACCCTGTTTGGCTCTGACAGGACGTTCTTCTCATGACATTCAATGACCACACAAGCATGTTCCATGCATGTCCTAGTTTTGCTTACACCGGGACGTTGTGTCATGGTCCCCAAGAGGGGTATGTTCCAGACATGTCATCAAGGACGATTTTAGAGGGGCCTCCCGAGTGGCGCAGTGGACTAAGGCTGCATCGCAGTGCTAGCTGTGCCACTCGAGATTCTGGGTTTGAGTCCAGGCTCTGTCGCAGCCGGGCACAACCGGGAGACCCATGGGGCGGCGCACAATTGACCCAATGTCGTCAGGGTTAGGGGAGGGTTTGGCCGGCAGGGATGTCCTTGTCCCATCGCGAACTAGCGACTCCTGTGGCGGACCAGGCACAGTGCACGCTGAGACGGTCGCCAGGTGTACTGTGTTTCCTCCGACACATTGGTGCGGCTGGCTTCCGGGTTAAGTGGGCATTGTGTCAAGAAGCAGTGCGGCTTGGTTGGGTTGTGTTTTGGAGGATGCACCGCTCTCGACCTTCGCCTCTCCCGAGTCGGGAGTACGGGAGTTGCAAGCGATGAGACAAGACTAACTACCAATTGGATACCATGAAAATTGGTATCCAACATTTTTTAAAGGATGTTTTTAAAACGTTCTCAGGACACTCTGTACCAGTCCTCAGGATGTCAAATGATGGTCACAAGGGAACATTCTCTGGAAGACTTTTGTCTAGTTCCCTGTAAGTTACCAGGAAGACCATGTCAGGACTTTTTGGGGCATTCTCAGGACATTAATTTGACTAATCATTAGGACATTGCATGATGGTCCCAAGGGAACGTTCTCTGGGGGACCATTGCCTAGTTTCCTGTAAGTTACCAGGACGTCACTGAGTTGTGTATAATCACTAGTTGTATGTGATGTATGTAAACTTTGTTTAAACTCTGTATTCTGTCTCTCTATGTTGTTAATCAGTAGCAGCACCATATCACCAAGTAAAATCTGAGTATGTGTAAATGTTATTGCCGACTAAAGGTGATTCTGAGGTGTCAGGACATTTTTTAGGACGTTCTCAGGACAGTCATTTGACTAGTCATTAGGACGTTGCATGAAGGTCCTAAGGGAATGTTCTCTGGACGTCCTTTGTCTAGTTCCCTGTAAGTTATCAGGACGTCACTGAGGACCATGTCCAGACCTTTTCAAGATGTTTCCAGAACATTTGTTTTATAAGTAAAGTAACAACATGGGATGGGATGGGGGTTAAGGTAAGTGGGTCGCTGTTCAGCTAAAATACAAAAGTGAATTACAAAATTATTACATTTGACATGATCACTTTTAATGTACTGACTTTTCAATATGACCCCACTTGGGATTTTAACTCACAACCTCTGGATTTCGAGTACACTGATGTTTCTGCGGAACCACAGAGCATTCTCAGAAGTCTCATACACATTTATTACCTAGAACACATTTCTGCAGCAAAAGAGTGCCATCCGCATTGCTCAATCAGTTATCAGTTAATCTGACTATTCTCTAATCATTGCGAAATTTGACGCTTTTCTGAATAGTTGTATTATGTTGGTGGGGTATATTACTCCGTTTTAATGAAAGTAGGGTGTGCTAGCCCATATACAATAGGGTCTGAAATTATTGACACCTCTGATAAAGATGAGCAATAATGACTGATGAAAGCCATTGTAGGCCGAAACTTTAGATTTTTTAACCTCGCCCAAATAATCAAATAAAATCAAACGTTATTTATACAGCAAATTTCAGACATGAAATGCAACGCAAAGTGCGCAATTTTTTTTTTTTTAATAACACAATAAAAAATTACAGATTTACTACTCAACAAACATAAAAGGGTAAAAACAAAACAAGAACAATACAAACTGAAAAATCCTTGAAAAGCTCCCTAAGGAAAAGCAAAGCTAAAAAGTTTTAAATAAGTCCCCCAGGTTCTCGGGCAGGCTATTCCAGAGGCTGGGGGCATAATAACTAAAGGCTGCCTCTCCATGCCTCTTGGTAGGCTTTGGGATAGTTAAAAGACCAGAGGACCCGAGGGACCTACAGGGTACATAACTTAAAAGCATGTTTGACATGTATTGTGGATTGATTAAAAAAAACAATTAAAGAATCTTAAAATGTACTCTAAAACTCACAGACAGCGAGCGCAGAGACCTTAAAACCGGTGTAAAATGTGTTCTCCGTATGGTCTTGGTCAGTACCCGTGCTGCAGCATTCGGTATGTTTTGCAGTTGACCAATGGCTTTCTTGGGTAGACCAGACAGGAAAGCATTGCAGTAGTCAAGCCTGCTTGTAATAAAAGCATGCATTAGTTTCTCTGTGTCAGCCTGAGAGAGAAACGTCCGGACCTTTGCAATGTTCCTCAGGCGTTAAAAAGCTATTTTGGTCACATTCCTAGTGTGTGATTCGAAATTGAATTCAGAATAGAAAATAACACCTAGGTGTTGTATCTTTATTGCCCGTGAATTAAAATGTGCAGCCAGATTCTCTCGCTGTGCTTTGGTTCCAACATTAAGTACCTTGGTCTAGCTGGAGGAAGTTGTGCTAATGGTGAGTGAGTGTTGTGCCTTTTCCTTTGCAATGATGACTACATTTTTTGGTTGCACCTCGACTCACATTGGTTGAGCGCCCTCTTCTTTCCTTTCAATAGTGAGTGTATTACAGATAATCCTGAATGAATCCTGAATGAGTGAGAAAGTTAGAGGGTCAAAGATCATACCCCAAAGACATGCTAAACTCCCTTGTTAGCATGTCTTGGGGGTATGATCTTTGAATCTCTGTTAACTTTCTCACTCATCATTCTTCACAATTTATTCACGATTATCCATAATCATTGTGGCATTCACATGAATGTAGTGTTTAGAAATATTCTATTCTTATTGTAGCAAAAAGGGTAAAAAGTGATTGGGTGAAGGGTTCCCTGGGAGTAAGGAAACAACCACCACTGGTAAAACCAAAGCCCCGTTTGAGAAAAGGTGAAGCCAAATGACTAGTATCAGGGTGGGAAGTACCAGAGTGGTACTGGGGAGTACAGGATCCAGAAGACGACCCTCTCACCCCTGAAAAGACACCACAAGAAGAGAAGAAGGAAGACCTTATATGGCAAGAATTGAAAGACAAGCTACAGTTGGACGAAAATAAGCTGAAGTGACACCTAAGAGAGGAAGCAGCCACCTTGCGCAGTGCGACTAACACTGTGCGACTATATTGTAAGCTTCACAAAATGATTCTCTGAGAAAGGTATATAAGGGGAGGTAAAAGAGTGCTCGGTGTGAATCACTCCGTCGAGGTCTGGACAACCCAGTGGGTGATCACCCCCTAAATTGGTAAATATACTTGCTTTATACTCCACGAGGGTGCGAGGTACAATGAGTTACTGATAGAACGAGGCATCAAGTAAAGCGACACAGAGCCGAGTATTGTGCCTGGATCCACTGCTTTGAGCGAAAGCTAGGTGATCTAGAGGCGCATAGGAGCCTTTGTCGGGTTGATAGGCCTTGTTGTATCGGTAAACGAAACCTCAGATAACTCTCGTGGTAGGCAAAGCAAGCCCTACCTAACCAGGGATTGATGATTTGAACGTCAAAGGACCAGTATCCACTTGACCACTCAGAGAATCAATTGAAGAAGGGATTAAGGTAATGAGATCTTGCTTATAATTTGCATTTACTGCTTGTGTGAAGTGTATAAGGATTTGATGATTTATGTTCAAAGAAACTGTTAAACTGTGATGGATAAAGTAACTCTGTATTGCTATTGCTGCTTTTAAATAAAAATACGGTGCGTTTGGTAACTAACTGATCATAGGAGATAACAACTCTGACACTCCTGGTATGATTGGAAAGAAGCTAGACACGCCGAACTAAAATTAAGTTATAATGGTGTACCTTAACTTATTTTAGTTGGAACAGTAATTAGTATTAGGGTTCAAGCAGCCCTAACTGACGGGTACATAGGTAAATCGTTTTGGGTAATAAACGTTCTATAGGATACTAAATACTGTAGGCAGATAACGTGTGAAGGCATAAACATGTTACTGTAGGCAGATAATGTGTGAAAGCATAAACATATTACTGCGGGCAGGTAGCGCGTGAAGGCATAAACGTGTTACAGGATACTGCAACCCTTGTAGTTAGGTAAATCGTTTTAGGGAATAAACGTACTACCGGAAACTAGGGGGAGAAGGTATCGGACTACCCTTAGCGCAGGGGATAAAACGCAACGGGTGGAGGAACTGACGGAACCATAACTAGAGAGAGACATAAGTTGTATTAGTCATAAAGCCCAAGGGAGTGAACGCATAGGAAATCGAATAAGTTTAGGTATAATAAATATAGGACGGACAGGGAGAGAAAATATGTTTGAATAATGGTGAACACAGAACCTGAGTATTATACTACTTCATACTGAAGCCTGATCAACTTCAGTGGGAAGTAAATAAACGGGGAAGTTTCACTATAACAAGCATACCAAATATACCTAACATAGGTCACACGGCAGACCTACTGTTTCACTGAACTATAACAGTGACGCACGAAGCTCTGGTACCTTAGATTGAGGCCAGGGACAAGAAAGGTATTGCTCATTACCAAGAGAAACCTCCGCACCGTGACATTATTTATAATAAAAGTAACTCCAAAATGACACTACATTATTTACCATTCATTTCAATTGGGCACAAAATTATCTGAAACACAACCAAAACAAACTGCAAATGCATCCAACAAGTTTGTAGAGTCACAAGCTTGATGTAGTCATTGTGTGCTAGGAGCATGGGACCTAATACTCAACTTTTGACTACTTTATTAATAAGAATCTTTAGGGGTGTTAATCATTTTGACCCCTACCCTTTTGTTTAAAAAGTATTTTGTTTTTTCCTCAAAATCTCTTTCTCTGAGCAATTGTATTAGCATAAAATTATATAATTTCCCAATAGTTTTGAACATACAATATAGCTCAGTATTTGAATAATTTAGGTGGTCAGCTTATTTTTTCAGAGAACCTTTCTCTGGCACCATCAGGTAACATCCTGACAACTAATACACTGAACGTCCTAAAAACATCCTAACCTGGGCCCGTATCCACAAAGCGTCTCAGAGTACAAAATTGGTCGTATGTGCTGAGAATAGGCATTTTACTCCTACTCTTATGGGTAAAAAATTCTCATAAGAGTTCCACCTAGTCGACAGATATTTAAGAGATCTCATGAGCTGTTCAGACTAACCAGCAAGTGTCTTGATTAAAACAGATTTACTACTCAACAGTGGTTCAAGAGTCAGTGGTTCAAACAGGCAATTGCTTTGGAGTTGTTAAAATAATGTTTGGATATTTCTATATGATCAACTTCTAAATAATCTAGACCTACATGCAACAGTATCTCTTGCGCTTTTGACAATGATTTTACATGAGGCCTAATTCACATGATATGTCTAAATACGTATAACCACTAGGCTAATAACTAATCACATTTTTCTTTCAATTATTTCATTAACCTATATCATGTTATTTCACATTATCGCTTTAGAGCTCATGCAAAAGCTATTTTAAAAGTTGTTGAACAGGAGTGACAAGTGTTTTGATATAATGGTAATATCATCACAATTCCACTTTCAACTGGTATAATACTGTATGATTCAGTGTAATGCCTACCACGTCATTCAAAATGTCAGAATTGGTTAAATAACGTTATGGATGCCAACATACTAGGCAAAAATTAAGAATAGGCAAAGTTATCGTGTCAGGCGAAAATGAGTTATCAAACGTTTTACCGCTTCAACATTTGATTTACAGTGACAGTCACTGTGGTTGTCTGAAGCGTGCTATAGAGTTCACAGCTGGCAATGCCTCATCGCAATTGGTTATTCCCCATTATTTGCAACAATGTCATTGAGCATCATCACTATCTTTTCGGTACATCAAACTGTCGAGATTACCAGATGAGAAACTTTTATGAGAGGATTTTACTCCTGGCTCAGAGTCTGAGCAGTGTCATAAAGGAAACATTCACCCATTTTCAAATCAAATCAAATCCAATTTTATTTGTCACATACACATGGTTAGCAGATGTTAATGCGAGTGTAGCGAAATGCTTGTGCTTCTAGTTCCGACCATGCAGTAGTATCTAACAAGTAATCTAACAAATTCACAACAACTACCTTATACACACAAGAGTAAAGGAATGAATACGAGTATGTACATATAAATATATGGATGAGCGATGGCTGACCGGCATGGGCAAGATGCAGTAGATGGTATGGAGTACAGTATATACACACATATATATATATATATGAGATGAGTAATGTAGGATGTGTAAACATTATATAAATGCCATTGTTTAAAGTGGCTAGTGATACATTATTTCATCCAATTATAATTATTAAAGTGGCTAGAGATTTGGGTCGATGGCCGAACGGCATAGGCAAGATACAGTAGATGGTTTAGAGTACAGTGTATACATTTGATATGAGTATGTCGGATACGTAAACATTATATACAAAATTGTTTAAAGTGGCTAGTGATACATTTGTTACATCCAATTCCTATGTTTAAAGTGGCTAGAGATTTAAGTCAGTATGTTGGCAGCAGCCACTCAATGTTAGTGATGGCTGTTTAACAGTCTGATGGCCTTGAGGTAGAAGCTGTTTTTCAGTCTCTCGGTCCCAGCTTTGATGCACCTGTACTGACCTCGTCTTCTGGATGATAGCGGGGTGAACAGGCAGTGGCTCGGGTGGTTGTTGTCCTTGATGATCTTTTGGCCTTCCTGTGACATCGGGTGGTGTAGGTGTCCTGAAGAGCAGGTAGTTTACCCCGGTGATGCGCTGTGCAGTCCTCACTACCCTCTGGAGAGCCTTACGGTTGTGGGCGGAGAAGTTGCCGTACCAGGCGGTGATACAGCCCGACAGGATGCTCTCGATTGTGCATCTGTAAAAGTTTGTGAGTGATTTTGGTGACAAGCCGAATTTCTTCAGCCTCCTGAGGTTGAAGAGGCGCTGTTGCGCCTTCTTCACCACGCTGTCTGTGTGGGTGGACCAATTCAGTTTGTCCGTGATGTGTACGCCGAGGAACTTAAAACTTTCCACCTTCTCCACTACTGTCCCCTCGATGTGGTTAGGGGTGCTCCTCTCCTGTTTCCTGAAGTCCACGATCATCTCCTTTGTTTTGCTGACATTGAGTGAGAGGTTATTTTCCTGACACCACACTCCGAGGGCCCTCACCTCCTCTCTGCAGGCCGTCTCGTCGTTGTTGGTAATCAAGCCTACCACTGTAGTGTCGCCAGCAAACTTGATGATTGAGTTGGATGCGTGCTTGGCCACGCAGTCATGGGTAAACAGGGAGTACAGGAGAGGGCTGAGAACGCACCCTTGTGGGGCCCCAGTGTTGAGGATCAGCGGGGTGGAGATGTTGTTTCCTACCCTCACCACCTGGGACCGGCCCGTCAGGAAGTCCAGGACCCAGTTGCACAGGGCTGGGTCGAGACCCAGGGTCTCGAGCTTAATGACGAGCTTGGAGGGAACTATGGTGTTAAATGCTGAGCTGTAGTCGATGAACAGCATTCTTACATAAGTATTCCTCTTGTCCAGATGGGTTAGGGCAGTATGCAGTGTGATTGCGATTAAGCGCTGCCTGTGGACCTATTGGGACGGTAAGCAAATTGGAGTGGGTCCAGGGTGTCTGGCAGGATGGAGGTGATATGATCCTTGACTAATCTCTCAAAGCACTTCATGATGACAGAAGTGAGTGCTACGGGCGATAGTCATTTAGCTCAGTCACCTTAGCTTTCTTGGGAACAGGAACAATGGTGGCCCTCTTGAAGCATGTGGGAACAGCAGACTGGGATAGGGACTGATTGAATATGTCCGTGAACACACCAGCCAGCTGGTCTGGCGCATGCTCTGAGGACACGGCCAGGATGCCATCTGGGCCGGCAGCCTTGCGAGGGTTAACACATTTAAACGTTTTTCTCACATTGGCTGCGGTGAAGGTGAGCCCGCAGGTTTTGGTAGCGGGCCGTGTCGGTGGCACTGCATTGTCCTCAAAGCGAGCAAAGAAGTTGTTTAGTTGGTCTGGGAGCAGGGCGTCATGGTCCGCGACGGGGCTGGTTTTCTTTTTGTAGTCCGTGATTGACTGTAGACCCTGCCACATTCCTCTTGTGTCTGAGCCGTTGAATTGTGACTCTACTTTGTCTCTATATTGACGCTTAGCTTGTTTGATTGCCTTGCGGAGGGAATAGCTACACTGTTTGTATTCAGTCATGTTTCCGTAGCCTTAGCCTGGTTAAAAGCAGTGGTTCGCTTTCAGTTTTGCGCGAATGCTGCCATCAATCCACGGTTTCTGGTTGGGGAAGGTTTTAATATTTGCTATGGGTACAACATCACCAATGCACTTGCTAATAAACTCGCTCACCGAATCAGCGTATACATCAATGTTGTTGTCAGATGCTATCCGAACATATCCCAGTCCACGTGCTCGAAGCAATCTTGCAGCATGGAATCAGATTGGTCAGACCAGCGTTGAACAGACCTGAGAACGGGCGTTTCTGTTTTAGTTTCTGTTTGTAGGCTGGGAGCAACAAAATGGAGTCATGGTCAGACTTGCGAAAGGAGGGCGGAGAATAGCCTTGTATGCATCACGGAAGTTGGAATAACAGTGGTCCAGGATTTTACCAGCCCGGGTGGCACATTCGATATGCTGGTAAAATTTCGGGAGCCTTGTTCTTAAATTAGCCTTATTAAAATCCCCAGGCACAATAAATGCAGCCTCAGGATATGTGGTTTCCAGTTTACATAGAGTCCGATGAATTTCTTTCAGTGCCGTCGATGTATCAGCTTGAGGGGGGATGTACACGGCTGTGATTATAATCGAGGAGAATTCTCTTGGTAGATAATGCGGTCTGCATTTGATTGTAAGATATTCTATGTCAGGTGAACAAAAGGACTTGAGTTCCTGTATGTTGTTATGATCACACCACGTCTCGTTAATCATAAGACACACACCCCCACCCTTCTTCTTACCAGATAGAAGTTTGTTTCTGTCGGCGCGATGCGTGGAGAAACCAGGTGGCTGTACCGACTCCGATAACGTGTCCTGAGTGAGCCATGTTTCCGTGAAGCAAAGAACGTTGCAGTCTCGGATGTCTCTCTGAAAGGCAAACCTTGATCTGATTTCGTCTACTTTGTTGTCAAGAGACTGTACATTGGCGATTAAAATACTCGGGAGAGGTGCACGATGCGCCCGTCGACGTAGCTTGACCAAAAGACCGGCGCGTTTCCCTCTTCTCCGGCGCCGCCGTTGTTTTGAGTCGCCGGGTGCTATCCAGTCTATTGTCCTGGTTGGGTTAACAAACCGAGAATCCTCTTTGGGAAAGTCGTATTCCTGGTCGTAATGTTGGTAAGTTGACGTTGCTCTTATATCCAATAGTTCCTCCCGGTTGTATGTAATAAAACTTAATATTTCCCGGGGTAACAATGTAAGAAGTAATACATAAAAAAACAAAATACTGCATGGTTTCCTGAGAACGTGAAGCGAGGCTGCCATCTCTGTCGGCGCCGGAAGTAGACATTTTGAATGTTATATTGTTTTTTTGTGCATCTCTGAGTGGTGTTCTATCGATTCCCTAGGCCATTTCATGTTTTCATGTGTATCTAAGTTATTGGCGTTCAAGCAGGCAGAAATTTGGCCGGTATAATGTAGCATTGTGAAAAGTCGCTCTCACTACACTGGAAGTTAATAGGAATATGACTTGTAGATCACAAAAACATCTCTCATCATTTTAATACTGTCCGATGTCATAACTCAGGACGTTGTCTTCTCTCGAATGAGCCACTGATCATATTCCTACCTTGAGAAATTTGTAATTTAACAATTCTCCAATTTGTCTGACTCTTCAGTCCAGGGAGCATTGCATGGTGCCGTTGTGAATGTCAGACTCCACTCTAAGGCACATCGATCTACAAGTTGAACATAGTGAGATTGTAGACACCTAAATTGAAAGTGCAGTTTGTTTAGGCCACCAGCTGCATTAAGTACTGCAGTGCATCTCCTCCTCCTGGACAGCACCAGATTTGCCAGTTCTTGCTGTGAGATGTTACCCCACTCTTCCACCAAGGCACCTGCAAATTCCCGGACATTTCTGGAGGGAATGGCCCTGGCCCTAGCCCTCCCCCTCCAATCCAACAGGTCCCAGACGTGCTCAATGGGATTGAGATCCGGGCTATTGGCAGAACACTGGCCATGGCAGAACACTGACATTCCTGTCTTGCAGGAAATCACACACAGAACGAGCAGTATGGCTGGTGGCATTGTCATGCTGGAGGGTCATGTCAGGATGAGCCTGCAGGAAGGGTACCACATGAGGGAGGAGAATGTCTTCCCTGTAACGCACAACGTTGAGATTGCCTGCAATAACAACAAGCTCAGTCCGATGATGATGTGACAAACCCCCCGGACCATAACGGACACTCCACCTCCAAATCGATCCCACTCCAGAGTACAGGCATCGGTGTAACGCTCATTCCTTCGACAATAAACACGAATCCGACCATCACCCCTGGTGAGACAAAACCACGACTCGTCAGTGAAGAGCACTTTTTGCCAGTCCTGTCTGGTCCAGCAACGGTGGGTTTGTGCCCATAGGCGACGTTGTTGCCGGTGATGTCTGGTGAGGACCTGCCTTACAACAGGCCTACAAACCCTCAGTCCAGCCTCTCTCAGCCTATTGCAGACAGTCTGAGCATTGATGGCGGGATTGTGCGCTCCTGGTGTAACTCGGGCAGTTGTTGTTGCCATCCTGTACCTGTCCCGCAGGTGGGATGTTCGGATGTACTGATCCTGTGCAGGTGTTGTTACATGTGGTCTGCCACTGCGAGGACGATCATCTGTCCGTCCTGTCTCCCTGTAGCGCTGTCTTAAGCGTCTCACAGTACGGACATTACAGCCTTATTCTAAAATGTATTATTGTTTTTTTCCCCTTACCAATCTACACACAATACCCCATAATGACAAAGCAAAAACAGGTTTTTAGAAATGTTTGCAAATGTATAAAAAAAATACGGAAATATTACATTTACATAAGTATTCAGACCCTTTATTCAGTACTTTTTTGAAGCACCTTTGACAGTGATTACAGCCTCGAGTCTTCTTGGGTATGACGCTACAAGCTTGGCACACCTGTATTTGGGGAGTTTATCCCATTCTTCTCTGAAGATCCTCTCAAGCTCTGTAAGGTTGGATTGGGAGTGTTGCTGCACAGCTATTTTCAGGTCTCTCCAGAGATGTTTGATCGGGTTCAAGTCCGGGCTCTGGCTGGGCCACTCAAGGGCATTCAGAGACTTGTTGTTGTCCTGTTGCAAGGTGAACCTTTGCCCCAGTCTGGGGTCCTGAGCGCTCTGGAGCAGGATTTCATCAAGGATCTCTCTGTACTTTGCTCCATTCATCTTTCCCTCGATCCTGACAAGTCCCTCAGTCTCTGCCGCTGAAAAATATCCCCACAGCATGATGCTGCCACCACCATGCTTCACCGCAGGGATGGTGCCAGGTTTCCTCCCGATGTGACGCTTGGCATTCAGGCCAAAGATTTCAAAGAGAATGTTTCTCATGGTCTGAGAGTACGTATCTAGGGACGGCAGGTAGCCTACATTACTAAAGAAAATAATGTACTTTTTACTTTCCCTGACACCCAAAAGTACACGTTACATTTTGAATGCTTAGCAGGACAGGAAAATGGTCTAATTCAGACACTTAAAGAGAAAATCCCTGGTCAACCCTACTGCCTCTGATCTAGCGGACTCACTAAACACAAATGCTTTGTTTGTAAATCATGTCTGAGTGTTGGTGTGCCCCTGATTATCTGGAGCGCGCCAAATTCAAATTACAAAATAGTATTATAAGTGTTGCACACTCTTCAAAAGCTTACAATCTTGGCAATCTCACAGCGTTGTCAGATTTCAAAAAGTATTTACGGCAAAAGCATAACATTTGATTGTCTGAGGACAGCTCCCCGTGTACTTCCACTATTAGCATAATAATAAAACCAGCGCGGGTGTCACAAAACACATAAAAAGAGCTAAAATAAATTGCTTACCTTTGAAGATCTTCTGCTGATGGTAATCCAAAGTGTCCAAGCAAGACAATCAATGTTCCTTTCGTTCTAAAAAGTCCCTCTTTATATCCATAAAGCTCCGTTTGGTTGGTGCGTTCTGTTCAGAAAATACACCATCCACTCCTCCATTATACAAGACATATAGTGTTCAAAATATACCTATAAACTTTGTCCAAACAAATCAACGTTTCTAATCGATCCTAGGTACACTATTATGTATATTAACTATAATATTTCACACGGATAATAACCTGGGCAACAGAAAAGTAAAAAACCGAGGCGCACGCTCCCAGGTCCCACGCGCCACAGACAGAAGTTACTTCCTCACTCTCCTTGGATAATCTTCTTCTACTCCACTATTTTTCAAGGTAAACGCTTGAAACCTTGTCTAAAGACGGTTGAAATCTAGTGGAAGCCATAGGTACTGCAACCTGGGAGCTGGATTAAAGCATTTCCAATAGCAACCCATTGGAAAATGAGCCAGCTCACAGAAACACATTTTCTAGGATGGATTTCCCTCGGGTTTTCGCCTGCCATATCAGTTCTGTTATACTCACAGACATTATTTTAACAGTTTTAGAAACTTCAGAGTGTTTTCTATCCAATACTTCTATACTACTTATGTGCATATCCTAGCTTCTGGGCCTGAGTAACAGGCAGTTTACTTTGGGCACGTGGGCACGTCCGACATGCGGAAATTCAGGAAACTATAGTATATTTTAGCAATTACATTTACTTTTGAGACTCAAACATATTTTTTTAAAATACTTAACTTCTACTCAAGTAGGATTTTACTGGGTGACTTTCACTTTTACTTGAGTCATTTTCTATTAAGGTATCTTTACTTTTACTCAGGTATGACAATTGGGATGTTTTTCCACCACTGGACCTTATATAGACAGGTGTGTGCCTTTCCAAATCATATCCAATCAATTGAATATACTACAGGTTGACTCCAGTCAATGATGATCAATGGAAACAAGATGCACCTGAGCTCAATTTCGAGTCTCATAGCAAAGGGTCTGAATACTTATGTAAAGGTATTTCAAAAAATCAAAAAACCTGTTTTCACTTTGTCGTCATGGGGTATTGTAGACTGATTTAATCAATTTAAGAATAAGGCTGTAACAAAATATGGAAAAATTCAAGGTGTCTGAATACTTTCCGAAGGCAGTGTACTTCCTTTCAACTGGTATCAGGGGACTTTAAGACAAGTCTTGTGAGGCCTGTGGGTGTCTTAGAGCAACCGACACTTTTGTGAGAGTCTCACCTTTGCTCATATTAGTGTATATACTAAACTGTTCGGACAATACAGACAGAAGTTTGCAGGACCCGGCTGTACAGACTTCAGACGAGTAGCTTGTTGGGGTCGTAGGCGAACACGGAGAACACCATCGTGTTCGTGAGAGTCCCATCGTTCAAGAGAGGAGTCACGATACAGATTTTGTGAGAAGACCGATTTTTGGGATGAAAATCAAACACCCTCTTTCTCTGTCACCTTTCACCTCAGACGCGGAAGTGTGACATAGGCGGATGCGGTGGATTGAGACGCATGCAATGCACATATCTCTATCTTAAACAGATTTTTATGGGGATTTTTTTATAATGCTACTTCGATTTCTGCGGGGGTGCGGACATCGACCTTAAAGCATGGTTAAGTTATTAATTTCACTTTGGATGGTGTATAAATACACCCAGTCACTACAAAGATAAAAGGTGTCCTTCCTAATTCAGTTGCTGGAGAGGCAGGAAATTGCTTAGGGATTTCACCATGGGAGTTAGAGAGTTTAATGGCTGTGATAGGAGAAAATTGAGGATGGATTAACAACATTGTAGTTACTCCACAATACTAATCTAACTGATGTAGTGAAAAGGAAGCCTGTCCAGGTAAAAAAAATATTCCAAAACACGCATCCTGTTTGCAACAAGGCATTAAAGTAATAGTGCAAAAAATGTGGAAAGCAATCAACTTTCTGTCCTGAAAGCAAAGTGTTATGTTTAGGGAAAATCCAATGCAACACATTACTGAGTACCACTCTCCATATTTTCAAGCATAGTGGTGGCTGCATCATGTGATGGGTATGCTCGTAATCGTTAAGTACTGGGGCGTTTTTCAGGATAAAAAAAACAAACCATGGAGCTAAACACTGGAAAAATCCTAGAAGAAAATCTGGTTCCGTCTGCTTTCTAGCAGACACTGGGAGATGAATTCAGCTTTCAGCAGGACAATAACCTAAAACCCAAGCCCAAATCTACACTGGAGTTGCTTACCAAGAAGACAGTGAATGTTCGAGTTAATTTTGGTCGAGTTACAGTTTTGACTTAAATCTGCTTGAAAATCTGTGGCAAGACCTGAAAATGGTTGTCTAGCAATGATCAACAACCAATTTGACAGAGCTTGAAGAATTTTGAAAAGAATAATGGGCAAATTTTGCACAATCCCTGTGTGGAAAGATTTACCCAGAAGGTCTCACAGCTGTAATCTCTGCCAAAGGTGATTCTAACATGTATTGAGTCAGGGTGTTGAATACTTATCTAATCAAGATAAATTCTTATTATTTTTTATGACAAGAGGATTTTGTGTAGATTGTTGTCCAAAAATTACAATTCAATCCATAGATAATCCCACTTTATAACAACAACAAAATGTGGAAAAAGTAAAGCGTGTGAATACTTTCTGAAGGCACCGTAACAATGGTTTTGCTTGTTTGGTTTTGCTTGTTTGGCTTTGCTTGTTTGAAAGACAAAAGCGTTCGATCAAGAACTGGGTCAGGTGGGCGGGCCTACATAAGGTGAATAGAGTACATTTATGACAAGAGTGTTCAGCAGTTGATCTTACCCAGATATTTCTGCCAGTCTTTGCCATGTATTTCTTCCATCAGGTTCCTAATCCTGATAACAGTGGGCTCTGCACTTCCCCCCATGTTAGTCTTGCCTACAGGAATGGCGAGAATTAAATACATTAAATGTACCTTGAATTGTATTATACATTCACACATGCAGTACCAGTCAAAAGTTTGGACTAACCTACTCATTCAAGGGTTTTTCTTTATTTGTACTATTTTCTACATTGTAGAACAATAGTGAAGACATCAAAACGATGAAACACATACGGAATCATGTAGTAACCATAAAGTGTTAAATCAAAATATATTTTATATTTGAGATTCTTCAAAGCAGCCACCATTTGCCTTGAGGCAGCTTTGCACACTCTTGGCATTCTCTCAACCAGCTTCACCTGCAATGCTTTTACTTACTTGAAGGAGTTCCCACACATGCTGAGCACTTGATGGCTGCTTTTCCTTCACTCTGCGGTCCAACTCATCCAAAACCATCTCAATTGGGTTGAGGTCGGGTGATTGGAGGCCAAGTCATCTGATATAGCTCTCCAACACTCTCCTTCTTGGTCAAATAGCCCTTACAGCGATTACGCCTGGAGGTATTTTGGGTCATTGTTGAAAAAACAAATGATAAGAAGTCTGTTCTTATTGGTGTCCTTTAGTAGTGGTTTCTTTGCAGCAATTCAAGCATGATGCCCTGATTTACGCAGTCTCCTCTGAACAGTTGATGTTGAAATGTGTCTGTTACTTGAACTCTGTGAAGCATTTATTTGGGCTGCAATTTCTGAGGCTGGTAACCCTAATGAACTTATCCTCCGCAGCAGAGGTAACTCTGGGTCTTCCTTTCCTATGGCGGTCCTCATGAGAGCCCGTTTCGTCATAGCGCTGTATGGTTTTTGCGACTGCAATTGAAGAAACTTTAAAAGTTTTAGAAATGTTTCGTATTGACTGTCTTAAAGTAATGATGGACTCTTGTTTCTCTTGCTTATTTGAGCTGTTCTTGCCATAATACCAAATAGGGCTATCTTCTGTATACCACCTTGTCACAACACACATGATTAGCTCAAACGCATTGAGGAAAGAATTTCCACAAATTCACTTTTAACAAGGCACACCTGTTAATAGAAATGCATTCCAGGTGACTACCTCATGAAGCTGGTTGAAAGAATGCCAAGAGTGTGCAAAGCTGTCATCAAGGCAAAGGGTGGCTACTGTGAAGAATCTCAAATCGAAAATATATTTTGATTTGTTTAACTATTTACGGTTACTACATAATTCCATGTGTGTTATTTCATCGTTTTGATGTCTTCACTATTATTCTACGATGTAGGAAATAAAAAGTAAAAACCCTTGAATGAGTAGGTGTGTCCAAACTTTTGACTGGTACAGTACATACACACACACACACACACACACACACCTGTACACACACACACACACCTGTACACACACACACCTGTACACACACACACACACACACACACACACACACACACACACACACACACACACACACATACACACCTGTACACATACACACCTGTACACATACACACCTGTACACACACACATACACACCTGTACACACACTTGTTTTACTATCCTTGTGGAGACCAAACAATTGATTCCCATTTAAAATCCAATTTTCTTTCATCCTAAACCTAAACCTAACCCTAAACACCTAACACCTAACCCTAATTGTAACCCTAAACCTAAAACCTAAGCCTAAAATAGCCTTTTTCCTTGTGGGAACCGGCAAAATGTCCCCAATAACTGTGAGGACTTAAGTTCCCCACAAGGATAGTAAAACCAAATACACACACACACACACGTACACACACCTGTACACACACACACCTGTACACACACACCTGTACACACACACACACACGTACACACTACTGTACACACACACACACACCTGTACACACACACACACACACACACCTGTACACACACACACACGTACTTACACACATTTGTTTTACTATCCTTGTGGAGACCAAACAATTGATTCCCATTTAAAATCCAATTTTCTTTCATCCTAAACCTAACCCCAAACACCTAACACCTAACCCTAATTGTAACCCTAAACCTAAAACCTAAGCCTAAAATAGCCTTTTTCCTTGTGGGAACCGGCAAAATGTCCCCACTAACTGTGAGGACTTAAGTTCCCCACAAGGATAGTAAAATCAAATACACACACACGTACACACACACACACAACAACATTACCATCTGTAAACATAATAATGGCCTGCTGTGTGTCTTGAAGCTCATTTCTTTCCTTAAAGACAGCCATCTTTTCATGGATTTTTTTAAATACCTTTGAGAGGTTACTTCCAGTACCATTTAATTTACCTGTTGAAGGAGGACATTTTACTCTGAGAACTATGCATTGCCACCAACATGTTTGCCAGTCAGACACAAAAGAAAAAAAACTAACAATAATACATAATTTATTTACATACTGTAGATTGTGATGGTCAAAAAATCAAAACCGTGTTCTTACCATAGGTTACCTTATTTAAGTTCTGTAAAACCATGTCTGAGTGTGAGGAAGGAGAGAAGATATCAACAATCTCATTGACCTCTGAAGCAAAGCTCAGAATTCCGTACCTCGGGATGACTTCAAAAAAAGATATCTGCCCAGTCAAAAATGGAGAGGAGGAAGTGTGAGAGAGAAAAGAAACACAACCAAAGCATAACAAAACAAAAGTTTCTTGATATCAAAACAAATAACTGACCATTTGAACTGCAATAGAGTTACTTGAAAGTAAAGTATTGCACGCATGACTAAGTCGCTTTGGATAAAAGCGTCTGCTAAATGGCATATATTATTATATATTACTAAGGGCCCTAATCAGACTTGAGATAAGTAGACTTAACATGGACTTAAGTCAATAAAACATGGACTCAAGTCAACATTTTATTACTTAAGTCCATGTTAAGTAAACTTATCTCAAGTCTGAATAGGGCCCTAAATGTATTGTAAAGATTGTACAACAGATCTGAGCTGTCCGTTTGTCTTAATACTGGTAATACTGTACCTGGTTGATGAGGGCTTTAACGCAGTTTTTGGCCACAGTAAAATTATCTCTGCTTATGCTCCCTGAATTATCCAGAGCAATGTAGATGTGGAGCTTGCCTCCCTGCCTCATCTGGATGGACTTTTGTACTTGCTGCCTATCAGCTGTAAGACAATATACAATTCACATGGTTCAGATTTCAAAGCAAAAAAAAAATGTAGCATGGGGTGTATAAAACAAAATAAAAAGAGGAACAATGTCATTCACTACATAGAGGTCTTGGCAACTCACTATTGTCATCCAGGCCAGATATTGCCAGACGATTCTCGAGGGATGTAGAGAAGTACTTGGACACCTCCTCTGGGGTGTCATAGTAGTTTCTACCTGTAAAATATAAAAATGTTCAAACTCCACGTATCTAGTGTAGCTGCTTCTAACTGCATCTGTGTATTATGTGTTACATGGATTTATTGACAATGTGAGGGATGGGTTTATGGTTCCTCACTGTAACAGACAGGCTCAGTTCCTGACCAGTCTCCACCCTCCAGGCATATCCGCTCCTTCGATCCCAGCAGCATCAGTCCTAAAGAGCATTCATAGGTCACCCGGTCACCTATATCAAGCATATTTCCATTGCGCTTGGCCCCCGGGGGAACGCCAGGGTCACGGCAATGTCCAGCTAGGGTGTGGGATAAGGTGGAGTAAGGTAAGGAAACAATGGACCGGAGCAATTACCTTTACATACAAAAACTTTAATTTTTCCAATAGACTAACGCTCTGTGCCATTTGGAACACAGTCAGCTCTACATCTGACATGCAGACGTCCCTTATGTCTTACAGTCATCATGACCTAATCAACCCTTAAATGCCCAATGTAGCCATTTTTATCTCATTACAAGTCATTTCTCTGTAACAATTAAGTACCTTGCTGTGATTGTTTTCAATTGTAATGGTCAAAAAAGAAACAAAAAAAAATTCTTAGCAAAGAGCAATTTCTCAAGCAAGAATTTTGCTAGGACTGTCTGGGAGTGGTCTGAGTGGGGAGGGGAAAACAAAAAATGTGTTGTTATTGGCAGAGAGGTTTGGAACTCTCTTTCTTATTGGTCTATTAAGTAATTTACCACATGGTGATGTCACCATGGAAGGCCAAAACTCCATCCCACCAAGACAAGCAGAAATGTCAGGTGGTTTTGTCAATCAAATCAAATCTATTTATAAAGCCCTTCTTACATCAGCTGATGTCACAGAGTGCTGTACAGAAACAGCAAGCAATGCAGGTGTAAAAGCACAGTGGCTAGGAAAAACTCCCCTAGAAAGGCCAAAACCTAGGAAGAAACCTAGAGAGGAACCAGGCTGTGAGGGGTGGCCAGTCCACCTCTCACAGCCAGTCCTTACACTAAAAGGGCATCATCTTCATTTTCACAATTTAACAGTGTTATTCTAACAGAATAGTGTGGAAATATACATAAAAGACAGGAAAATATTTTTGACTGCACAGGGCCTTTCAGGATCTCTGGGGGTTGGTAAAGGGATTTGTAAGAGGTTGGACCAAAGAGATCTTTTCACTTACAGCCATGATCACAGATAGGCGTGTCGCCACTCCACTTCCCATTACTCTGGCAGACTCTGGAGGCGGAGCCGGGCGAAAGCATAACCGTCATGGCATTCATAAGTGGTCTGGTCCCCAACAACATACTGCAATAGGACAGGAGACACCTCACCATTTCTCAGCTCACTGGGATAAGGGCATGTCATGACTGTTGGGAGCGAGACAGAGGGAGGAACAATGAGAGAGTGTAGTTGGTAGCGTTAGTGAACATTCTTTTTTTTTTTTTTACTAGGCAAGTCAGTTATGAACAAATTCTCATTTACAATGATGGCCTACCAAAAGGCCCCCTGCCAGGGACGGGGGGCTGGGATTAAAAATAAAAATACATTAAATAAAAATGTAGGTAAAAACACATCACGACAAGAGAGACAACACAACACTACATAAAGAGAGACCTAAGACAACAGCATAGCATGGCAGCAACACATGACAACACAGTGTGATAGCAACACAACATGGCAGCAACCCAACATGGCAGCAACACAAAACATGGTACAAACATTATTGGGCATAGACAACAGCACAAAGGGCAAGAAGGTAGAGACAACAATACATCACGCAAAGCAGCCACAACTGTCAGTAAGAGTGTCCATGACTGAGTCTTTGAATGAAGGGATTGAGATAAAACTGTCCAGTTTGAGTGTTTGTTGCAGCTCATTCCAGTCGCTAGCTGCAGCGAACTGAAAAGACGAGCGACCCAGGGATGTGCGTGCTTTGGGGACCTTTAACAGAATGTGACTGGCAGAATGGGTGTTGTATGTGCAGGATGAGGGCTGCAGTATATATCTCAGATAGGGGGGAGTGAGGCCTAAGAGGGTTTTATAAATAGGCATCAACCAGTGGGTCTTGCGATGGGTATACAGAGATGACCAGTTTACAGAAGAGTTTAGAGTGCAATGATGTGTCCTATAAGGAGCATTTGTGGCAAATCTGATGGCCGAATGGTAAAGAACATCTAGCCGCTCGAGAGCACCCTTACCTGCCAATCTATAAATTACGTCTCCGTAATCTAGCATGGGTAGGATGGTCATCAGAATAAGGGTTAGTTTGGTAGCTGGGGTGAAAGAGGAGTGATTACAATAGAGGAAATCAAGTCTAGATTTAACATTAGCCAGCTTTGATATGTGCTGAGAGAAGGATAGTGTACTGTCTAGCCATACTCCCAAGTACTTGTATGAGGTGACTACCTCAAGCGCTAAACCCTCAGGAGGTAGTAATCACACCTGTGGGGAGAGGGGCAGTCCTCTTACCAAATGACCTTTGTTTTGGAGGTTCAGAGCAAGGTTAAGGGCAGAGAAAGCTTTGTTGTAGAGCATTTAACACTAAATCTGGGGAGGGGCCAGCTGAGTATAATAAGACTATCATCTGCATATAAATGGATGAGAGAGCTTCCTACTGCCTGAGCTATGTTGTTGATGTGCAGATACACTGCGCTCTTTGAGAGAGGTAGTTAACAAACCAGGCCAAAGACCCCTCAGAGACACCAATACTCCTTAGACGGCCAACAAGAATGCAAATACCGTATCAAAAGCTTTGGCCAAGTCAATAAAAATAGCAGCAGAACATTGCTTAGAATCCAGGGCAATGGTTACATCATTGAGGACCTTTAAGGTTGAAGTGACACATCCATAACCTGAAGGGAAACCAGACTGCATACCAGAGAGAATACTATAGACATCAAGAATTCAGTCAGTTGATTGTTGAGGAGTTTTTGCAACACTTTTGATAAACAGGGCAAAATAGAAATAGGCCTATAACAGTTAGGATCAGCTTGATCTGCCCCTTTAAATAAAGGACGAACCGCGGCTGCCTTCCAAGCAATGAAAACCTCCCTAGAGAGGAGAGACAGGTTAAAAAAGGTCAGAGATAGGCTTGGCGATGATAGGGGCAGCAACCGTAAAGAAGGAAGGGTCTAAACCATCTGACCCAGATGTTTTTTGGAGGTCAAGTTAAAGGAGCTCACTTAGCACCTGGACTCAGTGACCACCTGCAGGGAGAAACTTTGTAGCGGGGCAGGGGGAAAAGAGGGAGGAGCATTGGGGCTAGTCACATTAGAAGGGGTGGGAGATTAGGAAATGTTGGACGGACAAGAAGGCATTGATGAGTCAAATAAAAATCCTGACTTAATGAAGTGGTGATTAAAAAGCTCACCACATCATCAACTTTAAGGGACAAGGGCAGCTGTGATATATTTTTGGATATATTTTTGTATTATTTATGTGTTTATTTGGACAGGGACAATGTACAACAACAAAAACAAGTAAAAATAACATTTGGCTGATAAATGATGCATTGC
Source organism: Brachymystax lenok tsinlingensis (assembly GCA_030435695.1). Lineage (NCBI taxonomy): Eukaryota > Metazoa > Chordata > Actinopteri > Salmoniformes > Salmonidae > Brachymystax > Brachymystax lenok. The sequence goes on from CM059788.1 coordinate 32,068,355, forward strand.
TCATTTCCATCATTATCTTGGCAGTTGAACATAAAACATGAAAACATTATATACAAACAGACAAAATACAGTGCATTACAGGATTTCTATTTCTATATTCAGACCCCATCCCCTTTTCCACATTTTGTTACGTTACAGCCTTATTCTAAACTGGATTAAATAAAACAAATCCTCAATACCCCATAATGACAAAAGCGAAAACAGGTTTTTAGAATTTTCTTATTGACATAAGTATTCAGACCCTTTGCTATGAGACTCGAAATTGAGCTCAGGTGCATCCTGTTTCCATTGGTCATCCTTGAGATGCTTCCACAACTTGATTTGAGTCTAACTGTGATAAATTCAATTGATTGGACATGATTTCAAAAGGCACACACCTGTCTATATAAAGGTCCCACATTTGACAGTGCATGTCAGAGCAAAAACCAAGCCATGAGGTTGAAGGAATTGTCCGTAGACCTCAGAGACAGGATTGTGTCGAGGGACAGATCTGGGGAAGGGTACCAAAAAATGTCTACGGCATTGAAGGTCCCAAGAACACAGTGGCCTCCATCATTCTTAAATGGAAGAAGTTTGGAACCACCAAGACTCTGGCCGCCCAGCCAAACTGAGCAAGAAGGGCCTTGGTCAGGGAGGTGACCAAGAACCTGATTGTCACTTCGACAGAGCTCCAGAGTTCCTCTGTGGAGATGGGAGAACCTTCCAGAAGAACAACCATCTCTGCATCACTCCAGACGGAAGCCACTCCTCAGTAAAAGGCCCATGACAGCCTGCTTGGAGTTTGACAAAATGCACCCAAAGGACTCTCGGACCTTGAGAAACAAGATTCTCTGGTCTGATGAAACCAAGATTGAACTATTTGGCCTGAATACCAAGCATCACTTCTGGAGGAAACATGGCACCATACCTACGGTGAAGCATGGTGGTGGCAGCATCATGCTGTGGGGATGTTTTTCAGCGGCAGGGACTGGGAGACTAGTCAAGGGGGAAAGATTAAAGAAGCAAAGTACAGAGAGATCCTTGATGAAAACCTGCTCCAGAGCGCTCAGGATCTCAGACTGGGGTGAAGGTTCTCCTTCCAAAAGGACAACAAACCTAAGCACACAGCCAAGACAACACAGGAGTGGCTTCGGGACAAGTCTCTGAATGTCCCTGAGTTTTCCCGTTTTTTTTTTCCATATACATTTGCAAAGACGTCTAAAAACCTGTTTTTGCTTTGTCATTATGGGGTAGTGTGTAGATTGATGAGGGGGAAAAAACAATGTAATCAATTTAGGAATAAGGCTGTAACCTAACACAATGTGGATAAAGTCAAAGGGTCTGAATATTTATCGAATACACCAAACATAAAGAAAAAACAGAGTTCTGGACATACAGACAAGTTTCAATACAGAAGTCAAGACATTGCAAATAATAGTCGTTGCAATCATTGCTATTGGACCTGATAATATTTGAGTGGTATAACACAAAGTAAAATCTAAATATTGCACATGAAGAAGGTTAAACCAATGCCTTATACCTTTTATTTTTTTAATACTTAAACAAAGAGTCTGTGTTTCCTTTCCTTTACTAATGTATGTTTGATAATTATATAGACCTGATCATTTGTTGAAGAAATTGACCAACACACATATCCCAGTTATTGCACCTACTGAAATTGCACTGTGTTTTAATCAATTCGAAGGATTTGGTACGTAAATGTTATTCCCTCTGTATAGTATGATATATAACGTTACATTACAAATGGAATAGCGGTCGTACAATATCGTACGAATTAGTGTCATAAGTCCTTTACTCACAACTGCACTGAGATCTTTTCATTTAAAATTCTGAAAGAACACAGATTCCGATTTTGACGCACTAAACCATTCACACCGTCCTAGGAGTTTTTCACTCAAACTTTTCAGACAAATTCGCAGAACGTCACCAACGCTGCTGCATTCATTCTCAGTGGCAATATGTTGTTCAAAGTGGCTAGAGAGGACGCAGTAATGATAGAAAAATCCTTTACTACTGTAAAAAAAAGTTCTGATTGGCCATTCATTCTATACTGTAGGATGAATCATGAAAGGCTACGTTTTCATTCAGTTGCACCCCCTTTAATAAGAGAGGAAATGCAAAACTGCCACCAGTCGTCATTCCTCGAACATATATGCTGACCATCATTACACTTGCTGCTGCCTAAATTTCTCTTTTGATCTGATTAAAGAGATGGTCTAGACAAGCTAGGCCTATTTCAGGAAACTTTCTGAATGGACATAGAAAATCTGCGAACTCGTACACAAACCCACCCACCTAAAAGGATCCATCAAAGCCGTGATATAGGCTACATGAAGATGAATTGACAACCATTTAAAAAAACAGAAATACAGGCACGCAACTTGTCCATCGCCTAATGATCAGCCTGTCCATCGCCTAATGATCAGCCTGTCCATCGCCTAATGATCAACCTGTCCATAGCCTAATGATCATCCTGTCCATCGCCTAATGAGCAGCCTGTCCGTCGCCTAATGAGCAGCCTGTCCATCGCCTAATGATCAGCCTGTCCGTCGCCTAATGAGCAGCCTGTCCGTCGCCTAATGAGCAGCCTGTCCATCGCCTAATGAGCAGCCTGTCCATCGCCTAATGATCAGCCTGTCCATCGCCTAATGAGCAGCCTGTCCATCGCCTAATGAGCAGCCTGTCCATCGCCTAATGAGCAGCCTGTCCACCGCCTAATGAGCAGCCTGTCCATCGCCTAATGAGCAGCCTGTCCATCGCCTAATGAGTAGCCTGTCCATCGCCTAATGAGCAGCCTGTCCATCGCCTAATGATCAGCCTGTCCATCGCCCAATGATCAGCCTGTCCATCGCCTAATGATCAGCCTGTCCATCGCCTAATGAACAGCCTGTCCATCGCCTAATGATCAGCCTGTCCATCGCCTAATGATCAGCCTGTCCATAGCCTAATGATCAGCCTGTCCATAGCCTAATGATCAGCCTGTCCATCGCCTAATGAGCAGCCTGTCCATCGTCTAATGAACAGCCTGTCCATCGCCTAATGATCAGCCTGTCCATAGCCTAATGACCAGCCGTTATTACATTTTAGTGAAGAAACGGGTGGTTATTTTGACGCAACATTTTAATTTGGTTGGGTGCTTTATCTAAATCAATGCAACCACTTATTGATAAGGGTAAACTCCAGCGGATACTTTTTTCTCTGTCTTTTAGGATTGCCTATAGCACAGGTAGTTGCCAAAGATTCACTTTAGCAGGCCTATAGGCTAATATACACATACACAAAACATTAGGAACACCTTCCTAATATTGAGTTGACGAAAATAACGGACTTGGTGAGAAAGGGCCTTTACTTGGATGACCTCACTTATCATACATCTTGGCTTCTTGTGGAGTCATAACAAATGAGAATTACGAGGAGAATTTAAGGTTAAGGAGAACTAACAACAAAGGTAAGGAGATTTTACATAGCAGGTTATGTGAATTGGGTTAAGGTTAGAATAAGGGTTATGGCAGCGTTCCCCAAACTTGGTCCTGGGGACCCCAAGGAGTGCACATTTTGTTTTTTGCCCTAGCACTACACAGCTGATTCAAATAATCAAAACTTGATGATAAAATGTGCACCCCTTGAGGTCCTCAGGACCGAGTTTGGAAAACCTGGGTTAGGGGAAGGGTTAGCTAAAATGTTAGTTGTCCCCAACGAGACTCGAACATGCAACCTTTGGATTGCTAGACGGTCGCAGTACACGCCCAGCCATCCTCCCTACTTTTATTGCTGTCTTAATCAACCATACCATTGTTGCATTTGTAAACAGAGCATAACATACTTATTGGAGGTACAAACATTTGATTTTAAAATGTAAAACGTCTGTCCAGTGAGTCGTCTGGTTTTAATGTGTCTTCTGTTGCATAAAAAAAAGACAGTTACCTTTTAGGTTTAAATCAATGTGAGCATGTCTGATTGGACTTTATACTTTTTTGCCTCAGACAAGAAAGGCTTGGAAGCTACTACACGCTTTCAGAGAGGAGGGAAGGCCATTCCATTTCTTTGTTGCTTTGAATGAGAAGGCAGATTGGGCAAGGGTGGTGGTGCTATGTTGTGTGTTATCTTGAACAGCAGAAAGATCTGAGTACAGAATTAAGTTATCCAAATTGAACATCAATTCACCATACTCACCCCTGCACTGACTGCCTTTTCGACTGGGGCTTGGGGACCAGCGATTATGGCCCAGACATCTGTGCATACGTTTGGGGTAAGGGTAATAACCATCAGGACAGTGGTACAACAGCTCACTGCCCACATTTAATCCATTTGAGAGACTGTACTCCCCTCCACGAATGGACATGCCATCAGTACTGCAGACAGAAACTCCAGACGAGACTAACGAGAGAGAGAGAGAGAGAGAGAGAGAGAGAGAGAGAGAGAGAGAGAGATGAGGGTGTGTGATTGTGTAATTGGCAGAAGTGTGCAAGATAGTTTGAACATAACATTATAGGTACAGCATAAAGACAAGTATCTATGGCTCTGTACAGGTCTGAGGCAAAGCTCGGATTCAGGAAAAAACAACTCACTCTTACCTTTACTAAGTCATATACACACTATTGCTATACTTTAACTTTCTATCAACGTATGATTATATTGCTCAACACCTTAAGGCGTAACAAAGCCTAACATAAATACGAACATATACCAAGGACTTACCAGTGCAGACAAGGCAGAGAATTAAGGAGTATATCAAAGTCAATAACATTTCAGGTCTCATCCCTGTGTCTTAAGAGTTGCAGTAGTTGATGAGACAAGGTTTAGAGTTGAGCATTTGGGAATGTGCATTATTTGTGGGCATATATATGGAGCCTGAGATTTTATGCTGAGAATCGAAAAGGAAGAAAACACTTATATCAATAATACGGTCACTGTTTAACTAGGCCACTGCTAAACATACAGCACTAAACTTGACTTTGGCTCAGACCCATCCCTCATGGATTTGCTTTTACGTAAAAGGAGAGCTCTGAGACAAGGTAATGACCCATAGTTATTTCCAACAGTCTCCCAGGTATTCATCAGTGAAGACATTGATTCAAATATTTTCTTCATTTGTGTCTTTATCTTGCTGACAAGAAAGAGACAGTGGTTTGCTGAAGGGTGTGTGGATTTTTGTTTGAGCAAGTATGTGGGTAGTCTCTAGTCCACTAGCCAGTTTGTGCATTAGGCAACTCCTCCACTGTTCAACAAATAACAGAAGTTAGAAGAAATGGCTAAAGCACACAGACTAAGTTTACTGAAAGCCAGATGGTCTATCATTCATATATATATCCATATACCCATACCTCAGGCAAGCTTAGGCAAAAGACACTATACAATAATGAGTAACGTAAGCATTTTTGGGGTGAAATTCTCTACAGTTTCACTCTAAATAATTTAGTTCCTTCCTAGTTAACTTTATTTATATAGTGCTTTTCAAAACAAGTAACAGTGCTTCACATCATAAAACAAAATAAGTAATAAACAAGGACAGGAGAAAGAAAAAATATAGCTCATTAAAATCATACATTAAAAGCATCTTTATAAAAGTGTCAGTTGTTGGATAACAGAGCCTAATGCGTGAACTAGTTTTAAAAAAACAAGGTCAAAATAACAAGGGACAGTCTTCTGTTTATTGCACAAATCGTACATGTTTCCAACTGAACCGGTAGAACACAATATTAGGCAGCAGTGGGATAAATCATTGATCAAAAGCCTAAATATATATATATACAAGAACAAATAAAAACAGCCAGCAAGACAGAAAATTGTAAATTGAAAATGAGAAGGAACCAAACTTGATTCATTGTTTAACTGAATCCTACCGATAAACAATTGGGGATGTCATTTATAGAAGAAAAACAACTAAAGCCATCCTTGTATCTTCATTTTAAAAGTACTTTGTCCTCATATATAATATAAACCTCTGCATCAATACCAATACAATATTTTGACATTTTCTTAAGTCAAACATTGCTAAAGATGACTTCTATACAGTTTTAATATATATGTACATAAATTCAAACTTTTATCATTCTCATACAAAAAAGAGAAAAAGCTGGACTTCACTCTCAAACAAAAACAACTGGCAAGCAGATCGATCCTCCCTCCTCCTGTCCCCCCGGAAGGTCTGATAGGGCAGATGGCCTCAAATACAGATTGAGGAATGGCTTCTTCAAGCCCACAAAGAGAGCCAAACAGCAGTCTCTACATCTGGGCCGTATCCACAAAGCATCTCAAAGTAAGAGTGCTGATCCAGGATCAGTTTCAGATCATAATGAATAAGATTATATGGACAGATCCAAGATCAGCACTGCTACCCAGATGCTTTGATCTCCCTTACGGAGTCTGAACTCTGGCAGAGACTGACAGCTGGCATATGCCGTGGATGTAGGTAGCATCAGGGTTCCTCAAACAGAAAAGTGATAATCCTTTTGGATGTACTGTATATATACAATGAGACCATCCAGGTGTTCCTCAGCAGCCCTCCAGCTCAATAACGTGTACTCTCAGAGAAAGATGGGTTAAGACTACGATTTCAGCAGTCTTATGCCTCAATTTTGCCATCCCAGCCAAAATATCCACGTCGTGGACAAATTCTTAGGTTGTAAACAATTGTCGGACATCTTGGCTCGATCAGTGTTAGAGGGTCTATGGCTTCGACAAAGTTCTAGCAATGTCAGAAATGTTGGGCCTTTATCGTGTAGTGTGGCTGGTGTTACGACTAATAGGAACACGGATTATGCACACATTAAGTCAGATTAATATAATAGTTTGATTTAAACACTTACATGCTTTGCAAGAACAATTTCCATAATAATCTTGTTTACATGACATCTGAAATCAGGATACATGATGGGATTTTGATAAATGCACAAAATCGCCAATCAAAATAAAAGTTCTACCACAACGACCATGTTATTTTTGGGAAGCCTATTTGATTCTGAGTTTAGACGTATATACACGTTTGTATGTGAAAACTATTTCTAAGACGCATAATTTTCTCCGAACTGGCTTGTGGAGGCTTGCGCTGGTGGCACATGCACAGATCAAATACACTGCTGCAGTTGTAATAGTCAATCGCAGAACGTGACGACAGAACTGAAGCAAATTGTACAATCTGGCCAGGTTGATATCAAGATTTTAATTTGGTAACATCGCACAGTGTGACATGTAATAATTGTAAAATACAGATTTTGACATACAGCATGGGAAGGCCTTTAGGGAGGTAGAGGCTTAGGTCAGGGTGCTCGTCCAGGAGGAGTGTAAAGGAGGGAGGGGGTTAAGTTGGTGGAAGGAAGGGGAATCTTTCAGCTGGAGCTCTGTTCAAGACAGTCCTGCTAAGTGCATATCCCAAACTAAACAACTAGTCAAATACCAGTCTCATTTTACAACGCACCTTTACTTTACTGAGGTGTTCTGGGGAGCCAACGTAGCCAATGTTTCATAACAATGCATGGTTGGCCCCCCAACGCACACATTGTCTAAGAAACCCAAACATCCCTGATTAAAGTGCACTCAGTAGCGTGGGAGAGTGTTGAAGGCGTTGGGCCGAGGGAGAGTGAAAGAAAACACTGCAGAGTATAAGGGATGCAGTCACCAGGTATGAGCCATCTGCAGGCTAAGCTGATTGACCACATGCTGATGTTCTGAGGCTAACCTAGAGAGGTTAAGGGGCTCTGGGTTGGCCCTTGAAAAAAAAAAATATATGGAGTGAATCCCATTTTAGGGTTGATCAAAAGGTCTGAAGGTACATCAACCCCTTTCTGCCCCCCCCCTCTCCTCAAATCCCCCAACAGAAAAGTAGAGGGGAAAGAGAGTGGGGTGACGTGTGCATTGCAGATGATGGCCAACTGATTGTGAGATGTGTGTGATGTTGAAGTTATGTTCTCTGGCTTGGCAGAGCATATGTATGGGTGTAGATGAGTCTAACTGGTTGTGTAAGGATGTGAGCACTCAGCCTCCCTAGAACACAGGTCAGATCAAAATCAGGCCCCTCCCCTCAGACTGTGCATCAACACAACAGTCTACAATCACTCTCGGTCTGATTACAAGTGAGGTTTTGTGTCTATCTATACTAGTCACCCTCCCTCTCAGTTGTTTCTATGTCTGTCTGTGTGTGTGTGTGTGTGTGTGTGTGTGTGTGTGTGTGTGAATACCTTTTTACTGTTACTTCATGGTCTCCCAGTGTTCATGTGTGCCAATAGTGCCTGCATATATGCATCAATAATAGGGCAATGCAGTGTGTGTGTGTGTGTGGCTTGTATATCTCTTTGGCTCAGGAGGACATGCACTGGACGTGGTCTGGCCCTCCATCCTCTTCATCAGAGGAATCTGGAGAGCTCCATGACTCATCGGTGTCTCCCTCTGCACCCTCCCGACGTGTCTAGGAAAGAGAGAGAGGAAAAAAGAAGGAAAGAAATAAAGCAGGAGAAAAAGAGACAAAAAAAATGCTCAACACAAAAGTCCCTGTGGATACTACTGGAGAGAGAGAGAGCTGTACTGGTTTGATTACTAGAAGAGGCGTGGTGGGAGGTGGAGGAGCATCCTCCCTCCCCGTCTTAGCCACTCACCTCCTACCAGAGTGTAGACACATTACATTTTTCTTGTGACGTGTTAAGGTCTTACCCTAGAAGTTAGTCATCGTGTGTGTGTGTGTGTGTGTAAACTGCATAAGATCTGGCTTGCTATAACAAATCAAATTGTTGCTTTGGTGTTGAATGAGCTAATGCTATTATTTAAAAACGTTTTCCCTTGTGGTGTGATCCTAATGATGATGATGTTTCAGCCCTCTTGCTAATTGAGTGAAAAACTCCCTCGCCGAGACAACAGTAGACAGAGTCATAATTAAAATGTAGTAAGTGATAAGCTGTGACTTTTGATACCCTTCTCTTTGAATTAGGTGTAACATTGTTTTACCCAATTAATATTCGGTGTCCTCTGGTATTGCACTAATGGTTTTATGCTAGCAAATGACACTGCTCAACCTCCATTGCCCATACTAGTGTAACTTGACCTTGAGCCATCACTTAGATTGAGAATTACATTAGGTGAAAATCTAACACTATTATGTCTGAAAGTGCCCTGCTCTTTAAGTTAGGCGTACCGTGTTTTTTTTCAGGACCATATTAGCATTGTTAGTGATCAAAACCTATGCATGACAGGGAACAACCTCCACTTGTCACCCAATTTGCCCCAGGTCAGATAAGGTTAACTTCTTGGGGATCGGCGCACGAGGTGACCGTTTTGGAGAGCCTGGCGTGCCCAAAGTAAAATGCCTCCCATTCAGGCCCAGAAAATAGGATATGCACATATTTAGTACCATTGGATAGGAAACACTCTGAATTTTCCAAAAGTGTTAACCATTTGTCTGTGAGTAAAACAGAACGCATATGGCAGGCGAAACCCCGAGGAATTTCTGTCCTGGAAAAAGTGATTTTGACACATTGCTCATTTGGAACCCCTCCCCTTATGAAAATGCCCTTATAAGGGCATATGAATGCAGTACCCATCGCTTCCTTTAGATGTCAACAGTCTCGAGACAGTATTCATTTTGGATGCTTTAGACCAGAGAATAAGAGGAAACCAGGAAGTGTCCATTTTATGTCAACAATAGCCAGCGCGCGCTCCCGACAAGGCGCGCTGTGTGTTTTTTACCGTCTTTATCGATCAGTTTATATTCCGGTTGATTTATAATAGTAAATATACGTAAAAGTGTGCCTAAGGATACATTTAAAACTATGTTTGATTGTTCTTGGACAACTTTATAGGTATAAGATGAACGAAGTTCTCGCCACGCTTCAATGGAGGAGTGGAAGCTGTCGTTTCTGATTATAACGCAGCATAAACCAAATGGAGATTTATGGATAAAATACATTACTTTTTCTAACAAAAGAACCATGGATTGTCTTCGTTGGACACTTAGAATGACCTCAGCAGAAGTTCTTCAACAGGTAATTGATTTGTTTTCGCTGTGAAATGTGTTGTGTGTGTGCCGTGATGGATTATGAAATTATGGTAATGGGAAAAATATGTGAGGTGCTACCCTCAAACAATCAAATGTGCTGCTTTAGCCGTAAAGCCTTTTTGAAATCTGACAACGCTGTGATATTGCCAAGAAACAGAGCTTTTGATGAGTATGGAACACTTGTATATTGGTGGATGTTTAATAATTCAATTTCTGGATTTTGAATTTGGCGCCTTGCATTTCACCTGGTAGTGTCGGGATTGAGGCGCTAGCGCTCCAGCAATCCCCAAGAAGTTAACCCATATGGTTAATAACCCACTCTTTTCCCAGGCTGTAGGCGTAGACTTTAAGTGAACACTAATCTCTGCGCATACCATATGAGTTTTAGTTATTAATATTGATCTAATTTCCCTTTTTGATTTGAACCATCTGACGAACTCAATTAGTGATTTCTTACTGCCACCCAATATAATTGGTGCACACCTTTTCTAAGGCCATAAAGCCCTTTGTATTTACAGTACACACCCAATGCAGAACCATTCATAATTTTGTATATGTACTTCCCAGAGTCAAAAAGCTATTTTATGTGTACATGCAACTCTTGCAGGGGTATAGCCTCTCAAGAACGACTTATAATACACTGCTCAAGAGACCAATGGCCAGATGACGCAAGATGTCCCTAAAGAGGCAAAAGCTGCATAGCTTGCTGCCCGTTTTAACCAGTTACAGCCCCTTCACAAAGCAACTCAGAAAGATTTCCAGTGGGGTGAACTGCATTTTAGGTAGTCTCAGAATCCTATTGGTTAGGCATAAAATAATTCATGGTTGTGTGTTATAATCTTTTAATCTTGTTTGTAAAACTCGAGGGTACGTTCCTCGTAGTCAACCTGCATTCAGCACTCAAATTTCCCTGTCAGAATTTGTCGAGGTAGGACCGATGATGTATATAAACCCTGGATTGCTGATGCTGTATTGAAGCTACCGGTTGGCCATATTTGCACTCCCAAGTATGAGCAATCCTCCAAGGGAAAGAATGGAATTCTACAGTATTTCAATTAAATGTTGAGGACAAAATTACATGTATTTATTTCTGTTGTTGTATTGGGAACAGTAACATTAGTACAAAAAAAATATGTATACTTTAAGGAACATGTTTTATTTTTATGTTTAGCTCACATAATATATTTTAAAACGTATACATTAATTAAGGTGTATGTAATAGAACAAACATGTCAAAAACTAATGTAGACATTAATAAATGCATTTCTATAGCTTCCTATATATATATATATATATATATATATATAGATAGATACTTGCCAAGATGCGGCCCTGTGGCTTTAATACAGCGCTCCGTCAGTCATCCAGGGTTTATACACATAATTTGTTAGGACCCATGACTACGCCCAGGTACAGATGTTAAACATGTGCGTGAATTCACTGAAGGAATTCAAAACTCATGCAGTGACTCCAATCCATGTCAACTCTGAGGCGAGAGATCGGTTTTCTAATAAGTGTCAGGGATTAGCCCTTCTCCTTTCTAGACTTTGAACAGACAGCTTCCACTGTTTTCCGCTAAACCACTCATTGATAACATCTTTATCAACAGGCCTAAACCTGACCTCCTTAATGTAGATTTTGGGCAGACTGATACACCTGTTGACCACCCTTATTTCTTTAGGACCCCTACCCTCTTCACCGCTTACAACCAAGAACCCATTTTAGTGTTGCTCATAAATGACAACCCAGAATCAACTATAAGTACCTTGAATAGGATTTAATTCCTTTAAGACCCACTCACTAGCTTCATGTCCTATTTATGTCTATCCTCTACCTTGATCAAATATACATTTACACGCTCTTATCAAAATGTGGGGAGAAGAAAAGGTGATGTCAAATGCTGTTGATGCTCTGATCCATTTGTCCATCAGCTTCAACAGTACAGCCCTCAAAGGATGGCCAACAGGGGGCGATGTAGAGGAGCGTCAAAATAACATCCACGCCAATGAGAATACACAAGGGCCTCTTCACTGGCCAGAGCACAAAGGAGGGGAGCACTCATAAGCTCCCAGCAGCAGTCGTCCTTCCCTCTTTCGCTTATCCTCACACCTCTAGTCTACACCAAAGCTCCTATCAGGTCAAGGGTGGTAAGTTTAATCGAATGGTACTCAGACGGCCTGTTGGACAGAGACCCAGCAGGGTCCCAATGAAGATTGAAGAATATAACTCAGTCAAACTACTTTTCCAGAGTGAAAAATGGAGAGCACTCAGTGGTAAACTCTTATTTCCTCAATGAAACAATGTAAACAGACTGAAAATGACATGGTTAAAAGTGTTGAGATGCGTGTGTAATAAGACTGAATTTTACAATGTGTGTGATATGCTTTTCTGACAATTAACAGGTATTACCCTCATTTGTCCACAGAAAAGTATACCGTTTGGTATCTGTGGAATCACGGTCTTCACACAGGCGGTGGAAGACGTTATGAGTGTACCAAGTCCCCTCCATTTATGTGGACAATTCATTAACTCATGCCCTGCCATAAGTCATAAACAATGCAGTCGATGAATGGGGGCTGACCCGGGCCCAGGAATTATTCTCTCACCTGAGCCAATCACAGCTCTGCTGACGGACACCTCACCTCTTCCTGTCCAGGACTATAACAGAATATGTTAACACCACTCCTTTTGTTCAGACCGTAAACCAGCCATATGGTTACTGTCATTTCTGAACTACAGAATCATTCAAGCACTACCCCCCTGTGGGAACCTTGAGATACTAGACTTCTGACTCCTTTGTTTTGGACTCTACAGCATGGAGAGGTCCCTGAAGACCATCGGATCCAGACAGAATATACTTAAGAGTATCCAGCTCCATCTCACCTCTTTTCCCTGGTTTAAACTTCAACGTGTAACCTGTATGTTACTTTTATTATTACGGTCTATATTCTTCCAGTAATCCCTGCCTTGTTTCATTCTGAAATATGAAGAATAACTGTTTGATCATAGGCCCTCTAATCACCATTCCATGTAGTACATCATTTTGCCATCACAATACATTCATTGCTTTACTCTGATTATTTCTAAATAAAATCTTAGATATTTTATAAAACAAAAATGCATTGCCGTGTAAATTTACTTAATGGCCTTCATAATGATAAGTATAACTACAGTTCAATTGTATATATTTTTGTAGTTTCTTGTTGACTTATAGCAAGCGGTTCCCTGTTAATAATTTCATAGTAATAAGTGTTCACTAGAGCCCGACCGATTTATCGGTTGACTGATAACAAAATCGGCCGACATTAGCTTTTTACCGATGTATTTGTATCGACGTTTAATCCACCGAAAAGGAGCGATATAAAACAGAGAAAACGCTTATAGAATTAGACTTATTTTTTTGTTATTATCCAGGAGAGGGCACTCTTTAGTCAAAGTCAAAGTCACCATTATTAGTCAGTTGTACAACCAAATGCCTTCAACTGAAATGTGTCTTCCGCATTTAACCCAACCCCTCTGAATCAGAGACGTGCAGGGGGCTGCCTTAATCGACATCCACGTCTTCGGCGCCCGGGGAACAGTGGGTTAACTGCCTTGTTCAGGGGCAGAACGACAGATTTTTACCTTGTCAGCTCAGGGATTCGAACTTGCAACCCTCCGGTTACAAGTCCAACGCTCTAACCACTAGGCTACAAGGCTATAAGGCCTTGGAGTGCTACAGCAAGACAGGACACTATCAGCCAACGCAACTACACCAGTCAGAGAGAATGAACAACTGAACTAACTGTTACTGCTTCTAGTCAGTGCTGAGAGGATAGAAGCTTGTCAGCTCAAACTAAACAAAATGAGCACTGGCCATATACGGTTAAGTGTAATAGTAGGGTGTTGGCGTTGTGACAAACAATGTATGCTATGCCCAAATGTAAAAGCAAGTGCCGTGCTAAGAATGTTCAATTCTATAGTAGCGTTAATGTTACAGGCCTTTAGTGAAGCCTGTGAAATCTGGTGTTATATTTGCTCTTTGCGAAGGGTATTCCTCAAGCTGTCATTCAAATGTTTTCAGAGACACAACAAAAACATAGCAGGCTACAAAGTAGCGCTTGATTTATAGTTTTCCTTTCAAGTGACAACAGAATTCAGTAGCTACAGCCCTATAATCAATTAACACATACTGAAGCTAGATACCCATACATTGACAATGTGTACTAGGTCATTGTTTTCCAAACGGATAGCATGAGGCAGCTCAGTCTTCAGAGGCGCATTCTTTCCTGGAATCAGTGCAGTTCATCCTCCTTTCACTGGAGTAACAGTTTCCCATTAAAAAATAAAATCATATTTTTGGTGCTATCCAGTGATATTAATAAAAATAGATATATCAATTACCGGTAAATATTTCCACTAAAATCGGAGCCAAAAATCACATATGGGTCAGGCTCTAGCATACACACCCCTTACAGTGTTATGGTGTGTTCCACTCACCCTCTGGGACCGTCTGTTTCTCATGTGTCTCATGAGGAACCACAGGAGCTGTGTGTCGTACTGATCTCCATGTCGAACAGTGTCCTCGTCACGCTCACGCTTGTTCTTCTTCATCACCTGAACGACCACAACACCAGTCACATCAAAACTCACAGCTTTGGTATGCAGAACCCAAGCCTATATGCCGTGGGATGTTTGGGATATGTTGAGGTTTGTGTGTGTGGAATCAATGGTATGAACCACCGTACGTCTTTGAGACCCTTGAGCCCTGTGGGGTTCTCGGCAGTAGGGGCCCAAAGTTTAACATCATGATCCAGACCACTGGTGGCCAGACCTGGGAGGTGAGGGTGGGGTTCCAGGCAGTTCACCTAGGAGAAGAAGTTGAGATTGTCACTTGACTGACAGATTAGTGAGTGAGCATAAAACTGTGAAACTGATACTGTTCAATTTTATTCTAGTGTTTTACTTGTGCCTGCCCATTATCAAGCCATTTCCTTTGGCCATCATACATCTCCCCACCCACACACCATCTCTCCCTCTCACCACTCCTCCTCTGTCTCCCTCCATGAACTGGACTATGCGAGCTGAGACCTTGTCCCACAGGTAGATGTGTCCACAATCGCTGCCACTGATCACAAACTCACTGCTAGGGCCATAGAAGTTAACCCCCTTCACTGTGAGATGGAAAAATAGAGGGGGAGGGAAAGAGACAGCGAGAGAGTATTATACTGGAAGTCACAGTTATAACATGTTAAAACACCAGTGTTCGTGTTACTTATAATTGACTAGTTCATAACCACTCATTCCCCTTTTAACCCTGTACCTGTAGCATTGTTGCGATGGCCCTTGTATCGCCTGCAGTAATCTGCACCATCACTGTGGCTGGAGTCAAACAAGTAGATGTCCTCATCGTTGTAACTAGTCAGGAGCTCTGAAGACATGGGGCACATTCAGCTGGACGCAACATTTTGTAACGTACATGAGGACAGTCATAACAGCAAGAGCCAGAGGAACTGAATAAAATTGCACTTGAGTCCTTGTGTTTTACCTGTTCCATCGTGACTGTACAGTAAGCAGGTAATGTTAGTTTTGGACTCGCTGGACACCAGGTGAGATGGACAGAACTTCTTCAGTACACCATTATTATCATTCTCATTTATCTTCCTCTGATCATAGATCCTACAGAGATAGGTGAGGAGAGGTAAGAGAGAGAATCCAAAACAATGCACTTCCTCTGCTTTATGGACACAAGAGGGATTTGAGTCTAACCTGACATACTGATCTCTCCCTCCCACAGCAAAGTGATGTGTGTTGACAGGGTTCACAAAGATGGTATACAGCCCCACTTTCTTATCCCCCTCCTTCACCACCACCAGTTTACTGAGAAAAGGAAAGAGGAAACAAATAGTAGAAAAAGGGTTAAAAGGCTGTTATGTTCTACATTGGGACTGAAGTTTTTCCCAGTCTGGTCACATGATCAGGAAAAACAAATGGCCTTAGTACAGTAACGTCAGGGGATCTTGCAGTAATGGCGTTAACACTTGCATGTCAGACAGACATGTGATGTCACTCACTTGGCAGGCCGGTCGATGCGAAGGTCGATGCCAAACACCACGGCATCCTCCCCAGCCGACAGAAAACAGCAGGGAGAGTCTGGCTCCAGGGCCAGCTGACACACACAGAGTAAACACAACACACTTAAATCAACTCAGCTCTCAGTTAAAAAAGCTTAGAACGGCTGCATCTTAAATGACAACCCGTTCCCCGCAGTATGGAGGAAAGTGTGTCGTTTGAGACGCCGCCAAAGTCGGGCTAGTAGGACCAGTAGCCAGACTCATTAACTCGATATAACCATACCTTGTGTGGTATACACACAGTCTCCATACCTTGTGTGCTGCCCCTTTATGCTGAGCCACTCTCTTGGTGTTCTTGCAGCGTTGCATGGCAGAGAGCTCAGCCACTCTGATCTGACCGTCCCGGGCACACATGGCCAGAGTTGAGTCTCCACTGTGGGGAAGAAACTTTGCCTTTGGAGGAAGAAAGGTGCATTTCAACATCTCTCAAAAAGGTCCTGAACCATATTTCTAGCTTTCCTTTCATTTTTTTTCATATGGTTTCTCAATGGTTGTCAACAACACCAGAAGTGTTCCCCTCCTTTCTATGGTCTCACCCTCGCCTAGCCTGATTGTGCTCTCCTCCTCACCTGAAAGACGTTGCTCTTATGCCCACTGTCAAACTCCAGCTCAGCCCGACGACGTGCCCAGTCCCACACCACAACCCGTAGGTCATCACTGCCAGAGGCCAGGCGTGTGCCTGAGGGGTTGAAGTGCAGGGTATTCACACAGCCGGTGTGTCTCTCTAGGCGCCCTTGTAGCTCCAGCCTCTGGACCAGCCCCCGAGCGCCACACACACGTCTCACAAACTGGTGTGAGCCCCGGCCAATCTCCCTCAACTGCAGGGAGGGCACAGCCCGCCATGATGGCCTGCCAAGATCACGCAGCTCCGCCCCCAGCCACGCGTCCATGGCCTGCTCGTCTTCCTCTTCTTGCTCTTCCTCCTCCTCATCATCATCATCCTCCACTTCAGAGCTGGAGGAGTGGTGAGCGGTGCCACCGCTCGGGCGGTTCCTCTTTCTGGCGGCCCTCTTTCCTGCATCTCTCTCCTTCACTCTCTCTCTTCTACCCCCCTCACCATCTCGCTCCCCTTCCTCGTTCTGGGAGTAGAGGCCGCTGCCGTCCATGCTGTCCGTGTCTTCCTCCTCCTCTCCTTCGCCAGGCACCCTCTCACCCTCTGCATCTGGCATTGGCTTGTCCTTAGCGCTGTCTCCAGCCTTTTTGGGAGCTGAGGTAAGATGAGGAAGTTGTCACACATTGACAAAAAAAAGAGCTACTGTCAAGAAGTTGGGAGGAAACTTATCCACTGTAAAACAAATCGTTTGTAGAGTGTATAATGTCAAAGTTATGGTGTCCTGTGTGTTGTGGCTACATGTTGGACTATGACAGCAACAGTCCTCTTATACTGCACTGGTTTGAGTCTATGATTAACTGCTTGAGAGCCAGTGGTTTGAGTTCGATTACCTGCTTAAGAGCCAGAGTGGTTTGAGTCTATGATTACCTGCTTAAGAGCCAGACTGGTTTGAGTCTATGATTACCTGCTTGAGAGCCAGACTGCCCCTCTGTGGCCGTGGAAGCATCTCCCTCCCCACGCTGGTCCTCTCCTGGATCTGGCTCCTCGGACCCACCTGAGAAACACACACAGATGGCCACACATTAGTCCTACATAGCTGGCTCTGGTAGTGTGGCTTATTAGTAGTAGTTCAACAACAGTGTATGTTCGTATTTCCAGTCGGCCAACAGTGAGGCCTGTGTGATCAGTGAGGCCTATGTGATCCCTCACCATTAAGCTCACTGGATTTACCATCTGCCTCAGCCATCCTGCTTCTCTCTTCGTGTGGACAGGAGGAGAGCCTGGAATGAAACCGAGGCAGGGTCAAATGAATGTCTGCCAGCTGCTTTTGAAGACTCCTAATAATATATATATATATATATATATATATATATATATATATATATATATATATATCCAATAATTGCAATATGTCCAAACAACTGACTTGGCCTTCGTTAAAGCAAGGTAGCAAGACATGTCACTCAACAAGTCAGCTAGCTGTGACGGTTTGATTGGAAATCTTGCAAACTAGCTAACCTAGTTAGCTAACATATCAGCAACTATATTACATCGAGTGCACGCTAACACATGAAACTAGCTGCCAGTCTCTAGTTAGCTAACATAGGACTTACAGCCAGTAGTTTGGAATTGGAAGTAATTTAGCTAGCTAACGTTAGCTGTCAATCTTAGCTAGCTGCTGCAGCAACACTGACATTTAACAAAAGTCAAAACAGCTGACTGGCCACCATGTCCATTATGCTGTAGAGATAACGTTCACTACCTATTCGGTTAGTTGATTGGATTAGCAAATGTACACATTTTAGTACATTTAGTTCAACTTTGTTCGGGAGTTTGAGCAATTTCACGCCAGTTAAAATAAGTTAACAGCAATGGCTGGCATGCTAGCTAGCTGAAGCTGTTACCTCTAACTACAAGTCGTAGGCCCGCCGAGCGTAGCTAGCTACAGTACGTCGTTTGTTCTAATCTTCGGCGCAGATTTATTGTCTTCAACCTACTATACTAACGTTACTTAGCTAGCTATAGCACATTGGATAGAAAATCTGGGAGTAAAAACACACGACATGAAGAATGCGTGTCAAAAGAAACAGTCAAATTTCAGACTGTGCGCTCACGAGTGTGTGCTAGCTCTGTTTATGTTTTGACGGTTCAGCTTCTGTTTTTCGGTCATTCCTTTTCCGGCGAAGGATTTCTTTCACCGGAAATGTGGGTCTGTGTATAAATAATGTACCGTGTCATCTAATGTAAATAGTGTAAATATGTTGTTGTGGAAATTCTTACACAGGGACACTCAAAGTCAATCTGAAATGAATCATTGTTTATTTGTCAGCGCGCTGGAGAGGTTCCAACCAATTCAATGCAGCATAGTATACATGTCAATCAGGAGCTCTCACTGGGCAGTCCCAGCAGTTGCCTTATATAAGGCAATAACAGACAAGCTATATATGCATGATTTAGTCATAATTAATTAATCATTACCATTTTGTTTCATTCATGTGACCGACCAATACAGGTTCATAACATGTGACAGACCAATACCTCAAGAGGCTTCTTCTCTCTAAGCTGAGACCTTGAAACTGAGATATCTTTCGTTCTCAAAACAAGGTCTGGGCGTACTGCCAAATTGCAGCTACTGATAGGGAGGATTCATTCAGTCAGCCACTTGCATGAACACAGAAATTGGTTTATAGAACAGCACATGAATAGAACACAGAAATTAGTTATAAGAAAAGCACAAACATAAAAATTCCCATTACAATGTCAAAAAAGTGAAGTTAGGTGAAAATTGTTTCCCACCTGTACGACACTCAAAATGGCATCGTTATACGCATGATTGATTGATCCACATACCAATTATACCCTTTCAATTGTTATGACATTTATTATTACGATTTAATAACTCAGAAAAGCTTTCGGGCCTGCGTGGTTTCAAACCACCAGCGGCGGAGAAGATTGAGGGCATTCGATTAATCTCGCCCGGGCGCTGGGTTGGGTGTAGTTTGCATCGGGTGAAAAGTGATTGCATTCTGTTAACAAGTGTGGTGACACTGATGGTTTCTCAGTAACTAATGGCATCTACGGTTGTGTCTGAAATGATTTTACATAGCAGGTTATAAGAACTAACACAGCAGGTTAGGATAATTAACTTAGCAGGATAGGATAATTAGGTTGAGGTTAGGAAAAGGTTAGGATTTTATGGAAAAGAGGATGTTATACGTTTCTGAACGATGCATCATGCTACCTTGTTGATAACATGACAGAGCGGCACAGATTGCTGTTCAATTTGTGCAGGGCGAACCTTCCTCACCAGCTTCGCCCGTTCACATGAGGCCATAGCCATGCATAACCCGGGTCAGCTTAATCAAATCCGCTCAATGAGAGCGGTGGATAGGTGGAACAGGACTCTGATCTTCTCCTTTCTATTGTAAACAGGTCAAGGGCGACCTCGAGTGGCTGAATAATGCAATTGCATTATTCAACAGTATTCAACATCATAGTGCCCTCCAGCTCATCATTAAGCTCAGGGCTCTGGGTCAGAACCCCTCCCTGTGCTACTGGGTCCTAACTTCCTGATGGGCCGACCCCAGGGTGTGAAGGTAGGCAACAACATCTCCGCCACACTGATCCTCAACACAGGGGCCCCACAGGGGTGCCTGCTTAGCCCCCAACTGTACTCCCTGTTCACCCATGACTGCGTGGACACGCACGTCTCCAGCTCCATCATCAAGTTTGCTGACTACACAACAGTGGTAGGCCTAATTACCAACAACGACGAGAGGGAGGAGATGAGAGTCCTGGCTGAGTGGTGCCAGGAAAATAACCTCTCCCTCAACGTCAACAAAACAAAGGAGCTGATCGTGGACTACAGGAGACAGCAGAGAGAGCACGCCCCCATCCACAT
The DNA here is from genome assembly GCA_030435695.1 of Brachymystax lenok tsinlingensis. Taxonomy (NCBI): domain Eukaryota; kingdom Metazoa; phylum Chordata; class Actinopteri; order Salmoniformes; family Salmonidae; genus Brachymystax; species Brachymystax lenok. The sequence goes on from CM059788.1 coordinate 32,088,907, forward strand.
CGATGGGGCCGCAGTGGAGAGGGTCAAAAGTTTCAAGTTCCTCAACCTGAAATGATCCCTTCACACTGACAACTTCAGGAGGCTGAGGAAATTTGGCCTCACAAACTTCTACAGATGCATTCTGTCAGGCTGTATCTGTCACGATCTTCTTCAGAGACGGACCAAGACGCAGCGATGCTTCCAGTATACATACTTTATTTAGACATAACGTAACTGGCGAAATAATAACCAAATAAAGACCGTAACTCCGGTGTGGCTAAACAGGCACAGGCCTGGACGTGACAGTATCACCACCAATTGTTTGCATAGTCAACCTACACACAACTCTGATACACAGACTTACCCCACCAGATATGTCACTAAGGGTCGTTTCACAATCTGCAAATCCAGAGCAAATTCAAGAAAACGTACAGAATTATATAGAGCCATGATTGCATGGAACTCCATTCCATCTCAGATTACTCAAGTGAACAGCAAACCTGGTTTCAAAACACAGATAAAGCAACACCTCATAGCACAACCCCTCTCCTAGATACTGTATTTTGTTTGTATGTACTGATACAGTATGTAGGCTATGTGTGACTTTTAAAACATATGCAGTTCTGTCCACAAGCTGTTATTGTCTATTGATGTTCTGTATTATGTCATGTTTGATGTTTTGTATGGACCCCAGGAAGAGTAGCTGCTGCTTTTCTTCAGCTAATTGGGAAGCTGAAAAAAAAACAGTACAGGTGCATCAAACCTGGTTCCCGAGAGACTGCTGCCCTATGTACATACAGTATAGTGAGCTCTAAAAGTATTGGGACAAAAGTATTGTTGTTTCGGCTCTGTACTCCGGCACTTTGGATTTTAAATGATACAATGACTATGAGGTTAAAGTGCAGACTGTCAGCTTTAATTTGAGGATATTTCCATCCATATTGGGTGAAACATTTAGGAATTACAGCACTTTGTGTACATAGTCCCCCCCATTTTAGGGGACCAAAAGTATTGGGACAAATTCACGTATATGTAAACAACAAAACATGTCTCACCTGAACACTGGTGACTTTAAAAACGTTTACGTATTGTTTTACCACTTCATATACTGTATTCTAGTCATGGCTCATCCTATACTGTATAGCTAATGCTGCATACACCTTTTCTATTAATATACTGTCCATGCACACTATTCACATTCATGTAGGGTGCATTCAGAAAGTATTCAGACCCCTGCCCTTTATCCACATTTTGTTACGTTACAGCCTTATTCTAAAATGGATTAAATAAATATTTTTCCTCATCAATCTACACAAAATACCCCATAATGACAAAGCAAAAACAGGTTTAGAAATTTTAGCACATGTGCTGTACAGAACCCAGCCTAAAACCCTAAACACGGTGGCTAGGAAAAACTCCCTAAAAAGGCCATAACCTAGGAAGAAACCTAGAGAGGAACCAGGCTCTGAGGGGTGGCCAGTCTTCTTCTGGCTGTGCCGGGTAGAGATTATAACAGAGCATGGCCAAGATGTTCAAACGTTCATAATGACCTGCAGGGTCAAATATTAATAATCACAGTGGTTGTGGAGGGTGCAACAGGTCAGCACCTCAGGAGTAAATGTCAGTTGGCTTTTCATAGCCAATCATTCAGAGTTAGAGACAGCAGGTGCAGTAGAGAGAGGGTCCAAAACAGCAGGTCCGGGACAAAGTAGCATGTCCAGTGAACAGGTCAGAATTCCATAGCCGCAGGCAGAACAGTTGAAACTGGAGCAGCAGCATGACCAGGTGGACTGGGGACAGCAAGGAGTCATCAGGTCAGGTAGTCCTGAGGCATGATCCTAAGGCTCAGGTCCTCTGAGAGAAGGGAGAGAAAGAGAGAGAGAAAGAGAGAGAGAGAAAGAGAGAGAGAGGGAAAGTGAGAGAAAGAAAGATAGAGACAGGAGCATACTTAAATTCACACAAGACACCGGATGAGACAGGAGAAATACTCCAGATATAACAGACTGACCCTAGCCCCCTGACACATAAACTATTGCAGCATAAATACTGGAGGCTGATACAGTAGGGGTCGGGAAACACTGTGGCCTGCCAAACAGGCAGGATATAACCCCACCCACTTTGCCAAAGCACAGCCCCCACACCACTAGAGGGATATCTTCAACCGGCAACCTACTACCTTGAGACAAGGTCGAGTATAGCCCACGAAGATCTCCCCCACGGCACGAACCCGAGGGGGGCACCAACCCGGACAGGAAGATCACGTCAGTGTCTCAACCCACTCAAGTGACGCACCCCTCCCCAGGGACGGCATGGAAGAGCACCAGTAAGCCAGTGACTCAGACCCCGTAATAGGGTTAAAGGCAGATCATCCCAGTGGAGAGAGGGGAACCGGCCAGGCAGAGACAGCAAGGGCGGTTCGTCGCTCCAGTGCCTTTCCGTTCACCATCACACCCCTGGGCCAGACTACACTCAATCATAGGACCTACTGAAGAGATGAGTCTTCAATAAAGACTTAAAGGTTGAGACCGAGTCTGTGTCTCACATGGAGCCCTGCCTCCATCTGTTTGCTTAGAAATTCAAGGGACAAAAGGGATGCCTGCGTCTTGTGACCGTGGCGTACGTGTAGGTATGTACGGCAGGACCAAATCGGAAAGATAGGCGCAAACCCATGTAATGCTTTATAGGTTAACAGTAAAACCTTGAAATCAGCCCTAGCCTTAACAGGAAGCCAGTATAGAGGCTAGCGCTGGAGTAATATGATAATTTTTTTTGGTTCTAGTCAAGATTCTAGCAGCCGTGTTTAGCAATAACTGGAGTTCATTTAGTGCTTTATCCGGGTAGCCGGAAAGTACAGCATTGCAGCAGTCTAATCTAGAAGTGACAAAAGCATGGATTAATTTTTTCTGCATCTTTTTTGGAAAGAAAGTTTGATTTTTGCAATGTTGTGAAGAAGGAAAAAAGCTGTCCTTTAAGTATTCTTGATATGTTCGTCAAAAAAGAAATCAGGGTCCAGAGTAACGCCGAGGTCCTTCACAGTTTTATTTGAGATGACTGTACAACCATCAAGATTAATTGTCAGATCCAACAGAAGATCTCTTTGTGTCACGATCTTCATGGACGGACCAAGGCGCAGCGTGCCGGGTTGAGTTCAACATATTTATTAGGTTCACTCAAACAACAAAAACAATGCTCAATCAGGCGTAGCACCAACAGCACACACATAAACAGAATCAACTTCCCACAAGGCTGGAGGGAAAAATGGCTGCTTAAGTGTGGTTCCCAATCAGAGACAACGATAGACAGCTGTCCCTGATTGAGAGCCACACTCAGCCAAAACAAAGAAATACAAAAAGAACATAGAATGCCCACCCCGACCAAACCAAAATGAGACATAAAAAGGCTCCTACAAGTCAGGGCGTGACAGTACCCCCCCCCCAAAGGTGCGGACTCCGGCCACAAAACCTGACCCTATTGGGGAGGGTCTGGGTGGGCATCTATCTGCGGTGGCGGCTCTGGTGCGACACGTAGACCCCGCACCACCTTTGGCTCCCTCCTTGCGGGCCCCGGACTGGGGACCCTCGTTGCGGGCCCCGGACTGGAGACCTTCGTTGCGGGCCCCGGACTGGGAACCCTCGTTGCGGGCCGCGGACTGGGCACCCACGTTGCGGGCCGCGGACTGGGCACCCACGTTGCGGGCCCCGGACTGGGCACCCACGTTGCGGGCCCCGGACTGGGCACCCTCGTTGCGGGCCCCGGACTGGGCACCCTCGTTGCGGGCCCCGGACTGGGCACCCTCGTTGCGGGCCCCGGACTGGGCACCCTCGTTGCGGGCCCCGGACTGGAGACCCTCGTTGCGGGCCCCGGACTGGAGACCCTCGTTGCGGGCCCCGGACTGGGCACCCTCGTTGCGGGCCCCGGACTGGAGACCCTCGTTGCGGGCCCCGGACTTTATTTTAACGTAACTGGCAAAACAATAAACAAACAAAGATCGGAACTCAGGCGTGGCTCAACTCAGGCAGGCAGGCGCACACACACACACACACACACACACACACACACACACACACACACACACACACACACACACACACACACACACACACACACACACACACACACACACACACACACACACACACACACACACACACACACACACACACACACACACACACACACACACACACACACACACACACACACACACACACACACACACACACACACACACACACACACACACACACACACACACACACACACACACACACACACACACACACACACACACACACACACACACACTATAAACATACAAAATACAATGACCCACAAAACCCCAGTGAAAAAACACAAACATATATATGGTTCCCAATTAGAGGTAACGACATTCAGCTGCCTCTAATTGGGAACCATTAACCCAACATAGAAATATATAAACTAGAAACAAAAACCCTCCTAAACAAAACACAAACTAAACACGCCAGCCTGCTAACTCAGGCCTGGACGTGACAAGTCCATAATTTGCTTTCTAATGATCATGATCTTTTCGTCAAAGAAGTTTATCACTGCTGAAGTGAAAGCCATCCTCTCTTGGTGTAGTAGACCCTCTGTGTAGCTGGTGTATAGGAGTCAGGCGCTGGACAGCAGATATGAGTAAAAAACGTATTTACTCAACTAATCACAAAATACAACTCAAAATAATTAGAGCCCACAAATAACGGACCGTATAACATACAAACAATCACTCACAAAAAAACATGGGAGAACAGAGGGTTAAATAATGAACAAGTAATTGGGGAAATGAAACCAGGTGTGTAAGACAAAGACAAAACAAATGGAAAAATTAAAAATGGATCGGCGATGGCTAGAAGATCGGTGACGTCGACCACCGAACGCCGCCCGAACAAGGAGAGGGACCGACTTCGGCGGAAGTCGTAACACTTGGGGAATGCTTCTTTTTAGTTAGCTTTGCGACAGTATCAAATTGTTTGGGGGGATTGTTCTTATTCCCCTCAATTAAGTTGGAAAAATAGGATGATCAAGCAGCAGTGAGGGATCTTCGATACTGCACGGTACTGTCTTTCCAAGCCAGTCGGAAGACTTCCAGTTTGGTGTAGCGCCATTTCCGTTCCAATTTTCTGGAAGCTTGCTTTAGGGCTCGGGTATGTTCTGTATACCAGGGAGCTAGTTTCTTATGACAAATGTTTTTTGTTTTTAGGAGGGCGATTGTGATTGCAAACGTAATTAAATGGTGGTCCAATAGTCCAGGATTATGAGGAAAAACATTAAGATCCACAATATTTATTCCATGGGACAAATCTAGGTCCAGAGAATGACTGTGGCAGTGAGTAGGTCCAGAAACATGTTGGACAAAACCCAACTGAGTCGATGATGGCTCCGAAAGCACATTCATCTTCTGCACATCTATCACTCCAGTGTTTAATTGCTTTATTGTAATTATTTCACCACTATGGACTATTTATTGCCTTACCTCCCTTATTATTGCCTTACCTCCCTCATTTGCACACACTGTATACACACTGTTTTTCTATTGTATTACTGACTGTATGTTTGTTTATTCCATGTGTAACTCTGTGTTGTTGTGTGTGTCGCACTGCTTTTCTTTATCTTGGCTAGGTCGCAGTTGTAAATGAGAACTTGTTCTCAATTAGCCTACCTGGTTAAATAAAGGTGAAATTTTTTAATAATAATATGGTCACTAGTATAACCAGGAGGAGAGGCCTCATTTAACACAGTCAATTCATCAGGCTTAAGCCATGTTTCAGTCAGGCCAATCACATCAAGATTATGATCAGTGATTAGTATACTGACTATAACTGCCTTGGAGGTGAGGGATCTAACATTAAGTAGCCCTATTTTGAGATGTGAGATATCACAATCTCTTTCAATAATGACAGGAATGGAGGAGGTCTTTATTCCAGTGAGATTGCTAAAGTGAACACTGAGCTGACTACATTGACTATGCGAGTGGCAGACTCCACTAAGCTGGCAGGGTGGCTAACAGCCTGCTACCTGGCCTACACCCCATCTCATTGTGGAGCTAGAGGAGTTAGAGCCCTGTCTATGTTCATAGATGAGAACACCCCTCTAGCTAGGATGGAGTCCGTCACTCCTCAGCAGGCGAGGCTTGGTCCTGTTTGTGGGTGAGTCCCATCTTTTGGGAGGGGCAGAAAACAGTTTTCAACCAGCGATTGAGTTGTGAGACTCTGCTGTAGAGCTCATCACTCCCCCTAACTGGGAGGGGGCCAGAGACAATTACTCGATGCCGACACATCTTTCTAGCTGATTTACACGCTGAAGCTATGTTGCACTTGGTGACCTCTGACTGTTTCGTCCAATATTGTTGGTGCCGACGTGGATTACTATATCCCTATACTCTCTACACTCGCCAGTTTTAGCCTTAGCCAGCACCATCTTCAGATTAGCCTTAATGTCGGTAGCCCTGACTCCTGGTAAACAGTGTATGGTCGCTGGATAATTATTTTTAAGTCTAATACTACGGGTAATGGAGTCGCCAATGACTAGGGTGTTCAATTTGTCAGAGCGAATGGTGGGAGGCTTCGGCGTCTCAGACCCTGTAACAGGTGGAGGAGAGACCAGAGAAGGCTCGGCCTCTGACTCCAACTCGTTGCTTAATGGGGAGAACAGGGTGAATGTTTCTGTCGGCTGAATGAACGACACCGGTTGAGCATTCCTACAGCATTTCCTCCCAGAAGCCATGAGAAAATGTCAGGTTGCGGGGACTGTGGGAGGGAATTTTTACTACTATCTGTACTTACTGGTGGCACATACGTTGTTTCATCCTTTCCTACACTTAAATTACCCTTGCCTAACGATTGTGTCTGAAGCTGGGCTTGCAGCACGGCTATCCTCGCCATAAGGCGATCGTTCTCTTGTATATTATGAGTACAGTGACTGCAATTAGAAGGCATAATGTTAATGTTACTACTTTGTTCTTCACAACCTCCACCAGTCGAAACTATGTCCAGATAAAGCATGCGGGGTGAAAATGTTGAATGATAAAAGTTGAGCGAGGGAAAAATAAAAAATATAAAACGGTAATTAAAAAGTAAAAACCGTAAAGTTGGCAGGTAGCAAAGAAACGTTAGAAACAAACCGCACAGCAGCTCGTAAACAAGTCTACAAGTTGTGACCGGAAAAAAACCATCTCTGCAGCACTCCACCAATCAGGCCTTTATCGTCGAGTGGCCAGAAGGAAGCCACTCCTCAGTAAAAGGCTCATGACAGCCCGCTTGGAGTTTGACAAAAGGCACCTAAAGGACTCTCAGACCATGAGAAACAAGTTTCTCTGATCTGATGAAACCGAAATGGAACGATTTGGCCTGAATGCCAAGCGTCACATCTGGAGGAAACAGGGCACCATCCCTATGGTGGAATGAGTTGGTGTGTGCAAACCTTTGACTGGTACTGTATATATTTTACTGTATATATTTTACTGTATATATATATATACAGTACCAGTCAAAGGTTTGCACACACCAACTCATTCCAGGGCTTTTCTATATTTTTACAATTTTCTACATTGTAGAAAAATAGTGAAGTCATCAAAACTATTAAATAACACATATGGAATCAATTAACAGGTGTGCCTTGTTTAAAGTTAATTTGTGGAATTTCTTTCCTTTTTAATGCATTTGAGCCAATCAGTTGTGTTGTGACAATGTAGGGGTGGTATACAGAAGACCAAGTCCATATCATGGCAAGAACAGCTCAAATAAGAAAAGAGAAACGACAGTCCATCATTACTTTAAGACATGTCAGTCCGGAAAATGTTTCTTCAAGTGCAGTCACAAAAACCATCAAGCGCTATGATGAAACTGGATAAGGATAAGTTCATTAGAGTTACCAGCCTCAGATTGCAGCCCAAATAAATGCTTCACAGAGTTCAAGTAACATACGCATCTCAACATCAACTATTCAGAGGAGAATGAGTGAATCAGACCTTCATGGTCGAATTGCTGTAAAGAAACCACTACAAAAGGACACCAATAATAAGAAGAGACGTGCTTGGGCCAAGAAACACGAGCAATGGACATTAGACCGGTGGAAATCTGTCCTTTGGTCTGATTTTTGGTTCCAACCAATGTCTTTGTGAGACGCAGAGTAGGTGAACGGATGATCTCCACGTGTGTGGTTCCCACCTTGAAACATGGAGGAGGAGGTGGGATGGTGTGGGGGGTGCTTTGCTGGTGACACTGTCTGCGATTTATTTAGAATTCAAGGCACACTTAACCAGCATGGCTACCACAGCATTCTGCAGCAATACTCCATCCCATCTGGTTTGCACTTAGTGGGACTATCATTTGTTTTTCAACAGGACAATGACCCAACACACCTCCAGGCTGTGTAAGGGCTACTTGACCATGAAGGAGAGTGATGGAGTGCTGAATCAGAAGACCTGGCCTCCACAATCACCCGACCTCAACCCAATTGAGATGGTTTGGGATGAGTTGGACCGCAGAGTGAAGGAAAAGTAGCCAACAAGTGCTCAGCATGTGTGGGAACTCCTTCAAGACTGTTGCAAAAGCATTTTAGGTGAAGGGGGTTGAGAGAATGCCAAGAGTGTGCAAAGCTGTCATCAAGGCAAAGGGTGGATGCTTTGAAGAATCTCAAATATAAAATATATTTTGATTTGTTTAACAACTTTTTGGTTACTACATGATTTCGTATGTGTTATTTCATAGTTTTGATGTCTTCCCTATTATTCTACAATGTAGAAAATAGTAAAAATAAAGAAAAGCCTTGAATGAAGAGGTGTGTCCAAACTTTTGACTGGTCCTGTAAATATATATATTTTTTAATCAGTTTACATTAACCAATCTTGATCTGTTCTATATTAATTGCTCACCAAAATAAAGGTTCTTAAATTAAATCCAAGTCTTCAGTTTCTGTTGGTTACAATACAATGGTATAGGTGCCAAACATATCAAAACATCAATCAATCAAAGCAATCATTTCAAAACAGTCCATAGGCTGAAGAAGACTAGCGATCCTGAGAGGCTGCTTGGCTCCAAATTACTGCACATATTTGCTGCCATGTCATATTACACCACTAAAGGATGCTGTTGCCTAAGAGTAGGCAATGCATTTCAGTTGCATGAGTTTATGCATCAACCACACTTGGCCCATGTAGCTAAAATATATTGTTTTTCTCCTGTACAACTAACACCCACGAAGACACATTAGGATAGGACTCCACAGTTGTTTGAAATACATAATGCTTACAAAAGTCGTATTGTGCGAGTATTAATATGACCGCTCCTCACTAAACACTCTCCCTCTCGTTCCCCAAGACACAGTAACACAGAGACAAACGAAACATAGCAGGCCATGCGTTAAGCAAACAGCCTTTATTTTCTACAGTCAACGACACCAGATATGCTTGGCATCTCAGTCAACACTCCCCTTGTCGCCCTGTCCCCTTACAGTACACATATCCCATCTCTACATCCCTCTCCCCCTCATATCCCTCCACAAGAGCCGGTGGGGTGGGGGTGACTAAATAGGAATTAGCACTGCTTGTCACTGAATACAGAGGGGGAGATCATGTAGCAGACTTTTATTTATAACTCACTTCTCCCCTTTCAATTTGTAAAGTTATAGCACAGGCAAGACACACACACACACAGACACACACTTGCAAGTCGACAAATTCACAGAGCGCAAACAAATGAAAATGCTTTCACAATGGTAAAACTATCTGTCGGTTATCATTGAGAGAAGACTGATATCTCCTAGGGCAGGCCAACTGACCTATGTACTGTAACTCTAGTGAAACCAAACCAGAAGCGTCACCCTCACCTCTCGCCCCTGTCCCTGTGTGACCTCCTGCCACATTCTATCACCGGACAGTACTAAGAGCAGTAAACTAGACCAGCACCCTTCCTAACATGTCCCCCCCATCATCCTAAATCTGTTATTTTTCGGCAGGATCGGAGCCCATCCAAACTAAATATGGGGAAAGTGTTCCAGGACTATCTGTGACCATCCCCCTGCCCATCATTCCTAGTCTCTCTTCATTTTTCCAGTGGGCTGTCAATCGATGTTCTTTCTATTTGAAACCCTCCGTCTCTGTCTCCCACCGTCCTCTTCTTCACTGAACAAGAGGTGGGGGCAGTCTGTTATTCCTCTCTGACTCCGCCTTCTTTTAAACCAACACACAAACACGCAGATGTAGACACACACCCATGAAAACTAGCACACACACACACACACACAGGATCTGTGTCTTACTCTCGTCAGCCCTGTCACCTCAACAGCCGCTCTACTCCCCTCCCACCTTCTTTGCCACACACACACACAAACACACACACACATGCACACACACACATTGACCAGACTTCAGCCCTGGCATTTCTAACACACCAGACCATTTCTTTTTCCTTGAGGAACTAATTATGAGCCATATAATGATAATTTTGTGCAAAAAAAAAAACTAGTTAAACAGGCCCACTGAGCTAAAAATGGTCCAGCCCAAAATGCCCTCTGCACACACACACAGACACACATACACACACACACACACACCTACATCCATAATTGAGCCCACCCCCTCTCGCTCTCTCTGCCCTGTTTCCAGCTCCCCATGTGAGGGGGTTTAATAAGGGGGGCTCAGGAGTTGGTCTTGCTCTGTTCTGGGTGGTGGGGATCGGAAGTCCTTCCTCATTTTTAAGAAATTATTAAAAATTTTACTCACTGAAACTACAATTAATTTCCAAATAAGCAAAGAAACATGAATTGGAGCTGGGTGCTTATGGCAGTCCTTCTGTCCTGCGGGGGACTGTCATGGGGTGAGGAGGGTTTGGACTTCCCTGAGTACGATGGGATGGACCGGGTCATCGAGCTGACTACCAAGAACTACAAGTCTGTGATGAAGACGCATGATGTGATGGTTCTGTACTACCATGAGCATCCCGGATCCGATGCCGTTGCCCAGAAACAGTTTGAAATCGAGGAACTGGCCCTGGAGGTGGGTCACGGGGCAAGGAGGACTTGGTCAGGGGACTAGGAGGACTGGGTCAGGTGACAGGGGCTGGGAGGACTGGGTCAGGGGACTAGGAGGACTGGGTCAGGGGGGTGGGAGGACTGGGTCATGGGTCTAGGAGGACTGGGTCAGGGGGCTGGGAGGACTGGGTCAGGGGACTAGGAGGACTGGATCAGGGGACTAGGAGGACTGGGTCAGGGGACTGAGAGGACTGGGTCAGGGGACTGGGAGGACTGGGTCAGGGGACTGGGAGGACTGGGTCAGGGGACTGGGAGGACTGGGTCAGGGGACTGGGATAACTGGGTCAGAGGTGTGGGATGACGATCAGGGGACTGGGAGGACCAGTGGAGGCTGCTGAGGGGAGAACGGCTCATAATAATGGCTGGAACGAAGCGACTAGAATGGCATCAAACCATGTGTTTGATGTATTTTATACCATTCCACTGATTCCGCTCCAGCCATTACCACGAGCCTTTCCTCCCCAATTAAGGTGTCCCCAACCTCTTGTGGGGAGGACTGAGTCAGGGGACTGAGAGGACTGGATCAGGAGACTGGCAGGACTGGGTCAGGGGACTGAGTAGATTGGGTCAGGGGACTGGCAGGACTGGGTCAGGGGGCTGGGAGGACTGGGTCAGATGACTGAGAGGACAGGGTCAGGGGACTGGGAGGACTGGGTCAGGGAACTGGGAGGACTGGGTCGTGATTGGGAGGACTGGGTCAGGGGACTAGGAGGACTGGGTCAGGCGACTGGAAGGACTCAGGCAACTGAGTGGGGGATGGTGAGGAGAGGGGATGGGTAACTGGGAGGTAGAAGTGGGACACACAGCGCATGGGTAGGGATGCACCATCACTGCTATAATTAATCAACTGGTTGAGGCATGATAGTGTGTATTAAGGGGCTACGTGGATACAGACAGTATTTACAGGTAACTAAGTGTTGTTTTTAAGGGTCAGGCAACTCAAATGTGGAATTTGATAATGATTAATGAACATAGACAATGATTAAATTAAGATGTTCAAGGCAATAGATAAGAAGCAAAAGCTGCAAGGGTCCGACTATTGCATGGATTGGACAGTTTACTGAATTTGGCTTTTTAGTGAATGAATTTGGTCATCAGGGTAAATGGGTAGAGGCAGACATGAGATGGTAACACAAATTAATAATCAGCTGATACTGGAGGGGACTGTAGGGGTACTATGTTGACTCACCTGCTGTTCCAGAAATCTCTGGGTTGCTGGAAATATCCCATGGGGTGTATTGTTTTAAGACTGATTTTGTGGTCTTAGATGAAATGGGAGATGGCAGGGATGGGCATGTCTTTAAGGAATGGTGTGAGGCAGGAATTAGTCCAGCGACATAAGAAATACTGACAACTGAGACAAAAACATTTGTCACGTGCCTGTGGCATGGAGGGGGTGTGAGACAGCGTTCTTCACATGCAAAGTGCTGAGTCGTTAGGACACAGGATTCCATCACCAGTCCTGGCAAATGGTTGACAGTACAGATAGCAGGTCGAACCATTTATGACTCAAACATGACATGGACAGAAGTAGCAGGACCCCAAGTCAAGACTGATCTGATTTACAATCCATAAGAATAATCTCTTCTATCTTCCTAACATCTATCAGAAATGTCATACATTTCTTATATTGATTGTAATAGGGTGTGTGGAGTAAATCCATATGTGTGTGTACATGGGCATATGTCCATGTTGATATGTGTGTGTCACCATGGGTTTGTTGTGTGTGTCTGTTTATGTGACCCTGTTCTTTGAAGTACGCCCTTCGCTACATCCATCACACACTCAACTGCCCTTTTTCTTCTCCCTGATTTCCAACTGGCCGTCCTACCAGCCAACATGCCATCCCAACAACCCCTCACACGATAGGCTAAAGGTCAAAGGTTAAAGCTCCATCCTGTCACTCAAGACGTTCAGCTGCAGAACAGTCACGTTCAGCCTGGTGAGAGGGTTACATCCATAGCATCATAATTTAGACGTGTCATCACCTCATTTCAACAGTGTCTGATAGAGTTACACCGTAGGTCTGCTTCAGACTACAGTTCCGTACATAGAAGAAAAAATTCACCCATATAAATAAAATGTGTACATTCTATTTCAATGGCTACACCACTCCATTGTGAATCTGTTACTTAGAGAACTCTGTTACTTAGAGAACTATTCCTCATTCACTCACATCTGAGCAATATGGACGTCAAGAATGTGTGCATTGTGTGATTTCATAACACCTTGTGATTAGTTTTGGCACCACAGCAAGTGCCAACCTACATTTCGAATTAACTACATTGTTCAATCTTAAACCCCTGCACTCTCTCACCCTTGAAAGGGGATACCGGTTCTTCATCTCCAGTGAAATCAATAGCCTTCTCAGGAGGCACGAAGGTTATCTCATTCAGCAGTGAAACCCATAGGTCCCCCTGGATGGCCTGAAACTGAAGATGAATGGGTGTGAATGACTGGTGGTTTATAAAGCAATATAAATGCTCTTCAGATGGCTAATGAGCTAATCCTCTCAAATCCAGCTCTGCCAGGAATGGCCCAACTTCTTAGGACTACAACTTAACCACTTTGGACTACAACTTCCAGGATTCCCTGAAGAGAAACACAACACAGTTCTGATGGCTGAAGAGCTATTTTGGAACTGGTGCCTCTTATGGAGTTGTATGGTTTTCTTTTTCTTGTACTCATTTAATCACCTGGAAAACGAATAATGAACAAATACACCTACTGTAGAATATTGCCATGACCAAGTGCCCCAGTTGGAAACGCTTCAGGAAACGAACACATCCATTTGCGTGTGTGCATGTGGGTGTATGTGAGTACATGTGTGCATGTATGTATGTATGTAGGTCCGTGTGTGTGAGAGACATATGTCTACTCAGCAGGGTGTTTTGATTAATGATATATTAATTATCATCTGAGAATGCTTACGTGCCCCCTCCTCTGTATGTTATGGGACATCGAGGCCTAGCCCAGGAGGTTCAGGCCCCAGTACTGTGGTGTCGGCTGACTGGACTGGGCTGACTGACAGACGTCTGCAATGCTGTACCTGTCAGCGGATCCTAGAGACTTGAGCGTCACCAGCACCTTGCCAAAATAGTCCTTGGTTGGTGTGGCTCTGGGTCTATATTTATCGAGTGCTGCTGTTGTGGATGTTTGTGTATCCTAAAGTGCTGTGTTGCTATTTGAAAGGTAGTAGTGCCATGACATTATGTGAAATTAATGTGCACTCTGCACTCTGTTTTGGTCTATTTTGGTCTATTGCAGAGAAAGAGAGAGAGAGAAAGAGAGAGTATACTACATAGAAATAGAATGAATAGAACGGGCTTGGAACCTCTAACCCTGACAATTTGACTGGTAAACTGATGAGTACCCTCGCAATAGATGTGGTAAAGAGTTACAATTAAAAAACAAATTTGACTAACATAAACGGTTTCTGTATGCTAGCTATTTTAACCAGCTTCTATTCTAACTAGTCACTTCTTCTAAACCTGAAAAGGGGCAACTTCTACATATTATGCAGCAAAAACAACCAAATATATCAAAATCTGACTTAAGTAAGCACATTGTGGGGCTATTCAATACCGCCTTGCACATCTAGGGTGTAATCATTAGTCCAAACAGTTGCAAACAAGAGTTTCTATTGAACAAGTTCAGGTATGTTTATCAGTACTCTGTTCCGTTTGCTTCTGTTTAAGATTTCTTTTAACAGAATCGGCAGAATGAATACACACATGATCACCCACAACCACAGATCACTTTCATAGCAGCCACATACAAACAGCATGATCTCTTTGCTCATTGTATAATTCCTTCTCACAGCTACGCGCTATTCTGTGACCAGGTGAAAAAAAACTTTCCAAGCCAAACCTTCATACCATAACCGCTACACACAGCTTACATCAGGGTTTCCCAAACTCAGTCCTTGGGACCCCAAGGGGTGCACGTTTTGGTTTTTGCTCTAGCACTACACAGCTGATTCAAATAATCAACTAATCATCAAGCTTTGATCATTTGAATCAGCTGTGCAGTGCTAGGGCAAAAAAACGAAACATGCCCCTTGGGGTCCCGAGGACCGAGTTTGGGAAATGCTGGCCTACATTGTTGTCACCATAGCTACTAGAACTAACGCGTTAGTAAACTCGCTACAATCATGCAGTACAGTGTACAGCAAGCAGTACAGGGCCCCGGTGGCAATACATTAATAAAACCAAAAGTTTACCTTGACTAGGAAGAGTTCCAGTGTTGGAAAGCCATAGCAAACTAGCTAACATAGCATCCCTCTCTTTGAGACGGGTGTCTCAGTAGGCTAAACTAGCTAGCTAGCTTACTATTTCACAGCGGTTTAGATGGTACAATGATTCTCTACACTATACTTGTTTTGTTACAAACTGAAATTAAGCGAACTATTAGAATTTTAGCAAGAAGGAAATGGCAGAGCGACTTCTACCTAGTGCATCTTTAAGTGAAAGTGGAAAAATGTATACAACGAAATATAGCTAGCTCTCTCTCTATCTCTCACTTGTCCTTCATTTTGAATATTTATTTATTCAAAACTGTTTAACTATTGTGTCTCTATTTGAGTCACCTACTCATCACATTTTATGCACTGCAGTGCTAGCTATCTGTAGCTTATGCTTTCAGTACTAGATTCATTCTCTGATCCTTTGATTGGGTGGACAACATGTCAGTTCATGCTGCAAGAACTCTGATATGTTGGAGGACGTCCTCTGGAAGTTATCATAATTACTGTGTAAGTCTATGGAAGGTGGTGAGAACCATCAGCCTCCTAGGTTTTGTATTGAAGTCAATGTACATAGAGGAGGACGGAAACTAGCTGTCCTCCGGCTACACCATGGTGCTACCCAGAGTACTGTTGATGCTACTGTAGACCTTCATTGCAAAACTGTTTGTTTAATTAATTATTAGGTGACATGTGCATATGGTTTTATTTAAAAATGATAACTTTTTTAATGTTTCACTATTTTTATGAAATTCACTAAGGATGGTCCTCCCCTTCTTCATCTGTGGGGCCTCCACTGCATTCAAATGATGCTAACTGATGTGGCTCATGCAATGGAATGAATTTTTTTGTAGTGTCAGTTGAGTTGATTCAACAAATTGCAGCACAGATTGATGGGTACACTTCCTGCTTTTTCTTCCTGCTTTGCTGCTATGGGTACACTCGCAATGGCTAATCAAAAGGGAACCATCACGCTCTCCCAGAAGCTTGGCTATTGCTTTAAAAAAACGCAAATTAGGACAAACAAAAGGTGTAATGGGTCCGCACTAAAAAATATGTCCCATAAAGCTTACTTCATTTTGATGAAAAAAAATTCACTGCATCAGGGATAGCGTACACAGACATTTCGGCTTTGCAGCCTTCTTCAGTGTGTAGGTACAATTTATTTTTAATTCAAAACAGCACTTGTAGGGAACAACTGATGAGACTGTTATACAACACTGTCCATATCAGATTTTACATATCGTTTATGAGTCAGTCCCACATGGTTATGAAAGGCTGAGCCTGATGTCCTTTGCGGTGGGAAAATGAATTGATATAATGTATCCAAGTGAGCAGACACCTAAATCAATTTATTAGTGAATTTTCCTTCCTGTCTGCCTACATCCCAGTAATTTTGTATTTCTTCGTGACTAACTTTTATACAGGTAGACCAGAAAAGCCACATCCTTGATAAGTAGATGAGTGGCAACCCTGATTAGAAGCACCTGCTATACTTGTAATGGATGCCAGTCCACCCATTATGCCATCATCGACTTGAATGGAGACACCCGTTCTATTCATTCTATTTCTATGGTATAATCTAGGTCAGGCAATGAGATAGATAAGGATAGCATGTCATCTCATTTAGATGTACTGTATGTGCTCCTCCCTTCCCTGATTTGTCACGAAGCAAACTCTCCCCTTTCACTCAGTCAAGAAAACTGCCCGCTTCACAACTCATGCCCCCAAACAGCAACCTTATATAGCTGTAGTAGTCTGTTTGGCTAAAAGCCTTTAGCTGAGTTTAGCCCTCAATCTATTTAACAAGCCGATCTAGACCCTGACCCCCTTAGAACCTCTTCATATGAATACCACTCCCCCCCATGACAAATATGGACACATAACTCACTGGGCACAGACGTCAGTTCAGCGTGTAGTTTTGATTCATATTTGATTGAGTTGTCATCTAACGTGAATTCAAAGTGAAAACAACAAAAAATCTAACCGTGTCATTGAATTTAGTTTGGGTGAAAACAAAATACAAAAAGTCCCTAAATTTATGCGTGTTGATGACTTTTTGCAAATTTGATCAGTTTTCCATGTTGATTCAATGTCATCAGATTTCATTTTTTGTTGAAATGACATGGAAACAATGTTGTTTAAACCAGTTTGTACACAGTGGGAAGTGTCTACAGGGGAAAACCTATTTATCTGACAAGTAAATAGTGGGGACTTTCCTGGGACAGCCAGCTTTCCTGGGACAGCCTGCTATTATACTATTATAACACAGTATAATAATTCACCTCTGACATTTGGGCCGCTGTTTTACAGTTATTCACAACTAAACATTCTGCCAAAAGGTACCTAATATCTAACTGCACACCAAGACATAAAGCAAAGGCCACTATTGCTTGCATCCCTCGGTTTCTGAATAGGATCTCTAGGCCTACCATCAGTGCCAGCTATCATCATTGCCATGGTGTGGAACATGACAGCCTGGTTACGGGATTTTGCTATGCAATAAAACTAACTGCACAGAAGCACTGATAACTTATCCTTCATGTCAGTCTGTGTGTCTCCGTATGTATGTTTGGGTGCCTGCACCTCCTTGATGAAGTGCTAGAAGAGATCTGTGAAAGCTGGGTTGCACCTGTTGCTATCCAAGCACCCAGTTACCCCAACGCAGTCAGCAGAACTGTTATCCCACCCCCTCCGTATGCAGGCCACGGATGTGGCAACATCGTTGGATGAGCCGGTTGTCAGTTATAAGGGTCAAGTTTCACACAGATTTAGAAAGTGCATGGACAGCGCTCTGAGTCCCAGGCTTTTATGGTGGAGGAACTGAAGGAAAATGTATGAAATAAAACAACAACATTTCTGTTTGCTTTAGTGTGTACACAGTGCACTGAGAATGACACCTGTCCCTCCAGCAAACCCACAAAGCTGAGAGTGAAGGGAATGCATATCAATTTCCTTACAATTTCCTTACAGAATACTCATAAATAAACTTAAAAACAAACTCCCCATAAGTCCTTATAAGTTCTTCGTACATTATACAGAAGATATTCCTGCTCAGGCATAAAGGTGCCTCTGTGTTTTCAGTTATGTGAAAGTGTTTTTTTTTTCACAGCTTGCAGCTCAGGTCCTTGACGACCTTGACGATGAAGATATTGGATTTGGCCTTGTTGATGAGAAGAAGGGCAGTGTTGTTGCTAAGAAACTAGGTAAATACACACAGAAATAGACACTATTACCGATATTCAAGATTCATAGGATTATTTATAGTTCAGAGGCCAGTTATGGTGAAATTGTCACCATCTTTCAACATGATCCATTTGTCAAAGTGTCACAATCATCTAGACATCACCACTGACCAGGTATGTGCTCAGTGGAGTAAACTGCCTGACCGGTCTCAATGGATGCATCTCAATAGTCATAAGTGGATTCCTCTCCTTGTCTTGCCTCCATCCTCTGCAACTATCAATGTAGATAATTTCCCCTATTTCACATTTCTACTTGTTTATGTGCATGAGCTGCTGTGCGGGTCACACTTCGACAGGCTGCTGATACCTCACTCTTACGATGACAGTTTTGCGGAGTACTGTTTTTCAAAAAGGGTATTTTGAAGGAAGGGGTCACTGAGACTTACACTCTCCCAGAATTAGGAAATATATTATAGGAGAAAGCAATATGGTGGACGCCCATTGCCCACTGAGACATCACCTTTTTAATTATCTCACCTCAGTGATGATGAAGTAAAGGATACAAGGAGAAGAAGCCACTACACTTTTGAGATGCACACCTTGTGTCACTGTGCTAAGGCAACCCCTGAGCAAGCCTGACCTCTAGTGGATTCAAGGGTATGACTGGATATATAAGCCCTGAGTTGAAATTCTGTTGTCTCTTCAGGACTTGAGGAGGCCGACAGCATCTACATCTTCACCGAGAACGAGATCATTGAGTACGATGGGGAGCTTGCTGCAGACACAATTGTGGAGTTCATCTATGATGTATGTGAGAGTAATGTCATCTATTTATGCTCTCTTTTACCTGGCTGCAATTTGTAGTAAACAGACTATTTATCCACCACTGATATATTCTGTACTGTTTCACTCTCTTTTCCCCCACCATTATCTTCCTCTCCCCATCCATCCTTCTTTTACTCCGTTCAAGGTTCTTGAAGACCCAGTTGAGATCATTGAGAACGATTCGGAGGTTAAAGGTTTCCATAACATTGAGGAGGATATCAAACTGGTTGGCTACTTTAAGAGCGAAAAGTCTGAACGTAAGAATATATCATCTATTATTTCAAACATTTTATTTCTATGTTTTTACTGTATATTATA
This sequence comes from Brachymystax lenok tsinlingensis, assembly GCA_030435695.1. Lineage (NCBI taxonomy): Eukaryota > Metazoa > Chordata > Actinopteri > Salmoniformes > Salmonidae > Brachymystax > Brachymystax lenok. The sequence goes on from CM059788.1 coordinate 32,108,506, forward strand.
AGTTATGTTTACATTTTATGGATAAAACAATGTATTAACAGTGTATTTGTCAACAAAGAAATCTGGATTTTACTAAGGTCTTAACAGATGCCTGTAACATTTCAGATTATTTGGCCTATGTGGACGCGGCAGAGGAGTTCCACCCACACATCAAGTTCTTCGCTACATTCACTCCCAAGGTGAAGAACCATACCCACTAAAAACTACATCCTCAAAATTACACTGGAGCTCTACTCTCCTTTAAAAGTATCCCATTGTTCCTTCAGTCCAATCCTCTGTATTCCAGGTTGCCAAGGATCTGGGCCTTAAGGTGAATGAGGTGGACTTCTATGAACCCTTTATAGATGAACCCATAGTTATCCCTGGAAAACCCTACACAGAGGAGGAGCTTGTCGAGTACATCGAGGATCACGACAGGTGAGATTCATGGCCACAAGTGGCCAGAATGGCACAATATATAATGAGGGTCAGGTGTTCTTTCCTGGCTTTGTGATTTGACTTGTAAAAACCCTATAACTAGGTGTAAAGGGAATTTTCAGGTAAACCAAAAGGAGAGCAGTCGTTGACAATATCAATCAAAATCAACAGTTGCAACAGGGAGACACCTCCAGAATAAAGGTATAATCGGGCCTGTTGGAGACGGGCCCCTTTACATTCTAATCGAACAGTACTAAATGTTCTCTAAACATCAGCCCAAAAGGCTTGTACAAAGTCAAAACAAAAGACAGTAACTTTTCTGCTACAGAATCACACAGTGTTCATAATGTCATCAATACAATAGAATCAGTGTGTCCTCGGTCCTTGTACCTTGAGTAGCTCCGGCGTCAATTCCTATCAAACGATATGAGAACAATCCATAACAGTCAGTAACAAGTCTAGTGACCATCAACCCATACAAAAATGTGTGTTGCATATAGGTTCACTGGAAGTCATGTGCATTACAGAAAGGGAAAACATATAAATATACTAAGTATTGTGTTAATTACTCTTAACTGACTATTCCCATGAAAGTAGGACTCAAAGTTTAAAAAGTGTAACCTTGCTCAATGAACAATAAATAAATATCTGATTGTCCTATTTCTTTATAGACCAACCCTGAGGAAGATGGAGCCAGATAACATGTATGAGATATGGGTAAGCTATACCAACTATTACCATAAAAATCATCCTACAAAACAAAATGGATGATGTCTTCTTAGTAAGCATGCCTCCCCATTTTTTTATTGTTATCCACCTAAGTATACTGAACAAAAATATAAACGCAACATGCTGAACAAAAATATAAACGCAACATGGAACAATTTCAAAGATTTTACTGAGTTATAGTTCATATAAGGAAATCAGTCAATTGAAATAAATTCATTAGGCCCTTATCTATGGATTTCACAAGACTGGATAGGGGTGCAGCCATGGGTGGGCCTGGGATGGCATAGGGAGCCAGGCTCAGCCAATCACAAAATGTTTTTTCCCATAATAGGGCTTTATTACAGACAAGCCAGATGTGGAGCTCCTGGGCTGGCGTGGTTACACGTAATCTGCAGTTGTGAGGCCGGTTGGACGTAGTGCCAAATTCTCTAAAACGATGTTGGAGGCTGTGTATGGTAGATAAATTAACATTACATTCTCTGGCAACAGCTCTAGTAGACATTCCTGCAGTCAGCATACCAATTGCACGCTCCCTCAAAACTTGACACATGTGTGGCGTTGTGTTGTGTGACAAAACTGCACATTCTAAAGTGGCCTTTTATTGTCCCCAGCACAAGGTACACCTGTGTAATGATCATGCTGTTTAATCAGCTTCATGATATGCCACATCTGTCAAGTGGATGGATTATCTTGGCAAAGAAGAAATGATCACAAACAGGGATGTAGACAAATTTGTGCACAACATTTGAGAGAAATACGCTTTTTGTCCGTATGAAACATTTCTGGGATTTTCTTTCAGCTCATGAAACATGGGACCAACATTTTACGTGTTGTGTTTATATTTTTGTTCAGTGTATTTATGTGACCTAAATGTGCAAACATGGATGGAAATACACTTGTAGGTAGTCTATATTCCCCATCTCAGTTTTCTTACCTGGTGTTAGTGCGTTTAAGGAGCCTGTCTTTTCTTAGGAGGATGACATCAATGGCGAGCACATCATTGCATTCGCAGAGGAGGATGATCCAGGTACAGAACCAAAGAGGAGGCTAATGAGTCAATTGGGCTGGGTTGGGGAGGAGGGAACCATTGTCAGCAAGAGGGGTTTCATACGGCTTTATGTACATTTGAAACTTGACCTTTGACTTCCCAGATGGTTTTGAGTTCCTGGAAATCCTAAAGGAAGTAGCAGAGGAGCACAATGATAATCCCAACCTCAGCATTGTCTGGATTGACCCAGATGACTTCCCGCTGGTAAAATCATGGACATGGCTGGTCACTTATCAATACAATATAATCCATCTATCCAATTTCCCACAATAAATATGGGGGGAGATAGTGATATGAGAGATTCTGATTGCTGTTGATTTCTTCCTGGAATATTATCCATCCTCTTTAGCTTGTCCCATACTGGGAGAAGACCTTTGGAATTGACCTGGGCTCTCCCCAGATTGGTGTTGTGGATGTTGAAGATGTGAGTAACGTTTCTGTCATCTATGAGGAGTCATGAGGTTCTACTCATAGAAATATAACGAATAGAACAGGCTTGGAACCTCTAACGCTGGCAATTTAACTGGTAAACTCATGCGTACACTCTGAATGTATTATTTGTCATGTCAATGTGTTGTTCAGCTGATTCAACAAATCACAGCACATATTGATGGGTACATTTCCTGCTTTTACTTCCTGCTTTGCTGCTATGGGTACACTCGCAGTCCACAAATTATGCTTTCACTGACTTGAATGTGGACGCCCGTTCTATTCATTCTATTTCTACGGTTCCACTAGCATTAAAAAAACATTCAATAGTCTATCTTTGGCACTGAATTGCTTTTTGTCTCTCTATAGGCGGACAGTGTATGGATGGAGATCGACAATGATGACGACCTACCAAGCGCAGATGAGCTTGAGGAATGGATTGAAGATGTTCTTTCAGATGAAATTGATCCAGATGATGATGATGATGATGATGACGATGATGATGATGACGATGATGAGTAAATTGTTGATCTCATCATTTCACTGGCCTATGTCTAAATCTGGCCAATATAATAGAATTTGGCCAATCACATCATCCCCTTCCTCAAGTTTTCCTTGTCCTCTGTTGTAACACATCATTAAGTTAAATATGTCCGCTCATATGGATATCCTCATGTTTTCAACATCCTTGCTCAGAGCATCTTCTCAAAATATTGTTAAATTTTTTTCACTTTGCTTTGAATCCATAAAAGACAGTACTTTCTCAGAGCCCCATTTTTTTATTCACACCTATAACTTTTCCATACATACAATATGAAAAGGATACAAAAAATGTATTGTGAAAATAATACTTTCAAAATACAACTATTGGATATTCACTAGCACTTAATCTTAAAACACCTGATGCTTCTGATTTTTATATTTCAAACAAATAGAGGGGTTACTTTGTTGATGCATTTTAAGTCTGAGTCCATCTGTAAACTTGCCGTCTGAATGTATTTTCTTTTTGTTTTATTTTCTCTAGATTAAATGTTCACCCCTCTCCTAACTTGTCAAATCCAAGGGTGCAAGCAGGCTTTTCCTATATACAGGTCATGGGTCATACCAACCTACTCTGTTGAATTATTGTAACTTTAGTTGGTAAGCTTTTTTTCTTCTTGTGCACTGAAAAATGCTGTAAATCACATGGATGTTTTCTACTGACAAAGAAATATAACAACAGTACTCATTTTTTTTAAACAAGAAAACTTAAACATACCTTAAAGGCTTAAAATAAATGACAGCTTGGAAAAAGATTTAAAAACGACTTGTGATCTGGATTATTGTGTGTGTGCGGATATGTTTAACTATTCTTGTGGGGACCAGAAGTCCCCACAAGAATAGTAAACAAACACGCTAAGGGTTAGGGTTAAGAGTATGGGTTAGGTTTAGGGGTTAGGGAAAATAGGATTTTGAATGGGACTGAATTGTGTGTCCCCACAAGGTTAGCTGTACAATACTGTGTGTGTGTGTGTACCATAAAACTCAGATAAGATAACAACAACAAATATCTTTCACTGTTAGCATTATTTTATTTCCCCCCATATTACATAATGAGATATTACCATATTACGCACCACGCTTTCCCCGGAAATAAAATGTGTTTGGCACAAGACGTTAAGTGTACGTGTGGTCGTCACTAGTTAGCACAGCCACAAAATCCTAAACCTCGCCTATTTCTACAATTTATCTTCTTAAAATGAGATTTTAAACGTAACCACACTGCTAACCTTATGCCTAACCTTAAATTAATTGTCCATATATTTTTACGATATACTTTGTGGCTGTGGTAACACGTACTTTTTTTTTCATTAAACGACAGAGACACGCCCCCGGTTTCTCAGACCATGTGGTGGATGATAAACACAGTTTAATATCTCCCCATGTTAAGCTTTTTCGTTTTAACATTTGTTCGATTTTAGTTAGATTTCTTACCGCGCGCTCACTATTAGCTGTCAGCATGTCTGTTTCCGACGATGTGAATTTTGAAACCCAGATTGCGTCTGTTTTGGATTCACTTGCAAAGGTGGCCGTCGTGGAAATAACGAAACTGTTCGAGAGTCGCTTCCTTGCTTCGGGAACCACTATTCTCATTGAAGGGCGGAGGGAACAAAATGAAACCCTGCAAACAGTGGACGCTGTAAAAAAGTCTGGCAAAAAACGTCTTCGCAGTATCGGAGTTCAAGTGGATGAGGAGACAACAAAGTCCTCAGAGCTACATGAAAGTATGTTAGCTAACGTTAGTAGTACTTCATTACACGGGTACATCCATGGCAACGGAATTATGCAGAAATTCAGTTTTTTTTCTTCAGATTAACATGTATATCAAACAGAAACCATTGATTTCAAAGTTTAGCATACCACAAATACTACTTTTAACAGTTTCCACTGACAATTTTACAACAACTAATTTACAGGGAGAACTGTGCAGATAAAGTTTGGTAACAGAATGAAAACTGCCATTTTACCATAATTCGGTTACCAGACTGCATCTGCACAGTTTATGTATTTACTGTGTAAATTGTTCAAAGTAGCCGTTGTGCATAGAGTTGTATGGCTTGAAGTCAATGGTTTTTGTTTGGCGTACATTTTTTAAGTAAAACATCGGAGTCTCTGCCCTGTAGCTAACATTGTTGCTCTGCAGAGAGTGCAGTGAAACGTTGTTCACAATCTCATGAAAACAAATCTTCTGGATACTTTGAAGCAAGTAGTACAATCATGTTCTCACGAAAGCCACATGTTAAACTTTCCTAAATTTGAATAAATACACACTGTTTAGTATGCATGATGACTTTCTCTCTGAATGTGACTGTTGAAATCATTTTTTTTGACATGATGTTGGACAGAGTTACAGCAAAACATGATAATGACTGACAAAATGTCAACAAACATTTTGGAGGCAAAAAATAACAAAGAAATACACAATTACTGATTTGTTTAATCTCTTTATTGTTATTAATGTCAGTACTGATCTGCACCATGCTGTCTAACCAATGGAATGTTTGTGTGCTTTGCTTTCTACCCCTCCCCCTTCCCATGCATTCTCCAGACCCAAAACAGTGCTTGTCCTTGGAGGGGGGCAGTGGTTCTTTGAATGGGAGCAGTGAGGAGGAGGGTCCTGCACATCGTATCCCCCTGCTCAAGGCTAATCAGCCTGCTGAACTCAAGTGCTCTGTTCTAGAAGAGAAGGTCAGTGAGTTGTTTGGGTTAAAGGGATACTTTGGGATTTTGGCAATGAAGTCCTTTATCTACTTCCTTAGAGTCAGATGAACTCGTATCATTTGTATGTCTTTACGTGCATTTTGAAGGAAGTAGCAAACTAGCATGCTAGCTGTTACCATAGACTTCCAGGCATTGTGCTAATGCTAGTTAGCATTGGCTCGCGAAACTACCTCAAACTTCCTTCATACTGGATGTAGAGACGTAAAAATAGTATCCACGAGTTCATCTGACTCTGGGTAAGTAGATAAAGGGCATCATTGTGATACATAAGATGTGTTTGTTGTTTGTTACTAGGACTAATACCCTTTTGACTTGTAGGCTTCATGCTAATTTGATTAGCTGACACCTGTATTACAGAATCAAAGTAGTTGTCTTTTTGGCTTGTCATCTGTCGTCAGGTTGTGGAGAACGTGGAGGGGAGGAGTCTGGAACCAAAATCTTCAACAACCACTGAGCCAGAAGAAGAACAAGTGATCTATTCTGGTAAACACATTTATTCTAGGAGGTGGTAGTGAAGCTATAGACACTGAAATATATTTGTTATAAACTATTTAGCAACTATTTTATTTTCTGTCCTCCAGCCACTGTGGATCCAATCCACCTCTATGTTCCTGTTCAAAGCTCCCCAACTAAGCAGAAACCCCAACCCCAGCCCCTCAAGACCGAAACCGAGAATGGAATCAACATAGAATGCGAGACTAAAGTCATCTGCCAAATGGTCCCAAAGGCAGAGGAGGAGGATATAACACCACAGCCTACATGTAAAGAAAAGCCTACCCAGGTGGAGCACCAGCAGGCCAGTTACTGCACCGCCAAGGGGACAGCCTACAGCCCGTCCTCCTCAAATGGGGCTTTGGCTCCCGTACAGGCTAAGAGTAAGTTGAAATTTATGGATGTAACGAACCCTCCCTCTGCTGTAATGAAGAAAATGGTGGATTTCAAGCTGGACCAGACAAAGAAAAAAGTGGATTTCAAGCTGGACAAGACAAAGAAGAAGGTGAACTTCAAGCTGGACCAGACAAAGAAGAAGAAGGTGAACTTCAAGCTGGACCAGACAAAGAAGAAGAAGGTGGACTTCAAGCTGGACCAGACAAAGAAGAAGAAGGTGGACTTCAAGCTGGACCAGACAAGGAAGAAGAAGGTGGACTTCAAGCTGGACCAGACCTCCCTGGAACAGAAGTTGACGAGGCCCTGCTCTGTGCAGCTGGTGAACCTGCTTTTGGTGCCCGGAGGAATGAACTCTGGAGGGAAGAAGGCTAATGGTAGCAACTGCCATGACAACAAGAGGTTCCCCATGCCGAAGGACCTCAAGACCCACCAAGGCCTCCACACGGGCCGACGCCTCTGCTGCTTCACTCAGTGTGGGAACAGTGTCTGGCGGCTGCAAGGGGTCCTCTCCTCAAGCCGCGCCCATGGCTGCAAGATCTGTGGGAAGCGCTTCAAGCGCAGGAAGATCCTGAGGAGGCACGAGCGCTTCCACACCGGTGAGAAGCCCTACTCCTGCTCCCAGTGCCCCAAAACGTTTGCCCTGCGGAAAAGCCTCCGCAGGCACGAAAGGTTCCATACAGGGCAGAGACCTCACAGCTGCCCCCAGTGTGGGAAGAGCTTTCGTCTCAGGGACAATCTGAAGGCTCATCTGCGCTTTCACACCGGTGAGAGACCTTTCACCTGCTCCTTCTGCTCCAAGAGCTTCAGAATCTTCCGGAATCTTGAGAAACACAGCATTGATCACTTGGGAGCGACAGCGAAATAGCACATTTTCCAGCGAAAGAGAACTGTGCTAAAAGCATGAGCAGCCTTTGGTAGACCAAAACTGTCCTACCTCTAACTGAAACGACTAAATGTCCATTCCTCATTATAACCAACCCTGTTGGTTATTTTTGATAAGGTGCTATGATGGTAAATTGCCATTATGAGAGATGGGGACAGTGGAGAGATCTGAAAGGATGCAGTTTACCATCCTTTGTAGGATTGGATTGTCCAAAATGATCATCAGTGTAAGCTTCAGTGGACAATGATGTTGTTGACAGCCATAATGTTCTAATATGGTAAGGGCCGGTTTTCTAGACACAGATTATGCCTAATCTTAAACCAAAAGGTTATTTCAATTGAGTTTTTCTATTGCGCATGCTGGACTAGGATTAAAGGGACTTTTCGGGATTTTGGCAATGAAGCCCTTTATCTACTTCCCCAGAGTCAGATGAACTCATGGATACCATTTGTATGACTCTGAATTCAGTTTGAAGGAAGTTGCTAACTAGCACAATGACTGGAAGTCTATAGTAACTGCTAGCATGCTAGTAGATAACATAGATTTCTGGTCATTGCTCTAACACTAGTTAGAATTGGTTTTCAAAACTCCACTACATGTAGTATGTGGACACCTGCTCGTTGAATATCTCATTCCGAAATCAAACTTTACAGTTGGCACTATGCATTGGGGCAGGTAGCGTTCTCCTGGCATCCGCCAAACCCACATTCGTCCGTCGGACTGCCAGATAGTGAAGCATGATTCATCACTACAGAGAACGCGTTTCCACAGCTCCAGAGTCCAATGGTGGCGAGATTTACACCACTCCAGACGACGCTTGGCATTGCACATGGTAATCTTAGGCTTGTGTGCGGCTGCTCGGCCATGGAAACCCATTTCATGAAGCTCCCGACTAACAGTTATTATGCTGGCGTTGCTTCCAGAGGCAGTTTGGAACTCTGTAGTGAGTGTTGCAACTGAGGACAGACGATTTTTACGCGCTTCCGGCGGTCCCATTCTGTGAGCTTGTGTGGCCTACCACTTCGCGGCTGAGCCGTTGTTGCTCCTAGATGTTTCCACTTCATAATATAAGAACATATAGTTAACCGGGGGCAGCTCTAGCAGGGCAGAAATTTGACAAACTGACTTGTTGGAAAGGTGGCATCCTATGACAGTGCCATGTTGAAAGTCACTGAGCTCTTCAGTAAGGCCATTCTACTGCCAATGTTTGTCTATGGAGATTGCATGGCTGTGTTCTTGATTTTATACACGTGTCAGCAACGGGTGTGGCTGAAATAGCCAAATCCACTAATTTGAAAGGATTGTCCACATCATTTTGTATATATATGCAGAGACATAAAAATGGTATTCATGAGTTCATCTGATTCTGGGCAAGTAGATGAGACTTCATTGCCAAAATTAAGTATCCTTTTAATCTGGGTCTGGAAAACTGGCCCTAGGTCTTTACACTGTATTTTGTTAGACAAAACACAAGGGATCTGGGCTGAGATTAGTTTGAGATTATTCTCAGACCGCGATCTGTGTTCATGATACAGCTCTTCACTTTGTTGTAAATACAAACAGATTGTTCCTGTTTTATCTTTGTTCATAAAGTTTTAAAGATGGGCGTAAAGTTTGATACTTTTATCTCTAACTCTTTTACTAAACCATTATGCCAAATACTATAGTAATGCAGCTTCTTTCTCTCATTCTTTTTGTATCCATACTGCTGTGTTTGTCAAGTAAACACCCTCCTTCCTTTTTCCTTTTTATAGAAGTAGGGAAGTTTCTCTAAAAACACATGACTTAGTTCAAAATGGGAAGTATAATGTATCCTTTTAATGTGTAGAGAGAAGTTATTTCATATGTATTATGCAATTATAGCTAATGTTTCTGGCTTATTTTCTGAAGATATATATTATATTAGAAGTATATTACTACATGGCTTTTTTTTGTCAACTAATTGTATTCAATTCTAACCCAAAATGCTGTAATCTGTGTTCCAATTTAAAAAAAAAAAAAAATATGTTTTACTGGAAAATAGTTTTTGTAATCTGCCTGAAAAGACTAATCAAAGGTCTGTGTTTTATTATATGGTTTTTGGTAAGTACTGTAGTAATCTTGTGGGAATTCCTGATTGTTACACAATCACAGCCACAAGTTGGCCCTTTGTCTGGCAATAAAATAAATCACCTGTATTATTGGTTTAACTAATGACTTTTTAACATTCACACAACCAGATTATTCTGATGTGTCAGTCTCTGTTCCCTCTGTTCCAAAAGTTAATGTATCTTACAGTAGCATATTCTATTTTATAGCGTATTCAAAAATTCCAGCCGCAAAGATGTCATAACTGGTCCTTGTTATCCGGTTTCCTTGGGACATCCCTACCCTGTTGAAGTTTAAATTTAAAATGGTAAGGGTTAAAGGAAAATTCCACCCAAAAACGATCTTTAGGTATTTGTTTCATTAGTCCATTGTTGATATAGTCCCAATGTTTTGCATGTCAGCAATACGTTTTCAAGATGTATAACTTTTAAAATACAGAAATACAGCCGGTGTCATGCATTTTGCAACATATGAGTGAGCTTTGCTTTCACTTTTGAATGCTTGAATTGCACACACAGAGAGGGAGAATCTTAATTTCACACTCCTTGCGTCCTCTCCTCGCCTCTTCAAAACTCATTGGATGAGAAAGGCAGAGGTCTCTCCACATCTGACCTTCTCCAATTGGTTTTTAGGAGGCAAGGAGAGAGGACATGAGGAGTATCCAACTGAGACTCTCCCAGAGAAGTACACAGGCATAGACTCACGGATGACCTTATGGGTAGATTATTTTGTGTGATTTAGCTGCACAGACCTTCCCATGGCTCATTACCTACTGTGTTACCATGCCATTCACTTCAGCAGGTGGCTACCATTGAAACGGACAACTTTGAGCTCCACCCACAGCAGACTGCAGAGAGATTTCCTTTCCTTAATATTCCACTCTACGTTTCTGCCTTTTGCTCCACTCATCTTTGAACAACAGGAAGGGAGCAAGATGGACAAAAAATGTACCATTTCTCCCTCAAGGAGAACCCAACTGGAGGGGATGATGATATGCCCAGTGTGCCAGGACATAAGGACCGGCGCCAGCTGCCCTGTGGGCACAGCTACTGTATGGTGAGTCTGGAGGCCATGATAGATTTCGACTCGGATATGCCCTTCCGCTGCTCATACTGCGGGGCCATCATTTGGGTCCTGGAAAGCTATGCTACCCCTGGCTAACATCGCAGAGGGCAAAAGAGAAAACCTGAAGGTGCTCCTCTCTCTTTGTTCACAGTTCTGGTTTATTACTTTTGCCAAGACTTCTGTTGCTGCATTTATCATTTGTGTCTTGATCTATCTGTCTCTAGATTGGTTTGGTTGACTTGCTATGACTGTGCCATGACTATCCCTTTTGATATAAAGATGCACTCTAGAAATCCCTCCGCCACTTCCTGGTTGCTGAAATTGTAATAGTTTGCAAAATGTCAGTTTGTGTGACAAAACAAGCATGTAAAGTGTAGAGAATCATTGAACCATCTAAACTGCTGTGACATATTTTCCATAACCAAAAATTGTGTATTTTCAGCTCATTTATGTATATAAATCCAAAGTAAAAGACGCAAAAATGAAACTTTTAGAACGGGAATCATAGAAATAGTGCACATACAGTACTTTCGGAAAGTATTAAGACCCCTTTAAGACCACATTTTGTTAGGTCACAGCCTTGTCCTAAAATGTACAACATTGCTTTCCCCCCCAACTCATCAATCGACACACAAAACCCCATAATGACAAAGCAAAAACAGGATTTTTGAAAATGTTGCTAATTAAAAAAAAAAAAAACACTATCACATTTACATAAGTATTCAGACCCTTTACTCAGTACTTTGTTGAATCACCTTTGACAGCGATTACAGCCTCAAGTCTTCTTGGGTATGACGCTACAAGCTTGGCACACCTGTATTTGGGGAGTTTTTCACCTTCTCTGCAGATCCTCTCAAGCTCTGTCGGGTTGGATGGGGAGCGTAGTTGCACAGCTGTTTTCAGGTCTCTCCAGAGATGTTTGATCTGGGCTCTGGCTGGGCCATTCAAGGACATTCAGAGACTTGTCGTTGTCCTGTTGGAAGGTGAACCTTTGCCGTAGTCTGAGGTCCTGAGCGCTCTGGAACATGGTTTCATCAAGGATGTCTCTGTACTTCACTCCGTTCATCTTTGCCTCTCCTGACAAGTCTCCCAGTCTTTGCCGCTGAAAATCATCCCCACAGCATGATGCTGCCACCACCATGCTTCACTGTAGGGATGGTACCAGGTTTCCTCCAGAAGTGACGCTTGGGATTCAGGCCCAAGAGTTCAATCTTGGTTTCATCAGACCAGAGAATCTTGTTTCTCATGGTCTGAGCGTCTTTAGGTGCCTTTTACTGAGGAGTGGCTTCTGTCTGGTTGGTGGAGTGCTGCAGAGATGGTTGTCCTTCTGGAAGGTTCTCCCATCTCTACAGAGAATTCTGACAGAGCTCTAGAGTGAGCATCGGATTCTTGGTCACCTCCCTGACCAAAGCCCTTCTCCCCCGATTGCTCAGTTTGGCCGGGCAGCCAGCTCTAGGAAGAGTCTTGGTGGTTCCAAACTTCTTCCATTTAAGAATGATGGAGGCCACAGTGTTCTTGGGGACCTTAAATGCTGCAGAGATTTTTTGGTACCCTTCCCCAGATCTGTGCCTCGACACAATCTTGTCTCGGAGCTCTACAGACAATTTCTTCAACATCATGGCTTGGTTTTGCTCTGACTTGTAGTGTCAACTGTGGGACCTTTTATATACAGGTGTGTGCCTTTCCAAATCATGTCCAATCATTTGAATTTACCACAGGTGGACTCCAAGTTGTAGAAACATCTCAAGGATGATCAATGGAAACAGAATGCACCTGAGCTCAATTTCGAGTCTCATAGCAAAGGGTCTGAATACTTATGTAAATATGGTATTTTTATTTTAAAAACTTTTCGCTTTGTGTTATAGATTTTATGGTTAATGACTAAATGTTTGTACGACTTAAGAATATTCCATTCTGAAAATGTATGCAATAGAGATAGGGTTATAAGACAGATGGTAGTCCAATTGATGTGTGTGTGTCCTAGATATTAACTTTGTGTGTAGAAGTGGAACAGGCTGGTACGACTTCATCTAGGGAGTATCTGGGAGAACAAAGAATTCTTTGATTCTACCAGACACATGCGCGAGAGGCCCTGTCCTTGAGACAGGAGGGATTGTTAAAGAGCCGCCCAAGTTTGACTTAGGTTGTAAGATTGTGATATGCCGCTGAATGGGTATTGTGGGAAAACACTATTTCCTGGAAAGGGTGGGGAAAATGGTGGGGCCTTCTGTATTTTTTTGTATTTCAACATTGTACCATATAAGAGACTGTACACCTTTTAGAGCTCAGAGCTCTCCCGTGAATTAAACGATTTACCTTTGACCATTGTAGACTGGGCTCCTGACTGTCTTATTTCAACCAGTATCTTACAAATTCTGGGTTACAGACGGAGTTGTTTAATTGAAGTTCAGTTTATGAACATTGAGAACAAAATTTCTATAACACTTTGTCATTATGGGGTATTGTCTGTAGATTGCTGAGGATTATTTATTTATTTAATCAATTTTAGAATAAGGCTGTAATGTAACAAAATGTGAAAAAAAGTCAAGGGATCTGAGTACTTTCCAAAGCCACTGTAGAATGCGAATGACAGATCTATAACCCGCATTTCTATGTGAATTTGGTCAGGTCGCCCAAAAAGTTACATATTGCAGCTTTAACTGATTGATTTCTGATTTCATTGAAGGCTAAGAGGACTGAGTGTGTATTGTGACTGCTGTCCAGAGAAACAGCCTGGCGTTTGAAGATGTGTGTGAGGTGTCGCTGTGTCAGGAGCATGTCCAGCATCACCTGCAGCTCCCTGCCTACGTGGGACATCCTCTGGTCAAACCCCTAGGACCCCTGAGCAAGAGCCCTGAGCATGAGAATGAGGTGCTGAGATACTACTGCTCCATGTCTGGACAAGAAGCAGATGAACCTCGTCAGCTTGACGTCCAATGTTCTGGGGAAAAAATCTGTTACCATATTTCAACAAGAATAAATGTGGTGTGGTGTGGCGGGGTAAGGGGTGGTGACTTTCTCATAAAAGGAGTACACTTCCAGGCAGCTATGCACTGTAGAAATCCCCTGGTTTGTTGGAGAAAAAAGATAGCAAACACAAACAGGCTCTTCTAGCCTTAATCTGAGAATCATGTTATGTACTTGAGATTAGATCAGATCAATGTTATTATCCCAGGGGGAATAAAAATATACATAATATAAAATACATAATATATAAAAACACAGAATGATACACAACCCAGATACTCTGCCCATGCAGAATGATTGGCACAGTATTGTAATGTTTAATTTGCAGACAAACTAACACAGGAATAATTGCACACTTCACACACAAACACAAGTATAGATATAGACCTGTGAGTATGTGTGCAAATGAAATGTACTGTATATAAATGTGTTTCAGGCATTTATGGAGCAGCAGTTTCAGTTGCTAGAGGCTAAGCTACAGGAATGCAAGGACTCATAAAGTTGAAGACTTCAAAAAGGAAGTTAACTGAACAAAAACATAAACACAACATGCAACAACTGAGATACAGTTCATGAAAATAAATAAATTAGGCCCTAATCTATGGAATACAGATACCTTTAAAAAAAAAGTAGGGATGTATATCAGAAAACCAGTCAGTATCTGGTGTGACCACCATTTTCCTCATGCAGCGGGACACATCTCCTTCGCATAGAGTTAATCAGGCTGTTGATTGGAATGTTTCCCCACTCTTCAATGTCTGTGCGAAGTTGCTGGAACACGCTGTCCTACACGTCGATCCATAGCATCCCAAACATGCTCAATATGTGACATGTTTGGTGAGTATGCAGGGCCATGGAAGAACTGGGACATTTTCAGCTTCCAGGAATTGTGTACAGATCCTTGCAATATGTGGCTGTGCATTATCATGCTGAAACATGAGGTGATGGCAGCGGATGAATGGCACGACAATGGGCCTCAGGATCTCTTCACGGTATCTGTGCATTCAAATTGCCATCAATAAAATACAATTGTGTTCATTGTCAATAGCTTATGCCTGCCCATACCATAACCCCACCGTCACCATGGGGCACTCTGTTCACAACATTGACATCAGCAAATTGCTCGCCCACACGACCCCACGCACGTGGTCTGCGGTTTTGAGACCAGTTGGACATACTGCCAAATTCTCTAAAGCAACGTTGGAGGCGGCTTATGGTAGAGAAATGAACATTCAATTCTCTGGCAACAGCTCCGGTGGACATTCCTGCAGTCAACATGTCAATTGCACACTCCCTCAAAACTTGAGATGTCTGTGGCATAGTATTGTGTGACAAAACTGCACATTTTAGAGTGGCCTTTTATTGTCCCCAGCACAAGGTGCACCTGTGTAATGATGATGCTGTTTAATCAGCTTCCTGGTGGATGGATTATCTTGGAAATTGAAAAATGCTCACTAACAGGGATGTAAACAAATTTGTGCACAAAATTTGAGAAAGAATATGCTTTTTCGTATGAATGGAACATTTCTGGGATCTTTTATTTCAGCTCATGAAACATGGGACCAACACTTTACATGTTGCGTTTCTATTTTTGTTCAGTATATACTCATTCTACTCTAATGCTTTAAGTGTTTTTTATTTATTTTGAGCACAGAGGCAGACCTCTAATTTAATGACTCCAGCATTAACAGTTACTGTAATGCTGCTGTGCCTCTGGTTCATTGTTCTCTATTATGGTGAGTAAATCTGATCATGATGCCATCAGTCCCATCTTGAATTTGAATATAGCATTCTTGCATCATCATGATTCATTGCTCTCTTACCTGCCACAAATAACATTGTCAATCATTGACCTGCATACACTTGGAATTCGGCAAGGTGTATGTGTGAGCATGTGCCTGTATGCCTAAGTGAGTGGGTGCACAGATGTGTGTGTAGGTGTTCGTGTCTGTCTGATGAACATTTTGTCTCCATCATAGCCTATAGTTCCTCTGTTTAAAACAGCAGACTCTCTTCCATAATGTCTACTCCTCCATGGCAGGTGAGAAGTAATAAGGATATGTTGTTCTTTGAAGATAATCAAGCTTTAAGATTCGGGTACTGTAGTAATAAGTAGGTCATTACATATTTATTACTCGTTTAAGATTATTTGTTTAAGATTAAGATCACTTTATTGGTCAATTAAGGTCCAACAGAAATTTGACTTCCAACCCCCCATGAAAGACACACACTGGGTTTTTTGAAGGTGAGGGGGCGTTGCCACACTGGGCACCCAGGGAGCTATTGTTGTGGAAGGTTAAGTGCCTTGCTCAAGGTCACAATGGCAGGAAATGGCATGTAGGATTTTATACCAGCAATCCTCAGTTTGCCAGCTCACTTCCCAGCAAATCTTTCCTGTATGTCCCAGGATTCAAACAAGCAAGCCTCCGGTTCCAGGCTCACCTCTCTAACAACTATGCTACCTGCCACATTACTGTATGGTAATAAGAGATGTGATGTCATGGGTGCACCTCAACCACACTCAAGGTCCTAAACGATATCATAACCGCTATCGATAAGAGACATTTCTGTGCAGCCGTATTCATCGACCTGGCCAAGGCTTTCGACTCTGTCAATCACCACATTCTTATTGGAAGACTCAACAGCCTTGGCTTCTCAAATGATTCCTTCGCCTGGTTCACCAACTACTTCTCTGATAGAGTTTAGTGTGTCAAATCGGAGGGCCTGTTGTCCGGACCTCTGGCAGTCTCTATGGGGGTGCCACAGGGTTCAATTCTCGGGCAGACTCACTTCTCGGTATACATCAATGATGCCGCTCTTGCTGCCAGTGATTCTGGCCCTTCTTCCCTTCTTTGGACACTATGTTAACTAACCTCCAGACGAGCTTCAATGCCATACAACTCTCCTTCAGTGGCCTCCAACTGCTCTTAAATGCAAGTAAAACTAAATGCATGCTCTTCAATCGATCACTGCCCGCACCTGCCCGCCCGTCCAGCATCACTACTCTGGACGGTTCTGACTTAGAATATGTGGACAACTACAAATACCTAGGTGTCTGGCTAGACTGTAAACTCTCCTTCCAGACTCACATGAAATATCTCCAATACAAAATTAAATCTAGAATCGGCTTCCTATTTCGCAACAAAGCAACCTTCACTCATGCTGCCAAACATACCCTCGTAAAACTGACCATCCTACCGATCCTTGACTTCGGCGATGTCATTTATAAAATAGCCTCCAACACTCAACAAATTGGATGCAGTCTATCACAGTGCCATATGTTTTGTCACCAAATCCCCATATACTACCCACCACTGCGACCTGTACGCTCTCGTTGGCTGGCCCTCGCTTCATACTTGTCGCCAAACCCACTGGCTCCAGGTCATCTACAAGTCCCTGCTAGGTAAAGCCCCGCCTTATCTCAGCTCACTGGTCACCATAGCAGCACCCACCCGTAGCACGCACTCCAGCAGGTATATCTCACTGGTCACCCCCAAAGCCAATTCCTTGCTCCTTTGCACCCCAGTAACTTGCACATTTATCTTCTGCACACCTTCCATTCCAGTGTTTAATTGCTATATTGTAATTACCTCGCCACCATGGCCTATTTATTGCCCTACCTCCCTTATCTTACCTCATTTGCACTCACATGTACCCTAGACTTTTTAGTTTTTCTACTGTATTATTGGCTGTATGTCTGTGTATTTCATGTGTAACTCTTTGTTGTTGTATGTATCAAACTGCTGTGCTTTATCTTGGCCCGGTCGCAGTTGTAAATGAGAACTTGTTCTCAACTAGCCTACCTGGTTAAATAAAGGTCAAATAAAATAAAATGTAGTTGTTTACAGAATTTATGGTTTAAAATCCACCAAAGGGCCACAGAAATGCAGACATCAGAGGAGCCCAACGTAAGCAGTGTGTGTCACTGATCTGTGTCCATTTGTCTTTCTTTAGGTGCCTTGAATCTGGACATAGACTCGGCCAGTCATTTCTCAAGGTGTCCCTGGACCTCCAGCAGTAAAAATACCTTAAGGTACTACTTAAGTAGTTTTTTGGGGTATCTGTACTTTACTATTTTTGACAACTTTTACTTCACTACATTCCTAAAGAAAATTATATACTTTTTATTCCATACATTTTCCCTGACACTCAAAAAGTACTCGTTACACAAATGCTTTGTTTTTAAATTATGTCTGAGTGTTGGAGTGTGACCCTGGCTATCCGTAAATAATAAAAAAAACAAGAAAATTGTGCCGTCTGGTTTGCTTAATATAAGGAAATTTGAATTATTCTTACTTTTACTTTTGATGCTTAAGTATATTTTAGCAACTACATTTACTTTTGATTTTTAAGTATATTTAAAACCAAATACTTTTAGACTTTTACTGAAGTAGTATTTTCCTGGGTAACTTTCACCTCTACTTGAGTCATTTTTTATGAAGGTATCTTTACTTTTACTCAAGTATGAGAATTGGGTAAGTTTTCCACCACTGACCTCCAGTCTGTGGAGAGAGTTGGGAACAAACTGTCCCTCCCCTGCTTTGACAAAGCACCTGAGGTTCTCAACAGCCAGTGCTACTCCTCTGGGAGACATTACTGGGAGGTGGAGGCCGTGAGCTACTGGGATATTGTTGTGTCCTACGCTAGGGGACTGAGGGCCTCGCTTTTGGCCTCAAAAATGAATCCTGGAGCCTCACACACAAAATTAATCCAGGAGCATAACACACTAAATGAATCCAGGAGCATCACACACAAGGGCATTCTGTTTGCCTATCACAAGATGAAGAGGGAGATCACCAATTCCCTGAAGGGCAACATATTGGCAGTGGTGGTAGACTTTGGGAAGGGAAACATCACTTTTTCCAAATTGGGTATGAAACTGACCCAGCTACACCAGTTCAAGACTCAGCTCAGTCAGACTGTGCCTGGGATTCGGCCTCTACCGCATAGATCCTCGCAATAGTCACAATTATAGACCTACTTTAGCCCTGTTTCTACCTGGTGTGAACATGTGCCCTTTGTCCTGATCTTGCCCACATTCTGCTCACATTTTTAGAGCGGTGTAGATTAAAAGACACATTGTGATCTGATCTTCCTGACCACCTCCAGAGGTAGTCAAGAACCCATTGTCTGGATATTTTTTATTTAACTAGGCAAGTCAGTTAGGAACAAATTCTTATTTACAACGATGGCCTACCCCGGCCAAACCCGGACGACAATGGGCCAAATGTGCTCTGCCCTATGGGAATCCCAATCACAGCCTGGATTCGAAGGGACTGAAATGACACCTCTTGCACTGAGATGCAGTGCCTTAGACCACTACGCCAGTCGGGAGCCCATCGATATCAATCAAGTGTAAACATATCATGATTGTCAAAGCATTTAAAATCATCATTATACCGGCCTTTCAAATCAGTGACAGGAAGCACCATTGACTAACTGTCCTGGGGACCCCAAGTGGTGAACGTTTGGGTTTTTGCCGTAGCACTACACAGCTGATTCAAATAATCAAAACTTGATGAGTTGATTATTTGAATCAGATGTGTACTGCTAAGGCAAAAAGCTAATTGTGCACCCCTTGGGTTCCCCAGGACTGAGTTTGGGAAGCGCTGAACTAATGGCATACAGTAAGTAATTGTCTTAAAAGAAATTCATATGATTTTGAAAAAATATGTCAAATATTTTGCATACAGGGAGGCACCCGCTAATCTGGTCACAATGCAGACACAGAAGAAGGATAAGAGACATTTTAATACAATGTGTACAAGCAACAAACCTTGATCAGATCACAGAACACGTTAGCACAAGGTGTAAATGAGGTTAATGACACACTATTCACCAAGCACTGAACCAAATGTGCAATTCCATTGTCTCAGGTTTCTTTTATATTAAAATGTTGACATGACTCCATAGCATTTTGATGAAATGTTTGGTTTATGTACAAATATCAAATTGTGTGTTTAACTATTGCTTATTGTTTATTGTAAAGGATGCATTAAGGAAATGCATTATACAGTGAGGCTCAGAAATGACTCACTGAAATGCTGTGTTGTTCTGTCTGATTTGATTGAAACATCCCCTTAGCACTGAAACACACTTCACCGCTACTCACAATAAATGAGACCAGAGTTTGAGCTCCTTATCTTCATTGCTCTTTTATTAAAAAAGCAAATTGACCTTGATTTCGGCTGTCATTGACTCACACCGGAAGCAGTGAACATTTCCTTCACAGTAATGAAAAAAGTAAGAGTATTGGCCCTAGAGGCCACTAAACTAAATGTAAAAAGAAAACAAGAGTATTGTATGATACACTACTCCAAATCACATATCTTCAGTTTCCCTGAAATGTTTGTTTTGTATCTTCCTGATTCTGTTTCTCTAAAAATAGGAGACTGACAAATGTTTTTCAAGGACCTAAAGGCAACCGACAAAAAATAAGTGGGTATCAAATATATATTTATCCAAATAGTTAAGATGGCACACTTCCTTAAGCTTTTGGCTGCCATGGATCACCAAAAAAATCTTGTATCCTAATTTTTTTCTGTCAAACCTGATTTCAATGAACGTATCAAATGGAGCTTTGTCACAACTAGTGGCACTATGTTCCAATGTACCCTCTGGAATAGAACCCTTTGGAATCCCACTATGACTTTAGGTCCCTTCATATGGGCTACATCCTCTTCTAACACTATCAGTGTGACTAGACCTGTTAAAAGTACGCACGCCCAAACAAAAACATCTCGGCCACTGTCTCCAAAATCCATGATTTTTTTAAAAGAATCCCATGTGTTATGTTTATAAATTCTTTCCAATGGATTGCTTCGTGGTACACTGCGTGCTTTTCTTTTCCCCTCCAAACTCCATATTTTCCTCTCACCCCAATCAGTCTACAGTAGGCCTGTTATCACCCAACCCAACAAGACACATTCACATTTCTCCCATTGTCTGGGTCATGCTGGTCTTTACTTGACAACCATGGTGTTGTGATTCCTGATGGAGCACCAGGCCATGAAGATATCCCTGAAGGAGACAAGTGTTTAAGTCAGTTAACATAATCAATAATTTCTACTCCAACACAACTTTCACTTAAACATCCCAAAAATAACATTAACTTTCCTCACAGAAATAAAGGAACACAATCATCTATATCCAAACCCACACACCTGCAGTGAGTAGCGACACATGCATTGCTGCAGTACTCTTTGTCCCAGTCCGTGCTCTCTATTGCAGGATTGGTGCATCCTGCGCGCACACACATAGTCAGAAGGCCAGAAGCCGCATCAGTGGCACCTGGAGACACATTGAACTCCATTTCCATCTGAAGAAAAATAGGGAAACGTTGATGATTAAAACACCATGCATATTTAACATGCACATTGGGTCAATTTACAAAAAAAAAACAGCCTACCTCTCCCGATGTGAACTCTTCCGTAACCGCATCCTCATCTGCACTGGCCGTCAAGTCAGTGGACTTTGCCAATTGCAGAGCCACTGTAGGGGTGGAGTAAGCCGATGTAGGTACAGTGGAATTGGTGACACAGATTGAATTGGCGGCTGCTGTTGTCCTAACAATAATGGGCAAGGATGCGTCTGCTTGCAAAGAAGCAGGGACTATCTTGATCTGTAGTGGAGGGGGGAGGTGTCGCGGTGATGGACACAGGAAGCCCAGGTCCAGCACTTCCTCTGGGCTTGGCCTGGAGGGGAGGCGGGGCCGGGGAGTGTACCATCTGCTGGAGCCGTGGGGGAGGAGGGGCATGCTGCATCTGCTGCAGAGGTGGGGGCTGGCGTGGGGCTGAGGGCAGCAGGGTGCGCACACCGCCAGGGAGCACAGTCACCATGGAGGTGGGGATCTGGTGGAGCTGAGCCCCCCGGCCTGGAGCATCTGTTTGGAGATGATGATCTTGGTGATGGTGGGGGTCAGGGTGGCTGTGATGTTGGGGATCAGGGTCTGGGTGGCTGTGGTGGTGGGGCCCATGGTGAGGGGCTTGTGAGCCCCTGTGCGGGAGCGTGTGGTGACCTGGGGGACGTCAAGAATGATGTTGGAGGTGCAGATGTTGGTGATGGTGTTCTGGTCAGGGTTGTGCTGGGGGAGGCGGGAGGGGCGGGCGGGAGCCAGGAGGGCCACATTCACTGGCTCAGGCACTGGAGGTGGTGGTGAAGAGGCCATGTCCATCACTTCAATGGAGGGCTAAAGAGAACCCAGGGAAAGAAGAAATGTATATAATAAATAAAGAGATTTTTTATTTTTTATTATATATCTTTTTTTTTTTAATTGGTGAGATAAGAGTATATTACATTGATTGAGAAATTACAAAATGTTGAAGAGATAAGTACAGCTTATAGACATTTACAATATAACATTGTCATGGCTACAGTCACACGATTTCAAAGCAAAGACAGGCCTAAAGATTTTACCTGCGAGAGCTGATTGGCTCTGTAAGCTGCTAATGCCTTCAAGTACTCCTTTTTCGCTGCTTCCGTCTTTCGCTTATACACCTAATAGCGACAGAGGGTATAATTATGTAGATGAAGACAAGAGTAAACACCAATCCTTTATTTTTTTACTTTGTTTATTACATGAATTACAGTATATCCTTTTATCCACAATGTCCTTTAACTGTTCTAAATGTATCGTAATGTAACGCAGTCTCAAATAGCCGCCTGTCCCTTTTAATAGCCGGGCATCAGCCCCGTCATTTCAGCAAATAAACGCCTGTTTAAAATATATACCTGCTTCAAATAAACACTGTGTCCAAATTAATTGTTTACGAGTGAACTGCAGGGTGTAACGTAAAGATTGCGCAAAAGAAGATAAAGGAAAGCAACATCATTGCCATGGATCAGACAGCAGTGTGGTTTGACATGCTTGGCTCAACTACAGGGGGCACAAGGCGCAACGAGGTGCAACGGGTGAGAGAATGGTGATGAAGAGCGAAATCATGGGTGTACGATAGGCAGCCTAGTCTTTGTATGTCTGATCGGCGATGGATTTGTTAATATAATGTTTATACTGGTCACAGTGTGGTAGTATTTAAAAAATAATAATTTAACAAAAGCTGTGTGCATTAACTTCTTAGGGAGTGGCTCCCGAGGTGACGGTTTTGGAGAGTCTGGCGTGCCCAAAGTAAAATGCCTCCCACTCAGGCCCAGAAAATAGGATATGCACATAATTAGTACTATTGGACAGGAAACACTCTGAAGTTTCTAAGAGTGTTAAAATATTGTCTGTGAGTATGACAGAACGGATATAGCAGGCGAAAACCCGAGGAATTTCTGTCCTGGAAAAAGTGATTGACACATTGCCTCATTTTGAACCCGTCCCTATTGAAAATGACCATATATGGGAGTAAGATTGTTGTTATATCACCTTTATTTCACTAGGCAAGTCAGTTAAGAATTTGATTTACAATGACGGCCTACCGTGGAACAGTGGGTTACAGTGGGTTAACTGCCTTGTTCAGGGGCAGAAGGACAGATTTTTACCTTGTCAGCTCGGGGATTCGATCCAGCAACCTTTTGGTTACTGGCCCAACGCTCTAACCACTAGGCTACCTGCCACCCCCGTTGTTGTGTTCAGTGATTGAAGCGCCTGGGCTATTAATTGAAGTGTTAAGGTATGTCTTTTAGTAAAAGTGTGTGTATTGTATACCTGTTTCTGCTCTTCCCCAAGGCTGTCCCACATGGAGGCTACGATCTTGGACACCTCTCCAAATGTGGCGTTGGGGTTCTGGCCCTTGATGGCAGCCTGGGTGTCCCTGAAGAACAGGGCGTAGGCAGAGACGGGTTTCTGGGGCTCGTTGGGGTCTTTCTTCTTCTTCCCCTTCTTCCCTCCTCCAGGCCCTGCCGTAGCTGCCACCATGGCCGGCTTTCCCCCGCCGCGCCTCACTAACGCAGGGGAGATGGAGGAGAGCATGGGGGCAGAGCCCGGCATGGTGGAGAGGTGGGAGAGAATTGCAGGGGAGACCGACAGGGACATTGGAGAGTCAACCAGTACACTCTTCTGGGTGACAGTGGGACCAATGGACAGAGAGACAGGGAAAGATACAAGGCCAGATCAGTTGACCTAGCAAGACTTCAACAACACATGACAAACCAACAAGTCCTACACATATAAACAAACATACAAACAGACACTCACCCTGAAGTCATCCATGTCATCATCCTGGAGGGAGCCTGCTGGAGAAGGCGTGGCAGACAACTGGTCAGGGGACTTGGAATGGGACAGAATGTTCCCGCCATGAAGACCAAGCCCAAGCTGGGCACTCAACTCTGATTGGTCAATAGTGGTTAGCTGATTGTGTCCCAAAAGGCCATGATTCATGTCACCAAGTGGGACATCAATGGTCATTGGAGAGGAGCTGCTGAAATGGGAGCCAAAGGAGTGGCCAAGTTCCTAGAGAGAGACAAAAACAAGAGTTTTTACAAGTCTTAAAGCATTACAGTTTGAAAAAAAAAAAAACATTCTTGATGCACACAGTCTTCTAGTAGTACTCATAAGTACACCACTTACCACCCCCAGTGTTGAGCTGAGCAGGGCCCCCCCTCCAGGCTGGCTCATCACCCTAAGACTCAGGTGCTCCAGGCCCTGAGAGTTTGGGTTCACATAGGTGGAGGCAAAAGAGGGGTCATTGCCCCCCACCACAGCATTCCTCGCCAGGCTTCCAGCCTCGGAAGGACCCCCTGCTCCCCCTGATAGTTCCCCAAAATGGGACACCTCGTCCCCCACACTGAGGGCCGAGTCCGGGTCCAGGGAGATGGGAGGGATCTCAAACACCTCATCGCCAAGACTGGGGGTATGGAATGTCTGCTAAACAGAAAGAAGGAGAAGGACAACTGTTAATGGGACAGATAGATTACATTAACATTTTAGGTGTGAATACACTGCACAATGTGAATAATAGCAATTGTGAAATGTGTGCAGGCTTCGAGGATCATGACACCCACCTCAGAGGAGAGAAAAGGATGACCTGCCCCAGAGATGGTGAGGTAAGTATCACTGCCTCCCGGAAACTGCAAAACACACATTGTTTTCATGTTGTGTGAATACTCTCTCTTTCCCCTTGTTTAGAAATAGGCCCCATACCTTGTTAACTGGGTCGTATCCATTATAACCCTGTGCTTCCAAGAACTCCTGGTTGACATTCTGACCGGTGCCATCAGAGAGGTCAGCGTAAAAATGAAGATCCATCGTGACAGACCAATCACAATTGTGAAATTTAACAACCAAGAGTGGTGAACTCTTTGTAATAAAGTATCCTAGCCACTGAGCTATAATAAGAACTCCAAACTAGCTAGAGAGCACCATTATGCCAAACGAGACGAATCAATCGCCTCACTTTAACTGTTGTGCTAGCTAGCCAACCACTAGCTGTACATCAATATATGTAAGCTGACAAATGTTAGCTAGGTAACTTTGATTTACAAAATTACATTGCAAGTAAAGGATTTGTTCAGCATAATCAGAGAGCTAATTGAGTATTTTATTAAATTAATATAAAGTACTTAACTATCTAGCAGGCTAGCCAACAATGCTAATGCTAGCTTCCAAGGAAGCATTCCGATTTAGCTCACGTTTGCGGTTATTTTTAACTAATTATGGGAACACTCTTTGTTCCCCATAAGAACCTAAATGTGCCCGTATGATATTTAGCTAGCTATAAGGCAATGTGTCAAAATCACGCTGCTAGGGTTCATTCGGTCCCTACTCAGCAAGCTCGACCACTAATGTTAGGCAGATATATTAGAGAAAGGAGATAGAAATCTCATTGGTCAATGAATTGAGGAACGTATAACACATCACCCAGCAGCCTGTGGACCAATCGCGTTCACGTTGTCATGCTGCGTCAACACGGTTGCAAAACTAATCGTCACGCAATTGCTTCTCAAAATCAGGAAACCTGCCTATCTTCCCTCGAAAGTACGTAATGTTACGATTCCAAAGCTATACGATATCAGAGAACAAATTCATTATATATCGGAAAATATGTGTACTGTTGTACTTCTTGACGAAATTATTGCTAATGTTTGGTTTTTTAGCTAGTGCCCAATTGACTGCCATTCACTCCTTGGAGAGCTCTCCTTGTTCCAGAATGCACCGCGCGGCACACTACCGAAGCATATATTTCTCATCTCCTCAAAAGTATCAATTTCAATTTAAAATGGCTTTATTGGCATGGGAAACATTACCAAAGCAAGTGAAATAAACAAAAATGTACAGTAAACATTACACCTCAAACGTTCCAAAAGAAAGACATTTCAAATGTCTATATACGGTGTTGTAATTATGTGCAAATAGTTAAAGTACAAAAGGGGAAATAAACAAATAGGTATTTAGGTAAAGGTTAAATAAAATAAATGTACAATAGTGTATGTTCTTCTCTGGTTGCCCTTTTGTGTACAACAGGTCACCAATCTTGCTGCTGCGATTGCACACTGTGGTATTTCACCCATTGTCCAGTGAGTAAGACAGTATCTCTGGCTCGACGCTCTAGATAGCAGACAGGATTCTCTCATTAAATAGTTTAATGAAAATATCGCTGGAACGTCTATCGTCAAATCTCACCTTACTGGACAACATCGAAATAACTCTGCTATCCAACATGTCTAGGAAGTTAGGATATAAATATATTTTGAATTATGTCACCATTGTCATAAGAGAGGACTGTACACCCCCTCGTGGATTATTAAGGAATGGATTGGTGTGAGAATAGTGGAAACTGGAAACCACCTACACAAGACTGAATAGGTTTCGAAAAAGTTTTGCCACTGTATAGGCGTAATGAATACACCATTGTTTACAGGGAGGCAATACCTATTGCACTTTTCTACAATATTGTCAAAGTAAAAACGTGGTGTGATAATAGCTGTGATAGTTGATCAGATTTACAAATGACAACCAGCACGATGGCCGTGTCAAAAATGACTGTTGGGGAAGTTTGGGTTAACCAGCTAGCTGGCGTGGCTAATTCTTAGCATAGACAGAAGGCCATTAAAAGTGGAAAATGGTACAAAATATCAAGGCGTTCAGTAGACAATCATACTCCATATGCAATAAAAACATTTTTACAAATTCCGACGCTTCTTATCCTCTCTCTTACCTCCATCCTCGCACTACATCGGTCCACTTATTTTCTAATTAATTGTTTTTAGTTGATACACTTGGTTTCCGGGTTTCCTTGATTCAGGGAAATGACGTCAATCGGATCCCGTTGGCCTTATTTACCAGTTATCATCGGCAATAATGTATGATAACAAAACATGCCATAAGAATGCTATTTACAACACACAACTTACATGCCTAATCAAATTAAGGAAAATAGAACAGTAAAAGGGTTGTTGAACAAAAACATTGTCATCTTGAAGAACGTTAACCCCCCAAAAATAGGCCCAGAATTCAATATAACGGAAATGGGTGCGTGAGTATTCAGTAGAGCTAATACATACCAGTATTTGCTACTATAGCAAATATATTGAGCCCGAAGTGTATCAGTGTCACTCGGTGCCGCGAGAACTTGTCGTCCGGGGGAAGAACCTGGCCGGATGGGCCGAGCTGGTGTGCTGGCCTGCGAGGTCCATCTTCTCTGAGATGGAGAGATAATGGGGTTGTTATGCCATATTGAATGAAAACCAGTTATGCAATCAGTGCCGGTCGCGTGTAATTCAACCATTCACATCGAGGCTAATACGTTTTACAACAAATAAATAATGCTGACCAGCGTGTATACCCCTCTCCATTTTCGTTGAGATAGAATTGAAGGAACATGGCAGCGCGCTCACACTAAAGACCTCTCTAAAAGTTTAATTGGCGCTTGCAAAGCAGGAGAAAATTCACTCCAGTATAGACACCAGATAAAGTACGCCAGATTCAATTATTCGCTTTAGACTGCTTTCCGGTGACCACGTATACATGTAAATAGATTGTGACCAGCACCACGCCTGTTTATGCCAGAGCACATTTCCACTTGATGGATAACGGGTATTGTAACTTTACACTGTTCGTGTCCCCTGAAAAACGCCTGTGACTGGATGGAGTAGGTTAGCAAAGCATTTTAGCCAACCTTAACCTGCCACCTTAATTATCCTAACCTGCTGCGTAAATTCTCCTTACCTGCTACGAAAGTCACTTCAGGTCATAACTGTACTCTAGTCAGAACCCTGAAAGCCAGCGATCCGGGGCAATCTTTTTCCCGCCTTCAGAAACGTGGGATTTTCCCAAATATACACTATAAAACATCTTCATTTTTAATCCCATTTAAAACTCAGGATTGTAAGTGAACATGGAAAATGCCTGAAAACACAGCCTTTTCTTGACAGCATGTGTTCAGCTATTTCACATAAATAAACAAGGACAAGAGGACTTGGCTGCTTTCACTGTAGATTGTTATTCATATCACAGATACATTCAGGTCATAAAACAAGAATATTAACTCATCCCGGTCATCTTTGCACCATAGCACAACTGACCAGTTCTACATTGTACAATACACCCATCTTCCTAGCACTGGATAAGTAACTTATATACCGGTACCCATCCACCCCCCACCATTACCCTACCAGAAAAATGTACATCACACATTGGACCCCTTCTAGTTCACTGACTCAACAGGGAGCACAAATGGCCTTTGACATCAGACTCAGGCATCATGGGAGCAAAGTTCTGGTCTGCTTAGTACGCATGTCCTCTCGTCCAGTTATACTAGAGGACTAGCTAGGTGGTTCTTCGATCAAATGCCTTCACAGCAGGGCTCCCCTTAAAGCTGAGACTGGGAATGGGTTTGAGGAAAAAGGAGAGCAGTGGGTTGAGAAACAGAGTTGGCATGGACTCACTGTGTGGGTAGAGGATGCCAAGGGGATGGTCATGGAGGGAGGGGGAATATCATGAATGAAGGGAATGGAAAGCGTTGGGTGCAAACCTGGTCCTTTCCAAAAATCTACATAAACCAAGTGAGTAGAAAGAACAAAAACCAAATTCATCCAAAATTCAATATATATCATGATAAAAATAAACAATGAGGAATAACATGAAAGGGAAAATAACATGATTTTTCTGGGACTATATCAGACAAAATGGGCTTGGTCAATCCTCTGAGCTGGAGGAAGAGTCTGAGTCCTTCTGAGCCATGATGACGTCGGCCAAAAGGGCCTCCCTGTCAGAACTCTCGTATCCGCCTTGTGACAAGCTGTCGCCGCCTTCCATCTTAACATCAAAAGCTTGAGTCAGGAAAGTGGAATTCTCCAAGTCTTCGTCCTCCATCATGTAGGCCCCGTCTGAGACCAGGGTCTCTTCTTCACCTCCGCCCAGGACTGGGTCCTCCAGTAGGGCAGGCTGAGGAGCATGGTGGTGGTGGCGGCGGACTCTCTTGGGGATGACAGAGCGTGCAGAGAGGAGACGGTGGAAGAGGCTGTCTGGCAGAAAGCCCTGGAAGGACAAGATGGAGTGAACCACGATCAGTTTTTGGGAATATTTTACAATCTGAAGCAGAACTGATTCACTGAACTTTGTGATGTGTGCTAGGGCTGGGCGATATGATGATACACATCGTGTGACGATAGAAAAACATCCATTGTTTCATATTATGCTCTATCGTTTATTTCGTTGTGTCGCAAATCACACTCGCAATATTTTTAGTCAATTGGACGACGCTTTGTGTTCACGTGTGGAAGGAAATTCACAACACAAACATGGAGGAGAATGAACATGACACAGAGCTCGTACCTAAAAAAGGGTCTACTCCGGTTGCATGGATGTGGTTTGGGTATGAAGTCTGACAGGGACCAGAAAACCGCCCTCTGCAAAATATGCCGCAGGCCGGTCCCGACAACAGGGTCAAACCCCTAACATCTTTTACCACCTACGCAAGAATCATGTGAAACAGTACGAAGACAGTCTACGGATGAGACCCCAAAAAAGTACAGTCGAGTGCTCAAACCAAACCCCAGACGTTGCAAGAGGGTTTTGCCTGCGGCACATAATATGGCAAAGAATCACAAAGATGGAAGGACATAACAGCTGCCATTACAACTTACATCTGCAAAGACACGGCCCAAATTTACAGTCGAGAAACGGGGGTTTCGTGAGTTGGTGCTAACACTAACCCAAGGTACCAAATGCAAATTGATGTGACACGTATTAATGCCAAAATAACATGCAAAACAGGCAAGCCCCCAATTTTAAAAATATATATATATTAGGCCTATATTTATTTTGTTTGCAACTATTTACCTTTTTAGATTTTATACATTCATATTTTGTTACATGCTTAATTGAACATTTGCACAAAGGTTCTAAATAAAAGGAGAAATAATCAAATATGAGTAAGTACCTTTTATTTGTTGAGTATAATTCAAAATGTAATAAGAAATAGGCCTTTACATGTGGTCATTTTATATAAACTATTAATTGAATTTACAGAAAATGTGCTATATCGTGATATGTATCGTTATCGGGATTTGAAATGACCTATATCGGGATATGAGATTTTGGCCATATCGCCCAGCCCTAACGTGTGCTGTAAATAAGTTAATAAGGGTACTCACAGAGCTCTGGACCGTCTCAGCCCATTCTGGTGCTACTGCACAGTCAGGGTTCTCCTCCAGAAACTCCCTCAGATCCTGCAGCATAGGTCCATACGCAGCCCCAACCTGAATAAAAAGGAAAGAAAATCCACCCTTAAGCAATCAACATCCACAAATAAATATTTGACAGAGGATCCCAATGAACCCATGTAATTCATCCTTTGCCATTTCTCACCTTCTTTCCTGTCCTCATATCAATGATCTTAACCTTCTCACTGCCCGACAGTGCTACGGTCTTCTCAGTCCTCTTCTTCCTCCTCCTCCTCTTCTGGTTCACAAGGAGCTGAGGGGGGGGGACACAGGAGACCGTGAAAATCTCAAATGATACTGTATTCCTCACAAAGTGCAGTACTTCTGTCCAGAGCCTCAATTGACAGACATGGACATAATCTTCCAGGTAAATCTACCTCCAACATGTCTCCCTCCACCTCATAGTCTGGGTTCTCTTTCAGCCAGTTGGGCAGGTCTCTGCGGCGAGGGGCTCGCTCCCCACTCAGCACTGTGCCCGTCATGGCATCGACCACCGGGACCACTCCGTCTAGATCTGACAACTAGGTGGAAGAGAATGAATTACATGAATGTTTGAGTACATAGATTTCAGAGTTTGTATAGTCAGTTTTTGCAAGTTTGTTTCTTTGTCTGCACATCTGTATACTTCCTATTGTCTACTGTTCTCAGACAATATCTGTGCATTATGAGCAGTCTTAACCTCTGACTGTATGAGAATGTGCACTAGTATTGTATATATATATATATATGTGTACTTCTTGGTCCCTACGCTTCCTGCGTCCGCTCCCCTCTCCCCCTGACCCATTGGACATCAAGGCATGCTTAGAGAAGGTCAGCTTCAGCCCCTCCTCCTAAAGAGTAGGACAGTAAAAAAAAAGGGGATGGAGAAAGAGATAATTTAGTAATTCCATCTGTACCTCAGTCAACCAAGCTTTATCCCAATGTACTTCAATGTCTTAAAAAGCTGAATCTGGTGTTATTACTGGGCTAGAACAAAATACTGACCACTTTGCGGGTCCCCAGCACCAGACTTGATTAAACTTTGTGTTCCTCTCATCTCACCTTCAGGAGTTTGACAGTGAACTCAGATTCCTGTCCATCTGCTCCTTCTCCACCGGGCGTGCTGTTGCCTTTCCGCATGAGCCGTGCAAAACTGAGCTCATCCACTGCCCCTAGGTCGTCAGAGCCTGGGTTGAGCTGGGTGTCAGTGGCATAGCGCCGCCCTGTTGGCCACTGCCCAGACAGCACCAGGGTACAGAGGCTGTCCAGACGGTTTATCAACACACGGTCCTGAGGGAGAAACCAGCCAATCACTCCACCAACACAACAACCCCTTCTACTGTACAGTTCATATTCAACTTCCTGTTAATACTGTATTTGAAGTACAATTTGCAAGCAACCAGAACATCATCCACATATCTGGATCCATCCATACTCTATAGTTGCAGACTGTACATGTCCCCCACCTACATACCTTGGGCCAATCAACCCTGAAGGGGTCGGTAAGGGACTCTGGTGGCGCGCCATCTTGAGATGGAGTCATTGAAAGCAAGCTGTTCTCCCCATCTTCCTCCATCTTCAGAGCAGCTGAAAACAGAATAAAAAAAACTGTGTTCAAACCCCTCGTCTTAACTCAATCCTCACTCTTCGATATCATTCAGTCCCCACTCACCTCTTTCCCTCTCTGTGTCACTGTCGCCACTGTCGTCAGAGCTGCCTGATCGCTGGGAGGAGGTAGACGAGCCGGAATCAGAGTCCGAATCGGAAATCCCTCCTACACTTCTTTCTCCTTTACTTCCTCCACTTCTCGGCCCTCTCCCCCTACTCTTCTTCCATCCCAAGCCGGTCCGGGCTTGGCCCTTCCCATCGGGACGGGAGAGGGGTGTGGTCTGGGTATCTGAGTGGCCGAGAGCCTCAGAGGCGCCAAGGATGTGGGACTCCTTATCCAGACCCTCCGCTTCTTTAACGACTGAGACCTCCTCTGCCTGTGGTTGGAGGAGGGGAGTGGCGGGGGCGGGCTGGTTCTGCTGGTTCTCGAGGTAGTCGTGGCGGGCCTGGCTAAATGAGAACTGCGGGTCGAGGAAGACCGAGAGCTCAGTGCGGCTGACGCCGTGGAGGGCGGAACCCAGCATGAGCTCCCGGTCATGGGCTGGAGTGCTCCACCAGGCAGGCAGCTCGGAGCTGGGCGGGGCCAGCAGCAAGAGCTCCTCCAGGGAGGGGTGAGGCAGGACGTGCTCACGGAGACGGCGCAGCAGGCTGATGCGGTACAAGGTGCGAGAGGCCCGCTCCTCAGTGATGGGGGCCAGAGACTGGCCCAGCTCTGAAGGGTCTGGGGAGGGAGAGAGGGGTTAGGGACCTGTCTCTCTTCAGATCTACCAAAATATTAAACACCATGCTTTAATATAGACTGAACAAAATTAGTCAATTGAAATAAATTCATTAGGCCCTAATCTATGCATTTCACATGACAAGGAATACAGATATGCATCTGTTGGTCATAGATACCTTAAAAAAAAAGAAAAAAAAGAAAAGAAGAGGTCCATATGGATCAGAAAACCAGTCAGTATCTGGGATGACCACCATTTGCTTCATGCAGTGTGACATCTCCTTCACACAGAGTTGATTAGGCTGTTGATTGTAGCCTTTGGAATGTTGTCCCCCTTAGGGATGTGGTGGTCATGACATTTTGTCAGCCGGTGATTGCCAAGCAAATAACTGCCGGTTTCACGGTAATTGACCATTAATTAACAAACACATTTAGCATCTCCTGACTTCCACACTCCTGACAAACCACTGATGCAAACCTTTGGAACATCTACATTTTAAAAAGTCGAATAGATCCATGTAATATTGCCTAAACCATCACAATAAATCTGTTATTTTAGACCGGTCTAAAAGAAACATGATATGAAGAAAATGTAGTCTATTTCAGAAGAACAGAATACTCTTGAGTTGTTCTAATGTTATGCTCCGATCTGGCTATGCCATATGGCTCTAGGCTACACTCGTTCATTTAGCAGACAAGATTTGCATAGAATTCCATGGCATTATTTTATAGTATAGCATAATGAAATAAAACAATATTTTCGCCAAACGATTTGAAGGAGTGCACACATGCAGCTATTCCGCATTGAACGGTTAACAAAGAAACATGCTTAATTTAGAGTTATTTATGAAACTTTTGTGATACAAACATTGGGCTATATGTTTAGATTTTTATTACATTCTAAAACTCCATGAAGCAACTAACGATGACTTGAAAAAAGTTGCATGAAAAGGCATGAGCTCTGCTTTGTTTTTTTCCTCGTGCTGCACACACACTTCAGTCTCTAATTCACCATTCACCAGCACTTCATAATGCCTTGAATTTCCCGGCGGCATCAACCTTTGTGTGGAAATAATGCCCCCTTTAAAAAAAAAATCCATGCCCTTTGCAGCCAGTGGCCGTTGTGCCCTTGGGCTGAATATAATAATTTGAATTCCCTTCTCCTGGCTGCATGCTCCAAAGCACCTCTCACTCACATGGCTCTCTCAAATAGCTAAATTCTCATTAGACAATGCCCGTCACGTGATAGTGTCTTTCTCAAATGTTACAAGTGAAGACAGACACATCTGGGATGCAACTGCACACGTCCTTATTCAATTCCGAGGTGCATATTGAAGATATTGGTAGAACTGTCCACAATTACTTTGTCAACGAACAAGATGAGTAGGCCAAAAGAACAGCAAAAGCACTAGCCTATGTCAATCTAATATCACCAGGTTGCCTGATTGCTCTTTAAAAGTTCTTTCCTCTCCATTTTAAATAAGCATGCCCCTGCGATATGCAACTTTTCAGGAAAGTCAGGAATCAATACACTCAGTCAGTTAGGAAAGCTAAGGCTAGCTTTTTCAAACACAAATTTGCATCCTGCAGCACTAATTCCAAAAAGTTTTGGGACACTGCGAAGTCCATGGAGAATAAGAGCACCTCCTCCCAGCTGCCCACTGCACTGAGGGTAGGAAACATTGTCACCACCGATAAAACTATTATAATCGATCATTTCAATAAGCATTTTTCTACGGCTGGCCATGCTTTCCACCTGGCTACCCCTACCCCGGCCAACATCTCAGCACCCCCTGCAGCAACTTGCCCAAGCCACACACCCCTTCTCCTTCACCCAAATCCAGACAGCTGATGTTCTGAAAGAGCTGCAAAATTTGCTTTATCTTGGCCAGGTCGTAGTTGTAAATTAGAAATTGTTCTCAACTGGCCTACCTGGTTAAATAAAAGGTAAAATAATATAAATAAATAGTACAATAGTTGACCTACTCTATCCTGTGCGAGAAATAAATATTCCAAACATAGTCGGACAGTTGTGGGATGCGATAGATCCCAAATGAATACAACCAATAGCATCAAAACCACGTTTTTACTCAATTAGGCTGACGCAACAGATCAGAACGTGTAGTTGAACATTTTTGATAAACTATTAGGCTATTTCTTCACATAAGCTCAGCAATGCGCACACGGCAGTAGGCTATAAGCGCGAACATTCCAAAATGCAATCAATTAGCTGGAAAACACTATTCTCAAAAGTGACCGGAAATGCGATTATGCATGTAATGCTTTTATTATAAAAAGGTGCCTTTTTATGGTGAAAATTCTCCCCCAAATTTGAAACTCACATGCTGTGTATGTATGCCAGTTAGGCTCTACACCCGTTGTAAAGAGGATTTTTGTGCTTAATTTTAAGAAGTTATTTGGACACTTCAGTTGTGATACAAACCTTATCAAAACATATAGGCCTATGGGCTAGGCTACATGAGGTGTGCGACTACAATTTGAAAAAGAAAAAAAATGTAATGTGCTGTTTCTTGCCTTACTGCACACAAGCTAGTCATCATTCACAAGTGATAGGCTAATATTATCACCCATCAGACTATTCTTGATTTAATCTGGTCTTTACATGTCTTAAATCATATAAGTGTGAAATTTGTTTTGATTTAGAATGGATCATTATCATGCACCCGTCTCGAAACAGGGGCAGGGGAAAACATTT
Organism: Brachymystax lenok tsinlingensis; assembly: GCA_030435695.1. NCBI lineage: Eukaryota > Metazoa > Chordata > Actinopteri > Salmoniformes > Salmonidae > Brachymystax > Brachymystax lenok. The sequence goes on from CM059788.1 coordinate 32,143,907, forward strand.
ATATAAAATGTCATCTATGCACTTCAATAGCAAATGGAGGACGCTTTTCCTGTGGTAAATGTTTATGCATGCCAGGTAGGCTATACTCATGTTGTAAAGAGAAGCAATGTGCTTAATATTAGGAAAGTTGAAAAATAAATATAGTAAACCTAGCCTCTAGAAAGGTGATGGGATAATATTTATCAGTGTTTTCTCACGCAATTGCATAGCCTATAGAAATGAAGTGTTTTGATTATATTTTCAATTACATTTGCCATGATGTCAGAGTGATTAGAGAGACAGAGTGCTGAGTACCTGGCAGTTAGCAAGTTTGGTAGGCTACTAATGACCATCAGCAGCATCATAGCTTGGAGAAGCCCAATTACCGTGACTAAACAGTCACGTGAAATTTGACTTCCGTCATGGCGTTATTACAGTCACCTTAACAGCCCTAGTCCTACTCCTCTTCAATGGCCGTGCGGAATTGCTGGATATTAGCGGGAACTGGAACAGGCTGTCATACACGTAAATCCAGAGCATCCCAAACATGCTCAATCAAATCAATTTGTATTAGTCACATGCGCTGAATACAACAGGTGTAGACCTTACAGTGAAATGCTTAGTTATGAGCCCCTAACCAACAGTGCAGTTTAAACAAAAACGGATAAGAATAAAAGATAAAAAAGTAACAAGTAATTAAAGAGCAGCAGTAAAAAAATAACAATGGGTGACATGTCTGGTGAGTATTCAGGCCATGGAAGAACTGGAAAATGTTCAGCTTCCAGGAATTGTGTACAGACCCTTGCGACATGGGGCCGTGCATTATCATGCTGAAACATGAGGTGATGGAGTCGGCTGAATGACAAGAGAATGGGCCTCCGGACCGCGTCACGGTATCTCTGCGCATTCAAATTGCCATCGATAAAGTGTTTGTTGTCAGTAGCTTATGCCTGCCCATACCATAACCGCAACGTTGACGTCAGCAAACCACTCGCCCACACAACGCTCCCTCAAAACTTGTGGCATCAGTGGCATTGTGTTTGACAAAGCTGCACATTTTAGAGTGGCCTTATATTGTCCCCAGCACAAGGTGCATCTGTAATGATCATGCTGTTTAATCAGCTTCTTGATATGCCACACCTGTCAGGTGGATGGAATATCTTGGCAAAAGAAAAATGCTCACTAACAAGAATGTAAACACATTTGTTTACAACATTTGAAGGGAAAATAAGCTTTTTCTGTGTATTGGAACATTTCTGGGATCTTCTATTTCAGCTCATGAAACCAACACTTTACATGTTACCTTTATATTTTTGTTCAGTGTATTTGCCTGATTTAAAAAAGGGAGACTCAATGATTTGACGTTGACGCAGAAAGTAAACGGCACAGTGGCTCAATTTCCACAATAACCAAGAGCGTTGAAGCGCAAGGCTCAACTTCTCCACTGTTTGGGTCCCGTGGCTACCATGCTCTACAGCGTGAAGTGAACACGTGCATCTCGCACATCTCAATATATGCTGTGCGGCTCATGGCAACGTCATTTTGCTGAGTCTACCTTTAAGTGACTACACACTTTATCAACACCTTGAGTGTAACAACATTTGATGTAGTTCTGACCTTCTGAGCGGGCGGGCCGCAGATTGCACACCCTCCGGCACATAGCCATGAAGCAGCGGAAGTAGCGGCTCAGACTCTCGTCAGTCTTCTTTTCTAGACGGGCAAATGTCCGGAAACGAGCCCATTCCAGTTCAGCCTCTTCCCCCTCCGGGGCATCTGCCTCTTTCTTTATCCGCTCCACACCGAACGTGGACACCACACGGTAGAAGTCACACTCCTCTCTACGGGTCCACCTAGCAAGGAGACAAAAGACTGATGGTTAAAGTAGTAAAACACAAAAAACTCACTCCCAATCTTATACCACAATGTACGGTAAGGGACAGTTCGAAATTCCCATGACCCTCCCTTTGTACTGTATTATTTTTTTAAATCTCACCCTCCCTGATTTAACATTGACGCTATATTTATAATATATGCAACAAATTTTCCACCAACAGGTTGTGCCAATTCACCACACACAACCAATAAATGACATCACTGCATACCGATTAGACAGTGCTTCATCATTGTTTGCATTTTCAATACCACAATCAAATAGAGTATGTCAATCTCGACAAACAGAAAATACATCCCTCCCACTCAGTATCGACTTGACACTCCTCGATGTCTCTTTCCATTCATCGAATGGCCGGTGCGCAGTTTGGATGCTGGAATTATATTAGAGTGGATGAATGTGCGCACTTAGCCTACAGGTGACTTTAGAAGTAGCCTAATCAGATTAAAACATTGTGACTGGTTGTGTTGATAACACAAACAAAAAGGTAATACATTTTAAAAAGTTAAATGAAATATTTGGGCTATAGGGTGGAGGAATGAATAGCTGCTTGGATCGGAAAGGAGGCAGAACGTGCGTGATAATACTTGTAATAATACTAAACCTTTGTAGAAGACCAATGTAGTAAACGGCAGGACAAGGAAGTGAAACCGGGTCACTGGCGTAAAAGCCAAACACCCTGCATCGTGCCAATAGTTAACCCACTTCATAGGAACTGTATCATGGCTCATATAGCGAGGAGTGTGATGGTTGAAAGCATGTCCCAGACAAGTTTTAGTCACAGTACATTGGTGTTAGTCTAGGAGTGTTTCTGTACTGCACATGGCAGAGTATGCTAAACAAATGTGCAGCCGATTGATATAAAGCATCATGATATCATTCTGCTACTTTGCAGTCAACATTTAAATTGGGAAGGTTTTGGGGGAAAATCAGTGAAAATGACTATAAGCACGCATTGCTGATTTTATAGAGCCGATAAGCTATAGATATCACTTCAGGCTGACTACAAGCATCTATTGAGTTGCAATGTCCCATAAATTGAATGTCCAAATCAACTTAAAGAATCTACAAAATCCGTTACAGTAGATTACATTTGTATAGCCTTAATAAGATCAATAGGAGACCTTTGAGCTGCGTGTCACAGCTTGACTGTTCTTTCATGCACAACGGCCACTCCACTGCCCATCAGCTCTCCACTGCCCATCAGGTTTTCCTATATGTTCTTGTGGAATTATATTGAAAATTGGACAAACGATCCACCTACCACTATTGTCACATTGGATAGAGGGCAGAATAGAGTAAGCATGCTGAGAAGTGTAGTACATAAGGGAAGTATTGATAGGGGAGGAGCATGCAAACAGGTAACATTTGGCTAAAAAAACTTCCGCTGTTTTGGACCAGCCCCCCAACCCAGTACATTTTCTAACTGTCCCTTACACCATACAGACACATTAAACAAACATAACAACTGTACCTCAGGTTCAGGACACATATGCTTGCAGAGTTAATAGTTGAGGGTAGTAGTTGGTACCTCTGTTGGCGTTCCTGGCGTGCAATCTCCTTCAGCTTACTGGCCTGCTCACACCTCCTGCGCCTGCGGTCGCCCTTCTCTGCTGCCTCCACCTTCAGCTGCTCTCTCCTGTAGCTGCGCTGGTATGCCGTGATTAGACGCCGGAGCCGCGCGGTAAGTGACGAGCTGGTCGGCCACTCACAGGCTCCGGACTGGCCAGAGGGCGGCCCCTTGGTTTTAACAGGCCCTGCCTTGTCCTCGACACAGATATCATCATCCATGTTCAAGGAGTCAGCCTGGGGGAGATGGATTATCATTAATGTCAACAATATTCTGCAACCAAAATCAATCAATGAGAATAATAAGCACTGATTCACACCTCCTCGTAAAGGTCTTTGGTGTGCCTTAACGCAGGCTTGAACTCCGGGTCTTCAGAATACTTGTCATCGTCTCCTCTGGGGAAATTTGTTTTCAAGTTAAATGGTGGTGAGGCCAGCTCTAAATAATTCTGCAATATATAGTTAGCGGGTTTTGTTTGGTGAGGTGCTAATAAGATTAGCCAGTCTAGCTCACCCGTCTCCCAGCTCTATGTCTGCAGAGTGCTGCTCCGCATCAATGGCCTGGTCGTCAGGGCGACCAGCTCTCTCCAGGAAACAGAGACAGTCGTCGGCACGCATGGTGGTGTACATCTCATACCCTGGAGAAACACACTGGTGTTACTACAAAACACACTAACTAAACACCTACTGATAAACAAGATATTCTTGACAAGTAAACAAACTCCTAAATACTTTTTCACATTCACACACACCGTGTTTGAAAACTCCGACAAGGAGGGAGCGGTCTGCCTCTGTATCCCACCAGCCTGATGGCACCTCAAGCTGCTCCATTTCAGGCATCCAGATGTCAATATCCCTACGAGGACACAGACAGACGGATTCAGTATATACCCGTGTGTGTGTGTGTGTGTGTGTGTGTGTGTGTGTGTGTGTGTAAAGCAGAAAACAAGGATTTTTAATAGGTTGAGACCTGGCATCAGCTCCTCTCAGCACAGAATCAGCATGTTCTCCAATGACTTCCTGTCTCAGGTAGTATAGCATACGTACTCTCAGCAACACCCTGGCGACGAGGAAAGGGTTAATGCTCTGACACTGAGCACAAACACTTCAGTACTCTCTAAAGGTTGAGGGTGAATACACACTGACTTGTTGCACTGGTGCTTGAGATGTTTGCGGTAGCTGTCATCCAGAAGCAGGGAGTCTGGGTTGTACTTGCGGATCCACTCCACCTTCTGAACATCAAAGGAGCTCTGAGCCTTCACCCTCTTCCCCTTCCTGCCCCGAGGAACAGGGATGGACAAACCTAGACAGAGAAACACATTGAAACATTTACGCAGGACCATGGAAGGCAACGCTAAAGGGAGAGAAAATACATTAACACAAACAGTTATCCAAAACAGCAAGAAATATTTAGACAATGGGTTCAGTCCGTACCAGAGTGGTTGAGGAGTGTGTGGGGTTCAGTCCGTACCAGAGTGGTTGAGGAGTGTGTGGGGTTCAGTCCGTACCAGAGTGGTTGAGGAGTGTGTGGGGTTCAGTCCGTACCAGGGTGGTTGAGGAGTGTGTGGGGTTCAGTCCGTACTCAGGGTGGTTGAGGAGTGTGTGGGGTTCAGTCCGTACCAGGGTGGTTGAGGAGTGTGTGGGGTTCAGTCCGTACCAGGGTGGTTGAGGAGTGTGTGGGGTTCAGTCCGTACCAGGGTGGTTGAGGAGTGTGTGGGGTTCAGTCCGTACCAGGGTGGTTGAGGAGTGTGTGGGGTTCAGTCCGTACTCAGGGTGGTTAAGGAGTGTGTGGGGTTCAGTCCGTACTCAGGGTGGTTGAGGAGTGTGTGGGGTTCAGTCCGTACCAGGGTGGTTGAGGAGTGTGTGGGGTTCAGTCCGTACCAGGGTGGTTGAGGAGTGTGTGGGGTTCAGTCCGTACCAGAGTGGTTGAGGAGTGTGTGGGGTTCAGTCCGTACCAGGGTGGTTGAGGAGTGTGTGGGGTTCAGTCCGTACCAGAGTGGTTGAGGAGTGTGTGGGGTTCAGTCCGTACCAGAGTGGTTGAGGAGTGTGTGGGGTTCAGTCCGTACCAGAGTGGTTGAGGAGTGTGTGGGGTTCAGTCCGTACCAGAGTGGTTGAGGAGTGTGTGGGGTTCCCGGCCATTCTCCGGTGGGGTGATGAGCTCCCAGATGAAGCTCTTTATGTTCTCGTCTCCACGGTAATGCAGCAGGCAGAAGACCAGGATGACCCTGCAGATTGTCTCCACGTCTCGCTCCCCGAGGCGCCGCTTACAGCGTGCATGAGACAGGATGTCCCTCCAGCGCCCCCACCTGGACAAACACAGGTGGCAGAGTGAGAAAGGAGGCTCAACACAATAGCGTGGAGCTTATTTTATTAGAAACTCAGGTCACAACTTTACTATCATATGTATTATAACTACACCTGTCCAGAAAAGCCCTAGCCAAATACACCTACCCGTAAACAAGCAGATGTTTCTCCACACGGAAGCAGTCGGTGCGGCCGTACCCGTTTCCGGTGTGGCGCTCGGAGCGCCTAGAGGACCGGGACTGCCGTGAATTGGCGGGCGGGTACTCATCGTCGCTATCGGGGTCAGAGATCTCCCCACCCTCGCCCCTCAGGGTGGCAAACTGACGGGTCTGCTTCCTCACCCTGGGCGTGTCAATCACCAGGGTGTTCTACAGGGAGGGTGTGAGAAAACATAAGGAAAATTAGATTTTCTCACAAAAAACAAGCAGAGTAAACACACGCCTGAGACATCAGCATTACCTTCCTATTCATGGAATCAAAGTCTATGTCTGCCCTCTTGGCCCACTTCTGCCAGAACTCGGGGTCGTCCAGGGCGATGTCAGTCCTGTTCTCGGTAGCCACGAAGCTGGCCTTGGAGAAGGTGGAGCCCTTGCCCTCGCTCTCGATGGTGATGGTGGTCGCTCTCCTCTGGAGGATCTGGTCAATGTCCTCCTCACAGAACTTGGAGCCCTCGTCCTCCTCGTCCATAATGGCAGCGTACGCCCCCTTCCTCAGGAGGTCCTCGATCTCCTTCTTGGAGAACTGCTGGATTTGCTGCGAAACGGGTGGAACAGGACGGACATTAACCAGTTAGCATCTAAACAAACAGCAGCCCCCAAAAAACTCCATATTAAGTAAACAGCTTGAACCTCCTTACTCCGTTGACGTTGCTCTCCTTGTTACCGCTCATGCTCTGCAGTACAGCCCGGTCCAGACCCAGTTTGAGGCTGGCCTTGTCCAGCATCTCCCTCTCATAAGAGTTCCTGGTGATCAGACGGTACACCTTCACCGCCTTGGACTGGCCGATACGGTGACACCGCGCCTGAGCCTGTTGGGAGAAGGCAGGATTAGTACATCAATAGGATGCCATTTGTACAGCGTGGTAAGGGTACTAGGATGAAACATTGGAAGGAACCAGACACAAAAGCTGGAGATCAGACATTACCTGCAGGTCGTTCTGAGGGTTCCAGTCGGAGTCAAAGATGACACAGGTGTCAGCAGCAGTCAGGTTGATGCCCAGACCTCCAGCCCGGGTACACAGCAGGAAGACGAAACGGTCCGAGTCTGGTTTGCTGAAGCGGTCAATGGCTGCCTGACGCAGGTTCCCTCTCACTCTGCCATCAATACGCTCATACAGGTATCTGGGCAGAACGTTGATAAAGACAACTTCTTACTCATCTAGATTACTCTTCACATCCAGTCTGTCTACTTTTAAATCACCCACATCCTAGTCTACTACCGCAGACTGATAATGTAGTAAAACAATTATTTTTCAACATGTCCATACCTGTTGATGAGGCAGGCAGTCTATCTAGACCGTCATTAATCTAAATTGTATTTGTCACATGCGCCGAATACAACAGGTGTAGACCTTATCATGAAATGCTTACTGAACAGTCTGACTTGGGTAACTGGAGTCTGTTTTGGGCCTTCCTCTGACACGGCTAGTATATAGGTCCTGGATGGCAGGAAGCTTGGCCCCAGTGATGTGTTGGGCTGTACGCATACCCCTTGTTGATGAGGTAGTCTATCTAGACCCCCATACCTCTTGTTGATGAGGCAGTCTATCTAGACCCCCATACCTCTTGTTGATGAGGCAGTCTATCTAGACCCCCATACCTCTTGTTGATGAGGTAGTCCTCCAGGATGTCCAGGCAGCGCACCATCTGGGAGAAGATGAGCACCTTGTGTCCCCCGGCCTTCAGGCGAGGCAGCAGTTTGTCCAGCAGGACCAGCTTGCCTGCGGATCTCACCAGCGCCTGCAGGTGAAAGTCGGGGGCCACGGGGTCGTAAACATCCCTCAGCTCAGCCACAATCTTCTCCTCTGCCCCTGGACAGAACAGACAGAAGGGGGGTTACTATCCCATTGCTTCCTGGGAAAGGTATGAAGACAATGGCGTATACAGATGAACAGTTGGAGTGATGTTAGGTCAACAGATGCTGTGGTAAGCATCAGGTGATAGCAGGCTAGCTGCATTAAGAGGAGACGCTGTTTGGGTTATTGTTTTTGTAGGAGAAAGGGTATTGAAGTGTTGTTGTGGTGTAAGGTACCGGTAATAAGGTAGGGGTGGTTGCAGCACTTGCGTAGCTCCATCATGGTGTTGAGTAGATTGGGCACGTTGCTGTTGCTGGTGGCTCCCATGCTGAGGAAACTGAAGTTCCTCTCTAGGATGGCCCGGTAGTATTTCTTCTGCACATCTGTCAGCTCCACCTGTGTAAATTGTATTAGCTTGATGGTTATGGTCCATTAAGAAAAACATCATTCTGCTACTCATATACAAGGTCGCCTTGGTTTTATGGTGCAATATTATACATTTTGAGTGTCAAATCTTACCTCAATGATGGTCTCCTGTTTTGGCGCCAAGTTCTTCTCCACGTCCTCTTTGAGTCTGCGCAGCATCATAGGCTTCAGAATGGCCTGGAGCTTCTGGACCTGCTCCTCTGTTTTGAGGTCTCCAAAGTCACGAAGGAATTCAGACTCTGATGAAAACTGAGCTGGCTCCAGGAAGTGCAGCAGACTGAAGAGTTCCTCCACTGTGTTCTGGAGGGGGGTACCAGTTAGAAGCACCTTGTGCTCCTGAGAACCAGGGAGGACAGGGGAGTGGAGGAGGAAGACAAGGAGATAAACAGAGAGAAGAAGAGGTAGAGAGGGTGTTATTATACCTCTTCCTAAACATAGGACGAAAACGTTGTCACATCACAATACATTCGTCACCCTGTCCCTCTGATTACTCACAAGGTCCAGCATCTTGAGACTGTCCAGCAGCTTGCAGTTGCGGTTCTTGAGGCGGTGAGCCTCGTCAATGATCACACAGCGCCAGGAGATCTCCCTCAGCTCAGGGCAGTCGGACAGAATCATCTCAAACGTGGTGATCAGGGCATCAAACTTATACGCCCCTGGGATCAGATGATCCTGTAATACAACACTCTAGTTAAAGGAACTAGATGTCGATGTACCAAGAATCAAATTATCTGAACACGAGAGAATCATTGTCTTCCGACAGTTTCTACTGCACAACAACACTAGCACTGCAACCACTGTAATCCATTATTCTGTTCTAAGGTTACACAAACAGAAGGACACACACACCTTTTCATCCTTGCAGTACATCTCGTACTGCTGGATCATCTGCCTGCTGGCCAGGCTGCCGTGGTAGACGATGGCGTTCATGTCAGTCCAGGTGGCAAACTCCCTCTCCCAGTTGGTGATGGTGGAGAGAGGAGCGATGACCAGGAAGGGGCCCTGGACCCCGGCACCAAACACCTCGGACAGCAGAGAGATGGACTGGATGGTCTTCCCTAGACCCATCTCATCTGCCAGGATACAGTTCTGCCTGTAGGGCGAGAGGATGTGTTAATACAGATAGAATGGGATATGAAATGCATTCAATAAAAAGAAACATGAGTACCTGTTGTACCAGTTGAAGAGCAGCCAGTTGACTCCTTCTAGCTGGTATTCTCGGAGTACGTTCCCACTCTTGTACTCTCTGAATTCCTCCAGCTTCTTCCATGCAGCTGCTTGGGGCCGGGGCTAATGAGAGGAGTGAATGGTTTAGACTGTGGAATAATGACATATTGGGACTAAAGCAGTGGCACTACTCACATTGAACATGGTGAACACACACACACGACCAGAACACCCACACGCACCGTTCTCTTGAGCTGAGGTTGGCGGTCTTGGATCTTCCTGAACTCCTCCACCTTGCCCTCGTCCACATCCTCTCTTAGCTCCCAGGTAGCATCTTCATAGGGCAGAGAGCACCACTTCACCAGGTAATACACCACCGGCTGGGAGATACAATACACAGAGACAAATAATCCTAACTCAGGACTTTTCACAATGAGATCAATTCATGGTTTACAAGAACAGATTAAGACTTGTCCTTTAGAGATCAGAATTCAGTCATTGACTTCTCTCACCTCTCCATTGTCCTTGTCCACACTGTTGGACTCATCCAGGATCCGGTCCACCTCCACATAATCTGGGTTGAAGGGCTCCTCTTCCTAAGGACAGGAGCACAGAGAGGATAAGACACACAAAAGACACAGCGACTATGATCCCTATAGTTACACCTCTATACACATACCCATCTACTTCACAATCGGAGGGTTACCAAAATGTTTCTGTCAGAGGCCATATTATTCCCTTACCTCCTGTAAGAGGTGTCTCATCTGTGCATGTTTGGTCTTGAATCTCTTGAGCTTCTGATGGATCCTCTTGTCTCTCTCCAGCTGCTCCAGAGTGGCCCACTCACAGTGCATGTAGGAGCTGAGAGAGAGAACAGGAGGGTCAGGGGTCAGCCATGGATATAAAGGAAGACACTCCCATGCAATGTTGATCTTGGATGCTCCACAAACAATTTCATGGATCTCACACCAACATTTAGTCAAGACATCCTCAGGGATGAGCAAACCCAAGACTAATGAACATAAGGAAAGAGTGAGACTTACTAGTTCTTATATTTGACAAAAAATTCCTCCGCATTGATGTAATGTCCTGGAGACACCTTCAAAATATGAAGAGAGGAACAAACATGATACATAATGATTTGCCACTTCTTAAATTAGCAAAATCCCAAAATACTAACAATCAACAGATAGAAGCACTGTAAGCACACTCACCTCCTTTTTAGTTAACCTCATGGACAAAACTTTGTCCACAATTGCTGCATCTTCCTCGTTGGGGTTTTCCTGTGATACATATACATGTGTTATACAGCTGTCATGTGCAGGTGATAAGAACCAACACTCACTCAATAGAACAGCTCAAACTTCATCAAAATCTCCCACTCACCACAAAGAACTGCATGCTGGAAAGGCTGTCCCCGTCCAACTGCAGCTCCTGTTTGAGCTGCTCTCCCATCAGCTGCCCCGTTGCTCCTCCGGTAATGGACGCCACCGCCGCCGTGGTGGTTACGTCCACATCCTCCTCCGGTTCGTCCTCGTCGTCAGTGATTTTGATGTCCAGATCCTCAGTGTATTTCTTCCTCTTCACCTGACGGTTAGAACGTCTCTTCTGGTGGAAGAGGGAGATGACATGAAAAAAAAGTCAGACATCAGTCAGGAAGTCTTGACAAACATCCAGTGTAGTACTGTACGTATTAGGGGGGGGTTGTGTGTAAGTGTGTGTCAGTAGGAGGGACGTGACTCACCGCAAGCATGTCCTCATCCATGGCCTTAGAGGGAGAGGCGGGGCTCAACTCCCCATCAGAGTGGTCTGAGGAGGCATTCCTCTTCCTCTTCTTACCCCCCACTAGAGTGATGGTACTGGGGCGAGAGAGACAAAGAGAATTAGTTGGAGAAATAGATACAACACCCCCCAAAAAAGACAGAATGAGAACATCGCAACTTACTTGATCTTTGCCTTGCTTTTGCTCTTGCTGCAGCCGGTTCCAGCCGCCCCTCCAGGTGTCCCACCAGCAGCCCCAACTGCTGCCTTGGCTTTGCCTTTCTTTTCTGCACCAGCCCCCGCACTTCCCCGCTGCTGGGCTCTTCTTCTTACTCCCTCCTCCCTTCTTCTTGGCTCCAGGTGTGCCAGTGGTCGTTGGAGTGGCCCCTTGGTCAGCAGCCTTCTGTCCGGCAGGCAGTTCGTCCTGGTTGAGGACTCGTGGAATGTTCCTCTCTCCCCGGGCCTTGGCCCTGGCAATGGCCTCGGCCACAATACGGTTGGCCTTCTCCTGCTTGCACAGGGTCTCCAAACGCCGTACAGGCTCCTGGGCCTTGGCTAGCCGTATCCCTGGTGACGACATAGTGGTGGTGGTGGAAGGGGCGGAGCCGGCAGCTGAGGTGTTGATGACCTTCACTACGGAGACTGCTCTGCCTGCCGCCGAGGTGCCACTTGTCTGTGGAGATATAGATAGATAGATACACACAAGTTAAGAGTTGTTAAGAGGCAAAATAATCTACATGTGTAAGGTTTGATAAGTGAGATTTGCAACTCGAAACATCATGTAGACGTGTGTGTGTGTATACAGTACCAGTCAAAAGTTGGGATACACATACTCATTCAAGGGATTTTCTTTATTTTTACTATTTTCTACATTGTAGAATAATAATGAATACATCAAAGCTATGAAATAATACATACGGAATCATGTAGTAGACAAAAAAAGTGTTAAATAAATCAACATATATTTTAGATTTTTCAAAGTAGCCACCCTTTGCCTTGATGACAGCTTTGCAAACGCTTGGCATTCCCTCAACCAGCTTCATGAGGTAGTCACCTGGAATGCATTTCAATTAACAGGTGTAAGTTAATTTGTGTTATTTCTTTCCTTTGCGTTTGAGCCAATCATTTGTGTTGTGACAAGGTAGGGGTGGTATACAGAAGATAGCTCTATTTGGCAAAAGACCAAGTCCATATCATGGCAAGAACAGCTCAAATAAGAAAAGAGAAACACTCCATCATTACTTTAAGACATGGTCAGTCAATCCGTTTCTTCAAGTACAGTCGCAAAAACCATCAAGGGCTATGATGAAACTGGCTCTCATGAGGACTGCAACAGGAAAGGAAGAAGCAGAGTTACCTCTGCTGCAGAGGATAAGTTCATTAGTTACCAGTCTTAGAAATTGCAGCCCAAATAAATGCTTCACACAGTTCAAGTAACAGACACATCTCAACATCAACTGTTCAGATGAGACTGTGTGAATCAGGCCTTCATGGTCAAATTGCTGAAGAAACCACTACTAAAAGGACACCAATAAGAAGACACTTGCTTGGGACAAGAATAGAGCAATGGACATTAAACAGGTGGAAATCTGTCCTTTGGTCTGATGAGTTCAAATTTTAGATTTTTGCTTCCAACTGCTGTGTCTTTGTGAAACACAGAGTAGGTGAACGGATTATCTCTGCACCAGCTTTGCTGGTGATGCTGTCAGTGATTTATTTAGAATTCAAGGCACACTTAACCAGCATGGCTACCACAGCATTCTGCAGCGATACGCCATCCCATCTGGTTTGCACTTAGTGGGACTATAACTTAGTGAGACTAATAATTTTTCAACAAAACAATGGCCCAACACACCTCCAGCCTGTGTAAAGGCTATTTGACCAAGAAGGAGAGTGATGGAGTGCTGCATCAGATGACCTGATCTCCACAATCACCTGACCTCAACCCAATTAAGAAGAGTGAAGGAAAAGCAACCAACAACTGCTCAGTATACGTGGGAACTCCTTCAAGACTGTTGGAAAAGCATTCCAAGTGAAGCTGGTTGAGAGAATGCCAAGAGTGTGCAAAGCTGTGAAGGCAAAGGGTGGCTACTTTGAAGAATTTCAAATATACCCTTTTTTGGTTACTACATGTGTTATTTCATAGGTTTGATGTCTTCAATATTATTCTACAATGTAGAAAAGAGTAAAAAATAAAGAAAAACCTTGGAATGAGCAGGTGTGTCCAAACTTTTGACAGGTACTGTGTGTGTGTGTGTGTGTGTGTGTGTACCTGTGGTTGCAGCAGCAGTTTGAGGGGCACGGCTAGTCGCTGTCCACCTTGGCCCTGGGAGATCTGAACAACCTGTGGGCTACTACCTTGCGCTCCGGACACCAGCTGAAACTGCAGGACAGAGACCGTTCTAGTTACAGATCAAAGTCTTCATTCAAGCCACTCCTCCTCCTCCTTACCTTGTGTCCCCCCTGTTGGTTGGGTTGCTGCTGCACTTGCAGCTGGATGGTGAGCACTTTAGGCTGAGCCCCCGTCTGCCCTGCCCTGGCCTGGGTGAGAGCAGCCAGCTGACCCCCCTGGAGAACCAGCTTCCCTGGGAGGTTACCCAACACCAGCCTCTGCTGCTGGCCCTGCTGCAGCTGACCCGGCCCACCGACTGTCACAGCACCCCCCTGGGCCGCACCCCCCTGAGGCTGCTGCAGCACCAGGGTGATCCTCTTGGCTTCACCCTGAGAGGAGAGAGAAATGATCAATTAGAAGATTCTAATTTAGTCAAAAATGCACAATCTTGAGACCTGAGGTGAAGAGCCCTGGTTGTTAGTTACTGACTACTGAAAACATAGCATTTGACGACCCTAATGGTTAGGCCAAGTTGAGCTCAGAGGGCAATCTTACCTGTTGTGGTACTGTAGTGAGGGTGACCCCTTGTGGTCGGACTGTAGTGGTGCCTGTAGCAGCGGTGGTGACCTGTGTCTGCATGGCAGACTGCAGCTGCACCTGTGTCTGGGGCTGTAGCTGGATTTGCGTTGCCTGTCCTTGAGTCTGGAGCTGCACTTGAGCCTGGGCTTGGGCTAGCTGGGCTTGCGGTATCTGCACCTGGACAGTCTGAGTCTGGCCCTGGGACTGGCCCTGAGGAATGGAGATCAACTGTACCTGCTTCAGGGGTCCGTTGGGCGACTGAACCAGCCTCTGTACCCCAGTTCCCACCTTCACCTGTCCCTGCCCAGGAGACGCTTGGTTCAGGACTGTTCCTCCAGACAGTATTTGCATGCCAGGCCTGAGTTGGGTTCCAGACAGCACCCTGGCAAAAGTGACCTTCCCCGCTTGAGAGCCTGTCCCAGCAACAGTCTGCAGCACCTGTGCTTGCCCCCCGGGTCCTTTCAGGATGACGATCTTGGCGCCTCCCTGGCCTCCGGCGTGCTGGGTGATGGAAGCTAGCTGCTGAGGAGTAAGCTGCTGTGCGATCTGTGTAAGCTGCTGTGTGGTGAATTGTTGTGTGGTGATGTGTTGCGTGGTGCCAGTAGAGCTATTGACAGTCAGAGGTGAGCCCAGCAGGACTGTGGCAGCCCCACTGGTGTTACTGGCTACAGAGAGTGTTGTCAGAGGTACTGTTGTAGCTATTGAAACAGTCTGAGGGAGGGCAACCGGGACTGGTGCCGGCTGCTGCACAGGTACTGGGTCTGGGATGGTTGGAGCTGCCACTGGTATGCTGAGCGCCGGGGTGGAGAGGTCTGGGATGGGTTCGGAGGGGGGGTCCACCTGCCCCAGAGCCAGTTTCAGAGCCTCCTCCACGGGGTCTGTGAAGGCATCGTCTGGCAGGGCATCCAGATTAAACAGTGGCGTGTCATCAAAGAGGTCCATGATGGGGTCTGCCATTTTGCCCAGTCCACAGAAGATATAGAGAACAAAACAGCCTTGCTCTCAGTCAGAAAGATAGGGAATCCGTAGATCTGCCCAGTATGTGTCCTAAAAAAACTATTGGAAAAACAAAAAGATCATAAATATCCTTCTGTGATTAGATAACCAAAGCACATTTCTATCAAATCATCAATCACTTACTAAAATGGATTCTGAGGTTTCAGTCCTGTGCAGACAATTGACTTTGTCTGTGTATCCTCTAATGACAAATATTGGAGTGGTGGTGTAGATGGTGGGGAAAAATAAACGTTTAAGTTAGATACCAGAGAAAGAGGTTCAGGGAAGAGGAGAGTCGCACAATCTTTTCCACCTCTTCCTCACCCCTTTCCTCTTCCTTGTTTTCAGTGCCTACTTCTCTCTGTGTGCAATGATCCCCATCTGAGAGATCATTCGCTGATGTCTCTTTCCTAAAGAAGACAGAGAGAAGATAAGGGGTTAGCTTAAGGGGTTAGCACTATTCCAATATACCTACTGAAGGTAGCAGGCAAAGTGTGCCATGACACTCGCTGCTCTTGGTGGGATGAAATTGTCTCAGTTGTCATGTGGTACCTAGTTAGCTAGTAACGTAAGCTAGTTCGTAAGGTAGTTAGTAAGCTAACTAGCGTATCGGGGCCCTGTTGCTGACGTATTTTCATGGTTTTTGTGAACATATTATAAAATAAACGCTTTGTGTAAATAATACGAAAATAATCGATGCATTCAGCTTCAAGTAGGGGTTCTGAAAAGCTATATATATCATCATTCCCGTATTGTTTCCCGTTTCCCGGAATCATAAGTTGATCCATCGATGCTAGCTAGCTATAACAACAACAAACACTAACTAGTAGTTTCTGGGTTTCCTTCAATCAAACATGCCTTCATTGTGATCATATACTATTTTACGAGCGGTGTTTGTTTGGAAAGTAATAGTTTCAATGCCAAGTGGGCGAAAAACATCCGTCTAGGATAACATGGTTTCCTTCTGAAGGTGTTGCACTCCGCAAACCCGCTTCAGTACAGGTATAACGTTAGCATTACATTGCTATTTGCATTGGATAAGGCTGTTTTGGGATAAGCCTATTTCAAATTGTATATAAAAACGGTAGTATATAATAGATCAGTCAATAGTTAGCAGCATATCCATAATTTACTGCATAACGTTACAATCCACTATTTCAATCTTATCAACAAACCGGACCAAACCAAAGGCAACGTGCCACAATAACCATAGTCAGTCTACGATCAGACACGGGTAAGGCCGCAATGCTATTTGGGATGGACTACGTCTGTTCATCAGAAAAAATATCCCCGAATAACCATACTATCCACTGCCCCGACTCTCAGTTATAATTTAGGGGTGCTAAATGTACCTTTCCATCGACACACATGGCTTTCTCCGTCTCACAACACTGTAAGATTACAGGAAACGGCCAGCAAAGAGCAGGAACTAACGTTCTTGCCAGCGAAAACGTTGAAAGTGTGCCCATCGAATCCCATCCGCTTGACTACCATTGGTCTGAATTTACACAAACCGGCAGAATTCTAACACACCATTGGCTGAATAGGGCTGTCCATCATCTAATGAACGGAATACTGGGCGGGAGACAGTAATAGACGAAGTTAGGTTGAGAAAACAATAAATGCGGCCTAGTTGGGACAATTTGGCTCAGAGGTCCTACACGTTGGATTTTGCTGTCAAACATCCAAACAAACGCGTAACCACCTGTTTACTGCAAGTTTAACTTGAATACGAAGTAAAGATATGTCCATTACCTACATAGTTTATCTAATAATGGGGAATGTTTTGCTAACCATCCAGGCAATAATACAAATTGACCTATTATATTTTCAGCCTATACAGAAGGTGACCATGTTGATTCAATGTTATAACCCTTCACTCAAAACTTTAGCTGTACCCAGACCGGAGATGCAATGCTTATTTTAAAATGTTCTTAATTATATTATTTCTGTACACTAAATCCAAACGGAAATGCACCTTGAGGCTTATGTTGTGATGGTCTCTATAAGGTGCATCCATAAACAATCATATTATTATTAGCACTGGATTCACTAACAAAATCACTGGCAGAAGAGGTATATATGACACCTCACCTCAATTCTTTCAAATGCCCACTTGTCCATTAACTGCCACCTGAGGAGATGCCCTCACCTCACCTTAGCCTCATTATGCTCCAAGTAGATGATTTTCTGTATGGTGCTCTCTATTTAAGTTGAAACTGGGTATTGTCTTGTGTTTTTATTTTCCTGTTACACACAAACTGAACTGGTACATTATACTAAAGGTGGTTTGCTAAATTAAAGATAGGTTGCCAACAGTTATAAAAGGGGTTCACCTAGGGGTCATGATAGGGGCTGTACCAAATGTTTGATGTATTATAATAATTGATTATGCTCATGTTGTATTAATAGAAGGGGGGAGGGGTTATAAGACCCCTCCCTCGTTACATTTATAGGGTCCTAGACTACAGATTAACAATATATATATATTCATTATAGAGGTTTAATATTGTTCCACAGTTGTTTTCTAGTCTCTCTGCCTCTTATAAAGAAACGGTCTGAGAAATGTGTGACTGTGAAGACAGAACTCTGCAGGGGAGTGTAAGAGATAAGAGACTAGTCAGACATTCCACTATAAATCAACTTGGACATTTACTGCTAAGCTTTTAGATAACACTAAAAGTCTTGTTTATATAGCTGTGTAGGCATGGTTTTGGTCTCATGAGTAGAAGGTAATGACGTAGGCAGTTACATCACAGGGGGTTGACTACAAGCATGATAAGCAACTTGGGACCTTTTCTATTTTGCAGAACTTACTCGGAAACATGCGTGCTATGTTCCTGTTGTCAACTTCTGTCTGCAATTGCATTATTAAAGGTTTTTTGAATGATTTAATGAAAGATATTGTCAATAATGCTAATTTCACCAATGAGCCAATGATTGACAAGAAACAAGGAAACGAACCCCAACAGTTACTGTACTTTTTGCAGCCCTAGTATCCAGTAACGGATATTCTGTGTTCTTACATGGCTTTGGAGACCTCCAAACAGAGGAACAGGTTCACACTCACACTCAACATTTCTGCCTAAAGGTGATAGTGTGTGTAAAGTGTGAGTGTGAGTGTCCTTTGTTTTGAGGTCTCCAAAGCCATGTAGGAGCACAGAAAATCAGTTACTGGATACTGGAGTTGCAAAAATCCAGCAACTTTGCACAAATGCCGTTGTTTTCCAGAAATCCTGGTTGGAATCAGGAAGGAATAACAGGATATCTGTAATCCTCCAACCAGGATTTCTGGAAAACCTGTGCATTTTGGGAAATTTACTGGATTTTTGCCACCCTACTTGATACAAATGACATCTTTTAAAATATTAACGTTAACCTCATGTTTAATAAAAGCACAAATAAACACATTACAGTTTATTTTTGTTACTCATTTTCAAATGTACTCGTGTAAAAAGTAGGCTATTAGCCTTGTTTACATTTGTTTTAAAGTAAAGTAGTAAAGAAAAGTAGATTGTCACGTTTAACAAGTAGTAAAGAACACTCAATGTTCTGACAAATATAGTTAAGTAAACTTTCACATTTAGCAACTAGTACACAACTCAATACTCAGAATATATATATATATATATATATACACACAGAACAAAAATATAAACGCAACATGCAACAATTTCAAAGATTTTACTGAGTTACAGTTCATAGAAGGAAATCAGTCAATTGAAATCAATTCATTAGGCCATAATCTATGGATTTCACATTACTGGGCAGGGGCACAGCCATGAACATTCTATTAAATGGTAACAGCTCTGTTGGACATTTCTGCAGTCAGCATGCCAATTGCACGCTCCCCTCAAAACCTGCAACATTGTGTTATGTGACAAAACTGCACCTTTTAGTGGCCTTTTTACTTTCCCCAGCAAAAGGTGCACCTGTGTCATGATTATGCTATTTAATTAGCTTATTGATATGCCACACCTGTGAGGTGGCTGGATTATCTTGGCAAAAGAGAAATGCTCACTAACAAGGATGTAAACAAATCTATGCACAAAATTTGAGAGAAATAAGCTTTTTGTGTGTATGGAACATGTCTGGGATTTTATTTCAGCTGAAGAAAAATGGGACCAACACTTTACATGTTGCATTTATATTTTTGTTCAGTATAATAATATGTTATGCAGACAAACATTTTTCAAACATAAATCTCTGTTTAAACCTCAGTACGCACAGCCTTTGATTACTTTTAAACAGCTTAACAAACACAACAAAGAATACACCTCTAATACATAATCTGTAAGAAAAATCACATTCCTTTTTCATTCAGGGAATATTTTGTCTTGTGTGCATATTTTGCTGTTGTATCGCAAAAGGAGAACTTGCTCAAACTGATCATCAGTCAGACCATTCCTTTGGGGGGTGAGAATGTTCCCGTTATGACTGAAGAGGCGCTCCACAGGAGCACTTGAGGGTAGGATGGTGTTGAATTTGAGGAACAGCTTTCTCACTCTTGGGAAGTATTTCAGGCAGCTGAGATTTTTGCTGGTTCCCTCTAGGTACCTCCGGACTTCCTCTTCTGTGTCACTGTTGCCGGTCCCAGGTCCGAAACTGAAGAATTCATCTTCTGACTGCATGTCGTCGCTGCCGATTGGTGCACCATCAGTCAGCTCCATTGGGGTCGCCTCAGCTACTAGCATCAAATGCATGTCTTCTCTCTCAGCTTCTGGTAGCCACCACAAACGGAATTGTGGAGTAGTTGCTGTTGCCATTTTTGCATCCAGACTAGCAAACAGCTGTTTGAAGCGGGAATCTATTGCTTCTAGAACAGGGTTGATGACGTCGAAGAGATAAAGTGTAAGAGTTTTCTTCTCACATAGCTTTTTCTTCAATGTGAGTACCGTTGGTATGACCAGTCCAAGAAAACATTTTTGCTCTCCTTGGAAGAGGTCCAGTGCAAAAGCAAGTGGCTTGAAGACATCTATGTATTCTTTTAAAAATGCTATCTCGTAAGATAGCAGTCTTGGAACCCCCAGGCTGTCACAAACATCCATTAGTTTTGTTTCAGGGAGAGAAACCATCTTTTCCACTGCACAGTATTCAGAATTCCAGCGACTCTCACAAGGAGCAGTCAATTTCATTTTCTCTATGTCCTCCACTGCTGCTATAGTCAATGGGGATTGGTGGACCCTGTTCCATACTACAGAACACTTGGCCATTGCGCTGTAGTACACTTGGGCAGTTTCTCCCTGTGATAGAGCTTGCGCTAGGTCGTGGGAGGCAATCAGATTTAATGCGTGTGATGCACACTTCTGGTGCGGCAGCAGAAAGAGGTGCATGGCCTCATCTGCTCCGTCAAGAATGGTGCCCACGTCCTCAAATTCAACATTGTCATCTTCATCATTTTCATTGTCCCCCTTTGAAAACTCTTTAAAGACTTTGACGAAGTTGCTGCCATTATCAGTGACAGTAGCCTGAAGTTTGTTTTCAATATTGTAGGCCACATGAATCTCGTTTATCTTGGCTGCAATTGTATCAAATGTGTGTGCGCCCCGTATTCTGGCACAGGCAAGTGCAGCAGACTTCCTCTCCAGCTCATTCTTCTCAATCCAATGACATGTCATCCCAATGTAGCTTCTGTTGTGGGCTGTCCAGATATCCGCTGTAGTGCACACTGATTGTACACTGTCCAGATTTTCCTTTAGTTTATCCTTCATTTTGGAGAATGCCATCTCAATTCTATTGATAAATGTATTTCGGGTCATGGACATCTTCCCTCCACTTAAGCCCTCAATCAGCTTCCTGAACGCAGGCTGTTCCAAGACAGACAGCGATTGGACATCATCCACCATGAAGTTGAAGACCAGGGCGTTCACTTTTGGCTGTGACGTCATTTGATGGACTAGGTTTTCCAGCTTGGATTTCTTGTACTTTGGCTCCTTAGGAGAGTCTGAGGTGGTTGGTCCATTTGGTCCATTCATCTCAACTTTAGGTGACTTTAGATACATGCTGGGATGCTTTCTCTGAAATACCAAAATAAAATGCATTAATACAGAAGCATACATTTTTTTTATTTATTTTACCTTTATTTAACTAGGCAAGTCAGTTAAGGACAAATTCTTATTTTCAATGATGGCCAAGAAACAGTGGGTTAGTTGCCTTGTTCTGGGGCAGAACAACAGATCCCCAGCTCGGGGATTCGATCTTGCAACCTTTCGGTTACAAGTCCAACGCTCTAACCACTAGGCTACCTGCCGCCCCAATATCAGATGTTCTACATATCAGAACATCTGTTGTATTTGTAATGCCCAAAATATTTGCCCAGCTTATTTATTGCAATATACACAGAGCCCATCCTTGTGCAATTGTTTCTGCAGGTGAAGACACATACACACTGACCACCAGTAGAATCCCATATGATATACATTTCATGCATCTCAAGTCTTAAGTGGCATCCTCGCCTCCTCTCCAGCGTTACTTAAAGGAAGAACCAGGCTAGGTGTAACTAGGAAGATCCCTTTACTTTCTTTATTTGTATGCAAACCTAATCTTAGCCAAGTCACAAAATATATCAGTCAGTCAGCAACTGAACAAATGTGATGCTCTTGAACATGGCTACTCTATTGAGAAGCGCAACCTTCCCCAAATGTCTTTGTGGTTGTTGTTTTTGTTATTTTTAAGTAGGTGAAAATGACAACGCATTGCAATGTTTAAGAATGTTAAAATTACATCTCCAATATTCTTTTTGGTCTGATCGTGTTATTGTAATTGGGGGGTATGGCGACGCATGAGGGAACCAATGAAATGTCAGTATTATGGGCTGGACGAAATACAACGCCACCCAATCAAAACACATCGAATCCTTCCTTCTTTATTGGGAAAAAGATGGTAGCAGAGTAGTAGCTAGGCCAGAGCTGGTATATAAAGTTGATACGGGCTTTGGCTACATTTTTTATTAACTATCGACATTTTTAACACGCCATACAACATGTTAATTGAAAGTATTTACTAACCTCTAAATGTTTCTTCAGATTTGATGTCGAGTTCTTGGAGGTAGACAGCATGCGGATTTTGGGTTTGCATAGAACACATTGAACGATTATATTCTTGTCTTTTACTTCCTTGAAAATAAAATGTTGTCGATATCGCCAGACGTGGAAAGATGTGGCAAGAGTACCGGTATCCATACTGTTATCCATTTTTAACAATTTATCCGTACAATGTGTTGCATTTAGAGCCAGACAGCAATTTGTGGAAACAGACAAAGCACACTGCGGTAGTCTGATTACGTAACCACGTAATCCGGATTACTTGTAATGCGTTACTACCATTGGTTACTTTCTACCGAAGTAACCCAGCCCCCTGTATGTTTGTGGCTATGTTCCAAGTGGTCTTTATTGCAGTCGTGTATGATCACAATTTAGGAGATAATATTGATTTCGCACCTGGGTTCATTATTTACCCAATAGTGAGTCTAGAAGGGATACATATTTTGTCAAATATGACTTTTTGTTGTATTTTTGTTAAATATATTTAACCATTTATTTAACTAGGCAAATCAAGAATAACAAATTCTTATTTACAATGGCAGCCTACCGGGGAACAGTGGGTTAACTGCCTTATTCAGGGACAGAACGACAGATTTTTACCTTGTCCCCTCGGATTTGATCCAGCAACCTTTCGGTTACTGGCCCAACACTCTAACCGCTAGGCTTCCTGCCACCCCAAAGGTTGTAGGTTTAAGATAATTTATGCAGCAGGTTCAAATAAAAGGGTATTTGTCACATACACATGTTTAGCAGATGTTATTGTGGGTGTAGCAAAATGCTTGTGTTTCTAGCTCCGACAGTGCAGTAATATCTAACAATACACACAACCTATTGTTTATCATATATGCATAGTCACTTTAACCATATCTACATGTACATACTACCTCAAATCAGCCCGACTAAACGGTACCTGTATGTAGCCTCGCTACTGTTATAGCCTCGCTACTGTATACAGTGAGGGGAAAAAAGTATTTGATCCCCTGCTGATTTTGTACATTTGCCCACTGACAAAGAAATGATCAGTCTATAATTTTTATTGTAGGTTTATTTGAACAGTGAGAGACAGAATAACAACAAAAAAATCCTGAAAAACGCATGTGAAAAATGTTATAAATTGATTTGCATTTTAATGAGGGAAATAAGTATTTGACCCCTCTGCAAAACATGACTTAGTACTTGGCAAAACCCTTGTTGGCAATCACAGAGGTCAGACGTTTCTTGTAGTTGGCCACCAGGTTTGCACACATCTCAGGAGGGATTTTGTCCCACTCCTCTTTGCAGATCTTCTCCAAGTCATTAAGGTTTCGAGGCTGACGTTTGGCAACTCGAACTTTCAGCTCCCTCCACAGATTTTCTATGGGATTAAGGTCTGGAGACTGGCTAGGCCACTCCAGGACCTTAATGTGCTTCTTTTTGAGACACTCCTTTGTTGCCTTGGCCGTGTGTTTTGGGTCATTGCCATGCTGGACTACCCATCCACGACCCATTTTCAATTCCCTGGCTGAGGGAAGGAGGTTCTCACCCAAGATTTGACGGTACATGGCCCCGTCCATCGTCCCTTTGATGTGGTGAAGTTGTCCTGTCCCCTTAGCAGAAAAACACCCCCAAAGCATAATGTTTCCACCTCCATGTTTGACGGTGGGGATGGTGTTCTTGGGGTCATAGGCAGCATTCCTCCTCCTCCAAACACGGCGAGTTGAGTTGATGCCAAAGAGCTTCATTTTGGTCTCATCTGACCACAACACTTTCACCCAGTTGTCCTCTGAATCATTCAGATATTCATTGGCAAACTTCAGACGGACATGTATATGTGCTTTCTTGAGCAGGGGGACCTTGCGGGCGCTGCAGGATTTCAGTCCTTCACGGCGTAGTGTATTACCAATTGTTTTCTTGGTGACTATGGTCCCAGCTGCCTTGAGATCATTGACAAGATCCTCCTGTGTAGTTCTGGGCTGATTCCTCACCGTTCTCATGATCATTGCAACTCCACAGGCCGATGGAGATTGACAGTTCTTTTGTGTTTCTTCCATTTGCGAATAATCGCACCAACTGTTGTCACCTTCTCACCAAGCTGCTTGGCGATGGTTTTGTAGCCCATTCCAGCCTTGTGTAGGTCTACAATCTTGTCCCTGACATCCTTGGAGAGCTCTTTGTTCTTGGCTATGGTGGAGAGTTTGGAATCTGATTGATTGATTGCTTCTGTGGACAGGTGTCTTTTATACAGGTAACAAGCTGAGATTAGGAGCACTCCCTTTAAGAGTGTGCTCCTAATCTCAGCTCGTTACCTGTATAAAAGACACCTGGGAGCCAGAAATCTTTCTGATTGAGAGGGGGTCAAATACTTATTTCCCTCATTAAAATGCACATCAGTTTATAACATTTTTCACATTTGTTTTTCTGGATTGCTTTGTTGTTATTCTGTCTCTCACTGTTCAAATAAACCTACCATTAAAATTATAGACTGATCATTTCTTTGTCAGTGGGCAAATGTACAAAATCAGCAGGGGATCAAATACTTTTTTCCCTCACTGTAGTGTCGTTTTGTTAGATAAAATCCTTCTTTATATCCCAAAAAGTGTATTTAGTTGGCGCCATTGATTTGAGTAATTCACTAGTTCAACATGCTTAGAAAATAATCAGAAAATCTACCCCTAAACTTTGTTTCAACAAGTCAAAATACGTTTTTATTTACTCCTCAGATACCCTAAAATGTAATCAAACTATAATATTTCTTAAGGAAAGAAGTATGTTCAATAGGAAACCGATTTTAGCAGGTGCGTCTTGTCTTCATCGCACGCCCAAACACAAATTTCCAACACTGTGTCCCTGTACTAAAACTGATATTTATTATTAATTTTGGAAGTTACAAGCCTGAAACCTTGAACATAGACTGCTGACACCCTGTGGAAGCCATCGGAATTGCATCATGGGAGCTAGAATTCAGTATGCCCATTGTAAGAGCATGGTCTCTAAAAACATATATCTGGTTGGTTATTCTTTGGATCTTCTCCT
This sequence comes from Brachymystax lenok tsinlingensis, assembly GCA_030435695.1. Classification (NCBI taxonomy): domain Eukaryota; kingdom Metazoa; phylum Chordata; class Actinopteri; order Salmoniformes; family Salmonidae; genus Brachymystax; species Brachymystax lenok. The sequence continues at coordinate 32,168,980 of CM059788.1, forward strand.
TCCATATCTATTGTGTTATAGTCTCATACATTATTTTAACAATTCTACAAACGTCAAAGTATTTTCTTTCCAATGGTACCAATTATATGCATATCCTTGCTTCAAGGCCTGAGCAACAGGCAGTTTACTTTGGGCACTTCAGTCTGGCAGAAATTGAGAAAAAAGGTGCCTAGCCCTAAGAAGTTACACTTTTGAAAATGGTCCAAAATGCCTCAATGATGTTGATTACTTTAAACATATTCTTTTTCAGGACCGCTGGACCAATTGGCACCAAATGTGGTATACATTATCTCTGTCCCTATGTCTTTAAACGCAACATTTTCCAGGATTTTAACTAAAACTATATGGCCACTATGAGCCAATGAGCTTGCATGAATGGTTTTTCATGTCCAACAGCGCCACCATGCTGCATAACTGAACCACACTTTACAGGTTAGCTAGTCTTCACAGTGTTTGAAACATGTGTACCAAGTTTTGTTACAATACGAATATCCGTGACTGATTTAGATGCAGTTATGTGCCAAACCATGCCCACGTGAATGCTTTTTGGTCAATAGCGACCATGTTGTTTTAGGTACTAGTCTGGAAAATGTTGTGTTGGGAGAACTTTGTCCATAGATGCCACATATGAAGTTACATACATATCGGTCATTCAGTGCCAGAGGTGAAGCTTTTTAAGTATTTTTCACAAAATAAAAAATGGCGGAAAATCCATCATGGCAGACCTTATGGGTCCTTGAGGCAAATTTGTTTGTTGTGAGGAGCGGGACCTATGTACCGAATTTCATGACTAGGTCAAACAGGGTGAGGGTTGTGCCTTTTCAAAGTTTGCATGTTAAATTGATTATTATAGCACCACCATGTGGCCTATTGGCAAGACATTGCAGGAGAGGGTGTGGCCCTTGGACCTTTACCATCATACCAGGTTGCATCCTCCTAGCCCTTATAATCTCACAGGAATTTGCATTTTAATTTGGCTTTACAGAGGTAGAGGAATAATAATTAATGCTGCAAGCAGCATTGCCGGGTTTCAGCTGTGCGTCCACTGTGCCACCATCAGGAAAATGTTTACGGATTTCCCTATGACAAGTTACTTCTGTACTATTTATCACACTTGACAAATATCAGAAGTCAAAATCAAACTGATCATGCAATATAATATGCTTTTGAGGTATTTTGGAACATTTTCAATGATGTTGAGGACTGCTGGACCGATCAGCACCAAATTTGGTACATAGCATCTACAGCATGTACCCATGTATTTAACCGCAACATTTTCCAAGACTCTAGCTCAAACAATATGGCCACTATGAGCCAAAGAGCTTGCATGAACTGTCAGTGCCACCATGCAGACAAATGAAACCATGCTTTAGAGGTTAGCTAGATGCATGTCCCTGAGCTTGTGTGACAAATTTGATCACTCGGTTAAACAGATCAAGTGATATGAACATGTGCCAGTTATAGTGCCACTGTGGGGTTGATCTGAATGTGCTTACATAGGTTGAGTATAGTCTTTATTTATTTTTTTATCGTTTTTTTTGTTGCATTTCAATCGCTTGTTATAGTCCACTGGCCAATTGGCATGGGATTGCATTAAATTGCACCTTTGTAGGCATTACCATCTCACGGAAATATACATTATAATAATGAACTGGAATAATAAAAAGAGGTCTTTAGCAGCCTATGCTTGCTGAACGCCTAATAATAATATTGAACGGCAACAAATACAATAGGGTTTCACCAGTTGAGCTGCTGAACCCCAAACTAGGGAAGCGTGACTGACTAGTTGTGACAGCATACCACACTTGATCCACAGGAGTCCGGCAAGGATGTTCTTGTGTGCTCGCCAAAGCCTCCATCTGTTTGTGCGTGACTGTTAGCCATATGAGGAGTATCTGTTATTCACTATGCTAATGCTCTCCACACTTGCTAATGCCCTGCCACCATGCCAACTCTGGTGGTGAGAGCTATATTTACAAACAGCTGTCATGATACTGGTTCAATGAAGAACACAAGAGTGAATATTGATACTCTGTAACCTAATGTAACATGCAATGTAACATGCATAAAACAAAAATAATAATATAATTCCCATAGTACTTCTAAAGACTTCTAAAGAGCTAATGTATATATTAATTTTAATATGACTTGTTTAAATCTTCATATTAGGTATGCACTCTGAAAAACACATACAGACAAATAGGGAATATAATCCGTCACAGGAAAAACAGGTTAAACAAAGCAGGAAACCATGGGAGCTGGCTAGATTGACAGGTAAAAATACCAGAGATCCAAATGTCAATCAAATGTTGTATTCAGGTCTTGCCATGTTTCAAGGGGCTACAGGATTTACTTATCTTATTACTTTTAAAAGTGAAAATGAAAAAGATACAAATTGATTGCACATACTGCTCATCATCAACTCTGGTATCTGAACAAAAATAGTCTCTCAATCCTCCATCCTACAGGACAAGTAACACATAAACTGGACACGGTATGAGATAATTCACATACCCGCAGCTATCAATGTTCATTATGTATTTCTCTTTCGCTCTATCCCTCATCTATAATTGCCTCTCTTAGACGTGAAATCTCTTTCTGTCGCACTGTTTTCCCACCCTATCGCTCTTTCACTCCGTATTTCCCTCTGTCCTCCTCTCCCTCCTGCTGACTGTCTTCCTATAAGGGAAAAACCAAGAAGCTGGAGAAGGTGGAATACTTCCAGCCGCCCATCAGGTTTCCCCTCTTCAGTTTGAGGTAGGTCTTGTCTCTCCTCTCCATGATCACCAGGCCTGCGTTGGTGGCTGCCTCCCGCGTCACATCCTGGTCCCCAACAAAGGCTGAGATCATTGGCCACCCATTCACCATCAGACTAACCTGGGGAAGAAGACATGTGTGGATGCTACATATGATGTATATGCAGTGTGTATCTCACCTGGATAGTTTGTCTGTTATAGGCCTTCACTACATGGAGGTTGAAGCTGTAGACTCCCCTCCTGGGGGCTAGGAAGACACTGCTCTCCTGGTCAAAGTAATTTCCCACATTCACCAGGATCTGAGGTAAGAAGAGAAAGGGAGAGAATGAATACAGGAGAATAAGAGAGATGGGGAGTGGTGGTATAGAAATCACCCTGAAGAAGGCACAGTGATTCCGAAACGTTGGTGATTTACCTAATAAATTACTGGGAGTTTATAAACTCAGAAAAAAAAGAAACGCCCTCTCACTGTCAATTGCATTTTGTTTCAGAAACTTAACATGTGTAAATATTTGTATGAACATAACAAGACTCAACAACTGAGACATAAACTGAACAAATGCCACAGACATGTGACTAACAGAAATGGAATAATGTGTCCCTGAACAAAGGGAGGGGGTCAAAATCAAAAGTAACAGTCAGTATATTGTGTGGCCACCAGCTGCATTAAGTACTGCAGTGCATCTCCTCCTCATGGACTGCACCAAATTTGCCAGTTCTTGCTGTGAGATGTTACCCCACTCTTCCACCAGGCACCTGCAAGTTCCAGGATATTTCTGGGGGGAATGGCCCTAGCCCTCACTCTCTGATCCAACAGGTCCCAGACGTGCTCAATGGGATTGAGATCCGGGCTCTTCGCTGGCCATGGCAGAACACTGACATTCCTGTCTTGCAGGAAACCACGCACAGAACGAGCAGTATGGCTGGTGGCATTGTCATGCTGGAGGGTCATGTCAGGATGAGCCTGCAGGAAGGGTACCACATGAGGGAGGAGGATGTCTTCCCTGTAACGCACAGCGTTGAGATTGTCTGCAATGACAACAAGCTCAGTCCGATGATGCTGTGACACACTCCCCAGACCATGATGGACCCTCCACCTCCAAATTGGTCCCGCTCCAGAGTACAGGCCTCGGTGTAACGCTCATTCCTTCGATGATAAACGCGAATCCGACCATCATCCCTGGTGAGACAAAAGCGCTACTCGTCAGTGAAGAGCACTTTTTGTCACTCCTGTCTGGTCCAGCGATGGTGGGTTTGTGCCCATAGGCAACATTGTTGCCGGTGATGTCTGGTGAGGACCTGCTTTACAACAGCCTACAAGCCCTCAGTCCAGGCTCTCTCAGCCTATTGCGGACAGTCTGAGCAATGATGGAGGGATTGTGCGTTCCTGGTGTAACTCGGGCAGTTGTTGTTGCCATCCTTTACCTGTCCCGCAGGTGTGATGTTCGGATGTACCGATCCTGTGCAGGTGTTGTTATACGTGGTCTGACACTGCGAGGACGATCAGTTGTCTGTCCTGTCTCCCTGTAGCACTGTCTTAGGCGTCTCACAGTATGGACATTGCAATTTATTGCCCTGGCCATATCTGCAATCCTCATGCATCCTTGCAGCATGCCTAAGGCACGTTCACGCAGATGAGCAGGGACCCTGGGCATCTTTCTTTTGGTGTTTTTCAGAGTCTGTAGAAAGGCCTCTTTAGTGTCCTAAGTTTTCATAACTGTGACCTTAATTGCCTACCGTCTGTAAGCTGTTAGTGTCTTAACGACCGTTCCACAGGTGCATGTTCATTAATTGTGTATGGTTCATTGAACAAGCATGGGAAACAGTGTTTAAACCCTTTGCAATGAAGATCTGTGAAGTTATTTGGATATTTACAAATTATCTTTGAAAGACCGGGTCCTGACAAAGGGACGTTTCAATTTTTGCTCAATTTATATAGTGTGCGACTCTCTTTATTTTATAGCTTATAGTTTATTCGCCGTTAGTCAGCACCTCTACATACAATCATTTTATCTGGGTGTGCGCCAGCTCATGTTTTTTATAAGGTATAGAAATCAATCATTCAGCAATGATCAATCAAAGAGAAATCAAAGGTAATTAACAACAAAAGGTAATTAATGAATCAGAAAGCATGAGTCAACTTCACCTGTTGATGTGATACTTTATATGGTCAATGTTTCTTTGCATTGTTCACCTGGTTGAAGTAGATGATCATGGTGCGGTTGCTCATGTCTGTGGGCTCATGGTTGGTCTGGCGGGTGGCAGAGAAGGCCACCCGGCCCGTGCCTGAGCGTACTGACATGCCCAGGGAATTTCCCGCTGGCTCAGAGTTGGGAGTGGAGTCACAGATCACCAAACACTTCCCTTCCAGGACGATAGGCTCTGTGTCATTCTGGGCCTGGGCCCCTAGAGGCCCCCATAAGAGCAGCAGCACTAGCAGCACTAGCAGCACTGTGGGCTCAAAGTTGGAAGGATGAACCAGCCTGGGATACATGCTTTTAATTGGCTATGTTTTGAATGCAAATCTGGGATTGATTTTGTTATGGAGGAATGTTACTTAGAAACATAGATACACATGCTCAAGCAAAAGAGGTGTAAGACTTTTAAATCAATAGATATTCTGTCCTTTGCTTACTCTGGACCTAAATGTTGTTGATGTTGTGTCTGATTTTCAGCAGGATCATTGGGGTCCTCAATTGGTTGAACTTGGTCGAACACACTGATCTAAGACAGCAGTCTCTTATCCCACCTAGTTTAGCCCCTATGTAGGAATTCTCCCAGTAATAAAAACAGAGGTGAGTCAACAGGTAGGACTGACAACCAGGAGGTTTTGGGGTGTTCAGCAGCAGGAGCCAAATTCAGAACACATACAGTCACTTCCTCTATCTCCCCCACACTATCTGTCTGTCCTTCCCTTCCTCTATCTCCCCCACACTATCTGTCTGTCCTTCCCTTCCTCTATCTCCCCCACACTATCTGTCTGTCCTTCCCTTCCTCTATCTCCCCCACACTATCTGTCTGTCCTTCCCTTCCTCTATCTCCCCCACACTATCTGTCTGTCCTTCCCTTCCTCTATCTCCCCCCACATGATCTGTCTGTCCTTCCCTTCCTCCATCTCCCCCCACATGATCTGTCTGTCCTTCCCTTCCTCTATCTCCCCCACACTATCTGTCTGCGTCAGTAGGGGGCAGGATGGCAAGGACAAATAGACGTGTGGGTGTGTTCCAATCTACTTCATCATTGCACAAGACCTGAGAGAGAGAATGAAAAATGGAGGGAGGGAGGGATATATTGAGAAAGGTAAAGGGCACCTGTGAGGAATCTTGGCATTGGCTACCAGAGAAGCTGATGAAGAGGAGGATGAAGAGGAGAATATTGTTAGAGGGGGAGCAGGGGAGGATGTACAATTCAGGAGGTAGTGAGAAAGAAAGAGGGAGTGGGGGAGCAACTCCACTGAGAGACCATCTTTCACGTGCTCTCTCCCTCCTGACGTTCAACATGCCCCCCTCCTCCTCTCACACACCATGTTCTCACTTAGTGTCACTGTCCTTCTCTTTTATTTACTCACTTAATTCCTCAGGTGTTTATCTTTTCACAACTAACTATATGGTTACTGTATATCACACAGAGAAGATGACACTTCATCCACTATTGATAGTATACAGACAGGTAAATGCCAAAATAAAGGAAATACTTGAGTAAATGAGGAATACAAAGTATGTTGAAAATGTATAAAAATGCTGGGCAGGCCCAGTTGCCCATTATTTTGGATACCATGGCTAGAAGAGATCTCAAGTGACTTTGAAAGAGGGGTGATTGTTGGTGCATGTTTGGCTTTAGTGACGAAGACTGCTTAACTTGCTGATGTTTAAAAAAAAAAATTAACTAGGCAAGTCAGTTAAGAACAAATTATTATTATCAATAATGGCCTTGGAACAGTGGATTAACTGCCTTGTTCAGGGACATAACAACATATTTTTACCTTGTCAGCTTGGGGAATTGATCTTGCAACCTTTCGGTTACCAGTCCAACGCTCTAGCCACTAGGCTATATGCCGCCTGCATATGCTTCACGATATGCCCTGGCCGTTTCAGTCACACAATCTTATGGGAGACTCTTACAGGAGATTCTGGAGCGGTCGCCGAGACAGCTTTTCCACCACCATCAACAAAACACCAAATTATGGAATTTCTTGTGGAATAATGGTATCGCATCCCTCCTAGAATCTATGCCAAGGCACATAGAAGCTGTTCTGGCAGCTCATCGTAGCTCAAAGCACAAGCAATGAAGGGATTTTTTAACACAAGCAATGAAGGGATTTGCAAAACTAGGCATTTATTCACTGAGTACTGTAATACAATCCTGGAGTCTAGGTTTATGTTAATAAAAAAAAGAGATGAGGATATCACCTGTTTCAGTTTGAAAGGTGTCCTCCTTGCTTTCCATATCAGTTGAAGTCAGTCATTGGTCCTTAGAGATGGAGTGATAGCAACACATTCCTTGTAACCTCTATTCTCTGTTCTCACATTCTACAGTATCAGACACCTCCCTTTGAAACAGGCATCTAAATGGCCATGCCAGAGGACCCCCTGCGCTCCCTCGCTCTCTCACTCGTTTTTTCTCTAACAATGAAAAGTGGCAGTGAAAGTATTGCATCCGAGATACTTCAATATTGAAGGTCATTTTGTTGAAGGTCATTTTGTTGAAGGTCATACCTTGAGCCTCTTCAAGTGAATACTTTTCAATTTAATAGCCTACGTAAACGGAGTGCACAAAACATTAGGAACACATGCTCTTTTCATGACATAGCCTTCACTTAGATTCACCTGCTCAGTCTATGATCCATTATTGCTGTCACTTCAATCAGTGTAGATGAAAGGGATGAGACAGGATAAAGAAGGATTTGTAAGCCTAGAGACAATTGAGACATGGATTGTGTATGTGTGCCATTCAAAGTGTGAATCGGCAATACTAAATATTTAAGTGCCTTTGAACAGGGTACGGTAGTAGGTGCCAGGCGCACCGGTTTGTGTGTCAAGAACTGCAACCCTGCTGGGTTTTTCAGTTTCCTGTCTGTATAAAAAAATGGTCCACCACCCAAAGGACATCCAGCCAACATGACACAACTGTGGGAAGAATTGGAGTCAACATGGGCCAGCATCCCTGTGGAATGCTTTCGAAACCTTGTAGAGTCCTTAGTGTTCTAGGGGGGGGCGGACAAATTGAGGCTGTTATGAGGGGGCAAAAGGGGGTGAAACTCAATATTAGGAAGGTGTTCATTATGTTTTGTACACTCATATCATTTAACTTTTGCGAAAGCTTCTAATGCCTGATGATTTTGTAATCTATATTACAATATGGTTCAGTCCACATACCTTCCACCTTTTCCTAACAACATAATTTATGGTATTTAGCTTGGTACATGGGTGCCACATAGAACCCATACTGATTATTGTATGCATAAAAAGATTGTCTAAACAAACTCATGAAAGGGAATGGGACCCCATAGCTATGTTACATCACAAGAATCTAGAACTATCAACTGAATGTGTACTTTTCTAATTATTTCAGAATATTGCCCTGTAGTTTGGATGTATTTGATTTTTTTTTTTAACTCTGCCTTGGGTCCAAGTTACTTGGATCTTTCAAATTCCCCTAAACGGTGACAAAAGTAGGACATACACATCCATTCCTTACTGATTCAAAGTCATAGTTCACAGTATTTCAAGTCCTGAGTGCTGTAAGAATATAGTCTTACAATTCTTCATGCTCACACAAGCTCTTTTGTTCATAGTCCAATCTCTCATGAGATCCTGTGAGATGTTCCAGAAGGAAACCTCCCACAAAGTCTCCATCCTTGAGCCCCACCCCGAAGGTGTCCCAGCTATAGAAATATAATTTTTGGTCTGGTCCCTAATGATCCCTCACACCCTCACTATAGAAATTCTGCTGTGGAGCTCAGCCTTGTAGAGGCCAAAGCCTAGGCACACAGGCTGGTTGAAGGAGGTGCTGAAGGTGTGCAGGTGGGTCAGGGTGTTGGAAGGCCCCACCTCTGAGAAGGTGATGGTGCCTACGCCATAATCCAAGGCCACACCCACACGGTTGCCTGACATCCGGCTGGAAAGGCGGGTCTTCCTGCGGTTGTGCCAGGCAGCCAGCTTCCTGTCGTGCTGCTGCGTCAGGCTCCAAGACATCTGCAAGTCAAAACCTCATCCATCATCTAGCAGTCAATAGAGAAACCAACCAATCTCTCTTGTGATGTCAGTTGTATTTTAAATAGACCAATTAAATTAATTGATCAGTTTACAAAGAAATTCCAAAAGGCTTGGCTACCACCATTAAATCAACTAATACTACTCGTACTATCACAACTGTTCCTATTATTAAAGACCATATGTAGAAAAAGGGTGATGATAATGTACCTTGTTATTTCCAAAGGCAGTGCCCTCCTTCCCCTTCCGCCCGATGCTCCGGTAGGACACCGCAATGTCCCAGAAGCCCTCTGCCTCCAGCTCCCAGTAATGGGTTCCTGAGGAGAAGGTCTGGACGGTCAGGACTTGAGCCCAGTGGTCGAAGCGGTCAGGGTGAGTGGCACACGGAAGGCGCTGTTTGACCCGCATGGCTGACCGCAGGTCATCCGAAATGCTCAGGAGAGGATGGGCAGAGTTAGTGTCCAGAGTCAACAGACTTGTTACTATGGAAACAGAGAAACAGACATACAGTGCATTCGAAAAATATTCAGACCCCTTGACCTTTTCCACATTTTGTTACGTTACAGCCTTATTCTAAAATGGATGAAATTGTTTTTCCTCATCAATCTACACACAATACCCCATAAAGACAAAGCGAAAACAGGTTTAGAAATTTTAGCTAATGTATTAAAAATAAAAATAGAAAATTACTTATTTACAAGTATATAGCCCACCCGAAATTGAGCTGAGGTGCCTCCTGTTTCCATTTGATCATCCTTGAGATGTTTCTACAACTTGGAGTCCACCTGTGGTAAATTCAATTGATTGGACATGATTTGGAAAGGCACACCTGTCTATATAAAGGTCCCAAAGTTGACAGTGCATTTCAGAGCAAAAACCAAGCCATGAGGTCAAAGGAATTGCCCATAGAGCTCAGAGACAGGATTGTGTCGAGGCACAGATCTCGAAGCGTACAAAAATAATCTGCAGCATTGAAGGTTCCCAAGAACACAGCGGCCTCTATCATGGTGTCTGGCTAGACTGTAAACTCTCCTTCCAGACTCACATTAAACATCTCCAATCCAAAATGTAATCTAGAATCAGCTTTCTATTTCGCAACAAAGCCTCCTTCACTCATGCTGCCAAACTTGCACTAGTTAAACTGACTATCCTACCGATCCTCGACTTCGGCGATGTCATCTACAAAACAGCTTCCCATACTCTACTCAGCAAACTGGATGCAGTCTATCACAGTGCCATCCGCTTTGTCACCAAAGCCCCTTATACCACCCACCACTGCGACCTGTATGCTCTAGTCAGCTGGCCCTCGCTACATACTCGTCGCCAGACCCACTGGCTCCAGGTCATCTACAAGTCCCTGCTAGGTAAAGCCCCGCCTTATCTCAGCTCACTGGTAACCATAGCAGCACCCACCCGTAGCACTCGCTCCAGCAGGTATATCTCACTGGTCACCCCCAAAGCCAATTCCTCTTTTGGCCGCCTTTCCTTCCAGTTCTCTGCTGCCAATGACTGGAACGAACTACAAAAATCATTGAAACTGGAGACACTTATCTCCCTCACTAGTTTTAAGCACCAGCTGTCAGAGCAGCTCACAGATCACTGCACCTGTACATAGCCCATCTGTTAATAGCCCAACCAACTACCTCATCCCCTACCATAGTCATTTATTTATCTTGCTCCTTTGCACCCCAGTATTTTTACTTTGCACATTCATCTACTGCACATCTACCATTCCAGTGTTAAATTGCTATACTGTAATTACTTCGCCACCATGGCCTATTTATTGCCTTATGTTCCTTATCTTACCTCATTTGCAAAGTACTGAGTAAAGGTTCTGAATCCTTATGAAAATTTGATCTTTCCGGGAAGTTTTTTTCAGTTGCAATTTTCTTTTGAAAAAACTGTTTTTTCTTTGTCATTATGGGGTATTGTGTGTAGAGGATCAAACACTATTTAATACATTTGAAAATGTGGAAAAAGTAAACGGGTCTGAATACTTTCCGAATGCACTGTACGAAGCACAGAGAGGGAAACAAATATATGAATGAATAAACAGCCTGAATTCCTCCCATCTCAAATATATGGGTTGAAGGTTTGGCCTGTGCACTCACAGAGCTCTCTCTTGAGTTCGGTGAGGCAGCGCAGTGTCTCGGTGATGAACTCTCTGTACTTGCTCTCGATATCCTCCACAATATACTTCCTGTCCAGGCTGAGGGAGTCAGGAGTGAACAGGGGACAGTTTAGGTCCGCAAGCAGCCTGTTACACAGAGCACAGCAGGTTAGACATAAATCATATTATACTCAAACACATGAACATACACAAACAAACAAACAAACACACACAATATCATTTTTTTTTTATTTACCTTGAGTCATCAGATTGAAATGCCTGTGGACAGAACAAAAGAAAAGGAGTCAAGGAGTGTTATAAGACTTAAAATGCACTGTTATAAAACAGTAACACAAAACTGTTAAAGGGATAGTTTGGGATTTTGGCAATGAAGAGTCACCGGGCTTTGTAGATAAAGGGCCTCATTGTCAAAATCCCAAACTATTCATTTAATAAAGTTAATCAAATTTACCATCTCAAGAAAATAGACATTCATTGACGGTAATGAATTGAAGCACAAAGCCTTTAATGCCATCGTACAAATCCTGCACAAATGGCCCTGTGAATCTCCCCCAGATGGACAGGGAGGTAAACAGATTAGTTTAAATCCTCCGTTATGTAGTGTACAACAGATGCTGTCTGATAAATAAATACAGTAGGTGGTTAAAACATTGCAGTACAGTACAAAGGTGAATGTTGAGATTCAGAATGATTACCAGAATAGTGACATACTGTATGTAATCCGATGGTTTGAGATTATGGCTTTGACCTATTTGGTTTGTTGGACATTACTCAAAGGTTGTGTCTAACGCACAGAGAATAACTGACTGAAATGGTTACTGTGAGGTTGGATATGTATTGCCATATTGCAAAACTGACTCTGGAGTGGTCACAAATAATCCCATGGAACTTGTCCCAAAAGTAGGGGTGTTAACTCCACTAGCCTGGCTGAATTCCCAAACAGTCTCCTCTTACTACCATGGTCCTCAAATCATCCCCAGATACCAATTGGCTCCTTCAAACCCTCTCCCCTCTCTGGTCATATTGGTACCTGGTAAAGGGGTTTTTAATAAACATTTCACCCAGATGAGCAGGAAGGGGTCTGTCTCCTCCAGCAAGGAGCCTAGGTAGTGGTGGATGTCCTGGGTCTGGCTCAGGTCCTCTCTAACCCTGCTGCAGTTGTTCTGGAGGCGCTCCATGGCCTGCTGCCTCTCCTTCCTGGTGCTCTCCCTCAGGGCCAGCACCAGCCTCTCCACCTGCAGCTGCAGGGCTATACCCATACGCTCCACCTGGGAGTCATCTGCCACAGACAAGTCCTGCAGGTGGACAACAACCACCACCACCACAGACTAAGGTCATAACAAGACTCAACGTCAGGGCAGAATAGAAGGCCAGATAGACTAACATAAGCACGGACAGTAAATTGATGGACTGCTATAAGCATACAGTGTGTGGTTACTTACTGTTATAGTGCGGTCAGTGTTCCGGTGCTCTTGAAGGATCTGTCCACCTTTATTCAGCTTCTCATCTGCTTTCTGGAGAAGGCTCTGGAGAATGACCTGTGGAAACACACAGATTTAGAACTGTTATAGCCACACTATAACACCAGCTGTAAGGAACTACAGGTTGCTAACTGACCTTCAGGTCCTCCTCCACCTTCCTCAGTCCTTTAACCCGGTGCTGTGCGTGGCCACCCTCCAATAAACAGTCTGCACACACGTACACCCGCTCGTCTGCACAGTAGTAGCGGAACATCTCCTTATGGGCAGGACACCTGCGGTGGGACAGGTCTCCCAGAGGTTCCACTAGCAGGTGTGTCTTGAAGGCGGGCCGCTCCAGGTGGGGCTTCAGGTGCTCTGCACACAGAGACACCTCACAGCGCAGACAGGTCTTCACCGCTGCGGTGTTCACAGACTGGTCCCCATCCCCCACAGGGGTGCAGCAGTCACACGCCACCACCCCCTGTTCCTCCTGACACTGTGCGCAGGTGAAGCGACCCCTGACACCCGCCTCCCTGTGGCCCCAGGCGTCTCGCACACATGCTGGGCAGAAGCTGTGGCCGCACGGCAAGGGCTGGGCCTGGCTGAAGACATCGCGGCACACTGAACAGGTCAACTCCTCCTCCAGGGACGCCATGACAACCGTTTTGTCAACAGGAACACAAAAAGGAAAAGTCACCTTTGTAAACAAAAACATCACAATGTCAACATTTGTGTCAAGTTGTCAAAAATAATGAGCAGTTGAAATCATCTTAATTCCCAACATCTTATTTTCAAGCCACATGATGACCGTGGCCTAGTGGTTAGAGCGTTGGACTTGAATCGCAGAGCTGACAAAGTAAAAATCTGTCATTCTGCCCCTGAACAAGGCAGTTAACCCACTGTTCCTAGGCCGTCACTGAAAATAAGAATTTGTTCTTAACTGACTTGCCTAGTTAAATAAAGGTAAAATAAAAATGTAAAAAATAAGCTGTGAGTCCTGGGGACAGGTATGTTTACGGTACACTCTTTGAAAAAAATGTGCTTTTGTCTGTCCCCATACTCAAGCATTTATAATTCAAAATAACCAAACAAACAAAACACAGAACAAAACACAAAAAGGTTCTACCTGAAACCAAAAAGGGTTCTCCTACGGGGAACAGCCAAAGAACCCCTTTGGAACCCTTTTTTTCTAAGAGTGTTCACACCAAAGTCACTTATGTAAAAACTAATACTAGGAATTAGGTATTAGGAACAGGGTCTGTTCAGTCCATGTGAAGTCCTCTACACCGGCCCAACTGGTCTCTTTATCTGCCTACTAATCAACCATTAAGTCTGTTTATAAGGTCTTCTGTCATTGTCCTCAATTACTAGAACACCTCAAGATCTTCCCATTGTCTTTGGTGGCAGACAGGACTGTTTATTCTGTATTAAACTGGTATAACCTGTATCACTGAGTTTATTCTCATCCTATGGAGTTGTAACACTGACCTGAAGCTCATCCCAATCCCTGTCTGTTGCAATGTAGGGATCAAGAGATCATCCTCCTTGCCCCGCCTGCTTGCCTAAAAAATCTGACTGAGATACCAATTCTTGGTATACAGTCTGAAACAAACCACTGCAAAAACATGTAAAGTTTCCTTACAAGCCAGAATGCTGAATAAACTTACATTTGATCTTACTCTACTGGTTGTCTGTGCAGTTGGTCCTTCAGTAGGTCATTTTTTTAGACCAAATATCCACAGGAAAGTATTATTTACCCGACTTTTTAGTGCTGGTACTGGCATTGAAATGTATATCACCTGGCACACGCTTGAAACCATTTGAACACCTGCAAGACTTTCGTTAGTATGCATGCATGCATGTACTTTCGTCTTGTGCACGTGCCTTAGGTCATGAGCAAACAAATATTCATTGCTACACACAGAGACCCGCATTTTGAAGTAGGTTTAAAAATACTTCCTGTGGATATTTTGTCTCAAATATCGACCCACTGAAGGACCAACCCCATGGATAATCGGCAGAGTAAATTCAAATATAATTGTATTCAACATTCGTGACAGACATGGGACGTTTACGTTTTTTTTATATGTAAATGTGTGTGACAATCTACTCACAATGGAAGGCATCGCCACAATCGGGACTACCGGCCTGCCTGCCTATGTGATCCTGCTTTCCGGTTTACAACTGTCCTATACACATTCTGATGAAACTCTTCTTTCTTTCTTTCTTTCTTTCTTTCTTTCTTTCTTTCTTTCTTTCTTTCTTTCTTTCTTTCTTTCTTTCTTTCTTTCTTTCTTTCTTTCTTTCTTTCTTTCTTTCTTTCTTTCTTTCTTTCTTTCTTTCTTTCTTCTGATTGTTCAAAAGTCCACTATAAAGTATAGATTCCCCCTACCTGTTTGTGCCCCAAGGCTGTCAGAGTGTGGCCATCGTTAGGTGTTGTCCTGTCATTGTGTGTAGAAACCGGCTAATCCCATACATATGTCTGTTAAACAGAGGGACTGACCTCTGACAGCACAGAGTCACATGACCAACTCAGAGAGCGAGTTTGCATCTCAAGACTCTTAAGGAGGCTTCCTCTTCTCATCTCCATTCCTTCATCTGCAGCGCTATGAAGTAAACGGAGGAGTGAAAGCAACTCTCCAGTAGGCAAACACCATATTCCCACTGGGCACAACACGTCAGTAAACGTGGAGAATTGGGTAATATTTGGTAGATAGTTGATCAATGAGATTCCAGACTATTTTCACCCACTCAAAAAGAATTCAACAATGTCAGATAACACATTTAGGTGACTTAAAAAAAAAATATCTGACATTGATTTTCCATTGGAATTAAGTTATATCAGATATTTTGTTTATTTATACAACAACCTAATGTGTTATCACTATGCTTCATCTAATAGCACAACCAAATGACCTGGATTCCAATTGAGATTACATTAAAATCCATGGTGCAAGTGATCAATGACGTTTTGAGATTCTATGCAGATTATTATAGCAATTGTGAAGATTTCCAGACCTGCAGCCTGAACATGCACACTTTCTATGATTACATAAGAATACATGTATTGTTACATTAAGCTCAAAATGTGGCAATGGATGTCTTACTAATTTTAAGAAAGAATTCAGGCCAAAATATTTTTGAGATCTGGGATGTGAAAACTTTGATGCTCAATACCTCAGAACTATGCTTTGTGCAGATAGAACCTTATAGTCCCAACCAATTACCTTTAGAAGTCACATAATTAATTAAATAAAGTCCACCTGTGTGTAATGTAAGTGTCACATGATCTGTCACATGATCTCAGTATATACACACCTGTTCTGAAAGGCCCCAGAGTCTGCAACACCACTAAGCAAGGGGCACCACCAAGCAAGCTGCACCATGAAGACCAAGGAGCTCTCCAAACAGGTCAGGGACAATGTTGTGGAGAAGTACAGATCAGGGTTGGGTTATAAAAAATTATCTGAAACTTTGAACATCCCACAGAGCACCATTAAATCCATTATTAAAAAATTGAAAGAATATGGCACCACAACAAACCTGCCAAGAGAGGGCCGCCCACCAAATCTCACGGACCAGGCAAGGAGGGCATTAATCAGAGAGGCAACAAAGAGACCAAAGATAACCCTGAAGGTGCTGCAAAGCTCCACAGCGGAGATTGGAGTATCTGTCCATAGGACCACTTTAAGCCGTATACGGAAGAGTGGCCAGAAAAAAGCCATTGCTTAAAGAAAAAAAATAATCAAACACATTTAGTGTTCACCAAAAGGCATGTGGGAGACTCCCCAAAAATATGGAAGGTACTTTGGTCAAATGAGACTAAAATTGAGCTTTTTGGCCATCAAGGAAAACGCTATGTCTGGCGCAAACCCAACACCTTTCATTACCCTGAGAACACTATCCCCACAGTGAAGCATGGTGATGACAGCATCATGCTGTGTGGATGTTTTTCATCGGCAGGGACTGGGAAACTGGTCAGAATTGAAGGAATGATGGATGGTGCTAAATACAGGGAAATTCTTGAGGGAAACCTGTTTCATTCTTCCAGAGATTTGAGATTGGGAAGGAGGTTCACCTTCCAGCAGGACAATGACCCTAAGCATACTGCTAAAGCAACGCTTGAGTGGTTTAAGGGGAAACATCTAAATGTCTTGGAATGGCCTAGTCAAAGCCCAGACCTCAATCCAATTGAGAATCTGTGGTATGACTTAAAAATTGCTGTACACCAGCAGAACCCATCCAACTTGAAAGAGCTGGAGCAGTTTTGCCTTGAAGTATGGGCAAAAATCCCAGTGGCTAGATGTGCCAAGCTTATAGAGACATGCCCCAAAAGGTGGCTCTACAAAGTATTGACATTGGGGGGGGTGAATACTCAAGTTCAGTTTTTTTGTCTTATTTCTTGTTTGTTTCACACAAAAAAAATATTTTGCATCTTCAAAGTGGTAGGCATGTTGTGTAAATCAAATTATACAAACCCCCCAAAAATCTATTTTAATTCCAGGTTGTAAGGCAACAAAATAGGAAAAATGCCAAGTGGGGTGAATACTTTCGCAAGCCAGTGAGCTGGGCTGGGCTTGGTTAAAACCCTGGATGGGAAGGGATAGCTGTAGATAGATCAAATTAAAAACTTTATTTGTCACGTGCCGAATGCAACACATGTAGACCTTACCTTGAAATGCTTACTTACAAGCCCTTAACCAACAGTGCAGTTCAAGAAAGAGTTAAGTAGTAGGAGGTACTGCCCAGCCTATAGTTTTTTTTGTATAGTGGATATTGCGTTGAAGATCTGACATTGTTTCAAAGGTACAAATTCAACATATTTTATACAAGGTTTGTCTATGTTGAAAATTGGTTACCATAATCCTGTGGTTGAAATTTTACACTCAAAATCCAATGTATTTTCCATGTAAATTCCACGTCAAAATACGTAGAAAAATTAGGTTGAAACAATGTTGATTTAACCAGTTTGTGCCCAGTGGGTAGCTTATTATTTATTTTTCGTTTTCAGACGAGAGCAGAAAAACACTTTAGCCTGTTGAGAGGCACCGAGAGAGCGAAAGAGAGAGCGAGGGAGACAGAGAGAGTGTGACGGCCTAAGTGACCACATTTGTGGTGCTCTACAACTACAGGTGTAGGATCTTAATTTGAGCACAGTTTGCTAAAGCAGGAAAATAATCCTGCAGCAACAGGAAATTGAATTATTATGTGGATTATTATTTATTTTTGTAGGTGTTATACATTTTTTATTATTTTCATCATACATTTTTCATCAGAAATTTCAAAGTGGAAATTACAAACTTCAGAAGCCTTTTTAAACTTCCAATACACTAAAAGATTGACATTTCGCTGCAAAACTCACTATTCAGCTTTGAGCTGTGCCTTTTTGGCCACAATGTGACATGGTTGACAACAGTAGGGGTGAGCATTCGGTCTTTATAAACCCTTTGTTATTTGCATATGCTCATCATCAATGTTTTTATGGCATCTGCTTTATGCCATCATTATGTATGTTATCATTTTGTCAGGCCAACCAGTCACTGTTTTACAGTATGCACAAAATGGATATAAACGAATTTGTCTAACCTGATAGCCTATTATTGACTGACCGAGATGGATAGGAAGGAAGAGAAACACCAGAACAGCAGACAGAGTGATGTCAGTCCCCTGACTTGTTTCCCTAGCACTGACCTTAAATGGTAAACATGGTTTGCATGTTTCTATGTAATAATGACAGCAGTGTAAGTACTGGAATTATTCTGCCCAGGATGTGGATAAGTCTTCATAACTAAATGTTGTCTAGAGAGAGAGGACAAAACGTGACTAGTATTGACCGACGCGGAGAGACAAGGTAAGCACATAACCATGTAAAACATCTAGGGATTATATAGGGAGGAGTTTCACCATCTTAGATGGGAGACAGTTTGCAGTAAAGCAACAGATGAGCAAAAACAGTCATTGAAAAGTGTTGAAGAATTTTGCCTTTTTGTACTTAAATTATTTTCACTTCTTACAGGGAATTGTATAGGGGTTGGGTAAGACAATCACCCTCTTCAACTTGCCCTAATAGATCATACAGACTAAAGCTGATCACAGCTCCATCCATCACCAAGTAAGGACGCTAACCTATAAATCTCAAATTACCAGGAAAGGACATATCTCTACTTTTTAGCTTTTTAAAAAAAAATACTACTCATCGGTAATCAGATGACTGACGTTAACGACACCACTGCCTTTCCATGTGGTCTGGATCCACCCTACTACACAAACATGATAGGTATCGTGGTGGACTGGATCATATTCCTCATAGGATTTCCTGCCGTCTGCCTGGCCATTTATGCCCTGTTCAGTTTGGTCAAAGCCGGCCGAGTGGCTCCCGTCTACGTGATCAACCTGCTCATCTCAGACCTTCTCCAGATCACCATCACGCTGGTCTTCATTTTAAGTAGGTTCTTTGACACCACATGTTTGCCTTTCATGAAGGCCCGCTGCCTGTCGAGGATCTTTGTTCGCCTGGGCCTCTGCACCAGCCTGGGCTTCATGTTGTTGATCTCCCTGGAGAGGTACATGGTGGTGGCCTGTCCTCTGCGGTACCGCCTCCGACGCTCAGTCAAAAACTACACCCTGGTCTCTCTGAGCCTCTGGGCACTGGCACTGGTTTACGTTACTTTTGATTACATATTCTTGATCGACATGCGGTACTCACTGATGGTTTTCTCTGCCGTCTCCCTGTTGCCTGCCCCTTTCCTGGTGTTGCTGTTCTTGGTCACTCGGAGGGCCCTCTCCAGGAGTATGCCTTTGAGGGGGGCAGAAAGAGGGAGGAGGATTCTGGGAGCTCTGGGTCTGGTCCTGGGCAGTTATACACTCCTCTTCCTCCCGTACAGCATCAGGAACCTGTACTACTCCCTCAAGGCCCATGCCCCCTCAGTGTCAGACCCAGTCAGGGACCTGTCCTCTGTGATAACCAGTGCCTTGTTGTACCTAAGCCCTCTCACTGACTGCTTCCTCTATATCTTCATGAGGAGGGACCTCAGAGACACTGTGGACGCTTTCCCCTTCTGCAAGAAGCTGCTCAGTGTGGGAGACGGTAACAGGAGCAGTAGACAGACTGATCAGGGAGACACACAGACTGGCCCAAGACCGGTTGATCGTGTCTGAGAACATTATTTTGTGCAATAAAACATCCACTGTTTCATTCACATGGCTTTCTGCTATGACACCTTCCTATCCTCTCATGTTTGTGTGGTTAATTTATTTTGTATTTATATGTGGGCACCAAGTTCTACAGTACGAGGGAGCTGTCTCCTAGCACTGCACCAATTTATGCAGAGAAAAAAACTTTCATATTTGCAAAAATATTGACATTTATTTTGTATCACAATTTTTTTTTGATTTACATGTACAGTCACCTTGTTATTAGAGTATTTATCAGAAATGTTAGTATTCAATATGTCACATGGAACCTACCTATATGCCAGACATACAGATCTACAAAGTCCTTTACTTGTGTTACAATGTCTCTATGATGTTCACCAAACGAAGTACACAGAAAATCCAAAAAAATCATGGTAAGACTGTACATGTAGAAATAACATTATGCAACTTCCGAATAAAAATACATTACATTGGTGGTATTGTATGACCATATCGATAACAGGTTTCACATTCAATATTTATAAAGCTGATGTTTCCTCTGTAAAATGTTACTAATGTTTTCAACATTAGTCAATTTCATAATAAAAAAAATAGGCCTACATTACATAGTCAGCTTTTGTTTTTGTCAAACTAGATAAATAAATTGACATGGTGTGATCGTGTGGATAACAGGGTTCACTTTCAAGATTTAAAAAGTGTATTTTTCCCTTCTAAAATATAAGTTGTTGTCCCAGCTCTCCGCTTCACTGGACCCACTGGTCTTATATGAGACTCACTGGACTTATATTCACTGGTCCTATATCCCGAAACATCTTCAGCATTTCCAGACTTCCCCTCTGTCAGCCAATCGGAAACCCTCAGGTATTAAGCCAAGCTCACTGTTAACACAGCACAAGAGAATTCCGGAATTGTGAATTAACAGAGAAAATGTTCTGATCATTCACTCAACAAAATACAACACATTATAGAATTGTACTTTGGATGTACAAGTACAGTATGTATGTACGGTGCCTTCAGAAAGTATTCACAACCCAATTAAAAATGTATTAAACTGAGATGTGTCACTGGCCTAGACATTTTTACAAACTAACTAAAAATGTAAAGTTTAAACGTCTTGAGTCAATACGTATTCAACCCCTTTGTTGTGGCAAGCCTAAATAAGTTCAGGAGTAAAAAAATAGCATTTTTTTTGTACCCATTGCCTGATTTATGAAGGTCAACAACCATTTGTCTCTTTTTGTTTGAGTTTGCCTTTTCCCATGGTAATGGATGACAAAGGGATTTCACATTTGTGTTACCTCCTTTTTATACCCCAGTGAAACAGGACGCCATGGAAGGCCACCATAATGTATACTTCCTTAAAATGAGATTAACTTAAAAAAGTTGAATGTTATTGCAAATGTAATTTTGTTTGCTTTTATTTATAAGAATCTTTAGGGGTGCCAATAAAAAAAAACACAGAACATTGTAAGCAGACAACAATCAAAGCTACAGTTGAAGTCGTAAGTTTACATACACTTAGGTTGGAGTCATTAAAACTCGTTTTTAAACCACTCCACAAATGTCTTGTTAACAAACTATAGTTTTGGCAAGTTGGTTAGGACATTACTTTGTGCATGACACAAGTAATTTTCAGACAGATTATTTCAGACAGATTATTTCACTTAATCACAATTCCAGTTGGTCAGAAGTTTACATACACTAAATTGACTGTGCCTTTAAACAGCTTGGAAAATTCCAGAAAATGATGTCATGGCTTTAGAAGCTTCTGATAGGCTAATTGACATCATTTGAGTCAATTGGAGGTGCACCTGTGGATGTATTTCAAGGCCTACCTTCAAACTCTTGACATCATGGGAAAATCAAGAGAAATCAGCCAAGACCTCAGAAAAAATTGTAGACCTCCACAAGTCTGGTTCATCCTTGGGAGCAATTTCCATACGCCTGAAGGTACCACGTTCAGCTGTACAAACAATAGTACGCAAGTATAAACACCATGGGACCACGCAGCCGTCATACCACTCAGGAAGGAGACGCATTCTGTCTCTTAGAAATGAACCTTCTTTGGTGCGAAAAGTGCAAATCAATCCCAGAACAACAGCAAAGGACTTTACGAAGATGCTGGAGGAAACAGGTACAAAAGTATCTATATCCACAGTAAAACGAATCCTATATCGACATAACCTGAAAGGCCGCTCAGGAAGGAAGAAGCTACTGCTCCAAAACTGCCATAAAAAAAACAGACTACGGTTTGCAACTGCACATGGGGACAAAGATTATACTTTTTGGAGAAATGTCCTTTGGTCTGATGAAACAGAAATGGAACTGTTTGGCCATAATGACCATCGTTATGTTTGGAGGAAAATGGGGGAGGCTTGCAAGCTGAAGAACACCATCCCAACCGTGAAGCACGGGTGTGGCAGAATCATGTTGTGGGGGTGCTTTGCTGCAGGAGGGACTGGTGCACTTCACAAAATAGATGGCATCATGAGGTAGGAACATTATGTGGATATACTGAAGCAACATCTCAAGACATCAGTCAGGAAGTAAAATCTTGGTCGCA
The DNA here is from genome assembly GCA_030435695.1 of Brachymystax lenok tsinlingensis. Taxonomy (NCBI): domain Eukaryota; kingdom Metazoa; phylum Chordata; class Actinopteri; order Salmoniformes; family Salmonidae; genus Brachymystax; species Brachymystax lenok. The sequence goes on from CM059788.1 coordinate 32,191,257, forward strand.
AATGGCTCTTCCAATTGGACAATGACCCCAAGCATACTTCCAAAGTTGTGGCAAAATGGCTTAAGGACAACAAAGTCAAGGTATTGGAGTGGCCATCACAAAGCCCTGATCTCAATCCTATAGAATTTTTTTGGGCAGAACTGAAAAAGCGTGTGCGAGCAAGGAGGCCTACAAACCTGACTCAGTTATACCAGCTCTGTCAGAAAGAATGGGCCAAAATTCACCCAAATTATTGTGGGAAGCTTGTGGAAGGCTACCCAAAACGTTTTACCCAAGTTAAACAATTGAAAGGCAATGCTACCAAATACTAATTGAGTGTACTCAAACTTCTGACCCACTGGGAATGTGATGACCTACTGGGAACTAACCTAAGACAGTGAATTTTTACTAGGATTAAATGTCAGGAATTGTTAAACTGAGTATGTAAACATCCGACTTCAACTGTACATACAGGTGTTGTCAAACAGAATTAGCATAGAAGGTCATTGGAAAGCTTTTCTAAACAGCCCAGTCTTTAGCTGTGCCTTAAACGAGGCCAGAGACTCTGCAGTCCTGACAGTGACTGGAAGTGCGCTCCACAGTCGAGGAGCCGCAGTACTGTGTTTCCCTGGGACAGACAGAGATGACTGACCCAAATCACCTCCCAGAGATGCGGATCATTCTCCTGGGTAAGAAAAGGGCCGATAAGTGTCAGGCGGGCAACACCATACCTGCCCGAGAGGAGTCTGAAATCAACAGCGAGACCGTGGACAATGTGAGAAGACAGGGGGATGTCGGGGGAAAGTAGCAACTCACCGTAGTGGAAACTCTAGGATGGTGGAAGACCTTCTCTCCGTGGAAATCCTGGAACTGGTGATGACAGAGATAGTGCACAGTGTGTCTCTGTGTCCCCCAGGCCCCCATGCCTTCCTCCTGTTCATTGATTGATTTGGACTCAATACTGGAAGATAAGAGCAGGAATGCTGAGGAGGAACACCTGAACATGGTAGACCTTACCGTGAAGGGCTTGTCTTTGTGTCCCCTCGACTCCATGCCATCCTTCTAGTCATTGCTGCAGGTATTGCCTTCACTGAAGCCCACTGAAGGTCAGTAAATGAGCACATCTACACCCTGGTGATATTCAGCTGGTGGACACAATGGGAGACACCTCCATACAGCAGTTCATTGAGAGTGATGGGAGAGCCCTCCAGTGGTACCTCAGGAAGTGTGACAACAGATACCACATCCTCAATGTCAAGAACAGGGTGGATGTCACTCAGGTCATAGAGCTTCTGGAGAGGATTGAGTTGATGGTAAAAGCGAAAGTCAGGGAGTGAAGTCAGGCGAGCTGCATCTGCGACAGCTGAAAGTTGGACACTGACATGGCAGTGCCAGTGTTGCCATCGTTCATAAAGTTGTTCTTTATAATGTCGAAATAAACATGTCTCCAACCCTTATATCACACACTTACAAACGTATAATATATGTGTGTATGCTACATTGTACAATCAATTGGTGAGAGCCTCAAATATCACACTCATTTCTACATATCCATTATAAACATGAATTGCAGCAAAGTTGGTTCCTGTTTCCGTCACGTCTTTGGTCACTTTCGTGTGGGTCAAACACAAACACCCTAATGATTGGTTGACAAAATAGCCTCCCACAATGCAGGCGATCGCTGCAAGATTAAGTTGGTGAAGCTTGCAGTCAACAAGTCAAAACTTCATGACCTTTGATCACATGATTTTGTCAAGTTCATGCAGTCCACATGTAGGCGCAAGTCAGACAATTTGTATCCCCATAATGCAACAAACTTTGAAAGGCGGGACCAACGATGGTCACCATACAGACAAAATTGATCCGCTCGACTGTTCCCAATGCAGTCAATGGCTGCAACAAAACCTTGTTTTTCATGTTGGTGAGCCACCTGGTGGACACCATCCTCTTCATGAAGGGATTTAAATTTCATAAATTACTGCTTGCGGCTTGGCTGGGGCAGACCAAATACACTCACCTTGAACATGCAAGTGTGACTACCATCTAAAACACAATGAGAGACTATCTACTGGGTTTAATAATAATATATTGGCCTACACAGCCTGATAACAACAGTTGCATTGGTGGGGTGTTCAGTAGACCTACCTGTCTGACCAAAGCCTGAATAGGGGCATTATATTTGTATAGACCTGTAATTGTCTGAGATGTGGGATGACATTTTGACTACTAAAAGTTAGGCAGTGGCAGTGACTGTTGTTAACATTCTTCATGTGCCATTTAAATGTGCTGCATATTTTGCTATAGGCTTTCTGCATTCTTTTCATGGTCTTTAATTAATTTCCTCTATGTAGCCTACTATGCATGCATTTAGAATAAAATAGAATAGAATGGGGTCTATTCTAAGGAGACACGTAGGACCATTATAATATGACCACAAAAGATAGCCAGGTGGAAAAATAACATTACTCCATTGTAACTTCTAGGGGTAGGCTGGGCCTTTTCCAAATTGTGCCTGGGTGTTTTCACAGGATTTGCACAATGGCCCATGGGTTAATACGGGAAGATGATTTAATTGGTTACATTTGTGGTTTTCAGAGCAATATGCGAGGCGATAAAAATGCTCCGTGGGTAGGCTTGTCTAGTCAGGGTAAGACTGTGTCCTAGGCCAAGTCACGGTGGCGACGAATGTCATTAATTATAGAGGGAGAGTGTCCGGATAGGACGGACAGACCGCCAAACAGACAGCCGTCACTGCCGCAGAGACTACAGACGCAGGCCGAGAAGCAGGCAGCCCTCGCCAAATAGTCTACAAAGAAGGTTGAACGGGGAAGGGGAGGAGGATGATAGGAACACTAATCCAATTCCCTTTCGTTACCGCATAGTAGCTTATCTCCTCCCCCTGCTGTTTCTTTGGGTCAGTCAAATCAATGAATGGATGGACTACATTTACGATATCAAATAGTCTCAATTCACGGCGACGATATAAATAAATAATTTAGCAATGCGGTGTTCCGCCCGGCTGTCAAAGGGACGACTGCGCATCTTTGTGGCTGTATGCCGGAAAAGGCTATGTCGATGTCCCAACTGGGAGACGTAGCCTATTGCCCAACATATTTTATCATTTTGTAAACCACTGTCAAATATCATCGATTCATACATGGTGAGTAATTTCCTTTATCTTATTCATGTCGACAACGCAAACTAGGGATATGAGAAATTTGTAGCAATATTTTAGGGTAGTCATAATAATTTATGAAATCATAACTTGTTATGATCAGTGCGCGCGCAGGCATGCAACAGGTCACCGGTACAGTAGCGGGACAGCAGAAGTTATCGCGCAGTTCTGACGTGTATGAAAATGTTAGATCGTCGCTTTAAAATGTCACGGTGCGATGGAACGAAAAACACAAATGCTTTGTTGGCACAATAGGCTATGTTTTAGTAGAATGAAATAGTTTGCGAGACACGGACAACAGATTTAATTGTTTCTTTGTATAAATCTTATAAATGTTTTTTTCTAGCTATAAACCGCTGTCTAAATATATCGTAAGCCTCTGAAAGGGGAATTCTAAAATGTAGGCCATCTCAAACAGTCAAATCAGGACATACATCACTGTCCGGCAGCATAGACACGTTGATCCCAAACCATAAATTCCCTTTTCAATGCACAAATTATGGGAGGCAAGGATTACAAATGTGGGCTATTATGACAAATGGGCCCCTAAATATATTTTTTTGTATCGTTATTGACTCAAAGCATATGGTGCCAACTGTGAATCGGAAACCTACACTCTTAAGGTGCTACCTAGAACCTAAATGGGTTATTCGCATGTCCCCATAGGATAACCCTTTAAATAAAATGTTTTGGTTGCCGGTATAACTCTTTTGGTTTCAGGTAGAACCCTTTCGGGTTCCATGTAGAACCATTTCCACAGAGGGAACCAAAAAGTGTTCTCCTATGGTCAGACGAAGAACCCTTTTTTCTAAGAGTGTATTTTATAGATACACTTAAATAGGCTTGGTGAATACCAGGCTTTCTTATTTTAATATTTAGATGTTTGTATAGGCCTACAATCCACAATGCTAAATTGTAATTTAATTTCTTGATATGTACAAGATTTATGTTATCAATCGATTTTAAATTATTATTTCAAACTGATTTGGGGAAACAGCAGAGGGTGCACAGTTAAGACTGTGTTTGTGTGTATTTGGGGGGTGATGTCCGTCCAAGATGTGCGGGCCTGTGTGCAGACGAGGAGGACACGGTCAAAATCAGAGCAGAGAAATACGCATTATTCATGTACAAACATTTGCAGAATTACGCACAATCATGAACACACATTTGATACAATATAGGCTAGCCTAGGCCTACTGTACATTTATGGAAGTGTTTCATGTTGGCCTATGTGATAAGTTTAAGTGATAAGTACAACACAAGGAACTGTGCCTGTACCCATATTTGTGGCCACTGGGGCTTAGACTATATGGTAAGTAACCATGCCTAATAAGGCCCTGCATTTCTTTACCGTATTGTTTTGCGTAAACTTAATTGCAAATCGATTGTGTAACAGGCCTGCAGTATAGCTTATATCTTGTGTGTATGCAATTATGAGCTGGATGTAAAATGTGTGCGTGGTAAGGATCCTCCACCCAGCAGTAAAAACTCAAGGCCTATAATCGTAGAGTTGAAACACCTTGGTTGATGAGTATACGTACAGTAATTTAGTGCTTGTTGTGGCTGAAGACTAGAGAACATTTGACTCACAGGGGACCAGATGTACACGAAACTACACGACAGGGTATTGTGTGTGCGTGCCTGGGTACCGGTAGGTCCAGTAAAAAAAAAAATATATATGTTTCCCTCAATTTGTCTGTCGCTCCTTTTCATTACCTATCCACGTGGTAAGCAGTAGAGCTCGAGTTTGAAAAGGAAGCATTGTGCGTCGCGTCAGTGGTCCTGTGTATTCGAGAGGCTCGCAGAGGGTGATGCTCATTCAGCTGTGTCCTAGCCCCATTGTTGCGAATTCCTGTTCATTCAGGGGCCTGTTGATGGAGCTCGTGCATCCGAAAACTGGTAGGGAAGTCATTCGAATTCCAAATTGGGGTTCCACCAATCACCGTCCGCCAATCATCCTTTCCAAGCAATTGACTGGATCCACCTACTTGAATAGGACATCCACAATGAAGGGAGGATGCTATTTTATGGGTAGGTCTACTTGTACCCAAACACTCGCGCTTACACACATATACTGAAATCAAAACTTTAGTATATACTGAAATCACACTGAAATCAAAACTTTAGTATATACTGAAATCAAAACTTTAGTATATACTGAAATCACACTGAAATCAAAACTTTAGTATATACTGAAATCAAAACTAGTATATATTGAAATCAAAGACAGCACTTGGGATACTCACGATTGAGTTTATCTGAAGGACAGAACGTGATGGCTTTTGTGGGTGAGGTGGGTTACTAGAAGGAGGAAAGTGGAGTGAGGAGGGAGTCATGGCTCAAAAGGAGTGTTCATTTGAATGCAAATGTAGTGGTTGAACAAGAGGACTGTGTGTGTGTGTGTGTGTTTTTTTGTGGGAGGAGGGGGGTCTAACGGTGAGTTTGAGAAAAGAAGACTTGAGAGAAATTGACACATATGCCTGTAGTCTTCACACGTTGTTCTCTTACACCAAGATGCCACCAACGGAGTTGAACATTTGTGTCGGAAAATTCATCCGCGCATCGCTTCTAATTCGGGCAATTTAGTTAACCACGTTTTCAGTGTGCAGGGAGAAAGAATCTAAGCATTCTGTTGGCCCATGTGCAGCTGAAGCATGTCTCGTCGGAAACAGAAACGTCCCCAGCAGCTCATGAGCCCGCTCCCTTCAGCCTCTCAGATATTAGAGCATGGTGAGAAATTGACTACTATTGATATGCAAGTTAACATCTGAATACGTTAGCTATTAGTATGGGGGATTCTTCATCCATAGTTTTCTGTTTTCCAAAGTAGTTCAACGTATTTTCCAATTAATAGTTGTTATATTTTTTGGAAAGCTATTTTTGCGGGTTAATGCTATTATGTAAAGAGGCAGTATATTCTACCTATCATCTGGACAGTTTTGGTGATAGTTTGATTGAAAATGTTGACTCCCATCTCTGACAGTTCAAAATCTAAGGTTATGGGGGTGCTTTGATGTTCCTTTTATTAATGTAAGCAATAATGTAATTTAATTTAATTTATGGTGTGTTAGGAGTCTGTTTTCTGATCTTATTTAGATCACTGCCCTCACCACCCCTCCTATTGCCAGGCTCAGAGGCACAGACCACCCAGTTAGTGGGCGGATAAAGAATAGAAAAGACATGAGAACTTAGAGGCAATACAGTGTATATAAGATCAACCCTATAATTCCAAATATTCATACTGAGTTTTGTGAGACTGAGCAATGGGAGGGAGATGATAGAGGAACTGATGACCGTGAGAGGTGCTGTATAAGGTGTAACTGCAATAGCATGCAACCCCATTGTCCATCTGGGCTTTGTGTTTGAGTAGTGAGGTATGAACATACTCAAGAACTATTGTGAATCTCCAAGTGTGTGTGTGTGTGTCTATATGTGCTTGTGGGGCTGGGACCAGTCACACAGGGCTAGTGGGGTCTAATAGTGTAGTAACATTGTAGTGTTTGTGTGTGCATTTGTGTTTGTGTATTCAAATAAGTATTTCAAGTGTGTGTGTGTGTGTGTGTGTGTGTGTGTGTTAGGGAAGTGTGGATGTTGATGGTCTGTTTGTTTTATTGTCTGGTAGCATGTGTGTTTTATTTTGCCTCCACCTCTTGCCCAGAATCTAGGAGAAAGAATGTGACCCCAGTGTTCTTAAGGTCAAGTATGCAAGCCAATTACAGCCTGACCCCTGATACCCTACAGGGTAATGGGGGAAGGGTGCACCAAGAGATGAAAGACAAAATGAATGAAGACAAAGAAAGACAGAGAGAGGAGAGGAGAGAGAGTAGTGTGTGATAGAGTGCATGTGCTTATCTATGTATGGTTTCCATGTCTTTTTCAGGGGTCAGGGTTGTAACCGGTTTTAGGGTCCATTGTCCTCTGTACTGTGTTGCCATGGAAACAAGGTAGGCTGCTCATAGTGTAAGTTGGGGGTGCAGACGAAGACGGAGAGGATAAAGAATGAAGTGAAGAGGAAAGAGAAGGGGAGTTTGGATGACGAGGAAAGAGAGGGGGAGTTTGGAGGATTATGAAAAAGAGGGGGAGTTTGGAGGATGAGGTGATGGAGAAGAGAACAATGTGAAATTGGATCTGGATCAGGTGTTCACCTGACAGAATGGTCTTGTAATGTATAGTTGTTATCTGAGGGCTTCAGTCCTTAGCTGTTGTGCTTCTACCTATCTGCCACTACTAGCAAAATCACAATTTTAAGTGGGCCATTTCTATCTGGTTGTTGTTACCTCTATGATTTTCCAGAGTTGCATTTCTGTGCTATCCACTGACCATCATCAGAGTGTGATAAGGTCAACCTGTGGAAAACACTCACAAAAAGGGCATTCTGAGTAGTGTTCACTGCTCAAACAGACTTCAGTCTTTTTTAAGCAAAAGTGGTAACAGTGCGTAAAATAGATGAAAATCTCTGTCATGCTCAGTAAGACAATAACTAAATCAACTTTCTCTCTCTTGTCTGCTTTCTCTTCTTTTCTCAGATGACCAGTTGGCAGTGAAGTTATCCTCCTTTCCTCTGACCACAGATTCCTCTTCTTCATCATCTTCCTCCTCTCCTCAGAGCTACCAGCCACCCCTGGCTCCACGTCCCTACTTTTGGGGGCTTCACACCCGCTCTCTACCCAGTGAGGGCTCCCCCCTCTCCTGCTCCCCCTGCCAGCCCACCTCCTGCCCCATCTCCCTCACAGACCCCCAGTCCTCCCTCTCCCCTGACTTCCCCCACCCCTCCCTCTTCTCCCAGACAGTCCTACGCCTCCCCGACACCTCCACATCGCCCTTCAGTCAGACCCACCCTCCCCGCTCTATCATGGCCTCTCCCAAACTGGGCGTGTCAGCCACCACTACCACCTCCTCATCCTCTTCCTCAGCCTCCCTCTGCCCCCCACCCCACCCTGGTAGCCCCAGCCCTGTGCCTGAGGGCCCTCCCAGCCCTGTGACACCCTCCCCCAGCCCGGGTGCTGCCTCTGCAGCCCCAACCCGTGCCCACCTGAGCATTGCGGTGATCTTGGACGAGCTGCGAGTGCTGCAGCAGAGGCAGATCCACCAGATGCAGATGACAGAGGAGATCTGCAGGCAGGTGCTGCGGCTGGGCGGGGCCTCCTGTGGCCTGGAGGTGCCCCAGATCCTCCTGCCTCCTTTGCCCCAGCTCTGTCTGGAGGGCAGTGAGAGGGCCTCCAGTCCTCCCCAGCCTACACCCACCCAGCCTCCCAGCTCTGTAGCTCCTCTCCTGGCCTGCTTCTCCTCTCTGCTCCCTCCCCAGCCTGCCTCCAAGCCCTCTAAGCCCAGCCACCCCCTGTCCCATGTCCTGCGGCCACACAAGACCCAGATGGAGGGTGCAGGAGGGGCTACAGGGTCTTATCTTTACCCTGGGACCAGTGTCCGCCCTTCCTCCTCGTCTTCATCCTCCTCTGCCTCCTCTGCTATCTCTACCATGGCCTCGTCCAACTACCCTCTGGCCCTCTCCCTGGCCTTGCCTACCCGTTACCTCCATGAGAAATCCCCCAACACCACCTCAGCCAGCGGCCACGGTGGCCTGTCCTTCCTCACCCCGCCCCTGCCCACCACTGCCTCTATGGCACCCCCCTCCTTTCAGGAGCCCCACCTGTCTGTCTCCTCATCTGGGTCCTCGTCCTCCTCCCTGGGGCGTCTACAGCATGCCTGTCGGTTCTGTGGGAAGCTGTTCAGCAGTGACTCATCCCTGCAAATCCACTTGCGCTCCCACACGGGCGAGAGACCCTACCAGTGCCCTGTCTGCCTCAGCCGCTTCACCACCCGCGGCAACCTCAAGGTGCATTTCCTCCGCCACCGCGAGCAGAACCCAGAGCTCTCACTCTCCCTTCTCCCCCCTTCCCTATTTGGGCCGGGCATGGGACCAGCGGGGGGGTCTGAGCCCCAGGGTCAGCCCATGAGCAGCATTGGTCTGAGCATCAATGCAGCACAGGCTCAGAGACGTCGTAAACGGCGGGCTGAGGATGACCCGTATGGAGACGGTATGGAGGTGGGAGGTGCTGGAGGGGGCTTCTCTCTGGGGGCGTCCACCAGTGCTCCCCCCTCCTCTCTCCCCCTTCCCCCCAGTGTGGACCTGGCCCTCATCTCCACCGCCCACTCCCTCCTGCGGCTCAACCAAGCTGCTGCTGCAGCCGCTGCTGCATCCATATCCTCTGCTGCTTCCTCACTCACATCCTCCTCTTCCTCCTCTGCATCCTCCTCCCTCCTCTCTGTCCCCTCCTCGTCCACCTCCGCCATCGCTGGGTTCTTCAAGGGGGGGCAAAGCAGCAGCGCTTTGATGAGAACACGCCCCCTCACCCTCCCATGATGTCGCACTCTGCTTACTCCCAGTTGGCCCACCTCCCTAAACTCCTCTTCCCCTCTGGCTCCCCCCACCATCACCCTGCCCTGGGCTTGCTCCGCCCTCCACCCCCTGCCCCAGGCTCCTCCCACCTCTCCTCCACCCACTCTCAGCATTCCTTCCCCTTCTCCCACTACCCCAAAGCCCACGCCCACGCCTCCACCTCCTCCCCCTCCGCCTCTACCCCCACCTCAGACACCTCCAAGCTGCAGCGGCTGGTGGAGAAGCTGGAGAAGGAGCCTCCCACCTCCTCTCCCTGGGCCTCCTCCTCAGGGGGAGACCTCCCACAGCAGCATGGCCTCTACTGGGTTGTTCAGCAGCGGCCTCATGGGTGCCAGCACCTCCAGCACTTATGTGATGGCAACCCCACCGTCCTCCACCCATGCCCCCACCTCCGTCTCCAACTTCACCAGGGAGATGGTGGCCGCTCTGGGCATGAGTGCAAACGAGGGCAGCGCTCTGGCAGGCGCCATGCTCCCCGGCCTTGGCATCATGAGCACTGGCTCCCTGGCCCCCAACCAGTGTGGGGTGTGTCTGCGTGTGCTGAGCTGCCCCAGAGCACTGCGTCTGCACCAGGCCACCCACCTGGGCGAGCGCCCATTCCCCTGTAAACTGTGTGGACGCTCCTTCTCCACCAAGGGCAGCCTGCGGTCCCACCTGGCAACACACCGTGCCCGCCCGCCCAACTCTCGCGCACAGAACTCTTGCCCGCTGTGCCAGCGCAAGTTCATAAATGCCCTGGTGCTGCAGCACCACATCCGCATGCACCTGGGAGGGCAGCTGCCACCAGAGGGCGGTGCAGAGTCTCTGTCAGAGGCCTCAGCAGAGCCTGACACTATCTCTGAGCTCCAGACCCATTCCCAGGCACTGTCTCAGTCCCAGCCACAGTCCAATGACACCCCCAAGGTCTCCCCTGAGAGCGCCACTGCAGCCTCAGGCAGCCAGTCAAAGAGCTCAGCAGCATCCACACACTTTCAAACCCTAGTGGGAGGCTCTGCCCCCGTATCGGTCAGTGTGACATCACCAAAGTGTGTCTGGGAGCCTAATAGATCTCACTCCTCCAGCCCTGACCTGATCCCTCCCTCTGACCTCACCCCTGACTCCTTCTTAAACTCCACCTCACACACCCCTCTGCCCAGCAGTGCAGACCCCCCAGTCCTGTTTGTCAGTGTGCCTTCCCCACCCCCTCCTCTAGGAGATACAGGCTCCCCAGTCAGTGATGACAACCATGCTGAACTCCTTGATTCAACCATTGGTACCATTGGCCCTGCTCCCACTTCCTCCAGTGTTACCAAAACCACCGCCTTGTCCAGTCTAATGATGTCAGACTGTCTTTTGGGTCAGAATGCCCTTCCGCTCGATGTCTTCCTCCCCCGGCCCTAGATCAAACCTGGAGGATCTACTGAGCACACCAACTCTCTGTGCTCCGGTAGCACACCCCAGCCCAGCCTCCTCCTTTACCCCTGTCCTTAGCCCAGAGCACCCCAAAACCAACCTAGCACCCAAACCAAACGTAGAGCACCCCCCTAAACTCCAAACCCCCAAGCCCACAGAGGAATACAGGGTTGAAACCCCCCCACCTGCAGCACCAAAGCATGACCAAGCTCTTGTGTCTGATACGGACCCAAGAATGGCACCGCCATCAGAGACCGCAGAGACAAGCGATGCTGAGGCTAGGGAAGTTCCTCAGAAAGCTGTACCCTACACCAGGGAGACGAGTCAGGGGGCGTACCTCGGCTCCCATGGGAAGGAGGATGGGATGGGCAGTGTCAGTGACCAACTGGAAGGCACTTTTCCCATCAGTTTGGCTCCTCCTCTCCCCCCTCCCCTGTCTCGCCCTGAGAAGAAGACCTACAGCTGTGCCGAGTGTGGGAAAGAGTATGCCAGCCGCAGTGGACTGAAGGTAAGAGGATGTGGGTATAGATTGATGTGTGGGTTGGTAGAGAACTTAGCCGTCTCTTATGGACTACATGTTTATGGACTTCATGATAGCTGCTTTGAAGTGATTTATTCATCTGTGGAATTGTTCATTAGATGTCCAAAGCATTGCAACCAATGAACTTAACATTACTACTAAAACTACTTTAATCTGTTAGTTAGTTTTCAGGTTACATTTACCTGAAACATTGACTGATGATAAATCTCCTTCCAGACTGAGGGTAATCAGTCAAGCTAAATGTTTGGGATATAAATGTTATTTCCAGCCAGGGGGACTCAGGTTGGTCGGAGTGGCACTTGAACAATCTGTTATTTTCATATTCATCCACAGGGACACATGAAGCATCATGGAGGGGTTGTCAAGGCAACTCGTCCCCCTGTACGGAGCGGTCGCTCGGCCTCTGAGCGACTTCCTGCTAACACACCGACAACGTCCTCCAACCCCCCGGCCACCAGGAGCAATGTGGGCTTCTGGAACCAGTACCAAGCCTTCCTCAACACCAGCAACGACTCGGCAGACGACCCGGCACAAGGCCTGGCCAGTGGTAGCCAAGGAGAGGATGGGGAGATGCCCCGATTGGCTAAATCTCCTGTTAGATCCCAGCTGTTGAAAGAACCGACCACTGGGAGGGGTTTAGAAGATGGGTCTGACGAAGGGTCTACTCTAGAGTCAATGTAATTGGTGCTATCAATGGACATTCACTGTACCTTTGAGTCAAATCGTAGGGACATTTGTATTGTATTGCTTCCAAATTCAGTTGAGTAGTCTGTCGGTTTGTTGTCTGTAAGTAAATTGCTTAGTTTATTTGTGATAACTGTAAATTGGCCATCCTGGCCTTCTTTTAAAAGAAGAGAAAGTTGAAGGATACAAAAAGACGACATAACTACAAGATTGGAAGATTGAGGAGGTCAGAAGTCACTGTCAAGACGATGAGAGTTGGAGCTGGGCTCTAGAATGAGAGCTCTGTTAGACAAAGAGCTCTACTATAGATTTAGGGCTCATTTTCCTGAACAGTCTGACTCACTGTTTATGTGATAGATATCAACTCAAATAAAGACATGTATTGGAAAAGGAGGCAAGGTAGAGAGGATGTGATATTGTTCTCACATAAACAATTCCTTCATTCAAACATAAAAGGGAAAAGAAGGTGGAACAGAATGGTAAGGGTCACGAAACTAAACTTGACATGGTAGCTTCAAACCTGGCAGTCTATGGAGATGCAGTCTCTCATCCAACTACTGTACAAAACCTAATCTTTCATGTCATCGTGGTTTACTTTTGAACTCATGAATACTCCAGACTCTTCCTCCAGCTGATAGACAGAGAAGCACAGAGGAGTGGGTGCTGTGGTGTGCCAGGTGGAGAAAGAAATGGACAGACAGTTTCCTGTGTGACCCATTTTCCTTTGGATCTTGTGAATAAGCTGATTGTTGTTTTGTCTCACAGTGATGTCCGTTCTCTGTAACTCGTTGTCTTTGGTTCATGTTGTATCTTAATAACAAAACAAAACAAATCTGAGGTCTATGTCTGATATTGTTGTGAGTTGTATTTTCAGTGTATTCCTGTGAATAAGAGGGATAAAAAAAGACAAAAAAGCTGGGAAACAGTTTTATTTTTTGTTGTTGTTGTTGACTGTGGCTATTTTCTTTGTTTTGGGCACCTACATTCTCCTGTAGCTGTTTTGATGTTTATTTATTTGTCACACACTGCTGTTAGTGACACCAAAACAATACCACATGCAAAAACATGCCAGATGCACACAGCTGTTTTGTGCATATCTTAAGTGTGCATTTGGCGATTTCTTTGTGCAAGTGTGTGTGTGTTTGTGTGTGAGCGCGCTGCATATGTGTGTGTGTGTTGGCACAGCAGTGTGTAGCCTCTAACTGCCTCGGCCTTGCCAGGTTTCCTCACACACAGGCGTCATTAATCCCTGCTCTCTTTCAACACAATTAAACTCCTCTGCCTTCCTCTGTGTCTGTCACATCAACCAAGAAGAAGAGGGGGGGAGAGACCAGCTGTCCCCAATTCAGACCCTAATCCCCTCAGCCATGATGACAACCAGAGCAGGGTGTGTGTGTGTGTGTGTGTGTGAGAAAGGTCAAAGGGGGGGCTGATGGCTCAGACTGGTCACTGGTTATTGAGGCTTAAAAGGATTGCCACGGTGTAAGCATCAATGAATTAACATTTAGGAGTGTGGGCACATACAGTAAGGTACTGAATATTATGTGGATGTGCAGTCTTTGTGGATCTGTTTAGCTGGTGCTAATTCATCTTAGCACTTACAAAAGGGAAAATGTATACTACCGTTCAAAAGTTTGGGCTCACTTAGAAATTACCTTGTTTTTGAAAGAACATCAAATTGATCAGAAGTACAGTGTAGATATTGTTAATGTTGTAAATGACAATTGTAGCTGGAAATGGCTGATTTTTAATGGAATATCTACATAGACGTACAGAGGCCCATTATCAGCAACCATCACTCCTGTGTTCCAATGGCACGTTGTGTTAGCTAATCCAAGTGTATCATTTTAAAAGGATAATTGATCATTAGAAAACCCTTTTGCAATTATGTTAGCACATCTGAAAACTGTTCTGATTAAATAAGCAATAAACTGTCCTTCTTTAGAATATGTGAGTATCTGGAGCATCAGCATTTGTGGGTTCGATTACAGGCTCAAAATGGCTAGAAACAAATAACTTTCCTCTGAAACTCAGTCTATTCTTGTTCTGAGAAATTAATTAATTAAGGTTATTCCATGTGAGAAATTGCCAAAAAACGGAAGATCTCATACAACGCTGTGTACTACTCCTTTCACAGAACAGCGCAAACTGGCTCTAACCAGAATAGAAAGAGGAGTGGGAGGCAACTGAATAAGAGGACAAGTACATTAGAGTGTCTAGTTTGAGAAACAGACACCTCACAAGTCCTCAACTGGCAGCTTCATTAAATAGTACCCGCAAAACACCAGTCTCACTTCAACAGTGAAGAGGCGACTCCGCGATGCTGGCCTTCTAGGCAGAGTTGCAAAGAAAAAGCCATATCTCAGACTGGCCAATAAAAAGAAAAGATTAAGATGGGCAAAAGAACACAGACACTGGACAGAGTTACTCTGCCTAGAAGGCCAGCATCTCGGAGTTGCCTCTTCACTGTTGATATTGAGACTGGTGTTTTGAGACTGGTGTTTTGCCACCAACTGATGTTACACCCATCGCTGTTGATATTTTGAAATGTCCACTTTCAGACACACTCGTCAATTTATGTTTATAAATAAAAATAAAAATTCTTCAGAGGCAAGCTACTGTAGGTTGAAGATTATTTTGCATTTGGAAGCATTTTTGTTTTTTGTTGAAGGCATTTTTCCATTTAAGGTTTTGACAAATAGGTAGTGGAAGAATCAATCAAAAGTAATCGATTGAAAAACAGTTGTTGTGATGGAGGAATGGCACTCTGGATAGATGCGTTTGGCCAACTGCTGTTGGTTAAGGGCTTGTAAGTAAGCATTTCACGGTAAAGTCTACACTTGTTGTATTCAGCGCATGTGACAAATAACGTTTGATTTGATTTGAGCCGACAAGATATTAAACCTGAAGTGAGTGGTCAAAATAACATAATGGAGAATGTTGGCTTTATGCCAACTCAGCCATTATTAAGGCGACCCTGGAGCAATTTGGGTTATGTGCCTTCCTGAAGGTCACATCGACTGACTAACCTTGTCAGCTTCGTGAGTTGAAATAGCAACCTTCCACAGTGTTGCCAACTCCTCAGTGAGGAAAGTAGCTATTGTCTGTCCTAAAAGTCGATACATGACGTCATCACCTAATTTGCATAATTGGCAATGTGCATGTAATTGCGATGGACGCTGTAGGAGAGAGGAAGAAAGTTCATTTGTAGTTCTAAACACATTTAGGGTGTTTTTTACTCGCTTTTTGTCCCCCACGACGTTATTCCTCTCTCCTAGATCACATGCCAGCATGGAACAGTGTTCAGCGATAGCTAATGCCATGGTGGCCTCAGCCTTTTTGAGTACATTTTTTTAACCATAAATGGCAGCTTGTTTTGGGTGGAACTGTTATAAGGCTTTGCCTTTTGAGTATGTTTTTGAGTTGTCATGTGTTTTTTACATCACTAAGTTTAGCATTGAAATCAGCCTTAAAATACAGGCAGTCAGAGTCTCCAGAAGTCTCCAATAACCCCAGAAAAAGTCGCTAGATTTGTCGCTTTTTTAAAAATGTGTCGCTAGAGGGGTCTGAATACTCGCTAAATATAGCGATTAAGTCGTTAAATTGGCAACACTGATTCCAGTCACCTGATTTACGCTCTAACCGCTAGACTACCTGCCGCCCATATAATCACCGCAATAAATACACTGAAGTTTAGAGGGGCAATATCCTATGTGACAATGTAGGCGCACATGACCTTCGTTTTGGATAAAAGCGTCTGCTAAACGGCAGATATTATTTTTATGAAAGTATAGGCAGAGAATATGCATTATGATGATTTAAAAAAAATGGTACAACAATAAAAATGGTAAACTGTTATAAAGCAATTGGCCCTCCTGTTGAAAGAGTTGAAATAATTTTCCAGGTCTGGGATGTCATACTGTCAGTAAAACTAGCCTCTCGAGACAGACGCTAGTGACTGGAATACACCTACGAGGGTTTAGATGGTTAAAATGATTGCCAAGGTGTACGCATTAATGAATGAACATTTAAGAGTGTGAGCGCACACACAGATGAACCTTAATGTATGGTTGTCAAGGCATTATTGTAATGGGTCACTTGACTTGGAGGTTTCAGGCGATGTAATATTTTACAACATATTACTGGTTAAATCCACAATGTGGCAGTGTTTACCAGGCCTTCAACATGAGAGAACCTTCAACATGAGTGAACTAACTGACGCATTTGGGCTTAGGTAAACCTAACCCCTCGTTCATTATCCAATATCAACGGCCCCTTGTGCATGCCTGGCTGATGATAACTGTGCCTGGCTGATGATAACTGTGCCATTCAACTGGGAGCAACTATCATCTATCACAGGACATTTGAGCATGTCTCCAGACTACTAAACGTTTCAGAAAGAATGTGAAAGACATAAGACATTTTTTGTTGCTGTCCCCCAACAATGAAATCAACCATAAGTTAGTCACATGTGACATCAAAGACACCCCTGCCCTGATTTTAGAGTCATGTGTAACTGCATACATGGAGTGTGTCTGAAAGTGGACGTGTCTACAAAAGTGGGAGGTTCAACAGAAGTGGGTGTATGGAACGCAAATCAGCTACAGTGAGGGAAAAAAGTATTTGATCCCCTGATGATTTTGTACGTTTGCCCACTGACAAAGAAATGATCAGTCTATAATTTTAATGGTAGGTTTATTTGACAGAATAACAACAAAAAAATCCAGAAAAAACGCATGTGAAAAATGTTATAAATTGATTTGCATTTTATGAGGGAAATAAGTATTTGACCCCCTCTCAATCAGAAAGATTTCTGGCTCCCAGGTGTCTTTTATACAGATAACGAGCTGAGATTAGGAGCACACTTAAAGGGAGTGCTCCTAATCTCAGTTTGTTACCTGTATAAAAGACACCTGTCCACAGAAGCAATCAATCAATCAGATTCCAAACTCTCCACCATGGCCAAGACCAAAGAGCTCTCCAAGGATGTCAGGGACAAGATTGTAGACCTACACAAGGCTGGAATGGGCTACAAGACCATCGGCAAGCAGCTTGATGAGAAGGTGACAACAGTTTGTGCGATTATTCGCAAATGGAAAAAACAAAAAATAACTTTCAATCTCCCTCGGCCTGGGTCTCCATGCAAGATCTCACCTCGTGGAGTTGCAATGATCATGAGAACGGTGAGGAATCAGCCCAGAACTACACAGGAGGATCTTGTCAATGATCTCAAGGCAGCTGGGACCATAGTCACCAAGAAAACAATTGGTAACACACTACGCCGTGAAGGACTGAAATCCTGCAGCGTCTGCAAGGTCCCCCTGCTCAAGAAAGCACATATACATGCCCGTCTGAAGTTTGCCAATGAACATCTGAATGATTCAGAGGACAACTGGGTGAAAGTGTTGTGGTCAGATGAGACCAAAATGGAGCTCTTTGGCATTAATCAACTCGCCGTGTTTGGAGGAGGAGGAATGCTGCCTATGACCCCAAGAACACCATCCCCACCGTCAAACATGGAGGTGGAAACATTATGCTTTGGGGGTGTTTTCTGCTAAGGGGACAGGACAACTTCACCGCATCAAAGGGACGATGGACGGGGCCATGTACCGTCAAATCTTGGGTGAGAACCTCCTTCCCTCAGCCAGGGCATTGAAAATGGGTCGTGGATGGGTATTCCAGCATGACAATGACCCAAAACATACAGCCAAGGCAACAAAGGAGTGGCTCAAGAAGAAGCACATTAAGGTCCTGGAGTGGCCTAGCCAGTCTCCAGACCTTAATCCCATAGAAAATCTGTGGAGGGAGCTGAAGGTTCGAGTTGCCAAACGTCAGCCTCGAAACCTTAATGACTTGGAGAAGACCTGCAAAGAGGAGTGGGACAAAATCCCTCCTGAGATGTGTGCAAACCTGCTGGCCAACTACAAGAAACGTCTGACCTCTGTGATTGCAAACAAGGGTTTTGCCATCAAGTACTACGTCATGTTTTGCAGATGGGTCAAATACTTATTTCCCTCATTAAAATGCAAATCCATTTATAACATTTTTCACATGCGTCTTTCTGGATTTTTTTGTTGTTATTCTGTCTCTCACTGTTCAAATAAACCTACCATTAAAATTACAGACTGATCATTTCTTTGTCAGTGGGCAAATGTACAAAATCAGCAGGGGATCAAATACTTTTTTCCCTCACTGTAGTTGGGAAGATTTGTTGCCACTCAAGACCGTTTGCTTGGCTGATTGGGCTACATGACAAGTCGATTGTTGAATACTCTAGCATTTTAACTGAGCCTAACCCTAACAATTTCCCTAACCTTAACCTCAATCTCCTAACCTGTAATTTTAATTCTCCTAACCTGCCACGTTAATTACCCAACCCTGTTGAGCCACCCACTGATGTTACACCCATCGCTGTTGATCTTTTGAAACACCCACTCTCAGACACACTCCAAGTATGCAGTTACCCACCCATTCTTGCGATTTTGAGGGAAATTGGATGAATCATGCGTCTTCCTATAGAGATGAGGTATTTACACAATTACACTGATTGGCCCAAGGGGAGCGCTATAGTAATCAACAGAAAACTTGGAACAAGCATATCTCCTCGACCGTTTGAGCTACAGTCACGGCATTTTGTACATAGGCCTATATGCAGCCTCACATGAGCAACACGTTTCTCATTAGGGCTTATAAGTGCCACCCATTCTGTTTTAATTTTTTATTTCCAGCAGGGGAAAAAGACTAGAGTTTTTACTCGCCCTCATTAATCCGGGCAACATAAATTTGAATAATTGTCACTAATTGGCCTGGAGGGGTTGACGACAGTGACGACGACAGTGACGATGACATGTTTGCTGTTGCCTTACACAACATATCTCATGTATTGATACTTTTATGGAATGACGTCATGTGTGGCTGTAGACAGTGTTGGTGATATATGCTAACTAACTAGTAATAACTAGTAACCCTTTATAAAGGCCTACACCAGTGGAGGCTCCTCAGAGGAGGAAGGGGAGGACCATCCTCCTCAGTGAATTTCACAAAATTGTAAATAGTGAAATATAAAAAAGTTATCCTTTTGATAAAACTATAATACGTCTATTCACGTCACCAAATAATTTATTAAAACATAATGTTTTGCAATGAAGGTCTACAGTAGCCTCAACAGCACTCCTTGGTAGCACCATGGTGTAGCTGGAGGACAGCTATTTTCCGTGTTCCTCTGGGTACATTGACTTCAATACAAAACCTAGGAGGCTCATAGTTCTCACCCCCTTCCATAGACTTACACAGTAATTATGACAACTTCTGGAGGACGTTCTCCAACCTATCAGAGCTCTTACAGCATGAACTAACATGTTGTCCACCCAATCAAATAATCTGATAATTAATCTAGTACTGAAAGCATAAGCTACAGCTAGCTAGCACTGCAGTGCATAAAATGTGGTGAGTAATTGACTCAAAGAGAGAGAAAGACAACAGTTTAACATTTTTGAACATTAAAAATAAAGGAAAAGCAAGAGAGAGACAGAGAGCTAGCTATATTTAATAGTATTTTTTTCTCTCACTTTCCCTTAGCTAGCTGAATGCAGATAACTAGTTTAGCCTACTCAAACACCCAGCCCAAACAGAGCTAGCTGGTTATGACTATCCAACACAGGAACTCTTCCAAGTCAAGGTAAGCTTTTGGTTGTATTAATTTATTTCCACCGGGGCCCGCTGGTGTAACTGCTTGCTGACTGTACACTGTACTGCATGATTGTATCGGGATTACTAACGCGTTAGTTCTAGTAGCTATGTTGATTATGACGCTAGCTAATATGGTGACAACGATGCAGGTTGTGTGTAGCGGTTAGTGGTTATGATATAAAGCTTTTTGGGCTGGGTCACAGGCAGCTGTTGTGTTAGGCACTGAAGTCCACAAGCGAAGGGAAAAGGTGAGAGGAGGAGAGCGCGAAGATACAAGAAGGAATTTATTCCAGGAGCGCAACCCCCCCACATTCTGAAATTGCATTTTTGTCCCCCCTGCCATTTCCACTGCGTTGTTGTAACTGAAGGCCATAATTAGTCACTGTGGTTACAGGACCGGCCATGTACATAGAAACCCCATTTCAGTTGGTCACAATGCTTACGTATCTGAGAACCGTGTTCTTGCGGACGCTTCCGAGTGGTCGGGTACACTGTTTGGAGTGTTCAGATGGCTGGATTTAGGAGCATGCAGAGCAGGCTGACAGGCAGTGTGAAGGCAAAGCTTCTGGAAGGCTGACTGGACCAGCACTGGAGAGTTGAGCATAGTTCAGTGTGTATGTGTTGCCTATTTAGGAAATACATTTCCTTGGAAAGATAACTACCTCGTGCTTCTCCACCCATAATAGGATATAGCCTACTCTATTTAACTTAGACCACACGTGCACCTGATCTCACAGTTATAGCTACTGAACTGGAAGCAGCAAAAAGTATGACAGCGACACTTGCTATGTTTTGCATAGTCCTATAGGATATAGCTTACCTTTTAGGAGGACGATTTGCAGGCAGAGACAAATAAATGGGTAATCAATACTTACTGAAAAGGAAAAGGTTCAACCCTTGCTCACCATAGTAGCCTAACCTATGTGCACATTGTGCCTTCAATGATGATACAAATTTTTGATTGCACTTTGATTTATGTTGGTTGAGAGCCCTCCACTTCTTTACATTATTAATATTTATTTACAGACACTGTAGTAAACTACAGTCTAATCATATTTAAGTTAATTTCATAATCAATTTAACTGCCACTTGATTCTCCACCCATGTAAGTAGCCTAATCTATTTCAATGAGACCACACATACTAGGTGCACTTGAACTCTCATGCCCAACTAGAAGAGGTAGGCTACTAAAGTTCAAGCAGCAAATTCTGAGTGTGTGAATAATGTGAAAAATATGTGCTTTTAATACAATAGGTAGGCTAACACATACAAAGCAGAAAGAGGACTGTTTCCAAATAATCTGTGGGACAACTGCTCACCCCAGCCCACAGCAGGAAAAATGCAGACCGCGCTGCAATGATCTCTGTCGGATGCGCAGGTCCCGCAGGCATCCTACGGAATGTAGCCCTCTAGTGCAGTCAGTACACAATACTATGCTCATCATGTCTTTGCAGGATCAGATGGTGACAGGGGTCCCAGCAGGGTCAGACAGCCAGGGAGCTCAAGTGAATTTAGCAGTATATTAATAATATCAGTGAATGATACAAAAATTCCATCTTGAATTGATGGGTAGACCTACATAGTAGCTACAGGACAGCAGCTTAAGTTTAAAGCTACAGTCTGGGATCTGTGAATAATGGTCATTTCAACTATTGAATCATTGATTCTATTCTTGGATAATATAATGTATAAATGTACACCAAGGTAATTCTTTGTCATGCCTCATTTTGGTAACAGGGGTCTCAGCAGGGTCATGCAGCCAAGGAAGACCAGTCTTTGACAGAGGTGAGGTGATATTTTGCAGCTACAACACTTTATTCTCTTTGTGCAGCAAACACTGGATGAGTTACTGACTAGACTGGTGGGGGGTCGGGCGTGCAGGAGGCTCGGCCTGGCTGGTCGGTCTGGCTGAAATTTGATATAGAGGATGTCTTAATAAAGACAATCAAAAGTCTTTGTATTTTTTCAAGAGTTGTTCATTTGTTAGGCTATTGGTTAAAGGTGCAACACAATATTTATTATTGATTTACCTTTGATCTAGTTCATATTTAATAATGATCTCTTAACTAGCTTGATGACTGTGGAAATGTTTGCTGACCTTTTGTTCTAAATAAAGACGGCATATTGGATTGTATGAAAATGCAGGAAATTAGCTTTAGATGCCCCAAAAAAGTCTGGGGGAGGACCCGCAGACCCCTCGCCAGGTTATGTCCCCCCCACACTTCCAAAACCAAAGTGGCACCCATGATTTATACAATAAGCAAAATGAACATGCTGTTTGTATGTGGCTGCCATGAAAGTGAACTGTGTTTGTGCTTGATCAGGGGTGTATTCATTCTGACGATTCTGTTGAAAAACATTTCTTAAACAGAAGAAAACCGAACGAAACGGGGATAAACATACCTGAATTTGTCCAATAGAAACTCTCGTTTGCAACTGTTAGACTAATGATTACACCCTTGATCAGCTAGATGAAGGCAAGAGATTGCAAGGTGGTATTGAATGTGTCACTGTCACCTAATTTTTCTCTGGACCTGTGCACCTACATTGTAAACTTTCAATAATAGGATAGGTTGTAGCATCCTCATGATGGGTGTAGAGAAAATTTGAGTATCATGTTGTAGCCTAAACCTATAGATGTTACATTGAGCCAGGTGAATGGAATATGAATGAAAGTCATCCAATATGCTGTAATAGAAATAACGGCATGTTCATTAAAAAAAATCGTCCTCCCTTATCTTAAACGTCACCGACAGCCATTAGCCTACAGAGGATGACTGGGCACCATTTGCCCCACCAATAAACAGCCAAACATCTCTAGAAGGTCATCTGCTAAATTATCCGTACCCCTTTATGCCAAGGCAGAAGGGAAAGCCCCATGTTGAAGTGGGAGGTTTTAGTATTTTCCAGCAAAGGCCTCGAGAGGGACTCTCAAACTACCACGTCTGCAGCTGTGTGAGAGAGGAATCAAAATATCACAAGGAAAAGTTTGGGGAAGATGCAAAGAACTACATAAAACGTTGAGGACTGCGGACAAAGAGAAACAAGTAGGTCGATTATAGTTCGAGTGGAAATTGAGCGTTAAAACGTCGGATGGCAAATCATTGATGCAACCCGTCGCACCTCTTTCTTTAAGTTCATCCTAAGTTTATGTTTATAAATACATCCGTTTTTTCTTTAGAAACAAGCTACGTTGAATATGTATATTTTCGACCTCGGATGCAAGTGATAATAATATTTTTGACACCTTATTTTGCATTTGGAAGCATTTTTCCTATATGTGTAGTCTAGTAGGCTCTTGAAATTTGTTGACAAATACCTACTTGAAGAATCAGGCAAAAGTCATAGAGGGGAAAACAGGGACTTTTTGGACGAGTGTCGTGGTCAAGGAATGGCACTCTGGATAGAGGCGTTCGCCCAACTAGTGTTTCTCGTGTTGGCATGGGACCTGAGCGCACAAGGAGCAGCACCACAAGATGTAAAACACGAGGTGAGTGGTCAAAGAACAAATAACAACGGGAGATGTTGCCTTATTGAAAATGTATGCATGCATGTATGACTGTCACTTTGGACAAAAGTTATGCTAAATGGCATATATTATTATTATTATTAAATATATGCAACAAATATGCATTATTTAAACATTCTGATGATTTAATCTGTTATAAAGCAATAGGCCCTACTGTTAAAAAAGTCTGGGATGTCAGACTGTCAGTAAAACTACGTTTGTGACTAGATGGAGTGCAGCTACGACCGGAAGTTACTTTTCGTTGTAGATTAGGAGAGCATTTTATCTAACCCTTTATCTAACCCTAATCTAATTATCCTAACCTGCTGCCTAAATTCTCCTCACCTGTTACGAAAAAGTCACTTCCGATCGAAGTTGTATTGCACCTTTTCAGAACCTAGAGGGACGGCTTACTTCCAATGTCATTACCCTCTACATTGAATTTCAATCTTAAAAATGTACAGATAAATATTGTTTAGAATATTAAAAGTGTTCTTTATAGCCTTGGGTGGTGTAGGTAAAGACAAATATTTTGTTATTATTTACTTGGTTTCAGATACATAAAACATTTGACAAATATAATTCGGTTTTAACTGTTCTGGGAAGAATTCTTTGGAAATAACTTGTCTGACATGTTTATTGTTACACCACTTGTCCCACAAACACCAGCCACCTATGTATAAATATGGTAGGCAAGGAGATACAGCTGAATATAAAACATCGCTTTCATGATTGTACAATTTCAAAAGCTAAAAAATACTCTGGGTTTATAAGCGCGGTTATTGATTTGAGCATTCTTTTGCGGCAAAGTTGATATCGCGCCGGGTTCGAGACCTGCTCCCTGCTGTTTCATTACATTGGTGTCAGAAGTGATCGGACCTTGCATCCACGACAGTGCGGGTGCTTGGCCAGTGAGCGCGTTCCTATAAAACGTAGAGTCCGTAGAGTCACAAGCTAGCGCAAGGACGCACTCTTTGAACGGAGGGAGTAGTGTAACGACCCTGGGTTTATATATATTTTTTTTAAAGACGGCTTACTTCCGCAATCTTTGAGTGCGGTCTAGGATATCCAAGATTACAGTAAAACTGGGTGGATGTGGAATGGATCTGACCTCAGCCTAAGGAAGCATGCCACAATGGTGGTGGCTTGCATGACAACACTTAGAAATGCTGAGGCTGCAGAATAAGATGAGATGAGAAAAGAAAAAGAGAAGTAGGAAGATGGGAGAAATACAGTGGTCTCTGTATTGTGGTCAGGTATATAGGCCCTTTCTGAACGGAGAGGGGATTTAGAGTTGTGGTATAGTTGTGGTATAGAATCCAAGTTCAAAGAGATGCAGAGATAATTGTTGACATCTGTCCTGAGTTAGGGTTGAACTGGGGGAAGGGGAGTTTTACAGAGAGAAGGGCTGCCTCTGAGGATATGATTGTCTGGTGGTCAGCAGTGGAGGAGGACTCGCCTGTTTCGACTACAGGAAGTCACCATGATGTTAAACCCTTACGCACCCCACCCTCTACTGACAGACATCTGCCATTTAGGACAATGCAGTCAGCTAGATCATGTCCCAGGAAGCTCTGACTTCATCACTTCCCTTTTGATGTTTTTAATCTGACTGCTGGCGCATTAACTGTAGTCTTAGCGTAATGTAGGTGCCTGGATTGTATTTCCAGCTGTGCAAATGTAAAGAATAATTTAAATACATTGACCTAGATTAGACTGTCAATTTATCAGAAAGCAGGCTACTAGGTCTCTCAGAGGGAACTGAAGCACTGATAGTGTTTGTCATTTAGACAGACTGCTTTTTGCTGCTTCTCCTTTAAGTTGCTTTGGGGTAAATCACCAACAAACCAAATATAATACTACTGGTAACATGAGTCCCCCTAACAGTCTCTTACAGGAGTAATGCTTGGCCATCATTTTACACCAGAGCGCACACTAGCTTACACATTAGGTATTGAGAGAGTGATAATACCCTAAATGAACGGCAAATCAAGATCAGCAGTTCTGTTTAATAGTCTGTTAGACTGGGCTCAAAGCAGCTGTGTGAAGACCATAGTACCAGTCATGGAAGGTAGGCAGGTGTGTCATATCCTGTGGCCTCAGGGAGAGATAGGAAGTGGGCATGGGATTTCCTCTTTGCTTGAATTAGTCTCACTGCAGCGTGACCATGACAACACACACAGTGACTGACAGAGATGGAGGGGGGAGGAAGGGAGGAGTGTTAGTCAGTACAAAGAGGGAACCAGTCTCAAGGAAATGTGAATGAGTGGGAGATGATGGAATGCAACAGGAAGGAGAGAGAGAAAAAGAGGGAAGGAGGTACTACCCACATGAAAAGGAACTGAAAATAAGTCATTGTGATGATGCAATTTGGGAACAAGATGGTTTAGGTTTATGAATGATGCTATTAGGCAATACACAGTGTGACAGGATGTTACTCATAGGCCACATACACATAGTAGGCTACACATCCGCAAGCAGCACTGCTGGGTACTAACATGGCAACGAGTCTACATCCCAGTTTCCTGACCACAAAACCTGACCAGGAAATACTCAGGGTCTTAGTTATAACCTTATCATAATGATAACGAAATTAAGTATATTAGACTGACCTTCTTCTTGTTTTTGGTTTTGAGAAGAGGATTCTCTGTTATTAAGATATGCAGACAAATTGGCTAATGCTCAAATCACTTTGGCATCAGTGGGATGTTTTAAAAATGTTACTTTTTATATACACTGCTCAAAAAAATAAAGGGAACACTTAAACAGCACAATGTAACTCCAAGTCAATCACACTTCTGTGAAATCAAACTGTCCACTTAGGAAGCAACACTGATTGACAATAAATTTCACATGCTGTTGTGCAAATGGAATAGACAACAGGTGTAAATTATAGGCAATTAGCAAGACACCCCCAATAAAGGAGTGGTTCTGAAGGTGGTGACCACAGACCACTTCTCAGTTCCTATGCTTCCTGGCTGATGTTTTGGTCACTTTTGAATGCTGGAGGTGCTTTCACTCTAGTGGTAGCATGAGACGGAGTCTACAACCCACACAAGTGGCTCAGGTAGTGCAGCTCATCCAGGATGGCACATCAATGCGAGCTGTGGCAAGAAGGTTTGCTGTGTCTGTCAGCGTAGTGTCCAGAGCATGGAGGCGCTACCAGGAGACAGGCCAGTACATCAGGAGATGTGGAGGAGGCCGTAGGAGGGCAACAACCCAGCAGCAGGACCGCTACCTCCGCCTTTGTGCAAGGAGGAGCAGGAGGAGCACTGCCAGAGCCCTGCAAAATGACCTCCAGCAGGCCACAAATGTGCATGTGTCTGCTCAAGCGGTCAGAAACAGACTCCATGAGGGTGGTATGAGGGCCCAACGTCCACAGGTGGGGTTGTGCTTACAGCCCAACACCGTGCAGGACGTTTGGCATTTGCCAGAGAACACCGAGATTGGCAAATTCGCCACTGGCGCCCTGTGCTCTTCACAGATGAAAGCAGGTTCACACTGAGCACGTGACAGGCGTGACAGAGTCTGGAGGCGCCGTGGAGAACGCTCTGCTGCCTGCAACATCCTCCAGCATGACCGGTTTGGCGGTGGGTCAGTCATGGTGTGGGGTGGCATTTCTTTGGGGGCCGCACAGCCCTCCATGTGCTCGCCAGAGGTAGCCTGACTGCCATTAGGTACCGAGATGAGATCCTCAGACCCCTTGTGAGACCATATGCTGGTGCGGTTGGCCCTGGGTTCCTCCTAATGCAAGACAATGCTAGACCTCATGTGGCTGGAGTGTGTCAGCAGTTCCTGCAAGAGGAAGGCATTGATGCTATGGACTGGCCCGCCCGTTCCCAGACCTGAATCCAATTGAGCACATCTGGGACATCATGTCTCGCTCCATCCACCAACGCCACGTTGCACCACAGACTGTCCAGGAGTTGGCGGATGCTTTAGTCCAGGTCTGGGAGGAGATCCCTCAGGAGACCATCCGCCACCTCATCAGGAGCATGCCCAGGCGTTGTAGGGAGGTCATACAGGCACGTGGAGGCCACACACACACTACTGAGCCTCATTTTGACTTGTTTTAAGGACATTACATCAAAGTTGGATCAGCCTGTAGTGTGGTTTTCCACTTTAATTTTGAGTGTGACTCCAAATCCAGACCTCCATGGGTTGATACATTTGATTTCCATTGATAATTTTTGTGTAATTTTGTTGTCAGCACATTCAACTATGTAAAGAAAAAAGTATTGAATAAGATTATTTCATTCATTCAGATCTAGGATGTGTTATTTTAGTGTTCCCTTTATTTTTTTGAGCAGTGTATAATAACAATATATGTCATTTAGGGGACACTTTTATCATAAGCAACTTACATTCATTTTACATATTGGTTGTCATGGGAATTGAACCCACTACCACTGGCGTTACAAGTGCCATGCTCTATCAACTGAGCTGCAGTCTTGTTGATGCTGGCTAGAGGACTGTTTGCATAGACAGCTGGAATCCCATACACACTGTGCATATAGAGAAGAGTCAGAGGTCAGGGACGTTTATCAGTAACATCCACGTAGAAGATTTATGACGATAATGTTGTAACACCACCCAGACACATTTATGTTTATTGACTCTTATGATGTACACTAAATGACCAAAAGTATGTGGACACCTGCTTGTTGAACATCTCATTACAAATCATGGGCATTAATATGAAGTTGGTCTGGCTTGCAGTCGGCGTTCCAATTCATCCCAAAGGTGTTCGATGGGGTTCAGGTCAGGACTAGAATGTCATTGTATGCTGTATCGTTAAGATCTTCCTTCACTGGAACTAAGTGGTCTAGCTCGAACCATGAAAAACACCCCCAGATCATTATTCCTCCTCCACCAAACATTACAGTTGGGGCAGGTAGTGTTCTCCTGGTGTCCGCCAAACCCAGATTCCTCTGTCAGATTGCCAGATGGTTAAGCGTGATTCATCAAATCAATCAATCAATCAAATTTATATTATTTATTTACAGAGTGCTGTACAGAAACCCAGCCTAAAACCCCAAACAGCAACCAATGCAGGTGTAAAAGCACGGTGGTTAGGAAAAACTCCCTAGAAAGGCCAGAACCTAGGAAGAAACCTAGAGAGGAACCAGGCTTGGCCAGTCCTCTTCTGGCTGTGCCGGGTACAGATTATAACAGAACATGGCCAAGATTTTTAAATGTTCATAGATGACCAGCAGGGTCAAATAATAATAAGTGGTTGTCGAGGGTGCAACAGGTCAGCACCTCAGGAGTAAATGTCCGTTGGCTTTTCATAGCCGATCATTCAGAGTATCTCTACCGCTTCTGCTGTCCAGAAACTAGGATATGCACATAATTAGTACTATTGGAAAGGAAACATTCAGAACTTTCGAAAACCGTTAAAATAATGTCTGTGGGTATAACATAACTGATATAGCAGGCGAAAAACCCGAGAAATTTCTGTCCGGAAATAATTTTTCTTTTGACATTTCCTGACTTTGAATGGTTTTTCAGGGAAATAGGACACAGGTTACAGTACCTATGGCTTCCACTAGATGTCGACAGTCTCTGGACAGTGTTTCGAAGCGTTTACAATGTTCGAGAGCCGAAAGGAAGACGATTTGGTATGACATACCAGGATATCCTCTCTGTCTAGTGCACTAGATACCCGGGAGCGCGCAGCACGGTGTTTACCTTTTTTATCGTGTAGGTTATTATCCGAGTGAAATATAATAGCCAATATAGATACATGGATGCCTAAGGATGAATTATAATTGACTTTTTCTAACAAAAGAACCATGGATTCTCTTGTTTGGACACTTGGGATGCCCTCAGCAGAAGTTCTTCGAAAGGTAAGCTATTTATTTTAGCTCTTATATGGGTTTTTTGAGACCCGCACTGGATATTCATTTATGCTAATGAGGAAAATAGGAGAGGTGCTATCCTCAAACAATCAAATGTTGTGTATATTGATGAATGTTAAATATTCCAAATTTTTATTTTGAATTTGCCGAGCTTTGTTTGCTCCGAAAATGAACCCGCTCACGGGATCGGATCCGTAAGAGGTTAAATTCACACAGGAACACGGATAAGAGTGGAGAAATTCTCCAGATATGACAGACTGACCCTAGCCCCCCGACACATAAACTACTGCAGCATAAATACTGGAGGCTGAGACAGGAGGGGTCGGGAGACCCCGTCCGACGATACCCCCGGACAGGGCCAAACAGGCAAGATATAACCCCACCCACTCTGCCGAAGCACAGCCCCCACACCACTAGAGGGATATCTCCAACCACCAACTTACCATCCTGAGAAAAGGCCGAGTATAGCCCACAAAGATCTCCGCCACGGCACAACCCAAGGGAGGGCGCCAACCTGGACAGGAAGATCACATCAGTGACTCAACCCACTCAAGCGACGCACCCCTCCTAGGGACGACATGGAAGAGCACCAGTAAGCCAGTGACTCAGCCCCTGTAATAGGGTTAGAGGCAGAGAATCCCAGTGGAGAGGGGAACCGGCCAGGCAGAGACAGCAAGGACAGTTCGTTGCTCCTGTGCCTTTCCGTTCACCTTCTACACTCAATCATAGGACCTACTGAAGAGATGAGTCTTCAATAAGGACTTAAAGGTAAAAATGGAGCTCTATAGGAGAAAGCCCTGCCTCCAGCTGTTTTCTTTGAAATTCTAGGGACAGTAAGGAGGCCTGCATCTTGTGACCGTAGCGTACGTGTAGGTATGTGCGGCAGGACCAAATAGGAAGATAGGTAGGAGCAAGCCCATGTAATGCTTTGTAGGTTAGCAGTAAAACCTTGAAATCAGCCCTTGCCTTAACAAGAAGCCAGTGTAGAGAGGCTAGCACTGGAGTAATATGATCAAATTTTTTGGTTCTAGTCAAGATTCTTGCAGCCGTGTTTAGCACTAACTGAAGTTTATTTAGTGCTTTAGCCGGAAAGTAGAGCATTGCAGTAGTCTAACCTAGAAGTGACAAAAGCATGGATACATTTTTCTGCATAATTTTTGGACAGAAAGTTTCTGATTTTTGCAATGTTATGTAGATGGAAAAAAGCTGTCCTTGAAACAGTCTTGATATGTTCGTCAAAAGAGAGATCAGGGTCCAGATTAACACTGAGGTCCTTCACAGTTTTATTTGAGAATACTGTGCAACCATCAAGATTAATTGTCAGATTCAACAGAATATATCTTTGTTTCTTGGGACCTAGAACAAGCATCTCTGTTTTGTCCGAGTTTAAAAGTAGAACATTTGCAGCCATCCACTTCCTTATGTCTGAAACACAGGCTTCCAGGGAGGGCAATTTTGGGGCTTCACCACGTTTCATCGAAATGTACAGCTGTGTATCATCCGCATAGCAGTGAAAGTTAACATTATGTTTCCAAATTACATCACCAAGAGGTAAAATATATAGTGAAAACAATAGTGGTCCTTAAACGGAGCCTTGAGGAACACTGAAATTTACAGTTGATTTGACAGAGGACAAACCATCCACAGAGACAAACTGATATCTTTCCGACAGATAAGATCTAAACCAGGCCAGAACTTGTCTGTGTAGACCAATTTGGGTTTCCAATCTCTCCAAAAGAATGTGGTGATCGATGGTATCAAAAGCAGCACTAAGGTCTAGGAGCACGAGGACAGATGCAGAGCCTCGGTCTGACGCCATTAAAAGGTCATTTACCACCTTCACAAGTGCAGTCTCAGTGCTATGATGGGGTCTAAAACCAGACTGAAGTGTTTTGTATACATTGTTTGTCTTCAGGAAGGCAGTGAGTTGCTACGCAACAGCTTTTTCTTAAAATTTTTTGAAAGTTGTGCAGACTCAGGACAACTGAGCTTTGGAGGAATACGCAGATTTAAAGAAGAGTCCGTAATTTGCTTTCTAATGATCATGATCTTTTCCTCAAAGAAGTTCATGAATTTATCACTGCTGAAGTGAAAGCCATCCTCTCTTGGGGAATGCTGCTTTTTAGTTAGCTTTGCGACAGTATCAAAAATAAATTTAGGATTGTTCTTATTTTCCTCAATTAAGTTCGAAAAATAGGATGATCGAGCAGCAGTGAGGCCTCTTCGATACTGCACGGTACTGTCTTTCCAAGCTAGTCGGAAGACTTCCAGTTTGGTGTAACACCATTTTCGTTCCAATTTTCTGGAAGCTTGCTTCAGAGCTTGAGTATTTTCTGTATACCAGGGAGCTAGTTTCTTATGGCAAATGTTTTTTGTTTTTAGGGGTGCGACTGCATCTAGGGTATTGCGCAAGGTTAAATTGAGTTCCTCAGTTAGGTGGTTAACTGATTTTTGTACTCTGACATCCTTGGATAGGCGGAGGGAGTCTGGAAGGGCATCTAGGAGTCTTTGGGTTGTCAGAGAATTTATAGCACGACTTTTGATGATCCTTGGTTGGGGTCTGAGCAGATTATTTGTTGCGATTGCAAATGTAATAAAATGGTGGTCCGATAGTCCAGGATTATGAGGAAAAACATTAAGATCCACAACATTTATTCCACGGGACAAAACTAGGTCCAGAGTATGACTGTGGCAGTAGGTCCGGAGACATGTTGGACCAAACCCACTGAGTCGATGATGGCTCTGAAAGCCTTTTGGAGTGGGTCTGTGGACTTTTCCATGTGAATATTAAAGTCACCAAAAATTTGAATATTATCTGCCATGACTACAAGATCCGATAGGAATTCAGGGAACTCAGTGAGGAACGCTGTATACGACCCAGGAGGCCTGTAAACAGTAGCTATAAAAAGTGATTTAGTAGGCTGCATAGATTTCATGACTAGAAGCTCAAAAGACGAAAACATATTTTTTTTGTTGGTAAATTGAAATTTGCTATCGTAAATGTTAGCAACACCTCCGCCTTTGCGGGATGCGCGGGGGATATGGTCACTAGTGTAACCAGGAGGTGAGGCCTCATTTAACACAGTGAGGCCTCATTTAACACAGGAGGTGAGGACTCATTTAACACAATGAGGCCTCATTTAACACACTCCAGAGAACGCGTTTCCACAGTTCCAGAGTCCAATGGTGCCGAGCTTTACACCACTCCAGCCGACGCTTGGCATTGCGCATGGTGATCTTAGGCTTGTGGGCGGCTGCTCGATCATGGAAACACATTTCAAGAAGCTCCCGACAAACAGTTGTTGTGCTGACGTTGCTTCCAGAGGCAGTTTGGAACTCGGTAGTGAGTGTTGTAACCGAGAACAGATTATTGGCCATTCTACTGCCAATGTTTGTCTATGGAGATTGCATGGCGGTGTGCTCGATTTTATACACCTGTAAGCAATGGGTGTGGCTGAAATAGCCAAATCTACTAATTTGAAGGGGTGTCCACATATTTTGACCATGTAATGAATGTGTGTGTTGTGATTTGTAGTACTGTGTGCTGTGGCTCCTAAGCCGAGTGTCTTGTATGGTCCAGTGTTAGTATATTGTGTATCTAGCTATGAGCTATGAAGCTTCTTTCTCATGCTCTGTTGTTGTGTTTGTTGGTAGTCATTGTGACACACTAAGTGGATCAGTAATCTGGAGAACCGAGCCAAATTTCATGTACGTCTTTTGGTTTAAATGTTTCTAGAGACAATATCTCTTTCATCACCACTCAATGCCTAGGTCTACCTCCACTGTATTCACGTCCTACCATCCCTTTGTCTGTACATTATGCCTTTAATCTGTTTTATCGCCCCTGAAACCTGTTATTTTTACTCTCTGTTCAGGACGTCCTAGACGACCAGTCATTATAGCCTTTAGCCGTACCCTTATCCTACTCCTCCTCTGTTCCTCTGGTGATATAGAGGTTAATCCAGGCCCTGCAGTGCCTAGCTCCACTCCTATTCCCCAGGCGCTCTCATTTGTTGACTTCAGCAACCGTAAAAGCCTTGGTTTCATGCATGTTAACATTAGAAGCCTCCTCCCCTAAGTTTGTTTTATTCACTGCCCTAGCACACTCTGCCAACCCGGATGTCCTGGTCTCGGGAAGACCACCAATAACGCTGAAATTTCCATCCCTAACTACAACATTTTCAGACAAGATAGAACGGCCAAAGGGGGGCGGTGTTGCTATCTACTGCAGAGATAGCCTGCAGAGTTCTGTCTTACTATCCAGGTCTGTACCCAAACAATTTTAACTTTCACTTTTAAAAATCCACCTTTCTAGAAACAAGTCTCTCGCTGTTGCCGCTTGCTATAGACCACCCTCTGCCCCCAGCTGCGCTCTGGACACCATATGTGAACTAATTGCCCCCCATCTATCTTCAGAGTTCGTGCTGCTAGGTGACCTAAACTGGGACATGCTTAACACCCCGGCCATCCTACAATCTAAGCTTGATGCCCTAAACCTCACACAAATCATAATTGAACCTACTAAGTACAACCCCAAAGCCGTAAACACGGGCACCCTCATAGATATCATCTTCCAAATACACCCCTGCTGTTTTCAACCAAGATCTCAGCGATCACTGCCTCATTGCCTGCATCCGTAATGGGTTTGCGGTCAAACGATCTCCCCTCATTACTGTTAATCGTTCCCTAAAACACTTCAGCAAGCAGGCCTTTCTAATCGACCTGGCCCGGGTATCCTGGAAGGATATTGACCTCATCCCGTCAGTAGAGGATGCCTGGTTATTCTTTAAAAGTGCCTTCCTCACCATCTTAAATAAGCATGCCCCATTCAAGAAATTTAGAACCAGGAACAGATATAGCCCTTGGTTCTCTCCAGACCTGACTGCCCTTGACCAGCACAAAAAACATCCTGTGGCGTTCTGAATTAACATCGAACAGCCCCTGTGATATGCAACTTTTCAGTCAGGAACCAATATAGGAACCAATATACACTGGCAGTTAGGAAAGCCAAGGCTAGCTTTTTCAAGCAGAAATTTGCTTCCTGTAATACAAACTCAAAAAAGTTCTGGGACACTGTAAAGTCTATGGAGAACAAGAGCACCTCCTCCCAGCTGCCCACTGCACTGAGGATAGGAAACACTGTCACCACCGGTAAACCCACAATAATTGAGAATTTCAATAAGCATTTTTTTACGGCTGGCCATGCTTTCCACCTGGCTACCCCTACCCCGGTCAACAGCCCTGCACCCCCCTCAGTAACTCGCCAAAGCCTCCTCCATTTCTCCTTCTCCCAAATCCAGTTAGCTGATGTTCTGAAAGAGCTGCAATATCTGGACCCCTACAAATCAGCCGGGCTAGACAATCTGGACCCTTTCTTTCTAAAATTATCTGCCGAAATCGTTGCAACCCCTATTACTAGCCTGTTCAACCTCTCTTTCGGGACGTCTGAGATTCCCAAAGACTGGAAAGCAGCTGCGGTCATCCCCCTCTTAAAAGGGGGAGACACTCTTGACTCAAACTGCTACAGACCTATATCTATCCTACCCTGCCTTTCTAAGGTCTTTGAAAGCCAAGTTAACAAACAAATTACCGACCATTTCGAATCCCACCGTACATTCTCCGCTATGCAATCTAGTTTCAGAGCTGGTCATGGGTGCACCTCAGCCACGCTCAAGGTCCTAAATGGCATCATAACCGCCATCGATAAGAGACATTACTGTGCAGCTGTATTCATTGATCTGGCCAAGGCTTTCGACTCTGTCAATCACAACATCCTTATCGGCAGACTCGACAGCCTTGGTTTCTCAAATGATTGTCTTGCATGGTTCACCAACTACTTCTCAGAGAGAGTTCAGTGTGTAAAATCAGAGGGCCTGTTGTCCGGGCCTCTGGCAGTCTCTATGGGGGTGCCATTGGGTTCAATTCTTGGGCCGACTCTCTTCTCTGTATACATCAATGATGTCGCTCTTGCTGCAGGTGAGTCTCTGATCCACCTCTACGCAGACGACACCATTCTGTATACCTCTGGCCCCTCTTTGGACACTGTGTTAACTAACCTCCGGACGAGCTTCAATGCCATACAACTCTCCCTCCGTGGCCTACAACTGCTCTTAAATGGAAGTAAAACTAAATGCATGCTCTTCAACCGATCGCTGCCCGCACCTGTCCCCCCGTCCAGCATCACTACTCCGGGCGGTTCTGTCTTAGATTATGTGGACAACTACAAATATCTAGGTGTCTGGTTAGACTGTAAACTCTCTTTCCCGACTCACATCAAGCATCTCCAATCTAAAATTAAATCTAGAATTGGCTTCCTATTTCGCAACAAAGCATCCTTCACTCATGCTGCCAAACATACCCTCGTAAAACTGACCATCCTACCGATCCTCGATTTCGGTGATGTCATTTACAATATAGCCTCCAATACTCTACTCAACAAATTGGATGCAGTCTATCACAGTGCCATCCATTTTGTTACCAAAGCCCCATATACCACCCACCACTGCGACCTGTACGCTCTTGTTGACTGGCCCTCGCTTTACACTCGTCGCCATACCCACTGGCTCCAGGTCATCTACAAGTCCCTGCTAGGTAAAGTCCCGCCTTATCTCAGCTCGCTGGTCACCATAGCAGCACCAACCCGTAGCACGCCCTCCAGCAGGTATATCTCACTGGTCACCCCCAAAGCCAATCCCTCTTTTGGCCGACTCTCCTTCCAGTTCTCTGCTGCCAATGACTGGAACAAACTACAAAAATCTCTGAAACTGGAGACACTTATCTCCCTCACCAGCTTTAAGCACCAGCTGTCAGAGCAGTTCACAGACCCCTGCACCTGTTTATAGCCCATCTGTAAATAGCCCAACCAACTACCTCATCCCCTACCGTATTTATTTATTTATCTTGTTCCTTTGCACCCCAGTTTTTCTACATTGCACATTCATCTACTGCACATCTACCATTCCAGTGTTTAAATGCTGTATTGTAATTACTTTGCCACCATGGCCTATTTATTGCCTTACCTTCCTTATCCTACCTCATTTGCACTCTTTGTATATAGATTTGTTTTTTTCTACTGTATTATTGACTGTATGTTTGTTTTACTCCATGTGTAACTCTGTGTTGTTGTATGTGTCGAACTGCTTTGCTTTATCTTGGCCAGGTCGCAGTTGTAAATGAGAACTTGTTCTCAACTTGCCTACCTGGTTAAATAAAGGTGAAATAAAAATTTTAATAAAAAGGTCAAGGAAGTCCTATCCTTACCTCTAAAAAGCCTAGGCCTATTAATTTGTTACTTTGTTCATGTAAAATGTCTTTATACTAGGTCTGACTCACTCAACTAACTAAAGCAAATAAAGGGACCACTATAACTGCCCACTGCCCACTCACCCTCTAGGCTTCAGTGATCAAAACGACTACAGTTAGGAGTAGCATACCCTTATTGAAGAACACTTAAAGACTGTTCTTTGTGGACCCACCAATGGGACCATGGATGGGAGGAGTAGAACTCACTAGGCTTATGGTTGAAACAAGTATTCAGTGTTGATCAATGGCTCTCTCGCTCGTACATCCATTAAATACAGTCTAACAACAACATACACTATAAAAGACCTAGATAGAAGACTAGAATGAAAGGTATAGTGGCCTCAGAAAGAGCAGCTGTGGCCTTATATCAAGCATAGAATTGAATCTTTGCTGACTTTGCTGTTTCAATAGAGGATTATTATCATAATCCATTAATTACACGCTTCACCATCCCCTCTTTTTCATGATGAAAGACCTCTTTCACAGATGAAGTCTTAACACAGAGAGCAGGGTCTCCTCCGAGAGAAATTAGTCCCCTCCATTCAAAGCACGCACTAGAGAATTTTGAGTAATCAATATGACAGATAGTGACACATTCAATACCGCCTTGCACACTCTTGCCTGCATCTAGCTGATCTAGGGTGTAAATCATTAGTCCAAAAGTTGCAAATGAGAAATTCTGGTATGTTTATCCCCGTTTTGTTCTGTTTGCTTCCGTTTAAGAAAAACGTTTTTCAACAGAATTGGCGGAATGAATACACCCCTGATCACACAGCATGATCACTTTGCTCGTTGTAAATATAATTCCTTCTCGCAACTATCTATGCGCGCTCTTCCTCTCCCATTTTCCCTTTGCTTGTGGACTTCAGTGCAGAACACATTAGCTGTCTGTGACCAGGCGAGAAAACCTTTCCAAGCCAAACCTTCATATCATGACCGCTGACCGCTACACACGTCCTACAGCATTGTCACGTCATAGTCTAGAGCATCATAGTCTATAACTACTAGAACTAACGTGTTAGTAAACCCGCTACAATCATGCAGTTCAGTCATGCAGTTCAGCTGTTACACCGGCGGGCCACTGTCGTTATCAAATAATAAAACCAATAGCTTACCTTGACTTGGAAGAGTTCTAGTTTTGGATAGTCATAGTCAGCTAACTAACATAGCATCCCTCTCTGTCTGAGATGGGTGTTTGAGTAAGCTAAACTAGCTAGCTGAATTTGCTACCTAAGTGAATGTTGAAAAAAATACAACCAAATATAGTTCTCTATCTCTGAAAAAAAGATATACTATGACATATAGTTAGCTCGCTCTCTCTCTCTCTTGCTTCTCCTTCATTTTTAAATAAATACATTTGTTCAAAACTGTTCAACTATTATCTTTCTCTCTCTTTGAGTCAACAACTCACCACATTTTATGCACTGCAGTGCTAGCTAGCTGTAGCTTATGCTTTCAGTACTAGATTCATTCTCTGATCCTTTGCTTGAGTGGACAACATGTCAGTTCATGCTGCAAGAGCTATGATACGTTGGAGGATGTCCTCCGGAAGTTCAAATCAAATTTTATTGGTCACATGCACATATTTAGAAGATGTTATTGAGGGTGTAGTGAAATGCTTGTGGTCCTAGCTCTAAAAGTAAAATAATGGGATAAAGAAATATATAAATATTAGGACGAGCAATGTCGGAGTGGCATTGACTAGAATACAGTATAATACAGTATATACATATGAAATTAGTAAATCAGTATGTAAACATGATTAAAGTGACTACTGTTCCATTATTAAAGTGGCCAGTGATTCCATGTCTATGTATATAGGGCAGCAGCCTCTAAGGTTCAGGGTTGAGTAACCAGGTGGTATCCGGCTAGTAATGGCTATTTAACAGTCTGGTGGCCTTGAGATAGAAGCTGTTTTTCAGTCTTTTGGTCCCAGCTTTGATGCACCTGTACTGACCTCGCCTTCTGGATGGTAGTGGGGCGAACAGGCCGTGGCTCGGGTGGTTGATGTCCTTGATGATCTTTTTGGCCTTCCTTTGACATCGGGTGCTGTAGGTGTCCTTGAGGGCAGGCAGTGTTCCCCCGGTGATGTGTTGGGTAGACCGTACCACCCTCTGGAGAGCCCTGCGGTTGCGGGCGGTGCAGCTGCCGTACCTGGCAGTGCAGTTGCCATACCAGGCAGTGATACAGCCCGACAGGATGCTCTCAATTGTGCATCTGTAAAGGTTTCTGAATTTCTGCTTGTCAAGTTGTCATAATTACTGTATAAGTCTATGGAAGGGGGTGAGAACCATGAGCCTCCTAGGTTTTGCATTTAAGTCAATGTACCCAGAGGACAGAGGCTAGCTGTCCTCCGGTTATACCATGGTGCTACCCTACAGAGTGTTGCTGAGGCTACTGTAGACCTTCATTTCAAAACAGTGTGTTTTAATCAATTATTTGGTGATGTGAATATATTTTGTGTAGTTCTAAAAAGGAGAACTTGTTTAATGTTTCACTATTTTTATTTATATGAAATTCACTGAGGAGGATGGTCCTCCCCTTCCTCCACTAGTATAATGAAACTGTTGATAGAGAAAATGCTGAAATGGCATTGTTACTAGTTAATTAAAAGTGTTGTTGGGTTCTTTATGTTCTTGGAACATGGACACCAACCTACCAGGCAGTTACATACACTATAGTAACGATGTACTGACTGTGCACGGGGTGTGGTTGTTCACAATTATTTACCCTCAGGCCTTTGGGTTTTCCATATTAGAAAAGAGAGGGAGTGGGGAGAGAAGAGGACAGAGAGACGGGTAGGGGGGAGAGGTTTTGACTTTGAGGTTTGAGGTTTGGATGGGATCATAGAGACATTCCCAGTACAATGACTGACTGACTTTGCTGTTTCAATAGAGACTGACATTAATGCAACTAAAGAGGTTAGTCTACTTTTGTGAAGAACTAAATAGTTGAAGGTCAAACATACAGTCAAACAAATCATATTTATAGTTGTGAAAAACACTTCCTGGCTGTGTGCTAGCTTATTGACAATGTTCAAGTCAGGGTGTGTTCTGTAAAAAAAGATCAGATAGGTATCAGCTTTCACTACCTCCAACTCCTGTTTGGGGGGGAGAGAAAGGGTAGAGCTGAAACTGTGTGGGGGAGCTTTGGGACCCAGCCACGGGTTCTGCTCCAAGTAGAGAGAAGGAGGCACCAGAGTTTAATGAGCTTCCAGGGGAAAGTAAGGTCAGATATAAAATCATCTGGCACCTTCTCTAGTGCAGCTGGCACCTTCTCTAGTGCAGCCAGACACTGTAATCTGACAAGGAGAAGCCTGGAAAGCTAGGCCACCCTAGACCTATAGGGATGTAGGACACCCCCTTACTGCAGAGGCTAGACTGGAATAAAAATCTCTGCTCAAACAATTATGACATATATTTGGAGCATGGTCTTGATCAAAAACTATACTTCTGTAGTCCAATAGAGACCATGTTTGCCATGTACACACAAACACAATGAAATAGCCACCAGAGTACTATAGTTCGTAACGTACAATGTGGACATATTTTACCAACAGTGTTTTCAGTTTCACTGTTCAGTTTTTGTCTACCAGGATTTGGAATTTTAGTGAAATCTGAGCTGTCTTTATTGGTACCATTTTGTCCTGGTTTGGTTTCAGTACATCAGCTTTGGTCAAATTGACCAGAGTCCCATTGGGCTGGCTGGACAGTCACTGAAGAGTAGTGTTGATGTTTGAGTACTTTTATACTTACCCATTGGAATGACCAGCACCTGTTTATGGACATTGTGCTTCTCCTACAAGCCAAAACACATGAAAACCTAAATTAGAGCTTATTCGTTCTTTATGTCATTGTGAAATGACAGAGCCCACTCTGTCTTATTTGCAGACATTCAATAGATGTTGAAGTAGCATCCATATACTATACATACAGTATTCAGAGTTATTCATAGTATATTAATTCTTCACCCATTTGAGACATGTTGTAACAGTACAACCTCCATGTTTCAGGTGTGGTTGCAGCAATATGGCTACCTGCCGCCAGGTGACCTGAGGACACATGCTGCCCGCTCCCCTTACTCCATCACCACGGCCATCGCAGCCATGCAGAGATTCTACGGCCTGACCATCACTGGCTCTATCGACAATAACACTTTAGAGTGAGTCCCTTTCATGCTAAACAACTGTTGCAGGTTCAGTACCATATTACCCTATTTGTAGGAGTTTTTCTGGTCAGGTCATGTGGCAAGGAAAACGCATTGTCTTACCTGTGTGAACTCACTGATTCAAAGTTAAATTAATCAACGGCCTGTTTCCAAGATAGAGATTATACTGGGCATTGTGTGACCGGTCCCTGAATTGTGTTTGCCAGGGCGATGAAGCGGCCGCGCTGTGGAGTTCCAGACAAGTTTGGCACTGTGCTGAAGAGCAACCTGAGAAAGAAGCGCTATGCTATCCAGGGCCTGAAATGGGACAAGACCGATCTCACCTATTGGTAGGTTAGCCCTCCAACTCTAAGTGCATGTGTAGGGTAAAAATGGAAAGAGCACCCCACAACCCATATGGTGAAGTCAGGTTAAGTCATACTGTAAATTCCCCTCACCTCAACCAGATTCTCAGAAATTCCCCAGTGACTTAATATGCCAGTAAAGTGTATCACCGTTTCCTCTCTTATTCCCCCTCTGTCTCCATCTTCCTCTTTTCACAAACTGTTCTCTTCTCTCTCTAACGGTGCCCTCTCTCTCAGTATACAGAACTACACCCCTAAGGTGGGGGAGTATGAGACCAATGAGGCTATCAGGAAGGCCTTCAAGGTGTGGGAGAGTGTGACCCCTCTACGCTTCAGGGAGATCCCCTACAGTCACATACGGGACAAGGTGGTGGACATGGCAGACATCATGCTCTTCTTCGGTGAGGGTTTCCATGGCGATGCCAGTCCCTTCGATGGCGAGGGGGGCTTCTTGGCACACGCCTACTTCCCCGGCAACGGCATAGGGGGAGACACTCACTTTGACGCTGCAGAGCCCTGGACGGTCGGCAACAGTGATCTGTCAGGTGGGTGACCTTGAGTGTTTGGAAGAGGAACGTTATGACGGGAAATTCATGTGTGATTCCCGATGTCAGGAAAACCGGTTTAACCTGTTGGGAGTTACCATGCTCCCCGGGAAGTTGTGAGCAGCAGGCCATAAAACACACCATCAACAGGCCCCAACGTGTTTTTGTTTTGAACTTATCTCCAGGGCGTGTTTGTGTGGGGAAAATGAATGATCTACAGATTCTTTTTGTTTTTAGTTTTGATGGTAAGAGAGAGGCCTGCTATTTAAAACCATAGAAATAGGGTGTCAATACTTTAGATGTTTCCAGTCAGTTACATTTGAATTTGAATAGTGCTTTTGCTATACATGCACACTTAAGCTATTGTTATACAATATTGAATTTCATGGGACAATTTAATGTGATGGTGATGACATGGTACCTTCTTTCTCAGATACTGTGTTATGGTATTGACATGGTTCTGTGGGTCTTAGGCAATGACGTGTTCCTGGTGTCGGTACATGAGCTGGGTCATGCCCTGGGTCTGGAGCACTCCAACGACCCCTCTGCCATCATGGCTCCCTTCTACCAGTGGATGGACACCGAGAACTTCCAGCTGCCTGAAGATGACCTCAGGGGAATACAGCAAATCTATGGTGAGCAAAGGCTAAGAGAAAATGCATTATCATTCATTATCTGTTAGCTGTTAGTTGTTCTACTGTATCTAGGCTGTAACTAGGGCCCAGAGTTCATTTTTATCAGATCACAAAAAAAGGGCCTATGTAATGATAGTAGTAGAGGATTACATTTACCATTTATTTCTATCTCCCGCTACCCTGCAGGGGGTCAATCAGGTGGTGGCCCTCGCCCTCCTCCACCTACCCCACGCTCCCCTCACCACCCACCCAAACCCACTCACACCCCATATAACCCTGGCTTTGGTCCTGACATCTGTGAGGGACACTTTGACACCATCGCCATCCTCCGAGGAGAAATGTTTGTGTTCAAGGTACTTAATTACAGATATGTATAGCTGAAATCAGCTTTGTCGTTGTGTGTATGTACATGTATATTTAGTTTGTAGAGGTATTGACCCTGTCTCTCTCTCTCTCCTTCAGGATAAGTGGTTCTGGAGAGTCCGTAACAACGCGGTTCTGGATGGGTACCCAATGCCAATAGGCCATTTCTGGAGGGGCCTGCCGTCAAACATCAATGCTGCTTATGAAAGGGATGATGGCAACTTTGTATTTTTCAAAGGTAAATTTGACTTTACTCTGTTAACATTACAACCTCTGTTAAGGCTCTGTCACAATATTTACGCTACTATTCCCGTTAAATTAGATATCATTACTGAGGAAAACCACTCATTCAGATTCTCTCTCACACTCTGTGTAGGAGCCAGGCACTGGGTTTTCAAGGAGTCTCTTCTGGAGGATGGCTACCCCAAGCCTCTGAAGGAGATGGGAAGTGGTCTACCCAAAGACAAAATAGACGCTGCTCTCTTCTACACCCCCACCGGCAAGACATACTACTTCAGAGGACACAAGTCAGTCTTTTTGCATCTGAGTGTCTCTGTGTCTTTGTTAAGGTCAACATTACATGACAGAGTGGAGTGGAGCGTACACAAGACTAAAGAACGTTGAAAACATATTTCTCTGTCATGAATTGCTCTATTTGGCCATAAGATGATAGCAAATTTCCCAAATAAGTGCCTCTAACATTTTAGATGGAGAACTAAAACCAGCGATGTGAAACACAGAAATGCAACAATGATACTATTCACTGCATATCAGTTATCCTGCTGAACTCAAGAGGCCAAGCTACGAGAACCACTGACGTTGAACTGAAACATGTCTGTCTCTCCCCATGTTAGGTACTATCGATACAATGAGGACTCACGCTCTGTGGACCCTGAATACCCCAAACCCATCAGTGTGTGGCAGGGCGTCCCAGACAATATTAAAGCTGGCATCATGAGCAGAGACCAAGGTAACCATCCTGTGTGTTTTTGTGTACGTGCGTGTGGGTGCATGCATGCGTGCAGTGGGTCTTTTTTCTGTTTTAATCTAGAGAAAAAAAAGTTATCCCAACTCTGGATATATTTTGTTCATCTTTATCTCCACACTGTATTTGTCTCTCAGGACACACCTACTTCTACAAAGCCAATAAGTATTGGAAGTTCAACAACCAGAAGCTTCGTGTTGAGCCTGGATACCCCAAGTCTGCTCTTAAGGACTGGATGGGCTGTCCAGAGGAGGACCCCAAGACCGACGGAGGGAGAGGGGGTGGAGGACAAGACCGGGAAGACAGAAAGGAGGATACAGACGAGACAGAGGTGATCATCATCGAGGAGGAGGGAGGATCTGGTGGAGCGGCGGGCGTGGCGGCGGCAGTGGTTCCCCTCATGCTGCTGGCGTGTGTGATCCTCACTCTGGGGGCACTGCTGTTCTTCCGCAGGTACGGCACCCCACGCCGTCTCCTCTACTGTCAACGCTCACTACTG
This sequence comes from Brachymystax lenok tsinlingensis, assembly GCA_030435695.1. Taxonomy (NCBI): domain Eukaryota; kingdom Metazoa; phylum Chordata; class Actinopteri; order Salmoniformes; family Salmonidae; genus Brachymystax; species Brachymystax lenok. The sequence goes on from CM059788.1 coordinate 32,235,323, forward strand.
GACAAGGTGTAGAGGGGAAGAGAGGGAGAGAGAAGGAACGAAAGGAGGTTGAAGAGTTGAGAGGGACTGTATAGGAGAGAAAAGAGCAAAGAGGGAAATGCGAGTGGAGATGAGGGAGAAAAATGAGAGAACTAAAGTCAAAGGGATCTGTAGACTGTGAGCGAAGGTTAGCCAGAGCAAGATATACTTGTTAGCTGTAGCTTAGATATTCCTTACCGGGGCCAACTTAAAAATGGAATAGATTCCTTTTGCTCTTTCACTCCCACTCTATTCCTCTATTTCTGCCCCCTCTACTGTTCTCTCGTTGTGGTTGTTGACGCCAGCTCATCGCTGTTTGTTTAGACTTTTTAAATTTTGTTTTTCAGTTGTTGTTGTCAGTGTTTGTGTCCTGGTGAATTTCAGCTTTATTTGAACATAATTATGTTCACTGCCTCCATCCATTCCAGCACCTATTGTGTGCTGGAATGTTAGTAGAAGATGCTAGATTCTGTCAAAGCCTTTCACCTATTAAGTGTTGCCTCATATACAGTATCTCTGTTATATCACATGAACTATGAACGGTCTGAAGAGAGAGGGGATATACACTGAGTTGCACCCTCCCCCTTTTGCCCTCAGAACAGCCTCAATTCGTCGGGGAATAGACTATACAAGGTGTCGAAAGCGTTCCACAGGGATGCTGGCCCATGTTGACTCCAATGCTTCCCACAGTTGTGCCAATTTGTCTGGATGTCATTTGGGTGGAGGACCATACTTGATACACACAGGAAACTGTTGAGCGTGAAAAACCCAGCATCGTTGCAGTTCTTTACACAAACCGGTGCGCCTGGCACCTACTGCCATACCCCGTTCAAAGGCACTTAAATATTGTGTCTTGCCCATTCACCCTCTGAATGACACACCTACTACACAATCTATGTCTCAATTGTCTCAAGGCTTAAACATCCTTCTTTAACCTGTCTCCTCTCCTTCATATACACTGATTTGAAGTGGATTTAACAAGTGATCTCAATAAGGGATCATAGCTTTCACCTTTATTCACCTGGTCAGTCTATGTCATGGAAAGAGCAGGTGTACGTAATGTTTTGTAAACTCAGTGTCTACAGTCAATGAAACACACAGTGCTACACTGACTGTGTGCCCCCATTCATCCATTTGATAAAATGGAAATGTATTGCCAGTGTTGAGCATGAAAGGGAAATGATATACTTACTGTGTCCCTAACACCAATTTGAAAGCTGAGCAATTGGTCTGCATCCTATGGTGGAGAAAGTTGCAGGGAATATGTTATAATACTGTTATTGCATCAAATGGTTGTTTTATGCAACAGAATAAAGGGTTCTTAGAACACTCTCATCTGTGTGTGTTCTACTGAGGATGGGCCTCTGGGAGATTTAACACGTCTTTACAATGTCTTTGGGTGATAAGCCTAACAAGACCGCATTCTAGATCATGAGTTCATGTTTCTGTACTGGGGTACCAGGGGGAGATGGCTCCAGTATGGAGTTGGGGGGCCAGACCCTGGTTTCTACACAATGAGAACAGTCTTTACAGCAGATACTGTTTGCTGTGAATTATTAGTATCTTTCATACGAATCTTAACCTTGTGACCCATTCTATACATCTGTGATTTGCCATGAACATCCAGGAGGATGGACTTTTCTTTCAAATGCTGTGGCTTTGTCCTGCTGGTTGGGCTCTCAACGAATCACCTACAGGGGGCTCGTTGACAAGCTCCATTACTGCAATAATTAAATAATAAAGTTTACCTGTTTTGAAGAAATGTACAAGTCTCTCCTTCTGATTATAATAATTCCACGACAGTCCTTAATATTCTTTAATGTCATGCAGTGTTTTAATGATTACTATAATGATTATTATTATGATTATTATTATTATCAATGATGATGTCATTATTATTATGTCTAGTACTATTGTTTTTTGTTCTCCATGTATAGAATGTGTTTGTGTACATTGTCATTAAATGTCCTGCTGGACAGGGAACTACATTTTTAAATGTATATTTGATTTGGGGGAAAGGGAATGGGATGGGGATATTATTTTGTGAAACTTGATTGTTTTTCCATCTCAATGCAATAAATGGAAGAAATGAAAATGACTCATTTTTGTCATTGCACTTGTTTACAGTTCTCAAATCATGGTGCTGTTTTATTTTTCAGGGATGCAAAGGTTTACTAGTATCTAGAACAATAATGATATTCATTTTTATAATAATAATAATTATAACTACTGTATCTAAAGTATTTGAATAAGATTGTGCCTGTCTTTTTCACTTTAATACTTTTCTTTAAAATAAAATGTAAAAAAAAATGCATCGTTATCTGTATAAAAGACACCTGGGAGCCAGAAATCAGCACTAAGCGGTCAGTCACAGACATACACAGGTATATACACTCACGCACTCAGAGGCACTCCTTAACAAATGACTTCATAAACAACTTATGCAAGTAAAATCCTAACTGAAGCTCAACATCACCCTGGTATTGTAATCATTCACCCTTACCGCTTACCTACTCTCCATATTGCTCCACCTTACCATCGTACGGCAACTGGTCCCATAGTCACTCTTCCTTTACCTCCAGGGTTCTTGCGCCCCAAAAGCTCCACTCTCTTACTGGTGCTTGGAAACTGAAAGGCCTGAAACTGGGTCGGAAAATGAAGACCGTGTCCAAGGATTAAATGAAACTAGGAATGAAGAGGATTGTGTAAACCCTATGGCTTTCATGGCAGGAAAACATATCTGTGTGTGTGTGTGTGTGTGTGTGTTTTATATGAGCCAATAAAGCAAGCAATCAAATCATGAAGCAACAGGCTAAGGCGTCTCCTAACAGCTAATGAGCCTTTGACAAACAACTGATTTGTGCATGGAAGACAGCAGAAAGAGAGAGAGAGGAAATCACTTTAGTTAACATATTATATGTTATGATTAAAGCATGACGTTTGGGCAATTACGTTGATGAGGTAGTGTATTTTCCTATTGTGTTAAAATTATTTAGGTCGACCAGCCTTTCCATCTGCTGGAGACAGTGTGTTGTGGAGTTGAGTTTTGAACTGGGGAGAGAGTCATGAGGCTCACTTGGTTGGGATGGGGAGGGAGAGGGAGGGTTGAATCACATTTGGAAGCCAGAGATGGAGCAGAATTCCATGAACAACATCTGGAATTCCAACTGCATCTGAACTGCCAGACACACAGCAGGACAACAGGATGGCGGTTGGAGGGGGTATTTCCATTGTGTATGCTGAGTATATGACTGTAAATACACAGTACATGTTTTATGGGTATGTGTCTACCTCCATGCCTTGCGAACTTGTCAGACGTGTGTTTGCGGGGATTTGTGTGTGTGTGTGCACATACTCTTTTCCCAGCTGATTCTGCAGTATGAAAAACAACCTCAGCATATTCCTCCCCACAACTCCCTCTCTATCTCTCTCTCCCTCCCTCTCCTTCTTCCCCTCTCTCTCTTTCCTCTCTCTCTGTGTAATTGGAAACAATTTTCTTCCCTTTTGGCTAAATTACTAACTTTTTTCACAAGCCCTAACAAAGACCACTCCGCTCAATAACCTCCTCCTCTCCAAGCCCCTCTTTCATCATCCATTTCTCATTTCTCTTTCCAAATTGATGAACAGATGAAAACCCACTATTTTCTTAATCTCGTTCTCTTATCCGTCCATCTCTCTTCCCCTCTCTATGGGGCCTACGTTTCTTGCAGTCTAACACCTAGCTACATTATATGCACCCCAGACAATGTCACTGCTCTCTCTTTCTTTTGCTTTCCCTATATTTTCCCAGTCTCTCTATCTCTCCAGGAGAGACTTCCTGGGGCTGTTTTAGTTGCAGTGCCGCAGACCTGCTAATGAATGGGCCTTGGTGATGAGGAAGTCACCGTCTGTCTGCCACAGAATGACATCACTGTCTGGCCAGCCAACCCATGATGAATAGGACCTAGAATCTTTGCTGACCACATGACTTGAACAGGCAAAACTCTGGCCCCAAGGCTATAAGTACAAACTGAAGTTGCTTTGGTCAGGTCAATTGGTCAGAAAGAACAGGATGGTCTCATAGACTAGACTTAACATAGTAAATGAAAATCTGGGACACTCAAATTAGTATGATATGTTATGTTTGGTAAGGTTACATAAAACAGAAGATTACTTAAGGCAAAAACAAAAGGAGGTTGGTTGGGGGGTTGGGGGGACGTATAACACGAATGTCTAGCAACCCAAAGGTTGCACGCTCTAATCTCATCATTGACAACTTTAGCACTTTGTGTCATCTGCTGATGTAAAAAAGGGCTTTATAAATACATTTGATTGATTGATTTGAGCTAATTAGCAACTACTTAGCTAACCCTTCCCCTAACCCTTGAACCTAACTCCTAACCATAACTTTAAACCTAACCTTAACCCCTAGTCTAGCTAACGTTAGCCACCTAGCTAACGTTAGCCACAACAAATTATAATTTGTAACATACTGTTTCATACAAATTGTATCAAAAATATCAAACGAAATGTAATTCATAACATATCATGCAAATGGATAGACATCCACTAATTTATACATACCTTACCGAACGTAACATGTAATAATTTGAGTGTCCCGGATTTTCCTTTACTATGTTATGTTTACCCCTGTGACGTTTAATTCATTCATATTCCATTCACCCAGCTCAATGTAACATCTATATATTTACGCTACTACATGGTACTCACATTTTCCCTATACCCATCATGAGGTTGCACCAACCTAGCCTATGAATGAAAGTCTACAATGCAGGTGCCAGAGAGGTCCAGAGAAATATTTGGTGACAGACAGTGACACATTCAATACCGCCTTGCACTCTCTTGCCTGCATCTAGCTGATCTAGGGTGTAATCATTAGTCCAACAGTTGCAAACAAGAGTTTCTATTGGACAAATTCAGGTATGTTTATCCCTGTTTCGTTCCGTTTTCTTCCGTTTAAGAAACGTTTTTGGCGGAATGAATACACCCCTGATCATACGCAAGCACAGTTCACTTTCATAGCAGCCACATACAAACAGCATGATCATTTGCTTGTTGTATAAATTCCTTCTCACATCTACGTGCTATCCTCCTCATATAACTTTTCCCTTTGCTAGTGGACTTCAATGCACAACACATCAGCTGTCTGTGACCAGGTGAAAAAAACTTTCCAAGCCAAACCTTTATATCATAATCTCTAACCTCTACACACAGCCTACATTGTTGTCCCCATAATAGCTAATAATCACATAGCTACTAGAACTAATGCATTAGTAAACCTGCTACAATCATGCAGTACAGTGTACAGTCAGCAAGCAGTTTAGCATTTACACTGGTGGGCACTGGTGGCAATAAATTAGTTAGGGCTGACCCCATTTAGTTGACTGGTCGATTGTTTGCTCGATAGGCTGTTGGCTGACCGAGATTTCTTTTGTCGAGCAGTAGCAAAAAAATATATAATATAAAAAAAAATGATAGTGGTCACTGTCTGTGGGTCAGACACACATCAGTGCGCTGTTGAATTTATGCCTTTTTTCTAGACCATGTTGCTATGTGTATGATAGCAAAGTTAACCAGCATATCAGTGTTGAGAACAGCACGGCAGAGGTAGCAGCAGAATGAGGAGATGAGAAAAACAGCCCTTGCCTTAGGAGAGAAAACCCCCAACTTAATTAGGTCTATAATCAATAGTCTAACTTTTAAATGTGCCTGGCTTTATAAATCATCAATATATCTACAGAAATAAGACAGATCCTGCTTGGGTTGCATATTTCAGTCTTTGTTTAATTGCCTACTGATTCCGTGAGCACCAAGCCTGCAATAATGTCAAGTAAACAATTTTACAAATTCTGCTGTTTTTAAGCTTTGCTTAGCTGTAATAAAGGCTTTACACTTATTTTTCGTTAGAACAGCCTCTCTGACATTATTTATCATTTATTTGGGGATATTTACAGTGAGGGAAAAAAGTATTTGATCCCCTGCTGATTTTGTACGTTTGCCCACTGACAAAGAAATGATCAGTCTATAATTTTAATGGTAGGTGTATTTGAACAGTGAGAGACAGAATAACAACAAAAAAATCCAGAAAAACGCATATGAAAAATGTTATAAATGGAATTGCATTTTAATGAGGGAAATAAGTATTTGACCCCCTCTCAATCAGAAAGATTTCTGGCTCCCAGGTGTCTTTTATACAGATAACGAGCTGAGATTAGGAGCACACTCTTAAAGGGGAGTGCTCCTAATCTCAGTTTGTTACTTGCATAAAAGACACCTGTCCACAGAAGCAATCAATCAATCAGATTCCAAACTCTCCACCATGACCAAGACCAAAGAGCTCTCCAAGGATGTCAGGGACAAGATTGTAGACCTACACAAGGCTGGAATGGGCTACAAGACCATCGCCAAGCAGCTTGGTGAGAAGGTGACAACAGTTGGTGCGATTATTCGCACCAATTCAATTTATAACATTTTTCACATTTGTTTTTATGGATTTTTTGTTGTTGTTATTCTGTCTCTCACTGTTCAAATAAACCTACCATTAAAATTATAGACTGATCATTTCTTTGTCAGTGGGCAAACGTACAAAATCAGCAGGGGATCAAATACTTTTTTCCCTCACTGTACACTGTTCCAAATTGTCAGAAAAATTATATTTATAATAATAGTAATAGCACTCCTTTTTCTTGATCTCCTTATTGTTATTATTACTATTATTATTATGATCATAATTAATGTCATTATCATTAGTAGGCTTAGTATAGCAGCCTTGTATAACCACCATTGAGCTGTAGGCCTAATAGTTCATCCTGTTTTGTCCTAATACCGTAACTTACTAAGGCCTATATTTCAATACTTATATAGGCTACTGTATCAATCAATCATACATATTTTCATGTCATCACACAGCATATGAGTCATTCATGATTTGAAATGCAATTAAGCATTTTAGTTTTAAAATAATATAAAGTGAGCCTTGGATAATTAGCTTAAACAATAAATAAACCGTTCCATTTTGGAAATTGCATTCACAAATGAATTAATCTTTGAGGTAATAAAGCTTAACATAAAAATGTTACAACAGACTCTCTGGTAGGCTTAAAATGAATTTAGTGTTGTTTACATTGTTCCAAGTGGTGAGAACAATTATATTGTAATTTATACAACACCTGTTTGGCACACATCACATGCACGCAGCGCTTGCTCCTTACCTTATTTTTCCACAACTAGTCAAATGTTATCCACACATCTGACTTCCCCTTTACCTCCTGAGCAACCAGTAAGCATTCCCATGTTTCAAGTTTTTTTGTCACGTCCTCTGCATTCATTTTGTGATCAAATTAAAAAATATATATTGGTCACATACACATATTTAGCAGATGTTATTGCGGGTGTAGCAAAATGCTTGTGTTCCTAGCTCCAACAGTGCAGTAGTATCTAGCAATTCACAACAATACACACAAATCTAAAAGTAAAAGAATGGAATTAAGAAATATATAAATATTAGGACGAGCAATCTCGGAGTGGCAATGACTAAAATACAGTAGAATATAATACAGTATATTCACATGAAATTAGTAAAGCAGTATGCAAACATTATTTAAGTGACTAGTGTTCCATTATTAAAGTGACCAGTGATTCCATGTCTATGTACATAGGGCAGCAGCCTCGAAGGTGCAGGGCACTGTTGCGCCTTCTTCACCACACTGTCTGTGTGGGTGGACCATTTCAGATTGTCAGTGATGTGTATACTGAAGAACTTGAAACTTTCAACCTTCTCCACTGCTGTCCCGTCGATGTGGATAGGGGCGTGCTCCCTCTGCTGTTTCCTGAAGTCCACGATCAGCTCTTTCGTTTTCTTGACATTAAGAGAAAAGTTATTTTCTTGGCACCTCTCCACCAGGGACCTCACCTCTTCCCTGTAAGCTGTCTCGTCATTGTTGGTAATCAGGCCTACTACTGTTGTGTCGTCTGCAAACTTGATGATTGAGTTGGAGGCCTGCGTTGCCATGCAGTCATGGATGAACAGGGAGTACAGGAGGGGGATCAGCGAGGTGGAGGTGTTGTTTCTTACCTTCACCACCTGGGGGCAGCCCATCAGGAAGTCCAGGACCCAGTTGCACAGGGAGGGGTTCAGACCCAGGCTGAGCTGAATGATGACCTTGGAGTGTACTATGGTGTTGAAGGCTGAAGTATACTCAATGAACAGCATTCTTACATAGATATTCCTCTTGTCCAGATGGGATAGGGCAGTGTGCTGTGTGATGGCGATTGCATCGTCTGTGGATCTATTGGGGCGATATGCAAATTGAAGTGGGTCTAGGGTGTTAGGTAAAGTGGAGGTGATATGATTTTGGTCTCCCAAGTGGTGCAGCTGTCTAAGGCACTGCATCTCAATGCTTGAGGTGTCACTACAGACACCCTGGTTTGAATCCAGGGTGTATCACAACTGTCTGTGATTGAGAGTCCCATAGGGTGGCACACAATTGGCCCAGTGTCATCCGGGTTTGGCCGGTATAGGCTGCCATTGTAAGTAAGAATTTGTTTTTAACTGACTTGTCTAGTTAAATTAAGGTTAAATAAAAAAACACTTAACTGGCCTCTCAAAGCACTTCATGATGACAGAAGTGAGTGCTGCAGGGCGATAGTCATTGAGTTCAGTTACCTTTGCTTTCTTGGGTACAGGAACAATAGTGGACATCTTGAAGCAAGTGGGGACAGCAGACTGGGATAGAGAGAGATTGAATATGTCCGTAAACACTCCAGCCAGCCGGTCTGCGCATGCTCTGAGGACACGGCTTGGGATTCCGTCTGGGCCGGCAGCCTTGTGAGGGCTAACACACTTAAATGTCGGAGAACGAGAGCCCATGCAAATAGTTTGGGTAGCCATTTGATTAGCTGTTCAGCAGTCTTATGGCTTGGGGGTAGAAGCTGTTAAGAAGCCTTTTGGACCTAGAGTTGGCGCTCCGGTACAGCTTCCTGTGCAGTAGCAGAGAGAACAGTCTATTACTAGGGAGGCTGGAGTCTTTGGAAATTTTTAGGGCCTTCCACTGACACTGCTTGTTATAGAGGTCAAGGATGGCAGGAAGCTTGGCCCCAGTGAAGCTTGGCCCCTCTGTAGCGCCTTGCGCTCAGAGGCTGAGCAGTTGCCATATCAGGCGATGATGTAACCAGTCAGGATGCTCTCGATGGTGCAACTGTAGAACTTTTTGAGGATCTGAGGACCCATGCCAAATCTTTTCAGTCTCCTTAGGGGGAATAGTCATTGTCGTGCTCTCTTCACAACTGTCTTGGTGTGTTTGGATCATGATAGTTTGTTGGTGATGTGAACACGAAGGAACTTGATGGTCTCAACCTGCTCCACTACAGCCCCGTTGATGAGAATGGGGGCCAGTTCGGCCCTCCTTTTCCTGTTGTCCATGATCATCTCCTGTGTCTTGATCACGTTGAGGGAGAAGTTGCTGTCCTGGGACCACACTTCCGGGTCTCTGACCTCACTCTAGACTGTCTTATCGTCGTCGATGATCAGGCCTACCACTGTTGTGTCGTCGACAAACTTAATGATGGCGTTGGAGTCTTGCTTGGCCACACAGTCGGCCAGCGCCTCCACCACCCCCTCTACAGCCGGTCCCACTGTTCACCCCTCCTTCACCCGGTCCCAGCGGGATTCAGCTCGCGCTCCCGAGGGAGTATGATGGGACGGCTGCCAGATGCCAGGGGTTCCTACTCCAGCTGGAATTCTACCTGGCGATCGTCCACCCGGCTCGTTCGGGACATGAGAGCATGTCCGCCCTCGTCTCCTGCCTCTCAGGCAAAGCCCTGGAATGGGCCAACGGCGTATGGAGTGAGGGAGACGCGGTGTTGGATCATTACGCAGAGTTCACCCGCCGCTTTCGGGCAGTTTCCGACCACCCGCCTGAGGGTCGAGCTCCATCTGAAGCAGGGGACGAGGAGGGCGCAGGATTTTGCTTTGGACTTTCGGACCCTGGCCGCCAGCGCAGGATGGAACAACAGGGCCCTGATTGATCACTACTGGTGCAGTCTGCGCGAGGGCGTCTGTTGGGAGTTGGCCTGCCGAGACACCACCCTCACATTGGACCAGCTGGTGGACCTGTGGCCACAGAGGGCATACTGCTGGTCGGTGCTGGGGGGGTTCCTCAGGGAGCCGAGGCAGCAGGCAGGGCACTATCAGGTGAGTAGGCACCAGGCTCACCCAGAGCCCCCTGTTGCTCACATGTATGTGTTTATTGAATTTCCTGAGTTTTCCCCGCATTCCCAGCATAAGGCGCTCGTAGATTCAGGCGCACCTGGGAATTTTATTGACAGTTCTTTTGCCCATAGTTTAGGGATCCCCATTGTTCCTGTTGATATGCCCTTCCCTGTGCACTCGCTAGATAATCGACCATTAGGGTCAGGGCTAATTAGGGAGGCCACCGCTCCACTAGACATGGTTACGCAGGAGGGTCACAAGGAGAGAATCAGTCTCTTCCTTATTGATTCTCCTGCGTTTCCCATGGTGCTGGGCCTACCCACTATTTCGTGGCAACAGAGGGCTCTCAAGCGGTGGTCACGAAAGTGCTCAGGTAGGTGTGTAGGGGTTTCCATCGGTGCGACTACAGTGGAAAGTCCAGACCAGGTCTCCACCGTGCGCATCCCCTCAGAATATGCCGATTTGTCTCTCACCTTCTGTAAGAAGAGGGCGACTAAATTACCACCCCATCGACGAGGGGATTGTGCGATAAATCTCCTGGTAGACGCAGAACTTCCCAGGAGTCACGTGTACCCTCTGTCCCAGGAGGAGACGGCGGCTATGGAAACATATGTCTCTGAATCCCTGGGGCAGGGATACATTCGAGCATGTGTCCCTGGTGCACAGGATGCTTGGTTGACTGTTGGAACATGACCTGTACGTCAAGGTTGGGAAATGTCTGTTCTTCCAACAGTCCGTCTCCTTCCTAGGGTACCGCATTTCCACGTCAGGGGTGGAGATGGAGAGTGACCGCATTTCAGCCGTGCGTAATTGGCCGACTAGCACCATGGTAAAGGAAGTGCAGCGGTTCCTAGGGTTTTCCAACTACTACCGGAGGTTTATCCGGGGCTTTGGTGAGGTAGCAGCTCCAATTACCTCACTGCTGAAGGGGGGACCGGTGCGACTGCAGTGGTTGGCTGGGGCGGACAGGGCTTTTGGTCACCTGAAGGCTCTGTTTACTTCGGCTCCCGTGCTGACTCATCCGGATCCCTCTTTGGCGTTCATAGTGGAGGTGGGCGCGTCCGAGGCTGGGATAGGAGCTGTGTTCTCTCAGTGCTCGGGTACGCCACCGAAGCTCCGCCCCTGTGCCTTATTTTCGAAGAAGGTCAACCTGGCGGAGCGAAACTATGATATGGGGGACCGGGAGCTGTTGGCTGTCGTCAAGGCTCTGAAGGCGTGGAGACATTGGCTTGAGGGGGCGAAACACCCTTTTCTCATCTGGACTGACCACCGCAATCTGGAGTACATCCGGGCGGTGAGGAGACTGAACCCTCGCCAGGCAAGGTGGGCCATGTACTTTACCCGTTTTGTTTTCACCCTTTCCTACAGACCAGGTTCCCAGAACGCTAAGGCAGACGCACTGTCCCGGCTGTATGACACAGAGGAGCGGTCCATGGATCACACTCCCATACTCCCGGCCTCTTGTCTGGTGGCACCTGTAGTGTGGGAGCTGGACGCGGACATCGAGCGGGCGTTACGTACAGAGCCCACTCCCTCTCAGTGTCCAGCTGGGCGTCTGTACATTGTCTGTTGTCCGCGACCGGTTGATCTATTGGGCCCACAAGTCACCCTCCTCTGGTCATCCTGGCATCGGTCGGACAGTGCGCTGTCTTAGTGGGAAGTACTGGTGGCCCACTTTAGCTAAGGACGTGAGGGTTTATGTTTCCTCCTGCTCGGTGTGCGCCCAGTGCAAGGCTCCTAGACACCTGCCCAGAGGGAAGTTACAACCCCTACCCATTCCACAGCGGCCGTGGTCGCACCTGTCGGTGGACTTCCTGACTGATCTTCCTCCCTCACAGGGTAACACCACAATCCTGGTCTTTGTGGATCGGTTTTCTAAGTCCTATACTCAACACCACACATGTTCATTCAAATAGGCAGACACACTGACACATATGCGCTTGCACACACAGAAACAAAGACACCTACACTTGTTTGTATGGTATTTGCTCTGTGTGCATATTTGTGGTGTGTAGCTGGACTCAATGGAAAAGAGAAAGGGTGGAAAGAAAGATGGTATGTCTAATATTCACAGTCTTCTATTACATATTCTATTAGTGGAGACAACAAACATGTTTGGCTTGTATTACTATCCTTGAGGGTACCAGAAATCCCCACCAGAAGTCACCACAAGGATAGTAAAACAAAATTCTCCCTTGTGGGGGAAAAGGCTATTTTAGGCTTAGGGTTTAGGGTTAGAATTAGGGTTAAGGGTTAGGAGGTAAGGGGTTAGGTTTAGGGGTTAAGGTTTATGGGTTAGGGAAAACAGATTTTTGAATGGAAATCAATTTTAGGTCCCCACAAGGATAGTAAAACAAACGTGTGTGTGTGACTGAATGTGTGTGTTCTTTTTCTCCAATTCAATAACTTAATATCTCCTTACCAGATGCTTTATTTCTAATAATTTCTCTGTTTTCCTTTGTGGTACAGTATGTCTCTCTCCCACCAGTGATGAATCTGCACACCGCTATCACGGTATGGTCGAAGTGGCTGCATTAATGTGCTATGCTATGTAAGTTATACCGTCTGCCTGCACTTTGACTATGGTGTGGTGTTAGTTATTTTCAGTCAAACAAGGTATTGTGTGAAAATAATACAGGTGGTAGGAAGTTGAACAATCATGCTTTCTTTCTTCTCATATAGCACTGTTTCCCAAACTAAGCAAGAAGAGACTTCCCAGCAAGAGCTGCTGAATCAGACTCTCCCTCCTTCCCTCCTTCCCTCCTATCCCAATCCCCAGCCACCCTCGCTCTGACCCAGTCACATCCGTTAGGAAACCCCCCTGCTTTAATCTGGGCCTAGTGTGGACTACTGGCACTTTTAATCTGGCAGCAAAATATGCACACAATGTTAGTCTAGACCACATGAGAGGGCAGAGAGACGTCTTTTACCTCATGCTGTTTCCGATTACCCAGATATCACTGTCTTTCAAGTTGTCTGCACCTTATCTCTGCATTCTCCTACAGGTCAAACTCTTGTCAGAAAAAGGACTAGAAGAAAACAAGAGCAAGAGCGAAAGAGAGACCGTTCTGAGCAGCCACATCTGAGTTAGCCTTAGAAAGTGGAGCCGGGGGCCTCTGTCAGTGTTATGTTACTGTGAGCGCTGGTCTGGAATTTGGACACAAAGAACCATGTGGGCCTAAACCATGTTTTTATTGCCCAGTCATCAGCATGGATTGGCCTGGCTCAGCTCAGTTTCCAGGGAGGGCTAGAGGGGCCTGTACTGACCTGTGTATACCCCTGACAGAGGTGGGGAGAGGTTCTGTTAGACCTAGCTACAACCAGAGAGCCATGCGTTTGAGCTCCATCTTCCCACACCAGAAAGTTGCTGTGTTCGGGAAACTAAATTGAGTCGGCCTATTGGCAACCCAGAGGGCGAAAATAGCCAAGTATCCTTGAGGCCGCCTGGCGCTGTGTCCTGTAAAGCACTTAGCCTACTTGGCCAGCGGACCTTGGTCCTTGTCCTCTTCAGCCTCTCTTTCCACAGAGAGGTTTGCCAAACTCTTCCGGCCTCACTGAAACTATTGTCTTATACACCATGGCAACAGACTCCAGGCCCACAGAACATCTACAAACCCCACACCCTCCATACTGTACACCCGTGTTCCCCAAATGGCAGCCCTTGGGCCAAATTCATGGTTTATTTGGCCCCCCCAAGTTTTCTGAGCAAGAAAAACACATTTCTATTGTTGGACATAATATACTAAAAACACCAGGAGATCAGCTCCGAGTGATTTTAATGTAAGAAATCTGTTCCCAAGTATTCCCACACATAATAGAGAGAAACGTAATCGTATACACATGTAAGCAAGGTTTGAAATGATGTTTGGGCTTCTTGCGGTCAATTTGCCATTTACAAATGATTTGTAATTATGTTCTGGACCCCTGACCATCTGCTCGCCGGCTGAATCTAGTTGATGATCCCTGCCGTACAGCCACCCACACTGTCAACACTTTGCTCTACCTTTAACCTCAAACCTTTCTCTGTTGTTACTCCCAAACACACACACATAATAATTGTAGGAACAGGCTCTCATCTTATCTTTCTGTCTTCACTCAGTCTGACACATAAATGAGCACACATGGCTGTGTTGTTAGGAATACTTATGTAAGAATGCTGTTCATCGACTACAGCTCAGCATTTAACACCATAGTTCCCTCCAAGCTCGTCATTAAGCTCGAGACCCTGGGTCTCGACCCAGCCCTGTGCAACTGGGTCCTGGACTTCCTGACGGGCCGGCCCCAGGTGGTGAGGGTAGGAAACAACATGTCCACCCCACTGATCCTCAACACTGGGGCCCCACAAGGGTGCGTTCTCAGCCCTCTCCTGTACTCCCTGTTTACCCATGACTGCGTGGCCAAGCAACCATCCAACTCAATCATCAAGTTTGCTGACGACACTACAGTGGTAGGCTTGATTACCAACAACGACGAGACGGCCTACAGGGAGGAGGTGAGGGCCCTCGGAGTGTGGTGTCAGGAAAATAACCTCTCACTCAATGTCAACAAAACAAAGGAGATGATCGTGGACTTCAGGAAACAGGAGAGGGAGCACCCCCCATCCACATCGACGGGACAGTAGTGGAGAAGGTGGAAAGTTTTAAGTTCCTCGGCGTACACATCACGGACAAACTGAATTGGTCCACCCACACAGACAGCGTGGTGAAGAAGGCGCAACAGCGCCTCTTCAACCTCAGGAGGCTGAAGAAATTTGGCTTGTCACCAAAATCACTCACAAACTTCTACAGATGCACAATCGAAAGCATCCTGTCGGGCTGTATCACCGCCTGGTACGGCAACTGCTCCGCCCACAACCGTAAGGATCTCCAGGGGGTAGTGAGGACTGCACAACGCATCACCGGGGGTAAACTACCTGACCTTCAGGAAACCTACACCACCCGATGTCACAGGAAGGCCAAAAAGATAATCAAGGACAACAACCACCCGAGCCACTGCCTGTTCACCCCGCTATCATCCAGAAGGCGAGGTCAGTACAGGTGCATCAAAGCTGGGACCGTGAGACTGAAAAACAGCTAGTACCTCAAGGCCATCAGACTGTTAAACAGCCATCACTAGCATTGAGTGGCTGCTGCCAACATACTGACTTAAATCTCTAGCCACTTTAAACATAGGAATTGGATGTAACAATGTATCACTAGCCGCTTTAAACAATTTTGTATATAATGTTTACTTATACGACATACTTATATCAAATGTATACACTGTACTGTAAACCATCTACTGAATCTTGCCTATGCCGTTCGGCCATCGACCCAAATCTCTAGCCACTTTAATAATTATAATTGGATGAAATAATGTATCACTAGCCACTTTAAACAATGCCATTTATATAATGTTTACATATCCTACATTACTCATCTCATACACTGCTCAAAAAAATAAAGGGAACACTAAAATAACACATCATAGATCTGAATGAATGAAATAATCTTATTAAATACTTTTTTCTTTACATAGTTGAATGTGCTGACAACAAAATCACACAAAAATTATCAATGGAAATCAAATTTATCAACCCATGGAGGTCTGGATTTGGAGTCACACTCAAAATTAAAGTGGAAAACCACACTACAGCCTGATCCAACTTTGATGTAATGTCCTTAAAACAAGTCCAAATGAGGCTCAGTAGTGTGTGTGGCCTCCACGTGCCTGAATGACCTCCCTACAACGCCTGGGCATGCTCCTGATGAGGTGGCGGATGGTCTCCTGAGGGATCTCCTCCCAGACCTGGACTAAAGCATCCGCCAACTCCTGGACAGTCTGTGGTGCAACGTGGCGTTGGTGGATGGAGCGAGAGATGATGTCCCAGATGTGCTCAATTGGATTCAGGTCTGGGGAACGGGCGGGCCAGTCCATAGCATCAATGCCTTCCTCTTGCAGGAACTGCTGACACACTCCAGCCACATGAGGTCTAGCATTGTCTTGCATTAGGAGGAACCCAGGGCCAACCGCACCAGCATATGGTCTCACAAGGGGTCTGAGGATCTCATCTCGGTACCTAATGGCAGTCAGGCTACCTCTGGCGAGCATATGGAGGGCTGTGCGGCCCCCCAAAGAAATGCCACCCCACACCATGACTGACCCACCGCCAAACCGGTCATGCTGGAGGATGTTGCAGGCAGCAGAACGTTCTCTACGGGCGTCTCCAGACTCTGTCACGCCTGTCACGTGCTCAGTGTGAACCTGCTTTCATCTGTGAAGAGCACAGGGCGCCAGTGGCGAATTTGCCAATCTCGGTGTTCTCTGGCAAATGCCAACGTCCTGCACGGTGTTGGGCTGTAAGCACAACCCCTACCTGTGGACGTTGGGCCCTCATACCACCCTCATGGAGTCTGTTTCTGACCGTTTGAGCAGACACATGCACATTTGTGGCCTGCTGGAGGTCATTTTGCAGGGCTCTGGCAGTGCTCCTCCTTGCACAAAGGCGGAGGTAGTGGTCCTGCTGCTGGGTTGTTGCCCTCCCACGGCCTCCTCCACGTCTCCTGATGTACTGGCCTGTCTCCTGGTAGCGCCTCCATGCTCTGGACACTACGCTGACAGACACAGCAAACCTTCTTGCCACAGCTCGCATTGATGTGCCATCCTGGATGAGCTGCACTACCTGAGCCACTTGTGTGGATTGTAGACTCCGTCTCATGCTACCACTAGAGTGAAAGCACCGCCAGCATTCAAAAGTGACCAAAACATCAGCCAGGAAGCATAGGAACTGAGAAGTGGTCTGTGGTCACCACCTTCAGAACCACTCCTTTATTGGGGGTGTCTTGCTAATTGCCTATAATTTCCACCTGTTGTCTATTCCATTTGCACAACAGCATGTGAAATTTATTGTCAATCAGTGTTGCTTCCTAAGTGGACAGTTTGATTTCACAGAAGTGTGATTGACTTGGAGTTACATTGTGTTGTTTAAGTGTTCCCTTTATTTTTTTGAGCAGTGTATATATATATGTGTATATACTGTACTCCATACCATCTACTGCATCCTGCCTCACTCATCCATATATTTATATGTACATACTCGTATTCATTCCGTTACTCTTGTGTGTATAAGGTATTTGTTGTGAATTTGTTAGATTACTTGTTAGATACTACTGCATGGTCGGAACTAGAAGCACAAGCATTTCGCTACACTCGCATTAACATCTGCTAACCATGTGTATGTGACAAATAAAATTTGATTTGATTTTGTTAATCAAGTAAAACACTATCCTGCTAGATAAGCACTTCATTGAAAGATGTGTCAAACACAATTCTCTCATTTCTAAATTGGGTTTTTCCATAGAGTGACCTGCTCACAGGCTGGCAGGAGTGTGCCGGCTGGGCCGGGGTTGCCGGAGCCAGGAGGGTCGACCCAGTTCAGTTGAGCCGTCCTGCACAGAGTTGCATCAGGGCACAAAAATGTTCAGCTCAGCGACCAGAGAGCTGTAATTATAGAGGAGCTCTGCTGAGCTCGGCAGGAAGAACGTCAAGGCCTGAGAGAAGTAGCAAGGGATGGGCCAGAGGAAAAGAGCACTTCATGATGCACAAAATACTAATGAAAGAGAGGAAGTGTGGGAAAGAGGAAAGTGAGATAGAGGGAATTGTGTGTAAGGTTATGAGGTTATGTTAAAAAAAAAAATCTTGATAAGTTTCCATTGCAGTCTCTCTTAACTTAAAACTATATTTAGTGGTAGATACACAAACAAATTAGGGGGTTTGGCAGGTCATGTTTCGGAAGACACAGCGATGAGACAAGACCGTAATCGGATATCACAAAATAAATTGGGGGTAAAATACAAAAATTAAAATTGACAGCACTGCAGAGCAAAATGTATTTTATTGGCTTGACAAAGCCATATTGGGAAAAGCTATTCTAACCATGACATATTCCTCATCTGACAGTCAGAGACATTTGCTTTAAGTAACAAATAAAAATGCACTCTCCCCCAAAGCATATGCCGGAAAACCTTTCCATTCGGCTTTCCTATTAATTACTTATCTTCATCTACTTCACGGCCCTACGCCCTTCCTACAAATGCCTGTTGTCCATCACTGACACCTTGTGGTACTCCAATATTACTGCAACCTTTTTTGTTTTGTTTGACCAGCCTTGGTTTAAGGTTTATGCCATTTTCAGCTTCATAGTAAGAGGATTAAGAAATGAAAAAGTTACCTGGAACATGAAATGTGTGAAACATAAAAAAATGTATCCATTCAGCTCTTTGTTTTGCTACAATGATCTAAATAAGTATGGGCATCTCCAACTGATAGAAGTTCGCTCTTGCAGAAAACAAGTGCAAAAGCTTTTTCAAACTTATTTTATTTGTACATTCACTGGAGTAAACAAAAAAGAAAAGTAAGCTTTAATAATGATTTAAAAAACTATTAAAACCATTTGTGTGGAGTTTTAATATGCACCCCTTCTCCAGCTTGCGTTGACCATATAGGGAGAACCGTATTGGACGAACAGAAAGAAGCGTGTAGAAGATGAAGACATCAGGAGTGTGTCATTTCTAATACCTTGCAGATAACATTGTCTTTGTTTAGTTTGAGGGATGAGACTGAGGGAACAGAACACTGCACAACCCCGTCAGTCCTCCCTAGGACACAAGGCTGAGGACAGTGGACTGGGACAGCATGCAGCAATGACGAAGCCCCCCACAGAAACCAGTTGTGGAACACAACACTAGTGAAGGCCAAAAACCGGTGTGTGTAAGCATAGAACTCTACGTAAAGCACTTACGCATGGGGGGAGGGTTGGTTGCCTTACCGTCAATCTCACAAGAAAATGAGAAAAATATAAAAAAAAAAAATAAGAAAACAATCAGGCAAAATGAAATCTCAACTTTCAGACTGGAGCAAGACAGACAGCAGCCTGGGGAAAAACACTGCTAAACCATGGTCCCCATCTGTATGTGTGTCGGTGTGTGTTTTAAAAAAGTGACTGAGATAGTGACTACATCTGTTGGTCTACTGTAGGGTCTTATATTGTAACAAAGTAAATGTAGTGATGGGTAATGGGGGGGGTTATTTAAAGACCGTTCCAGCCACACCGATTCCCTCTAGCGTCGTCTGTCACGAGGTGGGGGTCACTGCGGCTGCGGAGCGTCTGCCCCCCCCCGCACTGCTGCCCCCAGATCTGCGGTAGACGTCTTCTCTGTGTTTGTTACTCTCTCCATCTCTGCCCCAGTCTCTCTCTTGCTCTCTGTACCGCTCCCCCTCGCCTCTTTCTCCAGATGCGGCTTTCATCCTTTCTTTGCGCTCTTCCTCCCTTTTCTTCTCCACCTCCTCTTGCTGCTCCTTCCTCCTCTTCATCCGCTCTTGTCGAGCTATCTCCTTCTGTGCAAACTGGCCACAAAGATACAGAACATGGGAGAATGTCAGGAGTGGACTGTGAACAATTGAAATCAATACTTTCAACAAATGTAAGGAAGGACATGTGGACCCCATATCAAGAAGAAATGAATGTATTATCTTGTTCAGATAGTCGAGTTGTGTGTGTGTGTAACAGACCTGCTCTTCTGTGAGGGGGAGCCAGTATATACAAGGGGCTGCTTTGGTTTTATTGAACAGGTCATCCAGCAGTTTGACAGGAGGTTCGTCTGCAGCTTTCTCTGAAGAAACACAAAGAGTAAACACACAACAGGGCACAGATTGAAACCCCCATCTCTCCATCACCAGCTCGTCACCTTTCTTGTCCATCTTCCTCTCCTTGCGTTTCCTCTCTCTGGAGCGGGATCGTCTGGGGCCCGCTTCCTCTCCAGGTTTTCCTGGACCAAAGTCCCGGACCTTGTCCCTGTCCCACTCCCTCTCAGCCCGGGTCCTCTCCCTGTGCTCCATCTCACGCTCTCGCTCTGCCCACTGTTCCCGTTCGGGCAGGAGAGGGGGCAGGGCCACCCCCCGACCAGGCACCGCCGCAGCCCCCCGCTCACCCTCCCCAGCCCTCTCAGGGGGAGGCAGGCCTCTGTGGAAATCCAGCTACAGACAGAGCAAGGGGAGAGTTACCATAAGAAATGGGAATGATATCCATCATCAGGTAGGGCAAAACCAAGAGAACGCAGATAGTCTTACCTCTTCTTGCTGAATGAAGTCCAAACTGAGGAACTTGGGGTTGCTCTGAGGCCATTTCACCCCATGCAGGGCTGCACGAGTGGCAATTGACTCCTCTGCACTAGAGTACTGGAAGAAAAAGGAGAGCAAGACAGGACATCATCAGGAACAGTGAGGCTTGCCTTAGAGAAGACAGAATAGGGAGATGTAGGTGCTGTTCTGGGCTGCACCTCAAATGACACCCTCGTCCCCCCTATAGTCAAAAACACTAGCTTTGACCACAGACTCCGACGGATGGTAACAAGAAGTGCACTATACGGAGAATAGGATGTTGGTTGAGATGCAGCCCTGGATTCAGGATGACGGCCAACAGACAGTGACGTACTGTGACGTAGCAGTGAGATTTGATCTTGTTGATCCAGAAACCGTTCTCGAGCACGGTGCCGGTCCTACCGAGCAGCTCCTTCAGCTGGCCCAGGGTGAACGGACGAACCAGGTTGGACACGTGGACGATGTTGGACACTTTGCCTCGTGGAGGAGAGGACTGCTTGGCCGTGCGGACAGGATCATCTATGGTGATGGACACGCCAGACTTCTGCTGGCTGATGGAGCGACGGATCAATGTGTCACTGGGGGTCACTGAGGAGAGGAAGAGAGAGATACATCAACCTGAACTCACTCAACATATCAAAGGGTAGAATCTAGCCCAGGGTTAGAGGTTTTGATCTGATAAGAAAATTAAGTTGATCTTCAATTTTAGATCAATCAATCACCTGTTTTCATCTCCATGTCATGGCTGGGGAGAGAGGGGCATTGTGTCTCCAAGGAGTCTCTCTGGAATGAGCCATCCATCGTCTCCTCTCTGTCTCTTTTAACCTCCCCTCCAGCCTCTCGGTCTTCCTCCTCATGTTCACTCCTCTTGGACTCCTTCTGTCCATTCTCCTGGGTCACTGACGGGACCACCTACATTACAGGGGGTGGGGAAGAGGCGGCACACACGTTTTAATATGACATTCACAAATGCTAATACCTTTGGGTCAATTAAGGATGTTAGCCGTTATAGTAAATCCTACTGAATGCACCTTTATTAATGAGTGCAGCAAAACCAATTTCCAGTAATACATTCCTACTACTTGAAACTAGATACAGTGGGGAAAGAAAGTATTTAGTCAGCCACCAATTGTGCAAGTTCTCTCACTTAAAAAGATGAGAGAGGCCTGTAATTTTCATCATAGGGACACTTCAACTATGACAGACAAAATGAGGAAAAAAAATCCAGCAAATCACATTGTAGGATTTTTTATGAATTTATTTGCAAATTATGGTGGAAAATATGTATTTGGTCAATAACAAAAGTTTATCTCAATACTTTGTTATATACCCTTTGTTGGCAATGACAGAGGTCAAACGTTTTCTGTAAGTCTTCACAAGGTTTTCACACACTGTTGCTGGTATTTTGGCCCATTCCTCCATGCAGATCTCCTCTAGAGCAGTGATGTTTTGGGGCTGTCGCTGGGCAACACGGACTTTCAAAGATTTTCTATGGGGTTGAGATCTGGAGACTGGCTAGGCCACTCCAGGACCTTGAAATGCTTCTTACGGCCACTCCTTAGTTGCCCAGGCGGTGTGTTTGGGATCATTGTCATGCTGAAAGACCCAGCCACGCTTTCATCTTCAATGCCCTTGCTGATGGAAGGAGGTTTTCACTCAAAATCTCACGATACATGGCCCCATTCATTCTTTCCTTTACACGGATCAGTCGTCCTGGTCCCTTTGCAGAAAAACAGCCCCAAAGCATGATGTTTCCACCCCATGCTTCACAGTAGGTATGGTGTTCTTTGGATGCAACTCAGCATTCTTTGTCCTACAAACACGACGAGTTGAGTTTTTACCAAAAGTTATATTTTGGTTTCATCTGACATTCTCCCAATCCTCATCTGGATCATCCAAATGCTCTCTAGCAAACTTTAGACGGGCCTGAACATGTACTGGCTTAAGCAGGGGGACACGCCTAGCACTGCAGGATTTGAGTCCCTGGCGGCGAGTGTGTTACTGATGGTAGGCTTTGTTACTTTGGTCCCAGCTCTCTGCAGGTCATTCACTAGGTCCCCGTGTGGTTCTGGGATTTTTGCTCACCGCTTCTTGTGATCATTTTGACCCCACGGGTGAGATCTTGTGGAGCCCCAGATCGAGGAAGATTATCAGTGGTCTTGTATGTCTTCCATTTCCTAATAATTGCTCCCACAGTTGATTTCTTCAAACCAAGCTGCTTACCTATTGCAGATTCAGTCTTCCCAACCTGGTGCAGGTCTACAATTTTGTTTCTGGTGTCCTTTGACAGCTCTTTGGTCTTGGCCATAGTGGAGTTTGGAGTGTGACTGTTTGAGGTTGTGGACAGGTGTCTTTATACTGATAACAAGTTCAAACAGGTGCCATTAATACAGGTAATGAGTGGAGGACAAAGGAGCCTCTTAAAGAAGAAGTTACAGGTCTGTGAGAGCCAGAAATCTTGCTTGTTTGTATGTGACCAAATACTTATTTTCCACCATAATTTGCAAATAAATTCATTAAAAATCCTACAATGTGATTTTCTGGATTTTTTTTCCTTATTTTGTCTGTCATAGTTGAAGTGTACCTATGATGAAAATTACAGGCCTCTCTCATCTTTTTAAGTGAGAGAACTTGCACAATTGGTGGCTGACTAAATACTTTTTTTCCCCACTGTAAATGTACAGTCCACAGACCAGGTGAAGTTAAAGTTGAACTCTGACCTGTGTGACTGTGCGTCTGATCTTGAGGTCCTGCTCGGCCCGCTCCCTGCCCTCCGCCTCCACCCCAGAGAGGTGATCCTCCTCTGGGTGCAGATCCACCACCACCTCCTGGCCTGGACACAGTCTGATGTCTGGGATCAGAGACTGGGGAGAAACAGAATCAATGGATTAGGGGTGGGAGAAAAGGGGAAAAAAGCATCAAGACTCAACAGGTGTTTTAGATGATAAGTCATATGTACAATAGTATTTTTTTGCAGTGTGCTGATGCTATACCTTCAGAGAGTCTGTGGTGATGCTCATGGAAGATTTCTTGGCTGTGACTACAGTGCTGGATCCCCAACGCCTCTTCCTCCCGGCCCCAGACTCTGTCTCGCCCTCTGCACTGACAGCACCTGGAGAGGCCTTGCTGCCTGGAAGACATAGGGGAATTGAACCATGGCCAAACACACAATCGCAAGCACGCAAGCACGCACACACACCACCGCATCTATAACTGGCTCGCACTCACACACATGAAAACTAAACGAAAAACCAAGACTACCTACTGGGCTGAAAAAACAATTAAAAAACAGGCATGAGCGTTTAGAGGTATACTCACCGCTAAGGGAGATCCTACGGCCTGTGAATGCCTTTGGTGTCTCACACTGAAACAAAAAGAAATAAACACACCCCAAAGTACAGAGGGGAAAGATGAGAGGTAGAGATGAAGAGGTGCATGGACAGATTGAAGGGAAGACAGGACAAGAGAAAGTGGGTGGGTGAACAAGGGAAGAGAAACTAGATGAGACTGCAGGTCACTTGCCACCTCAACATAGCCAGACTATGAATAGCACCACAGTCATATAGAATCGCTATACATGTCTCTCAATGGCACACTGTAGTAAGCATATTGTGGATTGTATCTATGCTTGGTCTCAAAAAAGTGCATATGAATTTAACATATGTAACATTAATGACTGAAGCCCCAAATGTGTTGATGATTGGTGTAGAAAGGTGTTAGGGGAGCCCAAGTCTCACACACACAGAAAGACAGATAGTAGCCTGATGACAATACTGCAGTTTAAATTAATTTCACTTTCATAGAACATCTGAATGGTGTAGCTGGTAAACTAAGTGACTGCCAGGATTACTGAGTCATAAAACAAGACTATGAAATATTGGATCCAATTGGCAGGTCCCTTTTTCAGCCAACAATTAGACGTTTGGTTGTGAGTCCAATAAAATGCTGAAGACCATTGAGAAAGTTATCAAATATCCGAGATCATGTCTTTGAAAAACAGCAACGAAGAGAAGCCCCAAGTTGTCCTCATGAGAGATTTATTTGGATCCTATTCTGAACAAAATCCCAAAATGTCCTTTCTCAGAGAAACAGCTTAGTCCAGAACAAATATCGACCAGTTAAACTGTCCATTAAGCAGCACATTCGTGTGTAGATGGTGAGAAGACAAATGTACTGAAGTGACCCCATGGGAAGACATCTACAGGCCTGTCGTTGAAGGGTTTGAAACAGTCTATTGAGTGTCTGCCTCTTCATCTCCACTCTGACCCCTCTGTGTGGTGAGATTGTACGTGGCCATACAGGTGTGTATGAATCAGTTGAGCCAGGTGTTGGTGACAGATAGGATAGACGAGATCAGTCATCTCAAACCCTCAGCCCATTAGTCCAATCAAGTGCCATCTCCGTGGCAACGTGGCTTTTGTTGCCACAGCTGTCCCACTGCAGTGCAGACTCGGGTGCCTATCTGTGGTATACCCAGGGCTCTTGGGGACATTGGAACAGGTGCAGCAGTAGTGGCAGAAGTAGTATGCAGGTACCATTATGGGCAATGGAAGAGGCATGAGCACCTTCATAACAAAGCATTCAATGGGGTTTTAAACACCAGCCACAGTAAGAGCATATCCCCTGCTGGTTCTGTCAGAGAACATCAGCAAAGTAAAAAAAAAAAAACTTGCTCATTAAACCTCTAAAAGAGGGGGAAACATCACCAATTTAGTATCTTAACAACAACAAAAAATGATTGTTAACTTTCATTTAGAAATATACTTAAGATACATCTCATCACTTAGCATTTTTCATGACCTAAAAGCACTTAATTGCCTACAATGGGATGGGGGATTTAAGCAAAAAGAAAATGAGAGACATTGTTAACTGGAGAAGATGGAGCACTGGTACGCTCAATAGTACCACCTAAAACTATGACCAAAAACAAACATCTCATCTCTAATTCCTCACTGATATGGTTAGTTTTGATGGCTGACAACTGGAGTGATGCCTCCTCAATTGGTTGGCCAGTGACAGTCCAAGCCCTCTTTACAGAGTCATGAAGTCCCAGTGTTCCTCAGTGGCCTTACCTCCTCACTGCTCTCAGGAGCCCTCTTAGGCTCAGCCATGGCAGCCTCATTCACCTCCCTATAAAGAGAATGAAAGAAATTAAGATGAGAGATGACGAGATGAAAGGTTAATGAGAACAAGGGTACAAAAATATGCAATATGGGGATAGGATGTACAAGCAATATGGTAGCGTCCTGTCCCAAAAATAATGTCTGCCTAACAGGGTGCTGCATGCAGACTGGTGTAGCAGAGACAAGAAGAGCTGCAATATCTGGTGCAACTACTACATATGACCAAATAAGGTGGGAATCCCTCATCTGAACATTTGCTTTTTAAGCATTTACTTCCATTAGAGAACAAGCCTCATTGATAAAATATTAGGTGTTTGTTTTGCGCTAAATCAAATCCTAGAACTTGCTCTATTAGAATGGAATGATGCTTCAGTAAAAAATGAATTTGAGGTCCACTAACAAAAGAGACAATAGATAATAATGTGTATGCTTATGATTGCCATTCACGCATTCTCTTTCCAATGCATGCAGATTCTGCAGTCACTTTGAAAAGCAAGGCACTTTGGAATATCCTACTCAAGCACAATCCCTTTTCACTTGGTTCATTCATTCATTCCGTCAAGGAGCGGCACAGTACAATGAGAGCGGTGACTGAACGCCCTCCATACACCTCCCGTCCACCCACCCACACACAATCATTCAACAGGAGGACTCGTGCTTCACATTAAGAATCTGACAGCGCAACATTTATCGCTACAAAATTGCAATGCATTGTAAAAGAGCTGGACGAGAAACAATGGAGCTACAACGCAACACCGCAAACTGGGTGTTGCTATAAAATCCTAGCGCCACGACGAACAATCTCTTCTCTTCCTACCT
Organism: Brachymystax lenok tsinlingensis; assembly: GCA_030435695.1. Classification (NCBI taxonomy): domain Eukaryota; kingdom Metazoa; phylum Chordata; class Actinopteri; order Salmoniformes; family Salmonidae; genus Brachymystax; species Brachymystax lenok. The sequence goes on from CM059788.1 coordinate 32,261,630, forward strand.
CATGTTTAACAGCGTTTAATCCCCCCGGGCATCATTTTTACTAAGCCCGGTAGAGAGCCAAATATCTCAACCCGATTAAAATATACAAGGAGACACGCTTTGCGATAAATTAGGCTGCTGGCCAATGCAATGTTTTGTCATCGGTTACAACCAAACCATACATGCAGCACAGCCATATTAAATTGAATGAAAAATGAGACAGGAAAAAGGACCCTCATTTTCTTAGTAGCATTAAACGCCTGACAGGAATTGTATTAACGTTGACAACACATTTAATAATAGGGGGTTAAGCACTGCATGTTTTAATGGTACTGTTATTTTTCTGACATTTGTATTCTCTAGTATTTTTCAGATTGGCTTTATGGAGTTAAGTGTTTGGAATAGAAAACTTTATAAGCAGCACTCTGAATAGACAGCTTACTTTTGTGTGCAATCTTTTTTAAGATATAATTTTATGTGGAGCATTGGTGGCCTGGAAATTAATTTGAATAATCTGGGTCAAATTGGAAACCTGTAGCTACTAGACAGTTATCACCCTATTTCAAATTATTTTACTTGGTTTGCTTGAATGATGAGCCAAGCAGACAATAACCAAAATGACCTTGAGTTGATGGCAATGTTCCTTCTAAACTGCGGGTGGGCTCGCAGTAGCTCCGAGACAGCTGCGAACAGAGTTTGGGAGCCGAGTGCAGAAGAAATAACAGTCCATGGAGAGAAGCACAAGATTGAACTCAACTTTCTATTTTCCCCAGTTAGTTAACACTATCAACTTTTTCCCTTTACTGTGGCAATTGTGATTGAATCAACACAATATTAGCCACTTTCAATGCAACATAGCGAAACAACACTATGCAAGTAGGATTGTATTGCCCAGGACTCCGTACTCTACACAGACCGGTGCGGCACAACCAATCAGAGCTGCAGTAGGCCTATACGCAAATAGACCATTGCCATATATGGATCTGTTCTATTTATTTTGAAATGGACTGTTTACAGCTGTGGTTGTGAGTTGATGCGCTTGTTTTGAGAACAAAGCAAGAGCTGCATGTTTAACGCCTATGTGCAAAACCGAAGTCAAAGCTGACCTGCATACATATATAACGTAGGTACATGACATAATGTCGCCAGGTAAAGTTTTGCGCTACATGTGCAACACAGCATTCCTAACCTAGCCCACAATGTCTGCTGTGTGGATCGACCAGTCAACAAGTCGAGCAGTCAATTAAAAGAGTAAGAACATTTCAGCGAGACAACTCAAATGCGAATCCATTCAAGCCAAGATCATGGAATTCCTTACCCTTGACAATCAACCGTTCTCTGTCGTGGGTGATGTTGGTTTTCGCTGACTGGTCGAGCACCGGTACACACTACCAAGTGCGTTATTTTTCAGCTGTTGCTCTACCGGAGTTGCACAGTAATAGCGTCACTGCTATTAGCTTCACAACATGCATACTATGGAACGCCGTTGGGGTCTTTGCGTGTCAAAAAAGATACAGTAGCACTGTCAAAGCTGTACAAATGTACAAAAAAGCAAACACAGGCTACGAACGATGTGTTTACAATACCGCGTTGGTAATAAAGCATAATTTGTTCGACCGCAACTTCTGGGGTAGCTAGCTTTAGCTTGGTACCTAGCTAGCACCAATACAACCAGCCTGAAAACAATGACCAGTAGAAACTGCAGTCATTTTCATTATTCTTAGCAATGATTTAGGAATCCTTGTGAGTAAGTATTAGCTAGGTTGACACTTGTTTGCCTATTGAAATTAAACTTCAGTTCATGAAAATAAATAGCTAGCCAGCTACTTAACCCTGTTGCCCAAAGCGAACATTTTAAGCAGCCAGCTAGCTTCATCTGGCTAGTGAGGCTCGACCGGACCGGGTTGTGTGTTGTAAAGCTAGCCACAATAAGAATTAGGCACAATAGTGGAATTTGCGGTTTGCTTTCAAAATAAAAGTATGTCATTGACAGTGATACAAATAGTAGAATTATGCCATACTTTTATTTTGAAGGCTAACCGCAAAGCCCACTATTGTGGCGAATCCTTATTGTGGCTAGCTTCACAAAGATGGGTCCGGCCAGTATTAATCAAATAAGAAGTGTCTTCTAAATTAGGGTTATTTTAGATTATGACATCTAGCTATATAGTTAGCTAGCTAGCTTTTTTATGACCAGAACTGTAGGTGCGCGAGACAACTTTACCAGCATCATAGCATACGTATCGATGAATCGTTGTGACTTAGGAAATTCTAGTGCTAGCGTAATCAATGTGTAATAACTACGTTAAAAATATATGAACGCGTTAAATTATTATGTGAAGTGCAGTCATATTCAGGTCCTGACACGTCAAATAGTATCTTTTTTGACACGCAAAGACCCAAACAGCGTTCCATAGAAATCCTGGTTGAGAATGAAACGACTGATCAAATGAACAACGTAACTGCACACAAGTGAAAGAAATAGGTTTTGATGTTTTACTGGTAATTGGGACATATGTAAATGCTAACAAAATAACTTTTTGGTCAGTGTGGTGTGTGTGTGTGTAACCTTTATTTAACTAGGCAAGTCAGTTAATAACAAATTCTTATTTACTACCCCGGCCAAACCTGGACGACGCTGGGCCAGTTCTGCGCCGCCCTATGGTACTCCCAATCACGGCCGGATGTGATACAGACTGGATTCGAACCAGCGACTGTAGTGACGCCTCTTGCACTAAGCTGCAGTGCCTTAGACCGCTGCGTCCATGTGTGTGTGTGTGTTAACTATTTAATTGTACTAAATATTTAAATATTGGTAGCAGCTTTTTTTGGCAAGGAAAATATCAGATATCTGTATCGGCCAAAAACATCATATCGGTGCATCACTCAAGGCAAGGGGTGGCTACTTTGAAGAATCTCAAATACATTTGTTTATCACTTTTTTGGTTACGACATGATTCCAAATGTTTTAGTTCATAGTTTTGATGTCTTCACTATTATTCTACAATGTGGAAAATAGTCAAAAAAAAACCAACTAGAATGAGTAGGTGAGTCCAAACTTTTGACTGCTACTGTGTCTGTCTTTTGCACCAATTCTATAAACTCACCTTGTAGTGTCTGTCTTTACCTCCTCTCCCTCGCTGTCCTTATGCCCATTGTCTTCTCCAGCATGTATTCCAAGGAACGGCTTCTGATGTTCATAAAGAGGGTGGTGTCAGAGGGGAAGAACCATAAAATAAAAGATATTTAGGAGATTTGTAGAGAATAAAGAGACTACAGTTTGAATCTCTGCTGACCTTCCTGTGTCTGGCTCCATCAATGGTTATGTCCTCTTCCTCCTCCCCAGATACTCGCTTTTTGTGCTGTGGGGCTTTTGGGGCCTCAGTTGGATCCTCAGGTTGACTAACCGTTTCCTTATCCTGGGATATGGTGTTTGTCTGAGGTTTCTCAGGCTAAGGGAGAGAGAGAACAAGTAAATTAATTGTATATTGTGAAAAATATCAGACCTGAGCAGCTGAGTCACAGTTGTAAGTATACATCTGTCATTTAGACAACTTATGGTTATAATAAGAATAATGGGTGTTAGTGTTATGCCATCATTACATCTCAGCTTGTCTTTTTTTACCCCTTTTTCTCCCCAATGTTCTGCTATTGAGTAAGCAATGCAAAGACAAAATACAGTACATGACAATGGACTTGATCATCTATTGATATTTCATAATTGTTTTGCTGCAAATTGTTTCCCGTTTATTGTGTAATTTACAAGTACATCATGTAGGCTTAAAGAGTTCAGCAAGAGCACACCTAGGCATATACCATGTACTTGCAGACAGTAAAAACCCCTTTTCCTCCATCTGTTACTACTAGAGCAAAACATGTTATTCATAAATCAGAAACCTTTCTTGAAAACATCTTGAACATCTGGATTTGATCACTTCGACAAGGTTACTTTGAATATGAATGAAATAACAGCTTCTGATCTCCAATGAACCATTGATTGTCACTGCTTGGGTGGTCTTGTAAAACCTAGGCCCTGGCAAAATGAAAAACAAAAACAACCTACAGAAAATCCAAGTACTAGGCTACATGGTTAATGAACATTACTATTCTTATATTGCTGTTGGATCATCATTTCATTGATTGAGAGAGAAAGAACACCTATAGACCACTCACCCTTCTACCACTGGGAGTGGTGTGTGTTTTGCCCTGGGATGATGAGGATGAACCAGACGAACCTGAGGACGTCGACCCAGAGTCAGAATCTGAGGAGTCATTAGACGAGGAAGATCGTCTTCCCTGCTTTTCTTCTTTCTTTTGACTTCTCTCCCTTCCTTTTTCTACCTTGCCTTCCACTGGTTGGGGTGAGGGAGGTAGCACAGCTCCCGCTGGACCTGAGGGGGCGTTTGCTTCTCTGGCCGTCTCTCCCACCGCCTGTTTGTCTGTCTCTTCTCTATGTGCTTGGACATGCTCCTCTGACACCAGGCTCTTACCCTTTTCTTCTTCAGGACTCTTGCCCGGTGTGGCAATCCCTGGGGTCTCCCTCTCTGGCGCTGTCGTCCCCGACGTGTCTGCTCCAGAAACAAGGACCCCCTGTCTTGCAGGCTTCTTTGGTGCTGCTTGTCCAGTCGAAGGCTGGGCCCCCTGCTGAGTACCTTCCTGCTCTGGTTCACCAGGTTTGCTGGGGGACTGGAGAGCTAAGGACTGAGGATGGGGGCTTTCAGAGAATGTACGGGGCCTCTTGAGGACCCCAGATGCAGAAGATTGGGATAGAACTATGGGATCTCTCAAGAAACGGAACTTCTTGAAGGAGGACTGGGGTGACTGAGACGTTGCTAGAGATTGTGACAGGGGTGTACCAGATTCAGCTGGCTGGTTGTCTCTTAATGCTGTTTGGGGTAGGGATGGCACTATGGGCTCCCCACCCTCCTCTGTTGCCGCCATCTTACCTGCTCCTGTGGAGAGGGGAGGAGTAGGCAGTGGGGTAAGACCAATCTCACGACTACGCTTCCATGGAGGAAGATGACTCACCCTCTCTCTTTCAGCCCTTTCCTTCTCCTGTTCCAACACTCTCTCCTCTTTCTCTCTCTGCAAGGCCTTCTCCTGTTCCAAAGCTTTCTCCCGCTCCTCTTTCCCTCTCTGCAAGGCCTTCTCCTGTTCCAAAGCTCTCTCCCTCTCCTCTTTCTCTCTCTGCAAGGCCTTCTCCTGTTCCAAAGCTCTCTCCCTCTCCTCTTTCTCTCTCTGCAAGGCCTTCTCCTGTTCCAAAGCTTTCTCCCTCTCCTCTTTCTCTCTCTGCAAGGCCTTCTCCTGTTCCAAAGCTCTCTCCCTCTCCTCTTTCTCTCTCTGCAAGGCCTTCTCCTGTTCCAAAGCTTTCTCCCTCTCCTCTTTCTCTCTCTGCAAGGCCTTCTCCTGTTCCAAAGCTCTCTCCCTCTCCTCTTTCTCTCTCTGCAAGGCCTTCTCCTGTTCCAAAGCTTTCTCCCTCTCCTCTTTCTCTCTCTGCAAGGCCTTCTCCTGTTCCAAAGCTCTCTCCCTCTCCTCTTTCTCTCTCTGCAAGGCCTTCTCCTGTTCCAAAGCTTTCTCCCTCTCCTCTTTCTCTCTCTGCAAGGCCTTCTCCTGTTCCAAAGCTCTCTCCCTCTCCTCTCTCTCTCTCTGCAAGGCCTTCTCCTGTTCCAAAGCTCTCTCACTCTCCTCTTTTTCTCTCTGTAAGACCTTCTCCTGTTCCAAAGCTCTCTCACTCTCCTCTTTTTCTCTCTGTAAGACCTTCTCCTGTTCTAAGGCTCTCTCCCTCTCCTCTCTTTCTTTCTCCATGGTTCTTTCTTTCTCAAGGGCTTTCTCCCTTTCGATTATTTCTTGCTCCAAAGCCCTCACCTTCTCCTCCCTCTCTTTCTCCCGTTCCAAAGCTTTCTGCTGCTCTAGCTCCAAAACCTTTACCCTCTCCATACGCTCTAGCACCAAAGCCTTCTCCTTCCTCTCTCGCTCCAAAGCTTTCTCTTTCCTCTCACTCTCTCGCTCCAAAGCTTTCTCCTTCTCCTCCCTCTCTCGCTCCAAAGCTTTCTCTTTCCTCTCCCTCTCTCGCTCCAAAGCTTTCTCCTTCTCCTTCCTCTCTCGCTCCAAAGCTTTCTCCTTCTCCTTCCTCTCTCGCTCCAAAGCTTTCTCCTTCTCCTCCCTCTCTCGCTCCAAAGCTTTCCCCTTCGCTCTCTCCTGTTCCAAAGCTTGCTCTCGTTCCATGGCTCTCTGCTTTTCTAACTGCATAGCCTTCTCTCGCTTATCCCTCTCTTTCGCCAAAGCTTTCTCTCTTTCCTCCTCTTCTCGTTCAAGAGCTTGCGCCCTCTCTCGCTCCAAAGCCCGTTCCTTCCTTTCTTGCTCCAAAGCTTTCTCCCTTTCCTTCCTCTCTCGCTCCAAAGATCCTTCCCTCTCTTGCTCCACGGCACGCTGTTGCTCAAATATTCTCTGCCTCTCCAGTCTTTCCTGCTCCACAGCACTAAGTCTCTCTTGCTCAAGGGATTTTTCTCTTTCGCTCTCTGCTTGCAGCTCCTTTCCCTTGTTTTCTTGCTGCCATGCAGCACCTCTCTCTTCCATAATAGTGGGCCTAAGCACACTCACAGGAACTTCACTGTGGGGGAGATGGCATCCAAGAACACCCTGGTTTGTTACTGGAACCAGTCTGGGGAAGGGCAAACTGGCTGCAGCATTGGTTGTGTGGGTGATGGCAGATACTGTGCCCTCTTGAGGACCTCTACCAGAAGACATTGTTGCAGTTGCAGCATTGTTGTCCTGCCTCTCTGCATCCCCACGTCCATGCCACCCAACTCCAGAGAAAGCCCCCCTCTGATGCCATTTTGCGTGCCAGCAGGGTCAGTGGTCCAGGCTTGCGCTCTGTGTTGCTTTGTGGATCTGGGCTGCTACTACAACTGCCACTGCTAGAGGAGCCAGAGCTGGAGGTACTGGAAGTACGCTGCCTAGCTGGGGGCTCACCTGGACTAGGGGGGCTTTGTTTTGGGGTATCAGGCAGGGGGAATGATAACTCTGGGGGAGGGGAGGGAGGAGGGGTAGGCTGTCGAAGCTGTGGAGACAATAGCGGGGGAATGTGCTGTGGGTGTTGGCGGGATCCTCCAGACCTCGCTCTTGCTAGCTGGCCTCTTGGTGGCTCTGATAGATTCCTCCTCCTGGCACCGCTATCCCAGTCCTCATCAGCGCCGTCACCATAGCTATCTGCTGGGACTTGACTAGAGGTTGGGACTCTCTCCGGTCGCTGCTCGCCACCAGCTACACGCACAGCCAGAGAGCCAAGGGCAGAGGTAGGGGCAGGTGGAGCAGACACATGGCCGTCTCTGGACACGTGCCCCTCCCTCTCGCTTGCTGGGCCTGCTAGTCCCTCTCCCCCGGAGGGGCCAAGAAGCTTGTGCTGGTCAACAAACACAGGTGTGACATCCTGATGAGGTCAGAAAGAGAGTTGAGATTGAGTATGTTGCAGGATTATGCCAGAGTTTCTCCCATGCAAGCAATTGTTCAAGCCTTGATTAAAACTACATGTAAGATCGGGCCAATCATGCAAGATTCTAAAACATGTAAGTTGTACAACAAGAGACTTAAAAACCTAAAGAATACAGTGATTAGTCTGCAACTAACCTGGTCTGGGGCAGCACAGGCAGAGCGGTTATTGTCCCGTGTGTGGTCCTCTTTGTCTGTATCTGGAAAAACATAGTAGTGATATGTAAGAGGGGAAAGTACCCGTAGCAAGAAATTGGTCAGTTGATCTGATTTGATACACAAACAAAGCTTTCTCAGTAAAGGCATGGAGCTGTCATGTAAACTACTCAAGCATTAACCCAAAGCCAATATGTACAGGTGAGGGGCAGGGCACTGGCAACTTACCATCATCATCATCATCAACTGCTTCCCGGGCCTCTCTCTCCAGACGCTGCCTCAAGAGTTCCTGCTGTTTTGCCAAATACTGCTTTATGAAGCTGTTCTGGCTCATCTCTTCACCAATCTAAAATACACAGACAAACAGAGACTAATAAAATCCTTGCCGATAACTATCCTCTTGAAGAAGTAATCAGAGAAACTGCCAAATATCTACACAATGAGATGATTTAATTATGTTACGATTCATTCTAAAAAATATTTTAAAAAATAAGGAAGAAAGTCTCACTATACATACTCCTAACAATTTAATGGGTAAACCTAACCACGATCCTTGCTAAGCAACATCTTGAAAGGTCTCACCTGGGAGTTTGGCTGCAGTCCTATGTGATGGTGTGAGGTTCTCTGGAGGTTCTCCAGCATGAGAGCCTGTTACAAACATGATTATGACAAACAGTAAACAACCGTTAACTCCCTGAATAATTAGTAGTTGCTGTATTGCATCTGATAATCATGTTGTTGAGCATGCTCCACGATGTGCACACATGGCAGACACAGGCATGTGTGAACCAGTATCTGGGCCGAGGAGGGCACAGTGAATATCGTCCTCCTCTGCCCAGATAATGGTTCAACAGGCATGCAACACTTCAGCAAAACATCAAAGTCAAGATCAAAGTCTCGTAGTCGTAGAAGAAGCGTAGACTGGCCGATATAATACAAAACTTAACTAGTTAGTGGGATTTATTTACAATATATTTAAAAACTACGTGTTTGTTAGCTGTTGCATCTCACGCTACTTGCAATCCACTTGGATGGTTATCATTACATCTTCTAATTACACAATTAAGCAAGAATTCCTAGATGATCCGAAGCCCAAAACCAAATAACATTTACTTATTCTTATTATTCATTATTTTGTTTACTACGCTTCCCAAAAGCTTACTAGCATAAAATACAGTAAATAGCATATTGCTTTGCAGGCGCGTCCACGTTGCATAACCTCCCCCCCAACTCGTGCACATCAACAAAGCGCAGACACTGCCGCGGTCGATAAAACTAGTTATCACCAGCAATAGTTAACTATCAGACGTGTCTCATATAAACAACACACGTCCATTTAAACTTTGGCTAACAAGTTATTCATCAAACGAGACATATAAATGTTACAACATAGCACAAAGCTCCCAACGACGACAAAACATCAACACCACATAAAGTAAACAGCACACATTATTTATTCTCAAAATAAGCAAGCACTCCGGCCTGCAAGACAAGCATCCGCCAGTCTACTAGCCAACGCAGAGGGTTTGGCGACTGCAGGTTATAAATAGTCTCAGATCCTTAACGAAACGTACCCCTTTGAGTCTCTTAACGAGAGTATTTTTCTGTCCACTTTTAGGAAGCCCGCGCTCCTCTAAAGCAGCTTTCAAATCCGCCACCCGAAGAGATTGTAGCGGCCTCCCGTCCAGTTGAACGTCTTCGAGGTCCGCCATTTCCCCCCTTTCCACTCAGTCGCGTCAGCAACGCCTTCCTTCAACCAACGTCAGAGTAGACAACTTCCGGTGGAAGTGTAAACTGAATGACATATTCTTAGATTTCATTAAAATAAGATACATACATTAGATGGTGGATTGCAGAAATAAGATACCTAAACATTATTTTGAAATGGTCCTTTCCTAGATTATGTTATTTGTACCGACAGGGGTACTCTTTCACTGTCCAAATCATCTTTGGGTCATGTCATAACCATAATTATATTTGGTCTGACTGCCACCGTGTCTAGAGAAACCAGAGAGAAAGGGGAAGAGAGAGTCCCAACTCGGCGGAAAATCTGTCTCCCTCCAGCAGATGGCTATTTTTCGTTGTTTCGCACACCAAGCAAGGAGTTTTTGTATGGAGGTCACTGAGTTTGAGTTTTTACCCGACAAAGTCATGTTAGGATATATATCAGTTATCCTGTTAACTTTTGTGCCAAATCCACAGCGGTGTTTATGGTCATGTTGCAGAAGTGTGTAGGAGGATAGTTGCAAGATGTGGGAAGGTGGGTACAATTGTGTGTCAACTATATGGAACCTCATGTTGCTGGGGATCGGAAGTGTCTGGTGCAAGAGAGGCAGGTTGAGGTGACCAGAGTCAGAATAGTGCAGAAGGTGTCATATGCGGAAGCAGTGAAGAAAGTAGAGGAGGATGGGTCAAGGGTGAGAGATCTGGAGAGGATCCCTGTGAGTAGTAGATCTGTGCCAGGACAGATGGATAGGCCGACAAGTGATATCATATGCCTCGGTAAAGTTGTCTTCTTAGCATTCATAGCAATGGTTATCAACTGTACCGCAGAAATAGAACGTAAATAACAGAAAATAGATGTTGTGGTGGCAGCTGCAGAGATGTACTTGGGTATATGACTTTAGAAGAGTTACAGAGTGTGTTGAGTGGTGGTGTCCCGTCCTCCCAGGTCGTTGGCATGGTGCAGGAGCAGATAGGGTCAAGTAGTGTAGGTTAAGTTGGATGTATTTATTTATTTTTTATGAAACAGTGGTATAGGTGTAGCGTTAGTTGATGGTGCAATGTTTTCCTTTACCCCTTTTATGTGTGTATCACAAAATGTAACGTGTTTGACCACATACTACCGCACAGTAGGTGGCGGCATGCACAAACAAAATTATACAAAAGAAGAATACAGCACCAGAATTGCTGCAGCATGACTACAAGAGCGTCCTGGCCCTGCAATACATGAGCAACTCGCTGTTTGTATGACACCTGTCGTTGATGCTAGAACCCACGCCTTGTGATGAGATGCGTGCAGGCTCTGACTCGGCTCTGTCTGCTTTTAGGTAGAAAATGTAGTCTCCAACATACTTCAAATACACCCGACCGACTTTGTTACTTTGTAGGTATTGGTACGCCTCCGAACTTTTTAAGTTGCTCATCGCCTTACCATCGCAAGCTACGGATTCAACAAAGTAAATATGCTACCGTACGTGATACGAGGCCACTTCTTCACGTCATCTTCCCAACTATCAATTGCGGAGGGTAAAGGTAGGCTAATAATACCCTTTGTGATCTCCGTCAAGTTGTGTTCCCACATCATTATTATTAGTTTGGCAAGCTCTTCATGAATGTTTGTTTACTTCGAACCGGAAATAACAACCATAATTCGCGCAAGGCATCATGGGACACGGGAAACTCGTGCATAGAACAATGAGACAGATATTTCACCGGATGTATATATGTGACGCATCCGGTTGACGTTTCCACTCACGCCCAAGAGTGAGAGGAAGCCCAATGGCCAACAGTGGGAGAAGGTGGAACTACATGGATTTTGGCCGACGTTCTGATAATTTACTCATCGGTGAAACATTTGATCTCAATACAGTTTGTTGCCGAAACTAGAATCTGTTACGAACAGAATGGACTAAGTTTTGTAGACTTGACCCTTTGCCAAAATGTAAAAAAATTCCGTTGTTTAGGAGTGCAAAGGCGAATTGAGTTGTACACGCAGACTTCCGAGTATGCGTTCCCGAACTGGGAAAGGTACAGTAAAACGCGCCAATAGGATTTCGCTAGCTTGTGCTTGGCTCTGCCCACTATGGCTCATTTGTTCCCGTTTGAAACGACAGGCGGTGGTCTATCTTGGTTTAGTTATTAAAAAAAAATTCATGCCAGTGCTGTTCGTCTCGTCTCAGTTGGTTGCAACATGTTGAAAATAAGAACGTGACTTGTAAAAAAAAAAAAAAAAATACACACAAAAAACGGTTCATGGTGAGGAATAGTTTTAGATATCTACGCATGTCTCGTGGTTGAAAGTCGTTCATTTTCCATAGCAAATGTTACCGGCGTTCGGTACACAGCTAACTAGCTACCATAGAAGGAAGTTACATTACTGTCAAGCTAGCTACTGTAGCTAGTGTTGTGGTCGAAGCAGATAGAATAAACACAAACAACTGGTTACGATAGCCAACTATTGATATGACATGATCTAAAGGGAAGGCAAGATCGGTGGTAACTAGCCTTTGATCATGACTATCAGTTCTATTACACATACAAGTAATTGGACGAAGGCGTATTCTGGGGTGGGGAGTTTTGTTAAGAGCCGCGTCGCTTGTGGTACGGTTTTGGAAGCATAAGGACCTTATCTTTCATATAGGCCACAAATAATTGACCAAAAGGTGAAATTGATACACACATTTTATAGTGTTCCCACACGGACATATTTCCATGTTACAGAGCTTGTTTACAGAAGCCAGAGTTTACTACCAGTGCTAATGAGCTATCTGCATCTCCAAACACTTGTGTGTAAATGGAAGACAGACGGCACAAACATGTTGTCCCTGGAAAAATAGTTAATGTGTTAAAACGGTGTACTGCACAGGAGGTTTGTGGCTCCTTAATTGGGGAGGACGAGCTCGTGGTAATTGCTGGAGTGGCATGGTATCCATGTGTTTGATGCCTTTCCATTTGCTTTGTTCCAGCCATTATTATGAGCCGTCCTACCCTCAGCAGCTTCCTGTGGTGTACAGTAAGTGTGTTTTGCATTTGTGATTTTTGTTATTGTGTGATATGAAAGTAGAGGGATTTGTTTCTGAAAATCGATTCATGTTTAGATGGAGCATTTGGCTGCTTTTGCTTCCCGAGACAATTTTCCCTTTAAACAGAACATCTAAGGTCTTTGGACTAAGGATTAACGTTACACTCCTTTAGTCCAACATTGGGCTAGGTGGTAACTAACATATCCTGATCCCGTAACTATTAGGCTAGCTAGTTGGACATGCCATCTCATCTGTTTATGTAAATGTGACATGAGACATTTATTTACCATGTCTTTATTCTGTTTTTCCAAAGATGTCCTGGTTCTTCCATGTCAATCAAGGCTCAAACCAGCAGCCCCCTGGCATGATGCCCCCAGCTGCTGGTACCCTGTCTAGCAACACACACTATCCGACCATCAGTAGCAACACACTGGATACAGCTAACATTGCTGGGCAGGGTTGGCTCTGCACACAGTCCGGTTCGTCTTCACCCAGCCTGGCAGACTTTCCATCAGTACCACAGGGTTTAGTGCCTCCCAGCTTGGAGAACCTATCTTGTACCTCTCTGAAGTCAGCGGCAGGCAGAGAGCCCCTGCCACTCTCCTACGTAACTCTTCAGGAGCAGCGTTGTGTATTGAGCTGGTTCTTGAGCTGGAGCACTGCCCAGAGGGAACGGTTTCTGCAGGACCTGTTGGGGAAAGCTGTGCCAGGGAAAGTGTGTACCCTCCTTGAGTCGCTCAATACGCTACAGGTACAACCCATCCTGCTAACACAATTATTTAATGGTTTGTCCTACAGTTAGTTCCTAGTTACTAGTAATGTAACAGTCATGTCGATCTCGATTGCACTGAAACCTCGCCACCATCTGTTCCTTTCTGATTCTAGGTTAAGGACAGCCCACCAAATATCTTTGAGTGCCAACTGCGCCTCTGGACCCAATGGTTTGAGTCATGGAGTGAGGAGGAGAGGAACAATTTCCTGCACATTCTAGAAGAGAGGGACCCAGTCTTTGTTGCCCACTTTTACCGAGGTGTAGCTGGGACAGCAGGCAGGGATTGAGGGATACAGGAGAAGAGGGTGTAGAATGGATAGGCAATGCGTGGGTGGAAGACAGACAGAAACAAGTTAAGTTGGAGTGGTACATAGGGAAGCATATGTGTGGAGACAGTGAAGAATGTGCCAGTGGTTAAGCGAATTGGGCCAGTAACTGAAAAGTCGCTGGTTCGAATCCCCGAGCCAACTAGGTTAAAAATGTTGATGTGCCCTTGAGCAAGGCACTTAACCCTAATTGCTCCTTTAAGTTGCTCTGGATAAGAGCGTCTGCAAAGTGACTAAAATATATATGTAAAATAATTTTGTCTGGCTCGGGCTGAGATGAATCTAGTAACATATGAGAAAGCCCTTTTGATACATTCTGTTGACCACATACTTGAGGGTATTACAGGAGAAGACGGCTGAATAAGTTGAAAATATTTCTTTAGTTCTCTATTACCAAACTAACGGATAGATGTAATCCTTATTGATCAAACTTTTTCCTCCTCGCAGTGCAGTTACACCATTTTACCTGAACACAGCCATGGTGTGAGTGTAGACTAGAGGTAGATAAAGTGAGAGACCAGGGCCAATTCTGTTACCAGTGGGAATGCTTATACTTCTGTAATGATCTTGATCGGTTTTCTACAATGACAGAAATAAAATGCAATTTCATAGATCAGGTGCAATATTTTATTTGTTGAATGATTGAAAATGTATAGTTGAAATTACACCATGAATCAATACCACAGAAATAATTACATTTTTAACAATTATTCTTCGTGAAGAAAAGCAATGTGATTTTATACTGAAATTAATCTGATGTAAATGCGTTCTCTACTGTATCCATGACACTGAGCCAACATGAGTTAGGACAATTGGAGCATCCTCATCATTAGTCTCCAGACAGGTATTGAAGAATGGATATAGTTTATCTGTGAATCTATTGCCTGTGAATGTATGGAGAAGAGACCTGGTATCTGCATTGTAGAAAGAGACCTCTCCCTTCTTGTAGTCCAATAGTATTCCAAACTTTAGGGGCAGCGCAGGCAGCTGAATTTCAAGTGGCCGAGCTGCAAGGGCTTTGAGCACACCTTGTTTTGTCAAGATCATGGTCCAGTAGCCTTCTGCTGGTTTTAGTTTCAGCTGCCCCTTCCTATTAGCTGATCCTCTGGCAACTCCGATGTTGTAACATGTCTTCCCAACCACTTCAACCTCCCAGTAATTTCTCCCACTGTTAAACCCAGTCTTTCCAAGAGCAGCAAGAGACAAGTCATACCGCCCTGGATTGTTGGGGACATTCTGTCGCTGTTGTGCTACAGACATTTTTGTCTCATCCGTTGACACAATGATTTTAGGATGGGCTGTGTCAGGGTCTAAGGCCACCTTAGCTGTGGGTAGAGAGGAATGGATTTAGTAATAGTCTCTACTGCACAGAGTGAGACATTCATGCAATATCCATTCAATGTTGATATGTCAATTATCTTCCAGACTTACTGCTATGGACAATCGTTTCTGGATCTACCAGAAGATCTAAGAGAGGAGTGCGACCCAAACGCATTGTATTAATTCACAATAAAAGCCTTGACATGTCTGACAAAGGTAAAAAGACACATCTTACCTTGTAAATTCATCTTGAGTTTGTCATTCTCCTCTTGCAAACCTTTATAGAGTGAAAGAAAGGGGGAGAGACAGCAAATGAGACAACCCCTCAAAATGATTTGCAGTAATGAAGTCTTTTACATGTTAGGTATTTGGTTTACATTATCACTGTCCTATTGATTGGTCACTGATAATATGAATATCTCACTTTTATTTATCCACTGTAGTCTGGCATTGTCATCCTTGCTGTCTCTGAGTTGCAGCTGCAGTCTATTGAAGGCTGCCTCCTTCTCTCGCAATTGCTGCTGCATTTTAAGCAAGTCCTCTTGGTTTTGATCATTTTGAAGCTGTACCTCTGGGTGTAAATGTTGTTCAGTACACCACATTCAGCAAATCATTTAAACTCCATACATCTATTCAAAAGGACAATCTCACCTTTGCACCTGTGCTGGATTTCATCACATTCCATTTTAATTTCCTTCTGAAATTTCTCCAGCTCTAAAGAGACGAAAGAGGGAAGTTAAAATATTTCCCCCCCGAAAATGTCCCAAGATGACCAGAAAGGATTTCAGGGACCTGTTTCACACCTCTGTTTTTGGAGTCTAGTTTTGCATTCAGCTTCTCCTTGGCCTTAAGTTGTTTCTGTAGCTCTGAGTTGAAGGAAAGCAAAATTAATCATAATGACAAAAGACAATTTCCCCAAACCCATGTTTATTTTTTTAACACAATTCAACGTGAGATGATTATACATAAGTGGAACACGGACAAACCAGAGATTTCTGATGCACTTTTATCTTTTGCTTTTGAATCTTCCGTTCGTATCTCATTCATTTCTTTCTGGAGTTCAATAATTTCCAGAACTGAAATAACAGAACAAAAAGGCACTGTAATTCAATACTAACATCAAACACTGGTATTCAAGTTTTTTGAAGATTATACATGTTTAATGACTTCTAATAACTACTCCTGTCAACATACTCTGTTCTGCATTTTTGGCATCTACAGCCCTCAGTTGTGTAGTGTTTTCTTCAAGCTGCTTGCTCTTCTGCTTCAGTAGACTCTGTAGATCTGAGGAGGAATGATATTTATTTACAGTGCATTCAGAAAGTACAGCCTTATTCTAAAAGATATTACATTGTTTTTCCCATTCATCAGTCTACACACAAAACCCCATAATGACAGCAAAAACTGGTTGAGGATTTTTAGCACATATATAAAAATAAATGAAATCCTCTCAAGCTCTGTCAGGTTGGTTCAGGAATTGGATGGGGAGCGTCGCTGCACAACTATTTTCAGGTCTCTCCAGAGATGTTAGATTGGGTTCAAGTCCAGGCTCGGGCTGGGCCACACAAGGACATTCAGAGACTTGTCACAAAGCCACTCCTGCGTTGTCTTGGCTGTGTGCTTAGGGTCGTTGTCCTGTTGGAAGGTGAACCTTTGCCCCAGTCTGAGGTCCTGAGCGCTCTGGACAGGATTTCATCAAGGATCTCTCTGTACTTTGATCCATTCATCTTTCCCTCAATCCTGACTAGTCTCCCAGTCCCTGCCGCTGAAAAACATCCCCACAGTATGAGGTTGCCACCATGCTTCACCGTATGGATGGTATTGGCCAGATGATGAGCGGTGCCTGGTTTCCTCCAGACATGACGTTTGGCATTCAGAACAAGAGTTCGATCTTGGTTTCATCAAACCAGAAAATCTTGTTTTTCATGGTCTGAGAGTCCTGTCATGTGCCTTTTACTGAGGAGTGGCTTCTGTCTGGCCACACTACCAAAAAGGCCTCATTGGTGGAGTGCTGCAGAAATGGTTTTCCTTCTGGAAGGTTCGCCCATCTCCACAAAGGAACTCTGGAGCTCTGTCAGAGTGACCATCGGATTCTTGGTCACCTCCCTGACCAAGGCCCTTCTCCCCCGATTGCTCAGTTTGGCCGGGCGGCCAGCTCTTGGAAGAGTCTTGGTGGTTCCAAACTTCTTCCATTTAAGAATAATGGAGGCCACTGTGTTCTTGGGGACCTTCAATGCTGAAGAAATGTTTTTGTACCCTTCCCCAGATCTGTGCCTCGACCACCATCCTGTCTCGGAGTTCTACAGACAATTCCTTCGACCCTATGGCTTGGTTTTTGCTCTGACATGCATTGCCAACTGTGGGTCATTATATAGACAGGTGTGTGCCTTTCCAAATCATGTCAAATCAATTGAATTTACCACAGCTGGACTCCAATCAAGTTGTAGGAACATCTCAAGGATGATCAAGGGAAATAAGATGCACATAAGATCAATTTCGAGTCTCATAGCAAAGGGTCTGAATACTTATGTCAATAAGGTGTTTCAGTTTTATTTTTTTAATAGATCTGCCAAAAATAAAAATAAAAACATTTTTATATTTGTCATTATGGGGTTTTGTGTAGATTGATGAGGAGCATTTTTATTTAATCCATTTTAGAATAAGGCTGTAACGTAACAAAATATGGAAAAAGTGAAGGGGGCTGAATACTTTCCAAATGCACTGTATCTTACCAATTATAATCTCCCCTGTGTTAAGATAGTGTCCACTTTAAACTATATTTATCCCTTTGCATCAACCCAACAAGACGTTCAATAGTATTTTAATTAAGCAAAATGTACCTTCCATCTTGTCAGCACTTGTCTGGTTGAACTCTGATAATGTTCTTTCTAACTCTGTCAGTTTGTTACGAAGTCCCATGATCTCTGCAACTGAAAATAAAAGCATGCCACTCTGGATGAAGCATTCAAAAACAGAAGTCACCCTCCAAAATTTTTTGAAATAATTGACTTGTAGATTATAGATAAAATCCTTGAAACATGCCTGACAACTTACTGAGTTGTGGAATTCTACTGTCAGATTTTTTTCAGCTCGTCTTCCTTTTCATTCAGCTGGTCTCTCGTCTCCTGTAGTTGATTCTCTAGCTCTATGAGACATGTACATTATTTCAAATGTTATCCTCTTTCCACCACAAAGTTTTCTATTACATGGTATGCCTACAAAAAAGCTCTTAATGGTAAATAAAAGGTTAATAAACTTTCCAGTGCGATTATAAGAGTACTGAGGATAAAGAAAGAGTACAATGGCACTCACCAGCAATCTTGGCCTCAGATGACTGATTGAACTCTAACTCTTGCTTCTGTAATCTTGTCACTTGATTTTGGAGTGCAATGATCTGCAGAACTAAATGAGCAGGGATATGCAGGATGTCACAACATTCAAAGTAATGTAGAATATTCAGATCACGATTGCAGCCAACCCTGAAATGACAAGGCTTTTCACACTCACTCTGTTTACAGTTGCCATTGTTCTTCTCCTCGATTGTGGCAATCAATGCATCCAGTTCATTCTCAAGCGCTGTGGACAAGAATAATTGAAGAGCTTGAATGTTACAAGCATAATGGGATTTGAAAACTCCCATGTATGGGCAAAATGCAGTGTATTGCCATCACACCATCCTATATGTCTACCAGTGAAGGACTATCCCTTTGAGGAAACATGATAACTATTGTTATTGGTCTAACGTGCTGAACACATAGTGACTACTATGTTATTCAGAATGCCTGCTACTCACCAGCAATCTGGTCAAAGTTTGTCCCATTGCTAACTCCTTTCTGCAGGTTCAAGATCTCATTCTGTATTGCAATGATCCTTAGAACTGCAACAAACAAACAGCTTAACAATTTGAGGAATATCATATACAGAGAAATACTGAGCCGGCTGGACCTAAACTGTAAAAGATGTCTGTTCAACTGAAAACAGACTATATAAAGGAAAAGGCTAAATGATACTAACCATTCTCTGGTTGAGGAGCGTTATTCTCCAGTTCCTGTGTTTTCTTTGCCAGTTCTTTCATCTTCTCATCCAGCAACTTTTGGAGCTCTGAAAGACGAGGAGAAATCATGACTGGATCAATGCTAACATATCTAGATCTTCCGAAACAAACATCACTTGCTATGAATAATGAGTGGCAACAGGGATACTCACCATTGATCTTAGCTGCAGAAGTCACAGTTCTCTTCTTTAGATCGTCTACCTCATTAGTCAGGGTCCATACCTCAAGAACTGATAGAACACATTGAAATGAGCTGAGAAGTATTCTGAATCAGAAAAATAAACGAGACTACTCGCCTCATTCATCTGTGGGCACTGATGTATATTCATTCACTCACCGAGTTTGTCGTTGTATCCAGTTACATTGTCCAGTTTATTCATTGCAGAACCAAGCTTATCTTGCAGACCTGTTGGAGACCAATACAAATCAGCTTTTGACTAGGTTCTATTGAATAGGGTTCATATTATTTAGATCACTCAGTGTCATCAGCAAAAGGTAGAGAGAGGTGAAGCTCACTGTCATATCGGTCCTGGAGTCCAGAGCACTGTGCATCCTTATCGTCCAGCCTCTTCTCCAGGTCTGGTTTGAGAGAAAAGATATTAGACTGATGAGATGTGTGCTTCTGTTTCTTTACCTGTAGTTATGATTCAAGCAGCTTTGCTCACCAAGAGTCTAGTTACACAAACTGGTGAACCAGACTAACATCAGAAGGACCTGGTCTTGGCTTACCTTTGTTCTGGGCCTGACATCTGGCGCTCTCTTCCTCTCTGGCCTCAAGTTGTTCCTGAAGCGCTGTAATTGAAGTACTAATGTTAGCATATTGCTACATATACTCGGTACATCATGATGACTATACATAACAATTTCCCCAAACCCATTTATTTTTAACACTATTCAACATGTGAGATTTGAATGATCATACATAAGTGGAACATTAGACAAAATAGACAAACCAGAGATTTCTGATGCAGTTTCATCTTTGCCTTTTGAAGCTTCAATCCGTATCTCATTCATTTGTTTCTGGAGTTCAATGATCTTCAGAACTGAAATAACAGAACAAAAAGGCACTGTGTAATTCAATACTAACATAAAAACACTGGTATTCAACCTTTTAGAAGATTATACATGTTTAATGACTTCTAATGACTACTCGTCAACATACTCTGTTCTGCATTTTTGGCATCTACAGCCCTCAGTTGTGTAGTGTTTTCTTCAAACTGCTTGCTCTTCTGCTTCAGTAGACTCTGTAGATCTGAGGAGGAAAGATATTTATTTACAGTGCATTCAGAAAGTACAGCCTTATTCTAAAATGGATTAAATTGTTTTTCCCTCTCTTCAGTCTACACACAAAACCCCACAATGAGAAAGCAAAAACTGGTTTTGAGAATTTTTTGCAAATTTATTGAAAAAAACAAACATTTATGAAATATCACATTTACATAAGTATTCAGACCCTTTACTCAGTACTTTGTTGAAACACCTTTGACATCGATTACAGCCTTGAGTCTTTGTGGGTACGACGCTACAAGCTTGGCACACCTGTATTTGGGGAGTTTCTCCCATTCTTGTCTGCAGATCCTCTCAAGCTCTGTCAGGTTGGTTCAGGAATTGATGGGGAGCGTCGCTGCACAACTATTTTCAGGTCTCTCCAGAGATGTTAGATCGGTTTCTAGTCCGGGCTCTGGCTGGGCCACTCAAGGACATTCAGAGACTTGTCACAAAGCCACTCCTGCGTAGTCTTGGCTGTGTGCTTAGGGTCGTTGTCCTGTTGGAAGGTGAACCTTTGCCCCAGTCTGAGGTCCTGAGCGCTCTGGACAGGATTTCATCAAGGATCTCTCTGTACTTTGATCCATTCATCTTTCCCTCAATCCTGACTAGTCTCCCAGTCCCTGCCGCTGAAAAACATCCCCACAGTATGAGGTTGCCACCATGCTTCACCGTATGGATGGTATTGGCCAGATGATGAGCGGTGCCTGGTTTCCTCCAGACATGACGTTTGGCATTCAGAACAAGAGTTCGATCTTGGTTTCACTCAGACCAGAAAATCTTGTTTTTCATGGTCTGAGAGTCCTGTCATGTGCCTTTTACTGAGGAGTGGCTTCCGTCTGGCCACACTACCAAAAAGGCCTCATTGGTGGAGTGCTGCAGAAATGGTTTTCCTTCTGGAAGGTTCGCCCATCTCCACAAAGGAACTCTGGAGCTCTGTCAGAGTGACCATCGGATTCTTGGTCACCTCCTGACCAAGGCCCTTCTCCCGATTGCTCGGTTTGGCCGGGCGGCCAGCTCTTGGAAGAGTCTTGGTGGTTCCAAACTTCTTCCATTTAAGAATAATGGAGGCCACTGTGTTCTTGGGGACCTTCAATGCTGAAGAATTTTTTGTACCCTTCCCCAGATCTGTGCCTCGACCACAATCCTGTCTCGGAGCTCTACAGACAATTCCTTCGACCCTATGGCTTGGTTTTTGCTCTGACATGCATTGCCAACTGTGGGTCATTATATAGACAGGTGTGTGCCTTTCCAAATCATGTCAAATCAATTGAATTTACCACAGCTGGACTCCAATCAAGTTGTAGGAACATCTCAAGGATGATCAAGGGAAATAGGATGCACATAAGATCAATTTCGAGTCTCATAGCAAAGGGTCTGAATACTTATGTCAATAAGGTGTTTCAGTTTTATTTTTAATAGATCTGCCAAAAATAAAAATAAAAACATTTTTATATTTGTCATTATGGGGTTTTGTGTAGATTGATGAGGAGCATTTTTATTTAATCCATTTTAGAATAAGGCTGTAACGTAACAAAATATGGAAAAAGTGAAGGGTGCTGAATACTTTCCAAATGCACTGTATCTTACCAATTATAATCTCCCCTGTGTTAAGATAGCGTCCACTTTAAACTATATTTATCCCTTTGCATCAACCCAACAAGACGTTCAATAGTATTTTAATTAAGCAAAATGTACCTTCCATCTTGTCAGCACTTGTCTGGTTGAACTCTGATAATGTTCTTTCTAACTCTGTCAGTTTGTTACGAAGTCCCATAATCTCTGCAACTGAAAAATAAAAGCATGCCACTCTGGATGAAGCATTCAAAAACAGAAGTCACCCTCCAAAATTTTTTGAAATAATTGACTTGTAGATAATAGATAAAATCCTTGAAACATGCCTGACAACTTACTGAGTTGTGGAATTCTACTGTCAGATTTTTTCAGCTCGTCTTCCTTTTCATTCAGCTGGTCTCTCGTCTCCTGTAGTTGATTCTCTAGCTCTATGAGACATGCACATTATTTCAAATGTTATCCTCTTTCCACCACAAAGTTTTCTATTACATGGTATGCCTACAAAAAAGCTCTTAATGGTAAATAAAAGGTTAATAAACTTTCCAGTGCGATTATAAGAGTACTGAGGATAAAGAAAAAGTACAATGGCACTCACCAGCAATCTTGGCCTCAGATGACTGATTGAACTCTAACTCTTGCTTCTGTAATCTTGTCACTTGATTTTGGAGTGCAATGATCTGCAGAACTAAATGAGCAGGGATATGCAGGATGTCACAACATTCAAAGTAATGTAGAATATTCAGATCACGATTGCAGCCAACCCTGAAATGACAAGGCTTTTCACACTCACTCTGTTTACAGTTGCCATTGTTCTTCTCCTCGATTGTGGCAATCAATGCATCCAGTTCATTCTCAAGCGCTGTGGACAAGAATAACTGAAGAGCTTGAATGTTACAAGCATAATGGGATTTGAAAACTCCCATGTATGGGCAAAATGCAGTGTATTGCCATCACACCATCCTATATGTCTACCAGTGAAGGACTATCCCTTTGAGGAAACATGATAACTATTGTTATTGGTCTAACGTGCTGAACACATAGTGACTACTATGTTATTCAGAATGCCTGCTACTCACCAGCAATCTGGTCAAAGTTTGTCCCATTGCTAACTCCTTTCTGCAGGTTCAAGATCTCATTCTGTATTGCAATGATCCTTAGAACTGCAACAAACAAACAGCTTAAAAATTTGAGGAATATCATATACAGAGAAATACTGAGCCGGCTGGACCTAAACTGTAAAAGATGTCTGTTCAACTGAAAACAGACTATATAAAGGAAAAGGCTAAATGATACTAACCATTCTCTGGTTGAGGAGCGTTATCCTCCAGTTCCTGTGTTTTCTTTGCCAGTTCTTTCATCTTCTCATCCAGCAACTTTTGGAGCTCTGAAAGACGAGGAGAAATCATGACTGGATCAATGCTAACATATCTAGATCTTCCGAAACAAACATCACTTGCTATGAATAATGAGTGGCAACAGGGATACTCACCATTGATCTTAGCTGCAGAAGTCACAGTTCTCTTCTTTAGATCGTCTACCTCATTAGTCAGGGTCCATACCTCAAGAACTGATAGAACACATTGAAATGAGCTGAGAAGTATTCTGAATCAGAAAAATAAATGAGACTACTCGCCTCATTCATCTGTGGGCACTGATGTATATTCATTCACTCACCGAGTTTGTCGTTGTATCCAGTTACATTGTCCAGTTTATTCATTGCAGAACCAAGCTTATCTTGCAGACCTGTTGGAGACCAATACAAATCAGCTTTTGACTAGGTTCTATTGAATAGGGTTCATATTATTTAGATCACTCAGTGTCATCAGCAAAAGGTAGAGAGAGGTGAAGCTCACTGTCATATCGGTCCTGGAGTCCAGAGCACTGTGCATCCTTATCGTCCAGCCTCTTCTCCAGGTCTGGTTTGAGAGAAAAGATATTAGACTGATGAGATGTGTGCTTCTGTTTCTTTACCTGTAGTTATGATTCAAGCAGCTTTGCTCACCAAGAGTCTAGTTACACAAACTGGTGAACCAGACTAACATCAGAAGGACCTGGTCTTGGCTTACCTTTGTTCTGGGCCTGACATCTGGCGCTCTCTTCCTCTCTGGCCTCAAGTTGTTCCTGAAGCGCTGTAATTGAAGTACTAATGTTAGCATATTGCTACATATACTCGGTACATCATGATGACTATACATAACAATTTCCCCAAACCCATTTATTTTTAACACTATTCAACATGTGAGATTTGAATGATCATACATAAGTGGAACATTAGACAAAATAGACAAACCAGAGATTTCTGATGCAGTTTCATCTTTGCCTTTTGAAGCTTCAATCCGTATCTCATTCATTTGTTTCTGAGTTCAATGATCTTCAGAACTGAAATAACAGAACAAAAAGGCACTGTGTAATTCAATACTAACATAAAAACACTGGTATTCAACCTTTTAGAAGATTATACATGTTTAATGACTTCTAATGACTACTCGTCAACATACTCTGTTCTGCATTTTTGGCATCTACAGCCCTCAGTTGTGTAGTGTTTTCTTCAAACTGCTTGCTCTTCTGCTTCAGTAGACTCTGTAGATCTGAGGAGGAAAGATATTTATTTACAGTGCATTCAGAAAGTACAGCCTTATTCTAAAATGGATTAAATTGTTTTTCCCTCTCTTCAGTCTACACACAAAACCCCACAATGAGAAAGCAAAAACTGGTTTTGAGAATTTTTTGCAAATTTATTGAAAAAAACAAACATTTATGAAATATCACATTTACATAAGTATTCAGACCCTTTACTCAGTACTTTGTTGAAACACCTTTGACATCGATTACAGCCTTGAGTCTTTGTGGGTACGACGCTACAAGCTTGGCACACCTGTATTTGGGGAGTTTCTCCCATTCTTGTCTGCAGATCCTCTCAAGCTCTGTCAGGTTGGTTCAGGAATTGGATGGGGAGCGTCGCTGCACAACTATTTTCAGGTCTCTCCAGAGATGTTAGATCGGTTTCTAGTCCGGGCTCTGGCTGGGCCACTCAAGGACATTCAGAGACTTGTCACAAAGCCACTCCTGCGTAGTCTTGGCTGTGTGCTTAGGGTCGTTGTCCTGTTGGAAGGTGAACCTTTGCCCCAGTCTGAGGTCCTGAGCGCTCTGGACAGGATTTCATCAAGGATCTCTCTGTACTTTGATCCATTCATCTTTCCCTCAATCCTGACTAGTCTCCCAGTCCCTGCCGCTGAAAAACATCCCCACAGTATGAGGTTGCCACCATGCTTCACCGTATGGATGGTATTGGCCAGATGATGAGCGGTGCCTGGTTTCCTCCAGACATGACGTTTGGCATTCAGAACAAGAGTTCGATCTTGGTTTCATCAGACCAGAAAATCTTGTTTTTCATGGTCTGAGAGTCCTGTCATGTGCCTTTTACTGAGGAGTGGCTTCCGTCTGGCCACACTACCAAAAAGGCCTCATTGGTGGAGTGCTGCAGAAATGGTTTTCCTTCTGGAAGGTTCGCCCATCTCCACAAAGGAACTCTGGAGCTCTGTCAGAGTGACCATCGGATTCTTGGTCACCTCCCTGACCAAGGCCCTTCTCCCCCGATTGCTCGGTTTGGCCGGGCGGCCAGCTCTTGGAAGAGTCTTGGTGGTTCCAAACTTCTTCCATTTAAGAATAATGGAGGCCACTGTGTTCTTGGGGACCTTCAATGCTGAAGAATTTTTTTTGTACCCTTCCCCAGATCTGTGCCTCGACCACAATCCTGTCTCGGAGCTCTACAGACAATTCCTTCGACCCTATGGCTTGGTTTTTGCTCTGACATGCATTGCCAACTGTGGGTCATTATATAGACAGGTGTGTGCCTTTCCAAATCATGTCAAATCAATTGAATTTACCACAGCTGGACTCCAATCAAGTTGTAGGAACATCTCAAGGATGATCAAGGGAAATAGGATGCACATAAGATCAATTTCGAGTCTCATAGCAAAGGGTCTGAATACTTATGTCAATAAGGTGTTTCAGTTTTATTTTTTTAATAGATCTGCCAAAAATAAAAATAAAAACATTTTTATATTTGTCATTATGGGGTTTTGTGTAGATTGATGAGGAGCATTTTTATTTAATCCATTTTAGAATAAGGCTGTAACGTAACAAAATATGGAAAAAGTGAAGGGTGCTGAATACTTTCCAAATGCACTGTATCTTACCAATTATAATCTCCCCCTGTGTTAAGATAGCGTCCACTTTAAACTATATTTATCCCTTTGCATCAACCCAACAAGACGTTCAATAGTATTTTAATTAAGCAAAATGTACCTTCCATCTTGTCAGCACTTGTCTGGTTGAACTCTGATAATGTTCTTTCTAACTCTGTCAGTTTGTTACGAAGTCCCATAATCTCTGCAACTGAAAAATAAAAGCATGCCACTCTGGATGAAGCATTCAAAAACAGAAGTCACCCTCCAAAATTTTTTGAAATAATTGACTTGTAGATAATAGATAAAATCCTTGAAACATGCCTGACAACTTACTGAGTTGTGGAATTCTACTGTCAGATTTTTTCAGCTCGTCTTCCTTTTCATTCAGCTGGTCTCTCGTCTCCTGTAGTTGATTCTCTAGCTCTATGAGACATGCACATTATTTCAAATGTTATCCTCTTTCCACCACAAAGTTTTCTATTACATGGTATGCCTACAAAAAAAGCTCTTAATGGTAAATAAAAGGTTAATAAACTTTCCAGTGCGATTATAAGAGTACTGAGGATAAAGAAAAAGTACAATGGCACTCACCAGCAATCTTGGCCTCAGATGACTGATTGAACTCTAACTCTTGCTTCTGTAATCTTGTCACTTGATTTTGGAGTGCAATGATCTGCAGAACTAAATGAGCAGGGATATGCAGGATGTCACAACATTCAAAGTAATGTAGAATATTCAGATCACGATTGCAGCCAACCCTGAAATGACAAGGCTTTTCACACTCACTCTGTTTACAGTTGCCATTGTTCTTCTCCTCGATTGTGGCAATCAATGCATCCAGTTCATTCTCAAGCGCTGTGGACAAGAATAACTGAAGAGCTTGAATGTTACAAGCATAATGGGATTTGAAAACT
Source organism: Brachymystax lenok tsinlingensis (assembly GCA_030435695.1). NCBI lineage: Eukaryota > Metazoa > Chordata > Actinopteri > Salmoniformes > Salmonidae > Brachymystax > Brachymystax lenok. The sequence continues at coordinate 32,288,415 of CM059788.1, forward strand.
CCCATGTATGGGCAAAATGCAGTGTATTGCCATCACACCATCCTATATGTCTACCAGTGAAGGACTATCCCTTTGAGGAAACATGATAACTATTGTTATTGGTCTAACGTGCTGAACACATAGTGACTACTATGTTATTCAGAATGCCTGCTACTCACCAGCAATCTGGTCAAAGTTTGTCCCATTGCTAACTCCTTTCTGCAGGTTCAAGATCTCATTCTGTATTGCAATGATCCTTAGAACTGCAACAAACAAACAGCTTAACAATTTGAGGAATATCATATACAGAGAAATACTGAGCCGGGCTGGACCTAAACTGTAAAAGATGTCTGTTCAACTGAAAACAGACTATATAAAGGAAAAGGCTAAATGATACTAACCATTCTCTGGTTGAGGAGCGTTATCCTCCAGTTCCTGTGTTTTCTTTGCCAGTTCTTTCATCTTCTCATCCAGCAACTTTTGGAGCTCTGAAAGACGAGGAGAAATCATGACTGGATCAATGCTAACATATCTAGATCTTCCGAAACAAACATCACTTGCTATGAATAATGAGTGGCAACAGGGATACTCACCATTGATCTTAGCTGCAGAAGTCACAGTTCTCTTCTTTAGATCGTCTACCTCATTAGTCAGGGTCCATACCTCAAGAACTGATAGAACACATTGAAATGAGCTGAGAAGTATTCTGAATCAGAAAAATAAACGAGACTACTCGCCTCAATCATCTGTGGGCACTGATGTATATTCATTCACTCACCGAGTTTGTCGTTGTATCCAGTTACATTGTCCAGTTTATTCATTGCAGAACCAAGCTTATCTTGCAGACCTGTTGGAGACCAATACAAATCAGCTTTTGACTAGGTTCTATTGAATAGGGTTCATATTATTTAGATCACTCAGTGTCATCAGCAAAAGGTAGAGAGAGGTGAAGCTCACTGTCATATCGGTCCTGGAGTCCAGAGCACTGTGCATCCTTATCGTCCAGCCTCTTCTCCAGGTCTGGTTTGAGAGAAAAGATATTAGACTGATGAGATGTGTGCTTCTGTTTCTTTACCTGTAGTTATGATTCAAGCAGCTTTGCTCACCAAGAGTCTAGTTACACAAACTGGTGAACCAGACTAACATCAGAAGGACCTGGTCTTGGCTTACCTTTGTTCTGGGCCTGACATCTGGCGCTCTCTTCCTCTCTGGCCTCAAGTTGTTCCTGAAGCGCTGTAATTCAATTACTAATGTTAACATATTATTACATATATTAGGTACATTTTCAAAGACTGTATGAGTCATATTTTAATAGGTTCGTGATATATTTAAAAATCAACAAAATAATGATATATTTATTATACTTAAATAAAGTCCAAACACTCACCAGTAACATCAGCAGCAGTTTCATTGAATTGCTGAGATGCAGTATTTTGTATGTCTCTGAGTTTCCTTTGTAGATTAAGAATTTGTATAACTTCAAGTACAAAAAAAGTAGTGAGTTACAGTATCTTAAAGTGGCACTGAATAAATAAACGTTATCACGGGAACTTTTATATAAGTCTTTGTTCTGTTGAGAACAAGGTAAAAAAAAGTATTTAAGCAGCATGTCCACTATATTCAAAATATGCAGTGGGCTATTTTTAAAACAGTCGTTGGCTATGTCAGGTTACTATAGTAACTCACTCAGGTCAGAATTCTTGCTGTCTTTCTTCTTCAGTCTTTTTATGTTCTCCTCAAGCTGCCTCTCGCTTCCCTTAAGCTGTGTTGTCAGCTCTGAGAGATGGAATTTAAAAGGTCATATCCCAACCTGAGAAATCTGACTTCATCATAATTAATTCTACTTCGGGCTCTTTTCAATCTGTATCGCTGAAGCATTATAGATTGCGCGCTAGAAATGTAAAGGTAATTTCCAATTGAGCCGACATATGCAGCATTTACCATGAATGCTGACACAAACTTTACCTTTAAATTTTAATGAAGTTGTAACGCTGATTTTCCGCAATACAGATTGAATATATCCCTTTATGTATATACAGTACCAGTCAAAAGTTTGGAAACACCTACTCATTCCAGGGTTTTTCTTTATTTTTACTATTTTCGACATTGTAGAACAATAGTGAAAACATCAAAACTATGAAATAACACATGGAGTCCTGTAGTAACCAAAAAAGTGTTAAACAAATAAAAATATATTTTATATTTGAGATTCTTCAAGGTAGCCACCTTTTCCTTGATGACAGCTTTGCACACTCTTGGCATTCTCTCAACCAGCTTCATGGGGTAGTCACCTGGAAAGCATTTCAATTAACAGGTGTGCCTTGTTAAAAGTAAATCTTTGGAATTTCCAGAATAGCGACACTGCCCTCTGGGGGTTAAATTAAAAACTGTAATTGAACCCATTGAAATTAGGCGATCTCAGTGGAGAAATATTGTATAAAAAAAAAAGGAAGGAAGAAGAAGAAACGTAACATTATTACAAATGAGTGCAGTGCATGAAGTAATTGCAAAAACATCTGAAGTGAAGAATTAGATGAAAATTCAGAAAATTAAGGAATATGAGGAAACTGAACAATTAACTGTGAAAATGGCAACCATTGGTCGGGTACCAGAGTTTGAGGCTACAAAAGAGGATTTTGATTCCTATTTAGAGCGTTTTGAGCGTTGGCTGGCTGCAAATGAAATCAAAGATGAAAAGAAAGCAGACGTATTTCTCAGTGTTTTGAGTCCAACTGAGTATGGATTGCTGAAAGGTCTCATTGCAGATGAGCCAATTCTCATTGCAGAACATTTCAGATTTTACGTCACCAGAGTCAAGGGGAAACCATGGCTGACTACATCCTTGCTTTGAAAAGGCTGGCAAGTACATGTGAGTTTGCACGGTTTCTTGATGACACTCTCTGAGACAAGTTTGTATGTGGTCTCACAGGTGAAGCATATCAAAGAAGGCTTCTGTCAGAGAAGGACCTGACCATTAAGAAAGCCTGTGATATCGCATTTGGACTCGAGCTTGCCCACAGGGATACTATTGAGCTATCGGGACATGCAGAAGGTCAGTGACGCACGTGGTGGAAAAGTCTTACAAAAGTCCAATTTTTCTCAGTCCCATCCTCAAGGTTACACAAGAACGAAGCAGCCCACATCACAAAGGTCTAAGCCAAGTTGCTACAGACGTGGGGGAGATAATCATCAGCACAGTGAATGTCTATTCCAAAATGAAAAGTGCAACAATTGTGGAAAGGTTGGAAATTTACGGAGAGTGTGTAAAGCTCCAAAATGCACAGCAAGAGCGCAAAAGGTGTCAGACACAGCACAAGAAGAGGAAGGTAAAACTTAAACAGTTTTGGAACTGTTCACAGTGTACACAGCTCATCAACAAACATATGTAATCTATCTCAGAGTTAGCTGGAAAACCAGTAAAAATGCAGCTGGACACCGGAGCGTCAGTATCTTGTTCCAGAGAGACTCTACAAAGAAAAACTGAATGAGTGTCCTCTTCAGCCAGCGTCCATCTGCCTTTCTTCATACACCGGTGACACTATTCCCGTGTTAGGACAGATCCAAGTACCAGTCCGGTATGAGGAGAAAAATCAGCCTAGCTAGGCAGAAACTGGCTCCAAAAGATCAAGTTGAACTGGGGAGAAATCTTCAGTCTGAGAAATGACAAACCAGTGAGTCAGGCTACACTCACTAACATGCTGGAGAGGCACAAAGAACTTTTCAAAGATGGCTATGGCAAAATCCAAGACTTCACAGCAAAAGTCAGAGTGCAAAGAGGAACCAAGCCTATCTTTCACAAACCACGTCCAGTTCCCTATGCTCTTACAGAAGCAGTAGGGAAGGAACTGGCCCCCCTTGAGAAGAATAACACCATCGCGAAAGTAGAGGAGCAACTGGGCCGCTCTGATCGTTGTAGTCCCAAAAAAAGACAAGACCGTCAGAATGTATGGAGACTACAAGGTCACAGTAAATTGCTGCATACTACCAGAGGAATATCCACTACCAAACGCTGAAGATCTGTTTGCCACTCTAGCTGGTGGGAAGGTTTTCAGTAAGCTGGACATGTCATTCGCTTATCAGCAACTAAAGCTGGATCCGGAGTCAGAACAGTATCTGACCATCAATACACACAAGGGGCTATTTAGATTCAATCGCTTGGCCTATGGAATCTCGACAGCTCCAGCGATATTCCAACACACAATGGATCAGATCTTGGACGGTATAGACAATGTTGTGTGCTTCATGGACGACATCCTCGTGTCAGCACCAACCATTGGAGAGCACTTTGTAGTGCTGGACAAAGTGATGTCAAGACCGGAGAAATACGGGGTGAGAATGAAACGCAGCAAGTGTGAGTATCTCGGATACAAGATTGATGCACAAGGCCAGCACACAACCAACAGCAAGGTGGAAGCAATCGTAAATGTGCCAGCACCCACAAATATCTCAGAGCTGAGGTCATTTTTGGGGCTCCTGAACTATTACGGAAAGTTTGTGGCAAACTTGTCCACATTGTTGCATCCGCTTCACCAACTGCTGCAGGCTGATATAAAGTGGAATTGGTCCCAACAATGCGAAGAAGCATTCAAGACTTGCAAACAGCTTCTGCTAAAGAGCAAGTAGCTTGCCCACTACGACACAGAGATGAAGATGAGACTTGCGTGTGATGCATCTCCATACGGAGTAGGAGCCGTCATCTCACACATCCCTATTGCATTTGCATCATAGACTCTGTCACCAAGTGAAAAAAAAAATTATGCTCAAATTGAGAAGGAAGCCCTGAGCATAATATTCGGAGTGAAGAAGTTTCACAAATACCTCTACGGAAGGAAGTTCCAACTACTGACAGATCACAAGCCTCTGTTGGCCATCCTTGGACCAAAATCAGCCATACCATTCCTTGCTGCACTTCGAATGTAACTTTGGGCTCTGTTTGCCTTGTGTAGTTTCTTAATCATTGTACCTAAACTGTATGTGTAAACGTGTATACGCAGGGCCCAGCTGTAAAAGAGACCTTGGTCTCAGTCTGTGTTCCTTGTTGAAATAAAAGTATAATATTGCTAGCCTACGACTACGTACAGACGATCCAGGGATCACGCAAATGCAAATGCAGATGCACTATCAAGACTACCATGCAATAGTGACTCCGACAGTGAAGATGATAGAGCAGTCTTCCAGATCTCTCTCATCGACGAACTGCCCATATCTAATTCAGACATAGCGAGGAAAGACCCAGTGCTTTCCAAAGTCTTGGCTTAACATTAGGCGGTTGGCCAACCTTCGTAAATGACGACAACCTTCGTCCATTCATCGACAAGAAAGACCAGTTGTCTACTGATCAAGGATGTGTTCTGTGGGGATCAAGGGTGGTGGTACCTCACAAATTCCAGAGGAGACTGCTATCTGACCTGCATGAGGGACATCCAGGGATCACTCGATTGAAAGCACTCGCCCACAGTTATCTGTAGTGGCCTGGACTGAATCAGGACATTCAGCAGCATGTAGGCCACTGCTCACCTTGTGAAGCTGTTCGCAACAAGCCTGCTGCACCTCTTCATCCGTGGTCCTGGGCTGCTACACCATGGGAATGCATCCATGTGGATTATGCCGAGATTGACAAGCAACATTTCCTTGTTGTCGTCGATGCCCATTCCAAGTGGATGGAAGTGTTCCCTCCTCAACTGGCCACTGCTGAGAAGACTATCAATCTTCTCAGGCACCTGTTTGCATCCTTTGGACTAGTCAAGGAGCTCGTATCGGACAATGGCCATTCTTTCACGTCAACCGATTTTGAAATGTTTCTCAAGAACAACGAAGTAAGGCACATCCTGTCACCACCTTACCGTCCGGTATCAAATGGAGCAGTGGAGAGAGCCATGCAAACCTTTAAGAAGGCCTGGACTAGACTCGAGGTTCAGTCTGTGCCCACCCACCAAAGGCTTACCCGTTACCTGTTTACTTACCGTAACAAGAAAATGACCACCTGATGTAATCTCTATTGCACTCCACACTGCCCTTTCCCACCTGGACAAAAGGAACACTTATGTGAGAATGCTATTCATTGACTACAGCTCAGCGTTCAACACCATAGTACCCTCAAAGCTCATCACCAAGCTAAGGATCCTGGGACTAAACACCTACCTCTGCAACTGGATCCTGGACTTCCTGATGGGCCGCCCCCAAGTGGTGAGGGTAGGTAGCAACACATCTGCCATGCTGATCCTCAACACTGGAGCTCCCCAGGGGTGCATGCTCAGTCCCCTCCTGTACTCCCTATTCACCCACGACTGCATGGCCAGGCACGACTCCAACACCATCATTAAGTTTGCAGATGACACAACAGTGGTAGGCCTGATCACTGACAAGACAGCTTATAGGGGGGAGGTCAGAGATCTGGCCGTGTGGTGCCAGGACAACAACCTCTCCCTCAACGTAACCAAGACTAAGGAGATGATTGTGGACTACAGGAAAAGGAGGACCGAGCACGCCCCCATTCTCATCGTCGGGGCTGTAGTGGAGTAGGTTGAGAGCTTCAAGTTCCTTGGTGTCCACATCAACAACAAGCTAGAATGGTCCAAACACACCAAGACAGTCGTGAAGAGGGCACGACAAAGCCTATTCCACCTCAGGAGACTAAAAATATTGGCATGGGTCCTGTGATCCTCAAAAGGTTCTACAGCTGCAACATCGAGAGCATCCTGACTGGTTGCATCACTGCCTGGTACGGCAATTGCTCCGCCTCTGACCGCAAGGCACTACAGAGGGTAGTGCGTACAGCCCAGTACATCACTGGGGCTAAACTGCCTGCCATCCAGGACCTCTACACCAGGCGGTGTCAGAGGAAGGCCCTAAAAATTGTCAAAGACCCCAGCCACCCCAGTCATAGACTGTTCTCTCTACTATCACATGGCAAGCGGTACCGGAGTGCCAAGTTTAGGACAAAAAGGCTTCTCAACAGTTTTTACCCCCAAGCCATAAGACTCCTGAACAGGTAATCAAATGGCTATTTTTGCATTGTGATACTTTCTGTTTATCACATATGGATAGTCACTTTAACCATACATTCATGTACATACTACCTCAAGTGCTCCCGCACATTGGCTAACCGGGCTATCTGCATTGTGTCCCACTACCCACCAACCCCTTTTTTACGCTACTGCTACTCTCTGTTCATCATACATGCATAGTCACTTTAACCATAGCTACATGTACATATACTATCTCAATCAGTCTGACTAACCGGTGTCTGTATGTAGCCTCGCTACTTGTATTTGGGGTGGCAGGGTAGCCTAGTGGTTAGAGCGTTGGACTAGTAACCACAAGGTTGCATATTCAAATCCCCGAGCTGACAAGGTACAAATCTGTCGTTCTGCTCCTGAACAGGCAGTTAACCCAATAAGGATTTGTTCTTAACTGACTCCTAGGCCGTCATTGAAAATAAGGATTTGTTCTTAACTGACTTGCCTAGTAAAATAATGAAATATAGCCTTGCTACTGTATATAGTATATAGTCTTTTTTTACTGTTATTTTTATTTTTTTTACTTACTTATTGTTCACCGAATACCTTTTTTTTTGCACTATTGGTTAGAGCCTGTAAGTAAGCATTTCACTGTAAGGTCTACACCTGTTGTATTCTGTGCACGTGACAAATAAACTGTGATTTGATTTGATTTGAACACACCACACATTAACGGAACGTACACCAGCTGAACTGTTTCTGAAATGCCAACCACGTACCCACCTGACATTGATGAAACCAGACTTGTCAAGCACTGTGGCAGATCTGTGTCTGGCAATGACCGCAGAGTGAAGGAAAAGAAGCCAACAAGTGCTCAGCACATGTGGGAACTCCTTCAAGACTGTTGGAAAAGCATTCCAGGTGAAGCTGGTTGAGAGAATGCCCAGTGTGTGCAAAGTTGTCATCAAGGCAAAGGGTGGCAGCCCCCCGCACCTCTCTGATTCAGAGGGGTTGGGTTAAATGCGGAATACACATTTCGGTTGAAGGCATTCGGTTGTACAACTGACTAATAATGGTGACTTTGACTTTGATTCCATATGTGCTATTTCATAGTTTTGATGTATTCACTATTATTCTACAATGTAGAAAATAGTAAAAATAAAGGAAAACCCTGGAGTGAGTAGGTGTGTCTAAACTTTTGACTGGTACTGTATATGACACAGGTTTATTGATATTACCAGTAATCTTGGCTTCAGGATTTGATTCTTTTAGCTCTGCTATTCTCTTTTCTATTTCACTTATTTGATTCTCAAGGTTTGACATTTTTGGACCTGAAATGAAAAATGAGATATCAATTAATTCTGTGTAACTGTCAGACATTACAAATAAAAAAAGGTGTCTCCTGAAGGAAACTGTCAGTGGGATGGATCCACTTAGTCTGTTCATCACCCTTTCCACTCTGCTCAACCAGCTTGGCCAACTGCTTCTTCTTATCCTCCAACTGCTTCTCCAGCCCTACCAGAGACATGAAAAAGAAAAAGGACCACCTGATAAACTACGACTTTTATGTAAAAGAGAAGTAACTTGATCACATTAAAATAGTGAATAGAGATGACACTTACGAACTATCTGGGCTGCGGTTGACTGACTGAGAGCTGACAGCATTCTCTGTAGGTTGACCACCTCACTCTGCAATGTGGTTATCATCAGAACTAAAAAGGAGAGGGAGAAGGAGATGAAAGAGACAGACAGACAGACAGACAGACAGACAGACAGTCAATAAAGGTGTTGAGCTCCCATAATTTAATCTTGCCTGAAGTAAACATGATGAGCGCTACCATCACCCCCACTGGGCACACCATGTCATTTCAACATGGAGAATTGGGTAATATTTGGTAGACACGTTGATCAATGAGATTCCAACCTATTTCATCCATTCAAAAAGACTGCCAAAAGTTTGTTGAATTACCAATGTGTTATCACTATGCTTTCAACCATCTAAAAGCACAACCAAATTCCAAAAGAAAATCAATGTCGGATTTTTGGTGTAGATGTCACCTGAATGTGTTATCACTGCGCTTTCAACCATTTAAAAGCACAAAGTTCAAATGGGAATACAATGTCAGATATTTTGTTTATAACAACTTACTGTGTTATCACTGTGGTTAATCTAGTAGCACAAACAAATAACCTGTTTTGCAGTTAATATTACATTAATGTACATGGTGCAAATGATCAATGCCGTTTCAGATTCTGTACAGATTATTATAGCAAATGTGAAGATTTCCACAGACCTGTGACCCTAAACATGCACGCTTTTTATGATTACATAAGAAGACATTTATTGTTACAGTAACCTTAAAATGTGCCCATGGATGTCTTACTCATTTTAAGGTTGAATAAATACATACAGTACATTGGTTTTAGGACATTTACTGTCTTACAAAAGTCATATTGAATTGTGTTTGGTTGACAACACAACCAAATATCAACATTCAAAGGAGATGTATCTACTGCTTGGATAGTTAGATCTGAGCCCCTGGCTGAATCCTATAATTTTATTTTTTATACTTTTCTTGTTGGTTGAGATGGAGACGTGAATCCAACATACCCAAGAATAGTAAAGCCCCCTTTACTGGCTCAAATAGCCGACCAATCAGCCTGTTACCAACCGTTAGTAAACTTCTGGAAAAAAACGTGTTTGACCAGATACAATGCTTATTTCACAGTAAAGAAAAATGGACACTTACACAAATGACTGGTGATTGGTTGAGAGAAATTGATGATACAATTATTGTGGGGGCTGTCTTGTTAGACTTCAGTGTAGCTTTTGACATTATTGATCATAGTCTGCTAATGTGTAAATTGAGTAAATTGAGGTGACTAAACTGATTGGAGTAACCCTGGATTGTAAACTGTCATGGTCAAAACATATTTATACAACAGTAGCTAAGATGGTGAGAAGTCTGTCCATAATAAACCGCAGCTCTGCCTTGACAACACTATCAACAAGGCAGGTTCCTACAGGCCCTAGTTATTCATTCCTTTTCCATTTTAGTAGGCACGCTTATCCAGAGCAACTATATATATTTTTTACATTTATTGATATCCAATTGGTCTTGTCCCATCGCTGCAACTCCCGTATGGACTCAGTAGAGGCAAAGGTTGAGAGCCATGCGTCCTCTGAAACACGACCCCGCCAAGCCACACTACTTCTTGACTCACTTACCCCGGAAGCCAGCTGCACCAATGTGTCGGAGGAAACGCCATACAGCTTGCGACCAAAGTCAGCGTGCATGCGCCTGGCCTGCCACAAGGAGCACTAGAGCGCAATGGGACAAGGACATCCTGGCCCGGCCAAACCGTCCCCTAACCCGGACCAACTGTGCCCTGCCTCATGGGTCTCCCGGTCACGGCTGGCTGCGAAACACAGCCTGCGATGCAGTGCCTGAGACCGCTGCACCACTCTGGAGGCCACCAGAGCAACTTACAGTAGTTGCTCTGGGGGAAATCTAACCCACAACCCTAACATTGCAAGCGCCATACTCTACCATCTGAGCTACATCATCACATCACATCACATCATCACAAACCACTTGATTACTTAATGTACTCAATTACTGTAGTGTGCACTGTTTTTCTTCATGGTGATGGAAAGTACAAAACAGTAATGTACATTTAGGAAGACCCAGAGTTACCTCTGCTGCAGAGGATACGTTCATTAGAGTTACCAGTCTCAGAAATTGAATCCCAAATAAATGCTTCACAGAGTTCAAGTAACAGACGCATCTCAACATCAACTGTTCTGAGGAGACTGTGTGAATCAGGCATTCATGGTCGAATTGCTGCAAAAAAAAACACTACTAAAGGACACCAATCAGAAGAAGAGACTTGATTGGGCCAAGAAACACAAGCAATGGACATTAGACCGGTGGAAATCTGTCCTTTGGTCTGAGTCCAAATGTGCAATTTTTGGTTCCAACTGCTGTGTCTTTGTGAGACGCAGAGTAGGGTAACGGATGATCTCTGCAAGTGTAGTTCCCACCGTGAAGCATGGAGGAGGAGGTGTGAGGGTGTGGGGGTGCTTTGCTGGTGACACTGTCTGTGATTTATTTAGAATTTAAGGCACACTTAACCAGCATGGCTACCACAGCATTCTGCAGCGATAGGTCATCCCATCTTGTTTGCACTTAGTAGGACTATCATTTGTTTTTCAACAGGACAATGACACGACACCTCCAGGCTGTGTAAGGGCTATTAGACCAAGAAGGAGAGTGTGATGGAGTGCTGCATCAGATGACCTGGCCTCCACAATCACCCAACCTCAACCCAATTGAGATGGTTTGTGATGAGTTGGACCACAGAGTGAAGAAAAAGCAGCCAACAAGTGCTCAGCATATGTGGGAACTCCTTCAAGACTGTTGGAAAAGCATTCCAGGTGAAGCTGGTTGAGAGAATGCCAAGAGTGTGCAAAGCTGTCAACTAGGCAAAGGGTGGCTACTTTGAAGAATACATTTTTTTGGTTACTACATTATTCCATATGTGCTATTTCATAGTTTTGATGTCTTCACTATTATTCTACAATGTAGAAAATAGTAAATATAAAGAAAAACCTTGGAATGAGTAGGTGTGTCAAAACTTTTGACTTTTTTTATTTTTATTATTATGAATTTTCAAGGGGTGCTGCAGCACCCTCAGCACCCCTACTTCCTGCGGCTATGATTCCACATCACTATAACTTAACAAATTACATTGAAACAACGTTGAATTAACCAGTTTGTGCCCAGTGGGATGTTCAGCTTTCCTGTCCATCCTATTATCAAAACTCACCCAGTTTTGAGGCGTCATCGGCCTTGTCCTCCATTTCTGCAGTCAAGTCATTCAGCTCTTTCTGTAGCACTGTGCAAAAGACGTACAACAGAGTCACAGATGTGGTTGAATAATGCATGTCTCATGAGTGGTTTTACACTCAAATAATCAAGTATTTCTCTGAAATGACCTTGTAATTAATTAAATGCTTTTTTCACTCACCTGCAATCTGGTAAATGTTGCTCTGAGTAGCCACTCCTTTCTGGAACTCCCATATCAGATTCTGCACCTCAATTATTCTCAGAACTGAAAAATGACAACCACATTTGAAACATCCTGACTCGATTGAATTAACCTCAAATTTAGAATTTGTCTATTTTGTAATTCATCAGTGTTTTATTTATTATAATTGCATAGCATTACACGTGCTCTCTCAGGATGGGTTAAATCAGTGGAAAACTCACTCATTTGTCCGTTGGAACTTTTTTCCTGCAGTTCGTTGCTCTTCGTTTTTAATTCTCGGTTCTTCTGCTCCAGTTCCTTCTGCAGCTCTGAGTGACAGACACAGTTAAAATATAACAAATTAAACCATGACAGTTTTTATTTACAATCTAGAGGAAAAAGAAACGCACACCTATATAGGCGAGGTGCTGGCTATATAGAAGAGCCGCACACTCTAGGAGCTCAGATGCAAAAAAAATTTGATGTTAAACTTTTCGACAGGCAAGCTGTCTTCATCAGGGTATAATCACAAACACTGCGGGGTGACTCGTTTATATAGTGTCAAAGGACACACACACACACACACACACACACACACACACACACACACACACACACACACACACACACACACACACACACACACACACACACACACACACACACACACACAGGTGTCTGTAATCATGGCCAAGTGTGGCCTAATATCATTTATATCATTTCAACTGTTCTGCCTGTTTTATGAACATTTTAAAATTTGGTCCATGTTCTGTTATAATCTGCACCCGGCACAGCCAGAAGAGGACAGGCCACCCCTCACAGCCTCGTTCCTCTCTAGGTTTCTTCCTAGGTTTTTGCCTTTCTAGGGAGTTTTTCCTAGCCACCGTGCTTTTACACCTGCATTGCTTGCTGTTTGGGGTTTTAGGCTGGGTTTCTGTACAGCACTCTGTGACATCAGCTGATGTAAAAAGGGCTTTATAAATAAATTTGATTTGATCATTGGTTAATTCTGAAATATTAAAATGGCATACAAAGTACATACAAAAACCAAATGGATACCATACGATCATAGATTTGATTTAGGCTACATAAGCCTACAAACAATTACAATGGCAAAGTCACAATAATCACAAGAATGGCTTCAGATCAAAGTCTACGTGGAGACCGAAGGGAGCAAGGGTCTTTAAATTAAAGATCCAGGCAGCCTCTCGTTTTAACAATAAATTATCGAGGTCACCCCCTCTCCTAAGGAGGGTGACATGTTCAATGCCAATATAATGCAGAGACGAAATCGAGTGATTTGCTTCCAAAAAATGGGCCGCAACTGGGTAAGTCGAGTTTTTGCACCTAATGGTGGTACGATGCTCTGAGATATGTACTTTTAATTTGCGCTTTGTTTTACACACATACTTTTTACCACAAGGACAAGTTATAAGATAAATAACTGCCTTAGTGGAGCACGTAATAAAACCTTTGATTGGGATCTGTTTCCCTGTCTGGGGGTGTTTGAAGGATCTACATTTATAAGTGCCATTGCATTGAGCACAGCCATTACACTTGTAATTTCCATCCAGTAGGGGCACAAATAGATGTTGTTCAGGAATATCTTGGGGTGGTAAATCAGAGTTTACCAATTGGTCTCTGAGATTTCTGCCCCGCGAGAATACGACCAAAGGAAGGTCCGAAAACAGATTACTGAGACTAAAAAAAACATTTTTGAGAGGATTGAAAATAGACTGTTTCTCCATGTAACCCACATATAAATTATAGTTAGGAGCCATGGGGGATCCCATAGCAATACCCTTCGTCTGAATAAAGAAATCATTTAGAAACATTAAGTAGTTATGTGTGAGTAATATTTCAGGCAGTGTTATAATGCAGGCACTGGAAGGTAGTTCATTAGGGTCACGTTGCAGCAGAAACTTTTCCATTGCTTCAATACCGCCCTCGTGTGGAATATTTGTGTATAACGACTCAACATCAAAAGTAACTAACAAGGTATTCTCAGGGAGAGGATCAAGAGATTCAATGATAGAGATCATACTGTTTTTCTTTACAAAACAACCCTTCTGCAGCACATGGGGTAATGGGGGGGAAAGCACTGGCAGTGACACTCACCATCGATCTTGTCTGCAGCTTCTGGAGAAATTATTTGAGTCCTCAGCCACTTCACTTCATCATTCAAAGCCACGATACTTAAAACTGTTAGAACCAAAAGGATCTACTATTACTATAAAGTAAGCTGCTGTCAACTGTAGAAAACACTATGTACCTACTATAAATGAGCAGAAATTGTCCAACTGGCCTCACTCACCTAGTTTGGAGATGCCAGAATTTTGACTGTTAAGTAAGTTTATCTTGTCCTCTAATTCACCCCTCACCCCTGTGAGAAGCACACACAAAACAGGCTAAAGGGAGTTTCAACATCTCAGAATTTCATGATAATGCGTGAGAACTAGTTTAGTCAAAATGTTAAATGTCGAGGACATGGTGAATGAAACATATTTCCAGGTAGAATGTTCTGACTTTAGTGATAGGAAGAAGAAAGAGTCTCACGGTCATATTTGTTCTCGAGACTGAAACACATTGCATTATTCTCCTTCATCTGTTTCTGCAGGTCTGTTTAAAAAGGAAGGAGCACATTCTTATCAAAGTAACACAGCAATCAAATCAAATATGGAATGTAGAACACTGGGTTTTACACCTAAAGTAATGATTAGAGCAGCCTAGCGTTGTAGGCCTGTAGTTTAACATGGCTGGTGGTAAACAAGACAGGAAGTGGTCTTTACCTTTGTTTTCAGCCTGAACTCTGTCAATCTCATCCTCTTTGTCCTGGACTTGTTGCAGAAGTGCTGGAGTTCAAACAGTTCATTTTGTTACACATTAGAAAATTTGAGCATCATACTTCACACAACCCAATGAGGGTGTATTCACAGGAGGGTGCATTCACAGGAACATTGGAGATAAGGACAATAAAGATCTCACCAGTGATCTGGGCTGCTGTTGTCTGCATCTGCTGTGTTGTTTGTATCTGTAAGTCCCTCTGCTCCCTCATTATAGAAATTATCTTCATAACTGGACAGAGAGAAAGAAAATGAGCAAAGTAACAGGGTGGGATTAAAATCGTATTTCATAAATTGTTGAAAATAGCTATTGTACTTTCTGGACAGTTTGATATGATCCAAAATATCAAATGTTGCTGCTTCACTCACTCAGCTGCATGCTAGTCTTGTCCTCCCCCTTCAGTTGTTTCTTCCAAGCTTCTTGTTGTTTTTCCTTGTTGTTCAAATTCTTCTGCAGCTCTAATAAAAACACACATTGCTTTTGACATTCTTCCAATCATGCAACATTTAGTGCAAAAGGGTTCACAGTCAGTGGTGCAACCATGAACAATTACAAGTAGGGTTGGCATGTACCTGCATGTTGGGCATTGGTCTTCTTTTGTAGGTTTGATATTTGTATGTATAGGTTATTTATTGCATTCTGCAACGCCAAAATGTCCTCAGCTGAAACAATCAAGAACAGATCAGTTAATAGGACATGCAGAGACACTAGATCCTATTGCAGCATATCTCAGTCTAGGATAAATATGTAGAGACTTGTCCACTTACGTAGTTCAGTGTTGTTGTCAGGCAGTTGTAATATCTTCTCAATTAGTGCCTGGTTCATCTCCTTCAGTTGCCTCTGTAGATCTATTTCAAAAACAGTAATTCAGCTTTATCAGAGATCTCGGGGTAATTATAATAACTATTTAGTCACCATTCATTTTAGTTTGGGATTCCTCAGTGAGCTCCGAGATCCTTTTCTGTAGCTCTGTAACCTCATTCTCCAATGTGATCATCATCACCACTGAAAAGCCAAGAGAGATAACTCAGCAATGAATTTTGGAAGACATTCTCCTCTGATATTGTCAGTATGCTTTTTGAGCAATCTTGTGTGAGTGGGCGTCTGTTTGCCCTACAAACGTTTATTTCCCAGTGAATCCGTTTCAGTAATCCAACCTAAACAAACTGACCTATTTTGGAGTCATCACTCCCTTCGGAGTTGCCCTCCAGTTCATTGATCTTGGCCTCTAGTTGTCTCTGTAGAACTAGACACAACAATAGTAAAATGATTTGCGGGCGCCAGGCTTTTGGAAAAGGAAGAAGGAAAGTATTCTATGGTAAAAAGATACGCAATACTCAGTTTAAAGTAAAAATACAAAACTGTCTGAACATTTATAAATCTTGAGTAGTTTAGATTATACTGTACCAGTGATTTGGGTTAAAGTCTCCTGACTGTGATTTGTTTTCTCTAACTCCCAGATCTGGGTCTGCAGTTCAATAATCTCAAGAACTAAAAAAATATCAAATGTCATTGTCAAGTTAAATGACACATGCATGTTTAAAATGTACAATACTGCTATCCTGCATTCTTTCTGAGAAACTGGACTGAAAATGATTCCTTGATTCTGAACCAGTTTTACACCATTCACCACTACTGAACAGTAACATGAATGCTGAAATAACAGGTTTCTTCTCTTACTAAGTTGAGCGCTGCGACTGTTCCTTTCCAGTTGTTCTGTTTTAAACTGCAATTGTTTGTTATTTTCCTCCAGCTGGCTCAGTAGGTCTAAAAGACAAATAAACATCCTTCATAAAGAACCAGTAAGGTAGTTGTTAACATTTTTATTTTAACATAGTTCAGAACGGTACGAAAATCATTACCTTGATTTGATAGACCACATTGGAAAAAACATTTTTCGCTAGGTTTCATAGTGACTATATGGAGATAACTCACTGCAGCAAATTATACGTTGTAACAAATGTTGAACAGAGTGGAGTTGGAGGGTTTCTATGTCATTTTTGGGAACATGGTTATGGTCATAGAGAGAAGGCATAATAAACAACATTCTTACCAGTGATCTTGGTGGAAGTTGAGGTGGATGTGTTCTTCTTCTGTAGTTCGTTCACTTCATAGGTAAGTGCTGTGATCCTCAGAACTGTAATGAGGAAAAAAAGGAAAATTAAATAAATATGAGTGATAGGGTTTCTACCAGTAATCTAGCATCTATGGCAATACCAATCAAGTCAGCTCCACTCACCCAGGTTTCCATTGTCATGCGACATCTGTTCCAGTTGACTCATCTTATCCTCCAACTGAGTTTGCAGTTCTGTTAGATATATTATATTGTTTCAAGCATTAACAGTATTTTACCATAGTAGAGTTGTTCTATAAGAAGTTGTTTGACATATCCCCCTTATGACTAGAAGATAAGACTTGCAATGGTGAGGTAACACTTACTGGCAATGTGATCTGATGTTTCCAGACCGCAGGTTGCAGACTTCACTCTCAACTGTCTCACTGTGGACTTCAGTCTAAACACTTCTTGTTCTAAAATGAATAATAAAGAGTTTTAGAGCCATTTGATTGGTCCCTACACTGGACATTGAATATTTGGTCTTAGATGCCAAAAATGTAATTAAAGATTATTGGTCGCATACACAATTTTGCAGATCTTATCTCAGATGCAGCGAAATCATGACTGGCTCTAGGCTTTTGGGGGCCCTAATAGGCCCCCCCTCGCCAGCAAAACATTTTAGTGGACCCCTCTTGACGGCAGAGATAAAAGATATTTACGTTTTAAAGTAAATTTCCTGCAATTCTACACATTTTGCCATGAGGTGAAGAGAAAATGTTGCAGTTTTAAAGCAATTCTTCTGAAGTTCTACACATTTTTCCGTTTTACAGCTAATTTCCTGCAATTCTACACATTTTGCTATGACATCTTTATGCCATGCTAATGATATCTGAGTGAAAGTGACTAACAAAATCAATGGGGGCACCCTGGAGGTCAGGACCTATGGGCACGTGCCCTACGTGCCCGATTGGTATTCGGCCATGATCACTACAAGTTTAGATACCTGGCTAGACAAACTTATCAATCTAAAAATGGTTAGCTGACATGGGTAATTGATTGACTGTCAGTGACTGACATAACAAGTAAGTTGATACCCCGACTGAGTTGCTAAAAAAGTATTAAAAAATAATGTTTTTTAGGGTCGCTTATGTCGGTTATGCCTGGAGCCGGCCCTGAGCAAAATGCTTAAGTTTCTAGCTCCAACAATGCAGAAATATCAAGCAATATAATAACAATATACAATTAAGACATATCAGAACAAGCAATGTCAGAGTCCAAAATAATAATATTAGAAACATTCTGAGCAAATAATGTAAGTAATAATACAAACAAATACAAAATACTGCAAAGTTGACTAGGAGCTAGAAAAAGGGCGACCCCGCTGTAGGTGACATGTAGGACCAGCAGCAATACAACAGCTCACCCAGTTGAATGATGTTGCTGGTTTTCTCTTGAAATTGTCTGTTTGTGTCCTCCAGTTGCTCTTTCAGACCTGTGAACACAATTGTGTTAAAATAACACAGGTTCAATAGAATAATTTGTCACATCACATACAGGTCTCATCTATTCAGATTATATGATTACATGACAACACTCATTTTAGGTAGGCATATGCAACAATATAATCTATTATTATCACATTATGTATATCAATCTCCCCCCAACCCTCGCTGAATTGCTGTAAAATTGGTGAACAATGTGCAGCATCTTATGATACCAGTCTAATAATAGATTTGACATGAAGTAGTGTTTGCAAAAGCAAGGTACTCACCCTCACAGCTGTTCACAACAGTGCACTGTAAAGAAAAATGTAAGTTGATCCAACATTTTTTTAAATTAAGGCAACCCGCTGCCACACCATTTCTAGTTTGCTCAACTTTGAGGTAGGTTTTGCTAAAATACAGGTAACTGCCAAAATAAAGGAAACACCAACATAAAGCACCTTAATAGGGCACACTTTTGTTGATGGTGGTGGAAAATCCTGTCTCAGGCGCCGCTCCAGAATCTCCCATAAGTGTTTAATTGGGTTGAGATCTAGTGACTGAGACGGCCCTGGCATATGGTTTACATTGTTTTCATGCTCATCAAACCATTCAGTGACCATTTGTGCCCTGTGGATGGGGGCATTGTCATCCTATGGGGCATAGCCATGGTAGCCAAAATAATGGCCTGCCCAGCAGGGGGGGGGGGCTGAATTTTTCATTGCGCTACAGAAGGCTATATTGGTCTGCTAATACAGGACTAGTAAAGGCCCAGTGCATTACCTTTGTGAGAAAAAAATATTTTTTCTCACCCTACAGAAGACTATCAGTCTGCTAATACAGGACTAGTAAAGGCCTGGTGCACTAATTTTGTAAAAAAAAAGGATTGTTTCAAAAATACATATTTTTATTATGATTTTTCAGGGGGTGCTGCAGCACCCTCAGCACCCCTACTTCCCGTGGCTATGGTTAATGGTACATTCCTGAGTTAGCACAATGTGTTGTTCAAATGTGTTGTTTAACTTCAATATGAAAATACATCATCAACTGAACTATATATTATAAGTTGGATGAACTATAATATCGACTTTTGCTCAACTATGTAAATTGTTTGGATATTGACACGTGAATGTTGTAATGTTGTTATTTTGTTTGAGTATGTTAAGGTTGTCCTTAGTCACCTTTGACTCCTTTCTAGTTATTTTAAATATACCTTGACTAACCACAGACCATATAAACAGGTACAACAATCTCACCAATGGGGAGAACAAATCCACTTGCTTTTTTGCTATATCTGTTGTAATGCATCAGATTATAAACTGATCCCTGATAAGTAAATTGAATAAAATAAAGTAAAATACAACTTGCCGAAAGGCAGATAAGAAGACATGCATTAATAAGAAGACTTGTATTTTAAGCCAACACAGTATATTAAGTAAAAACATGTTGTGAAATCAACTTAGTTATTTGTGTTGCAAAGGCAAAGTTCATACAAGTTCTTACTTGACCAAGGTGGCCATTTGGTAGAGTGATCTGAAGGTAAGAAAAACAGAACATTACATCATTCTAACACCCAATTTCTAAACGAATGACATTGAACATTATTATCGGGAAACCAGACAAAACTGTATGGGCAAAACAACTGTCATATGCTACAAGAGAGGGACCAAACATGGTTTAAAAATGTGTGTATTTTGGAGTAAGAGACAGATTGTATAAGGCTCTTATGTAACAGTGTTGCTTCCTTCCCTCTACTCACCCCAACCTGGGCTTGAACCAGGGACCCTCTGAACACATTAACAACTGCCTTCCCAAGTAGCATTGTTAACTATCGCTACCATCCCCAAAAAATGATATCACCCATTGAAATACTACTAGCATGCACCGTTAACTTGCACACCCATTACACTTACATTGTGCTTCCGGAGGATTGCGTCTACATCCGGTACATGAGTTATTGGCCCCTGTAAGACCACAGGGGGATCTACATTCTTTATGTCTCTCTGGATGCGAGGTTGCAAAGCATGGCCACCTTCATGAGGGACTGACAAACAAAACACATTAGTGTCCAATGACTGTCCTTAACCATTTAAACGACACATAGAAATGTATATATTGTATTCTATTGCTATTATCCAGTAGTACAATATCTGTGAAAATAGCTTGAAGCAATACATTTTAAAACTCAGTTGTGTCTTACCATGTCTACTTAAAGAATCCTGAAGGAGACAGGGGAGAAGGAGGCAAATTAAAGTTGTCTGTATTCTTGCCATCATTCTCAGACAGACTTATGCTCGTCCCACAGTCGTCCAGCTTTTATAAAGCTGGCTGCTCCCAATGTTTATTAAGATTTCTTAATACTCCTCTAAAGACCTCATCCAAGGGGGGAAGGGAAGAAGTATCCACTAATTTAAACATTGTGTAATTTCGATTTATTTCCAAATCAGGAAAACAGAGAAATTGGTTAATATAACATATCAGTTATATGAACTTTGGATAGGTTCCTGTTTCCCGTCAGCAAGACTATTTGGTGATAAGACTATTTGCTCTAATGTCACTCTACATTAGAGCAAATAGTCTTATCACCAAATAGTCTTGCTGACGGGAAACAGGAACCTATCCAAAGTTCATATAACTGATATGTTATATTAACCAACCAATAGGTAGCGGTCTGGAAGCGTCCACATACTCCTCTGGACAAGGGGCGTGGATGTGCAGTAAATGAAGGGGCGCTGCTGGCACTGGACGATTAGGGACAAACAATCACGGTTTATTCATTGCATACTGAACAAAAATATAAACACAACATGTAAAGTGTTGGTCCCATGTTTCATGAGCTGAAATAAAAGATCCCAGAAATGTTCCATATGCACAAAAAGCTTATTTCTCTCCAATTTTGTGCACACATTTGTTTACATCCCTGTTACTGAGAATGTCTCGATTACCAAGATAAAACATCCACCTGACAGGTGTAGCATATCAAGAAGTTGATTAAACAGCAATACACAGTTGCACCTTGTGCCGGGGGAACAATAAAAGTTCGCTCTAAAATGTGCAGTTTTGTCACATAGCACATTGTCACAGGGAGCGTGCAATTGGCATGCGGAATGCAGGAATGTCCACAACCCAGACCACATGTATGGTGTCGTGTGGGCAAGTGGTTTGCTTATGTCAACGTTGTGAACAGAGTGCCCCATGGTGGCGGTGGGGTTATGGTATGGGTAGGCATAAGTTACGGGCAATGAGCACAATTGCATTTTTTCTGGAAGCTGAAAATGACCCAGTTCGTCCATGTCCTGCATACTCACCAGACATGTCACAGAGTAAGCATGTTTGGGATGCTCTGGATTGACGTGTACAACAGCGTGTTCCAGTTCCAGCCAATATCTAGCAACTTCACACAGCCATTGAAGAGGAGTTGGACAACATTCAATAGCCCACAATCAACAGCCTGATCAACTCTATGTGAAGGAGATGTGTTGCGCTGCATGAGGCAAATGGTGGTCACATCAGATACTGACTAGTTTTCTGATCCACACCCCTACATTTTTTTTAAAGGTATCTTTGCATATCTGTATTCTCAGTCATGTGAAATCCATAGATTAGGGCCTAATAAATATATTTCAATTGACTGATTTTCTTATATGATCTGTAACTCAGTAAAATCTATGAAATTGTTGCATGTTGCGTTTATATTTTTGTTCAGTATAGTTGGATCTCTTTTCACAGAAGTATGATTGGTAGCAGAGAGATTAAAATAATTAATGGCTTAGATAAGATTGCTTTAGCTGGAGTCAGAGTGATATTATGGAGATACAAACTTGACAAACTGTGACACTGGATTGACATCAAACGGTGAAAAGTTTGGATGATTATGAAGATTATGCGTAGGTTATAGAGGAACACAGCCCACTAACACTTGTATGATCTTTTCAACAGAAATATGGAGAAGACTTATGGTGGCAGGTAGCCTAGTGGTTAGAGCGTTGGACTAGTAACTGAAAGATTGCAAGATCAGATCCCTGAGCTGACAAGGTAAAAATCTGTTGTTCTGCCCCTGAATAAGGCAGTTAACCAACTGTTCCTAGGCTGTCATTGAAAATAAGAATTTGTTCTTAACTGACTTGCCTTGTTAAATAAACAAAACAATTATTTTCAACTGTGACCCTGGATTGACATCAAAAGGTGAGATGTTCAGATCATGATGAATATGATGCACTGTCATAGAGGAACACAGCCCACTTGTATGACCTTTTCTAAATAAATATGAAGAAGCAAAACTTACAAAAATGTCTTGCACAAGAAGAATACTGCAGAAAAACAACACCAGCTAAATTCGTGTGTATCATACGGCCAACAACCTTATTTGCCATGATAAACAGTAGATAACCAGTGTAGTCAAGGAACATAGCCTCTAAACAGCTACAAGAGTAATACCCTACAGCTAACCCAGTGCTGCTCAGTGAGGGAAATATTAACATGTCCACTATTTTCACTGTTACAGGTATTAACAAAAAAAAAAGTTAATTTCAGTTCACTATTTACAGCACGTGTTCTCTCACTCTACTAACAACTCAGTGTAAACACCAGATCAAATCAGTTTGGAAACTGAATGAAGAAATGCTGGTCACTTGTACTGTGGAGTAGCCTATGGCTAGTTGAGCCACTGCTATGGGTAAGCCTTGCTCACAACACTTGTTGTAGTGTTGTGGTATTGTGGACTTGATATTGTAAATGTATTCATGTCTAGTATGATTATATTGTTTTATTTAGGATGTAGGGCAGTGGTGTCAAACCCATTCCATGGAGGGCTTTGTGTCTGCTGGTTTTTGTTTTTTCCTTTCAATTAAAGACAACCAGGTGAGGGGAGTTCCTTACTAATTAGTGACCTTAATTCATCGATCATGTACAAGGGAGGAGCGAAAACCAGCAGAGACTTGGTCCTCCGTGGAACGAGTTTGACACGTGATGCAGGCTGTTGTGTTTCGCTGTGATGCAATTGTTTAAACCCTGTTTGGACCCCAGGAAGATTCGGGATCCTATACTAAATACTGGGGAGCCTATACTAAATATTAATAAGGGGAACAAAACAATGTAATCTAGTCTATTCCAACAGCACTATCTGTCAATGCTGTGAAAAAACCCTGAAGCAATACATTTTCAAGCTCAGATGTGTCTTACCATGTCTACTTAAAAAATCCTGAAGGAGACAGTGGAGAAGGAGGCAAATTAAAGAGGCTGCTGAGGGGAGGACAGCTCATAATAATGGCAGAACGGCGGAAATGGAATGGCATCATGATGTATTTGATACCATTCCACCTATTCCGCTCCAGCCATTATCACCAGCCTGTGTTTGCAAGCATCCACACTAGAGGAAAGTGTATAGTCCTACAGCCTACACCTGTCAACCAACTGATCAAAGCGTTTTACTGCAGCTGTAGGCCTATTAATAAGGTGGCAACACAGACCATTCAAATCAAAATACATACAATTTTATTGGTCGCATACACATATTTAGCAGATGTTATTGTGGGTAAAGCAAAATGTTTGTGTTTCTAGCTCCAACAGTGCAGTATTATCTAACAATACACACAAATCTAGAATGGAATTAAGAATTATAGAAATATTAGGACGAGCAAAGTCAGAGTCTGGAGTATAAATAAATATATATATAAATAATGTGTGTGGGATGGGATGTATAGACAATATGGATAGTGTATGGATAGAATAAGTAGCATATTTGAAGAATAGTATATGTACAGCAATAGATAAATAGGATAAGCCTTGACTAGAATACAGTATATACATATGAAGTGGGTAAAACAGTATGTAAACATTATTAAAGTGACCAGTGTTCCATGACTATGTACAAAGGGCAGTAGCCTCTAAGGTGTATGGTAGTAACCGGATGGTAGCGGCTAGTGACAGTGACTAAATGTTTTTTACTACTCTTCCTGGGGTCTTCTTGACATAATACAGAACATGAATAGACAAGAACAGCTTATTAAGGACAGAACTACATGCAATTAAAGTGTATGTGTCAGTGCTGTGTGTAAGTTGACTATGCAAACGATTTGGAATTGTCAACACATTAATGCTTCTTCTATAAACAAAAAGTGATGTAGTCGGTCACTCCTTTACTTTTAGCCAAAAGAGTCTTGCATGCATAGAATTGATATTAGCCTTCTGATTACAGTAAAGAGCAAGACAACCGCTTAAACGTCCTGTTTTGAATGCTTCATGCCGAATTAACTGAACAAAGACTACCGTGAGCCGAAAAAATAGTAACACAAGAGGAATAAAATACACAAGAACGGAGCCCAAATGTATATTCTTTATATATATACACTTGTGTTCCCCATGTACTACTTGTATTGATTTGTTGTTAATAAAAAAAAAAGGGGGCGAGGGAGGGAGGAAGGAAGGAATTCATTTTAAATGGACCGCCCTTGCCCGGAAATTCGTCACGCGACGATTGTGTTCTCAGCCACCGGTTGCTGCTGGGTGATTTATATGCGCTACAGTCAATTATCATTGCATGGCTACTTATATGAACTAAAGAATTATTAATATACGTATGATAGCTAGAAAATTAATTAGCTACCTAACTACTTCTGAAGAATGAAACATTTTTCTTTCTACAATTTCCAAAAGCTAACCAAACAAAAACATCATTACTTTTACGAGACGTGTTTGTGCATTAGTAGCATTAGAACCTTCTCTGGCTAGCCTGTATCTAGAGGTTCTTCGTTGTGTAACAGCAATCGTTCTAGCTAGCTATATGTAGCAACTTGTCATTTGGTCGAAACTAACATGCGTTTAGATATTTCTGTTGGCTCTGTGCATATTTTGTGTGGTTGGCTTTGCTACTTAGCAAGCTGAAATATCTGTTCAAGTTGGCTAACGTTAGTTAGCTTGCTAGCGATGTTTTGAGGAGAACTGTAGATTTAAGAGCGTATGGGGGAGAAGATAAACGTTAGATGTGCAGTTGCTTCAATCGGGGTGTTGCAGTACCCATACGAGAGAGAATCTAAAAATAATAGCACCTTTTTGTCTTAATTAGAAAGCTAGATGTCAATGTCGAACCAAAGCAATGACATACATTTTATTGGCTTGCTATGACGTGCTTTTCCTGAAAACATCAACTAGCTATAATCTCAGATAAACATTTTCAGGAAAAACATGGATAGAGCTAGCTATCTATAGTAACATTATTGTTTGAAACCACAACATGCACATCATCTGTATTTGTGTTGCATTCCATATTATGTTTTAATATATTTGTACTGTAGTGCGATGTCTCAAGTTGTATGAAGAATACTGAATTCTGTTGAATTGTCAAGTGGACTGAATTCTCATTCAAATAATGTTGTGCCTCTTAGATTTGCCAAACACAACTCTGCGTCAGAGTGGTTGGGTAAGTTCCTTCCTAGATGGCACTGTCTCAGTCAACAGTAATTATTCTGCAATAGTTTGTGACAACCATCAGTAGAGTTGAAAATGCGATGGAACCCCCTTTTTTTTGTTTATTTTTATGTGCACTAAGTCATCACGCACAGCTTTTTATCTGCAACAAGTCCATTTGATGGAAACATCACTGGTGGGAAAATGCGCAGATTGTTTTTATGCAGCTTTTTTGCCAATTGGATGAAAACCTAGCCATTGTCCGTCAAATATATGGCAATAAGTTATTGACAGAGTTTGTAAAAACTGCACTGGTTTTTGAAGTGACGTGGGTGAATTTCAATCACTTAAAAAAATGTTTAAGTCTGACTCTGTGATGATGATGATGATTTGTAACATGTAATTTCAGGCTATTTTAACAAACATGGGGAAGAAGTTCTGGGAAACACATCAAACCATATGGGATTCCATAAATAACACTGGCCTCAGGTACTGACTCATTTGTTTAGTAAGTTTTTGCTTTGAACTGCACCCAATTGCAGTGTTTCTTGGTTCTGATGGGCACACGGCTTCTCCTGAACGATCAGCCTTATATACACAAATCAGTAGCACATAAGTAGATTAGTATCAGTGCTTTGATTTATCTTCACTTTTTGACACTTTGTATTTCTGTCCAGCAGGAAACACTTTCTGCTCATTGTATGTTTCTCAGATGATTGTGGCACAAGGCAGCGTCTTGATTTGTCATCACTTCTATGGAAGGGTTGAGGTATCTCTTCAATGTGGCATATGGGGTTGGTGAGGCTAATTTATCTGCTATATTTTTGTAGAAATAACTAGTCATCAAAAGTAGCAAAAATGTTGAACATATCACTCACTCTACTACATCATCCATATTGAACTATAAATTGTGCCTTCCTGTATAATACTTATGCTAAAATGTTTATTCTATTCTACAGAGCCATTTACTTTGTTAGTATTCTTTTATTATTTCTTATTGTTGCATTGTCTAGAAGGAACCTGATATTAACCATTTCGTTGGATGGTGTATACCATGTGTATCCCATACATACGATTAATAAAGCTTGAAACTTGAATCATCCTCCCTCTCCAAGTTAATTTATTAAAGGTAGACTCAGCTAAATGATATTGGCAAGAGCAGCACCGCAGATATTGAGATGAGCGAGATGCAAGACATCGCTCTCACACAGTATTTGCATGGGTTTGCTTCACTGTTCAGTGTGGTAGCCACAGGACCAAAACAGCAGAAATTGACCTACTATGCTGTTTACTTTCTGCATCTGTCATATCGCTGTGCATTGTTGACTCATTCAACAAACAGATCAAATGTTTGTATTAATTGCCTAATCAGAGGAATGTGAAGCCAGAGGTTTTACTCAGCCCAAAATCTGTCAATGAAAATAAGCCCATGAGGTGAGGAATTTTTGTATGGATATCAATGAGTGTTGAATTTGGTCAACAAAAAATGGGATTGCTAATTTGCTATGTGAGGTTTATTTGATCAAATATAAGTTCAGAAATGGTTAGGTTGTTAATAATGTACTGATGTAAGTGGACGCACATTGCATTTCGGCAACTTAGAAAAAAACACAGAGGTAAAGACAGATTTAGGTTGGATATTTGCCTGTAGTTTTTATTCCGTCCACCAACAGCAGTTAGGGACCGTCAACATAGTGACAAATCAACATTTTCTAATTTCAATAGCTCTTTAACCATTACTCCTAAAACTTTCAAAACTGGTTGTAGCTAACCCGATGGCATAGACACACATTGCACACACTTTTTGTCGATTTACATTTTGCACTATTTTAAATTATTTATTTACATTTTTGAATTTCAATAGCTTTTTGGTCATATGACCTACTGACTTCAAACAAGGTTCAGAATGTCCACTGACTACCCTTCTATATTGCACACCCTTTAGTTTTTCCATTTTCATCTCACATGATTTTACATGAATTTTTCCAAATTAAGAATTTCAATAGCTCCTTGGTCATGTGACTTAGTGACTTCAACAAGGTTCAGAATGTCCACTCAGTGGGCCTACACATTGCACACCCTTTAGTCTGTCCATTTTCATCTCACATGTTTTTACATGAATTTTTCCTAATTAAGAATTTCAATAGCTCCTTGGTCATGTGACCTGCTGACTTCAAACAAGGTTCAGTATGTCCACTGACTACCCTTCTATATTGCACACCCTTTAGTTTGTACATTTACATCTCACATGTTTTTACATTCATTTTTCCAAATTAATAATTTCAATAGCTCCTTGGTTATGTGACCTAGTGACTTTAAACAAAGTGCAGTATGTCCACTCAGTGGGCCTACACATTGCACACCCTTTAGTTTGTCAACTTTCATCTCACACGTTTTTACATGAATTTTTCTCAATTTAAAATTTCAATAGCTCCTTGAAAGTGAAGGGGTGTGTCTGCCTTTTTTGATTACTCTCTCTTTACAGAGAACCCCTGTGGTTCAAGTCAAGAGCTACCCTTCCCCTTTCAGTCTGCTCTGTGCATGTCTGAAAGTGACAGAGCCAGTAGCCGAGAGTTTTTCACAGTATGTCATAAAAAATGATTACACTTATGAATGTATGTAAAATAATAATATGTATTAGATCCAGTACAATGGAATAACTAAGATCTGAATTTGAGTGCAGCGTGTTCCGATTCCTCCTCCTCTTTCTGTCCAGCAGGGTCAACAAAAAACACTTGGCCTGATGGTTCATGCAGATACTGGGGAAGCAATATAGAAATGTATTGATCCCTTAAAGGATTTTACTATTAAATGACCCATATCACAACCCTCATACCTCTTCACAAAAATGTACCTAAATAAATTTTGGAGAAATTATTTACCTCACAATGAACTTCCAGTGGTTGTGGTTCACATTGAAAAAACTCATGACAGCATTGTAGTTACTGAAGTTCACCTGAAATAAATAATTTCACATGCTTGCCACTAAGCCCCCCAAAAATGTATCAATAGTTAATCCTTTAAAACTCCACTAACAGATTACATTTGGTGAACAGTGATTCTGGCAGATCATGTTTTATTATGTGCTCCCTATACCTTCCTTGGAGGGCGGCATGCATTTTCAAAATGAATTCAGCTGGACGGAGGAATTTCTTATTTTGCAAAATGGAATGCTTCAGGATCCAGAACCACTGTTCCACATAGCAGTTGGTGTCCCGTGATTTCACTGATTGCAATGTTGTGTTGGACACATTACAATATCTTGTAAGGTCACCCAGCAGTATCCCACTCCATAGGGGGAAAATGGCCATGTAAGTGTCCATTAGAACATTGAATATCCCAGGACAGAAAAAAACTATTTTCAGGCCCTGTCTGTGTCTCCTCCAGAAGACTGTGAATGTTTAAGAACTGACATGAAGTCACTTGTGAAGGGAGATTGTCCACATATTTACTTTTTTGCTGAAATTGCATTTCTTCATAACTGTCATCTCTCATCACGTCCTCCACTTTCACCTTCTCTGACTTCATAATACTCTAATCTAAATGCTTTTGTGATTCATCCACAAGATGACTTTTATGTTGTAATTTGAAAAGCACACACATGGGTCTAAAGACATTGAGTGCCTCGAAGAAAGAGGTGCTGTTGAGAAACAAGGCAAAGCAAAAAGTTGCATACTCTTTGAGCCCTTTGTCATTTGTTTTCTTCCCAAATCCCTGGGCGACAGCCTTAAGGATGTGGGTGGAGCACTGTGAAGTCTTCGCAATTTTATTTTTCCTCCAAGGAAACTATGCTTTGAGCTCTTTTTAGATAAGAAGTGATGCTCTCTTTGTTAAATGAGAGAAATACACTTCCAATCAGCGCCCAGCTGAAATCAGCCTCCGCCTGTCTCATCTTGCAGCTTGTTATTTGTGAGACCTTGCGTACTGTCTCCATTAACCAAAAGGTTATTGTTGGGATGGAGTGCTGAACACTAATCATCTCGGATACGGGGAGGGTGGAGGTTATCCTTGCCCATTCCGGGCAGAACCAGAACATAGTACAGAACTCTTTTACTTTGATTGCTAATCTTAGACACAACCCCACCAGTGGCATCAAGATGGAGAGTCACTGGACTGCACTTTCTCAGATGTTCAACTAGGATCTTCAAACCCTCATCTGTGTACAAGTGAATGCCAAACGGCTCGACTTGGAGGTGCTGCATGCATCCAGATGTAGTAGCTGAAGTTGTGGCACACTCCTTCAAAACCTTTTGTGCAAGCATGAGCTTCTTGTAATGTTGCCTGACAAAATCTCTTCTGTACGTGTGTTTTTTAACTGTCTGTAGTGGTAGTTGCTGACACCTTTTTGTACTGCCTTGCTACTGCACCTCTGTGATTATATCTTACAGGCCTACATCTTCTCTCACTTCGTTGGTGTGTCACCTGACCAAATCTGAATACCATGATGTTGACATATTTGCTATATTTTCTAGGCCTTTTTCGTCGTCTAAACATGTATTTCGCTTTACACGACTGAAAGGTGCAGGTGGCCGGGGCACAGAAGTAAGGCAAGGCTTTTTTCTGGCTGTGACTAGCTTTGATATGCTGGTATTTGAAAGCCAAGGTGCAGCATGGATTGACCTTAATAAATTCAGAATAAAGCACATCTGTCCATGGCTGTTGTAGATTTGAGGTACCTGGTAAGGGCTTTATTTTCATCCACCTGTCCATCTTAATAGAAATGGAAAATAACTTTGCCCCTGGTCTGGTCATTCTTTTAGCATCACTCACTTGTTCTGTCCCTCTGTCTATGGAGTACTCTTCGTCACTTTGTGCTTGTATGTCATCTTTCCTGTCCTCCAGAGTCTCTGCCTCATTTTCTGTCTCTCTGTCTCTGGAGTACTCTTTGTCACTTTGTGCTTGTATGTCATCTTTCCTGTCCTCTAGAGCCTCTGCCTCACTTTCTGTCCCACTGTCTCTGGAGTAATGATCTAATTGGTGTTGACTGAATTGCTGGCTCTCATCAATATTTCCCTTTCCATTGTCATCTTTATTTGCCAGTTTCATGACACGCTCTGTTTCTAATGTGTTTTTAACTTGATAATTTTGTTGTTGTATGCTTTCTGTAATGACATTAAAAGTTAATTAATCACTATGTCGATACCTTTACGTCACTCAGAAATACAAAAAGCTATCAAAATGTAAGTTGATCACTGCACAGGAAAGAAACGGTAGTTTTAATGTGTAGTTGTGGTGTGATTATACATTTTGGTGTTACACAAATCTCGTGAGATTAAAATTGACAAACTAAAGGGTGTGCAATATAGAAGGGCAGTCAGTGGACATTCTGAACCTTGTTTGAGTCAAGTAGGTCACATGACCAAGGAGCTATTGAAATTTGTAATTTTGAAAAATTCATGTAAAATATTGTGAGATGAAAATGGACAAACTAAAGTGTGTGCAATGTGTAGGCCCACTGACGACATTCTGCACATTGTTTGAGTCAAGTAGGTCACATGACCAAGGAGCTATTGAAATTTGAATGTAAAAAAAGGTTGTACTTTGTTTAATTTAACTAGGAATACAAAATGCTGCTCACATTTCCACATGTTTATTAGCTTTGGAAACGAATTAATGTCCAAATCGTGAAAATTAGACCTGTGCAATGTTGTGTGCAATTTTTCCAACATCGTGACACTTATTTGGAGTCTGTGGCTCAAGTGGTTTGAAAGCTATTGAGGTTTGAAAGCGCGAATATCCAACTTGAAACTGTCTTTACCTCGGTGAAAAAAACTACTTTATATCAGTTGTGCCTGTTGTCATGGAGATAGAGGAGTCGTCTTGAATATAACCAGAGGGTTTACCTTGCGGAACGGTTTGTACTGAACGACATGTTTCCCCAAAACATTCTTGAACAGACTTTGAGGTATGTTTGCGCCCGTTTGGTGGGTGTGGTGTGGCTTGAAGTAACGTGTTTAAAGGGCAGTGGACATGCAGACAGCGTTCCACAACCCAAGCCCTCCCCGTTTTTCAACTGCCTCAGTACACCAACGTTTCCGTTCAATTGAACTTCTCAGAGCGTAAAAACTTACTGCACGCAGCTCCACTTTAGCATGGACATTGTCATCGAGGGCTTACATATTTCTTTATGTAGTAAACTATGTGGGGATTCCTATGAGTTGGGAGCAATCAGCAAATTAAGAGAATTGACTAAGCCTGGCTCAATTGCGCTGCCCATGCTGTCACCGAGGCAATAATGGCACAGATACAAAGATGAGTCATCTATCTCTATGGCCTGTTGTTCACACGCGTCTCTGCCCTCTCATTGGCTAGAATGGTCCCACCTGATCTCGGTCCTCCCGCTTGCATTCGATGACATGTACTTCCATTGTTAGAGCGGTCACTTGACTATCTTGTCAATATAATAGACCATCTTTGGCCTCATGCGCTCACTGGAATCCGAACGTACTCTTTCTAAACAAGATAACCTTACAAACATGGCGATTGCGGTTCCTATAGGTGTGTCTTGGAAGAGTTATTTTGCCGACCAGTCCCCAATGACAGGCACCTCCTTCCTCCAATCCCTGTCTTACTTTGAATAGAATGGCACACCCTCTTTACCGTCACCCAGGAGATACTGAGGGGTGCTCGGAGTTCCTGGTCCTAGCCTCGATTTGGCCGGACACGACACACTTTCGGATTTACAGAACAAAAGCAACAACGGACTGAGGGGGGTAGGTACAGTAAGGAAACAATTTCAAACAATTAACAAATCGATTATTCAATTCTAAAGGCTTATCATATCAAGTATCAGTTTGGGTCTCAACTTGAGACATCAACAAAGTTCTATAATTGTTTTCGAAACGAGAACCCGTTTTGAGGTTCGACGGATAAATAAAGCATCAGGGTCAGACAAACGGTATTGTTCCCCCGTTTTGTTCTCTCCAACTTCAGCCATTAACAAAACAGAGGATTGGGATATTTTGTTTTCACTTTATCCAACCCCAGAGAAGGGGTGAAATACATGATTCCGGTAAGTTTTTCTTTTTGTTATTACTGAAGCGTGTCCGTGTGAGTGCGCTTGTGCAGTCTGACCATTTTAGCTAGTACGCCACAAAGGATCAAGACATCGGAAGGGTAGGCCTATTGTCATGGCCACTGCTCCAACCTGTGAGCTGTTTAACATCGTATGCTGTCTTGATGTTGTAACAATATCAACATGAGGCCTGGTTACTGTTAGCAAAGCGCCGAATACCTTTCTGTCGTCTGCAATATAAAATGTTAACGGGCTACTAGTTTGCTCACTCCCTGGTTGGCCCAATCGTTTTTGGAATATGACTAATAACTTCCGAGAACCAAATAGTTCCAACAGAACGCAGCAGTATACATTTACAGTGATTTGGTTCTGGGTTCCGCTACTAGATATCCCAGCCCCTGACCGTCAGGTTCGTAAATTGGTCAGCATAACTTGATCTAATTTCTCAAATACTTGACTCCGTTTCTTTTCGTGTTAGTTTCGGTTTATTATGCAATCGCAGGGTTTCCCGAACTCGGTCCTGGGGCCTCCCAGGGGTATACTGATTGTTTTTTTTGCCTTAACACTACACATCTGATTCAAATAATCACCTCATCAAGCTTTGATTATTTAAATCAACTGTGTAGTACTAGGGCAAAAACTAAAACGTGCATCATTAAGAAGACCAAGGGCTGAGTTTGGGAAACCCTGTGCTGTGGTAATCATCATGTGAACTCCTAGCTTGGAAGGACACAGGGTGTGTGTCATTTGTCACAGTCATGTACACTTATTTATTCATTCATTCATCATACACACCTGATTCCACTAACGAAGGTTTGGTATTGGTCATCAAAGTAAGTTGAATTGGGTGTTACAGTGCCAGTCTGGGACATGCACACTGTGGCCCACCAGTGGAAATGGACAGCTTGAGTATAGGCACTTGGATTAAATCCCAGTTTTGTGTGTTTGTCAGGGGGAAATTACTTTAAAATTTACACCTGTTGCATGTCAGTTTGCTCTGTGAATTGACAATGGGCTTGTTATGCTTTTGGTCAGATAAGGACAGGGGTTTCACATAAATTCCTTCAAATAGCCAGTCTCAAGTTGGCCTTTTGTATAAAGTCAATGCCTCTGCTTTAGCAGTTTAAATAATGCAGGTTATTATTCAACACTTTCCTATATAAATGACAATGTTTTATTTATGTATATATTTTATCATGTATGAATTGCCTACACATTGAAAATGTCAATTGCTCAATCTCTTTTGTCTTTCCGTAGGTGTTTCTGCTGTGCCTCACTGCCTCTGTCAGGGGGGGGTCAAACTTGATACTGACGACTTAAAGTGAAACAAGGACGACGGAACAAAGCCAGTGCTGGAAACGGGTAAGAGAAGCGCCTGTGGCAGATTTCTCACAGCCCCCCCTTTCCCGAGACCCCCTGACTACACACCCCACCCATACAACACAAAAGTCAATCACCACACTTTGGTTCCAAGGGGGAGGGGTGCACAATCTGGACAGAGGGTATACGACCAGTTTCATGGATAGAGACTTTGAGAAGGGAGTGTGACTTAGAGGGGGGAAGGGAAACAGCTGTCAGGTCTTTGACTTTGGGAGAAGAAAGTCCTCCTCTAGATACTTTCATCCAGACTGTGACTCATATACCACTCCTTTGACACATTTTGCCCTAAAGCACATGACTCCATTATAGTATCTAGACAACCTCCAGTGTGATTGGCAACCTCCAGTGTGATTTCTCAAATTTGTTAATGTTATAATCAATTTATAAAGCACACAATGTATTTGATAACTTTATCGTATCTCTACCAGACTGGAGTGACGGGCGGTGACATCACCGATGGCAACACACGTTGACCGTAACAGAAGAATAGGACTGGAGGTAAACATGAAGGAGTCATCCCAGTGTGATGTCACAAGGACAGAGAATGAAGGAAAGCATGCCTCCCCGCATTCCTCCAAGACTTCACACTATCAGATCACCAATGGAAAGAGCAATCTATCCTCTGACCCCAGTGCAACAGACAGTGATGTAAGCGAGGGCAGAGATGGGGGTGTTAGTTTCAGCACCAACCATAACTCTGTGGTGTGCCTGCCTTTGGTCTCTGAGGGTCTGAAGCTAGTATGGACACAGTCAGATCAGACACGTGAGCTCGACACCATCCCAGAGCTAGTCCAGGCATTCAATGTGTTCCCATATCCAACATCTCGTGAGGTGAATGCCTTGGCACGGCTCTGTGCCCTGCCTCTGGACAAAGTCAAGGTCTGGTTCATGGTGCAGAGAATCAAATATGGCATCAGCTGGGCCTCAGAGGAGATTGAGGAGACGCGTCGTAAGCTGGCCGGACCTGAGCGGACTAACGACTTTGCAAATGAGAAGGAGATAAAAATGAGGAATGGGTGTGGGGCAATATCTGTGGAGGCAGAGGATGATGAAAAGATAAATAATGGTCTTCACTCCTACCTGCTTCACCCAAGAAAACGAGCCAGACATGAGACCCCAGAACCCGGCAAACCAGCCGCCACTGTCCAACATTTCAGTTCCTCTCTCCCACCCCCTCAGGATTCATACTACTACCGCCCTCCTGTGGACATGCCAGCAACTACCGCAACTGATGCTTCCCTGAGCCTCTCTGAGACCTCACTTGGCTCTCCACAGCAGCAACAACGCGGACGCTACAAAAAGACCAAAGCCCAACTTGCAGTCCTTCGCAGCAGCTTCCTGCGGGAAAACTGGCCCGCAGAGACTGAGCTCCGACGCCTGCAGGAGGAAACCAGCCTGAGCCGCAATGACATCCGCAAGTGGTTCAGCGACAGCCGGTACCAGCTTAGAAATGGGCGTGGACTGCTTGGAACATCCATGGTCTATCCTCAGTTGACCACAGGAGACGCAAAGAACGAGTCTCAGCAACTTCGACCTCTTCCACTCGTATCACACAGGCCTCGGGATCAAGAAAATGGTGTTGAAGTGCAGGGAGGGGCTCAAGAGAAGGGAGCTCGCAACAACGGGGTGAAAGATTCACACTTCTTCCAGAACTTTCTGTCAAACAGCTTGGAGGCATTTGGGGGAGGGAGCAGTGGGAGTGGAGGCGGAGGAGGACGAGGTTGCGGAAGAAGCCTCAGTTCACACTGAGACTGTTAAGGAAGAGAACGAGGCGGTGGTGAAACAAGAAAAGCCTCTACACTTTAGGGGCAGTAAGAACCCAGAGATTAAACAACCACCATCAGCCATTACCATCTCCACTCCCCCCCTCCCTCCCCTCGCATTCTACCACCCCTTCAACTTTGACTGCTAATAAGCGTAGTTCTACTAGCACCAGCACATTGCAGAGGTCTGCTCGCTCAGCCAAAGCCTCACTGACAGCCCTGTCTCTCTCCAGTCCTCCCTCATCCTCGTCTCCTCTTCTTACACCCGCTGGCCGACCACGGAAGACCAAGGAACAACTGGACATACTAAAGGAGCACTTCTTGCGGTGCCAGTGGCCTAAGAGTGAGGACTACACCCAGCTGGTAGAGCTCACAGGCTTGCCTCGTGCAGATGTCAGCCAGTGGTTTGGGGATACGCGCTATGCTGTTAAAAATGGTCAGCTACGTTGGGTGCAGGGGGTCCGTGAGCAATTCCGTGAGCAATTCCTGGCTGAACTAGCCACACAGCAAAATGGCAGTGGTGGAAACGGTTCCAATGGAACCCCTCGGGTTACGGGTAGCCGCAAACGGAAGTCTCAAGTGAATGGCGCAACAGCACCAACATCCACTACAGATTCCCCGGACATCAATCCGCTGGAGGTTTACCATCGCTCGACAGGGGTTCTTCATGAGAAAGACCTTGATGCCCTTTGCAAAAAGTCACGAATGAGCTACCAGCAGGTGCGGGACTGGTTTGCATCTCAGGAGAGCAAGGTAGTTGACCCAGAGCCCAATGTTACTGATTGAGATGAGGAACTTGTGGGCTGTTAGGGGTTGGAAAGTAGCAGTGTCTCTCTTTTACAGAGGACAAGACTGATCCCGTCTTACCCAGAATTTCTCATACATTTGACAAACGTTTCATATTGAATTACTTTGCTTTAATGTGAGCAGGTGTGACTCTTAAATGCTTAGTATCAGCACAGATTTTGCGACTGTACTGAATTTTTGCTGCATTCTTTTTTTCATAAGTTTGGACTTTAAAACCTGATGGTGCTGCCTACTGTAGACAGGACAGTACATAGTACACTGGTTAACCCCTTATTTTGTTTGTTATATAATTTGTAGTCCAGTATTGTAGCAACATATTAACTGGATAAAAAGTATGTATTGGTTGGAGCTCCTTAGGTACTGTAGTTTAGTTCTGTATTTTTCAGAAGTGAAACTGCACTGGGAAAACTTAAACATAACATCATTGATGAGACTTAGGGTAAAGACACTGATTAATCACTTAAAGTAGTGATCATTCCTTTACAACCTACATGTCCTTTTCACAAAAACAAACTAGACATCCACATGTAATACTTCTGAATACAGGTTGCACTTGAATTTTTGAGCCCTGACATTTTCGCTGTCAATGTTTATTAAATGCATTCCTAATCAGAAAAATTGAATTCCTATTAAAAATGTTATGCAGTTTGTACTGAGCTGCGGTGTTTTAAAGTGAAGTTTAATGTCCACGAAGACAAGTTCAAATCATATTTTTGATAAACTGAAGATACTGAACTGCACTCTTATCCTGTATAATCCTGTATTTTTCAGACTCTGCTCACCTCTCTCAATTTCTGTTTACCTGTGAAGGGCTTTAATATAGGCTTATTTTATTGTTGGGTTTTCAGTTTTTCACCTAGTCCATTCCCTAGATTGGTGGAGACAGTATTCTTCCTATATTGAGCATTTGTGTGAGGGGATTGATTATGGCAAAAGAAGTCACTGGAATTTTGTAATCCAACCAAATTCAGTTCAGCAGAGAAGGGACTGAAGCATAATAGATTGTCTTAGTCCACTTTAATCCAAAGCAATAAGTAGTGTTTTGTGCAGGCAGTTTTCTATGCCTCCAAGAGGAAAATTACATGTATTACATTCATCCAGGTATACCAGTAAAAGTATTTTAAGCAACATTAAGCAACATTTTCTACAGTGTAAATGTTTTTTCTATTAGCTATGAGAACATTACAAAGGAAGTACAAGAAT
Source organism: Brachymystax lenok tsinlingensis (assembly GCA_030435695.1). NCBI lineage: Eukaryota > Metazoa > Chordata > Actinopteri > Salmoniformes > Salmonidae > Brachymystax > Brachymystax lenok. Next base: position 32,326,337 of record CM059788.1, read on the forward strand.
GCTGTAGAGGGCTGAAAGAGAAATGTTTGTCTTAACACTATTCTGTTGCAGAGCCCTTTAACTATAGTTGTAAGCAGTTTTTCAATTTTCTACTTAACTGGACACATGGCACTCATTTCGATAGTTAAAGAGATTCTCCAGTACTTTTGTATCTTTTATATGTAGTAGTTGTGAAAGTAGCACTCCCAAGCCAAAAGTGTTCCCCGAAAATTGCATACTATGTCACATATGTGCACCACCTCATTGCTCTCTGCTGTTTCCACTGAGTCATTGGGCCCATCCTGCAACCTCATTGGATAATGCTGGGCAGGCCTCTGGCTAGCTTCCACTCAATGCAAGGGCTAGAACTCAAATTGTTAAGGGGCTGGCCCATGTGGGGTGAAATGTAGGGAAAATGGTGCTGCACAGTTTCAAGAAAAGTGTATTTTCAAACTAGCGATTTTGTGGCTAATTGAATTGAAGACAGTAATTCTGCTCATAGATTATGCATATATGAACTACACCTTGACACATCATCCAAAAGCGGGAGGTTTCAAATAAAATATATACATATACTTTAGTTGCCAAAGTACCGGAGCATGTCTTTTTAATGTTGTAATATGTTCAATTTAACATTTGCACAACTGCATCACTGGAAACAAGTAAACAACAACAAAAAACATTGTGTGTATCCTATTGTCTTCTTGTTGGTGTTAACTGCTTCCCTGCACTTTCTGAGATCGGGTCAGCTGTTCTTCAGATTCTGCAGAAAAAAGTAAGAACTATGCCAAAATATTTGGCATAGTACGTACTGAAATCAAAGTTGGGTCTTTGCCATTTCAACTCCAGTCACTTTAGGAGCTACTTAATTTAAAACCTAAATTCACTGGAATTGAAATTAAGTCAGTATGAGACAGCATTAAACAATAACCTACTGATTTACTGGCCATTTCTGAAAGGCCTTGGGGAGTGCAGTGATGACCCAGTCAAGAACTGGAAAATGTTCGGAGTCAGATTCTCAGACCTGAGAATTGGGGAGAGGTTTTCTCATTTAGCTTTGGGCCTCTTTACACTAAACTACTTTCACAACAAAGTCCCAGGAACAATACTTTTGTAGTGTAAAGAAACAGATCTAGATTCAACTCTCTGAGAGATGTCTCCCACACCACCACCCACACAACTCTTCTGCAAAGGATTCAGGTAGGGTAGTTGTGCTTCCTAGATCTGAGGAGGTGAGGACACCTCCATTCGCCTACTAATTATAATGAACAAAAATATTCCAACATGCAACAATTTCAAAGATTTTACTGAGTTACAGTTCATGTAAGGAAATCAGTCAATTTTAAATAAGTAAATTAATCTATGGATTTCACATGACTTGGAATACTGATATGCATCTGTTGGTCACAGATACCTTAAAAAAAAAAGGTGCATGGATCAGAAAACAATGGGCCTCAGGATCTTGTTGCGGTACAGTTACCCGGGATTCATCCGCAAAGAGCACATTTCTCCAGCGTGCCAGCGGCCATCGAAGGTGAGTTTTGTCCACTGAAGTCAGTTTCGACGCCGAACTGTAGTCAGGTCGAGACCCAGGTGAGGACAACAACCCCACAGTTTCATCAGCTGTCCGGGTGGCTGGTTTCAAACGATCCCCCAGGTGACGAAGCCGGATGTGGAGGTCCTGGGCTGGCGTGGTTACACGCGGTCTGCGGTTGTAATGCCAGTTGGACGTACTGTCAAATTCTCTAAAACGACGACGGAGGCAGCTTATGGTAGAGAAATGAACATTCAATTATCTGGCAACAGCTCTGGTGGGCATTCCTGCAGTCATTAGGGCAAAACTTCAGACGTCTGTGGCATTGTGTGACAAAACTGCACATTTTAGAATGGCCTTTTTTTGTCCCTGGCACAAGGTCCACCTGTATAATGATCACGCTGTTTAATCAGCTTCGTGCTATGCCACACCTGTCAGGTGGATGGATTATTTTGGCAATTCTCCAAATGAGAATCTCCCATACTACATGTACCTGCAATAATTACCTTAATACCAGTAGATAGCATTTTTGCTGTTAGCCAAATTGCAAATTAAAGGCTTAAAATATTAACATTTGTGAATCATTGCATTAACCAAGAGTGCAACATTATGGTTTAGATGAGAAGCTCCTGTATAGTTTGATGTGTGTTCCTTATTTTGTTTGTCTATATACTATGGTATTTACGGTACGCTAATAGGTGCACACACATGCATGAAGCAGGAACGTGGCTCTGTAAACAGAAAAGTTGCAAATCTGATGTTGAAGAGCAATCTTACTATAACGTTACTAATGTAAATCCACCCTTGCCACTACTTTCAACGATGCACCATGGAAATCAACTTACCGGGTGGGAGTGCTAATAATGGTGGGAGTCCCTATGAGAAGAGAGAAAAAAATTAACATTTCAGTCCCACATTTGACAGTTTGATGTTCAAAGTGATTTACAGAAAAATAATTGTGTTGCTTGAATGAACTACCATGGTATGCGAAGACAATTCTATGCCAATCTTTTACAATCTGTTTGTGGATTGTTGATATATTTCTGTGACGTCTTTCAAAAATGTGCCAATAATGATTATTTTCATGACATTAAGTTAATCTGTTGTGTGCCACTCACTGAAGCCACCACGCTCGTGCTGAGAGCTCAAACTGGAGATTGATGTGGCAGAACCAGGCGGAGTCTGAGAGCGGGAGCACCAGACAAACAGAGACCATAAGAAAAGACACTTACTGGAGGAGTTACTCAGTCTGTTACAGTTAAGACAGAGAAGGGACAAGAAAACTGCTTTAGCAAAGGAATGAAAACTCACTGCGAGGGTGAGCCTAGGGTTTCTATCTCTGAACCTCTCCTGGGTTTCAGAAAAGCCTTGGTGGCTGAAACACAGTTATTGACAGGTGAAAATATCTCTGTATTGAATATATTGAGAGAATATAGGACATTGTGTTTGAAAGACTGTTGTGTTAGACAGTCAGTGTGATGTGTGTATGCATACATGCCTGTCTGTGCAACCACATTTATATATCTCCTACCTAACAGGACGTGAGCGAGGGGTGACTGTAAGTGTAAAGACAGATAAGGAAAGTTATACATCATTGCTCATCTGAGGTTTAAAATGGAATGGAATGTCTCCTATTGGGGATTTATTTAAATTGTATCGTCTTGTTAAGATCTCTGAAATGCCTCTGACCACAACCCATCAACATTCATCTTTACCTGGGGAGGTAACAGCCACTGGGAGAGACATCCTTTGGGCACTGCTAGGGAAACAGATCAGTTGTCAGTAAACGCTTTGAGCTTATGAGATAATGTCAACATATTGAAAATACTTTTCTCAGATGTGATAAATAGTAGAGACTTGTACCCATTTGTTTGAAATTGTCCAGGTGATGCCTGTGAAAAGATAGGAAAGTCTCAAATGAGTATTGTGACAGCAATAGCGTACTTGATTAATCAAAGTCAAGACAGTATTTGCTAATGCGAAAAGACATTTAGTGCTAAACACACTGGAAATCATACCCTCCTCTGAGAGAGAGGTTTCTTCAACTCGGCATTCTCTCTTTTCAGCACTAAAACTTGCCTGCATAAAGGTTATGTGAGAGAAAGAAATGTCACTGTAATTGACTGAAGTAAGACAGAAGAATAATAGTAACATACTATCAGTTGTTGTTACTGAACCTGTAACACTGATCTGTGACATCCTTCAGTCTCCTCTCCAGCTCCATAGATTTGTTTTTGAAGTAGACAATTACCCTTTCCTTCTGCCTTCGCTGGAATAGAGCAATCTGACAGGCAGATATCATTGTACAAATAAATAGGTGCTGCGCTGGTAGGCTCGTAATAAACATTTGCGTTTAATTTTTACACTGCTTTTACCCCATAACTTTTATATCAAATACACCTAACACAAAATGTAAAACAGAGTTGAACCTGTGCTATGTGCTCCAGACGAGACTGAATGAGCTTCACAGGGTCTTTGAAGAACACCTGCTCCTGAGGCTTCATCTTCCAATATAGGAAGAGTGATGTTGGGAGAAGAAAGTGTTATAAGTATGTAGAGATGAGGGACGCTTGAATTACTGGGTAGGCTACATGTTGCTGTTGATAAATCAGTGACAGTCATTGAATTGAAAAAATTAAACCAACCTGGTCTGAGATGGCCAGGTAATTGCAGCTGGCTCCACACACAGTGCAATGTTCTGATGGGGGGAAAAAGGGTCACATTTCGAGACAACACAACAGTATGAAATAAGAACAGATCTAGGACCATAGGATGGGTGTGGGCGGGGGACAGGGAAATGACAACTGTCATACTTTTATTAGGGTTGATGCAGCCTTCACAGCAGATGTGACCACAGCTGGAGACAGCAAAGTTCTGCCCCTCTCTTCGGAAGCAGTTGTTACAGTGGAACCAGTCCATCCCAATGCCTTGTTCTTTCTTGACTAGTTAGGTCTTGAATCTGGACACAAAACCGAGAAGAGCAAGGTTAGAATTCAGGATGACTGGGTCCATCATGATAACGTTAACTAGCTATGTTCATGCATTTTAAGCCGGTTAATTGTCTCAAGTTTGAGTATCAATTGGACTTTTGTGTCGCTAGCAAACTAGCCAGCTAGCTAACATTAGATATGATCAATGACTGGTTTGAAACCTAGTCTGAGTCTGACTAGCCAGTAATGCTAGCTTAGCAGCTAACGTTACCTAGAAAACCAGCTATCTAGCATAAGGTTGTAAAGTGATGCAGGGCAGAGAAAACACGTCAGACACTCTCAAATATGAAATATGACTAATTCCAATGTTGTTGACTACCTTAGTTTGTGGGCCTTAGTTGACCATCGACGTGAAGATGAGGAGCTGAAAAGTCAGCTTTATTTGATATTTTTATTGTAGATACTAGTCCTGTTCTCCTGCACTGCAGGGTGTTGGTACCGTTGAATGCGCGCACGACGTTGATTGGTCCAGTCCTCCATAGCGCGCTAAATTAGTAGGCGTATGGATGGTTGCCCAATTTCTTCCCTTCCCCTAACGGTGCAGAGAGAAATTCCTGTGAACAAAATGTCCTGGACTCCTGCTAAGATATGTCTTTGATGATAACTATATGGTTTATAACATATTAAAAGTGTATTCCATTGTCAATACTGTATGACAAGACTGAGCAAAAACAGGTGCGCAACAGGTGCACTTGTCACAACAGTATCAATACCCTGGTCATTGTTTGTTCAATTTCACCTTGGATTTCCAAAATATCCAAGTTTAGCAGGAAAAATGACTAAACTAAGAACAGTGGCTAATCATTAATCCTGTTGTTAGTCTTTCACATTTGTGTAGGCCTGCAGTGCATTGGGAAATTATTTTAGCCTTATTCTAAAATGGATTAAATTGTTATTTTTCCCTCATCAATCTGCACACAATACCCCATAATGACAAAGCAAAAACAGCTTTGTAGAAAATGTTGCAAATGTATATAAACATTTTTTTTTATGTAAAAATCACATTTACATAAGTATTCAGACTCTTTACCCAGTACTTTGTTGAAGCACCTTTGGCAGCAATTACAGCCTTGAGTTTTCTCGGGTATGCCGCTACAAGCTTGGCACACCTTTATTTGGGGAGTTTCTCCCATTCTTCTCTGCAGATCCTCTCAAACTCTGTCAGGTTGGATGGGGAGCGTCGCTGCACAGCTATTTTCATGTCTCTCCAGAGATGTTAAATCGGGTTCAAGTCCGGGCTCTGGCTGGGCCACTCAAGGACATTCAGAGACTTGTCCCGAAGCCACTCCTGAGTTGTCTTGGCTGTGTACTTTGGGTCGTTGTCCTGTTGGAAGGTGAACCTTCGTTATGGTCTGAGGTGCTGAGCGCTCTGGAGAAGGTTTACATCAAGGATCTCTCTGTACTTTGCTCCATTCATCTTTCCCTCAATTCTGCCTAGTCTCCCAGTCCCTGCCGCTGAAAAACATCCCCACAGCATGATGCTGCCACCACCATGCTCCACCTGATGGTATTGGCCAGGTGATGAGCGGTGCCTGGTTTTCTCCAGATGTGACGCTTGGCATTCAGGCCAAAGAGTTCAATCTTGGTTTCATCAGACCAGAGAATCTTGTTTTCTCATGGTCTGAGAGTCTTTTAGGTGCCTTTTGGCTAACTCCAAGCACGCTGTCATGTGCCTTTTACTGAGGAGTGTCTTTCGTCTGGCCTGATTGGTGGAGTGCTGCAGAGATGGTTGGCCTTCTGGAAGGGTATCCCATCTCCACTGAGGAACCTCCCTGACCAAGGCCTTTCTCCCCCGTTTGCTCAGTTTGGCCAGCTGTAGGAAGGGTCTTGGTGGTTCCAAACTTCTTCCATTTAAGAATGATGGAGGCCACTGTGTTCTTAGGGACCTTCAATGCTGCAGACATTTTTTGGTACCCTTCCCCAGATCTGTGCCATGACACAATCCTGTCTCGGAGCTCTACGGAAAATTCATTTGAAAAAGTGAAGGGGTCTGAATACTTTCCCGAAAATACTGTATAAAGGAATGCTATGACTCAAAAGGTTTTAAGTGAGGAGTTTAGGCAGTGTTGGAAAAGTACCCAATTGTCCTACTTGAGTAAAAGTAAAGATACCTTAATAGAAAATGACTCAAGTAAAATTGATAGTCACCTGGTAATATACTACTTGAGTAAAAGTATAAAAGTATTTGGTTTTAAATATACTTGAGTATCAAAAATAAATGTAATTGCAAAAATACACTTAAGTATCAAAAGTAAAAGTATAAATCATTTCAAATTACTATATTATGCAATCCAAATGGCACAATTTCCTTTTTCTTTTACGAATAGTCAAGGGCACACACCAACACTCAGACATCATTTACAAATTAAGCATTTGTGTTTAGTGAGTCCACCAGATCAGAGGCAGTAGGGATGACCAGGGATGTTCTCTTGAAAAAAGTATGTGAATTGGAAAATGTTCCTGTCCTGTTAAGCATTCAAAATGTAACAGGTATTTTCCTTAGTAATGTAGTGAAGTAAAAGTAAAAGTAGTCAAAAATATAAATAGTAAAGTAAAGTACAGATACCCCAAAAACTACTTAAGTAGTACTTTAAAGTATTTTTACTTAAGTACTTTACACCACTGAGGTTAGGTATAGGCCTACTATAGTATGGAGACCACCGTAGTTCTGTTGGTACTGTGTCAGTGGCAGACAAAGTGAATGATATCACCTGGCAGCAGCCTGTGTCTGACATCTGGAATGAGCTGAGACAGATGAGAGACATGGTGGTAGAGCAAAACATTGAACTGAAATACACCAAGTCGGAACTTGCTGAAGTGGAAGCCAGCCTGAAAACCAGGTGGCAGACTTGATCAGACAGAATGAAGGTAGGGGATCTCACAGCTGCTGAGCTACATGCCTACACACTGCATTACAACTAAATAGCCTTTGTGTGATATTGATTGGTTTTGCTTGCTTGTGTGTTTAAGCACAAGATGTTGAACTGAAAGCCATTGAGGCCATATATTTTAATAGTAGCTGAACTTTCAGGTAGTAAACCATCAGAACAATAGTGGGACAGAAGGCATATTTTGTTTGTTCCATTTTTGCTTCTCGGCTCGATTGCTCTTTTTGAAATCATGGGTTCCTTATACTAACAATTCATTTTCTGTTGTAGTGGAAATACTCATCTAGTATTTGTATTTCTGATAGTATGAGTGGCTTTTTTGGGTACTTCAGATTACCACAGGTGTCAAATTATTTCTGTCGCTTTCTGTCCCACTGTTTGTAGAGATATGCTCTGTTGAAAATCAACTGACTGAAAGCTCAGCTACTATTAAATGAAACAGTCATCTGACTGGAAGTGTGAGACCATCTTGTTTTTCAAAATATTGTGTAATGGAGTGACTTGGCTCAGGCTTCCCGTGACCTGTAACAAATACCTCAATTGCCTTCTCTGCTGGGTCAATATAGGCCCCTCCAATCAGGACGTCACCTTGACCTACAGAAACATCTTAAATATTGCAACACTTACATCAGAAACTCATTTGCATATTTATACCATTGTAATAACCAAGACAACTGCACTGTCAGTTATTTCAAATAGAGGCATCAGAGTGACAGTAAAGGTACTTCAGATTCAATAGCGTCGGTTATGATGCACCCATCTAGGCTGTCTTAGAAACAGCCAAAGTTTAGCGTCTATGAATGAATATCAAAATGCTGGCGACTAAATACTACTCATCCAATGCAGTGGTGCTACAACTGGAAAGAGGTGTATATGAGCCTTGAAACAAGTCATCTGGTCTGAATTCATAACACATTCCGTGGATTTCTGCTTGTAAGAATAGTTGAACCATACAATTGTTTAAGCGCTCTTGGTTTAATGAAAGGCTTCAAACCATTTCTAGTGCCCTGGGACGATAAGTAAATTAAACTTGAGTGGGGTGCAGAAAGACGTAATACCAGTTGGGAGCTCCTCTGGGACTTGCAGCTGGAGTCACAGCAGCTACAGAGGTTACTATGGGAGGGGTCATCAAGGAGCTCCCAACTGAAAAAAAAAGGAAAAAAGCTGTCAAAAACAAGAGTTGTTGGCATTGTTTCACACCAAATGAGATACTTTGGGCAAGTTCAAGTAGTCCCTCCTTTCAGAAAAGTAGTTTAAAATTGAATAGGCGTATACAATAGGTTTTACCCATGCCCTTGCACATAGTGGCAGGCCTTCCTGCTGGTGTCAAGGCCACTAGGGTCCCAGGCCAAAATCTTGCAGTGTATATAGACCGGAGAAGAGATTAGGGATATTAACGCTCATATTCAGCAGTGTCAAGATGTAAGTCACAGATAAGTATACCCACTTCTTCTCCAACGGTGAACTTGAAGGCTTGCAGAGACAGATGGATATCAGAGGTTTCTTGTCTTGGTTCAAACTTTGAGTTTGAAGTCATGCTATCCACAAGACATCTGATGGCAAAACATTTGACTGTCAGGAATGGTTCTCCACATGCATCCACACGGCGCAAAAGCCCTAGTCGCATCCTGCTGTATAACCCAATTGTACATACCCCTTGTTGATAGGGTACACGGAGCCTGCCGGCTGCAGCTCTGGTGTTGCGGTCGCCACACTCCTCTATAAGCAGCAGCAAGGGTTGATGGGCCTTCTGCTCCAAGGTTGCCAAGATGTGGATGAAGGAGCCAAGGGGGTATTCCCTAGACAGATGTGGTCCAGAGAAGTCATCTGCAGGATATACATCATATGGTCAGTTTTACATCTATTAACTACAAGCTTACTAGTAGTCTCAAAACCTACCCTTCATTAGTCCCATGTGGTAGACCAGATCTCCTTCACCATATGTATGAAACAGCACTAGGTCACGTATGGGAGGTGCCCAGTCTACAGGGCTACTGTACAAAGTAAATAGATTAAACATGTAGCTGAGGGTACAAGTTCAGGGTTGGACTGGTTATCCAGCATTAGCACACATGATACAACAGAATTTTTTTATTTTATTTTTTATTTTATTTCACCTTTATTTAACCAGGTAGGCAAGTTGAGAACAAGTTCTCATTTACAACTGCGACCTGGCCAAGATAAAGCAAAGAAGTTCGACACATACAACAACACAGAGTTACACATTGGAGTAAACAAACATACAGTCAATAATACAGTAGAAAAAAAAAAAAAATATCTATATACAATGTGTGCAAATGAGGTAAGATAAGGAACGTAAGGCAATAAATAGGCCATGGTGGCAAAGTAATTACAATATAGCAATTTAACACTGGAATGGTAGATGTGCAGTAGATGAATGTGCAAAGTAAAAATACTGGGGTGCAAAGTACAAGATAAATAAATGAATATGGTAGGGGATGAGGTAGTTGGTTGGGCTATTAACAGATGGGCTATGTACAGGTGCAGTTATCTGTGAGCTGCTCTGACACCTGGTGCTTAAAGCTAGTGAGGGAGATAAATGTCTCCAGTTTCAGTGATTTCTGTAGTTCGTTCCAGTCATTGGCAGCAGAGAACTGGAAGGAAAGGCGGCCAAAGGAGGAATTGGCTTTGGGGGTGACCAGTGTGATATACCTGCTGGAGCGCGTGCTACGGGTGGGTGCTGCTATGGTTACCAGCGAGCTGAGATAAGGCGGGGCTTTACCTTGCAGGGACTTGTAGAGGACCTGGAGCCAGTGGGTCTGGCAACGAGTATGTAGCGAGGGCCAGCCGACTAGAGCATACAGGTCGCAGTGGTGGGTGGTATAAGGGGCTTTGGTGACAAAGCGGATGGCACTGTGATAGACTGCATCCAGTTTGCTGAGTAGAGTATTGGAAGCTGCTTTGTAGATGACATCGCCGAAGTCGAGGATCGGTAGGATAGTCAGTTTTACTAGTGCAAGTTTGGCGGCGTGAGTGAAGGAGGCTTTGTTGCGAAATAGAAAGCCGATTCTAGATTTGATTTTGGATTTGAGATGTTTAATGTGAGCCTGGAAGGAGAGTTTACAGTCTAGCCAGACACCTAGGTATTTGTACTAGGTCAGATCCGTCCAGGGTAGTGATGCTAGTCGGGCGGGTGCAGGCAGCGAACGGTTGAAAAGCATGCATTTGGTTTTACTAGCGTTTAAGGGCAGTTGGAGGCCACGGAAGGAGTGTTGTATGGCATTGAAGCTCGTTTGGAGGTTAGTTAACACAGTGTCCAAGGAAGGGCAAGAAGTACACAGAATGGTGTCGTCTGTATAGAGGTGGATCAGGGAATCAAACGCAGCAAGAGCGACATCATTGATATATGCAGAGAAAAGAGTCGGCCCGAGAATTGAACCCTGTAGAACCCCATAGAGACTGCCAGAGGTCCGGACAACAGGCCCTCCGATTTAACACACTGAACTCTGTCTGCAAAGAAGTTGGTGAAAAAGGCGAGGCAGTCATCTGAGAAACCAAGGCTGTTGTCTGCCGATAAGAATACGGTGATTGACAGAGTCGAAAGCCTTGGCCAGGTTGATGAAGACGACTGCACAGTACTGTTTTTTATCGATGGCGGTTATGATATTGTTTAGTGCCTTGAGTGTGGCTGAGGTGCACTCGTGACTAGCTCGGAAACCGGATTGCACAGTGAATAAGGTACGGTGGGATTCGAAATGGTCAGTGAACTGTTTGTTAACTTGGCTTTCAAAGACTTTAGAAAGGCAGGGCAGGATGGATATAGGTCTGTAACAGTTTGGGTCTAGAGTGTCACCCCCTTTGAAGAGGGGGGGTGACCGTGGCAGCTTTCCAGTCTTTAGGAATCTCTGACGATACGAAAGAGAGGTTGAACCGACTAATAATAGGAGATGCAACAATGGCGGATAATTTTAGAAAGAGAGGGTCCAGATTGTCTAAGCCAGCTGATTTGTATGGGTTCAGGTTTTGCAGCTCTTTCAGAACATCTGCTATCTGGATTTGGGTGAAGGAGAAGCTGGGGAGGCTTGGGCAAGTAGCTGCGGGGGATGCGGAGCTGTTGGCCTGGGTTGGGGTAGCCAGGAGGAAAGCATGGCCAGCCGTAGAGAAATGCTTATTGAAATTCTCGATTATCGTGGATTTATCGGTAGTGACAGTGTTTCCTAGCCTCAGTGCAGTGGGCAGCTGGGAGGAGGTGCTCTTATTCTCCATGGGCTTCGCAGTGCCCCAAACATTTTTGGAGTTAGAGCCACAGGATGCAAATTTCTGTTTGAAAAAGCTAGCCTTTGCTTTCCTAACTGACTATGTGCATTGGTTCCTGACTTCCCTGAAAAGTTGCATATCGCGGGGACTATTTGATGCTAGTGCAGTATGCCACAGGATGCTTTTGTGCTGGTAGAGGGCAGTCAGGTCTGTAGTGAATCAAGGGCTATATCTGTTCTTAGTTCTACATTTTTTGAAAGGGGCATGCTTATTTAAGATGGTGAGGAAATTACTTTTAAAGAACAACCAGGCATCCTCTACTGACGGGATGAGGTCAATATCCTTCCAGGATACTCGGGCCAGGTCGATTAGAAAGGCCTGCTCGCAGAAGTGTTTTAGGGAGCGTTTGACAGTGATGAGGAGTGGTCATTCGACCGCGGACCCATAACGGATGCAGGCAATGAGGCAGTGATCGCTGAGATCCTGATTGAAAACATCAGAGATGTACTTGGAGGGCAAGTTGGTCAGGGTAATATCTATGAGGGTGCCCATGTTTACGGATTTTGGGTTGTACCTGGTGGGTTCCCTGATCATTTGTGTGAGATTGAGGGCATCTAGCTTAGATTGTAGGACGGCCGGGGTGTTTAGCATAACCCAGTTTAGGTCACCTAACAGAACGAACTCTGAAGATAGATGGGGGGCAATCAATTCACATATGGTGCCCAGGGAACAGCTGGGAGCTGAGGGGGATCTATAACAGGTGGCAACAGTGAGAGACTTAGGAACAGAGGAGGAGTAGGATGAGGGTACGGTTAAAGGCTATCAAAACTGGTTGTCTAGTGCGTTGGGGACAGAGAATAAAAGGAGCAGATTTCTGGGCGTGGTAGGATAGATTCAGGGCATAATGTACAGACAGGGGCATGGTGGGGTGCGGGTACAGTGGAGGTAAACCTAGGCATTGAGTGACGATAAGAGAGTGACATTATAATAGACATTATATTATGCTAACTAGCTGGCTAGCATTTATTTCACCTCACTTTCTGCTAGTGAGGTTGCTAGCTAGCTAACTGGGCTAGCCAGTGCCTAAATTACAGCTAGAAACAAATGATCAACCATAAAGAGGAGAGATCTTGCCGCATAGGCGGGGCATCCTACCCTCAACATACTAACCTAGCATATTACTACTTTACTAAAAAAACTAACAAAAAGCTTATTTCTCTATTTTTTGCACAAATGTGTTTAAATCCCTGTTAGTTAGCATTCATCCTTTGCCAAAACAATCCATCCACTTGACACCTTGTGCTGGGGACAATAAAAGGCTGCTCTAAAATGTGCAGTTTTGTCACAACACAATGCCACAGATGTGTCAAGTTTTGAGGGAGCGTGCAATTGCCATGCTGACTGCAGGAAAGTCTACCAAAGACTGCAGGAAAGTCGACCTCCACATCCGGCTTCTTCACCTGAAGGATCCTCTGAAACCAGCCACACTGACAGCGGATGAAACTGAGGAGTATTTCTGTCTGTAATAAAGCCCTTTTGTGGGGAAAAACTCATTCTTTTCGGCTGGGCCTGGCTCCCCTGTGGCTGCGCCCCTGCCCTCCCAATCCCACCCATGCCCAGTCCTGTGAAATCCATAGATTGGGGCCTAATGAATTTAATTCAGTTGACTGATTTCCTTATATGAAATGTAACTCAGAAAAATCTTTAATTGTTGCTTGTGGCGTTTATATTTTGGTTCAGTATAGTTAACGTTAGCGAACTCTGCATTCTATACGGGGATGCCAACGGCCCGCTGCGATGCCCACTATATAGCGCTTTTCAGATCAGTTCATATATTTAGTTACGGCAGATAGCTAGATCGGCGAGGAGGTGATCATTCAGTATGTAAACTAGCGGGCTTGGCCACCAATTAAATGGCTGGTCTTACCTTAACCTTGATCAGCATTTTGACTGTTGCATAAAATACGCTTTAAATCAATGTAAAAAATACCTAATCCACACTTAGTGTGGTACTGTCAAATTGAGCAAACCAGATTGTTCCATTTTTTGATTCAACTTTATTTCCTGTGTAAGTCACTATTCCGTCTGTCCATCGTGTTTTGCAGACTACTTTATGGGGAAAAGATGTGACTATTACCATTTTTCCTTTTAAAACCCATAAAAAAATCAAGGATGTTTTTAGACCAGGAAATACCAAAACTGATGATGTTGGTAAGTTTTTAGGTCTATAATTATCACTCGTTGACCTCTCACAGGTGTTCAGCATTAAGATGATTAGGATCAATTGGTCCATAAATATTTCTAGTTTCTAGGCACTTCTAGATCATGCAGTCATGTCTCTCCTTTGGCAATGTGCAATTGTTTTGGCTGTTGTAGCAGCAAGCGCTGCCAACGAAGGTAAGTCTAATAATGAACGATGATATGATTATATAGAGCTGAGACCATGTTAACTTGAATAGGCTACTTCTCATGCCGACTGCCTAACAGACTAGCCAGGTTGTTGTTGGCTCTTGATGTGAATGTTGACATTATCAAATTTACATTTTTAGATTTTAATGTGGATTGTGAGAAACACTCCATTAAAGTGACATGGAAGGTCAGTTCAGAGTTGGCTGAAAATGCTGCCCGTCTTTTCCTTGGACACTGCGTTCCGTCCACATTTTCTGTTCTTCCCACTGGAGAAGGGATGGCGACATTCCACTACAACCTCAATGGCTGTGCCATCAAGAAACGGGTAATGTTTTAACTCGTGACCCAGTGTATGCCATTTCGGATCCTGCGACGACTAATGCTTCTCCTCCTATTCCCCAGGTGACTGGCAAAAAACACATCTATTCAACCAACCTGACTTACAGACCTGACCGAAAGCCCAAACCTGCTGCCATTAGTCACCATATTAAGTGTGTTTACATAAGGTAACCGTCTATGCCAGGGGTACTCAACTCTTACCCTAAGGTCTGGCGTCTGCTGTCTTTCGGTTCTACTTCATCACTAATTGCGCACACACCTGGTGACTCCAGGTCTAAATCAGTCCCTGATTAGAGGGAATGATAAAAAAATGCAGTGGAACTGAGTTGTGTTTTAGGGCTCTATTGGGTGTAGTGTACTGTAGCTATGGTGTTGGAATCAAATCTTCCTAAGCCTTTGCCACCTTAATTATTAAACCAAACATTCCCCCTTGTATGTAGACCCGAGGGATGGATTCCCCCATTCCTTATCCCTGCCTATGGTAGTGCTGAGGGTCATGGAGGATTGGTTTTCCACATGGCACTCCTCAATGGTGAGTGACTCATACAACATCCAATTATTGTAAGAATATAGTCAATCAACTTACCTGGTAAAGCGATTCCTAGCAGAGGACACTACCCAAAACTAATTGAAACCTGTGGCTGTACAGTATGTTTGAGTATGGCGTGCCCCCTCTCTGTTGCATGTAGAAGACCTTACTGGTCTGGCCAAGACCAGCCTGTTTCCCTTGGGCTCGTTCATCCCCATCTGGGCAGCAGTGGATCAGAAGGACCATCAGCCCTTGCTGCTGCTCTTGGAGGAGTGTGTGGCGGCCACAACACCAGAACTGCAGTCTGCGAGCCTGGTGTACCCCATAATCACCAACGAGGGGTATGTACCAGACCTGGTTATGGCCATGTAGGGTGCACGTTTTGTTTTTGACTGCCTAGCACTACACAGCCTACTCAAATAACCAACTTGTCATCAAGCTTTGATTATTTGCATCTGCTGTGTAGTGCTAGGGCAAAAACCCAAATGTGCACTGGGGGGGACCCTGATGTAAGGGAAGGAGTCATCCCATTCAAGTATTGAATACATTTTGAAGTTAACTTATCTGGTATGATTATTTGCTGGATGGAAGTTCTGTTTGTCTGCTCATTGCACAATGCATTTTCAGTTGCCTTGCAGATGGGAAGACTGGGAACTCCAGGTTCCTGCCTAGGTACCACTCGTCTGCTCTTCTGCTTTACCTGCAGTCATTCAAGTTTGCCCTCGGCGGAAGTGAGTGGACCACAAGTTCTCGGTATGACTGGGTTGTTTTCATACTGTATCTCTTGATTGTTCTCTTATTTCACCACAGGTGTATATTCATTGTAAGCTTGTTGCATGGGACCCTGAGGTTTTTGATATAGAAAAGAAGGCTTGCCAATACATTAAAGAGACTGGAGAGTAAGTATTGGTCACATTCTTTAACATTGGACCATAATAACGTTAGTGCCAACGCAACAGCCAACTTTTTTTTATTCATAGATGGGAGCTTCTGGATGACCCGTCTCAAAGTGACCTCTGCAAGTGCTGTGACTCGAGTTGCAAGCCTCGGTTGAAGCGGGTGTGGATTCAGGTATTTTGAGGCACTTCATTTCAAGCCTGAATAAACTGTTTAGTTCCATATTCATTTGAGCTGGTCACCCTTGAGTTTCTGATGGTAATGCAGCTTGAAATATTTTTTCAGAACCCCAGGGCCTGGTTCAAAACTCTGTTCTTGGACCGCTCACAATAGTGGAAAACTCTGAAACCCGGATCCCCAGTGAATCTGTAAAGTATCCTACTGTAGAACAAGGTTGGTGATTTTGGCATTGAAGGCTATAGTTCACACTTGGCTTTTAATTGTATCAACTTTGATGCCAATTGAACTTGACCCTGTAACCTACTCATTTTGTCATTGTGTTCTGTAGTCACAGTTGACTGGATGGCGTAATGGTGTGGAACACTTTGCTTGTCAGGTGTGTGTGTGCTGGTTATTGGGGGCATTTTACTGTAACATCCCCAGTGGCAATGAGATGCATGTTACTAACAATTCTTCAACCTGTTACAGGATGGCTGCCTTTGTCTCCACAGCCATCTACCTGTTGGAGGCCTGAAGGGTGCATCACGTTCCAGTACATTTGGAGAAGTGGTAGAAATGACCCCCAATATGGATATGAAGTCCTTTGACTTTAGCATGTTTCAATAAAATGAGTACTTTACAATGGTTTTTGTCTCTAATGATTGTTGGTTGTCAAAATGCTATGATCCTGATGAGATGTAGTGCAGAGCTGGTACTGACACAAAATAGCCAAGAGGTGACCATCAGGAATGCTGCTTCTTAGAGTAAACATGATCACAATGTGAGCACTCAGTGTTTTGCGACTTCATGTTCTGGACTACCCAGTGTCCTGTTTACTCTTGAACTAACTTTCATCTCTTGGCACTATTTGTTTGCTAATAGTCACAGCAGGTGTTCATGCAATGGTGAAGCGATTCAAAAGATTGTCATAAGTGAACCTGATTATTGTTGGCTACACTTTTTCAGCCGTAGCCCCCCCACCCCAAGTTCGGGATTGTAGGTGGCTGATGGCCATGCTTGGGTAACAATCCAGGAAAATGGCTGCAGTTTACATTTGAGTTAAAATGTATTTTTTAGGAAAGTGCCCATCAGGGGAATTTTTCATCCCTCACCTGCAAAAATGCATCCCTTTTCTAACACTTATGTACAGTTAGTCTAGACTATCATTTGCATAAGGCAAGAGTTAAAATCCCAGCAGTTCAAGAACTTTTCATTAGTGTAATATTTTTGGCACATTCATTGGAATATAATTGATTAAACATTTTGTAACACTGGCATTTCCCCTCTGACAGGTCACAAATGACTCCCACTCCAGTTAAATTTCAGCATAGCTCATGATCCCAGTACTTGCACTGTATCTGATAACAGAACAAGCGTCACAGGTTTCTTTCTCCCTTTGCTTCTTTTTTTTGTTGCCTTGTCCTCCAGGAACCTCTTGTGGGGTGAAGATGCTGACTGTCTTTTCCTAGGCCTTGCCTCCTGTATCCTTGGCCTGGGAGGCAACTCTAATATGGCTGCTGTTTGTTGTAGACCTGGTACTTTTAAACAGGAATTCATGAATAATGGGCTCCTGAGTGGTGCAGTGGTCTAAGGCACTGCATCTCCATGCTAGAGGTGTCACTACAGACCCTGGTTCAATTCCAGGCTGTACCACAACCGGCCGTGATTGGGAGTCCCGTAGGGCGGCGCACAATTGGCCCAGCATTGTTAGGGTTTGGCCGGGGTAGGCCGTCATTGTAAATAAGAATTTGTTCTCAACTGACTTGCCTAGTTAAATAAAAAAATACACTATATGCTACTAATCTCCTGAAATGTGTGCTGACGTTTCCTTAACATTTGGTGAAAGTTGCGTCGGAGGTTGATGTTGTGGCAGGAGTAGAGGTCATGGTGGGTGTGAAGCAGTCGTGGCCAAAAGTTTTGAGAATGACAATTTCCACAAAGTTTGCTGCTTCAGTGTCTTTAGATATTTTTTGTCAGATGTTACTATGGAATACTGAAGTATAATTACAAGCATTTCATAAGTGTCAAAGGTTTTTGACAATTAAATGAAGTTGATGCAAAGAGTCAATATTTGCTGTCTTGACCCTTCTTTTTCAAGACCTCTGCAATCCGCCCTGGCATGCTGTCAATTAACTTCTGGGCCACATCCTGACTGATGGCATCCCATTCTTGCATAATCAATGCTTGGAGTTTGTCAGAATTTGTGGGTTCTTGTTTGTCCACCCGCTCTCGGAGGATGCGTTGGTACCATTCTTTATTCATGGCTGTGTTCTTAGGCAAAATTGTAAGTGAGCCCACTCCCTTGGCTGAGAAGCAACCCCACACATGAATGGTCTCAGGATGCTTTACTGTTGGCATGACACAGGACTGGTCTGGTGGTAGCGCTCACCTTGTCTTCTCCGGACAAGCTTTTTTCCGGATGCCCCAAACAATCGGAAAGGGGATTCATCAGAGAAAATGACTTTACCCCAGTCCTCAGCAGTCCAATCCCTGTACCTTTGCAGAATATCAGTCTGTCCCTGATGTTTTTCCTGGAGAGAAGTGGCTTATTTGCTGCCCTTCTTGACACCAGGCCATCCTCCAAAAGTCTTCGCCTCACTGTGCGTGCAGATGCACTCACACCTGCCTGCTGCCATTCCTGAGCAAGCTCTGTACTGGTGGTGCCCCGATCCCGCAGCTGAATCAACTTTAGGAGACGGTCCTGGCGCTTGCTTTCTTGGGCGCCCTGAAGCCTTCTTCACAGCAATTGAACCGCTCTCCTTGAAGTTCTTGATGATCCGATAAATGGTTGATTTAGGTGCAATCTTACTGGCAGCAATATCCTTGCCTGTGAAGCCCTTTTTGTGCAAAGCAATGATGACAGCACGTGTTTCCTTGCAGGTAATCATGATTGACAGAGGAAGAACAATGATTCCAAGCACAACCCTCCTTTTGAAGCTTCCAGTCTGTTATTCGAACTCAATCAGCATGACAGTGATCTCCAGCCTTGTCCTCGTCAACACTCACACCTGTGTTAACGAGAGAATCACTGACATGATGTCAGCTGGTCCTTTTGTGGAAGGGCTGAAATGCAGTGGAAATGTTTTTGGGGGGATTCAGTTCATTTGCATGGCAAAGAGGGACTTTGCAATTAATTGCAATTTATCTGATCACTCTTCATGACATTCTGGAGTATATGCAAATTGCCATCATACAATCTGAGGCAGCAGACTTTGTGAAAATTAATATTTGTGTCATTCTCAAAACCTTTGGCCACAACTGTACAGCTCGAGCCAGACTGGTTGCTTGTGGGATATACGGATGGATAATCCTGGGTGCCGCTTCATAAAACCGTTAAAACCAGTCTGCCTGCCAACTGCCTTTCCTTATTCAATGTGTTTTGGATTCCCATCCTCTCCGCCAGGTCAAAGGCAAGTTTTCGGACATCCCAGGGCCCTTTCCATTTTTGGGGTATGACTCCTCAGGTCTCATTCTAAAGAGCCAGTGAATACTGGTTACCCACCCAAATGGCCCTGACCTGGGTTTTGACCTGCTTGTCTCAGTGGCGCCTCAGGGTTTTGGGTGGCACATTAAAAGCCCGGGCAGCTGCTTTAATGCCCTGCCCATTTTCAATAACATTCAGGGCACAATGAAGCGCCTTTTTCGCTCAACCAAAGTGAACTACAAAGGACCCTAACCCTAATCCTGCTAACTGGGGGATTAGCTAGCTATGATAATAGACATTATATTATGCTAACTAGCTGGCTAGCATTTATTTCACCTCACTTTCTGCTAGTGAGGTTGCTAGCTAGCTAACTGGGCTAGCCAGGGCCTAAATTACAGCTAGAAACAAATGATCCACCATAAAGAGGAATCTTGCCTTCAACATACTAACCTAACATATTACTACTTTACTAAAAAAACAATCCAAATGTTTCTCAGTAAACAAATGAATGACTTATCTAAAGGCTTCCTTACATGTATATATAAAAACAAAATGTATCTAACTTCATTGGATTATATCTACAACTTTTTCTAAATTATAAATAATTTAATAAATTTAACTCAAAATTGTTTTGATGGAATGACTTCAAAAATATTGTTGAAAAGAGGACATTTGTAGTTCATCAAGACTAGTGGCAGCCAGAGGAACTGTTGATTTTGTTGTGAGAATTACAGGGGGAGGGCACGTCTTACCCCAGGGTGAGTCTGGATTTACAACACTTCTAAGCGATGAATAAGAAATGGGAAAGTTCCAATTCCAAACAAGCTTAAGTCTCTTTCTGTACCTGTTCAAATACTCTGGAAATGCAGTATTGCTTTCTTGCTTCCATGAGATCACTAACTATTCCATTACTTGTCCAGTGATTTGGGGATTATTATTATTTTTTTACATTTAGAAAGTTGGCATAAAAAAATAGTTGTGACAATTGAATTGCCTGCTACGGTGCGTTTTCATTTCTTGTGTCTTATATCTCGTCACATAAAAAATAAAAAACTGTCTATCATCCTGAGCTCCCACATGTTGACCTCAAATTACCCGATAACAGCATTTTCTTCAGTTAAATGCAACAACAAGACATTATTTATAAAAAGCAATCATTTAATATGGTTTTTGAACACTATAGTTTGTTTACAAGCATGATAGCTGTACTTTGTGTTTATTGTTTACGCAGCTTGTTGGCCATTAGCCAATCGGCGTTTCTCAACGAGTTCAAAGCACGGAAGGCATCCAACTACTTACGACATCACAACTGGTAAATTCACAGTTGTGAACGCAGCATAAATACCTGATAATTAATTGCAAGACTGGAATGAGTTCATACTAATGATTTCCAGATCAGTGATTGATTGCCTGCAGCTGGAGGATGTTAACATAGCAAAACACACGGATGGCAGTGGTTAACTTGATTGCTTGCTGACATTTATTATAGGCATGGCCAATTGACAACAACCCTAACCGCTTTTCTAATTCTAATCCTAACCCTGGCTCCAAACCTGAACCCTATTCTAACTCTGACCCTGCTAACTGGGGATTAGCTAGCTATGCAATTAGTATTATTATATATATATATATATATATATATATATATATATATATATTGTTTTTATTTCACCTTTATTTAACCAGTTAGGTCAATTGAGAACAAGTTCTCATTTACAACTGCGACCTGGCCAAGATAAAGCAAAGCAGTGCGACAAAAAAAACAACACAGAGTTACACGTGGGATAAACAAAAGTACAGTCAATAACACAATAGAAACATCTATATACAGTGTGTGCAAATGGCGTAAGGAGGTAAGGCAATAAATAGGCCATAGTAGCGAAGAAATTACAATTTAGCAAATGAACACTGGATGTGCAGATGATGATGTGCAAGTAGAAAAACTGGTGTGCAAAAACAATATGGGGATGAGGTAGGTAGTTGGATGGGCTATTTACAGCAATCGGTAAGCTGATGCTTAAAGTTAGTGAGGGAGATATAAGTCTCCAACTTCAGCGATTTTTGCAATTCCTTCCAGTCATTGGCAGGAGAGAACTGGAAGGAAAGGTGGCCAAAGGAAATCAAATCAAATTGTATTTGTCACATACACATGGTTAGCAGATGTTAATGCGAGTGTAGCGAAATGCTTGTGCTTCTAGTTCCGACCATGCAGTAGTATCTAACAAGTAATCTAACAAATTCACAACAACTACCTTATACACACAAGAGTAAAGGAATGAATACAAGTATGTACATATAAATATATGGATGAGCGATGGCTGACCGGGCGAGGGCAAGATGCAGTAGATGGTATGGAGTACAGTATATACATATGAGATGAGTAATGCAGGATATGTAAACATTATATAAATGGCATCGTTTAAAGTGGCTAGTGATACATTTATTTCATCCAATTATAATTATAAAAGTGGCTAGAGATTTGAGTCGATGGCCGAACGGCATAGGCAAGATTCAGTAGATGGTTTAGAGTACAGTGTATACATTTGATATGAGTAATGTCGGATATGTAAACATTATATACAAAATTGTTTAAAGTGGCTAGTGATACATTTGTTACATCCAATTCCTATGATTTAAAGTGGCTAGAGATTTAAGTCAGTATGTTGGCAGCAGCCACTCAATGTTAGTGATGGCTGTTTAACAGTCTGATGGCCTTGAGGTAGAAGCTGTTTTTCAGTCTCTCGGTCCCAGCTTTGATGCACCTGTACTGACCTCGCCTTCTGGATGATAGCGGGGTGAACAGGCAGTGGCTTGGGTGGTTGTTGTCCTTGATGATCTTTTGGCCTTCCTGTGACATCGGGTGGTGTAGGTGTCCTGAAGGGCAGGTAGTTTACCCCCGATGATGCGTTGTGCAGTCCTCACTACCCTCTGGAGAGCCTTACGGTTGTGGGCGGAGCAGTTCCGTACCAGGCGGTGATACAGCTCTCGATTGTGCATCTGTAGAAGTTTGTGAGTGATTTTGGTGACAAGCCGAATTTCTTCAGCCTCCTGAGGTTGAAGAGGCGCTGTTGCGCCTTCATCACCACGCTGTCTGTGTGGGTGGACCATTTCAGTTTGTCCGTGATGTGTATGCCGAGGAACTTAAAACTTTCCACCTTCTCCACTACTGTCCCGTCGATGTGGATAGGGTGCTCCCTCTCCTGTTTCCTGAAGTCCACGATCATCTCCTTTGTTTTGTTGACGTTGAGTGAGAGGTTATTTTCCTGACACCACACTCCGAGGCCCTCACTTCCTCCCTGTAGGCCGTCTCGTCGTTGTTGGTAATCAAGCCTACCACTGTAGTGTCGTCAGCAAACTGGATGATTGAGTTGGATGGTTGCTTGGCCACGCAGTCATGGGTAAACAGGGAGTACAGGAGAGGGCTGAGAACGCACCCTTGTGGGGCCCCAGTGTTGAGGATCAGCGGGGTGGAGATGTTGTTTCCTACCCTCACGGGCCGGCCCGTCAGGAAGTCCAGGACCCAGTTGCACAGGGCTGGAGTCGAGACCTAGGTCTCGAGCTTAATGACGAGCTTGGATGGAACTATGGTGTTAAATGTTGAGCTGTAGTCGATGAACAGCATTCTTACATAGGTATTCCTCTTATCCAGATGGGTTAGGGCAGTATGCAGTGTGATTGCGTCGTCTGTGGACCTATTGGGACGGTAAGCAAATTGGAGTGGGTCCAGGGTGTCTGGCAGGATGGAGGTGATATGTCGTGGTACGCGACGGGGCTGGTTTTCTTTTTGTAGTCCGTGATTGACTGTAGACCCTGCCACATTCCTCTCGTGTCTGAGCTGTTGAATTGTGACTACTTTCTCTCTATATTGACGCTTAGCTTGTTTGATTGCCTTGCAGAGGGAATAGCTACACTGTTTGTATTCAGTCATGTTTCCGGTCGATCAGATTGGTCGGACCAGCGTTGAGCAGACCTGAGAACGGGCGTTTCCTGTTTTAGTTTCTGTCTGTAGGCTGGGAGCAACAAAATGGAGTCATGGTCAGACTTGCCCGAAAGGAGGGCGGAGAATAGCCTTGTATGCATCACGGAAGTTAGAATAACAATGATCCAGGATTTTACCAGCCTGGGTGGCACATTCGATATGCTGATAAAATTTCTGGAGCCTTGTTTTCAAATGAGCCTTATTAAAATCCCCAGCCACAATAAATGCAGCCTCAGGATATGTGGTTTCCAATTTACATAGAGTCCAATGGATTTCTTTCAGTGCCGTCGATGTGTCAGCTTGAGGGGGGATGTACACGGCTGTGATTAAATAAACGAGGAGAATTCTCTTGGTAGATAATACGGTCAGCATTTGATTGTAAGGAATTCTATGTCAGGTGAACAAAAGGACTTGAGTTCCTGTATGTTGTTATGATCACACCACGTCTCGTTAATCATAAGACACACACCCCCCGCCCTTCTTCTTACCAGATAGATGTTTGTTTCAGTCGGCGGGAATGCTTGGAGAAACCAGGTGGCTGTACCGACTCTGATAGCGTGTCCTGAGTGAGCCATGTTTCCGTGAAGCAAAGAACGTTGCAGTCGCCGATGTCTCTCTGGAAGGCAACTCTTGCTCGTATTTCATCCACTTTGTTGTCCAGAGACTGGACATTGGCAAGTAAAATACTCGGGAGAGGTGCCCGATGTGCCCGTCTACCTAGCTTGACCAGAAGACCGCCGCGTTTCCACCTTCTCCGGCGCCGCCGTTGTTTTGAGTCGCTGGCTGGGATCCAGTCTATTGTCCTAGTTGGGGTACCAAACAGAGAATCCGCTTCGGGAAAGTCGTATTCCTGGTCGTAATGTTGGTAAGTTGACGTTGCTCTTATATCCTATAGTTCCTCCCGGTTGTATGTAATAAAACGTAATATTTCCCGGGGTAACAATGTAAGAAGTAATACATAAAAAAACTAAATACTGCATAGTTTCCTGAGAACGTGAAGCGAGGCGGCCATCTCTGTCGGCGCCGGAAGGAGGTGTTGGCTTTAGGGATGACCAGTGAGATATACCTACTGGAGCGCGTGCTACGGGTGGGTGTTGTGGTGACCAGTGAGCTGAGATAAGGCGGAGCTTTACCTAGCGAAGACTTATAGATGACCTGGAGCCAGTGGGTCTGGCGACGAATATGTAGCGAGGGCCAGCCGACGAGAGCATACAGGTCGCAGTGGTGGGTGGTATATGGGGCTTTAGTGACAAAACGGATGGTACTGTGATAGACTGCATCCAGTTTGCTGAGTAGAGTGTTGGAGGCTATTTTGTAAATGACATCGCCGAAGTCGAGGAGCCGTAGGATACCCTCGTAAAACTGACTATGTTTGGCAGCGTGAGTGAAGGAGGCTTTGTTGCTTTGTTACCCAGACACCTAGGTATTTGTAGTTGTCCACATATTCTAAGTCAGAGCCGTCCAGAGTAGTGATGCTAGTCGGGCGGGCGGGTGCAGGAAGGGATTGGTTGAAAAGCATGCATTTAGTTTTACTAGCGTTTAAGAGCAGATGGAGGACACGGAAGGAGTGTTGTATGGCATTGAAGCTCGTTTGGAGGTTTGTTAACACAGTGTCCAAAGAAGGGCTAGATGTATACAGAATGGTATTGTCTGCATAGAGGTGGATCAAAGAATCACCCACAGCAAGAGCGACATCGTTGATGTATACAGAGAAAAGAGTCGGCCCGAGAATTGAACCCTGTGGTACCTCCATAGAGACTGCCAGAGGTCCGGACAACAGGCCCTCCGATTTGACACACTGAACTCTGTCTGAGAAGTAGTTGGTGAACCAGGCGAGGCAGTCATTTGAGAAGCCAAGGCTGTTGAGTCTGCCGATAAGAATACGGTGATTGACAGAGTCGAAAGCCTTGGCCAGGTTGATGAAGACGACTGCACAGTACTGTTTTTTATCGATGGCGGTTATGATATTGTTTAGTGCCTTGAGTGTGGCTGAGGTGCACTCGTGACTAGCTCGGAAACCGGATTGCACAGTGAATAAGGTACGGTGGGATTCGAAATGGTCAGTGAACTGTTTGTTAACTTGGCTTTCAAAGACTTTAGAAAGGCAGGGCAGGATGGATATAGGTCTGTAACAGTTTGGGTCTAGAGTGTCACCCCCTTTGAAGAGGGGGGGTGACCGCGGCAGCTTTCCAGTCTTTAGGAATCTCTGACGATACGAAAGAGAGGTTGAACCGACTAATAATAGGAGATGCAACAATGGCGGCGGATAATTTTAGAAAGAGAGGGTCCAGATTGTCTAAGCCAGCTGATTTGTATGGGTTCAGGTTTTGCAGCTCTTTCAGAACATCTGCTATCTGGATTTGGGTGAAGGAGAAGCTGGGGAGGCTTGGGCAAGTAGCTGCGGGGGATGCGGAGCTGTTGGCCTGGGTTGGGGTAGCCAGGAGGAAAGCATGGCCAGCCGAGAGAAATGCTTATTGAAATTCTCGATTATCGTGGATTTATCGGTAGTGACAGTGTTTCCTAGCCTCAGTGCAGTGGGCAGCTGGGAGGAGGTGCTCTTATTCTCCATGGGCTTCGCAGTGCCCCAAACATTTTTGGAGTTAGAGCCACAGGATGCAAATTTCTGTTTGAAAAAGCTAGCCTTTGCTTTCCTAACTGACTATGTGCATTGGTTCCTGACTTCCCTGAAAAGTTGCATATTGAGGGGACTATTTGATGCTAGTGCAGTATGCCACAGGATGCTTTTGTGCTGGTAGAGGGCAGTCAGGTCTGTAGTGAACCAAGGGCTATATCTGTTCTTAGTTCTACATTTTTTGAAAGGGGCATGCTTATTTAAGATGGTGAGGAAATTACTTTTAAAGAACAACCAGGCATCCTCTACTGACGGGATGAGGTCAATATCCTTCCAGGATACTCGGGCCAGGTCGATTAGAAAGGCCTGCTCGCAGAAGTGTTTTAGGGAGCGTTTGACAGTGATGAGGAGTGGTCATTCGACCGCGGACCCATAACGGATGCAGGCAATGAGGCAGTGATCGCTGAGATCCTGATTGAAAACATCAGAGATGTACTTGGAGGGCAAGTTGGTCAGGGTAATATCTATGAGGGTGCCCATGTTTACGGATTTTGGGTTGTACCTGGTGGGTTCCCTGATCATTTGTGTGAGATTGAGGGCATCTAGCTTAGATTGTAGGACGGCCGGGGTGTTTAGCATAACCCAGTTTAGGTCACCTAACAGAACGAACTCTGAAGATAGATGGGGGCAATCAATTCACATATGGTGCCCAGGAACAGCTGGGAGCTGAGGGGGATCTATAACAGGTGGCAACAGTGAGAGACTTAGGAACAGAGGAGGAGTAGGATGAGGGTACGGTTAAAGGCTATCAAAACTGGTTGTCTAGTGCGTTGGGGACAGAGAATAAAAGGAGCAGATTTCTGGGCGTGGTAGGATAGATTCAGGGCATAATGTACAGACAGGGGCATGGTGGGGTGCGGGTACAGTGGAGGTAAACCTAGGCATTGAGTGACGATAAGAGAGTGACATTATAATAGACATTATATTATGCTAACTAGCTGGCTAGCATTTATTTCACCTCACTTTCTGCTAGTGAGGTTGCTAGCTAGCTAACTGGGCTAGCCAGTGCCTAAATTACAGCTAGAAACAAATGATCAACCATAAAGAGGAGAGATCTTGCCGCATAGGCGGGGCATCCTACCCTCAACATACTAACCTAGCATATTACTACTTTACTAAAAAAACTAACAAAAAGCTTATTTCTCTATTTTTTGCACAAATGTGTTTAAATCCCTGTTAGTTAGCATTCATCCTTTGCCAAAACAATCCATCCACTTGACACCTTGTGCTGGGGACAATAAAAGGCTGCTCTAAAATGTGCAGTTTTGTCACAACACAATGCCACAGATGTGTCAAGTTTTGAGGAGCGTGCAATTGCCATGCTGACTGCAGGAAAGTCTACCAAAGACTGCAGGAAAGTAGACCTCCACATCCGGCTTCTTCACCTGAAGGATCCTCTGAAACCAGCCACACTGACAGCGGATGAAACTGAGGAGTATTTCTGTCTGTAATAAAGCCCTTTTGTGGGGAAAAACTCATTCTTTTCGGCTGGGCCTGGCTCCCCTGTGGCTGCGCCCCTGCCCTCCCAATCCCACCCATGCCCAGTCCTGTGAAATCCATAGATTGGGGCCTAATGAATTTAATTCAGTTGACTGATTTCCTTATATGAAATGTAACTCAGAAAAATCTTTAATTGTTGCTTGTATGCGTTTATATTTTGGTTCAGTATAGTTAACGTTAGCGAACTCTGCATTCTATAACGGGATGCCAACGGCCCGCCATGATGCCCACTATATAGCGCTTTTCAGATCAGTTCATATATTTAGTTACGGCAGATAGCTAGATCGGCGAGGAGGTGATCATTCAGTATGTAAACTAGCGGGCTTGGCCACCAATTAAATGGCTGGTCTTACCTTAACCTTGATCAGCATTTTGACTGTTGCATAAAATACGCTTTAAATCAATGTAAAAAATACCTAATCCACACTTAGTGTGGTACTGTCAAATTGAGCAAACCAGATTGTTCCATTTTTGATTCAACTTTATTTCCTGTGTAAGTCACTATTCCGTCTGTCCATCGTGTTTTGCAGACTACTTTATGGGGAAAAGATGTGACTATTACCATTTTTCCTTTTAAAACCCATAAAAAAATCAAGGATGTTTTTAGACCAGGAAATACCAAAACTGATGATGTTGGTAAGTTTTTAGGTCTATAATTATCACTCGTTGACCTCTCACAGGTGTTCAGCATTAAGATGATTAGGATCAATTGGTCCATAAATATTTCTAGTTTCTAGGCACTTCTAGATCATGCAGTCATGTCTCTCCTTTGGCAATGTGCAATTGTTTTGGCTGTTGTAGCAGCAAGCGCTGCCAACGAAGGTAAGTCTAATAATGAACGCATGATATGATTATATAGAGCTGAGACCATGTTAACTTGAATAGGCTACTTCTCATGCCGACTGCCTAACAGACTAGCCAGGTTGTTGTTGGCTCTTGATGTGAATGTTGACATTATCAAATTTACATTTTTAGATTTTAATGTGGATTGTGAGAAACACTCCATTAAAGTGACATGGAAGGTCAGTTCAGAGTTGGCTGAAAATGCTGCCCGTCTTTTCCTTGGACACTGCGTTCCGTCCACATTTTCTGTTCTTCCCACTGGAGAAGGGATGGCGACATTCCACTACAACCTCAATGGCTGTGCCATCAAGAAACGGGTAATGTTTTAACTCGTGACCCAGTGTATGCCATTTCGGATCCTGCGACGACTAATGCTTCTCCTCCTATTCCCCAGGTGACTGGCAAAAAACACATCTATTCAACCAACCTGACTTACAGACCTGACCGAAAGCCCAAACCTGCTGCCATTAGTCACCATATTAAGTGTGTTTACATAAGGTAACCGTCTATGCCAGGGGTACTCAACTCTTACCCTAAGGTCTGGCGTCTGCTGTCTTTCGGTTCTACTTCATCACTAATTGCGCACACACCTGGTGACCCAGGTCTAAATCAGTCCCTGATTAGAGGGGAATGATAAAAAAAAATGCAGTGGAACTGAGTTGTGTTTTAGGGCTCTATTGGGTGTAGTGTACTGTAGCTATGGTGTTGGAATCAAATCTTCCTAAGCCTTTGCCACCTTAATTATTAAACCAAACATTCCCCCTTGTATGTAGACCCGAGGGATGGATTCCCCCCATTCCTTATCCCTGCCTATGGTAGTGCTGAGGGTCATGGAGGATTGGTTTTCCACATGGCACTCCTCAATGGTGAGTGACTCATACAACATCCAATTATTGTAAGAATATAGTCAATCAACTTACCTGGTAAAGCGATTCCTAGCAGAGGACACTACCCAAAACTAATTGAAACCTGTGGCTGTACAGTATGTTTGAGTATGGCGTGCCCCCTCTCTGTTGCATGTAGAAGACCTTACTGGTCTGGCCAAGACCAGCCTGTTTCCCTTGGGCTCGTTCATCCCCATCTGGGCAGCAGTGGATCAGAAGGACCATCAGCCCTTGCTGCTGCTCTTGGAGGAGTGTGTGGCGGCCACAACACCAGAACTGCAGTCTGCGAGCCTGGTGTACCCCATAATCACCAACGAGGGGTATGTACCAGACCTGGTTATGGCCATGTAGGGTGCACGTTTTTGTTTTTGACTGCCTAGCACTACACAGCCTACTCAAATAACCAACTTGTCATCAAGCTTTGATTATTTGCATCTGCTGTGTAGTGCTAGGGCAAAAACCCAAATGTGCACTGGGGGGGGGACCCTGATGTAAGGGAAGGAGTCATCCCATTCAAGTATTGAATACATTTTGAAGTTAACTTATCTGGTATGATTATTTGCTGGATGGAAGTTCTGTTTGTCTGCTCATTGCACAATGCATTTTCAGTTGCCTTGCAGATGGGAAGACTGGGAACTCCAGGTTCCTGCCTAGGTACCACTCGTCTGCTCTTCTGCTTTACCTGCAGTCATTCAAGTTTGCCCTCAAGTAGGAAGTGAGTGGACCACAAGTTCTCGGTATGACTGGGTTGTTTTCATACTGTATCTCTTGATTGTTCTCTTATTTCACCACAGGTGTATATTCATTGTAAGCTTGTTGCATGGGACCCTGAGGTTTTTGATATAGAAAAGAAGGCTTGCCAATACATTAAAGAGACTGGAGAGTAAGTATTGGTCACATTCTTTAACATTGGACCATAATAACGTTAGTGCCAACGCAACAGCCAACTTTTTTTTATTCATAGATGGGAGCTTCTGGATGACCCGTCTCAAAGTGACCTCTGCAAGTGCTGTGACTCGAGTTGCAAGCCTCGGTTGAAGCGGGGTGTGGATTCAGGTATTTTGAGGCACTTCATTTCAAGCCTGAATAAACTGTTTAGTTCCATATTCATTTGAGCTGGTCACCCTTGAGTTTCTGATGGTAATGCAGCTTGAAATATTTTTTCAGAACCCCAGGGCCTGGTTCAAAACTCTGTTCTTGGACCGCTCACAATAGTGGAAAACTCTGAAACCCGGATCCCCAGTGAATCTGTAAAGTATCCTACTGTAGAACAAGGTTGGTGATTTTGGCATTGAAGGCTATAGTTCACACTTGGCTTTTAATTGTATCAACTTTGATGCCAATTGAACTTGACCCTGTAACCTACTCATTTTGTCATTGTGTTCTGTAGTCACAGTTGACTGGATGGCGTAATGGTGTGGAACACTTTGCTTGTCAGGTGTGTGTGTGCTGGTTATTGGGGGCATTTTACTGTAACATCCCCCAGTGGCAATGAGATGCATGTTACTAACAATTCTTCAACCTGTTACAGGATGGCTGCCTTTTGTCTCCACAGCCATCTACCTGTTGGAGGCCTGAAGGGTGCATCACGTTCCAGTACATTTGGAGAAGTGGTAGAAATGACCCCCCCAATATGGATATGAAGTCCTTTGACTTTAGCATGTTTCAATAAAATGAGTACTTTACAATGGTTTTGTCTCTAATGATTGTTGGTTGTCAAAATGCTATGATCCTGATGAGATGTAGTGCAGAGCTGGTACTGACACAAAATAGCCAAGAGGTGACCATCAGGAATGCTGCTTCTTAGAGTAAACATGATCACAATGTGAGCACTCAGTGTTTTGCGACTTCATGTTCTGGACTACCCAGTGTCCTGTTTACTCTTGAACTAACTTTCATCTCTTGGCACTATTTGTTTGCTAATAGTCACAGCAGGTGTTCATGCAATGGTGAAGCGATTCAAAAGATTGTCATAAGTGAACCTGATTATTGTTGGCTACACTTTTTCAGCCGTAGCCCCCCCACCCCAAGTTCGGGATTGTAGGTGGCTGATGGCCATGCTTGGGTAACAATCCAGGAAAATGGCTGCAGTTTACATTTGAGTTAAAATGTATTTTTAGGAAAGTGCCCATCAGGGAATTTTTCATCCCTCACCTGCAAAAATGCATCCCTTTTCTAACACTTATGTACAGTTAGTCTAGACTATCATTTGCATAAGGCAAGAGTTAAAATCCCAGCAGTTCAAGAACTTTTCATTAGTGTAATATTTTTGGCACATTCATTGGAATATAATTGATTAAACATTTTGTAACACTGGCATTTCCCCTCTGACAGGTCACAAATGACTCCCACTCCAGTTAAATTTCAGCATAGCTCATGATCCCAGTACTTGCACTGTATCTGATAACAGAACAAGCGTCACAGGTTTCTTTCTCCCTTTGCTTCTTTTTGTTGCCTTGTCCTCCAGGAACCTCTTGTGGGGTGAAGATGCTGACTGTCTTTTCCTAGGCCTTGCCTCCTGTATCCTTGGCCTGGGAGGCAACTCTAATATGGCTGCTGTTTGTTGTAGACCTGGTACTTTTAAACAGGAATTCATGAATAATGGGCTCCTGAGTGGTGCAGTGGTCTAAGGCACTGCATCTCCATGCTAGAGGTGTCACTACAGACCCTGGTTCAATTCCAGGCTGTACCACAACCGGCCGTGATTGGGAGTCCCGTGAGGGCGGCGCACAATTGGCCCAGCATTGTTAGGGTTTGGCCGGGTAGGCCGTCATTGTAAATAAGAATTTGTTCTCAACTGACTTGCCTAGTTAAATAAAAAATACACTATATGCTACTAATCTCCTGAAATGTGTGCTGACGTTTCCTTAACATTTGGTGAAAGTTGCGTCGGAGGTTGATGTTGTGGCAGGAGTAGAGGTCATGGTGGGTGTGAAGCAGTCGTGGCCAAAAGTTTTGAGAATGACAATTTCCACAAAGTTTGCTGCTTCAGTGTCTTTAGATATTTTTTGTCAGATGTTACTATGGAATACTGAAGTATAATTACAAGCATTTCATAAGTGTCAAAGGTTTTTGACAATTAAATGAAGTTGATGCAAAGAGTCAATATTTGCTGTCTTGACCCTTCTTTTTCAAGACCTCTGCAATCCGCCCTGGCATGCTGTCAATTAACTTCTGGGCCACATCCTGACTGATGGCATCCCATTCTTGCATAATCAATGCTTGGAGTTTGTCAGAATTTGTGGGTTCTTGTTTGTCCACCCGCTCTCGGAGGATGCGTTGGTACCATTCTTTATTCATGGCTGTGTTCTTAGGCAAAATTGTAAGTGAGCCCACTCCTTGGCTGAGAAGCAACCCCACACATGAATGGTCTCAGGATGCTTTACTGTTGGCATGACACAGGACTGGTCTGGTGGTAGCGCTCACCTTGTCTTCTCCGGACAAGCTTTTTCCGGATGCCCCAAACAATCGGAAAGGGGATTCATCAGAGAAAATGACTTTACCCCAGTCCTCAGCAGTCCAATCCCTGTACCTTTTGCAGAATATCAGTCTGTCCCTGATGTTTTTCCTGGAGAGAAGTGGCTTATTTGCTGCCCTTCTTGACACCAGGCCATCCTCCAAAAGTCTTCGCCTCACTGTGCGTGCAGATGCACTCACACCTGCCTGCTGCCATTCCTGAGCAAGCTCTGTACTGGTGGTGCCCGATCCCGCAGCTGAATCAACTTTAGGAGACGGTCCTGGCGCTTGCTAGACTTTCTTGGGCGCCCTGAAGCCTTCTTCACAGCAATTGAACCGCTCTCCTTGAAGTTCTTGATGATCCGATAAATGGTTGATTTAGGTGCAATCTTACTGGCAGCAATATCCTTGCCTGTGAAGCCCTTTTTGTGCAAAGCAATGATGACAGCACGTGTTTCCTTGCAGGTAATCATGATTGACAGAGGAAGAACAATGATTCCAAGCACAACCCTCCTTTTGAAGCTTCCAGTCTGTTATTCGAACTCAATCAGCATGACAGAGTGATCTCCAGCCTTGTCCTCGTCAACACTCACACCTGTGTTAACGAGAGAATCACTGACATGATGTCAGCTGGTCCTTTTGTGGAAGGGCTGAAATGCAGTGGAAATGTTTTTGGGGGGATTCAGTTCATTTGCATGGCAAAGAGGGACTTTGCAATTAATTGCAATTTATCTGATCACTCTTCATGACATTCTGGAGTATATGCAAATTGCCATCATACAATCTGAGGCAGCAGACTTTGTGAAAATTAATATTTGTGTCATTCTCAAAACCTTTGGCCACAACTGTACAGCTCGAGCCAGACTGGTTGCTTGTGGGATATA
Source organism: Brachymystax lenok tsinlingensis (assembly GCA_030435695.1). NCBI lineage: Eukaryota > Metazoa > Chordata > Actinopteri > Salmoniformes > Salmonidae > Brachymystax > Brachymystax lenok. Next base: position 32,359,881 of record CM059788.1, read on the forward strand.
CGGATGGATAATCCTGGGTGCCGCTTCATAAAACCGTTAAAACCAGTCTGCCTGCCAACTGCCTTTCCTTATTCAATGTGTTTTGGATTCCCATCCTCTCCGCCAGGTCAAAGGCAAGTTTTCGGACATCCCAGGGCCCTTTCCATTTTTGGGGTATGACTCCTCAGGTCTCATTCTAAAGAGCCAGTGAATACTGGTTACCCACCCAAATGGCCCTGACCTGGGTTTTGACCTGCTTGTCTCAGTGGCGCCTCAGGGTTTTGGGTGGCACATTAAAAGCCCGGGGCAGCTGCTTTAATGCCCTGCCCATTTTCAATAACATTCAGGGCACAATGAAGCGCCTTTTTCGCTCAACCAAAGTGAACTACAAAGGACCCTAACCCTAATCCTGCTAACTGGGGGATTAGCTAGCTATGATAATAGACATTATATTATGCTAACTAGCTGGCTAGCATTTATTTCACCTCACTTTCTGCTAGTGAGGTTGCTAGCTAGCTAACTGGGCTAGCCAGGGCCTAAATTACAGCTAGAAACAAATGATCCACCATAAAGAGGAATCTTGCCTTCAACATACTAACCTAACATATTACTACTTTACTAAAAAAAAACAATCCAAATGTTTCTCAGTAAACAAATGAATGACTTATCTAAAGGCTTCCTTACATGTATATATAAAAACAAAATGTATCTAACTTCATTGGATTATATCTACAACTTTTTCTAAATTATAAATAATTTAATAAATTTAACTCAAAATTGTTTTGATGGAATGACTTCAAAAATATTGTTGAAAAGAGGACATTTGTAGTTCATCAAGACTAGTGGCAGCCAGAGGAACTGTTGATTTTGTTGTGAGAATTACAGGGGGAGGGCACGTCTTACCCCAGGGTGAGTCTGGATTTACAACACTTCTAAGCGATGAATAAGAAATGGGAAAGTTCCAATTCCAAACAAGCTTAAGTCTCTTTCTGTACCTGTTCAAATACTCTGGAAATGCAGTATTGCTTTCTTGCTTCCATGAGATCACTAACTATTCCATTACTTGTCCAGTGATTTGGGGATTATTATTATTTTTTTACATTTAGAAAGTTGGCATAAAAAAATAGTTGTGACAATTGAATTGCCTGCTACGGTGCGTTTTCATTTCTTGTGTCTTATATCTCGTCACATAAAAAATTAAAAACTGTCTATCATCCTGAGCTCCCACATGTTGACCTCAAATTACCCCGATAACAGCATTTTCTTCAGTTAAATGCAACAACAAGACATTATTTATAAAAAGCAATCATTTAATATGGTTTTTGAACACTATAGTTTGTTTACAAGCATGATAGCTGTACTTTGTGTTTATTGTTTACGCAGCTTGTTGGCCATTAGCCAATCGGCGTTTCTCAACGAGTTCAAAGCACGGGAAGGCATCCAACTACTTACGACATCACAACTGGTAAATTCACAGTTGTGAACGCAGCATAAATACCTGATAATTAATTGCAAGACTGGAATGAGTTCATACTAATGATTTCCAGATCAGTGATTGATTGCCTGCAGCTGGAGGATGTTAACATAGCAAAACACACGGATGGCAGTGGTTAACTTGATTGCTTGCTGACATTTATTATAGGCATGGCCAATTGACAACAACCCTAACCGCTTTTCTAATTCTAATCCTAACCCTGGCTCCAAACCTGAACCCTATTCTAACTCTGACCCTGCTAACTGGGGATTAGCTAGCTATGCAATTAGTATTATTATATATATATATATATATATATATATTGTTTTTATTTCACCTTTATTTAACCAGTTAGGTCAATTGAGAACAAGTTCTCATTTACAACTGCGACCTGGCCAAGATAAAGCAAAGCAGTGCGACAAAAAAAACAACACAGAGTTACACGTGGGATAAACAAAAGTACAGTCAATAACACAATAGAAACATCTATATACAGTGTGTGCAAATGGCGTAAGGAGGTAAGGCAATAAATAGGCCATAGTAGCGAAGAAATTACAATTTAGCAAATGAACACTGGATGTGCAGATGATGATGTGCAAGTAGAAAAACTGGTGTGCAAAAAAAACAATATGGGGATGAGGTAGGTAGTTGGATGGGCTATTTACAGCAATCGGTAAGCTGATGCTTAAAGTTAGTGAGGGAGATATAAGTCTCCAACTTCAGCGATTTTTGCAATTCCTTCCAGTCATTGGCAGGAGAGAACTGGAAGGAAAGGTGGCCAAAGGAAATCAAATCAAATTGTATTTGTCACATACACATGGTTAGCAGATGTTAATGCGAGTGTAGCGAAATGCTTGTGCTTCTAGTTCCGACCATGCAGTAGTATCTAACAAGTAATCTAACAAATTCACAACAACTACCTTATACACACAAGAGTAAAGGAATGAATACAAGTATGTACATATAAATATATGGATGAGCGATGGCTGACGGCGTAGGCAAGATGCAGTAGATGGTATGGAGTACAGTATATACATATGAGATGAGTAATGCAGGATATGTAAACATTATATAAATGGCATCGTTTAAAGTGGCTAGTGATACATTTATTTCATCCAATTATAATTATAAAAGTGGCTAGAGATTTGAGTCGATGGCCGAACGGCATAGGCAAGATTCAGTAGATGGTTTAGAGTACAGTGTATACATTTGATATGAGTAATGTCGGATATGTAAACATTATATACAAAATTGTTTAAAGTGGCTAGTGATACATTTGTTACATCCAATTCCTATGATTTAAAGTGGCTAGAGATTTAAGTCAGTATGTTGGCAGCAGCCACTCAATGTTAGTGATGGCTGTTTAACAGTCTGATGGCCTTGAGGTAGAAGCTGTTTTTCAGTCTCTCGGTCCCAGCTTTGATGCACCTGTACTGACCTCGCCTTCTGGATGATAGCGGGGTGAACAGGCAGTGGCTTGGGTGGTTGTTGTCCTTGATGATCTTTTTGGCCTTCCTGTGACATCGGGTGGTGTAGGTGTCCTGAAGGGCAGGTAGTTTACCCCCCCGATGATGCGTTGTGCAGTCCTCACTACCCTCTGGAGAGCCTTACGGTTGTGGGCGGAGCAGTTCCGTACCAGGCGGTGATACAGCTCTCGATTGTGCATCTGTAGAAGTTTGTGAGTGATTTTGGTGACAAGCCGAATTTCTTCAGCCTCCTGAGGTTGAAGAGGCGCTGTTGCGCCTTCATCACCACGCTGTCTGTGTGGGTGGACCATTTCAGTTTGTCCGTGATGTGTATGCCGAGGAACTTAAAACTTTCCACCTTCTCCACTACTGTCCCGTCGATGTGGATAGGGGGGGTGCTCCCTCTCCTGTTTCCTGAAGTCCACGATCATCTCCTTTGTTTTGTTGACGTTGAGTGAGAGGTTATTTTCCTGACACCACACTCCGAGGGCCCTCACTTCCTCCCTGTAGGCCGTCTCGTCGTTGTTGGTAATCAAGCCTACCACTGTAGTGTCGTCAGCAAACTGGATGATTGAGTTGGATGGTTGCTTGGCCACGCAGTCATGGGTAAACAGGGAGTACAGGAGAGGGCTGAGAACGCACCCTTGTGGGGCCCCAGTGTTGAGGATCAGCGGGGTGGAGATGTTGTTTCCTACCCTCACGGGCCGGCCCGTCAGGAAGTCCAGGACCCAGTTGCACAGGGCTGGGTCGAGACCTAGGGTCTCGAGCTTAATGACGAGCTTGGATGGAACTATGGTGTTAAATGTTGAGCTGTAGTCGATGAACAGCATTCTTACATAGGTATTCCTCTTATCCAGATGGGTTAGGGCAGTATGCAGTGTGATTGCGTCGTCTGTGGACCTATTGGGACGGTAAGCAAATTGGAGTGGGTCCAGGGTGTCTGGCAGGATGGAGGTGATATGTCGTGGTACGCGACGGGGCTGGTTTTCTTTTTGTAGTCCGTGATTGACTGTAGACCCTGCCACATTCCTCTCGTGTCTGAGCTGTTGAATTGTGACTACTTTCTCTCTATATTGACGCTTAGCTTGTTTGATTGCCTTGCAGAGGGAATAGCTACACTGTTTGTATTCAGTCATGTTTCCGGTCGATCAGATTGGTCGGACCAGCGTTGAGCAGACCTGAGAACGGGCGTTTCCTGTTTTAGTTTCTGTCTGTAGGCTGGGAGCAACAAAATGGAGTCATGGTCAGACTTGCCGAAAGGAGGGCGGAGAATAGCCTTGTATGCATCACGGAAGTTAGAATAACAATGATCCAGGATTTTACCAGCCTGGGTGGCACATTCGATATGCTGATAAAATTTCTGGAGCCTTGTTTTCAAATGAGCCTTATTAAAATCCCCAGCCACAATAAATGCAGCCTCAGGATATGTGGTTTCCAATTTACATAGAGTCCAATGGATTTCTTTCAGTGCCGTCGATGTGTCAGCTTGAGGGGGGATGTACACGGCTGTGATTAAATAAACGAGGAGAATTCTCTTGGTAGATAATACGGTCAGCATTTGATTGTAAGGAATTCTATGTCAGGTGAACAAAAGGACTTGAGTTCCTGTATGTTGTTATGATCACACCACGCCTCGTTAATCATAAGACACACACCCCGCCCTTCTTCTTACCAGATAGATGTTTGTTTCAGTCGGCGGGAATGCTTGGAGAAACCAGGTGGCTGTACCGACTCTGATAGCGTGTCCTGAGTGAGCCATGTTTCCGTGAAGCAAAGAACGTTGCAGTCGCCGATGTCTCTCTGGAAGGCAACTCTTGCTCGTATTTCATCCACTTTGTTGTCCAGAGACTGGACATTGGCAAGTAAAATACTCGGGAGAGGTGCCCGATGTGCCCGTCTACCTAGCTTGACCAGAAGACCGCGCGTTTCCACCTTCTCTCGGCGCCGCCGTTGTTTTGAGTCGCTGGCTGGGATCCAGTCTATTGTCCTAGTTGGGGTACCAAACAGAGAATCCGCCGGGAAAGTCGTATTCCTGGTCGTAATGTTGGTAAGTTGACGTTGCTCTTATATCCAATAGTTCCTCCCGCTTGTATGTAATAAAACGTAATATTTCCCGGGGTAACAATGTAAGAAGTAATACATAAAAAAACTAAATACTGCATAGTTTCCTGAGAACGTGAAGCGAGGCGGCCATCTCTGTCGGCGCCGGAAGGAGGTGTTGGCTTTAGGGATGACCAGTGAGATATACCTGCCGGAGCGCGTGCTACGGGTGGGTGTTGTGGTGACCAGTGAGCTGAGATAAGGCGGAGCTTTACCTAGCGAAGACTTATAGATGACCTGGAGCCAGTGGGTCTGGTGACGAATATGTAGCGAGGGCCAGCCGACGAGAGCATACAGGTCGCAGTGGTGGGTGGTATATGGGGCTTTGGTGACAAAACGGATGGCACTGTGATAGACTGCATCCAGTTTGCAGGGATTGGTTGAAAAGCATGCATTTAGTTTTACTAGCGTTTAAGAGCAGATGGAGGACACGGAAGGAGTGTTGTATGGCATTGAAGCTCCTTTGGAGGTTTGTTAACACAGTGTCCAAAGAAGGGCTAGATGTATACAGAATGGTATTGTCTGCATAGAGGTGGATCAAAGAATCACCCACAGCAAGAGCGACATCGTTGATGTATACAGAGAAAAGAGTCGGCCCGAGAATTGAACCCTGTGGTACCCCCATAGAGACTGCCAGAGGTCCAGACAACAGGCCCTCCGATTTGACACACTGAACTCTGTCTGAGAAGTAGTTGGTGAAAAAGGCGAGGCAGTCATTTGAGAAGCCAAGGCTGTTGAGTCTGCCGATAAGAATACGGTGATTGACAGAGTCGAAAGCCTTGGCCAGGTCGATGAAGACGACTGCACAGTACTGTTTTTGATCGATGGCGGTTATGATATTGTTTAGTGCCTTGAGTGTGGCTGAGGTGCACTCGTGACTAGCTCTGAAACCGGATTGCACATTGAAGGTACGGTGGGATTCGAAATGGTCAGTGAACTGTTTGTTAACTTGGCTTTCAAAGACTTTAGAAAGGCAGGGCAGGATGGATATAGGTCTGTAACAGTTTGGGTCTAGAGTGTCACCCCCCTTTGAAGAGGGGGGGTGACCGCGGCAGCTTTCCAGTCTTTAGGAATCTCTGACGAGACGAAAGAGGTTGAACCGACTAGTAATAGGGGATGCGGAGCTGTTGGCCTGGGGTAGCCAGGAGGAAAGCATGGCCAGCCGTAGAGAAATGCTTATTGAAATTCTCGATTATCGTGGATTTATCGGTAGTGACAGTGTTTCCTAGCCTCTGTGCAGTGGGCAGCTGGGAGGAGGTGCTCTTATTCTCCATAGGCTTCGCAGTGCCCCAAACATTTTTGGAGTTAGAGCCACAGGATGCAAATTTCTGTTTGAAAAAGCTAGCCTTTGCTTTCCTAACTGACTGTGTGCATTGGTTCCTGACTTCCCTGAAAAGTTGCATATCGCAGGGACTATTTGATGCTAGTGCAGTATGCCACAGGATGCTATTGTGCTGGTAGAGGGCAGTCAGGTCTGTAGTGAACCAAGGGCTATATCTGTTCTTAGTTCTACATTTTTTGAAAAGGGGCATGTTTATTTAAGAAGATATGTTCTTTAGTGGTACACAAAACAGCCACATCTCACAGACTGGGTAAGAGACATCAAGTGAGCTTTGAAAGCAGACATATCTTCATGAACAATGTGTCCCCAGTCACCTGTAGTGAGGAAGGACAGAGGGGTTCAACAACCCAAAATCTTAACAAATACACATTGGTACAACCTTTGCTAAAGACTACCATTCTCCTGAAGTTTAGTCTTTGAGTTCCACTTGGAACATGGCCTCCCCAGCAGAGACACTGGAGGGATAACAGCCTCCCAGACAGAGGAGTGAGGAATCCATCTGTGACCTGGCTGCCCTCCAACGCAGAGTGACTGAATCAGGGCCACAGTCTACCACCATATCTGCCAGGAGAAAAATATACAAATAAAAATCAAACTAACATCTGCTGCCTTTTGTTATAGTAGCGTTAACATTCCAAATGCAATAGATCAACATGAAAGACAATGATAATACAAGTTACCTTCTTGTGCCACAATGGCAGAAACAGCCATGCATAGGAGAGCCGCACTGAAACAAAGACAGCCGTCATCATTGAATACCAAAGTATGGTTGGCGATGCCTATAATAAATGTCAGCAAGCAATCAAGTTAACCACTGCCATCTGTGTGTTTTGCTATGTTAACAACCTCCAGCTGCAGGCAATCAATCACGGATCTGGAAATCATTAGTATGAACTCATTCCAGTCTTGCAATTAATTATTAACACTTATGCTGTGTTTGTAACCAAGTGGGAGTTGTGAATTTACCAGTTGTGAAGTCGTAAATACTAGTTGGATGCATTCCCGTGCTTTGAACCCGTTGAAAAACGCTGATTGGCTAATGGCCAACAAGCTGCGTAAACAATAAACTAAAAGTACAGCTATCATGCTTGTGAACAAACTATAGTGTTCAAAAACCATATTAATAGATTGCTTTTTATAAATAATGTTTTGTTGTTGCATTTAACTGAAGAAAATGCTGTTTTTTTTATCATTATTATTATTTATTTTTTTTAAAGATGAAAAAGCTGTTATCGAGGAAATTTTCGTAGTAGATGACATCAGAGGTCAGCTTGTGGGAGCTCAGGATGATAGACAAGTTTCCCACTAGTAATTACCAGTTGGAGGGCCGTTCAAGTGGAATTTTCCCAGTCATATATGGTGAATTTCCACTCGGTTAGGAACACAGCATTAAGTTGCAATCCCTTGCTCAGACAGTACATGCATCAACCAATGAGTGCGTCAGGAACCAGATTGCTATAACATATGTGGTTAGCTGAAACTTATCCAGGCGTTGTAAGATCTGGCATGCCTCAGCAAAGCCTGGTCAGAGGAACACACCCTTAATCTTGTGCCAATAAAACTGACTGCGGTTTCAATGGCTGCGTTTAGACAAGCATCCCAATTCTGATCTTTTGCCCAAAATATTATCTTATTGTGCAAAAGACCAATGAGTGGGAAAAGATCAGAATCGGGCTGCCTGTTTAAACGCAGTCATATCTGTCTCATCAGACATCATCCCGTAGGTCTAACTATAAAGTCCCACCGCATTTAATTATAAATGCCTACTGCTTGCAAAATAGTTTTTTTCTACTATAAAAATGTTTATTTGCAGGACACGGATTGTCCAGACTTTCAAGAATCCTGTCTCGGAACTAAGTTGAATTGTTTTTTGCTCTGACATGCACTGTCAACTGTGGGACTTTATATTTGACAGGTGTTTGCCTTTCCAAATCATGTCCAATCAATTGAATTTAACACAGGTGGACTCCAGTCATGTTGTAGAAACACCTCAAGGGTGATTAATGAAAACAAGATGCAACGGAGCTCAATTTCAAGTGTCATAGCAAACGGTCTGAATACTAATGTAAATAAAAGGTTTATTTTTAATAAATTTGCAAACATTTCTGTCAGCGAAATTCTGGTTTCAAGTCATCATTATGGGATATCTGTGGGTTGAGGATTTTTCATTTAATTAATACATTTTAGAATAAGGCTGATACGTAATAATATATGGAATAAGTTATTTACAATGACGGCCTACCCCGGCCAAACCCTAACAATGCTGGGCCAATTGTGCGCCGCCCTATTGAACCAGGGTCTGTAGTGACACCTCTAGCATGGAGATGCAGTGCCTTAGACCACTGCACCACTCAGGAGCCCATTATTCATGAATTCCTGTTTAAAAGTACCAGGTCTACAACAAACAGCAGCCATATTAGAGTTGCCTCCCAGGCCAAGGATACAGGAGGCAAGGCCTAGGAAAAGACAGTCAGCATCTTCACCCCACAAGAGGTTCCTGGAGGACAAGGCAACAAAAAAAAGAAGCAAAGGGAGAAAGAAACCTGTGACGCTTGTTCTGTTATCAGATACAGTGCAAGTACTGGGATCATGAGCTATGCTGAAATTTAACTGGAGTGGGAGTCATTTGTGACCTGTCAGAGGAAATGCCAGTGTTACAAAATGTTTAATCAATTATATTCCAAATGAATGTGCCAAAAATATTACACTAATGAAAAGTTCTTGAACTGCTGGGATTTTAACTCTTGCCTTATGCAAATGATAGTCTAGACTAACTGTACATAAGTGTTAGAAAAGGGATGCATTTTTGCAGGTGAGGGATGAAAAATTCCCTGATGGGCACTTTCCTAAAAATACATTTTAACTCAAATGTAAACTGCAGCCATTTTCCTGGATTGTTACCCAAGCATGGCCATCAGCCACCTACAATCCCGAACTTGGGGTGGGGGGGCTACGGCTGAAAAAGTGTAGCCAACAATAATCAGGTTCACTTATGACAATCTTTTGAATCGCTTCACCATTGCATGAACACCTGCTGTGACTATTAGCAAACAAATAGTGCCAAGAGATGAAAGTTAGTTCAAGAGTAAACAGGACACTGGGTAGTCCAGAACATGAAGTCGCAAAACACTGAGTGCTCACATTGTGATCATGTTTACTCTAAGAAGCAGCATTCCTGATGGTCACCTCTTGGCTATTTTGTGTCAGTACCAGCTCTGCACTACATCTCATCAGGATCATAGCATTTTGACAACCAACAATCATTAGAGACAAAAACCATTGTAAAGTACTCATTTTATTGAAACATGCTAAAGTCAAAGGACTTCATATCCATATTGGGGTCATTTCTACCACTTCTCCAAATGTACTGGAACGTGATGCACCCTTCAGGCCTCCAACAGGTAGATGGCTGTGGAGACAAAAGGCAGCCATCCTGTAACAGGTTGAAGAATTGTTAGTAACATGCATCTCATTGCCACTGGGGGATGTTACAGTAAAATGCCCCCCCCCCCCAATAACCAGCACACACACACCTGACAAGCAAAGTGTTCCACACCATTACGCCATCCAGTCAACTGTGACTACAGAACACAATGACAAAATGAGTAGGTTACAGGGTCAAGTTCAATTGGCATCAAAGTTGATACAATTAAAAGCCAAGTGTGAACTATAGCCTTCAATGCCAAAATCACCAACCTTGTTCTACAGTAGGATACTTTACAGATTCACTGGGGATCCGGGTTTCAGAGTTTTCCACTATTGTGAGCGGTCCAAGAACAGAGTTTTGAACCAGGCCCTGGGGTTCTGAAAAATATTTCAAGCTGCATTACCATCAGAAACTCAAGGGTGACCAGCTCAAATGAATATGGAACTAAACAGTTTATTCAGGCTTGAAATGAAGTGCCTCAAAATACCTGAATCCACACCCCGCTTCAACCGAGGCTTGCAACTCGAGTCACAGCACTTGCAGAGGTCACTTTGAGACGGGTCATCCAGAAGCTCCCATCTATGAATAAAAAGTTGGCTGTTGCGTTGGCACTAACGTTATTATGGTCCAATGTTAAAGAATGTGACCAATACTTACTCTCCAGTCTCTTTAATGTATTGGCAAGCCTTCTTTTCTATATCAAAACCTCAGGGTCCCATGCAACAAGCTTACAATGAATATACACCTGTGGTGAAATAAGAGAACAATCAAGAGATACAGTATGAAAACAACCCAGTCATACCGAGAACTTGTGGTCCACTCACTTCCTACCGAGGGCAAACTTGAATGACTGCAGGTAAAGCAGAAGAGCAGACGAGTGGTACCTAGGCAGGAACCTGGAGTTCCCAGTCTTCCCATCTGCAAGGCAACTGAAAATGCATTGTGCAATGAGCAGACAAACAGAACTTCCATCCAGCAAATAATCATACCAGATAAGTTAACTTCAAAATGTATTCAATACTTGAATGGGATGACTCCTTCCCTTACATCAGGGTCCCCCCCAGTGCACATTTGGGTTTTTGCCCTAGCACTACACAGCAGATGCAAATAATCAAAGCTTGATGACAAGTTGGTTATTTGAGTAGGCTGTGTAGTGCTAGGCAGTCAAAAACAAAAACGTGCACCCTACATGGCCATAACCAGGTCTGGTACATACCCCTCGTTGGTGATTATGGGGTACACCAGGCTCGCAGACTGCAGTTCTGGTGTTGTGGCCGCCACACACTCCTCCAAGAGCAGCAGCAAGGGCTGATGGTCCTTCTGATCCACTGCTGCCCAGATGGGGATGAACGAGCCCAAGGAAACAGGCTGGTCTTGGCCAGACCAGTAAGGTCTTCTACATGCAACAGAGAGGGGGCACGCCATACTCAAACATACTGTACAGCCACAGGTTTCAATTAGTTTTGGGTAGTGTCCTCTGCTAGGAATCGCTTTACCAGGTAAGTTGATTGACTATATTCTTACAATAATTGGATGTTGTATGAGTCACTCACCATTGAGGAGTGCCATGTGGAAAACCAATCCTCCATGACCCTCAGCACTACCATAGGCAGGGATAAGGAATGGGGAATCCATCCCTCGGGTCTACATACAAGGGGAATGTTTGGTTTAATAATTAAGGTGGCAAAGGCTTAGGAAGATTTGATTCCAACACCATAGCTACAGTACACTACACCCAATAGAGCCCTAAAACACAACTCAGTTCCACTGCATTTTTTATCATTCCCCTCTAATCAGGGACTGATTTAGACCTGGGTCACCAGGTGTGTGCAATTAGTGATGAAGTAGAACCGAAAGACAGCAGACGCCAGACCTTAGGGTAAGAGTTGAGTACCCTGGCATAGACGGTTACCTTATGTAAACACACTTAATATGGTGACTAATGGCAGCAGGTTTGGGCTTTCGGTCAGGTCTGTAAGTCAGGTTGGTTGAATAGATGTGTTTTTTGCCAGTCACCTGGGGAATAGGAGGAGAAGCATTAGTCGTCGCAGGATCCGAAATGGCATACACTGGGTCACGAGTTAAAACATTACCCGTTTCTTGATGGCACAGCCATTGAGGTTGTAGTGGAATGTCGCCATCCCTTCTCCAGTGGGAAGAACAGAAAATGTGGACGGAACGCAGTGTCCAAGGAAAAGACGGGCAGCATTTTCAGCCAACTCTGAACTGACCTTCCATGTCACTTTAATGGAGTGTTTCTCACAATCCACATTAAAATCTAAAAATGTAAATTTGATAATGTCAACATTCACATCAAGAGCCAACAACAACCTGGCTAGTCTGTTAGGCAGTCGGCATGAGAAGTAGCCTATTCAAGTTAACATGGTCTCAGCTCTATATAATCATATCATGCGTTCATTATTAGACTTACCTTCGTTGGCAGCGCTTGCTGCTACAACAGCCAAAACAATTGCACATTGCCAAAGGAGAGACATGACTGCATGATCTAGAAGTGCCTAGAAACTAGAAATATTTATGGACCAATTGATCCTAATCATCTTAATGCTGAACACCTGTGAGAGGTCAACGAGTGATAATTATAGACCTAAAAACTTACCAACATCATCAGTTTTGGTATTTCCTGGTCTAAAAACATCCTTGATTTTTTTATGGGTTTTAAAAGGAAAAATGGTAATAGTCACATCTTTTCCCCATAAAGTAGTCTGCAAAACACGATGGACAGACGGAATAGTGACTTACACAGGAAATAAAGTTGAATCAAAAATGGAACAATCTGGTTTGCTCAATTTGACAGTACCACACTAAGTGTGGATTAGGTATTTTTTACATTGATTTAAAGCGTATTTTATGCAACAGTCAAAATGCTGATCAAGGTTAAGGTAAGACCAGCCATTTAATTGGTGGCCAAGCCCGCTAGTTTACATACTGAATGATCACCTCCTCGCGATCTAGCTATCTGCCGTAACTAAATATATGAACTGATCTGAAAAGCGCTATATAGTGGGCATCGCATGGCGGGCCGTTGGCATCCCGTATAGAATGCAGAGTTCGCTAACGTTAACTATACTGAACCAAAATATAAACGCATACAAGCAACAATTAAAGATTTTTCTGAGTTACATTTCATATAAGGAAATCAGTCAACTGAATTAAATTCATTAGGCCCCAATCTATGGATTTCACAGGACTGGGCATGGGTGGGATTGGGAGGGCAGGGGCGCAGCCACAGGAGCCAGGCCCAGCCGAAAGAATGAGTTTTTCCCCACAAAGGGCTTTATTACAGACAGAAATACTCCTCAGTTTCATCCGCTGTCAGTGTGGCTGGTTTCAGAGGATCCTTCAGGTGAAGAAGCCGGATGTGGAGGTCTACTTTCCTGCAGTCTTTGGTAGACTTTCCTGCAGTCAGCATGGCAATTGCACGCTCCCTCAAAACTTGACACATCTGTGGCATTGTGTTGTGACAAAACTGCACATTTTAGAGCAGCCTTTTATTGTCCCCAGCACAAGGTGTCAAGTGGATGGATTGTTTTGGCAAAGGATGAATGCTAACTAACAGGGATTTAAACACATTTGTGCAAAAAATAGAGAAATAAGCTTTTGTTAGTTTTTTTAGTAAAGTAGTAATATGCTAGGTTAGTATGTTGAGGGTAGGATGCCCGCCTATGCGGCAAGATCTCTCCTCTTTATGGTTGATCATTTGTTTCTAGCTGTAATTTAGGCACTGGCTAGCCCAGTTAGCTAGCTAGCAACCTCACTAGCAGAAAGTGAGGTGAAATAAATGCTAGCCAGCTAGTTAGCATAATATAATGTCTATTATAATGTCACTCTCTTATCGTCACTCAATGCCTAGGTTTACCTCCACTGTACCCGCACCCCACCATGCCCCTGTCTGTACATTATGCCCTGAATCTATCCTACCACGCCCAGAAATCTGCTCCTTTTATTCTCTGTCCCCAACGCACTAGACAACCAGTTTTGATAGCCTTTAACCGCACTCCTCATCCTACTCCTCCTCTGTTCCTAAGTCTCTCACTGTTGCCACCTGTTATAGATCCCCTCAGCTCCCAGCTGTTCCCTGGGCACCATATGTGAATTGATTGCCCCCCATCTATCTTCAGAGTTCGTTCTGTTAGGTGACCTAAACTGGGTTATGCTAAACACCCCGGCCGTCCTACAATCTAAGCTAGATGCCCTCAATCTCACACAAATGATCAGGGAACCCACCAGGTACAACCCAAAATCCGTAAACATGGGCACCCTCATAGATATTACCCTGACCAACTTGCCCTCCAAGTACATCTCTGATGTTTTCAATCAGGATCTCAGCGATCACTGCCTCATTGCCTGCATCCGTTATGGGTCCGCGGTCGAATGACCACTCCTCATCACTGTCAAACGCTCCCTAAAACACTTCTGCGAGCAGGCCTTTCTAATCGACCTGGCCCGAGTATCCTGGAAGGATATTGACCTCATCCCGTCAGTAGAGGATGCCTGGTTGTTCTTTAAAAGTAATTTCCTCACCATCTTAAATAAGCATGCCCCTTTCAAAAAATGTAGAACTAAGAACAGATATAGCCCTTGGTTCACTACAGACCTGACTGCCCTCTACCAGCACAAAAGCATCCTGTGGCATACTGCACTAGCATCAAATAGTCCCCGCGATATGCAACTTTTCAGGGAAGTCAGGAACCAATGCACATAGTCAGTTAGGAAAGCAAAGGCTAGCTTTTTCAAACAGAAATTTGCATCCTGTGGCTCTAACTCCAAAAATGTTTGGGGCACTGCAGCCCATGGAGAATAAGAGCACCTCCTCCCAGCTGCCCACTGCACTGAGGCTAGGAAACACTGTCACTACCGATAAATCCACGATAATCGAGAATTTCAATAAGCATTTCTCTAACGGCTGGCCATGCTTTCCTCCTGGCTACCCCAACCCAGGCCAACAGCTCCGCATCCCCCGCAGCTACTTGCCCAAGCCTCCCCAGCTTCTCCTTCACCCAAATCCAGATAGCAGATGTTCTGAAAGAGCTGCAAAACCTGAACCCATACAAATCAGCTGGCTTAGACAATCTGGACCCTCTCTTTCTAAAATTATCCGCCGCCATTGTTGCATCTCCTATTATTAGTCGGTTCAACCTCTCTTTCGTATCGTCAGAGATTCCTAAAGACTGGAAAGCTGCCGCGGTCACCCCCCCTCTTCAAAGGGGGTGACACTCTAGACCCAAACTGTTACAGACCTATATCCATCCTGCCCTGCCTTTCTAAAGTCTTTGAAAGCCAAGTTAACAAACAGTTCACTGACCATTTCGAATCCCACCGTACCTTATTCACTGTGCAATCCGGTTTCCGAGCTAGTCACGAGTGCACCTCAGCCACACTCAAGGCACTAAACAATATCATAACCGCCATCGATAAAAAACAGTACTGTGCAGTCGTCTTCATCAACCTGGCCAAGGCTTTCGACTCTGTCAATCACCGTATTCTTATCGGCAGACTCAACAGCCTTGGCTTCTCAAATGACTGCCTCGCCTGGTTCACCAACTACTTCTCAGACAGAGTTCAGTGTGTCAAATCGGAGGGCCTGTTGTCCCGACCTCTGGCAGTCTCTATGGAGGTACCACAGGGTTCAATTCTCGGGCCGACTCTTTTCTCTGTATACATCAACGATGTCGCTCTTGCTGTGGGTGATTCTTTGATCCACCTCTATGCAGACAATACCATTCTGTATACATCTAGCCCTTCTTTGGACACTGTGTTAACAAACCTCCAAACGAGCTTCAATGCCATACAACACTCCTTCCGTGTCCTCCATCTGCTCTTAAACGCTAGTAAAACTAAATGCATGCTTTTCAACCAATCCCTTCCTGCACCCGCCCGCCCGACTAGCATCACTACTCTGGACGGCTCTGACTTAGAATATGTGGACAACTACAAATACCTAGGTGTCTGGGTAACAAAGCAACAAAGCCTCCTTCACTCACGCTGCCAAACATAGTCAGTTTTACGAGGGTATCCTACGGCTCCTCGACTTCGGCGATGTCATTTACAAAATAGCCTCCAACACTCTACTCAGCAAACTGGATGCAGTCTATCACAGTACCATCCGTTTTGTCACTAAAGCCCCATATACCACCCACCACTGCGACCTGTATGCTCTCGTCGGCTGGCCCTCGCTACATATTCGTCGCCAGACCCACTGGCTCCAGGTCATCTATAAGTCTTCGCTAGGTAAAGCTCCGCCTTATCTCAGCTCACTGGTCACCACAACACCCACCCGTATACAGCGCTCCAGTAGGTATATCTCACTGGTCATCCCTAAAGCCAACACCTCCTTCCGGCGCCGACAGAGATGGCCGCCTCGCTTCACGTTCTCAGGAAACTATGCAGTATTTAGTTTTTTTATGTATTACTTCTTACATTGTTACCCCGGGAAATATTACGTTTTATTACATACAACCGGGAGGAACTATAGGATATAAGAGCAACGTCAACTTACCAACATTACGACCAGGAATACGACTTTCCCGGCGGATTCTCTGTTTGGTACCCCAACTAGGACAATAGACTGGATCCCAGCCAGCGACTCAAAACAACGGCGGCGCCGGAGAAGGTGGAAACGCGGTCTTCTGGTCAAGCTAGGTAGACGGGCACATCGGGCACCTCTCCCGAGTATTTTACTTGCCAATGTCCAGTCTCTGGACAACAAAGTGGATGAAATACGAGCAAGAGTTGCCTTCCAGAGAGACATCGGCGACTGCAACGTTCTTTGCTTCACGGAAACATGGCTCACTCAGGACACGCTATCAGAGTCGGTACAGCCACCTGGTTTCTCCAAGCATTCCCGCCGACTGAAACAAACATCTATCTGGTAAGAAGAAGGCGGGGTGTGTGTCTTATGATAACGAGACGTGGTGTGATCATAACAACATACAGGAACTCAAGTCCTTTTGTTCACCTGACATAGAATTCCTTACAATCAAATGCTGACCGTATTATCTACCAAGAGAATTCTCCTCGTTTATTTAATCACAGCCGTGTACATCCCCCCTCAAGCTGACACATCGACGGCACTGAAAGAAATCCATTGGACTCTATGTAAATTGGAAACCACATATCCTGAGGCTGCATTTATTGTGGCTGGGGATTTTAATAAGGCTCATTTGAAAACAAGGCTCCAGAAATTTTATCAGCATATCGAATGTGCCACCCAGGCTGGTAAAATCCTGGATCATTGTTATTCTAACTTCCGTGATGCATACAAGGCTATTCTCCGCCCTCCTTTCGGCAAGTCTGACCATGACTCCATTTTGTTGCTCCCAGCCTACAGACAGAAACTAAAACAGGAAACGCCCGTTCTCAGGTCTGCTCAACGCTGGTCCGACCAATCTGATCGACCGGAAACATGACTGAATACAAACAGTGTAGCTATTCCTCTGCAAGGCAATCAAACAAGCTAGCGTCAATATAGAGAGAAAGTAGTCACAATTCAACAGCTCAGACACGAGAGGAATGTGGCAGGGTCTACAGTCAATCACGGACTACAAAAAGAAAACCAGCCCGTCGCGTACCACGACATATCACCTCCATCCTGCCAGACACCCTGGACCCACTCCAATTTGCTTACCGTCCCAATAGGTCCACAGACGACGCAATCACACTGCATACTGCCCTAACCCATCTGGATAAGAGGAATACCTATGTAAGAATGCTGTTCATCGACTACAGCTCAACATTTAACACCATAGTTCCATCCAAGCTCGTCATTAAGCTCGAGACCCTAGGTCTCGACCCAGCCCTGTGCAACTGGGTCCTGGACTTCCTGACGGGCGGCCCGTGAGGGTAGGAAACAACATCTCCACCCCGCTGATCCTCAACACTGGGGCCCCACAAGGGTGCGTTCTCAGCCCTCTCCTGTACTCCCTGTTTACCCATGACTGCGTGGCCAAGCAACCATCCAACTCAATCATCCAGTTTGCTGACGACACTACAGTGGTAGGCTTGATTACCAACAACGACGAGACGGCCTACAGGGAGGAAGTGAGGGCCCTCGGAGTGTGGTGTCAGGAAAATAACCTCTCAC
The DNA here is from genome assembly GCA_030435695.1 of Brachymystax lenok tsinlingensis. Classification (NCBI taxonomy): domain Eukaryota; kingdom Metazoa; phylum Chordata; class Actinopteri; order Salmoniformes; family Salmonidae; genus Brachymystax; species Brachymystax lenok. The sequence goes on from CM059788.1 coordinate 32,377,770, forward strand.
TCAACGTCAACAAAACAAAGGAGATGATCGTGGACTTCAGGAAACAGGAGAGGAGCACCCCTATCCACATCGACGGGACAGTAGTGGAGAAGGTGGAAAGTTTTAAGTTCCTCGGCATACACATCACGGACAAACTGAAATGGTCCACCCACACAGACAGCGTGGTGATGAAGGCGCAACAGCGCCTCTTCAACCTCAGGAGGCTGAAGAAATTCGGCTTGTCACCAAAATCACTCACAAACTTCTACAGATGCACAATCGAGAGCTGTATCACCGCCTGGTACGGAACTGCTCCGCCCACAACCGTAAGGCTCTCCAGAGGGTAGTGAGGACTGCACAACGCATCATCGGTAAACTACCTGCCCTTCAGGACACCTACACCACCCGATGTCACAGGAAGGCCAAAAGATCATCAAGGACAACAACCACCCAAGCCACTGCCTGTTCACCCCGCTATCATCCAGAAGGCGAGGTCAGTACAGGTGCATCAAAGCTGGGACCGAGAGACTGAAAAACAGCTTCTACCTCAAGGCCATCAGACTGTTAAACAGCCATCACTAACATTGAGTGGCTGCTGCCAACATACTGACTTAAATCTCTAGCCACTTTAAATCATAGGAATTGGATGTAACAAATGTATCACTAGCCACTTTAAACAATTTTGTATATAATGTTTACATATCCGACATTACTCATATCAAATGTATACACTGTACTCTAAACCATCTACTGAATCTTGCCTATGCCGTTCGGCCATCGACTCAAATCTCTAGCCACTTTTATAATTATAATTGGATGAAATAAATGTATCACTAGCCACTTTAAACGATGCCATTTATATAATGTTTACATATCCTGCATTACTCATCTCATATGTATATACTGTACTCCATACCATCTACTGCATCTTGCCTACGCCGGTCAGCCATCGCTCATCCATATATTTATATGTACATACTTGTATTCATTCCTTTACTCTTGTGTGTATAAGGTAGTTGTTGTGAATTTGTTAGATTACTTGTTAGATACTACTGCATGGTCGGAACTAGAAGCACAAGCATTTCGCTACACTCGCATTAACATCTGCTAACCATGTGTATGTGACAAATACAATTTGATTTGATTTCCTTTGGCCACCTTTCCTTCCAGTTCTCTCCTGCCAATGACTGGAAGGAATTGCAAAAAATCGCTGAAGTTGGAGACTTATATCTCCCTCACTAACTTTAAGCATCAGCTTACCGATTGCTGTAAATAGCCCATCCAACTACCTACCTCATCCCCATATTGTTTTTTTTTTGCACACCAGTTTTTCTACTTGCACATCATCATCTGCACATCCAGTGTTCATTTGCTAAATTGTAATTTCTTCGCTACTATGGCCTATTTATTGCCTTACCTCCTTACGCCATTTGCACACACTGTATATAGATGTTTCTATTGTGTTATTGACTGTACTTTTGTTTATCCCACGTGTAACTCTGTGTTGTTTTTTTTGTCGCACTGCTTTGCTTTATCTTGGCCAGGTCGCAGTTGTAAATGAGAACTTGTTCTCAATTGACCTAACTGGTTAAATAAAGGTGAAATAAAAACAATATATATATATATATATATATATATATATATAATAATACTAATTGCATAGCTAGCTAATCCCCAGTTAGCAGGGTCAGAGTTAGAATAGGGTTCAGGTTTGGAGCCAGGGTTAGGATTAGAATTAGAAAAGCGGTTAGGGTTGTTGTCAATTGGCCATGCCTATAATAAATGTCAGCAAGCAATCAAGTTAACCACTGCCATCCGTGTGTTTTGCTATGTTAACATCCTCCAGCTGCAGGCAATCAATCACTGATCTGGAAATCATTAGTATGAACTCATTCCAGTCTTGCAATTAATTATCAGGTATTTATGCTGCGTTCACAACTGTGAATTTACCAGTTGTGATGTCGTAAGTAGTTGGATGCCTTCCCGTGCTTTGAACTCGTTGAGAAACGCCGATTGGCTAATGGCCAACAAGCTGCGTAAACAATAAACACAAAGTACAGCTATCATGCTTGTAAACAAACTATAGTGTTCAAAAACCATATTAAATGATTGCTTTTTATAAATAATGTCTTGTTGTTGCATTTAACTGAAGAAAATGCTGTTATCGGGGTAATTTGAGGTCAACATGTGGGAGCTCAGGATGATAGACAGTTTTTTAATTTTTATGTGACGAGATATAAGACACAAGAAATGAAAACGCACCGTAGCAGGCAATTCAATTGTCACAACTATTTTTTTATGCCAACTTTCTAAATGTAAAAAAATAATAATAATCCCCAAATCACTGGACAAGTAATGGAATAGTTAGTGATCTCATGGAAGCAAGAAAGCAATACTGCATTTCCAGAGTATTTGAACAGGTACAGAAAGAGACTTAAGCTTGTTTGGAATTGGAACTTTCCCATTTCTTATTCATCGCTTAGAAGTGTTGTAAATCCAGACTCACCCTGGGGTAAGACGTGCCCTCCCCCTGTAATTCTCACAACAAAATCAACAGTTCCTCTGGCTGCCACTAGTCTTGATGAACTACAAATGTCCTCTTTTCAACAATATTTTTGAAGTCATTCCATCAAAACAATTTTGAGTTAAATTTATTAAATTATTTATAATTTAGAAAAAGTTGTAGATATAATCCAATGAAGTTAGATACATTTTGTTTTTATATATACATGTAAGGAAGCCTTTAGATAAGTCATTCATTTGTTTACTGAGAAACATTTGGATTGTTTTTTTAGTAAAGTAGTAATATGTTAGGTTAGTATGTTGAAGGCAAGATTCCTCTTTATGGTGGATCATTTGTTTCTAGCTGTAATTTAGGCCCTGGCTAGCCCAGTTAGCTAGCTAGCAACCTCACTAGCAGAAAGTGAGGTGAAATAAATGCTAGCCAGCTAGTTAGCATAATATAATGTCTATTATCATAGCTAGCTAATCCCCAGTTAGCAGGATTAGGGTTAGGGTCCTTTGTAGTTCACTTTGGTTGAGCGAAAAGGCGCTTCATTGTGCCCTGAATGTTATTGAAAATGGGCAGGGCATTAAAGCAGCTGCCCGGGCTTTTAATGTGCCACCCAAAACCCTGAGGCGCCACTGAGACAAGCAGGTCAAAACCCAGGTCAGGGCCATTTGGGTGGGTAACCAGTATTCACTGGCTCTTTAGAATGAGACCTGAGGAGTCATACCCCAAAAATGGAAAGGGCCCTGGGATGTCCGAAAACTTGCCTTTGACCTGGCGGAGAGGATGGGAATCCAAAACACATTGAATAAGGAAAGGCAGTTGGCAGGCAGACTGGTTTTAACGGTTTTATGAAGCGGCACCCAGGATTATCCATCCGTATATCCCACAAGCAACCAGTCTGGCTCGAGCTGTACAGTTGTGGCCAAAGGTTTTGAGAATGACACAAATATTAATTTTCACAAAGTCTGCTGCCTCAGATTGTATGATGGCAATTTGCATATACTCCAGAATGTCATGAAGAGTGATCAGATAAATTGCAATTAATTGCAAAGTCCCTCTTTGCCATGCAAATGAACTGAATCCCCCCCAAAAACATTTCCACTGCATTTCAGCCCTTCCACAAAAGGACCAGCTGACATCATGTCAGTGATTCTCTCGTTAACACAGGTGTGAGTGTTGACGAGGACAAGGCTGGAGATCACTCTGTCATGCTGATTGAGTTCGAATAACAGACTGGAAGCTTCAAAAGGAGGGTTGTGCTTGGAATCATTGTTCTTCCTCTGTCAATCATGATTACCTGCAAGGAAACACGTGCTGTCATCATTGCTTTGCACAAAAAGGGCTTCACAGGCAAGGATATTGCTGCCAGTAAGATTGCACCTAAATCAACCATTTATCGGATCATCAAGAACTTCAAGGAGAGCGGTTCAATTGCTGTGAAGAAGGCTTCAGGGCGCCCAAGAAAGTCTAGCAAGCGCCAGGACCGTCTCCTAAAGTTGATTCAGCTGCGGGATCGGGGCACCACCAGTACAGAGCTTGCTCAGGAATGGCAGCAGGCAGGTGTGAGTGCATCTGCACGCACAGTGAGGCGAAGACTTTTGGAGGATGGCCTGGTGTCAAGAAGGGCAGCAAATAAGCCACTTCTCTCCAGGAAAAACATCAGGGACAGACTGATATTCTGCAAAAGGTACAGGGATTGGACTGCTGAGGACTGGGGTAAAGTCATTTTCTCTGATGAATCCCCTTTCCGATTGTTTGGGGCATCCGGAAAAAAGCTTGTCCGGAGAAGACAAGGTGAGCGCTACCACCAGACCAGTCCTGTGTCATGCCAACAGTAAAGCATCCTGAGACCATTCATGTGTGGGGTTGCTTCTCAGCCAAGGGAGTGGGCTCACTTACAATTTTGCCTAAGAACACAGCCATGAATAAAGAATGGTACCAACGCATCCTCCGAGAGCGGGTGGACAAACAAGAACCCACAAATTCTGACAAACTCCAAGCATTGATTATGCAAGAATGGGATGCCATCAGTCAGGATGTGGCCCAGAAGTTAATTGACAGCATGCCAGGGCGGATTGCAGAGGTCTTGAAAAAAGAAGGGTCAAGACAGCAAATATTGACTCTTTGCATCAACTTCATTTGTCAAAAACCTTTGACACTTATGAAATGCTTGTAATTATACTTCAGTATTCCATAGTAACATCTGACAAAAAATATCTAAAGACACTGAAGCAGCAAACTTTGTGGAAATTGTCATTCTCAAAACTTTTGGCCACGACTGCTTCACACCCACCATGACCTCTACTCCTGCCACAACATCAACCTCCGACGCAACTTTCACCAAATGTTAAGGAAACGTCAGCACACATTTCAGGAGATTAGTAGCATATAGTGTATTTTTTTATTTAACTAGGCAAGTCAGTTGAGAACAAATTCTTATTTACAATGACGGCCTACCCCGGCCAAACCCTAACAATGCTGGGCCAATTGTGCGCCGCCCTACGGGACTCCCAATCACGGCCGGTTGTGGTACAGCCTGGAATTGAACCAGGGTCTGTAGTGACACCTCTAGCATGGAGATGCAGTGCCTTAGACCACTGCACCACTCAGGAGCCCATTATTCATGAATTCCTGTTTAAAAGTACCAGGTCTACAACAAACAGCAGCCATATTAGAGTTGCCTCCCAGGCCAAGGATACAGGAGGCAAGGCCTAGGAAAAAGACAGTCAGCATCTTCACCCCACAAGAGGTTCCTGGAGGACAAGGCAACAAAAAAAAAGAAGCAAAGGGAGAAAGAAACCTGTGACGCTTTGTTCTGTTATCAGATACAGTGCAAGTACTGGGATCATGAGCTATGCTGAAATTTAACTGGAGTGGGAGTCATTTGTGACCTGTCAGAGGGGAAATGCCAGTGTTACAAAATGTTTAATCAATTATATTCCAATGAATGTGCCAAAAATATTACACTAATGAAAAGTTCTTGAACTGCTGGGATTTTAACTCTTGCCTTATGCAAATGATAGTCTAGACTAACTGTACATAAGTGTTAGAAAAGGGATGCATTTTTGCAGGTGAGGGATGAAAAATTCCCCTGATGGGCACTTTCCTAAAAAATACATTTTAACTCAAATGTAAACTGCAGCCATTTTCCTGGATTGTTACCCAAGCATGGCCATCAGCCACCTACAATCCCGAACTTGGGGTGGGGGGGCTACGGCTGAAAAAGTGTAGCCAACAATAATCAGGTTCACTTATGACAATCTTTTGAATCGCTTCACCATTGCATGAACACCTGCTGTGACTATTAGCAAACAAATAGTGCCAAGAGATGAAAGTTAGTTCAAGAGTAAACAGGACACTGGGTAGTCCAGAACATGAAGTCGCAAAACACTGAGTGCTCACATTGTGATCATGTTTACTCTAAGAAGCAGCATTCCTGATGGTCACCTCTTGGCTATTTTGTGTCAGTACCAGCTCTGCACTACATCTCATCAGGATCATAGCATTTTGACAACCAACAATCATTAGAGACAAAAACCATTGTAAAGTACTCATTTTATTGAAACATGCTAAAGTCAAAGGACTTCATATCCATATTGGGGGTCATTTCTACCACTTCTCCAAATGTACTGGAACGTGATGCACCCTTCAGGCCTCCAACAGGTAGATGGCTGTGGAGACAAAAGGCAGCCATCCTGTAACAGGTTGAAGAATTGTTAGTAACATGCATCTCATTGCCACTGGGGGATGTTACAGTAAATGCCCCCAATAACCAGCACACACACACCTGACAAGCAAAGTGTTCCACACCATTACGCCATCCAGTCAACTGTGACTACAGAACACAATGACAAAATGAGTAGGTTACAGGGTCAAGTTCAATTGGCATCAAAGTTGATACAATTAAAAGCCAAGTGTGAACTATAGCCTTCAATGCCAAAATCACCAACCTTGTTCTACAGTAGGATACTTTACAGATTCACTGGGGATCCGGGTTTCAGAGTTTTCCACTATTGTGAGCGGTCCAAGAACAGAGTTTTGAACCAGGCCCTGGGGTTCTGAAAAAATATTTCAAGCTGCATTACCATCAGAAACTCAAGGGTGACCAGCTCAAATGAATATGGAACTAAACAGTTTATTCAGGCTTGAAATGAAGTGCCTCAAAATACCTGAATCCACACCCCGCTTCAACCGAGGCTTGCAACTCGAGTCACAGCACTTGCAGAGGTCACTTTGAGACGGGTCATCCAGAAGCTCCCATCTATGAATAAAAAAAAGTTGGCTGTTGCGTTGGCACTAACGTTATTATGGTCCAATGTTAAAGAATGTGACCAATACTTACTCTCCAGTCTCTTTAATGTATTGGCAAGCCTTCTTTTCTATATCAAAAACCTCAGGGTCCCATGCAACAAGCTTACAATGAATATACACCTGTGGTGAAATAAGAGAACAATCAAGAGATACAGTATGAAAACAACCCAGTCATACCGAGAACTTGTGGTCCACTCACTTCCTCGCCGAGGGCAAACTTGAATGACTGCAGGTAAAGCAGAAGAGCAGACGAGTGGTACCTAGGCAGGAACCTGGAGTTCCCAGTCTTCCCATCTGCAAGGCAACTGAAAATGCATTGTGCAATGAGCAGACAAACAGAACTTCCATCCAGCAAATAATCATACCAGATAAGTTAACTTCAAAATGTATTCAATACTTGAATGGGATGACTCCTTCCCTTACATCAGGGTCCCCCCCCCAGTGCACATTTGGGTTTTTGCCCTAGCACTACACAGCAGATGCAAATAATCAAAGCTTGATGACAAGTTGGTTATTTGAGTAGGCTGTGTAGTGCTAGGCAGTCAAAAAACAAAAACGTGCACCCTACATGGCCATAACCAGGTCTGGTACATACCCCTCGTTGGTGATTATGGGGTACACCAGGCTCGCAGACTGCAGTTCTGGTGTTGTGGCCGCCACACACTCCTCCAAGAGCAGCAGCAAGGGCTGATGGTCCTTCTGATCCACTGCTGCCCAGATGGGGATGAACGAGCCCAAGGGAAACAGGCTGGTCTTGGCCAGACCAGTAAGGTCTTCTACATGCAACAGAGAGGGCACGCCATACTCAAACATACTGTACAGCCACAGGTTTCAATTAGTTTTGGGTAGTGTCCTCTGCTAGGAATCGCTTTACCAGGTAAGTTGATTGACTATATTCTTACAATAATTGGATGTTGTATGAGTCACTCACCATTGAGGAGTGCCATGTGGAAAACCAATCCTCCATGACCCTCAGCACTACCATAGGCAGGGATAAGGAATGGGGAATCCATCCCTCGGTCTACATACAAGGGGAATGTTTGGTTTAATAATTAAGGTGGCAAAGGCTTAGGAAGATTTGATTCCAACACCATAGCTACAGTACACTACACCCAATAGAGCCCTAAAACACAACTCAGTTCCACTGCATTTTTTTATCATTCCCCTCTAATCAGGGACTGATTTAGACCTGGAGTCACCAGGTGTGTGCGCAATTAGTGATGAAGTAGAACCGAAAGACAGCAGACGCCAGACCTTAGGGTAAGAGTTGAGTACCCCTGGCATAGACGGTTACCTTATGTAAACACACTTAATATGGTGACTAATGGCAGCAGGTTTGGGCTTTCGGTCAGGTCTGTAAGTCAGGTTGGTTGAATAGATGTGTTTTTTGCCAGTCACCTGGGGAATAGGAGGAGAAGCATTAGTCGTCGCAGGATCCGAAATGGCATACACTGGGTCACGAGTTAAAACATTACCCGTTTCTTGATGGCACAGCCATTGAGGTTGTAGTGGAATGTCGCCATCCCTTCTCCAGTGGGAAGAACAGAAAATGTGGACGGAACGCAGTGTCCAAGGAAAAGACGGGCAGCATTTTCAGCCAACTCTGAACTGACCTTCCATGTCACTTTAATGGAGTGTTTCTCACAATCCACATTAAAATCTAAAAATGTAAATTTGATAATGTCAACATTCACATCAAGAGCCAACAACAACCTGGCTAGTCTGTTAGGCAGTCGGCATGAGAAGTAGCCTATTCAAGTTAACATGGTCTCAGCTCTATATAATCATATCATGCGTTCATTATTAGACTTACCTTCGTTGGCAGCGCTTGCTGCTACAACAGCCAAAACAATTGCACATTGCCAAAGGAGAGACATGACTGCATGATCTAGAAGTGCCTAGAAACTAGAAATATTTATGGACCAATTGATCCTAATCATCTTAATGCTGAACACCTGTGAGAGGTCAACGAGTGATGATTATAGACCTAAAAACTTACCAACATCATCAGTTTTGGTATTTCCTGGTCTAAAAACATCCTTGATTTTTTTATGGGTTTTAAAAGGAAAAATGGTAATAGTCACATCTTTTCCCCATAAAGTAGTCTGCAAAGCGGAACCTATGTCTCCCAAAACACGAAGGACGGACGGAATAGTGACTTACACAGGAAATAAAGTTGAATCAAAAAAGTGAACAATCTTGTTTGCTCAATTTGACAGTACCACACTAAGTGTGGATTAGGTATTTTTTACATCGATTTAAAGCGTATTTTATGCAACAGTCAAAATGCTGATCAAGGTTAAGGTAAGACCAGCCATTTAATTGGTGGCCAAGCCCGCTAGTTTACATACTGAATGATCACCTCCTCGCCGATCTAGCTATCTGCCGTAACTAAATATATGAACTGATCTGAAAAGCGCTATATAGTGGGCATCGCAGCGGGCCGTTGGCATCCCCGTATAGAATGCAGAGTTCGCTAACTTTAACTATACTGAACCAAAATATAAACCCCACAAGCAACAATTTAAAGATTTTTCTGAGTTACATTTCATATAAGGAAATCTGTCAATTTCATTAAATTGATTAGGCCCCAATCTATGGATTTCACAGGACTGGGCAGGGGCGCAGCCCTGGGTGGGACTTGGAGGGCAGGGGTGCAGCCCTGGGTGGGATTGAGAGGGCAGGGGCACAGCCACAGGTGAGCCAGGCCCAGCCAATCAGAATTAGTTTTTCCCCACAAAAGGGCTTTATTACAGACAGAAATACTCCTCAGTTTCATCAGCTGTCAGGGTGGCTGGTTTCAGAGGATCCCTCAGGTGAAGAAGCAGGATGTGGAGGTCCTGGGCTGGCGTGGTTACACATGGTCTGTGGTTGTGAGGCTGGTTGGACGTGCTGCCAAATTCTCAAAAATGACATTGGAGGCGGCTTATGGTAGAGAAATTAACATTAAATTATCTGGCAACAGCTTTGGTGGACATTCCTGCAGTCAGCATGACAATTGCACGCTCCCTCAAAACACATCTGTGGCATTGTGTTGTGTGACAACATGTTAGCTTTTTATTGTCCCCAGCACAAGGTGTCAAGTGGATGGATTGTTTTGGCAAAGTAGAAATGCTTACTAACAGGGATTTAAACAAATTTGTGCAAAAACATTGAGAAATAACCTTTTTGTGCTCATGAAAAATGTCTGCCATCTTTTATATCAGCTCATGAAACACGAGACCAAAGTCAAAGTCACCATTATTAGTCAGTTGTACAACCAAATGCCTTCAACCGACATCCACGTCTTCGCAGAACGACAGATTTTTACCTTGTCAGCTCGGGGATTCGAACTTGCAACCCTCCGGTTACAAGTCCAACACTCTAACCACTAGGCTATCTGTAAGACCAACACTTACATGTTGCGTTTATATTTTTGTTCAGTATAACTAATTAACTTTAGGTAGCTAACTAACTATAGGCTAGCTAGGTGTTACTACCTAACCTAATTAAATTGTATGACCATTGTCCTATATTTGAGCTGCTTTGCTCACTCTACATCTTAATCCAGACAGGATACAAGGCCTCAATCAGTACAATAAACAGGTGCTGTAGAACCATAGCCATTACCCACTAATTTAGGCCAAACCTTATAAGATGTTGCTGTTTAGTGCAATATGGTATTTTATGTTCTAAAATTATCAATTGTTTAACTGTTACAGACTCTCACTGGCAAAGAAATAGAGATCGACATTGAGCCCACAGACAAGGTATGAAACATCTACATTACTCTGAAGGTTGATATTAATCTCATGGATTTGCTTTCTACGTGTGATATTTGGATTACTCATGTCAGCATACATTGCTGGGGAGTGACGTCCTAGTAAAGACGTTTAGCTTATATGCTCTCTTTTGAACACATGAAGGTGGAGAGAATTAAAGAAAGAGTGGAGGAGAAAGAGGGTATTCCACCTCAACAACAAAGACTCATCTACAGTGGAAAACAGATGTAAGTGATCAACCCTTCCATCACAATCTTGTCATGAAACATCAGCCCCATTTAGTCAAGTGGTGGCATTACATATTGGATGTTTTATCTGCTCCCATCCCTCAGGAATGATGAGAAGACTGCTGCAGACTACAAGATCCAGGGAGGCTCAGTTCTGCATCTGGTCCTGGCGCTAAGAGGAGGGCTAGTCGGCCACTGTAACAGCATACAACTCATCGTCTAGTGGGCAGTAGGGCCAGCCTTGTGCCAACCCACAAGTTTCTGTCATTGTCACTCACCATGTTGCAACAGAGCAGCAAATTGCCACAATGGTGTGGCACTAAAATTCTTAGGCCTCAGCAAACAAAGGACTTTCTGCTATAATTCTTCTGTGTAGATTGTTTTTGTAACCACATCTTGCTTTAAGTTTAAGTATTTTGCTTGGGATTAAAAAGGTAAAGTTGACTGTTTTTGTTTTGAAGTACGTGGCTGTATGGCTGCTATTGTATGAGTGTGTGACTCAGCTGTGCATTGTAAAACTACTTTCCCTATATAGGCAGTTATAGGAATTCTAAACTCATTGAGGTTTGATAACCTTTAATTAGAAATTACACAACATGGGAGTCGAAGGCAATGCACACAACAAACCGAATTTTCTTTCCGTCTCCATTTCTCCCTCTGGTTCCTTTGAGGGTAGTGGTCTAAAGGGTGGATGTTTTGCTTATTTTCACTGAATCCATTGAAGCGTACCATTGTTAATATCCACAAACCAATTTTCAATCAATGCAAGTTACTTAACAATTGCGTGGGCAGCCAATAATAAGGGCCAAATGTTTGGAATATTGGAAAGTTACCAAATAAAATACTACTTTTGTAACCTTGTGGAGGCACTTCTCCAATATGCATCAGCACATGTATATCAATTATTTGGTATTTCAACAAGATTTGCAATCTCATACAACCCAAGACTATCTAGTGTTTTAAGAACATAAGTCACCCGTTGTGCCTTTCTTACTGAAAGAGGTTGGGTAGTGTATACAGGGCAGAGGTCAGGGCCAGTCTTTCCCCTAGATTTACTTTCCCTGGGCATAAAAATAACTCTAAGCTAAAGCTATGGCAGGGGAAACACTGGTTAGGACTGTCTGACTGGCACTGATGCTTCAAAGATACAGCGATATGGGGGATTTTACATATCATTCACAGATAAAACAGCAACTCTCACTTCAAAATAAAGTCAATATACACATACACCATAATACCTCAGCTCCAAAAGGGGGTTCTGAAGGACAGGCACAGGGGAAGAGAGAAGCAGCCGAGCAGATGGTAAAGAGAGGTAGGGAGGAGAAGAGCACACCAATGGAAGGCATGTAAGTATAGATAAGGCGTAGTGTTAGGGGATGCTGATCATGTGGCTCAGAGACTACAGAGAATTGTAACAGTGAGCCACACCAGTAAGTAGGTCAGTGGTCCTGGAGTAAAAGAAAAGTTATCAAGCTTTTAACTAGTTTACAAGGTTGCATGAGCTAAGACTTCAAGCTACTCTCTTAAAATGTATCCCGATGGACCCCTTTCATGTGGACAGTCATGATTGCAGTTCAGGATTTATTTATCTTCTGATTGGACAAGTCCCACTGGCTCAGGTAGACAGCTGCATATTACTGTTGTTGATTGATGTGACACAGATGACCTGCAACTCCGGAAATACACACCGAAGCTAGTACCACGTTCAGTAGTGTCATTAATACCGCTAGTTATCCTATGGGAAATGTAATACCAGTAGTCCGAACAGGAGCTGAAAAGGTAGAATGGTGACAATGGCTTTTAGTCTCTAGAGAGTTCATCTACATGAATCCTTGTCAAACTGTAGGGGGACAATTTCCACAGTTCACGAGGGTCAGCCATTTAGAAAAATAACAGAATTAAGAGTCATTTGAAAAAACATCAGCTTGGATTGACAGAGCATCAGGTTGGAATAGTTGATTGACAGAGAGGATCCCCTCTATATGATTTACAGGCAGCTGTTAGGTAGAATGGGTCCCCACTCCTGGGCCTGGTCAGCTGCCGATCCTTCCACGTACATTGTCTGATGTCTATGTCAGTGTTGATGGACAGGTTGATTGCAGCGGTCATTACCAGGCGGTGCTTGGGAAGGAGTCGATCTGCACCGTGTCCTGGCAGACAGAGCTTTGGCTGGTGTAGCACACACGCACCCTAATCTTCAGACTCACCTGGGGGGGGGAAGGAAGTGAATGTTTAGTCCATTGTGGGTGTGCACATGCGTGTGGTGACCATGAACTGACTGAATGAAGACCCACCTTGTTTGGGTTGTTGAGGAGCACAGTCTGGGTCACCTGACCTAAGCCATGTGCTGGGATGACGTCACCACTCGGAGCCTTCATCTGTAACTGGACGCTCTGAGGTGGATGGGAGTGCGAGACAAAGGTCATGAACAGCCATTAACTAGGACCCAGAGTTCTTCCTGGTCGGTTACATGGTCTAGAGGACCCTACTCATGACATAAAAGCTTGGAATACCAAATACAAAGGTACTCTGACACAAAGAGATGGGGAAGCAGACCTTGGGTACTGCTGCTTGCAGGGTGAGGCCAGTGATGTCCCCGTCAGTAGAGTTGGTGGCAGTGAGGGTAACAGTCATCCCTGTGTCTGTCTGTCTGTCAGTCTGTAGTTTCAGAGTCACCCCGTTCTTCTCATACACTGTAACACTAGGTGGTGCTATGGAAACAAAGAAAAAAAAAAATCTGTCACTGGGAATTATGGAATTCAACACCAAAAACAGGTGATCATTAAATACATTATGAAGATGTACTGTATATTTTGTATAAAGCTACAGATGTGTTAGTTCCAAAACAGTTGATATTTGACTCCATCTCTTTGCGACCCCCTGCTCTGCCCATCGCCCTCTTTTTCTCTCCCTCAGCTGTTGTGTGTGTGTCTCACCAGGTGTGACATCCAGGCCTCCCAGCAGGTCCAGAAGGTCTCCCCCAGCCGTGCTGCTAGCTGGGCCGGGTGCTGTGCTGGACAGGGACGGGCTGGGCTGGAAAGGCTCCCCAGAATCACCCAGCAGGTCCAACAGATCACACACCTTGACAAGGGAAAGAGAGGGTAAAGATTCTACATTTACGTAACATTCAAGAAGTTTAGCTTGAGAAAGTACACACACAGTATACAATAGGTCAGTTCTATATATCCAGATGAAATACCAAAGTTTATTGCAGTCATTTTCCTCACTTACCTGATTAGATGGTTCCTGGGACAATACTATTTCCTGTGTCAGTTTGGCTGGCTCCAACTCTTTGATAGTCCCCCCTGCTGATTCTCCATTGGTATGTCCCGGGGAGCTTTTATCAATCACTGGCATTCTCTCCAGCACTGCAGCCCTGCGAGCACAGAGAGCTCTCTTAGCAGTGTACTGGGGTGGGATGTAGTGGCTCTACCATGATGAAAAGCACCACTCACTGGCACTGTACCCATACATAAAATATAATACTATAAATCACAATCAAATTATATTAGTCACATGTGCCGAATACAACAGGTGTAGCCCTTACAGTGAAATGCATACTTATGAGCCCCTAACCAACAATGCAGTTAAAAAAAAAAATACAGATAAGAATAAGAAATAAAAGTAACAAGTAATTAAAGAGCAGCAGTAAAATAACAATAGCGAGACTATACACAGGGGGGCACCGGTACAAAGTCAATGTGCGGGGACACCGGTTAGTTTATGTAATATGTACATGTATGTAGAGTTATTAAAGTGACTATGCATAGATGATAACAGTGCAGCAGTGGTGTAAAATAGGGGGAAGGGGCAATGCAAATAGTCTGGGTAGCCATTTGATTAGGTGTTCAGGAGTCTTATGGCTTGGGAGTAGAAGCTGTTTAGAAGCCTCTTGGACCTAGACTTGACGCTCCGGTACCGCTTGATGTGCGGTAGCAGAGAGAACAGTCCATGACTAGGGTGGCTGGAGTCTGACCATTTTTAGGGCCTTCCTCTGACACCACTATATGCATGTATGATTGGCTAATATTGGAAATAGTATTATGTATATTATTGGTTGTACCTCATGTGGTCGTATTTCTTGAAGAGAGCGTTATATTCCACTGCTCTCTGCTGGAGTTCCACGTCGATACAGCTGCCGTAGATGCTGACGATGCTCCTAATGCGACTGCCAGAGAGTGACAGGGGAGAGAAAAACAGACGGAAGCAAAAGCTATTTTAGTATTCTCTGTATCAGCAATGTAGAGAGTCAAGTCCCAAGACCCCACCCAGTGGGCAAAAAACTGACACAGCAGTTTTCAGTTGTTGCTGTATTGTGGTTCTAGCAGTGTGAGATACTAATGCTTACTCCACGTTGTGTGTTATTCGCGTGCTGAGTTTCATGGTTGCTGTGAGAGCGAAGCCCCTGGTTGCTGGCGACGACATATGTGACTGTAGAACCGTTTCCAAGGCGTCCAGGACATCATCCTCTGTCACCTAAGGGCAGGACAGAAAACAAGAACTACTGCCTCGGTTTTATGACAATTACTACTGTATTCTAATTGGTATTAACCATGACTGTGATACAACAACCAAAGCATGTACCTGAACAGGTTCTGTCTCCTCACACTCTCCTCTCAGAAGCAGGTCTCCGTACTCCCCAATACACCAGCATGCAACCTGTACCAGGGATTGCTGCACACACACAAACAAACGTTGCACAGTTCCACAGCTGATAATCGAGTATAACCAGGGCCTTGAGATTTTCCTGACTGATTACACACATTCCTACAGAGCATGGCACACAAACACATTCATACTAAAGCCATACCACTGAGATGTCTGTAATCAGGGCTCTGTACAGCTTGTGGACTGTGTAGCAGTGAAGTTCTGTTGCTGTGGTGATGAGTTGGATCAGGTTGGGCACCGTCTCATCTCGCACGTCACCCCCTGCCTGAAAGAGATAGTACTACAGTCAAACACAGAACTGTCTAGTAGAGAGCTTCACTGATCCACCTGTACCCAAATACCTGAGATCCGATCCGGGACCCGAGCGGGTCCGGATCTAGAATTCAAAATAATGTCATGGGTTTGGGTCGGTTACAATGGAAGATGGATTTAAAATGACAGAATGAAAAGTTAAAGGAGGATAGGCTACAATGACCAAGAACCAACAGGTAGGCTGCTACTTATTGTTGTTATTTGTAGCCAACTGTGTAGGGCGAGAGAGCACACAAAGAATCAATTAGTCTAGCTGACTTGCTTAACTAGCTTCTCCTGGTTTGAGGCAGTCAAGACAGGTACGACGTTGCAGTCTATCACTCCCTCCCTCGACTTGGTTGGTTGCTGTCTCATCTCTCCCTAACGCCTCCCAGTGTCACTCGCTCACAACACAGCCCCTGCTAGAGCAGCACCTCTCTCTCCCTCCATCAGCTCTGGTTAATAAAGTAGCTTAAAAATGGACTTTTCTGCTGCTTCACTCACTCTGATCGGGTCTGGATCTGATCAAGTCTATACGGAACGGGTCTAGTTGTCCTCAGGTCTGTTCGGAACGGGTTTCAATATTTTTCAATAAATTGTATTTTGGGGGAAAGCCCATGTACATTTCAGAACGGGTCCTTCTTTTTGGATCCGTGATGAACTCCACTGTCTAGACTACAGTCAAACAGTGGCAATGTGGGGCGCCCTAGTTTCCACCCAGACGGCTTAAGGTATAGGCTAGTGGGGTGAGACAAGTGAGATACATCATGGGTATTTACAATAGCTAGTCATAGCTCAAACAAGTTGTAGAGGCTCTGAACCCAGGTGATTGTGGTGCAGTAGTGTCAGTATTTACCGTGGTGAGGACATGCAGGATGGTGTCAATGTGCCAGCGCTGAGAGGGAGCATACCTGGCAGAGACAGAGACTTAGTGGTCAGTGTTGCAGCTCAGACACAAATATAGACAGTCACAGAGACTGACACACAGGGAGGGCAGGCTACTGGCTAGGCCTATGTGTGTTTTGTGATAGAACAGCCAGATAGCTGTGAGACATACAGATTCTGAGAGCAAGACAGAAACACAGTAACGCATCACTCAAAGAGACAGGGAAACATTCGTATAGACAAAGACACAAAATGAGACATCCCAGCACACACAGACCACAAAGAGAGAAACTTGGTGGCATAGAGATTATTAAATCCCAGAGGCAGGCGAGGTCCAGCCCAGTACCTCTCTGCAGCGTTGAAGATGCCCGAGGTGGTGTGTGCTCGGAGCTCTGGGGGACAGCTGGAGAGGAAGAGGAGAAGCTCCTTCATCAGAGAGCGGATGTTGACAGCTGACACCAGGGCCAGAGAAAGCTCCAACGCCCGGCTGAGGGATAAACATAAATAATAGAACTACATACTGTTTGTTGTTCTCTACATTACCACACCTCCTTCCATCGTAGCTCATGTATAGGCAGCACATGGCCAGCTGGTAAGACATGTTCAGAAATCATAACATTACCGTTTGACAGAAGCATCCTGGTCCTTCAGGCAGTCCACTATGGTCCCCCTGTGACGCTGCACTGCATTGTGGTCTGTCTGAACAATTTTCTGAAGGGAAGTCATGGAGATGTACCTGTGCATGAATAAAAAGAAAGACATTCAGACAAGTTATATTTGTGTGAGGGCTGTGAATTTATCAACACAACTGGTGCATGGATACATTTCATGGAACATATACTCTGCTCAACCAAGCAACATGTTTGTAATTCTTGTCTACAAGTATCATTTCCAAGATCTCCCATCTCATATATCTTATGCAAAAAAAAATTGCTGTGTGCTTTCTTCCCTGGTGTTAAGCATGACTGCTCTCCTCCAAGTTCAAGGTCTTTGATTTATTTTTTTATATCTACACAACATGACCAAAAGTATGTGAACTCCTGCTCGTCGAAAATCATGGGCATTAATATGTTAGGCACGGCTCGCAGTCGGCGTTCCAATTCATCCCAAAGGTGGTCGATGGGGTTGAGGTTAGGGCTTTGTTTAAGCTATTAAAGTTCTTCCACACCGATCTCGACAAACCATTTCTGTATTAACCTCACTTTGTGCATGGGGGCATTGTCATGCTGAAACAGGAAAGGGCCTTCCCCAAACTGTTGCCACAAAGTTGGAAGCACAGAATCGTCTAGAAAGTCATTGTTTTCTGTAGAGTTAAGATTTCCCTTCACTGGAAATAAGGGGCCTAGCTCGAACCATGAACAACAGCCCCAGAACATTATTGTGTGTGGCTGCTCGGCCAAGGAAACCCATTTCAAGAAGCTCCTGACGAACAGTTCTTGTGCTGACGTTGCTTCCAGAGGCAGTTTAAAATCGGTAGTGAGTGTTGCAACTGAGGATAGACAACTTTTACGTGCTAAGCACTTCAGCACTCTGCGGTCCCATTCTATGAGCTTGTGTGGCCTACCACTTCACAGCTGAGCCATTGTTGCTCCTAGATTTTTCCACTTCACAATAACAGCACTTACAGTTGACCAGCGCAGCTATAGCAGGGCATAAATTTGACAAACTGACATGTTAGAAAGGTGGCATCATACGACGGTGCCACGTTGAAAGTCACTGAGCTCTTCAGTAAGGCCATTCTACTACCAATGTTTTTCCTATGGAGATTGCATGGCTGTGTGCTCGATTTTCTACATCTGTCAGCAACGGGTGTGGCTGAAATAGCCAAATTTGAATGGGTGTCCACATAGTTTTGTATATATAGTGCATCTGGTGAAACAATATGACAGAGAATGATCCCATCTAAGCCAGTCTAGCAGCTCTCCAGAAGCCATCACACGGTCACAGGGATGGGAGCTTAAGCCTAGGACCAGACAAGAATAGCCTGCTGGACCAGACTGGGACAATCCCAACAGTAAGTATGCCTCAGAACAGACAGATAAAAAGGAAACTGATATGTGAGCGTGAGCCCACGACGTACAGAGAACCCTGTCTGTCATTCTAAGGCCTCTAGCTAAATAATCCCAGGAATAGACATTGCTGACCGTGTTTAGCCTGATCAAAATCCAGATGTTTGTCTGCCTCAGGCAACAATAATCTTCTAGGCAACGGGCTAGAAACCATGAAAAAGGACCAGATGAGATCAAAGGAAGAGAGAGAGGGAAGACTAACCGGATGTTCCTATCATTGTTCAGAAGAAATCTCCCCAGGATGTTCACAGCCAAGACCTGTCACACACAAAACATTCTGTTATACAGAAATGTAAGCTACATTAGCCTCCATCACTTGCAGCACATCCAATAAATGTAAATACACAAACAAGAAATTACTTGATGACGCTATCACGCATGGCACTTACCCTCAAGCCACTTTCTGATTTGATGTCCATGACAGTGAGAACCGTTTCATACAAAACAGCACTGCCTGCGGTCTTACTGCTGTCTGTGTTCGTAGCCACCTGAAGGTCAATAATACAGAAGCTGTGATTAAAATCTAAATAGTTCATACAACAACCCTGCATGACTATTTACTGATTAAAATACTGTACCTGGGCCAGCAGGTCATTCATGGCATCACTGGCTGTATCATTATTGCGCCCCAGGATCCTCAGCAACCTAAGAATGCGCACCTAATGAGGAGGAAGAGAGAGAGAGAAACATGTAGATTCAGTCACAATATGCTTGTTTTTACCCTGACTCCAATTCACCATTCAAAACACTGACCTGCAGGAATGGGTCACTGATCCCAGCCACATTGTGTTCTGGAGAGTAACCCGACATCACCAGGCCTTTCATCATCAGGACCAGCTCCGGCACCACCTGGACCAAACACACACAGAGCAGGAGTCAGGCTCACAGACCATCATCTAGGATTGTGGGAGAATGCGTTCTGTTTTTTTCATTGGATGTTAGTGTAAAACCAAAGATATCAATTTCAAGGGACTGAAATGTAATGTCTCATGTTGAGTGGATGTACTGGAATGGAGTAGGATGAGGTGGGTGTGTGTCTTACCTTACGAAACTGCTCTAGAGTGTCTGGGTTGCGCTCACACAGCTCAGTGATCAGAACCACAGCTCCATGCAACACCCCTGCAATTGGACCAAACCATTAGGACATGGGAATATTTGCCACACCATTTACTATAACATGCATAATAACAGCTCACAGTCAAAATGTAAGACTACGTACTGTCCTCAAATGTAAGACTGAAATAGGTAGAGACGGACAGCTTGGCACAGAGGAGCAGACAGTGAACAGCTGTTTTGATTTATTTATTTTAACAGATCGCTGGTAATAAAAATATATATTTTTAAATGGTTAGATGAAAGTGACACACCGTGGTTCTTTTCAGAGAGCAGTGATCGAGCTGCAGGAGTGAACAGCTCTCCTAGCTCTGGTACTTTTCTCACCATGTGTACTGCACAAAGAGCTGCCTGAAAAGTCAATGTCATCACGATCAGCTTCATAACAAAAATAACCTTCAACATCAGTGCACATGATTGTTTACGTCAGTCTGTTGCAATGCAGTGTTTGACAGTAGTGATCAAGATGGATTGGTTTGTGTTTCTGCATTACCAAGCTCAGCCATGATGGAAGGAGTGGCGGTGTGTGTGTGTGGGGCTACAGACGGTGCGCACCTTCTTCTTGATGTAGGAGTTTGAGGCTCTGAGGAGGCGGTCAATCTCTGGGGCCAGGTCTCGACACATCTCAGCTGAGCCCATACAGGCCAGAGTACACAGAGCCAGAGACTGGACATACTGACTGCTGTGGGACAGGTCACTGAAACACACAGAGAGAAGGAGATGGGGGTTTAATGACCATTTCTCAATTACTTTGTCCTCAAGTAGAGGCTACTAGACCACTAGTTACATTTTTATGTAACTAATGACTACATTGATCGTACACAGCCTAGACATGATTATGGAACTGTAGACAGATCCAGTTCCAGCCTGATTAGCAGAGTTCCGTCTGTCTGTCTGCATCAGAGTTCCATCTGTCTGTCTTATTTTTCCCATTTTATAGTTCATTTCATTCCTTACTTCTTGATGGAGTTAGTGATGAGCAGGCTGGCATCCTGTTTCTCGTCTAAAAGCATCATGGCACCCAGGTACCCAACACGTTTCTCATTGTACCGAGGGCTTGCAATCAGACGCACACACTCCATCTGAGACCAGATGGGGAGGGGGGGTCAGGGAGTTGTTAGGATACAAAAAAAGCAAATAGACCAACTCTACAGAGTCATCCCCTGAACAAAAATATAAATGCAACATGTAAAGTGTTGGTCCCATGTTTCATGAGCTGAAATAAAAGAGCAAAGACATTTTCCATATGCACAACAAGATTATTTCTCTCAAATTTGGTGCAGAAGTTTGGCTACATCCTTGTTAGTGAGCATTTCTCCTTTGCAAAGATAACCAATCCACCTGACAGGCGTGGCATATCAAGAAGCTGATTAACAGCATGCCCATTACATAGGTGCACCTTGTGCTGGGGACAATAAAAGGCCACTCTAAAATGTGCAGTTATCACACAATATAATGCCACAGATGTCTTAAGTATAGAAGGAGCCTGCAATTGGCATGCTGACTGCAGGAATGTCCACCAGAGCAGATGGCAGACAGCGTGTATGGCGTTGTGTGGGTGAGCGGTTTGCTGATGTCGACGTTGTGAACAGAGTGCCCCATGGAGGTGGTGGGTTATGGTATGGGCAGGCAGGCAGGCATAAGCTAGAGACAACGAACACAATTGCATTTTATCTATGGCATCCGGAGGCCCATTGTCTTGCCATTCATCAGCCGCCATCACCTCATGTTTCAGCATTATAATGCATGTCCCCATGTCGCAAGGATCTGTACACAATTCCTGGAAGCTGAAATTGTCCCAGTTCTTCCATGGCCTGCATACTCACCAGACATGTCACCAATTGAGTACATTTGGAATGCTCTGTATCGACTTGTACGACAGCGTGTTCCAGTTCCCGCCAATATCCATCAACTTCGCACAGCCATTAAAGAGGAGTGGTACAACATTCCACAGGCCACAATCAACAGCCTGATCAACTCTATGTGAAGGGGATGTGTCGTTCTGCATGAGACAAATGGTGGTCACGTCAGATACTGACTGGTTTTCTGATCCACGCCCTTACCATTTTTAAAGCTATCTGTGACCAACCGTTGCATCGCTGTATTCCCAGTCATGTGAAATTCATAGATTAGGGCCAAATGAAATTATTTAAATTGACTGATTTCCTTAAATTATCTGTAACTCAGTAAAATCTTTTAAATTGTTGCATTTATATTTTTGTTCAGTGTAGCTACATACTGTATATATTATATATGTTGCTTGTTTATTTCTCTTTTCAACACTTTGAGATTCTGTAATGAAAAGCTCTTTAGAGACGAAATAATAATTATCTTAAGAGCACTGTTCACTACCTGACCGAAGTGGGCGGGGTAGCCCAGCATGTGCACATACAGCAGCTTTGCCAGGTTGTGAGAGCGGGTCCCATTGTCAGCCTGTCTGAACTGCGCCCGGATGGCAGCACACTCTCTTTGGATCACACCACGCTCCTCACCCTGTGTACGGGCTCCTCTGATCACCCTGATCATCTCCTGCAGACGCACCGAAGGAGACATGGCTCTGCTGTGTGAGTGAGTGAGAGTTCAGGATGTTCAACAGCATCGACAAAGGTCCTTATTACCTGCCTGGTTCACCGACACGTAAGGCAAATGACAGACATACAAGAAGACAGTAATCTGAACGGGAAAATAAATCGGTCCAAGCAGGACTAATAAAATGTTCATGAGTGCCTGTAAAAGCATTCGCATTTCATGTACAGTAATGAACATTCTTACTTCCGAGGTACAAGTGGGGTTAATGATACACCTTAGAAGGTCTCTAATTCGTTTTTAAATAGAGCAACCGTTCAGTCATTATTTACAGTGAAAAGTAAAATACGAAACGACCATGATGTACAACTAAACAGGCTTTACGCGATACAGGCAGCTGTGAAATATAAGACAGTGACGTCAATTATCTTGATACAGTCAATGTAGTTAGCTATCGAATTCACTCACCTAACTAGCACTCCTAGCCACACACAACACACGATGTTTTTATGTTGTGATGGCAAGCGAGGAACCACAGCTCTTGCATATAAATTCAGTTCGTTAGGCGATCTACTTTTAGAACATGTTTAATAGAGATGTCAACCATGCATTTATTTAGCCAGCTAGCTAACGTTAATGCTCGAGGATAACATCCGATTACATGGCAGCTTGATGCTTGTCTCTTACCTTCAGAAAGTGAAAACGCCCCTATAAAAATACCAAGCCGGTTTCTTTGCTCAATAAACGGAGATGTGCCAACATTCATTAAACTCTCGCCTCACAAATTAATGGGCAACTAAAACTAATCGGCGGTTTATACTGGCTAGACGCCTAATGTACGACAGTACCTAAACCCATAAACTTCATCTGAAAAACATAATGGCAGCATCACTTCCGAAATCGGATCTCTGACAAGCTTTGAACTCCGCCCCTTAGTAAAAGTGAACGTTAGAAACAAATTATTTATATACACACTAGATGATAAATAGGGGGCGCTGTGTTGAAGCCGCTTGCCTCCATCTTGGCACTCCTTCACCGGTGTAAAAAAATAGGTATAGAAATGAATGCCTACATTCGTTTTTGCCACATTTGTTCTATTAGACACCTTAATGCATAATGTTACTGTCCCCACTATAACAAAAACATACTTAAATACGTCATTTTGTCCTTGAAACATTTAATTTAAATACAGTACAATTCCATTCATCCCTATGGAGGACTGCGCTTACTGGGGGCTGGTAATATGGCCGACCAGTGGCTTCAAAGACTCTCAATGGCCAATATACAGCATTGCAATCCAGGGTTTATATACAACTTTGCTAGGAACACACTATGTTCCTAGGCCTAGACTGTAGGCTACGTAGAGGTCGGTGTCCTTGACAACTGCCACTGCAGACACAACTCAAACACATTCACGTGACCAGATCTGTATTACATGTTATTACTAAACAGTGGTGGCACATTTATTGCATACATCTTTAAGGCGGTGTTGATTATCAAATAGAAAGTGAAGTAATATCCTCGGAAGCATTGATTTGACCACATAAATGGAGCAGAGGTAGTTGTTTGTGGGACGATTTTAATGGAGGGAACTAAACCACCAGCATTGGGCTTTCCAGCACCACAAGGAGACAGTGGGAGCATGGCTGTTCATTTTCACATTGAGAGGTAATATAGTCAGAGCGAGCTGCCTGTTGTTGCTTTACAAACAGGGTAACAAAGCATGTAAGAAAGATGGTGGCAGTTCAGTGAGAGGAATTGCTTATCATGCAAGTGACTAGTAGTGTGTTTTATTGCATGTTTGTATTGATAGAGAATATAAGATGGTAATGAAACTTGAAAGTGTAAGAAATTAGTGATTCCATGCTGAGCAGCACAGTAATAAACATTTCAATCAACGCAAAGTGTTATTCACCAAATATGCACTGCATTATAGGAGTGCAGTGCATTATTATTGACCACCATACACAGACGAGGTGTGCCCCTTTGAGCAAAACGTAATGTAAATTATATATTTTCTATGCAACATTTCTATGATTATTAATTCATTGTTTACAATTATTACATTCAATGCATGGGTCATGCTAGTTTATTTGCAAGAATTAAAAATCTAATCTTGAACATCAATGCATATTAACAATTTATGTGAGAGTGAGATAACGTAAAACGATCTGATCGTTCAGCAGTATGCCATACACCTGCTCTCTACAGTACGTTGAAGAGCAGACTACAGAAGACATTACACTCATATATAACAATCACATAAACCAATGAAAAGGGGTGATACAATAAGTGCAGTAAACAAAAACATTTAGGGAATGACACTGTTTAGTGTTACGTGGAAGACTATACATTAAGATCACTATTAAACACAACCAAAACAGAAATAAAACAGATACCAAAATCTAAATAAAAGACAATACAGTACAACATTTCCCAAAACAGATCCTACAGAAAATGATCTTTATATCTGAACATCAAAATGACATATCTGTCCAACATATTTATATTGCAGCTCAGACTTGTGGGAATGGGCAGTAGTATTGCATTGAGGCAGATGTGTAAAGTCTTAAGGCCAGTCAACATTTAAGAGAGAAAACTAAGTGCTGTAGCATATCTCCTTGAGTGCATCTGTCGGTCTTTTGAAGTCTCCCAGTCTCTCTCGACACCCTTAAGAGTGTGACAATGTCTTCTTCCGTGTTTCGGTCTGTGCCAATGTTCATTCAGATGGGTTCAACACATTCCCCAGTTATTCTTTCTGTCCCTATTCCGTTCCCTGGTTTCCTACATTTCTGCTTTCGCCCATGTCTGGGTACACCACCACACAGAACTTTTGGCACACGTGGGTCATCTTACCTGAGTGGGAGAAGGAAGTGAGGAGAAACCAAGTGTAAAAGAGGAAAAAATAGATTTCATATCATTATAATCCCAAAGGCTAAGCATTTCGCACTACAATAAATGGTACAGGTACTGTCATTTACCACTTTACTGGAACCCAGTGTTTCCTGACCACATGAACGGACCAGGAAGAATTAGGGGTCGTAGTAATGAGCATCATGACTAGTGAATATGGTTTCCATACCGATGAAGGTGTTGAAGCATTGGGGCTTGTTGTCCCAGTAGACCCCCAGGAAGTAGACAGGGACTCCAGTCAGCATGATAGCCATGCCGAGGCCACACACCACAGGCTCAGAGTACAGCGAGAAAATGAGCAAGAAGGCCCAGAACAACAGGTAGATCACTGGCCACACCAGGCTCACCTGAAGACAGGACAGGCAACAATCTATTAAATCAATCCCATACATGATCAAATTTACACAAACAATGTAATACAAACAAAGTACAGAGTAAACAATTGAACAATCCACATGGGGAACACAACACATGCTTGTAACTTGTCATAAACAAGAGTAGACCCATGACTGTAATCAGGACAGTATTGAGTAAAGAATTCTTATCAAAACCATGCTCCTCTCAAAATGTGCAAGCAAGCAATAACCTTGTCCAATCGGATTGAGTGATGGAAGCACAAACATGGAGGGTTTACCTTGATAGGCCGATACAGGTCTGGCTGTTTGATGCGCAGCACAATCTGCCCAGCGACGGTGACCCCATAGAAGAGGTAGTTTATGAAGCCCACATAGTTGATGAGGGTATACATGTCACTGGTGCACAGCATCAGTAGGGTGGATATACACTGTAAAGAAGCAGGGTGGTGGGGCAAAAGTCATAGATTCATTTCAAAGTCAAATTAGGCATTAAAGACTCAAGAGAGATCAGACTACTGTACATAGAAAGAGACAGTTAACTGGGATGACACGTTTGTAGGTGTGAGAGGAAGAGATTATGTAGGGTAAAGTTAGGACTCACGGTGAATAGCAGGGCTGGGATTGGGGTACAGCGTTTCACATGAATCATTGCCAGTAGCCGGGGAAGATGGCCTTCCCTTGCTCCAGCAAAAAACAGCCTGAATGAAAGAGACCGTGAAGAACATGAACACAAGGTCAGCACTGAGATACTGGAAAAACAGTCCTCCCTCTTTTGTTGCTTTTGGACTCACAAAGAATGAAGGAAAAAAACTGTCCATTGAGGTATAGAAAAACACAGAAACACAGGTGATAACAAATGGGACAAAGTAATGAAGACAAAGCAAGGCAGTGACGGTAGAGGCACAGAGGTGCAACATATGGAATAAGGGGAAGAGATGGTGCAGAAAGAACAAGAATCAGAGTGACTAGATGTGATCATTCTGTGGTCTGATATTTCCACCCTTATGAAGCACACACTACAGACAGGAGGCAAGAATGAGGAATGTAAATTACAGACAGCGTGAGAGCAAAAAGACAGAGAGCAAGAGAAAAGGATGGGGTGCATAAACTGACCTCGACGAGGTAAAGAGGGAGCCATTGACCCCTCCAAAGGTAGACAGAGCCACAGAGATGGGCATGATCCATGACATCACTCCAAGTAACTTCTCACCAAATGTCTGGGAGAGAATTTGTGGACATAGGAGTGAGGAGAGTCAACAAATAAATTATACTAACTGACATTTCTGGATGACTTTGAAACCCAAGACTGGTGACTAAAAGCCCTTTCTACTGATAACCAGACTTTAGACCAAGCTGCATGAGTCCCAATAGCAGCCATTCCAAAAGCAGCTACACAAGGGCAGCGGAATGGGGAGGGCCGGGGCATCTCACCACGGCAACGGCATTGGAGGCCAGCAGCTCCTGGGGACTCATGGCGGTGACATAGGCGATGTTGGCGAACACATAAACAAAAGTCACCAGAGGAATGGAGATGAAGATGGCCCGAGGAAGGTTCCTGTTATACAGAGAGAACAGGGTTGAAGAGCTGGGGTTCTGGTGGGGGGTGTATTTATGGTGTGAATTACCATCAGATTTGATAACACAGGCCTAACAGGACATCGTCACATCTGTAATACATAGGTATAGATCATGGTTGACTAGGATAACCAGTGCTTGACTTGGACTAAAATAGGTACCAATACTCATTTTGGGTGCCGGTACAGTATATATTTAGGTGCAGCAGCTCCACAATACTTTTGAGCTACTGTTCTATAAGAGGTACAGGAGCTCAAGCCGTAGAACATTTGAGGTGCCGGTACTCAGCTCCGGTGAGCTCCTGCCCAAGTCGAGCACTAATGATAACCAGACATGAAACTGGCTAGATTGGGTGTGTATGTAATGCTACCCTGTTGAGACCATGTGCAACTTGTTATTTTGGTAAAGTTGGGGATCTAGCTCACTTGTAGGGGTCGACAAGCTCCTCTGTGACATAGTTGAGGAAGTTCCATCCCCCGTAGGCAAAGGAGCCTTGCAGGAAGGACAGGGCTATCTGGCCAATGTCATAGGGCTGGAACGTCTCGAATGCATGCGCTGGCTCCAGCCAGTAATACTCCCCTGGGCACAGACAACACAGACAACACAGAGTGGGTGGTGGAATCGTGTGTGGGGTCCATGGACATTAAAACCAGTAGATAGTGACAGCGCTGACGTCATCCACGTATTCACATGGAAAACATCCGATTGCACATGAAGCCAGAAGTATTTTACTTCGGAGCGCGCAATATTGCTGAATTGGGCTGAATGGCACCAACAACAACAAAAAATCACTAAGGATCATGGTGAAAGTGGATGTAACTGCAGCAAAGGACTGTGGTCAATGTAGTCGTTTTCATCTTGCCTGAGAGTCAACGTTAATGTCTATGGCATGAGGGCGTGGCCCTCCTCGGAGCCTACTGGCCCATGATTGGTCTGTGTCAGCATGTGGTCCTGCGTCACGACAAATGTAGTCAGAATGGATAACTACACTGAACAAAAATATAAAATCAACATGTAAAGTGTTGGTCTCATGTTTCATGAGCTGAAATTTAAAAAATCCCAGAAATGTTCCATACGCACAAAAAGCTTATTTCTCTCAAATGTTGTGCACAAATTTGTTTACATCCCTGTTAGTGAGCATTTCTCCTTCGCCAAGATAATCCATCCACCTGACAGGTGTGGCATATCAAGAAGCTGATTAAACAGCATGATCATTACACAGGTGCAGCTTGTGCTTGGGCACTTTATAAAGGACACTTTAAAATGTGCAGTTTTGTCACAACACAATGCCACAGATGTCTCAAGTTGAGGGAGAGTGCAATTGGCATGCTGACTGCAGGAATGTCCACTAGAGTAGTTGCCAGAGAATTCAATGTTAATTTCTCTACCAAAAACTGCCTCCAATATTGTTTTAGATAATTTGGCAGTACGTCCAACCGGCCTCAACTCCAGACCCCCGTGCCCAGGACCTCCGCATCCGGCTTCTTCACCTGCGGGATGGTCTAAGACCAGCCACACGGACAGCTGATGAAACTGTGGGTTTGCACAACTGAAGAGATTCTGCACAAAGTCAGAAATCGTCTCGGAAAGCTCATCTGCATGCTCACTGTCCTCAGTGTCTCGACCTGACTGCAGGTCGGCGTCATAACCGACTTCAGTAGGCAAATGCTCACCTTGCCCAGTCACGTGAAATCAACATGTTAGGGCCTAATGAGTTTATTTCAATTGAGTGATTTTCTTATATAAACTAACTCAGTAAAAATGTTGAAATTGTTGCATGTTGCATTTATATTTTTGACAAGTATATTTATTTAAATATCCCAATTTGTAGCAAACTTTAAAATGATTCGAACTTCATAATAAAACACATTGTAGAGGCCAAAACAGCAGTCTAAAAACGTTTAGTTTGGCCGTTCTGCCGACTGTAATTTACATAGGCTTTCTAGAGTAGACCAGGGCTTTTGGCACCGCTAGGTTGCTATGCAGTAGCAGACCAACAGAGCTCGTGAGTTCACACTCTAGACAAGACACTGGGGTCCTGGTTTGGTCAGAGATTATGTGTGGGATGAAGAGGTAAGGGGACTTTAATCCACTCTCTCACATTAGGGACAATGCAAATCCTGTGGGAAGCACAAGTTAACAGTATTATGGTGTTCTGGCACTATATGTTTATTCAGCCGTACTTCCCCCCTCTCACATCTTGTGATTATTCTTGTGTATCAAAGGTTCTGGGTGAATAACAGATTAGACTAGTTTCTCAATCTTCTAGTGGCCTGAGACACTTTGTCCAGCAGGTGGAGACAGATTAAGACCGTAAAGTATGTGTCAGCAGGGAACGATAGCACAGAGTTTGTAAACCCGAGGCGCAAATTTGCAAGACTTTCAGGAACGACACGGTCAAAAACAACTCTGAGTGCCTCTGATTTGACAGCCTGCACATGGGCAGTTCAGCACGAGACTACCGTTAGACCCCATGACATGTTTTTACGCATTAGTTTAGCTAGCCTACGTGACCATGATTTCTCCTACAAGTGTGATCTGGGATTTCTATTGGAAAACCAGTTTTTTTCTATTGGAGAAGTATCTCCATACTGTACTGTCTTTGGCAATACTCTACATACAGTAGGCCTATCCTGTAAACATCCCCAATGACTTTGTAATGAATGATGAAACAAATCAACAGTTAAAGATAAGAATCAAAATCAGAGACTGAGTCTACCTTTGCAGATCTGCACAAAGCCCATGATGATGATAAGACCCAGGGCCAGCAGCTTCCCAGTAGTGAAGACATCCTGAACACGGGTGGCCCAGCGCACACTGGAGCAGTTCACCCACGTCAGCAACACTAGGACGAAAGGAGGAAGAGTCACATCACGCATCATAGCAACTTACCACACATGGAATACAGTAACACTATACTAGACTGGGTAATACGGTATATTTGACCAACAAATATACCTCAAGTTGCAAATTCAGCGAAGAGAGCCAAGAGGGCCAGTAATCAGGCTGAAGTAAACAAAGTAGTCCAAAAAAAACTAAGGCGGCATGCATGTTCTCTCAGGCGCTCACATAGACAGACCGCAGCCAGCAGGCGGAGGCCATTCTCTGGGGGGAAGCAGGAGGGAAATAGGGGCTGCAGGATGTAGTTGGAGAAGGTGAGGGCGATGACCGCCTGGTTGGTGGGGTAGATCACCAACACAGCGATCCACAGACGGAGGAACCTGGGAGAGGTAGGGAGGGATGTAGGGAGGGAAGGGGGTCGAGGAGTCACACGTCAAAACACCTCAATCACGCATATCAACGTCTACATTTATGATGTAGAGCAAAACCTGCCAGAATACTTGAGATACTGTATGTGAGGAAAATAAATACCAGTGCTCATTAGAGGACAGTGGGAACACAAAGAACCAATTAGCAGACTATTCAATAATATGGGCTTGTGTGTGTACAATAAAGGGCAGACATGAACAAAACCAGGTTAATGACATACAGAAATGGTGGGGGACAAAAGGATGGTACTGTACTGCTTCGTGGGGGGGGGTACATTTGTACTGTCAATTTGTCTGTGTCTGAGAAAAGGGTGGCTCAAAAAATGAGACTAACCACCACTTCTCTTGCAGTACTCTTACAGTGTAAGTATTCTCTCATCACCATGCATTTCCCTCACCCGGCAAGTCCTCCAAATATGTCCTTGACGTACGAGTAGTCTCCTCCAGACTTGGGGATGGTAACGCCCAGCTCGGCATAGCAGAGTGCACCAATGGCTGTGATCACTCCGGTGACAATCCACACGATGAGAGCCAGCCCCACAGAGCTCGCATTCTCCAGAACACCCTTTGGGCTCACAAAGATCCCTGAACCGATGATGTTACCTGAGACCCAGACAAAGAGACGGGGAGGTTAAGGAGGAGTGGAAAATGCTGCATTAATCTTTCAAAATGGAGGGTAATATTACACAACATTGACTAGGGCCGACATGTTCCCTTTGGCTGACAAACAAGTGGAGTGTGGACTGGAGCGGAAAGTGAGAGTTTCCGGTCACTTAGTTCACAGCTTCCTGCTTAGTGGCCAAGTAAGCGCAACATCACAGGGACCCTCTGCCAACCTCTCATCCTGTATAACTCACTTTCCTCTACCTCTTCTCATTTACATCAGTCTCAACACAGCAACTACATCTTCAGAATACTTGTAACTCAGAAACATAAGATCAGGATTATCAGAATGTTTTTGTGGGTCTGAGATAATACAGTAGCACAAACAGGGCAGCAGGGCAAAACCACCAACTGCTGACTAATCACGCTCAGGAACAGACTGCTGACCGTCACATTTTCCCCAGGCTTATCTGACTGACCCCTTCACCACAGAGACCACCCAGGAAGGAAGCTCCCAGTCAAACTCAAAGGTTCTAAAATATTAGCTCTACATGCAGAGAAATTATGAAGTGTGATTCTACAGTACCGGTCTGGCACTTGAACCCTGTTCCTGGAGAGCTATACCATCCTGTAGGTTTTCACTTCAACCCTAATCTAGTGCACCAGATACAAAAATTAGCTGATTGATAAGCTGAATCAGGTTAATAACTGGTGTTGGAGCCCAGTTACATAAAACATCTTAAGTATTACTCTTAAAGGGTAGGAAGGATGAGTTTTTACTTGCCAAAGTAACAGTGTGGTCAAAGACTTAGTAACTTAGTTGTAGTCACGATCTGGTTACCTAAAACTACAAACAAATGTAAAAATGCTAAAACATAACCAACTTATTTACGGATATCTTCGGAACTACCCACAACGCATTTCTCAACGTCATATAGAGAACCGGTGCTACCTAGCTAATTTCAGCTGGCTAACGCTACCTACTACCTGCTAGCATGTAATTACATTCCAAACCAAGTGTTGGCACTGGTGAGCTACTATGTACATCCACAAAGAAGAAACCATATAAAGTAATGAGAGTTTGTTAGTGGTAGCCAGGTGAGTAGTAGTTTTCTGTTGTTTGTAGATAGTGCAGTAATACCCACAAGGGTTAGGACTCATTTGTGGCCCAAAAAGGAGAAGCAAGCTTTGAAGTCGGAACGGTTTGTCTGGTTGAAGCGAGCGGATTGGAGTAGGGGAACCCTGAGCACGTCTACTGTATGCAGTGCTCATGTCACCATTGATGACTGATGGCTTAGTATAACCAGTGGAAGGCAGGATTTGGAATGATTGACAAACCAGGTGCTGTGCCTAGCATGAATGTGAAGCCTGCAACCTATTTCCTACCAACATACCGGTACATGGCGAGTGTCAACAGTGGAGATAAACCAGGTAAATGTAATGTGGATTTACCTCACTATATCGCTATTGGATTAGCTAGCTGACTCTCCCTCTGAAGGCCTCTCCTTTGACTTTGTTAGCCAACTCGGCCATCTTTTTTTTTTTGTGTTCTGTGGTTTCCTGCCTATGCTAGACTAATTGTTCTCTGGTTTACTACTTAGCTATGTACACCATGGTGGTTGGCTAGCTAGGCTAGTTAGCTGGCAAGGCTAGCTAGCAGGCAAAAATACTTTTAGCTGGCTGGATAAGATAACTGCATATACCGCAAAGATTACTGGTTAGACAGCGTTATTCATTTTCAAAACGTTGGTTTACTTTAATGTTGCTGGAAGGTAGGTGTGGATAGCAACGTAACATTAGCAGCTTGTAGGGCTAACGATAGTAGGCTAGTAACCTTGCCAGCTGATTTGTAACAAATTAATATTTGCTTGAAAAGTGTCTGAATTTAATTGAAACCGGTAGTCATGTGTAATTGATTTGGTTTAATTTTAAGTAATACATTCGAAGTTCTGTTATTTCTGTTGGCGTTCACATATAGGGAATAGGCTGACTTACCGTATCCTCCATATTAAGTCACACCCCACAATTTATTTTTCTTTCCCGGTATGACTTCAGCATTCTTCGGAATGCTGATCAGTTTTATGTAACAACAAAATGTGAAAGTGAAGGGTAATGTTGCACTGGGACTTTTGCTGCATATTCTAATGCAAATCCATATGTTACAAGTGGTTACGTTTATGCTACATACCCTTTAAGGGTTTACCTTAAAGCTGCAATATGAAACTTTTTGGGTGACCGGACCAAATTCACATTGAATGAGATTTCTTTGAAAGCAAATTTAAGAAGTGGTAGGTCTGTTCTGTGTGCCATTTCTGCAGTGCACATTTAAAGATGCACTACTATACATAAATCGCTCTGCCATTTCCTAGTTGCAAAAATTCTAGTAGTTATCCTAATTTCAGTTTGTGACAAAACAAGCATAGGCAGGAAACCACTTGTCCAAGCCTTCCCAGCTTCTCCACCAAAATCCAGATAGCAGATGTTCTGAAAGAGCTGCAAAATCTGGACCCGTACAAATCAGCTGGACTAGATAATCTGGACCCTCTCTTTTTAAAACTCTGCTGCCATTGTTGCAACTCCTATTACCAGTCTGCTCAACCTCTCTTTGGTGTCGTCCGAGATCACAAAAGATTGGAAAGCTGCTGCGGTCATCACTCTCTTCAAAGGGGGTGACACCCTAGACCCAAATTGCTATAGACCTATATCAATCCTGCCCTGCCTCTCTAAAGTCTTTGAAAGCCTAGTTAATAAACAGATCACCACTTCGAATCTCACCGTACCTTCTCCGCTGTGCAATCCGGTTTCCGAGCTGGTCACGGGTGCACCACAGCCACGCTCAAAGGTACTAAACGATATCATAACCGCCATCGATAAGAGACATTACTGTGCAGCCGTATTCATTGACCTGGCCAAGGCTTTCGACTCTGTCAATCACCACATCCTTATCGGCAGACTCAACAGCCTTGGTTTCTCTAATGATTGCCTCGCCTGGTTCACCAACTACTTTGCCGACAGAGTTCAGTGTGTTAAATCGGAGGGCCTGTTGTCCGGGCCTCTGGCAGTCTATGGGGGTGCCACAGGGTTCAATTCTTGGGCTGACTCTCTTCTCTGTATACATCAATGATGTTGCTCTTGCTGCTGGTGAGTCTCTGATCCACCTCTACGCAGACGACACCATTCTGTATACTTCTGGCCCGTCTTTGGACACTGTGTTAACTAACCTCCAAACGAGCTTCAATGCCATTCAGCACTCCTTCCGTGGCCTCCAACTGCTCTTAAACGCTAGTAAAACCAAAGGCATGCTTTTCAACCGTTCGCTGCCTGCACCCGCCCGCCCGACTAGCATCACTACCCTGGACGACTCTGACCTAGAATACGTGGACAACTACAAATACCTAGGTGTCTGGCTAGACTAAACTCTCCTTCCAGACTCACATTAAACATCTCCAATCCAAAATTAGATCTAGAATCGGCTTTCTATTTCGCAACAAAGCCTCCTTCACTCATGCTGCCAAACTTGCACTAGTAAAACTGACTATCCTGCCGATCCTCGACTTCAGCGATGTCATCTACAAAATAGCCTCCAACACTCTACTCAGCAAACTGGATGCAGTCTATCACAGTGCCATCCGCTTTGTCACCAAAGCCCCATATACTACCCACCACTGCGACCTGTATGCTCTAGTCGGCTGGCCCTCGCTACATACTCGTCGCCAGACCCACTGGCTCCAGGTCATCTACAAGTCCCTGCTAGGTAAAGCCCCGCCTTCTCAGCTCGCTGGTAACCATAGCAGCACCCACCCGTAGCACTCGCTTCAGCAGGTATATCTCACTGGTCACCCCCAAAGCCAATTCCTCTTTTGGCCGCCTTTCCTTCCAGTTCTCTGCCGCCAATGACTGGAACGAACTACAAAAATAGTTGAAACTGGAGACACTTATCTCCCTCACTAGTTTCAAGCACCAGCTGTCAGAGCAGCTCACAGATAACTGCACCTGTACATAGCCCATCTGTTAATAGCCCAACCAACTACCTCATCCCCTACCATAGTCATTTATTTATCTTGCTCCTTTGCACCCCAGTATTTTTACTTTGCACATTCATCTATTGCACATTTACCATTCCAGTGTTAAATTGCTATACTGTAGTTACTTTGCCACCATGGCCTATTTATTGCCTTATGTTCCTTATCCTACCTCATTTGCACACATTGTATATAGATTTTTTTTTTTTCCACTGTATTATTGACTGTATGTTTGTTTAACTCCATGTGTAACTCTGTGTTGTTGTATGTGTTGAACTGCTTTGCTTTCTTGGCCAGGTCGCAGTTGTAAATGAGAACTTGTTCTCAACTTGCCTACCTGGTTAAATAAAGGTGAAATATATATATTTTTTTAAAGCAAGTCCAGTACATTCTTAAAGTATTCAGACCCCTTAACTTTTTCGAAATGTTACGTTACAGCCTTATTCTAAAATGGATTAAATATTTGTTTTCCTCAATCTACACACAATACCCCACAATGACAAAGCGAAAACAGGTTTTTAGAAATGTTTGCAAATGTATTCAGTATTCAGACTTTGGCATGAGACTCGAAATTAAGCTCAGGTGCATCCTGTTTCCATTGAGCATGCTTGAGATGTTTCTACAACTTGATTGGAGTCCACCCGTGTTAAATTCAATTGATTGGACATGATTTGGAAAGGCACACCTGTCTATATAAGGTCCCACAGTTCAGTGCATACCAGAGCAAAAGCCAAGTAGAGCTCCGAGACAGGATTGTGTTGAGGCACAGATCTGGTGAAGGGTACCAAAAATAATCTGCAGCATTGAAGGTCCCCAAGAACACTTTGCTGATCCATGCTGATGATTGAACGTGCAGCTGGTACACAGGCCAAGCATTATTGAGATTACTTTTTATTGACTTCCTCTGCATATGGGTGGGATGGATGCTGCTCTGTGACAGCCATTTTAGAACAAATCCACATACCAGTTAAATAGACAACCTATTTAAGCACATAATGTAAGCACATAATGTATTATTTTGAGACCTTTGGATTTTCTTGCAATCACAAAAAACTTTCAGGAGGTAGTCTGGCCATTAAAGAACCTACAGATTGAAAACAGGATTTTGAAGACCAGTTCAGATCACCTGCAAAATTAGCACTGTTTGTGCAAATATTTAATCTCAATCTATTAGGTTGGATTTTAGGTGGACACACCCATACCTACATTGAGGAATGCATAATAGACAGCAAGAACTACGGATGAGCATAAATGACTTACCCACAATAATTCCACATGCGCTGACAAGGCCTATCTCCTTCTTCAGAGCCACTCTTCCCGAGTCCTCTTTAGTGGATTCGGAGGAAAGCGTATCCCCATCTGCAGATACATTGCCCCGCAGCCTAGGACCATCGGTCATCTCGTCTCAAAGATCAATTTTGTTGGATGAAAAGCGCAGGTGCAGTGCAACCTAGCTCAGTTTGGTGTTACCCGCACTAATGGAGAACAAAAATCGTTTATCTACAGCAAAACTATTTCAGTGTCAAAGTTATCTTTGATGCCATAAAAAAACCATAGCCCGTGGCCCAAATTATGTGATTTACAAATAGTGTGTGTGAGAATGTTCTCTAGTCAACTAATACAAAAATGTAAGCGCTCAGACGCGTGCAATATACCGCCCAACAACGTTTCCCTGCCAGTCGAAGTGTGTGGGCTACACTGAGATTACTGCTATTATTAGAAACTATATCGCTTCATAAATAATTCAGTCGTGCGGTGCGACCAGCCAGCCCAGCCCCACTTGCGTAAAGTAGGCGCAAGATCACCCAGCAGTAATTGGCTTTGTAGAGGAAATAGGCCACTGAAGATAATCTTGTAGGCCTACTATAAACAGCGACTGGTCGACCACATTGAAAATAACAATGGCAAACGGGCAATGGCAAGCCATTTACAGTAGACTATATCAGTAAACAATTTTTCAAGAACCCATACTGTGCCAGACTAATACATTCCTGTAAACAATATTTATTATTTTAATTTGTCCGAAAGTTTTTCTATTTGTAAAAAAATAAAAAAAAGAATGCATGATATAGCCTAGGAGGGGCGCAACTTTGGTTTTAGAATTGTGTGTGTGTGTGTGTGTGTGGGGGGTGGGGGCATAATTATTTGTTTTCCAGTCGGATAAACACTCCAAACAGCCTAACCAATCGCTTATAGGCGTCCGCACGGTCCTAAGGCACAATTGTCTCGTTTTGTATCCGGGACGAAAATGCAATTTCAGAATGTGGGGGATGTCCCCCATCCCCAGTGAAAATTGCGCCCCTGTAGTTTAGTGATGAGGGCGATTCAGTTTGGATGGATACAATATAGCCTATGCCATTGTAATCCTTGACACTGTTTTACAGCATCAAATTCAAGCAATTGACAAAATGATCGACCCACCTCTTCTCCGGAGTTGCCGTGACTTTTAAAATGACGACTCACCAGCATGCTGTTATCAGCACACCCGACAGCTGTTCGACATTAGCAAGTGAACAAGATCTCTGTCTTACTGGAAAATTTAACACAATTTGCTTGAAATGCTCAACCAATCAACGTGGCCGAAATAGTCAACACAGGGTAAGCCCCTCCCCTACACGTTTCAGCAGGGTTGGTAATGTATTATTTTACTGTTCTAATGCTTTAGTAAACTCAAATACAGTTTAAGATTGTTAGTTTAAATTACTTCGTGAAAGGTCAAGAGGAAGTAGAATAATAGAAAGTATTCAAAAGCATTAAATAGGAAGGGTGTGAGTAGCCATCATATTATATAGCATTAACAGTGATTTCAGGGTTTTCTGTGAGTTGTCTGGAAACTAGACTGATCTGAGAAACAAAACAGGTTCCTCTAAAACAACTTTCGCGGTGGAGGCTACAACCTGCACTCCTTCACACCTGTGTTACAGCTAGATATCTGTTTTCTCTTAACGAGCAACTCTGTCATCACAAGAAATCTGGCAAAATTTAGGGTCACGCAGACGGACAGATGGAGAGAAACACTGACTTTGAGTTGGTCAAATTCCAAGCTATACCTCAGTGAATTAATGTGTTTCATTGTGGAAAGAACATCTTATACGTGTCACTTACTGAAATAATGACAAGTATCATGTGTGCACACATTACGTACACACCTTGTTGGTAAGACAGTAGCCAGAGTAAGTGTGTGGGTGAGCTAGCGTTGCTGCTGGTCTTCTCATGGTAAAACAGCATGGGACAGACAGCAACACAGTCAGTGTTTTGAGAGAATGAAAACATCAATGGCGGTTAGTGAGCAGTTTGGTTTGTGATGTGGATTAAGGCCAACATTTGAGAATATTTATGAGCTTGTTTTGCATTAGTGTTTGTCCAACCCTAAAATAGCAGGGTACCTATATATTTAGAGCAGACACTATTTACAGGAATATGAGAGGGCCTAAGTGTTCTGGTCAAGAAAGGTCACTTGGTGCCAGAGCTGTGTTGAAATATGTGCATTAAATTATTTATTTAAATTCACATTTTTCTGTGTATTTGAGTATTTTCAATAATGTGGCCAAAATCAGCTAATTCTATTGGAAGTATTTTCAAACAATTTTCAATAAATAGCCTTCTATTTGAAAAATATTTTCAAATACTTATTTCCAATTACATTATTACAAATACTCCTAGGACATGGGTTCAAATGCATCAGAGTATTTATTTGTATTTGAAAATACTCTGCATTTGAATATTTTCAAATACATATCAATACTTTCCAAGTATGTATAATTTCCCCCCGAAAAATATTTGCTTCGTAATGTGAAAGTAATTGAAATAGTATTTGAACCCAGGTTTGCTTGGTGCCATATTGATGTGGGAGTAGGTGAAAGTATTCCCCTGGAAGTCTGCACTGCAGCAATAACACTCCTGCCTTGTTTTTACAAGTTTAAAAGAGTCTTCTTTTCCAGAAGGAAACTTGGTGTTTACCAGCAATTCCAAGAATCTGTGATAAACTTCTCTGTTGGTATAGCTCAGTGTTCCTTCTCCATTTCTATTGGACCTGATCTCTAAATTACAGCATGTGGACTTTTAGCTACCTACTTATTTGGTGTTATTTTGATAGGTTTGGCTCTAATGGTGTAGGCCATCATTGTAAATAAGAATTTGTTATTTACCGACTTGCCTGGTTAAATACAAATAAAATGCTAATTACATTCAATGCCAATTTTAGATCCTGACCTCCTATGGTGACACTTACTGGACACAATACATCACCACAGTACATGCCATGGTGCAGTCAGACATTAAAACCAGGGTGCAGTCTGTTGATCAGACACAAAAAGGAATACATATTTTATATAACATTTCTGTGTACAAGCATGCATTTAAGTTTTCCATTCCAAATAGCCTTTTGATATATGCATAGCCTGAATTTGAAATAATTCTGTGGAATAACGACCTTATCACATCGTGACATTTAACCCGAGGGGACATGCTAAATAAGTAGATGCAAGAGGCACATACACAAACAGGGCAAAGAGCAGCAAGTTGCTTGTAGTCGTCTTTATTGACAATATGGATCAGACAAAAACTAACAAAGCAAAGAAATGAACACCTGAAAAACGTACGACCTGAACAGCCCATCTCCAACACACTGCTGTATCGGAGTTGTAACCAGTTAAGTGTGCCGAGTTACAATTTAGATCCATTTCATCTGCGTTATAGTATGGAATAGGTATTTTGACCAATCACAGTTATTTTTCATAGATCTGATTGGTCAAAAGAACAATTTAATTCAAAAAAATAGAATTCGGCTGCCTGTCTGAACGCTGCCATTGAGGGTATCTTGACTGCCGGCTAAATAAGTAACTTAAACTCAATAGGTATGTGGATGATAGTCCATGCCTGAAACTGACTCCTAACTATACTGTAAAGTAACAGTCTCAAATCGGTCCCATCTAAACCATTAATTGGGTTCTCATTACCAGCTCTAAAGCCTCACTGTGACCCTGGTCTGTAGGTTTCTAAAGCCTCACTGTGACCCTGGTCTGTAGGTTTCTAGAGCCTCACTGTGACCCCGGTCTGTAGGTTTCTAGAGCCTCACTGTGACCCCGGTCTGTAGGTTTCTAGAGCCTCACTGTGACCCCGGTCTGTAGGTTTCTAGAGCCTCACTGTGACCCCGGTCTGTAGGTTTCTAGAGCCTCACTGTGACCCCGGTCTGTAGGTTTCTAGAGCCTCACTGTGACCCCGGTCTGTAGGTTTCTAGAGCCTCACTGTGACCCTGGTCTGTAGGTTTCTAGAGCCTCACTGTGACCCTGGTCTGTAGGTTTCTAAACCTTCAATTTGGCCCTGGTCTGTAGGTTTCTAAACCCTCACTGTGACCCTGGTCTGTAGGTTTCATGGTATGAGCAGGCTCATGATTACAGGCAAATAGGTAAAATGCTAGACTACCTCAACTTCATTTGCAACTAAGTGCCTGTTTAATTGTGTCTGTATGCATGTGTGTGTTTGTATGCGAGTGTGAGATCTTCACAGCCTGATGGTGTAGGATCGTCCTGCTGTGTATGCGAGTGTGAGATCTTCACAGCCCGATGGTGTAGGATCGTCCTGCTGGGTTGTGGATAGCAGAGCATGAGGGCTCTGTCACGGCCCATTCGTACCACACCTTCTTCCCATTGTTACACCTCCAGAACCTCACCACGACGTCATCATCCTTCGTCACAGGGATCGGTTGCTGCAGGTAAGAGTAAATACATTTTATTACCCAAAAGAATAGTGTGCTAAATGTAAAGAAACATTTTACATGACCGTATGACAGTCAACTTACTTTGAGAGGGAAGAGGATGGGGAACCAGGAGAACATTCCAGGAGAGTGGGTCTCTGGCTTGATACCTTGACCAAACAGATGCACACATTGATGTTAATGATATCCAAACACCTTAAAACCTCACCATCATCATCATCATCCCCACTCTTACTACTTACTGAGTGTGACATCTCCGTAGAGTGTGGTCTCGAAGTATCCAGCAAAGCCGTGCAGCACTGTGTTACACCCCACAGAGAATCTGAGGCACTGATACCGGTTGTTGTTCATATCTGAAGGAAAGGAGAGAAGCGCATTTAGTACATATCTTATCTGTGATCATTACCCGCGTTAGCTAGGGTGCGTAAGAATTAGCCATGTATGGGTGTTTGACGTGTGTGTGTGTTACCTGTGGTAGGGTGAATGAAGGTGAAGCAGGCCTTGGGCTCAGCCAGCTGGTGGAAGTTGTGGAGTCGGACTACGTAGGGGGTCTCAAAGTGGCACTCGGGGTCCTTGTCCCGCTCCCTGCACCCCCGGACCTCATTATACAGCTTGGAGGAAGAGAGGGGGGCCAGGAAGGAGGTGTAGGAACAGGGGATGCTCACCCCACCATCTGAGAGGAACAAGAGAACGGGAACACGTTTAAAATGAGAAAGGGTAGAGGTGGTTGAGACAAAATAAATGGCCATAGAAAGAAAATTACCATGATATTTATAGCTCACATAATAAAGATTTCAATCAGTGATGAGCAAAATTTCAATATCAACGAGTTGCAAATGACTGCAATTACAGTGACTTCCCCCCCTACCTTTGAGAAAATTCTGTGCTCCATCTAAACACTCTGGGGACAGCTCATTGTCCCCGAAGGACCCGAGCAGCTCACTGACGATGATGTCCGCCTTCTCAGGTGCCACCCACTCCCTCATGTCACATGACACTACGGTCACCTGATCACCCCACTCCTCAAACTTCCAGTTCTCAAGCCTGGGAGAGTGTGACAGGATCAATACAGGAGGGTGGAGGGAATTTTTAGGAGCTCAGTGGAGATTAATGTTGCCAACCTCCCATTTTCATCTGGATTTATTTATCTGCCAGAGAGTATTAAAAGCTATCCGGGGAAATTACTCCTAATGCCGGAAATGAAAAAAAATTGAGGACTTTAATTATCTTCTGGAATGAGTTTAGTCCGTGCTGGCAACTCTATTGGAGGTCAGGGTTCAAAATGAGAAAAGGTTCCACTCACGTGACGACAGCGTTGGGGTTCTTCTCCACAGCGTAGATACGGAGCTTTCTGTCAGCCTGCTTGGCGGCCCGCAGGGAGGCGTTGACCAAAGGACCTCTCCCAGCACCCAGCACCATCAACACCCTGGGGTTACAGAGAATACATACTATTACCCACCAGATACAGAGGGGGAAGGTGATTGTCAGGAGAATAGATACTCATTAACAGAGAGGATAGACAGTGAGGTGTTGGAGCTACTCACTGTGTATTGGTCTCCTTTTGCTCCTCCGGGACTCTGTCCATCAAACACTTATACACAGCCTGCAGAAAGATCAGGAGAACCCAATCGGTACTTAATGATATTACTGTGTTAAACCCTACCAGCCACATCACTAATACTGTTAGTGTATTATACTGTGAGAACATGCATGTCAAATGCTCCTTACCTGCTGGTACTGGGAATATTTGATGGGATCCTTCTCAAACACTTCATATGTCTGAGACTCAAGATTGTCCATGAGGGGCTAATGGGAAGAGAACATTTAGAGACATAACA
The DNA here is from genome assembly GCA_030435695.1 of Brachymystax lenok tsinlingensis. NCBI lineage: Eukaryota > Metazoa > Chordata > Actinopteri > Salmoniformes > Salmonidae > Brachymystax > Brachymystax lenok. The sequence continues at coordinate 32,420,404 of CM059788.1, forward strand.
AAGAATCCAATGCATACAGACAATAGGTATTCCTATTTACAAACCTAACACAAACCTGAAGAGGAGACTGTAGGTAATCCTCGTAACCCTTGGCGAACAGTTCATATGCATTGGGGGCAGGGCGGTTCTGGTTGAGGTATTCAAGGTACTGCAAGTAAGAGCGGAAGTCCTTCTCACTGTGACGACTGGTGCCAGTGAAGATGAACTGGGCCTCAAGCTAGGAAAACAAGGAAATGTTTTGTAAAATACATATTCAAGAACAGAAGACAGACTGAAGATAAAACGGTTGTAGTTGCTATAACAATTGCCATATAGCCTAGCATTTACAGTACCTTGAATAGACGGAAGATGATTTGCTGGTGGGCTTTTGAAAGGACTGGGAACCCTTTCTTATTGGTCAGAAAAATCCTGGTGGGAAGAATAGCTGCTTTAATTGGCTCTCCAAGCCACTTGTCAATCACAGCGTTGGTGGGCATGTCTGCTCCAACCTCAATGGCTTCAGGGAAAGGAAGGGAAGACAGGTCAGTATCAATTGTGACCAAAACAATTCCTTATCAGTTTGTCAACACTTCAACCATGTTTCCCTGTCCTGCTTCCTTACCTAAACAGATTCTCTTGTTGTAGTCACAAAGAGTTCTGAATGAATGCCACCTGAAAAATGAAAAAAAGAAGGTACATTTTTACAAAAAGCAAAGAAACAAGGCTGAAAACATTGATGCCTTAGCCATGTGGCACTAGCCGTGATGGCAGACCCACCAGGCCCATGTCTTCTCGTCATTACTGCCATCATTTGTGTGTTTCGTTGGCTCATTCTCAATGATGTCATCACGCATATCATCAGAGGAAATTAGGGGGACACGGATCCAGAACTGATGAAACAATCCACAGTTTCTTAGTTGGGTTCATAACTCCAATTTTAAGTTCACTGAAATACCATGACATTTCCAGTCACAACACAAGCCAAGGATTAAGAATGAGTTATAGTTCTTATATGGTACAGATAGATAACGCTTGACTTCTGTAGCTACCATGCAGGAGTGGTGTCCAGTCTGGATGTGGTTGAGCAGCACGCGGGCCAGGTTGGCACAGTGAGGGCCCTTCAGAGGGATCATAAAAGCTGGCAGACCCAGATAGGCTGAGAAGTTCAGCTCCTGGACCAGGGCCTGAGACAGGACAGAGGGATAAAAGGAGAGCAACAATACAACCTGTGGCAAAGATGTTTCAAACTGTATGCTTGAGCGGACAAAGGAGGCCATGGTGTATTCACTAAAATTCAAACGGAACCCAAACAGAACAAAATGGGGAGGGACCTACCTGAATTTGTACAATAGAAAGTAATTTTCCTAGCGAAACGTTCTCCATTGCAAAGCGTTTTGCTACTTTTTGTTACGGTGTGAATACACCAAGTCTTTTCATGATGTCCAACTCACCGCTTCTGAATTCCTGCGTTCCGTCTCCACCTCTGAGTCTGTCTCGATCCATGGAGAAAGCTTTCCAACAACCAGAGTGTTCCAGTCTGGGTAATGAAGAATTGAAATTCAATATCCTGATACTTAATAAAAGAAATACATACTGTAGAGCCATTGAATAGTTCTATAAGTAGATGCTCCTGTGATCAGTGGAACTTGGCCATGAGAATGAACTGTCTAGTTTCTACCATTGAGGCCAGTATAAATACAGGTTGCCTCTGACCTCACCTCGCCCACAGAGTAGCAGGTCAGAGCGTGTATGTGCGCCAGATCGGACTTTTGCGGGATCCAACTCAAACTCCCTCCTGAACCTCGGGTGGAAGAGGGGCATGCACAAGAAGTCAAACCTGAAAGAGAAGGGACACTTTAGTCGAGTTGTCGATGATCTACAGTCCGTGGTTCGAATCAAGTCTGGCCGTGATTGGGAGTCACATAGGGCGGTGCACAACTGGCCCAGCGTCGTCCGGGTTTGGTCGGGGTAGGCCGTCATTGTAAGTAAGAGTTTGTTCTTAACGGACTTGCCTAGTTAAATAAAGGTTAAATTAAAAAAACATTTGCAAAGTTTATTGTACGAACATTACTTTAGACGTAGCTAACATTTAATTGGATAATACATTCAAGTAGCGTCATGGATCTACAGTCAAATGTATTCTCAACAGATCTTATTGAGGTAGTGGCCAGGAGGAACATTTCTTAGCCATTGTGATAGTGCACGTGCTAATGTTTCAATGAACCTAGCTAGTTTGCTGTTACTGCCGCGCTAAAACAGCTAGCTAGTTAGTTAGCTACATCACGTGTAGAAATGAAGCCGAAGGGTAGATAGGGATAACCTACTCGTCTCCAGTATTTGACTGCTTGAGCGAAGCAGTTTACTTACCCAAGTTTAGCGACCGCTGCAAGCGTGTCAGCAACCTCGGGCACACAATTCAAATCTCTCCCGCAAGACACCCTGCCCCCTGTACTGTGGGACGCCATCATTAACCGAGTGAACGGGAAAGAAGGGAGTTGCAATTAGAATCAGGAAACGGACGCCATTTTGGCTCTAGTCATGCGTATGCTGTCATAGCATGGATATGGAGCTCAGAGTCAAAATGACTTCCCCTGGAATGCAGTTTCACGCGTTCCAACAACTGTCGCGACACTTGCACGTCCAGCGAGATTATGGTAGTTTGGGGCTACGTCATAGAGACATTTGTCAGAGATGTTTGAAAAATCATTGGGATCAAATTTGGTCACACCCAGACAACGTACGTTTTGTGTCGTTGTTAATTAGATTCGTCCCGCCGTTCTTGATTTGTTATTATTTTTAATTTATATATACACAATATATTGGCTATATAAATCAAATTTTCAGCGGTGTAAAGTACTGTAATGAAACAGCAGGGAGCAGGTCTCGAACCCTCGACCTTCTAGCCCGAGGTCCGGCGCGCTATCGACTGTGCCGCAAAAGCATGCTCGAGCCGCAGAGTCGATATCCGCGCTTATAAACCCAGGGTCGTTACAGTACTTAAGTAAAACTACTTTCAAAGTATTACTTAACTTCTTAGGGCTAGGGTCCAATTTTCAGAATTTCCACCTGTCTGACATGCCCAAAATAAACGTATTTTGGGTATCTGTACTTTTCTGTATATTTGTGACTACTTTTACTATACTACATTCATTAAGAAAATATTGCACTTTTTACTCCATACATTTTCCTCGACACCCAAAAGTACTCTTACATTTTGAATGCTAAGCAGGACAGGAAAATAGTCAAATTCACACACTTATCAACCGAACATCCCTGGTCATCCCTACTGCCTCTGATCTGGCGGACTCACTAAACGCACATGCTTCGTTTGTAAATTATGTCTGAATGTTGGTGTGCCTATGGCTTTCCGTAAATTAAAAACATGTTTCTATCTGGTTTGCTTAATATAAGGAATATGAAATTATTTATACTTTTACTTTTGATACTTTAAGTATATTTTAAAACAAATACTTTACACTTTTACTCAAGTAGAAATGCCAATATAGGTACCATTTGACTTCCATTAGATTTATGACACAACTGCTAAACAGTTTGCATTTGAAACAGTGGCCAGGTAAATAAAACCGAAGCGTTGCTGTGATACCAGGGGCTTATTCATTACACCGATTCTGTTTCAAAACGGAAGCAAACAAAATGGGGCGGGACCTACCTGAATTTGTCCAATAGTAACACCCATTTTGCTCTGTTTTTTTAATTTTTTTATTCAAGATATAAATCAACAATTTACAATGTTACAAAACCAAAATGCATGTATTCATGTGAAAATACAAAAAAATGTATCAATGCAGTAAACCAAAATAATAAAAAATAATAAAACAGAACCATTTTAGTGCAATTGAACTCACTCTGAAAAAAACTTATTATAGTGATTCATGAAGATGTTATTCTTGCCTTTATCTACTAGGGTTAATGTCTTAAGATATTTAAATTCAATCAAAAATATGTGTAATTTTGGTGTAGAATTCTGGAATTTTTGTTTGTGTATAAAGTATTTAGCAACAAGAATAAAATAATTCACAATCATTTCAATGGTCTTGTTATCATTACAATAGTAACATATTACATCTTTCATATCAAAAACATGAGTAGTGTTCATAATAGTAAATAAGTATTTTGCAAGGTATTCCCAAAATTCTGAAACAATTTTACATTCAAAAAACAAATGAGACAGATTTTCACATTCTTTTTCACAGAAAACGCAGATATCAAATCAAATCAAATTTTATTTGTCACATACACATGGTTAGCAGATGTTAATGCGAGTGTAGCGAAATGCTTGTGCTTCTAGTTCCGACCATGCAGTAGTATCTAACAAGTAATCTAACAAATTCACAACAACTACCTTATACACACAAGAGTAAAGGAATGAATACGAGTATGTACATATAAATATATGGATGAGCGATGGTTGACCGGCATAGGCAAGATGCAGTAGATGGTATGGAGTACAGTATATACACATATATATGAGATGAGTAATGTAGGATATGTAAACATTATATAAATGGCATTGTTTAAAGTGGCTAGTGATACATTATTTCATCCAGTTATAATTATTAAAGTTATAATTATTAAAGTGGCTAGAGATTTGGGTCGATGGCCGAGCGGCATAGGCAAGATACAGTAGATGGTTTAGAGTACAGTGTATACATTTGATATGAGTATGTCGGATACGTAAACATTATATACAAAATTGTTTAAAGTGGCTAGTGATACATTTGTTACATCCAATTCCTATGTTTAAAGTGGCTAGAGATTTAAGTCAGTATGTTGGCAGCAGCCACTCAATGTTAGTGATGGCTGTTTAACAGTCTGATGGCCTTGAGGTAGAAGCTGTTTTTCAGTCTCTCGGTCCCAGCTTTGATGCACCTGTACTGACCTCGCCTTCTGGATGATAGCGGGGTGAACAGGCAGTGGCTCGGGTGGTTGTTGTCCTTGATTATCTTTGGCCTTCCTGTGACATCGGGTGGTGTAGGTGTCCTGGAGGGCAGGTAGGTTTCCCGGTGATGCGCTGTGCAGTCCTCACTACCCTCTGGAGAGCCTTACGGTTGTGGGCGGAGCAGTTGCCGTACCAGGCGGTGATACAGCCCGACAGGATGCTCTCGATAGTGCATCTGTAAAAGTTTGTGAGTGATTTTGGTGACAAGCCGAATTTCTTCAGCCTCCTGAGGTTGAAGAGGCGCTGTTGCGCCTTCTTCACCACGCTGTCTGTGTGGGTGGACCAATTCAGTTTGTCCGTGATGTGTACACCGAGGAACTTAAAACTTTCCACCCTCTCCACTACTGTCCCCTCGATGTGGATAGGGGTGCTCCTCTCCTGTTTCCTGAAGTCCACGATCATCTCCTTTGTTTTGCTGACATTGAGTGAGAGGTTATTTTCCTGACACCACACTCCGAGGGCCCTCACCTCCTCTCTGTAGGCCGTCTCGTCGTTGTTGGTAATCAAGCCTACCACTGTAGTGTCGCCAGCAAACTTGATGATTGAGTTGGATGCGTGCTTGGCCACGCAGTCATGGGTAAACAGGGAGTACAGGAGAGGGCTGAGAACGCACCCTTGTGGGGCCCCAGTGTTGAGGATCAGCGGAGTGGAGATGTTGTTTCCTACCCTCACCACCTGGGACCGGCCCGTCAGGAAGTCCAGGACCCAGTTGCACAGGGCTGGGTCGAGACCCAGGGTCTCGAGCTTAATAACGAGCTTGGAGGGAACTATGGTGTTAAATGCTGAGCTGTAGTCGATGAACAGCATTCTTACATAAGTATTCCTCTTGTCCAGATGGGTTAGGGCAGTATGCAGTGTGATTGCGATTGCGTCGTCTGTGGACCTATTGGGACGGTAAGCAAATTGGAGTGGGTCCAGGGTGTCTGGCAGGATGGAGGTGATATGATCCTTGACTAATCTCTCAAAGCACTTCATGATGACAGAAGTGAGTGCTACGGGCGATAGTCATTTAGCTCAGTCACCTTAGCTTTCTTGGGAACAGGAACAATGGTGGCCCTCTTGAAGCATGTGGGAACAGCAGACTGGGATAGGGACTGATTGAATATGTCCGTGAACACACCAGCCAGCTGGTCTGCGCATGCTCTGAGGACACGGCCAGGATGCCATCTGGGCCGGCAGCCTTGCGAGGGTTAACACATTTAAATGTTTTTCTCACATTGGCTGCGGTGAAGGTGAGCCCGCAGGTTTTGGTAGCGGGCGTGTCGGTGGCACTGCATTGTCCTCAAAGCGAGCAAAGAAGTTGTTTAGTTGGTCTGGGAGCAGGACGTCATGGTCCGCGACGGGCTGGTTTTCTTTGTAGTCCGTGATTGACTGTAGACCCTGCCACATTCCTCTTGTGTCTGAGCCGTTGAATTGTCTCTATCTACTTTGTCTCTATATTGACGCTTAGCTTGTTTGATTGCCTTGCAGAGGGAATAGCTACACTGTTTGTATTCAGTCATGTTTCAGGTAGCCTTAGCCTGGTTAAAAGCAGTGGTTCGCGCTTTCAGTTTTCTTGCGAATGCTGCCATCAATCCACGGTTTCTGGTTGGGGAAGGTTTTAATATTTGCTATGGGTACAACATCACCAATGCACTTGCTAATAAACTCGCTCACCGAATCAGCATATACATCAATGTTGTTGTCAGATGCTATCCGAACATATCCCAGTCCACGTGCTCGAAGCAATCTTGCAGCATGGAATCAGATTGGTCGGACCAGCGTTGAACAGACCTGAGAACGGGCGTTTCCTGTTTTAGTTTCTGTTTGTAGGCTGGGAGCAACAAAATGGAGTCATGGTCAGACTTGCCGAAAGGAGGGCGGAGAATAGCCTTGTATGCATCACGGAAGTTGGAATAACAGTGATCCAGGATTTTACCAGCCCGGGTGGCACATTCGATATGCTGGTAAAATTTAGAGCCTTGTTCTTAAATTAGCCTTATTAAAATCCCCAGCCACAATAAATGCAGCCTCAGGATATGTGGTTTCCAGTTTACATAGAGTCCGATGAATTTCTTTCAGTGCCGTTGATGTATCAGCTTGAGGGGGGATGTACACGGCTGTGATTATAATCGAGGAGAATTCTCTTGGTAGATAATGCGGTCTGCATTTGATTGTAATGAATTCTATGTCAGGTGAACAAAAGGACTTGAGTTCCTGTATGTTGTTATGATCACACCACGTCTCGTTAATCATAAGACACACACCCCCACCCTTCTTCTTACCAGATAGAAGTTTGTTTCTGTCGGCGCGATGCGTGGAGAAACCAGGTGGCTGTACCGACTCAGATAAAGTGTCCTGAGTGAGCCATGTTTCCGTGAAGCAAAGAACGTTGCAGTCTCGGATGTCTCTCTGAAAGGCAACCCTCGATCGGATTTCGTCTACTTTGTTGTCAAGAGACTGTACATTGGCGATTAAAATACTCGGGAGAGGTGCACGATGCGCCCGTCGACGTAGCTTGACCAAAAGACCGGCGCGTTTCCCTCTTCTCCGGCGCCGCCGTTGCTTTGAGTAGCCGGGTGCTATCCAGTCTATTGTTGTGTTTGGGTTAGCAAACCGAGAATCCTCTTTGGGAAAGTCGTATTCCTGGTCGTAATGTTGGTAAGTTGACGTTGCTCTTATATCCAATAGTTCCTCCCGGTTGTATGTAATAAAACTTAATATTTCCCGGGGTAATAATGTAAGAAGTAATACATAAAAAAACAAAATACTGCATGGTTTCCTGAGAACGTGAAGCGAGGCTGCCATCTCTGTCGGCGCCATAATCAATAGCCATAAACTTCGATAACATAGAATTACATGGATATATCTTATGTAAAACTTTAAAGTGCACTTCCTTAATTTTGTTTGGTATACAATATTTGTAAGGCCTTAACCATGCATTTTTCCAGACAATGTCAGGAATAAGCATGTTCCAGAAAGATTTTCCTCTCGGTGTAAGTTTGTTTTGTGAATGAAGATATTGTCTTATATATTTATTACAACAAGATTTCTCAAGTAAGCCCACGCCTTCCAATCTGAGTTCTGGATAAGCTTTGTGATCATTACCAAAGCTAAGATGAGTTTTTATTAGTGTATTCAGCCCACTGGGAACGGCTTTGTTTCCGTTTGGTTCTTAAACGGTGAACGATTTCCGTGGGTGGATTTTGACAATTTCTTTGGATTCCTCATGTCTAACTCATTAGCTAGGTTTCCATTCAATTGGCCACAGATTTCGTGTGCTTTTATGCAGATTTTTGAATATTCACAATGTATGCATTTTACCTCCAGAGATGAGTGTCCATCAAATGTACTTTTTGCGGATAAAAGGCTGTGTGTGATGATGTAGTGCACATTAAAAAAAAAACTTTACAGTTTAATTCCCATGAACCAAATAAAAAAATACAGGTGAAATGGGTTTCCATTGCATTTCAACTCTAATGATGGTTTTGTCACAAAATGTTTTGCATTATAGCGAATGTGCCCACTCTGGTATTGGCACATGTGCTCTAGCCAAAAGATCGCAGCTACAGTGCAGGTATAGCGTACATTATGAGATTATTTGTATTTGTCAAACGGCAGCCAAGCATCAACCATCATGTCACAAGAATAAAACCCTCGAAACTGTGCAGTATTCACACCCCTTAACTTTTTCACATTTTGTTGTGTTACAGTCTGAATGGAAATTCAATTCAATTGAGATTTTTTTTTCACTGGCCTACACACAATACCCTATAATGTCAAAGTGGAATAATTGTTTTACAAATTAATAAACAATGAAAATCTGATGTCTTGAGTCAATAAGTATTCAACCCCTTTGTTATGTCAAGTTCAGGAGTAAATGTGCTTAATAAGTTTCATAAACTCACTCTTTGTGCAATAATAGTGTTCAACGTGATTTTGAATGACTACCTCATCACTGTACCCCACACATACAATTATTTGTAAAGTCCCTCAGTCGAGCAGTGAATTTCAAACACAGATTCAACCACAAAGATCAGGGAGGTCTTCCAATGCCTCTCAAAGAAGGGCACCTATTGGTAGCTGGGTAAAAAAACAAAAACAGATATTGAATATACAAAGTCGTTCTGCCCCTGAGCATGCAGTTAGTGGATGTCGATTAAGGCAGCTCCCCGTACCACTCTGATTCAGAAGGGTTGGGTTAAATGTGGAAGACACATTTCAGTTGAAGGCATTCAGTTGTGTGGGGATCTGACATTTTTATACTATAATAGTATTTTTATACCATAATAGTATTAACAATTGCTAATTGCTATTAATCATATTGGGGGTTATTCTGTAAGGACTTGTGTATGTGTGACCCCTGTGCGGACATCTTGGGACAGTTGCTGACTTGTGGTTAAGTGGGGGGTGTGGGGTCTTTATTACAAGACCCTGTCTGGTGGAAAAGTACTGAGCTACTAAAAACAAGAAGATAAATCAAAAAGAGCGCCAAGAGGCTGGGACCAGCCTGTGTGACACCGATTGGCCAGGCAAGTCTAAACCACGCCCAGCCACTGTTCTGATAGGCCAGCTCACGAAGCAGGAACTAACTCTGTCAGAACATATACCCATGCTTTCAGCAGAAAGGGAGTTCTTTGTTTCGTCCTGCGTGATGTTACAGTGAACCCGTATATACGGAAATTGTATTTGCCATTTATTAACTTTTGAATTAAACAATTATTTTAACCAAGTTCAGGTGTATTATCGTTCCTATCTCAGTTGAACCTACGCAAAACTTAACAGTTGTACAACTGACTAGGTATCAAATAAAATGTTATTTGTCAAATGCGCCGAATACAACAGGTGTAGTAGACCTTACAGTGAAATGCTTACTTACAAGCCCTTAACTAACAATGCAGTTTTAAGAAAATACCTAAAAAAAAGTAAGAGATAAGAATAACAAATAATTAAAGAGCAGCAGTAAATAACATTAGCGGGGCTATATACAGGGGGTACCGGTACAGAGTCAATGTGCGGGGGCACCCGGTGTCGAGGTAATTGACTGCACGGCCAGGCACGACTCCAACACCATCATTAAGTTTGCTGATAACACAACAGTGGTAGGCCTGATCACCGACAACGACGAAACAGCCTCTACTTACATGTACATGTAGGTAGAGTTATTAAAGCCTCTTGGACCTAGACTTGGCACTCCGGTACCATTTGCCGTGCGGTAGAAGAGAGAACAGTCTATGACTAAGGTGGCTGGAGTCTTTAACAATTTTTAGGGCCTTCCTCTGACACCGCCTTGTACAGAGGTCCTGGATGGCAGGAAGCTTGGCTCTGGTGATGTACTGGGCCGTACGCACTACCCTCTGTAGTGACCTTGCGGTCGTAGGCCATACCAGGCAGTGATGCAACCCGTCAGGATGCTCTCGATAGTGCAGCTGTAGAACCTTTTGAGGATCTGAGGACCCATGCCAAATGTTTTCAGTCTCCTGAGTGGGAATAGGTTTTGTCGTGCCCTCTTCACAACTGTCTTGGTGTGCTTGGACCATGTTAGTTTGTTGGTGATGTGGACGGCAAGGAACTTGAAGCTCTCAACCTGCTCCACTACAGCCCCGACGATGGGACTGGGCACGGACCCCTGAGAGGCCCCTGTGTTGAGGATCAGCGTGACGGATGTGTTGTTACCTACCCTTACCACCTGTGGGCGGCCCCACAGGAAGTCTAAGATCCAGTTGCAGAGGGAGGTGTTTAGTCTCAGGGTCCTTAGCTTAGCGATGAATTTTGGGGGCACTATGGTGTTGAACGCTGAGCTGTAGTCCATTAATAGCATTCTCACATAGGTGTTCCTTTTATCCAGGTGGGAAAGGGCAGTGTGGAGTGCAATAGAGATTGCATCATCTGTGGATCTGTTTTGGCGGAATGCAAATTGGAGTTGGTTTAGGGTTTCTGGGATAATGGTGTTGATGTAAGCCATGACCAACCTTTCAAAGCATTTCATGGCTACAGACGTGAATGCTACGGGTCGGTAGTCATTTAGGCAGGTTACCTTAGTGTTCTTGGGCACAGGGACTATGGTGGTCTGCTTGAAACATGTTGGTAGTACAGACTCAGACAGGGAGAGGTTGAACATGTCAGTGAAGACACTTGCCAGTTGGTCAGCGCATGCTCGGAGTATACGTCCTGGTAATCTGTCTGTGAATGTTGACCTGTTTATAGGTCTTACTCACATTGGCTGCAGAGAGTGGAACAGCTTATGCTCTCATGCATGTTTCAGTGTTTCTTGCCTCGAAGCTTGCATAGAAGTTATTTAGCTTGTCTGGTAGACTCGTGTCACTGGGGAGCTCTCAGCTGTGCTTCCCTTTGTAGCCTGTAATATTTTTCAAGCCCTGCCACATCCGACGAGCGTCGGAGCCGGTGTAGTACGATTCAATCTTAGTCCTGTATTGACGCTTTGTCTGTTTGATGGTTTGTCGGAGGGCATAGCGGGATTTCTTATAAGCTTCCAGGTTCGAGTTCCGCTCCTTGAAAGCGGCAGCTCTACCCTTTAGCTCAGTGCAAATGTTGCCTGTAAACCATGGCTTCTGGTTGGGGTAGGTAGCCTAGTGGTTAGAGTGGCGGACTTGTAACTGGAGGGTTGCAAGTTCGTAATCCCTGAGCTGACAAGGTAAAAATCTGTCGTTCTGCCCCTGAACAAGGCAGTTAACCCACTGTTCCCCCGGGCGCCGAAGACGTGGATGTCGATTAAGGCAGCCCCCCGCAACCTCTCTGATTCAGAGGGGTTGGGTTAAATGCGGAAGACACATTTCAGTTGAAGGCATTCGGCTGTACAACTGACTAATAATTTTGACTTTGTATGTACGTACAGTCACTGTGGGGACGATGTCCTCGATGCACTTATTGATAAAGCCAGTGACTGATGTGGTCTACTCCTCAATGCCATCGGAAGAATCCCAGAACATATTCCAGTCTGTGCTAGCAAAACAGTCCTTTAGTTTAGCATCTGCTTCATCTGACCACTTTTTTATAGACCGAGTCACTGGTGCTTCCTGCTTTAATTTTTGCTTGTAAGCAGGAATCAGGAGGATAGAGTTATGGTCAGATTTGCCCAAAGGAGGGTGAGGGAGAGCTTTGTACGCATCTTTGTGTGTGGAGTTAAGGTGGCCTAGAATTGTTTTTCCTCTGGTTGCACATTTAACATGGGACATTAAAGTCCCCTGACCACTAGGAGTGCCGCCTCCGGATGAGCGTTTTCCTGTTTGCTTATGGCAGAATACAGCTCATTGAGTGTGGTTTTAGTGCCAGCCTCTGTCTGTGGTGGTTTGTAGCTACGAAAAATACAGATGAAAACTCTCTAGGTAGATAGTGTGGTCTACAGCTTATCATGAGATACTCTACCTCTGGCGAGCAAAACCTTGAGACTTCCTTAGATATCGTGCACCAGCTATTGTTTACAAATATGCATAGGGCCCCGCCCCGTGTCTTACCAGAGGCTGCTGTTCTGTCCTGCCGATAGAGTGTATAACCCGCCAGCTGTGTGTTCTTAATGTCGACATTCTGCCACGACTCGGTGAAACATAAGATATTACAGTTTTTCATGCCCCGATGATAGGATATACGTGCTTTCAGTTCGTCTCATTTATTTTCCAGCGATTGAACGTTAGCTATCAGAACTGAAGGCAAGGGCAGATTAGCCACTCGTCGCCTGATCCTCACAAGGCATCCTGATCCCTTTCCGCGAAACCTACGTTTCCTTTTCCAGCGAATCACAGGGATCTGGGCCTGGTCGGGTGTCTGTAGTATATCCGCCGCGTCCGACTCATTGAAGAAGAACACCTCATCCAATTTGAGGTGAGTAATCCCAGTTCTGATGTCCAGGAGCAACATTATGTACAAAAAACGTTACGAACAACATGAAAAAACTAACAAATTAGCATGGTTGGTTAAGAACCGATAAGATTGCAGCCCTCCCCTCCGGCGCCATCTTGTATATATCTCCCTTTCCCTATGGGGTATTGTGTGTAGATGGGTAAGAAAAAAAACATTTAAACCATTTTGAATTCGTGCTGCAACACAACAAAATGTGGAATAAGTCAAGGGGCATGAATACTTTCTGAAGGTACTGTATTTATTGGAAAGGAGCATCAAGCTCATCACCGTGCACATTCACCACCCTGTGAAGTTCATCATAATTTATTTAATCTGTAGCCTAATAACCTGCATGCTTTCCCGAGCCGTAGTGGGAGGACCACACAACTAGTCATCGTGTGACTCCAAGTTTATTTCGATATGATGGTTAATATATCAATATTTGAGCATAAAAGCATTTCCACCGCTATTTCTCACATAATTAATTGTATTTTGTCGACATTTGGAACGTTTACCGACAAGGCCTGTCGTGACATTTTTTTTATGCAACATGTACTTCAAAGTCAAAGTCACCATTATTAGTCAGTTGTACAACCAAATGCCTTCAACTGAAATGTGTCTTCCGACATCCACGTCTTCGGTGCCCGGGGAACAGTGGGTTAACTGCCTTGTTCAGGGGCAGAACGACAGATTTTTTCCTTGTCAGCTCGGGGATTCGAACTTGCAACTCTAACCACTAGGCTACCTGCCGCCCCCTGGCATAAAAAGGTTGGATGGTAAACTGGTTAGAGTTAGAAAAAGGTTTAGTCCAAATCGGATGTTAGGTACAATATTTATTTCATATTATGAGTCCTATAAATTAAAATGGCCAATTTTGTTGCAATCAATTAGCTTAATTTCTCAGAGATCAAATTATATTTCAACAAAATGTTGCATGAATGCTAATCTTATCTGTTTCTAACAACAATTTCAGAACCACCTGAGATGGTGGGTGTCGAAATCCTCTTTCTTGTTCTTTTTGAAGGGGAACGACCCTTTTGTGACGAATAATAATAATTAGATTTACCTTCAAATATAACTCACAGATATAAAATGACATTAAATGTGAAACAAAAAATGTAACAAGAGGACATGTTTATGCAAGTACAAGTGTCGCTTCATTAATGTGGCCTATTGACAAGCTGTCTCAGAATTGACCCTGGGGTGTTTGTAGAGTCGCTTCTCTGTATCGTATCACCATCACAACAGAAGCCCTATCATATATCGCTAAGTCAAGCTAAATGCTTGTAAGAAATATTAGTGTGCGTGTGTGTGTGTGTGTGTGTCAGACTGCTATATAAAACCACTTCAAGTTCAGTGTCATTCTATTTGGGGAGAGAGTTGATACCAAGCAGGACTGTCATGTACAAGGTCGTAAAAATGGATTTCACTGGGAGAAAAATTGAACAAGCCTAAGGATAGTTTCTCTGGATTATGGATTGCTCTGAGCTGTTAAATGTTATTGCCTCTCCTTATTGAGAGATTACACTGAGCATCAACCTTTTACTCAAACTCAAGGGACAGTAAATCTGTTTTTGTAGGGAGATTGAGTCTGTTTTGTGATCATTTATTGCATTGATATCTACCACAATCCGTCAGCCATAGACAATCACAATGGCTTTACAAGACGTCAGTGGCTTTCAGGACACCCCTATGTCTCACAGGTGGAACACTTCTGCCTCACTATCTGGGCCTATGGGAGATACCACTCCTCTCCTGGACATGGCTGATGAAAGGAACCTTGGTTGGGGAAGGTTTAAATCATCTGAGAGAGATGGAGGGGTCCCTCTGCGCTTTTTCATACCTACTCCTCAGAGCTCTGTTCCTTTCCGCTGTGACAACAGACACACGTCCCTTTCTTCCCTGTCCACCTCATCACCGCCCACCCGCCGCCCATTCCCTTTGTCTCATGGAACCACTACCCTGGCCTTTGTGTTCCAAGGAGGTGTTATAGCAGCGGCAGACACACGTGCCAGCTGCTCAGGGCTTGTCGCCTGTCCCACTGCCCAGAAGATCCTGCCCATCCACTCCCATTTACTGGTCACCACTTCAGGCAGTGGAGCAGACTGCATGCTATGGGAGAGAATCCTTGCCAGAGAGATCCGCCTTTACCAGCTACGCCATGGCCGCCGCCTGTCAATCACTGGCTCTGCCAAGCTCCTCTCTCATATGCTGCACCCCTTTAAGGGGACTGATGTGTGTGTGGCAGCCACTCTTTGTGGCTGGGATGTAGAGGAGGTTAGGGTGGAGGAATTCAGGGGACAAAGAGTTGATCGGATGGGATCAGGCAGAGAAGACAGCATCTGTCCAGCAAAACGGCCCCTTGAAGAGACAGGAAGATCAACTAGTGATGCTTGTAGTCAAGATGACTTGACTGACAGTGCCTGTGAGAGAACAAGACATGCAGTAACTGACATGGACCTGACAAGATCCCCTGTCAGTAATCGTTGTGGCCCAAAGCTGTTCTATGTGTGCAGTGATGGCACCCGGCTGCAGGGAGAGCTCTTCTCGGTTGGCTCAGGTTCGCCTTATGCTTACGGAGTGCTGGATGGAGAGATGCGGTGGAGCCTGAATGAGGAGGAGGCTATCTCATTGGCCAGAGAAGCTGTGTACAGGGCCACACACAGGGATGCATATTCAGGGAACTGTGTGGACCTTTTCCACATCACTGCCCAAGGATATTGCCGAAGAGACAGGGAGGATCTGAGAGAGGAGTACCACAGAGAGAGAGAGAGGGTGCTGAAGAGGGGAAAAGAAAGAAGGGGAAAGAAAGAGAGCGAGGAAGATAAGAAATAGGGATTGATAAATAGGGAAGGGGGATGATTAGGGTTTGGGTTAGAGGGTAGGGGTAGATTTAGCCCATTCATTGACGCTAATTACCTTTAGCGTCTATTCATGAAAGCATCTTTCATATCAGCCATATTTCCATGTTACAGCAATTGTTTACAGAAAACAGATAGAAGACAGAGGCGACTACTTGTGCTAATTAGCTATCTGCGTCTCCGAACACCTGTGTGTGAACGGAAGACGGACGCCATAATCGTGTTGTCTCTGAAAAATACTGTCGGTGGCAACTCTGTTAAAACTGGATAAAATAGTGTACAGTAAATGTAGCCTATATTTAGCATTTGTGAAATTATTTTGATGTGATATGAAAGTAGAGGACTTCATGTTTCTAAGAACTGTACCGCAATTGAGAATTAATTCACGTTTAGATGGAGTATTTGGCTGTTTGGACTGCCAGAGCCAATTTGCCTAGAAACAGAACATGTCAGTTCCTTGGACTATTGGGAGTGAATTTATGCTCCTTTAGTTCATTCTTGGGCTAGGGTAGATTAAGGAAAATATAAAGTAAATAGAATCACTGGCCAATTTTTACAGAAAGTAAGGGAAATTAATCATTGGCCACTTTTTACAGAAAGTAAGGGAAATGCATGCAGAGATGGTGGGGCAGATACAGGGTGTGGGTGGAGAGGGAGAGAATGAAGAGGAAAGGTTGGCAACAAGAAAGGTATAAATTAGATGAGGGCTGCCACAGTCTGTCAGTGAGATACTACTTCTTCTTGGATTAGGTTTAACAGCGGTTGGCATCCTGCCAGTGCAATAATGGCCGCTCTAAGCATTTGGTGTCTTCGATTCAAAGAAGACAGAAAAGAAAGATGCCGGGAGTCATGCAACGTCTTTGGTCTTGACTCAGGTGTGGGGAAGACGAGAGCAGTAGAGTGAGAGAAAATACAGAGCTGGAGTAAAATGGCAGAAGTGGAGTGGAAGCTGAGTTCAAATCGAGCAGAGCGTCTAGCAAAGTTGGTGAAGATGAAAGTCCTGAATGGACAACAGCAGTGTCCAACTGGAACAAAAAGGAAATGGTCTAAAATTGGAGTGAAGGATACGTCTACGAATGATAATGATTAGCTTCTTTTTTTTTTTTTTTGGGGGGCTTATTTTGATTTGTTGTATTTCTGAAGAACAGAGGAAGATTGCAGTGGGCCTCAAAAGAATCCGGACAACAGAAGTTTCGTGCTTTGAACTTCGGAGTAGAGCACCCGTCAAAGGAGTCATCTCAGGGGTGACGATGGATGTTCATGTTAAATACCTAAAGAGAATTCCTGGTGTGGTTGGTGCCCGGCTTCTGACTTGCTGGGTGAATGGAGAAAAGAAGAAAGTCTGTTGGTCCTGTTGTTTTTTGACAAAGAGCATCTACCTACGCATGTGAAGCTTGGCTATGCAAGATACACTGTTAGAGCTTTCGTTCCCAAACCACTGCAGTGTAAGAACTGTAAAGTATTGTTGTTTCAAGTGTGTGCAGACAAAGAGTATACTGAAGAACTGTGTGTAGAAGGTGTGGTGGGGTTAATGATCCCGAGTTCCTGGAGTGAAGGAGATTGAGTTGGCAAACGTTAGAGCAATCAATCAAATCTCCTATGCGGAGGGGATTAAAAATAGAGAAAACAAGTAATACTAGTGAACTTAGGGTAGTGGATGCACCACAGCCTGTAGTAAAAGTTTGCAGCCAGTCCAACAATACCCTGTGTGTTAAAAAGGTTGATTTTGTAGCGTTCATGGCCACAGTTATAAACTGTACGACTCAAGTCTCAAAGAAGTGTATGGAACTGGACATTGTGGCTGCAGCAGGAACGTTTTTGAGACATAAGGATTTTACATCTGAAGACATGCAAGGGGTACTGGTGCCAGAAGAAGGCCTGCCCTCCGAGGCTCCACTTGAGCCTGTGTAGGGATCAGATCTATTAATTTTTTAACAGTAAAGTTGTTTGATTTATTTAATAAAATGTTAGTTATACACTACCGTTCAAAAGTTTGGGGTCACTTAGAAATGTCCTTGTTTTTTAAAGAAAAGCAACATTTTTTGTCCGTTAAAATAACATCAAATTGATCCGAAATACAGTGTAGACATTGCTAATGTTGTAAATGACTATTGTAGTTGGCGTACAGAGGCCCATTATCAGCAACCATCACTCCTGTGTTTCAATGGCACATAGTGTTAGCTAATCCAAGTTTATCATTTTAAAAGGCTAATTGATTATTAGAAAACCCTGTAGCAATTGTTAGCGTAGGTGAAAACTGTTAATAAAACAGGCCTTCTTTAGACTAGTTTCAGCATTTGTGGGTTCGAATACAGGCTCAAAATGGCCAGAAACAAAGACCTTTCTTCTGAAACTCATCAGTCTGTTCTTGTTCTGAGAAATGAAGGCTTTTCCATGCGAGAAATTGCCAAGAAACTGAAGATCTCATACAATGCTGTGTACTCCTCACTTCACAGAATAGCGCAAACTGGCTCTAACCAGAATAGAAAAAGGAGTGGGAGACCCCCGGGGCACAACTGAGCAAGAGGACAAGTACATTAGTGTCTAGTTTGAGAAACAGACGCCTCACAAGTCCTCAACTGGCAGTTTAAACAGTACACGCAAAACACCAGTCTCAACGTCAACAGGCGACTCCGGGATTTCTCACATGGAATAGCCTTCATTTCTCAGAAGAAGAATAGACTGACGAGTTTCAGAAGGTCTCTGTTTCTGATTATTTTGAGCCTGTAATCAAACCCACAAATGCTGATGCTCCAGATACTCAACTAGTCTAAAGAAATCCAGTTTTATTGCTTCTTTAATCAGAACAACACTTTTCAGCTGTGCTAACATAATTACAAAAGTGTTTTCTAATGATCAATTCGCCTTGTAAAATTATAAACTTGGATTAGCTAACACAACGTGCCATTGAAACACAGGACTGAGATATTCCATAAAAAATCGGCAGTTTCCAACTACAATAGTAATTTACAATATTAATAACCTCTACACTGTAAGATCAATTTGATGTTATTTTAATGGACAAAAAATGTGCTTTCCTTTCAAAAACAAGGACATTTCCAAGTGACCTCAAACTTTTGAATGGTAGTATATATATATATATATATATATACAAATGTGTGTATATATATATGTATATACTGCCGTTAAAAAAAAAAAATGTTATCCTCTCCCCATCCCGCACAGTAGGTGGCGGGATGCACATTAAATTGTGCAATCGCCAATATATAGAAGAAGAAGAAGAAGACGTGCGTGTCCGTTGAGCTCCAAAACACTTTCAAAGATGGCGTTGTCTAGTGTCTTGCAGAGTGAGTCTGCGGATTTTTCATTTAATATTGACCGGTCTTTTTCATTTGGTTGTGGATTCGGTCAGACCGACTTGGGCTTTGGGGCTGCACCGGGCGACAGACTTAATTTCGCCATAAAAGCTTCACTCGGCCCTGACGACAAGGATGGCCCGGAGAGGAAAATAGAATTTCTCCATGGGACTACCACCTTGGCTTTCAAAGTAAATTGAGATTGCTAGTTAAAGCCTATTTTTTTTTAAATGTAAAATAACTCACCCATGAACTCCGTTATATTGTATTTGATATTAGCTTTAGCTAGCTATATTGGTGAAGTTTTCTTGACTTTCTTGCTGTGTCTGTTTTCAGTTTTCTTGATGGTTAGCTAGCTAGCTTATGTTAGCGTGCCAATTGTGCTTGCTCATTGCCAACGTTAGCCAAGCTTGCAAGCTAGCTATTTAAATAACTGCCTACAGTAGCTTGACAACACTGACTTCTTCAGCTAGATTACCAGTTTGCTTTATCTAAATGTGTCACATACTAGCTAGTAGCCACAGTAGTTTATTTGCTTGGTATTTGTCAGTAATCTCAATTGCACGTAGCTAGTTATGTAGTTCTATCCAGGGCAAAAGTTACTTGCTAAGTATACATTACATACTGGCCTAAACTTTATGAGAATGTGTATCCTTCTAAAAGTGTTGGATCAACCTCTGTAGCAGAAAAAAACCATCAGCTGACAGCCAGTAAGGCCACCAATCTCTCAAGTCACGTGCAGCTGGCCCTCCCTAACTAACCTGAAATCCCATTTATCATAATTCCACAGTTCCAACATGGCGTCATCGTGGCGGTGGACTCTCGGGCCACGGCTGGTGCCTACATCGCCTCCCAGACTGTAAAGAAGGTGATAGAGATTAACCCGTACCTGCTGGGCACCATGGCTGGAGGTGCAGCTGACTGCAGCTTCTGGGAGCGCCTGCTGGCCCGCCAGTGTCGCGTCTATGAGCTTCGCAACAAGGAGCGCATCTCTGTGGCAGCTGCCTCCAAGCTTCTGGCCAATATGGTGTACCAGTATAAAGGCATGGGCCTCAGCATGGGCACCATGGTGTGTGGTTGGGACAAGAGGGGGCCAGGTAATTAGAACTCCTACACTCTGAGCACACGTGTTACCCCATTTGACGTAGCTATGTTACAGTGGAATCCCAGTCATACCTGTACATGTATTTGTTTACACCATGATCCCGTGAACTAGCCAACTATGTAAACACTGTTTTCCCATACTCAAACCAAAGGTAGGCAACATACAGCATGATTTAGTAGCTGCTCAGAGTATGAGGTGTGTGTGTGTATATGTGTGTATATATATATATATATATATATATATATATATATATATATATATATATATATTTAGTGGTTCTTAATAGCAGTAGTTAGCAGGGATTGGGCGAACTTCTCCTGTCTCTGCTGCTTGTGAAAATGTTGACAAGACATCAGCTGTCAACAGTTACCAACACAGCTCATAAAGTAGGCTAAGTACTGGATTAAGTGCATTTTGGTTGTCTCCCACTAGATGGCATTGCTGTCACACTTGCTTACTTTTGTGGATTTGACTTGTGATTTTAGATGCTGTGTGGTAAGAGTCAGTAGCTTACATTACATGTGCTTAAAGAGGGCTGCACCGTGACGCTGTGATGGGAGATTGATAGGGCTGGGACTGTGGGCCAAAGAGAGCCGGCGTGGTGATTGACGCAAGGTCTCGGCCCGGACAATTGGGTCGCATGCATAAAGTGGTTTAGCTTGATCGATGAGCTTGGTTCACAGAGTGGGGAGTATGTGTGGACAATAACAGGCTTCCAGACTTCAATGCCAGTGATTGAATGGAGAGGTTAATGTCATCTAAATTAAATCAATCTCGATTAAGAGAAAGCTCATTAGCGGCTACAATGATGTCAAGCACTGTTATTCTGGTGATTAAGTGTCTTAAGTGGCACAAGAAATATGTCTAATAAAGTACGGTTAAGATCTTGACTAATATAACTGTAATAACATTCAATGCCATGACCATCATATGGTGAACAGGCTTAGTGCCTGGTAATAACATTCAATGACATGACTCGTAATGGTGAACAGGCTTAGTGCCTGGCTGCTAGATGGTGTGAGTTAACTCACTCCTCTCGTGGTCGTGTTCTGTCACCTCTAGGACACAAATCGTCTCATGTTTTGTGATCAGTGGACTTAAAGTAACTGTCCTGTGAAATATTCTGTTAACTCGTATCCAAATAATGTTGTTGACTCGTACTATACTCTTATTTGTGGCTAAAGCATAACTTGGAGAAAAACAATTCAAAAGCAAGAATATTTTTAATGACACATTCTGTACGCCCACACCATTCCAACATTATTAACATACTTAATTACAATTTTTTTGTGAGGAAAACTTTCAGAAATCTGGGAACATTGAACAGTTACTTTTAAAGGGTAAGCGTCATAAAATGGAGAAAGACTAGATGATGCATTGACGGCCAAGTTACTGCACTGTAATACCAAACCACATAGGCTCCTGAAGTGAGTGAGTCAGTGGATTTGCACAGGTAGCAGGAGCTGCACAGTATAGGTAAGCTGCTGTTCCCTAGTGAGGCTGAGCATCTGTTTTTGAAGCCCCTGGCCTCCTTTCCCTTAGAGTGGAGTCAGTGATGTGTTTAAGTGAGACAGACACATTCAGACAGACACTGCTCGTCTGTCTGATGCCAGCCCCTGCTCTTCTGAAGGCTGTCACTGACATTCCTCAGCGCTGACATGAAAAGATCTAGAGCTTAACCGCCTGTCACCTAGCTGGTGGAGTGGAAGGCGAGGCACTATGCCGGAACGTTCTGCCGTTCGCAGCCCGCCGCCTTCCTGCAGGTTTATGTAGGCTCATGAATTTAAGCCCTTTTGTTCTGCCATGATGAGCGTCCCCCTCTCCCCTCATCTTCTGTGCCGCTTCTCAGTGACGCACTCTCCCTCCCCCTCCGTCATCCCATTCTACATTCCTGCGTTCTCTACATAGATCCCAGATGTGTTGTGGATGTGGAGGTGTTGGTGCTTTTATCCCTGCCTGGCTCCCGAAGAGCCACCCTCCTCCTTCCTCCCTGCCTCTTTGCATGAGTGGCTGACTTTAGAAAAGTCTCTTCTATTACATTTTTAACCAGTCCTCCTCAGTCTTCAGAGTTGCAGCTCCAAAATGGCAAATTATCCTGGCGCATAGGCAGGAGCTTAGTGATTATCAGAGGGAGCTAACGACGCGTATAGAAGGTGCAATTTGCCAGTTGAAAGCAATTGTGACTTCTTAGAGCGATTTCTTAAAGAAGTGTGCTTTAATAGGCTGTCCTTAACTGGCCTGGGAGCTGTACTCTGTGGCCTATCATTGGGAGGATTTGTGTGCACTTTAAGTGTATACGGTTCGCGTGTGTGTGAGATTCACAATTATCATAGGTTCATGTTTTGATGGTGTTGAGAGAACAGGCTTTTTCCCTCCCTGATTCACCATCTGTAGGTTGGCTCTCTGGTGGAACAGCACAGGCTGGTGGGGCTAGTCAGTGCTGCGTCACTGTGATCAAGCCCTCTGCATGTGTCACATTGGGGAACAAACTGTCTCAAGTCATCCTTGCAAATACACCAGCCTGAATTTTGTGTTTGTATGTGTGCTTGCATTATCGAGTGTGTGTATCTGAATATGGTTGTGATTTTGTTTTTTCCATCTTTCCTCTGAGTTCGGGTCACCTGCTTGGCCCGGTATGGGTCGATAGTTAATTTGGGTGTGTTGGGAGGGATCAATAAGGCCTAGAGCAGCGCCCCGGGGTAGACAGACAGGCAGGCGGTGTGTCGGGATGTGCCTCGTCAGCTTGTTCTGCTGGGCTTGGTTTACTCTGAGAGGATGCAGCTGTTCACATTCCCTCTGGAGGGCACCACACGGTGTGTGCACTTGGATCTATTACATGTTTGTGTGTGAGAGAAGTGTGTGTGTGTGGATGGTAGGGCTGTCCCTAACTAAAAATTATTATAGTCTTGGTTGACCGAGAGTTGTCTGTTCTTTCAACCAAGCGATTGGTAGACATTTTTAAAAAGTGTATTTTTATATATAGGATGTGTTTTATATATATGACACATCCTATGTTTTATAAAAATCAGCTATATGTAGGCTACTGAGCTTGCCTGATGCTTTAAGCACTGGGATTTAAAAATGAAGTAAAACAAATTACTAATGAGGGAACTCGAGATCAATATAGCCTAACCAGATGGAGAAAAAAAACTTTTCCCAACCCTCCTCCTCCCGCTGCTGCTGGCCTTCACAGATTCAGCCATTATGCTCCTGAAGTTTCCGGTAATAGCCTACACCAGCGGTTTGGACTGTCAAGTTATCGTACCATTTCTACTGATCTGCGTGCAAGTTATGATTTTCATATGCACATTTTCGTGGAACAGTTTCATTTAATTTATAATAGTCTATATATCTCAAAATAAATGTCATGTGGTTAATCAAAATTACATCTAAATGAAATTGATACAAATCTAAAAAAACTGCTATTGCCATTTGCCAATATGTAGCAATAGCCTACATAAAGCCAACAAATAAAAACATTGCAGCCTGGAGAAAAAATCCTGATTTAAAAATAAATCTCATTGGCTACACATGGCTTGTCTGCATGGAACTTGCAACATTGTATCAACTTGGTCCAGACTAAAGCTTGTGCTAGGGAACTTGCAACATTGTATCAAATATTCAGTGAGCTCAGGACAGACACACAGCTGTAGGCTATTTGCACAAGGTATAAGAAGTAATCAGGAAGGCCTTTTTATGACGTTTCCACCGGATCAGAGCTTGACACATACATTTTTTTCTTCCCCCTTTCATGCGGAGTGGTTATCGAAAGGGAGAGGGATAGAAAGATTTTTCAAATTGACAATATTTCCTCAAATTGGCCTGACTGCTTACTTGCTGTTTGAGGCAAAGAAAAAAGTACTTTTAGAAGCTCCACGGTGATGGTGAGTTAATACAATCAGAAATGGCACATTATAGGCCTACATTTGCGTGCAGGCCAGGTAGCTTAGGCCTACTTCTATGTATAATCAGGTGCGCGTCCTTACTCAAAATAGACAGGCGCGCTCCAAACCAAAAGACAAATTTACAACTCTTAAATGGAATGAAATAAACCAAAACGTGTTTCTCACAAGTGTAGCCTAGGTTGTGTTCTGCAAACATGTCCACTCCTACAATGAACGGTAAGACTGTAATAATATATTGAATGCATTAACAGAAATTACTAAAAACAAACATTGTAGATTAGAGAGGATGGGAATTAACGGTAAATGTACTACTGGTGTACCATCCCCGCGGCCTCCACATTGCATTAGTTCACTCAGACAGGTGTGAATCAGACCGGAGTCTTGTGTGCCATTAAAATGTAAAAAAATAAAGTATATTTATATAGTGCATTTGGGAAATATTCAGAACCCTTGACTTTTTTGTTACGTTACAGCCGTATTCTAAAATGTATTAAAAAAAAATCCTCATCAATCTACACACAATATCCCATAATGACAAAGCAAAAAAAGGGTTTTAGAAGTCTTTGCAAATGTATTACAAAAAAAATTAAACTGAAATGACATTTACATAAGTATTCAGACCCTTTACTCAGTACTTTGTGGAAGCACCTTTGGCAGCAATTACAGCCTTGAGTCTTGAGTATGATGCTCCAAGCTTGGCACACCTTTATTTGGGGAGTTTCTCCCATTCTTGTCTGCAGATCCTCTCAAGCTCTGTCAGGTTGGATGAGGAGTGTCGCTGCAGAGCTATTTTCAGGTCTTTCCAGAGATGTTTGATTTGGTTCATGTTTGTCCTTGAGAGGCCCAGCCAGAGCCCATTCAGAGACCTGTCCCGAAGCCACTCCTGCGTTGTCTTGGCTGTGTGCTTAGTGTCGTTGTCCTGTTGGAAGTGAACCTTTGCCCCAGTCTGAAGTCTTGAGCGCTCTGGAGCAGGTTTTCATCAAGGATCTTTCTGCACTTTGCGCTGTTCATTTTTCCCTCAAACCTGAGTAGTCTCCTAGCCCCTGCCGCTGAAAAACATCCCCACAGCGTGATACTGCTACCACCACGCTTCACCATAGGGATGGTGCCAGTTTTCTTCCAGATGTGGCTCTTGGTTTCATCAGACTAGATAAACTTGTTTCTTATGGTCTGAGAGTCCTTTAGGTGCCTTCTGGAAAACTCCAAGCAGGCTGTTATGTGCCTTTTACTGAGGAGTGGCTTCCGTCTGGCCACTCTACCATAAATACCTGATTGGTGAAGTGCTGCAGAGATGGTTGTTCTTCTGCAAGGTTCTCCCATCTCCCCAGAGGAACTCTGGAGCTCTATCAGAGTGACCATCGAGTTCTTGGACACCTCCCTGACCAAGGCCGTTCTCCCCCGATTGCTCAGTTTGACAGGCCGGCCAGCTCTAGGAAGAGTCTTGGCTGCTCCAAACTTCTTCCGTTTAAGAATGATGGAGGCCACTGTGTTCTTGGACCTTCAATGCAGCAGAAATGTTTTGGTACCCATCCCCAGATCTGTGCCTTGACACAATCCTGTCTCGGAGCTCTACGAACAATTCCTTGGACCTCATGGCTTGGTTTTTGCTCTGACATGCACTGTCAACTGTGGGACCTTCTATAGAGATGTGTCTGTGTGCCTTTCCCAATCATGTCCAGTCAATTGAATTTACCACAGGTGGACTCCAAGTTGTTGAAACATCTCAAGGACGATCAATGGAAACGGGATGCACCTGAGCTCAATTTTGAGGCTCGTATCAAAGGGTCTGAATACTTATGTCAAGTCTGCAATTTCTAAGGCTGTTTTCACTTTGTTATTATGGGGTATTGGGTGTAGGTAGACTGATTAAGGGTAAAAACTGTATTTAATACATTTTAGAATAAGGCTGTAAGGTAACAATGTGGAAAAAGTCAAGGAGCCTGAACTTTCCGAATGGGGGTGTTTTTATTTTTATATATCTATATTTTTTTTTTCCCACTGCTAGTCTAAAAGATTCTCGGCCGACCAACAGCCTGTCCACTAAATGGGGTCAGCCCTAGTGTGTAGCATACACCTCAATTTCCCTGACACAGTTTGACACCTGATTCCGGAAGTCTGTTAAATTAACCCACTTTACCTTGCTCTCCTCCTACCCCTCCCTGAATGTCAGATGGTACAGACTG
Source organism: Brachymystax lenok tsinlingensis (assembly GCA_030435695.1). NCBI lineage: Eukaryota > Metazoa > Chordata > Actinopteri > Salmoniformes > Salmonidae > Brachymystax > Brachymystax lenok. The sequence goes on from CM059788.1 coordinate 32,446,550, forward strand.
ACTCCTGTCTCTCTGCCTCCTCAGGGTTGTACTACGTGGACTCGGAGGGGAACCGTGTGTGCGGGGACCTGTTTGCAGTGGGCTCTGGGTCCATGTATGCGTACGGTGTGGTGGACAGCGGGCTGAGACAGGATCTGTCTGTGGAGGAGGCGTGTGAGCTGGGCCGCAGGGCTATCTACCAGGCCACGTACCGAGATGCCTACAGCGGAGGACAGGTCAACCTGTACCACGTCCACAGTGAGGGCTGGACCAGAGTGTCCCAGGAAGACGTATTGAAGCTGCACCACCAGTACCAAGAACTGAAGAAATAGAGGGGAGGGAGGGAGGAATGGTTGGTGGAGATGGAGGGAGGGTGTTGTAGTTTCTCTGTCAAAAGAGTTTTTGAGAATTGTAAAAAATTAGGCATGGTTGATAAGGATATAGCAATAATTTTCTTCCGTTTTTGATTAATTTCACTTACACGTCCGTTTTGGTTTACTTTCAGATATGTTCCTAGCTAATTTAAATGTTTGAACATTTTTCCCAAACAATGGGCTGCAGTTCCCCCACACGGTGTTTGATATGTGGGGGTCAATATACGGCTCACTCAGTCTTGGAGTAGTCTCTCTCTTACACGGTTATATCTCTACCTTGTAACCACAACTGGGAAAGCAAATCTTTTCTCAATAAACCCGGAGATGTTTTTTCAGCTTGGAATGTTTCTTTTTATTTGTGTCCTCTCGTTTTTGCTCCTGTGTTTACTGTAGATGTGTATGTTATTCATGTACACATGTTCTCACCTCTGTCATTTCATATTTTACCTTGACATTGCTTCTTTCCCCAAAATTTTCATTTTGGCATCTGCATCTGAGATCCTGATGTATTCTGTTCCTCTACTGACAGCGACCCTTCTAATCCTGCTCTGTGATCATTGGGGAGTAGCTGCAGTGTTTACCTTTTTAAAACCATAGGTGTTTCTAATTACATATCTATCACTAATTGTGCTTCCTGTGTGGATGGTGTGTTTTCCCCTCAAGTGTAAATTCCCCTCCACTGGTTAGCAACGTTTTCTTTCTTTAATTGGAAGGGAAATGTATTGTTTAATTTCTCTCCGACACACTTAGCTTCTCAATGCTAATGTTATGTGCCGCTCTCACTGCTTTACAATGTAACGATCTGCGTTGGGCTGTGAGGCCCTTCAGCGGTTTTATGGGCGGGAAACAAAGGCAATGGGTAGACGTCTAAGCCCCTGCACTTTCCAGCCAGGGTTAGAATCTAGTTTCACAGGTGGATAGTTGGCAGATGGAATAATAAATGGGATTTCAATAAATTTAAACGAGCCTTCCTTTCCAGCGCTCTGCTCTGAGTAAAATGAAGAGATGGGAATTGCACCCTCACAATGGCACTGCGTGTCGAGCTGGATTCATACAGAGCATTTAACTTACTAGTTAGTGGACCACTGATGAGATGACAGCAAGTTAATGAGTGAGCGAAGACTATTTTAAGGATAAGTGCAAGATTCATAATTAAAATATTAAACTAATCTTGGTCTTCTCTTTCCAACATGATGAACTTGAGTGTGTAGAAGAACTGGAATGGAACAAAAGCTTGTACAACATGACGGGCTGTGGCCAGTCATGACCGAAGGTCTCCACCAGTGGAGGAGGAACGGTAGGACCGTCCTCAGTGAATTTCATAATTTAAATAATGAAACAGTTATCCTTTTAATATAAAACCATACTAAATATATTCACGTCACCAAATAATTCATTAAAATACTGTTTTCCAAGGAATGTAAGGAAGTAGCCTCAACAGCACTCTGTAGCGTAACACGGAGGACAGTTAGTTTCTGTCCTCTAGGTACATTGACTTCAATTCAAAACCTAGGAGGCTTGTGGTTCTCACCCCTTTCCGTGAACTTACACAGTAATTATGACAACTTCCGGAGGACGTCCTCCAACCTATCAGAGCTCTTGCAACATGAACTGACATGTTGTCCACCCAATCAAAGGAACAGAGAATGAATCTGGTACTGAAAGCATAAGCTACAGCTAGCTAACACTGCAGTGCATAAAATGTGGTGAGTTGTTGACTCAAAGAGAGAGAAAGATAATAGTTGAACAGTTTTGAACAAATACTTTTCTGAAAAAATGAAGAACCAAGAGAGAGAGCTAGTTATATTTTGTTGTATTTTTTCACATTCACGTAGCTAGTGAATGCAGCTAGCTAGTCTCTCGAAAGAATTTATCAAACAGAGGCACGGTATGTTATCTACCTGGCTATGGCTATACAACACTGGAACTCTTCCAAGTCAAGGCAAGCTTTTGGTTTTATGAATGTATTGCCACCGGGGTCTGCTGTTGTAACTGCTTGCTAACTGTACACTTTACTGCATGATTGTAGCGGGTTTACTAACGCGTTAGTTCTAGTTGCTATGTTGACCGTGACGTAAGCTAAAAGGGTGACAGCCATGTAGGCTGTGCCTAGTGGTTAGCAGTTATGATATGAAGGTTTGGCTTGAAAAAGTTTTTTGCCTGGTCACAGACAGATGTGTTGTGTAAGTCCACAAGTGGGAGGAAAAGGTAAGAGGAGGAGAGCTCGTAGATGTGAGAAGGAATTATATAACAAACAAATGATCATGCTTTTTGTATGTGGCTGCTATTGAAGTGAACTGTTTGTGTGTGATCAGGGATGTATTCATTCTGCCGATTCTGTTGAAAAACTTTTCTTAAAAGGATCGAAATGGGGACAAACATACTACCTGAATTTGAATACCAGTTGTTTGCAACTGTTGGACTAATGATTACACCCTAGATCCGCTAGATGCAGGGAAGAGTGTGCAAGGCGGTACTCAATGTCACTGTCACCTTAATTACTAAAATTTCTCTCGAACTACATTGTAAACTTTCATTCATAGGCTAGGTTGTTGCAACCTCATGATGGGTATAGGGAAATTTTGAGTTATGTAGTAGCCAAAACCTATTGATGTTACATTGAGCTGGGTGAATGGAATATGAATGACAGTCATCCAATATGCTGTAATAGAAATGAGCCATTCTCATAAAAAATGGATCGTCTTCCCTCATCTTAGACGGCACTGACTGCCACTGGTCTCCACCCGTGGTATAGGGGGCATTTAGCTGGCAATTTAAGGAACATTTTTCAGTTTCACCATCTCATGATTTGCTCTCTCCACTCTTATAATGCTTTAAAATTGACTACTGGATGGTGACACAAGGACGGTGTGACAAATGGTGAAAGTAACATTGTGTTTGAACCTAAATAACAAAGAATTTTGAAAAAGACCAGCTGGTGAATGGCGATATAGGAAGGTGCCAGCACAATGATTTTCACAGTGTCAGAAAATAACCTCTATGCCCACGTTATGCCATCTGTCAGGTGGTCCTATGTGATTTTGGTTTCAGCTACCAGATCCGATTAGGGGCGAGGCTCCTGGGGGAGGCCAGTCTGTTAGATGAACACAGATCCACTTCAAACTGAATAGCTCCTGTGGATGGTCCTGGATGGTCCTGTTTAGCTCAGTCGGTGGAGCAATGGTGCTTGCAACGCCAAGGGTCGTGGGTTCGATTTCTGCGGTGACCACCCATATGTAAAATCAAATGTATTTATAAAGCCCTTCTTACATCAGCTGATGTCACAGAGTGCTGTACAGTAAAATGTATGCATGCATGACTGTAAGCCGTTTTGGATAAAAGTACTAAAATGGAATATACATTGCCTTCAGAAAGTATTCACACCCCTTGACTTTTTCCAAATGTTGTTGTGTTACAGCTTTAATTTATAGATAAAATTGAGATTTAGTGTCACACAATACCCCATAATGTCAAAGTGGAATTATATTTTTTAGAAGTATTTACAAATTAATTACAAATGAAAAGCTGAAATTTCTCGAGACAATCAGTATTCAACCCCTTTGTTATGGTAAGCCCTAAATAAGTGCAGGAGTATAAAATTACCTTAAGTCATATAATAGGTTGCATGGACTCACTCTGTGTGCAATAATAGTGTTTAACATGATTTTTTAATCACTACCTCATCTCTGTACCACACACATACAATTATCTGTAAGGCCCCTCAGTCGAGCAGTGAACTTTCCGAAAACACAAGGCTAAATATACACTGGAGTTGCTTACCAAGATGACATTGAATGTCCCTGAGTGGCCTAGTTACAGTTTTGACTTAAATCGTCTTGAAAAGCTATGGCAAGACTTGAAAATGGCTGTCTAGCATTGATCAACAAGCAACTTGACAGAGCTTGAAGAATATTTTTTTTAATAATGTGCAAATATTGTACAATACAGATGTGCAAAGCTCTGAGACATACCCAGAAAGACTCAAAGCTGTATTTACTCAGGGGTGTGAATAATTAACATGTATTGACTCAGGGGTGTGAATAATTATGTAAATTAGATACTTCTGTATTTTATTTTCAGTAGATTAGCAAAAATGTCTAAAACATGGATTCACTTTGTCATTATTGGGTATTGGGATGAAAAAAGCAATGTAATCAATTTTGAATTCAGGCTATAACAACAACAAAATGTGGAATAAGTCAAGGGGTATGAATACTTTCTGAAGGCACTGTATTATTATTACTAAATAACTGCAGGTCGATCTTAAACACTTATTCCATGTGAAGGTAGAAGCTCAGAGATCAAAGACAAAAACAATGATAAGCATGTGTGCCTTTGGTGATGAATGAGTGTACCAGAGTAAAAACATGTTATTATTTATTTTTCTCTCATTCTTGATGCTGTACCAGGATCGTCAAAACAAATGAGAAGTCTATTTGGCTGAGGTAATGACTCTGGGCGCGCTGTCTTGTGTCCACCCTGAAGGCTCTCCGGGCGTCTGGTAAGCCTAATCAGCAGGCTCGAGTCCTTAAACGCGCACCAGTTTATGACAAACAGCAGAGCTGGCGCGAGGGATAATTGCGTTTGTGCTTCTTGCGCATCCCTATCCTCGGTCGTGCAAGAGGCTGCTGCTCCCTCGCCTCATTTGAGAGGTGCCGTTTTTCATTTCTCTGCGGCTCTGAGGCGGCGCTCTTGTCATTCCTGTCACGTGCTGCTGGTCTCCTCGAGACTGTTTTTCCTCTCCACAACAATGTTTTTGACAATGGCTTTTCTGTCAAATAATTCAGCGGCAGGAATGAATAACTCCTCACTGAGAAAACATTGCCATCCTTTAAGTGTGGTCTAACAGGTCTGGTCCATTCTGAGGTCAGTCCTTGTCATTTTCAGAGGCAGGTTTGTAGGCACTTTTAGTGTGCTGCTCCCCCACTGCTGTGCGTGTTGTTCTGATGATGGCGATGGTGACAATGATAGCCCCACTAATAGCACAGTGTGTCCCAGAGGAACCCTGGTGCTCAGGGCAGTTTAAACCTTGGCATGACACCTGACTGTATAAATGTGGCATGTCTGTTTGTTTCATCGTCAGCAGCAGAGATTCCTGGCCTCCCAGGCAAACAGACACGGGGTCAAGAGACGCGCTAAAGACATGGCAGTAAAAGCGATGGTCTCTGCGGTGTTCCGTCCACTTACTCCCGTGTGGCGCTTGTTTTTATTGCCGCGTCCTTTATGGGTGGTCACTAGTTACCACAGCCACAACGTCATAATTATGACAAAACCCCACCTATTTCTACTATTATCTTCTTAACATCAGATAAACCTAACCTTAACCACACTCTAACCTTATGCCTAACTCTAACCTTAAATTAAGACCAAAAAGAAAATGTTTGTTTTCATAAATTTTTTACAATATAGCCTATTTTAACTTTGTGGCTGTGGTAACTAGGGATAACCTTTATTATGTGGTGACCATCATGCCCTGTAGGACTGGGAGTGGATTGCTCCTCCTTGATGCTTGTTTTTTCAGGGTATCAAAAGGTTTTTGAGTGCCTGCTGGTTTTAGTGCTTGGTATTGTTTGTATGAACTAACATTTGCAAAACTAACAAATGCAAAACTCTTTTTGTAATTTTGTACATGGCAGTGTGGTGGAGGCAGCAAACGCTGATAATATTCATGTATCCAACATCAAACGACCAGTTTATGACATACACAATTAAATGGAGTTCCGTTTAGATTCATCACATTATCGGCTGTACTTATGGAAATAGGTTAGCTCTCTGCCTGCCTTTCTGCCTGCCTGTCTGTCTGCTTGTGGGAAGGGAAGGGTGAAGTAAAGTACAGTGTTTTTGGAGGTTTCAAGTGTCTTGGAGGAATGCAGGGTTTTTGACATTCATCGGCAGGCCTCTGCAGGCCCAAATCAGCCAGGGCCAGACTCTGCACCGAGGCGTGAAGTCCTCTTTCTTCTCTTAGATTTCCACTGAATCTCCCCCGGGACGACCTCGGCCCATTGTCCACCTTCCCTTTTACCTCCCCAGGCCCATCCAGGCCCAGTCTGATCAATGCCATCTTCCCCCTGGCATGAACGCCCACCCGGTACGTCGTGGGAAGGGGAGGCATTCATTTTAACACTCCAGAGCTCATTACTCAGGTCCAGCCCCTTGGCTTCCTGCCTCTTTACTGAGTCTGCAATTGTAATTCAGGCTGGAAGTGGATGTGAGGGTAATGAGTGAGGATACGGAGAGGAGGAGAGGACACCATTGACAGATGATTGACAGAGGTTCTAGTGCAGGGGTCGGCAACAGGTGGCCCATCGGCCAAAACCGGCCTGTAAATGTCCCCCACCAAAGTAAAAAAAAATCACCAGGAATTCAGCAAAAAAAATGTTTCATATAGGAAATCTGTTCAAGTTTTCCCATGACTAAAGAGACGATCGCATATGTCTCAATGTAATCAAGATATGAAATGATTGTTATTTTCAAATATAATCTATTTTTGGGCTTAGTTGTAGTCAATTTGCAGTGTGCAAATTATTATAATTATGTTCCCGGCCCTCCGACCATCAGCTCCGACAAAAATTGTCCCGTGGCTGAATGTAGTTACCTTCCCCTGTTCTAATGGTGTCTGTTTAAGTCCCCACTCACACAGAAACACATGTATGGTAATGTATGGCACCTTATTCCTAATATAGTGCACTACTTCTGGTCAAAAGTAGTGCACTATATAGGAATATGGTGCCATTTGAGACAGTCTATGACTGTTCTCTGACGCGGACAGGAGGAAACTTATAGAAGGACCAGGTCAGCAGATCATGGGAGCTTAGATTGCAGTATGAGTCACATCGACTCTGTGTCTGGACACTGTAATGATAGGAATAATGACAGTTACTACAAAGACTATTATAGAAATTATTGAAGAGCGTGATATAGATTATGAGACTGCGTGAGTATTGAATGGATTGTATAATGAATATGATCATTTATGATAATTTACAATACGTGATTGTAGTAACCTGAGAATAAAGTTTAAATTACAATGTAATAAGTTAAGAAAGTTATGGAAATCAGGGTTTCAATGGTATGAGTGAACAGTGTTATGGAGAGGTATTTATGTTGTTTATAACAGACAAAATAAAAGTGCAGTGATGTGTACATTTTTTCAGAATCCTTTTCTGATCTAACTCTGTCTTTGCCTTCCACAGCTCTCTGCCCTTGCTTTTTCACTCTTTATATCTCTCTCTCTCTCTCTCTCTCTCTCTCTCTCTCTCTCTCTCTCTCTCTCTCTCTCTCTCTCTCTCTCTCTCTCTCTCTCTCTCTCTCTCACTTCTTGCCCTTTTCTGGCCCCTTTCTCTGTGTCCTCTAATTCTCAGTCTTTATCTCTCTCTCTCTCTCTCTCTTCTTGCCCTATTCTGGCCCCTTTCTCTCTGTCCTCTAATTCTCAGTCTTTATCTCACCCCTCTCTCTCTCTCTCTCTCTCTCTCTCTTTCTTCTTGCCCTTTCCTGGGCCTTTGCTCTCTCTTCTTGTCTAGTCACTTCCTTTTGAAAGCTGGAGTGCCACAACCTCAAACAACCAGCAGTCTGGCCCTTCGATGGTATTCAGTCTCTGATGTTAAGCTCCCTCGTCTGCACTGCAGCAGAAAGCCGAACAAATATTTATCCGCTGTGTCTCCCCCCTCTCTCACCTACCATTTCTGTCACAGTCCCCATATCCCTCTTATTCACTGTCCCCTCTCTCAGCTCTTTCTCTCTTTTTTTCTCTCTCCCATGCCCTCTCTGAATCCCAATCTCCCTTTTCCTCCCCTCTATATTTCCCTTGCCCATGCCTCTCTCAATCCCTCTCCCCTCCTGTTCTCTCTGCCCCTGTGTCCCTTCCTCCCCCCTCTCTCCCATTCCCTTTCCCCTGTCTCTCCCCCCTCCCTTTCTCAACCTTTTCCCCATCTTCTCTCTCTCACCCCCCCTCTCTATCTCCTCTCTCAGGACAGATCTCCTCTCATTACATTGATGGTGGTGATGATTCAGTTCACTAGCTCTCTGCTCTCCCCAGCGCCTCTCCAAGGCCTTTTTCAGCAGTCTGCTCATGTAGCCCTTTTCTCTTCAAGGGCACAGTAGCAGCATGGCGCCTGGTCCTCTGCCCCTCTGCCCTATGGATCAAACGTTGGCACCACATACCACATGACCATTAACCCTAGTAAGCATTGCTACCTATCCGCCTTCAACCACATTCAATACTTTAAACTATGTGAACTATAACACATGCAATACATTAGCATGGGATCCTTCTTGTTCCTCTGATAATGTTGTTTGTGTCTGTTTAATTAATCTCTACATCTATTTCCCTCTTATGTCATACATTTCTCTGTGTGAGGGATTTATGTTGCCAATATCTGCAGTGTCTTACCTGTGATCCTCATGGCTGCTCATTACCGATGTTACCTTGATCTAATGGCTCGTATGGCTGGCCTTATGTGAGCCTTATTATGGTCCCTTGTTTCTGATCTTTACTGAGTAGAGTACTGCCTCTGCCTCTCTGCCTGGCTAGTTACTGTCCCTCTCGCTCTATTGTTCTAAAGCACTGCCTTGTAAAGCTGCTCTGCTCTGGTATTTTTACTGCGGCTCCATGTTGTCAGTCCTTCACCAGCGTCATTCCCTAACATGAAACATTAAAGGCTTTTTCTCACTGTTCTTGTTTGCTGCTTTCATCTGTTTATCGGTTTACTGCAATCAGTTCCAGGACCTCTCGTATTACTCCCACAAAGACTCTTAGACACACACACACACACACGCACACACACACGCACACACGCACACGCGCACATGCACGCACGCACACACGCACACACACACACACGCACACACGCACACACACACACACACGCACACACACGCACACGCGGCACATGCACACACGCACACACGCACACACACACGCTTCATCGGTTCTTGATCTCTCTCGCTTTTCACACACATACACAGTCTGGTTAAATGGTAGGATTAATTAATTAATTAATCGGTTTGTTTGTTTCACCTGAGTCTTGTAATGCCTAGCTCTGATCTGGCTGATGTAGCCTTGGCTTTCATCTCACTAATTGGCATATCTGAGCTCAGTTGGGATCCCACCAGAGGGCTGTGTGATTTTGCCAGGCAGGCGTTAAATGCTGAGTGTGTTTAATGAAGGGTTAAAGCAGCAGATGAGAGGACAGGGCAGGAGGTCCTCGTCTCTACACTTCTCCTCGTCCATCTGCTCCGAGACAGCTAGGGGCAAGGTGGTGAGTGGGGTGGGAGGAGGGAGGTGATGTGGTGTGTGTGTAATGGCAAGACTGCTCTTGGGTGCAAGGATGTTATCCTTGTATTGCTATCCTTGTATTAGGTCACAGTTACACGGGTTTTAAATGGTTTTGTTAATTCCACACGAATACAGCCGACCCTGTACCCACGTTGACCCCTGACCCCTCCATCTCTCTCCATACCTCTATCCCTTCATCTCTCCGTACTTCCTCTGGGAATAGGTCTGCTGTAGCCACACCTGAGGTCTCAGGTCCCACGCTGCTCTGTCCAGGTCTGTCCCTGGTAGCAGCTGTGACACACACACACACGCTTACACACACACACGCTTACACACACACACGCTTACACACACACACGCTTACACACACACACACACACACACACACACACACACACACACACACACACACACACACACACACACACACACACACACACACACACACACACACACACACACACACACACAAGAGTATGTTATTTTCCTAAACATACAGTACACCCACTTTCTGTTCTTTGTTCAATATTTCAACACCAACTACAGCATCAGAAAACCATTTCTGTCCGATTTTTTCAATTTATCCATCTCCTTGTTATTGTCTTGTTAAGAGTAGGCTGCACTTTAGTAAAACTTCTCAATCCCTTAAAATCTCTCTGTTAGCCCAGAAGGTATTTTGTGTTATTACAAACAGCCGGGAAATAACTTTTGGATATCGGAGTGGTGGTAACTCCGCCACTCCGGAAATACGACTTTCCCGAATTTGATCCTTTGTTCGTACCCCCCAAGGCAATTTAACTTATCCCAGAGGCTGCTCCAAGATGCCGCTAGCAGAGAAGAGATATTCGGAGTGGACTTCTAGTCCGACTCAGGAGGTGTACATGCCATCCACTGCCTCCGAGTATATTACTCGCTCATGTTCAGTCCCTGGACAATAAAGTAGACGAGCTCAGGGCAAGGATCTCCTTCCAGAGAGACATGATGGACTGTAACATGGAATCATGGCTCTCTCCAGATATACTGTCCCCGTCCATGCAGCCAGCTGGGTTCTCAGTACATTGTGGAGACAAGAATAAAGAACTCCAGAAAGAAGAAAGGCGGAGGTGTTTGTTTCATGATTAACTACTCATGGTGTGATTGTGATAACGTACATAAACTCAAGTCCTTTTGTTCACCCGATCTAGAATACCTCACAATCAAATGCAGACCGTATTACCTCCCAAGAGAATTCTCTTTGGTTATAGTCACAGCCGTGTATATTCCCCCTCAATTCGATACAATGACAGCCCTCAAGGAACTACTCGGGACTTTGTACAAACTGGAAACCACATATCCTGAGGCTGCATTTATTGTAGCTGGGGACTTTAACAAAGCAAATATGAGGAAAAAGCTACCAAAGTTCTATCAACACATAGCCTGTAGAACTCACGCTTCAAAAACTCTTGACCATTGTTACTCTCCCTCCCGGGATGGCTACAAGGTCCTCCCCTGCCCTCCCTTCGGCAAATCAGATCATGACTCCATTATGCTCCTCCCTGGGGAGAAACTCAAACAGAAAGTACACGGGCTAAGGTCTATTCATCGCTGATTTGACCACACATGCTTCAAGATTGGTTTAATCACGCGGACTAGGATCTGTTCTTTGTTGGCTCTGAGAATAACATATGACGTATACATTGACACAGTGACTGAGTTCATCAGGAAGTGTATAGGGGATAGTGCCACTGTGACTATTAAACCTATCAAAACCTAAAACCATGGATAGATGGCAGCAAAACTGAAAGTGCGAACCACCGCATTTAACCACAGCAAGGTGACTGGGCATATGGTTGAATACAAACCATAAGGCAATCAAACAGGCAAAATGTCAGTGCAGAGACAAAGTGGAGTTGCAATTCAACAACTCAGGCACGAGACGTATTTGGCAGGGTCTACAGACAATCAGGGATTACAAAGGGAAAACCAGTCACGTCGCAGACACCGATGTCTTGCTCCAGGACAAGCTAAACACTTTCTTCGCCCGCTTTGAGGATAACACAGTGCCACTGTTGGTTCTCCGTTGCTGACGTGAGTAAGACATTTAAGCGTGTTAACCCTCGCAAGGTTGCAGGCCCAGACGGCAGCCCTAGCCGCGTCCTCAGAGCATGCACAGACCAGCTGGCTGGAGTGTTTACGGACATATTCAACCTCTCCCTATCCCAGTCTGCTGTCCCCACTTGCTTCAAGATGTCCACCCATGTTCCTTTACCCAAGCAAGCAAAGGTAACTGAACTAAATGGCTATCGCCCCATAGCACTCACTTCAAGTTTTTTGATATGCTAGTTAAGGATCATATCACCTCCACCTTACCTGATACCTTAGACCCTTCAATTTGCATTGCGCCCCAATAGATCCACAGATGATGCAATTGCCATCGCACTGCAAACTGCCCTATCCCATCTGGACAAGAGGAATACCTATACCTGTTCATTGACTACAGCTCAGCCTTCAATACCATAGTACCCTCCAAGCTCATCATTAAACTTGGGGCCCTGGGTCTTGACCCCGCCCTCCACTACACTGATCCTCAACACAGGGGCCCCACAAAGGTGGGTGCTCAGCCCCCTCCTGTACTCCCTGTTCACCCATGACTGCATTGCCACGCACACCTCCAAATAAATCATCAAGTTTGCAGACGACACAACAGTAATAGGCCTGATTACCATCAATGACGAGACAACCTTCAGTGAGGAGGTGAGGGCCCTGGCGGAGTGATGCCAGGAAAATAACTTCTCTCTCAATGTCAACAAAATGAAGGAGCTGATTGTAGACCTCAGGAGACAGCAGAGGAGCACCCCATCCACATCGACTGAAATGGTCCACCCAAAGTGTGGTGAAGAAGCCACAACAGTGCCTTTTTCAACCTCAGGAGGCTGAAGAAATTTGGCTTGGCCACTAAGATCCTCACAAACTGCATATGCACCGTCCACAACCGCAGGGCTCTCCAGAGGGTGGAGTGGTCTGCCAAACGGATCACCGGGGGCGCACTGCCTGCCATTCAGGACACCTACAGCACCTGATGTCACAGGGAGGCCAAAAAGATCAAGGACATCAACCACCCGAGCCACGGCCTGTTCACCCCACTACCATCCAGAAGGCGCGGTCAGTACAGGTGCATCCAAGCTGGGACCGAGAGACTGAAAACAGCTTCTATCTAAAGGCCATAAGAATGTTAAATATTCACCACTAGCCGGCCTCCACCCAGTACCCTGCCCTGAACTTAGTCACTGTCACTAGCCAGCTACCACCTGGTTGCTCAACCCTGCACCTTAGAGAATGCTGCCCTATGTACATAGACATGGAATCAATGGTCACTTTAATAATGGGACACTGTTCACTTTAATAATGTTTACATACTGTTTTACTCATTCCATATGAATATACTGTATTCTAGTCTATACCATCCTATTCAATTATCAAATCAAATAATCAAATCAAGTCAAATTCTATTGGTTACATACACGTGTTTAGCAGATGTTATTGCGGGTGTAGTGAAATGCTTGTGCTTCTAGCTCCGACAGTGTGGTAATATCTAACAGTTTCACAACATATACCCAAAATACACGTAAATCTAAGTAAGGAATGGATTAAGAATGTACATATGTATACACTACCGTTCAAAAGTTTGTGGTCACTTAGAAATGTCCTTGTTTTTTAAATAAAAGCACATTTTTTGTCCATTAAAATAACATAAAATTTTTCAGAAATACAGTGTAGACATTGTTAATGTTGTAAATGACTATTGTAGCTGGAAACGACAGATTTTTAATGGAATATCTACATAGGCGTACAGAGGCCCATTATCAGCAACCATCACTACTGTGTTCCAATGGCACGTTGTGTTAGCTGATCCAAGTTTATCATTTTAAAAGGCTAATTGATTATTAGAAAACCCTTTTGCAATTATGTTAGCACTGCTGAAAACTGTTGTTCTGATTAAAGAAGCAATACAACTGGATTTCTTTAGACTAGTTGAGTATCTGAAGCATCAGCATTTGTGGGTTCGATTCCAGGCTCAAAATGGTCAGAAACAAAGAACTTTCTTCTGAAACTTGTCAGTCTATTCTTGTTCTGAGACATGAAGGCTATTCCATGCGAGAAATTGCCAAGAAACTGAAGATCTCGTACAATTCTGTGTACTACTCCCTTCACAGAACAGCGCAAACTGGCTCTAACCAGAATAGAAAGAGGAGTGAGAGGCCCGGTGCAGAACTGAGCAAGAGGACAAGTACATTAGAGTGTCTAGTTTGAGAAACAGACGCCTCACAAGTCCTCAAGTGGCAGCTTCATTAAATAGTACCCGCAAAACACCAGTCTCAACTTCAACATTAAAGAGGCAACTCCAGGATGCTGGCCTTCTAGGCGAAGTTGCAAAGAAAAAGACTGGTCAATAAAAAGAAAAGATTAAGATGGGCAAAAGAACACAGACACTGGACAGAGGAACTCTGCCTACAAGGCCAGCATCCAAATACTGTCCATAATGGCTATACATCCCATCACATATATTTATATATACAGTACCAGTCAAAAGTTTGGACACAACTGGAATGCGTTTCAATAAACAGGTGTGCCTTGTTAGAAGTTTATTTGTTTGAGCCTATCAGTTGTGTTGTGACAAGGCAGGGGTGGTATACAGAAGATAGCCCTATTTGGTCCATATTATGGCAAGAACAGCTCAAATAAGCAAAGATAATTGACAGTCCATCATTACTTTAAGACATGAAGGTCAGTCAATACGGAATATTTCAAGAACTTTGAAAGTTTCTTCAAGTGCAGTCGCAAAAACCATCAAGCACTGTTATGAAGCTGGATCTCATGAGGACCGCCACAGGAAAGAAAGACCCAGAGTTACCTCTGCTGCGGAGGATAAGTTCATTACCAGCCTCAGAAATTGCAGCCCATATTAATGCTTCACAGAGTTCAAGTAACAGACACATCTCAACATCAACTGTTCAGAGGAGACTACGTGAATCAGGCATTCATGGTCTAATTGCTGCAAAGAAACCACTACTAAAGGACACCAATAATAAGAAGAGACTTGCTTGGGCCAAGAAACACGAGCAATGGACATTAGACTGGTGGAAATCTGTCCATTGGTCTGATGAGTCCAAATTAGAGATTTTTGGTTCCAACCGTAGTGTCTTTGTGAGACGCAGAGTAGGTGAACGGATTATCTCCGCTTGTGTAGTTCCCACCGTGAAGCATGGAGGAGAAGGTGTGATGGTGTGTGGGTGCTTTGCTGTTGACGCTGTCAGTGATTTATTTAGAATTCAAGGCACACTTAACCAGCATGGCTACCACAGCATTCTGCAGCGATACGCTTGTGCGGAGGATTCACGTCAAAAGGTGGCGTACGGATGAAACACAGAAAGTGCCTACGCACAAACATATTCTGATTGATAACACAGTGCACATGCACGTCCCACGCGGTTTCCCTTTATAAATCACAATCAACTCAAAATTTGGCGCACGTGAGCAAGCGTCTTGTCCCATCGTTTTAACGCCCATAGTTGCCTAGAAATAGTCAGTGAAACGGCCCTAATTAATATTCATCCATACTGACTGCATGACGACAATGACAACAAATCCCGAAAATCCCGAAAAAGGCAAATCCCGAAAAAGGCAAAAAATTAATTTCACCCAGTGTGAAATGGAAGTTGTTGTAGGGGAAGTTGAAGCAAGAAAAAATATATTGTTTGGTGGAGGCGTTAGAGTGCGTTAGAAAAGGCGTTAGAGTTGCAGCATGTGGCGGACGCTGTGAATGCTGCTGGCTCAGAAGGTCGGACCCTCTCAGAAATAAATAAATAAGTGGTCCGACATAAAAGTGGAGGCAAAAAGGCACATAGCCTTACACAGACAAAATGTTTGTGCCACGAGCGGGGGAAAGGGGACACCGGAGCTCAACCCCTTTGATGAGCAACTTGCCGGTATTATAGGGAATCCCTCCTGAGTGGAGTAGTGACGGAGGTGGAGGGCGACACGGACATGCAAGACACACCGGATGATCCAGGTATGTAATTAGTATGCCCTCGTTTGAAAAGAGCAAACCAAATGCATTCAAGTTGTGTTAAAATATTTATTTACACACACAATTGTGAATTTTTCTATTGTTTTTAGTCGCTGCATGTTCCAACGGGGTCGATGGTGCTGCAGCTGAGTAGGAGCTGAGCAGGAGCTGAGTGTGCCCAGCCCCGGCGTCTCCACTGCACCTCGTGTGTCACAACCCTCCAGGGGCCGTGTCCTCACAGATGCAGTCCTGCAAACGCAAAGAGACACGATGGACGCTATTAATGAGGTTGCCAAGGAGTTGAAGTGGGACAGGCATGGCTTGGGTTCTGCAGGTGCTTCTCTGTAGAGCTGGGCCCACTACAGCACAGAGATCCAAGAGAACGGCTCTTGGTAATCGGAACCGGCTCATAAACCACTCATCATCATAGGCCAGTAAATCTTGCTGGTCTCAGAAAATTCTCTCTCCGAATTCAAATTCTTCCATTCGCCAAATCTTCCAACAGTGCCAAAGCAGCCATTGTGCGTCATTACACATTGTAATTTCATGCCTTTTTATACCCACCCATTTGATTGTCAAAGCTACCCAATTGCGTAACACACCTGAAGGTGTAATTATCCTGATTGTAACTGACAGGGCCATTGTCACATTGACAGTTCTGCGCAACGAACATGTGATAACAATATATGAAACTGTGCACTCGTATCTGCCCGCCTGAGGCATCGAAAACGGCATCAGTTTAAACGGAATTTGTCCTACTGTTCACCCTATTATTTATGAGAATACATTTCATAACATGCAAGTATTGTTTAATAATTACAGATCCAATTAAATATTATTCCAGATGAAACTGTACAACATATTTGAGGGGTTCTTTTGCAAAAACAGATATCTCTGTTTGTATTTATTATCCTAAATCATGTTTTTTTGGTTACTACATGATTCCATGTGTTATTTCATAGTTTTCGTGTCTTCACTATTATTCTACAATGTAGAAAATAGTAAAAATAAAGGAAAAACCCTTGAATGAGTAGGTGTGTCCAAACTTTTGACTGGTACTCTATATTATTTGTAAAAAAAATGCTCCGAAAACTGAATGAGACTAACAATAATGAGACTATATACAAGGGGTACCGGTACCGAGTAAATGTGCAGGGGTACAGGTTTGTCGAGGTAATAGATAATAAGCAGAGAGTAGCAGAGAGAACAGTCTATGACTTGTGTGGCTGGAGTCTTTGCCAATTTGGTATAGAGGTCCTGGTATAGAGGTCCTGGTATAGAGGTCCTGCATGGCAGGAAGCTCGGCCCCAGTGATGTACTGGGCCGTACGCACTACTCTCTGTACCGCCTTGCGGTCGGATGCCGAGCAGTTGCCATACCAAGCGGTGCTATTTACTGGTGTGAGAGTGTGTGGGTGTGTGTGCTGAGTGGTTTTATAGTTATGTCTGTTTGTGTTTTGCATGTTTTGTGCATGTGTGTGTGTCTGGATTTGTGTGTGTGTGTGTCAAATCAAATCACAAAAAAAATGTGTGTACTTGCTCGTCTATGAGTATATCTGCTGCCTTCTGCTCACCTGTCAGTCAGAAGCCTCTCAGTAGGCTATTAGCTATCTATATAAGGAAAGTGACAGAGCCTCAAAGAAAGAGATGAGCTAGGAGTCCACTGCTTTATGATTACAGCACAATAGCCCTGAGGTGTACCAGGGTATGGCCAAATACAGGCACATGCACAGTACACACACACACCTACATACACCTTATACCAAGATAAGCCAATTTGGAGAAAGTAAATAACTCCAGACAGTGATGGAGGATACTTTTGTACAGGAGATCATGGATTTCTATCACATGAAACACGGAGTTATGGGAAAAAAAGAGATGGAGGTAGAGAGAGAGGGAAAGAGAGGGAGCAGATGGGTCAGCCATCTGGTGGATGGTGGAAAAGAGAGGGAGATGAAAAGAAGAGGGAGGGAGCGGTGGAGACACAGGAGACAAGGGAGAGATACATGGGAATTCTCCTTTTGTACAAGTGTGAGTGTGTCAGTGTTTGCATTGTCAGAGGAGACTAAGGCACGAGTATACAGCCAAGTTCATAACACACACTGTTGAGTGCACTAACATCCACACACTGTTGAGTGCACTAACATCCACACACTGTTGAGTTCACTAACATCCACACACTGTTGAGTGCACTAACATCCACACATTGTTGAGTGCACTAACATCCACACACTGTTGAGTGCACTAACATCCACACACTGTTGAGTGCACTAACATCCACACACTGTTGAGTTCACTAACATCCACACACTGTTGAGTGCACTAACATCCACACACTGTTGAGTGCACTAACATCCACACACTGTTGAGTGCACTAACATCCACACACTGTTGAGTGCACTAACATCCACACACTGTTGAGTTCACTAACATCCACACACTGTTGAGTGCACTAACATCCACACACTGTTGAGTTCACTAACATCCACACACTGTTGAGTTCACTAACATCCACACACTGTTGAGTTCACTAACATCCACACACTGTTGAGTTCACTAACATCCACACACTGTTGAGTGCACTAACATCCACACACTGTTGAGTGCACTAACATCCACACACTGTTGAGTTCACTAACATCCACACACTGTTGAGTGCACTAACATCCACACACTGTTGAGTGCACTAACATTCACACACTGTTGAGTGCACTAACATCCACACACTGTTGAGTGCACTAACATCCACACACTGTTGAGTTCACTAACATCCACACACTGTTGAGTTCACTAACATCCACACACTGTTGAGTGCACTAACATCCACACACTGTTGAGTGCACTAACATAACACATACTGTTGAGTGCACTAACATCCACACACTGTTGAGTTCACTAACATCCACACACTGTTGAGTGCACTAACATCCACACACTGTTGAATGCACTAACATCCACACACTTTTGAGTGCACTAACATCCACACACTGTTGAGTGCACTAACATCCACACACTGTTGAGTGCACTAACATCCACACACTGTTGAGTGCACTAACATACATTTTTCAAAAATATATAATTTACATACAGTACAATACTTCAGAAAGTATACACACCCCTTGACTTTTTCCACATTTTGTTGTTTTACAGCCTTTAAAATAATTCAATTGAGATTGTTTGTCACTGGCCTACACACAATACCCCTTTATGTCAAAGTTGAATTATGTTTTTGAAAGCTGAAATGTCAATAAGTATTCAACACCTTTGTTATGGTAAACCTAAAAAGGTTCAGGAGTAAAAATTTGCTTAACAATTCACCCACAAAATACCAGTCTCAACGTCAACAGTGAAGAGGCGACTCCGGGATGCTGGCCTTCTAGGCAGAGTTCCTCTGTCCAGTGTCTGTGTTATTTTGCTCATCTTAATATTTAATTTTTATTGGCCAGTCTGGGATATGGCTTTTTCTTTGCAACTCTGCCTAGAAGGCAAGCATCCCGGAGTCGCCTCTTCACTGTTGACGTTGAGACTGGTGTTTTGCGGGTACTATTTAATTAAGCTGCCAGTTGAGGACTTGTGAGTTGTCTGTTTCTCAAACTAGACACTAATGTACTTGTCCTCTTGCTCAGTTGTGCATCGGGGCCTCCCACTTCTCTGTCTATCCTGGTTAGAGCCAGTTTGCTCTGTTCTGTGAAGGGAGTAGTACACAGCGTTGTACAAGATCTTCAGTTTCTTGGCAATTTCTCGTATGGAATAGCCTTCATGTCTCAGAACAAGAATAGACTGACGAGTTTCAGAAGAAAGTTCTTTGTTTCTGGCCATTTTGAGCCTGTAATCGAACCCACAAATGCTGTTGCTCCAGATACTCAGCATTTTAAAATTATAAACTTGGCATTGGAACACAGGAGTGATGATTGCTGATAATGGCCTCTGTACGCCAATGCTGATATTCCATTAAATATCATCAGTTTCCAGTTACAATAGTCATTTACAACGTTAACAATGTCTACACTGTATTTCTGATCAATTTTATGTAATTTTAATGGACAAAAACAAGGACATTTCTAAGTGACCCCAAACGTTTGAATGGTAGTGTATATTTTGTACAACTTTTACATTTACTTCACAACATTCCTAAAGAAAATAATAAGAAAGTACTTGTTACATTTTGAATGCTTACACGACAGGAAAATGGTACAATTCACGCACTTATCAAAAGAACATCCTTGGTCATCCCTACTGCCTCTTATCTGGCAGACTCACTAAACACACATGCTTCGTTTATAAATGATGTCTGAGTGTTGGAGTGTGCCCATGGCTATCTATAAATAAAAAGAGAAAAAAGAAAATGGTCTGGTGGTCTGGTTTGGTCTGGTTTGTTTGATATAAGGAATTTGAAATTATTTATACTTTTGATACTTAAGTATATTTTAGCAATTACATTTACTTTTAATACTTAAGTATATTTAAAACCAAATACGTTCATACTTTTACTCAAGTAGTATTTTACCGGGTGACTTTCACTTTCTATTAAGGTATCTATACTTTTACTCAAGTATGACAATTGGGTACTTTTTCCACCACTGAATACAAGTCAGGACTCTATGTGCAATAATAGTGTTTAACATGATTTGGGAATGACTACTTCCTCTCTGTACCCCACACATACAATTGTCGAGAAGGTCCCTCAGTTGAGCAGTGAATTTCAAACACAGATTCAACCACAAAGACCAGGGAGGTTTTCCAATTCCTCAATGCTTCGCAAAGAAGGCCACGTATTGGTAGATGACAAAAACACAAAAAAAACACAAAAAAACAGACATTGAATATTCCTTTGAGCATGGTGAAGTTATTAATTACCCTTTGGATGGTGTATCAATACACCCAGTCACTACAAAGATACATGCATCCTTCCTAACTCAGTTGCCGGAGAGGAAGGAAACCACTCAGGGATTTTACCATGAGGCCAATGGTGACTTTAAAACAGTTACAGAGTTTAATGGCTGTGATAGGTAAAAACTGAGGATAGATCAACAACATTGTAGTTACTCCACAATACTAACCTAATTGAGAAGACTGAACTGAAGGAAGTCTGTACAGAATAAAAAATACTCCAAAACATGCATTCTGCTTGCAACAAGGCACTAAAGTAATACTGAAATAAAGTGTTATGTTTGGGGAAAATCCATAAAAACACATTACTGAGCACCACTCTCCATATTTTCAAGCATAGTGGTGGCTGCATCATGTTATCAAATCAAATCAAATTCTATTTGTCACATACACATGGTTAGCAGATGTTAATGCGAGTGTAGTGAAATGCTTGTGCTTCTAGTACCAACAGTGCAGTAATATCTAACAAGTAATCGAACAAATTCACAACAACTACCTTATACACACACACAATGTAAGGGGATGGAATAAGAATATGTACATATAAATATATGGATTACGCGATGGCCATGCGGCATAGGCAAGATGCAGTAGATGGTATAAAATACAGTATATACTTATGAGATGAGTAATGTAGGATATGTAAACATTATTCAAGTGGCAGTATTTAAAGTGACTAGTGATACCATTATTAAATCCATGTAATAAAGTGGCCAGTGATTTGAGTCTGTATGTTGGCAGCAGCCTCTCCGTCTTAGTGATAGTTTAACAGTCTGATGGCCTTGAGATAGAAGCTGTTTTTCAGTCTCTCGGTCCTAGCTTTGATGCACCTGTACTGACCTCGCCTTCTGGATGATAGCTGGGTGAACAGGCAGTGGCTCAGGTGGTTGTTGTCCTTGATGATCTTTTTGGCCTTCCTGTGACATCGGGTGCTGTAGGTGTCCTGGAGGGCAGGTAGTTTGCCCCCGGTGATGCGTTATGCAGATCGCACTACCCTCTGGAGAGCCTTGCGGTTGAGGGTGGTGCAGTTGCCGTACCAGGCGGTGATACAGCCCGACAGGATGCTCTCGATTGTGCATCTGTAGAAGTTTGTGAGGGTTTTAGGTGACAAGCCAAATTTCTACAGCCTCCTGAGGTTGAAGAGGCGCTGTTGCGCCTATAATCGCCTGTGACTATAATCGAAGAGAATTCTCTTGGGATTGATTGTGAGTATTTATTATGGATCCCCATTAGCTACTGCCAAGGCAGCATCTACTCTTCCTGGGGTACAGCAAAATTAAGGCCGTTATATATTTCTTAAACATTACAATACATTCACAACAGATTTCACAACATATTAAGTGTGTGCCCTCAGCCCCCTACTCTACTACCACAAAATCCATGTGCACTTGTGTGTATAGTGTGTATGTTATTGTGTGTTTGCATGCATGTGTCTGTGCCTATGTTTGTGTTGCTTCACAGTCCCCGCTGTTCCATTAGGTGTATTTTTATCTGTTTTTTAAATCATGCTTGCATGAGTTACTTGATGTGGAATAGAGTTCCATGTAGTCATGGCTCTATGTAGTACTGTGTGCCTCCCATAGTCTGTTCTGGACTTGGGGACTGTGAAGAGACCTCTGGTGGCATGTATTTTGGGGTATGCATGGGTGTCCGAGCTGTGTGCCAGTAGTTCAAACAGATAGTTTGGTGCATTCAACATGTCAATTCCTCTCACAAATACAAGTAGTGATGAAGTCAATCTCTCCTCCACTTTGAGCCAGGTTAGCTCTCTGTGTACATCCAAGGGCCATCCGTGCTGCCCTGTTCTGAGCCAATTGAAATTTTCCTGTCCCTCTTTGTGGCACCTGATCACACGACTGAACAGTAGTCCAGGTGCGACAAAACTAGGGCCTGTAGGACCTGCTTTGTTGATAGTGCTGTTAAGAATGCAGAGCAGCTTTTTTTATGGACAGACTTCTCCCCATCCTAGCTACTGTTGTATCAATATGTCTTGACCATGACAGTTTACAATCTAGGGTTACTCAGTTTAGTCTCCTCAACTTCAGCCGCTGTGGTAGCTGATGTGTATAGTGTTGAGTCATCCGCATACATAGACACACTGGCTTTAATCAAAGCCAGTGGCGTGTCGTTAGTAAAGATTGAAAAAAAGTAAGGGGCCTAGACAGCTGCCCTGGTGAATTTTGTTGGAGAGGCTTCCATTAAATAACACCCTCTGTGTTCTGTTAGACAGGTAACTCTTTATCCACAATATAGCAGGGGGTGTAAAGCCGTAACTTATACATTTTTCCAGCAACAGACTATGATCATTAATGTCAAAAGCCGCACTGAAGTCTAACAAAACAGCCCCCGCAATCTTTTTATCATCAATTTCTCTCAGTCAATTATCAGTCATTTGTGCTTGTTGTATGTCCTTCCCTATAAGCGTGCTGAAAGTCTGTTGTCAATTTGTTTACTGTAAAATAGCATTGTATCTTGTATAAAATATTTTTTCCAAAAGTTTACAAAGGGTTGGTAACAAGCTGATTGGTCGGCTATTTAACTTTTGCTTCCCCTCCAGGCCTGAGGGCACACACTTTCTATTACGCTTAAATTGAAGATATGGCAAATAGGAGTGGCAATATCGTATGCTATTATTCTCAGTAATTTTCCATCCAAGTTGTCAAACCCCGGTGGCTTGTCATTGTTGATAGACAACAATATTTTTTTTACCTCTACAATGCTTGTCTTTAATAATTTGGTCAGATATACTTGGATGTGCAGTTTCAGCGTTCGTTGCTGGCATGTCATGCCTAAATTTGCTAATCTTTCCAATTAAAAAAATATTAAAGTTGTTGGAAATATCAGTGGGTTTTGTGATGAATGAGCCATCTGATTTAATGAATGATGGAGTGGAGTATGCCTTTTTGCACGACTCCAACACCATCATTAAGTTTACTGACATAGGCCTCCCGAGTGGCGCAGCGGTCTAAGTTCTCTGCAGTGCTTGAGGCATCACCACAGATCCGGGTTCGATCCTGGGCTGTGAAGCGACGCACAATTGGCCCAACGTCGTCTGGGTTAGGTGAGGGTCTGGAAGGCCGGGATGTCCTTGTCCCATCCTGCTCTAGCGACTCCTGTGGCGGGCCATAAACGCTGACACGGTCGCCAGTTGTACAGCTTCAAGCCATAAGACTGCTGAACAATTAATCAAATGGCCACCTGGACAATTTACATTGACACCCCCTTTGTTTTTACTCTGCTGCTACTCGCTGTTTATTATCTATGCATAGTCACTTTACTCCTACCTACATGTACAAATTACCTTGACTAACCTGTACCCCCGCACATTGACTCAGTACCCGTACCCCCTGTATGTAGCCTTGTTATTGTTATTTTATTTATTTTATATATTTTTTTACCTTAGTTTATTTAGTAATATTTAGTAAAACTATTTATTGCAGCATTAGTAAGGATGTGATCAATATATGTTGATGATTTCATTCCTGTGCTGTTTGTAACTACCCGGGTAGGTTGATTGATAACCTGAAGCTTTCTCTTGAGTGGGCAGCATGATGAAAGACAGTCAATATTTAAATCACCCAGAAAATATACCTCTCTATTGATATCACATACATTATCAAGCATTTCACACATGTTATCCAGATACTGATTGTTAGCACTTGGTTCCCACCAGAATGGGCTTTAAGTGAGGCAGATGAAGCTGTAACCATATTACTTCAACAGTATTTAACATGAGATCCTCTCCACGCTTTACAGGAATGTGGTTCTGAATATAAACAGCCACACCGCCTCAGTTGGCATTTCTGTCTTTTCTGTAGATGTTATAACCGTGTATTGCTACCACTGTATCATCAAATGTATTATCTGAGTGAGTTTCAGAGATTGTCAGAATATTAATGTCTTCTGTTACTAGAAAATTATTGATTTCATTGACCTTGTTTTTTAAGCTACATATTTTAACGTGGGCTATTTCTAACACTTTTCTGGGATGCTTGATTGTTTTTCTTGCTTTACTGGGAAGCTTAGCAGAGGTAGACATGCTTAGGGTTATTTATGTTAGTGCAGGGTGAGCTGCACACAGTGGACTTCCTGCTAGGGCACACCACCTCAGTGCTAACAGTATAACTCGGGTTCATAGGCATATGATTACTGCATACAATAGCTGTAGGGTCAGCAGAGGAATTCAGGGCAGTAAGAGGGACATAAATTAGGTTACTTACATTGTGTCTACCAATGCCCCTGGGATAATGTACATTGGCTGAAGCATTATGTCAACTCAGCGACACAATGGTAGGGAATACATGAGCTGGGCTTTGGTCATTGATAAGTCATTGTCTCAACGCAGCCTTATAATGCTGTGAAAGGATGCAGTAAACCCAAATGATTTGGGTGGTTCCCATCCTCCTTATAATACGAGCTTTGTTTCCAGAAGGTATCAAAATTGTCAATCAATGTTACACCCACAGAGCTGCAAAGGTCTCGTAGCCAGTTTTGGAGGGCTAAAAGTCTCCTGAACCGTTCAATGCCACGATTTAGGGAGGGCAGAGGGCCAGATATTATTGGGCGTTTGTTGGTGTCACGTAGTGACCCAATCAGTTCTTTAAAATCCGTCTGCAGCTGTTCTGAGCTGCTCTTCATAATGTCCTTCGACCCCACATGAACCATGACTGTATCAGCCCCTGGTGACTGATGCACAACCTCGGGAAGCAACCTGGTGATATTGTGAACTTTTAATCCATTTTAAATTCAGGCTGTAACACAACAAAATGTGCAATAAGTCAAGGGGTGTGAATACTTTCTGAAGGCACTGTACATACATAGTGACCCGCTACTGTAATGACATTACTTAATTATCTATAATATAGTTATACAGTGAACTCCAAAAGTAATGGGAGTGACAAGTTTGTTTTTGTTTGGGCTCCGTATGCCAGCACATTGGAATTGAAATGATACAATGACTATGAGATTAAAGTGTTAAAATGCAGACTGCCAGCTTTAATTTTAGGGTATTCTTATCCATATCGACTTAACCACACTTTTGTTCCCCTAAAATGGGAGTACTATGTTCAAAAGGTGTGGTCATTTCTAAGCGGTTCACCCGATATGGATGAAAATGCCCTCAAATGAAACCCAAATGAAAGCTGCACTTTAACCTGATAGTAATTGTATAATTTCAAATCCACAATGCTGGAGTACAGAAAAAACAACAACAAAATTGTCACTGTCCCAATACTTTTGTTGTGGACAGCCGTGTTAGTCATAAAATGGTGAACTCATATCATACAATTCACATTCACTTCACACAGAATGATGCACTTACTTGTAATTCATTTACAGGTGTTAATCATTTTATTGGTTTAAATACTCGGCAGCGTCGGCAACTCTGTGCTCTGCATGTCGTGGACACAAAGTTGGAAAATAAAGCCACCATATAAATTGTTGAAACTTTATTTTCTCTCTGCTTGGATGATAATGATGATTATCATCATTAATAATCATTAATTTGGCTGTTGTTTTTATCGTTAGCGCTTCGTTCTTCGCTCGGCACACGTCTGCTTCACAAGTGACCTATATATTGTGCATTTTCCTATACATATTATCTATTTGGGTAAAGCATAATGTGCCCAGGTACAGTATATATTTATCCTTTTGATGTCTAAGCAGATCTGCTGCGGTGGAGTACCTTTGGGGCAATGCAGCACAGACTCTTTACCTGTGGGAAGTGGGCTAGAAACCTTACACTTTAAAGCCACATAATATCTGGTCTCAGGTGAGTGAGGAAAAAAACTCATGAATCTGTGTTTTCTGAGTGACTGGGTGAGGGGTGTTGAGTGTTTGAGGAGTCATGGCTAAAGAGACATGAGGGCAGGTGGGTGCTCAGTACAGCTTAGCTGTGCAGGAGGCGAGCAGTTTTCACATCCACTCCTCTCATCCTCCTCTCTCCTCTCTCCATTCCTTTCTTTCACTGGCCATGCAGGAGCAGGCTGAAAGAGAAGAATCAAATTGCTATGACAGTGGAATGCAGAAAAGGAAATACAAAAGCAAGGACCCATATATGGATATATTTAAACCAGTAACAACAACACACCATTTTATTTAACCCGGTAAATTGACTGAGAACAACAACCTGGGCGATAGTTACAGGGGAAAGGAGGGGGGATGAGTGCACCTATTGTAAGCTGGGGATGATTAGGTGGCCATGATGGTATGAGAGCCCGATTGGGAATTTAGCCAGGACACCAGGGTTAACACACCTACAATAAGTGCAATGGGATCTTTAGTGACCACAGAGAGTCAGGACACCCATTTAAAGTCCCATCTTAAAGATGACACCCTCCCTCTTCCCCCTCTCCTCTCTCTTCTACCCCCTCTTTTTTCTCTCCTCCCTCTCCTCTCTCCTCCACCCTTTGCTCCCTCCCTCTCCCCCCTCCCCCTCTCCTCTCTCATCCCCCTTTCCCCCTCCCTCTCCCCCTCTCTTTCTCCCCTCTCCTACCTCCCTCTTCCCCCTCTCCTCTCTCTTCCCCCTCTTCTCCCTGCCTCTCCCCCTCTCCTCTCTCTTCCCCTCTCTCCTCCCGCCCTCTCTCCCCCTCTCTCCCCCCACTCTCATCCTTTGACTACATGCATATAACACACACATACTCTCCTGCCACATGTCCCAGTATTTGTGCTGCTGTGTGCCATGTGAAGGGGAAGTCAGAACAGAACTTCAAATGGTAAATGTCATGAGCAGATGAAGGCAGAGGGCCTGGTGGGAGCAACCATGCTGTCTTCCTCTCTGACGGCTAGGAGCAGACAGGTGGAGAGGGGGAGATGCGCCCTGCAGGTGGAGAGAGGACATCTGTCTGTCTGTCTGTTTGTGTGTCTTTGTCTGAGTGTTTATCTCTGTGCACCAGCAGCATACCACCTTGCATCCCACTGCTGGCATGCCTCTGATGCTAAGCAGGGTTGGTCCTGGTCACTTCCTGGATGGGAGACCAGGTGTTGCTGGAATAGTTCTTGGAGGGAAAGTAAGAGGAATTTTTTCCTTTGGTCTAAAAAAATATCCAATGCCCCAAGGCAATGATTGGGGACATTGACCTGTGCAGGGTGCTGTCTTTTGGCTGGGACGTTAAACGGGTGTCCTGACTCTCTGTGCTAACTAAAGATCCCATGGCACTTGTCGTGAGAGTAGGGGTGTTAACGCTGGTGTCCTGGCTAAATTCCCAATCTGGCTCTCATACCATCATGGCCACCTAATCATCCTGAGCTTCCAACTGGCTCATTCATCCCTCTTCCTCTCCTCTGTAGTTATACCATTCAAATTGTAAATATCATGAGGAGATGAAGGCAGAGGGCCTGGTGGGAGCAACCATCCTGTCTTCCTCTCAGACAGGTAGGAGCAGACAGCTGGAGAGGGGGAGATGCACCCTGCAGGCAGAAGAGAGGACATCGGTCTGATCTGTTGTGTTTGCCTGCCTACCTGTGTATCATATTACCTGTTTATGCCTGACTGTGCTTGCTGTGAATGAGAATATGTTCTCAGCAGTGGACTAATGATTACACTAGATCAGCTAAATGCAGGCAAGAGTGTGCAAGGCGGTATTGAATGTGTCACTGTCACTGTCTACCTGTTTGCACCTACGTTGTAATTTTTTATTCATAGGCTAGGTTGTAGCAACCTCATGATGGGTATCGGGAAAATGTGAGTATCATGTAGTAGCCTAACCTATCGATGTTACATTGAACTGGGTGAATGGAATATGAATGACAGTCATCCAATATGCTGTAATAGAACTAAGGCCATGTTCAATAAAAACAAATGTGTCCTCCCTCATCTTAAACGGCACCAACCACCACTGGTTCTCAGTCAACTTACCTGGTAAAATAAGTTAAATAAATAAAAATGTAAAATAAATAAATATGTTGATGTCTGTCTGCCTGTGTATCATATTACCTGTTGATACCTGACTGTCTGTCTTTGTCTTCCCCCTGTAGCTGCTTGCTATTAGGAGAGGTAAAGAGATATACGAGAGCCACAACCTCACAGAAGGAAACTCCTCCCACATCCATCTCACATGCTGATGCTGTCCTTCAAACACACACACACACACAGGATTGAAGGATTGAGATTAGCTAGTGGATAAATCATTTGAATGTTTCAGTGATAAGGATGTGGGTGGGGTGTGTGCGTGTGTGTGTGTGTGTGTGTGTGTGTGTGTGTGTGTGTGTGTGTGTGTGTGTGTGTGGGGGTTACACTTCATAGATCTTAGGGGATAGAAGTGACCTTCGGTCATTGGGGAGGAAGGAGGCTTTCCAAGACACCCATCAAGACCTGAGGGACACACTCTCACAAAGGGAGCACCAGCAAACACACCCTCACCCATAGACAGAGAGCAGAGCAGAGTGCACACACACACACACACACACAGAATCTCTCCCCAGTGGATAAATCAGTCCTTTCATGATATGTCCTCTTGCTGGATTGTGTTTATGTAATGGAGGAGGAATAGTCTCTCCTACTTTTCTAATGTAAATGCAGGACCAGGGCTCTCTCTGCCTTCAACAGGAACTGGGTGCTAGTTATTCAATATGAACATAAAAATAGATACAAAAACATGAAAATAACAATATGTTGATTATGTTTTTATTATTTTACTGATGATGATGATGATGATGATGGTGATGACGATGGACAGGCTACTGTAATGATGATGACCTGAAAAATAGTGGTGAACTGTTAGTCAGAGAGAGGAGATGGCCAGAGAAAGAAAGAGCGAGAGTGTACGTGATGAGAGATTTTAAGACAGCCGTGTTATTATTTGAGTGAGAGAGAGACAGAGAGAGAGAGAGAGAGAGAGAGAGAGAGAGAGAGAGAGATGCGATAACAGCGTTTGCCCTGTTCACATTTGACTCAGTTCTTCTCACGAGAGACATGCAGATACAACGACACACAAGAAACTTCAGACAGTTCCTCAAAGACCGAACTCTGAAGATAAATGAATCCTTAATTTCACACAAGGTAATCACGCATGCCACGCGCTGAGGCGAGGTAAGAATTTTTGCGCGGGATATTATATTATAGCAGCACATTATGATGAAACCGATTGTTTTTATGTTTGAGATTTCGAATGCATGATTTCTTTGTCAGTCTGGATGCTTTATATTAGGCACTTGCAAATTATAGACGAAACGCTATTAACGCAACACATGTGATTATCATTGATGGCTTGCTTGAAAAACGTGTATTCGAGATGAATCACGTGGTGGTTTTATAGTGAACCTTGTTTGTGCATAATTGCGGGGCTGAAGAGACGACTACTCCACTTTATTTTGGGCCATTTCATGCAACAATAGCCAACGTCTCTTGAATGGTTTCAGACCTGACACACCTACATGTAATTTGGCTATGAACTAGGTTACGAGTGCACTGAATTTAGACATTGAAGCACATCTGGTACGATATTTTATCATATATTTCATCTATTACAATGGCATAACTCCATTAAGTGAACAGGGCAAGCGCACGTCTCGGGGTCACTTGGGAGAGACGGACCAGTGCAGAATCAAATTTCCCATGACTGAACCGAGTCCAAGCAGATGGTGCGCGCATTTCTATATGTCACTGTTAAAATATCCGCGGGGTAGCAGCAGACGTACCAAATACAGACACTGTCTGACACCCTGGTATGTGCGAGGTAAATATTTACCTGCCGCATGCGCAATATCTATGAGGATCAGCGCGTCCCTAATGAAGGTGATCGGCTCAGTATCACTTCATAAGACCGACTTAATTGCAGTCATGTATTATTTGTTCTAAATCGGCAATGACAAGTGTTTGGCTACTGAGAGGTGTCGGACTGGTGAGAGCGCACGCTGACAAGACAGTGTTGTGTTTGCCGCTGTGTCTTTGACATGGTAATGTGAACAGTGTTTAATCAGCAATGTGGCCAGAACGGAGCGAATGGAATGGCATGAAACACATTGAAACCATGTGTTTGATTTACTTGATATAAATCCTCCTTACCACGAGCCCGTCCTCCCCAATTAAGGTGCCACCAACCTCTTGTGATATATATATATATATATATATATATATATATATATATATATATGTGTGTGTGTGTGTGTATGTGTGTGCGTGCATGCGCGCGTTTGAGCGTCCTTTTTTATTTTATTTTATTTGATTCTGTGAAAAACATTTTCTGAGATTTATGATTGCCCTCTAGTAGTAGGCTATCCACAATTTGTCATATTTGAATGTCAATGTGTTTTATTTGCTGTGTTTCACGACTGTATATGTAGTGTTTGTGTACAGTAAAGTGGGCTGTGGATTTAATAGTATGCTATGTATTTGATGCTGTAAAGCCTCGCCTGCTTTTAATTTATACAGGGGGTGGGTCTAATCCTAAATGCTGATTGGTTAAAAGCGCATTCCAGCGGGTGTCTATTCCACAAGTTACCACCAGATAAATATATGACATTAAAATGCATATTTACTTTGTTCCATCTGACTGCGCAATCCACTGTCTCCAGTCAGGGAAGTTATAAACTTGATATCCACTATAAAAAGCATCTAAACATTATCTCACATTTCTTTTAGACAACATTTCGTTTTCAACAACCAAGATTTGTATAAACCTTACTGTCTGCCTCAGACACTCCAACTGTCCCATAGTAATGGACATGTAGGGGTCAGGAGTCTGGATGAGAGAGAGTCAGGTAGCCTTTCTCAGCCAGTTGAAGTCATGAATCATCTGGCATAATTTTTATGGATACATACAAAGAAATGTAAATTGAAAAAAGGTAAAACGAAATGAAGTGCAGCTAGTTTGCAGTCTTTCCAGCTTCAGTTTGAAGTGATTGTGTTAGCTGTGTTGTTGGCTAGCTCCTCTGAACAACAGTGTCCTGATGAGAGAGCACATTTTCTATGCCAGGCGAAATCGTGCCTCATTAGCTCATTGTTATGGATGTATCTAAATAAATGTCACTAGAAAACAGCTTAAACAAATGCAGTTACTGTTGTTATTCTGTCTGCACTGTTTGACGTGACCAGTGACGATTTTAGCATGTAAATCTTGGTGGGCCCCCCCCCCAAAAATGTGGGATGCATGTCAGCAAAGCCACTAAACAACATAACACTGAACAATACATTAATTGCACTATAACGGTGACAAGCGGTGCCCACAAACTGTTAGGGCCTACATAAAGCTATCACAACAGCAGAGTCCCAACAGCAGTACCATCACCTTACCACTGCTACACCTGGCTATCTGCGGAGCCTTGTCTGGCAGCAAAACAGTTCATTCAGCCTCATTTACTGCCTTTTAAAAAAACCTAGCTGATATGGCTGACTTGCTTTGTCACGACTTCTGCCGAAGTCGGTCCCTCTCCTTGTTCAGGTGGCGTTCGGCGGTCGACGTCACCGGTCTTCTAGCCATCGCCGATCCACTTTTCATGTTCCATTTGTTTTGTCTTTGTTTTACACACCTGGTTTCATTTCCCCAATTACATGTTCATTATTTAACCCTCTGTTTTCCCCATGTTTTTTGTGCGTGATTGTTTGTGTTTAATACGGTCCGTAGTGTGGGCCTGGTTATTCTCGATTGTTATGAGAAGATTTTTGAGTAAAGTTACTTGTGGTACTCATCTCTGCTGTCCTGCACCTGACTCCTCTGCACCAGCTACACCCAGACTTATTACATGCTTAAACAAATGTGGTTTTTACTGACAATTGAGATTTACAAACTATGGCATAAGGGGACGACAAGTGGATAAGAGGCAATCCGTAACTTTGATTAAGACGTTAATGAGGGAGCTAGGACAGACGTAGTCAATAAAACTATTTGTTCAGCACTTTTTAAATGTACAGCAACAGAATTCAGAACATGGGCCGTTCTTACAGTGTTCTCCCTGTACACCATGTCATAAATGTCGGATAAATAAATGGAGCATATAAGCAGACAATGAAAGCTTTTACAATATTCAATGATTATATTCGCAAAAACAGGTTATAGGCTACATGTGCACCACCAAGTCAAATCAGTAGGTGAAATTAAGAGGTGAAAATTGATCAAATTATTAGGGTGAGGCTGGGAACTCTGAAATAAACAAGGTTGAATCATGATGACTTCAGTGATCTGCAGGTCATAGCTCTAGAAAGTGGCCCGAGTTCCAGATTTACAATTTCGTGTTAGATGAAAGTTCAAAACGTATTTTCCCAGTCATAGCTAATTTTTCCCGAGTTCCCAGTTGTCTTGAACTCACTAAAGTCAGATTTTGCAGTTCTGAGTTAACTTCTTACGGAACAGTGTCCTGCTAGCGTGCCACCTCGACAACATCCGGTGAAATTGCAGAGCGCGAAATTCAAAATACAAAAATCATAATATTAAACATTCATGAAAATACAAGTGTCATGCACCATTCTTTAGCTTAGAATCTTGGTAATCGAACCGCTTTGTTCAATTTACAATAGGCTTTACGGCGAAAGCATAGCATTTGATTATCTGAGGACAGCGCCCTGCATACTTCCTGCATATAAATATATTTCAAACCAGCACAGGCGTCACAAAAATCGAAAATAGCGATAAAATAAATCACTTACCTTTGAAGATCTTCCTCTGTTTGCAATCCCAAGGGTCCCAGCTATACAATAAATGGTTGTTTTGTTCAATAAAGTCCCTCTTTATATCCCAAAAACTGTTTGGTTGGCGCGTTTTGTTCAGTAATCCACCCGTTCAACTCGTTCAACATACAGACAAAAGAATCCAAAAGGTTACTGATAAACTTCGTCCAAACAAGTCAAACAACATTTCTAATCAATCCTCAGGTACCCTAATATGTAAATAAACAATACAATTTAAGACGGAATGTAGTATGTTCAATACCGGAGATAAATAACAAAGAGCGCGCCCTCAGTCACGCGCGCCACAGGACTACAGAACCAAGGAGGAACCCAATGATAAACTACAGCTACTTGTTCATTTTTCAAAGAAAAAGCCTGAAACAGTCTAAAGACTGTTGACATCCAGTGGAAGCCATAGGTACTGCAATCTGGGAGCTATTCTTTTCATTGTGCAGTAGAAAACCATACCAATTGCCTGGGAGGTCAAAAAAACAATCTTTCCAGATGGATTTTCCTCGGGGTTTTCGCCTGCCATATCAGTTCTGTTATACTCACAGACATTATGTTAACAGTTTTAGAACGCCGCCCAAACAACGTCAGACTCTCTGAACTTCCGAACACTGCCCCCTAGCCCGGAGAGGTTAACAGTTGTTTTGAGCGCGGCACAAATCATGCTTCATTGACAACATGGCCAAAGTTGAATGTTTATCATTCTAAACTAGGAAAAGAGACCCTTAATCGTAGACTTGGGACAACACAGCCCATCCACTGAATAGCAAGCTAATGATTGCAGTTAGCCACTGATTCCTTCCAAACCACTCATTGTTGAATTTGCGATTTCCAACTTGTTGTGTAATGTTTATGTCCAATGGCCGATGAGCACCGATACGTTTCATCAATAATTTCTCTTCATTATTTATCTTCATATGACAAGGATTAAAAAGGATTTGCCAGTAGATTTTCGACTTGATTCTTGATGACTGCTAGCTAAGATTTTGAAAGTATGATGTTGAAATGATCAGTCCAATGAAAGCTACAGTAGATATAATGTGATTTGATGTCATTCTTTCTGTGGCCAATGACCTTAAGCCTTCTTAGATGGGCACTTCTAATGTAACTCTATGGCAGCACCCAAGGGGCTTGAATTTTCTAGCTCTACCCTTAGACTTGGCGGTAACATAGTGTCCCCATGAGCGACAGAACACTTTGGCAATTACGACGCAACGCTCCGTATTTTCTGCTGGCTTGCCCCACCACCACAGAAAGCACTGAGCTAGGCTGAAACACCTGCATTTTGGAGCTGCCTTACTCAAGAAAACAAAAAAGAGACCATGTTTGTATGTGGCTTTATTAACTCAATGATATATACTTTTTTTACATTGTTTTCAAACTGATATGTGATACATATTAATTCCAAAATAACATGCAGGCTCGAAAGTGGTGGGGCAGGTTGCAACTGGACGTGACTGTAAGTTAGCTAGCTAGCAAGCAAGGGATTAGAATGTTTCCAGCCAGTATGGCAATGGAACATTTAGAATGAAGAACTGGGTCGCGTACATAGATACAGAACAAAAAGACTGAACGACTCGGTCGCGTCTCTTGCAACTGAACCAATAGATCTAACGACCAGCCGGCTTGGGTAGCAACCCTAGATTTCTTTCGAGACTATAACTTGTGGAAGGATGAAATGATATTAATAAATTCATCAAAATAAAGTTTTTAATGAAACATGTCAATCAATATTTGAATATGTTGGTAACCTGTTGTATAAAAGTGATAATGCCCTCGTAGCCGGTGTTTGGAGGATATATTGGCACGGTTTGCCAGCACTCGACTTCGTCTCGGGCCTAACAACACTTGTGCCAATATATCCTCCAAACACCGGCTTCGAGTGCATTATCACTAATAAGCCTCTGTAGATGGCATAATTCTAATTCCATCAAAACTCTCTTTCTCGCTCTCTCGCGCTCTCACACGCACACACGCACGCACGCACGTACACACGCACGCACGCACACATACACACACACACACACACACACACACACACACACACACACACACACACACACACACACACACACACACACACACACACACACACACACAAACGTTCACTTGTGTGTCACTGTGGCATTAACAAATACTTTATATGGGTTGTAGTGCATCTGTATGGCCCCATATAATCACTTTAATCACAGCAGTATGAAGCACACCATGTATTTTACTGTTGTATCAGTGTGCTGTATATGGAACACACAGGAAGGCGATTTTAGAATATGTGCTTGTGATTTAATACCTGTAGATAAAGCATATAGGTTTGGGTGACTATGCCTGTGTGGATTTGTTTTGTTTATGTGTATTTATGTGTTTGGCTGTGTGCACAGTTTTTCCTGTGCTTACACATTCAGTTTCGACCTGGCTTTGCCCTAGCAACGAAAGGTCTTGTGGGAATACCTCAAGGGACATCAGACATCAGACATCAGACAAATGCTCTCTGCTAATTTGGTTAAAACAAAGCACAACAATCTGTGTCAGCATTAAGCTCATAATTGTTTACACCAACAAGCTCTTGTATGTACCCTGAGTGAGACACAAAAAGAGAGGATGGAGAGCGAGAGAGAGAGAGACAGAGGGGGAGCGAGAGAGAGAGAGAGAGGGGAGGGGGAGAGAGAAAGAAGGAGAGAGGAAAGGTAGCCATGTGTGGATAGACATGACACATTGACTCAGTGACTTATGTCAGCTATAAAGTGGCTAGGAGAGGGGAGGCTGAAAGAGAGGTGCTGCTGTTGTGACAGCGAGCACTCACCACCTCCCATTACCGGACATTACTGTTTATTACAACAGACAGTGGAGGGAGGAGACAGATGAAGGTAGAGAGATGGATGGACACCAAGATTGAGATAGAAGGGCCAAGGTGAGAGTGAGGGAACGAGACATGGAGATAGGAAGTGTTCGAGAGCGGTGAGGTCATGCAGATCCAGCCCTGCGAATCAGAAACCTCCCTTGCTGTGACTCCAGAGCGTTGCTCCTATAACAACATTACAACCGTTATCTCAAGTGGAGCTAAAGTGTTTTGCTGTCCACATAAATGAAAAAGTAATTCTTTCTTAGAGAGCCGCGTCGCTAGTGGCAGTCACTCATAGACAATGGAGTGGGACTCTCGAATCATGCATCTTTTCCTCAGGCTACTCTCTGTAGACGTTGAACAGAGGGTATACTTCACAGCACCCCAAGGCTCTTATTCAACAAAATGTCTGTTAAAGACTTGCAGCCGAGCTGGGACTGCACTGTTAACGGGGGAGGGCTAATCAATTTCTTGTATTCCCTTACTTATACCAAACCAAATAGTATTGAAGACCTACAGTCTACCACCCTGGGGTTTGTAGTGCAGAGAGGGAAAGGGAAGTGACTGATCTACCAATTCATTAGAAATCAATTCAGCAAAATTAACTAGAGGCCTAGCCCCTCTGTTGGAAGAGCCCCTCTGTTGAACACTCACAGTGTTCCCTGAAGTCATCTCAGAGAGAGATTATTTAATGCTCATATTCCCACTCCAATTGTTGTGGGGGAAATGGGGCTTCCGAGTCCCATGTTGCCAGGGATACCCAGACTCTCTCACTCACTCATGCTGTTCAGTCAAAAAATGGAATTAACATTGTGCCTCCCTGGTGTCACCTTATAGAAGTCTATCTGTTGAAGCCATATAGCAGCCTTTGACTCTTCTGCAGTCACAGATATGTTTAAACCTGACAGACAGAGATCTTCCCCAATGTCCCTACATATAGAAGTGACGGTTCAAGACATGCATTATAACATTCTGCTGTGACTCTCCTCCCAATCAAGTCTGTGAAGCAGAAACACATAGTCATTCCCCGGGGTCCCCTTTTATAGAAATGGATGTGGAGGAGCCTGTTCTCCTCAGGGTTGGATGCTGCTGCTGTTGCTGCTGCTGGAGCTTGTCATGGTCTGATTGTACACAGGCGACTCTGGCTGTTCTGCCTTCTCCTGAACACAGTGTGGGAGGATGCAGCTGGCCCACTGTGCCAAGCCCAGGGAGGAGGTCTCTTTTGTGGCTGGAGCATGTAACGTTAGAGTTGTGGGGCTGGAGTGTGGCAGGCACGCGGGGCATCCAGCCCCTTCCTGCTTTCTGAGATGGACGTGAACCAGCTGTCTCGCTTGCCGCTCGGTTTATGGAGGATTTCCCCATGAAAATGTACAGTGGTCCGCTCTGCTGGAGACGTCATTGTAAAGGGAGAGAGGGAGCGTACCTCGCAGTGGGGGCTCACCCAGAAGTGTGTGTGTGATGGAAGTGTGCAAAGGTGGAACCAAGTCACTATTATTTGAGTCACAAGTCGAGTCACAAGGTCTGAGTCTCAAGTCGAGTCCCAAGTAGAATGGGTCAACAGACATTTACTCCTCAGCCACCTGTTGCACCCTCTACAACCACTGTGATTATTATTTGACACTGCTGGTCACCTATGAACATTTGAAAATCTTGAAGAACAATCTGGCCTTAAAACCTCTTAAGCATCATTAAGGAGCGCTGGGGCGCTAGCGGTACCCGGAAAAATGTAAGGCGCCAAATTCAAAATCCAAAAGTATAATTATAAAACATTCATCAATATACAAGTGTTGCATAGTCATCAAAAGCTCTGAGTCTTGGCAATATCACAGCGTTGTCAGATTTCAAAAAGGCTGTACGGCGAAAGCACAACATTTGATTGTTTGAGGATAGCACCTCTCATATTTTATGCATTAGCATAAATTAATATCCAGCGTGGGTCTCACAAAACACATATAAGAGCTAAAATAAATTGCTCACCTTTGATGATATTCTGCTGAGGGCATTCCGAAGTGTCCAAGAAAGACAATCCATGTTTCTTTTGTTAGAAAAAGTCATTGTTTATATCCATAAATCTCAGTTTGGTTGGCGCGTTCTGTTCAGAAAATCCACCGTCCATTCGTCCCATTATACAAGACATATAGAGCGTTCAAATTATACCTATAAACTTTTTCCAAACAAATCAAACATAGTTTATAATCGATCCTTAGCTACACTATTATGTATATTAACGATTATATTTTACACTGATAATATCTTGAACGATAGTAAAGTAAAAAACCGAGAAGCGCGCTCTCGTGTCTCTCGCGCACCAGACAGAAATCACTTTGTCACTCCTCGGATATCAACATCCTGTATGAGCCTCTTGTTCGTGACAAACTCATGAAACCTTGTCTAAAGACGGTTGACATCTAGTGGAAGCCATAGGTACTGCAACCTGGGTCCTAGAATCCACCATGCTATATACCAGCGTATGTTAAAAGAAGGCATGTCAAAAAAATACCTTTTTCCGGGTTGGATTTAGCTCTGGTTTTCGCCTGCTATATCAGTTCTGTTATACTCACATACATTATTTTAACAGTTTTAGAAACTTCAGAGTGTACTAATAATGTGCATATCCTAGTTTCTGGGCCTGAGTGGCAGGCATTTTACTTTGGGCATGCCAGACTCTCCAAAACCGACACCACTGCTGCTGATCCCTAAGTTAATGGCCATGTACTCTTTTAATCTCCACCCGGCACAAAGAGGACTGGCCACCCATCAGAGCCTGGTTCCTCTCTAGGTTTCTTCCTAGGTTCCTGCCTTTCTAGGGTTTTTTCCTAGCCACCGTGCTTCTACATCTGCATTGCTTGCTGCCTGTGGTTTTAGGCTGGGTTTCTGTATAGCACTTTTTGAAATCTGCTGGTGTAAAAAGGCTTTATAAATACATTTGATTGAAAATAAATTTGAATGGGTCGAGTATCGAGTCAGGTCCAAGTTGTGCATTCTAAGAGCAAGTAAAGTCATAGTCTTGTCAAGTCACAAGTTTTTTAAAGTAAAGTAAAAAACAAATCTATTCAGGCAATGTCTTGTTCAGCTACAAATCTTTGTCTATTTATTAATGCTACCAGTCAGCCCTTTTCATTATTTTGTCTACAACACATTTTGATTATGTAATAATACATTTCATAAGTAAATTATGAACTTCAAGCAATTTTGACATACCAAAAGACCAGTAGGCCCATGCTAGTAATTGTTGCTTGATGCCCCGTTGCTGGTGAGCTTGCAAAGTAAACAGTTCATATTTTTGATCACCACACAATCTTTGGAGCTGCATAGTTATTTATGGAAATCATCTTTTTCTACAATTTCACATTTGAGCTAAAAACAAAATAGCCTATCGCTGGCCCAGATTCACACACCGAGGCAAAAAAGGTTGATCAATGAGGAATGAAGGCGGGATCTTCATTGAATAGCAATGGTGTGGGTATTAATTTCCTGATTCCGCTTTGTCCAAGTTCATTTGCCGCTAGTCTGTGAATCTGTGAGTGACAGTATGCTGTTCGAGATTGCGCAGATTGAAAATGTGCCAGCCTGAATGGCATTATGCGCTGTTCCACTTTGTCAAATGAGGGTTTGTAAGGTAATGAAAAGTCATGGAAATTAGTTTCATAATTGTTTTTCATGTACTTCCTGAAAACACTTTTAAATATGATGAATCAATAAACAATCTGCGTATCAGCAATGACCCTTCAGTGGATGTCTGTGGTGCTGCGTGAAATTTCAGCAGCAGTGTCACGGATCCCTCCGGAACTGTCATTGCGCACACCTGGCCCCAAATGGCAATCATTAGTGTTTGTATATATGTACCCTTTGGTTCTCCATTGGGCTGTCGATTATTGTTCTATGTCCGTTGGTGCATGTGAGTACCTGTGCTGTGTGTTTTGGCTTTTGTGCCATGTTGGATTGCGCACATGATTCCGGGCCTCGTCCTGTGTTTTGATCATTGTGCGCGTCTGTATTTATTTCAGGTACTCCTTGCTGTTTTCTTTTGTTTTGGGTTTCAACCCTGTGAATGTGTATACGTGTTTGTTTCATTTTCGTCCCTGTGCCTTTACACCGCACGCTGTAATGTGGGCAAATAAAAACCCATATTACGCATTCCTGCGCTTGTCTCCCAATCCCTTCATACCAACGTGACAAGCAGGTAGAAAATAATGACAGTAACTAGATCACCAATTCAAAACAACTTGTAGCAGTTATCTCACTACTTAACTATAGCTAACTACGTATTCATTTCGTAGTTGCCTTTCCACTAGCACTGTAGAGCCTAAATAAATCTGCACCGTTGGAAAACTGGTATTCCCCTCTATTAAACAGTAGCCATGTAATTGCAACGAGCGTAAAAAATATTATAAGAATAGCCTAATTGACGACAACTTGCTGTCCATAGATCTCCCCTGAAATATATACATGTCTAGTTGGATAACCTTGCTTTGAAGTAGCCTACCTTATCCATTTGATCCCTGATTTATTGAATGAGGGAATAATTTCATAAAGACAAAAGTATTTGCTTGTAATGTTGAAAAAGCCAAGCCTGCACACCCAGAGCTGACATGTGATTAACAGTGCAGATCTATGTGGGGGGGCTAAGTGCCATGTTCAAGGGCAACATGGCAGGAGGTGGTAGGTCTACATGGGATCACACACAGCAGCTATCCAGTGTCAATAATGTTTACTTTTTCATGTAGGCTATAATAATAGTCAGGAAGATTTAGTTACAAGTCGTGGAAAATATGTATAAACTGTTACCAGTAAATAATCAGAGGTCTCTATATCATAATGCCATTTGTGAATTTCGGTGAAGATAGTCTAATGGAACGACTTGGAAAAAGACAGCTCCTGCACTTCTTCCATCCCAAGTCAAGCACTGATTATAACCCATCCAAACTAGGCCTATCTGAAATATGAAAATCATCATTGAAATCACCAGGTAGCCTATTGTTGTGGCAAAGATGCGTCCATAGCAGATTGCTAAACTGTATTTGATGTATTATATTAATGTAGGTAGGCTGCTCTGTTTTTGCCAGGCTAAATCGGAGAAAATGGAACAAGCGCTTTCTGGTCACTAGTTTGGGATATGTGCGCCCGCCTTTGCGGACCAATGCTGATGACTGGTCATTGGTCAACAGTCAAGACATGAAACCTTTTGGTTCTGAAGCACAGATTAGATGTTTTTTAAACAAGAATTTGGTGAAATGCTGTAGACCTACACTACCGTTCAAAAGTTTGGGGTCCCTTAGAAATGTCCTTGTTTTTGAAAGAAAAGCAAAACATTTTACCATTAAAATAACATCAAATTGATCAGAAATACAGTGTAGACGTTGTTAATGTTGTAAATGACTATTGTAGCTGGAAACGGCAGATTTTTTTATGGAATATCTACATAGGCGTACAGAGGCCCATTATCAGCAACCATCAATCCTGTGTTCCAATGCCACGTTGTGTTACCTAATCCAAGTGTATCATTTTAAAAGGCTAATTTATCATTAGAAAACCCTTTTGCAATTATGTTAGCACAGCTGAAAACTGTTGTTCTGATTAACTCGTCAGTCTATTCTTGTTCTGAGAAATGAAGGCTATTCCATGCGGAAATTGCCAAGAAACTGAATGTCTCGTACAACGCTGTGTACTACTCCCTTCACAGAACAGCACAAACTGGCTAACCAGAATAGAAAGAGGAGTGGGAAGCCCCGGTGCTCTACTGAGCAAGAGGACATGCACATTAGAGTGTCTAGTTTGAGAAACAGACGCCTCACAAGTCCTCAACTGGCAGCTTCATTAAACCGTACACGCAAAACACCAGTCTCAACGTTAACAGTGAAGAGGCGACTCCGGGATTTCTCGCATGGAATAGCCTTCATTTCTCAGAATAAGAATAGACTGACGAGTTTCAGAAGAAAGGTCTCTGTTTCTGGCCATTTTGAGCCTGTAATCGAACCCACAAATGCTGATGCTCCAGATACTCAACTTGTCTAATGAAGGCCAGTTTTATTGCTTCTTTAAATCAGCACAACAGTTTTCAGCTGCGCCAACATAATTGCAAAAGGGTTTTCTAATGATCAATTAACCTTTTAAAATGATAAACTTGAATTAGCTAACACAGCGTGCCATTGGGACACAGGAGTGATGGTTGCTGATAATGGGCCTCTGTACACCTTGGTAGATATTCCATAAAAAATCTGCTGTTTCCAGCTACAATAGTCATTTACAACATTAACAATGTCTACACTGTATTTCTGATCAATCAGATTTTATTTCAATGGACAAAAATGTGCTTTTCTTTAAAAAAACATTTCTAAGTGACCCCAAACTTATGAAAGGTAGTGTATGTTAATGACCAGATCAAATAAGCAAAGGTATAAATATAAAATACCAATGGTAGGCTATATGTAGCCTGTATAAAACAAAATCCCTTTCAGTTTCACACTCGTGACCCCCTAAAACGTTCTCACTGTGCTAGCTCACCCAACGATTGATCAATAGGAACGCGATGTCGCTGAGTATTTGCATAAAGTTCAACTTTCCCCAACTTTGGCCCTGCCCTGTTCACGCTCCCATGCTTGTGTTGCCCAAGGGTCATCCACCCACCTCGCTTCCCTTCATTGAAAATGAATTGGGCTCCTTTGTTTCATCGCCCCCAACATGCTAGGTGGATTTCAGGTGTTAGATTACTTTACGTTAGGTTACTGGCTAGCAGGCTGGCTGCTTGGAGAGTAATCCATGGAGACTCTGTGCCATTGAGTGACAAAACATTTACATAACCAGGCCAGATAATTTAAAGTTGTCAGTCTCAAGTCAAAGTGGAGTCCCGAGTCTTGAGGCTCCAAGGCCAAGTCAAGTCTCAAGTTATTTTATTTTCTATCAAGTCGAGTCTCAAGTCATCCAATCTGTGACTCGAGTCAGACTCGAGACCAAGTTATGTAACTCGAGTCCACACCTCTGGAAGTATGTGAGTGTGTGTATTTGTATTGGGCAGGAGTGTGCCGGTGTGTGTAGCCATTAGAGAGCGAACCAGGTTTGTAAGCCCAAGCCCTAACATGTGAGTCCAGAAGGAGTTGGGGGAAATCCTATTGTCAATTTGACTACTCCTCAAAGATATTTGGCTTATTCCTGTGTTAAATTGCTCTGTCCTACAGGACATTGGGTGGGCTTAGCATGCTTGGTTTAGACACTGTGTCTGCTCCTCTGCTTCGTTGGGGACTTAGACGGGTATTACACACTGAATTACTAATGATGAACTGATAGCTGCAGTGCACTCAGCAGAGCAGAGCCCTAGCTCATTAAAGTATCGGTCACACACACACACAGAGACCGGAAGGTTCGCTTACACTTATTATAATGTAGACTAACTAACTATCACTCATTAAATAAGAACCAACCAAATGCCCGTCAGACTTCTCTCTCAGAACTTCCTTCTTTAGACCCCCGAGCAGCAAACCTCAAGCTTGTAAAATTGATTTCCAACTCACAGCCCTAAATTATGGTTTCCAAGCTAATTCAGGTTATCATGGAAATGTCTCTCTCTCTCTCTCTCTCTCTCTCTCTCTCTCTCTCTCTCTCTCTCTCTCTCTTTCTGTCAGTCTGTCTATAGCATACCTAAACCATTACCCTGACATCAAACACCAGCCTGGCTTCACAGTGCCACTTTTAAGATTTTTCTCATCAGTCCAGCGCCTGAAGGAGATCAGATAAGTGTGTCTGTATGTGTTTTCATGCTTATTTTAACCCCTTAAATGCCTTAAGTAACCCTTAATAACATTTAAGTCATTTAGCAGATACTCTTATCCAGAGTGACTAAATGCCTTGCTCAAGGGCACATTGACAATTTTTTACACTAATCGGCTCGGGGATTCAAACCCTTGGACCTTTTGGTCAATGGCCCAATGCTCTTAAAAACCTGTTAAGGATCCGCCCCTTTTTTTCAATTTTCGCCTTAAATGACACCCAAATCTAACTGCCTGTAGCTCAGGATCTGAAGCAAGGATATGCATACTATTGATACCATTTGAAAGGAAACACTTTGACGTTTGTGTAAATGTGAAATGAATGTAGGAGAATATAACACATTAGATCTGGTAAAAGATAATACAGAAAAATAATAATTGTACCATAATCTTTGAAATGCAAGAGAAAGGCCATAATGTATTATTCCAGCCCAGGCACAATTTAGATTTTGGCCACCAGATGGCAGCAGTGTATGTGCAAGGTTTTAGACTGACCCAATGTACCATTGCATTTCTGTTCAAAATTTTGTCAAGACTGCCCAAATGTGCCTAATTGGTTTATTAATAACTTTTCAAGTTCATAACTGTGCACTCTTTTCAAACAATAGCATGGTATTCTTTCACTGTAATAGCTACTGTAAATTGAACAGTGCAGTTAGATTAACAAGAATTTAAGCTTTCTGCCAAATTCAGATATGTCTATGTCCTGTGAAAATGTTCTTGTTACTTACAACGTCATGCTAATCACATTAGCACACGTAAGGTCAACCGTCCTGAGGGTGGGACACCGATCTGTAGAGATCCTTAAGAGGTTAACCGCTAGTCTGCCTGCCTCTCCTAGTCCTGGCCCAAGGCAGCTGTTTAGAAGCTAACACAGCTGATCCGGAGACACGGCGTTCAGTGGAAATGCTAAAACCAGAAAATGAGAGCCCAGGAGACGGATGAATTGTCAGCAGATGGAAAGATTTGACAGGCTGCAGCATAATTCTGGGTAAGTGACCGAGAACTGTCTTGTTAGAGTGCATGCATCGGTAAAATGGATGAAAGCAAAAATTCCCAAAATGTGGGAGAGAAAAAAGCCTGGTAATGGAACCAAAGGGAACAAAATGAATGAACCAGTATAATTCCTGTTTAAAACTAGTGTTCTTTCATGCTGTGCAGTGAATTGGCTGAAAACATCCTT
This sequence comes from Brachymystax lenok tsinlingensis, assembly GCA_030435695.1. Lineage (NCBI taxonomy): Eukaryota > Metazoa > Chordata > Actinopteri > Salmoniformes > Salmonidae > Brachymystax > Brachymystax lenok. Next base: position 32,491,507 of record CM059788.1, read on the forward strand.
AGAGGTAGTGCATTTTAAGATTATATAAAATGGCTGGACTGAGATGGTGAGCGTTAGGATTTATTGGTGCTACTAGACAGTATACAAATACTGTGTTTATTCATGGGTAGATTTGATTACTACAGTAAAGTATATTTTGATGAATGGCATTGTACTGTATGATAAAGTACACCAAGTTTTATAGTACAGTGAGCCTGCCTCCATTTGTTGTATTTGACAGCATTGTGTTCTTTAATGTGAGTGTTTCTGTAAAAACAAGTGTGTAGAATGAGAGTTTAACAGTGAGCCAGCAAGAAAGTGTGAGCGTGTGTGCGAGGTTCATCAGTAGCGTAATTAATGTAGTGTGGTTCAGTTGTCATGTGCTGGATCTACTTGAAGAACTCTGTTGATGAATGGGCAATTAGAAGCAGCCTCCTCATCCTTGGTGGTTGACTGATCTCTTTCTAATGGCACTCCTGTTTCTTTGATAAAAACGCAAAAATGAATCATCAATACCCTGGTCCAAGGAGCGCTGAGCGTGTGTGTGCGTGTGTGCGTGTGCGCGCGGCTCCTGTGGGTATAGTGGTGTTATAGAAATTTTGTGCTCAATGTTCACAAACTGAACTTCAATTAAACAAACTCTGTCTGTTACCCAGTATTTGTAAGATACTGGTTGAAATGAGACAAACAGAGGCCCAATCTATAATGGTCAAATGTAAATTGTTTATTCAGGAGAGCTCTGAGCTCTAAAAGGTGTACACAGTCTTTTATATGGTACAATGTTGAAATACAAAAAAATACAAAGGCCCACCATATGCCCCACCCTTTCTGGGAAATAGTGTTTTCCCACAGTACACATTCAGCGGCATATCACAATCTTACAACCTAAGTCAAACTTGGGCGGCTCTTTAACAATCCCTCCTGTCTCAAGGACAGGGCCTCTCGCATGTGTCTGGTAGAATCAAAGAATTCTTTCTTCTCCCAGATACTCCCTAGATGAAGTCGTACCAGCCTGTTCCACTCTACACACAAAGTTAATATCTAGACACACACATCAATTGGACTACCATTTGTCTTATAACCCTATCTCTATTGCATACATTTTCAGAATGGAATATTCTTAGATGTACAAACATTTAGTCATTAACCATAAAATCTATAACAAGTGGTCAGTCCCTTTTCCAGCTTCAATGCACATGACTGCTTTTGTAATGCTTTATATAACCGTGGCTTCTAATTCACATGTTTCTATCTGTACCTTAATCCACTCAATGCATCCCATAGTATTTAAACATTTGTTTGTGTGTGTATGGCTGTTCACTAAGGACACAGCCCACAGTATGTCTTTGAATGTGTGTGTGCATGTTTGTGTTTTGGTTTTAATGTGACGGTTCAGCTGTTATCACTGACGAGTCAAAGTTTCAAAGACAAAAATGGAAAAATGAAGTTGTTTTCTTTCCTTTTTAAAATCCTATCTCATCATCTCTCATTTGTTTGTTTTATTTTTATTAAAGCATGTTGTCTTGCATTTCAATTAGCGAGAAAAGCGTCTCTTCCAAAAGCACGTTCGTATCATGTTGCTGTGTTTGTGATGCTTTAATCAGAAAGTCTCATTTTATACATAATTAATGATACAGCTCAAAAATTGAAAAACATAAAAACACCCTAAATGTTCAAAGAAACAGAAATGTGTTTTGCTTTCTTCCATATTTCCTGTTTCATGGGAGACGGCTGATGTGCTCACTGATTCTTAGAGGGGAATATAAAAGATGGCTTTGAACTGAAATGGTGGAACAAACATGGCATTTAACAACCAAACAAGCTGGTCACACCTTGAACTAAACAGCCCACCAGAAGACATGGACCTCCTGATGTGCATTCCTTAGTGAGTCTATGTGTCTCTCTCTCATGTGTCATGTGCTTAACGCCAGATAGCTACTGTCTCTAACTAAATGGAACATTTGGAATTAGATGATTAGTGCTTTCAAATGCCAATGGAATACCTGCTGTTTGGTTGAATGGATGGTTGATGGCATTTTTAGAATTCCACAGTAACAGCCATAGAGCTTATGTAAGGGAAGTGGTTCGTTAAACTATACGCCCGCGTGATGAGTAACCTTTCTTGAGAACTGGGACTCCTGGAGATGGGTTACTGTGCTTTTGAGATGCTCCGAACGACCTGGTTTGGATTCTTGGTCTACTGTATGAATAAATACAGAGGGGGCTGCAGTATCATGTGGGTTTTGACTTCATTATGATGACCTTGAGGTTAGAGCTGATCAGTTATGACCTCAAACCTGTCAGGAGTCTTGTGTTGGAAGTACCTCATCTTTCTGGGGCACTTGGCAAATCTGCCCAATGTTTCTGAATTTGTGTGTGTATATGGAAGTGTTTATGTCTGAGTGTGTGTTTGTTGGCGTGTGTGTGTGACTGTGTGTGTCTCAATATTAGGGGCTGACATGGTTATCTTACCAGCCTGCTAGAACAGTCAGCATATTTTCTCAAATAAAGTTTCTTGACTGTGACACTGCCGGATTTAAACTGTGTCGAACAGTAGTGTAACGGTCCATGCGGTTAAAATACAGATTGGCTGTTGAATTCGGGCCAAATGGCCTATATGAGACTTTCCCCCCACTCACTGCACTCTAATTATCTCCGCCACACTTTACACAATGACTCATTTATTACGCCATCATGATGAGCCATTTGTATTGGTTTCATGGACATGACAATGGCTTGAGAGTACCATTAAGTAAATGTCGTACTTTATAGAGTGAAGGAGTGGACACTTATCAAGTATTCTATGGCTTAGTAAATGATGTTCCTGAGCAGAAAGGTCATATATTTTAAAGCATGTGTGATAACCCCCATCATCACTAGCCTATAAGCTGGTTTCTTCTAGAGCAGATTTGGTAAAAGAAAGTACAAAAATCACCAGTAATTCAGCTAAAAACTAGTTTCATTTAGGAAATCTGTTTTAACCAAGTATTCCCACAAACAAAAAAGAGACGTTTGCGATCGTTTCTCAAAGTAAAGGTATGAAATTATTATTATTATCTCTTTTTGAGCTTAACTGTGTTTGCAGTGTATAAATGATTATAATGATATTCCGGCCCCCCAACCATCCGCTCATGGCTGAACCCAGTTACCTTCCCCTGTTCTATAGTGGCTGTGGTCATGATCTCATTTCTAGTCTTAGTTGTGTTGTTTTTATCCTAGTGCTGGTCCAATCTTGCAGACTGACAGAGGTTGGTAAGATTTATTCTACTCTGATGTGGTTTACTACTAACGTACATGGATGCTGTAATAGCTACACACAGACAGCACACTGTTCACATGCACGGATGGAGCTTGCATACAGATAAGGGAATCCAAACACACACACACAATTCCGGGGACAACTGGAGATAAAATAAGAGGTGTTCCTGACAGGTATGGGTAAAGAGTGACACCTCTCGCACTGAGATGCAGAGCCTTAGACCGCTGCGCCACTCAGGAGCCCCACAGATATAACTTTAGAAATGGTGCTGGGCTTTTACGGGCCACTGACCAATTCAGCTATTTTGTGTGTTTTTTTTGCGCTGCTCTCAACTTTTTCTGTACACAGTGTTTCCGCCATTGTTTCCTATGACCTAAAAGAACTAACCTCGATTTGCACGAATACTTCTACTTCAATGAGTCTTCGGCGCATTACATATTGCTCACTTCGGACCAGGCCCTAATCCCAGATACTCGGAAGAGAAAAAGAAAGCTATAGAGGCCGACGTGCGGGCACATTGTTGAGACTAAGGCTGTGAGTGAATAAATGACCCTCTGTTCTATTGGCGAATGTGCAGACGCTGGAGAATTAACTGGACGAGCTCCATTCGAGTCTATCTTATCAACGGGACATTAACCTTTACAGGATCGGTGACCCCCCCCGGAGGACGGTTGAGCTAACGTGCGCTATTGTGATTAGCATGATGTTGTAAGTAACAAAAACATTTCCCAGGACATAGACATGTCTTATATGGGCAGAAGGATTACATTCTTGTTAATCTAACTACACTGTCCAATTTACAGTAGCTGTTACAGTGAAAAAATACCATGCTATTGTTTGAGGAAAGTGCACAACAACAAAAAACTTTTCACGGCAACTGGTTTGATACATTCGCGTCTGAAGGTAAATAATGTACTTACATTCAGTAATCTGCTCTGATTTGTCATCCCGAGGGTCCCAGAAATAAAATATAGCATAGTTTTGTTTGATAAAATCCATTTTTATATTCAAATGTAGGAACTGGGTTCTACAGTTTGAACCCCTGCTGTGTCTGCCCCCCCCCATCTAGATGTGTGAAGGTCAGTGTCTTTTCTGTAGGGAAGCTAATTATCCATCATTTATGACATTCTTGGGATTGTGTAAAGTATTTTTTTTTATTACCATATAATTGTTGTATGTTCTCTATAGTATGTACTTGAAAATTTATCAATTGACCAATTCGGAACATTTGGGCAGACTTAACTTCTTAGGGAGCGGCTGCATAGGTGACAGTTTTGGAGAGTCTGGCATGCCCAAAGTAAAATGCATGCCACTCAGGCCCAGAAAATAGGATATGCACATAATTAGTACTATTGGATAGGAAACACTGAAGTTTCTAAGAGTGTTAAAAATAATGTATGTGAGTATAACAGAGTTGATAAAGCAGGCGAAAACCTGAGGAAAATCCATTCGGATTTGCTGTTTTTTTTAAAAATGAGCATCTTCTCCATTGTGCCTATTGCATACAACTTTATGTAGGACTGAGACTGAGTACCTATGGCTTCCACTAGATGTCAACAGTCTATATACAAAGTCTGGGAATTCTAGGAGTGACCAGAACAGATAGGAACAGGAAATTGTCAGGCGACCACTTTTGTAAACAAGGTTTGACGCGTGCGAGATTGTGAACGCGCACCACTTTATTTTTCTTTCCTATCGTTCACATTATCGTCCGCAAATATCCCCAAAAGCATACCTAAGGATACATAAAAAATTATGTTTGATTTGTTTGTAGAAAGTGTATAGGTATAATTTGAACGTGTTCTCTTCACGGTTCAATGGGCGACTCGACGGTGGATATTCTGATCATAACGCGCCAACCAAACTGAGATTTATGGATATAATAAATTACCTTTTCTAACAAAAGAAGCATGGATTGTCTTCGTTGGACACTTGGGAAGCCCTCAGCAGAAGTTGGTTGTAGGCCTAATCACCAATGATGATGAGACAGCCTATAGGGAGGAGGTCAGAGTGTGGTGCCAGGACAACAACCTCTCCCTCAACGTGGGCAAGACAAAGGAGCTTATCGTGGACTACAGGAAGCGGAGGGCCGAGCACGCCCCCATTCACATCGACAGAGCTGTAGTGGAGCAGGACGAAATCTTTAAGTTTCTCAGAATGTACACATCACTACGGACCTATCATGGTCCGAACACACCAACATAGTCGTGAAGACAACACCTCTTCCCCCTCAGGAGGCTGAAAAGATTCAGCACGGGCCCTCAGATCCTCAAAACGTTATGCAGCTGCACCATTGAGAGCATTTTGATTGACCACCTGGTATGGCAACTGCTCGGCATCTGACTGCAAGGCACTACAGAGGGTAGTGCGTATGGCCCAGTACATCACTGGAGCCAAACTCAATCATTCTACACCAGGCGGTGTCAGAGGAAGCTGTTCCTGACAGATATGGTTGTTCCTGACAGATATGGTTAGAGAGAGAGAGAGCTGTTCCTGACAGATATGGTTAGAGAGAGAGAGCTGTTCCTGACAGATATGGGTAGAGAGAGAGAGCTGTTCCTGACAGATATGGGTAGAGAGAGAGAGCTGTTTCTGACAGATATGGGTAGAGAGAGAGCTGTTCCTGACAGATATGGGTAGAGAGAGAGAGCTGTTCCTGACAGATATGAGTAGAGAGAGAGCTGTTCCTGACAGATATGGGTAGAGAGAGAGAGCTGTTCCTGGCAGATATGGTTAGAGAGAGAGCTGTTCCTGACAGATATGGGCAGAGAGAGAGAGCTGTTCCTGACAGATATGGGTAGAGAGAGAGCTGTTCCTGACAGATATGGGCAGAGAGAGAGAGCTGTTCCTGACAGATATGGGTAGAGAGAGAGCTGTTCCTGACAGATATGGTTAGAGAGAGAGCTGTTCCTGACAGATATGGGTAGAGAGAGAGCTGTTCCTGACAGATATGGGTAGAGAGAGAGAGCGGTTCCTGACAGATATGGGTAGAGAGAGAGCTCTTCCTGACAGATATGGGTAAAGAGAGACCTGTTCCTGACAGATATGGGTAGAGAGAGAGCTGTTCCTGACAGATATGGGTAGAGAGAGAGAGCGGTTCCTGACAGATATGGTTAGAGAGAGAGCTGTTCCTGACAGATATGGGTAGAGAGAGAGAGCTGTTCCTGTCATGTTCTGTCACTGTGAGGTTTTTCCACATGCCTGTTGCTACATTTACAGCTGCGCTGTTAAAAGCACTAGTGACACCAGGTCACGGCTGTCATCACCACGAGATGAGCATGAATCTCACAATGAGCCTCTGTTGAGAAAGAAAAAGATGAGAGAGGGAGATAAATGGAGAGAGAGAAGGCAATAGAGCATATGGGGGGAATGCTGATGACAGTTTGTGGTTTGTGTGGTTTGAGGAGAAAGTGCAGTTGGTGTGTGTGTGTATTCTAGAATCTATGGCCATAACACTGAGTGACTGTGTGCTCCTGGGCTTTGTGTTTCTGTGTATATGCTGTTTATGACAGTATTTAGTATATGTGTGTGTATGTGTGTGTTGTGCCAGTGTGTGTGTGTTGTGCCAGTGTGTGTGTGCTGTGCCAGTGTGTGTGTGTTATGCCAGTGTGTGTGTGTTATGCCAGTGTGTGTGTGTTATGCCAGTGTGTGTGTGTTGTGCCAGTGTGTGTGTGTGTTGTGCCAGTGTGTGTGTGTTGTGCCAGTGTGTGTGTGTTGTGCCAGTGTGTGTGTGTTATGCCAGTGTGTGTGTGTTATGGCAGTGTGTGTGTGTTATGCCAGTGTGTGTGTGTGAGTGTATGAGGGATCCCTGTAGGGATTGTTTTTCGGTCGGTCAGGCACGTCTGATAACATCCCACCGGCCTCGTCACATTTATTATTGAGGGAGGGGAAATTGATCGGCACTAACAGTGCCTGTTGCCATGTCTCTCATACACCGCAGGGCTTCTCCTGCTCTCTATTCCGCCTCTCCACCCGGATCAGTCCTTCTATCGTTTGTCCTCATTCCTTCCTCTGTTTCTTCTGTTTCTCTTTTCTTTTCACACATATAGCCTTACTCTCTAATCCTCTTCCCTCTCCGTCCTCCCTCCCGCTGTAATTTACTCTCTGTTTCTCTGTTTCCCTTCTATCTTTTTCACTCGTTTCTTTCTCTCTCTCGCCCATACATTGCCGAGTCCTCTATCCTTGTAATCCTCCCTTTGTATTCTTCCCTCACACCTCATTTCTAATCATAAAACTTCTTCCATTTCCATACTGATATCTTATTGTGCATTGCCAAGTGTGGTTTTAAATGTTTCCATTTTCACATGTTCCAGTCCCCTCAACTCACTCACGTTTCTCCCTTGTCTTCCAGCATTGCGTCAACTCTCTCCTCCCATTCCCCCCCATCTAATCATTCAGTCAGAGCTCCTCTCTCTCCCCCCATTCCCCCCATCTAATCATTCAGTCAGAGCTCCTCTCTTTCCCCCCCATCTAATCATTCAGTCAGAGCTCCTCTCACTCACTCTATTCCCTGTGTCTCTCTTCAACAGTTTAATACCCTTCTCTGTCTTCATCAGTCATCAGTATTCTGGCTCACCTTTGATCTCTCCTCAAATTGGGAGCATCTCCATTTCATTGTTTGCCGTGGAGTGTTTTATTTTTGTTGCGTGGCGGCTCGACACGACAACTCACTCCAACGCTGTGCTGCCAACACGGCTTTGGAAGGAGGAGAGAAGAAAAGCTAATTTGAGCTTGATTCATCGTGCAAAGATTGCCCTGCATTTATTGATAATTGCTTTTTCCGTTTAAAGAGATGCTGTTAAAAAGTAAATTGTATAAACTCAGAGAAATGCAGCTGTCGTCGCAATTAACTTCTCGCTTTCCCTAATGAAAGGATTAAACTACCAGCAAATCTCCTGGGTCTTTACGCAGATCTATTCAATGCGCTATCAGTGGAATAAAAGCAGTCGTGAAAAATAGGACTATCTATAACCCGAGCCAAAAGTCACATTCATCCGCGCCGATTGGTGTCTCATCAGCCGTGGCCTGCATCATCGTAATGAGAGACCCTTACCCAGCGCTGTTTGATCTTAGCTTCCTGGGAGATGCTGAGAGAAGAGCTCCTCTAACTAAGAGTGTTTTCACTTGGAAATCAACCCGCTTTCCAAAACATCCTCGTCTTTCCTTCCTGCTCAACCTTTTCTCCCTCGTTGTGGTACGCAAATCTCAAATGACACTCTAGTCCCTGTAATGCACAACTTTTGGCCAAAGCTGCAGAAAGTCATGTTAAGTGTTCTGGCCAAACGTAGTGCACTATATAGGGAATAGGGCATCAAATCCACTCTTTCTTATCCTTCAAAATGGCTGCTCAGTCAGACCACTGACAGACAGCTCTTCTCCTGGTGAATGAATGTTTCAGCCTGTATGTGGAGAGTGAATGGCTGCGGTCTTCTGTCCTGAGTAAGATGTGCTCTCTTGGCCTATCGTGAATGTCACACCACTGAGAGTTGAGGAAAGCTTACTCTAAATCACCAGTGCCATCGAATGCCAGTATTGCCAGGTTTTAACCACGAGGAGATGAGAGGAGAAAGACAGAGGTGGGATGAACAGATTGATTAGACAGTTGACAAATACTAATCACTCAGGGTTTTCACTCTATCCATCGATCAGGAGTACGGACTGACTGCACTTGGCCGTAAGACAAACGTAGTGTTGTTCTATTGAGCTTTAGTGTTGGGTAAGCTTTGTGGGTCAGTCAAGACTGATACTGTAGAGGCTTTAACTTGATTAGGCTTTACTCTGTCACTCAGTATGACTCCCCATGCCACAATTTGCCCGCTGGGCTTTCTTTTTGGAAGAAAGGCAGTGGGCTGAGTCTGGAGGAGATTTGAGAGATGAGGGCCAAAATATGTTGGTTGGTTTTTAAAGAGTTTGGTCCATCATTGACTTGGTTAGGATTGGCTATAGGCCTATGTTGAGATCCGTGTGTTCCTGACTCTATGAACCAGGATGGATATAGGATATGTTGTAAGTCTTGTTTCAGAGATACCCTTTTGTTCTAAGGTCTTCTCCTCCCAAACCATTACAACTCTCTTTATCTCTGTCATCTTTCCAATAGCTCTGCCCATCCTCCAATCACACACCCAGGCCCTTACTCCCACCTCGGCAGTGACATCTCATTTAGAGCTCAGATTATATAAATGTCCCTCTATATATTTTCTTCTTCTTCATCTCTCTGTCTGTCTGTCTGTCTGTCTGTCTGTCTGTCTGTCTGTCTCCCCCCATCTCTTATCTTTCACCCTTGACTGTCTTCCAACTGTCTACCAAATCATCTCCCTCTTGATCTCTCTGCCTTTGCGACTCTCCTCACATTCAAATTTGTGTTAAGATTGACTTTATTGGCATGACAGGAAATTAGCTACAACGTTAGCTACAAAGTGTCACACACACACACACACACACACACACACACACACACACACACACACACACACACACACACACACACACACACTGAGAGAGAGAGTCAGTGTCTTTCTCACAGTTGAATGAACATTTTCCTTCTCCATGGTCTGTTCATTCAGTAGAAACCCAAGCCTCGTCTGCAGCAGATACAAACTAATGACTGGTTGATTAATTCATCATCCCTGGTGGAGTCATGGGTGTTTTCTTTTTTTATGTGGGAAAACCCACTTTCCCATTTCTGCTCTTTAGTGGGAGTACTCTGGGAAAAAGTGTCCTGAACTGTTCTTTGCTCTTTTGTGCCGACTTACTCTCTCATATTTATCGAATCCTCTTTTCTGACAACTGCGGGTCTCTGCAGACCTGTTATGAGGAGGCTCATTAGGATTTCATGTATGACTTATTTTCTCTGAGCACTGAGAGTTAGGCGAGCTGCTGGATGCCCATCATTTCAACTTCACTCTGTTCTGTGAATCCAGTCATTGTCTTTACAGTCCAGTCAGCCTGCTACTGATTGGTGATTATAGCTGCCCCTCTACTCTCTTATTGGTTAAACCAGTGACAGGCGGGTCCTCTTCCTCTACTCCTGTAGGCTGAAGGGTCATAGACGAAGATGAAAGAGCCAAGACCTGTCACTCAGATCTTTCTACACAAGGTTAACTTTGTGAACATAATTTGATGAGAACTTAGCACATGCCTTTGAGGACAGAGACCGAGAGAAGAACGAGGGAGGGAGGGAGGGAGGGAGAGAAGTGAGTTAGATTAAGACAAGGAGGAGAGAAAGCCAGAGAATCGGAGCAGAACAGCTTCTAAATGAAAACACTAACCTGTAGGGAGAGATAAGAACAGACAGATGGGGTAGATAGATAGAGAGACAGATGGGGTGGGTAGATAGAAACAGATGGGGTAGATATATAGAGAGACAGAAGGGGTAGATAGATAGACAGATGGGGTAGATAGATAGAGAGACATAAGGGGTAGATAGATAGAGAGACAGATGGGGTAGATAGACAGAGAGACAGAAGGGGTAGATGGACAGAGAGGCAGAAGGGGTAGATAGATAGATGGGGTAGATAGACAGAAGGGATAGATAGATAGAGACAGATGGGTAGATAGACAGAGAGACAGAAGGGGTAGATAGACAGAGAGACAGAAGGGGTAGATAGACAGAGAGACAGAAGGGTAGATAGACAGAGAGACAGATGGGTAGATAGAGAGACAGAAGGGGTGGGTAGATAGGCAGAGAGACAGAAGGGGTATATAGACAGAGAGACAGAAGGGGTAGATAGACAGACAGAAGGGGTGGGTAGATAGACAGAGAGACAGAAGGGGTAGATAGACAGAGAGACAGAAGGGGTAGATAGACAGAGAGACAGAAGGGGTAGATAGACAGACAGAAGGGGTGGGTAGATAGACAGAGAGACAGAAGGGGTAGATAGACAGAGAGACAGAAGGGGTAGATAGAGAGACAGAAGGGGTAGATAGAGAGACAGAAAGGGTAGATAGACAGAGAGACAGATGGGTAGATAGATAGATAGAAGGGGTGGGTAGATAGACAGAGAGACAGAAGGGGTAGATAGACAGAGAGACAGAAGGGGTAGATAGACAGACAGAAGGGTTGGGTAGATAGACAGAGAGACAGAAGGGGTAGATAGACAGAGAGACAGAAGGGGTAGATAGAGAGACAGAAGGGGTAGATAGAGAGACAGAAAGGGTAGATAGACAGAGAGACAGATGGGTAGATAGATAGATAGAAGGGGTGGGTAGATAGACAGAGAGACAGAAGGGGTAGATAGACAGAGAGACAGAAGGGGTAGAGAGACAGACAGAAGGGTTGGGTAGATAGACAGAGAGACAGAAGGGGTAGATAGACAGAGAGACAGAAGGGGTAGATAGACAGAGAGACAGAAGGGGTAGATAGACAGAGAGACAGATGGGGTAGATAGACAGACAGAAGGGGTGGGTAGATAGACAGAGAGACAGATGGGTAGATAGACAGAGAGACAGATGGGTAGATAGACAGAGAGACAGAAAGGGTAGATAGACAGAGAGACAGATGGGTAGTCAGATAGAGCAGGGGGGTAGTTGAGAGATGGCGGGAGAGAGAGGTAAGAGAGCTAGATGGGTAGATAGATGTGGTGGCGATAGAAAGTTTATTCCGGTAGGGAATCTTTGAGACTCACTGGGGTAGTTTAGTCTTAGGGGCTGCTTCCCTGCATGTCTCTTCCTCTGCCTGTGTCTCTGCCACCACTGCATTCACAGGCTATTTTTAATAGAATTAGGCTGGTCTCGTTATCAGTGGATCGGGCAACCACAGAGTGAGGCGAGATTGAAACAGCGATTTCCAATTTGAGATTGTGTCACAAACATCTCCCTGCACTGAGATAGCATCTTCAAATCACCACCATCTCTCTTTCTCTATCTCTCCTTTTACTCACCCTCCTCCTCTTTTTCTCCCTCCCTCCCTCCCTCCCTCCCTCCCTCCCTCCCTCCCTCCCTCCCTCCCTCCCTCCCTCCCTCCCTCCCTCGCTCTGGACTAACTTGAACACACTCTCATGCTCTTGTTCTCTCTCGTTGGACTGTCTTCTGACAGTATGCTTTGTCTTTATTTCTCTCTCATCTTGGCTCTTTCTCTTGCCAGCTCTGCGCATGGTGTTGCTAAGTATCTCTAAATGCTCGGTCTTCTATCCATTCTCTCTACTTCTTCTGTCTTTGCACTTTTTCTATAATTCTCTCCCACTCCTCCTCCCACTCTTATTTCTTACTTTTCCCTCTCCAACCTATGTTTTCTCCTTCACTACTCTTAGTTATTTCATATATCCTTCTACCCACTTCTCCCTTTTCCCTCTCTTGTCTTCCTTCTCACCCACTTTTTTCTAATCTTATCTTCCTTCTCTCTGTTATTTCCATCCAGTTTCCCCTCCTCATCCTCTTCTCTCCATCTCTGCTACCTCTAGACAGGGATTTCTTTCCCTTCTCTTGTCAGCCTCTCTGCTTCTTGATGTTTCCCACCTTTATTTGTGCGTGTGCGTACATAGCCTATGTGTGTGTTTGCGCGTGTACATGTGTGTGTTTGCGTGTGTGTGTGTTTGCGTGTATACGTGTGTTTGGTGTGAACGTTACACTCCAAAGCTTTACTCGAGCAAAATGCCATGCCTACGCATTGAGGTGCTTTGCGAGACTTCAGAGATGCACAGCCTTGCTATGATGGCCTTTCTAAAACCACCATTAGCCGAGCTAGTGTCACACAGCCTTGCAGCCCTGTAGTCCTGCAACCTTGAAGCCTTGAATCTCAGCACACACTCTTTTTATTGGCAGTTCCTTTGGATGGCTGAGATTTCTCTTTTCTGACCACACAATAATTGTCAACTCCACACACAGTGAGAAAGCCTTTCTTGTCATGGCCTCTTGTATCCTAGAGTGTGTCTCTAAGTGTGATCTTTACCTGAGAGCACAAAGATCCAATTTCCTCCTCGTGGTGTGAGGTCATAGAATCGTATAGAATACATCTTTATTGTCCCTTTATTGTCTCATACATACACAGTGAGACGATGTGGTTTGTTGTGATGCAGAGCTGGATAGAAGGATTTCTAACAAACTCACGTAAACTCACGTATATCACAGGGACTTAGGATGATGATACTATGCATATGTACAGCCTTCATGTTTCTAGAGTCATATATACAGTTGAAGTCGGAAGTTTACATACACCTTAGCCAAATACATTTAAACTCAGTTTTTCACAATTCCTGACATTTAATCCTAGTAAAAATTCCCTGTCTTAGGTCAGGTAGGATCACCACTTTATTTTAAGAATGTGAAATGTCAAAGTAATAGTAGAGAGAATTATTTATTTCAGCTTGTATTTCTTTCATCACATTCCCGGTGGGTCAGAAGTTTACATACACTCAATTAGTATTTGGTAGCATTGCCTTAAACAATTTAAACTTGGGTCAAACGTTTCAGGTAGCCTTTCACAAGCTTTCCACAATAAGTTGGGTGAATTGTGGCCCATTCCTCCTGACAGAGCTGGTGTAACTGAGTCAGGTTTTCAGTTCCGCCCACACACTTTCTATAGGATTGAGGTCAGGGCTTTGTGATGGCCACCTCAGTACCTTGACTTTGTTGTCCTTAAGCCATTTTGCCACAACTTTGGAAGTATGCTTGGGGTCATTGTCCATTTGGAAGACCCATTTGCGACCAAGCTTTAACTTCCTGACTGATGTCTTGAGATTGCTTCAATATATCCACATAATTTTCCATCCTCATGAGGCCATCTATTTTGTGAAGTGCACTAGTCCCTCCTGCAGCAAAGCACCCCCACAACATGATGCTGCCACCCCCGTGCTTCACGGTTGGGAGGGTGTTCTTCGGCTTGCAAGCTTCCCCCTTTTTCCACCAAACATAACGATGGTCATTATGGCCAAACAGTTCTATTTTTGTTTAATCAGAACAGAGGACATTTCTCCAAAAAGTATGATCTTTGTCCCCATGTGCAGTTGCAAACTGTAGTCTGTCTTTTTATGGCGGTTTTGGAGCAGTGGCTTCTTCCTTGCTGAGCGGCCTTTCAGGTTATGTCAATATAAGACTTGTTTTACTGTGGATATAGATACTTTTGTACCTGTTTCCTCCAGCATCTACACAAGGTCCTTTGCTGTTGTTCTTGGATTGATTTGCACTTTTCGCACCAAAGTACGTTCATCTCTAGGAGACAGAACGCGTCTCCTTCCTGAGCGGTATGACGGCTGTGTGGTCCCATGGTGTTTATACTTGCGTACTATTGTTTGTACAGATGAACATGGTAACTTCAGGTGTTTGAAAATTGCTCCCAAGGATGAACCAGACTTGTGGAGGTCTAAAATATTTCTGAGGTCTTGGCTGATTTCTTTTGATTTTCCCATGATGCCAAGCAAAGAGGCACTGAGTTTGAAGGTAGGCCTTGAAATACATCCACAGGTACACCCATTCTAAAACCATTAATCATTTTCTGGAATTTTCCAAGCTGTTTAAAGGCACATTCAACTTAGTGTATGTAAACTTCTGACCCACTGGAATTGTGATACAGGGAACTATACGTGAAATAATCTGTCTGTAAACAATTGTTGAAAAAATTACTTGTGTCATGCACACAGTAGATGTCCTAACCGACTTGCCAAAACTTTAGTTAGTTAACAAGAAATTTGTGGAGTGGTTGAAAAATGAGTTTTAATGACTCCAACCTAAGTGTCTGTAAACTTCCGACTTCAGCTGTACACTACATATCCAAAAATATGTGGACATCTGCTCGTCGAACATCTCATTCCAAAATCATGGGCACTAATATGGAGTTGTTCCCCCTTTTGCTGCTATAACAGTCTCCACTCTTATGGGAAGGCTTTCCACTAGATGTTGGAACATTGCTGCAGGGACTTGCTTCCATTTGGCCACAAGAGCACCACTGATGTTGGGTGATTAGGCCTGGCTCGCAGTTGGTGTTCCAATTCATCCCAAAGGTGATCAATGGGGTTGAGGTCAGGGCTCTGTGCAAGCCAGTCAAGTTCTTCCACACCTATCTCGACAAATCATTTCTGTATGGACCTCGCTTTGGGAACGGGGGCATTGTCATGCTGAAACAGGAAAGGGCCTTCCCCAAACTGTTGCCACAAAGTTAGAAGCACAGAATCGTCTAGAATGTCATTGTATGCTGTAGCATTAAGATTACTGGAACTAAGGGGCCTACCCCGAACCATGTAAAACAGCCCCAGACCATTATTTCTCTTCCACCAAACTTTACAGTTGGCACTATACATTGGGGCAGGTAGCGTTGTCCTGGCATCCATCAAAACCAACGCGTTTCCACTGCTCCAGAGTCCAATTGCGCCAAGCTTTACACCACTCTAGCCGACACTTGGCATTGCACATGGTGATCTTAGGCTTGTGTGCGGCTGCTCGGCCATGGAAACACATTTCAAGATGCTCCCAATGAACAGTTCTTGTGCTGACGTTGCTTCCAGAGGCAGTTTAGAACTCGGTAGTGAGTGTTGCAATTTTTTACAGCACTCAACAGTCCCGTTGTTTGAGCTTGTGTGGCCTACCACTTCACGGCTGAGCAGTTGTTGCTCCTAGACGTTTCCACTTCACTTACAGTTGACCGGGGCATCTCAAGCAGGGCAGAAATTTGATGAACTGACTTGTTGAAAAGGTTGCATCCTATGACAGTGCCACATTTAAAGTTCCTGAGCTCTTCAGTAAGGCCATTCTTCTGCCAATGTTTGTCTATGGAGATTGCATGGCCGTGTGCTCGATTTTATACACCTGTCAGCAACGGGTGTGGCTGAAATAGCCGAATCCACTAATTTGAAGGGGGGTGTCCACATACTTTTGTATACATAGTGTATGTTCAAATACATATCCACATTTATCACACACACACACACACACCCTTATGTGTTCTTGACACATCAACGTACACACAGAGGAAATCCTAATATTGAAGATTTAATTCTGATTTAACTGATTTGATTACATTGACAGATGGTCCATTGATATGCTACCTTTCTCACAGTGGCAATCCATTCCCCAGTGGAAGTGCATGGTGAGCAGGTTGGATGCTGGTTAGCATGACTTGGATCAATGGCTACCAGAGTGGTGGGATCATGTGAATCGTCTGTGAGAAGAACACTCCAGGAGAACACACTGCTCGATTTGTTACCAAAGTGTGAAACCCATTCACTTCAGGTTGGAATCCACACTGTGACATACATACACACTACGGAAAAAAGGCACCTTGAACATGTATGTTTGTGGTAATGCACAGTAATTAGTTGGACAATTTCTACAGTTGCAACAGAGTGAAAACTCATTTAGCTTCTAAATGAAAAACAATCCTTTTCCTGGCCCATGATTTTTCACCCTCTCTTATAGCTTTCCTATGGTTTGATTGAATTCTTCCCAGAGACGTTATTGTACAATAAAACAGCTCACTCAGGCTTTTATAATTAGTCTCCACCCCTATTCAGTCCGCTGCCCCTGAACAAAGTGAACAGAAAATGTAGCCTGTTCTTTTCTGTGACAATAGTGGTGGTGTATGCAGGGGCTAAAACAGGAGAACCACCATGGGGCTATGGCTGTGCTCAGTGAGCAGCCCTGTTCCTCTATATCTGTGCCTGGGGTGCTCAATGATCTACCCTCACCAGCTGGCTCCCACCCAGGGGAGCTCCAGCAGAGTCCAAGTGGAGGCTCAGCCCGCAGCTACCCGCCCTAGAGGAGCCCTGGCTTGGCCACTGAGCCAGCCCGCCGTGGGGGAAAGCCGTGGAGGATGGAGAATCTCCTGGGTGAAGCCCACCTTGGGGTGTCCTAGGCAGAGGATTGAGGGGCTCAAAACGGCACAGAGGTGTGGGCGAGCCAAGCCCATTTCTTCCCAGCGCCGCTTTGTCATACAATCACACCACAGGATCAGGAACACACACGTTTCACATCACACACCCGAGAGCATTGCAACACATGCACACACAGACATACAAACCTCAGAGTCAAAAACACCCACCACACAATCACATGCAAACAGACACCAAATTTGCTAATCTCTTCTAAGACACACATTCACACACACTGTAACACACACAGTGCAATGTGAACTGGGACGTGTGTGAGTGTTAATATCATGAATATTCCACAGTCAGAGGGAGGTGTTAGAAACAGTGGAGAATGGTTTTGAGCAGTGGGATAGAAATTGTGTCAGTGCCTTCTAATGCAACTGCAGGTGAGGGCCTCTCCCTCTCTCCATATAACCTCCATATCACATCAAATGGAGTAACTTGCTTTTGAGGTGCTAGAGCCAAAATGTTGGCTCAGATGAGCAGATCCAATGACTTTTTGAGCCATCTGTGTGCCCAGTTTCATATAGGCCCTCAGGGTGGACATAGACCTTAGATCTCCCCATGCTCTGCCAACAGCCGTCTACCCTACCCCTCAGGCACTGTGGCTAACAAGCATGCACCCCTCTGGCCCTTCTCTCTACCTCAGAGCGAGCTTTACTCTACATCTCCCTCCATCTCTCCAACTCTTTATCTCTCACCACAGCATAGTGCATTTTAATCATGCCCCCGAATGGAAGACACTTTTCCAATTAACTCTGCATGGGCTGCACCATGACTCTAAAGAGGGTTAGGATTACCGGGGCTTTGTGAACAGAAGGAAGAAAGTAAGTAAGTGCTAAATGAAAATGTTGTGATTCTATAACTCCTCTCTGTCTTCTTTATTTTGGTGATCTGTGTGCCTGTGTGTATTTTTAACTTGGGTTTCTTTCCAGCTTAGACAGGGAGCTCTCACTTTAACAGAAACGCTCTGCATAAAGACAGAAATCGGAGAACTTTTCGTGTGCATCTTTGTGTGTTTTCATGTGCGTGTGTATCTTTGTGTGTTTGTGTGTGTGTGTGTGAGTGTGAGTAAGCACAGCATGATAAGGAAGGTGAGGATTTGTGACTGTGTGCAATGTATTTGTTATATGTATCAGTTATATGTATGTTTCGGATGTGTAGAGGCTTTTATCCTAATTTTACCATGTTGAAAATCTTTTCTCCTCATTTCACCATGTTGAGAATATGAATGAGCAATGAGGGAATGAGTCATTTCAGGAGCTTTAATTGCAATAAGCTGAGGGGTGTGCTTCTGGTTTTTTTTTTTTTTACCTTTATTTAACTAGGCAGGTCAGTAAAGAATTTGTTCTTATTTACAATGACGGCCTACTAAAAGGCAAAAGGCCTCCCACGGAGACGGGTCAGGGGCTGGGATTAAAATACTAAAAATATAGGACAAAACACACATCACGACAAGAGAGAGACACAACAACACTACATAAAGAGAGACCTAAGACAACAACACAGCATGGTAGCAACACAACAACAACATGGCAGCTGAACAACATGACAAGAAGGTAGAGACAACAATACATTACACAAAGCAGCCACACCTGTCAGTAAGAGTGTCTATGATTGAGTCTTTGAATGAAGATATAGAGATAAAACTGTCCAGTTTGAGTGTTTTTGGCAGCTCGTTCAGACGCTAGCTGCAGCGAACTGAAAAGAGGAGCGACCCAGGGTTGTGTGTGCTTTGGGGACCTTTAAAATAATTTGACTTGTAGAACGGGTGTTGTATGTGGAGGATGAGGGCAGCAGTAGATATCTCAGATATGGGGGAGTGAGGCCTAAGAGTGTTTTATAAATAACCATCAACCAGTGGGTCTTGCGACGGGTATACAGAGATGACCAGTTTACAGAGGAGTGTAGAGTGCAGTGATGTGTCCTATAAGGAGCATTGGTGGCAAATCTGATGGCCAAATGGTAAAGAACATTTAGCCGCTTGAAAGCACCCTTACCTGCCAATCTTTAAATTACGTCTCTGTAATCTAGCATGGGTAGGACGGTCATCTGAATCAGGGTTAGTTTGGCAGCTGGGGGTGAAAGAGGAGCGATTACGATAGAGGAAACCAAGTCTAGATTCAACCTTAGCCTGCAGCTTTGATATGTGCTGAGAGAAGGACAGTGTACCGTCTAGCCATATTCCCAAGTTCTTGTATGTGGGGACTACCTCAAGCTCTAAACCCTCAGAGGTAGTAATCTCACCGGTGCGGAGAGGAGCATTCTTCTTACCAAACCACATGACCTTTGTTTTGGAGGTGTTCAGAACAAGGTTAATAGCAGAGAATGCTTGTTGGACACTAAGAAAGCTTTGTTGTAGAGCATTTAACACAACATCCGGGGAGGGGCCAGCTGAGTATAAGACTATCATCTGCATATAAATGGATGAGAGAGCTTTCTACTGCCTGAGCTGTTGTTTAGAAGAGCGTGGGGCCTAGGATCGAGCCTTGGGGTACTCCCTTGGTGACAGGCAGTGGCTGAGACAGCAGATGTTCTGACTTTATACACTGCTTTCTTTGAGAGAGGTAGTTAGCAAACCAGGCATTAGCCGGCCCACAAGAATAGAATGGTCTACCGTATCAAAAGCTTTGGTTTTTATAGCAGCACAACAGGGAAAAATAGAAATTGGCTTATAACAGTTAGGACCAGCTTGATCTTCCCCTTTAAATAAAATATGCACCGGGGCTGCTTTCCTAGCAATGGGAACCTCCCCACAGAGGGGTGACAGGTTAAAACGGTTAAAGAGCTCAGCCATGTGCTCCTTGTCAGTAACAACCACATCATCAACATTAAAGGACATGGGCAGCTGTGAGGACGAGGGTTTATTCTCCAGGTCTTTAACCGTTTTCTAGAACTTCTTGGGGTTAGACCCACAGAGAGAGAACTTGTGAAGATAACATCAAGAAGAGTAGCCTTTTCTGGGTGTTTGGAGTCATACCTTGTGGGATTGGTAATAATCTGAAGAAGATTTAGGGAGTCCCATTGCTTTAGGACTTGGTCAGGTGGTTTAGGCATGTCCCAGTTTAGGTCACCTAGCAGGACAAAATCAGACTTAGTGTAAGGGGCCAGGACGATAACACCCAGCAACAGTCAACAAAGAGCTATTTGAAAGTTTAATGCTTAAACCCAGCAAATCAAATTGTTTAGGGACAGACTTGGTGGAGACAACCGGACATTGAAGGTGTTTCTTGGTAAAGGTTGCCACTCCACCACCTTTGGAAGATCTGTCTTGCCAAAAAAGGTTATAAGGAGAAAGGTTAACCTCAGTGTTCAAAACACTCTTTCTTAACCACGTCTCAGTAATGACCATCACATCTGGATTGGAGCTGTGAACCCATACTTTCAATTGATACATTTTAGGTAATAAGCTTATAGTGTTCACGTGCAGAAAACCCAGGCTTTTACAAGAGCAGAAATCAGTGAAGAAGATATCAGAGCACAAGTCAGAATTGGGGCTAGCAACAGTACATGCACATTACCAGATATCATCAGCAGTAATACGATCAAGGCACGGCAGAGGACAGGGAGAGCTTTGCAGTGTTGATTTGACATTTGAAGGTGCATTAGATGGCAACAAGATCATGTTGTACAGCATTTATCAGGTAACATGAATACAAAGCCGGCGATGGCTTTGGTTAGAGTAGGATGGGAGGCCAAGTGTCTGTGTGTATGTGCATGTGAGAGAGAGAGAGTGTGAGAGAGAGAGAGAGAGAGAGAGAGAGAGAGAGAGAGAGAGAGAGAGAGAGAGAGAGAGCGCAAGACCCTATTAAAATAGTAACCCTATGTCCTTATTTGGGTCTTTGTGCCGAAGGCTTCTCACATGCACACCATTCAGAATAACTTCTTCTCAGACATCCTTGTGGTTCTTGAGTGCTTTGCTTTCCAATGCAGCGATTTTCTTTATTCTTTACGAATAAATCACTTTGTGATTTCTTGTATTACATTGCCCTTCCATTGATCACCTTTTCCGTTAACCTCTTGTACAGAACATGCATGCTGTTTGAAAAGATGTAGCCAGATTGATTCCCATGGCTTCCCCTTTATATACTGTAACAACCGCAGCTACATATTCTGTACTTTATTCTTCCTCTTTTGTATAAAGAGACACCTATTTCAAGCAGTATTAGCAGGCAAATCTGTTCAGGGCTGTGCGGTGGGAGAGGTTGGTGGGTGTATTAGGCAGAGAGGTAATTGAATGTAAAAGTTACAGTGCTGCATACAAGCTGGTCATGCGAGCCTACATCTACATTTAGTCGAATAAATACATGTATGACACACCATCACAATAAATGGCCACGCACTTTCTTGACGGTCTGATTTTCAATGATGCTGGATAGGCTACTTGGGTTTTATATTGGAGCATGTGCTTATTAATATGAGCAGCTGAGAAATAAATATAAGAAGACTTATTTCACTCCAACCTTAGCCACTGTTTGAGGAGCATGCAGGCTCTCGTTGCGCGACAGGTGCTATGCTGCCCAAACTCTGTATGCTATGGGCTCTCCAACCCTGTTCCTGCAGTTACCCAGTGCTTAATTTGGGAAACCAAGTGAAATCTGTTCGGGAACATCGATATTTTCGCAAGGAAACATATTTCACTAAACTGTTGACAGCCCCTCTGCATGCTCGAGAATGGAATAAAGGAGAGACAGGAGGAGATGGAAGTGCACGGTGGTGAGATATTCTGTATAGCTAAAAGGTAATGTGTTACCCAATGAATTACATAAAAAAAGCCCTATTACTAGGCTATTCAAAATCAAATACAAATTCACTATAATTGTAGACTAGCTCTGTAAGCCGCCCTGCACAATCAATGAACCAACAGCTTCGCCTAATGCTATACGTTCTCTCCCAGACTCCTGGATAGAAATTGTGGAGCGTAGCATAACGTAACCACTCCATCTAGTATGAATAACAGCACAGTCCACACTCAAAGGTGATTATTTTGGAGCATAGGCTAGACAAATTATGTACCAAAGGCATCTTATATCATGTTTTGTTTTTCTGCCAATGTGTAATATGCAGTAGGCTACGCATTGTATAATGGCACAATCATAATTTTTATTCTGTTTTTTTTCCGGGCTTGGGCTCATAAGCCTATGAGAATGCATAAGCTCTAATATGTTTATGGGTGTTTTGAATGAATCATCACCTTAGAAAGTGCTGTCCATTTCCTTATGTTTAGCTTTGAAACAACATCCACAACGACCATGTTTTACACTGTTTCAACCTGCTGTTGAACTTTTTTCTTCAAATTGATCATCACAGTGAGGTGAGTTTGAAAAGCACATACTGTTTTGATGATGTGTTTGATGTGATATTCAATTGCATTTACATTGATGTCAGAGTGGTTAGAGGGACAATAGAGCCCTGGGTACCAGGCCATTAGGACCTGATGATCGTTAGCAAGTTGGGAACTACCAAAACATGTCCAGAGTGCATAAAGGAGATTACCGTGACTCAATGGTAACGTGGCATTTTACTGCAGTCATGACTAATAATACCATCACCGCAACAGCCCTACTCAGGATTCATATTTACTAACCACACATAATATATTGAGAGAGAGAGAGGGAGAGAGGAACTGTTGAGCAAGGAATAGAAAGAGAGATGCATAAAGCAAGAGAAGGTTGATGAATAAAGAAGAAAAGGGAAATGAGAATGAAGAAGAAGGGAGAGAATGGAGAAAGAAAGAAATGCTGAGAACTACTCCATTTTCTCCGTTCCACAAAACTGGTCATTTCAAGCTAGTTTTCACCAATTACATTCATGTCAGTGTATGTCGTCCTGGATTCAAAATGTGACAACAGCCTTCAGGGGTCTGCAGCAGTCTACCCTTACCCATTCTCTGCTCCCTACCGCTCTCATTCTCCTGACACACACACACACGCAGGCATGCTCACAAATCCGCCTCCTCTATCTATCGCTCTCTTCCACCGACTTCCTCTCCATCTCTCTCGCACTCTTTTCCTCAGGCTCTCCATCTATCCACCCAGCCCCACTCCCCCATCCCCCAGTATCTACTCCTCTCTCTCCATCCACCCAGCCCCACTCCCCCCATCCCCCAGTATCTACTCCTCTCTCTCCATCCACCCAGCCCCACTCCCCCCATCCCCCAGTATCTACTCCTCTCTCTCCATCCACCCAGCCCCACTCCCACTCCCCCATATCTCCTCCTCTCCCTTCTCCTCTCCATCCATCCACCCCTCCCCACTACACCTATCCCCCCCTCTCCCTCTTCCTCTCCCCTGGTAGTGATGATAGTAATAAGAGGGCTGATTGCTGAGATGGAGATGAGGAGATGGGGGACAGTGGCTGTGATCAGTGAGATTGTGACAGGGTGCCGAGGAAGATGGAGGGGCTCTATTATTAGGGATAACAACAACACTGGGTCTAATTGAATGAAAGGCGCCGGCAGCCTGTCGACCCGATAGAGAGAGATCAAAGACGTGTGAAAGCTACTGGCCCTAGACCAGACCAGACTACTCTGCTAGCTACTGACTGTCTGTGGGAGACTGCTGGGGCGAGAAGGAGACCCGTATGGACAATTTTTAATTTTTGATGGTTTAGAGATTAATAAATAATTGAAGATGTTCAACTGGAGAGGGAGGAAGGTTGTGAAGGAGAAAGGGGGGTCTGGGGGTAAAGAGGAAAGAAAAATACTCTGCGGCTGTTTTTGTTAGTGGAGAGCTTTTATGGGAGAAAATGGAGGCAGGTAAATGCTTTGACTAAATCTAGGGAGACAGTGTGGATCTTTTTATGATAGTAGGATTTGTTACAAGCTGCTCTACAAACTCTCTGTCTCTAGAGGGAGAGTAGAGGTGGATTCTCACAGCCCATCGTCTAGCGTGTGTGTGTACATGGCTCTCTGTGTGTGTATGTATGTGGCTCTGTGTGTTTGTGTGCGTACGCTTGTACTTAGCTTTGTCAGTCAGTAAATCCATGGCTTGCCCATTTTGACAGACCTGATTTAGCGGGGCAAGGGCTCCATGTGCAATGCTGCTAATCTGTCACAGCATAGCACAGAACATACTAACAATGCTTTCAAACACGCTAAGGATCACGCTAACCACATCATCAGTCACATTTGCGTCATGCTTGGCTTCAGATGCCCTTTCTTAGCAAAAACAAAGCAGAGGAATATTCTTTTTTTGCGTCGGCAGCTCCTCGTAAGGAGAGAGAAGCCAGGTATACATTCATTAAGGTCCAAACCCACTTCGATCAGAGGAGAGGAGCAGGAGCGATGGAGGGGAGAGAGATGGAGGGTACAGACACCGGGAGGGGAGAAAGGATGAAGGGAAGACGGGAAGACAGTAGAAGGCACCGTGGAAGTGGAAAGGGAAGGTAAAAGTGGGGAGAGATGATGGATACAAGTGAGCAGACCTGGAGAAGAGGAGACAGGAGAGAGGCCTGGATGAATATTGATGATGTGATAATGTGTGTTGTTCCAATGCTGCAGAAGAAGGAAGAAAACACAGGCTACTTTGGCTTGGACCTGTGGGCAGAGCATGTGACAGCACAGGCGGAAGCTCTCTGCTGGCTAAAACACCGGCGCTGCATTTTTCATAGGAACTGTATGGCAAGATGGCCCAGGGACAATGTGCTAGCAATGTTCTCTGGAGAGCAGCTCTTCATTAAAAGTCCTTTGACCAGAGATGAGACAGAGAGAAACAGAGAGGTTCAAAGACAAGGGTGAGAGAAATAATAAAAAATAAAGAAATATATCTGCAAGCAGCCATGTCGGGTTCAAGCTTTGGCCCCATAGCACCACCATCAGGGCACATTGGACACATTGTCCTAGGATGAGCTACTTCTGTACTCCTTACCACGCTTGCCAAATATTAGAACTCATTGAACAGATCATGCAATATGCTTTTCATGTATTTTGGAAATGTTTTAGTTAGTTATTTTGACTACTTTAAACATCTTCTTCTCCAGAACCGCTGGACTGATTGGAACCAAATTTGGTATATATTTTAGGACTCTAGCTCAAACATGTCCTTACATGTAGAGTCTTGACGGTGTTATTACATGTAGAGTCTTGACACGGTTATTACATGCGAGTCTTGACACGGTTATTACATGTAGAGTCTTGACACGGTTATTACATGTTGAGTCTTGGCAGTATTTGATTTACATGCATTTATGTGCCAGGTCACGCCCACTTGAATGTTCATTGGTTTATAGCGACCATATTGTTTCAGATACTAGCCTGTAAAATATTGCCTTGAGAGACCTTGGTCCCATAGATGCTATATATCAAGTTTCATCCAGATCGGCTCAGTGGTTCCGAAGGAGATGTTTTTTTTTTAAAAAGCCACAAAATTCAAAATGGCGAAAGATCCATCATGCCAGACCTTATGGGTTCTTGAGGCAAATACAAACTTACCGTATGCTTCCCCATTGAAACAGTTATTCTGCGCATATATTCTGCAGAAATCTTGTGGAGCTTATTGTTTGTTTTGGTCTTCGTGCACACAAATGTTTTTCTTGAAGCAAGTTGAAGTTCGGTAGCTAAAGTGTACGCCTCTTCATTGGTGATAGTGCAGTGTGGGAACATGAAGTGTTTGTCGTATTTCAACGAGAGACGACTAGCTTTCAATCACATTTTTTTACTTGAGAAATACTGCACCAAACATCTTAGTTAGATGTCAAATTGCATGACTAAGACCTCCTCGGCAAAATCGTCAATTATTGACAGATTTCTTGATATGTTGCTACGGTGGCTCAAGAGAGACAAACAACAGTAATATTGCCGCTTTAGGGAATATGCAAACACATACATTTGATTCACCTAGCCAAGGTCTGCTAGGAGAAAACTGAACTGATGTATGCGGACGCCTTTAGGAAAGGGATCTAGGTACCATATTTTATGACTCTAGGTCACGCGATGGGAGTGACCTTTCAAAGTTGACATATTAAAACGATTGTTATAGTGCCACGATGTTAATGGGCATGGCATTGCATGAAAGGGTGTGGCCTTTGGCCCTTTACCACCATGCAAGGTCACACCCTCCTAGGCACTATCATCTTACTGGAATTTTAATTTTACTTTGGCCTTACAGAAGATGTATAATGAATGCCAAGAAATAGAATAGGGTTTCAGCAGGGAGAACAACCGCCCTCTCTCACTGAAACCATGGTAGTTCAAGGCCTATCTACGTGGTCAATCTTCCTGTAAATATATATATTTTAGAAGACAATCATGGTACCAATAACTGCTTCTAATACGCCAGATGTAGGTTCATGAACCGCACACAACAGCACACAGAAGTTAAAAGGATAATTTAGTTGCTCATGGCAAGTACCCAAGTCTGCCTTCAACTTGAGATACTCAATGATCACAGTTACATATCCACAACGATTATTGTGGATAGATTACTATAATAGTAAGGCGGACGACTAGCTTTCAATCACATTTTTTTACTTGAGAAATACTGCACCAAACATCTTAGTTAGATGTCAAATTGCATGACTAAGACCTCCTCGGGAGGTCTTAGTTATAGATTACTATAATAGTTAGTTTAAAACGTTTACATACTGTTTACATGAAATCAGGCTACCTGATAGGAAAATCAGCAATCAAAATACATTTTCTACCATAGTGACCAGCCTATTTTATTCTGAGTTCGGACATATAAAGTTTGTATGCAAAAACGATTTGTAAAATGCATACTTTCAGTTTTTCCGAACTCACTTCAATCACGGGGTAAGAGGGAGGCTTGCACTACTGGTGCTAGCACATCAGCAGATCAAATATACCACTGGAACTCCGATTAAGCTGTTTACATGTACTAATAATTTGAAAGGTTGCTCACAAAAACCCAGTGTTTTACTTTTCTGCTTGAAACCCTAAAGAATAAAAAAAGTAAAAATATGTGAAAAGTTGGTGAAAATACAGAGGAAGTTGAGATTGGACTTGGTTTAGCTCTGGTAACAGATGAGTTAGCAGTGTGCTGATGTTGCTGTAATGTATTTTGGGATAATGGAGTTCTGATGGATGGGCCATGTCTGGTCTATGATGAGGTGGAATGGAGGGCAAGCATGGGTTCATGACTGGACGACATTGACACTTGACCATCAGCAATTTCAGCTGAATTTGTTTTATATTTTCTTTTTTTAAATAATATTTTTATTCAAGTCGTTTCCAGTTACTTCAACCAGCAGTTTATCAGCAGTTGATCAGTCCACAATGAACAGACTAATTCTATACAGGGAACAAAGAGACCCAGAGAGAATTTAAAAGCTTTAAAATTCCACTTTCCTATGATCTTGAAAATCAAACTGTTCCCTTTCGTCCCCAATCTTTAAAGAGGTGCAATTAAGTAGGTAAAATTGGAATGTTTTCATCTTTAGTGTCCCTCTGGTAAACATTGCAGTTCGGATCAATTAACCAACAGCTAATGAGTGAAGTAGGGGTTTGCCTCAATATCACACCATTGTTCATTTGGGTTTTTTAATTAATGGACTTTGAAGTAAAAATCACAAAAGTTTTTTTATAAGAGGGGGTGGATCAGAGTGTTAATTATAAGAAGGGTTTTAAAGTGTGGAGTATTTCGTTTTAATTAAAGAGGAACTTGTCAAGGAATGCCACTAACAGACTGAGTTCAAATACGACACAATCCTCAGTTATTTCCCCCCTTTCCTGTCCATCTCATATATATATATATATAGTGAGGGAAAAAAGTATTTGGTAGGTTTATTTGAACAGTGAGAGACTGAATAACAACAAGAAAATCCAGAAAAACGCATGTGAAAATTGTTATAAATTGATTTGCATTTTAATGAGAGAAATAAATATTTGACCCCTCTGCAAAACATGACTCAGTACTTGGTGGCAAAACTCTTGTTGGCAATCACAGAGGTCAGACGTTTCTTGTAGTTGGCCACCAGGTTTGCACACATCTCAAGAGGGATTTTGTCCCACTCCTCTTTGCAGATCTTCTCCAAATCATTAAGGTTTCGAGGCTGACGTTTGGCAACTCGAACCTTCAGCTCCCTCCACAGATTTTCTATGGGATTAAGGTCTGGAGCCTGGCTAGGCCACTCCAGGACTTTAATGTGCTTCTTCTTGAGCCACTCCTTTGTTGCCTTGGCCGTGTGTTTTGGGTCAGTGTCATGCTGGAATACCCATCCACGACCCATTTTCAATGCCCTAGCTGAGGGAAGGAGGTTCTCACCCAAGATTTGATGGTACATGGCCCCGTCCATCGTCCCTTTGATGCGGTGAAGTTGTCCTGTCCCCTTAGCAGAAAAACACCCCCAAAGCATAATGTTTCCACCTCCATGTTTGACGGTGGGGATGGTATTCTTGGGGTCATAGGCAGCATTCCTCCTCCTCCAAACACGGCGAGTTGAGTTGATGCCAAAGAGCTCCATTTTGGTCTCTTCTGACCACAACACTTTCACCCAGTTGTCCTCTGAATCATTCAGATGTTCATTGGCAAACTTCAGACGGGCATGTATATTTGCTTTCTTGAGCAGGGGGACCTTGCGGGCGCTTCAGGATTTCAGTCCTTCACAGCGTAGTGTGTTACCAATTGTTTTCTTGGTGACTATGGTCCCAGCTGCCTTGAGATCATTGACAAGATCCTCCCGTGTAGTTCTGGGCTGATTCCTCACCGTTCTCATGATCATTGCAACTCCACGAGGTGAGATCTTGCATGGAGCCCCAGGCCGAGGGAGATTGACAGTTATTTTGTGTTTCTTCCATTTGCGAATAATCGCACCAACTGTTGTCACCTTCTCACCAAGCTGCTTGGCGATGGTCTTGTAGCCCATTCCTTGTGTAGGTCTACAATCTTGTCCCTGACATCCTTGGAGAGCTCTTTGGTCTTGGCCATGGTGGAGAGTTTAGAATCTGATTGATTGATTGCTTCTGTGGACAGGTGTCTTTTATACAGGTAACAAACTGAGATTAGGAGCACTCCCTTTAAGAGTGTGCTCCTAATCTCAGCTCGTTACCTGTATAAAAGACACCTGGGAGCCAGAAATCTTTCTGATTGAGAGGGGGTCAAATATTTCCCTCTCTCACTGTTCAAATAAACCTACCATTAAAATTATAGACTGATCATTTCTTTGTCAGTTGGCAAACATACAAAATCAGCAGGGGATCAAATACTTTTTTCCCTCACTGTATATATATATATATATATACACACACATACACACACACACACACACACACACACACTACCGGTCAAGAATTTTAGAACCTACTCATTCAAGTTTTTTTTGTTGAGATTCTTCAAATAGCCACCCTTTGCCTTGATGACAGCTTCTCTCAACCAGCTTCACCTGGAAGGAGTTCCCACATATGCTGAGCACTTGTTGGCTGCTTTTCTTTCACTCTGCGGTCTGACTCATCCCAAACCATCTCAATTGGGTTGATGTCAGGGATTGTGGAGGCCAGGTCATCTGATGCATCACTCTCCTTCTTGGTAACATAGCCCTTACACAGCCTGGAAGTGTGTTGTGTCATTGTCCTGTTGAAAAACAAATGATAGTCCCACTAAGTGCAAACCAGATGGGATGGTGTATTGCTCCAGAATTCTGTGGTAACCATGCTGGTTAAGTGTGCCTTGAATTCAAAATATATCACAGACACTGTCACCAGCAAAGCACCCCCACATCATAACACCTTCTCCTCCATGCTTTACTGTGGGAAATCCACATGCGGAGATCATCCTTTCACCCACACCGCATCTCACAAAGACGCGGCGGTTGGAACCTAAAATCTCAAATCTGAATACATTTCCACTGGTCTAATGTCCATTGCTCATGTTTCTTGGCTCAAGCAAGTCTCTTCTTATTATTGGTGTCCTTTAGTAGTGGTTTCTTTGCAGCAATTCAACCACGAATGCCTGATTCACACAGTCTCCTCTGAACAGTTGATGTTGAGATGTGTCTGTTACTTGAACTCTGTGTTGCATTTATTTGGGCTGCAGTTTCTGAGGCTGGTAACTCTAATGAACATATCCTCTGCAGCAGAGGTAACTCTGAGTCTTCCATTCCTTTGGCGGTCATCATGAGAGCGAGTTCCATCATAGCGCTTGATGGTTTTTGCAACTGCACTTGAAGAAACTTTAAAAGTTATTGAAATTTTCCGCATTGACTGACCTTCATGTCTTAAATTAATGACGGACTATCGTTTCTCTTTACTTACTTGAGCTGTACTTGCCATAACATGGACTTGGTCTTTTACCAAATAGGGCTATCTTTTGTATACCCCCCTACATTGTCACAACACAACTGATTGGCTCAAACGCATTAAGAAGGAAAGAAATTCCACAAATTAACTTTTAAGAAGGCACACCTGTTAATTGAAATGCATTCCAGGTGACTACCTCATGAAGCTGGTTGAGAGAATGCCAAGAGTGTGCAAAACTGTCATCAAGGCAAAGGGTGGCTACTTTGAAGAATCGCCAATATATAATATATTTTGATTTGTTTAACACTTTTTGGGTTACTACATGATTCCATATGTGTTATTTCACAGTTTTGATGTCTTCACTATTATTCTACAATGTAAAAAATAGTAAAAATTAAGAAAAACCCTTGAATGAGTAGGTGTTCTAAAACGTTTGACCGGTGGTATATACACTACAGTTCAAAAGTTTGGGGTCACTTAGAAATGTCCTTGTTTTTGATCAGAAATACAGTGTAGACATTGTTAATGTTGTAAATGACTATTGTAGCTAGATGGAATATCTACATAGGCGTACAGAGGCCCATTGTCAGCAACCATCACTCCTGTGTTCCAATGGCACGTTGTGTTAGCTAATCTAAGTTTATAATTTTAAAAGGGTAATTGATCATTAGAAAACCCTTTTGAAATTATGTTATCACAGATGAAAACTGTTGTACTGATTAAAGAAGCAATAAAACTGGCCTTCAGACCAGTTGAGTATCTGGAGCATCAGCATTTGTGGGTTCGATTACAAGCTCAAACAAAACATTTTTCTGAAACTCGTCAGTCTATTCTTGTTCTGAGAAAAGAAGGCTATTCCATGTGAGAAATTGCCAAGAAACTGAAGATCTCGTACAAAGCTGTGTACTACTCCCTTCACGGAACAGTGCAAACTGGCTCTAACTAGAATAGAAAGAGGAGTGGGAGGCCCCGCTGCACAACTGAGCAAGAGGACAATTGGCCATTCTGAGATATGTATTTTTCTTTGCAGCTCTGCCTAGAAGGCCAGCATCCCGTAGTTGATGCTATTTTAATGGACAAAAAATTATTTTCTTTCAAAAACAAGGACATTTCTAAGTGACCCCAAACTTTGAACGGTAGTGTGTGTGTATATATATATATATATATATATATATATATATATATATATATATATATATATATATATATATATACACAGTGGGCAAAAAGTATTTAGTCAGCCACCAATTGTGCAAGTTCTCTCACTTAAAAAGATGAGAGGCCTGTAATTTTCATCATAGGTACACTTCAACTATGACAGACAAAGGAGGGGAAAAAATCCAGAAAATCACATTGTAGGATTTTTAATGAATTTATTTGCAAATTATGGTGGAAAATAAGTATTTGGTCACATACAAACAAGCAAGATTTCTGGCTCTCACAGACCTGTAACTTCTTCTTTAAGAGGCTCCTCTGTCCTCCAATCGTTACCTGTATTAATGGCACCTGTTTGAACTTGTTATCAGTATAAAAGACACCTGTCCACAACCTCAAACAGTCACACTCCAAACTCCACTATGGCCAAGACCAAAGAGCTGTCAAAGGACACCAGAAACAAAATTGTAGACCTGCACCAGGTTGGGAAGACTGAATCTGCAATAGGTAAGCAGCTTGGTTTGAAGAAATCAACTGTGGGAGCAATTATTAGGAAATGGAAGACATTCAAGACCACTGATAATCTTCCTCGATCTGGGGCTCCACGCAAGATCTCACCCCGTGGGGTCAAAATGATCACAAGAACGGTGAGCAAAAATCCCAGAACCACACGGGGGGACCTAGTGAATGACCTGCAGAGAGCTGGGACCAAAGTAACGGCCTACCATCAGTAACACACTACGCCGCCAGGGACTCAAATCCTGCAGTGCCAGACGTGTCCCCCTGCTTAAGCCAGTACATGTTCAGGCCAGTCTGAAGTTTGCTAGAGAGCATTTGGATGATCCAGATGAGGATTGGGAGAATGTCATATGGTCAGATGAAACCAAAATATAACTTTTTGGTAAAAGCTCAACTCGTCGTGGTTTGTAGGACAAAGAATGCTGAGTTGCATCCAAAGAACACCATACCTACTGTGAAGCATGGGGGTGGAAACATCATGCTTTGGGGCTGTTTTTCTGCAAAGGGACCAGGACTGACTGATCCGTGTAAAGGAAAGAATGAATGGGGCCATGTATCGTGAGATTTTGAGTGAAAACCTCCTTCCATCAGCAAGGGCATTGAAGATGAAACGTGGCTGGGTCTTTCAGCATGACAATGATCCCAAACACACCGCCCGGCAACGAAGGAGTGGCTTCAGAAGAAGCATTTCAAGGTCCTGGAGTGGCCTAGCCAGTCTCCAGATCTCAACCCCATAGAAAATCTTTGGAGGGAGTTGAAAGTCCGTGTTGCCCAGCGACACCCCCAAAACATCACTGCTCTAGAGGAGATCTGCATGGAGGAATGGGCCAAAATACCAGCAACAGTGTGTGAAAACCTTGTGAAGACTTACAGAAAACGTTTGACCTCTGTCATTGCCAACAAAGGGTATATAACAAAGTATTGAGAAACTTTTGTTATTGACCAAATACTTATTTTCCACCATAATTTGCAAATAAATAAATTAAAAATCCTACAATGTGATTTTCTGGATTTCTTTTTCTCATTTCGTCTGTCATAGTTGAAGTGTACCTATGATGAAAATTACAGGCCTCTCTCATCTTTTTAAGTTGGAGAACTTGCACAATTGGTGGCTGACTAAATACTTTTTTGCCCCACTGTATATATATATATCTCTCATATATATATATATATATCTCGCATCTCTCTGGTGATGTTGTTTCTGTGCAGTGTCGGTATCAGAAGGAGGATTAAGAGTTTCTCTGAGCTCTATTTTGAAATGACAAAGATGATGGACGGATGGAGGGAGGGTGAGCTCAGTCACTTAACTGGATTTCCCAGATTGAATTAGTGTGGTTTTAGAGTTATTTCTTTATGTACACAATGTTCCTCTCTTTTTCCCTCTTCTCCTCTCCAAGTTTTCCTCAGCTGTTGCTCTCTGGCTCTCTGTCAAGTCATTATTATCCTGCTCTCTCATCATCCTCAACTCAATTTAGTTTCTCTCCCTCCCTGTCCCCATCTCCTCTATCCCCTCTCTCCCTCCCTGTCCCCATCTCCTCTATCCCCTCTCTCCCTCCCTGTCCCCATCTCCTCTAGCCCCTCTCCCTCTCTGTCCCTATCTCCTCTAGCCCCTCTCTCCCTCCCTGTCCCCATCTCCTCTATCCCCTCTCTCTCTCTCTCTCTCTCTCTCTCTCTCCCTCCCTGTCCCCATCCCCTCTCTCCCTCCCTGTCCCCATCTCCCATATCCCCTCTTCTCCTCTCCAAGTTTTCCTCAGCTGTTGCTCTCTGGCTCTCTGTCAAGTCATTATTATCCTGCTCTCTCATCATCCTCAACTCAATTTAGTTTCTCTCCCTCCATCCCCTCTCTCCCTCCCTGTCCCCATCTCCTCTAGCCCCTCTCTCCCTCCCTGTCCCCATCTCCTCTAGCCCCTCTCTCCCTCCCTGTCCCCATCTCCCTCTATCCCCTCTCTCCTTCCTCTCTGTTAATAGCGTATAAGATTGTTTTCATACCAATGATAAATTAAGCTGAAGTGATTAGCACAGTGTGAAACGTGATTACATTGCGTTGCTGATTCGCTGAGCTGATGCCCTTTATCAGAGAGACTTTGCTAGGTTACGTCTTTACACGTAGCCCTCCACACAGCTGGAATCTCATAAGAGGAATCCAGGTTAATTGCCTTGATTGTAGATATAGCAGAGTTATTCCAGAGGGAATTGAACCGGCTATTGCCATATTATAGCTGAGCGTTAACCGTCAGACTCTCGCTCTCTATCTCTCTCTCTGCAGTCTGTTTGCAAAGTCAATTTCAGACATAAACAAAACAAGCTGCTGCTGGGAAGGTGTCCCAGTCTGTCTAGGTTTCCGTGGCAACAGAGGACAGGGTCGTCCCACTAGAATGCTTGCCAATTACTGGGATTAATGGGCCGATAGTAGCGCTCCCATCAGCGTCATGAACAGTGGCACCCCACCTCTCACTCTCTCACTCTGGCCAGCAGGGACGGAATAATATTAAATAATAATAACAAGGAATATAACTGACCTCCCATTGTTTTCGTGCCTGCGCCAGTGTTGCTGCTATTACGCCAATCAATGTCATTAGCGTTACACATCCCAATAGATGAATGTGATTTCCTATGGTTTGTTGTATGCATAATAATGTTGCCTATATAGTTAATTTCAGCACAATCGACTCCAGCAGCCACTTAAAACACACAATCCCATTGGAGAGATCAGTGGAGGCTGGTGACACGACACATTTGGGAGGATGATGGGAGTACCACAGTATAGGCGCGGACCGCACAGAGATGACAAAATCTAATTTTCAAAAACCGTTAAAGACAAATTATTTTTTACTTAAAACGTTTAATAAAGACATTTATGGTAAAATATTATGGGGAATGGGAATGAGAGGGTTACTTACACAGTGTTGGGAAGTGATCACAGCAGTGATTGAATGAGGGTATGAGGCATGAGTTGAGGTGTTCAGAGGCTTGACTTCAGTGCAAATCAAATCAAATCAAATTTTATTTGTCACATACACATGCAGGACAGGGGTTGAGGTCTTCATAGTCTTCAGTGCAGGACAGGCTCATCATGGATGGATGGTGTTAGAGAAGAGTTCAAATCTCACACTGAGGGCAGGACAGGATGTGACTGGGAAGTTAAAAACAATAACACTACACAGTTAGACAAAAGAGAAGAATGAGTTAGTCCAAGAAAGGAGTAAAATCATTGATGTGTAATAATACAATACTGAGAGAAAATGTGCAGGGCTACTCACAGTGCTTGGAGAGGAAACCTTCAATGCGCCAGTGGATGAGAGGGCACATGAGACGTGGCTTCAGTTCATGTCAGGACAGAGTTGACACTGGTAGTGCAGTGGAGTGGTCATCACCCTTTAATCATCAGGGAACAAATCAAAGTTTATTTGTCACGTGCGCCGAATACAACAGATGTAGACCTAACAGTGAAATGCTTACTTACAGGCTCTAACCAACAGTGCAAAAAAGGTATTAGGTGAACAATAGGTAAGTAAAGAAATAAAAACACCAATAAAAAGACAGTGAAAAATAACAGGAGGGGACTTAGCTGTAAATACAAATAGCATATACATTCCATTACAGCAGCGCTATCATAAGTTTTGCCCAAGTTTCTCCATTAAGTTAAACTCAGACATCTCAGAATTCACAAAGACAAACACAGACTGCGCATCTTGCCCACTTGACACTGAAAGTAGCCCAAGAAACATTCCTGAATCATCCACATATCTGACAATAATCGTCAATTGTGAGCAGACTGATGGCACCACAGGTCCCAGAGTGGTGGTAAAACTTCGGACCCTATAGGGTATGACAGTGATTAATCAGTTGTAAAAAGGTTCAAGGTTTTATATGGGCTATGATGGGACCAGCTTTCTAAATCAGGTCATGTTTTGTTTTTTTACTCCTGGAAAAACTCTGTCAAACAGCAGCAACCTTGTACTTGTTCATCTGAATCATATTAAACTAGACAAACAGGGGGTGTCCTCGACACAGACGCAACAACTGATGAACAATAGAACTCACAGGGCTGAGCTTGCTTTATACATGTTTGCATCATGTAGTATGCCTATGCAACTGTAACCCTAATAAAAATTAACTCAGTCTATGCCATCACTATTGTGTTAATTGATTAATTCCAGTTAATTTGGGATTGAAAAGGTCTATGCAGCCTATCCAGCTCAAATTAAAAAATACATTCAAATTTTATTACATTCACATTTTCTCCTGACAAAAACAAATCGACTATAATTACATACCGTTACCAATTTGCTTACCCTGACCAGATGGACAGGGCGCGTAGGCTGTTTGCAGCTACTGTTAGTAGCCTACAGTTAATCAGACAGAAAAATTGTCTTGTTTTCATCCCATACTGCATGTCAGATCGATAATGTTTAAGTGTAGCCTAGGTTGCTGCAACATTTATGTAAAGAGTTTCTGTTTGTGTCTGTTGTGAGTGATGATTCGTTATCACATTTGTTAAATAAATACCTGAGGAAAATGGAAAGCGTAGCCTACTTGAGCGTGCGTGTTGTGCAAAAAAATTGCTGTCATCTCACTTTATATGGATGATGTGATGGAAGCTATCAAATCACTCTGAATTGAATTTGACATCCCAGAGAAGACAGTAGAAACGTCCATATGCTCAGCGAGTAAAGCATCGTGACGTGCAATTAACTCTGCAAGCTCCTTGTAGTTCCCTCTAATTGTGCCCCTAAGTAAAAGTCAACTCTTGCATGCCCAAAAATACAGTAGTGTCGATAAGCTGCTTGAGACCTGTTTCTTCTTACCTTCTTGTTGTGTTACGCAGTTTGAATACACAGACCTTCATCCATTACATGATCAATAAGGATTTTTCCCAGAAGCTTGAATCTGATGTGGGCAATGAAAGGGGGTTCTTCAACAAAAAATCCACTACATTGTCATTAGCGTTAGCCATTCTGGCAGAGAAAACTGCACTGTTAGCTAACTAACTACCTGCTACTTATAGTGTAATTTATATAAATTTGCCTTGCTAACTAACTCAACACAAAAAAAGTTATAAAACCAAGAAAACAATATGCAGTCTACCTCCATCTCCTGTAGTTTGAAGAAACTAGTTAGAATTTAATCATTTAAAAAAAAATGCTCCTTTATCAGTATTCACTATCTCAATCTATCCAACAATATCACCAACTCACCAAGCTTCAAAATCACGTATGCGTCGTACTAGGTTCATTCTTTGATCCTTTGATTGAATGGACAACATGTCAGTTCATACTGCAAAATCTTTTATTGGTTGGAAGATGTTCTCCGGAAGTCGTCATAATTACCATGTAGGTCTATGGAAGGGGGTGAGAACCATGAGCCTTCTCGGTTTTGTATTGAAGTCAATGTAGAGGAGGATGGAAAATAGCCGTACTCCGGCTACACCAAGGCGTTACCCTAGAGGGTGCTGTTGAGACTACTGTAAACATTCATTGCAAAGTAGTGTGTTTTATTCAGGTATTTGGTGATGTAAATATTAGGGATGCACGATATATCGGTGAACATATCGGAATCAGCCAATATTAGCTAAAAATGGCAACATCGGTATTGGCCCAATGTCTAGTTTAATGCCGATGTTAAAAACCGATGGCAATGCTACCGTGCATACCTATAAAACGTACAGTTGAAGTCGGAGGTTTACATACACTTAGGTTGGAATCATTGAAACTCGTTTTTCAACCACTCCACAAATTTCTTGTTAACAAACTATAGTTTTGGCAAGTCAATTAGGACATCTACTTTGTGCATGACACAAGTAATTTTTCCAACAATTGTTTACAGACAGATCATTTCACTTATAATTAGTCTTATCACAATTCCAGTGGGTCAGAAGTTTACATACACTAAGTTGACTGTGCCTTTAAACAGCTTGGAAAATTCCAGAAAATGATGTCATGGCTTGAGAAGCATCTGATAGGCTAATTGACATAATTGGAGTCAATTGGAGGTGTACTTGTGGATGTATTTCAAGGCCTACCTTCAAACTCAGTGCCTCTTTGCTTGACATCATGGGAAAATCAAAAGAAATCAGCCAAGACCTCAGAAAAAGAATTGTAGACCTCCACAAGTCTGAAGCCACTGCTCCAAAACCGCCATTAAAAAGCCAGACTACGGTTTGCAACTGCACATGGGGACAAAGATCGTACTTTTTGGAGAAATGTCCTCTGGTTTGATTAAACAAAAATAGAACTGTTTGGTCATAATGACCATCGTTATGTTTGGAGGAAAAAGGGGGAGGCTTGCAATCCGCAGAACACCATCCCAACCGTGAAGCCCAGGAGTGGCAGCATCATGTTGTGGGGGTGCTTTGCTGCAGGAGGGACTGGTGCACTTCACAAAATAGATGGCATCATGAGGATGGAATATTATGTGGATATATTGAAGCAACATTTCAAGACATCAGTCAGGAAGTTAAAGCTTGGTCGCAAATGGGTCTTCCAAATGGACAATGACCCCAAGCATACTTCCAAAGTTGTGGCAAAACGACTTAAGGACATCAAAGTCAAGGTATTGGAGTGGCCATCGCAAAGCCCTGACCTCAATCCTATAGAAAATGTGTGGGCAGAACTGAAAAAGTGTGTACGACCAAGGAGGCCTACAAACCTGACTCAGTTACACCAGCACATTCAGGAGGAATGGGCCAAAATTCACCAAACTTATTATGGGAAGCTTGTGGAAGGCTACCCAAAATGTTTGACCCAAGTTAAACAATTTAAAGGCAATGCTACCAAATACTAATTGAGTGTTTGTAAACTTCTGACCCACTGGGAATGTGATGAAAGAAATAAAAGCCTAAATAAATCGTTATCTACTATTATTCCAACATTTCACATTCTTAAAATAGTGGTGATCCTAACTGACCAAAGACAGGGAATTTTTACTACGATTAAATGTCAGGAATTGTGAAAAACTGAGTTTAAATGTATTTGGTTCAGAATTATGTAAACTTCCGAGTTCAACTCTAGGTACATGACGTAATGACTCCACTTAAAATTGTGCGCTATATGTGCAACACTGCATTCCTAACCTAACCCACAATGTCTGCTGTGTGGATCGAGCAGTCATTTGAAAGAGTAAGAACATTTCAGCGAGACAACTAAAAGGCGAATCCATTAAAGCCAAGATAATGGAATTCATTGCCCTTGACAATCAACCATTCTCTGTCGTGGGTGATGTTGGCTTTCGCCGACTGTTTGAGCACCGGTACACACTACCACGTGCGCTATTTTTCAGATGTTGCCCTACCGGAGTTACACAGTATAGCGTCACTGCTATTAGCTTCACAACATACATACTATGGAACGCCGTTTGGGTCTTTGCGTGTCAAAAAAGATACAGTAGCACTGTCGAAGCTGTACAAAAAAAGTCTGCAAACACCGACCACAAACGATGTGTTTACAACACAGCGTTGGTAATAAAGCATAATTTGTTTGACCACAACTTCTGGGGTAGCTAGCTTTAGCTTGGCACCTAGCTAGCACCAATACAACCAGCCTGAAAACAATGACCAGTAGAAACTGCAGTCATTTTCATTATTCTTAACAATGATTTAGGAATCCTTGTGAGTAAGTATTAGTTAGGTTGCCACTTGTTGTTCGCCTATTGAAATGTAACTTCAGTTCATAAAAATAACTAGCCAGCTACTTAACCCTGTTGCCCAAAGCGAACGTTAAAAGCAGCCAGCTAGCTTCATCTGGCTAGTGAGGCTCGACCGGACCGGGTTGTGTTGTGAAGCTAAGCACAACAGTGGAATTTGCGGTTTGCCTTCAAAATAAAAGTATGCCATTGATAGTGATGCAAAGGAATACAAATAGTAGAATTATTCCACACTTATTTTGAAGGCTAACCGCTAAGTCCACTATTGTGGCTAGTCCTTATTGTGACTAGCTTCACATAGATGGGTCCGACCAGCATTAATCAAATAAGAACTGTCTTCTAAATTAGGGTTATTTTAGATGACGACACCTAGCTATATAGTTAGCTAGCTAACTATAGCTACTGAAACAGATTGTCGTTTTGCTATGTTTTTGGGGAAGAACATTGTTTGCATCCATGAGCTAGCTAGCTTTTTTTATGACCAGCACTTGTAGGTGTGCGAGACAACTTTGCCAGCATCATAGCATACGTATATCGATGAATCATTGTAACATATGAAATACGAGTGAGTGTAATCAATGTGTAATAACTACGTAAAAAATTTATGAACACGTTAAATTATAATGAGACGTGCAGTCGTATTCAGGTCCTGATTTGTCAACAAGCTTATTTGACACTTCAAATAGTGTTATTTGATGTGATCCTTTTTGGACGACGTTCCATAGAAAGTCTGTTGGAGAATGAAACGACTGAACAACAAAATAGCACAGCAAGTAAGTGAAAGAAATAGGTTTTGATTATGCTTAACTGATAATGGGGACATACGTAAATGCCAATGTGGTGTGTGTGTGTAACCTTTTTTAACTAGGCAAGTCAGTAAAAAAAAGAAATCTTATTTACAATGATGGCCCGGACGACGCTGAGCCAATTGTGCGCCACCCTATGGGACTCCCAATCACGGCCGGATGTGATACAACCTGGATTCGAACCAGGGACTGTAGTGACGCCTCTTGCACTGAGATGCAGTGCCTTAGACCGCTGCATCCATGTGTGTGTGTGTTAACTATTTAACTGTACTAGAATGCTTAAAAGGCCGCAATTTTTTTTTATATCGGTTATTGGTATTGTTTTTTTGGGCAAGGAAATATCGGATATCATATCAGCC
This sequence comes from Brachymystax lenok tsinlingensis, assembly GCA_030435695.1. NCBI lineage: Eukaryota > Metazoa > Chordata > Actinopteri > Salmoniformes > Salmonidae > Brachymystax > Brachymystax lenok. The sequence continues at coordinate 32,532,213 of CM059788.1, forward strand.
AAAAATGTCATATCGGTGCATCACTAGTAAATATATATAAAATAGATAAATAAATAATGAAACATTAAAAAAGTTATTTTCTGAAATTCACTGAGTAGGATGGTCCTCCCCTTCCTTCTCTGAGGAGCCTCCACTGCTCAATATATACTGTATTACCACTGAAAACAATCTGCCGAGCAAATCCAATCATGATTAAACTACCTGACCCAGCATTCATCCACTACCTAATCAGTGCCAAGCGGTTGATCCCCCTCTTCCTCTCCACCTATCATCCTTCTCCTCCTTATCATTTAATTTTCTCTTCCTCCTGCAAGTGCAGCACATTCTGTACATTCCTTACTGTTACTGTAGCTAAAGATATAATACAAACCGGGATTGAGGCCTCACTTCGGTCAATCTCAGAAAAAGGGAAAACCATGCTTGGAGAGTATTTATGCTGTGTAGGAAGTGTTAACGGTGTTAAAACCAACACCTCCTGCAAGCTGTTCCTCCTTGGACACGTTGTCAGTGGATAATGACGCAAAACTACACCTGTCTTTGACATACAGCGTAAACATTATCAGTGAACCTGTGTTTTTTAATTTTTCTATTAAAAGCAATTAAATCGGGGTCAGAGTCTGAAAAAATAGTGCCATGTTACAATTGCCCAATACAGCGACAGGTTTTAGTTGGAGAGTCTTTCCTGTGTGTGTGTCTCTGTCGTCTAAAGGCCCTCTGTAGGGGACATTATCTAGTTAGGACTTCTATTATTATTTTGTTCATTCTTTTTCATCACTGCTCCCTGGTAGCCTGGCAACAGAGGGTTTGTTTTGAGGGCAGGTTAGCCCTTCCTAGTGCTTTTGTTCCTGTGCAGTGATTCACAATGGTGAATGGATGGAAGTCATCATGTCTTTACCCTCTGACTGGCTGGGGCCACACAGCGGATGTGAATGGGTGACAGAGAAGGGCACACTGCAGGATTAACTGACTGGGTTAACACACTGATCAACTCTGCAGGGAGAAAGAGATGGAAGAAGATATAGAGACTAATAGAGAGAAGGACGGGGTGGAGATGGGAGAGAAGGAGAGGGGGAGGAATATGAAGAGAGATAGAGATGTTGAGAGAGAATAGGGGGATAGAGAAGAAGTAAATGGAGACGAGAAAGCAGGTTGAATCCTGGAATGAGCAGAAGATGAGAGAGGTGAAAGAATCGGAGAGATTGAATGAGGGAGGGGGGACAAGAAGAGAAAGAGGTAGACGAAGGGAGGGGAGAGTGCAAGAGATTGATGAGAGAGAGTGAGAAACTAATTCTCACTTCACTCTGGACTGGAAGATTAAGGAAGATTATAGAGATAGAGGGAGAGAGAGATGGAGTGATAACTTCTACCACATGCCAGCCAGAGAGATATCTTTGAATGCCTAATACCCTGAGAGGGATAGAGAGACAGAGGGGGTGGGGGGAGAATGGAAGATAGAGAATGTGTGTCTGTGAAAGAGACAGAATTAAAGTGATAAAGGGATGGATGGATCAAAAGAAAGAGAGAAAAAGCTGTCTCAGTGGAGTCCCTGTCTCAGAGGAGTCCCTGTCTCAGAGGAGTCTTAGTGGTAGTGGTCCGTGAGAGTAATGTCCTTATATTAGTAGCCATTTACATGAGTGTGCAGTAATCCTGGCTTGTCTGCGGGGTGGAGATAATAACAGAGCTACAGTACCCAGGTCCTCTATAGCTTCAGACCTCTCCACTCTCTCAGTCTAATACTATCCTCCAGTCCAGAGAATGCACACACACTTGTCCAGTCAGATAGTGGACATTTCAACACCTACCTACGCCAAGATCCGACCGACCCTTCTCTTCTCTTGTCCTCTCCTCGTCCCCTCTTCACCATGCCCAAACACAGACAACCTTTTAGAGCCGGGACGATATTGTTCATTTTGCTGATATTGTTCATTACGATAAGTAGCCTATACTAGAGAAAAGTTTGAAATGAAATATGTTGCTAATATGGGTGATTGTTAATGGGACAATTCATTGCTACAACCATCAAACTGGTAGTAGTGGTTAAAGGATAATAAAAAATAAAAAAACTTGTGTACATTAATATTATAAATGTATCATTCTATTTATTGTTATGGCATTCATTCAGATATGGATTTTAATCCACAGCGTCCACCTCTACACCCATTCATGTGCTCCCTCTTATTGTCTCCAGCTCCAGGTCAATCCCCAAGCATAGACCTGGGCCCAATAATATGGAAAGGGTTATACTGCACGCACACACACACTCGCACTCACAACTTTGTATCAGAGGGGAGCCTCAGAGAGGCCACTGCAGCAGACTCAATCCGTCATGGAGGATTACAACGTAAGCTTCTCCACGGCGATAGATGCGGTTTTATGGAAAAACACTGGGCTTTCTAGAAGAGCGGCTCTGTACATTAGCAGAAAGGGGATTCTCCGGCTCTGCAGTATCCTCATTGCCTAGACCGTCATGATCGCTCTCCTATAAGTGCTGACCGTGGGCTACCGTTGGTCTTTGACCTTCCCATCCTACCCTCTGCCCCCTTGTCAATTGACCCCTGGCCCCTGCTTCCTGCCCTCACAGTGTGTGGTTGGATGATTTCAACTGTGCTGAGCAAGTTACCTTGGGGTAGAGACGGGATTGGTGGTGGTGGTGGTGGTGTGTCTATGTACAGTATGTGTGTGTGTTTGGACATCTTGAGCAGAGTTACAGCTGCTTGCTGGAAGCGAGCCAGATAACCCACACAGCATCACCCAGCATGACAACACTCCCTGAAATACAACACCCAACAAACTGTGATGTCATACATCTCCACATAACACAACTGAGAAAACACAACTCGGAAATCTACCTTGACATTCAGACCCACAACTCTGAACTAAAAACACAATATCAAATCAAATTCACCAACTCTAAAACAAAACCCAATCCAAGCCACAGAGGAAAGTGAAGTAGAACACACTGAACAAAGGTCTTTCATCATTGTCACATTACATTCTAAATGTTAGCTAGAGTGTCTGCTAAATTACTATCTCTCCTTGGTTGCCTATCTGTTGGCACACAGTGCACATACACACACACTCCTCCATATTGCATACAATAGAGAGGCCCCACAAAGCTACCTGGCTGGCAGACAGCACGGAGAAGATGCTTAGCCGCTCCCTCTGTGAAAAATAAAGAAAATAAACAAACAAACTGACCCATATAAAAACAAAAGGATTTGAGATTGGGGCAAAGCCATTAGAATTACAAAAATAACTGTCACCAGCAAAATAAAGCGGAAGAGGAGGGGAGATATATGCTAATAAGGCTGGGACTTTGACTCCAAAAGAGGGATTAAAAAGTGTGGCAGCAGAGAGAGAGAGAGAGAGAGAGAGACTCCAGGGCCTGAAGCACACAAAACTAGCTCAACTCAACATTACCATGCAAATAAAAGAACATAGTGCTACAGTAACATAGTATGACAACACACCACCCTCCAGGCCTACTATAGCCTACTGACCAACACAAAACTAATTATACATCAGTTGTTACACTTTTAAAACAAGTACCAAAGTAGGCCCTACATAGACCTCAAAGCTTACTACATGAAATACAATTCCTATCATGCTCTAGTCTAGATTGATGTAACATCACACACGACAAGTACAGAGTGGTATCAAACACTACCACTACCAGAACAAGGCTCATTTGACCCCATGTAAAAGTAGCAACACATTAGTATGTTACAAACCACCACTGTTTAACAATCAAAAAGATGTAGCTGAGGGAGTTCTTGAAGAAACTTTCTATTGAACAGCAGCGGAAGACTATCGATCTGGATCAGGCGTCACAAAACGTTTCACTGTGCTGCCTGTGGAGATAAGCGTTTAGGGGTTTTAATGAAAGTGAGTTCTACCAAAAATGTATTTGAGTGTTCGGAGCGATTAAAGAGAAGCAATAATATTGTCTCCTTCACGGCTGTAGCCTTGTCGTCGTCTCTTTGTTGAGTGTCGTCTCCTGTCTGTATGTGCGGGACATATTCTAATTCCAACCTTGGACACTTAAGTGTTTATTCATCTTGGAAATGTTGTGGCCCGCAGGCTCCCCGGCCCGCAGGCTCCCCGGTAACTCCCTTGAAAGGTAAACAGGCGAGGAGGAAGCAGAGGGCATCAGTCTGTCAGGGTCTTGTCTATTTTTTTATAAAACTAAAATACATTGTAAGGGCCTCCCTTTTCTATGAGGAAGGACAAACTTTAATGTGCATGTGTTTCAAAGTCAAAACGTGTGTGTGTCTGTGTGTCTCCCTGTGTGTGTTATGGATGGTACGTAATGGGTTGAAGATGCGTCGAGGGGATTGTTAGACACATTCTCTGGTGCATTAGCAACATGCTGCTCGCACGCACGCACACCCACACACACACCCACACAACACTTCGCTGCAGGGAGAGTGTTCATGGATTCCGGGGGACGTTCTCTAAAATGTCAGGCAGCGTCTTGAGAAGATCAGATAGCTTTTTGATGTAGGAAGTCAGCCAGGCAGAAGAGCAAGAAAGGCCGTTTTGATGGGCATAAGGTGGTTTTCTCTAAGTGCCTCTGCAGACTGAGTGACTCAACACTCCTCTGTGTCTATGTGGAGCATTTCTACCCAGGAGACCTTGACACAGACCAGAAGAGCTGTCTGCTACAAAAACACCCCTCTGACCTTAGGTTATCATTGTGCTTGTAGATCAATGAAGCTTAGTGAAGCAACTTTTTTATTGAAATTCAGGAGCGTGTTAAGATATGATGCCCAGTTGAAATGCTTGTCACTCAGTGTTTGTGTATAATGCTTGGTAAAAGCTTGGTAGCACATTCTACCGTGCAAAATCCATTTTCTCTCCGTGTTAAAAACATCGATCTCTAGTCATACAGATTACTAAAGCTTGATAACACCTCCACTTTTGTTATTGAAATGTAGGAGCGTGTTAAGATATGATATCCAGGTGTAGTGCTTGTTAGTTGGCATCTGTGTATAGAGGTATATTATGCGTGGTAAAAGCCTTGTAGCACATTCTACCTTGCAAATACCATCTTTTCTGTTAAAAACATAGATCTCTGATGGTTTCCAGTGAGAATGAACTCGGGCAGTGCAGGGAGGGAATCAGTCTATGAATGATTTAACACTTGAGTGGATGTGAATGTGGAGAGGGGTCAGGGTTATAGTAGTAGAATATCCCTGTACTCACACACTCAGCGCTAAACATGTTCAATTCATAGTAATCAGATTGGTCGTTTTTCAATTGTGCCATTGAGCTGTAGTAGTGAAGGAATGGATGGCGAATGAATGATATTTTCCCTTGAGGAAATTATGATTACATTGTGATGATTGTTAGACACGTTCTCTGGTGCATTAACAACATGCTGCTTGTACTCCCCCCCCATGCGCACACCCAGGCAAGCACACAACACACCCGCTATTCCTTGTACTGTATACCGTCTCCCATAAACAGTTTTACTTGAACCCAGACCACTCTGACCTTTAAGCCAGCCATAGACCCCTGTGACCTTTAACCCAGCTATAGCCAACGCTGACCTTTAATCCAGCCATAGACCACTCTGACCTTTAACCCAGCCATAGACCACTGAGGTTCAACCCAGCTACAAACCACTCTGACTGATCTGGGACCCTGTGGATCATTAGAGTCTGTTTGTCTTTGTGTTACAATTATCCTTTTTTATTCTAAGCTCTTAGAAGGGAGCGGCCCTGAAGTGGACTTATCCTTCTACACTAAAACAAGGATTACACCCCTCTTCTCTCCTTTTGTTTGTTCTCTGTCTTTCTGTGCTGACAGATATGGATATATTGACGCAACATCTCAAGACATCAGTCAGGAAGTTAAAGCTTGGTCGCAAATGGGTCTTCCAAATGGACAATGACCCCAAGCATACTTCCAAAGTTGTGGCTAAATGGCTTAAGGACAACAAAGTTAAGGTATTGGAGTGGCCATCACAAAGCCCTGACCTCAATCCTATAGAAAATGTGTGGGCAGAACTGAAAAAGCGAGCAAGGAGGCCACCAGCTCTGTCAGGAGGAATGGGCCAAAATTCACCCAACTTATTGTGGGAAGCTTGTGGAAGGCTACCCAAAACATTTGACCCAAGTTAAACAATTTAAAGGCAACGCTACCAAATACTAATTGAGTGTTTGTAAACTTCTGACCCACTGGGAATGTGTTGAAAGAAATACAAGTTGAAAGAAATAATTCTCTTTACTATTATTCTGACATTTCACATTCTTAAAATAAAGTGGTGATCCTAACTGACCTAAGACAGGGAATTTTTACTAGAATTAAATGTCAGTAATTGTGAAAAACTGAGTTTAAATGTATTTGGCTAAGGTGAATGTAAACTTCCGACTTCAACTGTATCTGCTGAGGTTAAAGACGAGGACTGGGCTGTGTGTTCAATGGCTTTACACTATTAAAACGTAGTGAGGGTCTCCCAAGATTCTAACGGCGACTGTTCTTTCACAGCCTTCCTTAGAAGGGAAAGTTTTATTTTTCTGCTCTTTGACTTCTGTGGGTCCGGAGGCGGTCCCCTGAGCTTTTTACCAGGAACGATTCAACAGGGAAAACATACACATTAGTGTCATGAAGAGGTTTTATTTGTGTTTTTTTTTGTGTGGGGAGTAGGTGGGGTGTGCCGGGGTGATGTTCTGTAACATTGCTTGCGTGCAGTATTACAGTATGCCTGTGTGTGTCTGTGAGTTGAGAGAGTGTGTTTGTATGCGTTTTATTCAACAGGGTTAATCCTGAATGCTGATTGGCAAAAAACTTGTTCCAGTTATTACCTGCTAAATCTTTGACGTTGAAATGCCTGTTTACTTTGTTCTATCCGACTGCGCAATCCCCTGTCTCATCAGCCCAGCCAGGCAATTTATAAACTTGATCTCCACTATAAAAAGTATCTAGACATTATCTCACATTTCTTTTAGATGAACAGCTATAGACCCCTCTGACCTTTAACCCAGCTATAGACCCCCTATAGCTGGGTTAAAGGTCAGAGGGGTCTATAGCTGTTCGTCTAAAAGAAATGTGAGATAATGTCTCAATACATTTTATAGTGGAGATCTCTCCGACATTTGCAACATTGTTTCAATACTCAAATTCGATCTCCAGCTGTCCCATAGTAATGAACGTGTCCGGAGTCGGGACGAGACAGGCAGGCAGCGATTCTCAGCCAATCATGAATCAGCTGGCATCATTTTTATGGATACATACAAAGAAATGTAAATTGAAAAAGATGCTAAAATGAAACAAAGTGCAGCTAGTTTGCAGTCTTTCCAGCTTCAGTTTGAAGTGATTGTGTTAGCTGTGTTGTTGGCTAGCACTCTAACAACAGTGTCCTGATGAGAGAGCACATTTTCTATGCCAGGCGAAATCGCGCATCATTAGCTCATTGTAATGGATGTATCCAAATAAAGGTCACTAGAAAAGATGCTTATACAAATGCAGCTACTGTTGTTATTCTGGCTACACTTTTTGACGTGGTTGTAAGTTAGCTGTAGTTGGCTAGCTAGCAAGCAAGGGATTAGAACGCTGCCAGCCAGTATTGCAATGGAATTTAGAATGAACGACTGGGTCGCGTCCATAGATACAGAACAAAAAGACTGAACGACTGGGTCGCGTCTCTAACAAACCAAACCGATGGAACGAACGACCAGCTAGCTTGGGTAGCAACCCTAGATTTGTGTTGTGACTATATCTTGAGGAAGGATGAAATAGTATGACTAAATTCATCAAAATAATGTTTTTAATGAAAATATGTCAATCGTTATTTGAATATGTTGGTAACTCGTTGTATAAAAAGTGATAATGCCCTCGAAGCCGGTATTTGGAGGATATATTGGCACGGTTTGACATCGTCTTGGGCCTAACACCTATGCCAATATATCCTCCAAACCCCAGCTTCTCGGGCATTATCACTTAAATGTATTTGTATTAAAACATTTTGTATACAGTGTCTTGAATAATGAGAGAATGGCTATGTTTTAGTTTTTTGATTGTGTTTTGGAGGCTGTCTGTCCTGATGTACTGCTGTGATAATATGTTTGTGTAAGAGAGGGGGCTCCAAAGAGGAAGGGAAAGTGACAGTGCGGATGGAGGTGAATCGTAATTAGAATTTTCAGTCTCGTTAAGTTGGCGACAGCCTTCACTGCATCGCGGCTCCCTGCGATCGATGCTGGAGATCTGCCTCTAATACTAACGAACCAAAATATCATTTAAGTTTGGTGCCCAAGGAAGGGAAAAATGTATTAAGATATTTATGGCCCCAATTAATCAGTTCAGTGAGAAACTCACCCGGGGGGTGAACACGGCAGGAAGCAGAGGAAAGTTAAAAGATGGGGGGCCGGGGTGTTCCACCGTCCACGTACCATATGCCCCTTAATCACCTTTACCCCACAGTGAGGAGCCTCCTGGGGACACTATAGCTCATCAGTTTCTGGATGAGGAAGCCTAGAGGAGACAGGGCTGGTTGTCACACAGGTTGGTTGTCACAATGCTTATAACTAAAAACCTGGACAGTGCTCTAAATTGAGTTGAATGTAGAAATGTGTTTATTAGAGATTAGTTTAGTAGAGATCCATGTTGTTCACACATGTCAACATCACAAAACATTTAGATGAGGAAAATACCCTTTCTAAGCTCCAGATTAGTAGTAATGAGCACTGTGATAACCAACCCGTCTCTTCTACCTGATACCGTGTGGGATGTAAAGCACGTCACCAGAGGCAGAATGAGGACAATTTTTGACCGGTATATTTCAATAGACACAGCATGTGTAACATATGCAAACTTATCAACCTGCCATGTTCCCAACCCAACCAATGTGTGGTCCTACAGGTTACATCATCCTCTCATTAAAACACACACCCTCTAGACCAGTCTAAGCCACTCTGTTCGACAGCAGAATACAGTCCAGGTACTTACTTGGATCAGCTGAAGGACTGCACTGACCCTGTTAAATCACTGGGAAACCACAGTCTCTGACACAACATCACAAATTGACACCAGTAATGAACCCCTCTTCCAACCACCAACAACCACACGTCCATATTCCGACCGGTTTAACGATACCCTGGAAATTTGTGTTGTGGTACTTTAGTCAGTAAATGTTCCACTTGATATATGAGTACTGTATAGGTTTTATAGTGGTATCGTGTCATCAATATGGCTGTCACCTGCCAATTTCTATGTCACTGGGCCGTCAAAGACAAGGGATTGGCTGACTGATTGGAGTTACGGAGAGCATTGAGGGTGAGGGACGCTACGACAGCACCATGATTGACACGGAAGGAAGAAAAGAGATGAAAGACTAGCAGAGGAAGGGATAGCATATTAAAACAAACCTGAGGCAGAGAAAGATAGTGAGACAGCCATGGATAGATATGCTGAGATAGAGAGAGGTGGTGAGACAGCCATGGATAGATAGGCTGAGATAGAGAGAGGTGGTGAGACAGCCATGGATAGATAGGTTGAGATAGCGAGAGGTGGTGAGACAGCCATGGATAGATAGGCTGAGATAGAGAGAGGTGGTGAGACAGCCATGGATAGATAGGCTGAGATAGAGAGAGGTGGTGAATGGGAGAGGTGGGAGGAGAAAAAGACAAGGAGGAGGAGGGGAAAGTGGAGAGGTACTGCAAGGTTTTTTCTAAGAAATCTAGTTGTTTAAAGGAGTGAACTAAGGAAAGAGTACAAGAGAGGGAGGGAGAAGGACAAAGGGTGAAGGAGGAATCTTTTGGGAATATTCAGACCTCAGCCATGCCCCAATGACTGTACTGACAGGGCCTGTCTGTAACACAACACTGCTCAAACGTCACACACCAACACACTACACTGCACAAGACAAGACAGCACATAGTTGAACAAAAACACTACACAACTCACAAAGTAACTCCAAATACTACAAGAAAGTACACACAATTAAGAGCATGGATCAGTATTGCGAGTGACAACACAGTGCGACCTACTGAACACTATGGTCACAGAGTGTAACAACAGCTATCTGACTTCGCGGTGCTACGCACCAGTGCTTGTGTAAATGTGATTGCCGCTCCGTTAGCGGATCTGTCCTGCTTGTTCATCTGTGAGTTCTCCTACTTACCTTGCTGTGTTGCTCCGCTTTTAATTAGCATTCAAGTTTTAACTTAATTATCTTTATCTTTTCTCTCAGGTTTTTCAACCCTCCGTGGAACACTGAATGAGACGTTCTGCAAGAGGGGAAAAAAACAGCAGAGAGGAGCCGTGAATAGATAGAGGTTTTCGTGGGAAGGGCACCTGCCTTCCAGCTCAGTGTAAAGGGCACGTAATGGAAGAGTGAGAGGGGGATACAAGGAAAGAGAAATAGAGGAGAGAATGAAGACAACCGGAAAACAAGTACTTCCTCACAGCAAGTGTCACTCAAATTAGCTCATCTGACCACAAGATGATTACCAGGAATCGGCTCCTATTGGTCTCCCTATGTCTGTGGGAGGGGCTTATGAGAGAAGGTTCAGCCACTAAGATCGTTAGAAGAAGAGGGGTGGGTGGGGCTCACTTGCTGAAGCTAGGGGAGAACAGACTAGCCGACCAATGGGATTCAAGTGTGGATTCAAACGCGATGCCAATGGTGACTCTTAGAAACTTGATTGGTCATGACCAGGGGGTTGATAGTAGCTCCAAAATACCCCAGAATCATGCAGCCATAACAGCTAATAAGGAGAGGGAGGCTTTTAAACCTAATCCCGTGTCAGACTTGGAAGAAGACACTGTCAAAAAAGGGGAGTCAACTCTGTCTGTGTCACTCAATAACAGGGAAGCCATCCAGGAGAAAGGGCTTAGAAAGAGTAGGAACAGCACCAAAAACGCTGAAGATCCCACCAAGACAGGGAGGATGGAGAAAGTATTCTTAGTCCACCACAGGCTAGACGTGCACTTCAATAAAACCAGATTCAAATCCCTTTCCCGATCCAGAGTCAGACAAAATCTGAGCGTTCACACCACGGGGCTGCCAGGCAGACTCACTAAGGATTCAACAAGAAACGTAAACCCAACCGGCAGCTACGGTGTCCTGAAACTACTGTCAAAAGAGAACCTGGTGAGGATTGTGAACTCACAGATTCAGAGCAAGAGCAGCCGAAGCAGAAAGAGAGATTTGATTGATGTGGATCACAGCCAGTTGGAGGCCCTGAAATTACCGAAGCAAGATATGGCTGTTACTCAAAACCATTTCACATTGGATAACCAAACTGCTCTGCCACAGGTAAGCCCTGTCATAAATCCTGATTTCAGTCCAGAAGAGGCTGTTCACACTTTAAGTGTAGCCACTCCAGATTCTGGTGTGGGAAAGGACAACTCTGAGACGAGGGGTTCAGATAGCACAGACACCTGGACGAACAAACACATCTCTCACCCTCTGTCAATGCCTATGAATGAGGTCAGTCTCAACACTGAGAGGAAGGTGACAAACAGTCAGACTGACCCTCCAGCCACGACCAGGCATCTCCCTTCAAACGTCCCTTCTCAGACAGATGCTGGCCATCCCTCAGCGTTCACCCTGCAGCCCCAGGGAAAGGGGACTCGAGGTTTCGAGGAGAGTCTTCTTCACACATCCGGACCACGACTCAAGATCCTGAGTCCAAGTGCCATTCAAGACCCTGTAGTTGGTACTACAGAGTTAATCAACAGCAGCCATGTCCTCAAACTCCGCCCAGACCCATACTGGGGGGTCGGCCAGGACAAGTCAGCCAGTGGGGTGATGACAGTCGATTCCGAGCCCGGTAATGGCTGGGGCCTGGTGTTCCAAGAGGCAGAGTCAGATGAGGAGGAGGAAGAGGTGCCTGGTAAGACTGAGGGGGAGGGGACTCGGTCCCGCAGCAGAAGGAGTTGGATCTGGAACCAGTTCTTTGTAATTGAGGAGTACAGCGGGCCGGAACCTGTGCTCATTGGAAGGGTAAGAGGAAACATGAACTTGTTCATTAGTTCTATGAAGCATTCTTTGTGTCTTATTCTGTACCAGGGGTCTTCAACTCCAACTCTGAACCCTACAACTGGCAAACCTGATCCAAGTAACCGTGGTCCAGATAGAAGACCATGATTAGTTGAATCAGGTTTACTGCACTATGAACAGTATACAGCATATTGGGAAAGTATTCAGACCCCTTGACTTTTTCCAAGTTTTGTTTTACGTTACAGCCTTATTCTAAAATGTATTAAATTGTTGTTGTTTTTTCTCATCAATCTACACACAATACCTCATAATGACTAAGCAAAAACAGGCTTTTAGATTTTTTTGCAAATGTATTCAAAATAACATTTACGTAAGTATTCAGACCCTTTACTCAGTACTTTGTTGAAGCACCTTTGGCAGCGATTACAGCCTCGGGTCTTCTTGGGTATGAAGTTACGAGCTTGGCACACCTGTATTTGGGGAGTTTCTCCCATTTTTCTCTGCAGATCCTCTCAAGCTCTGTCAGGTTGGATAGGGAGTGTTTCTGCACAGCTATTTTCAGGTCTCTCCAGAGATGTTAGATTGGGTTCAAGTCCGGGCTCTGGCTGGGCCACTGAAGGACAGTCAGAGACTTGTCCCGATGCCACTCCTGCGTTGTCTTGGCTGTGTGCTTAGGGTCGTTGTCCTGTTGGAAGGTGAACCTTTAAGCCAGTTTGAGGTCCTGAGTGCTCTGGAGCAGGTTTTCATCAAGGATCTCTCTGTACAGTGGTTCGTTCTTTAAAAGTTGCAGCGTACTGCGGCGCAGCTTGCATGGTTCCCCAGAATTCTATGACATGTTATTTAAGTGTGAACCACTGGTACCATTAATGCTAGTTAGTGCTAGTTTGACCACCAGAGGGCATATTTGAGAAGCATTTGATACCCTTCAAAAGTGGCTGTACTAGAGAATGCAGGCACGCAGGAGACCGGGGTTCAATTCTCCGATGGGGAGGAAGGAGTTGGCTGTACTTGTAAATAAGAATTTGTTCTTAACTGATTCCATGTGTGTTATTTCATAGTTGTGATGTCTTCACTATTATTCTACCATGTGAAAATAGTAAAAATAAAGAAAAACCCTGGAATGAGTAGGTGTGCCCAAACTTTTGACTGGTACTTGCTTAATTCATTTGATTAATGTATATGGAGTTTCTATTCCAAGAAAAATGAAAAACCCTCTGTGTCTCAGTTAGGATGGAACAGAAAAGATGGTGTTGTACAATGTGACGGTCGGGAGTACAGTACAGGGCTATTTAGCTAAAGAATCCCCGTGTCGTGCAAGAACGCGGGACACCGGGGTTCAATTCCCCAATGGGGAGGAAGGAGTTGGCTGTCCTTGTAAATAAGAATTTGTTCTTAACTGACTTGCCTAGTTAAATAAAGGTTACACTAGAGCATAACAGTTCTACACCCTAATTTTTTAATTCTAGTCTAACCAATAGCCAAACGGAGATTCAGTGAAAATAAAAATCTAATTGATTTTTTAAGACCAGTCCACATGCTTGTCTCAGAGCAGCGCGAAATGGTGCTAAAATAGTTGTAGGCTATTGCTTCAAATCCTATTGCTTCTAACTTCAATATGCTCTTTAATTAAATAAGACCTACACCACTTGTAACAGCACATTACTGAACACTGGTGAGACTCATGTCGTGTACGGTAGGCCTACAGTATAGCGACAAATATGACGTGACTCTCTGCCAATAATTACATATAGAGGATTGGAGGATATTTCTGTAATTCAGTGAAATTTATTCCCATAGTAATTCGTTATGGATCCATAACTAAATAAACATCGGCATTTTGAAAGAGTAATTTTATAATTATTTTATTAATGAAAGCATAAAGATGCCATTATTTGTTACATTGTTTTAGTTTGAATGTGCAGACTGGCACTAAGAACAGAACAATAGGAACGTTTCCCTAGTCAGTGCCATTATTAGTGCAATTCCCCTTGAAGTGTTGCCTCCCCCTCCCCATTCCTCGTCCTCCCTTCCCCATGGGCTAGATCGGTACGGCAACTGCTCCACCCACAACCGTAAGGCTCTCCAGAGGGTAGTGAGGACTGCACAACGCATCACCGGGGGCAAACTACCTGCCCTCCAGGATATCTACACCACCCGATGTCTCAGGAAGGCAAAAAAGATCATCAAGGACAACAACCACCCGAGCCACTGCCTGTTCACCCCGCTATCATCCAGAAGGCGAGGTCAGTACAGGTGCATCAAAGCTGGGACCAAGGGACTGAAAAACAGCTTCTATCTCAAGGCCATCAGACTGATAAACAGCCATCACTAATATTGAGTGGCTGCTGCCAACATACTGACTCAAATCTCTAGCCACTTTAATAATAAGAAATTGGATGTAATACATGTGTCAATAGTCACTTTAAACAATGCCATTTTTATAATGTTTACATACCCTACATTACTCATATGTATATACTGTACTCTATACCATCTACTGCATCTTGCCTATGCCGTTCGGCCATCACTCATTCATATATTTATATGTACATATTCTTATTCATTCCTTTACACTTGTGTGTTTAAGGTAGTTGTTGTGAAATTGTTAGATTACTGTTAGATTATTAGATATTTCTGCATGGTCGGAACTAGAAGCACAAGCATTTCGCTACACTCCCATTAACATCTGCTAACCATGTGTATGTGACCAATACAATTTGATTTGATAGGTTTGTTTAAAAAAATAACAATATTTTGGAGATTATTTTGTTTTCAAATAACGTAAAATGAGCGAGAAAAAGGCCATTCTTGAACATGGGGTGAGACATTGTTACTAATTTGTAAATAAAGCCAGTTTGTTATTTAGAATGATTTATTTCTGTTTTTAGAGGGAGAGAAACCAAAAATCTACAATCATCTCATGGGTCTCCCAGTTGAGGGTGGCTCAGGTATTGAACCAGCATCTGTAGCAACACAGCTTGTCTTAGAACGTTGCACCACTCAGGCACTGTATAATGTGACTGGTTGGGAGTGTCCTACAGTACTACAGTCGTGCACAATTATCAGTTTCTGTTTATGTTTATGTCACCCATTCATTGTCAGTTAGAGATACGGTAGGACCCAAAAGCATAATCAGTGCTCTAACTCCCCCTTGCACTGGTCTGGAGCAATGAAGTGGTGACGCAGGGTACCGTACTAAACCACAAATTACCTTTTAAATCCCGCAGCAAAATCTCACAACTTTTAGTGGAGCAACCACTGTACTTTGCTCTGTTCATCTTTCCCTCGATCCTGATTAGTCTCCCAGTCCCTGCCGCTGAAAAACTACCCGACAGCATGCCACCACCATGCTTCACCATAGGGATGGTGCCAGGTTTCCTCCAGATGTGATGCTTGGCATTCAGGCCAATGAGTTCATTCTTATTTTCAACAGAGCAGAGAAGGTTGTTTCTCATGGTCTGAGAGTTCTTTACAGTGAGGGAAAAAAATATTTGATCCCCTGCTGATTTTGTACGTTTGCCCACTGACAAAGAAATGATCAGTCTATAATTTTAATGGTAGGTTTATTTGAACAGTGAGAGACAGAATAACAAGAAAAAAATCCAGAAATACGCTTGTCAAAAATGTTATAAATTGATTTGCATTTTAATGAGGGAAATAAGTATTTGACCCCCTCTCAATCAGAAAGATTTCTGGCTCCCAGGTGTCTTTTATACAGGTAATGAGCTGAGATTAGGAGCACACTCTTAAAGGGAGTGCTCCTAATCTCAGTTTGTTACATGTATAAAAGACACCTGTCCACAGAAGCAATCAATCAATCAGATTCCAAACTCTCCACCATGGTCAAGACCAAAGAGCTCTCCAAGGATGTCAGGGACAAGATTTTAGACCTACACAAGGCTGGAATGGGCTACAAGACCATTGCCAAGCAGCTTGGTGAGAAGGTGACAACAGTTGGTGCGATTATTCGCAAATGGAAGAAACACAAAAGAACTGTCAATCTCCCTCGGCCTGGGGCTCCATGCAAGATCTCACCTCGTGGAGTTGCAATGATCATGAGAACAGTGGGGAATCAGCCCAGAACTACACGGGAGGATCTTGTCAATGATCTCAAGGCAGCTGGGACCATAGTCACAAAGAAAACAATTGGTAACACACTACGCCGTGAAGGACTGAAATACTGCAGTGCCCGCAAGGCCCCCCAGCTCAAGAAAGCACATATACATGCCCGTCTGAAGTTTGCCAATGAACATCTGAATGATTCAGAGGACAACTGGGTGAAAGTGTTGTGGTCAGATGAGACCAAAATGGAGCTCTTTGGCATCAACTCAACTCACCGTGTTTGGAGGAGGAGGAATGCTGCCTATGACCCCAAGATTACCATCCCCACCGTCAAACATGGAGGTGGAAACATTATGCTTTGGGGGTGTTTTTCTGCTAAGGGGACAGGACAACTTCACTGCATCAAAGGGACGATGGACGGGGCCATGTACCGTCAAATCTTGGGTGAGAACCTCTTTCCCTCAGCCAGGGCATTGAAAATAGGTCGTGGATGGGTATTCCAGCATGACAATGACCCAAAACACACGGCCAAAGCAACAAAGGACTGGCTCAAGAAGAAGCACATTAAGGTCCTGGAGTGGTCTAGCCAGTCTCCAGACCTTAATCCCTTAGAAAATCTGTGGAGGGAGCTGAAGGTTCAAGTTGCCAAACGTCAGCCTCGAAACCTTAATGACTTGGAGAAGATCTGCAAAAAGGAGTGGGACAAAATACCTCCTGAGATGTGTGCAAACCTGGTGGCCAACTACAAGAAATGTCTGACCTCTGTGATTGCCAACAAGGGTTTTGCCACCAAGTACTGAGTCATGTTTTGCAGAGGGGTCAAATACTTATTTCCCTCATAAAAATGCAAATCAATTTATAACATTTTTCACATGCGTTTTTTTCTGGATTTTTGTTGTTGTTATTCTGTCTCTCACTGTTCAAATAAACCTACCATTAAAATGATAGACTGATCCTTTCTTTGTCAGTGGGCAAACGTACAAAATCAGCAGGGGATCAAATACTTTTTTCCCTCACTGTAGGTGCCTTTTGGCAAACTCCAAGTGGGCTGTCATGTGCCTTACTGAGGAGTGGCTTCCGTCTGGCCACTCTACCATAAAATGGAGCGCTGCAGAGATGGTTGTCCTTCTGGAAGGTTCTCTTTTCTCCACAGAGGAACTCTGAAACTCTATCAGAGTGACCATCAGGTTCTTGGTCACCTCCTTGACAAAGGCCCTTCTCCCCCATTTGCTCAGTTTGGCCAGGCGGCCAGCTCTAGGAAGAGTCTTGGTGGCATTTAAGAGTCTAGGAAGAGTCTTGGTGGTTCCAAACTTCTTCTTAAGAAGGAATTTTTTGGTACCCTTTCCCAGATCTGTGCCTCAACAAAATCCTCTCTCGGTGCTCTACAAACAATTCCTTCGACCTTATGGCTTGGTTTTGCGCTGACATGCACTGTCAACTGTGGGACCTTATATAGACAATCAATTGAATTTGCCACAGGTGGACTCCAATCAAGTTGTAGAAACATCAATTTATTTCGAGTCTCATAGCAAAGGGTCTGAATACTTATGTAAATAGGATATTTCTGTTTCTTATTTTTTATAAATTTGCAAAAAATATAAAATAAACAGTTTTATGAGGTCATTATGAGGAATTGTGTGTAGACAACCTCTTCTTAATCCTTTTTATAATAAGGCTGTAACGTAACAAAATGTGGAAAAGGTCAAGGGGTCTGAATACTTTCCAGTGCACTGTAGCTCCACAGGAACACGCTGTCCTAATTCAACCCTAACCTGTTTTCCCTTATATATATACCAGTGGTACTATTTCATTGTCCTCAGGAGCTGTGGTTTTGTATTGTACGTGTCATAAACCTTCAATTGGAATTGATTTACATCAGCCCAGTCTACTGGGTGCCTTCCAATCCCCATGAAGACGTATAATCAATGAGGCACTGAGGTTCAACTAAAGCCCTTGAACCATACAGGCCCCTGGGACCAGTCATAACTAGCACCAATCCACACACCAATGGGAATTGACATCTTCATGAGAATGAATGGACTCAGTTTTTCATTACATAATCGATCCCAACGGCAGTAGTCAAAGTTTTATCTCATTTCCCTCCAGGTCAGGACCTGTCAATGTCCACTCTCTCGTGGCCAGCATTCCAGTAGGTCCGGTAGAATGATATTGCAATCTGGTTGATTTAAATCTTACAAGCATAGATTCATCACTATTACATTTACCACCTCAAAACACTACCAG
This sequence comes from Brachymystax lenok tsinlingensis, assembly GCA_030435695.1. NCBI lineage: Eukaryota > Metazoa > Chordata > Actinopteri > Salmoniformes > Salmonidae > Brachymystax > Brachymystax lenok. The sequence goes on from CM059788.1 coordinate 32,550,466, forward strand.
CGGCTATATTTCTCCTCCTTCACTCTGATAATTCATTATAGCAATCGTGTAGCCTTAATCATCCTGCTTCTTTGGTTTTCAGAGACTTACTGTGGATGTGGGTTAGGTCACGTTGACTAGACATGAGCGTACTCAAGCTCTCCCTCTACTTAGCCTTAGAGTAGTGTGTCGTATACGCTGCTGTGTGTAGATGGCTACTGTTTAAGTCAGTGTGGCCAGTCTGCTGAGTAAATGAATAGTACTGATCCTGTGTGAGTGCTGCGGGCTGTCAGACAGCACTGAGAGAAAAAGATAGATGGGGGAAAAAAGCCCCGCTCACTGTCTGCAGATCCTATTTTATAAACGCTTAGGCCAAATTGCTTTACGTTTTATATCTAGCTGTACAGACAGCCATGCATGGGGCCCTCTACGACAGAGAGAAGTCTGGAAGTAGCCTACTGACTATTAGGAAATGCTTCATTTGGGAACTTCAGGCAGGCCTTTTAGTACATGATGCACGATAGATGAAAAATTGCCCAAATTGATACAGAACGGGCAAGGACAAGATGCATGAACTGAGCTCAATGTCCAGCGGTACAGATGGCCAGCATTGTAAGTCCTTAGTGCCAACATGCTCTAGGGAGCAGGTATTTATGCCTGCAGATTGTATTGAGCTCTATGAGGGAACACAGCCAGACCACACACACGCCATATGATATTGCTGACACTTGGAGTCCTCCCAGAACACCAATTGTGTTTGTGTGCGTACCGGTGTGTGTGTGTGCACGGGTGTGGGTATGTGTGTGTGTTTAATTTGCATCAGAGTGTATCAGCGATGTACATACATGGATAATGCTCTTGTACATCTTAATGCTCTTATGAATGTTTAATCTTCCGGCTCTGGCCCAGTACAGGCTACAGGCTACAGGCTTAGCTGCAACACACTGAAGATCAATGGGAACATTATGTTTTGCTTCTCCTTATTAGAGACATGATTATGGTTAGCTGATAGAGAGAACTCTGATGGAAGAGCATGATGAGTACTATATAGACTCGCAGTGCTTGTATACTGCAGTTCAAGGTCTTAGCCAACAGACACAGAGACAGACATGGACACACACACATGAATACACCCCCACACACACACACACACACACACACACACACACACACACACACACACACACACACACACACACAATGCTATAAATAACCCTAATGATTGTTGTACATTAAACATGGTTAATGCCACAGTTCCCTAGTGGCAGACAGTCTGTGCCCAGCGCTGTACTAGATGTCTATGTTATCCACTGGTGGAGCCAGCATCTCAGCCTGGTGATAATTATGAATGAAATTGCTGTTGTCATCACATGTTCTGTAATGGGGCTTTCAGATTCTAACAGAGACAGTGTGAAATGTAATACTGATAGAATACAGAGTAGAGAGGAGAGGAGCGGGAGTAGACGTGACAGTACCCCCAAGCCCGCCCCCACCCGACACGCGACTCCAGCTGCAGGGTGATGCCGGCAAGGGGGGCAGCCCCGAGGGCGAGGAGGGGCCGGTCCGGACTGCGAAGGTGGAAATCACGGATGATGTTGGGATCCAGAATGTCCTCCACCGGAATCCAACACCGCTCCTCTGGACCGTACCCCTCCCAGTCCACTAGGTACTGGAGCCAGCCCCCCACGATGTCGGGAGTCCAGTAGGGATCTGACGCTATAGGCGGGACCACCTTCGACATCCAGGGGATGCGGAGGGGTGTCATGGGGGACAGTCTCAGCCAGGTGACCAGGAACCACCGGCCTGAGAAGGGAGACATGAAAGGAAGGTGAGATACGGTAGTCACTGGGGAGCTGTAATCTAAACGTCACCTCGTTGACCCTCCGGAGAACCTTGAACGGCCCCACAAACCGGGGTTTCAGCTTCTTGCAGGCGGAGTGGGAGGTTCCTGGTGGAGAGCCAGACGCGATCACCAGGATGGAACACGGGAGCCTCCCTGCAGTGGCGATCCGCCTGATCCGCCTACTTCGTCCAGGGAAGGAATTGGGCCCACTCTCCCTGCCGGTCCTGGCAGTGGCTCCTCAGGAATCTCCCCAGCTACTGGTTCATCCTCTCAATCAATCAATCAAATGTATTTATAAAGCCCTTTTTACATCAGCCGATGTCACATAGTGCTACACAGAAACCCAGCCTAAAACCCCAAACAGCAAGCAATGCAGATGTAGAAGCACGGTGGCTAGGAAAAACTCCCTAGAAAGGCAGGAACCTAGATAGAAACCTAGAGAGGAACCAGGCTCTGAGGGGTGGCCAGTCCTCTTCTGGCTGTGCCGGGTGGAGATTATAACAGTACAGGGCCAAGATGTTCAAACGTTCATAGATGACCAGCAGGGTCAAGTAATAATAATCACAGTGGTTGTAGAGGGTGCAACAGGTCAGCACCTCAGGAGTAAATGTCAAATGGCTTTTCATTAGAGACAGCAGGTGCGGTAGAGAGAGAGTCAAAAACAGCAGGTCCGGGACAAGGTAGCACGTCCGGTGAACAGGCCAGGGTTCCACTGTCGCAGGCAGAACAGTTGAAACTGGAGCAGCAGCAGGTGTACTGGGGAGAGCAAGCAGTCATCAGGCCAGGTAGTCCTGAGGCATGGTCCTATGAGAGAGAGAGAGTTAGAGAGCATACTTAAATTTACACAGGACACTGGATAAGACAGGAGAAATACTCCAGATATAACAGACTGGTCCTAGCCCCCCGACACATAAACTATTGCAGCATTAATACTGGAGGCTGAGACAGGAGGGGTCGCGAGACACTGTGGCCCCGTCCGACGATATCCCCGGACAGGGCCAACCAGGCAGGATGTAACCCCACCCACTTTGCCAAAGCAAAGCGCCCACACTACTAGAGGGATATCTTCAAACCACCAACTTACTGCCTTGAGAGAAGTATAGCCCACGAAGATCTCCCCCACAGCACGAACCCGAGGGGGGCGCCAACCCGGACAACCCCCACTCAAGTGAAGCACCCCTCCTAGGGATGGCATGAGCACCAGTAAGCCAGTGACCAGTAAGCCAGTGACTCAGACCCCGTAATATGGTTAGAGGCAGAGAATCCCAGTGGAGAGAGGGGAACCTGCCAGGCAGAGACAGCAAGGGCTGTTTGTCGCTCCAGTGCCTTTCCGTTCACCTTCACACCCCTGGGCCAGACTATACTCAATCATAGGACCTACTGAAGAGATGAGTCTTCAATAAAGACTTCAAGGTCGAGACAGAGTCTGCGTCTCTCAAATGGATAGGCTGACTATAGGAGAAAGCCCTGCCTCCAGCTATTTGCTTAGAAATTCTAGGGACAATAAGGAGGTCTGCTTCTTGTGACCATAGCGTATGTGTAGGTATGTACGGCAGGACCAAATTGGGAAGATAGGTAGGAGCAAGCCCATGTAATGCTTTGTAGGTTAGCAGTAAAACCTTGAAATCAGCCCTAGCCTTAACAGGAAGCCAGTGTAGAGAGGCTTGCACTGGAGTAATATGATCAAATGTTTTGGTTCTAGTCAAGATTCTAGCAGCCGTGTTTAGCACTAACTGAAGTTTATTTAATGCTTTATCCGGATAGCCGGAAAGTAGAGCATTACAGTAATCTAATCTAGAAGTGACAAAAGCATGGATACATTTTTCTTCATAATTTTTGGACAGAAAGTTTCAGACATTTCAGAAATGTTACGTAGATGGAAAAAAGCTGTCCTTGAAACAGTCTTGATATGTTTGTCAAAAGAGAGATCAGGGTCCAGAGTAACGCAGAGGTCCTTCACAGTTTTATTTGAGACAACTGTACAATCATTAAGATTAATTGTCAGATCCAACATCTCTTTGTTTCTTGCGACCTAGAACTAGCATCCTTGTTTTGTCCGAGTTTAAAAGTAAAACATTTGCCGCCATCCACTTCCTAATGTCTGAAACAGAGGCTTCCAGGGAGGGCAATTTTGGGGCTTCACCAAGTTTCATCGAAATGTACAGCTATGTATCGTCCGCATAGCAGATCAAGTTAACATTACGATTCTGAATGACATCACCAAGAGGTAAAATATATAGTGAAAACAATAGTGGTCCTAAAACGGAACCTTTAGGAACACCGAAATTTACAGTTGATTTGTCAGAGGACAAACCATCCACAGAGACAAACTGATATCTTTCCCACAGATAAGATCTAAACCAGGCCAGAACTTGTCCGTGTAGAACATTTTGGGTTTCCAATCTCTCCAAAAGAATGTGGTGATCAATGGTAACAAAAGCAGCACTAAGGTCTAAGAGCACGAGGACAGATGCAGAGCCTTGGTCTGACGCCATTAAAAGGTCATTTGCCACCTTCATGGGTGCAGTCTCAGTGCTATGATGGGGTCTAAAACCAGACTGAATTGTTTTGTATACATTGTTTGTCTTCAGGAAGGCAGTGAGTTGCTGCGCAACAGCTTGTTCAACATTTTTTGAGTGGAATGGGAGATTTGATATAGGCAGTTTTTTATATTTTCTGGGTCAAGGTTAGGCTTTTTCAAGAGAGGCTTTATTAATGCCACTTTTAGTGAGTTTGGTACACATCCGGTGGATAGGGAGGCATTTATTATGTTCAACATAGGAGTGCCAAGCACAAGAAGAAGCTCTTTCTTGGAATAGGGTCCAAGAATGTTGCCAGTGATGTCTGGTGAGGACCTGCCTTACAGCAGACCTACAAGCCCTCAGTCCAGCCTCTCTCAGCCTATTGCAGACAGTCTGAGCACTGATGGAGGGATTGTGCGTTCCTGGTGTAACTCGGGGAGTTGTTGTTGCCATCCTGTACCTGTCCCGCAGGTTCGGATGTACCGATCCTGTGCAGGTGTTGTTACACGTGGTCTGCCACTGCGAGGACGATCAGCTGTCCGTCCTGTCTCCCTGTAGAGCTGTCTTAGGCGTCTCACAGTACGCACATTGCAATTTATTGCCCTTGCCACATCTGCAGTCCTCATGCATCCTTGCAGCATTCCTAAGGCACGTTCACGCTGATGAGCAGGGACCCTGGGCATCTTCCTTTTGGTGTTGTTCAGAGTAAGTAGAAAGGCCTCATTAGTGTCCTAAGTTTTCATAACTTTGACCTTAATTGCCTACTGTCTGTAAGCTGTTAGTGTCTTAACGACCGTTCCACAGGTGCATGTTCATTAATTGTTTATGGTTCATTGAACAAGCATGAGAAACAGTGTTTAAACCCTTTACAATTAAGATCTGTGAAGTTATTTGAATTTTTACAAATTATCTTTGAAAGGGTCCTGAAAAAGGGACGTTTCTTTTTTTTCTGATGTCACGTCCAGGCTTGAGAAGACAGGCTGGTGTGTTTAGTTTTGTTTTTGGTGTAGGGTTTTTTATGTTCTAGGTGATATATTTCTATGTTGGGGTAATGGTTCCCAATTAGAGGCAGTTGTGTGTCGTTGTCTCTAATTGGGAACCATATATATGTTTGGGGTTTTCTATTAGGTTTTGTGGGTTATTGTTTGAGCATAGCTTGTTTTATGTTTAGTTGTGGTCAGCTTCACGATCTTCGTTAAGTTGGTTTTGTTGTTTTGTCCAGTTACGTTCGTAATAAAAATGTATACTGGAAGCATCGCTGCGTCTTGGTCTGTCACTTCCGAAGATCGTGACAGAATAACCCACCTTAAAAAGACCAAGCAGCGAGAGACCCGGGAGTTCTGGACTTGGGAGGAGATTTTGGATGGAAAGGGGTCTTGGTCATGGGATGAGATTTTGGCTGGTAAGGGACCTTGGGAGAAGACGGCTGAGCATCGTCACCCCAGGGAGAAAAAAGTAGCGGGGACTGAGCGGAGCAGGTGTGAGAAATATTACGGAGCATGGAATCCAGAGAGAGAGAAGTTTGTTGGGACTCGCATGGCTAGGAAGCCCGAAAGGCAGCCCCAAAAAACTTTTTTGGGGGGGCACACGAGGAGTTTGGCCGGTTCAGGATGGACTACTGGTAAGACGCCGTGCTATGCAGTTTTGCGCCGGTGTCTCCAGTGCGCGTTCACAGCCCGGTGAGAGAGATTCCAGCGCCACTCATCAGTCAGGGGAGGGTGAGTGTGCAGCCTGGAAGAGTGGTGCCGGCTCAGCGCTCCTGGTCTCCAGTGCGCCTCCTTGAACCAGGATATCCTGCACCGGTTCTGCATGCAGTGTCTCCGGTGCGTGTCCAGAGCCTGGTGCGTGAGATTCCAGCTCCACTCATCTGCCAGGGGAGGGTGAGTGTGCTACCTGGTAGAGTGGTGCCGGCTCTGCGCGCTAGGTCTCCAGTACACCTTCTGGGACCGAGATATCCTGCACTGGTTCTGCGTGTGGGGTCTCTGGTTCGCATCCACAGCCCAGTACGTCCTGTTCGGCTCCGCGCACCAGGCCCCTGTGCGCTAGGAGAGTCCAGCACGTCCTGTTCGGCTCCGTGCACCAGGCCCCCTGTGCGCTTAGAGAGTCCAGCACGTCCTGTCCCTGTTCCACGCTCCAGGATCCCTGTGCCCGTCGTGGACCCAGCACGTCCTGTCCCTGCTCCAGGATCCCTGTGCCTGTCGTGGACCCAGCACGTCCTGTCCCTGCTTCACGCTCCAGGATCCCTGTGCCCGTCGTGGGCTTCACGCTCCAGGATCCCTGTGCCCGTCGTGGACCCAGCACGTCCTGTCCCTGCTCCACGCTCCAGGATCCCTGTGCCCGTCGTGGACCCAGCACGTCCTGTCCCTGCTCCACGCTCCAGGATCCCCGTGCCCGTCGTGGACCCAGCACGTCTGGTCCCTGCTCCACGCTCCAGGATCCCCGTGCCCGTCGTGGACCCAGCACGTCCGGTCCCTGCTCCACGCTCCAGGATCCCTGTGCCCGTCGTGGACCCAGCACGTCCTGTCCCTGCTCCAGGATCCCTGTGCCTGTCGTGGACCCAGCACGTCCTGTCCCTGCTTCACGCTCCAGGATCCCTGTGCCCGTCGTGGACCCAGCACGTCCTGTCCCTGCTCCACGCTCCAGGATCCCTGTGCCCGTCGTGGACCCAGCACGTCCTGTCCCTGCTCCACGCTCCAGGATCCCGTGCCGTCGTGGACCCAGCACGTCTGGTCCCTGCTCCACGCTCCAGGATCCCCGTGCCCGTCGTGGACCCAGCACGTCCGGTCCCTGCTCCACGCTCCAGGATCCCTGTGCCCGTCGTGGACCCAGCACGTCCTGTCCCTGCTCCACGCTCCAGGATCCCTGTGCCCGTCGTGGACCCAGCACGTCCTGTCCCTGATCCACGCTCCAGAATTCCTGTGCCCGTCGTGGACCCAGCACGTCCTGTCCCTGTTCCACGCTCCAGGATTCCTGCTCCCCGCACCAGAGGTCCAGTGCTCTTAGTGAGCCCAGTACGACCGGTTCCTGCTCCTCGCACCAGAGTCCCAGTGCGCTTCGGGAGTCCAGTACGGCCGGTTCCTGCTCCTCGCACCAGAGTTCCGGCTAATAGCCCAGGGCCTCCGGTGCAGGACATCAAGTCAGCACGGCCGGCACCGGAGCCGCCACCTGGGACAAAAAGACCCACCCGAAGACCCCCCCATGGGGGGGTACTGTCACGTCCAGGCCTGAGAAGACAGGCTGGCGTGTTTTGTTTTGTTTTGGTGTAGGGTTTTTTCTGTTCTAGGTGTTGTGTTTCTATGTTGGGGTAATGGTTCCCAATTAGAGGCAGCTGTGTGTCGTTGTCTCTAATTGGGAACCATATATATGTTTGTAGTTTGCACTAGGGGTTTGTGGGTTATTGTTTATGCATAGCTTCTTTGTGTTGTAAGTCTATGTTTATGTTATGATCTTTGTTCGTTTTGTTGTTTTGCCCAGTTACGTCGTGAATAATAAAATAAGTATACTGGATGCCTCGCTGCGCCTTGGTCTGTCCCTTCCGGAGATCGTGACAGAATAACCCACCACAAAAAGACCAAGCAGCGATGTCAAAAGGAGTCCTGGACTTGGGAGGAGATATTGGCTGGGAAGGGGCCTTGGAGGAAGACGACGGAGCATCGTCACCCCAAGAAGAGGATGGAAGCGGCGATGACTAAGCGAGGGAGTTATGAGGATCTATATGGAGCGTGGAACCCGGAGAGGGAGAGATATGTTGGGACTGGCCTGGCGCGGAAACCCGAGAGGCAGACCCCAAAATTTTTTGGGGGGGGGGCACACGGGGAGTTTGGCCGGTTCAGGATGGACTCCTGAGCCAACTCCTCGTGCTCTCTGGAGGGAGCGTTGGGGAGAGCGTCGCACTGAGCAGACACCGTGCTATGCAGTTTTGCGCACGGTGTCTCCAGTGCGCATGCATAGGCCGGTGCACAAAATTCCAGCGCCACTCATCTGTCGGGCTAGGGTGAATGTGCAGCCTGGAAGAGTGGTGCCAGCTTTGCGAGCGAGGTCCCCAGTACACCTTCTGGGACCGAGATATCCTGCACCGGTTCTGCGTGTGGGGTCTCCGGTTCGCATCCACAGCCCAGTGCGTGACATTCCAGCTCCCATCATCCATGAGGCAAGGGTGAGTGAACAGCCGGGGAGAGAACTACCGGCTCCACGCACCAGGTCCCCTGTACGCTTAGAGAGTCCAGTACATTCAGTCCCTGCTCCGCGCACCAGGCCCCCTGTGCGCTTAGAGAGTCCAGCACGTCCTGTTCCGGCTCCGCGCACCAGGTCCCCTGTGCGCTTAGAGAGTCCAGCACGTCCTGTTCCGGCTCCACGCTCCAGGATCCCTGTGCCCGTCGTGGACCCAGCACGTCCTGTTCCTGCTCCCCGCACCAGAGTACCAGTGCGCTTAGCGAGCCCAGTACGGCCGGTTCCTGCTCCCCGCACCAGAGTGCCAGTGCGCTTAGTGAGCCCAGTACGGCCGGTTCCTGCTCCCCGCACCAGAGTGCCAGTGCGCGTAATGAGCCCAGTGCGGCCAGTTCCTGCTCCCCGCACCAGAGTGCCAGTGCGATTAGAGAGCCCATCACGGCCCGTACCTGCTCCCCGCACCAGAGGGCCCGTGCGTGTCCCCTGTCCGGGACCTCCAGAGAAGGTCCCCTGTCCGGGACCTCCAGAGAAGGTCCCCTGTCCGGAACCGCCAGAGAGGGTCCCCTGTCCGGAACCGCCAGAGAGGGTCCCCAGTCCGGGACCGCCAGAGAGGGTCCCCAGTCCGGGACCGCCAGAGAGGGTCCCCAGTATGGCTAATTGCCCAGGGCCTCCGGTGCGTGACCTCGAGTCAGCACGGCCAGCACCGAGCCGCCACCTGGGACTAAAAGACCCACTCAAGACCCCCATGGACTTGTGGCGCGGTCGAGTCCGCGCTTTGAGGGGATACTGTCACGTCCAGGCCTGAGAAGACAGGCTGGTGTGTTTAGTTTTGTTTTTGGTGTAGGGTTTTTTATGTTCTAGGTGATATATTTCTATGTTGGGGTAATGGTTCCCAATTAGAGGCAGCTGTGTGTCGTTGTCTCTAATTGGGAACCATATATATGTTTGGGGTTTTCTATTAGGTTTTGTGGGTTATTGTTTGAGCATAGCTTGTTTTATGTTTAGTTGTGGTCAGCTTCACGATCTTCGTTACGTTCGTTTTGTTGTTTTGTCCCAGTTACGTTCGTAATAAAAATGTATACTGGAAGCATCGCTGCGTCTTGGTCTGTCACTTCCGAAGATCGTGACAGCTGAGTTTATTATATCATTCCTCCTTCTAAAACATGATTTCACTGCCAATTTCACAGAATCATTTATAGAAATTGAGTAGAGGGTAATGCTCCTAGTCTTACTACCACTTTATTCAAAATAAATTGGCAGCGAAACAATGTTGCAGGATTGGAAATAGACCTGAGACCTGAGTCACTGTGTAACAGCTGGGGGGACTTTAAAGTTGTCACTGATACTGTGGGCCTTTAAGGTTGTCAAGAAATCTGCACTTATAGTACACCCTGTATTAGTTATTTTGGGCGTTTTAGCTTGGAGTTGTTCTATCTTCATCCTGGATGTTTTGGTTTGGCCTGATTGGCCTGCACAGTCAGCTGGTCAAGACCACCAGAAAAGAAGGTTCCGCACTCAGGGTTCTTAACCAAGGGTCATTAATGGCTGATCCTTAATGACGTGGCTTAACGGGGGGATTTAATGAGGCCCTTAATGAAGCTCCTGCCACCATTACCACAGTGAGTGGTGTCTGTGATGATGAAAGGCCTGCCAATCTCTGGGCCGGGAGGTCCCTGTCTGAGGAGAAGTGTCCTCTGGCCATCACTGATCAGCACACAGTATATCGTACAACACAGGGACATCCATAACGCCCTGTAACCTGGCTGCCACTGATTCACACCAATGAATGTGATCAACACAAAACCAAGAGGTAAAGTATATCCTACTACAACACTGGGAACCTCCATATCTTTGACCATTAGTACATTTTATATGGCCTCACTTTAACTGAAGTACTATATATACAACCAATAACCCCATCTTTGGGTGTGTTCGTAAATCGCTCTGGAGATCTACTACTATTTCAGAGCACTCTTGTCTGAGTGTGCCCGAATGCGGAACAACTGATGAATTTACAAACGCTCAACACCCATTGAATATGGCTAGTGTCGGTAAACGTCTGCCAAAAAAGCATAATGATGTTGTTGCCAGCAGCACATTTACAGTCACCAACGCTCTGGATAACATGAAAACCGCCTAACCAGCTCTGCTAGTGCAGTAAATTGGTCAGAGTGAGGTGTTCTCTCATTTGTATCTGGAAGTAGCTAGCAAGCTAGCCAGCGTTAGCCAGTTCGCTTGGGTGCTTGACTGCCATTGTGAGGTCAGAACGCTTGGATCAACCCTACTCCTCGGCCAGAGCGTCCAGTGTGCGCTCTGAACACTATGAATGTCCAGAGCGCACTCTGAGCGCACTCTGGCACTCCAGATTGAATTGACGAACACACCAATAATGAATTCACATTTACCACAACTAATGTAGTACGGCTTCCCTTAACTATACCAACAGCCCATAACAGTCGGATACATAATCAAATCCATTGAACGAAGACCATTCAACACTGACCACAATAAATGTACTGCCACCTCCCCTCTCTCTCCAGCCAGTCAGATTAATGGGACTCAGACCTCAGCAGTGACAGTCTGCTCTGTTACAGTACTGTCACCCCTCCCCCCTATCCAGCCAGTCAGAGTGATGGGACTCAGACCTCAGCAGTAGCAGTCTGCTCTGCTACAGTACTGTCACAATCCCCCCCCCTCCCCTCTCTCTCTCTCCAGCCAGTCAGAGTGATGGGACTCAGACCTCAGCAGTGGTGGTCTGCTCTGCTACAGTGCTGAACCTGAGGAGCCTGCTACTGTGTATGCAAGAATTGGCTCCCAGATCCCTAAATCACTTAAATTACTTATATTATCATAAGGTAATGTGCTTATACTCAGATAATCAATTTCACATAAATCATAAACCACAAAAAAAGCACTCTGTGTCAACCTCTAAATCACTTAAATAACTTATAGCCATATACTCAATTTCACATTTGTGCCGAGCAATAAATTATAAAAACACGAAGTAAAAAAATACATTTTGCATCTGCGCATTAGGCTAATGAATATGTTTTCCTTAGCACATATTCTGGAGGGCCTGGAATATAAGGGGAAAACATGGTTATGGGAAAGGATACTTTGGAAATGTATGTTTACTGAAGTAAAAGAGCAATAGCCTGCAGTGGCATTAAGGACTAAAGGCATCGTTCCACCACACAGGGACTACTGTGCTGTGACTGAGCTTCAATCCCATCACACCAGGGAGAAGTATCAAAGGCTTTGGAGATGGCTTGAGGGAGGATATCCCTTGATCTCTAACTACCCTGTGGAGAATGGTCTCCTCGTGCTCTGTTTGGTGGACTACCACTATACACATCATGACTTCAAAGAGCCAGGGTCACATGATCAATGTATACCATGGCTTCACAGAACAAGTGTCTAAAGGTCTAATGCTGTTTCCATACCCTTCATACCAACCCACTGCTTTCATGTCCACGAGTGGGAGTCAACAAGGGCATAGGGGAGGAGGAGAGAAGGGCATAGTATTGATTTGGAATGGGGCCAACAACAATTTCACTTCAGAACCAACTTTATAAACTAGCCTTGTGGCTAAATACAGTATGTGCTCAGAGCCATGTTCTAGACTGCCTCTCAGTGGGTCTTTCTTAGCCCAACAGCAGCATAGCACCCTGCATCCCACTGCTGGCTTGCTTCTGAAGCTAAGCAGGGTTGGTCCCTGGAGACCAGATGCTGCTGGAAGTGGTGTTGGAGGGCCAGTAGGCCACACTCTTTTTCCTCTGGTCTAAAAAAAATATCCCAATGCCCCAGGGCAGTGATTGGGGACATTGCCCTGTGTAGGGTGCTGTCTTTCGGATGAGACAATAAACGGGTGTCCTGACTCTCTGTGGTCACTAAAGATCCCATGGCACTTATTGTAAGAGTAGGGGTGTTAACCCCGGGGCCCTAGCTAAATTCCCAATCTGGCCCTCATATGATCACCTAATCATCCATAGCTTACAATTGGCTCATTCATCTCCCCTGTAACTATTTCCCAGGTTGTTGCTGTAAATGAGAATGTGTTCTCAGTCAACTTACCTGCCAAAATAAGGGTTCAATAAAAAAACAGGAAACTTCATGCCAGGAAGGAAACACTGTTCCTGCTCCAGTGTGTTGTGTAGCCTGGCTGGCAAGAGCACTAATCTTAAAGACAGTTGTCTAATGACAGAGGGTTGGGTGGGTCTTCACCCAGGCTCACCCTCCAGCTGGAAGGTGCCGGGACTGGCAGCCATGTCTGTGACCAGAGCCTCCCCCTCCACTCCCCAGCACCTGCAGCCTGAGGAAACAGCTGAGAGCAGGCCAGGGCTCTTGAGCTGTGACAGGGGCTTAGACAGAAGGGGCCTAATCTACTCAGTGACATAATTACAGTCAACACGATGAGAGAATCTGATCATCCTCAGATGCTTAATTGAAGTATTTGAGAACCAATCTTTTACCTATTGTAATGCGTCTGTGTGTAGCTGGTGTAGAGGAGTCTGGCGCAGGACAGCAGATATGAGTAATAATAGCAATTTACTCATCAATAATAACAATACACGTCAAAGAATGCCAAGCCCACAATAACGGACCGCAATACAATAAACAATCACTCACAAACAAACATGGGGGAACAGAGGGTTAAATAATGAACAAGTAATTGGGGGATTGGAACCAGGTGTGTAAAACCAATGGAAAATGAAAAGTGGATCGGCGATGGCTAGAAGACCGGTGACGACTTCGGCGGTGAAATAGAAACCAGATCTTTTCCTGGACCAAACAGAACGAAACCAGATCTTTACCTGGACCAAATAGAAACCAGATCTTTACCTGGACCAGGTTTCTTTCTGTTTGGTCCAGGTAAAGATCTGGTTTCTATTTTACCTTTATGTAACTAGGCAAGTTAGTTAAGAACAAATTCTTATTTTCAATGACGGCCTAGGAACAGTGGGTTAACTCCCTTGTTCAGGTGCAGAACAACATATTTTTACCTTGTCAGCTTGGGGATTCGATCTTGCAACCTTTCAGTTACTAGTCCAAATTACTAGGCTACCTACCGCCCATTCTGTGATTGTTTGGTCCAGGTAAAGATCTGGTTTCTTTCTGTTTGGTCCAGGTAAAGATCTGGTTTCTATTTGGTCCAGGTAAAGTTCTGGTTTCTATTAGGTCCTAGTAAAGATCTGGTTTCTTTCTGTTTGGTCTAGGTAAAGATCTGGTTTCTTTCTATTTGGTCCAGGTAAAGATCTGGTTTCTTTCTATTTGGTCCAGCTAAAGATCTGGTTTCTATTTGGTCCAGCTAAAGATCTGGTTTCTATTTGGTTCAGGTAAAGATCTGGTTTCTATATATTGTTTCTCTCTGAGTGTAAACAGAACAGCAGGTATGGGTCAGTCATGTACTTAGTATCGATCAAACAGCCAGATGGATTCAAGGGCCTGTGTTTGGGCTGTATTGGTGCCTTTCTATAATGCAGTTGTGTTGTGGAAAGTCCTGATCTCTTGTGATCTAATTCAGACATGTCTCAGTAGGTTTAGACCCACTTGTCCCCCGCCTAACGACCTCCTCCCGACCCCGCAAATGTATTATACATCAGCATTATTACCAGGCCTTATCACCACAAGGCTCTTTAATATATACCAGTACTATTCCATTCCTCCATGATACATTATTCACAACAAACTGCTGCTTTTAGCCCGAGAGTATGCAAATCATGCTTTTGATGATCATAATCAGCTGATGTTTAATAGGGGACCGTGTGTTGCTTAGTGGAGCTTGTTGTTTTCTATTCCTAATGCCCACTCTGATGATGTCTACTTCACATCATATTTTTAGCAGCAGGGCAGGTGGCAACGCGGGAAAAGGCCACCGGAGGCCTACTGTAATTCACGTCTGTACATTTAAAGGGTAAATCGATCACATGCCACCGTGTGTCACTGCCAAGAGGACTGCTCCTTGCCAATGGGATTTGAGAGAAAGAGAGTGGAGAGAAATGGAAAAAGTGTGTCCCGAAGCGGTGTTTGAATGTTTCCCCGTTCTTTTGCATGAATTTGTTTGTGTGCGTGTGATGTATTTGTGTATTTTTTTACGTGTGTATTCCATGTGTGTGTGTCCGTGTGTACATGTGTGTGTGCGTATGCATTTCGCTACACTTGCAATAACATCTGCTAAACACATGTATGTGACCAGTAACAATTGATTTGATTTTGTGTGCATGTGTGTGTTTGTGTGTAACTGCGTGCGTGCGTGCACATGTGTGTGTTCCTGTAGAGAGGGGCACAGTGCCGTACCCTCATCCCTCTCCCTCCCTGACTCACTGGTATGGCCTCCTTCAGGGCCACTGGGGGAAGTGGAGCGGACGACTATGCAGTCTCAGCTTAGAGGCCAGTGAATAAATATTAGCTCAAGGTCACGAGCTGGACTCACACTGGGCTATGCATAATCATGAGTTCACCCCAGCTAGGACAGTCACATCATGTAATCAGGACTTTACCCATGTGGAGTGTTTCACTTGATAAATTCATTGGGTTTAACCTGTATATGTTTTAGCTCCATAATAGCATAACGTGTCCTGCCGTTTCACGTATATATTATGAAGACATTTTGTGCCGTTTTGTTCGTTTTGGTGGTGAATTTTGGTAGCATGGTCCAGCTAATTAATTATTATTATTATGCAAGTATATGAGCACAGTCAAGAGCTTATGCCTAGCCAAATTCTGATAGAAGAAAACAGAACCTAGTCTGCAGTTGCGTTTACAGTCATTTGTGCATTACATGTGGGTGGCCATTGTCGGAACAATTTACATGTGGGTGGCCCTTGTCGGAACAATTTACATGTGGGTGGCCCCAGTAGGAGAAATTTGCATGTGGGTGGCCCTAGTAGGAGCAATTTACATGTGGGTGGCCCTAGTAGGAGCAATTTGCATGTGTGTGGCCCCAGCAGGAACAATTTACATGTGGGTGGCCCCATTAAGAACAATTTACATGTGGGTGGCCCCAGCAGGATCAATTTACATGTGGGTGGGTACATATATTTCATACTGTACATTATGTAATGGTACACAATTCTGGTCATAGTTTAAATGTATGTAATCAGTGGGTTATCTTGGGGTAGAATGGTTGTACACCATGACTGGTACCATTGTGAGTTTTTGCAAGTAAAATACTCCCTTCTCCACATTGGCGATTTATCTATGGTAATGCTTTAAATACAGTCACATTGTAGATTTGCTTGACATTATTCTGAGATTAAAACAGAAAGGAAAGCAGGAGAAAGGGAGAGAAAGGCAGACTTGTGTTCGCTTTGAATTTCACCTTTAATAGACTCCTGTTCTTCCTCACTCCTTCTCTCTTTCTTCCACTCTCACACACTCCTCTCTCTCGCTTCCCTCTCTCTTTCTCTCTGTCTCTGTCTCTCGCTTTCTGTCTCTCTCTTACACACACTCCTCTCTCTCTTACACACACTCATCTCCTTCTCACACACTCCTCTCGTCTCTTTCTCCCTCTGTCTCTCTCTCACACTCCTCTCTCTCTCTCTTTCTCCCTCTCAGTTTCTCTCTGTCTCTCTCTTACACACACACTCCTCTCTCTCTTACACACACACTCCTCTCCCTCCCTCACACACTCCTCTGTCACTTTCTCCCTCTCTTTCTCTCTGTCTCTCTCACACACTCCTCTCTCTCTCTCTCCCTCTCTTTCTCCCTCTCTCTGTCTCTCTCTCACAGTCCTCTCTCTCTTACTCACACTCCTCTCTCTCAGCTCCCACTCAGCACAGAAACACGTTTGAATTTGCTTTCCATAGGGGTTTGGAATAAAATGGTATCCACACTCTCTCGTTTGCTCCACTCACTCTTCCCTCCCTCCTTCCTTCCTTTTGTCTCTCCATGCACCCTGCCTTTACTTCTCTACTGCCTCTTTCTCCACCACCCTCTCTCTCTCTTTCTTTCCATCCCTCCTTGCACACCTATCTCCCTCCCTCACTCTCTTCTCTGGTCTCTCCTCTCTCACTCTCCTTGCTGTCCTTCCTCTCTTTATCTCTCCCCCTCTCTCTCCTCCCCTCTCTTCTCCGGTCTTCTCTCTTTCTCCGTCTTGCTGAGTAGGCTTGATGGACCGTGAGGTCAACTCTAAAATGTGCGTTCTCCTTCACATTACCTCTCTCTTTTACCATCACATTCTCTTCTGCTCTGTTAGTTGTAAGACATTAACCTTTACCCACTTTCTTCCCTCATTTTCCTTCTCTGCATATCCTCCGACCTTAAACGCTTCCCCTGTTCCCTCCTTCTATCTAGCCCTCTTCTTTCCTTCTCCTCATCCCTCCATTTCCCCTCTTCTGCTCTCCTTTAAATCTGTCTTCACCCCAGCCTCAATGCATCGTCCCCCAATCCCCCCTCCTCTCTCTATCTCTCTCAGCTATCGCTCTCTCCTTCCCTCTTCCCTCGCTCCGTCTCTCTCCCCTGTCTCTAATTGCTCTCTCGCCCCTGCTGTACTCCAGCCCGGAGGCCAAATGACAATCCCAGGGAGAGAGGAAACGTAAGAAAACACAAAGCAGTTTGGAATTAGACATGTTGGGATTAATATTGATGAGCTTCCTGCCAGCAGGTGTGTGTGTAACTGTTGTCCCCCTTCGAGCTCCTCTTCTCTTTAACTCTCCTGTTTTTTCTATGTATTTTCCTTGCTCTTTGAGCTTAATGACTTCCTTGTACATGTGTATACTGGTGTTTCGTGATTTTGTGGGGGCATTCGTAACTTTGTTTGTGGATATTCGTGTGTTTCTGTGTGTGCGTGCACGCATTTGTGTTTGAGGACGTGCCAATCTGTGTGCATGTGTGTGTGTGTGTGTGTGAGTGTGTTTGTGTACACAGTGGATGCTGAGTTAAAACAACATGTCAGTTTTCATTTAAGAGACAAGGAGGAGTTGCTCCTCTGTTCACAGCCAAGGAGCTGTGGAACACTGAGGTCCAGAGAAACACACAGCCCTGTGACAGCCACATACTACCCCTGCCAACACAACAAACACTACTACCACTGCCAAAACAAGATATACTAAACACTTCGACCACCACCAACACAAGATATACTAAACACTACTACCACAGCCAACACAAGATATATTAAACACTACTACCAGTATACTAAACACTACTACTACCACCACCAACACAAGATATACTAAACACTACTACCACCACCAACACAAGATATACTAAACACTATTACCACCGCCAACACAAGATATACTAAGCACTACTACCACCACCAACACAAGATATACTAATCACTACTACCAGTATACTAAACACTACTACCACCACCAACACAATATATACTAAACACTACTACCATTATACTAAACACCACTACCACCACCAACACAATATATACTAAACACTACTACCATTATACTAAACACCACTACCACCACCAACACAATATATACTAAACACTACTACCACCACCAACAAAATATATACTAAATCAATCAAATCAATCAAATGTATATATAAAGCCCTTCTTACATCAGCTGATGTCACAGAGTGC
This sequence comes from Brachymystax lenok tsinlingensis, assembly GCA_030435695.1. NCBI lineage: Eukaryota > Metazoa > Chordata > Actinopteri > Salmoniformes > Salmonidae > Brachymystax > Brachymystax lenok. The sequence goes on from CM059788.1 coordinate 32,568,521, forward strand.
TGTAAAGAAACCCAGCCTAAAACCCCAAACAGCAAGCAATGCAGGTGTAAAATCACAGTGGTTAGGAAAAGAAAAACTCCCATGAAAGGCCAGAACCTAGGAAGAAACCTAGAGAGGAACCAGGCTGTGAGGGGTGGCCAGTCCTCTTCTGGCTGTACCGGGCCCAGATTATAACAGAACATGGCCAAGATGTTAAAATGTTCATAGATGACCAGCAGGGTGAAATAATAATAATCACAGTGGTTGTCGAGGGTGCAACAGGTCAGCACCTCAGGAGTAAATGTCAGTTGGCTTTTCATAGCCGATCATTCAGGGTATCTCTACCGCTCCTGCTGTCTCTAGAGAGTTGAAAACAGCAGGTCTGGGACAGGTAGCATGTCTGGTGAACAAGTCAGGGTTCCAAAGCCGCAGCAGCACGGCCAGGTGGACTGGGGACAGCAAGGAGTCATCAGGACAGGTAGTCCTGAGGACTGGTCCTAAGGCTCAGGTCCTCCAAGAGAGAGAAAGAAAAAGAGAGAGAGAATTAGAGAGAGCATACTTAAATTCACACAGGACACCGGATAAGAGAGGAAAAATACTCCAGACTGACCCTAGTCCCCTGACACATAAACTACTGCAGCATAAATACTGGAGGCTGACAGGAGGGGTCGGGAGACACTGTGGCCCTGTCCGACGATATCAGGCAGGATATAACCCCACCCACTGCTGAAGCACAGCCCCCACACCACTAGAGGGATATCTCCAACCATCCAACTTACCATCCTGAGACAAGGCCGAGTATAGCCCAACAAGATCTCCGCCACGGCACAACCCAGGGGGGATCACGTTATTGACTCAACCTACTCAAGTGACGCACCCCCCAGGGACACTCAGCCCCTGTAATAGGGTTAGAGGCAGAGAATCCCAGTAGAGAGTGAAACCGGCCAGGCAGAGACAGCAAGGGCGGTTCGTTGCTCCAGTGCCTTTCCGTTCACCTTCACACTCCTGGGCCAGACTACACTACTGAAGAGACGAGTCTTCAATGAAGACTTAAAGGTTGAGTCCAAGTCTGCGTCTCTCACATGGATAGGCAGACCATTCCATAAAAATTGAGCTCTGTAGGAGAAAGTCCTTAAAAATTCTAGGAACAGTAAGGAGGCCTGCGTCTTGTGACCATAGCATACGTGTAGGTATGTACGGCAGGACCAAATCGGAAAGATAGGTAGGAGCAAGCCCATGTAATGCTTTGTAGGTTAGCAGTAAAACCTTGAAATCAAATTTTACAGAAAGAGAGGCTAGTGTAGAGAGGCTAGCACATTGTCTGGTTCTAGTCAAGATTCTAGCAGTCGTGTTTAGCACTAACTGAAGTTTATTTAGTGCTTTATCCGGGTAGCAGGAAAGTAGAGCATTGCAGTAGTCTAACCTAGAAGTGACAAAAGCATGGATACATTTTCAGAAAGTTACGTAGATGGAAAAAAGCTGTCCTTGAAACAGTCTTGATATGTTCGTCAAAAGAGAGATCAGGGTCCAGAGTAACGCCGAGGTCCTTTACAGTTTTATTTGAGACGATTGTACAACCATCAAGATTAATTGTCAGATTCAGCAGATCTCTTAGTTTTTTTGGGCCATAGAACAAGCATCTCTGATTTGTCCGAGTTTAAAAGTAGAACATTTGCCGCCATCTACTTCCTTATGTCTGAAACACAGGCTTCCAGGGATGGCAATTTTGGGGCTTCACCATGTTTCATCGAAATGTACAGCTGTGTGTCATCCGCATAGCAGTGAAAGTTGACATTATGTTTTCCGAAATCACCAAGAGGTAAAATATATAGTGAAAACAATAGTGGTCCTAAAACGGAGCCTTGAGGAACACCGAAATTTACAGTTGATTTGTCAGAGGACAAACCATCCACAGAGACAAACTGATATCTTTCTGACAGATAAGATCTAAACCAGGCCAGAACTTGTCCGTGCAGACCAATTTGGGTTTCCAATCTCTCCAAAAGAATGTTGTGATCGATGGTATCAAAAGCAGCACTAAGGTCTATGAGCACGAGGACCGATGCAGAGCCTCGGTCTGACGCCATTAAAAGGTAATTTACCACCTTCACAAGTGCAGTCTCAGTGCTATTATGGGGTCTAAAACCAGACTGAAGCATTTCGTATACATTGTTTGTCTTCAGGAAGGCAGTGAGTTGCTGCGCAATAGCTTTTTCAATTTGTTTTGAGAGGAATGGAAGATTTGATATAGGTCGATAATTTTTTATATTTTCTGGGTCAAGGTTAGGCTTTTACAAGAGAGGCTTTATTACTGCCACTTTTAGTGAGTTTGGTACACATCCGGTGGATAGAGATCCGTTTATTATGATAAACATAGGAGGGCCAAGCATAGGAAGCAGCTCTTTCAGTAGTTTAGTTGGATTAGGGTCCAGTATGCAGCTTGAAGGTTTAGAGGCCATGTTAATTTTCATCAATGTGTCAAGAGATATAGTACTCAAAAACGTGAGTGTCTCCCTTGATCCTAGGTCCTGGCAAAGTTGTGCAGACTCAGGACAACTGAGCTTTGGAGGAATACGCAGATTTAAAGAGGAGTCCGTAATTTGCTTTCTAATGATCATGATATTTTCCTCAAAGAAGTTCATGAATTTATCACTGCTGAAGTGAAAGTCGTGCTCTCTTGGGGAATGCTGCTTTTTAGTTAACTTTGCGACAGTATCAAAAATAAATTTAGGATTGTTCTTATTTTCCTCAATTAAGTTGGAAAAATAGGATGATCGAGCAGCAGTGAGGGCTCTTCGATACTGCACGTCACTGTCTTTCCAAGCTAGTCGGAAGACTTCCAGTTTGGTGTAGCGCCATTTCCGGTCCAATTTTCTGGAAGCTTGCTTCAGAGCTCTGGTATTTTCTGTATACCAGGGAGCTAGTTTCTTATGGCAAATGTTTTTTGTTTTTAGGGGTGCGACTGCGTCTAGGGTATTGCGCAAGGTTAAATTGAGTTCCTCAGCTAGGTGGTTAACCTCTCTGCGCTAGGGGGGACGATCACGTCCCACATCGACAACATCCGGTGAAATTGCAGAGCACCATATTCAAATTACAGAAATACTCATTTTAAACATTCATGAAAATACTAGTGTTGCACACCATTCAAAAGCTTAGAATCTTGTTAATCTAACAGCGTAGTCAGATTTCAAAAAGGCTTTACGACGAAAGCAGAACATTTGATTGTCTGAGGACAGTGCCCCATGTATTTCCCCCATTAGCATAAAAACATAACCTGCACTGGTGTCACAAAACTCATAAAAAGAGATGAAATAAATTGCTTACCTTTGAAGATCTTCTTCTGATGGCAAGCCGAAGTGTCCAAGCAAGACAATCCTTTTGTTCGAAAAAGTCCCTCTTTATATCTATAAAGCTCCGTTTGGTTGGCGCGTTTTGTTCAGAAAATCCACCGTCCACTCGTCCATTATACAAGACATACAGAGCGTAAAAAATATACCTATAAACTTTGTCCAAACAAATCAAACAACGTTTCTAAATCGGTCCTTAGGTACACTATTATGTATATTAACGCTAATATTTCACACGGGTAATATCTTGGGCGATAGAAAAGGAAAAAACCGAGGCGGACGCTCACGGTCCCGCGCGCCAAACACAAAAGGTACTTCCTCACTCCACTTGGATACACTTCTTCTACTCCCTTATTTTTCAAGGTAAACACATGAAACCTTGTCTAAAGACTGTTGACATCTAGTGGAAGCCATAGGTACTGCAACCTGGGTTCTGCCATATCAGTTCTGTTATACTCACAGACATTATTTTAACAGTTTTGGAAACTTCAGAGTGTTTTCTATCCAATACTACTATTATGTGCATATCCTATTTTCTGGGCCTGAGTAACAGGCAGTTTACTTTGGACACGTTTTTCATCCGAACTTCAAAATACTGCCCCCTAGCTCAAACAGGTTTACTGATTTTTGTACTCTGACGTCCTTGGGTAGGCGGAGGGATTCTGTAAGGGCATCTAGGAATCTTTGGGTTGTCCGAGAATTTATAGCACGACATTTGATGATCCTTGGTTGGGGTCTGAGCAGATTATTTGTTGTGATTGCAATAAAATGGTGGTCCGATAGTCCAGGATTATGAGGAAAAACATTAAGATCCACAACATTTATTCCACAGGACAAAACTAGGTCTAGAGTATGACTGTGGCAGTGAGTAGGTCCGGAGACATGTTGGACAAAACCCACTGAGTCGATGATGACTCCGAAAGCCTTTTGGAGTGGGTCTGTGGACTTTTCCATGTGAATATTAAAGTCACAAAAAATTTGAATATTATCTGCCATGACTACAAGGTCCGATAGGAATTCAGGGAACTCAGTGAGGAACAATGTATATGGCCCAGGAGGCTTGTAAACAGTAGCTATAAAAAGTGATTGAGTAGGCTGCATAGATTTCATGACTAGAAGCTCAAAAGACGAAAATGCAGTCTTTTTTTTTTGTAAATTGAAATTTGTTATCGTAAATGTTAGCAACACCTCCATCTTTGTGGGATGCCCGGGGATATGGTCACTAGTGTAACCAGGAGGTGAGGCCTCATTTAACACAGTAAATCCATCAGGCTTAAGGCATGTTTCAGTCAGGCCAATCACATCAAGATTATGATCAGTGATTAGTTCATTGACTATAACTGCCTTGGAAGTGAGGGATCTAACATTAAATAGCCCTATGTGGATAACAATATCCCTATACTCGCTACACTCGCTAGTTTTAGCTTTAGCCAGCACCATCTTCAGATTAGCCTTAACGTCGGTAGCCCTGCCCCCTGGTAAACAGTGTATGATCGCTGGATGATTTGTTTTAAGTCTAATACTGCGGGTAATGGAGTCGCCAATGACTAGAGTTTTCAATTTGTCAGAGCTAATGGTGGGAGGCTTCGACGTCTCAGACCCTGTAACGGGAGGAGTAGAGACCAGAGAAGGCTCGGCCTCTGACTCCGACTCGCTGCTTAATGGGGAGAACCGGTTGAAAGTTTCAAATCAAATTTTATTTGTAACATACACATGGTTAGCAGATGTTAATGCGAGTGTAGCGAAATGCTTGTGCTTCTAGTTCCGACCATGCAGTAGTATCTAACAAGTAATCTAACAAATTCACAACAAATACCTTATACACACAAGAGTAAAGGAATGAATACGAGTATGTGCATGTAAATATATGGGATGAGCGATGGCTGACCGGCGTGGGCAAGATGCAGTAGATGGGTACAGTATATACGTATGAGATGAGTAATGTAGGAAATGTAAACATTATATAAATGGCATCGTTTAAAGTGGCTAGTGATACATTTATTTAATTCAATTCTAATTATAAAAGTGGCTAGAGAGATTTGAGTCGATGGCCGAACGGCATAAGCAAGATTCAGTATATGGTTTAGAGTACAATGTATACATTTTATATGAGTAATGTCGGATATGTAAACATTATATACAAAATTGTTTAAAGTGGTTAGTGATACATTTGTTACATCCAATCCTATTATTTAAAGTGGCTAGAGATTTAAGTCAGTATGTTGGCAGCAGACACTCAATGTTAGTGGTGGCTGTTTAACAGTCTAATGGCCTTGAGATAGAAGCTGTTTTTCAGTCTCTCAGTCCCAGCTTTGATGCACCTGTACTGACCTCGCCTTCTGGATGATAGCGGGGTGAACAGGCAGTGGCTCGGGTGGTTGTTGTCCTTGATGATCATTTTGGCCTTCCTGTGACATCGGGTGGTGTAGGTGTCCTGGAGGGCAGGTAGCTTACCCCCGGTGATGCGTTGTGCAGTCCTCACTACCCTCTGGAGAGCCTTACGGTTGTGGGCGGAGCAGTTCCGTACCAGGCGGTGATATAGCCCGACAGGATGCTCTCGATTGTGCATCTGTAGAAGTGTTTTTGGTGACAAGCCGAATTTCTTCAGCCTCCTGAGGTTGAAGAGGCGCTGTTGCGCCTTCTTCACCACGCTGTCTGTGTGGGTGGACCATTTCAGTTTGTCCGTGATGTGTACGCCGAGGAACTTAAAACTTTCCACCTTCTCCACTACTGTCCTGTCGATGTGGATAGGGGGGTGCTCTCTCTCCTGTTTCCTGAATTCCACGATCATCTCCTTTGTTTTGTTGACGTTGAGTGAGAGGTTATTTTCCTGACACCACACTCCAAGGGCCCTCACCTCCTCCCTGTAGGCCGTCTCGTCGTTGTTGGTAATCAAGCCTACCACTGTAGTGTCGTCAGCAAACTTGATGATTGAGTTGGATGCGTGCTTGGCCACGCAGTCATGGGTAAACAGGGAATACAGGAGAGGGTGGAGAACGCATCCTTGTGGGGCCCCAGTGTTGAGGATCAGCGGGGTGGAGATGTTTCCTACCCTCACCACCTGGGGCCGGCCCGTCAGGTAGTCCAGGACCCAGTTGCACAGGGCTGGGTCGAGACCTAGGGTCTCAAGCTTAATGACGAGGGAGGGTACTATAGAGGGTACTATGGTGTTAAATGCTGAGCTGTAGTCGATGAACAGCACTCTTACATAGGTATTCCTCTTGTCCAGATGGGTTAGGGCAGTATGCAGTGTGATTGAGATTGCGTCATCTGTGGACCTATTGGGACGGTAAGCATATTGGAGTGGGTCCAGGGTGTCTGGCAGGATGGAGGTGATATGATCCTTGACTAGTCTCTCAAAGCACTTCATGATGATGGAAGTGAGTGCTACGGGGCAATAGTCATTTACCTCAGTTACAGTGAGGGAAATAAGTATTTGACCCCTGTGCAAAACATGACTTAGTACTTGGTGGCAAAACCCTTGTTGGCAATCACAGAGGTCAGACGTTTCTTGTCGTTGGCCACCAGGTTTGCACACATCTCAGGAAGTATTTTGTCCCACTCCTCATTGCAGATTTTCTCCAAGTCATTAAGGTTTCGAGGCTGACATTTGGCAACTCGAACCTTCAGCTCCCTCCACAGATTTTCTATGGGATTAAGGTCTGGAGACTGGCCAGTCTGGAGACTAGGCCACTCCAGGACCTTAATGTGCTTCTTCTTTGAGCCACTCCTTTGTTGCCTTGGCTGTGTGTTTTGGGTCATTGTCATGCCGGAATACCCATCAACGACCCCTTTTCAATAACCTTTCCTGAGGGAAGGAGGTTCTCACCCAAGATTGACAAGACTGGCTAGTCTGGAGACTAGGCCACTCCAGGACCTTAATGTGCTTCTTCTTTGAGCCACTCCTTTGTTGCCTTGGCTGTGTGTTTTGGGTCATTGTCATGCCGGAATACCCATCAACGACCCCTTTTCAATAACCTTTCCTGAGGGAAGGAGGTTCTCACCCAAGATTTGACGGTACATGGCTCCGTCCATCGTCCCTTTGATGTGGTGAAGTTGTCCTGTCCCCTTAGCAGAAAAACACCCACAAAGCATAATGTTTCCACCTCCATGTTTGAAGGTGGGGATGGTGTTCTTGGGGTCATAGGCAGCATTCCTCTTCCTCCAAACACACCGAGTTGAGTTGATGCCAAAGAGCTCCATTTTGGTCTCATCTGACCACAACACTTTCACCCAGTTGTCCTCTGAATCATTCAGATGTTCATTGGCAAACTTCAGACGGGCATGTATATGTGCTTTCTTGAGCAGGGGGACTTTGCGGGCGCTGCAGGATTTTAGTCCTTCACGGCGTAGTGTGTTACCAATTGTTTTCTTGGTGACTATGGTCCCAGCTGCCTTGAGATCATTGACAAGATCCTCCCGTGTAGTTCTGGGCTGATTCCTCACCGTTCTCATGATCATTGCAACTCCACGAGGTGAGATCTTGCATGGAGCCCCAGGCCGAGGGAGATTGACAGTTCTTTTGTGTTTCTTCCATTTGCGAATAATCGCACCAACTGTTGTCACCTTCTCACCAAGCTGCTTGGCGATGGTCTTGTAGCCCATTCCTTGTGTAGGTCTACAATCTTGTCCCTGACATCCTTGGAGAGCTCTTTGGTCTTGGCCATGGTGGAGAGTTTAGAATCTGATTGATTGATTGCTTCTGTGGACAGGTGTCTTTTATACAGGTAACAAACTGAGATTAGGAGCACTCCCTTTAAGAGTGTGCTCCTAATCTCAGCTCGTTACCTGTATAAAAGACACCTGGGAGCCAGAAATCTTTCTGATTGAGAGAGGGTCAAATACTTATTTCCATCATTAAAATGCAAATCAATTTATAACATTTCACATGCGTTTTTCTGGATTTTTTTGTTGTTATTCTATCTCTCACTGTTCAAATAAACCTACCATTAAAATGATAGACTGATCATTTCTTTGTCAGTGGGCAAACGTACAAAATCAGCAGGGGATCAAATACTTTTTTCCCTCACTGTACCTTAGCTTTCTTGGGAACAGGAACAATGGACATGAAGCATGTGGGAACAGCAGACTGGGATAGGGACTGATTGAATATGTCCGTAAACACACCAGCCAGCTGGTCTGCGCATGCTCTGAGGACACGGCCAGGGATGCCATCTGGGCCGACAGCCTTGCGAGGGTTAACACAGTTAAATGTTTTACTCACGTTGGCTGCGGTGAAGGTGAGCCCGCAGGTTTTGGTAGCGGACCGTGTCGGTGGCACTGTATTGTCCTCAAAGCGAGCAAAGAAGTTGTTTAGTTTGTCTGGGAGCAGGACGTCGTGGTCCGCGACAGGGCTAGTTTTCTTTTTGTAGTCCGTGATTGACTGTAGACCCTGCCACATTCCTCTCGTGTCTGAGCCGTTGAATTGTGACTCTTCTTTGTCTCTATATTGACGCTTAGCTTGTTTGATTGCCTTGCGGAGGGAATAGCTACACTGTTTGTATTCAGTCATGTTTCCGGTCGCCTTACCCTGGTTAAAAGCAGTGGTTCGCGCTTTCAGTTTTGCGCGAATGCTGCCATCAATCCATGGTTTCTGGTTGAGGAAGGTTTTAATAGTTGCTATGGGTACAACATCACCGATGCACTTGCTAATAAACTCGCTCACCGAATCAGCGTATACATCAATGTTGTTGTCTGATGCTATCCGGAATATATCCCAGTCATGGTGCTCGAAGCAATCTTGCAGCGTGGAATCAGATTGGTCGGACCAGCGTTGAACAGACCGTTTCCTGTTTTAGTTTCTGTCTGTAGGCTGGGAGCAACAAAATGGAGTCATGGTCAGACTTGCCGAAAGGAGGGCGGAGAATAGCCTTGTATGCATCATGGAAATTAGAATAACAATGATCCAAGATTTGACCAGCCCGGCTGGCACATTTGATATGCTGATAACATTTTGTGAGCCTTGTTTTCAGATTAGCCTTATTAAAGTCCCCAGCAACAATAAATGCAGCCTCAGGATATGTGGTTTCCAGTTTACATAGAGTCCAATGGATTTCTTTCAGTGCCATCGATGTGTCAGCTTGAGGGGGGATATACACGGCTGTGATTATAATCGAGGAGAATTCTCTTGGTAGATAATGCGGTCGGCATTTGACTGTAAGGAATTCTATGTCAGGTGATCAAAAGGACTTGAGTTCCTGTATGTTGTTAAGATCACACCACGACTCGTTAATCATAAGACACACACCCCCGCCCTTCTTCTTACCAGATAGATGTTTGTTTCTGTCTGCGCGATGCGTGGAGAAACCATGTGGCTGTACCGACTCAGATAACGTGACCTGAGGGAGCCATGTTTCCGTGAAGCAAAGAACGTTGCAGTCGCCGATGTCTCTCTGGAAGGAACTCTTGCTCGTATTTTGTCTACCTTGTTGTCCAGAGACTGGACATTGGCAAGTAAAATACTCGGGAGAGGTGCGCGATATGCCCGTCTACGTAGCCTGACCAGAAGACCGCCGCGTTTCCCCCTTCTCCTGCGCCGCCGTTGTTTTGAGTCGCTGGCTGGGATCCAGTCTATTGTCCTGGTTGGTGGACCAAACAGAAAATCCGCTTCGGGAAAGTCATATTCCTGGTCGTAATGTTGGTAAGTAGACGTTGCTCTTATATCCAATAGTTCCTCCCGGTTGTATGTAATAAAACGTAATATTTCCCGGGGTAACAATGTAAAAAGTAATACATAAAAAAACGAAATACTGTATAGCTTTCTGAAAACGTGAAACGAGGCTGCCAACTCTGTCGGCGCGGGAAGTAAGAATACTGTCGGCTGAATGAGCGACACCGGTTTGGCATTCCTACAGCATTTCCCTCCAGAAGCCATGAGAAAATTGTCCGTCTGCGGGGACTGTGCGAAGGGATTTATACTACTATCTGTACTTACTGGTGGCACAGACGCTGTTTTATCCTTTCCTACACTTAAATTTCCTTTGCCTAACGATTGCGTCTGAAGCTGGGCTTGTAGCACAGCTATCCTCACCGTAAGGCGATCGTTCTCCTGTACATTTTGAGTATAGAGACTGCAATTAGAAGGCATCATGTTAATGTTACTACTTAGCTTCGGCTGGTGGAGGTCCTGACGAAACACATCCAGATAAAGCGTCCGGAGTGAAAAGTTGAATGAGAAAAAAAATGTAAAGTTGGCAGGTAGCAAAGTTAGGTTAGCTTTCAATCTCTATTGCTGAATTACTAAACCATACTACCACCACCAACACAATATAAACTAAACACTACTACGACGACCAATACAAGATATACTAAACCATACTACCACCACCAACACAATATATACTAAACACTACTACCACCGCCAACACAAGATATACTAAACACTGCTACCATCACCTACACAATATATACTAAACACTACTACCACCGCCAACACAAAATATACTAAACACCAATACCAGTATACTAAACACTACTACCACCACCAACACAATATATGCTAAACACTACTACCACCACCAACACAAGATATACTAAACACTACCACCACCACCAACACAAGATATACTAAACACTGCTACCATCACCTACACAATATATACTAAACACTACTACCACCGCCATCACAAGATATACTAAACACTACTACCACCACCAACACAATATATACAAAACACTACTACCTGTATACTAAACACTACTCCCAACGCCAACACAAGATATGCTAAACACTACTTCCACCAATAACACAAGATATAGTAGACACTACTACCACCGCCAACACAAGATATACTAAACACTACTACCACTAAACACTACTACGAGTGTGTTGGAGGGGGCGCGGCTCTGTTGCGACCTGCAGTGTGTGTGACGTTTGGTGTGGCGTTCTTTTATGTTTTATGTTATTTTATGTTCTAGACAATCATTTGTGCCAGGTGTGATATCCCTCCTAAATAGCTCAGGTTAATGTTCTATCTTCTTTTATTATTAACATATATTTTTATGGTATGTAACTGTTATGAATGTTGTATTGTGAATTTGTTTTGTATTTAAACGCCACTTTAAAATGTGTACATGACACTGCAACAAAATTTCCCCATGGGGATAATAAAGTCAGTATGTATGTATGTATGTAACACAATATATACTAAACACTACTACCACTGCCAAAACAATATATACTGAACACTACTACCAGTGTACTAAACACTACTACCACCGCCAACACAAGATATACTAAACACTGCTACCACCACCAACATAATATATACTAAACACTACTACCAGTATACTAAACACTACCATATTCTAAACACTACTACCACTGCCAACACAATATATACTAAACACTACTACCACTGCCAACACAATATATACTGAACACTACTACCAGTGTACTAAACACTACTACCACCGCCAACACAAGATATACTAAACACTACTACTACCACCAACACAATATATACTAAACACTACTACGAGTATACTAAACACTACCACCACCACCAACACACTAAACAGTACTACCACCACCAACACAAGATATGCTAAACACTACTACCACAACCAACACAAGATATACTAGACACTACTACCACCTCCATCACAAGATATACTAAACACTGCTACCAGTATACTAAACACTACTACCACCAACAATACAAGATATACTAGACACTACTACCACCGCCAACACAATATATACCAGTATACTAAACACTACCACTGCCAACACAAGATATACTAAACACTACCAACACAAGATATACTAAACACTACTACCAGTATACTAAACACTACCACCACCACCAACACAAGATATTCTAAACACTACTACCACCGCCAACACAAGATATACTAAACACTACTACCACCGCCAACACAAAATATACTAAGCACCACTACCAGTATACTAAACACTACCACCACCACCAACACACTAAACAGTACTACCACCACCAACACAAGATATTCTAAACACTACTACCACCGCCAACACAAGATATACTAAACACTACTACCACCGCCAACACAAAATATACTAAGCACCACTACCAGTATACTAAACACTACCACCACCACCAACACACTAAACAGTACTACCACTGCCAACACAATATATACTAAACACTACTACCACCACCAACACAATATATACAAAACACTACTACCTGTATACTAAACACTACTCCCAACGCCAACACAAGATATGCTAAACACTACTTCCACCAATAACACAAGATATAGTAGACACTACTACCTCCGCCAACACAAGATATACTAAACACTACTACCACTGCCAACACAATATATACTAAACACTACTACCACTGCCAACACAATATATACTGAACACTACTACCAGTGTACTAAACACTACTACCACCGCCAACACAAGATATACTAAACACTGCTACCACCACCAACACAATATATACTAAACACTACTACCAGTATACTAAACACTACCACCACCACCAACACAAGATATACTAAACACTGCTACCACCACCAACACAATATATACTAAACACTACTACCAGTATACTAAACACTACCACCACCACCAACACAAAATATTCTAAACACTACTACCACTGCCAACACAATATATACTGAACACTACTACCAGTGTACTAAACACTACTACCACCGCCAACACAAGATATACTAAACACTACTACTACCACCAACACAATATATACTAAACACTACTACCAGTATACTAAACACTACCACCACCACCAACACAATATATTCTAAACACTACTACCACTGCCAACACAATATATACTAAACACTACTACCACTGCCAACACAATATATACTGAACACTACTACCAGTGTACTAAACACTACTACCACTGCCAACACAAGATATACTAAACACTACTACCACCGCCAACACAAAATATACTAAGCACCACTACCAGTATACTAAACACTACCACCACCACCAACTCACTAAACAGTACTACCACCACCAACACAAGATATTCTAAACACTACTACCACCGCCAACACAAAATATACTAAGCACCACTACCAGTATACTAAACACTACCACCACCACCAACACACTAAACAGTACTACCACTGCCAACACAATATATACTAAACACTACTACCACCACCAACACAATATATACAAAACACTACTACCTGTATACTAAACACTACTCCCAACGCCAACACAATATATGCTAAACACTACTTCCACCAATAACACAAGATATAGTAGACACTACTACCTCCGACAACACAAGATATACTAAACACTACTACCACTGCCAACACAATATATACTAAACACTACTACCACTGCCAACACAATATATACTGAACACTACTACCAGTGTACTAAACACTACTACCACCGCCAACACAATATATACTAAACACTGCTACCACCACCAACACAATATATACTAAACACTACTACCAGTATACTAAACACTACCACCACCACCAACACAAGATATTCTAAACACTACTACCACTGCCAACACAATATATACTGAACACTACTACCAGTGTACTAAACACTACTACCACCGCCAACACAAGATATACTAAACACTACTACTACCACCAACACAATATATACTAAACACTACTACCAGTATATTAAACACTACCACCACCACCAACACAAGATATTCTAAACACTACTACCACTGCCAACACAATATATACTAAACACTACTATCACTGCCAACACAATATATACTGAACACTACTACCAGTGTACTAAACACTACTACCACCGCCAACACAAGATATACTAAACACTACTACCACCGCCAAACTCAAAATATACTAAGCACCACTACCAGTATACTAAACACTACTACCACCACCATCACAACATATACTAAACACTACTACCAGCACCAACACAAGATATACTAAACACTACTACCACCGCCAACACAAGATATACTAATAACTACTTCCACCATCGACACAAGATATACTAAACAATACTACCAGCACCAACACAAGATATGCTAAACACTACTACCATCGCCAACACGATTTAATTAACACTACTACCACCGCCAACACAATATATACTAAACACTACTACCACCAACACAAGATATACTAAAACTACTACCAGTATACTAACCACTACTACCACCACCAACACAAGATATGCTAAACATTACTACCACCAACAGCACAGTATATACTAAACACCTCTATTACCGCCAATACAAGATATACTAAACACTACTACCGGTATACTAAACACTACTACCATCACCAACACAAGATATACTAATCACTACTTCCACCACCAACACAAGATATACTAAACACTACTACCAGCACCAACACAAGATCTGGAGCTGGAGCATCAGCTTTGTCGGTTCGATTACAGGCTCAAAATGGCCAGCAACAAAGTACTTTCTTCTGAAGTCATTTTTCCAACAATAGTTTACAGACAGATTATTTCACTTATAATTCACTGTATCACAATTCCAGTGGGTCAGAAGTTTACAAACACTTTGTTGACTGTGCCTTTGAATAGCTTGGAAATGGCTTCAGAAGCTTCTGATAGGCTAATTGACATCATTTGAGTCAATTTGAGGTGTACGTGTGGGTGTATTTCAAGGCCTACCTTCAAACTCAGTGCCTCTGCTTGACATCATGGGAAAATCAAAAGACCTCAAAAAAGAAATTGTAGATCACACACTGTGCATGCACCGACGAAGGCAGAGACGTCAGGAACCATTGTGGGCCACCAGAAATGTTGTCGGAGAAAGGCTAGTGTACAGCGAGACCCTGCAAGACAGGTCAGCCTGGAGGAATGAGCCCATTCCAGAGCCCGGGACCGGACTGGATTAGGGACAAACAGCCGGTTAGCCGGGCCCCCTTCAGGTCCAGGCTGGGAGCGTTGTGCCTCGCGGACCAGATCCTCAATACCCCAATCCACAGTGGCAGCAAGGCATGAGGTAGGGAGAATGGTTTCAGAGGTCGAGGGTGTGGCAGAGGAACTGTATAAGCGGGAGAGGGCGTCAGGCTTCACATTCTTTGACCTTTGGCAGTAGGAGATGGTGAAGTTAAATCTTGTGAACAGGAGGGCCCACCGGGCCTGCCTGGAGTTGAGGTGTATGGCTGTATGGAGATATTCCAGGTTTTTATGGTCGGTCCAGACCAGGAATGGCTGTTCTGCTCCTTCCAGCCAGTGCCTCCACTCTTCCAACACCATCTTCCCTGCCAGGAGTTCACGGTTGCCAACATCGTAATTCCTTTCAGCAGGATTGAGACGATGGGACAGGAAGGCACAGGGATGAAGCTTCTGGTCTTGGGCAGATCGCTGGGACAGGATGGCCCCCACTCCAACATCCGAAGCATCCACTTCTACCACAAATTGACGCGATGGGTCCGGATGGATGAGGATGGGTGCTGTTCTGAACCGATAATTCAGGTCCACAAAGGCTTTGTCGACAGCTGGAGACCATTTGAACGGTACCTTGGGAGAGGTGAGTGCAGAGAGGGGGGCCGCTAGGGTGCTGTAGTCCTGAATCATACGGCAGTAGAAGTTTGCAAAACCAAGAAACCGTCTCAAGCCTGGACGTTGGTTGAGGCCAATCCACCACTGTTTCACCTTTCCAGGATCCATCTGAACATTGCCCTCAGCAATGACATATCCCAGAAAGGTGATTGTAGAGCGGTGGAACTCACACTTAACGGCTTTCACAAACAGTTGATTCTCCAGGAGGCGCTGAAGGACCTGTCTAACATGAAGAACATGTTCTTGTGCAGATTGGGAAAAAAACAGGATGTCGTTAAGGTACACAGTTTAGCATTTCCCAAAGCACATAATTGACCAAAGCCTGGAAAACAGCGGGGGCATTGGTGAGTCCAAATGGCATGACCTGGTACTCATAATGTCCACTGGCTGTGTTGAAGGCTGTCTTCCACTCATCCCCCTCACGTATCCAAACCAGGTGGTAGGCATTTTGAAGGTCCAACTTGTAAAATATGGTGGCCCCCTGGAGAGGTTCAAACGCCGAAGAGAGGAGAGGTAGGGGGTAACGATTCTTGACAGTAACGTCATTAAGTCCCTGATAGTCAATGCACGGATGCAGGGTCATATCCTTCTTCTCCACAAAGAAAAACCCTGCACCGGCAGGAGATGCAGACGGATGGACGGCCCCAGTGGCCAGAGACTCCTCTATGTACTCCTCCATAGCTTTGGTCTCTGGTCCAGAGAATACAATACAATCGACCCCGAGGTGGTGTAGTGCCTGGGAGAAGATCAATGGCACAATCATAAGGACAGTGCGGGGGAAGGGAAGTAACACGTGCCTTACTGAACACTTCCAGGAGGTCATGGTGTTCTGTGGGAATAGCAGAGACATCCACAGTCTTGCTAACATCCTGGGGAAGATGATTTGAGGAAGGCTGTGCTGCTTGAAGGCAGTGGGAATGGCAAAATGGGCTCCAGCCCAGGATGGAGCTTGTGGCCCTATCAATCATTGGATTATGCTTTTGAAGCCAGGAAAATCCCAAAACAACCGGAACATGGGGAGATGCAATGAGGAGGAACTGTATTGTCTCACTGTGGTTACCAGAAACCCGTAATTGAACGGGCACAGTACTATGGGTAGCGGGTACCAGACCTCCTCTCACTCTTGTGTTCCCTTAAGCGCCCATCAATTTTAATGGTAAGGGCGATAAGGGAGTCAAGATCCATCAGCAATTCCCGAGCAGCTAGCTCATTCTTTACCTCCTCCGATAATCTGTTCAAAAAAGTATCGAAAAGAGACTCCGGATTCCAGGCACTCTCGGCAGCCAACGTGCGAAAATAAATAGTGTAGTCTGCCACACTACGGGAGTTTTGACGTAAGTCAAGCAGTTTACTGGCCGGCTTTCTCCCGGAAACCGGAGACTCAAATACTTTTGTCACTTCTGCCATGAATTCCTCCAGATTACCACAAATGGCAGGTTGTTGCTCCCAAACTGCCGTAGCCCAGGAGAGCGCCCTTCCCAACATTAGCGTAATAATACACGCTATCTTCGATCTGTTTTAAGGAAACGAAGATGACTGTAGCTCAAAAATAAGCGAGCACTGAGAAAGAAAACCCCGGCAGGTACCAGGATTTCCCAAATATCGCTCCGGAGGAGGTAAGCGGGGTTCTTGGGGAGCCGGGCTAGGCTGTACAAACTCACCACAGATAGGGGAATAATTACTGGGTGATTGGAGTTATCAGGGAGTTAGCTCAGAGGCTGCCTGCCACCTCTGAGCTAACTCCCTGATTTGCTCCATAATAGCCTTTAACCCACGGTCGTGGCGTTCCGTCAAGGACCTGAGCTCATCCAAAAGGCCCTGTACCAACTCCTCATGTCTCCTAATGGTGACTCCCTGCAGGGAGACAGCGTGGCGGGGCTGGTCCAAGTCTGCTGGGTCTGTCATGGCCAGTTCGTAATATCATGACACAAGGCAAGACCCAGATGCAGACACAGGAGGCAGATGGTTGGAGTCTTAAAATGTTTATTAATCCAAAGGGGCCCAAAGGGGAAAATAAACGACACCTGAAGGGGGCGGAGACAATCACAGGAACAGGTGAAACAGATCAGGTTGTGACAGAATAAGGCTTGAAATTACTTATGTTTTTTCTAAATATAGTATAATCAAATTAGAAAACGACTAACTATAAGATTTCATGTTCCTTATAACTAAATGTACAATGCATATTTTATGTTTAGTGTGCACATTTTCCAAAGGTTTCTCTTAATCAAATGGTCTGCCCCTATCACGTCTACTCCCGCTCCCCCTCTCCGGCGCTCGACGTTGCCGGTTTACTATTCACTGGCTCTGTCTACCATCATTACACACACATGGCACAATTGTTACGCGCACCTGCGCCTCGTTATGAGACTCACCTGGACTCCATAACTTCACTGATCACCTCCCCTATATCTGTCAATCCCTTTGGTTTATTCCCCAGGCAGTATTGACTATGTGTTCCATGTTCACTATATTATTAAACTCACCACCTGCACCTGCTTCTCAACTCCCAGCGTCTACTTTACAGAATACTGCCTCGACAAATGGAAGCAGCAGGAAATCAGGACTTCTCCCAGAGGGTTGACGAACAGGGATACCTACTTTGTCAACACCACGACAAGCTGGCGCAACGGGGGAAGGCTATGGAAGAGATTCTTCGCAGTCTTCAACGTCTTGAACATACCCTAGAGGCGTTGCCTTCAACTAGCGGAGGATACTATGCCACCAGTCGACCCAGCGAGCCAGCACACCAATTCATTCAGCAGTCCGCCCAGGGCAGCGATGCCTGTTTGTCCCTCCCGTATAAATATGACGGAACCCCGTCTAAATGGCATAGCTTCCTACTCCAGTGTCCACTCTACTTTGCGCACCAGATGGGAGCCCCCACCACCGAGACATCCAAGGTTGCCACAGTCATTTCCCCGATGACTGGACGGGCGTTGGAGTGGGCTACGGCCATCTGGGAGAGAGGAGAGGAGGAGCTGGCTTCGTATGAGTTGTTCATGGCTCGGTTCAGAGGTATCTTTGATCATCAACCAGAGGGTGGGGGGTGGGCAGCGTCCAGAGGATGGAATGAGCCAGCGCTCCATATGCTATTCCGAAGAGGACTGCGCGAGGAGGTCCAGACTGAACTGGCATGTCGAGACAACAACCTCTCCTTGGACGCACTCATCGTGATGGACATCCATTTGGATAACCTACTTTGGGAGCGTCGGTACCCACATCGCCTCACCATTTTTTCCAGGACAGAAATTCCTCGGGTTTTTGCCTGCCATATCCGTTCTGTTATACTCACAGACAAAATGTGAACACTTTTAGAAACGCCAGAGTGTTTCCTATCCAATGGTACTAAATATGTGCATATCCTATTTTCTGGGCCTGAATGGGAGGCATTTTACTTTGGGCACGCCAGGCTCTCCAAAACCGTCACCTCGTGCGCTGCTCCCAAAGAAGTTAATGAACATGCATCTGTGGAACGGTCGTTAAGACACTAACAGCTTACAGACGGTAGGCAATTAAGGTCACGGTAAAGACAATTTTGGACACTAAAGAGGCCTTTCTACTGACTGAAAAACACAAAAATAAAGATGCCCAGGGTCCCTGCTCATCTGCCTGAACGTGCCTTAGGCATGCTGCTAGTATGCATGAGGACCACAGATGTGGCCAGGACAATAAATTGCAATGTCCGTACTGTGAGACGCCTAAGACAGCGCTACAGGGAGACAGGACGGACAGCTGATCGTCCTCGCAGTGGCAGACTACGTGTAACAACACCTGCACAGGATCGGTACATGGCAACAACAACTGCCCAAGTTACATCAGGAACGCACAATCCCTCCATCAGTGCTCAGACTGTCCGCTATAAGCTGAGAGAGGCTGGACTGAAGGCTTGTAGGCCTGTTGTAAGGCAGGTCCTCACCAGACATCACCGGCAACAACGTTGCGTATGGGCACAGACCCACCGTCGCTGGACCAGACAGGATTGGTGAAAAAGTGCTCTTCACTGACGAGTTGTGGTTTTGTCTCACCAGGGGTGATGGTCAGATTCGCATTTATCATCGAAGGAATGAGCGTTACACCGAGGCCTGTACTCTGGAGCGGGATCAATTTTGAGGTGGATGGCCCGTCATGGTCTGGGGAGTGTGTCACAGCATCATCGGACTGAGCTTGTTGTCATTGCAGGCAATCTCAACGCTGTGCGTTATAGGGAAGACATCTTCCTCCCTCATGTGGTACCCTTCCTGAAGGCTCATCCTGACATGACCCTCCAGCATGACAATGCCACCCGCCATGCTGCTCGTTCTGCGTGATTTCCTGCAAGAAAGGAATGTCAGTGTTCTGCCATGGCCAGCGAAAAGCCCGGATCTCAATCCCATTGAGCACGTCTGGTACCTGTTGGATCGGAGGGTGAGGGCTAGGGCCATTCCCCCCAGAAATGTCTGGGAACTTGCAGGTGCCTTGGTGGAAGAGTCTCACAGCAAGAATTGGCAAATCTGGTGCAGTCCATGAGGAGGAGATGCACTGCAGTACTTAATGCAGCTGGTGGCCACACCAGAAACTGACTGTTACTTTTAATTTTGATCCCCCCCTTTGTTCAGGGACACATTATTCCATTTCTGTTAGTCACATGTCTGTGGAACTTGTTCAGTTTATGTCTGAGTTGTTGAATCTTGTTATGTTCATACAAATATTTACACATGTTAAGTTTGCTGAAAATTAACACAGTTGACAGTGAGAGGACGTTTATTTTTTTGCTGAGTTCATGTACATAATGCATAAAGAATTGTTTAGCTCAACTCAGCAGACACTCAGCAGAGTGTAAACTTATAAAAAATATTATATTTAGGCGCATACACACATCCATGTGAATCGTTTACTCACTGGGAGGGGGCATACATCTATTTTTCCCATTGAGATGGGGATCTGTAAAACTAACGAATATTGTGATTCAGAGTATCCATTTTCATTTCATTTAGCGAATGAGCTTAGCTGTTGCCATGCAACAATGCTTTCAAGCGACCCCCACTCGCACTTTTCTTCTGAATTCACAATGTCTTACTCTCTTGGAGTGGGGCTAATTTTGCACTCTTTTGTCAGGGTTCCTATTCCGTCCACGTTTGAGCTGTAATGAGAATGAATGCTGATGTGCGGAGCGCATCCCCTGAGCAGGGCCATGGAGATGGAGATGGGGGGAGGCGGATCCTTCTTCTACTATCCTGCTCCGCTTGAGAGAGCCCTAGCCACCAGCCAGCCAGCCAGGGATGAGCCAGCCATTCAGCAGCAGTCAGGATCAAGACAGCATGTACCCCTGCCCTCCTTAATACACTCTCAGTAGTTGGGAAATAATTGATTAGGCCTCAACTTATTACGTGCTAAATTTCTACTTTCATTAATCGTTGCAGCAGTAGGGAACTGCATTTCACAGATTGATGAGCTTTCAGAGACAACTGTTTGTGAGAATAGCAGGCCTAGTTAAGCTGGTGCATTACTATGGATATTGAGATTATGATGATCCTAGTTCAGGGCCATTGCCCCATAGATGGATCTGGATAGATCAGAGGGTGTTGGTTTGGATGTGTTTCAGTGTTCTTGTTCTTAGTCCTTAAGCACTGTGTATAATCACTGTATAATCACAGTGTATAATCGCTTTGTATAATCACAGTGTAGAATCACTGTGTAGAATCACTGTGTAGAATCACTGTGTATAATCACTATGTAGAATCACTGTGTATAATCACTGTGTAGAATCACTGTGTAGAATCACTGTGTAGAATCACTGTGTAGAATCACTATGTAGAATCACTGTGTATAATCACTTATTTCTCCTTGATTCATTCTCTTATTTTATAAATTGTAGCTCTTCCTCTATATATCTCCCTCTCTCTTTTTTGCTCTCTCTCTCTCAGCTGCACACTGACATGGACAGAGGTGATGGACGCACCAAGTACTTGCTGCGTGGTGAGGGGGCCGGGTCGGTGTTTGTGATTGACGAGAAGACAGGCAACATCCATGTCACCAAGCCCCTGGATCGTGAGGAGAAGGACGAGTACCGCCTCATCGCCACTGCAACCGACCGGCAGACTGACCGGGCGCTGGAGCCATCGTCCACGTTCATAATCAGAGTACAGGACATCAACGACAACCCCCCTCTGTTTGAGGAAGAGTCCTACAGCGCCACCGTGCCTGAGATGGCCAACATAGGTACTGAAGCCGAGGAGCCGTTGTATGTTTTATCTGCTACTGTCTGCTTCCATTCCAGTATCATCCATTTTGATGTGGGCTTGCTTTCCAAAGCTCGGTCCCAGATTGAGTTGTTCAGTCAATCATGGTTTCAATATTTACCCGGGAGGAAATATTTACCAAGGTACTTTTCAAAATGCACGGTGGGTTGCTGTGAGACTAGTAGATAGCGGAGCCATGAAAGTCTTATTAAAGAGCTGTTATAAGAAACTGGTCTTATCTTCCACCATCAATGCTACAGTGGTAATAAGATAATGATAGTAGTCACAATAACACACAGTCAGCCTGTCGAAGAGATTGGTTGAGATGTCTTTCATCATCTCACTTTCACTATGATTTCAGTTTTCTTCCCTTGATTGCTCTAAACAACTTGTGTGATGTGAATTTCATCCCCACGCTTAGTTTTAAGTGGATACTAGGATATGATTTCTATAGCTACTATTATAGCCTTACAGTATTTCACATGGAAGGAAATCCCTATGGTTTTCACTCAGAGTATGAACGTCTCAGTGCCAGGCAGTGTGAATAGAATTCTGCTCCATTCACTGGTAATACATCTGTCTGAATGTATGATCACTCCAAATTGTGACTGTGCTATATCACCAGGGCAGACTGTAAATCAATAGATTTCTCTCTCTTGTGCTTGTTGCGTCAACCCTAGTCAACCTTGTTTGATCTGTCAATCTGATCAATATTTTACTGCCACGTGCATCAAAACATTTGCTTCTCTCACTCTCTCTTTCTCTCTCCATCTTCCATGTGCCTTGTTTTTTTTTTTACACATATTTAACCCCTTATTTTTGTTGGGACAAAACTATCTCCATACTTCCATTGGTTTGTCTGGGTTACCTTCAGACGAGTCCCATGACACATGAGAAAAATGGAGAACACCATTGTGTTTGAGAGAGTCTCCCCTTTCTATAGTGGGGTCATATTAGTTACAGCTAAAAAACGCTACAGATGATTTTCGGGATGTTTCATGGTCTAACAAACACAGCTGTAGCTCGGCCACCTTCCATCGCAGATGCGGAAGGCTAACATAAGCGGATGTGGTGGAATGAGATGCAGCCCATGCAAAAAACGGATATCTCTAGCTGAAACGGATGGATTTTGATGGAGATTCTTTTTATTATGTTACTTAGACTGATGCACTGGTGCATCATTAGGCTCTTTTAACTACCTGTGATAGATCAGTAATCAGACCCAGTCTCTCCCTCCCTCCCTCCCTGCCTGCCTCCCTCCCTCCCTTGCTCTCTCTCCCGGTGACACTGTCGGGGCTTTGATGTCAGAAAACAGCAACAGCTGCTCCGACAAATCCCCTCTTCCCTCTGAGCTTGTCAGCCCAGTGCCCCATGGGAAACATAGTTCTTCTTTCCAAACTATATATATTTTTGCTACAATTTCAATATCACACATAAAGCTGACGGTCTTTGATTTATTTGGTGGGAAAAAGTGTCCATATCTGTCAGGAGAGGCAGCGATTCATGACATGAGGGAGTCAGGGGGGAGACAAGGGGGGCAACCGACAGACGGAGAGATTGAGAGGGAGCCAAAGGGGATTGTGACAGAGATGACGAGAAATGAAGTGAGACAGACAGAATGGAGAGAGAAAGAAGGTGTGTAGCAGGGGAGAAGGAAAATTAATAAAATATTTGTCACACTGCTGCCGAAAGAGAGAGAGTGGGGTGAAAGAGAGAGAGAAAGAGAGAGTGGGGTGAGAGAAAGAGAGAGAGAAAGAAAGAGAGTGGGGTGAGAGAAAGAGAGAGAGAGAGAGAGAGAGAGAGAGAGAAAGAGAGAGAGAGGGAGGTAGCGAGCAAGAGAGCAAGAACGAGAGAGAGGGAGAGGAAGAAAGAGAGAGGTGGGGGTTGTCAGCTAGCCAGTCAATCACTCAGTCAGTCAGCCAGTGTGTATTTGGCTCTCTGTCAGTGTTGAGTTAATGTACTGCTGTGTCCAGTCAGTGTGTGTGTGTGTGTGTGTGTGTGTGTGTGTGTGTGTGTGTGTGTGTGTGTGTGTGTGTGTGTGTGTGTGTGGTATGCTGTTTTAACACTCCTCTGCTCTCTCCCCTCCTCCCTCAGGTACTTCTATAATCCAGGTGACAGCGACAGATGCTGACGACCCAACCTATGGGAACAGTGCCAGGCTGGTGTACACACTTGTGCAGGGACAGCAATTCTTCTCTGTAGACCCACAGACAGGTGCGTGCCTCTTGTTCTCCACTTAGTGTGCATGCCCTCCCTCCCTCCCTCCCTCCCTCCCTCCCTCCCTCCCTACTCATTCCCTCTCTCCCTCCCTACTCCTTCCCTCTCTCCTTACTCCATCCCTCCTTCCCTCTCTGCTCCCTCCCTCCTTACCTCTCTGCTCTCTGCTCCATCCGTCCCTCCCTCTGTTCCCTCCCTCCCTCCGTCCCTCCCTCTCTGCTCCCTCTCCAGCAAACCATTTTCTTCCTTTACAAGTCTCTTTGCAGTGTGTATCCCCACAGCTCTTTATTTCTCTCCCTTCTCTATCCCTATCCCTCCTTCCTTCAATCTCTCTCTCGGTCCTTCACACTGTCTGTCAGGCTTGCCCATTCCTCTCTATCTACCCCCTCCCCATATGCCCTTCTCTCACCTCCCTCCCATTTGCCCCACGTCTCGTATCCCCTATTCCCTCTCTCTGTGTCCCCTCCTGCTCCTTCTCAGTTAATCCAGTTCAAGCTGGCAGAAATGTATTCAGACTGCCAGAGTCTATGTGCATTCAACAAACTGCAGCAACCGCCTTAAATTATATTTTTTAAAGGCGGAAAAACAAAAAGATGTCTGCTCAAAGGGAGATGTCAGGAAAGGTTTGGGAGAGATTAAAAAGGCTCAAAGGACCTGTCTCTTCACTAAAATCTACTGTGTGTTTCGTGGGGCTTTGGTGTCAACCCAGGCAGATGGGAAAGTCTTCTGCACATTGCCTGAGAGGAAACCGTGGGCATTTCAAACATCACATTTAGTCCTATGTTGCCTCACTAGGTGATTGACAGCCTGCAAGCTAGTAAACACTGCATTTTATACCGTATGTTTACTGTACGAGTGTGTCGCCTAGCTAGGCATTTTGAAGTCTGTTTGCTGAGTGAATGTGTGTGGGCGTATGTGTGTACTAGTTGGATTTATTCTATTTGTTGACAAGGGGATATTATAGGTAGACAGCGTCTGCGATGCCGTTATTGAATTCTGATGCAATTTAATTAATTGTTGGAGGTACCTCTGGTATGAGTGAAGAGGTGGTGGTGGGTTTTTGTATGCTAATTGGGTATATTATCCTAATTTTGCACAGAGTATGTTAACTGAAGCTCTCGTCCATTAGCATGGTTTGCATGCAGAGCCGGTCCACTCTGTTCTCTCTTCATTTCAAAAGGTCTCATTCTGTACACACACATCCCTGAGCCACATCACATTTGCTCAGATATTGATGCTGGTTGCTTGTTAATTCCCTACATATACCCCATCAAAGCCTCATATTTTCACTAACTTTACAAGAGCATACATTATTTCAAGGTGATTTAGCTACCTTGGCTGACAGTCTCCTGGTTTGGCTGGGTTTGGTGAGCACCGCTAGAGGCAGCCTCTGTATGTGAAGCAGAATCAGGTCATTCTGCATAGTGGAAATGATTGATCTTGAACTACTGTATGTCTTTGGTGTGTGTGTTTTCCCAGGTATCCTGCGTACAGCAGTGCCTGATATGGACAGAGAAACCCAGGACCAATACCTGGTGGTCCTGCAGGCCAAGGACATGGGGGGGCCATCTGGGAGGTCTCTCAGGGACCACTACTGTCACTGTCAGGCTGAGTGACGTCAACGACAACCCTCCTCGCTTCACCCAGAGTGAGTGACACTTACACACATATCACATGCACACATGCTCACACACACCCACAAATACACTCACAAATACACTCACAAATACACCCACTGTGACGTGGTGAGGTTGGACCCAGGTGCAGAGAAAAGACCAGACAAGGAATCAGTGGTTAAGGATAAACATAATACTTTACTGAGAAACGGTAGCCGCAGGATCGCAGTATACTTGAAAACACAACAAACACTAAGATTGAAGGAGGGAAAGGGGTAGAGAAGGGAGAGAAATAAAGAGCTGTGGGGATACACACTGCAAAGAGACTTGTAAAGGAAGAAAATGGTTTGCTGGAGAGGGAGCAGAGAGGGAGGGACGGAGGGAGGGAGGGAACAGAGAGGGAGGGACGGATGGATGGAGCAGAGAGGGAGGGAGGGAGTAGGGAGAGAGGGAAGGAGTAGGGAGGGAGGGAGGGAGTAGGGGGAGGGAGGGAGCAGAGAGGGAGGGAGGGAGTAGAGAGGGAGGGAGGGAGTGCATGCACTCTAAGTGGAGAATAAGAGTCTCGAGAAAACTCACTCATGAAACGACCGCACACGTTAAACAATTCAAGCTTCTGCAAAGGACAACAGACAATACACCTCTTTTAACAGGGAAATCATAATGAGTAAATTTGACTCACCTCACTCTAGGACGGTTTGTGCCACCCTCTGATGACAAGTGGAACCATGACACCCACACACACGAGCATACAGACAAACACACACACACACACACATACACACGCACACTTGTCCCTCCCACACACACTCTAAGAGATATACTTCATCAATCAATTGCTCTTAGCTAGAAACACAATTTGCCAACCTTGGGGCAGTTCTGGTGGCAATGGGCAGGGTTCTATACGGACCACATGTACACTCAGGCTCCTTTGAAGCATCCTAGGAGAGGGGGAGAGGAGAGAG
Organism: Brachymystax lenok tsinlingensis; assembly: GCA_030435695.1. Lineage (NCBI taxonomy): Eukaryota > Metazoa > Chordata > Actinopteri > Salmoniformes > Salmonidae > Brachymystax > Brachymystax lenok. Next base: position 32,595,386 of record CM059788.1, read on the forward strand.
GAGGGGAGGGGAGAGGAGGAGAGAGGAGAGGAGAGAGGGGAGATGAAATAAGAGAAGGCGAACCAATGGAGAAGTGCTGCCATTAAACCAGACTCATTCCTCCAGCTTGTTCAATGCTGTTAGTACCCATGCTGCTGCAGTGTGACAGTTGGGGGTTAGGACACTACCAAAGCCAGGCTCCCCGCCGCTCTGCTCAATTACATACCAGGGCCTAAAAGACACTCACAATCCAGCCTCTTTCTCCCAAAGTCAGTGCTGCTTACTATATTTCACATGGGATTAAATAGGAATGAATGAACCAGGTGTTGGTGAATAGTATTATATTCCCTAACAAGTTGTAATGGGATGGTTTAATAAACTAGGTGTTGGTGAATATGATTATATTCCCTAACAAGTTGTAATGGGATGGTTTAATAAACCAGGTGTTGGTGAATAGTATTATATTCCCTAACAAGTTGTAATAGGATGGTTTAATAAACCAGGTGTTGGTGAATAGTATTATATTCCCTAACAAGTTGTAATAGGATGGTTTAATAAACCAGGTGTTGGTGAATATGATTATATTCCCTAACAAGTTGTAATGGGATGGTTTAATAAACCAGGTGTTGGTGAATAGTATTATATTCCCTAACAAGTTGTAATAGGATGGTTTAATAAACCAGGTGTTGGTGAATAGTATTATATTCCCAAACAAGTTGTAATGGGATGATTTACGGGCCGCAACACAAATGCATTCTCTGACATCACGAGACTCATAAAAGCCTCCTGGTTTTTGCCTCCAAACTCTCCATTCATGACTTTCTTCAAGGAGCCAAGCAGTACTGTAGCGTTGTTACCGTATGACAGCTTTGATAGTTGTCAGGGTATGTCCTAACGCCAAAACCTGACAACCTGTAGAGCTTGAGAACCCAGAAGGATATCGAGATCCACTGTGTAAATTACACCCTTACAATGTTCTAGGAGCCATGTGTGGGCTGCTCCTTAGCCAGGGCAGAACATTGATTCATAGCTCAGGGGCAGTTGGTTGGGAAGATGTTCCACATGCGGACTCAGGTGCTCCGTGTCCAATCTGGAGTTTTATGCACTTTTAAAAGCTTTGGCTGCCAAGTGGAGTGGAGACGCAGCCTGCGCCAAGGTGATGGATGGATTGGTAGATTGTCTGACAGATGACTACATAGGTAGGCCTGATAAGATCAGTGTCTTTTTTATGCAACAACGAGATGAGAGACAGCGATACAGAGAGGGTTTCATCATAAATATTACTAATTTAATTCCCCAGAGTGTGTGCCCGTTAATGAGAAAACTTGACTTGGGAAGAGTTAGAGGGATGGGGGGATGGTGAAAGACGGGAGAAATAGAGAGAGAGGGAGAAAGAGAGAGAGAGGAAGAAAGAGAGAGGGGGAGGTAGAGAAAGACAAAAAATGAAGAGGGCAAGAAAGAGATAAAGAGAGTCCTCCTTAGGGAAGGAGAAAGAGATAAAGACCAGAATGATAGTTTGACTGGAGATATGAAAGGACAGAGGGAATGGGCAGAACAGGAAGAGGGAGGAGGTGAAAGAAAGAATGGAACAGGGCAGACAAAGACTGCCAGGAGGAGAGAAATACTCACACTGTGAAATCTATGAAATAAGGAGCGAGGGAGCGAGAGAATGGAGCAGAGGGAGGTAGGATGGTAATCACCGTAATTTGTCCTCTGAGGAAATGAGCGAGAGAAAAAGAGGAGAAGTATGAGTGGGTGAGGTGATGAAGTTGCAGGGGAGTGAGAATGGCAATGCATAACAGCTTAACCCTTGTGTGTGTGTGTGTGTGTGCCTGTGTGCATGTGTGTGTTCTTGAGTATGTAGCCTATTTGTGCCGTATATTACACAAGTACCTGTAAGCACTGATTCTCCATCTGTCTCGCTCAGCCTTGCTCTCCACTCTTTCTCCTCTTGACACACAGGCACATGTGCACACATACTGTATCTCAAATATGATTCACTAGCTAGCATACCTTTATTGTATAAATCACAAAAGAAGAATATCTACATGCACGCATACACACACACACATGCTGAGGTTTGGCAGCTCATCAAGTTGAGAGAAGGAGACAGGGAGAGTGAGAGGTGACAGGCTTTGTCATCTTCCTTCAGTCCCAACCTCATCCCCTGCTTTTCTTCTATTTCCTCTCTCTCTCTCTCTCTCTCTCTCTCTCTCTCTCTCCCTTTCACTGTCTCTTTCACTATCTCCCCAATCTCTTTCCCTGTATCTCTCTTTTTCTTTTCTCTCTCTCTCTCTCTCTCTCTCTCTCTCTCTCTCTCTCTCTCTCTCTCTCTCTCTCTCTCTCTCTCTCTCTCTCTCTTTCTATTTCCCCCAACCCCCTATCTCTCCGTCTGTTTTTCACCCCACACACACCCCCAATGCCCCTTGTCACCCCCTTCACACTGTCCTTTCACACTCCCCCATCTGTTCCTGTTTTAGAGCACCACAGAGAGCCAATAACTCTCTCTGATTGTTAAATAGAAGCGTCTATGCGGGAATTCTCCCCTCTGTCCTAACAATCAGTCACAGTACACTCCAGTGTGACCATAAACCTGCATGTATTAACCAACACTTATGCTCCCATCACACCATACATGTATTTTAGTAGCCTCGCTTGATGAGGGTCACAGAATGCTCCAGAGCGGTCTTGTCACGTCCTGGCCATAGATAGCCCTTTTGGCTGCTCATTTGTGTTTTTGGTCAGGACGTGATCAGGGGTGTGTTAATGTTCTATGTTTATATTTCTATGTTGGTTGGTTTGGGTTCCCAATTAGAGGCAGCTGTTAGTCGTTGTCTCTAATTGGGAATCCTATTTAAGTTGGTTCCCTGCCCCACTTGCCTTGTGGGTTTTTGTTTGCATTTGTGTGTGTGTACCTGTGCGTGGCGCACCTGCGTGACGGTTTGTTCTTTGTTTATTGTTTTTTGCCAGTTTGCACTTTAATTAAAGTTTGTATACTGGAAACCTCACTGCGTCTTGGTCCGCTCCATCGGAAAACCGTGACAGAATAGCCCACCTAAAAAGGACCAAGCAGTGGGGTCTGCAAGAGTCGTGGACATGGGAGGAAATCCTGGCTGGAGAAGGACCCTGGAGTCAGGCGGGGGAGTATCGCCGTCCCAGGGAGGAGTTGGAAGCAGCGGCGGCAGAGTGGCGCTTCTATGAGGAGAAGTATGCGGGAACACGGCTGGCGAGGAAGCCCGAGAGGCAGCCCCAGGTTGGAGACCTGGGCCAACTCCCCGTGCTTACCAGAAGGAGCATCGCACTGGTAAGGCACCGTGTGAGGCGGTGAAGCACACAGTGTCACCAGTGTGTGTTCACAGCCCGGTGCGCGACATGCCAGCTTCCCGCATCTGTCGAGCTAGGGGGAGTGTGCAGCCTGGTCTCCGGTGCGCCTCCTTGGACCAGGATATCCTGCGCCGGCTCTGCGCACTGTATCTCCGGTGCGTCTCCACAGCCCAGTACGGCCTGTTCCTGCTCCACGTACCAGGCTCCCTGTGCGTCTTCAGAGCCCGGCACGGCCTGTTCCTGCTCCACGCATCAGGTCCCCTGTGCACCTTCAGAGCCCGGCACCTCCCGACACGTCTCAGTAAAATTTCCATCTCATCAGTGCCATACAATAGCAAATAGCAACCCTTTGCTTTACAGTATACAACATTGCGTCTACTGTATTGCTCAATGTGACATTGAAAAGGCATTTGTGATTCGACCGCCTCATCACATGCTTGAGCACTATGTTGTACGGCATTGACAATGTAATCTGACTTAAAAATAAGCTGTAATGATCTGAGGAGACGCTACATTTAGCTGACTAATCCTTTTTTATGTGAACATCCTCTTCCAATGTTCTTCTGCGTCACCCAACTCCCGTCTCTACTCTGCATCTTTCCAATGTGACCACCCAACTCCCGTCTCTACTCTGCATCTTTCCAATGGGTGCTTGCCACCCATTGACTTTACTTATCACTGTTGTCCCTGTATATGACGTGATGAAGTTGAGAAGCTTGTTTGAACGCATGAAAATGATTCCGGAGGGCAAGTTCACTGAGTGTGAAGGAGGGATGGAGGAAGGATGGGAAGAGGAGATAAGGAGGGATGAAGAGAATAGAGGGAGAGAATAAGAACAAAGAAAACTGCCTCGTCGCAGCCATAAAGACAGTTGCAATCATGTGAGCCGAAATAATTAAATCTCATTCTGCGTGTGGAAACAGTGCATTGAAACATTGCTAGTCTTATCTCTGGTTCAGGGCTAGGCTGCAGGGCTCTGGGGCTGCGAAGCATGGATGGGCCTTGCCATGTGACTGTGGAGTCCTGGCTGACTGCTAGGAGGACAATTTCTGGACAGCTTATTTAGTCGGCTAGAGAATGCGAACACGCACACAGTACTCACAGTACAAACACACACACACAGTACACACACACACAGTACACACACACAAACAGTTAACACACAGGGATCCCTCCTGCTAGAGAACCCCTCAGGGGGCTATAGTTAACAGTGGGCCATAAAAAAGTCCCTGAAATCGCTCCATTGTATCACAATGCACAATTAGGCCCGGGATTGGATTGCATTGCACCAGAGTTTGTAATGTGGCGTGGTGCTGCTTGGCTATGCTCCTTTGGGGCGCTGCCTGCATGCTCTGCCCTGCCTGCGTGGTTATGACTGTTACTGCAGCGGTGGCCCAGAGATTTGACCTGGCACACGGGGGTGTGAGGGAGAGAGACGTGGGGTTGTTAGGGTCGCAGTACCACTCCCTCCTGGGTACTGGCTGTTTGTTGTGATTAGAGGCCTGGGCAGTGAACATTCAGACTGGGGTACAGACTGTGTGTTGTGATTATAGACCTGGGCAGTGAACATTCAGACTGGGGTACATACTGTTTGTTGTGATTATAGGCCTGGGCAGTGAACACTCAGACTGGGGTACATACTGTTTGTTGTGATTATAGGCCTGGGCAGTGAACACTCAGACTGGGGTACATACTGTTTGTTGTGATTATAGGCCTGGGCATTGAACACTCAGACACGCATAAAGACTGTCTGGCTGGTTGTATTAGAGCAACAGCAATCCAGCTCTAGTCCCTGAGAGGAATACACTAACAGCACTCTCCTAGATGAGCTTTCTCCTCCACAGACCCCATGCAGCAAAAGAGGCTGTGGGGAGATATTAATCTCTCACAGTAATCGCTACAACACGAGGTAGAATAGACATACATGCCGCTGTAGCTATGGAAGCCACGAGGGTCTAAATTCAACATTTGGAGATTTCCAGGACTTTTTGAAAATACAAATTAATCAGAAGAGGAAGAGGGTTTGAAACATCATTAAAGCCAGAAGTGGCTATTTGTTTCAGTTTTCAGGAACAACCTTGTGCCATCGTCATCGACACCAGTGGTGGAATGAAATCCATCAAGATGCGCCTCCGTGTCCCTCCATTTTCGAGAGTGCGACCTGGGAAAAAAATGCCATCCGATTTTTTGCCTTCCTTGTCATCTAACCTGGCAGTGTGCCCTGACGCAGAATAATAGGAGTTAAAGCCATTCTCATTGTGCAGAGCCATCAGTGGAAGGAAGGCAGAGCGGAGGGGGAGAGTGAAGTGATTTCCATGCTAATGGGAATGTTCCCGGCAGAGCGCTCTCTCTCTCTCTCTCTCTCTCTCTCTCTCTCTCTCTCTCTCTCTCTCTCTCTTTCTCTTTCTGTCTGTCTCTGTCGGCGTCGATGCAGACGCCTGCCTGATGAATGTAGCTGCTGGACTGTGAGCGCCACAGGGGGCTTGCACATCCACAGCTCGTGTGGTGCTTCTGCTGCTGGCTGGCTGTCTCATGTAGACACTGCCACTCACAGAGGGGGGTAAAGTTAGATAGGGGTGGGTGGGGATGGTTCAGGAGAAGGAGGTAGGGTTAAAATAGAGCCTAGCTTGAAAATGGAACACAGAGAGGATATTAAATGCCCCGGGGGAAGTGTCTAGTTGGCCGAACTTTTGCATTTGCCACTCTTGCCACTGAGGGGTTTCAGCAGAGGTTTGGGTGGCTGCCTGGCAATGTCCAACCGAACACGTTCCCTGGGGTCCGCTGCTCAAGTAGCAAGAAATGTGAAATGTGTCAGTGATCTCCCAGCAGATATGCTAAGTGGTGAGTAATAAGGAGCATTTCAAAGAACAATCCTGTCACCGACAACAGTAGTAGAGGTGAAATGGCCTCAGTCCGCCCGGAGTCCGCTCTCATCTCTTATGTATGAGCCTGGCTGGAACATTGGTTCAACATTATGTAGGTAATACTCAGCGCATAAATCCACATCGACATCCCCCCGAATGCTTGTTTTCTTAAACAAATGCTCACCACTTCAATGTGTATATAGTAGAATATGGAACTATATGGAACTAGCAAATTAATCTGCAACTGAAGGGCTTTTCTGCTGTGCTCTAAATCCAGCTGTTTCAGTGCGTTACAGATGAGTGGTGATGTGAAGTAGTTAGTGGTGAATAAACACAGCCATTAGACTGTTATGATTGGACATGTGGGGAATAGACCTCAGTTGCCCTGCAGTCGCTGAGGAGAGGAAGCCTGGAACATTGCGCTATAGTCCTGTCCAGATCTGTATGTGCCAACTCCTCTGACCCTTGTTGTCAGTTGGCTAAAGCACATACTGTGTGTCCAGGAATGGGCTATGATGAACAGTGGCTCCAAGGCCAAGAAGAAGCCAGCAGAGAGGAAAGGTCAGGGTCCTGTTCAGTTGGCAGAAAAACGGGAGAAAATATTTTGAACTTTACCCTGGACTTAACCTTTGACTCTCCCTCCAAGGCCCTGAATAACTCACAGAGCTCATCAGAACATCTCTGCCTTCCGTTCTCTAGTCTATACTGTAGAATACAGAGACCTACTGAACACGGATCTGAACACTTCAACTGGACCAACCTGTTCTGATTCTCTGCACCTTAACACACATGCACTCACTCATGCACACACCCACACAGACATACAGTACACACATAAACACAGAGTGTACAAAACATTAGGAACTTTCCATGACATAGACTGACCAGGTGAATTCAGGTGAAAGCTATGATCCCTTATTGATGTCACTTGTTAAATCCACTTCAGTGTAGATGAAGGGGAGGAGACAGGTTAAAGAAGGATTTTTAAGCCTTGAGACAATTGACACATGGATTGTGTTTGTGTATGTGTGCCATTCGGAGGGGGAATGGGCAAGACAAAATATTTAAGCGTCTATGAACTGAGTATGGTGGTAAGGCGCACTGGTTTGTGTAAAAAACCTGCACCGCTGCTGAGTTTTTCATGCTCAACAGTTCCACGTGTGTATCAAGAATGGTCCGCCATCCAGCCTACTTGACACAACTGTGGGATGCACTGGAGTCAACATGGGCCAGCATCCCTGTGAAATAATTTCGCCACCTTGTAGGAAGGTGTTCTTAATGTTTTGTTCACTCAGTGTACATTGATGCTGCACACACATCACAACTGCTGCTACTAGACTGTTATTATACTGCTCAATTAATACACTTCTTATTGTTGTTTGCATTGTTGAGAAGGAACCTGCAAGAAAGAATTTCGTTGAACGATGTATACCATGCGTATCCTGTACATACGACCAGTGGTTGGAACCTAAATAATTTTCCAATCTTTTCGATCTGAACAGAACCATAATTTTTTGGTTCCTTTCCAATGTTCCAACTAGAAAAATAAAGTTCCGAACCGGTTCAAACCTCAAAAAGGTACCGGATAATATCGTTCCTTTCTGCTCGTTTTTTACATTTAGCTCAACATTAAATTACTTCACCAATCACTGCTATGAAGCAGGTAAGCAATTTAATCTGTATAGGAAAGTCGTTAAGAGCAAATTTTATTTTGCCTTAACAGCATGGTTTATTCATAGTGAAAGTCAAACACGCATACTGTGCTGCCAGTCACAGTGTAGGGCCCAAGATGCAACTGAAATTTGAGGAGAGGGCGAGAGAGGTGAGGAGAGGGCGAGAGAGGATGGAGGAATCTTGCCTTGAAGCTCTGGGCAACTTGTTATGACATGCATTATCGGAATTAGGCCTACAGAATTATACTACAGAGGAGCAGCTTCTATGGAGGAACTTTGAATGTCTTTGAACTTCCGGGTTGGTTAAACGTTGGACCAGAGCAAACTTTAGCTAGCTAGCTACATCCAATGTGAAATGGAATAACTATAGTATCCTTAACTAGCATTGCAAAAGTTAATCCATTATTTAAACATCTAAAAAAAAAAGAAAAATGTTTTTAAAGGTGGACTATTCAGAAATCTCTCCGGCATTTCCTGGTTGCAAAAATTCTAATAGTTTGCCTAATTTTAGTTTATGTGACAAAACAAGCAAGTATAGTGTAGATAATCATTGTACCATCTAAACCACTGTGAAATATATTTGCCATAACCAAAAAGACTGTACTTTTAGCTGTTTGAAGATGGTGTACAAAACCGAGAGTAAAAGATGCAAAAACTAAACTTAAGAATGGGACGCATAGAAATAGCGCACATAGAACATATCTACAGCTTCTTGGACTTCCTTTCATTGAGAATGACAGATCTGTAGCACACAATCTATCGAAAATCGGTCTTCTCACAAAAATATCTGTAGCATCCGAACGACCTACAAACTAATATGATATTCTCACGAACCCCACAAGTGTCACGGGACTCTAATGGTAACCCATACAAATTAATGGAAGTATGGAGGTAATTGTGTGCCAACAAAAATAAGTTGTTAAATATATGTAAAAATATATATATACAGTTGAAGTCGGAAGTTTACATACACTTAGGTTGGAGTCATTAAAACTCGTTTTTCAACCACTCCACACATTTCTGGTTAACAAACTATAGTTTTGGCAAGTCGGTTAGGACATCTACTTTGTGCATGACACAAGTCATTTTTCCAACAATAGTTTACAGACAGATTATTTCACTTATAATTTACTGTATCACAATTCCAGTGGGTCAGAAGTTTACATACACTAAGTTGACTGTGCCTTTAAACAGCTTGGAAAATTTCAGAAAATGATGTCATGGCTTTAGAAGCTTCTGATAGACTAATTGACAAAAGAAATTGTCAATTGGAGGTGTACCTGTGGATGTATTTCAAGGCCTACCTTCAAACTCAGTACCTCTTTCCTTGACATCATGGGAAAATCAAAAGAAATCAGCCAAAACCTCAGAAAAAGAATTGTAGACCTCCACAATTTCCAAACGCCTGAAGGTAGCACGTTCATCTGTACAAACAATAGTACGCAAGTACAAACACCATGGGACCACGCAGCCATCATACCGCTCAAGAAGAAGACGCGTTCTGTCTCCTAGAGATTAACATACTAGGAGACGAGAAGTGAAAATCAATCCCAATAACAACAACAATGGACCTTGTGAAGATGCTGGAGGAAACAGGTACAAAAGTATCTATATTCACAGTGAAACGAGTCTTATATCGACATAACCTGAAAGTCCGCTCAGCTATCATGTTGGTGGGGCTTTGCTGCAGGAGGTACTAGTGCTAACCAAAACGTTTGACCCAAGTTAAACAATTTAAAGGCAATGCTACCAAATACTAATTGACTGTATGTAAACTTCTGACCCACTGGGAATGTGATGAAAGAAATAAAAGCTGAAATAAATCATTCTCTCTACTGTTATTCTGACATTTCACATTCTTAAAATGAAATGGTGATCCTAACTGACCTAAGATAGGGAATTTTTACTAGGATTAAATGTCAGAAATTGTGAAAAACTGAGTTTAAATGTATTTGGCTGAGGTGCATGTAAACTTCTGACTTCAACTGTAGGTAATCCTGTCTAACACAGCTTTTTAAAACGTGTATTGCGAATTAAAACTGCATAAGTGTTGCTCTCCGCTATCTGGAGGACCGAGTTTTGAAATCAATGGAATTCGAGTATGATAGCTAAGGAGATTGAGAAAACACCTGTCTCCGGATTACATCTTCAAACTAAGGGCAACCATGGCATCTGAAAGGAGACGCGTCCATCCATGGTGTATATGGGTAAGATAGTCTAGCTAGCTGCATTTTCAGATATTACATGTTTCTAATTTTGAATAACTGATGAATTTACGAACGCTAAACAGCAGGTGAATATGGCCGGTGTCGGCAAAAAAGCGTAATTAAATTGTTGCCAGCAGCACAGTTAGTCACCAATGCTCTGGATAACATGAAAACTACCTAACCAGCTCTGCTAGGGCAAGTAAAATTGTCAGAGTTTTGGTGGGGGCTAAAGCTTAATTAAGAGCATGTGAACAATGCTTAATAGGTGTAGACAAAGAAGAGCTCTCCAGTAGGTACCAAAACATTCAAAGGCCATTTTCTCAAAAGTGAGGTTACAAGTTTATCAATCAAATGTATTTATAAAGCCCTTCTTGCATCAGCTGATGTCACTGTACAGAAACTGCTGTACAGAAACCCAGACTAAAACCACAAACAGCAAGCAATGCAGATGTAAAAGCACAGTGGTTAGGAAAATCTTCCTAGAAAGGCCAGAACCTAGGAAGAAACCTAGAGAGAAACGAGGCTGTGAGGGGTGGCCAGTCCTCTTCTGGCTGTGCCGAGTACAGATTATAATAGAACATGGCCAAGATGTTAAAATGTTCATAGATGACCAGCAGGGTCAAATAATAATAATCACAGTGGTTGTCGAGGGTGCAACAGGTCAGCACCTCAGGAGTAAATGTCAGTTGGCTTTTCATAGCCGATCATTCAGAGTATCTCTACCGCTCCTGATGTCTCTAGAGAGTAGAAAGCAGCAAGGCCTGGGACAGGTAGCATGTCTGGTGAACAGGTCAGGGTTCCATAGCCGCAGGCAGAACAGTTGAAACTGGAGCAGCAGCACGGCCAGGTGGACTGGGGACAGCAAGGAGTCATCTGGGCAGGTAGTCCTGAGGAATGGTCCTAAGGCTCAGGTTCTCCAAGAGAGAGAAAGAAAAAGAGAGAGAGAGAATTAGAGAGAGCATACTTAAATTCACACAGGACACCGGATAAGAGAGGAGAAATACTCCAGATATGACAGACTGACCCTAGCCCCCCGACACATAAACTACTGCAGAATAAATACTGGAGGCTGAGACAGGATGGGTCGGGAGACACTGTGGCCCCGTCCGACGATACCCCCCGGACAGGGCCAAACAGGCAGGATATAACCCCACCCACTCTGCCGAAGCACAGCCCCCACACCACTAGAGGGATATCTCCAACCACCAACTTACCATCCTGAGACAAGGCTGAGTGTAGCCCACAAAGATCTCCGCCACGGCACAACCCAAGGGGGGACGCCAACCCGGACAGGACTTTCAAAGCAGACATACATCCCCATTGTTCCTCAAATGCAGTGTATGATATATCATTGTGTAGCTCTGTGTCTCTGCTTTTATCCAATGTAAAAGATAGAATTTCAAATTTTGCTACATAAGACCGAATCAATGTGGTCGGTCACATTTATGAATGTGTTATTCAATGCGTTTTTATGGGCTATATGTCACGATCTGGAAAAAGGACGGACCAAGGAGCAGTGTGCGTTCCACATATTTATTTAAATGGGAACCGTCAAAAACAATGAAGCAACAACAGATCGTCGCATATGTAGCGCATACACTGCACTAACCAAAACAATAACCCACAAACACAAGTGGGGAAAGAACAAACTAAATAGTAGTAAAGGCCCCCAACGGCTTAGACTTTTAATATAGAACACATGGAGAATTAAATAAATCATATTTTATATGAATAATTGCTAAAGTGCCAAAACACAGCATTTTGACATGTCCCTCAACCCCCTATCACTTCTAGGAAGATTTCAACCCACTTAATCCAACAATTTCTCAAAGTTTCACCATCATTGTAAAAACCTAGCTATTTTACTGCTTTGACAAAGTTATATCTGAATATTATTATTTATATTCATGTGATTAGTCAGTGATGCATTTACGTCTGTCCCTCATTTTATGGCCAACCCTGTTATGCAAACAGTTTCCTCCTGTAGAATAATGGACCATTCCACTAAGATAAATTATTCACAGCAGGTCACATCATTTGGGTCTTCTGAACAGCATGGTGGAAAAGTAAATAAGTATTCTCTCTTTTTTTGGCCTATTCATAATTGTTTAATCATCTTTGACTGAGGTGGTCAAACCTAAGAGCTTTTATTTATTTTACTAGGCAAGTCAGTTAAGAACAAATTCTAATTTTCAATGACAGCGGGTTAACTGCCTTGTTCAGGGGCAGAATGACAGATTTTTACCTTGTCGGCTCAGGGATTCGATCTTGCAACCTTTCGGTTACTAGTCCAAAGCTCTAACCACTAGGCTACCTGCCGCCCCTGCCACCCCAGCTTAAAGGCCCAATGCAGCCATTTTTTTATCTCAATATCAGAAAATTTATAAAATAGTCAACAACAACAAGCTTCTTAGTAAGAGCAATTTCCCAAGCAAGAATTTTGCTAGGACTGTCTGGGAGTGGTCTGAGTTGGGAGGGGAAAACTGAAAACTAGCATTTATTGGCAGACAGGTTAAGAGTAATAGTGAAGACATCAAAACTATGAAATAACACATATGGAATCATGTAGTAACCAAAAAAATGTTAAACAAATCAAAATATATTATTTATTTTAGATTCTTCAAAGTAGCCACCCTTTGCCTTGATGACAGCTTTGCACACTCTTGGCATTCTCTCAACCAGCTTCATGAGGTAGTCACCTGGAAACTAAAAGATGGCACCGATAAAGATGGTCCTTAGGAAAATGTGCAGTATTTAGTTTTTTTTATGTATTATTTCTTACATTGTTAGCCCAGAAAACCTTAAGTGTTATTACACACAGCCGGGAAGAACTATTGGATATCAGAGACGTCAACTTACCAGCACAACCAGCACTACGACCAGGAATACGACTTTCCCAAAGCGGATCCTTTGTCTGCACCTCCCAGGGCATTTTAACTGCTTCCAGAGACCGACCCAAATCAACGCAGTCGGAGGCTTCGGATGCGCGCAGACCACCCACCGCTTCTGAGTATATTACTTGCTAACGTCCAGTCCCTAGTTAACAAAGTCTACGAAATTAGGGCAAGAGTTGCTTTCCAAAGAGATAACATACTCTGTTTCACGGAGACATGGCTAGCTGGGGACATGCTGTTGGAGTCCGTAACATCCAACAGGATTTTCAGTGCATCGCGCCGACAGGAACAAACATCTCTCTGGTAAAAAGAAGGGCGGGGGTGTATGTTTCATGATTAACGACTCATGGTGTAATTGTAGCAACATACAAGAACTCAAGTCCTTTTGTTCACCTGACCTAGAATTCCTCACAATCAAATGCCGACTGTATTATCTCCCAAGAGAGCTTTCCTCGGTTATCGTCACAGCCGTGTATATCCCCCCGCAAGCGGATACCAAGGCGGCTATCAAGGAACTTCAATGGACTTTATGCAAACTGGAAACCATATATCCTGAGGCTGCATTTATTGTAGCTGGGAATTTTAACAAAGCTAATCTGAGAAACAAGGCTACCTAAATTCTCTCAGCATATCGATTGCAGTACACGAGCGAGTAACACACTCGACCACTGCTACTCTAACTTCTGCGATGCATACAAGGCCCTTCCCCGCCCTCCTTTTGGCAAATCTGACCATTACTCCATCTTGTTGCTCCCCTCCTATAGGCAGAAACTAAAACAGGAAGCGCCCGTGCTTAGGTCTATCCAACGCTGGTCTGACCAATCGGATTCCACGCTTCAAGATTGCTTCAAATACGTGGACTAGGATATGTTCCGGGTAACCTCAGACAATAACATTGGCGTATATGCTGACTCGGTAAGCGAGTTTATAAGGAAGTGTATAGGAGATGTTGTACCCACTGTGACTACTAAAACCTTCCCTAACCAGAAACTGTGGATTGATGGCAGCATTCGCGCAAAACCGAAAGCACGTATCACCGCATTGAGTCACTACTCCTTAGTATCTATTGCATCTTTGCTGCTCTGTCACTGCTCATCCATACATTTTATACTTATATATTCTCATCCCATTCCTTTACTAGATTATGTGTATTAGGTTTTGTTGTGGAGTTTGGTAGATATTACCTGTTAGATACTGCTGCATTGTCGGATTTAGAAGCAGAAGCATTTTGCTACACTCGCAATAACATCTGCTAACCATGTGTACGTGACCAATAAAAATTGATTGGATTTGATTTCAATTAGAAGGTGTGCCTTGTTTAAAGTTAATTTGTGGAATTTATTTCCTTCGTAATGCGTTTGACACAATCAGTTGTGTTGTGACAAGGTAGGGGTGGTATACAGAACATAGCCCTATTTGGTAAAGACCAAGTCCATATCATGGCAAGAACACCTCAAATAAGCAAAGAGAAATGACAGTCCATCATCACTTTAAGACATGAAGGTCAGTCAATCCGGAAAATGTGGGACTGGTCACCTCCTATTCATTACAGCATTCATGTAGAGGCCCATCCATTCATGAGGTAAATACAGTATGTAATATTAACCCTGTCTCTCTAAGTGTGGCAGTAATGTAGTGGAGGACTCATTCATCCTGCAGGCACTCTATTTTAATCATTTGTTGTCTGGTCCTGCAGTATTAGGGTGGTGCTGTGATGTCCAGTTAGTTTGTCAGTCAGATAGCCTAGTCTCTCTCTCGCTCTCTCTCTCTCTCTCGCATGCTACTAATGTTTATGCCTCAATCTCTTCTTGCGCTCACCCACCCATTCTCTCTCGCTGTCCTCTTCCCTTAAGCCTCATCCACTATAAGTGCTTGTGTGATGGACTCTTACTAAACGGATGCAGATTTTATTCAGGCTATTTTCAACCAGTGCATGTGCTTCAGCCAGCTAGACACTTTTTTAATGACTCTCCTAACTCAACGCATTCCCACCCTTCAGAAGAAACAGAAAGCCTCCTCCTCAGATAAGATGGGTCCTAGTCCTTTTTTAGAGATATTACTTCCGTAGCCAGCCCAGCAGTCACTACTCCCTGCTGTCCTCTTCTCTCTTCTATCTTTTTATTACTACTGTATCCAGCCTTGCAGTGAGTCACTACTCCTTGCTGCCCTCTTCTCTCTTTTTATTACTACTGTATCCAGCCTTGCAGTGAGTCACTACTCCTTGCTGTCCTCTTCTCTCTTTTTATTACTGCTGTATCCAGCCTTGCAGTGAGTCACTACTCCTTGCTGTCCTCTTCTCTATTCTCTCTTTTTATTACTACTGTATCCAGCCTTGCAACGAGTCACTACTCCTTGCTGTCATCTTCTCTATTTTTATTACTGCTGTATCCAGCCTTGCAGTGAGTCACTACTCCTTGCTGTCCTCTTCTCTATTCTCTCTTTTTATTACTACTGTATCCAGCCTTGCAACGAGTCACTACTCCTTGCTGTCATCTTCTCTCTTTTTATTACTACTGTATCCAGCCTTGCAGTGAGTCACTACTCCTTCCTGTCCTCTTCTCTCTTTTTATTACTACTGTATCCAGCCTTGCAGTGAGTCACTTCTCCCTGCTGTCCTCATCTCTCTTTTTATTTTTACTGTATCCAGCCTTGCAGTGAGTCACTACTCCTTGCTGTCCTCTTCTCTCTTTTTATTACTGCTGTATCCAGCCTTGCAGTGAGTCACTACTCCTTGCTGTCCTCTTCTCTATTCTCTCTTTTTATTACTGCTGTATCCAGCCTTGCAGTGAGTCACTGCTCCCTGCAGTCCTATTCTCTCTTCTCTCTTTTCATTATAACTGTATTCAGCCTTGTAGTTTGTCACTACTCCTTGCTGTCCTCTTCTCTCTTTGTATTACTACTGTATCCAGCCCTGTAGTGAGAACCTACTCCTTGCTATCCTCTTCTTCTCTCTTTATTACTACTGTTTCCAGCCTTGCAGTGAGTCACTCCTCTTCTCTCTTATTATTACCACTGTATCCAGCCTCTCAGTGAGTCACTACTCCTTGCTGTCCTCTTCTCTCTTTTTATTACTACTGTATCCACCATAGCAGTGAGTCACTACTCCTTGCTGTCTTCTTCTCTCTTTGTATTGCTGCTGTATCCAGCCTTCCAGTGAGTCACTACTCCTTGCTAGACCCTTCTCTCTTTTTATTACTACTGTATCCAGCCCTGCAGTGAGTCAATACTCCCTGCTGTCCTTTTCTCTAATTTCTCGTTTTATTACTACACTATCCAGCCTTGAGGTAAATCACTACTCCTTGCTGTCCTCTTCTCTCTTTTTATTACTACTGTATCTAGCCTTGCAGTGAGTCACTGCTCCCTGCTGTCCTCTTCTCTCTTTTCATTACTACTACATCCAGCCTTGCAGTGAGTCACTGCTTCCTGCTGTCATCTTCTCAATTCTCAGTTTTTATTACTACTGTATCCAGCCTTGCAGTGAGTCACTACTCCTTCCTGTCCTCTTCTCTCTTTTTATTACTACTGTATCCAGCCTTGCAGTGAGTCACTACTCCGTGCTGTCCTATTCTCTCTTTTATTACTACTGTATCCACCCTAGCAGTGAGTCACTACTCCTTGCTGTCCTCTTCTCTCTTTTTATTACTACTGTATCCAGCCTTGCAGTGTGTCACTGCTCCCTGCTGTCATCTTCTCAATTCTCTGTTTTTATTACTACTGTATCCAGCCTTGCAGTGAGTCACTACTCCGTGCTGTCCTATTCTCTCTTTTCATTACTACTGTATCCAGCCTTGCAGGGAGTCACTACTCCTTGCTGTCCTCTTCTCTATTTTTATTACTGCTGTATCCAGCCTTGCAGTGAGTCACAACTCCTTGCTGTCCTCTTCTCTCTTTTTATTACTACTGTATCCAGCCTTGCAGGGAGTCACTACTCCTTGCTGTCCTCTTCTCTCTTTTTATAACTGCTGTATCCAGCCTTGCAGTGAGTCACTACTCCAGCCTTGCAGTGAGTCACTGCTCCCTGCAGTCCTATTCTCTCTTTTCTCTTTTCATTATAATTGTATCCAGCCTTGCAGTGAGTCACTACTCCTTGCTGTCCTCTTCTCTATTTGTATTACTACTGTATCCAGCCTTGCAGTGAGTCACTACTCCTTGCTGTCCTCTTCTCTCTTTTTATTACTAATGTATCCAGCCCTGTAGTGAGAACCTACTCCTTGCTATCCTCTTCTTCTCTCTTTATTACTACGGTTTTCAGCCTTGCAGTGAGTCACTACTCCTTGCTGTCCTCTTCTCTCTTATTATTACCACTGTATCCAGCCTCTCAGTGAGTCACTACTCCCTGCTGTCCACTTCTCTCTTTTAATTACTAGTGTATCCAGCCTTGCAGTAAGTCACTGCTCCTTGCTGTCCTCTTCTCTCTTTTTATTACTACTGTATCCAGCCTTCCAGTGAGTCACTACTCCCTGCTGTCCTTTTCTCTAATTTCTCGTTTTATTACTACACTATCCAGCCTTGCAGTAAGTCACTGCTCCTTGCTATCATCTTCTCTCTTTTTATTCCTTGCAGTGAGTCACACCTTGCAGTGTCCTTTTCTCTCTTTTTATTACTACTGTATCCAGCCTTGCAGTGAGTCACTACTCCTTACTGTCATCTCAATTCTCAGTTTTTATTACTACTGTATCCAGCCTTGCAGTGAGTCACTACTCCTTGATGTCCTCTTCTCTCTTTTCATTACTACTGTATCAAGCCTTGCAGTGAGTCACTTCTCCTTGCTGTCCTCTTCTCTCTTCTCTCTTTTCATTACTACTGTATCCAGCCTTGCAGTGAGTCACTACTTCTTGATGTCCTCTTCTCTCTTTTCATTACTACTGTATCCAGCCTTGCAGTGAGTCACTTCTCCTTGCTGTCCTCTCTTCTCTTTTTATCACTGCTATATTCAGCCTTGTAGTGAGTCACTGTTCTCTGCTGTCCTCTTCTTTCTTCTCTCTTTATATTACTACTGTATCCAGCCTTGCAGTAAGTCCCTTCTTCTTCCTGTCCTCTTCTCTCATCTCTCTTTTTATTACTACTTTATCCAGCCTTGCAGTGAATCACTACTCCTTGCTGTCCTCTTCTCTCTTTTCATTACTACTGTATCCAGCCTTGCAGCGAGTCACTACTCCTTGCTGTCCTCTTCTCTCTTTTTATTACTACTGTATCCAGCCTTGCAGCGAGTCACTACTCCTTGCTGTCCTCTTCTCTCTTTTTATTACTACTGTATCCAGCCTTGCAGTGAGTCACTACTCCTTGCTGTCCTCTTCTTTCTTCTTATTACTACTGTATCCAGCCCTGCAGTGAGTCACTGCTCCCTGCTCTCCTCCTCTCTGTTCTCTCTTTTTATTAATACTGTATCCAGCCTTGCAGTGAGTCACTACTCCATGCTGTCCTCTTCTCTCTTTTTATTACTACTGTGTCCAGCCCTGCAGTGAGTCACTGCTCCCTGCTCTCCTCCTCTCTGTTCTCTCTTTTTATTACTGCTATATTCAGCCATGCAGTGAGTCACTGCTCCCTGCTGTCCTCTTCTCAAATCTCTCTTTTTATTACCTCTGTATCCAGCCTTGCAGTGAGTCACTACTCCTTGCTGTCCTCTTCTCTCTTTTTATTACTACTGTCTCCAGCCCTATAGTAAGTCACTACTCCTTGCTGTCCTCTTCTCTCTTTTTATTACTAATGTATCCAGCCCTGTAGTGAGAACCTACTCCTTGCTATCCTCTTCTTCTCTCTTTATTACTACTGTTTCCAGCCTTGCAGTGAGTCACTACTCCTTGCTGTCCTCTTCTCTCTTATTATTACCACTGTATCCAGCCTCTCAGTGAGTCACTACTCCCTGCTGTCCACTTCTCTCTTTTCATTACTACTACATCCAGCCTTGCAGTGAGTCACTGCTTCCTGCTGTCATCTTCTCAATTCTCAGTTTTTATTACTACTGTATCCAGCCTTGCAGTGAGTCACTACTCCTTCCTGTCCTCTTCTCTCTTTTTATTACTACTGTATCCAGCCTTGCAGTGAGTCACTTCTCCCTGCTGTCCTCATCTCTCTTTTTATTTTTACTGTATCCAGCCTTGCAGTGAGTCACTACTCCGTGCTGTCCTATTCTCTCTTTTATTACTACTGTATCCACCCTAGCAGTGAGTCACTACTCCTTGCTGTCCTCTTCTTTCTTCTTATTACTACTGTATCCAGCCCTGCAGTGAGTCACTGCTCCCTGCTCTCCTCCTCTCTGTTCTCTCTTTTTATTAATACTGTATCCAGCCTTGCAGTGAGTCACTACTCCATGCTGTCCTCTTCTCTCTTTTTATTACTACTGTGTCCAGCTCTGCAGTGAGTCACTGCTCCCTGCTCTCCTCCTCTCTGTTCTCTCTTTTTATTACTGCTATATTCAGCCATGCAGTGAGTCACTGCTCCCTGCAGTCCTCTTCTCAAATCTCTCTTTTTATTACTACTGTATCCAGCCCTGCAGTGAGTCACTGCTCCCTGCTCTCCTCCTCTCTGTTCTCTCTTTTTATTACTGCTATATTCAGCCATGCAGTGAGTCACTGCTCCCTGCTGTCCTCTTCTCAAAACTCTCTTTTTATTACCTCTGTATCCAGCCTTGCAGTGAGTCACTACTCCTTGCTGTCCTCTTCTCTCTTTTTATTACTAATGTATCCAGCCCTGTAGTGAGAACCTACTCCTTGCTATCCTCTTCTTCTCTCTTTATTACTACTGTTTCCAGCCTTGCAGTGAGTCACTACTCCTTGCTGTCCTCTTCTCTCTTATTATTACCACTGTATCCAGCCTCTCAGTGAGTCACTACTCCCTGCTGTCCACTTCTCTCTTTTAATTACTACTGTATCCAGCCTTCCAGTGAGTCACTACTCCCTGCTGTCCTTTTCTCTAATTTCTCGTTTTATTACTACACTATCCAGCCTTGCAGTAAGTCACTGCTCCTTGCTATCATCTTCTCTCTTTTTATTCCTTGCAGTGAGTCACACCTTGCAGTGTCCTTTTCTCTCTTTTTATTACTACTGTATCCAGCCTTGCAGTGAGTCACTACTCCTTACTGTCATCTTCTTAATTCTCAGTTTTTATTACTACTGTATCCAGCCTTGCAGTGAGTCACTACTCCTTGATGTCCTCTTCTCTCTTTTCATTACTACTGTATCAAGCCTTGCAGTGAGTCACTTCTCCTTGCTGTCCTCTTCTCTCTTCTCTCTTTTCATTACTACTGTATCCAGCCTTGCAGTGAGTCACTACTTCTTGATGTCCTCTTCTCTCTTTTCATTACTACTGTATCCAGCCTTGCAGTGAGTCACTTCTCCTTGCTGTCCTCTCTTCTCTTTTTATCACTGCTATATTCAGCCTTGTAGTGAGTCACTGCTCTCTGCTGTCCTCTTCTTTCTTCTCTCTTTATATTACTACTGTATCCAGCCTTGCAGTAAGTCCCTTCTTCTTCCTGTCCTCTTCTCTCATCTCTCTTTTTATTACTACTTTATCCAGCCTTGCAGTGAATCACTACTCCTTGCTGTCCTCTTCTCTCTTTTCATTACTACTGTATCCAGCCTTGCAGCGAGTCACTACTCCTTGCTGTCCTCTTCTCTCTTTTTATTACTACTGTATCCAGCCTTGCAGCGAGTCACTACTCCTTGCTGTCCTCTTCTCTCTTTTTATTACTACTGTCTCCAGCCCTATAGTAAGTCACTACTCCTTGCTCTCCTCTTCTCTCTTTTTATTACTACTGTCTCCAGCCTTGCAGTGAGTCACTACTTCTTGCTGTCCTCTTCTCTCTTTTCATTACTACTGTATCCAGCCTTGCAGTGAGTCACTACTCCTTGCTTTCCTCTTCTCTCTTTTTATTACTACTGTATCCAGCCTTGCAGTGAGTCACTACTCCATGCTGTCCTCTTCTCTCTTTTTTCATTACTACTGTATCCAGCATTGCAGTGAGTCACTGCTCCCTGCTGTCATTTTCTCTCTTCTCTATTTTTATTAGTACTTTATCCAGCCTTGCAGTGAATCACTACTCCTTGCTGTCCTCTTCTCTCTTTTCATTACTACTGTATCCAGCCTTGCAGTGAGTCACTACTCCTTGCTGTCCTCTTCTTTCTTTTTATTACTGCTGTATCCAGCCCTGCAGTGAGTTACTACTCCTTGCTGTCCTCTTCTTTCTTTTTATTACTACTGTCTCCAGCCCTGCAGTGAGTCACTGCTCCCTGCTCTCCTCTTCTCTGTTCTCTCTTTTTATTACTACTGTATCCAGCCTTGCAGTGAGTCACAGCTCCTTGCTGTCATCTCTCTTTTTATCACTGCTATATTCAGCCTTGCAGTGAGTCACTGCTCCCTGCTCTCCTCCTCTCTGTTCTCTCTTTTTTTATTACTACTGTATCAAGCCCTGCAGTGAGTCACTACTCCTTGCTGTCTTCTTCTCTGTTTTTTTACTTCTGTATCCAGCCTTGCAATTAGTCACTACTCCTTGCTGTCCTCTTCTCTCTTTTCATTATTACTGTATCCAGCCTTGCAGTGAGTCACTACTCCTTGCGGTCCTCTTCTCTCTTTATATTACTAGTGTATCCACCCTAGTACTGAGTCACTACTCCTTGCTGTCTTCTTCTCTCTTTTTCTATTTCCTTTATATCCAGCCTTGCAGTGAGTCACTACTCCTTGCTGTTCTCTTCTCTCTTCTCTCTATTTATTACTACTGTATCCAGCCTTGCAGTGAGTCACTGCTCCCTGCTGTCCTCTTCTCTCTTCTCTCTTTTTATTACTACTGTATCCAGCCTTGCAGTGAGTCACTGCTCCCTGCTGTCCTCTTCTCTCTTCTCTCTATTTATTACTACTGTATCCAGCCTTGCAGTGAGTCACTACTTCCTGCTGTCCTTTTCTCTCTTCTCTCTTTTTTTATTACTACTGTATCCAGCCTTGCAGTGAGTCACTACTCCTTGCTGTTCTCTTCTCTCTTTCATTACTACTGTATCCAGCCTTGCTTTGAGTCACTACTCCTTGCTGTCCTCTTCTCTCTTTGTATTCCTACTGAATCCATCATTGCAGTGAGTCACTACTCCTTGCTGTCCTTTTCTCTATTTTCATTGCTGCTGTATCCAGCCTTGCAGTAAGTCACTACTCCTTGCTGTCCTCTTCTCTCTTTTTATTACTACTGTATCCAGGCTTGCAGTGAGTCACTGCTCCTTGCTGTCCTCTTCTCTCTTCTCTCTTTTTATCACTGCTATATCCAGCCTTGCAGTGAGTCACTGCTTCCTGCTGTCCTCCTCTCTGTTCTCTCTTTTTATTACTACTCTATCCAGATTTGCAGTGAGTCACTGCTCCTTGCTGTCCTCTTCTCTATTTTTATTACTACTGTATCCAGCCTTTCAGTGAGTCACTACTCCTTGCTGTCCTCTTCTCTCTTCCATTACTACTGTATCCAGCCTTGCTTTGAGTCACTACTCCATGCTGTCCTATTCTCTCTTTATGTTACTAGTGTATCCACCCTAGTAGTGAGTCACAACTCCTTGCTGTCCTCTTCTTTCTTTTTATTCCTGCTGAATCCATCATTGCAGTGAGTCACTACTCCTTGCTGTTCTTTTCTCTATTTTTATTGCTGCTGTATCCAGCCCTGCAGTGAGACAATTCTCCCTGCTGTCCTCCTCTCTGTTCTCTCTTTTTATTGCTACTGTAACCAGGCTTGCAGTGAGACACTGCTCCTTGCTGTCCTCTTCTCTCTTCTCTCTTTTTATCACTGCTATGTCCAGACTTGCAGTGAGCCACTGCTTCCTGCTCTCCTCCTCTCTGTTCTCTCTTTTTATTACTACTGTATCCAGCTTTGCAGTGAGTCACTACTCCTTGCTGTCCTCTTCTCTCTTTCATTACTACTGTATCCAGCCTTGCTTTGAGTCACTACTCCTTGCTGTCCTCTTCTCTCTTTTTATTACTACTGTATCCAGCTTTGCAGTGAGTCACTGCTCCTTGCTGTCTTCTTCTCTCTTTTTTTTTACTACTGTATCCAGCTTTGCAGTGAGTCACTACTCCTTGCTGTCCTCTTCTCTCTTTCATTACTACTGTATCCAGCCTTGCTTTGAGTCACTACTCCTTGCTGTCCTCTTCTCTCTTTTTATTACTACTGTATCCAGCTTTGCAGTGAGTCACTGCTCCCTGCTGTCCTTTTCTCTCTTCTCTCTTTTATTACTACTTTATCCAGCCTTGCAGTGAGTCACTGCTCCTTGCTGTCCTCTTCTCTCTTTTTTTTTAATATGACTTTATCCAGCTTTGGAGTGAGTCACTACTCCTTGCTGTCCTCTTCTCTCTTCTCTCTTTTTATCACTGCTATGTCCAGCCTTGCAGTGAGTCACTGCTTCCTGCTGTCCTCCTCTCTGTTCTCTCTTTTTTTTACTACTCTATCCAGATTTGCAGTGAGTCACTGCTCCTTGCTGTCCTCTTCTCTATTTTTATTACTACTGTATCCAGTCTTTCAGTGAGTCACTACTCCTTGCTGTCCTCTTCTCTCTTTCATTACTACTGTATCCAGCCTTGCTTTGAGTCACTACTCCATGCTGTCCTATTCTCTCTTTATGTTACTAGTGTATCCACCCTAGTAGTGAGTCACAACTCCTTGCTGTCCTCTTCTTTCTTTTTATTCCTGCTGAATCCATCATTGCAGTGAGTCACTACTCCTTGCTGTTCTTTTCTCTATTTTTATTGCTGCTGTATCCAGCCCTGCAGTGAGACAATTCTCCCTGCTGTCCTCCTCTCTGTTCTCTCTTTTTATTGCTACTGTAACCAGGCTTGCAGTGAGACACTGCTCCTTGCTGTCCTCTTCTCTCTTCTCTCTTTTTATCACTGCTATGTCCAGACTTGCAGTGAGCCACTGCTTTCTGTTCTCTCTTTTTATTACTACTGTATCCAGCTTTGCAGTGAGTCACTGCTCCTTGCTGTCTTCTTCTCTCTTTTCATTACTACTGTATCCAGCCTTGCAGTGAGTCACTGCTCCCTGCTGTCCTTTTCTCTCTTCTCTCTTTTATTACTACTTTATCCAGCCTTGCAGTGTGTCACTACTCCTTGCTGTCCTCTTCTCTCTTTTTTTAATATGACTTTATCCAGCTTTGAAGTGAGTCACTGCTCCTTGCTGTCCTCTTCTCTCTTTTTTTTTAATATGACTTTATCCAGCTTTGGAGTGAGTCACTACTCCTTGCTGTCCTCTTCTCTCTTTTTATTACTGCTGTCTCCAGCCGTGCAGTGAGTCACTACTCCTTGCTGTCCTCTTCTCTCTTTTTATTACTGCTGTCTCCAGCCTTGCAGTGAGTCACTGCTCCCTGCTGTCCTCTCCGTTCTCTCTTTTTTCATTACTACTGTATCCAGCCTTGCAGGGAGTCACTGCTCCTTGCTGTCCTCTTCTCTCTTTTTTATTCTGCTGTCTCCAGCCTTGAGTCACTGCACCCTGCTGTCCTCCTCTCTGTTCTCTCTTTTTTTACTACTGTATCCAGCCTTGCAGTGAGTCACTACTCCCTGCTGTCCTCCTCTCTGTTCTCTTTTTATTACTACTGTATCCAGCCTTGCAGTGAGTCACTACTCCTTGCTGTCCTCTTCAAACTTTTTATTACTGCTGTCTCCAACCCTGCAGTGAGTCACCGCTCCCTGCTGTCCACCTCTCTGTTCTCTCTTTTTTCATTACTACTGTATCCAGCCTTGCAGTGAGTCACTACTTCTTGCTGTCTTCTTCTCTCTTTTTATTGCTACTGTATCCAGCCTAGCAGTGAGTCATTGCTCCTTGCTGTCCGCTTATCTCTTCTCTCTTTTCATCACTACTATATCCTGCCTTGCATTAAGTCACTACTCCCTGCAGTCCTCCTCTCTCTTTTTTAAGTACTGTATCCAGCCTTGCAGTGAGTCACTACTTCTTGCTGTCTTCTTCTCTCTTTTTGTTACTACTTAATCCAGCCTTGCAGTGAGTCACTGCTCCCTGCTGTCCTCCTCTCTGTTCTCTCTTTTTTTTACTACTGTATCCAGCCTTGCAGTTAGTCACTACTCCTTGCTGTCTTCTTCTCTCTTTTTATTACTGCTGTCTCAAACCCTGTCGTTAGTCACTGCTCCCTGCTGTCCTCCTCTCTGTTCTCTCTTTTTATTACTACTGTATCCAGCTTTGCAGTGAGTCACTGCTCCTTGCTGTCTTCTTCTCTCTTCTATTTTTTTATCACTGCTATATCCAGCTTTGCTGTGAGTCTTTGCAGTGAGTCTTCTCTCATCTCTCTTTTTATTACTACTGTATCCAGCCTTGAAGTGAGTCACTGCTCCTTGCTGTCCTCTTCTCTCTTTTCATTACTACTATATCCAGCCTTGCAGTGAGTCACTACTCCTTGCTGTCCTCTTCTCTCATCTCTCTTTTTATTACTACTGTATCCAGCCTTGCAGTGAGTCACTACTCCTTGCTGTCCTGTTCTCTCTTTTTTTACTGCTGTCTCCAGCCTTGCAGTGAGTCACTACTTCTTGCTGTCTTCTTCTCTCTTTTTGTTACTACTGTATCCAGCCTTGCAGTGAGTCACTGCTCCCTGCTGTCCTCATCTCTGTTCTCTCTTTTTTTTACTACTGTATCCAGCCTTGCAGTGAGTCATTGCTCCTTGCTGTCCTCCTCTCTCTTTTTATTACTGCTGTATCCAGCCCTGCAGTGAGTCACTACTCCCTGCTGTCCTCGTCTCTGTTCTCTCTTTTTATTACTACTGTATCCTGCCTTGCAGTGAGTCACTACTCCTTGCTGTCCTCTTCTCACTTTTTATTACTGCTGGATCCAGCTTTGCAGTGAGTCACTGCTCCTTGCTGTCCTGTTCTCTCTTTTTTTACTGCTGTCTCCAGCCTTGCAGTGAGTCACTACTCCTTGCTGTCCTCTTCTCTCTTTTTATTACTGCTGTCTCCAGCCTTGCAGTGAGTCACTGCTCCCTGCTGTCCTCCTCTCTGTTCTCTCTTTTTTTACTACTGTATCCAGCCTTGCAGTGAGTCACTACTTCTTGCTGTCTTCTTCTCTCTTTTATTACTGCTGTCTCCAACCCTGCCGTGAGTCACTGCTCCCTGCTGTCCTCCTCTCTGTTCTCTCTTTTTATTACTACTGTATCCAGCCTTGCAGTGAGTCATTGCTCCTTGCTGTCCTCTTCTCTCTTTTTTTTACTACTGTTTCCAGCCTTGCAGTGAGTCACTACTCCTTGCCGTCCTCTTCTCTCTTTTTATTACTGCTGTCTCCAGCCTTGCAGTGAGTCACTGCTCCCTTCTGTCCTCTTCTCTCTTTTTATTGCTACTGTATCCAGCCTTGCAGTGAGTCACTACTCCTTGCTGTCCTCTTCTCTCTTTTTATTTCTGCTGTCTCCAGCCTTGCAGTGAGTCACTACTTCTTGCTGTCTTCTTCTCTCTTTTTATTACTGCTGTCTCCAGCCTTGCAGTGAGTCACTGCTCCCTGCTGTCTTCTTCTCTCTTTTTATTGCTACTGTATCCAGCCTTGCAGTGAGTCACTACTCCTTGCTGTCCTCTTCTCTCTTTTTATTACTGCTGTCTCCAGCCTTGCAGTGAGTCACTGCTCCCTGCTGTCCTCCTCTCTGTTCTCTCTTTTTTCATTACTACTGTATCCAGCCTTGCAGTGAGTCACTACTCCTTGCTGTCCTCTTCTCTCTTTTTATTGCTACTGTATCCAGCCTTGCAGTGAGTCACTACTCCTTGCTGTCCTCTTCTCTCTTTTTATTACTGCTGTCTCCAGCCTTGCAGTGAGTCACTGCTCCCTGCTGTCCTCCTCTCTGTTCTCTCTCTTTTCATTGCTACTTTATCCAGCCTTGCAGTGAGTCACTGCTCCTTGCTGTCCGCTTATCTCTTCTCTCTTTTTATCACTACTATATCCTGCCTTGCATTAAGTCACTACTCCCTGCAGTCCTTCTCTCTCGTTTTTAACTTCTCAGGGATCACTGGGGCGCTAGCGGGCTGCTCCCGACACTACCAGGTAAAATGTAAGGCGCCAAATTCAAAATCCAAAAGTTGAATTATTAAACATCCACCAATATACAAGTGTTCCATACTCATCAAAAGCTCTGTTTCTTGGCAATATCACAGCGTTGTCAGATTTCAAAAAGGCTTTACGGCGAAAGCAGCACATTTGATTGTTTGAGGGTAGCACCTCATATTTTTCCCATAGCCATGAATCGATTAGCCATCATGGCACACACATAACACATTTCACAGCGAAAACAAATCAATTACCTGTTGAAGAACTTCTGCTGAGGTCATCCTAAGTGTCCAACGAAGACAATCCATGGTTCTTTTTTTAGAAAAAGTAATGTATTTTATCCATAAATCCTCCATTTGGAGGATTTATGGATAATCAGAAACAACAGCCTCCACTCCTCCATTGAAACGTGACGCAAACTCGTTCATCTTATACCTATAAACTTGTCCAAGAACAATCAAACATAGTTTTAAATGTATCCTTAGGAACAATTTTACGTATATTTACTATTATAAATCAACCGAATATAAACTGATCGATAACGACGGTAAAGACACAGCGCGCTTTGTCGGGCGCGCGCACTGGGTACTGTTTACATAAAAGATACACTTCCTGGTTTGCTCTTATTCTCTGGTCTAACTCATCCAAAATGAAAACTTACACTGTCTCGAGACTGTTGACATCTAAAGGAAGCGATGGGTACTGCATTCATATGCCCTTATATGGTCATTTTCATGAGGGAGGGGTGCCCAAATGAGCAATGTGTCAAAATCACTTTTTCCAGGACAGAAATTCCTCGGGGTTTCGTCACTACTCCTTGCTGTCCTCTTCTCTCTTTTTATTACTGCTGTCTCCAGCCCTGCAGTGAGTCACTGCTCCCTGCTGTCCTCCTCTCTGTTCTCTCTTTTTTCATTACTGCTGTATCCAGCCTTGCAGTGAGTCACTACTCCTTGCTGTCCTCTTCTCTCTTTTTATTACTACTGTATCCAGCCTTGCAGTGAGGCACTACTTCTTGTTGTCCTCTTCTCTCTTCGTATTACTTCTGTATCCAGCCCTGCAGTGAGTCACAACTCCTTGCTCTCCTCTTCTCTCTTTTTATTACTACTGTATCCAGCCTTGCAGTGACTCACTACTCCTTGCTGTCCTCTTCTCTCTTTTTATTACTATAGTATCCAGCCTTGCAGTGACTCACTACTCCTTGCTGTCCTCTTCTCTCTTTTATTACTACTGTATCCAGCCTTGCAGTGACTCACTACTCCTTGCTGTCCTCTTCTCTCTTTTTATTACTATAGTATCCAGCCTTGCAGTGACTCACTACTCCTTGCTGTCCTCTTCTCTCTTTTTATTACTACTGTATCCAGCCTTGCAGTGACTCACTACTCCTTGCTGTCCTCTTCTCTCTTTTTATTACTATAGTATCCAGCCTTGCAGTGACTCACTACTCCTTGCTGTCCTCTTCTCTCTTTTTATTACTATAGTATACAGCCTTGCAGTGACTCACTAATCCCTGCTGTCCTCTTCTCTCTTCTCTCTTTCCCTTTTCATTTCACGGAATTCACAACCCATTTCCCCTTTCCACTATCTATTTTACTTCTAGTCACCTCCTCTCTCCTTATCTTTCTTTCACTTCCATACCTCATCCTCTTCCATCCATCCTCCTCGTCCTCCTGTCTCAGTGTGATGTCACTCTTGAGGTCTTATTTACAGGAATAAACCTGTATTAAACTTCAGCCGCCCCTAATTAACTCTCACTGGTTGTCACTTCACTAATCTCCCCGTCAACCGTGGCCCGTTTCCACCAATCACCATACTTTACCCGGGAACCCTGACAAGTCACGGTGTCCGTAAGTGAACCATGGAACAGTGGAAGTAGTCTGAAAAAAAATAAATATATATATCTCCTGTGAGGTGAGGGAAATGATGTTGAGCAGCAGAAGGTGTCTGTTAGAAGTGGGTTTGAGCAGAGCACAATTACCAGGGCCTTGTGGGGAGCGCTTTATCAGAGAGGTATAGAACATTGAGCCTGTGTCCCCATCCAATGAGGCTGCTGAGGAGAGAACGCCTCATAATAATGGCCGGAACGAAGCAAATGGAATGGCATCAAACACCTGAAAACCATGTGTTTGATGTATTTGATACCGTTCCACTAATTCCGCTCCAGCCATTACCACAAGCCTGTTCCCCCCAATTAAGGTGCCACCAACCTCCTTTGGTCCCCATGCTGTTTCACCACATCACACCATAATGGCCAGAGCCAGGAGAATAAAGACCAGGGGAGATCACATGTTTTGTTCCTTCCTGTCTTTAAGAGGGCTTGATTTTCCTGTTTCAAGTGATGTGTAATTATTGTTGCGTTGGCATCCTGTCCTCGTATAATTTGGAGCTATTATTTCCACTCCGTGTCCCTCTCGCCTGGTCCAGTGGATATGATGAATGATTTCTGTTGCCAGCTTCACTATACATAGTGAGAGGAAAGCTGATAATGACTACTTTTACCATCGCCATCACACCTCCCCCATTCACTCAAGCACTTCTACAGCTGTGTGTGTGTGTGTGTGTGTGTGTGTGTGTGTGTGTGTGTGTGTGTGTGTGTGTGTGTGTGTGTGTGTGTGTGTGTGTGTGTGTGTGTGTGTGTCAGTGTGTCGGTGTGTGTGTGTGTGTGTGACAGCTTTTCTGAGATGTACGATTGCCTTCAAGCAGTATATCAACATATAGACAACTGTTCAAGTTTTGTATGTTAATGAGAGAGAGAGATTTTCTCCTCATCTGTAGAATGTATCTATTTTGGGGTGTCATTAGTAATAGGATTTCTTTGTGGGCTGGTCTGAGTCTTTTTCATTCTGGTGCCCAGTGTCCCAGACGGTTGATTCATAGTCATGGCACATCAGCTGATATGTAATGTTGATTCACTGGCACATGTCCACTTCAGTAGGCAGGCCCATGCCTTGGCCCAGAGACTTGTGGGCATAAGCATGCTGAGTTTCATGTTTCACTGCCTTAGAAGATGAATTGTACATTATGTACATGGTTTGTTCTTTCTTTATTACAATACAAAGAATAGGTATTTATTATTCATAGCCTGTATCTTTTTCCTGACATAGTACCCAGCCAACCCCGCAGGACACCACACCCACACACAGAAGGGACATACGTTTTTCCTGACCAACATGATGAGGAAACATGACCAGCAAAAAACATGGGTTTTTGTGGTCAGGAAAAATGATAGAATTGGACTAGGACAAGCTGTTCCTAAATCAGTTGTTCAGCGAAGACAGCTGCTTGAAGAAGGTGGTCATCGCATGGACCATATGATCAAAGAGCAGGTGAAGGACCCGAGAGAGTATTTTACTCTCAAGGGCCACTACAGTTCCCTGAAGGGCCACTAAGGGCCCCAGCTGATGCTCTTGGAGGTTGTACTGCTGGCTTGATATTGTGGTGGACCCCTCCCCATCCCTAATCTTGAAAGTGATGGCTAACATCCCATAATTCATCCTTTGTATTGATTGGATTGAACCTTTTTCCTGTGTTTTGCTGTGAAGGATAACGTCCTTATCTAAAGAACATAAACAGGACAGCACTCTGTTGAATAAACTTAAATGTACATATTTTTATTGCCGCTCGAACACTTTGCGTATGGGCCCTTCTTCAGCGTGCAAAGGCAATGGTAATCAATAGTAATAAAGTAATAATAAAGTCACGACAACAATAACACACAGGTTAAGGCATAATTATGAATTCTCAGTCAGTATTGGCCCAATCAAGAGATCCCAGCAGAGGGAGCTGTGGGGGAAAAATGAAAATGAAATAAAAATAACAATATACTGTAGCTGTTAACATACAATACAGACACATTATGATGTCATTGCCTAAATGTGTGGCCTACATATTTATAACCTACTACAAAAAACAAAACAAGAAAAAGAACATTCCTCATTGAGGCCTGCTGGGGAAAGAGTGTTCAAGTAGTCTATCCAATATGTCTCTCTATGGAGAAGTCATTTATTTCTATCTCTCCCGTACGTGGCGCCTTCCCCAATTCAATGCTCATATAACGCAAGGCACTTCGTTTATGATTCTGGCTATTGAAATGCCTGGCAGCAGGGGATTTTTCATCATGGTTGCAAATGGAGCACTTATGCTCACATATCCTAGTCTTAAGTCCACGTTTGGTCTTACACACATAAAGTCAAGCACATTGTTTATCTTTTCATAACGTCCTTATCTAACATTTGTCTTATTCTGATGTGGGTGGATAAATCCTTTATCTTACTCCTTGTGTGTTTGACGTAGTCTGGCTGAAGTGCTGGCTATCATTTTTACTGTCACAAAGCACCGCTCCCAATGTTATTCTGTCTGAGCTCCGGTGTTTATCTGAATTTCCCACCAATAGCTAGTTGTACTGTAGATAGCTGCTCTACTGAATTGGCACGCACATCCCCACCTCCCTCGAACGTGTCACTTGAGTCAGTGGTTCGTATGCAGCAGACGACTGTAGTGAAGTTTAAGGAATGGACCATGTGTGAGCAATGCAGAGTTGTGACTGAGTTAGCTCCTGTACTGCTCTTTTCCAGACAGAGAGTGAGTCATGGGATCGGTGTATTTCACGGTAATACAAACTTTAGCTCCAGCAAAAGGGTATTTTAATGTGAGTAGCACTAAAAGGTAAAGGCCCCTGCATGTTTAAACATGACTGAGTGGAGTGGAACCACAGGCTTATTATCTGTCCTTGATGAATAATCAAGCTTGTTAGCGGAGAAGAAATAACAGCAGGAGACAGACACAGTCATTGACATTTGATGAGTCCTCTCTATCTCGCCTCACCAAACACAAACAACATAAACAAGATAAATAAGTGCTGTGTAACCTTCAGAGCCTGTGATGTCACTGTCTCCTACCACGCCCTCTTTTCTCTCTCTATCCCCCTTTTTCTCCCTCAGCCCCTCCTCCCTGTTGTACAGTACATCAAACCCCTTATCTAAATCTCTCTATTTCTCTCCCTCCCTCCCTCCCTCCCTCCCTCCCTCCCTCCCTCCCTCCCTCCCTCCCTCCCTCCCTCCTGCCTCCTAACTCTCTCCAGGTATGTGGTCCTTCTCCGTGTCAGAGCTTGCTGTTCTGGGGGCGGAGGTGGGACGTATCTCAGCAACAGACGCTGACCTAGGCGACAATGCCAAGCTGGAATATACCATCCTGGAAGGAGAGACAGGGGACACCTTCAACATCAGCGGAACGAACCAAGAGGCCGTGATCACCCTGAACAAGGTAAGAGGGAAGAGGTATGTAGGAGTGAGTGAGGGAGCATGTTGGGTGTCAGCCGACAGAGAGGGATGGAGAGAACGAGGGAGGGCAGAACAGGATGGAATAATGGAACAGATGATGAGAAGGAGGAGAGGAGGACACAGGTGAGCCTGTTGATTTGGCCTGTTCTCCCTCAAAACGCTCCAGAGAAGATGTGCAGTCACTGCTATGCTGGATAGATATATATCTAGTGTTTTCTCTGTGAGTCAGATGGCCATATCTGTGTGTGTGCTTGTTGAATCATCTCATTTCCGTTGATGCTGTCTGATTCTAGATGATTCCCACTAGAACTGACTGTCACTCTGGGTTATCACACAAGCAACTCCAATAACGAAGTGTGGTTGGTGATGAGAGCTGACACTTGGTGTGTGTGTTGCGTGTTACGAGTGTGTGTTGCGTGTTACATGTGTCTGTGTGTGCGTGACGTGTTACGTGTGTGTGTTATGTGTGTTTGCGTGTGTGTCTCACACTTGTGAGTAGGCCTCTCATGTGTGATGTAGACGTTGACTGACATCAATAGCAGCAAACCAAAGACCTCTAGTCTGTCTCAGACATGAAATATGCTATTTGAAGCTGAATTAGCCTTTCAAAAGGCACAGACAGTGTGTGAGTGTTAAAAATATACCCTGCTCTTTATTATAGCCTTAGAGCTAAGATATGAGAGAATCTGACGCACCTCTGGTGGTCATCCAGTGTGAATGCTGCTGAGTGAGTGTGTGGATTTGTGTTTTTGTGTCTTTGAGTAGTTTAATCTGTGTGTGTGTGTGCAGGGTTTGTGAGGTGAGTTAAAAATGCCTTGACTGGAAGGGATTTCCAGGCCCTGGGATGTGTTACTTTAATAAGAGAAAGAGTAGAGGAATGGGGAACCGAGAGGTGGGAGAGGGAAGGGGAAACAGAGAGAGGTGAGGGAAAGGGTGTGGTGGATAGGAGGGGGTTACGGAGAAAGAGTGGAAGCAGGGAGGAAAGAGAGTAAGGGAGAGGGAAATTAGCAAGGCAGCCAGAACAAAAACAGCAGGAAGAGAGAGAGTGAAAGAGAGAGACAATGAGGCAGAACAACACATCCAAAGGAAGAGAGGCAGGCTGAAAAAGAGGTTTGTTTGAGCTGCAGAGAGTTAGAGAGGGAGAGAGGAAACGACAGAGCGAATGTCTAAGCAGCATCCTGCAGAGAGAGATAGAAGTGATCAATTCACTGTGTGCTCAGTGACTGGAGAAATGACAGGGAAAATGACATGCAAACAAATAAACACCTCCTCTCACCTCCTTCGCCTATCTCCCCTCGGATTCAGACGCCACACAAAACCTACAATTACTCTTCCAACATGGAGCTTTTATCTCACTTCTCCCCCCAAAAATATGATTATAGCATGAAATAGAAGAGATTGAAAAAATATATATTTTAGGGTCATTGTCTCTAGCACTCTTCAGTATTGGCTCAGGGAATATAAGGTTTTCGTTGTAAAAGGAGGAGAATAAGAATGGTGGGCAGGCGGTGGCTAGGTAGGTAAGTGGGTAGGTAGGTATACAGTTAATAGTTGGGTAGGTGGGTGTACAGTAGGTAGGTGGGTAGGTGGGTATACAGTAGGTAAGTGGGTAGGTAGGTATACAGTTAATAGTTGGGTAGGTGGGTGTACAGTAGGTAGGTAGGTATACAGTAGGTAGGTGTGGGTAGGTGGGTATACAGTAGGTAGGTGGGCACACAGTAGGTAGGTGGAGTAGGTGGGTACATAGCAGGCATGTGGGCAGGCAGGCACACAGCAGGCAGGTGCAGGTGGGCACACAGCAGGCAAGGGCAGGTGGGCACAACAGCAGGCAGTCACAGGCAGGCACAACAGCAGGCAGGTGGGCAGACAGCAGGCAGTCAAGAGGCAGGCACACAGCAGACTGGGCAGGTGGGCACAGAGCATGAGGTGGGCACACAGCAGCTAGGTGGGCAAGAGGCACACACAGCATGCAGGTGCAGGTGCACACAGCAGGCAGGTGGGCACACAGCAGGCAGCTGGGCAGGCAGGGCACACAGCAGGCATGTGGGCAGGCAGGAACAGCAGGCAGGTGGGCAGGTGGGCACAACAGCAGGCATGTGGGCAGGCAGGCATGCAGCCAGGTGGGCAGTCACACACAGCAGGCAGGTGGCAGGTGGGCACACAGCAGGCAGCTGCAGAGAGGCACACAGCATGCAGGTGGGAAGGTGGGGCACACAGCAGGCAGCTGGGCAGGCAGGGCTCACAGCAGGCAGGTGGGCAGGTGGGGAAACAGCCCAGGTGGGCAGGTGGGCATACAGCAGGCAGGTGGGCAGGGTGGGCAGGCATACAGTAGGTAGGGTGCAAGAGGTGGGCACACAGTAGGTCAGCTGGGCAGGCAGGCACAGCAGGCAGGTGGGCACAACAGAGGTGTGTGGGCAGGCACAACACAGGGTAGGTGGGCAGGCAGGCATACTGTGGGCAGGTGGGCACACAGCAGGTAGGTGGGTCCAGAGGCA
Source organism: Brachymystax lenok tsinlingensis (assembly GCA_030435695.1). NCBI lineage: Eukaryota > Metazoa > Chordata > Actinopteri > Salmoniformes > Salmonidae > Brachymystax > Brachymystax lenok. Next base: position 32,630,082 of record CM059788.1, read on the forward strand.
CAGCAGGCAGGTGGGCAGGCTGGACAACAGCAGGCAGGTGGGCACACAGCAGGCAGGTGGGCAGGTGGGCACAACAGCAGGCAGGTGGGCAGGCAGGCACAGAGCAGGTCATGGGCAGGCAGGCACACAGCATGCAGGTGGGCACACAGCAGCCAGGTGGGTCAGTGGGCACAACAGCAGGCAGTCTGGGTAGGCAGGCACATTAGCAGGTATGTGTGCAGAGCAGGCACAACAGTGGGCAGGTGGGCACACACAGCAGGCAGCAAGAGAAACAATAGGCAGGCACACAGCAGGCATGTGGGCAGGTGGGCACACAGCAGGCAGGCGGGCAGGTGGGCACAACAGCAGGCAGTCAAGAGGTGGGCACACAGCAGGCATGTGGCCAGAGGCATGCATGCAGGCAGGTAGGTGGTGCAGGTCTGATACAGCAGGCAGCCTGGCAGGTGGGCACACAGTAGGTCTGTGGGCACACAGCAGGTAGGTGGGTAGATGGGTGTGCACAGTAGGTAGCTGTGTGGGTAGGCACACAGAGGTAGCTGGGTAGGTAGGCATACAGTAGGTAGGTGGGCAAGAGGCACATACAGCATGTAGGTGTGCATACAGCAGGTAGGTGGATAGGTGGGCATACAGCAGGTAGGTGGGCAGGTAGGCATACAGTAGGCAGACAGGCAGGTGGGTAAACAGTAGGTAGCTGGGCAGGGTGGGCATACAGCAGGTAGGTGGGTATACAGTAGGTAGGTGGGTAGGTAGGTATACAGTAGGTAGGTGGGTATACTGTAGGTAGCTGGGTAGGTAGGTAGGTATACAGTAGGTACGTGGGTATACAGTAGGTAGGTGGGTATACAGTAGTTAGGTGGGTAGGTAGGTATACAGTAGGTAGGTGGGTATACAGTAGTTAGGTGGGTAGGTAGGTATACAGTAGGTAGGTGGGTAGGTGGGTATACTGTAGGTAGGTGGGTATACAGTAGGTAGGTGGGTAGGTAGGTATACAGTAGGTAGGTGGGTAAGTAGGTATATACAGTATGTAGGTGTGTATACAGTAGGTAGGTGGGTAGGTGGGTATACAGTAGGTATGTGGGTAGGTAGGTATGCAGTTGGTAGGTGGGTAGTTGGGTATACAGTAGGTAGGTGGGTAGGTGGGTATACAGTAGGTAGCTGGGTAGGTAGGTATACAGTATGTAGGTGGGTAGGTGGGTATATAGTAGGTAGGCGGGTAGGTGGGTATACAGTAGGTAGCTGGGTAGGTGGGTATACAGTAGGTACAGTGGGGAAAAAAAGTATTTAGTCAGCCACCAATTGTGCAAGTTCTCTCACTTAAAAAGATGAGAGAGGCCTGTAATTTTCATCATAGGTACACTTCAACTATGACAGACAAAATGAGGAAAAAAAATCCTGAAAATCACATTGTAGGATTTTTTATGAATTTATTTGCAAATTATGGTGGAAAATAAGTATTTGGTCAATAACAAAAGTTTATCTCAATACTTTGTTATATACCCTTTGTTGGCAATGACAGAGGTCAAACGTTTTCTGTAAGTCTTCACAAGGTTTTCACACACTGTTGCTGGTATTTTGGCCCATTCCTCCATGCAGATCTCCTCTAGAGCAGTGATGTTTTGGGGGTGTCGCTGGGCAACACGGACTTTCAACTCCTCCAAAGATTTTCTATGGGGTTGAGATCTGGAGACTGGCTAGGCCACTCCAGGACCTTGAAATGCTTCTTACGAAGCCACTCCTTCGTTGCTTCGTTGGTGTGTTTGGGATCATTGTCATGCTGAAAGACCCAGCCACGTTTCATCTTCAATGCCCTTGCTGATGGAAGGAGGTTTTCACTCAAAATCTCACGATACATGGCCCCATTCATTCTTTCCTTTACACGGATCAGTCGTCCTGGTCCCTTTGCAGAAAAACAGCCCCAAAGCATGATGTTTCCACCCCCATGCTTCACAGTAGGTATGGTGTTCTTTGGATGCAACTCAGCATTCTTTGTCCTCCAAACACGACGAGTTGAGTTTTTACCAAAAAGTTCTATTTTGGTTTCATCTGACATTCTCCCAATCCTCATCTGGATCATCCAAATGCTCTCTAGCAAACTTTAGACGGGCCTGAACATGTACTGGCTTAAGCAGGGGGACACGTCTGGCACTGCAGGATTTGAGTCCTGGCGGCGTAGTGTGTTACTGATGGTAGGCTTTGTTACTTTGGTCCCAGCTCTCTGCAGGTCATTCACTAGGTCCCCCCGTGTGGTTCTGGGATTTTTGCTCACCGTTCTTGTGATCATTTTGACCCCACGGGGTGAGATCCTCAGATCGAGGAAGATTATCAGTGGTCTTGTATGTCTTCCATTTCCTAATAATTGCTCCCACAGTTGATTTCTTCAAACCAAGCTGCTTACCTATTGCAGATTCAGTCTTCCCAATCTGGTGCAGGTCTACAATTTTGTTTCTGGTGTCCTTTGACAGCTCTTTGGTCTTGGCCATAGTGGAGTTTGGAGTGTGACTGTTTGAGGTTGTGGACAGGTGTCTTTTATACTGATAACAAGTTCAAACAGGTGCCATTAATACAGGTAACGAGTGGAGGACAGAGGAGCCTCTTAAAGAAGTTACAGGTCTGTGAGAGCCAGAAATCTTGCTTGTTTGTATGTGACCAAATACTTATTTTAAACCATCATTTGCAAATAAATTCATAAAAAATCCTACAATGTGATTATCTGGATTTTCTTTCCTCATTTTGTCTGTCATAGTTGAAGTATACCTATGATGAAAATTACAGGCCTCTCTCATCTTTTTAAGTGAGAGAACTTGCACAATTGGTGGCTGACTAAATACTTTTTTTCCCCACTGTATGTGGGTTAGTAGGTATGCAGTAGGTAGGTGGGTGGGTGGGTATACAGTAGGTAGCTTGGTAGGTGGGTATACAGTAGGTTTGTGGGTATACAGTAGGTAGGTGGGTAGATGGGTGTACAGTAGGTAGCTGTGTAGGTAGGTATACAGTAGGTAGCTGGGTAGGTAGGTATACAGTAGGTAGGTGCGTAAGTAGGTATATACAGTATGTAGGTGTGTATACAGTAGGTAGGTGGATAGGTGGGTATACAGTAGGTAGGTGGGTAGGTAGGTATACAGTAGGTAGACAGGTAGGTGGTAGTAAACAGTAGGTAGCTGGGTAGGTGGGTATACAGTAGGTAGGTGGGTATACAGTAGGTAGGTGGGTAGGTAGGTATACAGTAGGTAGGTGGGTATACTGTAGGTAGCTGGGTAGGTAGGTAGGTATACAGTAGGTACGTGGGTATACAGCAGGTAGGTGGGTATACAGTAGTTAGGTGGGTAGGTAGGTATACAGTAGGTAGGTGGGTATACAGTAGTTAGGTGGGTAGGTAGGCATACAGTAGGTAGGTGGGTAGGGTGTGTATACTGTGGCAGGTGGGTGCACACAGCAGGTAGGTGGGTAGGCAGGTATACAGTAGGTAGGTGGGTAAGTAGGCACACACAGCATGTAGGTGTGTATACAGTAGGTAGGTGGGCAGGTGGGTATACAGTAGGTGTATGTGGGTAGGTGGGTATGCAGTTGGTGGGTGGGTAGTTGGGTATACAGTAGGTAGGTGGGTAGGTGGGTATACAGTAGGTAGCTGGGTAGGTAGGTATACAGTATGTAGGTGGGTAGGTGGGTATATAGTAGGTAGCTGGGTAGGTAGGTTTACAGTAGGTAGGTGGGTAGGTGGGGAAACAGTCGGTAGGTGGGTAGGTGGGTATACAGTAGGTAGGTGGGTAGGTAGGTAGGTAGGTATACAGTAGGTAGGTGCGTGGAGGTGGGTGCTATACAGTGGGTGCTGGGTAGAGTGGGTATACAGTAGGTAGGTGGGTATACAGTAGGTGTGTGGGTAGGTAGGTATACAGTAGGTAGGTGGGTAGGTGGGTATACAGTATGTAGGTCGGTAGGTAGGTATACAGTAGGTAGGTGGGTAGGTGGTTATACAGTAGGTGTCTGGGTAGGTAGGTATACAGTAGGTAGGTGGGTATACAGTAGGTGTGTGGGTAGGTAGGTATACAGTAGGTAGGTGGGTAGGTGGGTATACAGTATGTAGGTCGGTAGGTAGGTATACAGTAGGTAGGTGGGTAGGTGGTTATACAGTAGGTGTCTGGGTAGGTAGGTATACAGTAGATATGTGGGTAGGTAGGTATACAGTAGGTAGGTGGGTATACAGTAGTTAGGTGGGTAGGTAGGTATACAGTAAGTAGGTGGGTATACATTAGTTAGGTGGGTAGGTAGGTATACAGTAGGTAGGTGGGTATACAGTAGTTAGGTGGGTAGGTAGGTATACAGTAGGTAGGTGGGTATACAGTAGGTGTGTGGGTAGGTAGGTATACAGTAGGTAGTTGGGTAGGTGGGTATACAGTATGTAGGTGGGTAGGTAGGTATACAGTAGGTAGGTAGGTAGGTGGTTATACAGTAGGTTTGTGGGTATACAGTAGGTAGGTGGGTAGGTGGTTATACAGTAGGTATCTGGGTAGGTAGGTATACAGTAGATATGTGGGTAGGTAGGTATACAGTAGGTAGGTAGGTATACAATAGTTAGGTGGGGAGGTAGGTATACAGTAGGTAGGTGGGTATACAGTAGGTAGGTGGGTAGGTAGGTATACAGTAGGTAGGTGGGTATACAGTAGTTAGGTGGGTAGGTAGGTATACAGTAGGTAGGTGGGTATACAGTAGTTAGGTGGGTAGGTAGGTATACAGTAGGTAGGTGGGTATACAGTAGTTAGGTGGGTAGGTAGGTATACAGTAGGTAGGTGGGTATACAGTAGTTAGGTGGGTCGGTAGGTATACAGTAGGTAGGTGGGTAGGTGGGTATACAGTAGGTAGGTGGGTATACAGTAGTTAGGTGGGTAGGTAGGTATACAGTAGGTATATGGGTATACAGTAGTTAGGTGGGTAGGTAGGTATAGTAATTGAATACAGTAATTGAATACATGATACTACTCTAACAGAATTAAATAAACAAAGCATAAAATTAGAGCTATGCTTCCTCCATGATTTACACCCTGTTAAACAAAAAGAAACCATGCAGTATGTTTGGGTATGTGTTTTAGGGGTGTGTGTGTGTGTGTTAAGTGTGTGTTTACTGACTCACTCACTGTCACCATGGCCAGTGTGTGTGTGTGTGTGTGTGTGTGTGTGTGTGTGTGTGTGTGTGTGTGTGTGTGTGTGTGTGTGTGTGTGTGTCGGTGTGTGTGTGTCGGTGTGTGTGTGTGTGTGTTTTAAAAAATTGTGGGGGATTTTGTGGAAAGAGATTATCTTTTTACCCTTAAGAGGAAAATATTTTCAACTGGAACAATTTCTGCTACCACTGAGTCTGACCTCATTGCTCCTCTCACAGCTGTGGGCAGTATATTTTTACCATTGATCTTAGACTTACAGACACACACCCAGCCACACATACAGGCACACACATACACTCTGTTGATCTTGCAGCTCTCCATCTTAACACTCGGTAGAATGAGCAAAAAGGTGGCGCCTAAAAGACTGAGGGTCAGTACTGTGTGATGTGACAGGAGACAGAGAGGCAGGCGGAGAAAGAGAGAGTGAGTGTGTGTGTGTGTGCATGCGCACTTACGTACATGCATGCTTGTGTGTGTGTGTGTATGTGTGCATGCATGCATGCATGTACGTGTGTGTATGTATCTGTCAGAGAGAGACAGGGACAGGCCCATGGGCAGTAGTGGAGAGGTGGGGTGAGGTGATCGTGGTGGAGTGTTAGCCAGGGACATGCAGGGGAATCTGGATCATTAACACTCTGGCAGTCAGTCTGGGTAAAGACTGGAGACTGCCTGTCTCTTATCACTGCTTATTCGCAGACAGTCTCATAGGACCACAACAAACTGTCTATCTCCCCTCTCTCTCCCTCTGTCACCCCCTCACTCCTCCTCCTCCTCTCCTCTTTTCTCTGGGGCCATTTTGTAGGTTACTAGCTGTTTTTTGTCTCTGTCTGACTCATTGTTGTGATTATTTCTCTAAACTGCCTGGGCTCAGGTCACTGTAATTCAACCTCTAAACGGTGGCTGGGGATTTGAACACAGACAACTATCCATTTATCGGCTTATATGAGCAAACTGGGAGTCAAGAGTTTTTTGTATTTTTTTTATGGGGTTTTCTGAGGACAGTGGATTGAGATGAGATCTAGTCCCTGTACACTCAGGCCTAACACAGACAAAGTGATGGTTCAAAACCATTACAATGTGGTTGGAATTGAGAAATACATTTTGGTTTCCAATCTCTCAAGGCTTAAATAAGACCACTGCATCAGTCTAAAGTACAGGTCAACAGGGTTAGCAAGACAATCCCACTAATGTTATTTATACTTGAAGCATCAAGTGAACTGAGTTATTCCAGAGATAAAGATGGTCTCGTGTCCACCCTAATAATGGGAGTTGTTGTCTGTGAGAAGGCTGGCCGATGCCTTTCACATAAAAAGGTTTTCACTAAAAGCAGTTTCTTCTCAAAATTAGAGATTTATTTTGGATAAATACAAAATAGGCTAGATAATGTCAGAGTTGAAATTGCTAAAAGGTTAAAACAAGGATTAAAGATTGACACCTAAAACAAACAGGTGTTTCCTTGCCCACCTCGCACTCAAACTGTCTCCAATAAACATTTAAACACCTGCAGCTCATTAGCTTAGTTAGTGGGAGGAGCCTACAATGAACAATTAACCAACCTGTGCTGACATACAAACATTCCTCACACATTCCTCACTTGTTTCCATTGATCATCCTTGAGATGTTTCCAAGACTTGATTTGAGTCCACCTGTGGTAAATTCAATTGATTGGACATGATTTGGAAAGGCACACACCTGTCTATGTAAGGTCTCACAGTTGACAATGCATGTCAGAAGAAAAACCAAGCCATGAGGTCGAAGGAATTGTCCGTAGAGCACCAAGACAGGATTTTGTTGAGGAACAGATCTGGGGAAGGGTACCAAAAAATTTCTGCAGCATTGAAGTTCCCCAAGAACACAGTGGCCTCCAATTCTTAAATAGAAGAAGTTTGTAACCACCAAGACTCTACCTGGAGCTGGCCACCCAGCCAAACTGAGCAATCGGGGGAGAAGGGCCTTGGTCAGGGAGGTGACCAAGAACCTGATGATCACTCTGACATAGCTCCAGAGTTAATCTGTGGAGATGGGAGAACCTTCCAGAAGGACAACCATCTCTGCAGCACTCCACCAATCAGGCCTTTATGGTAGAGTGGCCAGACGGAAGCCACTCCTCAGTAAAAGGGACATGACAGCCCGATTGGAGTCGCTGGTCTGATAAAACCAAGATTTAACTATTTGGCCTGAATGCCAAGCATCACGTCTGGACGAAACCAGGCACTGCTCATCACCTGGCCAATACCATCCCTACAGTGAAGCACGGTGGTGGCAGCATCATGCTGTGGGGATGTTTTTCAGCGGCAGGGACTGGGAAACTAGTCAGGATCGAGGGAAAGATGAACGGAACAAAGTACAGAGATCTAATGAAAACCTGCTCCAGACCGCTCAGGACCTCAGACTGGGGGAGAACGTTCACCTTCCAACAGGACAACGACCCTAAGCACACGGCCAAGATAACACAGGAGTGGCTTCAGGACAAGTCTCTGAATGTCCTTGAGTGGCCCAGCCAGAGCCCGGACTTGAACCCGATCAAACTTCTCTGAAAAGACCTGAAAATAGCTGTGCAGCAACGCTCCCTATCCAGCCTGACAGAGCTTGAGAGGATCTGCAGAGAAGAATGGGAGAAACTCCCCAAGTACAGGTGTGCCAAGCTTCTAGCGTCATAACCAAGAAGACTCGAGGCTGTAATTGCTGTCAAAGGTGCTTCAACAAAGTACTGAGTAAAGGGTCTGTATACTTATGTAAATGGGATATTTCCGTTTTTTATTTGTAATACATTCTCCCCAAAAAAATGCAACCTGTTTTCACTTTGTCATTATGGGGTATTGTGTGTAGATTGATGAGGGGGGAAAAACTATTAATCCATTTTAGAATACGGCTGTAAAGTAATAAAATGTGGAAAATTCAGAATTTTCAGAATGCACTGTACATAAGTTAACTCAGAAATGTACATACAGTTCCTTCAGAAAGTATTCACACCACCTGACTTTACACATTTTGTTGTGTTACAGCCTGAATTAAAAATATATTAAATTGAGATTTTGTGTCACTGGTCTACACACAATACACCATAATGTCAAAGTGGAATTATGTTTTTAGAAAAAACAGACAATATTCCTTTGAGCATGGTGAAGTTATTAATTACCCTTTGGTTGGTGTATCAATACACCCAGTCACTACAAAGATACAGGCGTCCCTCCTAACTCAGTTACTGGAGAGGAAGGAAAACGCTCAGGGATTTCATCATGAGGCTAATGGTGACTTTTTAAAATACGTACAGAGTTTAATGGCTGTGATATGAGAAAATTGAGGATGAATCAACAACATTGTAGTTACAGTGGCTTGCGAAAATATTCACACCCCTTGGCATTTTTCCTAATTTGTTGCCTTACAACCTGGAATTAAAATAGATTTTTGGAGGGTTTGGATCATTTGATTTACACAACATGCCTACCACTTTGAAGATGAAAAATATGTTTTATTGTTTAACAAACAAGAAATAAGACAAAAAAAATGAAAACTTGAGCATGCATAACTATTCACCTCCCCCCCAATACTTTGTAGGGCCACCTTTTGCAGCAATTACAGCTGCAAGTCTCTTGGGTTATGTCTCTATAAGCTTGGCACATCTAGCCACTGGGATTTTTGCCCATTCTTCAAGGCAAAACTGCTCCAGCTCCTTCAAGTTGGATGGGTTCTGCTGGTGTACAGCAATCTTTAAGTCATACCACAGATTCTCAATTGGATTGAGGTCTGGGCTTTGACTAGGCCATTCCATTCCATTTAAATGTTTCCACTTAAACCACAGAATTCTTAGGGTCATAGTCCTGCTGGAATGTGAACCTACGTCCCAGTCTCAAAGACTGAAACAGGTTTACCTCAAGAATTTCCCTGTATTTAGTGCCATCCATCATGCCTTCAATTCTAACCAGTTTCCCAGTCCCTGCCGATGAAAAACATCCCCAAAGCATGATGCTGCCATCACCATGCTTCACTGTGGGGATGGTGTTCTCGGTGTGATGAGAGGTGTTGGGTTTCGCCAGACATAACGTTTTCCTTGATGGCCAAAAAGCTACATTTTAGTCTCATCTGACCAGAGTACCTTCTTCCATATGTTTGGGGAGTCTCCCACATGCCTTTTGGCGAACACCAAACATTTCTCAACACCTCTCACCTGTCTTGGCGCTTATTTTTTTCTGGACACTCTTCCTTAAAGCCCAGCTCTGTGGCGTGTACGGCTTAAAGTGGTCCTATGGACAGATACTCCAATCCCCGCTGTGGAGCTTTGCAGCTCCTCCAGGGTTATCTTTGGTCTCTTTTTTGCCTCTCTGATTAATGCCCTCCTTGCCTGGTCTGTGAGTTTTGGTGGGCGGCCATCTCTTGGCAGGTTTGTTGTGGTGCCATAATCTTTCAATTTTTTTAATAATGGATTTAATGTTGCTCTGTGGGATGTTCAAAGTTTCTGATATTTTTTTTTATAACCCAACCCTGATCTGTACTTCTCCACAACTTTGTCCCTGACCTGTTTGGAGAGCTCCTTGGTATTCATAGTGCCGCTTGCTTAGTGGTGCCCCTTCCTTAGTGGTGTTGCAGACTCTGGGGCCTTTCAAAACAGGTGTATATATACTGAGATCATGTGACAGATCATGTGACACTTAGATTGCACACAGGTGGACTTTATTTAACTAATTATGTGACTTCTGAAGGTAATTGGTTGCACCAGATCTTATTTAGGGGCTTCCCAGCAAAGGGGTGAATACATATGCACATGCCATCTTTCCGTTTTTTTTTTTTTTTTAAATAAGTTTTTTTCATTTCACTACACCAATTTTGACTATTTTGTGTATGTCCTTTACATGAAATCCAAATGAAAATCCATTTAAATTACAGGTTGCAATGTAACAAAATAGGAGAAACGCCAAGGGGGGTGAATACTTTTGCAAGGCACTGTACTCCACAATACTAACCTAATTGACAGAGCGAAAAAAAGGAAGCTTGTACAGAATACAAATATTCCAAAACATGCATCCTGTTTGCAACAAGGCACTAAAGTAATACTGTAAAAAAATTGAAAAAGCAATTCACTTTTTGTCCTGAATTCAAAGTGTTATGTTTGTGACAATTACAATACATTACTGAGTACCACTCTCCATATTTTCAACCATAGTGGTGGCTGCATCATCTTATGGGTCATCTTTTAATCGTTCAGAACTGGGGAGTTTTTCAGGATAAAAAATAGACAGAATGGAGCTAAGCACAGGAAAAATACTAGAGGAAAACCTGGTTGTCTGCTTTCCACCGGACACTGAGAGATTAATTCACCTTTCTGCAGGACAATAACCTAAACACAAGGCTAAATCATCACTGGAGTTGCTTACCAAGAAGACAGTGTTCCTGTGTGACGGAGTTACAGTTTTAACTTCAATCTATTTTAACATCTATGGCAAGACCTGCAAATGGTTCTCTAGCAATGATCAACAACCAATTTGACAGAGCTTGAAGAATTTTGAAAAGTATAACGGGCAAATGTTGCACAATCCAGGTGTGGAAAGCCCTTAGAGACTTACCCAGAAAGAGTCACAGCTGTAATCGCTGCCAAAGTGGATTCTACAAAGTATTGACTCAGGGGTGTGAAATCGTATGTAAATTTGATATGTCACAACATTTTCAGAAATGTAAAAAAAAGAATAATCTTCACTTTGTCATTATGGGATATTGTGTGTAGATAGGTGAGAAAATAAATATATTTAATCCATTCTGAATTCAGGCTGTAACACAACAAAATGTGGAATAAGTCAAGAGGTATGAATACTTTCTGATCATCAACTAGATTCAACCGCTGGCCTTTTTTTTTCTTGGTGTTATTACAGTCTTATGTCCAATTCCCAAAAATATTTATTTATTTGCTCAGAAAGCTTGGGCGGGCCAGATAAAGCCACCTGTGGGCCGCCAGTTGGGGAACACTGATCTAAGGTTGTCACGACTTCCGCCGAGGTCGGTCCCTCTTCTTGTCTTGTTCGGGCGGTGTTCGGCGGTCGACGTCACCGGTTTTCTGACCATCATCGCTCCCCTTCTCATGTGTTTTGTTAGTTTTGTCTAATTGTACACACCTGTTGTTAATTTCTCCCAATCACGCACCTGTTTATAATTCCTTCCTTCCCCTCTTCCCATTGTGCGTGATTGTTAGGTTGTACCGTTTGTTCTTGTATGTTCCCCAGTCTGTGTACTGAGGGCTATTGTATTGTGGTTCCCGTAATTGCCGGGTTGCTAGTAAAGCGCCCGTTTATTTTTGAAGTTCATGTGAGTATTTTGTTTTCGCCAGAGTTATTGTTTGTGGACTGGTGACTCAATTAAAATACCTTTTCACACGTGAACTACCTCCTGCGCCTGACTCTTTTCCACAACTGAACCACGGACCTTACAAAGGTTTACAGTATGGATTTCTTCACCTTAAATAACAAGTAGTCTCTTGTTACTGCTCTGCATTGCTGCCTCCCAGTGGTGACTATAACAACAGTAATCCAAAATAGTTATTTTACATGATACCCTCTACTTACACGTGATAGTGTATGGTCAGGAAAAAAAAGACTGAGGGAAGCCTCAGCATAAATCACAAACTGACCTTTACAGCCCTTATCCCTCTAGGCAGTTTTAGGAATGTGTAACCTAGTCTGTTACCGGGCAGGGTGGAGCTATTACCATATTGTGTATACCTATCCAATCCTTTAACATGTGCCTAAGGGAAGTAGCGGCTAGCTGGCTCTATCCCAGAGTGTGCTGCTTACACAGCTGCATGCTACACAAGCCTATAACTCACACTGATCCTGAGCAACATTTGGAGTTGAATGGGAAATATACAGTGTACTACATCGTATAGAATGATCATTAACACGTCTTCTCCCAATATCCCCATTCTCCCATTTGGGGGTATGAGTTGTGTAAGCCTGCTACTAGTGTGTCTGTGATTCCACCTGGGGACACTTTGATTCCATTGGTTAGACGTTATTTCCATATGCTCTCACTTTAAACGGCTGGCTAATCCACGGTCACCGCTAGCAGCACTCTGAGGATTATCTGTGTTGTTTTATCACTGAGAAGAGAGATTGTGCTAATCTCCTCAGAGAGAGGGAGAGCGAGGAAGAGAGATAATGGGACATGGGATAGAGAGGAAAAGAGGGAAAAGGGGAATAGAGCAGGAAGGGAGGAAGAGAGAATGAGTAGAAGAGGGAGAGAGAGTTAAAGAAATAAATAAAAAACAATGGGATGTGTAAACATAGAGAAAGAGAGATGGAGGAAAGACACAAACAGCATGAGTGACAGAATAGACGGAGAGAGAGAACAAGGTGGTGGAGAGATTTAGGAGATACTCTGTTCCAGCAGTACTGCAGCTGCATGTCTGTCTGCAAAATTGCTCAGAGTTAAGTCTGTCATCTTAAATGATTAGTCAGATGAATACATTATTTTGATATAAAATATAGATAGGTTAGGTCAGCAGGATAGAGAAGGCTCAGTTGAAGAGATAATTTTTCACTTGCACGCTGCACAAGTACAATGGCTGCAGTCCGATTCAGATCATTTAAAGCTTCACTAATCACAGTGGACATGCACACACACACCCACACACATGCGCATGAACCATATTGGATGCATGATGAATTAATTATGACCATTTTACTATTGTACCATACTGTTTAGTTAATTAATGTCATACTTAGACCGAAGCAAAAGGCAATTGTTACAGATAAATAATTAGAATTTCAAAAAAAGAGTGTGAGTGTAGGGCAGGACAAGAGAATGTTGTACTGAGAGAGAGAGAGAGAGAGAGAGAGAGAGAGAGAGAGAGAGAGGAGTGACAGAGACAGAGAGAAAGAGCAGCAGAGGAAGTGAGAAAGAAAAAGGGAAGTGGTGATTGTGATAAGTGCTTTCTGTAAGCGAGGAAGAGAGATGAGTGTGTATTCTGGGTGTCAGAGATGGACCTCTGAACACTAGGAGGAGAGAGAGAGAGAGAGAGAGAGAGAGAGAGAGAGAGAGAGAGAGAGAGAGAGAGAGAGAGAGATGGAGTACTGGCTAGAGGAAGGGAGGGGGTGATGAGTGTGTGCTCACAGTATAAGTGACATCTCTCCTCCTCAGACAGATTGTCTCTCTTTCCCTCTAATGGGATCCTGTTATAGACCTCCTCCCTCCCTCTCCCTTCCTGCCTCCCTCTTTCTCTCTCTCTGACGTTTCCTTTTTTCCCTACATAGAAATGTTCCGCTATTGCCTATATTTCAATATATGTGCCTTTCAATTGCCCTTTTCTCACTACATATTTTTTTAGCAGTCTATCCCCTGTTACGATTACAGATTTATTCTAAGAGAATGCAGTTCTTTACAACTGTGAGAAAATGAAAAAGTGGGGGGGATCAGAAATAGGAGAAAAATATTAATATTTTCCTCCATGAGGGACCTTCAAAGTTAGTTTTTTGATTTGAATATTGCTCATACCTAACCAGTCTATTTATCCCCAGTCCAGCCTGCATCTTTCTGCCAATCATACTGCCTCCATCCAATATTCGGCTCAGGAAGCCCATGTCATGTAGGAAAACCTCAGAAAGCTGTTTGGATCCAGACCCAGCCGTGTTGCTCTCCAGTATGTAATCAAGGCAGGGCTTTGCCCTCGCTAGCAATCATCTGTTCTGATTTGATCAGAGACAGACTCATTCCTTCAGACTAGAGGAACCCTGCTGTGGAGGGAGGAGGGAGGGAGGGAGGGAGGGAGGCAGGCAGGCAGGCAGGCAGGCAGGCAGGCAGGCAACCAACCTCAGCTAGCACTTATAGTGTTCATAACTTCTCAGCAGACACCAGACTCAGACCAGACTGGAGCTATAGCATGAAACCCTCACAGCTTCCTGCTGACTACGTATCTGTGAATGTAATAGTTAACCAGGTCAATAGATCAATGTTTATGTTTCTACCACTGAATTAAATGGAAGCTCGCAAAATGTTCACTGTTAAGGAAATGCGTATGTTTCTACGCCACACCCACGACCACACACGAGAACGTGAATACATGAACTACTGGTGTTTTAAAGAGAAAGCGTGATACAATACCACTTGGTAATGTTCCCCTACAGAACCATATAGACACCTACTGTAACACCTCTCTCTCTCCCTGCAGGCTGTAGACTATGAGAGTCGTAGCTCCTACTCCTTCTCCGTGGAGGTGTTGAACCCCATGGTGGACTCTCGGTTCCTGCGCCGTGGGCCCTTTAAGGACCGTGCCTCCATCAGGGTGGCTGTGCTGGACGCTGACGAGCCGCCTCGTTTCTCCCGGGCGCAGTACCGGATGGACGTGTCCGAGAACTGCCCTCCCACCTGCACTGTGGGACGGGTTAGTGCTGTGGACCCTGATACTGGACTCACCAACAACATCAGGTGCTGGACTGGATCATAAACTCTCTCTCTCACACACAGTCTTGTACAACTAACTTTGTGGGGACACACAATTCAGTCCCATTCACAAACATACAAACACACACTAAGGAAGGTTCAAGGCAAAATTATCATTATATGTTCTCTTCAGAAAATATTATCTAGTGAGTGCTGGCCCTGTTTTCACACAGCGATACAGAGCAGGAAAAGGGCAATGTGTGGTGGAACGGTAGTTACAACGTTCATTGAGATATTTAGATAAATCAGCTCTACTTCAAGTGAGCTCGTATCGACTACGATAATCTATGATATTAATTCCCTGGCCATTTATATCCTCTCATCCTTATCTCCCTCTCCTCCTCTCCTGCTTCCACTCTCTATCTTGGTCTCACTCTGTCCCCTCTGTCCCTCTCTCCCTCGCCTCCTCTCCTGCTTCCACTCTCTATCTTGGTCTCACTCTGTCCCCTCTGTCCCTCTCTCCCTTTCCTCCACCTCTCTCTCTCCTTCTCCCCCGCCGCCTCTTCTTCCCCTATCCCTCCCCCACCCTCCTCTTTCTCTCCCTCCTCCCGTTCTCCATCTCTCCCAGATTCTCTATTGATCCCCAGTCAGACCAGGAAGCTCTGTTCCGTATCACCGCAGACAGCGGCCTCATCACCACGGCAATGGAGCTGGACCGTGAACGAGAGCAGTGGCACAACATCACCGTCATTGCCATGCAGAGAGGTCAGAGGGCACAACTATGTCAAAATTTAGAGCCATGCGTTTTGACCTTACCAGGAATAACTCTGCACTAGTTATAGCATATGACTCGGGCCTAGGATTGTAAAATTCCTGGAACTTTCAATAAATTGTCAGTTTTTTTCCGATATCCTGGTTAAAGGATTCCCAGAAAGACAGAATCAGGGAATAAGCAGAAAATCCATAACATTTATTGAAAGTTCCAGGAATTTTGCAACCCTACTCAGGCCCTTTGTTTTTCTATTCAGGTCACATGATCAGGACGATCTCCTGACCCCAGTCATTGCACATTCACTCTCCGCCAAAGCATGAAAAGCTGTAGAGAGTTGAAGTACAATACACTCCACAAAGCAGCTTTACTTTATGTCTTGATGGCTTCTATATGTTCTACGGTTGGACCAGCAGTAGTAGCGCTGCTTTAACCATGCTGACAGTAGTAGCACTGCTTTAACAATGCTGAAAGTAGGAACACTGCTTTAACCATGCTGACAGTAGGAACACTGCTTTAACCATGCTGACAGTAGTAGCGCTGCTTTAACCATTCTGACAGTAGTTGCACTGCTTTAACCATGCTGACAGTAGGAACACTGCTTTAACCATGCTGACAGTAGTAGCGCTGTTTTAACCATGCTGACAGTAATAGCGCTGCTTTAACCATGCTGACAGTAGTACCGCTGCTTTAACCATGCTGACAGTAGTTGCGCTGCTTTAACCATGCTGACAGTAGTAGCGCTGCTTTAACCATGCTAACAGTAATAGCGCTGCTTTAACCATGCTGACAGTAGTTGCACTGCTTTAACCATGCTGACAGTAATAGCGCTGCTTTAACCATGCTGACAGTAGTACCGCTGCTTTAACCATGCTGACAGTAGTTGCGCTGCTTTAACCATGCTGACAGTAGTAGCGCTGCTTTAACCATGCTAACAGTAATAGCGCTGCTTTAACCATTCTGACAGTAGTTGCACTGCATTAACCATGCTGACAGTAGGAACACTGTTTTAACCATGCTGACAGTAGTAGCGCTGCTTTAACCATGCTGACAGTAGTAGCGCTGTTTTAACCATGCTGACAGTAATAGCGCTGCTTTAAACATGCTGACAGTAGTTGCGCTGCTTTAACCATGCTGACAGTAGTAGCTCTGCTTTAATCATGCTAACAGTAATAGCGCTGCTTTAACCATTCTGACAGTAGTTGCACTGCTTTAACCATGCTGACAGTAGTAGCACTGATTTAACCACGCTAACAGTAATAGCGCTGCTTTAACCATTCTGACAGTAGTTGCACTGCTTTAACCATGCTGACAGTAGTAACACTGCTTTAACCATGCTGACAGTAGTAGCGCTGCTTTAACCATGCTGACAGTAGTAGCGCTGCTTTAACCATGCTGACAGTAGTAGCGCTGTTTTAACCATGCTGACAGTGGTACCGCTGCTTTAACCATGCTGACAGTAGTTGCGCTGCTTTAACCATGCTGACAGTAGTTGCGCTGCTTTAACCATGCTGACAGTAGTAGCGCTGCTTTAACCATGCTAACAGTAATAGCGCTGCTTTAACCATGCTGACAGTAGTTGCACTGCTTTAACCA
Source organism: Brachymystax lenok tsinlingensis (assembly GCA_030435695.1). NCBI lineage: Eukaryota > Metazoa > Chordata > Actinopteri > Salmoniformes > Salmonidae > Brachymystax > Brachymystax lenok. The sequence continues at coordinate 32,646,963 of CM059788.1, forward strand.
TGCTGACAGTAATAGCGCTGCTTTAACCATGCTGACAGTAGTACCGCTGCTTTAACCATGCTGACAGTAGTTGCGCTGCTTTAACCATGCTGACAGTAGTAGCGCTGCTTTAACCATGCTAACAGTAATAGCGCTGCTTTAACCATTCTGACAGTAGTTGCACTGCATTAACCATGCTGACAGTAGGAACACTGTTTTAACCATGCTGACAGTAGTAGCGCTGCTTTAACCATGCTGACAGTAGTAGCGCTGTTTTAACCATGCTGACAGTAATAGCGCTGCTTTAAACATGCTGACAGTAGTTGCGCTGCTTTAACCATGCTGACAGTAGTAGCTCTGCTTTAATCATGCTAACAGTAATAGCGCTGCTTTAACCATTCTGACAGTAGTTGCACTGCTTTAACCATGCTGACAGTAGTAGCACTGATTTAACCATGCTGACAGTAGTAGCACTGATTTAACCACGCTAACAGTAATAGCGCTGCTTTAACCATTCTGACAGTAGTTGCACTGCTTTAACCATGCTGACAGTAGTAACACTGCTTTAACCATGCTGACAGTAGTAGCGCTGCTTTAACCATGCTGACAGTAGTAGCGCTGCTTTAACCATGCTGACAGTAGTAGCGCTGTTTTAACCATGCTGACAGTGGTACCGCTGCTTTAACCATGCTGACAGTAGTTGCGCTGCTTTAACCATGCTGACAGTAGTAGCGCTGCTTTAACCATGCTGACAGTAGTAGCGCTGTTTTAACCATGCTGACAGTAGTACCGCTGCTTTAACCATGCTGACAGTAGTTGCGCTGCTTTAACCATGCTGACAGTAGTAGCGCTGCTTTAACCATGCTAACAGTAATAGCGCTGCTTTAACCATTCTGACAGTAGTTGCACTGCTTTAACCATGCTGGCAGTAGTAGCACTGCTTTAACCACGCTAACAGTAATAGCGCTGCTTTAACCATTCTGACAGTAGTTGCACTGCTTTAACCATGCTGACAGTAGTTGCACTGCTTTAACCATGCTGACAGTAGGAACACTGCTTTAACCATTCTGACAATAGTTGCACTGCTTTAACCATGCTGACAGTAGTAGCACTGCTTTAACCATTCTAACAATAGTTGCACTGCTTTAACCATGCTGACAGTAGTAGCACTGCTTCAACCATGCTGACAGTAGGAACACTGCTTTAACCATTCTGACAGTAGTAGCGCTGCTTTAACCATTCTGACAGTAGTTGCACTGCTTTAACCATGCTGACAGTAGTAGCGCTGTTTTAACCATGCTGACAGTAGTAGCGCTGCTTTAACCATGCTGACAGTAGTAGCGCTGTTTTAACCATGCTGACAGTAATAGCGCTGCTTTAACCATGCTGACAGTAGTTGCGCTGCTTTAACCATGCTGACAGTAGTAGCGCTGCTTTAACCATGCTGACAGTAGTAGCGCTGCTTTAACCATGCTGACAGTAGTAGCGCTGCTGTAACCATGCTGACAGTAATAGCGCTGCTTTAACCATGCTGACAGTAGTAGCACTGCTTTAACAATGCTGAAAGTAGGAACACTGCTTTAACCATGCTGACAGTAGTAGCGCTGCTTTAACCATTCTGACAGTAGTTGCACTGCTTTAACCATGCTGACAGTAGGAACACTGCTTTAACCATGCTGACAGTGGTAGCGCTGCTTTAACCATGCTGACAGTAGTAGCGCTGTTTTAACCATGCTGACAGTAATAGCGCTGCTTTAACCATGCTGACAGTAGTACCGCTGCTTTAACCATGCTGACAGTAGTTGCGCTGCTTTAACCATGCTGACAGTAGTAGCGCTGCTTTAACCATGCTAACAGTAATAGCGCTGCTTTAACCATGCTGACAGTAGTTGCACTGCTTTAACCATGCTGACAGTAATAGCGCTGCTTTAACCATGCTGACAGTAGTACCGCTGCTTTAACCATGCTGACAGTAGTTGCGCTGCTTTAACCATGCTGACAGTAGTAGCGCTGCTTTAACCATGCTAACAGTAATAGCGCTGCTTTAACCATTCTGACAGTAGTTGCACTGCATTAACCATGCTGACAGTAGGAACACTGTTTTAACCATGCTGACAGTAGTAGCGCTGCTTTAACCATGCTGACAGTAGTAGCGCTGTTTTAACCATGCTGACAGTAATAGCGCTGCTTTAAACATGCTGACAGTAGTTGCGCTGCTTTACCCATGCTGACAGTAGTAGCTCTGCTTTAATCATGCTAACAGTAATAGCGCTGCTTTAACCATTCTGACAGTAGTTGCACTGCTTTAACCATGCTGACAGTAGTAGCACTGCATTAACCACGCTAACAGTAATAGCGCTGCTTTAACCATTCTGACAGTAGTTGCACTGCTTTAACCATGCTGACAGTAGTAGCACTGATTTAACCACGCTAACAGTAATAGCGCTGCTTTAACCATTCTGACAGTAGTTGCACTGCTTTAACCATGCTGACAGTAGTAACACTGCTTTAACCATGCTGACAGTAGTAGCGCTGCTTTAACCATGCTGACAGTAGTAGCGCTGCTTTAACCATGCTGACAGTAGTAGCGCTGTTTTAACCATGCTGACAGTAGTACCGCTGCTTTAACCATGCTGACAGTAGTTGCGCTGCTTTAACCATGCTGACAGTAGTAGCGCTGCTTTAACCATGCTAACAGTAATAGCGCTGCTTTAACCATTCTGACAGTAGTTGCACTGCTTTAACCACGCTAACAGTAATAGCGCTGCTTTAACCATTCTGACAGTAGTTGCACTGCTTTAACCATGCTGACAGTAGTTGCACTGCTTTAACCATGCTGACAGTAGGAACACTGCTTTAACCATTCTGACAATAGTTGCACTGCTTTAACCATGCTGACAGTAGTAGCACTGCTTTAACCATTCTAACAATAGTTGCACTGCTTTAACCATGCTGACAGTAGTAGCACTGCTTCAACCATGCTGACAGTAGGAACACTGCTTTAACCATTCTGACAGTAGTAGCGCTGCTTTAACCATTCTGACAGTAGTTGCACTGCTTTAACCATGCTGACAGTAGTAGCGCTGTTTTAACCATGCTGACAGTAGTAGCGCTGCTTTAACCATGCTGACAGTAGTAGCGCTGTTTTAACCATGCTGACAGTAATAGCGCTGCTTTAACCATGCTGACAGTAGTTGCGCTGCTTTAACCATGCTGACAGTAGTAGCGCTGCTTTAACCATGCTGACAGTAGTAGCGCTGCTTTAACCATGCTGACAGTAGTAGCGCTGCTGTAACCATGCTGACAGTAATAGCGCTGCTTTAACCATGCTGACAGTAGTAGCGCTGTTTTAACCATGCTGACAGTAATAGTGCTGCTTTAACCATGCTGACAGTAGTAGCGCTGCTTTAACCATGCTGACAGTAGTAGCGCTGCTTTAACCATGCTGACAGTAGTAGCGCTGCTTTAACCATGCTGACAGTAGTAGCGCTGCTTTAACCATGCTGACAGTAATAGCGCTGCTTTAACCATGCTGACAGTAGTAGCGCTGCTTTAACCATGCGGACAGTAGTATCTCTGCTTTAACCATGCTGACAGTAATAGCGCTGCTTTAACCATGCTGACAGTAGTAACACTGCTTTAACCATGCTGACAGCAGTAGCGCTGCTTTAACCATGCTGACAAGTGTAGCGCTGCTTTAACCATGCTGACAGTAGTAGCGCTGCTTTAACCATGCTGACAGTAGTAGCGCTGCTTTACCCATGCTGACAGTAATAGCTGCTTTAACCATGCTGACAGTAGTAACGCTGCTTTAACCATGCTGACAGTAGTAGCGCTGCTTTAACCATGCTGACAGTAGTAGCACTGCTTTAACCATGCTGACAGTAGTAGCGCTGCTTTAACCTTGCTGACAGTAGTAGCGCTGCTTTAACCATGCTGACAGTAGTAGCGCTGCTTTAACCATGCTGACAGTAATAGCTCTGCTTTAACCATGCTGACAGTAGTAGCACTGCTTTAACAATGCTGACAGTAGTAGCACTGCTTTAACCATGCTGACAGTAGTAGCGCTGCTTTAACCATGCTGACAGTAGTAGCACTGCTTTAACCATGCTGACAGTAGTAACGCTGCTTTAACCATGCTGACAGTAGTAGCGCTGCTTTAACCATGCTGACAGTAGTAGCGCTGCTTTAACCATGCTGACAGTAGTAGCGCTGCTTTAACCATGCTGACAGTAGTAACGCTGCTTTAACCATGCTGACAGTAGTAGCGCTGCTTTAACCATGCTGACAGTAGTAGCGCTGCTTTAACCATGCTGACAGTAGTAGCGCTGCTTTAACCATGCTGACAGTAGTAGCACTGCTTTAACCATGCTGACAGTAGTAGCGCTGCTTTAACCATGCTGACAGTAGTAGCGCTGCTTTAACCATGCTGACAGTAGTAGCGCTGCTTTAACCATGCTGACAGTAGTAACGCTGCTTTAACCATGCTGACAGTAGTAGCACTGCTTTAACCATGCTGACAGTAGTAGCACTGCTTTAACCATGCTGACAGTAGTAGCGCTGCTTTAACCATGCTGACAGTAGTAGCGCTGCTTTAACCATGCTGACAGTAGTAACACTGCTTTAACCATGCTGACAGTAGTAGCGCTGCTTTAACCATGCGGACAGTAGTTGCACTGCTTTAACCATGCTGACAGTAGTAGCGCTGTTTTAACCATGCTGACAGTAGTAGCGCTGCTTTAACCATGCTGACAGTAGTAGCGCTGCTTTAACCATGCTGACAGTAGTAGCGCTGCTTTAACCATGCTGACAGTAGTAGCGCTGCTTTAACCATGCTGACAGTAGTAGCGCTGCTTTAACCATGCTGACAGTAGTAGCGCTGCTTTAACCATGCTGACAGTAGTAGCGCTGCTTTAACCATGCTGACAGTAATAGCGCTGCTTTAACCATGCTGACAGTAGTAGCGCTGCTTTAACCATGCTGACAGTAGTAGCGCTGCTTTAACCATGCTGACAGTAGTAGCGCTGCTTTAACCATGCTGACAGTAGTAGCGCTGCTTTAACCATGCTGACAGTAGTAGCTGCTTTAACCATGCTGACAGTAGTAGCGCTGCTTTAACCATGCTGACAGTAGTAGCGCTGCTTTAACCATGCTGACAGTAGTAGCGCTGCTTTAACCATGCTGACAGTAGTAGCGCTGCTTTAACCATGCTGACAGTAGTAGCGCTGCTTTAACCATGCTGACAGTAGTAACACTGCTTTAACCATGCTGACAGTAGTAGCACTGCTTTAACCATGCTGACAGTAGTAGCGCTGCTTTAACCATGCTGACAGTAGTAGCCTGCTTTAACCATGCTGACAGTAGTAGCGCTGCTTTAACCATGCTGACAGTAATAGCGCTGCTTTAACCATGCTGACAGTAGTAGCGCTGCTTTAACCATGCTGACAGTAGTAGCGCTGCTTTAACCATGCTGACAGTAGTAGCGCTGCTTTAACCATGCTGACAGTAGTAGCGCTGCTTTAACCATGCTGACAGTAGTAGCGCTGCTTTAACCATGCTGACAGTAGTAGCGCTGCTTTAACCATGCTGACAGTAGTAGCGCTGCTTTAACCATGCTGACAGTAGTAGCACTGCTTTAACCATGCTGACAGTAGTAACTGCTTTAACCATGCTGACAGTAGTAGCGCTGCTTTAACCATGCTGACAGTAATAGCGCTGCTTTAACCATGCTGACAGTAGTTACACTGCTTTAACCATGCTTACAGTAGTAGCACTGCTTTAACCATGCTGACAGTAGTAGCACTGCTTTAACCATGCTGACAGTAGTAGCGCTGCTTTAACCATGCTGACAGTAGTAGCGCTGCTTTAACCATGCTGACAGTAGTAGCGCTGCTTTAACCATGCTGACAGTAGTAGCGCTGCTTTAACCATGCTGACAGTAGTAGCGCTGCTTTAACCATGCTGACAGTAGTAGCGCTGCTTTAACCATGCTGACAGTAATAGCGCTGCTTTAACCATGCTGACAGTAGTAGCGCTGCTTTAACCATGCTGACAGTAGTAGCGCTGCTTTAACCATGCTGACAGTAATAGCGCTGCTTTAACCATGCTGACAGTAGTAGCGCTGCTTTAACCATGCTGACAGTAGTAAGCGCTGCTTTAACCATGCTGACAGTAGTAGCGCTGCTTTAACCATGCTGACAGTAATAGCGCTGCTTTAACCATGCTGACAGTAGTAGCGCTGCTTTAACCATGCTGACAGTAGTAGCGCTGCTTTAACCATGCTGACAGTAGTAGCGCTGCTTTAACCATGCTGACAGTAGTAGCGCTGCTTTAACCATGCTGACAGTAGTAGCGCTGCTTTAACCATGCTGACAGTAGTAGCGCTGCTTTAACCATGCTGACAGTAATAGCGCTGCTTTAACCATGCTGACAGTAGTAGCGCTGCTTTAACCATGCTGACAGTAGTAGCGCTGCTTTAACCATGCTGACAGTAGTAGCGCTGCTTTAACCATGCTGACAGTAGTAGCGCTGCTTTAACCATGCTGACAGTAGTAGCGCTGCTTTAACCATGCTGACAGTAGTAGCGCTGCTTTAACCATGCTGACAGTAGTAGCGCTGCTTTAACCATGCTGACAGTAGTAGCGCTGCTTTAACCATGCTGACAGTAGTAGCGCTGCTTTAACCATGCTGACAGTAGTATCTCTGCTTTAACCATGCTGATAGTAATAGCGCTGCTTTAACCATGCTGACAGTAGTAACACTGCTTTAACCATGCTGACAGTAGTAGCGCTGCTTTAACCATGCTGACAAGTGTAGCGCTGCTTTAACCATGTTGACAGTAGTAGCGCTGCTTTAACCATGCTGACAGTAGTAACACTGCTTTAACCATGCTGACAGTAGTAGCGCTGTTTTAACCATGCTGACAGTAGTAGCGCTGCTTTAACCATGCTGACAGTAGTAGCGCTGTTTTAACCATGCTGACAGTAATAGCGCTGCTTTAACCATGCTGACAGTAGTTGCGCTGCTTTAACCATGCTGACAGTAGTAGCGCTGCTTTAACCATGCTGACAGTAGTAGCGCTGCTTTAACCATGCTGACAGTAGTAGCGCTGCTGTAACCATGCTGACAGTAATAGAGCTGCTTTAACCATGCTGACAGTAGTAGCGCTGTTTTAACCATGCTGACAGTAATAGTGCTGCTTTAACCATGCTGACAGTAGTAGTGCTGCTTTAACCATGCTGACAGTAGTAACAATGCTTTAACCATGCTGACAGTAGTAGCGCTGCTTTAACCATGCTGACAGTAGTAGCGCTGCTTTAACGATGCTGACAGTAGTATCTCTGCTTTAACCATGCTGACAGTAATAGCGCTGCTTTAACCATGCTGACAGTAGTAACACTGCTTTAACCATGCTGACAGTAGTAGCGCTGCTTTAACCATGCTGACAAGTGTAGCGCTGCTTTAACCATGTTGACAGTAGTAGCGCTGCTTTAACCATGTTGACAGTAGTAGCGCTGCTTTAACCATGCTGACAGTAGTAACACTGCTTTAACCATGCTGACAGTAGTAACGCTGCTTTAACCATCCTGACAGTAGTAGCACTGCTTGAACCATGCTGACAGTAGTACCGCTGCTTTAACCATGCTGACAGTAGTAGCGCTGCTTTAACCATGCTGACAGTAATAGCGCTGCTTTAACCATGCTGACAGTAGTATCTCTGCTTTAACCATGCTGATAGTATTAGCGCTGCTTTAACCATGCTGACAGTAGTAACACTGCTTTAACCATGCTGACAGTAGTAGCGCTGCTTTAACCATGCTGACAAGTGTAGCGCTGCTTTAACCATGTTGACAGTAGTAGCGCTGCTTTAACCATGCTGACAGTAGTAACATTGCTTTAACCATGCTGACAGTAGTAACACTGCTTTAACCATGCTGACAGTAGTAGCGCTGCTTTAACCATGCTGACAGTAGTAGCGCTGCTTTAACCATGCTGACAGTAGTAGCGCTGCTTTAACCATGCTGACAGTAGTAGCGCTGCTTTAACCATGCTGACAGTAGTAGCGCTGCTTTAACCATGCTGACAGTAGTAGCGCTGCTTTAACCATGCTGACAGTAGTAGCACTGCTTTAACCATGCTGACAGTAGTAACGCTGCTTTAACCATGCTGACAGTAGTAGCGCTGCTTTAACCATGCTGACAGTAGTAGCGCTGCTTTAACCATGCTGACAGTAGTAGCGCTGCTTTAACCATGCTGACAGTAGTAGCGCTGCTTTAACCTTGCTGACAGTAGTAGCACTGCTTTAACCATGCTGACAGTAGTAGCGCTGCTTTAACCATGCTGACAGTAGTAGCGCTGCTTTAACCATGCTGACAGTAAGTAGCGCTGCTTTAACCATGCTGACAGTAGTAGCGCTGCTTTAACCATGCTGACAGTAGTAGCGCTGCTTTAACCATGCTGACAGTAGTAGCGCTGCTTTAACCATGCTGACAGTAGTAGCGCTGCTTTAACCATGCTGACAGTAGTAGCGCTGCTTTAACCATGCTGACAGTAGTAGCGCTGCTTTAACCATGCTGACAGTAGTAGCGCTGCTTTAACCATGCTGACAGTAGTAGCGCTGCTTTAACCATGCTGACAGTAGTAGCGCTGCTTTAACCATGCTGACAGTAGTAACACTGCTTTAACCATGCTGACAGTAGTAACACTGCTTTAACCATGCTGACAGTAGTAGCGCTGCTTTAACCATGCTGACAGTAATAGCGCTGCTTTAACCATGCGGACAGTAGTATCTCTGCTTTAACCATGCTGATAGTAATAGCGCTGCTTTAACCATGCTGACAGTAGTAACACTGCTTTAACCATGCTGACAGTAGTAGCGCTGCTTTAACCATGCTGACAAGTGTAGCGCTGCTTTAACCATGTTGACAGTAGTAGCGCTGCTTTAACCATGCTGACAGTAGTAACACTGCTTTAACCATGCTGACAGTAGTAGCGCTGTTTTAACCATGCTGACAGTAGTAGCGCTGCTTTAACCATGCTGACAGTAGTAGCGCTGTTTTAACCATGCTGACAGTAATAGCGCTGCTTTAACCATGCTGACAGTAGTTGCGCTGCTTTAACCATGCTGACAGTAGTAGCGCTGCTTTAACCATGCTGACAGTAGTAGCGCTGCTTTAACCATGCTGACAGTAGTAGCGCTGCTGTAACCATGCTGACAGTAATAGAGCTGCTTTAACCATGCTGACAGTAGTAGCGCTGTTTTAACCATGCTGACAGTAATAGTGCTGCTTTAACCATGCTGACAGTAGTAGTGCTGCTTTAACCATGCTGACAGTAGTAACAATGCTTTAACCATGCTGACAGTAGTAGCGCTGCTTTAACCATGCTGACAGTAGTAGCGCTGCTTTAACGATGCTGACAGTAGTATCTCTGCTTTAACCATGCTGATAGTAATAGCGCTGCTTTAACCATGCTGACAGTAGTAACACTGCTTTAACCATGCTGACAGTAGTAGCGCTGCTTTAACCATGCTGACAAGTGTAGCGCTGCTTTAACCATGTTGACAGTAGTAGCGCTGCTTTAACCATGTTGACAGTAGTAGCGCTGCTTTAACCATGCTGACAGTAGTAACACTGCTTTAACCATGCTGACAGTAGTAACGCTGCTTTAACCATCCTGACAGTAGTAGCACTGCTTGAACCATGCTGACAGTAGTACCGCTGCTTTAACCATGCTGACAGTAGTAGCGCTGCTTTAACCATGCTGACAGTAATAGCGCTGCTTTAACCATGCTGACAGTAGTATCTCTGCTTTAACCATGCTGATAGTATTAGCGCTGCTTTAACCATGCTGACAGTAGTAACACTGCTTTAACCATGCTGACAGTAGTAGCGCTGCTTTAACCATGCTGACAAGTGTAGCGCTGCTTTAACCATGTTGACAGTAGTAGCGCTGCTTTAACCATGCTGACAGTAGTAACACTGCTTTAACCATGCTGACAGTAGTAACACTGCTTTAACCATGCTGACAGTAGTAGCGCTGCTTTAACCATGCTGACAGTAATAGCGCTGCTTTAACCATGCTGACAGTAGTAGCGCTGCTTTAACCATGCTGACAGTAGTAGCGCTGCTTTAACCATGCTGACAGTAGTAGCGCTGCTTTAACCACGCTGACAGTAGTAGCGCTGCTTTAACCACGCTGACAGTAGTAGCACTGCTTTGACCATGCTGACAGTAGTAACGCTGCTTTAACCATGCTGACAGTAGTAGCGCTGCTGTAACCATGCTGACAGTAGTAGCGCTGCTTAAACATGCTGACGGTAATAGCGCTGCTTTAACCATGCTGACAGTAGTTACACTGCTTTAACCATGCTTACAGTAGTAGCACTGCTTTAACCATGCTGACAGTAGTAGCGCTGCTTTAACCATGCTGACAGTAGTAGCGCTGCTTTAACCATGCTGACAGTAGTAACGCTGCTTTAACCATGCTGACAGTAGTAGCGCTGCTTAAACATGCTGACAGTAGTAAGCGCTGCTTTAACCATGCTGACAGTAGTAGCGCTGCTTTAACCATGCTGACAGTAGTAGCGCTGCTTTAACCATGCTGACGGTAATAGCGCTGCTTTAACCATGCTGACAGTAGTAGCACTGCTTTAACCATGCTGACAGTAGTAGCGCTGCTTTAACCATGCTGATAGTAATAGCGCTGCTTTAACCATGCTGACAGTAGTAGCGCTGCTTTAACCATGCTGACAGTAGTAGCGCTGCTTTAACCATGCTGACAGTAGTAGCGCTGCTTTAACCATGTTGACAGTAATAGTGCTGCTTTAACCATGCTGACAGTAGTAGCGCTGCTTTAACCATGCTGACAGTAGTAGCGCTGCTTTAACCATGCTGACAGTAATAGCGCTGCTTTAACCATGCTGACAGTAGTAGCACTGCTTTGACCATGTTGACAGTAGTAACGCTGCTTTAACCATGCTGACAGTAGTAGCACTGCTTTGACCATGTTGACAGTAGTAACGCTGCTTTAACCATGCTGACAGTAGTAGCACTGCTTTAACCATGCTGACAGTAGTAGCGCTGCTTTAACCTTGCTGACAGTAGTAGCGCTGCTTTAACCATGCTGACAGTAGTAGCGCTGCTTTAACCATGCTGATAGTAATAGCGCTGCTTTAACCATGCTGACAGTAGTAACACTGCTTTAACCATGCTGACAGTAGTAGCACTGCTTTAACCATGCTGACAGTAGTAGCGCTGCTTTAACCATGCTGACAGTAGTAGCGCTGCTTTAACCATGCTGACAGTAGTAGCGCTGCTTTAACCATGCTGACAGTAGTAGCACTGCTTTGACCATGTTGACAGTAGTAACGCTGCTTTAACCATGCTGACAGTAGTAGCACTGCTTTAACCATGCTGACAGTAGTAGCACTGCTTTAACCATGCTGACAGTAGTAGCGCTGCTTTAACCTTGCTGACAGTAGTAGCGCTGCTTTAACCATGCTGACAGTAGTAGCGCTGCTTTAACCATGCTGACAGTAGTAGCGCTGCTTTAACCATGCTGATAGTAATAGCGCTGCTTTAACCATGCTGACACTGCTTTAACCATGCTGACAGTAGTAGCGCTGCTTTAACCATGCTGACAGTAGTAGCGCTGCTTTAACCATGCTGACAGTAAAAGTGCTGCTTTAACCATGCTGACAGTAGTAGCGCTGCTTTAACCATGCTGACAGTAGTAGCGCTGCTTTAACCATGCTGACAGTAGTAGCGCTGCTTTAACCATGCTGACAGTAATAGCACTGCTTTAACCATGCTGACAGTAGTAACACTGCTTTAACTATGCTGACAGTAATAGCGCTGCTTTAACCATGCTGACAAGTGTAGCGCTGCTTTAACCATGTTTACAGTAGTAGCGCTGCTTTAACCATGCTGACAGTAGTAACACTGCTTTAACCATGCTGACAGTAGTAACGCTGCTTTAACCATGCTGACAGTAGTAGCACTGCTTTAACCATGCTGACAGTAGTAGCGCTGCTTTAACCATGCTGACAGTAGTAGCGCTGCTTTAACCATGCTGACAGTAATAGCTCTGCTTTAACCATGCTGACAGTAGTAACACTGCTTTAACCATGCTGACAGTAGTAGCACTGCTTTAACCATGCTGACAGTAGTAGCGCTGCTTTAACCATGCTGACAGTAGTAGCGCTGCTTTAACCATGCTGACAGTAGTAGCGCTGCTTTAACCATGCTGACAGTAGTAGCGCTGCTTTAACCACGCTGACAGTAGTAGCGCTGCTTTAACCACGCTGACAGTAGTAGCACTGCTTTGACCATGCTGACAGTAGTAACGCTGCTTTAACCATGCTGACAGTAGTAGCGCTGCTGTAACCATGCTGACAGTAGTAGCGCTGCTTAAACATGCTGACGGTAATAGCGCTGCTTTAACCATGCTGACAGTAGTTACACTGCTTTAACCATGCTTACAGTAGTAGCACTGCTTTAACCATGCTGACAGTAGTAGCGCTGCTTTAACCATGCTGACAGTAGTAGCGCTGCTTTAACCATGCTGACAGTAGTAACGCTGCTTTAACCATGCTGACAGTAGTAGCGCTGCTTAAACATGCTGACAGTAGTAACGCTGCTTTAACCATGCTGACAGTAGTAGCGCTGCTTTAACCATGCTGACAGTAGTAGCGCTGCTTTAACCATGCTGACGGTAATAGCGCTGCTTTAACCATGCTGACAGTAGTAGCACTGCTTTAACCATGCTGACAGTAGTAGCGCTGCTTTAACCATGCTGATAGTAATAGCGCTGCTTTAACCATGCTGACAGTAGTAGCGCTGCTTTAACCATGCTGACAGTAGTAGCGCTGCTTTAACCATGCTGACAGTAGTAGCGCTGCTTTAACCATGTTGACAGTAATAGTGCTGCTTTAACCATGCTGACAGTAGTAGCGCTGCTTTAACCATGCTGACAGTAGTAGCGCTGCTTTAACCATGCTGACAGTAATAGCGCTGCTTTAACCATGCTGACAGTAGTAGCACTGCTTTGACCATGTTGACAGTAGTAACGCTGCTTTAACCATGCTGACAGTAGTAGCACTGCTTTGACCATGTTGACAGTAGTAACGCTGCTTTAACCATGCTGACAGTAGTAGCACTGCTTTAACCATGCTGACAGTAGTAGCGCTGCTTTAACCTTGCTGACAGTAGTAGCGCTGCTTTAACCATGCTGACAGTAGTAGCGCTGCTTTAACCATGCTGATAGTAATAGCGCTGCTTTAACCATGCTGACAGTAGTAACACTGCTTTAACCATGCTGACAGTAGTAGCACTGCTTTAACCATGCTGACAGTAGTAGCGCTGCTTTAACCATGCTGACAGTAGTAGCGCTGCTTTAACCATGCTGACAGTAGTAGCGCTGCTTTAACCATGCTGACAGTAGTAGCACTGCTTTGACCATGTTGACAGTAGTAACGCTGCTTTAACCATGCTGACAGTAGTAGCACTGCTTTAACCATGCTGACAGTAGTAGCACTGCTTTAACCATGCTGACAGTAGTAGCGCTGCTTTAACCTTGCTGACAGTAGTAGCGCTGCTTTAACCATGCTGACAGTAGTAGCGCTGCTTTAACCATGCTGACAGTAGTAGCGCTGCTTTAACCATGCTGATAGTAATAGCGCTGCTTTAACCATGCTGACACTGCTTTAACCATGCTGACAGTAGTAGCGCTGCTTTAACCATGCTGACAGTAGTAGCGCTGCTTTAACCATGCTGACAGTAAAAGTGCTGCTTTAACCATGCTGACAGTAGTAGCGCTGCTTTAACCATGCTGACAGTAGTAGCGCTGCTTTAACCATGCTGACAGTAGTAGCGCTGCTTTAACCATGCTGACAGTAATAGCACTGCTTTAACCATGCTGACAGTAGTAACACTGCTTTAACTATGCTGACAGTAATAGCGCTGCTTTAACCATGCTGACAAGTGTAGCGCTGCTTTAACCATGTTTACAGTAGTAGCGCTGCTTTAACCATGCTGACAGTAGTAACACTGCTTTAACCATGCTGACAGTAGTAACGCTGCTTTAACCATGCTGACAGTAGTAGCACTGCTTTAACCATGCTGACAGTAGTAGCGCTGCTTTAACCATGCTGACAGTAGTAGCGCTGCTTTAACCATGCTGACAGTAATAGCTCTGCTTTAACCATGCTGACAGTAGTAACACTGCTTTAACCATGCTGACAGTAGTAGCACTGCTTTAACCATGCTGACAGTAGTAGCGCTGCTTTAACCATGCTAACAGTAGTAGCGCTGCTTTAACCATGCTGACAGTAGTAGCACTGCTTTAACCACGCTGACAGTAGCAGCACTGCTTTAACCACGCTGACAGTAGCAGCACTGCTTTAACCACGCTGACAGTAGCAGTGCTTATGGCAGTATTAGTACCATCTGTGAAATTGGGAGCAATCAAATTAAGTGCCACCACATTAGGATGATAAACAGCAGATCCTAGTTAAACACATTACATTTTATATTGAGTGGTCACAGAAAAGGAAACATTTTACATACATTTCTACCAGCTAAAAAATCCTAAATAACCCCTTAACGTCATAGCTATTAGCGTAACACAGTGGTAGCCAGTAGCGGTGCGTGGGTAAAATCACTGGGGAAGCCAAGCCAGAAATAACTGGGGAAGCCAAGTCAGAAATCACTGGGGAAGCCAAGTCAGAAATCACTGTGGAAGCCAAGCCAGAAATCACTGGGGAAGCCAAGCCAGAAGAAAATGCCACATTACAACCTGTGTTGTGATAATTGCGTTGTTTGCTCTATAACCTGATAGTTAAATGCCTTGACACCGTGCTATATAGGCATAAGGCAGAGACAATAAGACATTTGTATTGTATTTATTATGGATCCCCATTATCTGCTCCCAAGTCATCCTCCTCTCTTTTATGTTGCTGAAACGGTCTATTACTCTGTCAAACAGTACACACATATTGTCCTAGGCTACCTTGCTAAAATGCTTGCTAGCTAGCCTAACTTCCATTCATTGGCAACGTTAGCTAGTTAACTGATTAGCCTTCTACATCTAGCTACATATTGAACTTCCATCCTCTCAGGCCAGCGGCACCATCATGTATTAATTATTGGTTTGATCAGAATCGGCGTTATAAACATTGGCTAGTATAGAAAATTAAGTAAAAGTCCAAATCCCTATCTCCATCCATGGCTAATTTAGGAAAGGGACAATTTTAGCTAGCTATCTAGCCACCAGAGGACAAGGACACAACAAGAGGCAACAATTCAAGTTTCTTCTGTCAATAACATTTTGCTTTTGATTGTAACACTTTTTTTGGTGCGCCAGGACCCTTCACAGTTGAGATCACTCAGTTTAGCTCAATGCTGATTGGCTATTATTTTTGATCAATGTAGGCATTCAATGCTATGGATGGCAACAATGTCATACTCTTTCTGACCAGACAGCATCAGATAGATGGGCTACACATACCGAGACAGAGGGGCGGTGCTTCGCTCGCTAGGGTGCTTTCTCCTGTGAGATACATTCAGCCTTTTGTGAATTGAAGGAAAATTATGAAACACAGAGAGACTAAAGAAACATTTTTCTTTTTTCTTGGGGAAGCTTCCCTTGGCATCCATGAATTCACACTACTGGTGGTAGTGGTTAGTCGTGGTTAGTGTGGTGACAGTGCTGGTCTTTATTTAAGCAGCGCTACGGACCAGCGTTGCAGTGGGTCTTCAGTAATGGTAACGCTGCTGCCAGAGTTGAATAATGAGCTCTATCAGTTAAACAGACCATTGGCGGCAGGATCAGTACTGCTATCTGACTCCGGGAGAGCCGGTCTCAACTCAGTGGCCAGGGGCAGCCACTCTCCTCTCCTCTCCTCTTCCCTATCCTTCCCTTCCCTATCCTCCTCTCCTCTACTCCCCTCTCCTATCCTCTCCACTCCCCTCCTGCCAATACACTGGGAGCTCATTGCAATGTGGACCTATGGCTCCAGTCCATAACATGGTGTTACTGAGTGTGAACACAGTCCAAAGAGAATGTATTGTGTGCTGCCAAAATGTGTGTGTGTGCATTTATGTGTGTGTACGGGGCGAAATGTGTGTGTCGACTCATGTGTGCAGTCCAAATTGTGAGTTGGTGTATTCCAAAGAGTGTGTGCGTGTGGGTGTGTGAATGCAGCTTGGACTCTGTCCCAATCCATTTAAACTGTGCCTTGGTGTGACTGCTTTGCATGCATGTCAGCTCACCTTACATATTGCCTTTGCTGAAGCTTTGAAAATACTGTATGGTGTAGAAAGAGAGGGATGGAGGCACTAATTCCAACGCTCTATACTAAAACATACCAATCACCCGCAGATTTAGCCAGATTTCTAAAACATCACATAACAAATGCTATGTTTACTTCAGATCTGAACCTACTACAGGCAACCCTGTAGGCTAGATCACGCGGACACACTAGCGGATTGAGCAGCAGAGTTGAGATGTGTTGGCCACTCTGGTTCCTCTCCCCCAGACAACCCCAGCCAGGTGTCCAGAGTGGTGGTTGCCATAGAGACGCTGGACCTGAATGACAATGCGCCCGAGCTGGACAGACAGTACACAGCAGCCATGTGTGACTCATCAGCCACTGGACAGGTCAGAGTGGGTGTGTATGTATGTGTGGTGTGGTGTGTGCTTACAGTATGTGAAAACTCTTTGAACATTCTTGCTGAATCCATCTATCATTTTATCCACGCTTCCGTTCCTCCTTTGCTTTTACCATGTTTCCATGTTGTCTCTTTTCCATTAGCGTGTTGTCTTTGTCTATCAGTTCGTTCTATCTGTGTCCGGGTTCATGCCCTCTTTTGTGTTCACGTGTCTTTGTTTTTCTGTCTTGCAGGAAAGAAACCCTTCAGCCAATTGTTGTATAATGCATCTGAAAAAAAATAAAAATGAAAAGGACATTAAAGCACACTAAATAATAAAGTGTTATAATTTAAAAATCCTTTCAAAGTGATAGCCCTAGCTACTGCATAACTCAGAAACGTCCCAACATCTTATTCTAGGTCTGAATCAGGCCATTAAAGGCCATTAAAGAGGTGTTGTATTGCTTTTTCGCCACAGGCAGTGTTTAAGAGAGTCCCAGTGGTTTAAGCTGAGATAATATTCACTAGATAGAATATTAGGATTTATTTTCTAAGTTCTTCTCTACAGTCGGAACCCAATCTTCATAGATGATATACTGAAAGCCAACCCAGGCATTCCCTTCACAGTTAAGGTTAGATATAATAACTTCCTTCTTGATTTGAGAGGTTTTATCTAGCAGAGCCTATTTGTTTGTTTTGAGGTAAATGCTGAGGTCACACAGGGATGTGGACGGTAGTTAAAGTCATGCTTTGTTACAAAATACTCTTTCTATATCTCTATTATTTTCTCTATTCCCTCCCCCTCCTATCTTGTTTACCTCTCCAATGCTATCTTTCTATTTTCTCTCTCCTTGTCTGTCTCTCTCCACCCCAACCTTCCTTCACCCTCCCAATCATTCCCCCTCCTCCTCCTCTCTCACTCCTCTCCTCTTTCTTTCTCCCCGATCCTCCCTTCACACCTCCTTTTCTGTGTCTGGTCTCTCACTCTGTCTCTTCCGTTAAGGTGGTGCAGGTGTTGCGTGCCATTGATCGAGATGAGGGAGGGAACGACAGTGCTGTATATTTCAACATCCCTCCAGAGTCCAGCTTCGCCCTCAACTTCAGCATTAGGGACAGTGGAGGTATAATCTCTCTTTCTTTCTTTATGTTTCACTCTCTCACACACACTTCCTGTCGCGCTCCCCCTCTCTCTGTCTCACTCTCTCCCTCTGCCTTCTCCCCTCACCCTCTCTCTCTTTGTCTCTACCTTTCTCCCCCTACCTCTCTCCCTCCTCCCCTTCTCTCTCTGTCCCTCTACCTCACTCCCTCCTCTCTGTCTCCCTCTCCCTCTACCTCTCTCCCCTCCTCTCTCTCTGTCTCTACCTCTCTCCCCCTACCTCTCACTCCTCCCCTTCTCTGTCTGTCTCACTCTCTCACCCTACCTCTCTCCCCTCCCCTTCTCTCTCTGTCTCTACCTCTCTCTCCTCCCTTTCTCTGTCTGTCTCACTCTCTCCCCCTACCTCTCTCTTCTCCCCTTCTCTGTCTGTCTCACTCTCTCCCCCTACCTCTCTCTTCTCCCCTTCTCTGTCTGTCTCACTCTTTCCCTTACATCTCTCTCTCTCTTTACCTTTCTTCCCCTACCTCTGTTATCCTCATCTCTTTGTGTTTTCCCTGTTGTTTACCTTTGCCTCTACTGGAAATCCATCTTTTCCCAATGGACTCCGACACATCCTCTGAGGGAAGCTGTGGGAAGCTATGATAATGAGAAACATTAAATGGTAGAGATTTCATTCAATTCAATTGTGTTTTTCCCTCTCTTGCTCTTCCTCCAGGCCCCAGTGCCACCCTGTTGCTCCTGTCACCCCTGCAGCCCCTCTCCCGCTCCTCTTCCTCCTCCCTCACGCTACACGTTCCCCTGGTGTTAAGGGACGGGACGTCTGGCCTGACCTCCACCGGGACGGTCACTGTGTCCATCTGCCCCTGCCTGAGAGGAGGGGCCCGGGCTGGAGAGAAGGAGAGACAGGAGAGGCAGTCGGAGGGAGACTGGGAGTGGGAGAGAGAGACGGTGTGTGTCCCACAGCAGTCTACCTCCCCCTTCCCTGGGCTCAGCACTGCCGCCCTGCTGGCCATCTTGGCCTGTGTCGCCACTCTGCTGGGTAAATATACTGTACTGCAGTGTTACTCAATCCTGGTCTCAGAGACCCAGATCCACAGGGTCTGCAAGCTTTCATTACAACCCAACACTATCACACGTGATTCAAGACTTGATGATTAGTTGATTAGTAATTTTACTGGGAAACACAAACCCAACTAACATTACATTGCCATTTGACTGGCCCACTTTATTCCCAATGTGACTGGTCTTGTCCAGTACACAGTGCATGTCTATATGACTGTCTGGTTGTGGCTCAAAGTCAATTACCGATTTTAGCATGCAGGACAGACATATGATATACCAACACACTCTCTCTCTCTCTCTCGCTCTTTCTCTGACTCCCTCCCTCAATCCGTCTCTGCTCCCTCCAGCAGTCAGTGCCCTGTCCCTGTCCCTGCGCCGTCAGAAGCGGGACTCTCTGTCTCCCCTGGAGGACGACGATGTGAGGGAGAACATCATCACCTACGATGACGAGGGAGGAGGCGAGGCCGACACGGCCGCCTTTGACATCGCAGCACTCCAGAGCGCCCCCCACAGCTCGCGCAGGGGATACCGCACTCTGGACAGCAGGAACATGTGAGTGTGTGTGGTGTGTGTGCAGTGTGTTTGTGTGTGTGTGTGTTTAATTGAAAGCTATGCTGTGCAAAAATGCACCCAAACAAAACTCCAGTCCTCAAGAGTTTTCTAAGACTGTATTGATCCACTTAGGTCAGTGATTGCCTCAAAACTCCTTGCTCTAATCAGCCTCTTAGCGAAACAAAATAAAGAGGTAAACTATTACACTTTATTAGACACTTTGTTGGGCATCACCTACTTCCCCTACAACATGATCCTCTGTGCTGAGTGAGATTATCTGTCTATACTGTGCAATCCCTCATTGGTGTGTGCTCCTATGTAAAGCTGCTATAACATGTTGTCTAGCCTTGTCACACCCTATCTTCTGTCCCCCAGACGCTACTCCCAGCACGTACAGGACAAGGCCCGTGCATACAACTGGGCCCAAAACCCAGCCCTGGACCCGGCCTACTCTGGCCCTGGAGGGCCCCTGTACGGCCGCCTCTGTTACAGCAGCCACACCTTGCCTGTTCTCCGACGTACTCCAGGGGGCCAGTTTGAGCCGGGCTTGGCTGAGCTGGCCTACCGCTTCCCTGGGGGCCACCCAGACCACTCTCTGGTCATCCAGAATCGGGGGGCCATGGTGGGGGCCCTGGAGCCAGGGGCCGTGTACGTAGGACCAGCTGAAATGAGCAGCAGAGAGAGTAGAGACGGAACAAAGCCACAGAGCGGGGTTAGCACCTCAGATGGAGGGACGCCGCAGACCAATAACAGCCAGGAGAGGGGTGGAGGGGGAGGACCTATGAGCAACTGTACAGAGAACAGTAGTGAGCAGCAGAGCCACAGTCAGGACTCGGTGGACTGGGTAAGAGACCGACACTGTATATCACAATAAGTGAATGAATGAACGAACCATTGTGTTATCATTTGAAGTGGTTTTAACACTGCTGATTTCTGAGAGCAGACGATAGTGAATATGTATTATTATGTTTAGCTTTTAGAAGATTTCTGTCTCTTTCTTTACTTTTTAACGTTTTGTCTGTTGATTTCTTCCTCCCTCTTCATCCCACTCTCTGTACCAGTGTTAGCTCTTTTTAGTTATTTACCTGCTTCTCTTACCTTCTAAACTCTGTTTCTCTTTCACTCTCTCTATCTTGCTTATTCATTGTGTGTCTATTCTCATCCTGTCTCTCTGCCTTTTGCTCTCTCCCTTCTCGTCGTCTCCTTTCTCTCCCCGTTTCTTACATATAACCCTTTTACTTACTCTCCGGCTTTCTGCTTTAATTGTTTCCCCGATTCATCTCTCCATTCGCTTCTTTTACAATTCTCTCAACCTCAACATCACCTCTTGTTATCCTTTATCTTCTACATCCACTTAACAGCACCCTTCCCTGTTCCGGACTGACCCTCCTCCTCCTCCTCCTCGTTCCCCTGCGCTGTCCCTGTCCCTGTCCCGGACTGACCCTCCTCCTTCTCCCCGTCCTCTGCAGGTCCAGTCTGAGACCCTCCCCCGAGAGAGGGAGCACACCCTGGTCCTGACCCGCTCCGGCTCCATGGCTGGCCAGAGTCACGGTGGCGCCTGGGTGTGTGATTCAGCCACCCTGCCCATGGCGAGTCGCAGGGCCTTCCGCGCCGGCCTGTCCCCCAAACGCACTGACTCTGGTTCAGCTGAACCAGAATCCTCTGGTGGTGGATGTGGTGGTGGAGGGCCTGGAACCAACGGCCCAGACGGCCAATCTCAGCAGTCAGCTGCCCGCAACTACGCCAGCATCCTACAGGGGGAGGCAGCGGGACAGAGGCAGGATTACCCCGGGAGCCTTGGGAGGGGAGGGCTAGAGATGGGCAGCAACTTTGTGGTGGCCAGGCCGGACAGGGAGGGTGGAGGGATATCTCTGACCGGGACTTCTTGCGGGGGGATGTACCCAGAAGGGTTCCTGGCTGACTGGCCGGACAGGGTGGGTATGGGGGCATACGTTTTAGGAAGGAGGGATATGACCCCTCAGATGCTGCCCTTCCCAGGGCAGGCCAGGGGCCCATACGGGGGCATCATGGGTAGTACGGGGCAGGGTGGGTCCAAGGGATGGAGGCGGGGAGAGGGTGTCCAGTACCAGGTGGTCACTCCTTGGCCCTCAGGGTGGGTGAGTTCCTCCGCCTGCGTCTGGCTCAGGTCACCTTTGACCCCTCACAGCCGCCCTATGATTCAGTGCAGGTGTACGGGCTGGAGGGTACAGGGTCATGTGCAGGCTCCCTCAGCTCACTGGAGAGTGAGGGAGAGAAGGATGCAGAGAAGGAGGAGTGGGGGGCTGGAGGAGTGGGGTCCGCAGTTTCAGGAACTAGCCAAGCTGTTCCGAGATAGGGAGAAAGATAAAGTGGGGGAGGAGGTAGAGAACAACAAAAAAGAGGATGTAAAAGAGGAGGGGGAGAAAGAGGAGCACTCTGGAGATGAGAAGAAAGACTGAGAGGGAGAAGGAAAAGGAGAGAGAATGAAGGAGGGGTAAAAGGCAAGCAGAGCTAGAGTAACAGGAGGAGAAGATAAATGAGAGAGAGTAATAAAAAGAGACAGAGAAAATGATCCCAGGGAAGGGGAGGGCATGGGAGGGGAGGGGCATGGGAGGGGAGGGCATGGGAGGGGAGGGGCATGGTAGGGGAGGGCATGGGAGGGGAGGGGCATGGGAGGGGAGGGCATGGGAGGGGAGGGGCATGGGAGGGGAGGGCATGGGAGGGGAGGGTGTGATTGATGTAATTTAAAGCAATAAGTGTTGAAAGGTACTGAGACAATGTGCATGGTGTTTCTCCACTGAACATCAACAATTTGTTAGTTGGTCTGGACAAAGAAAAACAACCTAAACATCCAAGAAAGGATTTCAAGCAAGACAATACATTCAACTAGGGTACCACACATAAGTGATATAATATGAACAAGACAGAGATGGAGAGGAAAGAGAGAGAGGAACTGAGTGTACAGAAACTGTTGCGTTTATTTGAACTGCAGAGGCAGAAAAGTTAATAATTCAACTCACTACTGAAAACTATGAATAATTTAAAACCTTTAAAAATATTATTTTCTCTCAAACGTATCACCGGAAAATAGACATTGTGAAAAAAAAATATTTAGGGATATGATCTTCCCTGGCTTAGCTGAGAGTTATGTTGTTTACACACACACACACACACACACACACACACACACACACACACACACACACACACACACACACACACACACACACACACACACACACACACACACACACACACACACACACACACACACACACACACACACACACACACACACACACACACACACACACACACACACAGTTTTACTCACTCGTGTTATCAGGCATTGATTGTATAGTAAATCACTATTGGGGCCTAGTGGTTAGAGCGTTGGGCCAGTAACTGAAAGGTTACTAGATCTAATCCCAGAGCTGACAAGGGAAAAATCTGTTGTTCTGCCCCTGAACAAGGCAGTTAACCCACTGTTCCTAGGCTGTCATTGAAAATAAGAATTTGTTCTTAACTGACTTGCCTAGTGAAATAAAGGTAAAATAAATAAAACTATTACAAGTATTACAAGATGTATTGATTATGCGTATAAAGTGATGAAAAATAAATATCTTCCCTCTGTATGTAGGGAGGAGAGGAGAAGCAATTGTAAATGTTTTATGCAAAACCTCGCCCTATTAAATCAACATTTCTTGAGGACCAAGTCTGCATGATATTAGCACAATCTTAACCAAACGCCAACCAATTCACACTCTGAACATGTTTAACTGTCCAATCCATAACTTCCATTTATCAGTGAAGAGTTGTGTCAGAATGGAAACCAGCAGACCCAGTGAACAGAAATGACTGGGGTAGCGACTGGGGTGAAAGATTTGAGGTCTGGATGAGGATGAACTGTTTTTTCAGATGGAATGCACTTTTATACTGTGTGACGTTCAGTACTAGACTATGAATAATGTCAAATTATAAAGTTGGTGTCTATGGGAAATAACTAATGTTCTACTCTATGTATATGCATTTGTAAATATCACTGAATACAATTGTTAAAAGACAAGATACTTGTGTAAAACAAATACGTGTAAAAAAAACGTTACAACTGAGCACTTTTGGGACTAGACCTGACCTGGATTAATTTTAGAACAGACTTGACTTGACCTGACCTTAACTGGACAGCACCATGTATTTTACATTAGGGCAGACCACTCTATAGAGTCGTGTGCTGAACCCAGGTTCTCATGGAAAAACCAAGTATTAAATAAAATACATTAATGCTCTGTCTTTAACCTGGCAAAAGGTGTTGTAGCCTACAGAACATGCTCACTAGTTGTCCTCTTCAGCCATGTATCTGACTACAACCTAAAAGCCTTGCATGCAAGGTTTTGTGAGGTAGATTTCCAAGCCAGCATTTCCACTGTAGACCAGCATTTGATGAATTGCATTTCAATAGAACACCATTGAACTGGACCATGAAAACTCTCCTATGCAGTGTTCTATTCTCCAATTCAATTGTCACAATCCCTGAATTGACTGGATTTATAATGGAAATGACCCCAAAGAATATATATATAGCTATTGCTCACAAAGAATATATATATAGCTATTGCTCACCCCAGAAATGAATGTGGAACATTTTACGGGGACACGAAGCAGCCCACAGAGACTGCTGTCAGCTTGTACTTTATGTACCATCTCCAAAAGTTTTGCACTGTTAACTTAACATTGGCTCAGGTTGTGACAAACCCCCTGGTGAAAAGAGAAAGTCTACACAATCACCATAGAGACCACACTCACTTCCCCATACCTGAGCCTCAATCTCTACAGCCCTGACCCCATTCACACTGTGTGAGGTCCTTTTGGAATACTCATAAAAATACACCCTACCTTCATTTACATTGACATTTTAGACATTTAGCAGAGGCTCTTATCCAGAGCGACCAACAGTAATTAGTGCATACATTCATACTTTTTCGTATTGTCGTCCATTCCTAAGCGTGATCTCTGATTAGTCCAGGCTTTGAAAGGGAACCCTTACTTTCACCTTTTGAAATTGTGTCATATCAGTGATAATTAATTCAAGGATGGGAGGAAGAAAGGATGCATTTTGAATGTATTCAAACAGGGTCAAGGACTTGACCAGACCCTGCCAGGAACACTGTAGTAGTGCACAATCACTGGAGGGGAGAGGAGCAGGACCCTGGGGAACACAGGTTTTCGACCAGAGTGACCATGGTTTAGCTGGTCAAACCCCAGTCCTGATATAGCTAGCCTCCATAGTATTGCATAGTCCAGACACCATAGTAGAGGCTATAAAAGTTAGCCATATCAGGGCTAGTCAAACCAGTGGAGGCTGCTGAGGGAAGGACGGCTCATAATAATGTCCGGAATGGAGCGAATGGAATGATATCAAACACATATCTTTTGGTTTTTCATGTGTTTGATACCATTCCATTCTCTCCATTCCAGCCATTATTATGAGCCGTCCTCTCAGCAGTCTCCACCTGAGTCAAAACCCACTCAGGGAATAACCACACACCTGTAAAACACCTTCATACGCTGTGTAGTATGCTATGTAGTTCACGCCTCGCTGGCTAAGTTGCAAAATAAATGTACACATACATGTTATTCAATCTTTTCCCCACACCGCTCAAGCGTGTGAATGGGCGTCTGCGTAGCCAAGCTCTAAAATAGAACTTGCTCCACGCGCTGCAAGTACCATCGTTATTGGATATCAGGATGACACAAACTCACGTGGTTTATTGAAAGACATTTATCAAATATAACTAAAAACTAACTAGGTTTCCCTTTTTATCTGTGGATTAATCATCGGTGTAGAGAAACACATGATTTTTGTCTGTTCTGGGTCACAATTTGACAAAAAAACTGCTAAAAAGGGACCATATGCATGATCAGGTAGAAATAACAACCCAATGTTCATCTCCCAGGACAAACTGCTAGCAACAGCCATCTAGCTTAATGTCCATGACCGTCTCATGTTTGTTTTGACCTGTCCTCAAGTTAATGTAGTTGGTGCACAGTTGTTTTTTTTATTTTAACATGCGTGTAATGGTTGCGTCTGGTGGGAATATACAAAATCAACATGCGTACGATGGCACACGGGGAATCTCGCGCGAGGCCGGTGTAGTCAGCATGTAAGTCAGAGTGATGCTTCCGCTGATTGATCTAAATCTGGAGAAGCCTTGGCTTGGAGTGCTGCTGTCACTAAACTACTTGATTGAACTGATTGTCACCTCCGGAGAAAAGGGAAGGAAACACCAAATTGGTCCAATCAAGGCATGATTAGTTGAATCAGTCGCCTCCAGACGCAGCGGCACTCCAGGACCGGGGCTTACTATTCCTGGTTAACTTTTTAAAAACTATTCATAGTCAGAGAGGAAAGTCAGATTGTCAGGAGATTTATCAAGCTGTTTACCAAGACCATTAAATCCTAGTAAAAATATAGTGCATTGTAGTTGCAGGTCCTGGCATACCTACATGTAGTGTTTCAGGGATGTGTGGTTCTACTCTGTGTGTGTTCTGGAGGGTGGAAGGGGAACTTTGAACCCCACCAGACAACCCCAGGTTCCGTCTCCCTTTGGGGCTTCATCGCTCCTGCACGATGTTGATAAAATTCCTTGATGGCGTGCTGAATAAAGTGTATTTATTACTCTGTTGTATTTTTCCTTTTCTTTTTTGTAAATTTTAATAAAAAAGGATGTGTTTCAAAGAGATGAGTCCTGCCTGGCAGGTGGTCTTTTCTTCATGTTCTCTCCAATGATACTATCTAAACTAATCTTATTTGTATTACCTTTGAAAGTGTGTGTGTGGGTGTGTGAGAGAGAGTGTGTGCATGCGTGTAGGTATGTGTGACTGTGGGTTTAGTCAGAAATGTTAAAAGTATTTGAAATCTCTTCAGAACCAGAGATAGAAACACCTTGTCTGTTCTGATCGGCTCTACTCTAGACAGGGGATCAAAGGTTAATAAAGGAGGACAGAGAGTTCTGGAGCTACCACAGAATTTCAGAAGATACGAGATGCTTTTCTGCTTGTTCGCCCGGTGACAAATGGACATTGTGAGCTCAGGAGCACTTGCAAAAAGGCCAGGAAATAGAACAAACCTGACAGGGTTCACTGAACGTGATAATGTACATTTACAAAACCCACAGCACTCCTAGGCTAGCAGAATGACAGTGATTTCTCTTCAAAAGTAAACACTAATACAATGGATTATTTTTGTTTACTTAAGTTATTCTTTTTTAGAAGGGACTTTGTTTAGATTTGATTGGATTTAAGTGTGCATGCCCAAGTCAGGAGACAGGAACTAAGAGAAATACTCTGTTATTAAATAATATTATTCTAATTGTATTATATAAATTCTACAAAAGGGATTGTAATAACAACTGACAGTATATAGTTCACTGAAATGTGAATTTGTCAGGAGTCTCAGTGTAGCAGGTAGGCAGAGTCAGGCACAGGACAACGGAGATGAGTAATCACGTATATTTTACTCAAAATACAAACTACCAAATAGTAGTAAAAATCAAGCTCACAAATACAGACCATCTAACATAGAACAAACACGCACAAAACCATGGGGGAACCAGAGGGTTTAAATAAGGAACATGTAATTATGGGAATAGAAACCAGGTGTGTATAATGAAGACAAAACAAACAGAAATTGAAAAGTGGATCGGCGGTAGCTAGAAGACCGGTGACGTCGACCGCCGAACGCCGCCAGCACAAGGAGAGGGACCGACTTCGGAAGTCGTGACAGAATTCATATTTTGTAATAATACTATATAAACGCAGCTCAGTACAGGTTTTAACTGTATTTGATTCTCAAGAATGTACTGTAATGCCTAAAGGGGATTCTCAGGAATGTACTGTAATGCCTAAAGGGGATTCTCAGGAATGTACTGTAATGCCTAAAGGGGATTCTCAGGAATGTACTGTAATGCCTAAAGGGGATTCTCAGGAATGTACTGTAATGCCTAAAGAGGATTCTCAGGAATGTACTGTAATGCCTGAAGGGGATTCTCAGGAATGTACTGTAAGGCCTAAAGGGGATTCTCAGGAATGTACTGTAAGGCCTAAAGGGGATTCTCAGGAATGTACTGTAAGGCCTAAAGGGGATTCTCAGGAATGTACTGTAATGCCTGAAGGGGATTCTAAGGAATGTACTGTAAGGCCTAAAGGAGATTCTCAGGAATGTACTGGAAGGCCTAAAGAGGATTCTCAGGAATGTACTGGAAGTCCTAAAGGGGATTCTCAGGAATGTACTGGAAGGCCTAAAGGAGATTCTCAGGAATGTACTGGAAGGCCTAAAGAGGATTCTCAGGAATGTACTGTAATGCCTAAAGGGGATTCTCAGGAATGTACTGTAATGCCTGAAGGGGATTCTCAGGAATGTACTGTAATGCCTGAAGGGGATTCTAAGGAATGTACTGTAATGCCTGAAGGGGATTCTAAGGAATATACTGGAAGGCCTAAAGGATATTCTCAGGAATGTACTGGAAGGCCTAAAGAGGATTCTCAGGAATGTACTGGAAGGCCTAAAGAGGATTCTCAGGAATGTACTGTAAGGCCTAAAGGGGATTCTCAGGAATGTACTGTAAGGCCTAAAGGGGATTCTCAGGAATGTACTGTAAGGCCTAAAGGAGATTCTTGAAAACACGAGGAACCAAACAGAACACTATTATGCTGTACATCAGTAATGAAATGATCTGTGATCAATTCATATGAATAGACACACTTATGACAAAACTCTAAATCAAACCAATAAATAGTCTATGGAACAAGTCTCAAGTCGATTTTACCATCTGAGTGAACAGCCCTGCAGTCAGAGTGCCACACTCAGATGGTAAAATCGACTTGAGACTTGTTCCATAGACTATTTATTGGTTTGATTTAGAGTTTTGTCATAAGTGTGTCTATGAGACGCTGCCTGCAGTAATACTGTACTAAAGGTGGAAAGGTTCCCTGTCAGAACAATAACAGAAATAATTAACCTGAATGATAGATAGTAGTGAACTAATAACAGAGCTGGGCTGGAATGGGCCTGGGAAGCAGTGCAGTGCTGCAGGGGCAAGGAAGGCTAGGCAAGCACTCTGATATACTGTACACTACACTACAGACAGTGCTGCAGGATTACATCACAGAGCGCAGGGCTGGTGTGTGTTCAGCGGGAAGCCACTACATGGAGATTCCTCATTCTGTTTGATCCTAACTGACACACTGAATCCCCCATAGCTACAGTACTGCCTATGTGCTGTGTGTGTGTGTGTGTGTGTGTGTGTGTGTGTGTGTGTGTGTGTGTGTGTGTGTGTGTGTGTGTGTGTGTGTGTGTGTGTGTGTGTGTGTGTGTGTGTGTGTGTGTGTGTGTGTGTGTGTGTGTGTGTGTGTGTGTGTGTGTGTGTGTGTGTGTGTGTGTGTGTGTGTGTGTGATAACAGCCTCTGATGGTATCTGTGTAAACAAATAAATATTTACAAAATATTGTTATTTTAACTTGGGGTGGAAACACAGTAAGTCACACAAACTTCCTGTCCTTAAGAGAAGTACAGCATTTAACCCTATCTTTTCCCTGCTGTTTCTCTCTCTCTCTCTCTCTCTCTCTCTCTCTCTCTCTCTCTCTCTCTCTCTCTCTCTCTCTCTCTCTCTCTCTCTCTCTCTCTCTCTCTCTCTCTCTATATATATATATATATATCTCGTTCTCATTCTCTGTTACACTGGCTGCTCTGTGTTCAGTGGCTCATTTGAAGTAGAAAATTAAATCTTCATTAACAATCTTAATTAGACTTTGATCTCCCAACAGTAAGTCGACAGATAATCTATAGAGTAACGGGAAGACAGGGGTAGTAGGGGTGGGGGACTAAGGAGGCAATCAGAGAATGAGAGCTTTGGGGCTAGCTAGTTAGTTACACAGGAAGAACTAGGCCTACTCTCCAAAGGCAATGAGATGAGAAAGGATGGGGAGCACCAGAGTCATGGTAATGAGATGTAAACAAGCATTCAGACTGGGATGATGCAAAATGTATTGTTAACGTGGGATATATTCTGAACTCAATTATTGGATTGTTTGCTACATTCTGTTTATTCAGTATTCAAAATAAAAGAAAGCACTATTTTGCAAATGTTTTGTTCAAATGACTGCTTGTGTTGCTTTTCAGTGACGTGATGTTAGCTGGGGGGACATTATATTTTATCATGCTTACAGTACATGAACATAAAGACATAACTGTGCTCTAAATATGACTGGTACAACTACAGACAATGTCTACATGGAATTCCTATGGGAGATAGCGTATGGCAGAAATCTATATTTATGGGTTTACCTGAGTCCTGATGTTGTCTACATTATAGAGAACATCAACAAATATGACCCAGAATGTTTCTAAACTGTAAGAGCAGTAGATAATGTCAGGAGGGGGGTATTTATCAGAGTAGCTGCCTGGGAGTGGTGCTGCACTATGCTGTGTGATCATATCTGAGGTTAAGTTGTGCTGTGTGTGAGGACTCTGAGGGAAGTGTGTGTGTGTGTGTGTGTGTGTGTGTGTGTGTGTGTGTGTGTGTGTGTGTGTGTGTGTGTGTGTGTGTGTGTGTGTGTGTGTGTGTGTGTGTGTGTGTGTGTGTGTGTGTGTGTGTGTGTGTGTGTGTGTGTGTGTGTGCGGGCGTGCGTGCGTGCGTGTAGTCAGAGAGGAAAATCAGATTGTCAGGAGATTTATCAAGCTGTTTACCAAGACCATTAAATCCTAGTAAAAATATAGTGCATTGTAGTTGCAGGTCCTGGCATACAGTTGAAGTTGGAAGTTTACATACACCTTAGCCAAATACATTTAAACCCTGAAATTTTATCCTAGTAAAAATTCCCTGTTTTAGGTCAGTTATGATCACCACTTTATTTTAAGAATGTGAAATGTCAGAATAATAGCAGAGAGAATGCTTTATTTCAACTTTTATTTCTTTCATCACATTCCCAGTGGGTCAGAAGTTTACATACACTCCCTTTAAATTGTTTAACTTGGGTCAAACGTTTCGGGTAGCCTTCCACAAGCTTCCCACAATAAGTTGGGTGAATTTTGGCGATTCCTCCTGACAGAACTGGTGTAACTGAGTCAGGGTTGCAGGCCTCCTTGCTCGCACACGCTTTTTCAGTTCTGCCCACACATTTTCTATAGGATTGAGGTCAGGGCTTTGTGATGGCCACTCCAATACCTTGACTTTGTTGACATTAAGCAATTTTGCCACAACTTTGGAAGTATGCTTGGGGTCATTCTCCATTTGGAAGACCCATTTGTGACCAAGCTTTAACTTCCTGACTGATTGCTTGAGATGTTGCTTCAATATATCCACATCATTTTCCTTCCTCATGAAGCCATCTATTTTGTGAAGTGCACCAGTCCCTCCTGCAGCAAAGCACCCCCACAACATGATGCTGCCACCGGTGTTTAAGGTTGGGATGGTGTTTTTCGGCTTGCAAGCCTCCCCATTTTTCCTCCAAACATAACGATGGTCATTATGGCCAAACAGTTCTATTTTTGTTTCATCAGACCAGAGGACATTTCTCCAAAAAGTACGATCTTTGTCCCCATGTGCAGTTGCAAACCGTAGTCTGGCTTTTTTATGGCGGTTTTGGAGCAGTGGCTTCTTCCTTGCTGAGCGGTCATTCAGGTTATGTCGATATAGGACTCGTTTTACTGTGGATATAGATACTTTTGTACCTGTTTCCTCCAGAACCCTCACAAGGTCCTTTGCTGTTGTTCTGGGATTGATTTGCACTTTTAGCACCAAAGTACGTTCATCTCTAGGAGACAGAACCCGTCTCTTTCCTGAGCAGTATGACAGCTGCGTGATCCCATGGTGTTTATACTTGTGTACTATTGTTTGTACAGATGAACATGGTATCTTCAGGCGTTTGGAAATTGCTCCCAAGGATGAACCAGACTTGCGGAGGTCGACAATTCTTTTTCTGAGGTCTTGGCTGATTTCTTTTGATTTTTCCATGATGTCAAGCAAAGAGGCACTGAGTTTGAAGGTAAGCCTTGAAATACATCCACAGGAACACCTCCAATTGACTCAAATGATGTCAATTAGCCTATCGTGCTTCTAAAGCCATGACATAATTTTCTGGAAATTTCAAAGCTGTTTAAAGGCACAGCCAACTTAATGTATGTAAACTTCTGACACACTGGAATTGTGATACAGTGATTTATAAGTTAAATAATCTGTCTGTAAACAATTGCTGGAAAAATTACTTGTGTCATGCACAAAGTAGATGTCCTAACCGACTTGTCAAAACTATAGTTTGTTAACAAGAAATTTGTGGAGTGGTTGAAAAAGGAGTTTTAATGACTCTAACCTAAGTGTATGTAACCTTCTGACTTCAACTGTACCTACATGTAGTGTTTCAGGGGTGTGTGGTTCTACTCTGTGTGTGTTCTGGAGGGTGGAAGGGGAACTTTGAACCCTACCAGACAACCCCAGGTTCCGTCTCCCTTTGGGGCTTCATCGCTCCTGCACGATGTTGATAAAATTCCTCGATGGCGTGCTGAATAAAGTGTATTTATTACTCTGTTGTATTTTTCCTTTTCTTTTTTGTAAATTTTAATAAAAAAGGATGTGTTTCAAAGAGATGAGTCCTGCCTGGCAGGTGGTCTTTTCTTCATGTTCTCTCCAATGATACTATCTAAACTAATCTTATTTGTATTACCTTTGAAAGTGTGTGTGTGTGTGTGTGTGTGTGTATGTGAGTGCGTGTGTGTTTCTCTGTGTGCGTGTGTGTGCTTGTGTGTGCCTCTATCTGCACAGCTGATTAGAGAGAAAACACATTGACAGGGAAATTGTAAACTGCCACCAATATACACGCAAAGGGCCTACTGTATAATTGGTTCGTTAACAAAAAATATGACTGGAATAACACTAATGAAAGGATATTGTATCCTCTCTATTCAAGGGTGTCTGAGATTTGTTCTCCTCTGTAGTGGTTCGTATGACACAGAGCATGAAATAATGATAATGGTAGGAAGACACAGAAATACATACATTGTAATTGGCTCGTTTAATGTGACTGTCCATTGTTTGAACACATAAATAATAGATTGAATACAATAAGGTAGATCAAGTGACTGTGAATATGTCATACAATAATGGAATGGAATTGTTGTGTAAGCATTCATGTTCTGCGTCACTATTTGTCAAAAATAATGATTTTAATGTGATTTTAACCTTACACACCAGTGACACCACCACCAAAGTAAATCACGTATGTGCTTACCCATTGTAAGGAGCACTAGCAGCATCAGTAACATCATTCAAATAGACTTCAAATACCACATCCATTACATGTGTTGCTACTGCCACCTGGTGGGGATGAGATGAAGACTTCATGAAGGCCTTGCTAAAGTATTATCGTGTGTGTACTGTTCATAATGCATTTTCATCAATATGTTTTATTATATCTTCTGTTACTCATATGTGTGTATGCTGACTGACTGCTGTCACCTGGTGGAACTTTGCTTTGCAAACATGATCTAAACATAATTTTGACATCTTTTGATTTTGATTGTTTAGTATTTTCAAATCAAAATCTTACAAACAGACTCAAAAAGGGAGATCCCATGATGTGAGAAACTAAAAAGCACAATATTATGATGCTTCAAATTTTTTCATTCTGTTCTGCGTTTTATGTTTGAACGTAGCTAGCGCTTTCCAGTTATTACAGTAGCAATAGGTTTGGAATGAATCCAGTGAGAAGCTCGCTGTGGTTTCTAAACATGCCCTTACACAAAAGCTTAAGAATGGCGCTGCTAAGATCAGAGATTTGAGTACACACCTTCGACTATTGAGTACCTACCTTCGTCTCCTGAATACAAACCAAGTAATCTTACCTTTATGTCTTCTTGTTCTCTTGAGAATCTAGAGGATCTCACAATGGAGTTGGTAGGCAGTGGTGAGCACTCTGAGGTTGAGTCAGACCAGGATGAAGTGGGCCTACCTGTGGCGACAGGTGTAGTGGAGACTTCTAACATTTGCGCTGAGAATTACCAGGCCCGGTAGGAGTGAGATTTTTGGAAAGAGTGGATTCATGCTTTTTGACCGACTCACACTACCGGTCAAAAGATTTAGAACACCTACTCATACAAGGGTTTTTCTTTATTTTTACTATTTTCTACATTGTAGAATAATAGGGAGGACAACAACACTATCAAATAACATATGGAATCATGTAGTAACCAAAAAAGTGTTAAACAAATCAAAATACATTTTATATTTGAGATTCTTCAAATAGCCATCCTTTGCCTGGATGACAGCTTCGCACACTTGGCATTTTCTCAACCAGCTTCATGAGGTAGTCACCTGGAATGCATTTCAATTAACAGGTGTGCCTTCTTAAAAGTTAATTTGTGGAATTTATTTCCTTCTTAACCCTTCCATGCGTGAGTTCCAAATATCTCTAACGGTCGCCCCAGCGTGAGTTTTTTTATGCACGTGATGATGTTAGAACGTTCTCTCCAATCCAGAATGTGATTGTTATTCAACAATACATTTAATCCGTACTGCCCTCAAAACAAAGAATTTAGCCTGTTTTTATTTATAGGCTGTTTCAACTTCAAATGATTTTATAACACGTTTTTATTTTCTAAGAACAGTTTGAATTGAGGTTTGTTCCGCCTCCTCATTCATTAACATAAAAATAGTCATTTTTACTTTTGCGGACAATTACATTTTTGGGACATTTCTGACCCGGACAAAATTCCCCAAGCACTTCCTAATTGTTTGTGCAGTTCAAGTCTGCAGACATGTTCACATTTTCCGTCTGTTGCCCGCATCGCTACTAATAATAACTTTGGAAATGTGTGCGTTTCTATTAAAGTAAGTGCCTTATTTCATTATAATAGTTTCAGTATGTCGCGTTATGTTGTTTCTATTGTAGCTCACTGTATTTATGGAGCATAATATATTTGTGTATATTCCTTATATAACTGCGGACACGTGAGGTAACGTTACTCATTTCATAACCTTTATAGTGTTATATTCAATATTGCTTACGTAGCTAGCTACATTCTTCTACCAGCTCTGTAAAACAATGCTAGTTGCGTCAGAGAAGTATTAGCTTATGTTGTATTTTGAAGCTACCCTGGCCTTATGCCTCCCAAGTGGTGCAGCGGTCTATGGCACTGCATCTCAGTGCTAGCGGCATCACTACAGACACCCTGGTTCAAATCCAGGCTGTATCACAACCGGCTGTGATTGGGAGTCTCATGGGGCGGCGCACGTTTGGCCGGTGTAGGCCATCATTGTAAATAATAATTTGTTGTTAAGTGACTTGCCTAGTTAAATAAATAAAGCATATGGCCATGGTTTGTTTATTTGGTCTATTCAGCATAGCTCTGTTCTGCCCTGCCTTGCCCCCTTGTGGAGCTCAAAAGTTAGTTTCTTACTGTTATAACTCAATTGTGATTTTGTCAATGCAATATACTATTTTTATAGCAGTGTTAATTATGTTACTTCTTTGTAATATTGTTTAATTTCTATATCCTGATATTGTATTCTAATGAATAATTCCTATTTATTCTGTACTTTCAGAAACCATGAACAGTATTTGCCAATATCATAACTGGAACTGGACATCTTTCGAGCTGAAGATTGAGGCTAGCTTTTGTATGCTAACGTACACTCCTTAACAGTTTTACTGGATGAGAACACAGCAAGAAAACACATAGGCCAATATGTAATAGTCGTCAATTTTATTGCAGTATTGGTGGTTGGTTCAACAACAACTTGTTTTACTAGAGGAAAAAAAAAACTGAATATGCATAACCCATATTTAATATTCATGCAGTGACTGAACAACAACTGCATTTCCACCCCCACCTCTAAAGCCATAGTATCATGGCAGGTCACCTGTCAAGTCACCTGTCAGATCAGTCAGTCACTTATTGCTGCAGATGTGCTCAATAGTGCTTGAGCATATGATACTCCTCAAAGCATGGTGAAACACATAGAGGTGTATCACAAGCTAAACACATGTATTTTGTCAACTTCCTCTGCTTACTTCTCCTGGTGCCAGACAGACAGACTTTGCAGTGCCTCCGTGTGTGGCTACCTTGAGCAGCAGTTTGAGGGACTTTGCAGGGAAATGCCGTGCAGTGAGGCGTAGGGGATTGTCCGCAGCAGGGTGACCCCCAGTGGATGGGCGCCGAGGGGTGTGGTGCTCCTCCAGCAGCTCTCTCATGAGGTTCTCTCTATACTTTTGGTAGGTAATTACTTTACCTATGAGGGAGTATAGGTAAAAAGAGGAAAGTTAGAGGATGATGAGGCAGTGGGTAGGTGGGTGAGATATTGTCTCTATAATTGCATAATGTATTTGTATGTGAACTGTACATCCAATTACAGAAATACCTTGTTCAGTGATCATCTCACCTGTTAGTTGGCGGTGAACTATGCTGCCGTTGAGGACAGCAGTGTCGATCAGATGGAAAAATATCTTCTTATACCACTTGGTCGTTTTCTGAGCGCATTCCACAAAGCTGTTTATCATGTCCGCCTTATCCACTGCCCCCATTTTGAGGTTATAGTCAAGCACACAGTCAAGCACACTTAACCAGCATGGCTACCACAGCATTCTGCAGCGATTCGCCATCCCATATGGTTTTGGCTTAGTGGGACTCTCATTTGTTTTTCAACAGGACAATGACCCAACACACCTCTAGGCTGTGTAAGGGCTATTTTACCAAGAAGGAGAGTGATGGAGTGCTGCATCAGATGACCTTGGCTCCACAATCCCCCCGAACCTCAACCAAATTGAAATGGTTTGGGATGAGTCGGACAGCAGAATTAAGGATAAACAGCTAACAAGTGCTCAGCATATGTGGGAACTCCTTAAAGACTGTTGGAAAAGCATTTCAGGTGAAGCTGGTTGAGAGAACACCAAGAGTGTGCAAAGCTGTCATAAAGGCAAAGGGTGGCTATTTTTTAGAATCTCAGATATAAAATATGTTTTGATTTGTTTAACACTTTTTTTGGTTACTTCATGATTCCATATGTGTAATTTCATAGTTTTGATGTCTTCACTATTATTGTACAATGTAGAAAATAGTACAAATGAAGAAAACCATTGAATGAGTAGGTGTTCTAAAACATTTGACCGGTAGTGTACATTGTGTCAAGCTGGGTAAAGGACAAACTGGGAATGATTACATCTATGAAAGTGTAGAGAAGTGGAATTGATTTGATTTTTTGTGTATCTGCCGCCCACAGGAAGCGGGCGCTTCGAGTCATGTGTCTCAACCTGTGTCGTGCTTTGCTCTCTGGAGCAGGCCGCTGTTCAAAGGTGTGATCAGTGGGGTAACGTTGAGTGTAGAGGTGGATCAAATGAAAAATAATATTCCTGGTGTTTGTGACGCCCACCGTTTGGTGAGACATAGACCCGGTGGCAATGGCTCATTTGAGAATACCCTGTCTGTCTTGTTGAGCTTTGACACAGAGCTTCTACCTGATAAGGTCATGTTAGGTAGTATTCTGTGAAGGACTTTGTTCCGAACCCGGTACAATGTTTTAGGTGCCAAGGATTTGGACATGTTTCAGCAGTGGGCAGAAGGGAGATCCCATGATGTGAGAAATGTGCAGGAGGGCATAGTCAGAGGGAGTGTACAGTTAGGATAGAGAAAACATTGTGTGTCAATTGTGGGATCTGAAGTACCCTGTGAGAGAGACAGGTTGAGATTGCCAGAGTTTGAGTGGGGCAGAAAGTTTCCTATGCTGAGGCAGTGAAGAGAGCAGAGGCGAGTGAGTTAACTATGAGCCCCCATGTGAGTCGGCCTGAAGAGAGAGATCCAGAGAGGATTCCTTTTAGTAGGGCTGAATTTCTTGCATTTATAGCCATGGTGATCAACTGCACTGCACTGATGGAGTGTAAATCACAGAAGATAGATGTGATAGTTGCAGCAGCAGAGAAATATTTGGGTGTGAGAGATTTTAGTGCAGAAGATCTACAGGGAGTTTTGAGAGAAGGGGTTCCATATTGAGCCTGGGAGGATGGAATGGGAGAAGTATGATATTGAAGAATCTGTGAATGGAAAATGTTGCAACTGTGGTTTGGATCATACCCTGGATTTCCTTGAGTGCCCTGTTAGACTGAAGGAGGTTGAGGTGTCAAGGATTAGAGGGCTTGTGCAGTGGATCTCGTATGTGGAGGCGGTGAAGAAAGTCGAACGGACAAGATGGAACAGTGTCGATGATATGGCGGTGGATGCATTGCAACCAGTTGCTAGTATTTTAAGTCAATCGGATGATCTGGATACACTCATTGTGAAGAAGGTGGATTTTATGGCATTTATAGCCACAGTGATTAATTGTACAAGGGGTCTAAGCGGTCCAAGATGCTGGAAATCATTATATCTGCAGCCCAAAAGTTTTTGGGGCTCCAAGACTTCACGGCAGAAGCACTACAAGGACTTTTGTCACTAGGAAATGTCCCAGCCTCACAGGAGGCTTCTGAGCCAGTGTTCTGAGCCTGCCAGGTGTCAGGCCAGGGTGTCCTCAGTTGCGGTCCAAGAGCTTCAGGCCCTCCAGAAGGAGAGACAGAGAAAGAGAAAAGATGAGGGTTAGTGAGAGTATGTCTAAGACCCTAGTACACCAGATACAGTGCATTCGGAAAGTATTCATTCCCCTTCCCCTTTTCCATATTTTGTTACGTTACAGCCTTATTCTAAAATGTATTAAATAAATGTTTATCCTCATCAATCTACACGCAATACCCCATCGTGACAAAGCAAAAACAAATTTTTAGATTTTTTAATCTATTTTTTAAATACCTTATTTACATACGTTTTCAGACGGTTGCTATGGGACTCGAAATGGAGCTCAGGTGCATCCTGTTTCCATTGATCATCTTTGAGATGTTTCTACAACTTGATTGGGGTCCACCTGTGGTAAATTTTACTGCCTACACGGAGCCCTGCCAATCCAACACGACTGGTCTGTCGACGTAACCGTCCGAGGGGGCAACAACAGACTTCTTCCTTTGCGACGTCCCCCCTAAGGCCCTTCTGCTAGCCTGCTAGCCCCGGCCCGCTAGCTGTCTGAATCGCTGTGTCTCCAGCTCACCTCTCACTGGTCCCTATGATCACTCGGCTACGCATGCCTCTTCCTAATGGCAATATGTCTTGTCCATTGCTGTTTTGGTTATTGATTATTGTCTTATTTCACTATAGAGACTCCAGCCCTGCTCAATATGCCTTAGCTAGTCCGTTTGTTTCACCTCCCACACATGCGGTGACCTCAACTGGTCTAAAGGATGTCTCTAGAGACAAAACCTCTTTCATCGTCTCTCAATGCCTAGGTTTACCTCCACTGTATTCACATCCTACCATACCCTTGTCTGTACATTATGCTTTGAATCTATTCTTCCGCGCCCAGAAACCTGTTCCTTTTACTCTCTGTTCCGAATGCACCAGACGACCAGTTCTTATAGCCTTTAGCCGTACCCTTATCCTACTCCTCCTCTGTTACTCTGATGTAGAGGTTAATCCAGGCCCTGCAGCCCCTAGCTCCACTCCCATTCCCCAGGCGCTCTCATTTGTTGACTTCTGTAACCGTAAAAGCCTTGGTTTCATGTATGTTAACATTATACGCCTCCTCCCTAAGTTTGTTTTACTCACTGCTTTAGCACACTCTGTCAGCCCGGATGTCCTAGCCGTGTCTGAATCCTGGCTTAGGAAGTCCACCAAAAATCCAGAAATTTCCATCCCTAACTATAACATTATCCGACAAGATAGAACTGCCACATGGGGCGGAGTTGCAATCTACTGCAGAGACAGCCTGCAGAGCTCTGTCATACTATCCAGGTCTGTGCCCAAACAATTCCATAAACAAGTCTCTCACCGTTGCCGCTTGTTATAGACCACCTTCTGCCCCCAGCTGTGCCTTGGACATCATATGTGAATTGATTGCCCCTCATCTATCTTCAGAGCTCGTATTAGGTGACCTAAGCTGGGACATGCTTAACACCCCGGCCGTCCTACAATCTAAGCTAGATGCCCTCAATCTCACACAAATTATCAATGAACCTACCAGGCACAACCCCAAATCTGTAAGCACGGGCACCCTCATAGATATCATCCTGACCAACCTGCCCTCTAAATACACCTCTGCTGTCTTCAACCAGGTTCTCAGCGATCACTGCCTCATTGCCTGCGTCCATAATGGGTCTGCGGTCAAACGACCACCCCTCATCACTGTCAAACGCTCCCTAAAACACTTCAGCGAGCAGGCCTTTCTAAACGACCTGGCCCGAGGTATCCTGGAAGGATATTGACCTCATTAGAGGAGAGGATGCCTCAGTAGAGGATGCCTGGTTATTCTTTAAAAGTGCTTTCCTCACCATCTTAAATACGCATGCCCCATTTAAAAAATGTAGAACCAGGAACAGATATAGCCCTTGGTTCACTCCAGACCTGACTGCCCTTGACCAGCACAAAAACATCCTGTGGCGTACTGCATTAGCATCGAATAGCCCCCGCGATATGCAACTTTTCAGGGAAGTTAGGAACCAATATACACAGGCAGTTAGGAAAGCAAAGGCTAGCTTTTTCAAACAGAAATTTGCATCCTGTAGCACAAACTCCAAAAGGTTCGGGGACACTGTAAAGTCCATGGAGAATAAGAGCACCTCCTCCCAGCTGCCCACTGCACTGAGGCTAGGAAACACTGTCACCACCGATAAATCCACTATAATTGAGAATTTCAATAAGCATTTTTCTACGGCTGGCCATGCCTTCCACCTGGCTACCCCTACCCCGGTCAACAGCCCTCCACCCCCCACAGCAACTTGCCTAAACTTCCCCCATTTATTCTTCACCCAAATCCGGGTTCACCAACTACTTCTCAGACAGTGTTCAGTTTGCCAAATCGGAGGGCTTGTTGTCCGGACCTCTGGCAGTCTCTATGGGGGTGCCACAGGGTTCAATTCTCGGGCCGACTCTTTTCTCTGTATACATCAATGATGTCGCTCTTGTTGCTGGTGATTCTCTGATCCACCTCTACGCAGTTGACACCATCTGTATACTTCTGGCCCTTCTTTGGACACTGTGTTAACTAACCTCCAGAGGCGCTTCAATGCCATACAACGCTCCTTCTGTGGCCTCCAACTGCTCTTAAATGCAAGTAAAACTAAATGCATGCTTATCAACCGATCGCTCCCAGCCCCTGCCCACCCGTCCAGCATCACTACTCTGGACAGTTCTAACTTAGAATATGTGGACAATTACAAATACCTAGGTGTCTGGTTAGACTGTAAACTCTCCTTCTATCACAGTGCCATCTGTTTTGTCACCAAAGCCCCATTTACTACCCACCACTGCGACCTGTATGCTCTCGTTGGCTGGCCCTCTCTTCATATTCGTCGTCGACAAACCCACTGGCTCCAGGTCATCTATAAGTCTTTGCTAGGTAAAGCCCCACCTTATCTCAGCTCACTGGTCACCATAGCAGCACCCACCCGTAGCACGCGCTCCAGCAGGTATTTTTCACTGGTCAACCCCAAAGCCTATTCCTCCTTTGGCCGTCTTTCCTTCCAGTTCTCTGCTGCCAATGACTGGAACGAATTGCAAAAATCACTGAAGCTGGAGACTCATATCTCCCTCACTAACTTGAAGAAACAGCTGTCAGAGCAGCTCACAGATCACTGCACCTGTACATAGCCCATCTGTAAATAGCCCATCCAACTACCTCATCCCCATATTGTTATTGTTTTTATGTTTTTGCTCCTTTGCACCCCAGTGTCTCTACTTAAACATCCATCCTCTGCACATCTATCACTCCAGTGTTTAATTGCTGAATTGCAATTACTTCGCCACTATGGCCTATTTATTGCCTTACCTCCCTAATCTTACCTCATTTTCTATTGTGTTATTGACTGTACGTTTGATTATTCCATGTGTAACTTTGTGTTGTTGTTTGTGTCGCACTGCTTTGCTTTATCTTGGCCAGGTCGCAGTTGTAAATGAGAACTTGTTCTCAACTGGCCTACCTGGTTAAATAAAGTCAAAATAAATAAAAAATTAAAACTATCTATTGATTGGACATGATTTGGAAAGGCACACACCTGTCTATATAAGGTCCCACAGTTGACAGTGCATGTCAGAGCAAAAAACAAGCCATGAGATTGAAGGAATTGTCCGTAGAGCTCCAAGACAGGATTGCGTTGAGGCACAGATCTGGGGAAGGGTACCAAAACATTTCTGCAGCATTGAAGCTCCCCAATAACATCATTCTTAAATGGAAGAGGTTTGGAACAGCCAAGACTCTTCCTAGAGCTGGCCGCCGGGCCAAAATTGAGCTAATGGGGAAGAAGGGCCTTGGTCAGGGATGTGACCAAGAACCGGATGGTCACTGTGAGAGAGCTCCATAGTTCCTCTGTGGAGATGGGAGAACCATCAAGAAGGACAACCATCTCTGCAGCACCAATCAGGCCTTTATGGTAGAGTGGCCAGATGGAAGCCACTCCTCAGTAAAAGAGTTTGCCAAAAGAGTTTGCCAAAAGGCACCTAAAGGACTCTCAGACCATGATAAATAATATTCTCTGGTCTGATGAAACCAAGATTGAACTCTCTGGCCTGAATGCCAAGCATCACATCTGGAGGAAACCTGGCACCATCCCTACAGTGAAGCATGGTGGTGGCAGCATCATGCTGTGGGGATGTTTATCAGTGGCAAGGACCAGTCAGGATCGAGGGAAAGATGAACAGAGCAAAGTAGAGAGATCTTTGATGACAATGTGTTCCAGGACCTCAGACTGGGGGAGAACATTCACCTTCAAACAGGACAACGACCCTAAGCACACTGCCAAGATAACGGAGGAGTGGCTTCGGGACAAGTCTCTGAATGTCCTTGACTGGCCCGGACTTGAACCCGTTCGAACATCTCTGGAGAGACCTGAAAATAGTCTCTTTTCCCCTTTTCCCCTTAATGTATGTCAGCCAGGCTTATCTTTTCAAGGAAACACAATTTGTTTTAATCTCTATTTGAGTAAAATAAGTAGTTTTGTTCTGGTCACAAGATAATCCAAACAATTGCGGTAAACAGTGCCACACACAATTTGTTTATTTATTTATGTATATATATATATTTTTTTATTTCCAATGTAGAAAAGTCTGTATACATACAAAAAAGTACATAAAAAGACAATGATAACATATGCTAGGGGCTACAGCAAATTCCAGATTATACAAAGACTT
Organism: Brachymystax lenok tsinlingensis; assembly: GCA_030435695.1. Taxonomy (NCBI): domain Eukaryota; kingdom Metazoa; phylum Chordata; class Actinopteri; order Salmoniformes; family Salmonidae; genus Brachymystax; species Brachymystax lenok. The sequence goes on from CM059788.1 coordinate 32,689,524, forward strand.
TAAAAGAAACACACATATGGATTGTTTTAACAGCTTTCTTATAAGAAGAATGTAGAATCGTTTTAATGTACTGCTCGAATTCCTTATGGAAAACACGTGAATTTACATTTATGAATATGAAATTTTCAGATTTTGAGGTAGAATTGTTTTTCTTTATCTTTATTATGGCTAAGGAAACAGAGCAGCACATTCTCCCATAACAAACAAAAGTCATCAACAATATTAACAATTATAAAACTGTGAATATCGTTCCATCATTGTTTTACATGTAGACATTGACAAAATAAATGTGACACTGTTTCTGGATGCTCAACACAAAAAGTACAATCAATGTTAATGTATTTTTTTGAGTTTCTTCAGGTAATGATTAGCAGGGTAATACTTATGGATCATTCTGAAAGAGACCTCTTTGACCTTGTTAACTACTTACGGAGTGGTGGGGCGCTACACTACCACTCCCGACACTACCCGGTGAAATGCAAGGCGCCTAATTCAAAATCCAAAAGTTGAATTATTAAACATTCATCAATATACAAGTGTTGCATAGTCATCAAAAGCTCTGCGTCTTGGCAATATCATAGCGTTGTCAGATTTCAAAAAGGCTTTATGGCGAAAGCACAACATTTGATTGTTTGAGGGTAGCACCTCCAATATTTACTATTAGCATAAATTCATAAACCATCGCGGTTCACACAAAACACATTTCACAGCAAAAACAAATCCCTTACCTTTTCCCAAGTGTCCAATGAAGACATCCAATGGTTCTTTTGTTAGAAAAAGTCATTTATTATATCCATAAATCTCCGTTTGGTTGGCGCGTTCAGAAAATCCAACGTCGAATCGTCAATTGAAACGTGAAGAGAACGAGTTCAAATATACCTAAACTTTTCCTAAACAAATCAAATACCAGTTAAAATGCATCCTTAGCTATCCTTTTATGAATACTAGTGATAATATTTCACTCGGATGGTCACCTATACCTTATATAAGTAAAATAAAGTGGGGCGCGCAGCCAGACTCGCGCCCGAGAAAACTTGTTGACATCTGAGCTACCTTGACCATTTCCTGTACCTATTTGTTCTGTTTACTCCAATCTCTCTGAGTCGTTGTATATAGACTGTTGACATCTAGTGGAAGCCATAGGTACTGCAGTCTCAGTCCTGGTTACAAATGGATTCAATGGGGAGTGTGTCAAACAGAGCAATAGGTCACCAGAAACTGATTTCCGGATAGATTTTTCCTCTGGTTTTTGCCTGCTAAATGAGTTCTGTTATACACACAGACATTATGTTAACACTTTTAGAAATCTCAGAGTGTTTCCTATCCAATTGTACTAATGATGTGCATATCCTATTTTCTGAGCCTGAGTGGCAGGCATTTTGCTTTGGGCACGCCAGACTCTCCAAAACCGTCACCTCACCTGCCGCTCCCTAAGAAGTTAACAAGCAAGTATTTGTGTGGTAATAACCAGACTTTTTTCTAACAGATATTAGTGACCAATGTATTCCAGTAACTTGTGACATAAGGGATGGACACAATATCCCTTTGAAATGAAGCACGTATTGATCTGCTGTTCTGAGGGAGCAAGGAGAAACATATTTTCCCTATTGGAGAGTCAACTGGATTAAGCGAGGGTAGGTCAAGAAGGTGAGGTCCGGCTACACCTCTAAATAACATGAGAGTTCCAGATGGAATAGCGTCAAAGACTATGGTGAACTCTCTAGGTGTTACAGGGATATTGTAACGAGGTAAAAATTCCTCATAATTGAGTAACAATCCTTCTGCATTAAAAAGTTGACTCACCAGCAAGATATGGTTATTGAACCAGTTCTTAAAAAATAAAGATTTGTTTCTATACAAAATGGCCTTATTGTTCCAAATGAAATATCTATGTGGGGAAAAATTATGTTTATATATTAACGACCACGCTATAAATACTTGTCTATGAAAAGCAGAACATTTTGCAGGAATCTTATCAATGTTATAGTTACAAAGTAACATAAAATTGAGGCCACCAAAACGGGAGAAGATATGAGGGATGAAATTCCAAATTGAAGTTGGATTCTTTAAAAAAAAAATTGCCCAATTTATCTTAAAAGTATTATTCAAAGTAGGAAAATCTAACAAATTGAGACCACCATATTCATATGAGTTCATAACGACAGATTTCCTAATATAATGTGTACGATTTTTCCAGATGAAGTTGAAAAGGACCTGGTCAACCGCTTTACCTATTTTGTTGACAAGATATAGGGACTGGGCTGCTCAAGTAAGTCTGAAGATACCTTCAGGTTTAGAAAGCAATACTTGACCTTTCAAGGATAAATCCCTCTGTAACCAATGGTTCAACTTCTTTTTGTTTTTTCAATAATAGGTATAACATTTAATGAGCATCTTTCCTGTTGAACCTTAGATATGGTAATCCCAAGGTATGTTACTTTTTCCTTGACTGGAATATTGCATATAGAGGGTATCACACAGTCTTTAAGAGCAAACAGTTCACACTTATCAAGGTTTAGGCAAAGACCAGATGCTTTGGAAAATATATTTATCACATAGACTGCTCTAGGAATCTGGTCAGCATCTTTCAAAAAGAGGGCGGTGTCATCTGCAAGTTGACTTATGATAATATCTTTGTCAGCAATGGAGATCCCCTTTATATTGCTGGATTTAACAGAACTTGTAAGAAGTTGGGTTGCAAGCAGGAAGAGGTAAGGCGAAATTGGGCAACCTTGCCTAATTCCTCTTTTCAAATCAAATCTAGGAGAAGTACCATGCTTTAATTTAACTGAACTGTTCCCATTCATTTAAAGAGTTTTAATAGTACTACAAAATAATTCCCCAAAGCCAAATTTCTCAAGGGAGAGAAATAGAAACTCATGTTCCACTGTATTGAAGGCTTTATAAAAGTCTAAGAAGACAATTAAACTATCTTCGAGGATTAAATCAGAATAGTCAATAAGGTCTAACACCAGTCGGATATTATTAGATATATGTCTATTCCTCATGAAGCCAGATTGGGTCTCTTCTATAATTGAGTCCAATACTGCCTTCATTCTTTTTGCCAATATAGAGGCTAATATTTTGTAGTCATTATTGAGCAGACAGATTGGACGCCAATTATCGAGTAGAAGCAAGTCTTTCTTGGGCTTAGGGATTCATGTAATCAGACCTCGAGTCAAACTGGGAGGGAGAGCATTATTTGTAATGCTTTCAGAAAAGACCTCTAACAGAAATGGGGCCAACTGTTGAGAAAAAGTTTTGTAAAACTCAGCAGATATACCATCAGTCCCAGGAGACTTATTATTTTTAAGGTGTTCAATATAATAAATGATCTCTTTAACTATAATAGGGTCATCACACTGTTCCCTCTCAGCCTCCCCAATTGATTTCACATCCCCCAGAGAGTCAAAAAAACAAGTTGAGGAAACCTCACAATACTTAGAACTATATAAATTCCTGTAGAAGTTGCAACTAAAGTTAGAGATTCATTTGGGATCGTCTGTGATGAGACCATTAATATTTATTGTTGAATTGGATTATTTTTAGAGTGGTATTTTTCTAACCTGAAAAATAAGATGAATTTTGTTCACCCTCCTCTAGCCACTTCTTCCTAGATCTGATAAAGGCTCCCTCTGCTTTTAGGCCATCTATCAATAAATTATTCAGAGAAATATTAAAATCCCCACCTACTATAAGTAAAGCATTCGGGAACTTGGTTAGCCAATGGAGAATACGCTTTTCTAAAGATTCAAGTAAGTGATCATTTTCAAGTTTGGAATTGTAACCATAAATGTTAGTAATAATAATGATGGTGTTGTTATAGTTGATAACAAGACAAAGAAAGTGACCAAAAGGGTCACAGTCGGAGTGCAAAATGCTTGAAATTATTCTTTAGAGTGGTAACTCCAGCAGAGCGTTCAGAACCATGAGAGAGCCATACATCATTACCACACTGAGATCTCCAGAAGTTGACGTCGGTAGCAATTGAATAACTCTTGAAAAAAACATACATCTGTTTTAAGGTGTTTGGCAAATAAAAATAATGCTTTGCACTTTATACTATTCCTTAACCCCCTAGCATTGAGTGAAACTATAGAAAACGACAACGTGGAATATAGAACAAAGTACTATGAGCTAAACAACATTCGCAAATCGAAAAAGAATGAGAAGAAACCAGCGTTGCATACCATATAGATATAAATGATTGAGTGAAAATAGTGTAGCATAACAAAGCTAACTGCCAGAACAAGAAACAACAAATAGCTTGCTCACTGCTTATACTGCAGGTAAAAATATCAGAAGTGAGAACAAATAAAATAGTAAATATCCATTATTCCTGTAGCCCTGTGCAGTTAGAACAGAGGTTAAATCACCTTGGAGCCGGGAGTGGGATCTGCTCACATCAGAGGTAGCCTATGTTGACCACCAGGCACAGTCTATGACAGTTCTTAAGAGGAAGGTTGATTTCGGATCTGTTGATGAAAGCGCGCCCTCCGATGAAGTAGGCCGCTTTCCCTTCTTCTCGTGCTTTTTCCACAGCTGGGCACAGTTTCTCTCTGTAGGCTTTCAAGAGGTCTTCAGCAAACCGCAGATTTTTATCGCGCAGGAATGTAGATGTCTTAGCTGCTTTCCAAATGGCATCCCTGTAGATCCGTAAAGTGAACTGGAGAATGACACCTCTGTGCTTGGAGTCACCCTGCCTTCTCGTGCCGAGGCGATGTACAGTGTCGACAACATCTGCTAGCTTAGCCTTCTCCACAGGTAGGATAGCTTGGCAGACTTTGATGGTCTCTTGCCGCACGTTCTCCCCATCTGCCTCGGGAACTCCATACAGTCTAAAATTCCCCCGTCTGAAGTAGCTTTCGAGTTCCGTGATTCTTCTTTGGCACAAGTCCATCTTTCCCTCCTCCTTTTCGACACGCTTTTCGATGTGGGCGACCTTCTTCTTAATATCCTTGATTTCCATGCATGCAAAGTCAACTGTTTTTTTTAAACACTCGATTTTCATTGCGTTGTCGCCAACCATTTTCTCTATGGCATCGGACCTTGCATTGATGAGCCTGGAAAGAGTGGCGAAAACATCATTATTGGCAGTGGCATCTGGGCCGAGTTCAACCATGGCTTTCTTGGAAGCTGGAGGTTTGCTTGGGGTTATAGGCAAAGAAGGAAAATCCTCGCCTGACACAGCAAGTGTCAGAGTCTGTTAGACCGGTATAGTTGTGGCAGTTGTCAATCAAAGCGTTTGTCTCCTGAGTAACGACATTGGATGATGCCTGAGCATTGCTAACTGAGGAGTTAGCCATAAGATTTCTCTTTCTATCAGCGCGCTGTGACATTTTGGAAAATATAATCTTAAATCATCAGTAACCTGATGTTTTTAGCATGCAAAGTATTAGCTTGGTAGTTCAAAATAATACACTTTTCACTATCTTTCAAGAGCTCGGTAGGAAGCGTGCGTTCAAGCTGCCATCTTGGAGCCTCTCTTCAAACACAATTTACAGATATCTCTATTTGAGCAAATTACGTAGTTTTGTTATGATCACAAGAAAATCCAGGTTATGAGCCCCAATGTCAGGCAGACAAATCTGAATGTTCTATCACAAAGTTTCATTTTGCCTATGGGCACAAACCCACCGTCGCTGGACCAAACAGGACTGGCAAAAAGTGCTCTTCACTGACGAGTCGCAGTTTTGTCTCACCAGGGGTGATGGTCGGATTCGCGTTTATCGTCGAAGGAATGAGCGTTACATCGAGGCCTGTACTCTGGAGCGGGATCGATTTGGAAGTGGAGGGTCCGTCATGGTCTGGTGCGGTGTGTCACAGCATCATCGGACTGAGTTTGTTGTCATTGCAGGCAATCTCAGCGCTGTGTGTTACGACATCCTCCTCCCTCATGTGGTACCCTTTCTGCAGGCTCATCCTGACATGACCCTCCAGCATGACAATGCCACCAGCCATACTGCTCGTTCTGTGCGTGATTCCTGCAAGACAGTGTTCTGCCATGGCCAGCCAAGAGCCCGGATCTCAATCCCATTGAGCATGTCTGGGACCTTTTGGATTGAGGGCTAGGGCCATTCCCTCCAGAAATGTCAGGGAACTTGCAGGTGCCTTGGTGGAAGAGTGGGGTACCATCTCACAGCAAGAACTGTGTTTGTGGACTACCCAGCTGGTCTGATCTCCTACAAGATCCAGGTTCCAGACAGAACCATGGTCCACCTCTTCACGTTCGAGGCCACCTTCACACAAACCCTCTACACAGGGTTTGGAGTGAGCTCTCTGAAACTGAGTAGCCTCATCCCCACAGAGCCTTCCAGGTGAAACATTGATGACATCTTGCCCTTTCCTTGTGTGCCACAAAAGACGATGAAAGGCTTGTGTACCCAAAGACCTAGTAGCAAATGGCTTTACAAGTGTTTATCCTAGTGTGATATATCAATATTCTCTGAGAGCTCAGTGGAGAGCTATCTTTTGCCTTTTTCTTTTGCTTATCAAGCCCAGTATGTGTTATTCCTGTGCTAGTTTTAGAGTCTCTGTGTTCTGCTAAGTGGCCTCTTGTTCTTTTTGTTGCAGAATATTTAGATGTTCTGTGACCTACGGGCATGCTCTCTTGTTGTTCAAGATGCACTACCTTAACATTGAGTGTTTTATTATGCTGTTTCTTTCTTATTGTGAAAGCAACAACTGTCGGTAGAATTGGAACTTGACCGGGTGAATAAAAGCTTTCTGTAACTTCTCTGTTATTAATTGATTAATGTACAAACCTTAGTTTCTCCCTAGCATTTTATATTTTAATCATTTAGCAGACGCTCTTATCCAGAGTGACTTACAGTAGTGAGTGTATACATTTTTTGTACTGGTCCCCTGTGGGAATCTAACCAACAACCCTGGCGTTGCAAGCGCCATGGATTAGCCTGGTGGATCCAGCCTGATCGCTGCGTTAACCATTCTATTTCACTTCTAACAATGGTGAACAAAGAGGTCAGGCTGGTTCCACCAGGCTAATAGGCTGTATCACCATAAATATATTATAGGCAATAAACCTACTGTAGTTACTCTACAAATGCATTTTTACAATCCCTCTCTGCACTTTTTTCTTACATATCAACATTTATCATCAAGACTTGTGCAGTCTCAATAGCATGATGCACAAATAAACATACTCTTTGGTAACAGGATAGCACTAATAGGCCTGCATCCTTGTTTCCTTCCGTATTGTCCATCTCTCCCATTGTCTGACATTCGGACTGTTTATGCTGGGATACACACACATTTAATTATTTGTGGGCTTGTTTCACTGACAGGCTGCATATTCTGCTGCATCTGTCGGGTCACAACATGAACCTTGATGTGACGGTCACCCATGTAGACCCCTCAGCCAGTTGAAGAGGTTTTTGGGCCCTAGCCATGTTGCCTGGGGTGGAGGTTTTATAACGTTGTAAGCCCCCAGAGGCCCCCTCATGACTGATTTTATATAACAAGATGGCGCCGACAGACACGCCCCCCGTTTCTAGCTCCTAGCCAACTTTTCAGTAATTTGCTGATAACCATTTTGCTGCACCTGCTTTAACATCTGCTAATCAGTGTACGCGACAAATAAACTTTGATTGGATTTGCTTTGACATGTGCACTCAAACGCAGTGACAATCCAGGCTTTCAATGGTGAAGAATGTGTACCGCACAGTGAACATAATTATAGAATTTACAATATGCAACACTCATGTCAGTATCAGCCAACTTTCATCCATGTGATAAGGAATGGAGGAAATGGATGTGATTTTACCCTGTCACCAGAAGAGGGCAGCACACTATAAGCACTGGAAGGCCTATTAGTATACGAAGAATTATCTTATCCTACTTTCACACATCCTGGTGTGGACTGTAAGGAAAATATCAAGGCACAAAAGGATGAAATGGATACAGTTCGTAAACCTTCTTTAGCTAAGCACCATTGTGTAATTGAAAATGTGTTTTGACATTTTGTTCCTCTTGCATTCTGACTGTACTTATACAATCTATAGGACCATGCATGGCGGTCAAAAGAACAGCCAACTGTACATTTGAGTGGAAATACCATGTCCGAGTCATTTTACTGGGAAAGTTCATAAATGCATAGATTCGTACAGACAGAGAAGTAGTTGAGAGTACACTAAGGACCTATCTGCTCTTATCTTTGAGAGGCTATATTCATGAATAAAGGTTGAGATCTTACTTTCAAGTCTGTGTGAACAGCTGAAGTCTTTAACCCTGTGAAACCTGGACCCCATGCCGGCCTGTCTGTCCCCTCAGTTATCCTCTCAAGGGTCCCTCTCAATAGTCTACTGTCAAGGCTCAGGAGAAGACCCAGACAGTTTTGAAGTAACAAAAGTTTATTACAAAAACCGGGTGGCAGGCAAACGACATGTCAAGGGCAGGCAGAGGTCAGTAATCCAGAGCAGAGTCCGAAAGGTACAGAGCGTCAGGCAGGCTCAGGGTCAGGTGAGGCAGAGGTCAGTAATCTTTGGTGGTGTAACAAGGTACCGAACGGCAGGCAGGCTCAGGGCAGGCAGAATGGTCAAAACTGGGAAGACAGGAGCACGGGAAAAACGCTGGTAGGCTTGACAAAACAAAATGAACTGGCAACAGACGAACAGAGAGCAGAGGTATAAATAACCTTGGAATAATGGGGAAGATGGGTGACACCTAGAGGGGGTGAAGACAAGCACAAAGACCGGTGAAACCGATCAGGGTGTGACAGTCTACAGTGGCCATCTGCACTAGTGTTGAACAACTGGACAGGGAAAGACAATTCCAGAAGGAGAGGAGACAAGAGGATGGAGACACTTAGACTATTAAGAGAATGCCAGCAGCATACCACCCTGCATCCCACTGCTGGCTTGCTTCAGAAGCTAAGCAGGGATGGTCTTGGTCAGTCCCTGGATGGGAGACCAGGTGGTGTTGGAGGGCCAGTAGGAGGCACTCTTTCCTCAAGTCTAAAATAAATATCCCAGGGCAGTGATTGGGGACATTGCCCTGTGTAGGGTGCTGTCTTTCAGATGGGATGTTAAACAGGTGTCCTGACTCTCTGAGGTCATTAAAGATCCCATGACACTTATTGTAAGAGTAGGGGTGTTAACCCCAGTGTCCTGGCTAAATTCCCAAGCTGCCCCTCATACCATCATGTTCACCTAATTATCCCCAGTTTACAATTGGCTCATTCATCCCTCTCCCCTGTAACTATTCCCCAGGTTGTTGCTGTGAATGAGAACATGTTCTCAGTCAACTTACCTGGTAAAAGAGACCCTAGACCTCCAGTTTTCACTGTCTCTCTCTCCTCATCCTCACTCCCTCCCCCTTCTCTCTCTGCAGTTATGCTCCCCACTGGGGTCTTTTACTCCAGTGACATATTTGAGAGACAGACACAAAGGTCTCCTCTCACACATGCACACACAGACACACATGTTTATGTGGCCATGGGGCCCCTTCAGGGCCAGTGTTCGGGATGACACCAGAGCCAGCTGCGTCTGTGCCCTCCACAAACACACAATCAACCCCTCACACACGCAAGCTAAACCCAAACTGTGTGTGTACGTACAGTGCTTTCAGACGGTATTCACACCCCTTAACGTTTTCCAAATTTTGTTGTGTTACAGCCTGATTTTAAAATGAATTAAATTGAGATGTGTGTCACTGGCCTACACAAAATACCCCATAATATCAAAGTGGAATTATGTTTTTCACATTTTTTACAAATTTGTAAAAAATAAAAAGCTGAAATGTCTTAAGTCAACCCCTTTGCTATGGCAAGCCTAAATAAGTTCAAAGTAAAAATGTGATTTACAAGTCACATAATAAGTTGCATGTGTCAAACACACGTTTAACCACAAAGACCAGGGAGGTTTTCCAGTGCCTCGCAAAGAAGTACACCTATTGGTAGATGGGTATTAAAAAAACAGACGTTGCATATCCCTTTGAGCATGGTGACGTTGTTAATTACACTTTGGATGGTGTATTAATACACCTAGTCCCTACAACGATACAGGCATCCTTCCTCAGTTGCCAGAGAGAAAGGAAACCGCTCAGGGATTTTCCCATGAGGCCAATGGTGACTTTAAAACAGTTACAGAGTTTATTGGTGGGGTGAAAAAAAAGAAAAGGTGGGATACATGCCAGCAAAGCCACTACACAACACTAAACAATACATTAATTGTGCTATAACGGTGACAAACGGTGCCCACAAACAGCCTACATAAAGCTTTCCCAACAGCAGTCCCAACATCTTACCACTGCTACACCTGGCTATCAGCAGAGCCTTATCTGGCAGCAAAACAGTTCATTCAGCCTCATTTACTGCCTTTTAAAACATAATTTGATTATTACATTTCACTAAAACAGGTTATGGGCTACATGTGCATCACCAAGTCAGAACAGTAGTCCAATCTAGAAGGGTAAATAGACCACATTTTTAGGGTGAGGCACATGGGCTACTAACAGCTTACTACACAACATACACTTAGTATTGCTTTCTTAGCTACAGTATACATATCTCCCTGGCATATTACATAATTTATGAAGCAGCATACAAGACATTTTTGGACTCACCTTGTGGTGCTGTTCTCACTTGAACAGGAAGATCATCAAATTTTGTCATCAAAGTCTGGCATTCTCTGGATTTATGGTGCTTTCAAGACAACTGAGAACTCTGAAAAAAAACAATATTGAATCATGATGACGTCATTGATCTTCAGGTCGTAGCTCTATAAAGAGACCCGAGTTCCCGGCTTGTTTTTTCTGGAATTCCCAGTTGTCTTAAACTCACTGAAGTCAAGTTTTCACAGTTCAGAGTTAACAGTTGTATTGAGCGCGGCACAAATCATGCTTCATGGACAGTATGGCTAATGTTGAATGTTTATCATTTTAAACTTGGAAAAGAGACACATGATCCCAGATTTGGGATCACACAGCCACTCCACTGAATAGCAGGCTAGTGATTGCTTTGCAATGCTTGCAGTTAGCCACTGTCACTGATTCCTTCCAAACCCCTCATTGTTGAATTTATTTCCCACTTGTTGTGTAATGTTTATGTCCAATGGCCGATGAGCACCGATACGTTTTATCTATAATTTCTCTTCATTATTTTTCTTCATATGACAAGGATTAAAAATGATTTGCCAGTAGATTGTCAACTTGATTCATGATGATGACTAATAGCTTTGAAAGTATGATGTTGACATGATCAGTCCAATCAAAGCTACTGTATATATAACGTGATTTGATGTCATTTTATTTGTGGCCAATGACCTTGAGCCTTCTTGGATGGACACTTCTAATGTAATTCTATGGCAGCACCCAAGGGGCTTGAATTTTCGAGGTCTACCCTTAGACTTGGCGGTGATGTACTGTCCCCAGGAGTGACAGAACACTGAGCTGATCATGGCACAAATAGAGAACTTTACCAAGCCCTATGCTCCGTATTTTCCACTGGCTGCCCCACCACCACAGAAAGCACTGTGCTAGGCTGAAACACCTTCATTTTGGAGCTGCCTTACTCAAGAATGCAAAAAAGAGACCATGTTTGTATGCGTCTTTATTAACAAAATTATTATTATTATTTTTTTACATTGTTTGCAAACTGATATGGGACATGTAGTAATACCAATATAACATGCAAAACACCTGCTCTGAATGACGGGTCGCCACTGTTTGTAACACAACAAAATGTGAAAAAAGTCAAGGGGTGTGAATACTTTCTGAAAGCACTTGTACAAGGTGCATGCTCACACAACCCTGGCGTTGCAAGTGCCATGCTCTACCAACTGAGCCACACAGCACTCCGCAGACTGAAGTGGACGATGAACATCGTCCACTTCAGTCTGCGGAGTGCTGTGTGGCTCAGTTGGTAGAGCATGGCACTTGCAACGCCAGGGTTGTGGGTTGGATTCCCATGGGGGACCAGTATGAATGAAACTGTATGCACTCACTACAGTAAGTCCCTCTGGATAAGATTGTCTGCTAAATGAGTGAAAGACACAAGATGGAGGTACACACTATGCAGTGAGACAATTGTAGAAATTGTATTTGAAATGGCTTCGATGGGTAGAATTATCCTCTTGCTGCTTTGGGATTTATTTACTGCTTGATCCAACCTGGCCTCTCGAGCGCTTTGTACTGCTCTTTACCAATCCTATCAAGAGTACAAAGGGAGGGGGTACTGTTTGCAAACTGAATGGATTTGGACTTTACAAAACTCATGTCTGTACCATCCTGTGAAGATTGGTACATTGTAATATGTTGTTATGTTACGTGAAGGCATCCACATCTTCAAAAATATTGATTCCAATTGTAACAGCATAACTTCTGCACCTCTTCTCGCCCCTACCTGGGCTCGAACCAGGGACCCTCTGCACACATCGACAATAGCCTCCCACGAAGCATCATTACCCATCGCGCCACTACCCATTGCGTCAATCGGACCTTGCAGAGCAAGGGGAACAACTACTTCAAGGTCTCAGAGCGAGTGACGTCACCGATTGAAACGCTGTTAACGCGCACCCCGCTAGCTAACTAGCCATTTCAAACCGGTTACATAATTTTCACCTCTAAATGTATTACCATATGGTATAATAGCTTACTTGTTGGCAATCATCCAGCTCATGTAGAAGAAATAGGCTTCATGGCCAAGGGTGACCATGGGAGCTAGGCCTAGGTCTACTGTAGGCTATTTCTTTATATTAATAAAATAAGTAAATAGTTTTTGGTCTAACGAAGCAAAATAGTCATTATTAATTAAGGTAATAAATATTATAATTATCATTGTATCATTGTCATTATTATTAGTATCGAGATTGTGGAGACTCGAGATCACCATCATTATCTTTCTCTTTAATAAAGGCCCAGTGCAGTCAAAAACGTGATTTCCTGTGTTTTATATATATTTCCACACTATGAGGTTGGAATAATACTGTGAAATTGTGAAAAAGATGATAATGCACTTTTCGTGTAAGAGCTAGTTTGAAAAGACTGTCTGAAATTTCAGCCTGTTTTGGTTTGATGGAGTTTTGGCCTGACATCACCAGGGGATACATTTGTTAATTGACCAATAAGATAGGGAATCCAAACCTCTTTGCCAATAAGTTTTCAGTTTTCCCCTCTCCACTTAGACCACTCCCAGACAGTACGAGCACAATTCTTGCTTGAGAAATTAAAACAATCACAGTAAGGTAATAATTGTTACCCAGAAATGATTTGATATTGAGATAAAAATGGCTGCATTGGACCTTTAAAAAATAACTGACGCATCTCTCTCTCTCTGGAGTCGCCCGCGCTACTCTCGGATTGCCAGTGGAAACGCATTAGCGGCTCTCTCCCTTGATTATAAGAAGCGGAGAGAGAGGGAGTGAGTGAGTGAAGAGAAGAGAGGAGAGGGTAGGGGACTCGGAGTCGGAACCGGAGCCGGAGCCGGAGCGCACTATGGCCTCTAAAGAGACCACCGCCGCAGGTTTCATTAACGTCAGCAGGGAAATTACAGGTAAACTCAAAACTGCTCTTTTAAAAATCACTGTCAAGCCCGACACATGCTGTAGCTGACGGACCGCGTTTATTCGGCAGAATGTAATTAGTACGCATGTTACGCAGCTTATCGCTCTTATGAATTCGAATGGTTATTGAAAATGTCACTCTTTTGCATCTATTTGCGCTTGTGTGATCTTAAGTGTTAGTGCCGCTGCCTCAGACAAATGACATGCACTCATAGGGCAAGCTAATGGCTATGTAAGCCTACGTCGATAACGATAACCTGATACGATTAGCAATCATACTGCAAACGATTCTTTGATCCCCATTTCGTTCAGCAGCGAGTTGGTTTGTGGCATTTCTGCAAATACGTGCCTGCGCTTTGTGGGTAAGGCCTATGTTCGTGCGTCTCTGGGTGCTTTGATGTGGCTTTAATATTTGTGTGTGTGTGTGTGTGTGTGAATAAGCATTTTGTGTGAAGGATGGGTTTCTGCATTGAGAGGCTGGTCCTCTCCACTGAAGAGCTAGTCTATGGTGTGCAGCGCTCAACACAACACTACTCATAACACACAGAGCGACAGGGAGAGTTATATTTATACACTTGTGACGAGCACAATCACATTCACATTGGTTACAAATGCCAACACAATGGAATAGTCTGACACACCGACTGACACCATTGGTCTCTCACTGTTAATTATCGTGATGGCAAATGAATCCCTTGTTTGTTTCTGTCCCCCCTCCACCTGCATCTGTCTGTTGTAATGACCAGTCACAGCTACAAGTACAGGGAGTGAGGAAGGAAGGGTTGTGTGTTGAGCAGGTCCATTAGACAAGGCAGGGTTTTAACTCATCCTCTCCTCTCCCATCTCTCTCCCATTCCCTCCTCTCTCTAATGGTGGTGCAGCATATGCTGTGTCCGGCTGTCTGTGGGAATGCCCAGTGTTAAGGGCTTTAAGTGATTGGATTTTACCGAGATTAACGTTGATTACAGCTGCATTAACTCTCTGCTGGTCTTTCTCTGATCCTTCCTCGTCTCTCCCTCTATCCCCATCCCCCATTTCTCTGCTTGTAAAGCTCTCGGGCTATGTGAGTATTGGGAAGACCCGGGTTCATGAATATGATTGAATGTGACAAGTGAGAATGAAGAATATAGCTATCCAGTGAGAGACCGGGTCTATCCAGTGAGAGACCGGGTCTATCCAGTGAGAGACCGGGTCTATCCAGTGAGAGACTGGGTAGATTCTGACTGGGTTTGAGAAGGATGTGTGTGTCTTAGTGTTTTAATGCTTAGGGTTTCTTTTGGATATGACAGTTTTAGAAATATTATGATGATATATCAACTATTTGATCAATCTTTGATAAGACTTCTTTCATATTACATTTAGTTAATGTCTGACATGTCGCTCTGTCTTTGTCTCATACCGTACCTCCACTATTCAGAATCATATCAGTTCCCTTCCTGGGGCTAAATATAAAATCAGTTTTGTGGTTTTGTTTCCTCTTGTTGTGTGACAGGGTGGTGGTGTGTTTGTAATGTTGTGTATAAGAGTTTGTGAGAATAATTTACCTGCAGGATTGACTTTTTTTTGATGCCTTCTATCCACAGAGAGCATCAGGAAGCTCATTGATAAACAATCCATCAAGTTTGTGCGAGCTGTGAAGCAGGACACCAAGAACGGCAAATCAGAGGACCGGATACTGGTGAGGCCCCTTCACAATCAAACTCTACTGGCAGAATTCTGTACTTTATACATCAAGTTAATGCAGTGCATTTCAAACCTTCAATTACATTTCAATCCATTTTTAAAGCTAAATGTAAAAAAATATAATAATCCAAAAAAAGTTTGGGTCCACACACTCCCTAACGCCTCAATCACACTGACAGCTCCATTGCATTTTTGTTCACCAGAAGTACATTCATTTCCAATGGAACGCTGCGTTTGTATTGCATAGAAGGCTTGACAGAAATGGTAGCAGAAGGTGAATGTTGAACTTTTGTTGCACACATTCAAATGATGCTGCATAATATTTTGCGCAATGTCGGTGTGATCAAGGCGTAAGGAGCCAACTGGACACCATGGGTAATTGAGTCCATCTTTTAAACCTTTATTAAAAGTGGCAGTGTGCCTCCAACGCCAGAGGTGTGTGTGCGCTCATGCCACTGATTGTGTAGGCATACTGAGAGGTGTCCCAGCAGCTTGTGCAAGCCAAGCCAATACACACCGCTGCAATTGAGACCTCTTCAATTAGTCACCCGTATCAGTTACTAATGACACACACTGGGCACAAGGGTGGTACATGAGTGAAGAGAACATGAGTTCATTTCCTTTGCCTGGTGAGTTTTAACTGGTGCTGGAGAGAAGGCACACAAGGGAGTTGAGAACGGATGGGACTCTAACTATTTTCTGTCTTTCTTTCTCTTTGTTATTCTTGTTCTCCCCCTCTTTCTCAACCCTTCACCCCCCTTCTCATTTGTGCTGTTCTTTCCTTCTTTCTGCCTCCCTCACTAGCTGTCATTACCACTCCCCCTCTATTTTTGTCTGACTAGTCTTTGTTTCCCTTTCTTCCCCTCTATCTGTCCATCTCTATTACGCTCCCGTCACCCCTCCCCCTCTGCTCTCTCGCTTTTCTCCTCCCCTCCTTTATCTGGCAGAACTCAATTAGGCCTGAGGAGAATGTTAGTCTAAATGGGTTTTACTGATACAACTTCTCAAAATACTTACAACATGATGGCAAGTAAATACAGTAGAACCAGGCATAGGCCTACATGTGTATTGTGCACATGTAAAAGTTTGTTAATGGACAAAGCTTTTGTAACAAAGTGTACTGTATATAAAACACAGGCATGCATGTAGTAAGCTGGTTGTTGAATATGTACTACAGAGAATCTACTCTGTTTGTCCCTCCTTCCCAGTCTTTCTCACTGTTTCATTCTGCCTTTTCTCTCTCTGGGGCCATGCTGGCATCCAGCTGTCTGTGTGTCTACTGTACCAGCCTTCATGCTGTGCCGCACACACAACCTTTCTCACCCTCCTAGTGCATTTCATTCAGACAGACACATGGTATGCTCAGCAAGACATCCTTACTGTGCCGACGGCAATGTTACAAAGAGTACCAACATGCTCCCAGACACACACACAACCACAAACACACCCTGTCATGCACATACAACCTGGAACATACACACAGAGGGAACAAAACATCTTCCATGGAGGGGGCAGGAGAAAAGGGGTGATGAGAGCTCAGAGCAGCAGAGGAGAGGGAGAAAGGAGACGATGGAACGGAAGGAAGATGTCTGATGTTTTGATGCCCCAATTGCTGCCTTTTTGTCGCCCCGTTGGCGTCCATTAGTTATCTTTATCTGTCGCTCCATTTCATCCTCTTTCACCCTCGCTCCATTTCACCCATTTCATTGGTTCCCCACTCTCTCTATCCACACCAGTAATGGCCCTAATTCTGGGCTGTGATTGCTAGTGTGACACTCCAACCACATTGGGATGTTTTGGCTCCACCTAGATTTCCACATTCCTTTTCAGTCTTCATCATGAGATTATATGTCCTCTCCTGTAGCTACAAGGAGGGATCTGTCCACTTCCATGACAGCTTAGGCTACTTGTAGAGAAATTCAACTGCAGGAGAGAAAGATGTTTCTCTTAAACACAACAGAATACCATGCTTCGATTTGTATTAGCACACCATAATGAATTGGCAGAAGCACATTGTTCGAGTACCTGTTGAGGTATGGCTCAATGTCTCTAGAAGGCAGGCATCTAATGGTGGTATGATTGATCTGATGATAGATGTCTTATTACAGGGATATGACTCTTTCTATAGACAGGGATGTATTGGTCTCTGAACCCGTTGGGAAGGCATATGTATTGTGACTGTTGACCTTCTCTCTGTTCTCCCATAGGGTACAACTTGCTAAGATTTGAGTGCTTTTATCTGGAGGGCTTCTGTTCTGACAGCAGCCCTCATCCTATTTCTCCATGCCCCCCCCCCTCCTACTCTCTCTCCCCTCCACTCTCCAATAGCCCTTCGAGCTTCCACAGGGCTCAGTTGCACGTTTCTTTGATTTAGAGTTGTGCAGCCTTTTTTGTGAGCAAAATCACCAAGATGTGTTTTTATTATTTTATAAGCTGTGCATTTTCTCCCTCATTTGCCTCTATCTATTTATTTCTCTGTCTCTCTCTCTGTCTTTTTGAAGGCTGCTTATAGAGTAGGACCTAGGGCAGCTGCGGCCTCACTCTGTCAGGCTTTCTGCCATGGAAGATGGAAGGTTTTGTCCTTTTTGATGCTGGGTTCACCTGGGTGAAAGCAGAATGTCTCTTGGGGATTGTGTGTGTGTACACATCCTTAAAAGTTGTCTTTGGCAGAGCCAGAGAGATGGGATCCCAGATCACAATGGTTAGAACTCGCACACTCCGTGACTTCGCCGTCTCCCGGAGGCAGAGTTGTGACGCGTTGCTGCTCAGAGACAGCTTTTGAATGGCAGGTCTCGATTTGAAGTGCATGCCCAAAGCTTAATGGCTTATGATTAACATAAGCCAGCCCCCTCCTTCCATCCCAGCCCTACTCCCCCCAAACATACCCACTCTGGCTCTGCCTGGCTCTTTGAACTGAGAGCTCTTGACTTTGTGCAATCATTGCTGGAAGGGCACCTCTGTAGCCCCCATCACTTTAAAATTCTCCCTGTATGTCTCAGACAGCCAGGTTATAGCTAGGTCCTTAATTGAAACCATAACAAAGCCGTTACCCTGCCTCAGTTTTGGTAAAAAGCTGAGGGATGGGCCTGGATAAGAGTAACTCATTCCTCAAAAAATATAGTTTTAACCACCTTGTGAGGCTATACAGTTTGTTTACAAACATTTACAAGCTTATATTTTGGGTTCTGATGGGGTTAGGTTAGTCTACTGAACTAAGCTCATGAGGCATTTTATAAGCAGTGTTAGGGAAGCTACTCTGAAAAGTTTACCAAGCTACCAATTACTTCTCAATGGAAGACGTTAAGCTACACTTGGCCTAGACGGCATCACTAGCCGCGTCCTCAGAGCATGCGCAGACCAACTGGCTGGAGTGTTTACGGACATATTCAATCAATCCCTATCCCAGTCTGCTGACCCCACGTGCTTCAATATGTCCACCATTTGTTCCTGTACCCAAGAAAGCAAAGGTAACTGAGCTAAATGATTATCGCCCCGTAGCACTCACGTCTGTCATCATGAAGTGCTTTGAGAGACTAGTTAAGGATCATATCACCTCTACCTTACCTGACAACCTAGACCCACTTCAATTTGCTTACCGCCCCAATAGATCCACAGACAATGCCATCGCACTGCCTTATCCCATCTGGACAAGAGGAATACCTATGTAAGAATGCTGTTCATTGACTATAGCTCAGCATTCAACACCATAGTACCCTCCACGCTCATCATTTAAGCTTGTTGCTCTGCGTCTGAACCACCCCTGTACAACTGGGTCCTGGACCTCCTGACGGGCCACCCCCAGGTGGTGAAGGTAGGAAACAACACCTCCACTTCACTGATCCTCAACACAGGGGCCCCACAAGGGTGCATGCTCAGCCCCCTCCTGTACTCCCTGTTCACCCATGACTGCATGGCCTCCAACTCAATCAAGTTTACAGATGACATAACAGTAGTAGGCCTGATTACCAACAATGACAAGACAGCCTACAGGGAGGAGGTGAGGGCCCTGGGAGTGTAGTGCCAGGAAAATAACCTCTCACTCAACTTCAACAAAACAAAGGAGATGATTGTGGACTTCAGGAAACCGCAGAGGGAGCACCCCCCCATCCACATCGACAGGACTGCAGTGGAGAAGGTGGAAAGCTTCAAGTTCCTCGGCGTACACATCACTGACAGACGGAAATGGTCCACCCGCACAGTGTGGTGAAGGTGCAACCGTGCCTCTTCAACCTCAGGAGGCTGAAGAAATTTGGCTTGGCACCTAAAACCCTCACAAACTTTTACAGATGCACAATTGTGAGCATCCTGTCGGGCTGTATCATCTCTGGCAATTGTGCCACCCACAACCGCAGGGCTCTCCAGAGGGTGGTGCGGTCTGCCCAATGCATCACCGGGGGCAAACTACCTGCCCTCCAGGACACCTACAGCACCCGATGTCACATGAAGGCCAAAAAGATCATCAAGGACAACAACCACCTGAGCCACTACCTGTTCACCCCGCTATCATCCAGAAGGTGAGGTCAGTACAGCTGGGACAGAAGCTGTTTTTCAGTCTCTGTCTCAAGGCCATCACACTGTTAAATAGTAATCCCTAGCACCTTAGAGGCTGCTGCCCTATATACATAGACTTGAAATCACTGGTCACTTTAATAAAGTTTACATATTTTGCATTAGGCTACTCACCTCATACAGTATGTAGATACAGTAGAATAGAATGCAGTATGTTAGTCTATGCTGCTCCGACATTGCTCGTCCAAATATTTATATATTCTTATATCCTATACTTTAGATTTGTGTGTTGTGAAATTGTTAGATATTACTGCACACAAGCATAACATCTGCTAAACATATGTATGTGACCAATTTGATTTGAAAAAAAAATTCAGCACTGATTTGGCCTAGTTTTTTGGCTTGCTCCTCAAGAAATGCTGGCGGCCATGACAGATGCCAAACGTAAGTTTACTTGGGGGTGTGGTTTGATTTAGGTGTGTCTTGGTGGTGGCAGGGACACACCCATCTGTCAACCTTGCCCGTTGCTGTTTCCCCAACTCAATCACAACAAACAAACCTCCAGCAGGTTGAGTTCAATAACTACAGGCAGATATATGGTGAGATGCCGTAAGAAGCTTTCAATAGGTCGGTAGCCTAGACGAGAAGAATGCAATTGCTGAATTTATGTAGACATTCTAAACTAAGCGTTTTGATAACATTTAAATGTAATAACAGGTCCATGTAGAATAAACAACCATTTACATAATACCATAGAAGCAGTGTTCTGCTAGTATAACAATGTGCACCTTTCATTGTCATTCCCAGATTCAGATACTGCGCCTATCGTCGTTCTGTCTGGTGGTAGTAGGGCTACCTTGACAAACATGTCAGTGGTCATACCTTCCTGTGTGGTGTCCCGTACGCAACAGGAGAACCCTGATCCTGGTGCAGAATACACAGGGTTTCTCCCTCCCCATATACTGATACCATTACATTACATGAACACATACACACACACACAGTCACTGTTCTGTTACCAACGGCGGTTAGGGATCTGACACTAGAGCAAAAGAGTATATTGTGTGTGTATATATCTCTTGAAGAATTTTAACAGGTCAGATCAAACCTACCCAAATGATGGTCTCCCCATCAACCGACTGAGGCTGCCGTCTGGCAAAAGCATCTTCTGTCCATCTGTAGAAAATAAGCAGTTGAGGTAATCAGTGAAAAAAGGATGTTGCTATTACTGGACAGCTGTACTATATTATTAGTAATCATTGTGGCTGTGTTGAGTGCCTGGTCTCTCTGCACCTGTGAACACACTCAGTCACTGTTCTATTACCAATGGCAGTTAGGGATAGGTGATATCTTACACACATGCCTTCAGAAAGTGTTCACATCCCTTGAGTTTTTCCAAATGTTGTTGTGATTTAAACAGAGATTTTTTTTATGTATTATTTGTCACTGGCCTACACACTAACCCATTATGTCAAAGTGAAATAATGTTTTGAATTTTTGTTTACAATTTAATAAAAAATGAAAAGCTGAAATGTCTTGAGTCAATAAGTATTCGATCCCTTTGTTAGGGCAAGCCTAAATAAATTCAGGAGTAAAAATGTGCTTAAGTTGCATGGACTCCCTCTGTGTGTTTAACTTGATTTGTGAATGACTACCTAATTTCTGTACCCCACACATACAATTCATTATCTGTAAGGTCGAGCAGTGTATTTCAACCACAAAGACCAGAGGTGTTCTAATGCCTCACAAAGAAGGGCAACTATTGGTAGATGGGTAAACATAAAGAAAGCAGACATTGAATATCCCTTTGAGCATTGTGAAGTTATTAATTGCACTTTGGATGGTATATCAATACACCCAGTCACTACAAAGATACAGGCATCCTTCCTAACTCAGTTACCAGAGAGGAAGGAAACTGCTCAGGGAATTCACCATGAGGCTAATGATGACTTTAAAACCGTTACAGAATTTAATAGCTGTGATAAACTGATGGATCAACAACATTGTAGTTACACCACAATACTAACATAATTGACATGTTATTTTATTGTTGCTCTTTAATTATTTTGGTAGTTTTTATTTAGTAAATACTTAACACTTATTTTTTCTTAACTGAATTGTTGGTTAAGGGTTTGTAAGTAAGCATTTCACTGTAAGGTCTACACCTGTTGTATTTGGTACGTGATGGATAAAATGTGATTTGATTTGTATTGAGGTAGGCTAGTTAGGGTAGCTTGCTAGCTAACATCAGCTATGCTAGCGATGGTAATGATGATCAAAATAAACATGGTCTAGCTACCGGTATACTCACCACCACTGGGGACCAATGAACTCCAACCACCTATTTCACATGATATGGTCCTTCGGCAGGGCATGCAAACCAGTTGGCTGTGCATCCTGCTGGAAGCAATCATTGCATGGTCAATCCGTGTAGGGCTTCTCAGTCTAAAACGGCCATGCTCCTTTGACCACGTTGGGACAAAGAAACAACGGAACCCCATTCAATGAAGGGAAGCGGAGGGGCGATTTGCAGGTGGGTTTGGCAAAACAGGGTATGATTTGTTGACATAATTGTAATTCATCCCCATCCTTAATTTACTCGTTGTGACGCACTAAGGTTCCAAACTCTGCTTTAGACGAGGCTGACTTTATGACCAAAATGATCCTATTTACACTTTGCAGTATTTTGACACTAGAATAAATTATTCTGACTCATATTGATGCCAAATAGACCGTTTTTTTCAAAGGGATTAGTTGTTTTTTAAGGGAAGTCGCTCGTTAAGAAAATATAGTTTACTTAAGTCTATTGACGCACCCGTGTGTCAATCTAAGTAACCTAATAAAAAATCACTATCAAAATCTGTCAGTTTAAGTATTTTGCATGGGAGGCGTCTCAATCCACCCCATCCGACTATGTCGGCCTTCCGATGGAACGTGGTCGAGCTACAGCGGTGTTTGTCAGGCCATGAGACATCCCGAAAAATGTAGCGTCCCAACGGTTTGGCCTACAAACTGTTATGAGCACTCTATGGAAAGGAGACACTCATGGACACGATTGTGTTTTCTATTTTGCTCTACAACCCCCACAAGTTTAAAGGAAACCCATACAAACGAATGGATGACTGATGACTCCTGGCTGTCCCCGTCCCCAGTCCACCTTGTCGTGCTGCTGATCCAGTTTCTGCGGTTTTGCCTATGGCTATGGAACCCTGACCTGTTCACCGGACGTGCTACCTTGTCGTGTTGCTGCTCCAGTTTCAACTGTTCTGCCTGTGGCTATGGAACCCTGACGTGTTCACCAGATGTGCTACTTTGTCCTGGACCTGCTGTTTCGACACTCCCTCTCTCTCATTTATTTACATGCATACACACACACACCTGCTGTCTCAACCTGAATGCTCGACTATGAAAAGCCAACTGACATTTACTCCTGAGGTGCTGACCTGTTGCACCCTCTACAACCACTGATTATTATTTGACCCTGCTGGTAATCTATGAACGTTTGAACATCTTGAAGAACGATCTGGCCTTGCACTCTTTATAATCTCAAACTGGCACAGCCAGAAGAGGACTGGCCACCCATCACAGCCTGGTTCCTCTCTAGACTTCTTCCTAGGTCCCTGCCTTTTCTGGGGAGTTTTTACCAGCCACTGTGCTTCTACATCTGTATTGCTTGCTGTTTTTTTTTGGCTGGGTTTCTGTTAGCACTTTGTGACATCTTCTGATGTATAAAGGGATTTATAAATACATTTGAAATAACCGTTCACTTTGGAGTCGGATGTTAACTGTGTAAGTATGTTTCAAGTGAAAATTAAGCAGGTCTAATGCCAAAAAAATAACAATTCTTGCCTACTTCACCCATATTTTCAAATAAAATTAAATTGTATTTGTCACATGCGCTGAATACAACAGGTGTAGACCTTACAGTGAAATGCTTACTTACAAGCCCTTAACCAACAATGCAGTTAAGAAAAATAAGTGTTAAAGTATTTACTAAAATACCTGAAGTAGTTCCCGTAATAGGCTAAAAAACACTACAAATAATGTAATTTAGTAAAACTACCACAAAGCTACTGCAACATGTAGTTAAATTACTAGTTCAACTACATGTAGTTAAAGGTGTAATGCAGAAATCGCTATGCCATTTCCTGGTTGCAAAAATTCTAATAGTTCGCCTAATTTCAGTATACAGTATATGACAACAAGCAGTGCAGAGAATCATTGTACCGTCTAAACCGCTGTGCAATATCTTTTCAATAACCAAAAATATTGTATTTTCAGCTGATTAAAGCTGGTATACAAAACCGAAACTAAAAGAAGTTAAAACGAAACTTAAGAATGGGAAGCATAGAAATATTGCACATAGAACAGATCTACCACTTCTTCTTAGTCTTGCTTTCAATTAGAATGACATCTATCTGTGTGAATTTGGTCGGGTCGCTCAAAAAGTGACACATTGCAGCACAGCAAAATTATATTAATAATACAGTGAATACGCATTTTTCATTGAAAAACTATCTCAATGCTACAGTGAGTACATGAAAATAAAATAAAACGAGATGTAGACAAAGGACACAACTAGACAGGGCTACTGACACATAACACAGCTGACGCTACAAGGGACAAGGACAACAGCTATATCTAAAAGAAGGTCTTCCTAAAGAGGAGGAGTTTTAGGCCATTTTTAAAGGAGCCTAGGGTCTGTGGTGCATTCAGGTCGAGCAGAAAGCCTGATCCCCCATGGAGCAAAGCTTGGTCCTAGGGGCGTGGAGGAGCAGCTTGGGGACTGGCTGCACTGGAATGTCAGCAGGATGGTTTTGAACTTGATTCTGAGATGGGGAACCAGTGCAGAAATGCCAGGACGGGGTGATTTCTTGATGTTTACACACTCTCATCAGGAGGCGGCAGGTAGCCTACCTTGTAACCGAAAGGTTGTTTGTTCAAATCCCAGAGCCGACATGTTGAAAAATCTGTTGCTGTGTCCTTGAGCAAGGCACTTAACCCAGATTGTTCCTCTAAGTCACTCTAGATAAGAGTGTTTGCTAAATGACTGTAATGAACAAATCTAATCAGGATCCTGGCAGCGCCGTTCTGAATGTACTGGATCTTCTGGAGACCTGCCAGGGATCCTGATGAAGATTGCGTTGCAGTAGTCCAGCCTTGAGACCAAGGAATACAAAACATATTTTGTGACTATATCAGCAATGGACGAATAAAACAAATACCAAAAGAGTTTTTGGGTGGAATTTGCCTTTTAAGATGAAAGAATTCTGCTTTGCACAGATGTTTGATGTGATCAACGAAGGTCTGAGAGGAGTTCAGCTTAACACCCAGATTAGAGACGGTAGATGAGAAAGGGATGTTCTGGCATGCAATGGAGAGGTGGGTTATGGGTGACCCCATGGACCTGGTAAGGGGTGCCAACAGCACTTATCCAGCTTGGTTAAAGTCCTCTCCTCTGGGCTATTAGGATTCTTATTGGTCATATCAGAGCAGCTAGGAAAGTCCTCTATATGTCTGAGAGGTCTGATGAGATTTCACAGCCAGTAGGGCAAAGTTATCTTTTTCCTCTCTCCAAGGTTGCGATTGGACAGTTGTTTCCTAAAGTCTGCTCTGACCGCTGTCTCTGATTAGGTCCACTAAACTAGATTTTCACTTCGGCATACCTGAAAGTGCGAAACAAATGAGTTGTTCATTCAGGCTATGGTGTGGGGGATCCTAAATCAAGTGCAAATTCCACACACCTGGGTCAGAAAATGGCAATCCTGCTTTTTGAATAATGTACACGGAATCAGAAGTGACTATTCCATCCCAAGCCTTAGTGGATAGGTCACAACAGATGTCCTTCTATTGGCAGTCATTCATAAAGTCTAGCTGGAACATGTTTTTTACAATTGTTTTTTATTTCTCCAATGCTCATATTCCATTCTAATCAATGTTCCCTCATTTTGGGGGACACTGAGCAAATTTTTGGAATTGTGAGCGGAAACTTGAACATTGTGAGAATTTACTGTGAACACTGAGGCTGTACCCTTACAGTTTTAGACAGTAGACAATAGGTTATTGTGACTATTGGAGCATAATGTAGGCCTATCAACAAAACCAATGGAGCAAATCACATAACATTTTCACATGGAAATAGCTTTTGATTTCTATGATATAGGCTACAGTAGTCTATATGTGGTGTTCATTGCAGGCCTACATTGCATGAGACTTTTAAAAACGTTTTTACATTATGAAGGGCTTGACATTAATTATTGTTTTACTTGGTCTGTAACACCATGGGCCAAATAAGTTAATGTAAATTGTATTGTGTTGTATGGTGCAAGAAACCACTTTACAAAATATCATTAATTATTACCATACAGAGAATTAGACAATGTAGGCAACCCCTCTGCCTATTGGCTTATTTGCATATTCAAGCCTGTCTAAAAATGCAACACTGCCCCTTTAATTGAGACGCTTTTTACCTGACTGGCTTTTCAAAGACAGCTTGAAATGTAGCCTACAGGTTTTGTGCTCTTGTAGGAAGCAGGAACTCCCCATTGCTGCCCTATACTTATCTATGACTGGGCTAATAACTTGCTAACTAGCAAAGAATATCAACAAATGTGCACACGCGCGACTCTGCGCACTGAACTGATTTGAAAAGCGCATTCACTTGAAAAAGCAATCTATATAGTTCAAATTAATGGGTCGAACTCAGTGAAGTTCAATCTCTTGAGTGGAATGACATTTCTTCTGCGCCGCAGTATTGGAGGAAGTATGCATCCTCACACGTCCGCAGCTTAGAGGGAACATTGATTTTAATACCCAAAATGTTTACCCTGATCTTGATTGACATATATTTTCTAACAAACACCAAAACCAATCCATTGATTTGTTTTAATAATGATATCTCAATAGATGTTGAATGATATGTGAGCAGGCGAAATCCATGGTAGGCTATGTTCAACCTCCCAGTCAATCAAATCAAAGCCCACCGTAAGGCCTACATTATTGATGCCCGTGTTTACGCGCTCATCTTTTGTGTCTGACAAAGGCTTTGATGAGAGATCTGCATCTCTGTCTTTTTTTCTCCCCCGGTCCCTCTCCCGCTGAGCGGTTCAGCCATCATCACAGTGTTCTCTCCTCCTCCGCTGTTCTCTGATCAGGTTTATATAACCAAGTTTTCCACACTTGTCAGAGCATTCTGACATGAGTAACAATCTCTGTAATAGGGGCTCTCAGAAGGCCTTGTTTCAAAGGGGGTTTGGTGAGGCTGCCTGTCTCTCCTCTGACAGACCTCAGGGTCTGCTTCCTGGCTGCCTGGCCGTCTCATCAGATACAGCTTGATCCACTGCCAACGTGATAACTTAGCTAAGAATAGGGTGAAGAGATGTTAAATCTGAGGACTTTATTAATGGGAAATCTGGTGCCACCATCTCTCTCTCTTTCGCCCTCCCTCTCCCTTTCTCTCCTCCTCTCTCTTTACGTCGCACGGTGGGGTGCCATTAACGATTCAGCACAGAGAGGCCTTGAGGAATTGAAAGCGACAGAGCAGAAAAAGAATAGAAAACTCCTAGCGAATAAGAAAGGGGGGTCGGCGGGGCCAGGGAGGGAGGGAGGGAGGGCACAATACACAGAAAGGTGGCTGGTGAGATGGGAAGATTAAGAAGATAGTCATATGGATACTGAACATATTTCCATGGAGATGGAGAAGTAAATAGAGGGATGGCAGGGGGCAAGAGAGGAGAGGTGTTAAAGAAAAGGAGAACCGACTGGAATTGGGTTAAGACTTTGGAAGGAGAGGGCAAAGAAGTATATATAGACTTAGGGATGTAGGGAGGGATGCAGGGTGTGTGTGATAAAGGCGTGGATGGAGTATGCTAATTAGTCGTTTGAATTATGAATGAGATAAATTACTTCTGCAGACGAAACTTTGAATATATGCACACTTTCACTTCCGCCAACAACTAAGTGATGATTTGATTTGATAATCCCCTGCTCTGGATGAAATGGACTCTTTCGCCTGTTTCTCCTGTTTCTCCCTATGTCTCCTCAACTCCCTACTCCTAAATCAATTCAAGCTATGACACATTGACAGTAAAATCTATTTGAAAATAGCTACAATAAGTAATGAAATGTCACCATCACAATGTTTTAAAAATAAAAGTCTAGACATGACAGAGTAATGTGATGTTCGAATGATCAGACAGTGATTGGTCCTCTTTATTGGTGTTAGTGCTTTATTTGTTATGATGTATTATTTGTATTTATTTCCGGCTGACAGCTAAATACATCTCATTTTCCTTTCAGGTTCTGGCAACATGGCGACTCTTTCTATTTGCTGCCAAAGTCCCCTCCAAGGTATTTCACCATTTGACTTTTAGACTAATAGTGATGTTGTTTATTTGTAATGAGTATGATGATCCTTATGAGGATGATGATGTTTGTGAGGAAGATTATGAAAATAATTTGTCAGGAAAAAGAACTTGGTTATATTGATCACTATAATAAATATCAATCGGATTTCAGATGGAGATTACTTTCAACTTCCTGGAGATTCGGGCAATGAACACTTATCCAGATCATCAGGTGAGAAACTATTGTATTCCCTCAACCAACCATCTGCCTCATTTCACTTTTTCCATATATATTTGTTTATCAAAACTCTTCAAAGGTTCAGTCACAATTATATTCCCATGGGTGTTTGTTATTCAGGATAAATTAGTTTCAGCTATGCTGATTTTTGTCTTCTGAAATGTTCATTTCCTTTACTCTGCTTAAGTGTCTGGTCACTGAAGTCTCATATCAATGATGTCAACTCCCCCTTTCAGGTTGTAATAGACACAGACAAGTCGACCCACTCCTTGAGACTGCAGTCACAAGACCACCTTGATCACATGATGAACCATGTCAACTGTGCCCTCTCAAGAATATTCAACAACTCTATGTATGCGTAAGTCTACCTTGTTTTATTCATATTACTCATAGCAAGGGCCAATAGTTTTTCTGGACCATGTGACCTGAAAAGAAGAAACTCTGGGTTGTTCGATTCTAAATGAACAGAGGACTAGTAAAGCTCAAACCAAGTTTATTCACACAGCTGCATAAGACAAAGACATATTTACACAAACATGTATTTATACCTTCCTCCTATGCTGAGTCTCCTCCTTGCACATCTGAACAGCCAATACATCTCTGTTGCTAGACAGGACTTTAGTGATGCCTGTTCTTTCTCACTTCATCTGACCTGACCTCAACCCACATTCCTCACTCCTCCCCAACTCACGGCTGTCCTACCTTACCTGTTGACTGAAACCAGACTGTGGCCCTTCTCCTCTCCATAGGATACCTGAGATTTAACAATAACATGTTCTGACAGAATGTACTTTCTGCACTTGGTAGATTTCCATACCCTCAGTTCTAATATGGTAACATGAATAAGGATATTTCATATTTCAAGTTTAGAAGTTAGTACCCAACAGGGTCCTACTTATAACTTACTATCCCTTACTACTACCAACCTTGCTATGTTGTCTGTAAGAAGATTGCCCTCCGTAAACCAATGTGAATAGTTACGGTATGGAATACAGATGTTAAAGACTACAAACAAAATACAGATTGGAAAAGAATCTGGAACTATGTCCCAGTGTCCTCCAAAATGTTAATAATCAACTAATACACTACAAATGAATTCACAGATTTTATTTGACTCTGCAGAAATGCTGCCAATTTAAACTTGCTCCTTTACCAAATTGTCTGTTGTGCTCTCAAATTAACATTGGAAGCTACATGCACATGATGTGGGACTGCCCCAGTGTGAAGACCTCCTGATCACATGATGTGGGACTGCCCCAGTGTGAAGACCTCCTGATCACATGATGTGGGACGGCCCCAGTGTGAAGACCTCCTGATCACATGATGTGGGACGGCCCCAGTGTGAAGACCTCCTGATCACATGATGTGGGACTGCCCCAGTGTGAAGACCTCCTGATCACATGATGTGGGACAGCCCCAGTGTGAAGACCTCCTGATCACATGATGTGGGACTGCCCCAGTGTGAAGACCTCCTGATCACATGATGTGGGACTGCCCCAGTGTGAAGACCTCCTGATCACATGATGTGGGACGGCCCCAGTGTGAAGACCTCCTGATCACATGATGTGGGACTGCCCCAGTGTGAAGACCTCCTGATCACATGTGGGACTGCCCCAGTGTGAAGACCTCCTGGTCACATGATGTGAGACTGCCCCAGTGTGAAGACCTCCTGGTCACATGATGTGAGACTGCCCCAGTGTGAAGACCTCCTGATCACATGTGGGACTGCCCCAGTGTGAAGACCTCCTGGTCACATGATGTGGGACTGCCCCAGTGTGAAGACCTTCTGGTCACATGATGTGGGACTGCCCCAGTGTGAAGACCTTCTGGTCACATGATGTGGGACTGCCCCAGTGTGAAAATCTCCTGGTCACATGATGTGGGACTGCCCCAGTGTGAAGACCTTCTGGTCACATGATGTGGGACTGCCCCAGTGTGAAGACCTTCTGGTCACAGGTTTCCAGGTCTGTGTCGAGCATATTTGGTGCTGCCGTTCCCCATCTCTCCATTATATTATTGTTGAATGATGACTCTTCACTGACTCTCACAGTACCCCAGAAACGAGTATGGTTGTCTGGACTGACTGCGGCAAAAATAGTGTTAGTGACCAGATGGAAGACTCCACATAAGTTCAGCATAACTCAATGGCTACAAAACTTCCTTGACATTCTTTCACTAGAGCTCTCCATAGCTTGTGTGATTGAATTCATAATTTGTATTTTGAATATCAGTATAGAATATCGATGTACTGTATGCAGGCTGATTCTATTCATGTGTGCCTTGGTCCCACAAACAATTTTATAAACATAAGATGAGTTGCCCATGATGTTTTGTTTTATACATAGATATTTCCACAACATGAGCCCAAGGTGTGGAGAGAGGGAGGAATAGGAATGGGTCGCACCTGCTGAGAAAGGGAGAGGGGAGATAGGACAGTTAGGACAAATAATGCTTATTTTATTTTTTAGTTTCTTTATGTATGTACTTTTTGAATACTATTGCCTGTCTGTGTTCTGAACCCCTCAAAAACATTTTTTTATAACAATACAAAGTTGGTCACAAAAAAAGAATTTACTGTGTTCTGGGTATTGACCTCTGAGAGGCTCATCCACAGTACAGTATATCATCTTCCAAAAGGACTGTTTTCCAGCAGATCAGATAATTTAACAGGATCCAGAGAAACTATAGTTAAAGGAGCTAGAGTAAGTTAATGAAATGGATTAAAGGTTAGTTAGGGTTATTGATAATTAGGGTCAGAGATTACATCAGACAACAGGGTTGGATCTACTATACAACTTGATTAAGGATACTGTGCATTTAATGTAGTAGTACTGTCACGTCACAAACATGGGTAAAAAGTACTATATCCATATTTTCACTGACTGAGTTAATATATTTTCTCTCCCTCATCTCTCTCTCTCTCTTTCAGTCCGGCCATCTGTCGAGCAGAGGGGGACGTCTCTGATGGAGTCCAAAAGTTTTCACCAAACTCTGAATCATCTGTAGAGACTCAGAAAACCTGTGGTGAGCCGCCTACTCAGTCAATCAGTCAGAGTCATCACTCTGCTAGTCAGTCACTCACTCACTCAATCTGTTCAGTCAGTGACACATTTTAAATTCACCTGGAACATAATTGTATTAATTAATTTATTAATTACTCTATGACTGTATCTGATCAGTTATGATTTTAATCTCTAACTGACAGTTTGTTCATGCTGTTGTCTTTAATCTCACCTCAATATTAACTTTTTTCTCCCCTCTTGCTCTGTTTCTCTTTCATCTCTTGCCCCCTCTCCTTTTCCTCTCCTCACTTTCCCTCTCTCAGGCGGTTTCTCTGAGACCTACGCAGCTCTGTGTGACTATAATGGCATCGGCTGTAAGGAGGAAGTGCAGTGGGTAAGATTACCACTCTGTGGGCCTCCCAAGTGGTGCAGTGTTGCGGCGTCACTATAGCCTTAGGTTCGATCCCAGGCTGTGTGACAACCCGGAAGTGACTGGGAGTCTCATATGGCGGCCCACAATTGGCCCAGCATCGTCCGGGTTAGGGGAGGGTTTGGTTGGGCGGCTTTACTTGGCTCATTGCGCTCTAGCGACTCCTTGTGGTGGGGCGGGTGCCTGCAGACTGACTTCGGTCGTCAGTTGAACAGTGTTTCATCTGACACATTGGTGCAGCTGGCTTCTGGGTTAAGCGAGCAGGTGTTAAGAAGCGCAGGCTTGGTGGGTCATGTTTCGGAGTCATGCAGCGATGAGACAACATCGTAATCATGAAATTAGGGGAAAAAAGGGGGAACATTTTGAAGAAAAAAAAGAAAAATAGAATACCACTCTGTACCACATCCACAATGCATCCACCGGATGTAATACTCAGTTAATTGAGTATTATAGTGTCGCTGGTATCATCATACAATATTTGTAACCTGACTCTCTCTCTCTCTCTCTCTCTCTCTCTCTCTCTCTCTCTCTCTCTCTCTCTCTCTCTCTCTCTCTCTCTCTCTCTCTCTCAGGATGTGGACACTATCTATCACTCTCAAGACAACAGGGAGTTCAACCTGTTGGACTTCAGCCATTTGGTCAGCAGGTACACCACTTGTTCTGTTCTGTAAACCTGGACAGCAGGTACACCACCTGTTTTGTTCTGTAACCTTGGACAGCAGGTACACCACCTGTTTTGTTCTGTAACCTTGGACAGCAGGTACACCACCTGTTTTGTAACCCTAACCCTGGAAAGCAGGTACACCACCTGTAATGTTCTGTAACCCTGGACAGCATGTACACCTTCTGTTCTGTAACACTGGACAGCAGGTACACCACTTGTTCTGTTCTGTAACCCTGGACAGCAGGTCCAAGTCCAGAGCCATGACTACATGGAAGTCTATTCCACATCAAGTAACTGATGCAAGCAGTACAATTAGATTAAAAAAATAGATGAAAAAACACCTTATGGAACAGCAGGGACTGTGAAGCAACACAAACATTTGGCACAGACACGCATACACACAAGCACACATGCGCACACACACACGCACACAGACATGATAACATACGCACTATACATACACATGGATTTAGTACTGTAGATATGTGGTAGTGGTAGAGTAGGGGCCTGAGGGCACACAGTGTGTTGTGAAATCTGTGAATGCATTGTAATATTTTTAAAATTGTATAAACTGCCTTAATTTTGCTGGACCCCAGGAAGAGTAGCTGCTGCTTCGGCAGAAACTATACAAATACAAATACACCACCTTTTCTGAGATGTGAATATGTCATGAGACTTGACTGTAGTCCTATGAAGTGACTGTCAGGTGCTCTAGTTCCAGCACGTCCTGTAGGCTGGCCCTCTGACTGTCCGACTTCCCTGTCTCCCTACCAGGAGGCATTTGTGGTGCATCACTCTGGGCCGTCATTTCACATTCCCCCAATCCCTTCTGATTTCTGCCTCCTACAGTTACAGCCTCGGACACCATGCTTTGTCTGCTGACTGCTGTACTCTTCTACTGTATTTCATTTCATTCTTCCTGTGGACACCTTTCTCTCTCTGCTGCCTGTCTGGCCCTGCAGGAATAACCCAGGGCCAACCCACTTCACCCCCACAGCGAGCTAAACCTGGTTCCTGTGTGTGTGTGTCTCTGGAGTATAGCTGGCAGGCTGTCATGCTCTAGTGCCCTACAGGCCCCAAGGGGATAGATAGCACTCGTAGACATGGGCTACAAGAGAAGCTCACCCTTTTAATGGAATTGTTGATTCGGGAAATCGTGCCAGTAATCCAGGGTAAGAGGGTGCTGCTGTTGGCTGGTGGGAAACACTGTGAGAGGTTGTGGAGTGTACACACACGCACACCACACATCATTTGGCTAGCCAGAGTGAAGTCCTTTCCATGATGGCATGTGAAATGACAACGCACTGGGCTCTAATGTAATTGAGGGCATTCCCCTTTAAGAGCTCTATCTCTCTTAATCTGTTGCACTTTCCCTCTGTTGGTCTCTGTTTGCTGCTTCCTCTCTCTGCCTCTTTCTCTCTCTCTGCCTCTTTCCTTCCATCCCCCTGTCTTTCGCCCTCCATCCCCCTGTCTCTCGCCCTCCATCCCCCTGTCTTTCGCCCTCCATCCCCTGTCTCTCGCCCTCCGTCCCCTGTCTCTCGCCTCTTCATCCCCTGTCTTTCGCCCTCCATCCCCTGTCTCTCGCCCTCCATCCCCCTGTCTTTCGCCCTCCATCCCCCTGTCTCTCGCCCTCCATCCCCCTGTCTCTCGCCCTCCATCCCCCTGTCTCTCGCCCTCCGTCCCCCTGTCTCTCGCCCTCCATCCCCTGTCTCTCGTCCTCCATCCCCTGTCTCTCGCCCTCCATCCCCTGTCTCTCGCCCTCCATCCCCTGTCTCTCGCCCTCCATCCCCTGTCTCTCACCCTCCGCCCCCTGTCTCTCGCCCTCCGTCCCCGTCTCTCGCCCTCCGTCCCCTGTCTCTCGTCCTCTGTCCCCTGTCTCTCACCCTCCGTCCCTGTCTCTCGCCCTCCGTCCCCTGTCTCTCACCCTCCGTCCCCTGTCTCTCACCCTCCGTCCCCTGTTTCTCGCCCTCCGTCCCCCAGTCTCTCACCCCATCTCTCTCCCTCTGTCCCCTGTCTCCCTCCCTCTCTCTCCCTTCGTCCCTGTCTCTCTCCCTCTGTCCCCGTCTCTCTCTCTCTCTCTCTCCCTCTGTCCCCTTGTCTCTCTCTCCCTCCGCCCCCTTGTCTCTCTCTCCCTCCGCCCCCTTGTCTCTCTCTCCCTCCGCCCCTTGTCTCTCTCTCCCTCCGCCCCCTGTGTCTCTCTCCCTCCGCCCCCTGTCTCTCTCTCCCCCGCCCCTGTCTCTCTCTCCCCCGCCCCCTGTCTCTCTCTCCCTCCACCCCCTGTCTCTGTCTCCCTCCGTCCCCCTGTCTCTCTCCCTCCACCCCCTGTCTCTCTCTCCCCCCGCCCCCTGTCTCTCTCTCCCTCCACCCCCTGTCTCTGTCTCCCTCCGTCCCCCTGTCTCTCTCTCCCTCCTACTGGTCACATGGTGTGTTGGGCAGGATAAAACGGTTTTAGGCCGTTGGCAAGGATCAAAACATGGCTCTGTGGAACCTCACACTGAGTAATCCACTGACCTGGCCTCCCTCAGTCAGCCCATCGATCCTCCTCTCTGCCCTCTCTCCTTCATCGGGCTCTCTCGCTATCAGTTTCGCCCCAACAGGGAAAGTGTTCTGCAGAATCATACATCATTTCTCAATCCATCCCTCTCTGATGAAGTTGTTTTGCTGGATATCTTTTTTTTGTTTGGCTGTAGGAATGTTTTCATTTCATTTTTTAAAATCTAAGGCTGAAATTGTGTGTGTGTGTGTGTGTCTATTTCAGGGACCTGGCGGTGATGGTTGCTTCCATGGCGTACAACACTTGGTTCACCAAACTCTACTGCAAAGACATGCGCATTGTAACTATCCACTCTACATTACTGATTGCATGTGATATCTAGTTTTCTGTCTGCGTTTAGACAGGGCTACCAGGGTTTCATTCTTTCCTAGTTGGTTAGAACAGGAGCTGGGCGTGTTCATGTAACAGTCTCTCTCTGTGTCTCCCCAGGGGTCAGAGGTGGTGGAGCAGGTCCTTCACACCGTCAGTAAGTCCAGCAGTCTGGAAGAACTCACTCTGGAGAACGCTGGCCTCAAATCGTGAGACTCTTCCCATCTTACTTATATGTCATTTCTCTCTTTCATCTCCTCTCTTTTATCAGTCTTGTTCTTGTCTTTCCATTCTGACTTCACTCCGGACTTTAGATTTTTCTCTACCATGACTCAGACATACTCTGATGTATAATGTATCACAGCAAGCATCAAAACAATATTGAATCCATCGTCTCTCTATATTGACTATTTTAGAGATTTCCCTCAGAAAATGGCGACAGCTCTGTCTGAAAACCCTGCCTCTGTGATCCACTCGCTCAACCTGGCCCACAACCCCCTGGACAACCAAGGTACAGGAGCCTCAGAGGCACTCTGTTGCTCATTCACTATTTTTCAGCATCAGTAATGTGTGTGAATGCCAGTCTGGGTGCATCTTTCTCAGTGCTGTTTGCTCTGCAGATTGTGTGTGTGTGTGCTCTCCATTGTGAGTCAGGGTTGTCTGTGTGCCAAGAGCTCTCATTAGTACATCAGAATGTGCCTTTCTGACACCTGTCACTCCCACTCACATCACTGTGTGTCTGTGTGCCTGTAGATTAGCTTTTTGTCTGCGAAGATTATGCACATATGTGTATGTGTTGATTTTGCTGACCATGAACACACTACCGATCCAAAGTTTTAGAACACCTACTCATTCAAGGGTTTTGATTTTATTTTGACTATGTTCTACATTGTAGGATAATAGTGAAGACATCAAAACTATGAAATAACACATAAGGAACATGTAGTAACCAAAAATGTTTTACACAAGATTCTTCAAATAGCCACCCTTTGCCATGATGACAGCTGTGCACACTCTTGGCATTCTCTCAACCAGCTTCACCTGGAATGCTTTTCCAACAGTCTTGAAGGAGTTCCCACATATGCTGAGCACTTGTTGGCTGCTTTTCCTTCACTCTTTTATTTAATTTTTTATTTCACCTTTGTTTAACCAAGTAGGCCAGTTGAGAACAAGTTCTCATTTACAACTGCGACTTGGCCAAGATAAAGCAAAGCAGCGCAACAAAAACAACAACACAGAGTTACACATGGGATGAACAAACGTACAGTCAATAACACAATAGAAAAATCTGTATACAGTGTGTGCAAATGAAGTAAGGAGGTAAGGCAATAAATAGGCCAATAGTGGCGAAGTAACTACAATTTAGCAATTTACACTGGAGTGATATATGTGCAGATGATGATGTGCAAGTAGAAATACTGGTGTGCAAAAGAGCAGAAGAGGTGTTGCCTTTGGGGATGACCAGTGAAATATACCTGCTGGAGCGCGTGCTACAGGTGGGTGTTGCTATGGTGACCAGTGAGCTGAGATAAGGCGGAGCTTTAACTAGCAAAGACTTATAGATGACCTGGAGCCAGTGGGTTTGGCGATGAATATGTAGCAAGAGTCAGACTCTGCGGTCCGACTCATCCCAAACCATCTCAATTTGGTTGAGGCTGGGGGATTGTGGCGGCCATGTCATCTGATGCAGCACTCCATCACTCTCCTTCTTGGTAAAATAGCCCTTACACAGCCTGGAGGTGTGTTGGTTCATTGTCCGGTTCAAAAACAAATGATACTCCCACTAAGCCCAAACCAGATGGGATGGCGTATCGCTGCAGAATGCTGTGGTAGCCATGCTAGTTAAGTGTGCCTACACCTCCTCCTCCATGCTTTACAGTGAGAATTACACACGCAGTGGGAATTACACAAGTCTCACAAAGACACAGCGGTTGGAACCAAGAATCTCCAATTTGGACTCCAGACCAAAGGACAAATTTCCACCGGTCTAATGTCCATTGCTCGTGTTTCTTGGCCCTAGCAAGTCTCTTCTTCATATTGGTGTCCTTTAGTAGTAGTTTCTTTGCAGAAACTCGACCATGAAGGCCTGATTCACGCGGTCTCCTCTGAACAGTTGATGTTGAGATGTGTCTGTTACTTGAACTCTGTGAAGCATTTATTTTGCCTGCAATTTGAGGTGCAGTAACTCTAATGAATTTATCCTCTGCAGCAGAGGTGACTCTGCGTCTTCAATTTCTGTGGCGGTCCTCATGAGAGCCAGTTTCATCATTGTGCTTGATTTTTTGTTTTTCGCATTGACTGACCTTCATGTCTTAAAGAAATGATGAACTGTCGTTTCTCTTTGCTTATTTGAGCTGTTCTTGTCATAACATGGACTTGGTCTTTTACCAAATAGGGCTATCTTCTGTACACCCCCCTACTGTGTCACAACACAACTGTTCGGAAAGAAATTCCACAAATTAAATTTTAAAAAGGCACACCTGTTAATTGAAATGCATTCCAGGTGACTACCTCATGAAGCTGGTTGAGGGAATGCCAAGAGTGTGCAAAGCTGTCATCAAGGGGTGGCTATTTGAAGAATCTCAAATATAAAATATATTTAGATTTGTTTATCACTTGTTTGGTTATACCACATGATTCCATGGGTTCTTTCATAGTTTAGATGTCTTCACTATTATTCTACAATGTAGAAAATAGTAAAAATAAAGAAAAACCCTTGAATGAGTAGGTGTTATAAAACTTTTCACCGGTAGTGTATGGTGTTGTCAAGGGTGTGTTTTTGTGTGTGTTTTCTCTGATCTCTCTGTGTCTGTGTGTGTGTGTGTTTCTTTCATTCTGACAACTTACTCCCATATGCGTTTCTCTCCAGGAGTGTCAAACCTCATCCAACTGGTGTGTCGCCTCAACAAAGGCCTTCGTCTGCTCAACCTCTCCAAGACGTCCCTCTCTTCTAAGGGTGTGTTCATCCCTCTGTCCCCTGGGCCACAGTGCCCCCGTGTGGTGGTCACCGCTCCACTGCTCTCGGAACCTCATGACCTCATATAGGGCCTGGGGTTTTCAGGAGAGAAAAAAGACACTGGGCCCTACTTATTGGACTCTTGGGCCATACAGGGTCGTATGGTTTCTGTTCACTTATGTTTGTCAAGAGAACATTTATGATCCAAATCTATTTATATATAAACTCAGCAAAAAAAAGAAACGTCCTCTCACTGTCAACTGCGTTTATTTTCAGCAAACTTAACATGTGGAAATATTTGTATGAACATAACACGATTCAACAACTGAGACATAAACTGAACAAGTTCCACAGACATGTGACTAACAGAAATGTAATAATGTGTCCCTGAACAAAGGGGTGGGGGGGTCAAAATCAAAAGTAACAGTCAGTATCTGGTGTGGCCACCAGCTGCATTAAGTACTGCAGTGCATCTCCTCCTCGTGGACTGCACCAGATTTGCCAGTTCTTGCTGTGAGATGTTACCCCACTCTTCCACCAAGGCACCTGCAAGTTCCCTGACATTTCTGGGGTGAATGGCCCTAGCCCTCACCCCCCGATCCAACAGGTCCCAGACGTGCTCAATGGGATTGAGATCCGGGCTCTTCGATGGCCATGGCAGAACACTGACATTCCTGTCTTGCAGGAATCACACACAGATGGAGCAGTATGGCTGGTGGCATTGTCATGCTGGAGGGTCATGTCAGGATGAGCCTGCAGGAAGGGTACCACATGAGGGAGGAGGATGTTTTCCCTGTAAAGCACAGCGTTGAGATTGACTGCAATGACCACAAACTCAGTCCGATGATGCTGTGACACATCGCCCCAGACCATGACGGACCCTCCACTTCCAAATCGATCCCGCTCCAGAGAACAGGCCTCGGTGTAACGCTCATTCCTTTGACGAAAAACGCAAATCCGACCATCACCCCAGGTGAGACAAAACCGCGACTTGTCAGTGAAGAGCACTTTTTGCCAGTCCTGTCTTGTCCAGCAACGGTGGGTTTGTGCCCATAGGCGACGTTGTTGCCAGTGATGTCTGGTGAGGACCTGCCTTACAACAGTCCTACAAGCCCTCAGTCCAGCCTCTTTCAGCCTATTGCGGACAGTCTGAGCACTGATTGTCCTTTCCTGGTGTAACTCGGGCAGTTGTTGTTGCCATCGTGTACCTGTCCCGCAGGTGTGATGTTCGGATGTACCAATCCTGTGCAGGCATTGTTACACGTGGTCTGCCACTTCGAGGACGATCAGCTGTCCGTCCTGTCTCCCTGTAGCACTGTCTTAGGCATCTCACAGTACGGACATTGCAATTTATTGCCCTGGCCACATCTGCAGTCCTCATGCCTAAGGCACGTTCACGCAGATGAGCAGGGACTCTTTCTTTTGGTGTTTTTCAGAGTCAGTAGAAAGGCCTCTTCAGTGTCCTAAATCTTCCTAACTGTGACCTTAATTGCCTACCGTCTGTAAGCTGTTAGTGTCTTAACGACCGTTCCACAGGTGCATGTTCATTAATTGTTTGTGGTTCATTGAACAAGCATGGGAAACAGTGTTTAAACCCTTTACAATGAAGATCTGTGACTAATTTGACTAATTATCTTTTGAAAGACCGGGTCCTGAAAAAGGGGCGTTTCTTTTTTTGCTGAGTTTATGTATTTCCTCACCTTGATAATGAATACTACATTGTTGGGAAAGAGTTTACAAGAAAACATTTCACTGTACTGTTTTACAATGTGCACGTGACAAATAAACATTGAAACTAGAAAGATTTACAGAAGAAGGATTGCCTCCTCTGAGTACAGCACAATGCAACATGCCTGTCTGCTATTTTCCTCTTTAGTCTGGGAGAATTAGGGATGAACATAATCCACTATATTGTGGTAGTAGTTTGGTAGAGCATAGTTAGTTCTGCCACTGTATGTGGTTCATTACTAACAGTTTGGTAGAGCACAGGGCTAAGTTACTAACAGTTTGGTAGAGCACAGGGCTAAGTTACTAACAGTTTGGTAGAGCACAGGGCTAAGTTACTAACAGTTTGGTAAGCACAGGGCTAAGTTACTAACAGTTTGGTAGAGCACAGGGCTAAGTTACTAACAGTTTGGTGGAGCACAGGGCTAAGTTATTAACAGTTTGGTGGAGCACAGGGCTAAGTTACTAACAGTTTGGTAAGCACAGGGCTAAGTTACTAACAGTTTGGTGGAGCACAGGGCTAAGTTACTAACAGTTTGGTGGAGCACAGGGCTAAGTTACTAACAGTTTGGTGGAGCACAGGGCTAAGTTACTAACAGTTTGGTGGAGCACAGGGCTAAATTACTAACAGTTTGGTAGAGCACAGGGATAAATTACTAACAGTTTGGTAGAGCACAGGGCTAAGTTACTAACAGTTTGGTAGAGCACAGGGCTAAGTTACTAACAGTTTGGTGGAGCACAGGGCTAAGTTACTAACAGTTTGGCGGAGCACAGGGCTAAGTTACTAACAGTTTGGTGGAGCACAAGGCTAAGTTACTAACAGTTTGGTAGAGCACAGGGCTAAGTTACTAACAGTTTGGTGGAGCACAGGGCTAAGTTACTAACAGTTTGGTAGAGCACAGGGCTA
Organism: Brachymystax lenok tsinlingensis; assembly: GCA_030435695.1. Lineage (NCBI taxonomy): Eukaryota > Metazoa > Chordata > Actinopteri > Salmoniformes > Salmonidae > Brachymystax > Brachymystax lenok. The sequence goes on from CM059788.1 coordinate 32,730,363, forward strand.
AGTTACTAACAGTTTGGTAGAGCACAGGGCACAGGGCTAAGTTACTAACAGTTTGGTGGAGCACAGGGCTAAGTTACTAACAGTTTGGCGGAGCACAGGGCTAAGTTACTAACAGTTTGGTGGAGCACAGGGCTAAGTTACTAACAGTTTGGTAGAGCACAGGGCTAAGTTACTAACAGTTTGGGGGAGCACAGGGCTAAGTTACTAACAGTTTTGTAGAGCACAGGGCTAAGTTACTAACAGTTTGGTAGAGCACAGGGCTAAGTTACTAACAGTTTGGTAGAGCACAGGGCGAAATTACTAACAGTCTTTGCTTCATTGCTCTAACTGTAAACCTTCGTTCCAGGCTTCAAAGCCAACATGAAAGTACAAAGTCTTGCCCTGCAAGTCCGCCCTCATTTTGGCCAAACGTTATTAATTAGGAGTTATTGAGTTCACTTGCTTACTAAACCTGCTCTTACTATTTTGTTTCTCTTAAGAAGAAACTGTATTTTCTGCAATGAAGAGATTTAAAAATAGATTTTAATTTGCTGCTCTAATGTAATGGGCCGATGGGCATATTTGTGTTTTGGTTTCAGATGGAGAGTTGTATGTGATTAGTGGATGGCTCTGATCGTTGTCTGGTTAATAGTGCTGATTTTGGTTTCAGGTGGAGGGTTTTATGTGATTAGTGGTTGGCTCTGGTTAATAGTGCTAATCTGGGACTCTTTCCCTCCCCTGCTGCAGTTACTGTATTTTCTCTATGTCAACAGACTATTTCTTAATTCATTCATTTGTCTCTCTCTCAGGTGTGGTGTCTCTCTCCCAGGCCCTCTGCTCCAGTGATGACTACACCAACTCTCTGCTTCACCTGGACCTGAGTAAGAACCCTGGGATTCTGTCTGGGGAGGATGCTACGGTGAGACCACATATAAACGCCACATGTACAGTACACACATGCAACACACTGACTGTCTCTGTTTTTCACTCTCCAGAACATGTACTTGTTCCTAGCCCAGACAAATTGCCTGGTTCATCTGGACCTCTCTGGGACCGACTGCACTGTGGACTCGGTTAGTAGTGTCTCCATTCTGAGTGCTTCATGCTTTGATCATACAGTTAAAGACGCTTATATACACTGTCTGATCTATGATCAGGATAGTCTAACACGCATAATGAAGTGGACTTGAAGTGGAAGTGTGGATGCGCTAATTGGGCTCTATAACAGTTCTGTAGTTCTACAAACGTATGAGCATGACATTTCATCTGTATAACTTTGGGAAGAACATTCTGCCCTAAAAACAGGATGAATTTACCTCTAATGTTGAGCATGAATTTTGTATAGAATATTGGTGTATTCTGAGACGGAAAGCTTCTGTTCTGTCATTACTTGTTCCCAACTCACTCCTCTTCCTTAGGTGTCTTTTGGGGATGAAAGGAGAACACTCTCTTTATGGATGAGTTATCGTGATGATGTTATTGGTTTCATATCTTGTTTTCTAGAATGTAATCTCCCCTGTCGAGGGTCTGGTGGACTTTGTGAAATTGTAATTTTCTTTTATTGTTAATAGATTTGTCAGAAGATTAGCATTTTTGCTAACAGATTGTAATCTTGACTGTTAGGGAAATTACCATGTACAGTGGGGCAAAAAAGTATTTAGTCAGCCACCAATTGTGCAAGTTCTCCAACTTAAAAGGATGAGAGAGGCCTGTAATTTTCATCATAGGTACACTTCAACTATGACAGACGAAATGACAAAAAGAAATCCAGAAAATCACATTGTAGGATTTTTAATTTATTTATTTGCAAATTATGGTGGAAAATAAGTATTTGGTCAATAACAAAAGTTTATCTCAATACTTTGTTATATACCCTTTGTTGGTAATGACAGAGGTCAAACGTTTTCTGTAAGTCTTCACAAGGTTTTCACACACTGTTGCTGGTATTTTGGCCCATTCCTCCATGCAGATCTCCATCTCCTCTAGAGCAGTGATGTTTTGGGGCTGTCGCTGGGCAACACGGACTTTCAACTCCCTCCAAAGATTTTCTATGGGGTTGAGATCTGGAGACTGGCTAGGCCACTCCAGGACCTTGAAATGCTTCTTACGAAGCCACTCCTTCGTTGCCCGGGCGGTGTGTTTGGGATCATTGTCATGCTGAAAGACCCAGCCACGTTTCATCTTCAATGCCCTTGCTGATGGAAGGAGGTTTTCACTCAAAATCTCACGATACATGGCCCCATTCATTCTTTCCTTTACACGGATCAGTCGTCCTGGTCCCTTTGCAGAAAAAACAGCCCCAAAGCATGATGTTTCCACCCCCATGCTTCACAGTAGGTATGGTGTTCTTTGGATGCAACTCAGCATTCTTTGTCCTCCAAACACGACGAGTTGAGTTTTTACCAAAAAGTTCTATTTTGGTTTCATCTGACCATATGACATTCTCCCAATCCTCATCTGGATCATCCAAATGCTCTCTAGCAAACTTCAGACGGGCCTGAACATGTACTGGCTTAAGCAGGGGGACACGTCTGGCACTGCAGGATTTGAGTCCCTGGCGGCGTAGTGTGTTACTGATGGTAGGCTTTGTTACTTTGGTCCCAGCTCTCCAGAGTCATTCACTAGGTCCCCCGTGTGGTTCTGGGATTTTTGCTCACCGTTCTTGTGATCATTTTGACCCCACGGGTGAGATCTTGCGTGGAGCCCCAGATCGAGGAAGATTATCAGTGGTCTTGTATGTCTTCCATTTCCTAATAATTGCTCCCACAGTTGATTTCTTCAAACCAAGCTGCTTACCTATTGCAGATTCAGTCTTCCCAACCTGGTGCAGGTCTACAATTTTGTTTCTGGTGTCCTTTGACAGCTCTTTGGTCTTGGCCATAGTGGAGTTTGGAGTGTGACTGTTTGAGGTTGTGGACAGGTGTCTTTTATACTGATAACAAGTTCAAACAGGTGCCATTAATACAGGTAACGAGTGGAGGACAGAGGAGCCTCTTAAAGAAGAAGTTACAGGTCTGTGAGAGCCAGAAATCTTGCTTGTTTGTATGTGACCAAATACTTATTTTCCACCATAATTTGCAAATAAATTCATTAAAAATCCTACAATGTGATTTTCTGGATTTTTGTTTCCTCATTTTGTCTGTCATAGTTGAAGTGTACCTATGATGAAAATTACAGGCCTCTCTCATCTTTTTAAGTGAGAGAACTTGCACAATTGGTGGCTGACTAAATACTTTTTTGCCCCACTGTAACTGCCAAGCTTATTTACATGATTGATATTTATATGTATTTGTTGTTCTGTAAACATAATGTGTGATTACTAATGTACTGGTTTCTCTCCATAACAGTTATTTGGCGCTCTGCTGAGGGGATGTTGTGCTGATCTCTCTTACCTGAATCTCTCCAAGAACTGCTTCTCTCACAGGTGAGGTGTCCGTCTATCCCCTTGAATGGACCTTAATAGAATTCTATTCACTTATCTTTATTTATCCCTGAGGGGCAACCACCAGTAAGCCTACATGACAGCTTATCATCCCTGAGGAAAGTGTCCATGTAGACATTCCAGTAAGGAGTCAGCACAAGACATGCTATCACAGATGGGCATTTACCCCTCTACCTACCACCTAGACCGAATTAGATAGAAATGTGTACAACTGCCTCCTCATCTATCTATTCTGTCTCTGAGCCAGTGTTTAACTAGTTTGGATCAGAGAAAGCTGGAGCAGCAGATCCATCTCTCATCTGGCCTCCCTCAGGACTGGCAGAGCAGCAACCCCATCGCTGCTCTGCAGATTACTCCATTATGGAAAAGTTTCTGAAAAATGAGACTAATTTTAGAAGGGAATTATTGTTCAAATCCCCAGGCTCTCGAGCCAGCATTTTCTCACTCACCCACACACCTTCCTTGCTCCAGCTCTTTTCTCTCTACTATTTCTCTCTTTCTCTCTTTCTACTATTAATATACATCTCTATCTCACCATCCCTCTCTATCCTCTCTTTCTCCATCCCTCTCATGCCTCTCTTTCTCTATTGGATCTCTCTCTTGGTTGTTTTCTCACTCTCTCTCCGCTCGCCCCCTCCCTCCCTTTCTGTGTGTCTGTCCTTCACTAAGTCAAGGTAATCAGCTGTATGTGTGGCAGCAGTCACTGGAGCCGTGGTGGTTCTGCCTGAGCTCTGATCGCGCCACATGAAACGGGACATAAATCTGTTTGAGCTGATAAGAGCGAAAGACTGAATATTAACAGCCAGCGCTATCCTCTCTCTCTCTTTCTCTCTCTCTCTGTCTCTCTTTCCTCCAGAGCATTGACTGTAACAGTGTGCAGTGTTTACCCTGGCCCTTCTGTGCTGTGTGTATCTGTTGCTCATCTCTGTGTGACTAAAGCCAGCCTAAGTCCCCTGCCTGCAGCCCCGTCTGACAGGATTTATGCTGATGAGCCCATAGGTCGGATAGCACATGTTGGGAACACAGACCTGTTATCATAATGTCATGCTCTGGCATGAGCCCCCATAAACCCCTTGTCCGCTATCTTTCTGCCTCTCTCCATTTCCTCTCCCCTCTGTTGAATTATTTGAATGGTCAGGCTAAAATGGGTGTTAGTTATGCTGTTCTACAATTTAGGAACATACCGTATTACAATTAAATGCCTGGATGCTTCTGTTATCTACTATGACTCAGAGGACTTTTTTCAACATGCTCAGAATTAGTTTATTCTTCATCTGGTGTACAACCACATACGGGCCGCTGAAGTGTGTGTCTGGGTCCACAAGGAAAAGATTTCACGCCTAGTTGTTAGCAGATGGTTTGATACAAAACTATTTTTGTAAGTTAAACTGTTTCGTGTTGTTCACATTCTCTATCATAAACTCAGCGAAAAAAGAAACGCCCCTTTTTCTGGACCCTGTCTTTCAAAGATAATTTGTCAAAATCTAAATAACTTCACAGATCTTCATTGTAAAGGGTTTAAACACTGTTTCCCATGCTTGTTCAATGAACCATAAACAATTAATGAACATGCACCTGTGGAACGGTCGTTAAGACACTAACCGCTTACAGACGGTAGGCAATTAAGGTCCCAGTTATGAAAATTTAGGACTAAAAAGGCCTTTCTACTGACTCTGAAAAACACCAAAAGGAAGATGCCCAGGGTCCCTTCTCATCTGTGTGAACGTGCCTTAGGCATTCTGCAAGGAGTCATGAGGACTGCAGATGTGGCCAGGGCAATAAATTGCAATGTCCGTACTGTGAGCCGCCCAAGACAGCACTACAGGGAGACAGGACGGACAGCTGATCGTCCTTGCAGTGGCAAACCACGTGTAACAACACCTGCACAGGATCGGTAGATCCGAACATCACACCTGCGGGACAGGTACATGATGGCAACAACAACTGCCCGAGTTACACCAGGAACGCACAATCCCTCCATCAGTGCTCAGACTGTCCGCAATAGGCTGAGGGAGTTTGTAAGGCAGGTCCTCAATAGGCCTGTTGTAAGGCAGGTCTTCACCAGACATCACCGGCAACAACGCCGCCTATGGGCACAAACCCACCATCGCTGGACCAGACAGGACTGGCAAAAAGTGCTCTTCACTGACGAGTCGCGGTTTTGTCTCACCAGGGGTGATGGTTGGATTTGCGCTTATCGTCGACGGAATGAGCGTTACACCGAGGCCTGTACTCTGGAGCGGGATCGATTTGGAAGTGGAGGGTCCGTCATGGTCTGGGGCGGTGACTGAACTTGTTGTCATTGCAGGCAATCTCAATGCTGTGCGTTACAGGGAAGACATCCTCCTCCCTCATGTGGTACCCTTCCTTCAGGCTCATCCTGACATGACCCTCCAGCATGACAATGCCACCAGCCATACTGCTCGTTCTGTGCGTATTCTGCAATGGCCAACGAAGAGCCCGGATCTCAATCCCATTGAGCATGTCTGGGACCTGTTGGATCGGGGGGTGAGGGCTAGGGCCATTCCCCCCAGAAATGTCCAGGAACTTGCAGGAGCCTTGGTGGAAGAGTGGGGTAACATCTCACAGCAAGAACTGGCAAATCTGGTGCAGTCCATGGAGGAGGAGATGCACTGCAGTACTTAATGCAGCTGGTGGCCACACCAGATACTGACTGTTACTTTTGACCCCCCATTTGTTCAGGGACACATTATTCCATTTCTGTTAGTCCCATGTCTGTGGAACTTGTTCACTTCATGTCTCAGTTGTTGAGTCTTGTTATGTTCATTCAAATATTTCCACATGTTAAGTTTGCTGAAAATAAACGCAGTTGACAGTGAGAGGATGTTTCTTTTTTTGCGTTTAGTAGTTATTTGAAGGCCTGCCATTTACTGCAATATTGGTGACCTAGCCTTAATGTCTATTCTTTTCACTTCTTTCACTCAATCATTCTCTCTCTCTCTATCTCATTTGTTCTCTCTCTACCTCTCTCCCTGTCTCTTTATCTTTCAGGAAAGTGAGGGAGACTCTTCCTGTCTTCAGGCAGTTCTTCAGCTCAGCCTTCAGTCTCACACACGTCAACCTGTCTTCTATGAAGCTTCCTCTGGACACCCTGAGGTGAGATAGGGACTCCGCTCTGGCCAGCTGCCAAAATGACAGACTCACTCAAGACCAGCTACCTCAGTCAATCATTTATTTACCTACCCTACATGAATTCTTTATCATGTTTGTTGGTAAATCTAAACTTCCTATCAAGTGAAGGTGTGTTTTATTTTGTTTTATTTAACCACGCCTCTTGCATTTCACTTTAAGCTCTTACTGGTCCTTGGCAAAGTAGTTTTAGTAATCTCTAAGCTCCTTTTCTCCAAAATCCTTTAAGACTGCTGCAGAACCACTCCGTGTGTGAATAGAAAAGCCACGTGGTTTCATTTTAGGAAAATTAATGAAAAATAAGTCACGTAATTAAGGAAAAAAAATTTAATTAGTTTGCTATGCATTGACCTTTCTTGACCACTTCTCTCTCCCTCCTTCCATTTTCAGAGCTCTCTTCCTGGGCCTCTCTTCCAATCCTCACATCACTGATTTACACTTGGACATCAGCGGCTGTGAGGTGAAGTGCCCATCTGCTACAGTCTGAATTACCTTGCCTTCCTGTCTCTCCATTTGATTTAGTCTTCTCTCCTTTCCTTTCTCAGCTGAGGTCTGCAGGTGCCGGGGTGCTCCAGGAGCTGTTTCCTAGAGTGGCCTGCATCGGAACTCTGGACATATCAGACAACGGTGTGAGAGTGACCCTTACGCATGCAACAGTCTTATGGGCCTTTTCAGGGCTAACATATGGCAGTTAAAATTGATTATTCTGTGTTTCTGTCTTTGATCTCAGGGTTGGATGGCGACCTGCTGGGTGTCATCCCAGCCTTCTCCAGACACCCCTCCCTCAAACACCTGCTTCTGGGCAAGAACTTCAACATCAAGGGCAGGTAGGGACAGTAATCCATCCGCCACAGGTACTCAGAAACACGCACTGGGAAGATGGATGTTTTGTCTTACACTGTCAATTCTTTGTCTGCAGGGTACTACATGAAATTCTGCAGAAACTAGTTCAGCTAGTGCAAGAGGAAGAGTGTGTGAGTTGTATAATGCATTTGAACACACACACTGAGACACACAAACTCTCCTACGCACTCATACACGTACGATACAGGTATATTTATGTACTCAAAATGTTTAACCTTCTCACCCACACACTGCAATACCCTAGTATGATGATGAACTGACACCATTATTTACTGCTGTTGATGCTGATAACTCACAAAAATAACACCAACATACAGCACTCAAAGACACACACACACACACATGCATACATACACACACACACACACACACACTAGTGATGCGCTGGTCAGCTGTTTGTTCATCCGCCCGCAATTGCTAATAACCCATCCGCAACCGCCCGACTATGTGATAAAGTGAAAATCTAAGGCCTGCACCCGACCTTAGCACCCAACCAAATATAAAGAAATGCGCTGTACAGTCAGATTTAGATTTTTTTTTACAGGCATTTTTAGATCAAATCATATGCAGTGAAATGTGTTTCTAGCTCCAACAGTGCAGTAATACCTACTGTAAGAATACAAAACAATACACACAAATCCCCAATATAAAAATAAAGGAATTAAGAAATATCAGGACGAACAATGTCAGTGCCTGGAATTTAAATACACCAAACAAAAATATAAACGCAACATGCAACAATTTCAAATATTTTACTGAGTTACAGTTCATATAAGGAAATCAGTCAATTGAAATAAATTCATTAGGCCCTAATCTATGGATTTCACATGACTGGCAATACAGATATGCATCTGTTGGTCACAGATACCTTTTAAAGATGTAGGACCAACATGGGACCAACACTTTACATGTAGCATTCATATTTTTGATCAGAAATCAGTGTAGACATTGTTAATGTTGTAAATGACTATTGTAGCTGGAAACCGCAGATTTTTATTGGAAAATCTACATAGGCGTACAGAGGCCAATTATCAGCAACCATCACTCCTGTGTTCCAATGGCACGTTGTGTTAGCTAATCCAAGTTTATCATTAAAAAAATGCTAATTGATCATTATAAAACCCTTTTGCAATTATGTTAGCACAGCTGAAAACTGTTGTCCTGATTAAAGTGGCAGCATGCTGTGGGGATGTTTTTCAGCGGCAGGGACTGGAAGACTGGTCAGGATCGAGGGAAAGATGAACGGAGCAAAGTGCAGAGAGATCCTTGATTAAAACTTGTTCCAGAGCGCTCAGGACATCAGACTGGGGCCAAGGTTCACCTTCCAACAGGGCAACGACCTTAAGCACACAGAACATGTTTCCTCCAGATGTGATGCTTGGCATTCAGGCCAAAGAGTTCAGTCTTGGTTTCATCAGACCAGAGAATCTTGTTTTTCATGGTCTTAATCTTTATGGGCCTTTTGGCTGTTGTGCCTTTTACTGAGGAGTGGCTTCTGTCTGGCCACTCTACCATAAAGGCCCGATTGGTGGAGTGCTGCAGAGATGGTTGTCCTTCTGGAAGGTTCTCCCATCTCCACGGAGGAACTCTGGAGCTCTGTCAGAGTGACCATCGGGTTCTTAGTCACCTCCCTGACCAAGACCCTTCTCCCCCGATTTCTCAGTTTGGCTGGGCGGCCAGCTCTTGGAAGAGTCTTGGTGGTACCAAACTTCTTCCATTTAAGAATGATGGAGGCCAATGTGTTCTTGGGGACCTTCAATGCTGCAGACATTTTTTGGTACCCTTCCCCAGATCTGTGCCTCGACACAATCCTGTCTTGGAGCTCTACGGAGAATTCCTTTGACCTCATGGCTTAGTTTTTGCTCTGACATGCACTGTCAACTGTGGGATCTTATATAGACAGGTGTGTGCCTTTCCAAATCATGTCGAATCAATTGAATTTACCACAGGTGGACACCAATCAAGTCGTAGAAACATCTCAAGGATGATCAATGGAAACAGGTTGCACCTGAGCTCAATAGGGTCTGAATACTTATTTAAATAGGGTATTTCTTTTTTTTCTTTTATTCATTTTCATTATTTTTTTTAAACCTGTTTTTGCTTTGTCATTATGGGGTATTGTGTGTAGATTGATGAGGTAATACATTTTAGAATAAGCTGTAACGTAACAAAATGTGGAAAAAGTCAAGGGCTCTGAATACTTTCTGAATGCACAATAATTGTTTTCTCTTTATTCAACCTGCCACCGCCCTTCCTACACACTATTTCATGACCCTAAACCCGACCGCCCTGCAGATATAACCGTGGGGACTGCGGGTTTTGAGTCAACCCACGCATCACTCACACACACACATATGTACACACATACTTCACTCTGAGAGCCTAGGCCCTTAACCTCTCTTGCCCCATCTCTCTCTCTCCCTCTCCTTTTCTCCATCCCTCTATCTATCCCTCTTTCCTCAGGCCCTGCAGTCCCTTTCTCTGGCTGACTCGCGCCTGCGCTCTCGGGGCACGGTGATGGTGAATGCTCTGGGAAGCAATGCTTGCCTACGCAAGGTGGATCTGAGTGGGAACAGCCTGGAGGATGCGGGGGCTAAGATGCTCAGCAAAGCCCTGCAAATCAACACTACACTCAGGTAAGAGAGGATGAGGGAGGGGATGGGAGAAGAGGATTGGGGGAAGGGGGCTCATTATACAGTTGCTATGCTGTAGGTAATGCAGTGACATTGTATTGAGCCGGTTTGTGTTACGGCTGTGCCGTAACAGTGCAACTTATTAGCACTTGTAAGGTTATTCATGTTTTGCAATTCTGAATTTGTAATTTGACAGGTGTCATGTATGTGAGCTGTAGACGTAGTTATGAAGTCAATTATTGATCTATTTCTGTCTCCATTTATATCTTTCTTTTTCTTCCTCCCATTTGATCCTTCTAAGGAGTGTGACGTGGGATCGCAATAACACCACGGCTACAGGATTCCAAGATGTGGCTCGGGCCCTGGAACAGTGAGACACACACAGACACTCTCTCTCCCACTCACTCAAACAAACTTGAACACGAGAGACTGTCATAGAAGTCCAAAGACAGACGTATCTTTGAGCTTGCTTTGCAGTCAAGTGTTTGTCATTGCACAGCATTTCATCAGCACTCTGACCTGTTTGTGCAGTAGGGCTGCCTGTGTGAGATCTAGTGACAAGGATTCACATAAAGAGGCTAATATATTAGAACGCTATCCGCTACTGCCTCAAGCCTTTCCATTCTGTACTAGTTAAAGGCAAGGTAGCTCTAATTATTCATATCAAAGTTATGGATTTTTTATGATTCTTCTTTTATCCCTTTCTCACTCTCTCTTTACAGTAACTTCACCCTGCAGTACATGCCTATCCCCCTCAGTGATGTCACACAGGCATACCGAAGCGCACCTGAGAAGATAGACCAAGCACTGACCAAGGTGGGTTACCTGGTGGTGTGATATCACACTTTGACATCGTGACTGTTTTCAACGGCTAATGTTTCATATCCATCTCTCATATGTACTTATTTCTCCTCTGTCCAGTTTACTTTGTAAAACCATCTCTTTTTCACTCTTCTTCTATCACATACCCTCCCTCCATCTATCAGATCCAGTGTGCTCTGCTGAGGAACAACCAGACCCAGAGGTTCTCTCAGAAACAGGCTCTGCGTCTACACCAGGGCCTAGTCACCAGCACTGCTGAGCAGGTACAAATACTGTGTGCACTGCTGAACAGGTACAAATACTGTGTGCACTGCTGAACAGGTACAAATACTGTGTGCACTGCTGAACAGGTACAAATACTGTGTGCACTGCTGAGCAGGTATAAATACTGTGTGCACTGCTGAACAGGTACAAATACTGTGTGCACTGCTGAGCAGGTACAAATACTGTGTGCACTGCTGAGCAAGTACAAATACTGTGTGCACTGTGATTCTTACCAGAAGACAGTCTTTGAGTCAAAACTCCACAGACTGACGGCAGTGTATGCGTGTGTGTCAGGTGATGGAGCGGCTGTGTGTACGCGTACACCAGCAGGTGTGTGTTCTCCGAGGGTCAGAAGAAGGAAAGGAGCTGAAGGCTGCCAGACAGGTCCTGAAGGAGGCCAGAAACTCCCGTGCGGTAAGTGTGTGTGTGTGTGTTAGTGTATATTCTAAACCACTCTCTCTGTCTCTCTCAGCTATACTGTGTGTGTGTTTATATATTCTAAGCTCCTCTCTCTCCCTCTCAGCTATACCCGTCTCTGTGTGAGCTGGTTCATGTTCTCTCAGTGGATGGGCCTGTCAGACAGAAACTGGACTTTCTGGCAGGAGAGCTGACCAAGGCTGCTGATAAGGAACTACAGGTAGACTACTTAACACTCCTCTCCACTGCATGGTTGGAGTTGGACTATGATGGATTAATTCAGAAATAGATACTGTAGATGGATAGATGCATTCCTTCCAGGAAACCTGGTCAAGGTTGCTGATAAGGAAATATGGGTACTGGGATTCTTATCAGAGACAGGACTTGAATTGAATGAGGGACTAACACATTGATTGCTATAATAACTGACTTCCCTTTATTCCCAGGTGATAGTGGACTCCATGGTGTCTCTGTGTCGGGAGCTGTGTCCCATGTCCTCCTCTGCAGCAGAGAGACTCAACCCTCCGCTCTCCTCCATCTCAGAACACGTCTCTATCCCTCGCTCCACCATCCGCACTGCCCTAATGGAGAGAGCAGCACAGGACATCAACAGAGCCCTGGAGTAAGTGTGGGAAGGAAGAAATGCGAGAGGAGATTACATTTTTTATTTAACCTTTATTTAACTAGGCAAGTCAGTTATGAACAAATTCTTATTTACAATGACGGCCTACCCCGGCCAAACCCAGACGACACTGGGCCAATTGTGCGCCGCCCTATGGGACTCCCAATCACGGCCGGATATAATGCAGCCTGGATTCTAACCAGGTACTGCAGTGATGCCTCTTGCACTGGGATGCAGTGTCTTAGACCACGGCACCATTCAGGAGCCCCTGGAGATGAAAATAATATAGACTAAAGAGAAAGAAGAAGGAATTTGAAGGAAGTATTTTTTTTCTCTCTCTCTCTCTCTCTCTCTCTCACTCTCTATCTCAGGGAGGTGAAGTTTTCTGTGGTCTCCTATCTGACCAACTCCATAGTGGATCAGATCCTTCAGGAGCTCTACACCACTCACAAAGCCCTGGTACTAACACACACACACACACACACACTATCTCTATCTGTGTCTCAGAGTCTTGATCTGGCTGAAAGTAATGCAAATGTCTCTATAACAGTGACTTAGTGCAGTCTCAGTTTTGTCTACTCTTTTTCTCACACCAGTTCATGTAGTCTTAACAAGTAGATGGCTTTGTTGTCTCAGCTTCGTCAGGTGTCCCAGGTGAAGCGTTGGGAAGCTGGAGGAACAGGCAGACACACCATAATAATCACAGACTCACTGGACTTCCCTGATGAGGAAGGCCTGGGCATGAACATCGTACGTGTGTGGGTGGTTGTACATGTATGATTGCATTTTTCCATTGCTCTATCACGTTTCCTTTCCTTTCTCTGTGTCTTACTAGGACACCATTGCCATCAAGAAGCGCAGCGCCAGAACCCGAAGGATTCGGCCCGTGTCCACCAGACTGAGTAAGCTCACCTGATTAACTAAATCAATATTAGTCTTTTTTACAGGGCATTGTATGTGCATTAACATGAGTTTGACGAGAATGGTGCTGTAGAGAACAGCAGCTCTTTTACTAGTTGAACTATTTTGTACATATTGTCTCCTATGACCGAAAATAGCTTCTGGACATCAGAACAGTGATCACTAACCTCGAGGATTTCTACTTCAATGAGTTGGCAGCAAAGGACATACAGCTCATTCCGGACCAGGCCCAAATCCCTGACACTCGACAAAGGAAGAGGCGGTGTTATAGAGGCTGACGAGACTATGTTGGTGAATGGATAAACCGCTTCTACCCTCCGCTCTATTGGTGAATGTGCAATCACCAGAGAATTAACTGGACGAGCTCCGTTCGAGACTATCCTATCAACATGATCTGAAGGACTGTAATATACCATGTTTCTCCGAGAAAATATAAATCTAGCTGTTTTTTCAATAGATCGGCAGGACAGAACGGCAGTGTCGGGAAACTCAAGGGGGGTAGTGTGTCTCTAATCTATAATATTAAGTCTTGAGGTTTTGCTCACCTGAGTTAGAATACCTCATGATAAGCTGTATACCATGCATACAGTTGAAGTCGGAAGTTTACATACTCCTTAGCAAAATACATTTAAACTCAGTTTTTCACAATTCCTGACATTTAATCCTAGTAAAAATTCCCTGTCTTAGGTCAGTTAGGATCACCACTTTATTTTGTGAAATGTCAGAATAATAGTAGAGAGAAATATTTATTTCAGCTTTTATTTCTTTCATCACATTCACAGTGGGTCAGAAGTTTACATACACTCAATTAGTATTTGGTAGCATTGCCTTTAAATTGTTAAACTTGGGTCAAACACTTCGGCTAGCCTTCCACAAACTTCCCACAATAAGTTGGGTGAAATTTGGCCCATTCCTCCTGACAGAGCTGGTGTAACTGAGTCAGGTTTGTAGGCCTCCTTGCTTGCACACGCTTTTTCAGTTCTTTCAGAGTTTACCACATCAGTCACTGGTTTCATTAGTAAGTGCATCGATGGCGTCGTCCCCTCAGTGACCATACGTACATATCCCAACCAGAAGCCATGGATTACAGGCAACATCCGCACTGAACTAAAGACTAGAGCTGCCACTTTAAAGGAGCGGGACGCAGTGGGACACTAATTCGGACGCTTATAATAAATCCCACTACGCCCTCCGACGAACCATTAGACAAGAAAAGCGTCAACAGGACTAAGATAGATTCCTACTTCCGTGCTCTGACACTCATTGGATGTAGCAGGGCTTGCAAACTATCATGAATTACAAAGGGAAAGCCAGCCGCGGGCTGCCCAGTGACGCAAGCCTACCAGACAAGCTAAATGCCTTCTATGCTCACTTCGAGGCAAGCAACACCAAACCTTGCATGAGAGCACCAGCTGTTCAGGACGACTGTGATCATGCTCTCCGTAGCAGATGTCAGTAAGACCTTTAAACAGGTTAACATTCAGAAGGATTATCAGGATGCCTACTCAGAGCGTGCGCTGACATTTTCAACCTCTCACTGATCCAGTCTGTAATACCTACATGGACACCCTTTACCCACTCCAATTCGCATACCGCCCCAACAGATCCACAGATGACGCAGTCTCTATTGCCCTCCACACTGCCCTTTCATACATGGACAAAAGGAACACCTACGTGAGAATGCTGCTCATTGACTACAGCTCAGCGTTCAACACCATTGTGCCCTCCAAGTTCATCACTAAGCTAAGGATCCTGGGACTGAGTATCTCCCTCTGCAACTGGATCCTGGACTTCCTAATGGACCACCCCCAGGTGGTGAGGGAAGACAACAACACACGCTGACCCTCAACACAGGGGCCCCTCATGAGTGTGTGCTATGTCACCTCCAGTACTCCATGTTCACCCACAACTGCGTGGCCGCACACAACTCCAACACCATCATCAAGTTTGCAGACGATGAAAAGGTGGTAAGCTTGATCACCGACAATGATGAAACAGCCTAAAGGGAAGAGGTCAGAGACCTGTCAGCCTCAACGTCAGCAAGAGAAAGGAACTGATCTTGTACTACAGAAAATGGAAGGGCCAAGCATGCCCCCCTTTCACATCAACAGGGCTGTAATGGAGTGGGTTGAGAACTTCAAGTTCCTCGGTGTCCATATCACTAAGGACCTATCATGGTCCAAGTGAACCAACACAGTTGTGAAGAGGGCATGAAAATGCCTCGTCCTCTTCAGGAGGCTAAAAAGATTGTACAGGTCTACCATTCAAAGCATCTTGACTGGCTGCATCACCGCTTAATATAGCAACTGCTTGGTATCTGACTGCAAGGCGCTACAGAGGATAGTGCGTGCCATCCAGAACCTCTATACCAGGCGGTGTCAGAGGAAGGCCCTAAAAACTGTCAGACTGCAGCCACCCAAGTCTTAGACTGTTCTCTCTGCTAGCGCACTGCAATTGGTACCGGAGCACCAAATCTGGGACAAAAAGGCCCCTTAACAGCTTCTACCCCCAAGCCATAATACTGCTGAACAGTTAATCAAGTTGCTACCCAGACGACTTACTCACACTACATACCGTCACACACACACATTGACTCGGTACAGGTACTCCTTGTATATAGCCTCGCTATTGTTATTTTATTGTTACTATTTACTTTTTTATTTCACACATTTCTCTTACTTTGTTGGGAAAGGGCCCGTACGTAAGCATTTCACAGTAAAGTCTACACCTGTTGTATTCGGGGCGCATGAGACAAAAAGGATTTGATTTGACCCACCTCTCTTTCCCTCTCTCAGGTCTGGGTGATGATCCCACCTCCTCTCCTCCTCCCTCGGCCCTGTCTCACTCTGCCCCCCTGTCCCGCTCAGCATCATGGGAGGGTCTATCCACATTGCCTACCCATGGTGCACCACTGCGCCACGTGACGCACGCCAGGCCACGGCCCCCTCGAAGGCACAGCCGAGGACAAGTCCCTCTGGACACAGTGAGTCACCTTTGGGCTCATATCAACCTCTAGGACTTTCCACCATATTGCTTATACAATACTGTACCTGTCCAACCTTCTCATATCTTCACAAGTGCGTAGGGGGTAAGGGGTGGGTGCTGGACGTAGCATCTGAGTCAAACAGGGTTTACTTTATTTTCTATTTACCTCGCAGTTAAAATCCACTTTCCTTTTATGCTCAAATTTGTCATGCTGTTTTTTTTTTTTCATGCCAGAGGCATTCCAAAAATAAGTTCTTTTATGACTGTGAACCTGTCACATTGTTTATGACATTCTCCAATCTGCGAGGCAACGTTTTGCTATTTGTTTTGTTTAGTAGTTGTTAGAAGTGTTTCTAAATCGGTTAAACCAGGTTAGTGATCTGGTCATGAGGAATCATGTTGAGCTCTGAATAGATCTCTCTATTGACAGGCTATCAGATTCATCGGCTGCATCTCAAATGGCACCCCTTTTTTCTATATATTGCACTTCTTTTGACCAGAGCCCTATGGGACCTAGTCGAAAGTAGTGATCTATATAGGGAATAGTCCTACAGCCAGTCATTGTAAATTATAATTGGCTGTGTCAGCACTGCAGTAGTTTCAGTGAGACGGAAACATTGTGTTGGTGGCTGTAGTGTGTGTGTGTGTTTGGCTGTATTGTAAGCCTGTTATCTCTGTCCTGTCAGCACTGTTCAGAGAACGGAGGAGTTAACCTGCTGGAGGATGGACTGCCTGATTTCTACACCAAGAGAGTCCTGACTGACAGGTAGGATTTACACGATGCACACACATACTAGTGCTCTCACTGACCCGCTACCCATATCTGTATCTCTCCCCACCAGTCAGCTGTCATCACTTCATCAAGCTCAGTCCCTGAGGAGGAAAAAGAGACGCAGTGTGCTGTCAATCTTCTCCGGGTTCCGCAAGAATCGCAATTCCACCATCTCCAATCAGGAAATGGAGTACGGAGGGAGTCATGAAAAGTCATACACATGATTACATGTCCTTGTTATAAATGGTTCATTAATTGTTACCAACAACTATTTAATAAACAGATCAACTTTCTCTCTCGCTCTCTCTCTCTGTCTCTGTAGTGCCTCAGAGAATGTGTACTCTATGATTCAGCACCCTAGGGATCCTGGGAAGGTGGAGGCCATGATTGAGGTGGGGGCCAATGGGAGGAGGATGACGTCCCCCAGGCCCATCCAGGGCGTACCACTGCCTGGGATGAGGGGGGCCAGCCCCAGCCCCCACTGTCTCACACAGAGACAGGTAGGAACGTACCACTGTAGGTCTGTCCCTAGGGCCAAGAGTTTTACTTGACCTGACTATTCATCTCCTGGTTTATCCCACTCATTATCATAGTTCAGCATGTATGCTTTTACTTTCTATGTAATCTATTGCATACGACACAGTCTAAGCCTTACAATTTTCTCTCTCTCTTTCCCTCGCTCTCTCTGCCACCTTCCAGCCTTCAGACCTGGTCAGCATGGTGTACAGTTGTATCGGAGCAGAAGACGAGGACTCAGACAGTAGCTTTGAGACCAGACCAGTGGACAGAGACACTGACAGATCGACTACATCAGACATCCAGACAGAGACCCGTGCCAATGGACATGCAATGTCCTCCACTTCTCTGACAGACAGACAGCCTGACAGACAGCCTGACCCAGTCAGTCAGGACCTGCCGATGCCCAGCGCTCAGACAGACACACAGAAGGAGGTGGACAGAGGGACAAAGGGGACAGAGTCGTTGGACAGGCAGGAGTGCGCCCCCTGTGGACAGAAATCAGAACCCCCTTCTCAGAGCAGCAAGCCCAGTCTGGCCAGCATGAGACAGAGACACCTGCAGGGGAGCTCCGGTACTGCAATATAAATATCTAGATGCTTTTATGGCTCCGGGTGCTGCATGTGCCATGGATGTAGAGTTGTAACAAAATTACAATTGAACTTCTGTTTCACACTTTCTTCAACAGATGATGTAGGATGGATAGATGGAGACGGCATAGAAGAGGATAAGAATGAAAAGAAAGACAGAGGGGCAGAAGGACAGTGTCTTCCCATTCCTGAAAAGGTGTGTGTGTGTCTCCCCTAATTGCTTGTATCGTTGCTTGTGTAGGGTAGTCTGTATCTAACTACGTGTGCATTCTCTCTCCACAGCCTGGTAAAGATAAGACTTCTCCAAAGACATCGTCTGCTGAGGAAACAGCCAATGAGAGAACCCCTCCTCCTGTTCCAACTGCCTCTGCCAAGCCCACTTTTGATTTGTCTGGTCCTTCTGTCACTCAAGATGAAGGAACTAATGAGATGAAAAGCCTGCCTCCTGTGCCACCTGCATCTACCAAGCCGGTGGTAGACGCAGGTCTACCACCTGCTGGTTGTCAAGGTACCACTGTGATGAAATACCATTGAAGATGGTTTTAAGAAATTATGATTAATTGTGATGATAATTGGTTCCTTTCCTGACCAACAAATCATTAATGGCTATGAAAATGTTGTTGATGATGATGGTGATGGCTAAGGTTGACATTTTGACAATCAGATGAGGGAGGAACAAATGGTTTTCCACTGAAGGCACATCGCAACAGGAAAGCAAACTCATGTGACACAGGTATGTGTGTGACTGTGAGCGTGTGTGTGTGAGCGGGTTCACTGCATGTGTGAATGTGTGCTGTATGTCTATACATGCATATTTGTCTCTACAGATGTCTGCAGGCATGTGCTTGTTTTAAGATATCTTTTCAATTCAGATTTCTGATTTGATGCATTTATTTTCTTGTTATTTCAGTCATTAAATGCTGTCTCATTGTCTCTGTTATATACTCGTTCCATCGCTCTGCCAGTAGATCTCCTAGGATGTTTATCATGACTGCTACATTCTAGCAACATGCCCCTGTGTGACCCAGTCACCATCTGTGTGGCCCTGTGTCTCATATCATTTTCCTTCAGGCATGGAACGGGACAGTCCCAACGATCTGGAGAGGGACAGTCCCAATGATCTGGAGAGGGAGTTCTCAGA
Organism: Brachymystax lenok tsinlingensis; assembly: GCA_030435695.1. Lineage (NCBI taxonomy): Eukaryota > Metazoa > Chordata > Actinopteri > Salmoniformes > Salmonidae > Brachymystax > Brachymystax lenok. The sequence continues at coordinate 32,749,481 of CM059788.1, forward strand.
TCGCGAATCCCCTGTGAAAAAACCCAGACTCCCCCAGAACAGAAACAGATCTCTGGACACTGGGTGTATGTATCTGTGTCTCTGGACCACGCTCTGTGCCATACCGTATGTGCATGTCTGAAAGGTCATACTGTAGTTTGTTTGTGTGTGTGCGTGCCTGTTCAACGCCTTCTTTTCATGACTCAGTGGTGAAAGAGAATTGACCTGACATTTACAGTGAGGGAAAAAAGTATTTGATCCCCTGATGATTTTGTACGTTTGCCCACTGACAAAGAAATGATCAGTATATAATTTTAATGGTAGGTTTCTGTGAGAGACAGAATAACAACAAAAAAATCCAGAAAAACGCATGTGAACATTTTTATAAATGGAATTGCATTTTAATGAGGGAAATAAGTATTTGACCCCTCTGCAAAACATGACTTAGTACTTGGTGGCAAAACCCTTGTTGGCAATCACAGAGGTCAGACGTTTCTTGCAGTTGGCCACCAGGTTAGCACACATCTCAAGAGGGATTTTGTTCCACTCTTCTTTGCAGATCTTCTCCAAGTCATTAAGGTTTCGAGGCTGACGTTTGGCAACTCGAACCTTCAGCTCCCTCCACAGATTTTCTATGGGATTAAGGTCTGGAGACTGGCTAGGCTACTCCAGGACCTTAATGTGCTTCTTCTTGAGCCACTCCTTTGTTGCCTTGGCCGTGTGTTTTGGGTCATTGTCATGCTGGAATACCCATCCACGACCCATTTTCAATGCCCTGGCTGAGGGAAGGAGGTTCTCACCCAAGATTTGATGGTAAATGGCCCCCGCCCATCGTCCCTTTGATGCAGTGAAGTTGTCCTGTCCCCTTAGCAGAAAAACAGCCCCAAAGCATAATGTTTCCACCTCCATGTTTGACGGTGGGCATGGTGTTCTTGTGGTCATAGGCAGCATTCCTCCTCCTCCAAACACAGCGAGTTGAGTTGATGCCAAAGAGCTCCATTTTGGTCTCTTCTGACCACAACACTTTCACCCAGATGTTCTCTGAATCATTCAGATGTTCATTGGCAAACTTCAGACGGGCATGTATATGTGCTTTCTTGAGCAGGCGGACCTTGTGGGTGCTGCAGGATTTCAGTCCTTCACGGCGTAGTGTTTTACCAATTGTTTTCTTGGTGACTATGGTCCCAGCTGCCTTGAGATCATTGACAAGATCCTCCCGCGTAGTTCTGGGCTGATTCCTCACCGTTCTCATGATCATTGCAACTCCACGAGGTGAGATCTTGCATGGAGCCCCAGGCCGAGGGAGATTGACAGTTCTTTTGTGTTTCTTCCATTTGCGAATAATCGCACCAACTGTTGTCACCTTCTCACCAAGCTGCTTGGCGATGGTCTTGTAGCCCATTCCAGTCTTGTGTAGGTCTACAATCTTGTCCCTGACATACTTGGAGAGCTCTTTGGTCTTGGCCATGGTGGAGAGTTTGGAATCGGATTGATTGATTGCTTCTGTGGACAGGTGCCTTTTATACAGGTAACAAACTGAGATTAGGAGCACTCCCTTTAAGAGTGTGCTCCTAATCTCAGCTCGTTACCTGTATAAAAGACACCTGGGAGCCAGAAATCTTTCTGATTGAGAGGGGGTCAAATACTTTTTTCCCTCACTGTACATGTCATGACAATCTAACCCTAACCCACTGTGCCACATGGTCAGGAATCACTGGGCCATTAACATCTAGTTGACTGTGTCCCAGACACTGGGCCTTGCTGGGCTTTAAAATCTAGTTGAAAAATCCCAGACAGGATGAGTGTTTGGGGAGATTCTCAAAGAGACAGTTGGTGGCAGGTAATCTAGCGGTTAAGAACGTTCGGCAAGTAACCGAAAGGTTGCTGGTTCAAATCCTCGAGCTGACTAGGATAAAAATCTGTCTGTGTCCCTAGAGCGAGGCACTCAACCCTAATTGCTCTTGAAAATCGCTCTGGATAAGAACGTCTGCTAAATGACTCAAATGTTGACATTTTGTCAACTAAGCCCCTTTTTCTACTTAACCAGAGTCAGATTAAGAAAGTGAAATGTCATTTCTGGAGCCATTTCTAACTAGCATTAGCGCAATGATTAGAAGTCTACAGGAGCATCTAAGTAGAAAAAAGGGCTCATTCGCCAAAATGTTGAATTATCCCTTTAATGGCAGATTAGATTAGACCAAACAAGGACCCTGACATTCAACTCTGTGTGCTGTCTAGGTCCTGAATGTCCAGAGCCCGGCACCGGCAACGGTGAGACGTCATGACAACATCCGCCTGGAGGCAAAGCCAATGTTCAGGACAACTGTCGGGAGACGTGAAGAGAGCGTGAGACATATAGATAGAGAAGGGAAGTTATGAACTTGGTCACCATAGACCCAACTGTGGTTATCCTCGTATACAGTAGTCATTTCTCTCATATTGGCTAAACATGCATGACTTTTTCCCTTTCTCATACTCAGTTGCACTTGCTTTCATTCCTTTACAGAGGACACACACACACAGGTGTCTGAGGGCCCTCTGGTATTCTCATGCTGTTATTTCTTGCACTTCTTGTTGTACAAAAATCTTTCATCATATTTCTCATTCTCCCTTGTCTTTCTTTCATTGACAGTTTGTGACACTGCTACTGTAAGAATGAGTTGGTATTCATTCTAAACCAGTATTATGTCAATATTGAATATAAGTAAACAAACTGCACTAACCATTGTTATTACTAAGTCATTACATGGTAACAGATAACTTCATGTGTTTATTTTCAATAAGGTTATAATGAATATGATTGGATGTTTTAAGGATGTTTTTCCTATGGTGTATGATAACAGTGAAGAGTGATACGATGACGTGTACGATGACGTGTTTTTCATTATTACAGTAATCTATTAGTTGATCAACGGAACATAATTGCAGTTTGTTTGAATCTGTTTTAAGCACATTTTACAAGACTGAAATTAGTATATTTTAAAAAAAATCCATATTTGATTAAACAATCAATAAAAAAATATTTTACCAAAAGAACCAAACTGATGATGCATTCTCTTGGGGACAAAAAACACCCTAACCTGACTTCTGCATCAGGAACTCTTATTTATTTTTTGGGGTGTGTGAGATTTGGCCCACTAGAAAAATTGTAGCAGTGCTGTGCAATGCCAGCAGAGGGGGACAAATACTTTGAGCTGAGTGATGAAACCATTACTTGGATGAGACAAGTGAGTCAGGCTGAGTTAATACAAGTAGCCCAATTCGTATTTTTTTTTAATACTAATTAGTCTTTTGACCAATCACATTAGATATTTTTCAGAGCTGATGTGATTAGTCAAAAGACCAATTTGTGAAAAAATAACAGAAATGGTCTGCCTGTGTAAACGCAGCCTAACTGCTCTTCTACACTACAGCCATTGGGCGTTCAGCGTTGCAGTCAGACATACGCCGTTGAGGGAATGCTTCCTTTGAAATCAATGAAAACTGCTATGCTGCCCGTGTTGCACTCGCGTCCAAGGTCAAGAATCGCAGAGGTTCAATTTGACGGCTGATACCTATGTTCATTCTATCTTGTGAATTGTAAATAATGAGAAATAAAGTTGATTTTGGTTGCAAATGGCCTCCACTAGACACCACTGGTTATTTTACTAAGATGTATGAAGTCAATAAGCTTCTAGCTAGCAGAAAGGGCATCTACATTGACTATGTTCACAATGTAAACAAAAGCAACGTGTAATTATAGGATCACTAGCAACAATTTGAGAGTACTTGTGAAAAACTGAACCAATGCTATTGTACTTACCCATAATCGATGAATATGGTACAGTACAGTAGGGGAAAATAGAATAAAGATGCTCTTCCCCTCTGGTCCTCCACTCTCCGTGTTGCAGGTAGAACGTCACATTGAAATGATACACGGGACGCTTATAGTGGAGCTGAAGAGTTAGCCACACAAACTACACGTGAGCAGTGTGTGAAATGTATTTTTCATAGAATTGGTAGCATCCATTTGCTTGAGGTAGCCTTCTACTGAAAGAGGCCAAGAAGAAATTAATCAATGAATAAGGCAAGGATTACATTTGCTGTGTAAAAAGTCAACATTCATTAACACTTTACAATAAGGTTTAATTTGTAAAGGGTTTGTAACAACGTTATTAATGGTAATTTAATCATTTGTAAATGCATTATAAAACATCAAATGATTATAACAAATTGGTCAAAATAGTGTGATAGCCTGTCAGTGCTTGTCAAATAGTGAGCCACTATTTACCTCCAGCTATTAACCATTTGTAAATGTGCTTACAAAGGATGGATCAAACATAACAACCTTAACCAGATGTCTTCTTCAGGAAATCTATTTTTTGTGTGGACTAAGTACAATGTTGTTGATCCATCCTCATTTCTCCTATCACAGCCATTAAAATCTGCAACTGTTTTAAAGTCACCATTGGCCTCATGCTGAAATCCCTGAGTGATTTTCTTCCTCTTCGGAGTTAAGAAGGACACGTAACTTTGTAGTGACTGGGTGTATCGATACACCATCCAAAGTGTAATTAATAACTTCAACATGCTCAAAGAGATATTCAATGTCTGCTTTTTTATTTTTACCCCTCTACCAATAGGTGCTCTTCTTTGCAGGGCATTGGAAAACCTCCCTGGCCTAATAAGATACAAGCATTTAACCCTTAAAACATGTTACTAAGTATGCATATGGATATGTCTTATTGCTCCCAAGAGGGTGACATTTCACTGTGTCAAATTATATGTTTCCCGTCGTCCTTCTTTATATAGTGCAGGCTACATGTGAAAGGATAGTTGCCATCTGACTAAGTTTCAAATGTTGGCAGGGGCTGATATTTGACCCCTGTTGCTTTGGCCTTGTAGAGGACAAAGCCACACACCATGGCAATGGCTACTAGGAAACATCCAGCCATGAACACCATGTTCATGTTGGTCACTGAAAAGACAAGAAAACAAGTCAACACTTTTTTCACCAAAACACCTTCCCATCCAGAGATGTATCTTGGGGACTTGACTGCAGAGGTCCTTTATAAATCATAGATAAGAACTCTTGTAACTTCAACTCAAAGTACAACATTAGATTTGTTGCTTGTCTTGAGATAATTACCCTCAGGGTAAGTGTTACCTGAGCTCTCAGAAGTCTTTATCAGGTGCAAAGGACCCTGGGAGATGTGGTGCCTGGCCGTTTGCATGGGGGCATCTCTCTTGCGGTGGTGGTGATCAGCAGACTGGGGTGAAGTGGAGTTGATGCAGCCCTGGGCGCACCGGGTGTTGGGGTTCCCAGCCTCACACAGGATCACTGAACAGCTGATGTACACCTACAGCCAGAGAGATCAAAGGTCACTGAACTGAGATGATATCACCCTGGGTAGCCTAGTGGTTAAAAGCATTGGCACAGTAACCGAAAGATCACTGGTTCAAATACCTAAATATCACTGGTTCAAATACCTAAACAAACTATGAAAAAAAATCTGTTGATGTGCCCTTGAGCAAGGCACATAACCCTAATTGCTCCTGTAAGTTTCAAGTTTTATTAGTCGTATGTACGGGATACGCATGGTATACTGTACATTGTCCAACAAAATGCTTACTTTCAGCTCTGGATAAGAGTGTGCTACATGAATAAAATGTCAAATGTAAATATGACCCTTGAATGATCCAGCAACCTGTTCCTATTTACCTGGTCATGCAAGCCAATGAATTTAAAAGATTCCATTCCGAACCGGAAATGTCTCTTGTGACGGGGTGAGAAGATTTGAACAGTCTCGTCCACATTGCACCTGGTAAAATAAAACATGATATTATAGCATTAATAGTAATGTCTCTTTCATTCTAAAAAATCTGTTAATGGCGCATCTCGTATTCAATAATACTTTAACATTACTGTGACTAGTGCCATTATGACGTTGATGGATGCCTTTGTGTTCTGAGTCTCACCCGTTTTCTATGATGGGGTAGGCGGGGTGGTAGTTGGGGTTGTCGTATGGCGCCGCTCTGCAGGACTCCACGAAGATCTCTGTGTTGTTCACTGTGGTTGTGGCCTCGATGTCCATGTAGATCATCTGCTTCACCATCACGTCTAGCGGGTAGTCACGGGGATTCACCACACTGGTGAACTCGCTCGTCTGGTAGAACTCAAACTGGTAGGTGAACGTCCCGAAGCCTTTCTCCACGACTGTGATGCTCTCCCTGTGTGTGCTGAAGCCCAGGCTCACGTTGCCATGTTTGGCGTACTGGCAGTAGAACTGGATCTCCACCTGGTGGTGCCTGGTGATGTCATTGGGGTTGTCGAAGGTGGTGATTTCGTTCTTGAAGAGGAGGTTGTCGTCATCCTCCTGGATTGAGAGAAATAGAGAGGGAAATCATCTAGACAGCTACATGTGTGGGCACTGCCAGCACTGAACTCTTGAAAACACCCAAGATGTACAGTACCAGTCAAATGTTTGCGCACACCTACTCGTTTTTCTTTATTTTTACTATTTTCTACATTGTAGAATAATAGTGAAGACATCAAAACTATGAAATAACACATATAGAATCAGTTAGTAATTCTTCAAAGTAGCCACCCTTTAATGTTGATTTGTTTAACCCTTTTTTTAGTTACTATATGATTCCATATGTGTTCACTATTATTCTACAATGTAGAAAATAATGAAAAACCTTGGAATGAATAGGTGTGTCCAAACTTTTGACTGGTACTGTAGATCGTTTCTATATTGCTGTGCAGCTCTTCGGGTTATGAGCAAGCATGTTGGTGTTTCTTTTGATGTGTCTCACCAGGGAGCATAAGCCATCCCTCACCAAAACCCTACATATTGACCCTTTCTCTGAGGCAACCCTTTCTAAATCAGTCAGCCTAATTCGTCCCTTGGGGTGAATATGCCCTCGGACCAGGTTCAGTATGAATAACATAGACAATCACCCAGGAGTGAATGGGTCTCACACCCAAAGAGATTTCCACATATCTTCACACTATAATATTTTACATTTCTGAGGTCTCACCTCTATCTGAGTCCCACAGGCATTGAGGGGGATGACTCCGATGATGTGGGTGCTGTTGGATAGGCGTTGCAGGTCGCAGGCAGAGTTACTGGGATCACTGAGGTGGAGATGGTCCTCATGTACTCCAGGGATAGAGGACTTCTCCACTTCCACTGTCATAGTGGTCTCTTGGCATACCACTTTGGCTTTGACTGTCACAGGAGAATGTGGACATATGTTGCTATTGTAAAATGTATCAGTCTTATTGAAAACAATGTGATCGAAAACCAATGGTGGAAAAAGTACCCAATTGTCATACTTGAGTAGATGTAAAGATACCTTAATAGAAAATGACTCAAGTAAAAGTGAAAGTCACCCAGTAAATACCACTTGAGTAAAAGTCTAAAAGTATTTGCTTTTCTATATATATACTTAATTATCAAAAGTCAAACTCTTCATCATTTCAAATTGCTTATATTAAGCAAACCAGATGACAAAATGTTCTTGTTTTTTTTTTTATTTATAGATAGCCAGGGACACACTCCAACACTCATTTACAAACAAAGCGTTTGTGGTTAGTGAGCCAGCCAGATTAGAGGCAGTAGGGATGACCAGGGATGTTCTCTTAATAAGTGCATGAATTCGACCATGTTCCTGTCCTGTTAAGCTTTCAACATGTAACGAGTACTTTTGGGTGTCATTCATGATCATAGAAGAATCTACACCCACCATTTGTGTGTCCGACCTCCACCAGGACACATCTCATCTCAGATTGATAGGTGCTAGATCTGAAATGATTTAAGCATGGATTAGATTACATTTCATCCTGGTACCGGGACCTCCTATATGTGCACATGCTTTTTTATATATATATTTTTTGATGGGCCTAATCATAGAATTACATAGGCCTATAGAATCCATATTCATTTAATAGGATCTCTATGGACCTAATAGTAAAGATTTGTTGTTTAACTTTTAAAATGTATTAGCCTACCTTTTAACGTGGCATAAACACAACCAGTCATCTGACTGTCAAACAATTAGGCTACTTCAAAAGGCTCATATAGGCTACCTGTGTACGTTACTCAGGGACGGCGGAAAGACAGGGGGTACAATTATTCCTTTTTTAAGCCTCGTTTTCATATTTATCTGCTTAAAATTTATGACATTTGGTAGACAATCTGTTGGTCAACTTGTCTAAAATTAGTACATGCAGCTTCTCTTCTAACATTTCTTGATGCTTGACTAGAATATTAAATAATGCTTGCCATGCTCACCAGAATGATGTCATAAATCAATAGAATGACCAATGCATCATCAACAATCTAGTTGACATCAGTAAGGTTGTCATTCATTTCTGCTTCTCTTACAGAGCGATGACGTTTTCCAAATTACATTTTCCTGGATTTAGACCCAGTAGTGCTGACACATAACATTGGGAGTACAGTACAGAATTTCTTAACCATTTCTGTACCAGTAACCGGTGAGACTCCTCTTTTTTAACTAGCTCATGTTTAAAACATATACAATATTAAAAGCACAACTGGAGATACAACTCACTACTATAACTGTGCCTCTGTTTTAGTCATTTTGTTTGCCTCCCTGTTGTGCTGTCTATCTGTTGTGCTTCTTCTTGTTCTCTGTCTGTCTGCCTGTCTGCTTAAGCCTTATATGTTATAAAAGCCAAGCTAACAACTTAGTCTATATTGCTAATTAGTGCCAGTCATATGTGTTCCCCTGAATCAACACCTACCCTAAGGGTTAATTACTATTACAGGGCTCCAGTATAACTTTTTGCCCTGGTGTCACTGGTGCCACTAACTTTTACAGTGGGTGGCACCAGCTAATGATTTGGTCGGACCTAATATCTTATGAGGTCATTCATAGTGCTTTATTAAGAATTATGATAGACTACTGAGGTATTCAATAAATCAGTTAATAATGTCCAAGCAGGAATGCATCATTCAATATATTCAATATTTTGATGCGCAACCTAATCCAGTGATTGTCATGAATGTTGGTTTGACTATTTGACTATAGATTTATTAATATATTTTTTCAATAGAGAATAATTACATACATCTTTACGTGCACTATGCAGGCTGGTCACGAGAAATAGAGGCGATTTCGGACATTTGAAAAGGACCTGATAACGTCGATATATGTCTTCCTCTGCACTCACACAGAAAAACAATCACGCAGAACTGAGCGTGCCCTCATGACATTCAGAAGCGCAGCGCGCAGTTTAAACCACTGCACTACGGAATTTCACAATGCAATAGTAAGCGGTGAGAATGCTTTGAATACCGATCAATTTGGGGTTAAACACCTGAGGAAGTGGAAACTCAAAATACATTAACTAGATCGCTAACTTTAAATATAATACCCACTACTACTATCTTTGTATTCATACAACAGTACATTTAAATGGCTTACTACCATGAGACATATAGGCCTATGGCGGCGCTACGCCCTCGCAATGCCCGGTGCTTATTTCGCATGCGTGTGTAGCCCCATATCTCAAAGCCAAATCAAATATATTGGTTGTAAAAAAAGTTGTTATTGAGCTGAATATTGAGAGTTGAGAAATACAAAGTATACCTACAGCAAACTGAGAGCCTCCTCTCTTCGGCAGGGACAAGCGGACAAAGCATCCAATGCAGTGTTTTTCCCGCAATTGCATTTTGAAATGTTCCAGTATATGATCAGAATGCATTTCTCTCGATCGCATGGGCGGAGAAGATAGTGGCTCGCTCTTCACAGCAGCATGCCCCAGCGATGGCACAGGCACAGGGCAGACACAGTCATTAGCCGCCCCAAAAAATATGACGTTTTGAGTGAGGTGAAATATTTTTTTACATCCATGATCTTCAACCTGGACTCAGGGGTATGCCGGGCGAAATCGCACATTATTAGCTCATTGTTATGGATGTGTACCCCCCCAAAAAAATCACTTGAAAACAGCTTAAGCAAATGGAGCTACTTTGCTGTTATTCTGGCTACACTGTTTGACGCGACTGTGTTAGCCAACGTTGGCTAGCTAACAAGCAAGGGATACGAATGTTGCCAGCCATCATGGCAACAGAACATTTAAAACGAACGACTGGGACACGCCCATGGATTTAGAACAAAAAGACTGAACGACTGAGTCGCATCTCTGGCAACCGAACCGATAGAACGAACGACCAGCCTGCTTGGGTAGCAACCCTATGTGTCAGGACTATCTCTTGGAAGGATGAAATAGTATGAACATATTATGAATAAACATAAATAAAATAAAGTTTAATGAAAATATGTCAATAATTATTTGAATATGTTTGGTGACCTGTTGTATACAAGTGATAATGCCCGAGAAGCGGATGTTTGGAGGATATATTGACACCGTTTTCAAGCCCTCGACTTCATCTCGGCCCTAACAACACCGGTGCCAATGATATTTTACGAATTACAATGTTTACAATATGTTATGAATTACAATTGTTTTGTTGCTAACGTTAGCTGTGCTAAGGGTTATGGGTGAAAGTTAGGGTTAAGACTAGGATTTAGGTTAATGGGGAAGGGTTAGCTAACATGCTAAGTAGTTGCAAAGTTGCTAATTAGCCAAAATGCCTGTGATGAGATTCGAACAAGCAACCTTTGAGGTGCACTATACGCCTACCCGACCAACCACCCTACTTTTGTTTTTGCCTTAAGTAACCTTCTGTCTTCTGTAACCATACCAAACATAACATATTAAATGAATTTGAGTGTACCAGATTTACTTTTACTATGTTACGTCTAGTCTATGAGACCAGGCTATGATCTTGGCTGATGATAGAGTCAGAGCAGGTCTCTCTGCTGATGCTGCTAATAACTTGCAGAAAACCAGGCCAGCCATTACCCACTGATCAGCCAATGACTCATTATAGATTAGTATAACAGAGAAATTGCGAGGGAAAAAAATATTGGCTGCCGGCTATGTTGTCACGACTTCAGCCGAAGTTGGTCCCTCTCCTTGTTCGGGCGGCTTTCGGCGGTCGACGTTGCGGGTTTCTAGCTGCCGCCGATTTACTTTTCATTTTCTATGTTTTTTTGTCTTCATTATACACACCTGGTTTCAATCACTATTGCATGTTCATTGTTTAAACCTTTGTAGCCCCCATGTCTTTGTGATTGATTGTTTGTATGTTGATACGGTCCGTTATTGTGGGCGCGATGTTTATTGAGTTGTATTTTGTGTATTATATTTGAGTAAATACGTTTGTTACTCATATCTGCTGTTCTGCGCCAGACTCCGCTACACACAGGATCTATCACACGTCACCTTTCATATTGTTCAATTTTTATATAAAAATGTGTTTTTTGTGTGTGTTAATTTCCACCAGCCCACCCAACATATATTTTTTTTTTTACTATTTGTGATAGGCTTATGTTTTTTCCGGGTATGGTGTATACCCACTATTAATTTTGCCGGTACTGGAACTTTCTGCTTTACATATGGATTTAAGATCAGCGTAATCAACAGCACATTGTAATATTTGTATTGTTATTAAACTTCCACATCTAATAATAACGTCTCTCAGTCAGGTGCATTGGGAGAATTAGTTTGATAAAAAAAAGAGATTAAGATCCAGAGGAAAGTAGCAGAAAGTACTGAAGTACCAGAACAGTTCTGGTGATGATGTAGCATCATGAAACATGATTAGATGCTATGAGACCCACCCATCTACTCCCTCAGCAATGAAGCAAATGGGGAAATGCTCCCCCAGATCTTCCTGAATGGGTGTCCACCGAATGACAAACTCCCCTTGGGTGGTCATGTGATTGGTGATGTTCTGAGGTCCACTGATGATGACATCAGTAATCCTAGCAAGGGCACAAAACAGACAATCGCACAAATCCAAATCAATCAGAGATATCAGTAGGAAGTAGGATTTACTCTTGGTTTTTAGACCTTTTGGTGATCTTATACAGTAAACAATACAGTAGGCAGCCTTAGGCAAGATACACTATATATACAAAAGTATGTGGACACCCCTTCAAATTAGTGGATTGGGCTGTTTCAGCCACACCGTTGCTGACAGGTGTATAAAATCTAGCACACAGCCACGCAATCCATAGAAAAACATTGGCAGTAGAATGGCCTTACTGAAGAGCTCAGTGACTTTCAACGTGGCACTGTCATACGATGCCATCTTTCCAACAAGTCAGTTCCTCACATTTCTGCCCTGCTGAAGCTGCTCCGGTCAACTGTAGGTGCTGTTATTGTGAAGGGGAAATGTCTAGGTGCAACAATGGCTCAGCCGCAAAGTGGTAGGCCACACAAGCGCGCAGAATGGGAATGCTGAGTGCTGAAGCGCGTAGTGTGTAAAAATCTTCTGTTCTCGGTTGCAGCACTCACTACCAAGTTCCAAACTGCCTCTGGAAGCAACGTCAGCACAAGAACTGTTCGTCGGGAGCTTCATGAAATGGATTTCCATGGCCGAGCAACTGCACACAAGCCAAAGATCACCATGTGCAATGCCAAGCGTCGGCTGGAGTCGCGAAAAGCTCGCCATCCAACGTGTTCTTTAGCATGACGACTCACGCTTCACCATCTGGCAGTCTGACAGACAAATCTGGGTTTGGCGGATGCCAGGAGAACGCTACCTGCCCCAATGCATAGGCTAGGCCCCTTAGTTCCAGTGTCAGCATACAATGACATTCTAGACGATTCTGTGCTTCCGACTTTGTGGCAACAAAGCGAGATCCATACAGAATTTTTTTTTTGAGATCAATGTGGAAGAACTTGACTGGCCTGCACAAAGCTGTGACTGCAACCCCATCAAACACCTTTTGGATGAATTGGAACACCCGACCTCACTAATGCTCTTGTGGCTGAACGGAAGCAAGTTCCTAAAGCAATGTTCCAACATCTAGTGGAAAGCCTCCCCAGAAGAGTGGAGTGTGTTATAGCAGCAAAGGGGGGACCACCTCCATATTAATGCCTATGATTGTGGAATGAGATGTTCGACGGGCATACATCCACATACTTTTGGTCATGTAGTGTATATTCTAATCACTGAAATAGTTCCAAAGTGCTATAATGGTACAGTTCAGTTATAATGTGCACCGTTTTGCAGCATGTGTAAATGACATCAAGCTTCTTGTTTAGCGAGTAACACTTCCACCTGATTCGTCTCACACCAAGTATCAAACCCAGGAGCTCTTCCTTGCTAGCACACGTGACCGCCCTCCTGAAAGCATCTTACCAGTCAGTGCCACCGAAAAGTTATCAATTTGGCAACGCAAGTGAGGAGCTGAGGAGTACGTTTCACACAGCCACATATGCACTGTAGAAATACGATCATTGGGTGTAATATTGTATTACAGACTTCATGGATATTGTCCCCTACGTTGAGTGTGTAGCCTCTGCCTTGACCCTGATCTCCAGCTCCTTGTTGACCTCTGCATTAAGATGCTCTCCATTGCGTGGTGTTGGCTGCACGAACATGGGCAGGTACATTCCCTCATTGCAAGAGGGTGCAGGAGAGTCCACTGAATTAGAAAAGAATACAAATATACACAAGTAAATATCATGTAAGATATACTGTGTCCATGAAATTTATATAGGCTCAAAACTTATGTGAAACATCACAGCACAGTTGAAAAATATATGGCAAATAGAAAAAAAAACAAAGATAACTAATGTAAAATATACTGTGTCTGTGGAATGTTTAAAGTACGTACAGTTGAAGACGGAAGTTTACATACACCTTAGCCAAATACATTTAAACTCAGTTTTTCACAATTCCTGACATTTAATCCTAGTAAAAATTCCCTGTCTTAGGTCAGTTAGGATCACCAATTTATTTTAAGAATGTGAAATGTCAATATAATAGTAGAGAGAATGATTTATTTCAGCTTTTATTTCTTTCATCACATTCCCAGTGGGTCAGAAGTTTACATACACTCAATTAGTACTTGGTAGCATTGCCTTTAAATTGTTTATCTCTGGTCAAACGTTTTGGGTAGCCTTCCACAAGCTTCCCACAATAAGTTGGGTGAATTTTGGCCCATTCCCCCTGACAGAGCTGGTGTAACTGAATCAGGTTTGTAGGCCTCCTTGCTCGCACAAGCTTTTTCAGTTCTGCCCACAAATTCTCTATAGGATTGAGGTCAGGGCTTTGTGATGGCCACTCCAATAACTTGACTTTGTTATCCTTAAGCCATTTTGCCACAACTTTGGAAGTAGGCTTGGGGTCATTGTCCATCTGGAAGACCCATTTGCAACCAAGCTTTAACTTCCTGACTGATGTCTTGAGATGTTGCTTCAATATATCCACATAATTTTTCTTCCCTCATGATGCCATCTTGTTTGTGAAGTGCACCAGTCCCTCCTGCAGCAAAGCACAGATTTTCTATGGGATTGAGGTCAGGGATTTGTGATGGCCACTCCAATACCTTTACTTTGTTGTCCGTAAGCCATTTTCTTTCCACATGATGCCTATTTTGTGAAGTGCACCAGTCCCTCCTGAAGCAAAGCACCCCCACAACATGATGCTGCCACCCCGTGCTTCCCGGTTGGGATGGGGTTCTTCGGCTTGCAAGCCTCACCCTTTTTCATCCAAACATAATGATGGTCATTATGGCCTAACAGTTCTATTTTTGTTCATCAGACTAGAGGACATTTCTCCAAAAAGTACGATTTTTGTCCCCATTTGCAGTTGCAAACCGTAGTCTGTCTTTTTAATGCTGGTTTTGGAGCAGTGGCTTCTTCCTTGCTGAGCGGCCTTTCTGATTTTTTTTTCGATATAGGACTCGTTTTACTGTGGATATAGATACTTTTGTACCTGTTTCCTCCAGCATCTTCACAAACGTCTGACCCACTGGATTTGTGATACAGTGAATTATAAGTGAAATAATCTGAAAGGAAACAATTGTTGGAAAAATTGTCCTAACCGACTTTCCAAAACTATAGTTTGTTAACAAGAAATGTGTGGAGTGGTTGAAAAATGAGTTTTAATGACTCCAACCTAAGTGTATGTAAACTTCTGACTTCAACTGTATAAGCTGGAATTAGAAGCCATTAGTTGTTTCCATTAGTTTACTAGGGGAGGGTTAGGGGAAAATAATAAAGGAAAATATATTTCAAAAATACATATATATTTAATATTTACAAAAAAATATATGGTGATTGGAAATGATGCAGACAATTACAATGATAAATGCCACAATCTACCGTGTCTGCAATATTAAAGCTGATCAACCCCCAATTTTTTTAATATATATATATACAGTGGGGGAAAAAAGTATTTAGTCAGCCACCAATTGTGCAAGTTCTCTCACTTAAAAAGATGAGAGAGGCCTGTAATTTTCATCATAGGTACACTTCAACTATGACAGACGAAATGACAAAAAGAAATCCAGAAAATTACATTGTAGGATTTTTAATTTATTTATTTGCAAATGATGGTGGAAAATAAGTATTTGGTCAATAACAAAAGTTTATCTCAATACTTTGTTATATACCCTTTGTTGGCAATGACAGAGGTCAAACGTTTTCTGTAAGTCTTCACAAGGTTTTCACACACTGTTGCTGGTATTTTGGCCCATTCCTCCATGCAGATCTCCTCTAGAGCAGTGATGTTTTGGGGCTGTCGCTGGGCAACACGGACTTTCAACTCCCTCCAAAGATTTTCTATGGGGTTGAGATCTGGAGACTGGCTAGGCCACTCCAGGACCTTGAAATGCTTCTACGAAGCCACTCCTTCGTTGCCGGGCGGTGTGTTTGGGATCATTGTCATGCTGAAAGACCCAGCCACGTTTCATCTTCAATGCCCTTGCTGATGGAAGGAGGTTTTCACTCAAAATCTCACGATACATGGCCCCATTCATTCTTTCCTTTACACGGATCAGTCGTCCTGTGCCCTTTGCAGAAAAACAGCCCCAAAGCATGATGTTTCCACCCCCATGCTTCACAGTAGGTATGGTGTTCTTTGGATGCAACTCAGCATTCTTTGTCCTCCAAACACGACAAGTTGAGTTTTTACCAAAAGTTCTATTTTGGTTTCATCTGACATTCTCCCAATCCTCATCTGGATCATCCAAATGCTCTCTAGCAAACTTTAGACGGGCCTGAACATGTACTGGCTTAAGCAGGGGGACACGTCTGGCACTGCAGGATTTGAGTCCCTGGCGGCGTAGTGTGTTACTGATGGTAGGCTTTGTTACTTTGGTCCCAGCTCTCTGCAGGTCATTCACTAGGTCCCCCATGTGGTTCTGGGATTTTTGCTCACCGTTCTTGTGATCATTTTGACCCCACGGGTGAGATCTTGCGTGGAGCCCCAGATCGAGGAAGATTATCAGTGGTCTTGTATGTCTTCCATTTCCTAACAATTGCTCCCACAGTTGATTTCTTCAAACCAAGCTGCTTACCTATTGCAGATTCAGTCTTCCCAACCTGGTGCAGGTCTACAATTTTGTTTCTGGTGTCCTTTGACAGCTCTTTGGTCTTGGCCATAGTGGAGTTTGGAGTGTGACTGTTTGAGGTTGTGGACAGGTGTCTTTTATACTGATAACAAGTTCAAACAGGTGCCATTAATACAGGTAATGAGTGGAGGACAGAGGAGCCTCTTAAAGAAGAAGTTACAGGTCTGTGAGAGCCAGAAATCTTGCTTGTTTGTATGTGACCAAATACTTATTTTCCACCATAATTTGCAAATAAATTCATTAAAAATCCTACAATGTGATTTTCTGGATTTTTTTCTCCTTATTTTGTCTGTCATAGTTGAAGTGTACCTATGATGAAAATTACAGGCCTCTCTCATCTTTTTAAGTGAGAGAACTTGCACAATTGGTGGCTGACTAAATACTTTTTTTCCCCACTGTATGTATATATAATAATAATAAGTTCATGTCATGCTTGTAGAATAAATATTTCCATCAATCCCTCACTATCTTCCTCCCTCCCTCCCCCCATCCTTCCAATGCTTTCTCAACCACTGGAAGAGGAGTCTCTATCTCACCCAGAAATGAGAACTGCAGAGGGAGTTTGCTGAGGGGAGCAGTGGAGGAATACAGGCTTCTTGGGGGGGACGTAGGACTCCATGGTCTTGCTGTAATGGGCCGGGTGGTGGTGGTGGTTGGCCAGGGTGTGGTAGTAGTGGTGGTGGTTGGCTGGGTGGTGATGGTCTGGGTGGTGGTGGACCGGGTTGTGCTCTGGGTGGTGGTGGTGGTCTGGTTGGTGGTGGGGGTGGTCCGGGTGGTAGTGGTGGTGGGCCGGGTGGTGGTGGTGGTGGGCTGGATGGTGGTGGTGGGCCAGGTGGTTGTTGCTTGGTACATGGCAGCGCGTCGATGTCTTCCTGCATAGAGCGGAGCCCTGGAGGACTTAGAGCCATCAGCGTAAGACAGGGTGGTGGTTGGCCAGGGGGTGGTAGTGGTGGTAGGCCAGGTTGCTGTGGTGGTGGACAAGGTGGTGAGCGTGGTGGTGGACCGGGTGGTAGTCTGGGTGGTGGTGGGGGTGGTCTGGGTGGTGGTGGTTGTGGGCCGGGTTGTGACCTGGATGGTGGTGGTTGTGGTGGTGGGGGTGGTGGTGGTCTGGGTGGTGGTAGTGGTGGTGGGCCGGGTGGTGGTGGGCTGGGTGGTGGTGGGGATGGTCTGGGTGGTGAGGGTGGTGGGCCGGGTTGTGGTCTGGGTGGTGGTGGTTGTCTGGGTGGTAGTGGTGGTGGGCCGGGTGGTGGTGGGCCGGGTTGTGGTCTGGGTGGTGGTGGTTGTGGGGGTGGGGGTGGGGGTGGTGGTGGTCTGGGTAGTGGTGGTGGTGGGCCGGGTTGTGGTCTGGGTGGTGGTGGTTGTGGTGGTGGGGGTGATGGTGGTCTGGGTGGTAGTGGTGGTGGGCCGGGTGGTGGTGGGCTGGGTGGTGGTCTGGGTGGTGGTGGTGGTGGGCCTGGTTGTGGTCTGGGTGGTGGTGGTTGTGGTGGTGGGGGTGGTGGTGGTCTGGGTGGTGGTAGGGGTGGTGGTGGGCTGGGTGGTGGTAGGGGTGGGGGTGGTCTGGGTGGTGGTGGTGGTGGGCCGGGTTGGGGTCTGGGTGGTGGTGGTTGTGGTGGTGGGCCGGGTTGTGGTCTGGGTGGTGGTGGTTGTGGTGGTGGGGGTGATGGTGGTCTGGGTGGTAGTGGTGGTGGGCCGGGTGGTGGTGGGCTGGGTGGTGGTCTGGGTGGTGGTGGTGGTGGGCCTGGTTGTGGTCTGGGTGGTGGTGGTTGTGGTGGTGGGGGTGGTGGTGGTCTGGGTGGTGGTAGGGGTGGTGGTGGGCTGGGTGGTGGTAGGGGTGGTGGTGGTCTGGGTGGTGGTGGTGGTGGGCCGGGTTGTGGTCTGGGTGGTGGTGGTTGTGGTGGTGGGGGTGGTGGTGGTCTGGGTGGTAGTAGGGGTGGTGGTAGGGGTGGTGGTGGTCTGGGTGGTGGTGGTGGTGGGCCGGGTTGTGGTCTGGGTGGTGGTGGTTGTGGTGGTGGGGGTGATGGTGGTCTGGGTGGTAGTGGTGGTGGGCCGGGTGGTGGTGGGCTGGGTGGTGGTCTGGGTGGTGGTGGGTGTGGTCTGGGTGGTGGTGGGGGTGGTGGGCCGGGTTGTGGTCTGGGTGGTGGTGGTTGTGGTGGTGGGGGTGGTGGTGGTCTGGGTGGTGGTAGGGGTGGTGGTCTGGGTGGTGGTGGTGGTGGGCCGGGTTGTGGTCTGGGTGGTGGTGGTTGTGGTGGTGGGGGTGGTGGTGGTCTGGGTGGTAGTGGTGGTGGGCCAGGTGGTGGTGGGCTGGGTGGTGGTCTGGGTGGTGGTGGGGGTGGTCTGGGTGGTGGTGGTGGTGGTGGGCCGGGTTGTGGTCTGGGTGGTGGTGGTTGTGGTGGTGGGGGTGGTGGTAGGGGTGGTGGTGGGCTGGGTGGTGGTCTGGGTGGTGGTGGGGGTGGTCTGGGTGGTGGTGGTGGGCCGGGTTGTGGTCTGGGTGGTGGTCATGGTGGTGGTGGGGGTGGTCTGGGTGGTGGTGGTGGTGGGCCGGGTTGTGGTCTGGGTGGTGGTGGTGGTGGGGGTGGTGGTGGGGGTGGTGGTGGTCTGGGTGGTGGTGGGGGTGGTCTGGGTAGTGGTGGTGGTGGGCCGGGTGGTGGTGGGCTGGGTGGTGGTCAGGGTGGTGGTGGGGGTGGTCTGGGTGGTGGTGGTGGTGGGCCGGGTTGTGGTCTGGGTGGTGGTGGTTGTGGTGGTGGGGGTGGTGGTGGTCTGGGCAGTGGTAGGGGTGGTGGTGGGCTGGGTGGTGGTCTGGGTGGTGGTGGGGGTGGTCTGGGTGGTGGTAGGGGTGGTGGTGGGGGTGGTCTGGGTGGTGGTGGTGGGCCGGGTTGTGGTCTGGGTGGTGGTGGTTGTGGTGGTGGGGGTGGTCTGGGTGGTCTGGGTGGTAGTGGTGGTGGGCCGGGTGGTGGTGGGCTGGGTGGTGGTCAGGGTGGTGGTGGGGGTGGTCTGGGTGGTGGTGGTGGTGGGCCGGGTTGTGGTCTGGGTGGTGGTGGTGGTGGGGGTGGTGGTGGGGGTGGTGGTGGTCTGGGTGGTGGTGGGGGTGGTCTGGGTAGTGGTGGTGGTGGGCCGGGTTGTGGTCTGGGTGGTGGTGGTTGTGGTGGTGGTGGTCTGGGTGGTAGTGGTGGTGGGCCGGGTGGTGGTGGGCTGGGTGGTGGTCAGGGTGGTGGTGGGGGTGGTCTGGGTGGTGGTGGTGGTGGGCCGGGTTGTGGTCTGGGTGGTGGTGGTTGTGGTGGTGGGGGTGGTGGTGGTCTGGGCGGTGGTAGTGGTGGTGGTGGGCTGGGTGGTGGTCTGGGTGGTGGTGGGGGTGGTCTGGGTGGTGGTAGGGGTGGTGGTGGGGGTGGTCTGGGTGGTGGTGGTGGGCCGGGTTGTGGTCTGGGTGGTGGTGGTTGTGGTGGTGGGGTGGTGGTGGTCTGGGTGGTAGTGGTGGTGGGCCGGGTGGTGGTGGGCTGGGTGGTGGTCAGGGTGGTGGTGGGGGTGGTCTGGGTGGTGGTGGTGGTGGGCCGGGTTGTGGTCTGGGTGGTGGTGGTGGTGGGGGTGGTGGTGGTCTGGGTGGTGGTGGGGGTGGTCTGGGTAGTTGTGGGGGTGGTCTGGGTAGTGGTGGTGGTGGGCCGGGTTGTGGTCTGGGTGGTGGTGGTTGTGGTGGTGGGGGTGGTAGTCTGGGTGGTAGTGGTGGTGGGCCGGGTGGTGGTGGGCTGGGTGGTGGTGGGGGTGGTCTGGGTAGTGGTGGTGGTGGGCCGGGTTGTAGTCTGGGTGGTGATGGTTGTGGTGGTGGGGGGGCTGGTTATTACTCGGTAGATGGCAGCTCGTTGATGTCTTCCTGCATAGATTGGTGCCCTGGAGGACCTTGAGCCGTCTGTGTAAGACAGGGTGATGTGTTGGTTGGGGAAGTCTTCCACAACTAGCTCAAACCCAAAGACACCAGCCATCGAGGTGTTGCCATATTGTAAAGTGCAAGAGCCCTATAGACCGAAGAAGTCATAACACAAATGTTTCAGTTGCCTGAGACCTAAGACATTATGCTTCACATATAGACTGAATGCAAATTAGTTAGTTGGCCCACCACCACCAAACACTAACCTGGTCCAGGGAGAAGCCTGAGGGCTGGTCACACCTATCACACTCAGTGTCTCTGGCCACTCCATATCTGCATCTGACATGATCACCATCAGGGTCAAAGGCCATGAGGTTGTAGTTTCTCGGACAGTTCTGGGGAACACTACAATTACATGAAAAACAGTCAAATATAAAGCAGATTAATTAGGTAGAATCCAAAATAACAAAAATCCAAGCAAGTTAGGAAAGTAACCTAAGCAACTAAAATAATGTATATTTTCTAAATAATTAATTATTCTGAGAAGTATAACATTAATCATGGAGAAACCTGATCAGATGAGGTAAGTGGTTTCTGAAGTCATCAAATGGAGTTTAAATGTAAATGTTGTTAGTTACCGTATGAAAGGAAGAACGCCTGTGACTGGAGATCTGTTGGGTCCACCCGTATCAGATCTTGTTCCCAGATCCACCTGTGTCAGTAGTCTCCAACTTCCCATGCTGTTTACTGTGCTGATCCAACAGCAGCTGTGTTGACTGTTACATGGACAACCACATAGCATCATTGGACTCAAACATCTACATCTTTAATACTACAAACTAGAAAATGAATTATTAACTCACCTCATTTGAAAAGGACTATCACTGGGAACATTTCTGGTCATGACAGTTTCCTGTTCACACCAGTTGTTCCTCCAACTCCTCCCATTGGTGCAGCTGTCAATTGGGACTCTCACATTTCTGGTTGAATACCCACAGTTCCCTGAGAAACAGCTATAGGTATCGTAGTACTCACAACCATCAAGGGTATTCTTGTAGCGAAAATCCACCTGGGGAACAGAAAAGTACAATATAATGGGATAATGAAATCAATTGCATTATGGCTTCTTTCAGAAGATATTTAGATTGTCATAGCAAAAACAAAATATATATGTTTTATTGTCACACATAACTGCAATGAAGTGTGTTGTCTTATAGGGTCAGCCATAGTAGTATGGCGCCCCTGGAGCAAATTTGGGCAAATGTACTTTTGCTATGAGACCCAAAATTGAGATCAGGTCCATCCTGTTTCCATTGATCATCCTTGAGATGTTTCTACATCTTGATTGGAGTCCACCTGTGGAATATTCAATTGATTGGACATGATTTGGAAAGGCACACACCTGTCTACATAAGGTCCCACAGTTGACAGTGCATGTCAAACCAAGCCACGAGGTGGAAGGAATTGTCCGTAAAGCTCAGAGACAAGATTGTGTCGAGGCACAGATCTGGGGAAGGGTACCAAAAAAAGTCTGCAGCATTAACGTCTTAGGGAGCGGCTCCCGAGGTGACGGTGTTGGAGAGTCTGGCGTGCCCAAAGTAAAATGCCTCCCACTCAGGCCCAGAAAATAGAATATGCACATAATTAGTACTATTGGATAGCAAACACTCTGAAGTTTCTAAAAGTGTTAACATAATGTCTGTGAGTATAACAGAACGGATATAGCAGGCAAAAACATGAGGAATTTCTGTCCTGGAAAAAGTGTTTTTGACACATTGCCTCATTTTGAACCCCTCCCTATTAAAAACAGCCATTTCTTGGAGTAAGATTGCAGTACCCATTTCTTCCACTGGATGTCAACAGTCTCTAGACAGTGTTTGGGGATGTTAGTTTCCTCTGGATGGTAATAGAAGAAGAATTTTGAACTAGTCATTGGATGTAAACAGAAGAGGAAGCGCGTTCACGGGCTCGCGCGCGCTGTGGTTTTTTTCTTTTCCTATCACCCAGTTTATAATCCAGTTGAAATATTATAGTAAATAAACATAAGTGTTCCTAAGGATACATTATCAATGATGTTTGATTGTTCTTGGACAAGTGTATAGGTATAGGTTGAATGCGTTCTCTTCACGGTTCAATGGGCGAGCGGACGTTGTATTTTATGAACATAACGCGCCAACCAAACTGAGATTTATGGATATAATAAATGACTTTTTCTAACAAAAGAACCATTGGATGTCTTCGTTGGACAATTGGGAAGCCCTCAGCAGAAGTTCTTCAAAAGGTAAGGGATTTGTTTTCGCTGTGAAATGTGTTTTGTGTGAACCGCGATGGTTTATGAATTTATGCTAATGGTAAAAAATATTGGAGGTGCTACCCTCAAACAATCAAATGTTGTGCTTTCGCCTTGAGGGCCGTCGATACCACGACGGCCCTCAAGGAACTTCACTGGACTCTATGCAAACTGGAAACCATATATCCTGAGGCTGCATTTATTGTAGCTGGGGATTTTAACAAAGCAAATTTGAGAACAAAGCTACCTAAATTCTACCAGCATATTGATTGTATGACTCGTGCGGGGAATACACTGGATCACTGCTCCTCTAACTTCTGCGATGCATACAAGGCCCTCCCCCGGCCCCCTTTCGGCAAATTCGACCACGACTCCATTTTGCTACTACCGTCCTATAGGCAGAAACTCAAACAGGATGTGCCCATGACAAGAACTATTCAACGCTGGTCTGACCAATCGGAATCCACGCTTCAAGATTGTTTTGATCACGCGGACCTGAAAATGTTTCTGGGCATCTCAGAGAATAACATTGATTTATACGCTGATTTGGTGAGTGAGTTTATAAGGAAGTGCATTGGAGATGTTGTACCCACTGTGACTATTAAAACCTACCCTAACCAGAAACTATGGATAGATGGCGGCATTCGCGCAAAACTGAAAGTGTGAACCACCGCGTTTAACCATGGAAAGATGACTGGGAAGATGGCCGAATTTAAACAGTAGTTATTCCCTCTGCAAGGCAATCAAACAAGTAAAATGTCGGTATAGGGAGAATGTAGAGTAGCTATTTCTCAGACACGAGACGTAGTTGCATACCGCCCCAATAGGTCCACAGACAAAGCAATCACCATCACACTGCCCTATCCCATCTGGACAAGTGGAATACCTACAGTATGTAAGAATAATGTTAATTGACTACAGATCAACATTCAACACCATAGTAGCCTCCCAGCTCATCATTAAGCTGGAGGCCCTGTGCAATTAGGAAACAATATCTCCACTTCGCTGATCCTCAACACTTGGGCCCCACAAGGGTGCGTGCTCAGCCCCCTCCTGTAATCCCTGTTCACCCATGACTGCGTGGCCATGCACGCCTCCAACTCAATCATCAAGTTTGCAGACAACACAACAGTAGTGGGCCTGATTACCAAAAACGACGAGACAGCCTACAGGGAGGAGGTGAGGGCACTCTGAGTGTGGTGTCAGGAAAACAACCTCTCACTCAACGTCAATAAAACAAAGGAGATGATTGTGAACTTCCGAAAACAGCAGAGGGAGCACCCCCCTATCCACATTAACGGGACAGCAGTGGAGAAGGTGGAAATGTTTAAGTTCCTCGGACAAACTGAAATGGTCCACCCAGACAGACAGTGTGGTGAAGAAGGTGCAACAGCGCCTCTTCAACCTCAGGAGGCTGAAGAACTTTGGCTTGTCACCTAAAACCCTGACAAACTTTTACAGCACAATTGAGAGCATCCTGTCGGGCTGTATCACAGCCTGGTACGGCAACTGCACCGCCCGCAACCGCAGGACTCTCCAGAGGGTGGTGCAGTCTGCACAATGTATCACCGGGGACAAACTACCTGCCCTCCAGGACACCTACAGCACCCGATGTCACAGGATGGCCAAAAAGATCATCAAGGACAACAACCACCCGAGCCACTGCCTGTCACCCCGCAACCATCCAGAAGGTGAGGTCAGTACAGGTGCATCAAAGCTGGGACCAAGAGACTGAAAAAAAGCTTCTATCTCAAGGCCATCAGACAGTTAAGCAGCCATCACTAACACAGACTCAAAATTATTGGCAAATTTAATAAATGGATCACTAGTCACTTTAATAATGCCACTATATTAATGTTTACATGTCTTACATACTCATCACATAAGTATATACTGTATCTCCTTCACCGCAGCCAACGTGAGGAAAACACTTAAATGTGTTAACCCTCGCAAGGCTGCTGGCCCAGATGGCATCCCTGGCCGTGTCCTCAGAGCATGCGCAGACCAGCTGGCTGGTGTGTTTACGGACATATTCAATCAGTCCCATTCCCAGTCTGCTGTTCCCACATGCTTCAAGAGGGCCACCATTGTTCCTGTTCCCAAGAAAGCTAAGGTAACTGAGCTAAATGACTATCGCCCTGTAGCACTCACTTCCGTCATCATGAAGTGCTTTGAGAGACTAGTCAAGGATCATATCACCTCCATCCTGCCAGACACCCTGGACTCACTCCAATTTGCTTACCGTCCCAATAGGTCCACAGGCAGCCTTAATCGCAATCACACTGCACACTGCCCTAACCCATCTGGACAAAAGGAATACCTATGTAAGAATGCTGTTCATCGACTACAGCTCAGCATTTAACACCATAGTACCCTCCAAGCTCGTCATTAAGCTCGAGACCGGTGGCCCCAGGTGGTGAGGGTAGGAAACAACGCTTCCACCCCGCTCAACACTGGGGCCCCACAAGGGTGCGTTCTCAGCCCTCTCCTGTGCTCCCTGTTTACCCATGACTGCGTGGCCAAGCACGCATCCAACTCAATCATCAAGTTTGCTGACGACACTACAGTGGTAGGCTTGATTACCAACAACGACGAGATGGCCTACAGGGAGGAGGTATCACCGCCTGGTACGGCAACTGCTCCGCCCACAACTGTAAGGCTCTCCAGAGGGTAGTGAGGACTGCACAACGCATCACCGGGGGTAAACTACCTGCCCTCCAGGACACCTACACCACCCGTTGTTACAAGAAGGCCAAAAAGATCATCAAGGACAACAACCACCCAAGCAACTGCCTATTCACCTCGCTATCATACAGAAGGCGAGGTCAGTACAGGTGCATCAAAGCTGGGACCGAGAGACTGAAAAACGGCTTCTATCTCAAGGCCATCAGACTGTTAAACAATTTTGTATATAATGTTTACATATCCGACATTACTCATATCAAATGTATACACTGTACTCTAAACCATCTACTGAATCTTGCCTATGCCGTTCGGCCATCGACTCAAATCTCTAGCCACTTTAATAATTATAATTGGATGAAATAAATGTATCACTAGCCACTTTAAATTATGCCATTTATATAAAGTTTACATATCCTACATTACTCATCTCAAATGTATATACTGTACTCCATACCATCTACTGCATCTTGCCTACGCCGGTCAACCATCGCTCATCCATATATTTATATGTACATACTCGTGTTCATTCCTTTACTCTTGTGTGTAAAAGGTAGTTGTGAATTTGTTAGATTACTTGTTAGATACTACTGCATGGTCGGAACTAGAAGCACAAGCATTTAGCTACACTCACATTAACATCTGCTAACCATGTGTACGTGACAAATAAAATTCGATTTGATTTGATATTTTAAACGTCTATTGCGTCTTGCCTATGCCACTCGGTCATCGCTCATCCATATATTTATATGTACATATTCTTATTCAATCCCTTTAGATTTGTGTGTATAGGTAGTTGTTGTGGAATTGTTACATTACTTGTTAGATGTTACTGCACTGTTGGAATTATAAGCACAAGCATTTCGCTACACTCGCATTAACGTCTGCTAACCATGTGTATGTGACCAATACAACTTGATTTTATTTTTATTTGACTCAAGGCTGTAATCACTGCCAAAGGTGCTTCAACAAAGTATTGAGTAAAGGGTCTGAATGATTTTTATTGTTAATCTGACAACGCTGTGATATTGCCAAGAAGCAGAGCTTTTGCTGACTATGAAACATTTGTATATTGATGCATGTTTAATAATTCAACTTTTGGATTTTGAATTTGGCGCCTTGCATTTCACCGGCTAGCGCCCCACCACTCCGTAAGAAGTTAACAAACTATAGTTTTGGCAAGTCGGTTAGGACATCTACTTTGTGCATGACACAATAATTTTTCCAAGAATTGTTTACAGACAGATTATAAAATTTATACCTCACTGTATAAGAATTCCAGTGGGTCAGAAGATTACATACACTACGTTGAATCTGCCGTTAAACAGCTTGGAAAATTCCAGAAAAGTATGTCATGGCTTGAGAAGCTTCTGAAAGGCTAATTGACATAATTTGAGTCAATTGGGGGTGTATCTGGATGTATTTCAAGGCCTACCTTCAAACTCAGCGCCTCTGCTTGACATCATGAGAAAATCAAAAGAAATCAGCCAAGACGCCAGAAAAGAAATTGTTGACTTCCACAAGTCTGGTTCATCCTTAGGAGCAATTTCCAAACGCCTGAAGGTTCCACAATCATCTGTACAAACAATAGTACCAAGTATACACATCCATGGGACGCAGCCATCACACCACTCAGGAAGGAGACACACTCTTTGAGATGAATGCACTTTGGTGCGAAAAGTGCAAATCAAATCCCAGAACAACAGCAAAGGACCTTGTGAAGTTGCTGGAGGAAACAGGTACAAAAGTATCTATATCCACAGTAAAACGAGTCCTATATCGACATAACCTGAAAGGCTGCTCAGCAAGGAAGAAGCCACTGCTCCAAAACCAACTTTAAAAAGCCAGACTACGGTTTTCTACTGCACATGGGGACAAAGTACGTAGTTGTTGGAGAAATGTCCTCTGGTCTGATGGAACAAAAATCGAACTGTTTGGCCACAATGACCATCATTATGTTTGGAGGAAAAAGGGGGAGGCTTGCAAGCCGAAGAACACCATCCCAACCGTGAAGCATGGGGGTGGCAGCATCATGTTGTGGGGGTGCTTTGCTTCAGGAGGGACTGGTGCACTTCACAAAATAGATGGCATCATGTGGAAAGAAAATGGCTTACGGACAACAAAGTAAAGGTATTGGAGTGGCCATCACAAATCCCTGACCTCAATTCCATAGAAAATCTGTGGGCAGAACTGAAAAAGCGTGTGCGAGCAAGGAGGCCTACAAACCTGACTCAGTTACACCAGCTCTGTCTGGAGGAATGGGCCAAAATTCACCCAAATTAATGTTGGAAGCTTGTGGAAGGCTACCCGAAACATTTGACCCAAGTTAAACAAATAATGGCAATGCTACCAAATACTAATTGGGTGTATGTAAACCTCTGACCCACTGGGAATGTGATGAAAGAAATTAAAGCTGAAATAAATCATTCTCTCTAGTATTATTTCACATTCTTAAAATAAGGTGCTGATCCTAAGAGATTTAAGACAGGGAATTTTACTAGGATTAAATGTCAGGAATTGTGAAAACTGAGTTTAAATGTATTTGGCTAAGGTGTATGTAAACTTCCGACTTCAACTGTATTTACAAATCTGAAATTGAATAGGAGCTATAAATCCTTGAATACAAAACAGCTACAAATGTCATAAGTAATGCTGTACACAGCTGTCCAACTCCACTAAAAGAGCACACATGTCCTCATTTATAAATGGGAGTATAAATATGAAAACCGGTGGGAGTACTCACAGATTTGAAACAGAACATGCATTTTAAGTATTGATAGAGTGTGAAGTACCATGTGTACTGTGTGCATTTGAATTGGCATAAGCCATTTGTCAGTTCCACATGGGCCAGCTTGCATTTCTCCATGACAGGCGCATGACCACAATCTGCCACTGTGCCATAAAGCGTTGCATCCCTGGGCAGTACTCTAGGGATGGCATGCATCTTTACAAGGCAAGTTAAACTCTTATTTACAATGACGGCCTACCAAAAAGGCAAAAGGTCTCCTGCGGGGACAGGGGCTGGGATTATTTTTTTTTAAAATATATATATATATATAAATATAGGACAGAACACACATCACGACAAGAGAGACAACACAACACAAAGAGAGACCTAAGACAACAACATAGCAAGACAGCAACACATGACAACACAGCATGGTAGCAGCACAACATGACAACAACATGGTAGTAACGCAACATGGTAGCAGCACAAGACATGGTACAAACATTATTGGGCACAAACAACAGCACAAAGGGCAAGAAGGTAGAGACAACAATATATCACGCAAAGCAGCCACAACTCTCAGTAAAAGTGTCCATGATTGAGTCTTTTAATTAAGAGATTGAGATAAAACTGTCCAATTTGAATGTTTGTTGCAGCTCATTCCAGTTGCTAGCTGCAGCGATCTGAAAAGACGAGCAACCCAAGGATGTGTGTGCTTTGGGGACCTTTAATGGAATGTGACTGGCAGAACGAGTGTTGTATGTTGAGGATGAGGGCTGCAGAAGATATCTCAGATAGGGGGGAGTGAGGCCTAAGAGGGTTTTATCAATAAGTATCAACCAGTGAGTCTTGCGACCGATATACAGAGATGACCAGTTTACAGAGTATAGAGTGCAGTGATGTGTCCTATAAGGAGCATTGGTGGCAAATCTGATGGCCAAATGGTAAAGCACATCTATCCGCTCGAGAGCAACGATACCTGCCGATCTATAAATTATGTCTTCGTAATCTAGCATGGGTAGGATGGTTATCTGAATCAGGGTTAGTTTGGCAGCTGGGGTGAAAGAGGAGCAATTACGATAGAGGAAACCAAGTCTAGATTTAACTTTAGCCTGCAGCTTTGATATGTGCTGAGAGAAGGACAGTGTACTGTCTAGCCATACTCCCAAGTACTGACTACTTCAAGCTCTAAACCCTCAGAGGTAATAATCACACCTGTGGGGAGAGGGGCATTCTTCTTACCAAACCACATGTTTTGGAGGTGTTAAGAACAAGGTTAAGGGTAGAGAAAGCTTGTTGGACACCAAGAAAGCTTTGTTGTAGAGCATTTAACACAAAATCCGAGGAGAGGCCAGCTGAGTATAAGACTGTATCATCTGCATGTAAATGGACGAGAGAGCTTCGTACTGCCTGAGCTATGTTGTTGATGTAAATTGAGGCTGAGCCTTTGGGTACTCCCTTGGTGACAGGCAATGGCTGAGACAGCAGATTTTCAGACTTTATACACTGCACTCTTTGAGAGAGGTAGTTAGCAAACCAGGTCAAAGACCTCGCAGAGACACCAATACTCCTTAGCCGGCCCACAAGAATGGAATGGTCTAACGTATCAAAAGCTTTGGCCAAGTCAATAAAAATAGCAGCACAATATTGCTTAGAATCAAGGGTAATGGTGACATCATTGAGGACCTTTAAGGTTGCAGTGACACACCCATAACCTGAGCGGAAACCAGATTGCATACCAGAGAGAATACTAGTTGGTGGTTGAAGATGTCCCTCTAGTGGTGTGGGGGCTGTGCTTTGGCAAAGTTGGTGGGGTTATGACCTGCCTGGTTGGCCCTGTCCGGGGGTATAGTCGGACGGGGCCACAGTGTCTCCCGACCCCTCCTGTCTCAGCTTCCAGTAATTAGGCTGCAACAGTTTATGTGTCGGTGGGCTAGGGTCAGTCTGTTATATCTGGAGTATTTCTCCTGTCTTATCCGATGTTCTGTGTGAATTTAAGTATGCTCCCTCTAATTCTCTCTCTTTCTCTTTCTACTTCTCTTTCTCTCTTTCTCTTTCTCTTTCTCTTTCTCTTTCTATTATCTCAGAGGACCTGAGCCCTAGGACCATGCCTCAGGACTACCTGGCCTTATGACTCCTTACTGTCCCCGGCCCACCTGGTCGTGCTGCTGCCTGCGGCTATGGAACCCTAACCTGTTCACCGGGCGTGCTACCTTTTCTACTGTTTCTGAGTCTCTCTCTCTACCGCACCTGCTGTCTCTAACTCTTAATGATTGGCTATGAAAAGCCAAATTACATTTACTCCTGAGGTGCTGACCTGTTGCACACTCTACAAGCACTGTGATTATTAATATTTTACCCTGCTGGTCATCTATGAACATTTAAACATCTTGGCAATGTACTGTTATAAACTCCACCTGGCATAGCCAGAAGAGGACTAGCCACCCCTCAGAGACTGGTTCCTCACTAGGTTTCTTCCTAGGTTCCTGCCTTTCTAGGGAGTGTTTCCTCGCCACCGTGCTTCTACATCTGCATTGCTTGCTGTTCGGGGTTTTAGTCTCGGCTGATGTAAAAAGGGCTTAGGAAAGCCAGTCATTTGATTATTGACAAGTTTTTCCAACACTTTTGATAAACAGGGCAAAATAGAAATAGGCCTATAACAGTTAGGATCAGCTTGATCTCCCCCTTTAAATAAAGGACGAACCGTGGCTGACTTACAAGCAATGGGAACCTCCCCAGAAAGGAGAGACAGGTTAAAAAGGTTGGATAAATACTTGCCGATGATAGGGGCATAACCTTATAGACCCAGATGTTTTTTGGGGGTCAAGTTTCAGGAGCTCATTTAGCACCTCAGACTCAGGGACTGCCTGCAGGGAGAAACTTTGTTGCGGGGAAGATGAAAAAAAGGGAGACACATCGGGGATTGTCGCATTAAGGGTGAAAGATGAGGAAATGTTGGATGGACAATTTGGCATGGCTGAGTCAAATAGGAATCCTGACTTAATGAAGTGGTGATTAGAGAGCTCAGCCATGTGCTTCTTGTCAGTAACAACCACATAATCAACTTTAAGGGACATGGGCAGCTGTGAGGAGGAGGGTTTATTCTCCAGGTCTTCAACCGTTTTCCAAAACTTCTTGGGGTTAGACCCACAGAGAGAGAACTGCTCCTTAAAGTAACTAACTTTGGCCTTCCGGATAGCCTGAGTGCACTTATTTCTCATTTGACTGAACGAGAGCCAGTCAGCCTGAGTATGTGTGTGCCGAGCCTTTTGCCAAATGCAATTCTTGAGGTGGAGTAACTCTGCAAGATCACGGTCGAACCAGAGGCTGAACCTGTTTTTAATTCTCATTTTCTTTATGGGGGCGTGTTTGTTAACAACAGGAGCTTCTAAAGCCATGATATAATTTTCTGGAATTTTCCAAGCTGTTTAAAGGCACTGTCAACTTAGTGTATGTAAACTTCTGACCCCTGGAATTGTGATACAGTGAAATAATCTGTCTGTAAACAATTGCTGAAAAGTTTCTTGTGTCATGCACAAAGTAGATGTCCTAACCGACTTGCCAAAACTATAGTTTGATAACAGGAAATTTGTGGAGTGGTTGAAAAACGAGTTTTAATGACTCCAACCTAAGTTTATGTAAACTTCCGACTTCAACTGTACAAGTGTCGACAGTCTGTAAATCAAATTATATTTGGTATTCGTTACTTTATTAGGATCCTATTAGCTGTTGCAAAAGCAACAGATTCTCTTCCTGGGGTCCACACAAAACATGAATCATGACATAATACAGAACATTTGTCACGTGCAGGCCTGAGAAGACAGGCTGGCGTGTTTTTGTTTTGGTGTAGGGTTTTTTCTGTTCTAGGTTCTCTATTTCTATGTTGGGGTAATGGTTCCCAATTAGAGGCAGCTGTGTGTCGTTGTCTCTAATTGGGAACCATATATATGTTTGGGGTTTTTCTATAGGTAATTTGTGGGTTATTGTTTGAGCATAGCTTGGTGTATGTTTAGTAGTGTTCAGCTTTACGATCTTCGTTTTGTTGTTTTGTCCCAGTTACGTGAATAATAAAACATGTATACTTGAAGCATCGCTGCGTCTTGGTCTGTCCCTCACGGAGATTGTGACAACATTAATAGACAAGAACAGCTCAAGGACAGAACCACATACATTTTTAAAAAGGCACATGTAGCCTACATATCAATGCATACACACAAACTATCTAGGTCAAATGGGGAGAGGCCAGGTGCCGCGAGGGGTTGCTTAATCTGTTTTTTTTTTTAAAACAGGTTTGCTGTTTTTTTGAGCAATATGAGATGGAACAGAGTTGTATGTATGTGTGTGCCGAGCCTTTTGCCAAATGCAATTCTTGAGGTGGAGTAACTCTGCAAGATCACGGTCGAACCAGGGGCTGAACCTGTTTTTAATTCTCATTTTCTTTATGGGGGTGTGTTTGTCAACAATACACTGAAAATATTAAAAAAAGAAGGTCCAAGTGTCTTCGACAGAGGGGATGAAGCTAATTCTATACCATTTTACTGAGGCCAGTTCATGAAGGAAGGCTTGCTCATTAAGGTTTTTTAGCAAGCGTCTATGACAAATCAGGACAGGTCGTTTCACTGAGCAGCCATTATGAACACAAGCTGTAAAACAGTGATCACTAAGGTCATTACAGAAAACACCAGACTGATACCTATCAGGATGATTTGTGAGGATAACATCAAGAAGAGTAGCATTTTCTTGGAGTTTGGAGACATAGCTTGTGGGATTGGTAATAATCTGAGAGAGATTTAGGGAGTCGTATTGCTTTAGGACTTTGTCAGGTGGTTTAAGCATGTCCCAGTTTAGGTCACCTAGCAGGACAAATTCAGACTTAGTGTAAGGGGCCAGGAGAGAGCTTAAGGCAGGTAGGGTACAGGCTGGTGCTGATGGAGGATGATAGCACCCAACAGTCAACAAAGAGCTATTTGAACATTTAATACTAAGACCCAGCAAATCAAATAAGGCACAGCAGAGGACAGGAAGAGCTCTGCAGTGCTGATTTATGACATCTGAATGTGCATTAGATGGCAACAAGATCAAATTATACAGCAATTTCATCATGTAACATGAATACAAAGATGTGGTTAGAATGGGATGGGAGGCCAAAAGTCCATGTAACCAATAGAGAGTCAGAGTCTCAACCGTCCCACGGTTGGGTAAAGAAAGTTTGTAGTCAACAAAGCATGCAGGAGTCAGGAGGCAAATAGCGAAATAGGAAGATGCACAAGAAAAAAAAAATATATATAACAACTTGGGGCTAGCCAAGTTCAGAGTCACTCGCCCCAACAATGCCTGTGTGCAAGAGGCGAGTGAAAGCTCGGGAGAGGGGGACAACCAGGGCAGACGGTGAACAGATCGCCAGGTGGAATCGAAGCAGCAGTGCGGCAGGCAACGGGAGTAGGTGTCAGACCCACTTGGGACAAAAGTATTGGGACAAATTCGCTTGTGTATTAAAGTAGTAAAAAGTTAAGTATTTTGGCCCCATAATCCTAGCATGGCACCAAATACTTAACTTTTCACTACTTTAAAATACATAAGTGAATTTGTCCCAATTCTTTTGCTCCCCTAAAATTGGGGGACTATGTACAAAAGTGCTGTAATTTCTAAACAGTTCACCCGGTATGGATGGTGTTCTCTCAAATAAGAAAAAATGCTTCCCTGTCCCAATAATTACGGAGGGCACTGTACTTATATGGTAGAAAGATGAAGAATCTCTCACCTTGAATGTTCCATCAGGGTTTCTTCCTTTGGGGGTGAAGGACATGGAGCCTCCATAGAAGTGGCTTGCTGAAGCCAGGGAGACCAGGACCAGCAGCCACAACAGTGTGGAGGGGGTCATTATGCCTGAATCTCTCTGTAGGATCCCTCTGTACCTGTCTGCCCCAGCATTCAACCACCATCCCTTTATACCCATCTCGAAGACGAGTTCAGCAGGAATACAAACATTTTTCATTTGTCACTCACCCTTGGCTTTATGACAGGTGAAACTGGTTTCTTTGAATAGGCAAACAAAACCATACATACCTTTCTTGTAGTCTGCAGAAACCTTATTTTATGATGAATCAGCGATACACAAATTGGCTCAATTATTTATTTACTAACTCAATGTTTTTTACAGAATACACAAATACACACTAACATTATACAGTAAATAGTCTCTAGAAGACTAACAAAACAGGACAGTTTGGTTATAACACGGTGGCGAATTCAGAGAGAGGAG
The DNA here is from genome assembly GCA_030435695.1 of Brachymystax lenok tsinlingensis. Taxonomy (NCBI): domain Eukaryota; kingdom Metazoa; phylum Chordata; class Actinopteri; order Salmoniformes; family Salmonidae; genus Brachymystax; species Brachymystax lenok. Next base: position 32,783,730 of record CM059788.1, read on the forward strand.
ACAGTGAGACAAAGGAGTTACTCTATTGGACATTATTTCGTTGTGGGACAAGTGATATTCTGCACAAACTCTGTATGCCATGGGCTCTCCAACTCTGTTCCTGAAGCTACCCAGTGCTTAATTTGGGAAACCATGTGAAATCTGTTTGGGAACATTGATAGTAACATGTTTTCACAATGAAACATATTTCATTTAACAGTTGACAGCCCCTCTCTCTGAAGGACAGAGGGGAGGAGATGGAAACTCATGGTGGTGAGATATTCTGTAGCTAAAGGCAACGTGTCAGCCTATTAATTATGGAAATATAAGAAATGCCCTGTTACTAGACTATTCAAAATCAAATACACTATAATTGTAGGCTAACTGAATTTGTTTAATTTAGACTAGACCAATTATGTACCAAAGTAATCAGTAATATGGTATGCTATGTATTGTATAACGGCATATTCAATATTTTTATTCAGTTTTTGTTGTTGTTGACTTGGGCTCATATAAGGCCTATGCTTATGCATAAACTCTAATATGAGTATGGATGTTTGAATTGATAATCACCTTAGAAAGCACTGTCCATTTAGGCTTTGGAACAACATCCACAACGACCATGTTTTCCACTCAGTTTCAACCTGTTGTTGAACTTGTTTCTTCAAATTGATCAGGCATAGTGAGGTGAGCATTAATTAAAAACATATCTTGTTTTGATGATAAGTGTTTGATGTGATTTTCAGTTGCCTTTGCATTGGACAATGGAGCCCTTAGTACAGGCCATTAGCGACCTGATGATCATTAGATAGTTGGGTACTACTAACACATGTCCAGAGTGCATAATAGGAGATTACAGTGAATCAACGGTCACTTAGAATTTTACTATATATATACTGTAGGTGTGTGCATGTATATTTTTACGGTTATGATGGTTATTATATTTTCATGTCAGTCTTCATCCATAACCATCGGTTACACGGTGATATAGGTGTGCCAAGAGCGTCATACACAAGAAGACTCGAGGCTGTAATTGCTACCAAGGGTGCTTCAACAAATTACTGAGTAAAGGGTCTGAATACTTATGTAAATGTGAATTTTCAGTGGTATATTTTTTATACATTTGCAAACATTTCTAAAAACCTGTTTTTGCTTTGTCATCAATCTGTGTGCAGATTGATAAGAGTGGGAAAACTATTTAATCCATTTTAGAATAAGGCTGTAATGTAACAAAATGTGGAAAAAGTCAACAGGTCTGAACACTTTCTGAATGCACTGTATACTGTCTGTATTGTGATACGGCTATTGGAAAGAGAAGGACAGAGATGTGAGAGGAAGAGTGAAGGCCACATTATTACAGAAGGTTTTGGGTTAGTGTACTGTAACTGCCCCACCACTAAGCAGTATTACACAAGTAGAATAAATGTTGCTGCTACATAAGTGTAACACACTGTTCCGCCATAGGGCCAAGAGTCTATAGACTTGAAGCGAGTACTGGTATGGAAGGCAAGAAACAAAATATGTACCAATAATATAAGCTTCACTTAGTGTGCTCAAAATAAAATTCCAAAGGACAAAACCAGCTTTTAGTTACCAGTAGATATTTGCTTATTTTACATAGGAAAATATATTTAAACTCAGTTTTTCACAATTCCTGACATTTAATCCTAGTAAACATATCCTGTCTTAGGTCAGTTAGGATCACCACTTTATTTTAAGATTGTGAAATGTCAGAATAATAGAAGAGAGAATGATTTATTTCAGCTTTTATATCTTTCATGACATTCCCAGTGGGTCAGAAGTTTACATACACTCAATTAGTATTTGGATGCATTGCCTTTAATTGTTTAACTTGGGTAAAATGTTTTGGGTAGCCTTCCACAAGCTTCCCACAATAGGTTGGGTGAATTTTGTCCCATTCCTCCTGACAGAGCTGGTGTAACTGAATCAGGTTTGTAGGCCTCTTTTTCAGTTCTGCCCACAAATTGTCTATGGGATTGAGGTCAGGGCTTGAGTTTGTTTTCCTTAAGCCATTTTGTCACAACTTTGGAAGTATGCTTAGGGTCATTGTCCGTTTGGAAGACCCATTTGCGACCAAGCTTTAACTTCCTGACTGATGTCTTGAGATGTTGCTTCAATATATCCACATAATTTTCCTCCCTCATGATGCCATCTTGTTTGTGAAGTGCACCAGTCCCTCCTGCAGCAAAGCACCCCCACAACATGATGCTGCCACCCCCGTGCTTCATGGTTGGGATGGTGTTCTTCTGCTTGCAAGCCTCCCCCTTTTTCCACCAAACATTACGATGGTCATTATGATCTATTTTTGTTCCATCAGACCAGAGGACATTTCTCCAAAAAAGTACGATCTTTGTCCCCATGTGCAGTTGCTAACCGCAGTCTAGCTTTTTTATGGTGGTTTTGGAGCAGTGGCTTCTTCCTTGCTGAGCGGCCTCGCAGATTATGTCAATAAAGGACACATTTTACTGTGGATATAGATACTTTTGTACCTGTTTCCTCCAGCATCTTCACATGGTCCTTTGCTGTTGTTCTGGGATTGATTTGCACTTTTCGCTCCAAAGTAAATTCATCTCTAGGAGACAGAACTTCCTAAGCGGTATGACGGCTGCGTGGTCCCATGGTGTTTATACTTGCGTACTATTGTTTGTACAGATGAACAAGGAACCTTCAGGCATTTGAAAATTGTTCCCAAGGATGAACCAGACTTTTGGAGGTCTACATTGATCTTTCTGAGGTCTTGGCTGATTTATTTTGATTTTCCCATGATGTCAAGCAAAGAGGCACTGAGTTTGAAGGTAGGCCTTGAAATACATCCACGGGTACACCTCCAATTGACTCACATGATATTAATTAGCCTATCAGAAGCTTCTAAAGCCATGATATAATTTTCTGGAATTTTCCAAGCTATTTAAAGGCACTGTCAACTTAGTGTATGTAAACTTCTGACCCCTGGAATTGTGATACAGTGAATTATAAGTGAAATAATCTGTCTGTAAACAATTGCTGAAAGGTTTCTTGTGTCATGCACAAAGTAGATGTCCTAACCGACTTGCCAAAACTATAGTTTGTTAACAGGAAATTTGTGGAGTGGTTGAAAAACGAGTTTTAATGACTCCAACCTAAGTTTATGTAAACTTCCGACTTCAACTGTAGAAGTGTCGACAGTCTGTAAATCAAATTATATTTGGTATTCGTTACTTTATTAGGATCCTATTAGCTGTTGCAAAAGCAGCAGCTTCTCTTCCTGGGGTCCACACAAAACATGAATCATGACATAATACAGAACATTAATAGACAAGAACAGCTCAAGGACAGAACCACATACATTTTTAAAAAGGCACATGTAGCCTACATATCAATGCATACACACAAACTATCTAGGTCAAATGGGGAGAGGCCGTGTGCCGCGAGGTGTTGCATAATCTGTTTTTTAAAAACGGGTTTGCTGTTTATTTGAGCAATATGAGATGGAACAGAGTTCCATGCAATAATGGCTCTAGTATATAATACTGTACGCTTTCTTGAATTTGTTCTGGATTTGGGGACTGTGAAAAGACCCCTGATGGCATGTCTGGTGGGGTAAGTGTGTGTGTCAGAGCTGTGTGTAAGTTGACTAAGCAAACGATTTGGGATTTTCAACACATTCATGTTTCTTATTAAAAGTGATGCAGCCAGTCTCTCCTCAACTCTTAGCCAAGAGAGACTGGTATGCATAGTATTCATAATCAGCCCTCTGATTGCAATGAAGAGCAAGACGTGTCGTTCTGTTCTGGGCCAGCTGCAACTAAACTATGTCTTTCCTTGCAGCACTGGACCACACGACTGGACAATAATCAAGATTAGACAAAACTAGCTTTTTGGAGTGTGGTGTCAAAAAAGCAGAGCATCTCTTTATTATGGACAGACCTCTACCCATCTTTACAGCCATTAAATCTATATGTATTGACCATGACAGTTTACAATTTAAGTTAAAGCCAAATAATTTAGCTTCCTCAACTTGTTCAACAGCAACACCATTCATTATCAGATTTAGCTGAGGTCTAGAACTTAGGGAATGATTTGTACCAAATACAATGCTCTTAGTTTTAGAGATGTTCAGGGCCAGTTTATTACTGGCCACCCATTCCAAAACAGACTGCAACTCTTTCTAGTGACTTTATTATCTGTGGTTGCTGATGTGTATATGGTTGAATCATCAGCATACATGGACACTGTTGGTCAATTTCTTCAACAGATGATAAGGTCTATATAATTATCAAACTTATATATTGGTAGTAGAAAGGAAAAACAGACTCTTTGTTTAAGTATTACAATTCTCCTTTAGTAATACAATTGCAGGCAGAAGTTGGTACAGAGTACAGTATATGATAGCTCTCCCCAGGTTCTGCAAGGTGTCATAAGACATCCTGCAACTTATATAGCCTCCCCATTGATGTTTCACAAGAGATAAGTCTAAGCATCTTCTGCCAGGTGGCAGTTTCCATCAGGCCTGCGGTGGCCTTGTGTTATCAGAAAACCAGTCGTATTCTCAGAATCTCAGAGAGTCACGGTGTGACCCAGACAGGAGGAGTATGAGCGTAGGCGGCTTCCGCATTCTGATAGTGTTTGCAGGGCATATCACTCAAAACAGGTTTTAACACACACATAGAGGTCTCCTGAGAGGAGACCTTACAGTTTATCATAACACAATTTAACCCGTTAACTTCTTAGGGATCCTTGGGACGCTAGCACCCCACCTGCGACAACATCCGATAAAATGCAGAGCGCCAAAACACCATTCAAAAGCTTAGAATCTTGGTAATCTCACAGCGTTGTCAGATTTCAAAAAGGCTTTACGACAAAGGCATAGCATTTGATTGTCTGAGGACAGCGCACCACAAACTTCCGCCATTAGCATAATAACATAACCAGCACAGCTGTCACAAAACTCAAAAATAGCGATAAAATAAATTGCTTACCTTTGAAGATCTTCCTCTGATGGCAATCCCAGCTACACAATAAATGGTCCTTTTGTTCGATAAAGTCCCTCTTTATATCCCAAAAGCTCTGTTTGGTTGACACATTTTGTTCAGTAATCCACCAACATACATACAAACAAAACCGAAAAAAGATACCTATAATTTTTGTCCAAACAACTCAAACAACGTTTCCAAGCGATCCTCAGGTACCCTAATATGTATATAAACAATAATATTTCAGACGGAAAATAACCTGCTCAATAGAAAAGAAAAAAAACGAAGTGCGCGCTCTCTGTCACACGCGCCAAACAGTATAGTCCACTCCAGAGTCCACATGGAAAAACAGCTCTTACTCCTTGGTTTTTCAAAAAACACTCCTGAAACCTTGTCTACAGACTGTTGACATCCAGTGGAAGCCATAGGAATTGCAATCTGGGAGCTAAATCACTGTGAAATGAATAGCATGTCCAAGGAAAAAGTATGACATTTCAAAATCCCATTTTTCAGATATTCCTCTGGTTTTCGCCTGCCAAATCAATTTAATCACGATGATCCTCGAAACTTGAGAAGTTTTGGCATGGGTTAAATTGTGAAATGCTCCTTCTAATCCGTCCTAGTCTGCTTGGAATGGAGGAGTTTGTTTTATAGACTACAACGACACCATAAAAACACAGCACCCTGTACATTTGTTGGTAAATAAAGGTATGCCTTATCACCACAGATCCAATAATGATCAGTAAACGTGGCTGAGCCATATGGATGTGGAGAGCGCTCGGCTGTTTTTGCCTGAATAGTGGTGTGCCCCACATTCATTTAAACAGGCCAGTCAGAATCACGTTCCACTTGTCTAGCTACATCCTAATGGGAAGACTCTATAATTAACACATGTTGACATTCCCAAATAGGATTCATTAGATCGTGGTATGGAGATATTACTTGGGTTGTGACAATGGCAGGTTTGGAATGGGGTTTGCCGGGGTTGGATAAGAATAGGTTCTGGAACACGGTGCCTAGGTTCTAAAATAATTTTTGTACACCAATGTCTACAATCAAATCCGCCTGTTATGTCTTTTGTCGCTGACAAATCACCATTAATGCAATTTTCCTTCATAGTTTTACACTGTGAAGGTTTACCCCATGAAGGTTCATTTGATAAGAGCACTTCCAGTGCACATAGAGTGTCATTAATGCTGGCCCCTACTGAATACTGTAAGAATGGTGAGATTGCTGAGTGTGGAAAAATACTACATACATAACAGGAGGTATCAGTTCAGTTTTTACTGTATAATTACGCAGTAACCACCTAGTGTTTCCCTCGTGATTCAGGCTGTGATGCTCATCCAGTGGATGCATTGACCTCCTGCTTCTTCTGGTCTCAGGGCCGCTATTGTTTACTGGACTCCTGTCCTGAGCCTACCATTGGCTCGAGCTGGAGCGGCTGTTATTTAGGTCCCACCTTGGGATTGCGGTGGCATTTGGACCTTTTCCCCTCTTGCCTGTTCCACTCTCTGCAGGGTCTAAACAGTCATCAAGATGAAAAGGCTGGCAAATAATGTAATGACCAGGATTCTTCTGACTTCATCCTGATTCTCCCACGGCCAACTAGGTCGTGGCGGGCAGATGTCCATCCTCCGGTAACTCTGGAATGGGATCATATGGCAGTGGCTGGCGTGTACCCACGTCGATCTCTCAGCCACTCGAACAGTGGTGGGGGTTATCAGCAACACCTGGAACGGGCCAGTCCAACTGTGCTCGGTCCAATGCTTCCTCCTCAGATCCTTGACCACAACCCAGTCACCAGGTTGAAGCTTATGTAGGATTCCCACCAGCGGCTGAGGCAAAGCTGCTTTCACCTTGGAAAAAACTGCCTTCAGAACAATGTTTAGAGCGGTACAGTAACTTACCATGTTGTCGTCGCAGCCCATCAGAGTCAGCTTGTTCTGTGGGAAAGGGGTATTTAACATCCTCATAGGTCTACCAGTCAGTATCTCACGAGGGGCCAATCCAGTGGTTCCATGAGCTCGCCACCTCATGTACATCTGTGCCAAAGGCATCACAGTGGCCCAGCAGAGACCAGTCTCTGCCATAAGTTTAACCATCTTAGTTTTCAAGGTCTGATTAGCTCTCCCCACAAGTCCTCCCACTTGTGGCCTATAACTACAATGAGTTCTAAGGTCAATTTGCAGGCTTCCTGACAGGTTCTGTATTACCGAATTTACAAAATGTGAACCATTGTCAGAGGTTAATTTGGAAGGCAGACCCCACCTAGGAATGATTTCCCTCAGTAGGTTCTTTGCAATAGCCATTGCGGAGGCATGCTTGCATGGAAATGCCTCCACCCACTTAGAGAAGGCATCCACTACAACCAAACAATACTTGTAACCCTGACAGGGTGACAACTCAATGAAATCCATCATCACATGCTCAAAAGGCCCTTCTGGGGTTGGGTGAGCAGACACGGCATGACACGGCATAATAATTATAATTGGATGAAATAATGTATCACTAGCCACTTTAAACAATGCCATTTATATAATGTTTACATACCCTACATTACTCATCTCATATATATATATATATATGTGTATATACTGTACTCCATACCATCTACTGCATCTTGCCTATGCCGGTCAGCCATCGCTCATCCATATATTTATATGTACATACTCGTATTCATTCCTTTACTCTTGTGTGTATAAGGTAGTTGTTGTGAATTTGTTAGATTACTTGTTAGATACTACTGCATGGTCGGAACTAGAAGCACAAGCATTTCGCTACACTCGCATTAACATCTGCTAACCATGTGTATGTGACAAATAAAATTTGATTTGATTTGATTTGAATTGATTTGAATTCCCATTCCTGCATTGTTATTCATACAAATCACACATTTTGCACAATATTGTTCAGCAAACACAGAAAATCCTGCTACAAACCAAAAACGATTTACAAAATGAACCACTTCCCCCTTTGACACATGGTCACGGCCATGTGCCAACTTAGCAAGATAGGGGAAACAAGAACGTGGTAAAGTTGGTAGCCCAGCCGGGCCCAACCACAGTTTCTGCACCTGGTCATAAGTACACAGTCTCTTCCATTTCCTCAGCTCGACAGGACCTACAGAAGACTGCAAATCAGAAATGTCAGTGGGAGAGAAAAGGTTCTGAGCAGGAAGTGAAACCATCTGTAACACAGGTGAGTAAAAAGACACAGCCACAGCTTTGGCTGCCAAATCAGCCATTGCGTTTCCTTTGTTGACAGGATCAGAGGAGTTATGTGCTTGCAAACAGCAATTTCAGAGGGAAGAAGAATTGCTTTTAACAGGTTATCAACAAGTTTGGAGTGAGCAATAGTCTTTCCAGAGGATGTGATTAAGCCACGTTGTTTCCACAGTTCCAAAATCATGTACCACACCAAATGCATATCTGCTGTCAGTGTAAATGGTGAGTGACTTGCCTTTAGCCAATATACAAGCTCTCGTGAGTGCAAACAGTTCTGTAGCCTGAGCTGAGAGGTGTGTTGGTAATTTAGCACTCTCAAGTGTTGTTGCCGCTGTTGTTACAGCATAGGCAACAAGTGGTTCTCCTTTCTCAGACCTCTGAGCGGAGCCGTCTACAAAGATTTCAGCATTCTGCATAAGGACATCAGTCAAATCTGACCTTGGTTTAGATACAAGCTCCACCAGAGATGTACAGTCATGTGGCTCTCCATCCTCCTTGGTTGGCAACAAAGTTGCTGGATTGAGCACTGTGCACCTTTTCAGGGTCACATGAGACATGCTTAGAAGCACGTTCTGATAGTGGAGCAGCCTCGCTGGAGTCAGATGAGCAGTCTTAGCCTGTGAGATGAGAGCATGGACAGCATGTGGCACATGCACAGTTAGTTGACACATTGCAACAATGTCAACACATGCTAGTACAGCTTCAGTAGCCGCAGCCACCGCCCTCAAACAACACACCAAACCTCTCTCCCCACTATCCAATCGCTTAGAATAGTAACCCACTGGTCTCTGTTTCCCCTCATGGTCCTGAGTCAACACAGAAGACATAAACCTATACTTCTCACACACAAACAGATTGAAAGGCTTAGAATGGTCAGGCAGAGCCACACATGGGAACGTAGTCATGAGCTGTTTCAGTTTCGTCAGGGCAGTCAGCCCTTCAGGGGTCCATTTTAACTTTTCATTCATAGCCATCTTGTGACCGTAAATGAGATCTGAGAGAGGCTGGACGACAGGCAGCCACGCCTTACAGTACCCTGCCATACCAGTCAGTGACATCATGTGGTGTTTAGTAACCGGCTGTGGGACAGAGAGAATAGCTTGCACTCTCTCTGGACACAGCGGCCTGCCATTGGGTGTAATATCATGTCCCAAATTTTTCACAGATTGGGAGACAAGTTGTAACTTATTTTTTGATACTTTGTGGCTGTTCTCTGCCAGAAATATCAAAAGAGCTCGAGAATTAGTTTCACACGCCTCAAGAGTTGCAGAGCACAATAGCAAATCATCAACGTATTGTATAAGAGTGCTCCCCTCCGGGGGAATGAAACCCTCCAAATGTTGTGCTAACGCAGCTGAAAAGATTGCGGGGGAATCGGTAAAACTCATAGGGGCCACAGTCCAAGTAAATCTCTTACCGTGGAATGTGAACGCAAACCAGAATTGTGACTCTGGCGTGACAGGAATGCTAAAAAACGCATTAGCCAAATCCACAACAGTGAACCACTTAGCTGTGGATGGAACTGCAGGGGCACGAGCAAATACAGCATCATTGACAGGTCTTAAATCCTACACAAAACGCCAATCACCTGAGACTTTTCTTACAAGCAAGATAGGGATATTACAAGGTAACTCAACAATGAAGCATGTACAGGAGTAATATCTGTAATGGCCTCTTTACTGAGTGGATACTGTGCTCTGGAGGGGCGCCTGGTATCTTTAGGATTAACCACAAGTGGCTCAGCTCTCTTCATCCTCTCAAAATCATACTTGTCCCTTGCTTATAGGCAATCAGGGACCCCTCTCAAGAGGGGTGAGTCCTCATTCAAAAGCATGATGTTGGTGACAAATGAGAGTTGGTCCAGTCCATGCACACCCCTATCAACTGGTGTGTCCGAGTTGAATGGGTAACAAAACATTAGTGTGCTGGGTGAATAACTTGACTCATCTGGACGCATTTCCCAATCAACAGCATTTACCAGCCCCTTCATACAAACCCCAGTATCTGCCCACTCAACTCTGTGTGATTTTACTAGGGACACATATGGTGTGCCATCTTGAAACATGTAGAGCTCCCTCTGTGCAGGGGTTAAATTAACCTCTACGGCACAGACGTCGCTGCTACAGTACAGACCATCACACTGTACTGATTCTGGCACTACACTTTCTAACAGCCATTTGTTCTCATATCTCAGGTCTCTTGTCAATGGTGAGAAATGGGAAGTGCAATGTAACCCTGCTTCAGACATGAAACTGCCCTCGTGGCCCCAATGGATTTTGGCCATTGAGAAAACACGAGCAATATTGGGGACCTCATTATCAACGTCCCATGCATAATATCAGTTGCAAAACTCAGACACCAGCATCAATTGCTCCTTCTCCTCCTCATCTTTCTCTTGTATCACAGTGAGGCCAGTTGGGCCACAGGTTATATTAATACCTCATTTACATAGGAGGTCCCTTCCCATCAGGTTGACTGGGCAGTGGTCAGAGTAGAGAAATTGATGCTGATAGAGAAATTGATGCAGCCTGAACAGGTTTCTAGTCTCCTTTGATATGCTTCCAGGCTCTCATCCTTCTCCAGGGTGCATTCTCTGATGATCGTCCAGTCAGTCTTGGCAGGATATAGTGCTCCTATTCTTCCCAACACGGCCACCAGTTGGTCCTGATATAGACCATTCTCAGCCCAGAGCTGGTTGTAATCAAAGTCCCCTTCTACATCAGCCCACCTAAGCCCCAGTTTCTTCTTACAGATATTTCGCAGACGGCTCTTAAGCGGAGGGGAAGAGAGTAGGGGAGCTGCCGCTCCGTTCTGAGAGGACGTATCACTGTCATCGCAATCATCCCCTTTGTTGTGAGAAGGGGTTGTTGCTCTTCCTACCTGCTGCTCTGGCTCCTCCAGTAGCACCCTTTCTGGTTGGTTTTGGAGTTGACGTTCCACCCAGCATGGCCAGTCTAGAGAGCAGTTTGTCCACCACTGCAACTAGGGGAGAATCATACGGGAAGGGAGGCACATGAGTGAACTGTGTAGTTGGGGAGGAGGCCCAGCAGAGTGCAGAGCTAGGGCGTCCACTGGTTTGTTATCAGGCGGAGGCGGGGGAGGAAGGTCGACAGCCACAGCCACAGGCACAGGCAGCACTGGGTAGAGATTAGAAGGAGAAAAATAGGGAAGGGGAAATCTCTCTCATCGTCCTTCCTATTCTTTCTCACTGTCTCATATTTGTCTGTTTTTCCAGCTGCTCCTTCGGAGTGTGGTTTCACGAAGATCCCAATTTCAGATCTCCTGTGCACAGATATCCCAGATCTTCAGGAGCGGTCAACAGGTGAAGTTGCAGAGATCATTCTTGTGGCCAAAAATGCAGTGAAAATTTCAGTACTGAGAGAGACTTGGACAATTATTCAAACAATCATCTTTATTCAACATCGAATAAATATTGCAATAGCGAAAACGTTGACCGCACACTCTAAGTTGTGTAGCCGAGAGCTTAACTGAGGTTATGTAGGCCCTAAATGCCTAGTCAGTAATTCCTACCCTTTCCATAAGCCATCATGGTCCATCTCCTGGTTATCTGCACGGGATGTTGTTTTACTTCCAACCCTTGTGTAGTTTCCCAGATGCCAGGAAGATGAGACAATGAGGCATTGTTCTGAGCTCTTCCAGGCGCTCTCTATCTCGGGTCACACACACCACATCTTGTCTATAGAATGCCAGCTTTTAGATTTTTATCACCAAGTCATTGTCAGCTCAAGCTATCCCTAGCAAAACCCTAGCAGACGCCCAGACTAACTGCAGGAAGCCAGAGTGGACACCATAACAACTCAGCATTAGCAGGCCAGTCTTACTCTTAGTTAAATATATAACCGTTTACTATTAATATCAAACAAATCAGGTAAGTATGTAATTTTTCCTGACAGTGTCGTACAACCGACACCTTCGTGAGTCTCCCCTTTAAACATTGCTGACATATTAGTTTGTAGCTTCAAAGGTTCAGGTTTTACAGACGATTTCGTGGTGATGCCCGGATCCTCTCATGCGTAGAAAAAGACTGCCTTCACAAGCCCCATGTTATGGAATATGTGCAAACTTTATATCGGTGGAAAATGGGACTTGAGCTGCAGTCACTACAAGAAACGGTAGGACTCTAGCATTAACAAACGGGAAGGCAGCTATTCAATATTCAAAATTACGTCACCGTGAGATGCACCAGTGCATCAATCAACTCTAGGGGTTTTCAAAACTGCTAAATTTTCTCTCACCCAATTTCAAAATGTGTAGAGTTGCAGTAAATTAGCTTTAAAACCGCAAAATAGGATATGCACATAATTGGTACTATTGGATAGGAAACACTCTGAAGTTTCTAAGAGTGTTAAAATATTGTCTGTGAGTATAACAGAACGGATATGACAGGCAAAAACCCGAGGAATTTCTGTCCTGGAAAAAGTGATTTTGACACATTGCCTCATTTTGAACCCCTCTTATGAAAATGCCCATATAAGGGAGTAAGATTTCAGTACTTATTGCTTCCACTGGATGTCAACAGTCTCTAGACAGTGTTTTGATTCTGTTTAGTTGCTCTAGATGGTAATAGAAGAAGAATTAGGAAGTGGTCACAGAGAAGTAAACAGAAGAAAATGCGCGTTCACCGGCTTGCGCGCGCTATGTTTTTTTTCCTTTCCTATCGCCCAGTTTATATTCCGGTTGAAATATTATACTAAATATACATAAAAGTGTTCCTAAGGATACATTATCAATGATGTTTGATTGTTCTTGGACAAGTTTATAGGTATAGGTTGAACGAGTTCTCTTCACGTTTCAATGGGCAAGTGGACGCTGTATTTTCTCATCATAACGCACCAACCAAACTGAGATTTATGGATATAAATCTTTTTCTAACAAAAGAACCATGGATTGTCTTCGTTGGACACTTGGGAAGCCCTCAGCAGAAGTTCTTCAAAGGGTAATTGATTTGTTTTCGCTGTGAAATGTGTTTTGTGTGAACCGCGATGGTTTATGAATTTATGGTAATATAATTTTTGGGGGAGGTGTTACCCTCAAACAATCAAATGTAGTGCTTTCGCCGTAAAGCCTTTTTGAAATCTGACAACGCTGTGATATTGCCAAGAAGCAGAGCTTTTGATGACTATGCAACACTTGTATATTGATGAATGTTTAATAATTCAACTTTTAGATTTTGAATTTGGCGCCTTGCATTTCACCGGGTAGTGTCGGGAGTGGGTCGCTAGCGCCTTAAGAGGCTAAACTACGACATTCTCCTTCCGCCCCTTTGCAAAATGTGTGGAATTGCAGAAACAATTCTTTAAAAACTGCACCATTTTCTCTACACCCCATGGTAAAATGTGTAGAATTGAAGGAAATGTGGTGGGGCCCCCAACCAAATCTCGCTTAGAGCCCCCAAAAGGCTAAAGCTGATTCTGCACATAATATTTGCAGGCATCAACCAATGGGAATCTGTGGTATGACTTAAAGATTGCTGTATACCAGTGGAACCCATCCAATTTGAAAAAGCTGGAGCAGTTTTGCCTTGAAGAATGGGCAAAAATCCCAGTGGCAAGATGTGCCAAGCTTATAGAGACATACCCCAAGAGACTTGCAGCTGTAATTGCTGCAAAAGGTGGCTCTATAAAGTATTGACTTTGGGGAGGGGGGTGAATAGTTATGCATGCTCAAGTTTTCCGTTTTTTTGTCTTATTTCTTGTTTCTTTCACACAAAAAAATATTTTGCATCTTCAAAGTGGTAGGCATGTTGTGTAAATCAAATGATACAAACCCCCCCAAAATCTATTTGAATTCCAGGTTGTAAGGCAACAAAATGGGAAAAATGCCAAGGGGGTGAATACTTTCGCAAGCCTCTGTAGCTCGTCTGGTAGAGTCGCGTCACTGGACACCTCGCAGCTGTGCTTCCATTTGTTGTCCATAATTTTTTCAAATACATTTGTTATTGCATTGAAGTCCTTAACGAGCGATTGGAATTTTGAAGTCTAAAAGCTTGACGACCATTCAGAATGAGAAAATAGTAAATTGACTGTTGATTAAGACTATAGTTGATACATTATTAATAGTATAACTACTGATAGTTATTTCAAGGTGTCTATCTATATCAAAATCCTTAATGGTGCTCCTCTTAGATTAATTTGGATAGGATAACCAAATTAAATAAATACATTAGATCAGTTAATTTTCCAGTAAATTATCTTAAATATCCTTAGCCAAAAGTCACAACAACAGCAAACAACCAGCCTTCAAAAAGATGAACATTCCTAAACCTCAGCCTGGAAAGTCAGAGAGAAGAACCAGCTTTTTTGGAAGTCGATAAGTGGATGACCTCTCTTGCACTGCCGGGCTACACTCTACTTCTCTATTGGAGTGATACAAACTATTCGATGGAAAGCCTGTCAATTTGCGTACAGTCAGAGTGTCACGTTGGTATAAAGGGATCGGGAGACAAAAGCAGGAATGCGTAATATGGGTTTTAATATGCCCACATTACAGTGTGCCATGTGAAGGCACGGGGACGAAAATGAAACAAACATGTATACAAAAAACACAGAGTTGAAACCCAAAACAAAATAGCAAGGAGTACCTGAAATAAATACAGACGCGCACAATGATCAAAACACAGGACGAGGCCCGGAATCATGTGCGCAATCCAACATGGCACGAAAGCCAAAACACACAGCACAGGTACTCACATGCACCAACGGACATAGAACAATAATCGACCAAAAGGGGAGACAGCGGGAATGGCCCGTCCGACACAACTTCTACTGATCCATCCGACGACTGATGCCTCAGACATTATGAAAACTGGCCCAGATTACCCCAAGGTGAAATTCCCCTTTAAAGGCCTGACTCACGTCAGCCTTGGAGAGCGAGATCACCCAGTCCTCTGTGTTGGTGGGGGCCATCACACACGGTAGAGTTATTGTCAAAGCGTGCATACAATGCATTTAGTTTGTCTGGAAGAGAGGCATTGCTGGGCAGATCACAAGTGGAGCTTTGTACTTCTTAGGGAGCGGTGGGGCGCTAGCGTCCCACTCCCGACACTACCCGGTGAAATGCAAGGCGCCAAATTCAAAATCCAAAAGTTGAATTATTAAACATGCATCAATATACAAGTGTTTCATAGTCATCAAAAGCTCTGCTTCTTGGCAATATCACAGCGTTGTCAGATTTCAAAAAGGCTTTACGGCGAAAGCACCACATTTGATTGTTTGAGGATAGCACCCCACATATTTTTCCCATTACCATAAATTCATAAGCAATCACGGTTCACACAAAACACATTTCACAGCGAAAACAAATCAATTACCTTTTGAAGAACTTCTGCTGAGGGCTTCCCAAGTGTCCAACGAAGACAATCCATGGTTCTTTTGTTTAAAAAAGTAATGTATTATATCCATAAATCTCCGTTTGGTTGGCGCATTATAATGAGAAAATATAGCGTCGACTCCTCCATTGAAACGTGAAGAGAACTCGTTCAACCTTTACCTATAAACTTGTCCAAGAACAATCAAACATCATTGTAAATGTATCCTTAGGAACACTTTTACGTATAAATAAATTTCAACCGGAATATAAACTGGGCGATAAGAAAGGAAAAAAACAAAAGAACGTGCCTGCCGGGAGCGCACATTTACTTGTAAAGGACATCTGTGGGGGCACCTTATTCCTCTTCTTCTCTGCTCTAAAAGCATCTAAAATGAATCAGAACACTTTCTCAAGACTGTTGACATCCAGAGGAAGCGATGGGTACTGCATTCATATGCCCTTATAAGGGCATTTTCATAAGGGAGGGGTTCCAAATGAGGCAATGTGTCAAAACCACTTTTTCCAGGACAGAAATTCCTCGGGGTTTCGCCTGCCATATCCGTTCTGTTTTACTCAGGGCCTGAATGGGAGGCATTTTACTTTGGGCACGCCAGGGTCTCCAAAACGGTCACCTCGTACGCTGCTCCCTAAGAAGTTAATGACCGTTTCTCAACGGAGCGAGTCACAGGTGCTTCTTGTTTGAGCTTTGTCTTGTAAACAGGAAGCAGGTGTACGGAATCAGGATCTGATTTGTCGAATGGTGGACGAGGGAGGGCCTTGGATGCTTGCTTGTGTGTAGATTAACGGTCGTCTAGGACATTTTTTGCCCCTAGTGGTGCAAGAGACGTGTTGATGGAAGTTGGGCATAACATGTCTTTATTATAATTATTGTCCTGAGGTGGAATTTATACAACAGTCACGATAACAACTGAAAACTCCCCCGGGAGGCAGAAGGGTCGGCATTTGGCCATCTGGTATTCTAAGATAGCAGCACACCATTTGAGTCAGCACACCATTTGTTGATGAGGAAAATGTCTAACCCTCTCAAATTCCCTGACTCTATTGTCCTGTCCGCTCAGTAAATGGAAAATCCATCGAGTTGGATAGCCATGTGGTGTATCTTGTAAAAAAGCCATGTTTCAGAAAAGCAGAATTTTGCCGTTACAAAAGTCCCAATGGTAGCAAATCTGCAATCAGTCAGCATCCTTATTATAAAGTGACTGTATAGAATGTCCAATAGAATGGAGGGAAGAGCTGGCTGGTTTTCTCTTCACTTTAATCTCACCAGGACTCCCCCTCTCTTGCCTCTGTAATGCCGTTTTTTCCTCTCGAATACCCTGAAATTAGGTCAGAACTACAGAAAGAGCCCAGGGCAGATGAGTCCAAGTTGAAGTCGGAATTGGGGTAAGTAACTGCCGTAAGTAACTGCCGATCTGATGTTCAAAAGTTCTTGTTGGTTATATTAACTGATAGCAGATACATTTGTGAAAATAAAGTAAAGACAAATGCCAAAAGAATCACAAAATAGCAAAGTTGGGTCAGAACTTGCAAAACGGCTGCCATTCAGTACGGTGCCATCTCAAATTTCCAACTCCCATGGATAACTACAAGTAATTGCTACTCTTGAAATTCTGAACAGTTGCCATCTAATGTCCTCTATATTTTGGCCGTGCAGGTCTGTAGGTGGAAACCCTGAAACAGGAGCAGTTGAAGCTCCAACGCATCCTGTCCACCCAGAAGTTCACCCCAGTAGACATCGAGAGGATCAACTGGGAGAAGAGGGAGCTTAGCTGACCAATAGCCTGAGCAAGTGCCTGGAGCAGACTGAGCAGAACATGTGGAAAGAGGAGATTGCTCTGGCCAAGCTCAAAGAGAAGGTAAGTGAAGAGGATGCTGTCCTGGATAACATGGGCACCGCTGGACACCGCTCTGTGCCATACTGTAGCAAGTATGGGAAATATGAATGTTCATAAGCTACTATATTGTAAGTACAGAACGTGCGTGTTCAAAGCCTTCTTTCAGGACTCAGTGGTGAAAGAGAGAATTGACCTGACATTGACATGTTAACAGTCATGACAGTCTAACCCTGAATCTAACCCACTACGTCAAATGGTCAGGAAAAACTGGGCCATTAACATCATGCGTGAGTTCCAAATATCTCTAAAGGTCGCCCCAGCGTGAGTTATTTTATGCACGTGATGATGTTATGAAGTTCTCTCCATAATAGAATGTGATTGTTATTGAACAATACATTTAATCCGTACTGCCCTCAAAAAAAGCAATTTAGCCTGTTTTTGTTTATAGGCTGTTTCAACTTCCAATGATTTTCTAAAAGGTTTTTATTTTCTAAGAACAGTTTGAATTGAGCTGTGTTCCGCCTCCTCGTTCATTCACATAACAAGAGTCATTTTTACTTTTGCGGACAATTACATTTTTGGGACATTTCTGACCCGGAGAAAATTCCCCAAGCACTTCCTAATTGTTTGTGCAGTTCAAGTCTGCAGACATTTTCTCATCTCGCGTCGGAACAGGATCTGCACACATGTTCACATTTTCCTTCTTTTGCCAGCATCGCAGTCATTGTTGTTTTCGTTACTAATAATAACTTTGGAAATGTGTGCGTTTCTATCAAAGTAAGTGCCTTATTACGTTATAATAGTTTCAGTGTATCGTCTTGTGTCGTTTCTATTGTAGCTCACTGTATTTATGGAGCATAATATATTTGTGTATATTCCTTATAACCGCGGACACGTGAGGTAACGTTACTCATTTCATAACCTTTATAGTGTTATATTCAATCTTGCTTAGGTAGCTAGCTACATTCTTCTACCAGCTCTGTAAAACAATCCTAGTTGCATCAGAGAAGTATTAGCTTATGTTGTATTTTGAAGCTACCCTGGCCTTATGCCTCCCAAGTGGCGCAGCGGTCTATGGCACTGCATCTCAGTGCTAGAGGCATCACTACAGACACCCTGGTTCGAATCCAGGTTGTATCACAACCGGCTGTGATTGGGAGTCCCATGGGGCGGCACACATTTGGCCAAATTTGGCCAATGCGGGATTATATTTTTATAGCAGTGTGTTATTATGTTACTTCTTTGTAATATTGTTTTATTTCTATATCTTGATATTGTATTCTAATTAAAAGTCCTCTTTATTCTGTACTTTCAGAAACCACGAACAGTATTTGCCAATATCATAACTGGAACTGGACATCTTTCGAGCTGAAGATTGAGGCCAGCCTATGTATGCTAGCGTACACTCCTTAACAGCTTTACTAGATGAAAACTCAGCAAGAAAACACATAGGCCAATATGTAATAGTCGTCAATTTTATTGCAGTATTGGTGGTGGTTGGTTCAACAACAACTTGTTTTACTAGAGGAAAAAAAACGGAATATGCATAACCCATATTTAATATTCATGCAGTGACTGAACAACAACTGCACCTCTGAAGGCATAGCATCATGGCAGGTCACCTGTCAAGCCACCTGTCAGGTCACTTATTGCTGCAGATGTGCTCAATAGTGCTTGAGCATATGATACTCCTCAAAGCATGGTGAAACACATAGAGGTGTATCACAAGCTAAACACATGTATTTTGTCCTCTGCTTACTTCTCCTGGTGCCAGACAGAAGAACGCTCCCTAAAACACTTCAGTGAGCAGGCCTTTCTAATCGACCTGGCCCGAGGTATCCTGGAAGGATATTGACCTTATCCCGTCAATTGAGGATGCCTGGTCATTCTTTAAAAGTGCCTTCCTCACCATCTTAAATAAGCATGCCCCTTTCAAAAAATGTAGAACCAGGAACAGATATAGCCCTTGGTTCTCTCCAGACCTGACTGCCCTTGACCAGCACAAAAATATCCTGTGGCGTTCTGCATTAGCACCGAATAGCCCAAGTGATATGCAACTTTTCAGGGAAGTTAGGAACCAATATACACAGGCAGTTAGGGAAGCTAAGGCTAGCTTTTCAAGCAGAAATGTGCATCCTGTAGGACAAACTCAAAAAAGTTCAGGGAAACTGTAAAGTCCATGGAGAATAAGAGCACCTCCTCCCAGCTGCCCAATGCACTAAGGCTAGGAAACACTGTCACCACGATAATTGAGAATTTAAATAAGCATTTTTCTACGGCAGGCCATGCTTCCACCTGGCTACCCGTACCCCAGTCAACAGCCCTGCACTCCCCACAGCAACTCGCTCAAGCCTCCCCATTTCTCCGTCACCCACATCCAGATAGCTGAAGTTGTGAAAGAGCTGAAAAATCTGGACCCCTACAAATCAGCCGGGCTAGACAATCTGGACCCTCTCTTTCTAAAATTATCTGCCGAAATTGTTGCAACCCCTTTTACTAGCCTGTTCAACCTCTTTCGTATCGTCTGAGATTCCCAAAGATTGGAAAGCTGCAGCGGTCATCCCCCTCTTCAAAGGGGGAGACACTCTCGACCCAAACTGATATATCTATCCTACCCTGCCTTTCTAAGGTCTTCAAAAGCCAACGAAAGTCAACAAACAGATCACCGACCATTTCGAATCCCACCATACCTTTTCCGCTTTGAAATCTGGTTTCAGAGCTGGTCATGGGTGCACCTCAGCCACGCTCAAGGTCCTAAACGATATCATAACCGCCATCGACAAGAGACATTACTGTGCAGCCGTATTCATCGACCTGGCCAAGGCTTTCAACTCTGTCAATCACCACATTCTTATTGGCAGACTCAACAGCCTTGGTTTCTCAAATGATTGCCTCGCCTGGTTCATAAACTACTTCTCTGAAAGAGTTCAGTGTGTCAAATCGGAGGGCCTGTTGTTCAGACCTCTGGCAGTCTCTATGGGGTGCCACAGGGTTCAATTCTCGGGACGACTCTCTTCTCTGTATACATCAATGATGTCGCTCTTGCTGCTGGTGATTCTCTGATCCACCTCTACGCAGACGACACCATTCTGGATACTTATGGCCCTTCTTTGGACACTGTGTTAACCGTCTAGAGACTGTTGACATCCAGTGGAGGCAATAGGTACTGCAATCTTACTCCCATATATGTCTGTTTTCAATAGGGGGGGTTCAAAATGAGGCAATGTGTCAAAAACACTTTTTCCAGGACAGAAATTCCTCGGGTTTTCGCCTGTTATATCAGTTCTGTTATACTCACAGACAATATTCTAACACTCTTAGAAACTTCAGAGTGTTTCCTATGTTTCCAATAGTACTAATTATGTGCATATCCTCATTTCTGGGCCTGAGTGGCAGGCCTTTTACTTTGGGCATGCCAGACTCTCCAAAACCGACACCTCAGCTGCCGCTCCCTAAGAAGTTAATCTAACAGCATTGTCAGATTTCAAAAAGGCCTTATGGCGAAAGCAGAACATTTGATTGTCTGAGGACAGCGCCCCACCCAAAAACTCAATTAGCATAATAACATAACCAGCAGAGATGTCACAAAACTCAAAAATAGCATCAAATAAATCGCTTACCTTTGATGATCTTCCTCTTCAAATCAAATGTTTTATTTGTCACATACACATGGTTAGCAGATGTTAATGCGAGTGTAGCGAAATGCTTGTGCTTCTAGTTCCGACCATGCAGTAGTATCTAACAAGTAATCTAACAAATTCACAACAACTACCTTATACACACAAGAGTAAAGGAATGAATACGAGTATGTACATATAAATATATGGATGAGCGATGGCTGACCGGCATAGGCAAGATGCAGTAGATGGTATGGAGTACAGTATATACACATATGTATGTGTATATACTATATACCTCTGATGGCATATCAAAGCGTCCAGGTTACACAATAAAAGGTCCTTTTGTTCGATAAAGTTCCTCTTTATATCCATATAGCTCCGTTTGGTCGGCGCGTTTTGTTCAGTAATCCACCTGCCCAAAGGCTTTCATCCATGCAGACTAACGATATCCCAAAAGTACCCGTAAAGTTAGTCGAAAAAAGTCAAACAGCATTTGTAATCAATACTCAGATACCCTAAAATTAATATACACTATAATATTTCAGACGGAATATAACCTGCTGAATAGAAGAGAAAAAGAACTGAGCGCGCAAAATCCAAAACAGGACACTTGACTTGATCTCAGGAATAAGTGGTCTTACTCCCTTGATTTTCATGATTGAACCTTCCAACCTTTTTCTAAAGACTGTTGACATCTAGTGGAAGCCATAGGAACTGCAATCTGGGAGCTAAAATACCCTGCTTTGAATAGCATGCCAATTGAAAACAGTGTGACATGACTGATTCAGACATCCTGGATGGATTTTGCTCGGGTTTTTGCCTGCCATATCAGTTCTGTTATACTCACAGACATTATTTGAACAGTTCTAGAAACTTCAGAGTGTTTTATATGCATATCCTAGCTTCTGGGCCTGAGTAACAGGCAGTTTACTTTGGGCACGTTTTTCATCCAAACTTCAAAATACAGCCCCCTAGCCCTAAGAAGTTAACTAACCTCCAGATGAGCTTCAATGCCATACAACTCTCCTTCCATGGCCTCCAACTACTTTTAAATGCAAGTGAACTAAATGCATGCTCTTCAACCGATCACTGCCTACACCTGCCGCCCGTCCAGCATCACTACTCTGGACGGTTCTGACTTATGTGGACAACTACAAATACCTAGGGGTCTGGTTAGACTGTAAACTCTCCTTCTAGACTCACATTAAGCATCTCCAATTCAAAAATAAATCTAGAATCGGCTTCCTATTTCACAACAAAGCATCCTTCACTCATGCTGCCAAACATCGTAAAACTGACCATCCTACCAATCCTCAACTTCTGTGATGTAATTTATAAAATAGCCTTCAACACTCTACTCAACAAATTGGATGCAGTCTATCACAGTGCCATCCGTTTTGTCACCAAAGCCCCATATACTACCCACCACTGCGACCTGTACACTCTCGTTGGCTGGCCCTCGCTTCATACTCGTCGCCAAACTCACTGGCTCCAGGTCATCTACAAGTCTTTGCTAGGTAAAGCCCCGCCTTACCATAGCAGCACCCACCTGTAGCACGCGCTCCAGCAGGTATATCTCACTGGTCACCCCCAAAGCCAAATCCTCCTTTGGCCACCTTTCCTTCCAGTTCTCTGCTGCCAATGACTGGAACAAACTGCAAAAATCACTGAAGCTGGAGACATATCTCCCTCACTAGCTTTAAGCACCAGTTGTCAGAGCAGCTCACAGATCATTGCACCTGTACATAGCCCATCTGTAAACAGCCCATCCAACAACCTCATCCCCATACTGTATTTATTTATATTGCTCGTTTGCACCCCAGTATCTCTACTTGCACATTCATCTTCTGCACATCTACCTTTCCAGTGTTTAATTGCTATATTGTAATTATTTCGCCACCATGGCCTATTTATTGCCTTACCTCCCCTATCTTACCTCATTTGCACATACTGTATGTTGAATTTTTCTACTGTATTATTGACTGTATGTTTGTTTATTCCATGTGTAACTCTGTGTTGTTGTATGTGTTAAACTACTTTGCTTTATCTTGGCCAGGTCGCAGTTGCAAATGAGAACTTGTTGTCAACTAGCCTAACTGGTTAAATAAAGGTGAAATAAAAATATAAAAAATAAAATAAAATCACTGGGGCCCCACAAGGGTGTGTGCTCAGCACTCTCCTGTACTCCCTGTTCACCCACGACTGTGTGGCCATGCACGCCTCCAACTGAATCATCAAGTTTGTAAACGACACAACAGAAGTGGGTTTGATCACCGACAACGACGAGACAGACTATAGCGAGGAGGTGAGGGCACTCTGAGTGTGGTGTCAGGAAAACAACCTCTCACTTAACATCAATAAAACAAAGGAGATGATCGTGGACTTCAGGAAACAGGAGAGGGAGTACCCCCCTATCCACATCGAAGGGACAGCAGTGGAGAAGGTGGAAAGTTTTAAGTTCTTGGGCGTACACATGACAGACAAACTGAAATGGTCCACCCACACACCCAGTGTGGTGAAGAAGGTGCAACAGCGCCTCTTCAATATCAGGAGGCTGAAGAAATTTGGCTTGTCACCCAAAACCCTGACAACTGCTCCGCCCTCAACCGCAAGGCTCTCCAGAGGCGGGTGTGGCCAGCACAACGTATTACCGGGGGCAAACTACCTGCCCTCCATGACACCTACAGCACTCGATGTCACAGGAAGGCCAAAAAGAACCACCCAAGCCAATGCCTGTTCACATCGCTTTCATCCAGAAGGCTAGGTCAGTACAGGTGCATCAAAGCTGGGACCGAGAGACTGCAAAAAAGAAATGTCCTCTCACTTTCAATTGCGTTTATTTTCAGAAAACTTAACATGTGTAATTATTTGCATGAACACAACAAGATTCAACAACTGAGACATAAACTGAACAAGTTCCACAGACATGTGACTAACAGAAAATGAATAATGTGTCCCTGAACAAAGGGGGGGTCAAAATCAAAAGTAACAGTCAGTATCTGGTGTGGTCACCAGCTGCATTAAGTACTGCAGTGCATCTCCTCCTCATGAACTGCACCAGATTTGACAGTTCTTGCTGTGAGATGTTACCCCACTCTGAGATCTTGGCTCTTCGCTGGCCATGGCAGAACACTGACATTTGTGTCTTGCAGGAAATCACGCACAGACCGAGCAGTATGGCTGGTGGCATTGTCATGCTGGAGGGTCATGTCAGGATGAGCCTGTAGGAAGGGTACCACATGAGGGAGGAGGATGTCGTCCCTGTAACGCACAGCATTGAGATTGCCTGCAATGACAACAAGCTCAGTCCGATGATGCTGTGACACACCACTCCAGACCATGACAGACCCTCCACCTCCAAATCGATCCCACTCCAGAGTACAGGCCTCGGTGTAACGCTCATTCCTTTGACGAGAAACGCGAATCCAACCATCACCCCTGGTGAGACAAAAACGTGACTCATCAGTGAAGAGCACTTTTTGCCAGTCCTGTCTGGTCCAGCAACGGTGGGTTTGTGCCCACAGGCAACGTTACAACAGGCATACAAGCCCTCAGTCCAGCCTCTCTCAGCTTATTGTGGACAGTCTGAGCACTGATGGAGGGATTGTGCGTTCCTGGTGTAACTCGGGCAGTTGTTGTTGCCATCCTGTACCTGTCCCGCAGGTGTGATGTTCTGATGTACCTATCCTGTGCAGGTGTTGTTACACGTGGTCTGCCACTGCGAGGATGATCAGCTGTCCGTCCTGTCTCCCTGTAGCACTGTCTTGAAATGTATTGCCCTGGCCACATCTGCAGTTCTCCTGCCTCCTTGCAGCATGCCTAAGGTCTATTTGTTTGAAGTAGTCTTAAATTGCAAAGACAGGCCAATAAAACATTTATCAATGAATTAGACAAGGATTAAATTGTCTGTGTGAAAAGTCGACATTCATTTATCATTTAATTAATAATGCCGCACACACAGTCACACACACCATTTGGCCTTAGAGACCAGAAAGTGCTTGTGCTCTGACGTCAAAAGCTTATGTTAGACTCCTGAGCTGGTCATATTGAAGAGCAGAGGACAGTATTACACATTCGGGAGCATGGCCAATCACATTCATTATTAAATATGTGGGAATAAGCTAGTTTAAATATACACATATTTGTATGTTTAACATGTACATTTACATTTTGTTTGAATGTGTATTTGCATTTTGGTTTAATGTGAAAGACACCATGGCTACAAATAAATACACATGTACACTGAACAAAAATATAAACGCAACATGTAAATGTATCATGAGCTGAATTAAAATATCCCAGAAATATTCCAGACGCACAAAAATCTAATTTCTCACAGATTTTGTTAACCAATTTGTTTACATCCCTGATATGAGAATTTTTCCTATGCCAAGATAATCCATCTACCTGACAGGTGTGGCATATCAAGAAGATGATTAGACAGCATGCTCTTTACACAGATGCACCTTGTGCTTGGGACAATAAAAGGCCACTCTAGAATGTGCAGTTGTGTCACACAACACAATGCCACAGATGTCTCAAGTTTTGAGTGAGCATGCAATCGGTATGCAGACAGCAGGAATGTCCACCAGAGCTGTTGCCAGAGAATTTAATGTTCATTTTAGAGATTTTAGCAGTATGTCCAACCGGCCTGACAACCACAGACCATGTGTAACCACGCCAGCTCAGGACTTCCACATCTGGATTCTTCATCTGCGGGATCGTCTGAGACCTGAGACCACCCTGACAGCGGATGAAACTGAGGAGTATTTCTGTCTGTAATAAAGCCCTTTTGCGGGGAGAAATCTATTTTGAGTGGCTAGGCCAGGCTTCCCAGTGGGTGGGCTTGGCTCCCAAATGTTGGGCCCACCCATGGCTGTACCCCTGTCCATTCATGTGAAATCCGTAGATTAGGGTGTAATTATTTCATTACAATTGACTGATTTCCTTATATGAACCAAAAATCTGTAAAATCGTTGAAATCGTTGCATGTTTCGTTTTTATTTTTGTTCAGTATATTTATTGAAAGGGCCATTTTACAGGTAATTCATCACATCATACAAACAATGTTTTTTTTATGTAAAGCAATTAAAACAAAGACATTTATTTTTTTCACAGCCCCTGACCAATATAGAAAGATTTCCAGAAAGTAACAATAATCAAACATATATATTCCAGAGTACATCCCAATTTTATTCCAACATCGCACTATAGATGAGAGGCCTAATAAGATACAAGCATTTAATCCTTAAAACATGTTATTTGGAGTTACCACTATGTATGTATATGGATATGTCTTTTTGATTACAAGAGGGTGATCTTTCATTGTATAAGTCAGAGACCACTGTGTCAAATGATATGTTTCCCCTCATCCTTCTTTACATACTGCAGGCTTACACGTGAAATGATGGCTGCCATCTGACTAAGTTTCAAATGTTGTCAGGGGCTGATATTTGACCAATGTTGCTTTGGTCTTGTAGAGGATCACTCCGCACACCATGGCAACGGCTGCTAGGAGACCCGCAGCCGTGATCTCCATGTTCATGTTCTTGTATGTCACTGGAAAGAAAAGAAAGCACAACTTTTTTCACCATCATTTTTTGAGGAATCCAAAAACAAAATGTTCATCCAGGGTAGGGTTGCAAAGGGATGGAATGTTACAGGTAACTTTGGTAAATTACTGGTATTTTGCAACTCTAATCTAGAGACGTAACTTGAGATGCTAATGGCGGTTAGGACTAGACTGCAGAGGTCCTTTATTAATAATCGATAAGAACGGTTGTAAATTCAACAACTCAAAGTACATTTTATTTTTTGCTTCTCCTGAGCTAGTTCCCTCAGGGTTAGCGTTACCTGAGCTCTCGGAAGTCTTTATCAGGCGCAAAGGACCCTGGGAGATGTGGTGCCTGGCCGTTTGCATGGGGGCATCTCTCTTGCGGTGGAGATGATCAGCAGACTGGGGTGAGGTGGAGTTGATGCAGCCCTGGGCGCACCGGGTGTTGGCGTTCCCAGCCTCAGGATCACTGTACAGCTGATGTACACCTACAGCCAGAGAGATCAAAAGTCACTGAACTGAGATGATATCACCCTGGGTAGCCTAGTGGTTAAAAGCATTGGCACAGTAACCGAAAGGTCACTGGTTTGAATCTCTAAACCGACTAGGGGGAAAATCTGTCCATGTGCCCTTGAGCAAGGCACCTAACCCTAATTGCTCCTGTAAGTTTCAAGTTTTATTAGTCGTATGTACAGGATTCGCAGTGTATACTGTACATTGTCCAACAAAATGCTTACTTTCAGCTCTGGATAAGAGTGTGCTACATGAATAAAATGTCAAATGTAAATATGGCCCTTGAATGATCCAGCAACCTGTTCCTATTTACCTGGTCGTGCAATCCGATGAATTTGAAAGCTTCCATTCCAAATCGGAAATGTCTCTCGTGATGGGGTGAGAAGATTTGAACAGTCTCGTCCACATTGCACCTTGTAAAATAAAACATGATATTACAGCATTAATAGTAATGTCTCTTTCATTATGAAAAATCTGTTAATGGCACATCTCGTATTCAATAATACTCTAACATTACTGTGACTAGTGCCATTATGACATTGATGGATGGATGCATTTGTGTTCTGAGTCTCACCCGTTTTCTATGATGGGGTAGGCGGGGTGGTAGTTGGGGTTGTCGTATGGCGCCGCTCTGCAGGACTCCACGAAGATCTCTGTGTTGTTCACTGTGGTTGTGGCCTCGATGTCCATGTAGATCATCTGCTTCACCATCACGTCTAGCGGGTAGTCACAGGGATTCACCACACTGGTGAACTCGCTCGTCTGGTAGAACTCAAACTGGTAGGTGAACGTCCCGAAGCCTTTCTCCATGACTGTGATGCTCTCCCTGTGTGCGCTGAAGCCCAGGCTCACATTGCCATGTTTGGCGTACTGGCAGTAGAACTGGATCTCCACCTGGTGGTGCCTGGTGATGATGTCATTGGGGTTGTCGAAGGTGGTGATTTCGTTCTTGAAGAGGAGGTTGTCGTGGATTGAGAGAAATAGAGAGGGAAATCATCTAGACAGCTACATGTGTGGGCAATGCCAGCACTGAACTGAAATACAACAATATTCTTCTATTGCTGTGCAATTCCTGTGGTTATAAGTGAGCAAGCATGTTGGTATTTCTTTTGATGCAAAAACTGTTCTGAGGGGCAGAACTTCTCACAGGGGAGCATAAGCCACCCCTCACCAAAATCCTACATCTTGACCCTTTCTCTGAGGAAACCCACTCTAAATAAATCAGCCTAGTTTGTCCCTTGGGGTGAAAATGCCTTCGGACCAGCTTCAATATTAATAACTGTTATAGAAATTTCGTTCTCAATGTTCATAAACTGAACTTCAATTAATAACCCGTGTGAGCAAAGTACGGCTGTTATTAAGATAGTTTTATTTATGGCAGCGCCTTACCTCAGGTCATTTTCGGACCTGTCTCTCTCCCTGGATCATTTATAGATTGTTTGAAGTTAACTTCCTGCTACTTACAAAGTAGAAACTAGTAAATCTGTTAAGAATGATTAAGCTCCTATTTTTGTTAAATTCTAGAACGAAAATATCACAAACCATTCCCTTCAAAATCCGTGAATAAAAATTCCACTGACCTGTCTTGCAGACTGGGAAAAGCAATGTA
Source organism: Brachymystax lenok tsinlingensis (assembly GCA_030435695.1). Lineage (NCBI taxonomy): Eukaryota > Metazoa > Chordata > Actinopteri > Salmoniformes > Salmonidae > Brachymystax > Brachymystax lenok. Next base: position 32,812,390 of record CM059788.1, read on the forward strand.
GGTTGGATCTTGTCACTGTCTCTGTCGTGTTCCAGTCTCCCACCGGCCTGAATAAAGGTCTTTATCTCACGGATCTCTGATCCGCCCGTGCACGGTTTTCGGTGTCCACTGGAACTAGACAGAAACAGGTATTGAGATCCGGCTCGAAAGGACCAAATTGTTATAGAAATTTTGTTCTCAATGTTCATAAACTGAACTTCAATTAAACAAACTGTCTGTTACCCAGTATTTGTAAGATACTGGTTGAAATGAGACAAACAGAGGCCCAATCTATAATGATCAAATGTGGATTATTTATTCATGGGAGAGCTCGGAGCTCCAAAAGGTGTACACAGTCTTTTATATGGTACAATGTTGAAATCCAAAGATACAAAATTCCCACCACTTCCCCCACCCTCTCCAAGAAAAGTGTCTTTGCACAGTACCCATTCATTCCTTATCACAATCTTTGCGCATAAGTCAAAATTGGGAGGTTCTGTTATCTATCTCTCCTGTCTTTCAAGGGCAGGCCTCTCGCATGTGTCTGGTAGAATCAAAGAATTCTTTGTTCCCCCAGACACCCCCTAAATGAAGTCATACTTCTGCACACCAAGTTAATATCTAGACACACACACACATTAATTGGACTACCATTTGTCTTGTAACCCTATCTCTATTGCATACATTTTCAGAATGGAATGTTCTTAGTATTAAGTACAAACATTTATTCATCAAAACATAAAATCTATAACAATAACACAGACAAACACCCAGGAGTGAATGGGTCTCACACCCAAAGAGACTTCCACATATCATTCCCCTATAATATTTGACCCACAGGCATTGAGGGGGATGACTCCGATGATGTGGGTGCTGTTAGAGAAGCGTTGCAGGTCACAGGCAGAGTTATTTGGATCACTGAGGCGGAGATGGCCCTCATGTACTCCAGGGACAGAGGACTTTGCCACTTCCACTGTCATCGTAGTCTCTTGGCAGACCACTTTGGCTTTGACTGTTACAGCAGAATAAGGAGATATCTTGTTATTGTAAAACGGTTCAGTGTTATTGGACATAATGTGATTAAAAACCAGTGGTGTAAAAGTAACCAACTGTCATACATGAGTAAAAGCAAAGATCCCTTAATAGATAATTACTCAAGTAAAATTGAAAGTCACCCAATAAAATACTACTTGAGTAAAAATCTAAAAGTATTTGATTTTAAATATACTCAATTATTTTGTTTTCTTTTCTTTTTTACATGATTCGAGTTTGGGTCACTTTCCTCCTTATTAATGATGGGCACTATCTGGAAAGTTGTCAATATCAGTTGCATTTTTTATCTGTACGATTTTGATAAATTTTAGAACTAGTATGTATTCATCTTCACGGGCTTATCGTTATCAAGGTGCACATTCACACAGCAACATATGATCATAGAAGAATCAACCAACCTTTTGTGCGTCCGACCCTCACCAGGACACATCTCATCTCCGATCGATAGGTGCTAGTTCTGAAATTATTTAAGATCAGGATAAACAACAGCATATTGTTGTTAAACTTCCACATCTAATAATGACGTCTTTCAGTCAGGTGAGTTGGGAGATTACATTTGATAAAAGAGATTAAGCTCCAGAGGAAAGTAAGGGAAAGTATCAGAAAGTAGAAGAAAGTAGCAGAAAGTACTGAAGTACCAGAGCAGTTCTGGTGATGATGTAGCATCATGAAACATGATTAGATGCCATGAGACCCACCCATCTACTCCCTCAGCAATGAAGCAAATGGGGAAATGCTCCCCCAGATCTTTCTGAATGGGTGTCCACCGAATGACAAACTCCCCTTGGGAGTTTGTTTTGAGGTCCACTGATGATGACATCCATAATCCTAGCAAGGGCGCAAAACAGACAACCGCACAAATCCAAATCAATCAGATATCAGTAGGAAGTCGGATTTACTCTTGGTTTTTAGACCTTTCAGTGTTCTTAAATAGTGAACAACACAGCAGGCTGCCTTAGGAAAGATAATGGACTGCAGAATATTCTAGTCACAGAAATAGTTCCAAAGTGCTATAAGGTACTGTTCAGTTATAGCGTGCAATGTTTTGCAGCATGTGCAAATTATATCAAGCTGCTTACTTAGCGAGGAACACTTCCACCTGATTCGTCTCACACCGAGGACCCAGGACCTTGCTAGCACACGTAATCGCCCTCCTGAAAGCGTCTTACCAGTCAGTGCCACCAAAAGGTTTACAATTCTGCGAAGCAAGTAAGGAGCTGAGGAGGATGTTTCACACAGCCCCATGTGCTACACATACACTGTAGCAATATGATCATGGGTGTAATATTGTATTACAGACTTCATGGATATTGTCCCTTACGTTGAGTGTGTAGCCTGTGCCTTGACCCTGATCTCCAGCTCCTTGTTGACCTCCGCATTAAAATGCTCTCCATTGCGTGGTGTCGGCTGCACGAGCATGGGCAGGTACATTCCCTCATTGCAAGAGGGTGCAGGAGAGTCCACTATATTCAAAAATAATACAAACGTGCACAAGTAAATGTCATGCTTGTTATAGAATAAATATTTCCGTCCCTCCACCCCCTCTTTCGCTCTCTCTCTCCCTCTCTCAATCGCATTGTCAACCACCAGAAGAGGAGTCTTTTTCTCACCCAGAAGAGAGAGCTGCAGAGGGAGCTTGCTGAGGGGAGCAGCTGTAGGGTGTATATATGTCTGGTTCTGGCTCCACCCCCACGGATAGGAAACAGACCTAGAGCCATCGGTGTAAGACAGGGTGATGTGTTGGTTGGGGAAGTCCTCCACAACTAACTCAAACCCGTAGACACCAGGTGTTGCCATATTGTAAAGTGCAAGAGCCCTATAGACTGAAGAAGTCATAACACAAATGTTGCAGTTGGTTGAGACCTAAAGGCATTATGCTTCACATATAGATTGAATGCAAACCAGTTGTGGTTGGTCTCACTGTGACAGGTCAGCACAGTCCAAGACGTTGCAAACACTAACCTGATCCATGGAGAAGCCTGAGGGCTGGTCACACCTATCACACTCAGTGTCTCTGGCCACTCCATATCTGCATCTGACACGATCACCATCAGGGTCAAAGGCCATGAGGTTGTAGGACCTCTGACAGTTCTGGGGAACACTACAATTGTATGAAAAACAGTCAGATATACAGATATACACAAATCAACTGTAAAAAAACATCACGTTAGGTAACATCGAATATGTTGATTCAACTGTATTCCTGAATCTCAAATCCATGGAAAACCACTAACACATTGTCATATGCAAATAGCATTTTGAGAACAAGTAAGAAATGTAGTAATATGTGCTGACAGTGCTATTATATGTAGGCTACATTTTAGTAGTGATCTGAACTAATAGGTCCATCGTGTACACTTGAGCAGGAATTATATTGAACTTGCCATAGCTTAAATAGCAGCACCCAAAACCATTTTGTAATTTATTTGACCGTGGGGGGAAAAAAAAGATCTACTGCATAAATATTGGCATCGTGTTTTATCTTTAATTCTACAAACTTGCAGATTAAGTACCACAGTAACTCACCTCATTTGAAAAGGTGCATCACTGGGGACATTTCTGGTCATGACAGTTTCAGTTTCACGTCAGGTATTCCTATAAGTGAAGGTGCTCCTGGCATTGATGCTGCTGTCAATTTGGCCTATCACATTTCTTGTTGAATACCCGCAGTTCCCTGAGTAACAATAATAGCCATCGTAGTTCTGACAAACATGAAAGGTATTCTTATAGCGAAAATCCACCTGGGGAACAGAATTTATGGCTCTCAATCAGGGACAGCTGTCTATCGTTGTCTCTGATTGGGAACCATACATAAGCAGCCCTTTTCCCCCTCCACTCTTTGTGGGAAGTTGACTCTGTTAGGGTGTATGTTGCTGCGACACCATTTGATCGTTGTTTTTGTTTCGGTGAGTTTAACAAATAAACATGTTTTTCTCAACCCGGCACGCTGCACCTTGGTCTGTCTCTGAAGATCGTGACAAGATGTACTATTTTAATTTGCAAAGTTTCTCAAAGCAGGAAAATAATCCTGCAGCAACAGGAAATTGTAGTAATTATTATGTGGATTATAATTAATGGTGTTGATACATTTTTCCTAGGGCAAATAAAGTAATAAGTGGAAAATACAAACTTTAGAAGCATTTTAAAACCTTGAATAAACTACGTGTTTGCATTTCTTGAAACAGAGCAATCAATTTAAGATTCTGTTTGAATTTTTGCATATTTATTTATAAAAAATACATTATAGCTTGGTTCTTTGTCTTTTGTTGCTTCTGTAAACAGCAAGTGCAAACTTTGTATCGATTCCAAAAGCTTAAATGTAAATTAGGGGGGAAAATAAAAGGTTACATTTTAAATTGTATAGCCTTTTAGCATCACAGTGACAATATAAATACCCCTAAAGGCAAAAGTTTAAGATTTGATCTCAGAATTGTTAACAAATATATTATTCTTTAGAAATCAATTCAACAGCAGCATGTTCTACGGTTTGTGTCTAAAATTTAAAAATGTATTCTTCTACATTGGCAAGCATGTATGGGTAGTCATGGTTGGGCAGGTTACTTTCTAAATGTAATCCGTTACTAGTTACCTGTCAAATTGTAATCAGTAATGTAACTTTTGGATTACCCAAACTCAGTAACACAATCTGATTACATCCTGTTATTTCAATATTACTTTGCCCTTAAGAGGCATTAGAAGAAAACAAACATGTATGTTACCAATTGAATGACATCTATTGCAGGATTAATGAATGTTAAAGTTTATATAGCTGGCCATACAGTATATGGATGTTCAATTTTACTTGATGGGTTGGTTATGTAGGCTTCTTCTAACCCATCGCTTTCTACTACATATAATATGATTAAATGATATCTTTACATTAATATATCATTTCCAAAAAATGAATGTAGCAACTACAGATTGCCCCTTTAAGTCTATCAAATGTGTGCGAGTTTCAGCATCTGTCCATTAGGCCTATGGATTTTTTTTTTTTTTGGTCAGCATGAATTAAATTGAGCAATAAAAGACCCACTTTATTTCATAGGCTGGGATCTGCACAATGCAGCTGTTACAAGAGTGCATTTTCACTGGCTGTCCACTGGTTTCAAAAACAATGATTGATAGGCAGTTTAAACTTCTTGAATTCAAAGATTTTGGGGTTCAAATACACATTTAGATTTGTGAACAGCCATCCACAACAACCACAATCCGTAAGGCGCAAATAGCTAAATGAGAGAGCAGCAAGTACATATCAATAATAAGTGATATCGGTATCGCCAGATCACTCTTAAAGGAGTGCTCCTAATCTCAGCTTGTTACCTGTATAAAAGACACCTGTCCACAGAAGCAATCAGATTCCAAACTCTCCACCATGGCCAAGACCAAAGAGCTCTCCAAGGATGTCAGGGACAAGATTGTAGACCTACACAAGGCTGGAATGGGCTACAAGACCATCGCCAAGCAGCTTGGTGAGAAGGTGACAACAGTTGGTGCGATTATTCGCAAATGGAAGAAACACAAAAGAACTGTCAATCTCCCTCGGCCTGGGGCTCCATGCAAGATCTCACCTCGTGGTGTTGCAAGGATCATGAGAATGGTGAGGAATCAGCCCAGAACTACACGGGAAGATCTTGTCAATGATCAAGGCAGCTGGGACCATAGTCACCAAGAAAACAATTGGTAACTGTTGGAGATATTTTAATACCATTATGTTACATTTTCTCATTTCTGAACAGAATGCATAGCACACCTTTTAAGTAGAAACACATGTCAAGGGTTGCCTCAGCTGAAAACCGCACATACTGCACGTAGGCCTCGTACCACACGTTCCACTTTTAAGTGGAAACACATGTCAGAGGCTGCCTATGGTAACACTATATAAGCTGAACGGAGTTCAGTCAGAGCTAGTTGTTTCCCGGGTCAGCTCGTCTTTAATTACTCTGAATTAAAGGCTTATTGAATTCACAAGTTTTTGTACGAGTGTCATATTTTGAAGATCATTTTTTCCACGACATAACACACTACGCCGTGAAGGACTGAAATCCTGCAGCGCCCGCAAGGTCCCCCTGCTCAAGAAAGCACATATACATGCCCATCTGAAGTTTGCCAATGAACATCTGAATGATTCAGAGGACAACTGGGTGAAAGTGTTGTGGTTAGATGAGACCAAAATGGAGCTCTTTGGCATCAACTCAACTCGCCGTATTTGGAGGAAGAGGAATGCTGCCTATGACCCCAAGAACACCATCCCCACCGTCAAACATGGAGGTGGAAACATTATGCTTTGGGGGTGTTTTTCTGCTAAGGGGACAGGACAGCTTCACAGCATCAAAGGGACGATGGACGGGCCATGTACTGTCAAATCTTGGGTGAGAACCTCCTTCCCTCAGCCAGGGCATTGAAAATGGGTCGTGGATGGATATTCCAGCATGACAATGACCCAAAACACATGGCCAAGGCAACAAAGGAGTGGCTCAAGAAGAAGCACATTAAAGTCCTGGAGTGGCCTAGCCAGTCTCCATACCTTAATCCCATAGAAAATCTGTGGAGGGAGCTGAAGGTTCGAGTTGCCAGACGTCAGCCTCGAAACCTTAATGACTTGGAGAAGATCTGCAAAGAGGAGTGGGACAAAATCCCTCCTGAGATGTGTGCAAACCTGGTGGCCAACTACAAGAAACGTCTGACCTCTGTGATTGCCAACAAGGGTTTTGCCACCAAGTACTAAGTCTTGTTTTACAGAGTGGTCAAATACTTATTTCCCTCATTAAAATGCAAATAAATTTATAACATTTTTCACATGTGTTTTTCAGGATTTTTTTGTTGTTATTCTGTCTCTCACTGTTCAAATAAACCTACCATTAAAATTATAGACTGATCATTTATTTGTCAGTGGGCAAACGTACAAAATCAGCAAGGGATCAAATACTTTTTTCCCTCACTGTATATGTTGTTTCTTGACATATGGAGAAGAGAGAGGGGGAGAGAGAGAGAGGAGGGGGTGAGAAAAATGGAGGGAGTCTGAGAGATAGAAAGGTCAGCAGTAGGAGGGGGTGGAGGGAGAAAGAATAGAAGTGAAACATATGCTGGGGAAGAGAGAGGGAGATGCGAGATAGAAATGTCAGCATGTGGGGATGCAGGAGGGTTTGGGGAAAAGGGAGAAGGGATAGAGAAAGAACAGGGGAAAAGAGGTGGACAACGTGAAAATAGGAGATGGAGATGGAGGACTCCTTCAATAACTATAAATTAATAAACTGTTGACCGTAAGGCGCTACAGAGGGTAGTCACGTCTGACCCAGTACATCACTGGGGCCAAGCTTCCTGCCATCCAGGACCTATACACTAGGCAGTGTCAGAGGAAAGCCCAAAATTGTCAGACTCCAGTCACCCAAGTCATAGACTGTTTTCTCTGCTACCGCACGGCAAGCGGTACTGGAGCACCAAGCCCAGGTCCAAAATGCTCCTTAACAGCTTCTACCCCCAAGCCATAAGACTCCTGAACAATTAATCAAATGGCCACCGGATTATTTACATTGACAGCCCCCAACCCCCTCCATTTGTTTTTTACACTGCTGCTACTCGCTGTTTATTATCTATGCATAGTCACCTCACCCCTACCTACATGTACAAATGATCTTGACTAACCTGTACCCCTGCAAATTGACTCGGTACCGGTACCCCCTGTATATAGCCTCGTTTTTGTTACTTTATTGTGATATTTCTTATTATTTTTTACTTTGGTTTATGTGGTAAATATTTTCTTCTCTTTCTTCAACTGCACTGTTGGTTGCTTGTAAGTAAGCATTTCACGATAAGGTCTACACATGTTGTATTCAGCATGTGACAAATACAGTTTGATTTGATATAATCATTTTATTGAGTGGTCCGACAGAAAAATATTGTACACCAGAATCAGACCTCTGCCTTTAGCCACAGCGCCTGTGTGTGTGTGTGTGTACGCACGTGTATGCGCATATGTGAGTGTGCAGTGTATGTGAGAGGGTGGGAGGCAAGTGAGGGACAATATAGGGAAGGACACAGGTGTGTGCCCTCTTCTCTCTCTCTCTCTCTCTTTGCACGCAGCAAAGCCTCTGATGGTAAAAGGCTGGATTTTCCCTGGAGCAGGACTCTGGTCACGGTGACTGTGACACACCTTTAAACAACCTGATTTCTCTGCCTTCTGCTACAGTCCTTCAGACTATCAATCTTCCTACTGTTATTTCAGTATGCACAATCTTGTCTTTATATTCATTTATGTTTCCACCAATTATGGTATAATGATTGAAGTCAAAGTTATAAAATGTCATGTCATGGTTATGGGATAGAATAAGAGTGAATTACCCTTGGATTATCACAGCAAAGCTGTTAAATACACAATCCTGGTTAAACGCATAAAATTATGAACACAGTGAAGTTGAGATGATTTAATAGTGGCCATAAATTGTTGTAATTCAGTTCAGCCGGAGGTCAATGTGTCTAAAGCTATGCACAATTAGTTTAGCCGTCTTTCCCCATTAGTCTGTATTCCTCACCCTTCTTCATCCCTCTTTTCACCTCGTTCCATGTCTCTGTTCTATATTTTACCACTTTTGTCTCTCCTACTTACACTCACTCTTTATTTTTTTTTGCTGTGTGTTTCACACATTTGTTTAGAGGGTTAACATTTTAAATATGATATAAACACATTCTCAGTATCTTTGTCAGCAGCTACAATACATAAATTTATACAGTACCATTCAAAAGTTTGGACACACCTACTCATTCCAGGGTTTTTATTTATTTTTACTAATAGTGAAGACATCAAAACTATGAAATAACACATAAGGAATCATGTAGAAACCAAAAAAGTGTTTAACTTGTTAGGGAGTGGCAGCTGAGGGGTCGGTTTTGGAGAGCCTGGCGTGCCCAAAGTAAAATGCCTCCCATTCAGGCCCAGAAAATAGGATATGCACATATTTAGTACCATTGGATAGGAAACACTCAGAATGTTCCAAAAGTGTTAACCATTTGTCTGTGAGTGAAACAGAACGCATATGGCAGGCGAAACACCGAGGAATATCTGTCCTGGAAAAAGTGATTTTGACACATTGCTCATTTGGAACCCCTCCCTCATGAAAATGACCATATAAGGGCATATGAATGCAGTACCCATCGCTTCCTTTAGATGTCAACAGTCTCGAGACAGTGTAAGTTTTCAATTTGGATGCATTAGACCAGAGAATAAGAGCAAACCAGGAACTGTACTTTTTATGTCAACAGTACCCAGTGCGCGTCCCGACAAGGCGCGCAGTGTCTTTTTTACCGTCTTTATCGATCAGTTTATATTCCCGGTTGATTTATAATAGTAAATATACGTAAAAGTGTTCCTAAGGATACATTTAAAACTATGTTTGATTGTTCTTGGACAAGTTTATAGGTATAAGATGAACGAGTTTGTGTCACGTTTCAATGGAGGAGTGGAAGCTGTCGTTTCTGATTAAGACGCGCGAACCAAATGGACATTTATGGATAAAATACATTACTTTTTCTAACAAAAGAACCATGAATTGTCTTCGTTGGACACTTAGAATGACCTCAGCAGAAGTTCTTCAACAGGTAATTGATTTGTTTTCGCTGTGAAATGTGTTATGTGTGTGCCGTGATGGCTAATCGATTCATGGCTATGGGAAAAATATGTGAGGTGCTACCCTCAAACAATCAAATGTGCTGCTTTCGCCGTAAAGCCTTTTTGAAATCTGACAACGCTGTGATATTGCCAAGAAACAGAGCTTTTGATGAGTATGGAATACTTGTATATTGGTGGATGTTTAATAATTCAACTTTTGGATTTTGAATTTGGCGCCTTACATTTCACCTGGTAGTGTCGGGATTGGGGCGCTAGCGCCCCAGCAATCCCTGAGAGGTTAACAAATCAAAATATATATTTTTTTTGAGATTCTTCAAAGCAGCCACCCTTTGCCTTGATGATAGCTTTGCACACTCTTGGCATTCGCTCAACCAGCTTCGTAGTCACCTTTAATGCATTTAAATTAACAGGTGTGCCTTGTTAAAAGTACATTTGTGGAATTTCTTTCCTTCTTAATGCGTTTGAGCCAATCAGTTGTGTTGTGATAAGGTAGGGGTGGTATACAGAAGATAGCGCTATTTGGTAAAAGACCAAGTCAATATTATGGCAAGAACATCTCAAATAAGCAAAGAGAAATGACAGTCCAAATCATTATTTTAAGACAAAGTCAGACAATTCGCAAAATGCCATGAATATTGAACATTTCTTCAAGTGCAGTCACAAAAACCATCAAGCGCTGTGATGAAACTGGCTCTCATGAGGACCACCACAGGAAAGGAAGACCCCAGAGATACCTCTGCTGCAGAAGATAAGTCCAGCCATAGAAATTGCAGCCAAAATAAATGCTTCAGAGTTCAAGTAACAGACACATCTCAACATCAACTGTTCAGAGGAGACTGCATTAATCAGGCCTTCATGGTCAAATTGCAGCAAAGAAATCACTACTAAAAGGACACCAATAAGAATAAAAAACACAAGAAATGGACATTAGACCGGTGGAAATCTGTCCTTTGGTCTGAGTCAAAATTTTAAATTTTTGTTAACAAATATATTATTCTTTAGAAATCAATTCAACAGCAGCATGTTCTACGGTTTGTGTCTAAAATTTAAAAATGTATTCTTCTACATTGGCAAGCATGTATGGGTAGTCATGGTTGGGCAGGTTACTTTCTAAATGTAATCCGTTACTAGTTACCTGTCAAATTGTAATCAGTAATGTAACTTTTGGATTACCCAAACTCAGTAACACAATCTGATTACATCCTGTTATTTCAATATTACTTTGCCCTTAAGAGGCATTAGAAGAAAACAAACATGTATGTTACCAATTGAATGACATCTATTGCAGGATTAATGAATGTTAAAGTTTATATAGCTGGCCATACAGTATATGGATGTTCAATTTTACTTGATGGGTTGGTTATGTAGGCTTCTTCTAACCCATCGCTTTCTACTACATATAATATGATTAAATGATATCTTTACATTAATATATCATTTCCAAAAAATGAATGTAGCAACTACAGATTGCCCCTTTAAGTCTATCAAATGTGTGCGAGTTTCAGCATCTGTCCATTAGGCCTATGGATTTTTTTTTTGGTCAGCATGAATTAAATTGAGCAATAAAAGACCCACTTTATTTCATAGGCTGGGATCTGCACAATGCAGCTGTTACAAGAGTGCATTTTCACTGGCTGTCCACTGGTTTCAAAAACAATGATTGATAGGCAGTTTAAACTTCTTGAATTCAAAGATTTTGGGGTTCAAATACACATTTAGATTTGTGAACAGCCATCCACAACAACCACAATCCGTAAGGCGCAAATAGCTAAATGAGAGAGCAGCAAGTACATATCAATAATAAGTGATATCGGTATCGCCAGATCACTCTTAAAGGGAGTGCTCCTAATCTCAGCTTGTTACCTGTATAAAAGACACCTGTCCACAGAAGCAATCAGATTCCAAACTCTCCACCATGGCCAAGACCAAAGAGCTCTCCAAGGATGTCAGGGACAAGATTGTAGACCTACACAAGGCTGGAATGGGCTACAAGACCATCGCCAAGCAGCTTGGTGAGAAGGTGACAACAGTTGGTGCGATTATTCGCAAATGGAAGAAACACAAAAGAACTGTCAATCTCCCTCGGCCTGGGGCTCCATGCAAGATCTCACCTCGTGGTGTTGCAAGGATCATGAGAATGGTGAGGAATCAGCCCAGAACTACACGGGAAGATCTTGTCAATGATCAAGGCAGCTGGGACCATAGTCACCAAGAAAACAATTGGTAACTGTTGGAGATATTTTAATACCATTATGTTACATTTTCTCATTTCTGAACAGAATGCATAGCACACCTTTTAAGTAGAAACACATGTCAAGGGTTGCCTCAGCTGAAAACCGCACATACTGCACGTAGGCCTCGTACCACACGTTCCACTTTTAAGTGGAAACACATGTCAGAGGCTGCCTATGGTAACACTATATAAGCTGAACGGAGTTCAGTCAGAGCTAGTTGTTTCCCGGGTCAGCTCGTCTTTAATTACTCTGAATTAAAGGCTTATTGAATTCACAAGTTTTTGTACGAGTGTCATATTTTGAAGATCATTTTTTCCACGACATAACACACTACGCCGTGAAGGACTGAAATCCTGCAGCGCCCGCAAGGTCCCCCTGCTCAAGAAAGCACATATACATGCCCATCTGAAGTTTGCCAATGAACATCTGAATGATTCAGAGGACAACTGGGTGAAAGTGTTGTGGTTAGATGAGACCAAAATGGAGCTCTTTGGCATCAACTCAACTCGCCGTATTTGGAGGAAGAGGAATGCTGCCTATGACCCCAAGAACACCATCCCCACCGTCAAACATGGAGGTGGAAACATTATGCTTTGGGGGTGTTTTTCTGCTAAGGGGACAGGACAGCTTCACAGCATCAAAGGGACGATGGACGGGCCATGTACTGTCAAATCTTGGGTGAGAACCTCCTTCCCTCAGCCAGGGCATTGAAAATGGGTCGTGGATGGATATTCCAGCATGACAATGACCCAAAACACATGGCCAAGGCAACAAAGGAGTGGCTCAAGAAGAAGCACATTAAAGTCCTGGAGTGGCCTAGCCAGTCTCCATACCTTAATCCCATAGAAAATCTGTGGAGGGAGCTGAAGGTTCGAGTTGCCAGACGTCAGCCTCGAAACCTTAATGACTTGGAGAAGATCTGCAAAGAGAGTGGGACAAAATCCCTCCTGAGATGTGTGCAAACCTGGTGGCCAACTACAAGAAACGTCTGACCTCTGTGATTGCCAACAAGGGTTTTGCCACCAAGTACTAAGTCTTGTTTTACAGAGTGGTCAAATACTTATTTCCCTCATTAAAATGCAAATAAATTTATAACATTTTTCACGTGTTTTTCAGGATTTTTTTGTTGTTATTCTGTCTCTCACTGTTCAAATAAACCTACCATTAAAATTATAGACTGATCATTTATTTGTCAGTGGGCAAACGTACAAAATCAGCAAGGGATCAAATACTTTTTTCCCTCACTGTATATGTTGTTTCTTGACATATGGAGAAGAGAGAGGGGGAGAGAGAGAGAGGAGGGGGTGAGAAAAATGGAGGGAGTCTGAGAGATAGAAAGGTCAGCAGTAGGAGGGGGGGTGGAGGGAGAAAAGAATAGAAGTGAAACATATGCTGGGGAAGAGAGAGGGAGATGCGAGATAGAAATGTCAGCATGTGGGGGATGCAGGAGGGTTTGGGGAAAAGGGAGAAGGGATAGAGAAAGAACAGGGGAAAAGAGGTGGACAACGTGAAAATAGGAGATGGAGATGGAGGACTCCTTCAATAACTATAAATTAATAAACTGTTGACCGTAAGGCGCTACAGAGGGTAGTGCGTACGGCCCAGTACATCACTGGGGCCAAGCTTCCTGCCATCCAGGACCTATACACTAGGCAGTGTCAGAGGAAAGCCCAAAAAATTGTCAGACTCCAGTCACCCAAGTCATAGACTGTTTTCTCTGCTACCGCACGGCAAGCGGTACTGGAGCACCAAGCCCAGGTCCAAAATGCTCCTTAACAGCTTCTACCCCCAAGCCATAAGACTCCTGAACAATTAATCAAATGGCCACCGGATTATTTACATTGACAGCCCCCCAACCCCCTCCATTTGTTTTTACACTGCTGCTACTCGCTGTTTATTATCTATGCATAGTCACCTCACCCCTACCTACATGTACAAATGATCTTGACTAACCTGTACCCCTGCAAATTGACTCGGTACCGGTACCCCCTGTATATAGCCTCGTTTTTGTTACTTTATTGTGATATTTCTTATTATTTTTTACTTTGGTTTATGTGGTAAATATTTTCTTCTCTTTCTTCAACTGCACTGTTGGTTAAGCTTGTAAGTAAGCATTTCACGATAAGGTCTACACATGTTGTATTAGCGCATGTGACAAATACAGTTTGATTTGATATAATCATTTTATTGAGTGGTCCGACAGAAAAATATTGTACACCAGAATCAGACCTCTGCCTTTACAGCCACAGCGCCTGTGTGTGTGTGTGTGTACGCACGTGTATGCGCATATGTGAGTGTGCAGTGTATGTGAGAGGGTGGGAGGCAAGTGAGGGACAATATAGGGAAGGACACAGGTGTGTGCCCTCTTCTCTCTCTCTCTCTCTTTGCACGCAGCAAAGCCTCTGATGGTAAAGGCTGGATTTTCCTGGAGCAGGACTCTGGTCACGGTGACTGTGACACACCTTTAAACAACCTGATTTCTCTGCCTTCTGCTACAGTCCTTCAGACTATCAATCTTCCTACTGTTATTTCAGTATGCACAATCTTGTCTTTATATTCATTTATGTTTCCACCAATTATGGTATAATGATTGAAGTCAAAGTTATAAAATGTCATGTCATGGTTATGGGATAGAATAAGAGTGAATTACCCTTGGATTATCACAGCAAAGCGTTAAATACACAATCCTGGTTAAACGTACAAAATTATGAACACAGTGAAGTTGAGATGATTTAATAGTGGCCATAAATTGTTGTAATTCAGTTCAGCCGGAGGTCAATGTGTCTAAAGCTATGCACAATTAGTTTAGCCGTCTTTCCCCATTAGTCTGTATTCCTCACCCTTCTTCATCCCTCTTTTCACCTCGTTCCATGTCTCTGTTCTATATTTTACCACTTTTGTCTCTCCTACTTACACTCACTCTTTATTTTTTTGCTGTGTGTTTCACACATTTGTTTAGAGGGTTAACATTTTAAATATGATATAAACACATTCTCAGTATCTTTGTCAGCAGCTACAATACATAAATTTATACAGTACCATTCAAAAGTTTGGACACACCTACTCATTCCAGGGTTTTTATTTATTTTTACTAATAGTGAAGACATCAAAACTATGAAATAACACATAAGGAATCATGTAGAAACCAAAAAAGTGTTTAACTTGTTAGGGGAGTGGCAGCTGAGGGGTCGGTTTTGGAGAGCCTGGCGTGCCCAAAGTAAAATGCCTCCCATTCAGGCCCAGAAAATAGGATATGCACATATTTAGTACCATTGGATAGGAAACACTCAGAATGTTCCAAAAGTGTTAACCATTTGTCTGTGAGTGAAACAGAACGCATATGGCAGGCGAAACACCGAGGAATATCTGTCCTGGAAAAAGTGATTTTGACACATTGCTCATTTGGAACCCCTCCCTCATGAAAATGACCATATAAGGGCATATGAATGCAGTACCCATCGCTTCCTTTAGATGTCAACAGTCTCGAGACAGTGTAAGTTTTCAATTTGGATGCATTAGACCAGAGAATAAGAGCAAACCAGGAACTGTACTTTTTATGTCAACAGTACCCAGTGCGCGTCCCGACAAGGCGCGCAGTGTCTTTTTTACCGTCTTTATCGATCAGTTTATATTCCGGTTGATTTATAATAGTAAATATACGTAAAAGTGTTCCTAAGGATACATTTAAAACTATGTTTGATTGTTCTTGGACAAGTTTATAGGTATAAGATGAACGAGTTTGTGTCACGTTTCAATGGAGGAGTGGAAGCTGTCGTTTCTGATTAAGACGCTACTTGAACCAAATGGACATTTATGGATAAAATACATTACTTTTTCTAACAAAAGAACCATGAATTGTCTTCGTTGGACACTTAGAATGACCTCAGCAGAAGTTCTTCAACAGGTAATTGATTTGTTTTCGCTGTGAAATGTGTTATGTGTGTGCCGTGATGGCTAATCGATTCATGGCTATGGGAAAAATATGTGAGGTGCTACCCTCAAACAATCAAATGTGCTGCTTTCGCCGTAAAGCCTTTTTGAAATCTGACAACGCTGTGATATTGCCAAGAAACAGAGCTTTTGATGAGTATGGAATACTTGTATATTGGTGGATGTTTAATAATTCAACTTTTGGATTTTGAATTTGGCGCCTTACATTTCACCTGGTAGTGTCGGGATTGGGGCGCTAGCGCCCCAGCAATCCCTGAGAGGTTAACAAATCAAAATATATATTTTTTTTGAGATTCTTCAAAGCAGCCACCCTTTGCCTTGATGATAGCTTTGCACACTCTTGGCATTCGCTCAACCAGCTTCGTAGTCACCTTTAATGCATTTAAATTAACAGGTGTGCCTTGTTAAAAGTACATTTGTGGAATTTCTTTCCTTCTTAATGCGTTTGAGCCAATCAGTTGTGTTGTGATAAGGTAGGGGTGGTATACAGAAGATAGCGCTATTTGGTAAAGACCAAGTCAATATTATGGCAAGAACATCTCAAATAAGCAAAGAGAAATGACAGTCCAAATCATTATTTTAAGACAAAGTCAGACAATTCGCAAATGCCATGAATATTGAACATTTCTTCAAGTGCAGTCACAAAAACCATCAAGCGCTGTGATGAAACTGGCTCTCATGAGGACCACCACAGGAAAGGAAGACCCCAGAGATACCTCTGCTGCAGAAGATAAGTCCAGCCATAGAAATTGCAGCCAAAATAAATGCTTCAGAGTTCAAGTAACAGACACATCTCAACATCAACTGTTCAGAGGAGACTGCATTAATCAGGCCTTCATGGTCAAATTGCAGCAAAGAAATCACTACTAAAGGACACCAATAAGAATAAAAACACAAGAAATGGACATTAGACCGGTGGAAATCTGTCCTTTGGTCTGAGTCAAAATTTTAAATTTTTGTTAACAAATATATTATTCTTTAGAAATCAATTCAACAGCAGCATGTTCTACGGTTTGTGTCTAAAATTTAAAAATGTATTCTTCTACATTGGCAAGCATGTATGGGTAGTCATGGTTGGGCAGGTTACTTTCTAAATGTAATCCGTTACTAGTTACCTGTCAAATTGTAATCAGTAATGTAACTTTTGGATTACCCAAACTCAGTAACACAATCTGATTACATCCTGTTATTTCAATATTACTTTGCCCTTAAGAGGCATTAGAAGAAAACAAACATGTATGTTACCAATTGAATGACATCTATTGCAGGATTAATGAATGTTAAAGTTTATATAGCTGGCCATACAGTATATGGATGTTCAATTTTACTTGATGGGTTGGTTATGTAGGCTTCTTCTAACCCATCGCTTTCTACTACATATAATATGATTAAATGATATCTTTACATTAATATATCATTTCCAAAAATGAATGTAGCAACTACAGATTGCCCCTTTAAGTCTATCAAATGTGTGCGAGTTTCAGCATCTGTCCATTAGGCCTATGGATTTTTTTTTTTGGTCAGCATGAATTAAATTGAGCAATAAAAGACCCACTTTATTTCATAGGCTGGGATCTGCACAATGCAGCTGTTACAAGAGTGCATTTTCACTGGCTGTCCACTGGTTTCAAAAACAATGATTGATAGGCAGTTTAAACTTCTTGAATTCAAAGATTTTGGGGTTCAAATACACATTTAGATTTGTGAACAGCCATCCACAACAACCACAATCCGTAAGGCGCAAATAGCTAAATGAGAGAGCAGCAAGTACATATCAATAATAAGTGATATCGGTATCGCCGTATCACTCTTAAAGGGAGTGCTCCTAATCTCAGCTTGTTACCTGTATAAAAGACACCTGTCCACAGAAGCAATCAGATTCCAAACTCTCCACCATGGCCAAGACCAAAGAGCTCTCCAAGGATGTCAGGGACAAGATTGTAGACCTACACAAGGCTGGAATGGGCTACAAGACCATCGCCAAGCAGCTTGGTGAGAAGGTGACAACAGTTGGTGCGATTATTCGCAAATGGAAGAAACACAAAAGAACTGTCAATCTCCCTCGGCCTGGGGCTCCATGCAAGATCTCACCTCGTGGTGTTGCAAGGATCATGAGAATGGTGAGGAATCAGCCCAGAACTACACGGGAAGATCTTGTCAATGATCAAGGCAGCTGGGACCATAGTCACCAAGAAAACAATTGGTAACTGTTGGAGATATTTTAATACCATTATGTTACATTTTCTCATTTCTGAACAGAATGCATAGCACACCTTTTAAGTAGAAACACATGTCAAGGGTTGCCTCAGCTGAAAACCGCACATACTGCACGTAGGCCTCGTACCACACGTTCCACTTTTAAGTGGAAACACATGTCAGAGGCTGCCTATGGTAACACTATATAAGCTGAACGGAGTTCAGTCAGAGCTAGTTGTTTCCGGGTCAGCTCGTCTTTAATTACTCTGAATTAAAGGCTTATTGAATTCACAAGTTTTTGTACGAGTGTCATATTTTGAAGATCATTTTTTCCACGACATAACACACTACGCCGTGAAGGACTGAAATCCTGCAGCGCCGCAAAGGTCCCCCTGCTCAAGAAAGCACATATACATGCCCATCTGAAGTTTGCCAATGAACATCTGAATGATTCAGAGGACAACTGGGTGAAAGTGTTGTGGTTAGATGAGACCAAAATGGAGCTCTTTGGCATCAACTCAACTCGCCGTATTTGGAGGAAGAGGAATGCTGCCTATGACCCCAAGAACACCATCCCCACCGTCAAACATGGAGGTGGAAACATTATGCTTTGGGGGTGTTTTTCTGCTAAGGGGACAGGACAGCTTCACAGCATCAAAGGGACGATGGACGGGCCATGTACTGTCAAATCTTGGGTGAGAACCTCCTTCCCTCAGCCAGGGCATTGAAAATGGGTCGTGGATGGATATTCCAGCATGACAATGACCCAAAACACATGGCCAAGGCAACAAAGGAGTGGCTCAAGAAGAAGCACATTAAAGTCCTGGAGTGGCCTAGCCAGTCTCCATACCTTAATCCCATAGAAAATCTGTGGAGGGAGCTGAAGGTTCGAGTTGCCAGACGTCAGCCTCGAAACCTTAATGACTTGGAGAAGATCTGCAAAGAGGAGTGGGACAAAATCCCTCCTGAGATGTGTGCAAACCTGGTGGCCAACTACAAGAAACGTCTGACCTCTGTGATTGCCAACAAGGGTTTTGCCACCAAGTACTAAGTCTTGTTTTACAGAGTGGTCAAATACTTATTTCCCTCATTAAAATGCAAATAAATTTATAACATTTTTCACATGTGTTTTTCAGGATTTTTTTGTTGTTATTCTGTCTCTCACTGTTCAAATAAACCTACCATTAAAATTATAGACTGATCATTTATTTGTCAGTGGGCAAACGTACAAAATCAGCAAGGGATCAAATACTTTTTTCCCTCACTGTATATGTTGTTTCTTGACATATGGAGAAGAGAGAGGGGGAGAGAGAGAGAGGAGGGGGTGAGAAAAATGGAGGGAGTCTGAGAGATAGAAAGGTCAGCAGTAGGAGGGGGGGTGGAGGGAGAAAAGAATAGAAGTGAAACATATGCTGGGGAAGAGAGAGGGAGATGCGAGATAGAAATGTCAGCATGTGGGGATGCAGGAGGGTTTGGGGAAAAGGGAGAAGGGATAGAGAAAGAACAGGGGAAAAGAGGTGGACAACGTGAAAATAGGAGATGGAGATGGAGGACTCCTTCAATAACTATAAATTAATAAACTGTTGACCGTAAGGCGCTACAGAGGGTAGTGCGTACGGCCCAGTACATCACTGGGGCCAAGCTTCCTGCCATCCAGGACCTATACACTAGGCAGTGTCAGAGGAAAGCCCAAAAAATTGTCAGACTCCAGTCACCCAAGTCATAGACTGTTTTCTCTGCTACCGCCACGACAGCGGTACTGGAGCACCAAGCCCAGGTCCAAAATGCTCCTTAACAGCTTCTACCCCCAAGCCATAAGACTCCTGAACAATTAATCAAATGGCCACCGGATTATTTACATTGACAGCCCCCAACCCCCTCCATTTGTTTTTTACACTGCTGCTACTCGCTGTTTATTATCTATGCATAGTCACCTCACCCCTACCTACATGTACAAATGATCTTGACTAACCTGTACCCCTGCAAATTGACTCGGTACCGGTACCCCCTGTATATAGCCTCGTTTTTGTTACTTTATTGTGATATTTCTTATTATTTTTTACTTTGGTTTATGTGGTAAATATTTTCTTCTCTTTCTTCAACTGCACTGTTGGTTAAGCTTGTAAGTAAGCATTTCACGATAAGGTCTACACATGTTGTATTCGGCGCATGTGACAAATACAGTTTGATTTGATATAATCATTTTATTGAGTGGTCCGACAGAAAAATATTGTACACCAGAATCAGACCTCTGCCTTTGCGCCACAGCGCGCCTGTGTGTGTGTGTGTGTACGCACGTGTATGCGCATATGTGAGTGTGCAGTGTATGTGAGAGGGTGGGAGGCAAGTGAGGGACAATATAGGGAAGGACACAGGTGTGTGCCCTCTTCTCTCTCTCTCTCTCTCTTTGCACGCAGCAAAGCCTCTGATGGTAAAAGGCTGGATTTTCCCCTGGAGCAGGACTCTGGTCACGGTGACTGTGACACACCTTTAAACAACCTGATTTCTCTGCCTTCTGCTACAGTCCTTCAGACTATCAATCTTCCTACTGTTATTTCAGTATGCACAATCTTGTCTTTATATTCATTTATGTTTCCACCAATTATGGTATAATGATTGAAGTCAAAGTTATAAAATGTCATGTCATGGTTATGGGATAGAATAAGAGTGAATTACCCTTGGATTATCACAGCAAAGCGTTAAATACACAATCCTGGTTAAACGTACAAAATTATGAACACAGTGAAGTTGAGATGATTTAATAGTGGCCATAAATTGTTGTAATTCAGTTCAGCCGGAGGTCAATGTGTCTAAAGCTATGCACAATTAGTTTAGCCGTCTTTCCCCATTAGTCTGTATTCCTCACCCTTCTTCATCCCTCTTTTCACCTCGTTCCATGTCTCTGTTCTATATTTTACCACTTTTGTCTCTCCTACTTACACTCACTCTTTATTTTTTGCTGTGTGTTTCACACATTTGTTTAGAGGGTTAACATTTTAAATATGATATAAACACATTCTCAGTATCTTTGTCAGCAGCTACAATACATAAATTTATACAGTACCATTCAAAAGTTTGGACACACCTACTCATTCCAGGGTTTTTATTTATTTTTACTAATAGTGAAGACATCAAAACTATGAAATAACACATAAGGAATCATGTAGAAACCAAAAAAGTGTTTAACTTGTTAGGGAGTGGCAGCTGAGGGGTCGGTTTTGGAGAGCCTGGCGTGCCCAAAGTAAAATGCCTCCCATTCAGGCCCAGAAAATAGGATATGCACATATTTAGTACCATTGGATAGGAAACACTCAGAATGTTCCAAAAGTGTTAACCATTTGTCTGTGAGTGAAACAGAACGCATATGGCAGGCGAAACACCGAGGAATATCTGTCCTGGAAAAAGTGATTTTGACACATTGCTCATTTGGAACCCCTCCCTCATGAAAATGACCATATAAGGGCATATGAATGCAGTACCCATCGCTTCCTTTAGATGTCAACAGTCTCGAGACAGTGTAAGTTTTCAATTTGGATGCATTAGACCAGAGAATAAGAGCAAACCAGGAACTGTACTTTTATGTCAACAGTACCCAGTGCGGCGTCCCGACAAAGCGCGCAGTGTCTTTTTACCGTCTTTATCGATCAGTTTATATTCCGGTTGATTTATAATAGTAAATATACGTAAAAGTGTTCCTAAGGATACATTTAAAACTATGTTTGATTGTTCTTGGACAAGTTTATAGGTATAAGATGAACGAGTTTGTGTCACGTTTCAATGGAGGAGTGGAAGCTGTCGTTTCTGATTAAGACGCCAACCAAATGGACATTTATGGATAAAATACATTACTTTTTCTAACAAAAGAACCATGAATTGTCTTCGTTGGACACTTAGAATGACCTCAGCAGAAGTTCTTCAACAGGTAATTGATTTGTTTTCGCTGTGAAATGTGTTATGTGTGTGCCGTGATGGCTAATCGATTCATGGCTATGGGAAAAATATGTGAGGTGCTACCCTCAAACAATCAAATGTGCTGCTTTCGCCGTAAAGCCTTTTTGAAATCTGACAACGCTGTGATATTGCCAAGAAACAGAGCTTTTGATGAGTATGGAATACTTGTATATTGGTGGATGTTTAATAATTCAACTTTTGGATTTTGAATTTGGCGCCTTACATTTCACCTGGTAGTAATGGATTGGGCGCTAGCGCCCAGCAATCCCTGAGAGGTTAACAAATCAAAATATATATTTTTTTTGAGATTCTTCAAAGCAGCCACCCTTTGCCTTGATGATAGCTTTGCACACTCTTGGCATTCGCTCAACCAGCTTCGTAGTCACCTTTAATGCATTTAAATTAACAGGTGTGCCTTGTTAAAAGTACATTTGTGGAATTTCTTTCCTTCTTAATGCGTTTGAGCCAATCAGTTGTGTTGTGATAAGGTAGGGGTGGTATACAGAAGATAGCGCTATTTGGTAAAAGACCAAGTCAATATTATGGCAAGAACATCTCAAATAAGCAAAGAGAAATGACAGTCCAAATCATTATTTTAAGACAAAGTCAGACAATTCGCAAAATGCCATGAATATTGAACATTTCTTCAAGTGCAGTCACAAAAACCATCAAGCGCTGTGATGAAACTGGCTCTCATGAGGACCACCACAGGAAAGGAAGACCCCAGAGATACCTCTGCTGCAGAAGATAAGTCCAGCCATAGAAATTGCAGCCAAAATAAATGCTTCAGAGTTCAAGTAACAGACACATCTCAACATCAACTGTTCAGAGGAGACTGCATTAATCAGGCCTTCATGGTCAAATTGCAGCAAAGAAATCACTACTAAAAGGACACCAATAAGAATAAAAAACACAAGAAATGGACATTAGACCGGTGGAAATCTGTCCTTTGGTCTGAGTCAAAATTTTAAATTTTTGGTTCCAACCGCCATGTCTTTGTGACTGTGAGAAGCAGAGTAGATGAACAGATGATCTCCACATGTGTGGTTCACACTGTGAAGCATGGATGAGGAGATGTGATGGTGTGGGGGTGCTTTGCTGGTGACACTGTATTTAGAATTCAAGGCACCACTTAACCAGCATGGCTACCACAGCATTCTGCAGCGATACGCCATCCCATCTGGTTTTCGCTTAGTGGGACTATCATTTGTTTTTCAACAGGACAATGACCCAACACACCTCCAGGCTGTGTAAGGGCTATTTGTGAGTGAAGGAAAACCAGCCAACAAGTGCCCAGCATACATGGGAACTCCTTCAAGACTGTTGGAAAAGCATTCCAGGTGAAGCTGGTTGATAGAATGCCAAGAGTGTGCTAAGCTGCCATCAAGGCAAATGGTGGCTACTTTAAATAATCTAAAATCTAAAATATATTTTGATTTATTTAACATTTTTCTAGTGACTACATGATTCCATGTGTTATTTCATAGTTTTGATGTCTTCACTATCATTCTACAATGTAGAAAATAGTAAAATAAAGAAAAACCCTTGAATAAGTAGGTGTGTCCAAACTTTTGACTGGTACTGTAACGTTCAACTTGTTACAGGCTTTGGTTTTTCCATTTATATTTTGAGGTTGGTAGTTAGCACGTGGCACGGTCCGATTGGTGTCACCTCGTTAGTCAGTATGTGTTACACCTGTGCTGGTTTGTCATCTCGTTAGTGGTTAGGCATTTCACCTGTGCTGGCCCAGGTGCTATTGAAGAATGGCTGGCCCAGTGCTCCAGTTGTCTTGAGTGATGTGGAGGGTTAACATCTTTAGTTTGTTCTCCCTATTTGTTTTCTAGACAAACATACATTTAGCTGATCTTCCCTGTTGTTTTGCTCCACTTTTTGATTTGCTTTCTGTCTTTAAGTTTGGAGTGAGTTCTAATTTTGTTTGCCTATTCTTGGGCAAATTTAGTAGGGGCTCATGGTGGGTGTCTTTTAGATCCCAGTTGTTTCTAGTCAACTTTCAGTGGACACCCCCATGAGTGTCTTTCAGAACCCCTCCTATATTATTATTTATTTTATTTAACTAGGCAAGTCAGTTAATAACAAATTCTTATTTACAATGACGGCCTACCCCGACCAAACCCGAACGACGCTGGGCCAATTGTGCGCCGCCATATGGGACTCCCAATCACGGCCGGATGTTTTGTTTTGTTTGTGGTCAGTGACTCTTTATTTTACCCCTTCTGTTTGAGTGACAATTTTTATATTTTTTGCTTGGGAAATTAACAAATTTGAGATTATTTTCCCGTAGATGGTTCTGCATCATCTCAGTTATTCAACCAGAGATATAGCATATCTGTATGTATGGGTCTGCCTACAGAATGTTATTATTATTAAATGTACATAATGGAGAATGGATTTTGATTTCAAAGTACCAACATTAAGTCAATTCATAACATTTCTGCCCTGCTAGAGCTGCCCCGGTCAACTCTAAGTGCTGTTATTGTGAAGTGGAAACGTCTATGAGCAACAACAGTTCAGCCGCAAAGTGGAAGGCCACACAAGATCACAGAATGCGAGTGCTGAAGCGCGTAGCGTGTAAAAATTGTCTGTCCTCGGTTGCAACACTCACTACCGAGTTCCAAACTCTGGAAGCAACTTCCTTCCGTACAAGAACTGTTCTTCAGGAGCTTCATGAAATGGGTTTTCTTGGCCAAGCAGCCGCACACAAGCTTTTGGTCACCATGCACAATGCCAAGCATCGGCTGGAGTGGTGTAAAGCTCTCCGCCATTGGACTCTGGAGCAGTGGAAACGCGTTCATTTGGAGTGATTAATCACTCCTCACCATCTGGCAGTCCGACGGACGAATCTGGGTTTGTCGGATGCCAGGAGAACGCTACCTGCTCGAATGCATAGTGCCAACTGTAAAGTTTGGTAGAGGGGGAATAATGGTCTGAGGCTGTTTTTCATGGTTCGGGCTAGGCCCCTTAGTTCCAGTGAAGGGAAATCTTAACGCTACAGCATACAATGACATTCTAGATGATTCTGTGCTTCCAACTTTGTTGAAACAGTTTGGGGAAGGCCCTTTCCTGTTTAAGCATGACAATGCCCCCATGCACAAAGTGAGGTCCATACAGAAATGGTTTGTCGAGATCAGTGTGGAAGAACTTGACTGGCCTGCACAGAGCCCTGACCTCAACCCCATCGAATAGCTTTGGAATGAATTGGAACGCTGACTACAAGCCAGGCCTAATCGCTCAACATCAGTGCCCGACCTCACTAATGTGCTTGTGGCTGAATGGAAGCAAGTCCCCACAGCAATGTTCCAAAATCTAGTAGAAAGTCTTACCAGAAGAGTGGAGGATGTTATAGCAGCAAAGGGGGACCAACTGTATTTATGCCCATGATTTTGGAATTGAATGCTTGATGACCACATACTTTTGGCCATGTCGTGTATTTCTAGCAGATGAGGCTGGTGGGAGGAGCTATGGGATGGCTGGAATGGATTTCATTAATAAAATGCAATAAAATTTTAATTGTCACACAGGTGTAGACCTTACCATGAAATGCTTACTTACAAGCCCTTAACCAACAATGCAGTTTTAAGAAAATATTTACCCCCTGTACCGGTACCGAGTCAATGTGTGGGGTTAAATTGTTCAGCAGTCTTATGGCTTGGGGGTAGAAGCTGTTAAGTAGGCTTTTGGACCTAGACTTGGCAGTCCGGTACCACTTGCCGTGTGGTAGCAGAGAAAACAGTCTATGACTTGGGTGAAAGGAGTCTTTGACAATTTTTTGGGCCTTCCTCTGACACCACCAAGTACATAGGTATTGGATGGCTGAAAACTTGGACCCAGTGATGTACTGGGCTGTATTACCCTCTGTAGCGCCTTACGGTCGGTTGCCAAGAAGTTGCCATACCAGGTGGTCAGGATGCTCTCTATGGTGCAGCTGTAGAACCTTTTGAGGATCTGGGGACCAATGCCAAATATTTTCTGTCTCCTGGGGTGGGAAAGGCATTGTTGTGCCCTCTTCACAACTTTCTTGGTGTGTTAGGACCATGACAGTTTGCTGGTGGATTGGACACCAAGGAACTTGGTACCTGCCCTGTCGATGTGAATGGGGGCCTGTTCGACCCTCCTTGTCCTGTAGTCCACAATCTTCTCCTTTGTCTTGCTCACATTGAGGGGGAGGTTGTTGTCCTGGCACCACACTGCCAGGTCTCTGACCACCTCCCTATAGGCTGTCTCATCGTTTTTGCTGATCAGGCCTACCACCGTTGTGTTGTCAGCAAACTTAATGATGGTGTTTGGCCACGCAGTCATGGGTGAACAGGGTGTAAAGGAGGGGACAAAGCACGCACCCCTGAGGGGCCGCCGTGTTGAGGATCAGCATGGCAGATGTGTTGCTGTCTACCCATACCACCAGGTTATCTTCGCTATCTTGGGCACAGGTACTATGGTGGTCTGCTTGAAACATGTAGGTATTACAGACTCGGTCAGGGAGAGGTTGAAAATGTCAGTGAAGACACTTGCAAGTTGGTCCGCGCATGCTTTGAATACACGTACTTGTAATCCATCTGGCCCTGCGACCTTGTGAATGTTGACCTGTTTAAAGGTCTTGCTCTCATGCATGCTTCAGTGTTGCTTGCCTAGAAGCGAGCATGAAAGGCATTTAGCTCGTCTGGTAGGCTCGCGTCACTGGGCAGCTCATGGCTGGGTTTCCCATTGTAGTCCGTAATAGTTTGCAAGCCTTGCCACATCCGACGAGCGTCAGAGCCGGTGTAGTAGGATTCAATCTTTGTCCTGTATTGATGCTTTGCCTGTTTGATGGTTCGTCTGAGGGCATAGCGGGATTTCTTATAAGCTTCCGGATTAGTGTCCCGGGTCTTTGAAAGCCGCAGCTCTCATCTTTAGCACGGTGCGGATGTTGCCTGTAATCAATGGCTTCTGGTTTGGATATGTAAGTACGGTCACTGTGGGGATGATGTCATCGATGCACTTATTGATGAAGCCGGTGACAGGTTGTATACTGCTCAATGCCATTGGATGATTCCTGGAACATATTCCAGTCTGTGCTAGAAAAACAGTCTTGTAGCGTAGCATTCGCATCATCTAACCACTTCCGTATTGAGTGAGTCACTGGTACATCCTGCTTTAGCTTTTGCTTGTAAGCAGGAATCAGGAGGATAGAATTATGGTCAGATTTTCCAAATGGAGGACGAGGGAGAGCTTTGTACACGTCTCTGTGTGTGGAGTAAAGGTGGTCTGGAGTTTTTTTCCTCTGGTTGCACATGTGACATGCTGGTAGAAATGAGGTAAAACAGATTTAAGTTTGCCTGCAATAAAGTCCCTGGCCATTAAGTGCGCCGCTTCTGGATGAGCTTTTTTTTTTATGACCTTATACAGCTCGTTGAGTGCAGTCTTAGTGTCAGCATCGGTTTGAGGTGGTAAATACACAGCTATGAAAAATATAGGTAACTCTCTTGGTAGATAGTGTGGTCTAGAGCTTATCATGAGGTACTCTACCTCAGGCGAGCAATACCTTGGGACTACCTTAATATTAGCTGACACACAGCTACACGTTGGCCAATAGAACGGATGGTAGAGTCGGGTTACCCACTCTCCACAAATCTGCGCCCCCTGTATTTCCATTTCTTCATGTGAATGACAGGGATTTGGGCCGTGTCTGGGAGCAACATTATATCCTTCGCGTCAGACTCATTAAAGAAATAATCTTTGTCCAGTTCGTGGTGAGAAATCGCTGTTCTGATATCCAGAATTTATTTTCAGTCATAAAAGATGGTAGCATCAACATTATGTACAAAATAAGTTACAAACAATGCGACAAAACACACAAAATAGCACAATTTGTTCGGAGACCGTAAAACGGCAACCATCCCCTAGGTCGCCATTCAACAAAACCTTCCAAATGTCAAAACACAGGTAGGTGTCTTCACTCATCAAGCTGACAAGGTAAAACTGGAGGTTGTTTCCCACAGTAACAGTCGGTTCCCAGTGGTCAGCTTTTTCCTGTTCCCTTCCTCAGCCTGCATCTCATTCGGACAGATAATGCTGTTACGGCTGATGGGTAGTCTGAACAGTCTGTGTCAGTGCTGTGCCGCTGCACTGCTGCTTTCCCTGAGAGCAGATGTGATGTCTTTTTGTGTTTGTGTGATGACGTGTACTGGCCTATGTTGTGATGTGATTCAGTTGAGAGAGAGATGCTATAATAGGTTGCAGCCAACCAGCACCAGACAAATGGAAACTATTAATAGATTAATAATAAATGTGATAATAATATCAATTATTAAAACATGTCTGATTCTTCCCTCAAACCAATTTGTGTCCCTTTCTCATGTTTGAACAATGTACAGTTCAATAAGGGAAAACAAACAAACAAAATGTTTAAAATAGATTAAAAAAAAACAGATTGAAGACAAATAGTGTTCAGTATTTCCCAATTAAAACGGTCAATTTAAATTTCATTCTCAACCAACCCAGAGCCGCATAGGTAAACGGAGAAAAAGACAGAGCAGGGTAATGCTATCTCACATTGTTGTTAAATTAGCTCTTGCAAGTGGGAGATAGCATGTGACAAATTGACCAGAGTTTCGGGCTTGGCCCCACGCAGTCTGGCAGTGCATCATTCCAGCTGCGAAATGTCCAAGTACATAAGCAACCAACATCTGCAAAGGGCAATACCCGGTTCAAACCATCTCCTTAGAATAGTTTATTTGCCTGCTGTTAATGCAGCCATTACAATCCGCCTCTCTTGATAAGATAAGGAAATGCTATGGCTACAATCCAGCAGGAGGAGGGATGGGCAAACCGGTAGGTTCCTGCCAAGAATACAATTTAAAACAATAACATGAACCCAAAGAGACTTGACCTGTACACAGCTCCAAAACATTTACATTTAATTGCCCACTTCAGATTGGGTACATGTATTACATAAATCACTATCCACAAGCTTCATTTTGAGCCTTTGCTCTGGGGTAAAATAAAACTTTTGAGTAAATTTGAAATGAATAAGTTGATAGGCAAGTCTCTTAGAAGAGGTAATAATATTGCCCCATATCGTGGTCCAATCCCATTCAAACCCTGCACTTTGTAGGTCCTTCTCCCAGATCTCCATAACAAGTAGATGTTTTATATTAATCAGTTACTAACCTATCATACAGTGAGGACACCACTGGACATGAAAGGGATTTCAATAAAGAGTGGGAGTTTGGTTCGGTTTCCCATGGAGTCTGTGATAAAAATACAAAAAATAATACAAAAAACAGGAAGAACCAGGGAGAGAATATGACTTTCAGATCTTGAAAGGAACGAAGCCCTTGCATGTTGAAGATGACCTTCACTACCTTGCTTAGACCTTTTCCGCTAAGGCACATGAAGAGTCAAGACAAATAGTCAGTGACCTCAGCTGGAATGCCTAATAGTAGAGTTTAAAGTAGGGTAAAGAGAGCCCTCCAAACGTTTTGGGGTGTTGTAAGGTGGAGAGACTAATTCCAGGACATTTCCCATTCCAAATGAAATTTCTCACCAAGTTACGGTATCTACAGTGCATTCGGAAAGTATTCAGACCCCTTGACTTTTTCCACATTTTGTTACGTTACATCCTTCATCTAAAATGGATTAAATAAAAATGCTCCTCATCAATCTACACAATACCCCATAATAACAAAGCGAAAACAGGTTTTTAGATAAAAAATTAAATCAGAAATACCTTACATAATTATCCAGACCCTTTGCTATGAGACTCGAAATTGAGCTAAAGTGCATCCTGTTTCCATTGATAATCCTTGAGATGTCACCCTCCTTCCACCTTTCCTATCACCCTTCAATACTGAGGTCAATGACAGAGGTCAAACGTTTTCTGTAAGTCTTCACAAGGTTTTCACACACTGTTGCTGGTATTTTGGCCCATTCCTCCATGCAGATCTCCTCTAGAGCAGTGATGTTTTGGGGCTGTCGCTGGGCAACACGGACTTTCAACTCCCTCCAAAGATTTTCTATGGGGTTGAGATCTGGAGACTGGCTAGGCCACTCCAGGACCTTGAAATGCTTCTTACGAAGCCACTCCTTCGTTGCCCGGGCGGTGTGTTTGGGATCATTGTCATGCTGAAAGACCCAGCCACGTTTCATCTTCAATGCCCTTGCTGATGGAAGGAGGTTTTCACTCAAAATCTCACGATACATGGCCCCATTCATTCTTTCCTTTACACGGATCAGTCGTCCTGGTCCCTTTGCAGAAAAACAGCCCCAAAGCATGATGTTTCCACCCCCATGCTTCACAGTAGGTATGGTATGCAACTCAGCATTCTTTGTCCTCCAAACACGACGAGTTGAGTTTTTACCAAAAAGTTATATTTTGGTTTCATCTGACCATATTCTCCCAATCCTCATCTGGATCATCCAAATGCTCTCTAGCAAACTTCAGACGGGCCTGAACATGTACTGGCTTAAGCAGGGGGACACGTCTGGCACTGCAGGATTTGAGTCCCTGGCGGCGTAGTGTGTTACTGATGGTAGGCTTTGTTACTTTGGTCCCAGCTCTCTGCAGGTCATTCACTAGGTCCCCCTGTGTGGTTCTGGGATTTTTTGCTCACCGTTCTTGTGATCATTTTGACCCCACGGGGTGAGATCTTGCGTGGAGCCCCAGATCCAGGAAGATTATCAGTGGTCTTGTATGTCTTCCATTTCCTAATAATTGCTCCCACAGTTGATTTCTTCAAACCAAGCTGCTTACCTATTGCAGATTCAGTCTTCCAAACCTGGTGCAGGTCTACAATTTTGTTTCTGGTGTCCTTTGACAGCTCTTTGGTCTTGGCCATAGTGGAGTTTGGAGTGTGACTGTTTGAGGTTGTGGACAGGTGTATTTTATACTGATAACAAGTTCAAACAGGTGCCATTAATACAGGTAACGAGTGGAGGACAGAGGAGCCTCTTAAAAAGAAGAAGTTACAGGTCTGTGAGAGCCAGAAATCTTGCTTGTTTGTATGTGACCAAATACTTATTTTCCACCATAATTTGCTAATAAATTCATAAAAAATCCTACAATGTGATTTTCTGGATTTTTTTTCCTCATTTTGTCTGTCATAGTTGAAGTGTACCTATGATGAAAATTACAGGCCTCTCTCATCTTTTTAAGTGAGAGAACTTGCACAATTGGTGGCTGACTAAATACTTTTTTGCCCCACTGTACATGCTTACACAGTTTATGGCACAATTACTTTGCTTCTAACAGGCTATACCTTTTAGCCTACGCGTGTGTGTGTGTGTGTGTGTGTGTGTGTGTGTGTGTGTTTGACACACTTTAAACAGAAGAGTAAAGCATCATAAATGTGATGTGTCATAAAAGCAGAGGCTTAGAATCTTAGATTTCCAATCACGTTGCAATTGTCACTTAGCAACTCAGACTCCTCACACAGGGAGGAGTGACTAGGTGGGGTGCCTGGCAGAGAGAGGGAGAGGATGAAAAAAATGAAGAGAACATAATTCAGGGGGCTGATCAAGTGGTAAAGTGTGTGTGTGGAATGAAATTACAGTAATGAAGGCAGAAGGGCATGAAATATATTGTCAGTGTTTCTCTCACAGAGAAGACAACATGATTGACAGGTGATAACCATTTATGCCATCATTGAACAACACAGTTAGTATTATAAAACATGCCTCCCAAACCAATAATACAAACAATCATGAAGAATACTGACATAAGTGTATATACCATTGCTCCTTCATCTAACTGGGCCTTAATTGCATGCTGTGCATAATCTTAAAGGCCCAGTGCAGTAGTCAAAAACGTAATTTTTATGTGTGTTATATATTTACACACTGAGGTTAGAATAATACTGTGAAATTGTGAAAATTATGATAATGCCCTGTTAGTGTAAGGCCGGCCCGGGGTCCGCATGCGGCCTGCGACCTGACTCAATACGGCCAGTGGAATCATGCTCAGATCACATAAAGAATTTGCGATAGTAAAGTTTTGAAAAACATATTTGTTATTCAAATTAAAAGCCCAATGAATACTCGCCTTTGTGTAAT
The DNA here is from genome assembly GCA_030435695.1 of Brachymystax lenok tsinlingensis. Lineage (NCBI taxonomy): Eukaryota > Metazoa > Chordata > Actinopteri > Salmoniformes > Salmonidae > Brachymystax > Brachymystax lenok. Next base: position 32,844,421 of record CM059788.1, read on the forward strand.
GATTTAACTCCCACCACTTGCAGGAAATTCTGAAGGCACGTATAAATAACAACTCCATGAGGACAGACAGTGACTGACAGGCTGACACACACGTCACAGTTACTAATAGTAGCTAGCTAGAAATTGTGCAATTTGTTTTCTAAGATACGTTTTTCAAAGCTAACAAAGAAAAATAAAGTAGACAATGAATGTAGGGTGTTCCAGCAAGAGTGGACATCGAAATATTTATTTATTGAGGTATCAGGGAAAGCTGTGTGCTTATTGTGCAAAGAGAGCATCGCTGTCTTGAAAGACTACAACTTGTCCCGACACTTCCAGACGAAGCATGCAGAGAAATATAGGATTATGTCTTCTGAGCAGAGGGCAATTGCATCAAAAGAGTTGCTTTCTCAGTTGCAAAAGCAGCAAGGACTTTTCACAAAACTGCATTCAGCAAACGACAGAATTGCGAGAGCTAGCTATGTACTGTCCCACAAAATTGCTAAGCCATTCGCTGAGGGCAAATTCATTAAAGAATGTTTAATTGACTCTGCAGCAATACTTTGCCCGGACAAGGAAAAGCTGTTTGAAAATGTTTCCCTGTCAATACGAACAGTGACATGGCGTGTTGAGGACATTACAGAGAATATGGAACAACAGTTGAAAGACGAGGTAAAGGATTTCCCCTATTTCTCCTTGGCCCTGGATGAGAGCAGTGATGCACGTGACACGGCACAGGTGTTGATATTCTTACGAGGCATAACCCCAGACTTTGAAATCACAGAGGAACTTGCTTCAGTGCAGTCAATGAAGAGCACAACCACAGGGAAATATTTTTTGGAGGACGTTAATAAATGTGGCAAAGCTGGGACTGAGTTTTGAAAAGTTATCCAGTGTGACCACTGATGGGTGTACAAACTTGACAGGAAAAAACGTTGGCCTTTTGAAAAGGATACAAGATCAAGTTGCTGAGCTGAACCCAGATCAGAAAAGTATTTTCCTGCATTGCATTATTCATCAGGAGGTGCTCTGTAAATGTCTTCTGAAAATGAACCATGTTGTGGATACAGTCACTAAAATGATAAACTTCATAAGAGCAAAATCTTTAAACCACAGGCAGTTTGACTCATTGTTGGAAGAGACAGAGTCGGGTCATGCATACCACACAAACGTGAGATGGCTGTTCGGGGAAGGTGCTTAAAAGGGTGTGGGACCTGAAGTCGGAGATTGCTGACGTTTTGCAAATGAAAGGAAAATATGTGGATTTCCCTGAACTGCAAGATAAAGAATGGTATGGACATTTGTATGGACATTTGATTGGTCATTCCTTTTTAAAAGGATATCTCCCTCTATTCATCAATGTGCTCCTATTGTCCCTGTCCAAGTTATTTTGTCCAACCTCCAGATAAAAACAAGCCATTCTCTATTAACACTTATAAGTCAAGGAATGTCTTTCGTCAAGGTTACACAGCTGTTGAAGGAGTCTATGCCGACTGAAGGCCTAACAAATAGCCTATATGACATGCCAGGTCACTCGAGATCCAAGGTGACATTCGATGTTCGTCCACGTCCCCAGGACCTCGGGAGATGCCTTCAAAACCGATCACTAGAGGTAACAGTGAGCGCTATTATCATGAAGTAGGCTTGTGTCTTGCTAGGGTGTTGTGGACGGGGATGGTGGATGGGGTTAAACCGTGAGCTTGTTCAATCCCAGCGCTAGGCACTCATGTTTAATTTTTTTTTTACCCTACCCCAAACATTAACCCTTACCTTCATCAGTAGTGGAAAAAGTACCCAATTGTCATAGTTGAGTAAAAGTATAGATACCTTAATAGAAAGTTACTCAAGTAAAAGTCAGTCACCCAGTAAAATACTACTTGAGTAAAAGTCTAAAAGTATTTGATTTTAAATATACTTAAGTATCAAAAGTAAATGTAATTGCTAAAATATACTTAAGTATCAATAATAATTTTTTATTCCTTATATTAAGCAAAGCAGACGGCACCATTTTCTTGTTTTAAAAAAAATGTACAGATAGCCAGGGGCACACTCCAACACTCAGACATTATTTACAGATAGCCAGGGGCACACTCCAACACTCAGACATTATTTACAGATAGCCAGGGGCACACTCCAACACTCAGACATTATTTACAGATAGCCAGGGGCACACTCCAACACTCAGACATTATTTACAGATAGCCAGGGGCACACTCCAACACTCAGACATTATTTACAGATAGCCAGGGGCACACTCCAACACTCAGACATAATGTACAGATAGCCAGGGGCATACTCCAACACTCAGACAATATTTACAGATAGCCAGGGGCACACTCCAACACTCAGACATTATTTACAGATAGCCAGGGGCACACTCCAACAGTCAGACATAATGTACAGATAGCCAGGGGCACACTCCAACACTCAGACATTATTTACAGATAGCCAGGGGCACACTCCAACACTCAGACATTATTTCAGATAGCCAGGGGCATACTCCAACACTCAGACAATATTTACAGATAGCCAGGGGCACAGTCCAACACTCAGACATTATTTCAGATAGCCAGGGGCATACTCCAACAGTCAAACATTATTTACAGATAGCCAGGGGCATACTCCAACAGTCAAACATTATTTACAGATAGCCAGGGGCACACTCCAACACTCAGACATTATTTACAAAAGATGCATTTGTGTTTTGTGAGTCCGCCAGATCAGAGGCAGTAGGGATGACCACATGTTCTCTTGATAAGTGTGTGAATTTCACAATTTTCCTGTCCTGTTTAGCATTCAAAATGTAACAACTACTTTTGGTTGTCAGGAAAAATGGATGGAGTAAAAAGTACAATATATGTAGTGAAGTAAAAGTAAAAGTTGTCAAAAATATAAATAGTAAAGTACAGATACCTTTACACCACTGACCTTAATCATTCGGGAATCTACATTTGACGTTTAACCCCCCCCATGACAAACGTTGAATACAGAAGTCAAACTGTGTCAGACCATGAGATATTGTTGATATGACATGCTGTGGGATCTGAATGGGTGTGTGTGTGTGTCGTCAAGTAATGTACATCTGGTGTGCAAAAAAGCCCTTCCCTTGTAGTTTAGAATTCAGTTCGTTCATGAGGGCCGTGATGTCCACGGTGAAGGCAAAATCAGCCAACCATTCTTTATCTTGCAGTTCAGGGAAATCCACATATTTTCCACAGAGACTCTGTCTCTTCCAACAGTGAGTCAAACTGCCTGTGGTTTAAAGATTTTGCTCTTATGACTCTGTAATATTATAGTAAAGAGCATCCCATGTTTTAAAACGGCATGGTTTGACAAGCAGACTCTCTACGGTAGGCTAATTGGATTTGAATGCGAGGCAATTCATATTTAGAGACAGCAAAAGTGGTATTTAAAATTCATTGGCATGGTGGGAATCACTTGAGCCCGAGATTGATTATATAATCAGCTGTTTTGCATCAGGCAGAGTGTGTATGTGTTTCAGTTGCACTCAAATTCAGTTTGAGAGAGCACGTTTAAAATCCAGTGTAATCTAACAACGCAATGACATGGAACACTTACTTCCAAATGTTCAATGACTAGTCTGAATCGTGACCGACATAAAAAAAACACACTGAGAAAAACTGAAATCTGCCCTATTTGCCACTTGACCCCTCTAACCTATTTCAGCCAGAAAGATCCTGCACACTATTGTTAATCAATCAACCTATTAACATGGAGCAGGAAGCATTTTGTCAGGCTGAGCTTGCCGTTAATGAGTGCAGTTATCTCAGTGATCTGCCTGCACTGTGATTCACACACACACAACGCTCGCTCTGATATACTGATGAGATTTCAGTACTTCCTGCAGTCAAATGACCAAATCGCCCTCTAGTGGCCCCATGGGTGGAATGTTATTTATATTTTTAATAATTTCGTAATTAATAAACATTCTTTTTTTTTAAACTGCAGAAAATCCGATGTTTCTATTTCAAACGGTTTTGTTATATTTCAGTCCTCATTCAGTCCCCATTCAGGCTGCATCAGTCTCACTCTAAACCATAACATGCTGCCCTGCTCTCGCTGTCACTGCTACTGAGGCTTGGGCCCAGACAGACAAACAGATAGACAGACACAGGAGATTGCTTTATCAGACCCATAAGTGTGTAACAATGAACCACAAGGAGGGACTGGGGCTCTTGTTAATTCTCCCTGGGGTGTAGTGAGTGTGTTGGGAGGTGGTTCAGTGAACAGTTGTTCATGTGGGCGGCAGGGTAGCCTAGTGGTTAGAGCATTGGACTAGTAACCAAAAGGTTGCAAGATCCAATCACTGAGCTGACAAGGTCAAAATCTGTCATTCTGCCCCCTGAACAAGGCAGTTTACCCCCTGTTCCTAGGCTGTCATTGAAAATAAGAATTTGTTCTTAACTGACTTGCCTAGTTAAATAAAAAAAATGTGATGAGTTAACTAACCTAGGCTGAGACCTGCAGACTCATGTTAGCTCCCAGAGGAAATGCCTGTTCCAAAAAAAAGGTCCAGTTGCCAGGACCACAAATTCCATCTAGACACTGTAGTCCTAGAGCACACAAAACACTATACATACCTAGGCCTAAACATCACCGCCACAGGTAACTTCCACTAAGTTGTGAATGATCTGAAAGACAAGGCAAGAAGGGCCTTCTACGCTATCAAAAGGAACATACAATTTGACATACCAATTAGGATCTGGCTTAAAATACTTGAATCAGTTATAAAGCCCATCGCCCTTTATGGTTGTGAGGTCTGGGGTCTGATCACCAACCAAGACTTCACAAAATGGGACAAACACCAAATTAAGACTCTGCATGCAGAATTCTGCAAAAAATATCCTATATGTATATGTACAACGTAAAACACCAAATAATGCACGCAGAGCAGAATTAGGCAGATACCCGCTAATTATCCAAATTCTACAACCAACTTAAAGGAAGTGATTCCCAAACCTTCCATAACAAAGCCATCACCTACAGAGAGATGAACCTGGAGAAGAGTCCCCTAAGCAAGCTGGTCCTGGGGCTCTGTTCACAAACACTAACAGACCCCACAGAGCCCCAGGACAGCAACACAATTAGACCCAACCAAATCATGAGAAAACAAAAAGATAATTACTTGACACATTGGAAAGAATTAACAAAAAAAAACTGAGCAAACTATAATGCTATTTGGCCATAAAAATACGGTACACAGTGGCAGAATACCTGAACACTGTGACTGACCCAAACTTAAGGAAAGCTTTGACTATGTACAGACTCAGTGAGCATAGCCTTGCTTTTGAGAAAGGCCACCGTAGGCAGACCTGGCTCTCAAGAGAAGACAGGCTATGTGCACACTGCCCACAAAATGAGGTGGAACCTGAGCTGCACTTCCTAACCTCCTGCCAAATGTATGACCATATTAGAGACACATATTTCCCTCAGATTACACAGATCCACAAAGAATTTGAAAACAAACCCAATTTTGATAAACTCCCATATCTACTGGGTGAAACAGCAGCAATATTTGTAACCTGTTGCCACAAGAAAAGGGCAACCAGTGAAGAACGAACACCATTGTAAATACAACCCATATTTATGTTTATTTATTTTCCCTTTTGTACTTTTACTATTTGCACATCATTACAACACTGCATATAGACATAACATGACATTTGAAATGTCTATTATTTTTCAACTTCTGTGAGTGTAATGTTTACTGTTCATTTTTATTGTTTAGTTCACTTTTGTTTATCTACTTCACTTGTTTTGGCTTTGTTAACATATTTTTCCCATGCCTATAAAGCCCTTGAGAGAGAGAGAGAGAGAGAGGTAGCTCAGGTACACACTACGGGCATTCTTGGGCGTTGGGACAAGAGGAGGGGATGAGAAGGGGGCGTGCTAACGGTTTTTTCTGTGCACAAGAAGGGCCGCTTATTCATAACACTCCCAGACTCAGGTGTAGACCAGGCCACCTATTCATATGCTCTGCACTCTTCTTCGATCAATAGCTACACATCGAGACCAAGGGGATTCGGGAGGAATTACCAGCCGGAGAATGGTTTCGCAATGTTAATTGATATTTGGTGCGGTTCTTTTGTTCTCCCTCATCCATACGTCCCGAGCGCAAATGACTTGACATGGATTGTGGTCGCAGTTAGGGACTTTATTTGTGAAAAATAGAGGAAGAATTTAACTCGATGACTGACCAGGTAAGGTGACAAAAAAAATGTCAGCACTCACCTCACTGTTTTTATGTGCCAAACGTTTTCTTTGAGTTCAGTAGACTATAACAAATTGCATCTTTAAGCTACATACCGGTGCGCTGTATGCTACATAACGTAAAAGACTGAAAGGCGGAAAGACTACGGAGCTGGCTGGGGAGCTTCGCGATAAGTGGAATTCTAGTAGCACATTGACAAAGCTGTCACTATGTTTACGCGCACAACTCACACTCAATCCGCGTGGTCTGTCATCTTCCGAAAGGTGCGGGCACATCAATTAGTATTTGTTTCACAAGCAGGCTCATCTCTCTTCTATAACAAATTAGGATCATTATTATGATGTTTTTACAGTATAATTACTCGACATGTTGAATTCCGAAACTAAAATGTGAACATCAGTGGGCGAAATAATAGCGGGCCTAATAATTACACTATAGTGGCAACACCACCAACAGTAGCCTAGCAGCCAGAGCAATGTATGTTCTACAGTGGTAATAATATGAGCAAACAGAAGTATAGCAACAAAGCATTGCCTTGGGGCCTACATTATTGTACTGTAGTATTTTGCCCAATGTTGTCTGTGTTACGTTTTGCCCTAGTTTCTCACCTGTCAGTCGATCCTTCTGTGTGTCTTTCTTTATTGCTCTCCTGCATTTCCTTGACAACAAAGACCGTGATTAATTAATTACACCCTTTCAATTACTATTATTGGTACTGTGCTTGAGTCCAGCAATACACTCTATCCCTGTGTCACTGAGTGGCGCTCAGCCACAGGCACACCTGCTCCTGACTCTGTCCTGGCTGTTTGCTGGCTCTGTCCTGGTTGTTTGCTGGCTCTGTGCCGGCTTTTTGCTGGCTCTGTCCTGGCTTTTTGCTGTCTCTGTCCTGGCTGTTTGCTGGCTCTGTCCTGGCTGTTTGCTGGCTCTGTCCTGGCTGTTTGCTGGCTCTGTGCTGGCTGTTTGCTGGCTCTGTGCTGGCTGTTTGCTGGCTCCCAGGGTGAGTGCTCCAGCTAGATGAATTTCTGTATTGATATTGATGGAGGTCATCTGACTAATCTGCTGCAGTACACACGCTGAATGCTTCCAGCAACACAAACTGTTGTTGTTGTTGAAACCAGAGAACACTGAAGTCTCTATACTGTGTGTGTGTGTTGTGCGTGTTTGCATATGCACACACACACAAAGGTTTAGGTAGGCCTATACGTAGGTGTATGTGTTTACGTTTTGCATGCATAGAGCCCATAGCTTACTGTAGACATGTCCATCTGCTTTTGTGTGTGACATGCAGGAGGAGGGCTCATGGACATTTATGTTCAGTACCTATTTTCTGCTAATGCATCCCAGAGTCCCATTGTAACAGTCTTTCTTCCGTCCCTGTCCTCGCCCCAACCTGGGCTTGAACCAGGGACCCCCTGAGCACATCAACAACTGCCCCCCACGAAGCATCGTTACATATCACTCCACGAAAGCCGTGGAGCTGATCTGATTGGTCAGAAGACCGATTAGTGTCTAAACACAGCCTTTGCTTCCATAGACGTAGGCCTTCTGTCAACTATTTGTGTCAAATGTAACTCTTCTTCTCCTGCATTAACATTCACTCAGCTCCATGCTCATAAGTGTCATGTCCTTTGGGGCGTGTACTCACTACCTATTTCTTGTCTCTCTCAGTACAGTATGTTTCTTACCACCGCTCCCCCTCTGAGAAGAGGAAGCACACCTCTACCAATCAAGCACCAGCTGAGGCGGGAGGAGGCCGTATCAGAGGACCGTGATTGGATACCAGGGATTGACGAACCATCCACACTGCCAATCTGTGACACTCTTTGCCAGGATGAATCATTTAGTCAGGCGCCGGAGGGGTATCATGGGAGTGCTATAAGGATCGTACTACTTGGGCAGAATGGGGTTGGAAAATCATCACTGGCTCTGTCCCTGGCTGGACTGTCAGACAGATCTCTGTCTGTGGACTCTGAAACAGCCTGTGGTAAAGTTCTTCAATGTGTGTGTATATTTGTGTATGTGTGTGGGCGTGTGTGGATTGTAGTGTGTGTGCAGTGTGCACGTGGTATCTACTTTATGTCAGCCGCCACAAAAGACCAACATCATTCTGATTCGTGAGGTTGAGAGTTACTTTTCCCATTTTCTGAGTGCACTCTAAAGGCAGAGAAATTACAAGATAAACCAAAAAAGCACTCTGTGTCACTAGGCTGTCTGAAAGGTCAGGGTGATAATAAAAGCAGTCTTGGGCCAATTACTCAACCAATCAATGCTCCAGCAGAGTGATGGGCACACTGCTCTGTAAGAGGTGCTGCCAGAGACATGTCATGAAGAGTCAGACCACAAAGTATTCATTACGGTTCCTAGAATGCTGGAGACTCAAGGTATTTCCAACATAGCTATTTCTGGAACATTAATGCTCTATGTGGGCCACCGTACTGTAGGCTACAATAACCTTGTCCCATATCTGTGTGTGCTTCCAACTTCCAACTAATACCAGGCATGGGCCTCGGTTAACTTTAATCAATTGGCTGAATGTTTTCTTGCATATCCACCTCAAACCATTTGTGAGTGTGTGTTGTCATGTGTTTGTGTATCACTTTATGTGGAAGCATTGTTGTGTATGTTCATGTGTCATGTTTGTTTACAGGAGAAGGCTACGAGCGCACAGTGTCAGTTGACGATGAGGAGAGTTCAGTCATCATTTATGACAACTGGAAACAGGTATTTAAGGCATTCTCTACACCACAGGTGTCAAAACTCATTCCATGGAGGGACAAGTGTCTGCGGGTTTTCGTTCCTCCCTTGTACTTGATTGATTAACTAAGGTCACTGATTAGTTACAAACTAATTGGACCCAAATTGAATGGAAATAACAAAAACCAGCAGACATTCGGCCCGTCATGGAATGAGTTTGACACCACTGCTCTACACTGCCATTCTACTACTGTCTATGTGTTCAACTACCTCTCTCTGTACTGTCTGTCTTGTCTTGGTCTCTCTATCTCTCTCTCTCTGAATGTAATTCACTTTGCCTTTATGACACTGATTGCATTCCTGTTCATGCCGCTGCATTTTGAATAGATAATTCACCCTGAGACAGTGGCAGCCCCAGATGTTTATTAGTCTTTTAGCCTTTTTTAGCTCTTACTTAGATAACTTGAAGTTGTTTTCACATTCATGTGATTTTCATGTGATTTGCTCCAAGTACAGATATTTGGAGTGTGGTAATGCAGATGATTTGCTTCATTACATGTTTTGATAAATAGCCTGAATGCATACAGTCCTCTCTTTTCTGGCAGAATTTGGAAGGGATTTTGAATGGGCTTAGAATGAGATTATTTTGTCCTATTCAGATATTTGAGTTATAAAGAGCCTAGAGGAGCACAGCTGGTCTAAGGCGATTGTGTGTATGTGTGTGTGTGTGTGTGTGGGGGGCAGGTGTAAGTGTATGTAGCCACCCTGAGGCAGTGGCAGCCGATAATTTACTAGCCCTTTTTATTTCCCTTACTTAGAAAACTTGAAATTGCTTTCAAAGCCCATTCAAAAACCCTTCCAAATTCTGCCAGAAGAGAGAGGACTGTACGCCTTCAGGCTAATTATTTAAATATGAAATAAAGACATTAATCGTCATTACCACCCTCCAAATATCTGACAGAAAAATTGGAACATGAATGAGATTGTTTTGTCGTATTCAAATATTTTAGTTACAAAGAAGCTAGAGAGACACAGCTGTACTAAGGCTGGTGTGTGTGTGTGTGTCAGTGTGGCACTGAGGATTTCATTATGATAAAGTACACTTGGTAATAGTCTAATATTAACCAAGTAATAACCTTCTGTGATGATGGTACACTCAGTGCTGTACTTTATACCAGATGTCCAGGAGTACTCCCTGGTTTACTAAGTCTGAATTATTTAAACCTACAGATGTAGGATCTTAAATTGTATCACCCTGTTGCAGGACAACTTTTCTGAAATACAGGACATTTAAAATTGGTAGTGTATTTGAGGTTTAAAAAGGCTAGTAAAGTTTGTCATTACCACTTTGAAATGTCAAACTTGATTTTCCCTTAAAAACAATGTGTCAACCCATACAGAAATGTCCATGAATTATAATCCACATAATAATTCCCATTTCCTGTAGCAGAATGATTTTCCTGCTGTAACAAACTGGTTTAAATTAAGATCCTGCATCAAATAAAAGACAATAGTGACGAAAACAGGTGTAGACGGACAGAGAAATGCTTACTTTCAGGCCCTTCCCAACAATGCGGAGAGAAAAAAAGAGAAATAATAGAAAAATAATAACGGGAGTAATAAATACATAATGAGTAACGTTAACTTGGCTATACACGAGGTACCAGTAACGAGCCAATGTTTAGGGGCATGAGGTAATTGAGGTAGATACAGCACAGTGCCTTGAGAAAGTATTCAGACCCCTTGACTTTTTCCACATTTTGTTACATTACAGCCTTATTCTAAAATTGATTAAATTAATGTTTTTCCTCATCCATCTACACACAATACCACATAAGGACAAATTTGAGCAAATGTACACTACCGTTCAAAAGTTTGCGGTCATTTGGATATTTTGTTGTTTTTGAAGGAAAAGCTAATTTTTTGTCCATTAAAATAACATCAAATTGATCAGAAATAAGGTGTAGACATTGTTAATGTTGTAAATGACCGATTTATTTATGGAATATCTATATAGGCGCACAGAGGCCTTTCTGATCAATTTGATGTTATTTTAATGGACAAAAAAAATTGCTTTTCTTTCAAAAACAAGGACATTTCTAAGTGACCCTAAACTTTTGAACGGTAGTGTGTTTGTAAAAATTAAAACAGAAATACCTTATTTGCATAAGTATTCAGACCCTTTCCTATGAGACTCATAGGTGTGAGCTGTTTCCATTGATCATATTTGAGATGTTTCTGCAACTTGATTGGAGTCCACCTGTGGTAAATTCAATTGATTGGACATGATTTGGAAAAGCTCACACCTGTCTATATAAGGTCCCACAGTTGACAGTGCATGTCTGTGCACAAACCGAGCCATGAGGTCGAAGGAATTGTCCGTAGAGCTCAGAGACAGGATTATGTCGAGGCACAGATCTGGATAAGCATGCCAAAAAATGTCTGCAGCATTGAAGGTCCCCAAGAACACAGTGGCCTCCATCATTCTTAAATGTAAGAAGTTTGTAACCGCCAAGACTCTTCCCAGAGCTGGCCGCCCGACCAAACTGAGCATCGGGGGGAAAAGGGCCTTGGTTAAGGGAGGTGATCAAGAACCTGATGGTCACTCTGACAGAGGTCCAGAGTTCCTCTGTGGAGATAGGATAACCTTCCAGAAGGACAACCATCTCTGCTGCACTCCACCAATCAGGCCTTTATGGTAGAGTGGCCAGATGGAATCCACTCCTCAGTAAAAGGCACGTTACAGCCCGCTTGGAGTTTTTATAAAAAGCACTTAAAGGACTCTCAAGCCATGAGAAACAAGATTCTCTGGTCTGATGAAAGCAAGATTGAACTCTGGCCCGAATGCCAAGCATCATGTCTGGAGGAAACCTGGCACAATCCCTACGGTGAAACATGGTGGTGGCAGCATCATACTGTGGGGATGTTTTTCAGTGGCAGGAACTGGGAGTCTATTCAGGATTGAGGGAAAGATGAACAGAGCAAAGTACAGAGAGATCCTTGATGAAAACCTGCTCCAGAGCGCTCAGGACCTCACATTCCAACAGAACAACAACCCTAAGCACACAGCCAAGACAACGCAGGAGTGGCTTCCGGACAAGTCTCTGAATGTCCTTGAGTGGCCCAGCCAGAGCCCAAAATTGAACCCAATCGAACATCTCTGGAGAGACTTGAAAATATCTGTGCAGCGACACTCCCCATCCAACCTGACAGAGCTTGAGAGGATCTGCAGCAATTTGCAATTTGCAGGAATGTCTAAAAAAACTGTTTTTGCTTTGTCATTGTGGGGTATTGTGTTTAGATTGATGAGGGGGGAAAAACACAATTTAATACATTTTAGAATAAGGCTGTAATGTAAAAAAAAAAAAATTACATCGGGAGTGTCGTCTCGCTCAGGGGAACTCCATTTTAAGGCATTTCTCTAAAAGGGAATCAACTTTCAAGCTTTCTTTCACATCTTTTTATGTCTGGTCTTGCTTTTTTCAGTAAAGCTGTCTCTTTCTCCTCCATCCATCTTTTCCCTGATTGACCTCTTTTCAAAAAAAGGAAAAAATCTAATCAAATCAAATTGTATTTGTCACATGCGCCAAATACAACAGGTGTAGACCTTACAGTGAAATGCTTATTTACAAGCCCTTAACCAACAATGCAGTTTTCATCTTAAAATCCATCCCCTCTCTCTCTCCTTCTCTCCTGCCCCTCTCGTTCGTGTGCTCCCTTTCTTACTCAGAACTGACCCTTTTTTAGTGTAGTTAAATCTCTCTGAAAGTCAATGACGTGTTATTCTCTGCGTGTTTATACAAGCGCAGGTGTTAAGCCATGGCAACATAAGCAGGCCAGTGGGGTTTGGAGCGGCTCCAGCCCAGCAGCAGCATGGAGAGAGAGCAGGCTGGACCAGCTCCTGCTAGCCCCAACACACACACACACACACTCATTCAAACACACCCACCAGCACCCTTCTTTCACTGCTGATGCCACTTTGACCCTGACCACAGCAGCACCGCAAAGAATTGTGGGTGTGTGTGCGTACTTGTATGCGTAGCATGCGTGCAGTGTGCACTGGCCCCAGAGGATTTTGCCTAACTCTAGCTAGTCCCCTATTCCATCTGTGCTCCACCCTCCGCAGGTTACCATGGTGACCAGTGGACTGAACAAATCCCCAACATGTATTACATCATGTAGTTGTAGAAGCAGTGGGCTACAAAGCTTCTGGCTCCCAGAGTCGGTGGGAACCACTGGTTTTACTGTAGCTGCATGTGCCTCATCATAACCCAACCAATTATCTGGAGTATTTTATACGGGATAATAAAACATTTATAAAAACTAGATTGTGATTTTAGAGTGGGTCCTTGGTTCCCAGCTGATTCACACCTGCTGCTAGTTGTACCTTCTTCTTCAATGTCAAAGCAACCGAGTCCTACACTATCAGCAGCCCCCACAGCCATACAGCCACATCATCACAGAACATTTCACAGAGTGTGTACACACACACACACACACACACACACACACACACACACACACACACACACACACACACACACACACACACACACACACACACACACACACACAAAGCGCTCCGAGAATCTACACACCCACAGCGGCGCTCCGAGCTTCTCTTCAGCTAGCCCTGGGACTGGGAGTCTTGACGTCAGACTTAAATAAGTCATCCAGCTTCCTAAAATAGCCGGCACATGCTTGGCCGGGACCTGGATGTCCTCTACTGTACTATTGGCCATCTTCTGTGTAGATCACTCATGCAGACAATCAGCCACCATCTTTCAGGGTCAGTAGGATGTGTTTTGATGGCTGTGAGTTGGTAGCACTTCCTCTCTCAAATAACAGGCTGAGAGGGCCTTAAATAGGGTTTGTCATTAGAAGTAATTCAACACAGGTGAGGGCATTACTTACAACAATTAACACAGGAGAATCAATCTGGGTTGACATAACGCCATCTAGTGGTAAAGTCAAGGGGCTTCAGACAAATCATTACAAAAAACACCTCTTGTAGAATATTGTGGAGCTCCTGCACCTAAATATAAACATTACCAGCACCCAAATTGAGTACCGGCACCTATTTCTGTCCAAGTCATGCGCTGGTGGTTTGTGGTTTTCGAGAGTGTGATGGTGTTTGTATATGTGGAGGTCTGGGTCTAGTGGTGCGTAAAGTAATGTTTTCGGGTAGGGATGTTAGGTTGACTTTGTACCTGGTCAGTTTGTTGTATAGAGTTGTTTATTTATTAACTTTGCAAAGAAAGAAATGTCCTGTCACTGTCAACTGCATTTATTTTCAGCAAACTTAACATGTGTAAATATTTGTATGAACATAACAAGATTCAACAACTGAGACATAAACTGAACAAGATCCACAGACAGAAATTGAATAATGTGTCCCTGAACAAAGGCATCTTTGCATCTCCTCCTCATGGACTGCACCAGATTTGCCAGTTCTTGCTGTGAGATGTTACCCAACTCTTCCTCCAAGGCACCTGCAAGTTCCCAGACATTTCTGGGGGAATGGCCCTAGGTTTCACCCTCTGATCCAACAGGTCCCAGACGTGCTCAATGGGATTGAGATCCAGGCTCTTCGCTGGCCATTGCAGAACCCTGACATTCATGTCTTGCAGGAAACCACGCACAGAACGAGCAGTATGGCTGGTGGCATTGTCATGCTGGAGGGTCATGTCAGGATGAGCCTGCAGGAAGGGTACCACATGAGGGAGGAGGATGTCTTACCTGTAACGCAGAGCATTGAGATTGCCTGCAATGACAACAAGCTCAGTCCGATGATGCTGTGACACACCGCCCCAGACCATGACGGACCCTCCACCTCCAAATTGTTGTGTGTGTCTGCACAGAGTGGTCAGTATCTATTGTTGTGTGTGTCTGAATAGAGGAGTCAGTATCTATTGTTCTGTGGGTCTGAACAGAGGGGTCAGTATCTATTGTTGTGTGTGTCTGAATAGAGGGGTCAGTAACTATTATTGTGTGTGTCTGAAAAGAGGGGTCGGTATCTATTGTTGTGTGTGTCTGAATAGAGGGGTCAGTATCTATTGTTGTGTGAGTCTGAATAGAGGAGTTAGTATCTATTGTTCTGTGGGTCTGAATAGAGGGGTCAGTATCTATTGTGTGTGTGTCTGAATAGAGGGGTCAGTATCAATTGTTGTGTGTGTGTGTCTGAACAGAGGGGTCAGTATCTATTGTTGTGTGTCTGAATAGAGGGGTCAGTAGGAAGGTCTCTGGGCCTATCTATCTCTTGACCTCTTTTGTTCCGCCACTTTATTCTATTGTGGTGCTGGACGGTGTGTGTGTGTGTGCGCGTGAGAGTGTGTGTTAATAGGTGTAATGAGGGGTGATTTCTGAACTGTTTTCCATGTACAGGCTGTAAGCTCCTTCATTTTCAACTCTCATAACTCATCTTGTTTTGTTAAGAAGTGGCTGTAGAACAAATAGATTTGAGTGGTTTTTACAGAGTTCAGAGTTTAACATGGGACACAGTATTTGGTTGTTCATTCAGCTGTTGCTGAAGAAGCAGCTACTCTTCCTGGGGTCCTCAGGAAACATGAAACATTACATCATACAGAACACTAATAGACAAGAACAGAACTACACACATTTAAAATAAGAACAATGGACCACAGGAGGAGAATGCAGAATGTCTTGGAGAGACTAATATACAGTCGTGGCCAAAAGTTTTGAGAATGACACAAATATTAATTTTCACAGTCTGCTGCCTCAGTTTGTATGATGGCAATTTGGATATACTCCAGAATGTCATGCAAATGAACTGAATCCCCCAAAAACATTTCCACTGCATTTCAGCCCTGCCACAAAAGGACCAGCTGACATCATGTCAGTGATTCTCTCGTTAACACAGGTGTGAGTGTTGACGAGGACAGGGCTGGAGATCACTCTGTCATGCTGATTGAGTTTGAATAACAGACTGGAAGCTTCAAAAGGAGGGTGCTGCTTGGAATCATTGTTCTTCCTCTGTCAACCATGGTTACCTGCAAGGAAACACGTGCCATCATCATTGCTTTGCACAAAAAGGGCTTCACAGGCAAGGATATTGCTGCCAGTAAGATTGCACCTAAATCAACCATTTATCGGATCATCAAGAACTTCAAGGAGAGCGGTTCAATTGTTGTGAAGAAGGCTTCAGGGCGCTGCGGGATTGGGGCACCACCAGTACAGAGCTTGCTCAGCAATGGCAGCAGGCAGGTGTGAGTGCATCTGCACGCACATTGAGGCGAAGACTTTTGGAGGATGGCCTTGTGTCGAAAAGGGCAGCAAAGAAGCCACTTCTCTCCAGGAAAAGCATCAGGGACAGACTGATATTCTGCAAAAGGTACAGGGATTGGACTGCTGAGGACTGGGGTAAAGTCATTTTCTCTGATGAATCCCCTTTCCGATTGTTTGGGGCATCCGGAAAAAAGCTTGTCCGGAGAAGACAATGTGAGCGCTACCATCAGTCCTGTGTCATGCCAACAGTAAAGCATCCTGAGACCATTCATGTGTGGGGTTGCTTCTCAGCCAAGGGAGTGGGCTCACTCACAATTTTGCCTAAGAACACAGCCATGAATAAAGAATGGTACCAACACATCCTCTGAGAGCAACTTCTCCCAACCATCCAGGAACATCAGTCAGGATGTGGCCCAGAAGTTAAGCCAGCATGCCAGGGCGGATTGCAGAGGTCTTGAAAAAGAAGTGTCAACACTGCAAATATTGACTCTTTGCATCAACTTCATGTAATTGTCAATAAAAGCCTTTGACACTTATGAAATGCTTGTAATTATACTTTGGTATTCCATAGTAACATCTGACAAAAATATCTAAAGACACTGAAGCAGCAAGCTTTGTGAAAATTTATATTTGTGTCATTCTCAACTTTTGGCCACAACTGTACAGTAAGAGAATTAATTGTATTTTGGGGGGGAATCTTTCATCAGAGAGGCTAAGCATACAAGTCAACTGTATGTCTAGAAATGCATTGGAAATAATTCAGCTTTCTTTGTAAAAAAAAAAATATATACTTTTATTTGACAAAATGACATCTAATGTCATGTATATTCACTGTTTTCCTGCATTGCATTTACACATTTTCCTGAATGAGATTCATGGTGAAAACATCAGGTTTCAGTTGTTTCTGTTCATGGCTTTTACTCAGGAGGCCCTGGTGCATCAATAATCTTTGGTGATTATATGGGGACATACGCTAAGTGACAAGTTACTGGACTCTCACTTTGAGTGTATGTGTGCAGTAGTGTGGGCATGTGAGAGTGTAGTACATGTATGCAAGCTGTAAATTATTTTGTTTGTTTGTGTGTGTGTTCTGTGTGTGTGTTCTGTGTGTGTTCTGTGTGTGTGGGGGGGGCTGTATACCATGACAGATGGTCTGAGTGGAACAGTGGAACAGAACAGAGAAGAGGTGACTGACTAGTAGACAAACACAGTGTTGAGTTATCAAGCATCCCACTGATGGAAAGCCCTTTTTATTTTGTCACAGTTACCCTGGAGAGCTCTCTGTCATGACACCGCCCATCCTTCTCCGACGTGGCTGTGTTTCTCTTGGCTTCTTACAAAGATTAGTGGCTGTCTCTCCCTCCTCCACAAAGCTTGCTAGTCCCACTCCACAACCCCATCTCCTCCCTCCTCTCATCCCCCTCCACTCCTCCCCTCTCTCATCCCTCCCCCTGCACCAAGCCCAGACAGTGACAGGTGGCCAGGCTCACTTCCGCGCTGCTAGCTCCCCTCCCTCCTCCAGAGAGAGATGGAGTGGGTTCCGGAGACCATGGATTCCCTGCTGCGGGGTACAATCCTCTTTGGCTTGTAGAAGCTGGGAATTTTTCAGGCGGAGGCTCCCCAGAGGGCTGAAATGTACCTTCAGATCCATGTGGATGTCGGGCACACAGACCGAAACAGACACAGTCAGACACAGGCAGACAGTGGGTTAAGAAAGGGGGCTGGCAGCTCTTCTCCTTCTGTGTGCCTGAGTGAGTGTGAATCAGAGAGGCCTGTCCTCCAGAGCCACAGTTTACTATACAGGCCAGGACTAGAGTGAGGGAGAAATTCATTGAAGCCCAGTGAAACAGTGCTTCAGTGGGGAGTGGCCACCACTAAAAGGGTCAGAAGCCTCAAACTGAAGCAGGAAGTTCACAAGGGCACAATGTGCTGTGTTGGATTCAGGACAAAGCCCCTGTGAGTCCGCTCAGCAGAGAACGTAAAGAAGGATTAAAATAAGCTTTATGCCAGGTGGTGAGGGATAAGAACTGGCACAATAGTACTGATTTAGAATGATTCAAATTCTGAATTTCAGAGCTGGGTAATGATATTAAATCATCCCTCTGATATAAGCGTTCGTTATGTTACATGCATTAAAACAAGGTAGGTTGTGGCCTGGGTGGTCTGGTGGTCAGTATACATGTTTGCGTGGGTTTGAATTACAGCCCACTCTTTACCTTTCTTTCTCTGTCTCTATCCAACAAAACATAACAAATGCTAAATATATTTATATAAACAAAAAGTAGGTTATTGAGAAGAGAACAAGTGTGTATCAGTGTCATTAATGTGTGTGTGTGTGTGTGTGTGTGATGCAGGACCTGTCCACACTGCAGTGTGAGGTGGTTGTCCTGGTGTTCTCGGTGACTGACAGGAGGAGTTTCCAGCGCACTGCACAGCTCCGCCTCATCCTCAGGGAGTCATTGCCCCACACTCCCATCATCCTCGTGGGCAACAAGAGTGACCTTGTCCGTTGTCGAGAGATCAGCACAGAGGGTAGGGAGGACATCCTCGCTATACTGTAACACACATACACACCGTTATCACATGAGTGCCCAAGGCATATATATATAACGTACCTCCTGTCAATCAATCTAAGGGTCTCTCCCTTCCACCTTGTGCCACCATTCTCATGTTATCACCTACAGTGCACTGTACAGATATACAGTATTGCATGCAAATGTATAAAATACATACTTACAGTCGATACAATATAATCCCCACCCCTTTTCCCAACCATTCTCATAATAACACCTGCAATGTCTCAGTACAGTATGGTTGAGTTTGGCACAGGAGTGAAAATCCCTTCTTGTCCTGTCATTTTTTTTACCGTACAGTATTGATTCTGCAACAATTCTATAACGCCGGAACTTTCCTGTCCCGCCCAATAAAAATCACTCCTATTCCATCCCGTGCTAATTTTTACACACAGAAATCAGCTCAGCAGATAACATTTCTGCATGTGAGTAGGCATAGCAACTGCTCCGTTTTGGCTGCCAGTTGCCTGCCCTCACACATAGCCGATAACAACCACATGATGACACTTTAATTAACGATGAAGTCAGCCTCACTACTCAACTCCTCTCTTTAAGGCTTCATCATTCACTGACATACATTGGCATCTGAGGTAAAGTAGTGAGTGCGTAGTAGCCATGGCTACAACTGGAGCGAAATGACAATACATTTTTTTATAGGTTTTTATTACGTAAACTACACTACTGGTCAAACATTTGGGGTCACTTAGAAATGTCCTTGTTTTTTAAAGAAAAGCATTTTTTTTTAATCCATTAAAATAACATCAAATTGATCAGAAATACAGTGTAGACATTGTTAATGTTGTAAATGACTATTGTAACTGGATTTTTTATGGACCATCACTCCTGTGTTTCAATGTCACGTTTTGTTAGCTAATCTAAGTGTATTATTTTCAAAGGCTAATTGATCATTAGAAAACCCTTTTGCAATTATGTTAGCACAGCTGAAAACTGTTGTTCTGATTAAAGAAGCAATAAAACCTACCTTCTTTAGACTAGTTGAGTATCTGGAGCGTCAGCATTTGTGGGTTCGATTACAGGCTCAAATTGGCCAGAAACAAATAACTTTCTTCTGAAACTCATCAGTCTATTCTTGTTCTGAGAAATGAAGGCTATTCAATGCGAGAAATTGCCAAGAAACTGAAGATCTCATACACCACTGTGTACTACTCCCTTCACAGAACAGCGCAAATTGGCTCTAACCAGAATAGAAAGAGGAGTGGGATGCCCCGGTGCACTACTGTGCAAGAGGACAAGTACATGAGAGTGTCTAGTTTGAGAAACAGATGCCTCACAACTCCCATATCTGTATTTCACAGATACACTGTTTATCTGTGATCACCAAAAATCTATTTCTGGCTGCTTTGAGGAGCAATATGAGAGATCGGAGTGCCTTGTGAGAATTCATCGGAGAGTGGGTAACCCGCCTCTACCATCCGTTCTATTGGCCAAAGTGCAATCACTCCGTTCGAGGTTATCCTACCAACAGGACATTAAAAGCTGTAATATCTTGTGTTTCACGAGTCGTGGCTGAACGACAACATGGATAATATAGAGCTGGCTGGGTTTTCCGTGCATCGGAAGGACAGAACTGCAATGTCTGGTTAGAAGAGGGGTGGGGGTGTGTGTCTATTTGTCAATAACAGCTGGTGTGCGATGTCTAATATTAAAGAAGTCTCGAGGTATTGCTTGCCTGAGGTAGAGTACCTTATGATAAGCTGTAGACCACACTATCTACCAAGAGAGTTTTAATCTATATTTTTCGTAGCCGTCTATTTACCACCACAAACCAACACTGGCACTAAGACTGCACTCAACGAGCTGTATAAGGCCATAAGCAAACAATAAAATGCTCATCCAGAAGCGGTGCTCCTAGTGGCTGGGGAAACTTACATATGTTTTACCTAATTTGGAACCAGAGAGAAAAAAACTCTAGACCAAATTTACTCCACACAATTTACAACGCTCTCCCTCGCCCACCATTTGGCAAATCTGACCATAATTCTATCTTCCTGAATCCTGCTTACAAGCAAAAACTAAAGCAGGAAGTACCAGTGACTCGCTCAAAGCCCTCAGACAAACCATCAGTACAGGACTAAGATTGAATCCTACTACACCGGCTCTGATGCTCGTCGGATGTGGCAGGGCTTGCTAACTATTCCGGACTACAAAGGGAAACCCAGCCGCGAGCTGCCCAGTGACATGAACCTACGAGCCGAGCTAAATGCCTTTTATGCTCGCTTCTAGGCAAGCAACACTGGCCGGGGGCCAACATTCACAAGGCCGGGGGCCAGACAGAATACCAGGACGTGTACAGAATACCAGAACGTGCGCGGACCAACTGGCAGGTGTCTTCACTGACATTTTCAACCTCTCCCTGACCGAGTCTGTGATACCTACATGTTTCAAGCAGACCACCATAGTCCCTGTTTCCAAGATAGCGAAGGTAACCTGCCTAAATGACTACCGCCCCGTAGCACTCACATCAGTAGCAATGAAGTGCTTTGAAAGGCTGGTCATGACTCACATCAACACCATCATCCTGGAAACCCTACACCTACTCCAATTCGCATACCGCCCCAAAAGATCCACAGATGACACAATCTCATTCGCACTCCACACTGCCCTTTCCCACCTGGAAAAGGGAACACCTATGTGAGAATGCTGTTCGTTGACTACAGCTCAGCATTCAACACCATAGTGCCCAAAGTTCTCATCACTAAGCTAAGGACCCTGGGACTAAACACTTCCCTCTGCAACTAGATCCTGGACTTCCTGACGGGCCGCCCCCAGGTGGTAAGGATAAGCAACAACACATCTGCCATGCTGATCCTTAACACTGGGGCCCCTCAGAGGTGCGTGCTTAGTCCCTTCCTGTACTCCCTGTTTACCCACAACTGCATGGCCAAGCACGACTCCAACACCATTATTAAGTTCACTGACAACACAACAGTGGTAGGCCTGATCACAGACAACGATGAGACATTCCATAGGGAGGAGGTCAGAGACCTGGCAGTGTGGTGCGAGGACAACAACGTCTCCCTCAATGTGAGCAAGACAAAGGAGCTGATCGTGGACTACAAGAAAAGGAGGGCCAAACAGGCCCCGATTAACATCGATGGGGCTGTAGTAGAGCGGGTCGAGAGTGTCACGTTCCTTGGTCAAGTTCCAACACCATTTCCCCCTCAGGAGACTGAAAAGATTTGTCATGGATCCCCAGATCCTCAGAAAGTTCTACAGCTGCACCATCGAGAGCATCCTGACCGGTTGCATCAGTGCCTGGTATGGCAACTGCTATGGCAACTGTCTCTGTATCCATTTCCGTGATTACAATGCAAAACTCATAGTCACATAGCCTACAGTAAGCAACAGAAAACCCTTTTATTATTATTCTATCAATGAAAGCAGTGACCTCTACGTACTTGTAGAGGTGTTTATGGACACGTAGCTCTCCCTCCTACCTCATCCCCTGCTGGGGGAATTCAGCTGTAAGCCTCCTGTCTTCTGTTGTTATTTGCATTATCTCTCTAGCACAGAGGACTGGTGTCACTATCTTTACACTCATGCAAGCACCCACACAAACACACAAACTTACAAACACCAGCCGGCAATCACATGCACACACTCTCACACCTCTCCCTCCCATCTCAGTGTGTGTGGGGGGGACACTGCCTGTGCCGTGTGTGGAAAGCTGTGATAAGGAGCGTCAGAGAAGAGAGAGGCGATATGACTGGGATGTCTATGCTACAAGGGGCTGCTGCAGGTGTGTGTGAATAAAAGTGATTTAAGTCGAGCCAGTTGTGAGAGTCTGTATTTGTATACAGTGTGGGTGTGAATCCTCTTTGTTTTGGGTGAATTTTTTGGGGGTTTAGTTTAGGTTGTCCAGAAGAGAGTGGAAGAGTGTGTGTTTGTGTGTGTGTGTATGCGTGTGTGTGCATGTGTGTGCGCGTGTGTGTGAGAGAGACAGAGAGAACCACAGTAATGATGTGGTCATCGATGTGGAAATGCTACATCTGTCTTTTATCCATCGATCTACGGTATTCTGAGCCCTGACTCCCCGTCCGATATTTGAGCCTGAATAAGGAAGAAAACTTGCCTGGCTGGTGGACTACTTAACATTGACTGTATTGTTTGGTGCCTGTGGTTGAGATATGGGTTTAGGTCACAAAATGTATTTATGGTATTATTGTGGCACATTTATTTCTTTCCCCCCTCTCTTTCTCTCACTATGTATATATACAGTGCATTCGGAAAGTATTCAGACCCCTTTGTTACGTTATTCTAAAATGGATTAAATCGTTTTTTTTCCTCATCAATCTACACACAATACCCCATAATGACAAAGCAAAAACAGTTTTTTTGAAATTTTTGCAAATGTATTATAACCAATAAACGGAAATGTCACATTTGCATAAGTATTCAGTACTTTGTTGAATCACCTTCGGCAGTGATTACAGCCTCGAGTCTTCTTGGGTATGACGCTACAAGCTTGGCACACCTGTATTTGGGGAGTTTCTCCCATTCTTCTCTGTAGATTGGATGAGGAGTGTCACTGCACAGCTATTTTCAGATCTTTCCAGAGATGTTCGATTGGGTTCAAGTCCCAACTGGCTGGGCCACTCAAGGTCATTCAGAGACTTCTCCCGACGCCACTCCTGCGTTGTCTTTGCTGTGTGCTTAGGGTCGTTGTCCTGTTGTAAGGTGAACCTTCACCCCAGACTGAGGTCCTGAGTGCTCTGGAGCAGGTTTTCATCAAGGATCTCTCTGTACTTTGCTCCGTTCATTATTCCCTCGATCCTGACTAGTCTCCCAGTCCCTGCCGTTGAAAAACATCCCCTCAGCATGATGTTTCCACCACCATGGTTCCCTATAAGGATAGTGCCAGGTTTCCTCCAGACGCGACCCTTGGCATTAAGGCCAAAGAGTTCAATCAATCAAATGTATTTAGAAAGCCCTTTTTACATCAGCAGATCTCACAAAGGGCTATACAGAAACCCAGCCTAAAACTACAAACAGCAAGCAATGCATATTTGGGGCAGAACGACAGATTTTTACTTTGTCAACTCAGGAATTTGATCTTGCAACCTTTCGGTTACTAGTCCAATGCTCTAACCACTAGGCTGCCTGCCAACCCCATGTAGAAGCATGGTGGCTAGGAAAAACTCACTAGAAAGACAGAACCCTAGGAAGAAACCTAGAGAGGAACCAGGCTCTGAGGGGTGGCCAGTCCTCTTCTGGCTGTGCCGGGTGGAGATTATAAGAGTACATGGCCATTTAAGGCCAGATTGTTCTTCAAGATGTTCAAACGTTCATAGATGACCAGCAGGGTCAAATAATAATCTCAGTGGTTGTAGAGGATTCAACAGGTCAGTACCTCAGGAGTAAATGTCAGTTGGCTTTTCATAGCCGAGCATTCAGAGGTTGAGACAGCAGGTGAGGTAGAGAGAGCGAGTTGAAAACAGCAGGTCTGTGACAAGATAGCATGTCCAGGGAACAGGTCAGGATTCCCTAGCCACAGGCAGAACAGTTGGAGCAGCAGCACGACCAGGTGGACTGGGGGCAGCCAGGAGTTATCAGGCTAGGTAGTCCTGAGGCATGATCCTAGAGCTCCGGTCCTCCAGGAGGAGGAGAGAGAGAATTAGAGGGAGCATACTTAAATTCACACAGGAACCCAGATAAGACAGGAGAATTACACCAGATATAACAGACTGACCCTAGCCCCCCGGAACATAGACTATTGCAGCATAGATACTTGAGACTGAGACAGGTGGGTCCGGGGACACTGTGGCCCTGTCCGATGATACCCCCGGACAAGGCCAACCAGGCAGGATATAACCCCACCCACTTTGCCATAGCACAGCCCCCATACCACTAGAGGGATATCAACAGACCACCAACTTACTACCCTGAGACAAGGCTGAGTATAGCCCACGAAGATCTCCCCCACCGCACAAGCCCAAGGGGGCACAAAACCGGACAGGAAGATCATGTCTGTGACTTAACCTACTCAAGTGACACACCGCTCCTAGGGAGGGCATGGAAGAATCCCAGGCCGGCAGAGACAGCAAGGGAAGTTTGTCGCTCCAGTGCCTTGCCGTTCACCTTCGCACCTCTGGGCCAGACTACACTCAATCATAGGACCTACTGAAGAGATGAGTCTTCAGTAAAGACTTAAAGGTCAAGACTGAGTCTCCGTCTCACATGGATAGTCAGATAATTCCATACAAATGGAGGTCTATAGGAGAAAGCACTGCCTCCAGCTGTTTGCTTAGAAATTCTAGGGACAATAAGGAGGCTTGCGTCTTGTGACTGTAGCATACGTTTAGGTATGTACGGCAGGACCAAATCAGAGATATAGGTAGGGCAAAGCCCATGTAATGTTTTGTAGGTTAGCAGTAAAACCTTTAAATCAGCCTAGCCTTAACAGGAAGCCAATGTAGAGAGGCTAGCACTGGAGTAATATGATCAAAAATGTGGGTTCTAGTCAGGATTCTAGCAGCCATGTTTAGCACTAACAGAAGTTTATTTTGTACTTTATCCGGGTAGCCAGAGAGTTGAGCATTGCAGTAGTCTAATCTATAAGTGACAAAAGCATGGATTAGCTTTTTTGCATCCTTTTTGGACAAAAAGTTTCAGATTTTTGCAATGTTACGAATATGGAAAAACGCTGTCGTTGAGATATTCTTGATATGTTCGTCAAAAGAGAGATCAGGGTGCAGAGTAACGCCGAGGTCCTTCACAGTTTTATTTGAGGCAACTGTACAACTATCAAGTGGTGCAGCGGTCTAAGGCACTACATCTCAGTGCTTGAGGTGTCACTACAGGCTGTATCACAACTGGCCGTAATTGGGAGTCCCATAGGGCGGTGCACATTTGGCCCAGCATCGTACGGGTTTGGCCGGTGTAGGCTGTCATTGTAAATAAGAATTTGTTCTTAACTGACTTGCCTGTTTAAAAAAAATCTAAATAAAGATGAATTGTCAGATCGAACACCAGATCTCTTTGTTTCTTGGGACCTAGAACTAGCATCTCTGTTTTGTCCGAGTTTGAAAGTAAAACATTTGCCGACATACACTTCCTTATGTCTGGAACACAGGCTTCCAGGGTAGACAATTTTGGGGCTTCGAAATGTACAGCCAAGTGTTGTCCACATAGCAGTGAAAGTTGACAATGTGTATACGAACGACATCACCAAGGTAGAATATATAGTGAAAACAATAGTGGTCCTAAAACGGAACCTTGAGAAAACTTACAATTGATTTGTCAGAGGACAAACCATCCACAGAGACTGATATCTTTCTGACAGATAAGATCTAAACCAGGCAAGAACTTGTCCGTATAGACCAATTAGGGTTTCTAATCTCTCCAAAAGAATGTGGTGATCAATGCTGTCAAAAGCAGTACTAAGGTCTAGGAGCACGAAGACAGATGCAGAGCCTTGGTCTGACACCATTAAAAGGTAATTTACCACCTTCACGAGTGCAGGCTGAGTGCTATGATGGGGTCTAAAACCAGACTGAAGCATTTCGTATATACATTATTTGTCTTCAGGAAGGCAGTGAGTTGCTGCAAAACAGCTTTTTGAGGAATGGGAGATTCGATTTAGTTCGATAGTTTTTTACATTTTCCGGGTCAAGGTTTGGCTTTTTCAAGAGAGGCTTTATTACTGGTACACATCCAGTGGATAGGGAGTCATTTATTATGTTCAACATAGGAGGGCCAAGCACAGGAAGTAGCTCTTTCAGTAGTTTAGTTGGAATAGGGTCCAGTATGCAGCTTGACGGTTTAGAGGCCATGACTATTTTCATGAATGTGTCAAGAGATATAGGATTAAAAAACTTGAGTGTCTCCAATGATCCTAGGTCCTGGCAGTTCTGAGCAAACTCAGGACTACTGAGCTTTGGAGAAATACGCAGATTCAAATTGTAGTCCGTAATTTGCTTTCTAATGATCATGATCTTTTCATCAAAGAAGTTCATGAATGTATCACTGCTGAAGTGAAAGCTATCCTCTCTTGTTGAATGCTGCTTTTTAGTTAGCTTTGCGACAGTATCTTATTCTCCTCAATTAGGTTGGAAAAATAGGATGATCAAGCAGCAGTGAGGGCTCTTCCATATTGCACGGTACTGTCTTTCCTAGCTAGTCGG
Source organism: Brachymystax lenok tsinlingensis (assembly GCA_030435695.1). Classification (NCBI taxonomy): domain Eukaryota; kingdom Metazoa; phylum Chordata; class Actinopteri; order Salmoniformes; family Salmonidae; genus Brachymystax; species Brachymystax lenok. The sequence goes on from CM059788.1 coordinate 32,871,288, forward strand.
AAGACTTCCAGTTTGATGAAGCACCATTTTCGTTCCAATTTTCTGGAAGCTTGCTTCAAGGCTCGGGTATTTTCTGTATACCAGGGAGTACATTTCTTGTGACAAATGTTTTTGTTTTTAGGGGTGCGACTGCATCTAGGGTATTACGCAAGGTGAAATTAAGATCCTCAGTTAGGTTAACCAATTGTTGTATTCCAACGTCCTTGGGAAGGTGGAGGGAGTCTGGAAGGGCATCTAGGAATCTTTGGGTTGTTCGAGAATTTATAGCACGGCATTTGATGATCCTTGTTTGGGGTCTGAGCAGATTATTTATTGCGATTGCAAACGTAATAAAATGGTGTTCCGATAGTCCAGGATTATGAGAAAAAACATTAAGATCCACAATATTATTAAGATCCACAGTATTCCACGGGACAAAACTAGATCCAGGGTATGACTGTGGCAATGAGTAGGTCCGGAGACATGTTGGACAAACCCACTGAGTTGATAATGGCTCTGAAAGCCATGTGAATATTAAAGTCACCAAAAATGTGAATATTATCTGCCATGAATACAAGGTCTGATAGGAATTCAGGGGAACTCAGTGAAGAACGCTGTATACTGCCCACGAGGCCTGTAAACAGTAGCTATTAAAAATTATTGAGTAGGATGTAAATTGGGTTGTAAATTGAAAATGCTGTCATAAATGTTAGCAACACCTCCGCCTTTGCGGGATACGCGGGGGATATCGTCACTAGTGTAACCAAGAGGAGAGTCCTCATTTAACACTGTAAATTCATCAGGCTTGGGCCATGTTTCAGTCAGGCCAATCACATCAAGATTATGATCAGTGATTAGTTCTTTGACTATGACTGCCTTGGAAGTAAGGGATCTAACATTAAGTAGCCCTATTTTGAGATGTGAGATATCACAATGTCTTTCAATAATGACAGAAATAGAGGTCTTTATTCCAGTGAGATTGCTAAGGCGAACACCACCATGTTTTGTTTTGCCCAACCTACATCTCTACACTAGCCAGTTTTAGCCTTAGCCAGCACCATCTTCAGATTAGCCTTTACGTCGGTAGCCCTGCCCCCTGGTAAACTGTGTATTCTTTTTAAGTCTAATATTGCGGATAAAAGAGTTGCCAATGACTAGGGTTTTCAATTTGCAAGAGCTAATGGTGGGAGGCTTTGGCAGCTTAGACTCCGTAACGGGTGGAGGAGAGACCTGAGAAGACTCGGCCTCTGACTCCGACTCGTTGCTTAATGGGGAGAACCGGTTGAAAGTTTTTGTCGGCTGAATGAGCGATACCGGTTGAGTATGCTGACACCATTTCTTTCCAGAAGCCTTGAGAAAATTGTCCGGCTGCGGGGACTGTGCGGGGGGATTTATACTACTATCTGTACTTACTGGTGGCACAGACGCTATTTCATCCTTTCCTACACTTAAATTGCCTTTGCCTAACAATTGCATCTGAAGCTGTGCTTGCAACACGGCTATCCTCACCATAAGGCAATAGTTATTCTGTATATTATGAGTACAGCGACTGCAATTAGATGGCATAGTGTTAGTGTTACTACTTAGCTTCGGCTGATGGAGGTCCTGTAGAACCATGTGCAGATAAAGCGTTCGGGGTAAAAAAGTTGAATGAAAAAAGTTGAGTGAGGAAAAAACTAAGATGTTGGTAAATGTATTAAAGGAAAAACAGAAACGTTTGGCAAGTAGCAACAAACAGCACAACAGCACTGAGACAAGTCCGGAAGTTGAGGGCGCAGCAACAAGGTGGGGGCTGAGCAATTGATCAATCTCTGATCAATCTCAGACCAGAGAATCTTGTTTCCCATGGTCTGAGAGTCTTTAGGTGCCTTTTGGCAAACTCCATGCAGGCTATCATGTGCCTTTTACTGAGAAGTGGCTTCCGTCTGGCCACTCTACCATAAAGGTCTGATTGGTGGAGTGCTGCAGAGATGGTTGTCCTTCTGGAAGGTTCTCTGATCTCCACAGAGGAATTCTGGAGCTCTGTCAGAGTGACCACTGCAGCTAGCGACTGGAATGAGCTGCAACAAACACTCAAACTGGACAGTTGTGGCTGTTTTGCGTGATGTATTGTTGTCTCTACCTTCTTGCTCTTTGTGCTGTTGTCTGTGCCCAATAATGTGTGTACCATGTTGCGCTGCTGCCATGTTGTGTTGCTACCATGTTGTTGTCATGTTGTGTTGCTACCATGCTGTGTTGTCATGTGTTGCTGCCATGCTTTGTTGTTGTCTTAGGTCTCTCTTTATGTTGTTTTTTGTTGTCTCTCTTGTCGTGATGTGTGTTTTGTCCTCTATTTGTATTTAATTAAATGTATCTTTATTTTGAATCCCGGCCCCCGTCCCCGGCAGGCGACCTTTTGCCTTTTGGTAGGCCGTCTTTGTAAATAAGAATTTGTTCTTAACTGACTTGCCTAGTTAAAGGTTAAATAAAGAAAGAAATTGGGTTCTTGGTCACATCCCTGACCAAGGCCCTTCTCCCCTGATTGCTCAGTTTGGCCAGGCGGCCAGCCCAAGGAAGAGTCTTGGTGGTTCCAAACTTCTTAAATTTAAGAATGATAGAGGCCACTGTGTTCTTCGGGACCTTCAATGCTGCAGAATGATTTTGGTACTCTTCCCCAGATCTGTGCCTCGACACAATCCTGTCTCGGAGCTCTACGGACAATTCCTTCGACCTCATGACTCGGTTTTTGCTCTGACATGCACTGTCAACTGTGGGACATTAGGACAGGTGTGTGCCTTTCCAAATCATGTCCAATCAATTTAATTTACCACAGGTGAACTCTAATCAAGTTGTAGAAACATCTCAAGGATGATCAATGGAAACAGGAGGCACCTGAGCTCAATTTCATGTCTCATAGCAAAGGGTTATTTTTAAAACCGCTTTGTCATTATGGGGTATTGTGTGAGATTTATGAGGGGAAAAATATTTAATACATTTTAGAATAAGGCTGTAACGTAACAAACTGTGGAAAAAGGCAAGGGGTCTGAATACTTTCCGAATGCACTGTATATATATATATCTATGTTATTCATTCCTTAGCTAAGTGAGGGCGAAGCGCTACCACCTTAATTGGGGAGGACAGGCTCTTGGTAATGGCTGGAGCAGAATAGGTGGAATGGAATTAAGTACATCCAACACATAGTTTGATGCCATTCCATTCGCTTTGTTCCAGACATTATCATGAGCCGTCCTCCCCTCAGCAGCTTTCATTGAGCTCTAACCATCGCTAATAACACAATGCTGTTGCTTAATATCTGCTGCTATCTCTAATGCTTAGTCTGCCTTCTCCCTCCTCCCTCTGTCACCAACTCTCCTCCCCTCCTCCCTCTGTCACCCCTCCTCCCTCTCTCTTCCCCTCCTCCCTCTTTCACCCCCTCCTCCCCTCCTCCCTCTCTCCTCCCCTCCTCCCTCTGTCACCCCCTCCTCCCTCTCTCTTCCCCTCCTCCCTCTTTCACCCCCTCCTCCCCTCGTCCCTCTCTCCTCCCCTGTTCCCTCTGTCACCCCCTCCTCCCTCTCTCTTCCCCTCCTTCCTCTTTCACCCCCTCCTCCCCTCCTCCCTCTGTCACCCCCTCCTCCCTCTCTCCTCCCCTCCTCCCTCTCTCCTTCTTTGTCCCTGCTCTCTCTCTCCCTCTCGCTCTCTCTCTCGCTCACTCTCCTCTCTACTCCCCTCCTCTCTCCTCTTCCCACCTCAGCCACTGCCACCACAACACTATGATCTCATGTTGGTCTCATCTTATTGTGGCTCATCCCTGCCTCGGCTCAGCTGAGAGCGGCTCAGCTCCATTAAAAAAAAAAAAAATTCATTCTGCTCTTAACAGGTTAAGACTCCATTCAATCAGCTGTTATATGTAGTAGATATTAGGTTAAGCCCAACTGATCTGATTGGGGATTTCTTTCCTTTCCACTAAACATGGCTGTCATGGTATCTCTCTATTGCTAAATACCTCGCCCCTCTCTCTGTGTTCCAGAGGCCCACTCCAGTGCCATGATGTATGACTGCCAGTATCTGGAGCTGTCTGCCTCCCTGGACCACGGCACCACCGAGCTGCTGGAGGGGGCAGTGAAGGCTGCCAGGGGTGACTGTGTGGGGCCAGGCTGGACAGAGGGGGACCCCGGGGCCGGGCGCAGGGAGAGCCTGACCAGCAAGGCCAAGCGCTTCCTGACTGGCCTGGTGCCACGCTCCTATGGCCGAGGAGACAGGGACCGAGGCCAATACAGGGAGATGAGCAGGCACCGGGGGAGCAAGATCCTCCGACAGAAATCACGCTCCTGCCATGACCTCAGTGCAATGTGACACACCAGACAGACAGAGAGAGGGGATGGAAGGTGTGTGAAAAGGGGAAAGAATGAAGGAGGACGACAGGGGATGGGATATGAGTTATGGAGGGGGGAAAGGAAGAGGAGGACGGTGAGAAGTGTAGAGGAAGAAAGACTAGTGGAAGATACAAAAAGGAGAGCGAGAGAGAGAGAGCGCAGAGGACAACCTGGTTAGAAATCAGGCAGTACCTGAGGGGGAGAGAATGAAAGAAAGGTGAAGTCATCAGAATTGCAAGATGAGATGGATACGAGACGACTCATTATGCAATGAGAGAGAAAAAAAACAGGGAAGAGTGAAATTGGAGAAAGATTAATGAATCAAGTAGGAAAACTGTGATTGGAAAATGTGCAAGATGGAAAAGAATTGGTCACAAATTAATACACCCAAGAGGCATGTAGTGTCTGATTATGTAGAGACTGATAGAGATCTAATGTAGACCTAATGATTATGTAGAAACTGATAGAGATCTAATGTAGACCTAATGATTATGTAGAGACTGATAGAGATCTAATGTCACCTAATGATTATGTAGAGACTGATAGAGATCTAATGTCACCTAATGATTATGTAGAGACTGATAGAGATCTAATGTAGACCTAAGTCCCTGTTTAAAAGCATGATGTTACACAGTGAATAGATTTGCAGAGATAAGACTTGCCCAGTAGGCTCATGTAATTATAATAACAACGTCCTGGATTTACTTCTTATTGGCCAGAAGCTATGGTATACTATCCCTCCCCTGTGATCTCTAATGCAATGCCCTTTACAAAAGCCTCATCCATGCACTTTTTATACCCATCAGATTTAATGTCGCTGATGCATAATCCCTTTATATTAGGAATTGCTTTTGGAGATTATTTTTTCTGTAGAGCAGGTAGTGCTCAATCATACCATAGATGAGAGAACTTGGTTGGAGCAGGTCATACATTACAGGAGCTATTTTGAAAGTGAATGTAAACTCAAGTCTTGCGGTTATATGGAATCTGGCCACTTATCCCACTACACTCTCCTTTACACTGACTCAATGCTAAACATCCCTGCACTCAATGATCATGATCCTATTAATAGGGCCAAGAGATTTCCTCACCAGGAAAAACTACAGGCTCTACTTATATACAGTTGAAGTCGTAAGTTTACATACACTTAGTTTGGAGTCATTAAAACTAGTTTTTCAACCATTGCACAAATTTCTTGCTAACAAACTATAGTTTTGGCAAGTCGGTTAGGACATCTACTTTTTGCATGACACAAGTCATTTTACCAACAATTGTTTAAAGACATTTACATACGCTAAATTGACTGTGCCTTTTAAACAGCTTGTAAAATTGATGTCATGGCTTTAGAAGCTTCTGATCATTTGAGTCAATTGGAGGTGTACCTGGGATGTATTTCAAGGCCTACCTTCAAACTCAGTGCCTCCTTCGCTTGACATCATGGGAAAGTCAAAAGAAATCAGCCAAGACCTCAGAAACATTTTTGTAGACCTCCACAAGTCTGGTTCGTCTTTGGGAGCAATTTCCAAATGCCTGAAGTTACCACGTTCATCTGTACAAACAATAGTACGCAAGTATAAACACCATGGGACCACGCAGCCGTCATACCGCTCAGGAAGGAGTTGCGTTCTGTCTCCTACAGATGAACGTACTTTGGTGCGAAAAGTGCAAATCAATCCCAGAACAACAGCAAAGGACCTTGTGAAGATGCTGGAGGAAACAGGTACAAAAGTATCTATATCCACAGTAAATCAAGTCCTATATCGACATAACCTGAAAGGCTGCTCAGCAAGGAAGAAGTCACTGCTCCAAAATCACCATAAAAAGACAGACTACGGTTTGCAACTGCACATGGGGACAAAGATCGTACTTTTTGGAGAAATGTCCTCTGGTCTGATGAAACAGAAATGGAAATGTTTGGCCATAATGACCATTGTTATGTTTGGAGGAAAAAGGGGGAGGCTTGCAAGCCGAAGAACACCATGCCAACCGTGAAGCACGGGGGTGGCAGCATCATTTTGTGGGGGTGCTTTGCTGCAGGAGGGACTAGTGCACTTCACAAAATAGATGGCATCATGAGGAAGGAAAATGATGTGGATATATTGAAGCAACATCTCAAGACATCGGTCAGGAAGTTAAAGCTAGGTCGCAAATGGGTCTTCCAAATGGACAATGACCCCAAGCATACTTCCAAAGTTGTGGCAAAATGGCTTAAGGACAACAAAGTCAAGGTATTGGAGTGGCCATCATAAAGAGCTGACCTCAATCCTATAGAAACGTGTGGGCAGAACTGAAAAACATGTGCGAGCAAGGAGGCTTACAAACCGGACTCATTTAAACCAGCTCTGTCAGGAGGAACGGGTCAAAATTCACCCAACTTATTGTGGGAAGCTTGTGGAAGGCTACCAGAAACGCTTGACCCAAGTTAAACAATTTAAAGGCAATGCTACCAAATACTAATTGAGTGTATGTAAACTTCTGACCCACTGGGAATGTGATGAAAGAAATAAAAGCTGAAATAAATATTTCTCTCTACTATTATTCTGACATTTCAAATAAAGTGGTGATCCTAACTGACCTAAGACAAGGAGTTTTTACTAGGATTAAATGTCAGGAATTGTAAAAAAACTGAGTTTAAATGTATTTGGCTAAGGTGTATGTAAACTTCCGACTTCAACTGTATGTGGATAAGGTATTTGTTTTTTAATTTTTAATACATTATCAAAAATGTCTAAAAACTTGTTTTCACTTTTTCATTATGGGGTATTGTGTGTAGATTGCTGAGGAATTGTTTTTATTTAATCAATTTTAGAACAAGGCTGTAACGTAACAAAATGTGGAAAATGTCAAGGGGTCTGAATACTTTCTGAAGGCGAGAAGATGACGAGAAAGACTCAACTAGCCTACCTATGGTTGTTAGATCGTTTTTTTTTTACCTGCTGAAATTGTGTACATACAGTACATACATACGGAACATGCACATAAACATTCACTACCATAGAACAGAGCATTACTGTGGCGGCTGGCCACACAGGCAAACACAATAATAAGCGTTCTGGAAACGTTGCTTGGATGTGTTGACAGCGTGTGGCAACATCATTGATATACATTTAGCTACACATGCTCACTTATTTGTCAGTGTCTATTATTTCACACTCTTGTCTTTCAAAAGAGAATAAATAAATGTTGTTTGACGTCCTTGATTAATGTTATGCTCTTGTCTCATTTGTGTGAACATGACAATTGCGTACTAGCGTTGTAAGGTAGCCTAGCAGTTAGAGAGGCAAGCCAGCAACCAGAGGTTTGGCAGGTCGAGTCCCGGGACCGACGGGAAAAATCTGGCGGGAAGTGAGCTGGCATCAAATCCTAGATGTCATTGCCTCCTGTTGTGCCCTTGAGCAAGGCACATACCCCCCAAAAAAAAAAAATAACAGCTCCCTGGGCACCCAGTGTGGCAGCCCCCCGCACCTCTCTAAAACCTATGCATGTGTGTCTGTCTTTCGGAAGGGCTAAAAGTGGAAGCAAATTTCAGTTAGACCTGGTGTATAATTGACCAATACAATGATCTTGTTCTTAAAATAAAGGGCTCTATACAATCTGGAGCCGAGCCATCATGCTCATAGATTTGTTTTTTGGGTTGTTTCTCTTTAAAAAAAAGAACCACCAGTCACCCTGGAGCCAACATATGCAGTGTTTACCGTGAATGCAGTCTTCGCTAACTCGAAAACATTGCCTTTACATTTCAATCACGCTAAACTCCCGCGATATGAATTGAATAGAGCCCAAAGTCATCCTAAAGGGTTTACTACAAAAATTATACAAACGCTGTTGAGGGTTGGTATATGTGCTCTAGTTTAAATTTCTGCTGTGTCAGTTCTTCAAGTAAAAGTACAACCTCAACACTTCTGGGGATACATTTTTTTCTGCTGTGTCAGTTCTTCAAGTAAAAGTGCCTCAACACTTCGGGGGATAAAAAAATTTACTTCAATGTCAACACGTTATTGTACTCCTCCAGAAAGAAAACATTAGAAATCTTCATCAAGGACTTCTGGCATTTACCACCGTTCAAGTATTATGTCCCAGTATTGCACAGTTCTTTCTACTTTACCCTAGTTTGTGGGCAAAAATAACATCACACACTCTGTTCCCTTTCAGAGGGGAATACACAGCCGAAGCTACAGACTCAGAACTACTGATGTTCATGGGGGCTAGCTGAAGGGAATTCAGGTGAACTCTTGAGATGGAGAGGGAAGATAGGGGAAGGGACAGACAGAGGGGTAGGGGGAGATGGGGGTTGAAGAGTGATGGTTGCTTGGAGACTGTTGTCAAGGAGACACAGAGTCCCAGAGTCCTTTGGCATCTATCTTTTTATCTTTTTTTTCAATCTTTTGGAGTAGGTTGTTTTGTTTTTTTCCAGAAGAGAGAGGGACAGAAATAAGCAGTGAAGTGCTGTCTGTGTTAAAGAGAAAGTAGAGGGGAAAGGATATTATAGTCAGCCTAGGACTAGTCAGAGCTATTTAATGCACACCTCTCTCGCACAGGCCTGCACAAATGTACAATTATACTGTACACTTGAGGAACACCACATATGCATTAACATATTATCAAAATCCCAGTAACACCCTCAAAAATAGCTGTAGACTCACTGTCACACTGAAATCACATTTGAACACGCACCACATAATGAGAAGCTCAAATTGGAGACTACAGGGGTAAAGCAAAGTGTAAAATTATAGAAAATGATTCTTCACTGAAACCTGATCAGTCTCTCAAATCGTGACAGATGCCAGATGCCTTCTATCACTCCTATGCTGACTCATTCTCTGGGCAAAGACAGAGACAGACTGGGTAGATGAAGAGGAGGGATGGAGAGAGAGAGGTAAGGAGGTGAAAGAGGTGTACTAATATCTATGCCAGATAGCATTTATATCTTAAAAACATCACCTAAAAACAAGTAAACTAATTCTTAGTAAATTGGAGTATAGGCTACATCTCTAAACACACAATAATATTAATATGCATATCTTTGTTTCTGTGTATGTGTGTGTGAGTGCGTACGTGTGGCGGTATGTTATGAAAGAGGCAATTTAGCAGGAAGGGGATGGAGCAGAATGCAGATAAAGGCAGCTGTGCTCATGTACTGATAGCTGCCATGTACTGAAGTAACTAAGATGTTGAATGGCATTGAGGGATGCTGCTCTGAATCCCAAGGGAATGGTTGTGATTTATTTTCATGGAGCACTGCCTCATTGTACCCTAAAGGTCAGTGTTCTGCCGGCTTCCCCTGTGCATATACAGCAGATTATACATGCACACTAATAAACAACCACAGAGTTTCCAAGGAGAGAGAAACACACCACTAAATGGAGTACAGTGTGGCTTCTTATTCATGCAGATTTTGTTGCATAAGAATCGTACCCCACTGAGTACAGTAGAGACAACGCATCATGCTAAGTGATTGCATTGTCAGAGGAAAAGTGGCAAATCAACACCAATATGATCTGAAAGCCCACCAAACTCCCCTAATGTGGATTAATAGCAGGTCAAGGGGGGAAAGGAAAATGACATGTGGTTCTTAAGCTCTTTTTGGCTAGAGTACGACATAATGGGTTTATGGCATTAGTATCAATTTGAATGTTTGGACATAGGCCTATTGTTGAAAACAAGTATACACAATAGATTACATGAAGAGGATAAACTGAACTTACTCCAATACTATCAGCCTATACGCTCTCTCTGTATGGATACAGTAGCATCCATACAGATATGTGCTTTAAGATTATTGGTGAAGTTGCAGTGCATTATCATCATGTGATTTTTTGCAATCACACTGCCATCTTGCGGGGATTATAGAGCATTGTGTGGCCCTATGGGTTTATTCTTCATGCTGAGCTGGAAAGAAGAGGCCTTTTCAACCAGACCTTAACTAAACAAATCAAGTGCTTCCAGTTCCAGTTGCAATACCATTATGACAAGTGCTTCCAGTTTGAATACCATTATGACAAGTGATTCCAGTTGCAATACCATTAAGACTGAGCACATAAAACATAATTAGAATGACAATAGAGGAAGTTAAATTGATTAACCAAAACATTTATTGATTCACAATGAAAAACAAAAATAAGCGTGACATGCCTTTTGGAATAAGTGCAGATTTGACACAAGTATAATGCATTCCCATGAATCAGTCAAGATTTCTTTGTAAATAATTAGTTCCTTCAAAAGAAGTGTTCCAACAGATCAAATCAAAAGTGCAGTGAGTCAAATCAATCGTATTCTCGGGAAACACTGGTTGAAACAAAAACTTAACAGTATTCAATCACATCTCATGTGACAAACAATCCCTATTTTTCTATATGAGTTTGCAGATGGCTCTTCAGATGATCTCTCTTGACTAAACCCTTACCACATACACCACACTGGTGTGGCTTCTCCCCAGAGTGGATCTTCTCATGCCTTCTGAGGTGAATAAGCTGGGCAAAGGTCTTCCCACACTGGGTACAGACGTGTGCCCCTTCTCCAGTGTGGCCCAGCTGGTGACTCACCAGCTGCTCTAGGTAGAAGGAGGACTCTCCACACTGAGCAGCGGTAGGGCTTCTCCCCAGTGTGGAGCTGTTGGTCCTTCTTTAGATACGCTACTGAACTGAAACTCTTCTCACAATCGGGCAATCGTACAATCTTTCTTTCCCCCTAGTGATTTCGGACATGGAGTTTGAATTTGCTGGAAGAGCTTAGTGTTTTCACGCAATATGAGCATTTGTACTCTTTAGCACCAGAGTAGAGGTCCTGGTGTTTCTTGAAAGTGTCATTTCTAGTGAAGGTCTTGCGACACTCACCACAGTGAAACGGTCCCTCGTGGTGAATGATCTGATGTGATTTCAGATTACAGTGACCAAAGCTGTAGTCTCTGGTTAGTATGAATTTTCTCATGACATGTGAGGCTTTCAAGCCTGCTGAAGGTCTTTCTACACTGCACAAGGGTCTGTCCTCGGAGTGGGTTTTCTGATGGCCTTTCAGAGTGGTCGAGTGTCGGAAACTCTTCTCACAAATGGAACACTTGCATGATTTCTCCTCTGTGTGGATACGAAGGTGTTTCGACAGATCGCCAGAGCAGCTAAACCTCTTCTCACACTGGACACAAGGGTAAGGTTGCTCACCTGTGTGAGCTCTGTGGTGGTTTTTCAGAATATTGAGGCGGCTGAACGTCTTCTCACTTAGGGAACATTTGTATGGCTTCTCTCCGTTGTGAGTTCTCGTGTGTGATGTGAGATGCGTCAGAAAGCTTTCTCTCATTTAGAGCACTGAAAAGGTCTGTCTTCAATGTGTACCGTTGCCACACTTTGAACGAACAGGGAAATGGTCTTTGTCCAGCATGTTTACACATTTGATACTCAAGGGGTGGACTTTCTAAAGAATGTTGTGTCAATGTTATTTGTCACATCCACATGGTTAGCAGATGTTAATGCAAGTGTAGCGAAATGCTTGTGCTTCTAGTTCCGACAGTGAAGTAATATCTAACAGTAATGTCTAACAGTAATATCTGACAAGTAATCTAACAATTCCCCAACAACTACCTAATACACACAAATCTAAAGGGTGAATGAGAATATGTACATGTAAGTAAATGGATGAGTGATGGTGAAGGTGCAATAGATGGTATAAAATACAGTATATACATGTGATATGAATAATATAAGATATGTAAACATTATAAATAAAATACAGTATATACATGTGATATGAATTATATAAGATATGTAAACATTATAAATAAAATACAGTATATACATGTGATATGAATAATATAAGATATGTAAACATTATAAATAAAATACAGTATATACATGTGATATGAGTAATATAAGATATGTAAACATTATAAATAAAATACAGTATATACATGTGATATGAGTAATATAAGATATGTAAACATTATAAATAAAATACAGTATATACATGTGATATGAGTAATATAAGATATGTAAACATTATAAATAAAATACAGTATATACATGTGATATGAGTAATATAAGATATGTAAACATTATAAATAAAATACAGTATATACATGTGATATGAGTAATATAAGATATGTAAACATTATAAATAAAATACAGTATATACATGTGATATGAATTATATAAGATATGTAAACATTATAAATAAAATACAGTATATACATGTGATATGAATAATATAAGATATGTAAACATTATAAATAAAATACAGTATATACATGTGATATGAGTAATATAAGATATGTAAACATTATAAATAAAATACAGTATATACATGTGATATGAGTAATATAAGATATGTAAACATTATAAATAAAATACAGTATATACATGTGATATGAGTAATATAAGATATGTAAACATTATAAATAAAATACAGTATATACATGTGATATGAGTAATATAAGATATGTAAACATTATAAATAAAATACAGTATATACATGTGATATGAGTAATATAAGATATGTAAACATTATTAGTGGCATTATTTAGACTGCATTGTATAAAGTGACTAGTGATCTATTTATTAAAGTGGCCAGAAGATTGGGTCTCAATGTAGGCAGCAGCCTCTCTGAGTTAGTGATTGCTGTTTAACAGTCTGGTGGCCTTGAGATAGAAGCTGTTTTTCAGTCTCTTGGTTCCAGCTTTGATGCACCTGTACTGACCTCGTCTTCTGGATGATAGTGGGGTGAACAGGCAGTGGCTCGGGTGGTTGTTGTCCTTGATTATCTTTTTGGCCTTCCTGTGACATCGGGTGCTGTAGGTGTCCTGGAGGGCAGGTAGTTTGCCCCCAGTTATGTGTTGTGCAGACCACACCACCTTCTGGAGAGCCTTGCGTTTGAGGGCGGTGCAGTTGCCGTACCAGGCTGTGATACAGCCCAACAGGATGCTCTCAATTGTGCATCTGTAAAAGTGTGTCAGGGTTTTGGGTGACAAGCCAAATTTCTTCAGCCTCCTGAGGTTGAAGAGGTGCTGTTGCGCCTTCTTCACCACACTGTCTGTGTGAGTGGACCATTTCAGTTTGTCTGTGATGTGTACACCGAGGAACTTAAAACTTTCAACCTTCTCCACTGCGGTCCCTTCGATGTGGATATAGGGGCGCTCCCTCTGCTGTTTCCTGAAGTCCACAATCAACTTCTTTGTTTTGTTGACGTTGAGTGAGAGGTTGTTTTCCTGACAACACACTCCCGAGTGTTCTCACCTCCTCCCTATAGGCTGTCTTGTCGTTGTTGGTAATCAAGCCCACTACTGTTGTGTCGTCTGCAAACTTGATGATTTAGTTGGAGGCGTGCATGGCCATGCAGTCGTGGGTGAACAGGGAGTACAGGAGGGGGCTGAGCACGCACCCTTGTGGGGCCCCATTGTTGAGGATCAGCGAAGTGGATATGTTGTTTCCTACCTTCACCACTTGGGGCGGTATGTCGAAGTCCAGGACCGAATTGTAGACTCCTGGACAATTGAGACCCATGGCCTCCAGCTTGATGATGAGCCTGGAGGGTACTATGGTGTTGAATGCTGAGCTGTAGTCAATTAACAGCATTCAAACAGGTATTCCTTTTGTCCAAATGGGATAGGGCAGTGTTCAGTGTGATGGCGATTGCGTCGTCTGTGGACCTGTTGGGGCAGTAAGCAAACTGAAGTGGGTCTAGGGTGGCCGGTAAGGTGAAGGTGATATGATCCTTGACTAGTCTCTCAAAGCACTTCATGATGACAGAAGTGAGTGCTACGGGGCGGTAGTCATTTAGTTCAGTTATCTTTGCCTTCTTGGGTACAGGAACAATGGTAGCCATCTTGAAGCATGTGGGGACAATAGACTGGGATAGGGAGTGATTGAATATGTCCGTACGGTCTTTCTCCAGATGGGTTACGGAACTGAAAATTATCCCGCAGTCTTGGCACTGATGAGGTTTGAACCCAGAGTGAGCCCACTCGTGGTTTTTCAAGTCAAACCTCTTGGTGAAGCCCTTTCCACATAAAGTGCAGTGATACGGTTTCTCTCCGGTGTGGCTTCGGCCATGATATAACAAGACACTTTTCATTGTGAAGTTCTTTTCACACTGTAACCAGGGGAACAGCTTCTAACCAGTATTGAGTCGCATATGAAGCACCAGATCCAACTCTGGACTCCTTTTTCAACAGTCAATCATCAGGATGGTTGTTTTCTTCGTTCTTTTTAACCAGTGTCCTCAAACTTTCAGCCATGTTGTTGGTAAAGCTTCTGAAGTTGTTTCCCGGGTGGCACAGCGGTCTATCCCAAACGAGGCGTCACCACAGATCCGGGTTCAATCCTGGGCTGTGTCGCAGCCGGCCGTGACCGGGAGACCCATGAGGCGCCGCACCATTGGCTCAGTGTTGGCCGGTTAGAGGAGGGTTTGGCTGGCTGGGATGTCCTTGTACCATCGCACTCTAGCAACTCCTTGTGGCTACCGCTGGCTTTGGTCGCCAGCTGTACGTGTTTCCTCTGACACATTGGTGCGGCTGGCTTCCGGGTTTAGCGAGCAGTGTGTCAAGAAGCAGTGCGGCTTGGCGGGGTCGTGTTTCGGAGGACGCTTGTCCCAAACGTGACGAGCAAACTGGTCTGATCTCAGCAAGACACTGAGAGGGAAAGAGAGAGAGAAATAAAGTAAAACATTATTAATGATAATGCCCATAAAACCTGGCGGTCAAACAGGGAAATGGTTCCAAATGTTTTTCCACCATTAATTTTTCCCATAGTGGATTTTAGAAACACTTTAAATAATGACTGTTTGGTTGTACGCTTACCCTGGTGTGACATTCTGATAACTATGTAAATCTCTAGGACAAGGTGACTTATCAATATATTCGCCTGTATTTACCCCCCACCCCAATTTAAATGCTAATTAGTTGCTAATGTGGCTATCATACAGAACTACAAATGCCATGATGATCTGGACGAGACTGCCGAAAAGGCAAAGGTAAGAATCTCTGGAATAACTATCTAATGTTAGCTAAATGTAGTAATGAATAAATAGGCTATGTTTCTTTAAATGGACAATTCTGTGAACAGTCTTGTGCAAGTTAAATTAACACAATACATGTTAGCAAAGGTGTCAGTTAGGGATGACATGCAGGAACTTGCAGGGATTTGTAGTTTTGCATGATGTCTACTTTGACGCTAATTAGCATTTTCAATCCTGAGTGTAAATAGAGCCAAATATATTGATAAGTCACCTTGCCTTAGAGAGATTTACGTCACTCCAGGGTAAGCATACACTGCACAGCTGATTCAAATAATCAACTCCTCAAGCTTTGAAGACAATGAAGTCAATACTAAACAATATACTAAACAATGAAGTCAATACTAAACACTAAACAGAGTCGCTTCACGTTCTCAGGAAACCATGCAGTATTTTGTTTTTTTATGTATTACTTCTTACATTATTACCCCGGGAAATATTACGTTTTATTACATACAACCGGGAGGAACTATTGGATATAAGAGCAACGTCAACTTACCAACATTACGACCAGGAATACGACTTTCCCAAAGAGGATTCTCGGTTTGCTAACCCAAACACAACAATAGACTGGATAGCACCTGGCTACTCAATGCAACGGCGGCGCCGGAGAAGAGGGAAACGCGCCGGTCTTTTGGTCAAGCTACGTCGACGGGCGCATCGTGCACCTCTGCCGAGTATTTTAATCGCCAATGTACAGTCTCTTGACAACAAAGTAGACGAAATCCGATCGAGGGTTGCCTTTCAGAGAGACATCCGAGACTGCAACGTTCTTTGCTTCACGGAAACATGGCTCACTCAGGACACGTTATCGAGTCGGTACAGCCACCTGGTTTCTCCACGCATCGCGCCGACAGAAACAAACTTCTATCTGGTAAGAAGAAGGGTGGGGCTGTGTGTCTTATGATTAACGAGACGTGGTGTGATCATAACAACATACAGGAACTCAAGTCCTTTTGTTCACCTGACATAGAATTCATTACAATCAAATGCAGACCGCATTATCTACCAAGAGAATTCTCCTCGATTATAATCACAGCCGTGTACATCCCCCCTCAAGCTGATACATCGACGGCACTGAAAGAAATTCATCGGACTCTATGTAAACTGGAAACCACATATCCTGAGGCTGCATTTATTGTGGCTGGGGATTTTAATAAGGCTAATTTACTGAACAAGGCTCCCAAATTTTTCCAGCATATCGAATGTGCCACCGGGCTGGTAAAATCCTGGACCACTGTTATTCCAACTTCCGTGATGCATACAAGGCTATTCTCCGCCCTCCTTTCGGCAAGTCTGACCATGACTCCATTTTGTTGCTCCCAGCCTACAAACAGAAACTAAAACAGGAAACGCCCGTTCTCAGGTCTGTTCAACGCTGGTCCGACCAATCTGATTCCATGCTGCAAGATTGCTTGAGCACGTGGACTGGGATATGTTCCGGATAGCATCTGACAACAACATTGATGTATACGCTGATTCGGTGAGCGAGTTTATTAGCAAGTGCATTGGTGATGTTGTACCCATAGCAAATATTAAAACCTTCCCCAACCAGAAACCGTGGATTGATGGCAGCATTCGCGCAAGAAAACTGAAAGCGCGAACCACTGCTTTTAACCAGGGTAAGGCTACCGGAAACATGACTGAATACAAACAGTGTAGCTATTCCCTCCGCAAGGCAATCAAACAAGCTAGCGTCAATATAGAGACAAAGTAGAGTCACAATTCAACGGCTCAGACACAAGAGGAATGTGGCAGGGTCTACAGTCAATCACGGACTACAAAAAGAAAACCAGCCCGTCGCGGACCATGACGCCCTGCTCACAGACCAACTAAACAACTTCTTTGCTCGCTTTGAGGACAATGCAGTGCCACCGACACGCCCGCTACCAAAACCTGCGGGCTCACCTTCACCGCAGCCAATGTGAGAAAAACATTTAAATGTGTTAACCCTCGCAAGGCTGCCGCCCAGATGGCATCCCTGGCCGTGTCCTCAGAGCATGCGCAGACCAGCTGGCTGGTGTGTTCACGGACATATTCAATCAGTCCCTATCCCAGTCTGCTGTTCCCACATGCTTCAAGAGGGCCACCATTGTTCCTGTTCCCAAGAAAGCTAAGGTGACTGAGCTAAATGACTATCGCCCGTAGCACTCACTTCTGTCATCATGAAGTGCTTTGAGAGATTAGTCAAGGATCATATCACCTCCATCCTGCCAGACACCCTGGACCCACTCCAATTTGCTTACCGTCCCAATAGGTCCACAGACGACGCAATCGCAATCACACTGCATACTGCCCTAACCCATCTGGACAAGAGGAATACTTATGTAAGAATGCTGTTCATCGACTACAGCTCAGCATTTAACACCATAGTTCCCTCCAAGCTCGTCATTAAGCTCGAGACCCTGGGTCTCGACCCAGCCCTGTGCAACTGGGTCCTGGACTTCCTGACGGGCCGGTCCCAGGTGGTGAGGGTAGGAAACAACATCTCCACTCCGCTGATCCTCAACACTGGGGCCCCACAAGGGTGCGTTCTCAGCCCTCTCCTGTACTCCCTGTTTACCCATGACTGCGTGGCCAAGCACGCATCCAACTCAATCATCAAGTTTGCTGACGACACTACAGTGGTAGGCTTGATTACCAACAACGACGAGACGGCCTACAGAGAGGAGGTGAGGGCCCTCGGAGTGTGGTGTCAGGAAAATAACCTCTCACTCAATGTCAGCAAAACAAAGGAGATGATCGTGGACTTCAGGAAACAGGAGAGGGAGCACCCCTATCCACATCGAGGGGACAGTAGTGGAGAGGGTGGAAAGTTTTAAGTTCCTCGGTGTACACATCACGGACAAACTGAATTGGTCCACCCACACAGACAGCGTGGTGAAGAAGGCGCAACAGCGCCTCTTCAACCTCAGGAGGCTGAAGAAATTCGGCTTGTCACCAAAATCACTCACAAACTTTTACAGATGCACTATCGAGAGCATCCTGTCGGGCTGTATCACCGCCTGGTACGGCAACTGCTCCGCCCACAACCGTAAGGCTCTCCAGAGGGTAGTGAGGACTGCACAGCGCATCACCGGGAAACCTACCTGCCCTCCAGGACACCTACACCACCCGATGTCACAGGAAGGCCAAAAGATCATCAAGGACAACAACCACACCGAGCCACTGCCTGTTCACCCCGCTATCATCCAGAAGGCGAGGTCAGTACAGGTGCATCAAAGCTGGGACCGAGAGACTGAAAAACAGCTTCTATCTCAAGGCCATCAGACTGTTAAACAGCCATCACTAACATTGAGTGGCTGCTGCCAACATACTGACTTAAATCTCTAGCCACTTTAAACATAGGAATTGGATGTAACAAATGTATCACTAGCCACTTTAAACAATTTTGTATATAATGTTTACGTATCCGACATACTCATATCAAATGTATACACTGTACTCTAAACCATCTACTGTATCTTGCCTATGCCGTTCGCCATCGACCCAAATCTCTAGCCACTTTAATAATTATAACTGGATGAAATAATGTATCACTAGCCACTTTAAACAATGCCATTTATATAATGTTTACATATCCTACATTACTCATCTCATATATATATGTGTATATACTGTACTCCATACCATCTACTGCATCTTGCCTATGCCGGTCAGCCATCGCTCATCCATATATTTATATGTACATACTCGTATTCATTCCTTTACTCTTGTGTGTATAAGGTAGTTGTTGTGAATTTGTTAGATTACTTGTTAGATACTACTGCATGGTCGGAACTAGAAGCACAAGCATTTTGCTACACTCGCATTAACATCTGCTAACCATGTGTATGTGACAAATACAATTTGATTTGAACTAGTGAGTAGCTACTAGCAAACCCATTATTGGGTGACTACTTATTTCAGCAACACTAACATTTCCTAGATCCTAATTCCTTAGCGATGCTCTGTCTCTGGGGTACAGTGGCGCTGTTCCAGACTGCCATACCTGGAGCAGGCCATCTGGACATACTGGCCAAGTCAGGGAGCGGAAACAGAGGATTAGGGATGTGGGGACTGCTGTGAGAATATGATCAATGAAACAGCCAGCTTTGGATCACGACTATGACTAGCAGTGAGAGGAAGTACTCTGTTCAGGTTATCATCTCTAACAGTGAGAGGAAGTACTCTGTTCAGGTTATCATCTCTAACAGTGAGAGGAAGTACTCTGTTCAGGTTATCATCTCTAACAGTGAGAGGAAGTACTCTGTTCAGGTTATCATCTCTCGCACAGGTCCTACCTCCAGTCTCCTCAGGATCTTGCCCCTCCCCTTATCGGTGGGCGATGTCACCAGGAGCTGGAGAGCATGATTGGTCAGTTCTCAGGGTCAGGTGGTCAGCATGGGTCAGAGAGCAGAGGCTGTTCAGGAGCAGTCTTTTTTTTATACCTTTATTTAACTAGGCAAGTCAGTTAAGAACAAATTCTTATTTACAATGACGGCCTACCGGGGAACAGCAGGTAAACTGCCTTGTTCAAGGGCAGAACGGCAGAACGACAGATTTTTACCTTGTCAGCTCGGGGATTCGATCCAGCAACCTTTCAGTTACTGGCCCAACGGTCTAACCACTAGGCTACCTGCCGCCCCTGTGTGTGAGCAGGGACATGAAGAGAGGCAGGCAGGCGGTGTGTTGGGAGGCAGGTTCAGCACAGTAAAAAGCACTGAGGAGGCGTTGCATCATCTCTCCCTGTTTCTCCTCCCGCTCTGCACAGCTGTCGGTCAGCCGGACGATCACACCCACGTGACCTGCCGCCAAGATGGCCTCCAGACCCGCGGCTAGCTCATCGAACACCTTCAGAAACTGTGGAAAGGAGAGAGGGGGGGGGAGAGAAACGAGGAGGAAGGGAAAGGAGAGAAAGAAGTAGAAGGTACAGAGTTCCTACTGTCATTGTAAACCTGTGTTCTGTATGAACTCTGAATGCCAACAAAACAGATTCAATTCAGCAGTATCTACCATCTTATGGATTTGGGGACTAACAGTATGGTATGCGTGAACAATGCTACTAAGTAACGATGATGTATACATAGAATTGAATCATAGAACTTTAGGGGGTATATATATTGGCATACCACTTTTGTAATTGGTGGAAGCTGCCGTCAGTCTCTGTATGGGGAAGTTAGCGATTGGATGGATGGCCAGTGTGACCAGCTGACCCTGAAGGTTGTTCTTATAGAAGTCCCGAAGCAAGGCCTTGTGGGATAGCTGGAGGACTGTCTCAATGTGCCGACTAGAGGCCTGGTCCTTCAGAAACACCAAGAGAGGACTGAGAAAAAGAGAGAGAAAGACATACAACACATTGGATTCAAAATCACAAGGACAGAGAAACATTGACTTAGGTCCGTGAGACTTCCTCTAATCACCTAACTCCAGGAGCAAAGCTGAGTGATGGCAAGTACTTCACAATGCCTTTGGTGAGAGGTTTGCAGAGCTTGGGCCGGTTTCTGTGACACACCGTCAACATGGTCTGGAGCACTGTACTAGCGATGGCATTGGTCACACACACTGACAGAGAGATAGGTCATGTAATGTCACTGTGACAAAATGTCTCCAATAGTATGTACTATGAAGATCTACTATGAAGATGTACAATGAAGTGCAATGTGGGGCTTAGTTCAATATACTGTAGCTTGATGACAGAATCCTTGCCATTATTCATCAAGGAGGTAGACAGGGTTTTCAGTTCCCACCAAAATGAGGTATGTCAGCTGAGTGGTGACATTCCTGTCCTTTACACCTTAAACAAAATACACAGACAAGATCAGTTAGTGTGTATGAGTGTGTGTTTGGATAATTGTGTGTGTGTGTGTGTGTGTGTGTGTGTGTACCTGGGCGGGCTGGACCAAGGCAGCCTGCCAGTACATGTATGAGCGTGCGAGCTACGTGGGAGCCATGTGTGTGTCTGATGAACTCTGCACAGTGCTCCCTCACCATGCGACACAAGGAACAGAACCTGGGCCTCCAGTATCCCATAATCCTTCCCTTCTGTCTCTGCATCTCCTTCTGGGGTGGCTGACTTGTCCTCCGATGAGGTCTTTTCTAAGAGAAATAAACAAGTAAGATTCAATATATGTGTTATGACCTTAACGAAGTTACCTAAAACAAGACATTTCAGGGCCTAGATTGGTCACCATCAGATTCACCTCTCCATCTGGGCATCTGTCTGAGGGCCCTCTCCATGACGTGACGCTCACATGACATTGTCTTGAACTCCAACCCGGATTCTCTGCTGAGCTCGGCCAGCACCTCCCCCACCAGGCCAGGGCTAGCCAATGGGAGAAGCTGCTGGAGGATGACACTTCTAGTCACATCCATGGCAACCAGGGCGGCCTACCCTTTGATCTCCATCAGCACGTTCTCCACAAAGAGAACTACAAGGAAGGGAGGGAGGGAGAAATTAAGATATGAAGCTATGTTGTAAAGACCACAGAAATTTACATTTACATTTACACACCACACACACACAATTTCTCACCCAAACCCCTCCCCCTGTGCTGGGTCATTAATTTCACCTCTCTCCTCATCCTCTGTGAAGCCTTCACTGAGTCTGTCTCCCACTGCAGAAGTAGCCCAGAATGGGAGAGGCATCTCTCTCTAGGAAGCTACGAGTTAACTGACAAGCCAATATCAATTTGTCAAGTGAAACATCTAATTTTGACCACTTTCGTTGAAGTTGCAGGTCAACACATTAAGAATATGTATGATCTGAATCTGCTTCTGGTGAAGCTAGCTAACGTTTTCAAGTAGCTAACAAGAAACCATGTCCGTGGAAGCCAGCTACAACCCCTCTCTACCTATTCAAATCGCCTACATTGTTGATCTTTATTAATATCTTATAAGTTTACCAGTAACAATACATATTACAATATAAATGTTACAATATATAGTCAGTAAGCTAGCTAATAGTATAACTCACATGTTAAGCGATGGCAAAAATATTTATAACTAACCCAAGATAGTTCATCTGTGTCGTTTACAGTGGGATAAATGAAGCAGAGTGGACAGAACAAGCAAGGAGGTGGGCAAAGCCAAGCACGAGTTAGCGAGATCCTATTGGCGCGTTGTGGCGTGTATTTGCGTATTTCTGTTAGCGAACGCCTCTGAAGTTCGCGTGTGCACAAATTCAATTCGACCTTGCTCTGCTTCTAAACAACGCAATTTTTTTTAAACTTTGGCAAAGCGTCAAGTCTATAAAACGTTGTGAACTATGTTCATAACAGATTGTAGTTTTAGGAACATAAACATTTATTGATATCATATGTTTCGTCGATAAGAAAATTTGCTGAAAATCGGCCCAGTTTCACCTAGTTCCATCCTCTCCCACTACCATATTTGGTGGTGAGAAAACGTTCTAAACGGATGCTTCAGCATTATAGCCCTTGTGACGTGTGGCAATGCTGTGTTTTTGGGGCGTGATGATGACGTTATTGTGCAAAAGTCGTGTTTTTTTTACTGTCAGGGGGCTCTTTCTTGGCTTTGCTTTATTGTTTTATCCCCATGGCAATTTAGTGAATCATGAATAGTGGTTGCTGGTTGACAAATACAGTATGTGTGTTTTATGAATGGGTTGATAAAAAGAAAAAAGAATAATCGTCATCACATTGTCTCACATCCCTTGACTCACACACAAATGCATAAACATTTCATCACATTAATGTAAGACTCACAGTGAGGCCATCACCCATATGATGTCACCAGGGCAGTAGCTAGAACTCTTGATTGCAAAATCCCTCCACTCCCCTGACGTAAAACCCTTAGACACAGTAAAGACATGACACAATAAAGCAGATAAAACATGTCAAATGTAGATGCAAAACATGCACATACATAATCTGTTTTATTCATTTATTTAATAATTCCCCCACTCCCTTTCATCTATATTTTCTCTCTCTCTGTGTAATCTACAACATATGAAACATTTCCCCAATTTAAGTTTCCAAAATTTGGTTACCTTAATCTACAGTATATTTATATTCCATACATTTCCAATATGTCCCTCTCCTCTTGGCTGTCTGTCAAAATTATCACCAAAGCCATCACTTCCGATTGAATGTTCTTCATTGTGTTGGTTAACCTTTTTAAAACCCAGCCCAACATACCATAAGTCACTATATTAAACAATTCATTGTTTGCCTATTTCCGTTAATGAATGTCAGGGCTCCAAAGATACAAAGTCAAATCAAATTAAAATCAAATAAAATGTTATTTGTCACATGCACCGAATACAGTGAGGGAAAAAAGTATTTGATCCCATGCTGATTTTCTACGTTTGCTCACTGACAAAGAAATTATCAGTCTATAATTTTAATGGTAGGTTTATTTGAACAGTGAGAGACAGAATAACAACAAAAAGATCCAGAAAAACGCATGTGAAAAATGTTATAAATGGAATTGCATTTTAATGAGGGAAATAAGTATTTGACCCCCTCTCAATCAGAAAGATTTCTGGCTCCCAGATGTTTTTTATACAGGTAACGAGCTGAGATTGGGAGCACACTCTTAAAGGGAGTGCTCCTAATCTCAGTTTGTTACCTGTATAAAAGACACCTGTCCACAGAAGCAATCAATCATAAAGATTCCAAACTCTCCACCATGGCCAAGACCAAAGAGCTCTCCAAGAATGTCAGGGACAAGATTGTAGACCTACACAAGGCTGGAATGGGCTACAAGACCATCGCCAAGCAGCTTGGTGAGAAGGTGACAACAGTTGGTGCGATTATTCGCAAATGGAAGAAACACAAAATAACTGTCAATCTCCCTCTGCCTGGGGCTCCATGCAAGATCTCACCTCGTGGAGTTGCAATGATCATGAGAACAGTGAAGAATCAGCCCAGAACTACACGGGAGGATCTTGTCAATGATCTCAAGACAGCTGGGACCATAGTCACCAAGAAAACAATTGGTAACACACTACGCCGTGAAGGACTGAAATCCTGCAGCGCCCGCAAGGTCCCCCTGCTCAAGAAAGCACATATACATGCCCGTCTGAAGTTTGCCAATGAACATCTGAATGATTCAGAGGACAACTGGGTGAAAGTGTTGTGGTCAGATGAGACCAAAATTGAGCTCTTTGGCATCAACTCAACTCGCCGTGTTTGGAGGAGGAGGAATGCTGCCTATGACCCTAAGAACACCATCCCCACCGTCAAACATGGAGGTGGAAACATTATGCTTTGGGGGTGTTTTTCTGCTAAGGGGACAGGACAACTTCACCGCATCAAAGGGACGATGGACGGGGCCATGCACCGTCAAATCTTGGGTGAGAACCTCCTTCCCTTAGCCAGGGCATTGAAAATGGGTCATGGATGGGTATTCCAGCATGACAATGACCCAAAACACACAGCCAAGGCAACAAAGGAGTGGCTCAAGAAGAAGCACATTAAGGTCCTGGAGTGGCCTAGCCAGTCTCCAGCCCTTAACCCCATAGAAAATCTGTGGAGGGAGCTGAAGGTTCGAGTTGCCAAACGTCAGCCTCGAAACTCTAATGACTTGGAGAAGATCTGCAAAGAGGATTGGGACAAAATCCCCTCCTGAGATGTGTGTAAACCTGGTGGCCAACTACAAGAAACATCTGACCTCTGTGATTGCCAACAAGGATTTTGCCACCAAGTACTAAGTCATGTTTTGCAGAGGGGTCAAATACTTATTTCCCTTATTAAAATGCAAATCAATTTATAACACTTTTCACATGCGTTTTTCTGGATTTCTTTGTTGTTATTCTGTCTCTCACTGTTCAAATAAACCTACCATTAAAATTATAGACTGATCATTTCTTTGTCAGTGGGCAAACGTACAAAATCAGCATGGGATCAAATACTTTTTCCCCTCACTGTACAACCACCTTACCATGAAATGCTTTACCCTTAAAGCCCTTAACCAACAATGCAGTTTTAAGAAAATAGAGTTCATATTTACAAAATAAACGAAAGTAAAAAATGAAAAAATTTAATAAAAAAGTAACACAATAACAATAATGAGGCTATATACAGGAGTTACCAGTACCGAGTCAATTTGCAGGGGTACAAGTTAATCGAGGTAAATACCCATGCTCTTCAATATGCTCTATTCAAATATTTCAGCTCTTTCAGACTGTAATGGGCTATGGCCAATGTTTTACAGTACAGTGGCTTGCAAAAGTATTCACCCCCCTTGGCATTTTTCCAATTTTGTTGCCTTACAACCTGGAATTAAATTACATTTTTGGGGGGTTTGTATCATTTGATTTACACAACATGCCTACCACTTTGAAGATGCAAAATATTTTTTTATTGTGAAACAAACAAGAAATAAGACAAAAGAACTTGAGCGTGCATAACTATTCACCCCCCCCAAAGTCAATACTTTGTATAGCCACCTTTTGCAGCAATTACAGCTGCAAGTCTCTTAGGGTATGTCTCTATAAGCTTGGCACATCAAGCTACTGGAAATGTAGCCCATTATTCAAGGCAAAACTGTTCCTGCTCCTTCAAGTTAGATGGGTTCCACTGGTATACAGCAATCTTTAAGTCATACCACAGATTCTCAATTGGATTGAGGTCTGGGCTTTGACTAGGCCATTCCAAGGACATTTAAATGTTTCCCCTTAAACCACTCAAGCATTGCTTTAGCAGTATGTTTAGGGTCATTGTCCTGCTGGAAGGTGAACCTCCGTCCCAGTCTCAAATCTCTGGAAGACTGAAACAGGTTTCCCTCAAGAATTTCCCTGTTTTTAGCGCCATGCATCATTCCTTCAATTTTGATCAGTTTCCCAGTCCCTGCTGATGAAAAACATCCCCACTGCATGATGCTGACACCAACATGATTCACCGTGGGGATGGTGTTCTCAGGGTGATGAGAGGTGTTGGGTTTGCGCCAGACATAGCCTTTTCCTTGATGGCCAAAAAGCTCAATTTTAGTCTCATCTGACCAGAGTACCTTTTCCATATGTTTGGGGAGTCTCCCACATGCCTTATGGAAAACACTAAATGTGTTTGCTTCTTTTTTTCTTTAAGCAATGGCTTTTTTCTGGCCACTCTTCCGTAAAGCCCAGCTCTGTGGAGTGTACGGCTTAAAGTGGTCCTTTGGACAGATACTCCAATCTCCGCTGTGGAGCTTTGCAGCTCCTTCAGGGTTATCTTAGGTCTCTTTGTTGCCTCTCTAATTAATGCCCTCCTTACCTGGGCCGTGAGTTTTGGTGGGCGGCCCTCTCTTGGCAGGTTTGTTGTGGTGCCATATTCTTTCCATTTTTTAATAATGGATTTAATGGTGCTCCATGGGATGTTCAAAGTTTCTGATATTTTTTTAAAACCCAATCCTGATCTGTACTTTTACACACCTTTGTCCCTGACCTGTTTGGAGAGATCCTTGGTCTTCATAGTGCCGCTTGCTTGTATATATACTGAGATCATGTGACAGATCATGTGATACTTAGATTGCACACAGGTGGACTTTTTTTAACTAATTATGTGACTTTTTCTTTTCATTTCACTTCACCAATTTGGACTATTGTGTGTATGTCCATTACATGAAATCCAAATAAAAATCTATTTAAATTACAGGTTGTAATGCAACAAAATAGGAAAAACGCCAAGGGGGTGAATACTTTTGCAAGGCACTGTAAATAAACTTCAATAAAGACCTGTGCCAAGGCAGCAGCATCAAGACATCTGTTTCCGACAAACGGGCACATGACATCAACCAGACGAAGATACATCAGTATAAAAGCAGCACGCCAGTAAAGATAATGTAGACGACACAAGTCAAAAATATTACAGTGCAATACGTGAAATTACAGGGCCATTACAGTATCAAACAACATGTTTCCTTACATAAGGCAACGCTGACTAGTGATATTGGGTGACAACTAGAAACAGCTACATGACTCACCAACCTGTTCATCTATTCAACCTTTGAACTCCTCCAGGGATACCAGGTCCTGTGGCTTTAGGTTGGCATGGAGGGAATTCAGAGACCAGGGGGCTGAGTAATGAAAATACTTTTTCCATGCTCGTTTTAATGTTTGGAACTGTCAGCATAAAACAAGATTAGGTCTGAGCTTGTACATGTATGTGTTTTCGTTTCAAGCTGGAAGAGATGACATATAAAATGGCAGTTTTCCTAAAATGGCCTTATAAATAAGAATGTACCAGTGTTTGAGTCTGCGTGTTGCTAGCGATGTCCACCTGGCATTGTACATTTTACAAAGATGAGTTAGACATCTCTGGTTAGTGACAAAACAAAGGATGCATGATAGACAGTCAAGAGCCTTCAGTGTAGAGCTTGGGGCTTGCACATAAATATTATCACCATAGTCCAACACAGAAAGAAAAGTACAACGAATCAACCCCCTTTGTTAGCAAAGAAAAATAAAACTTTGTGCCGTTAATAAAACCCAATAAGGTTCTCTACATGGGTAGTGAAGCTCAATTTGTCATCTTATCCAAACTCTATGGAATGTCCTTCCAAGGTAGCAATGACATGGTTTTCAGTGTTTACAATTGGAATTAACATGCATTTTGATTTTGAGAAATTTAGAACAAGCTCCAACTCGTACAGATTCTATTAAACAGTGTTAACAACTGTTTGAGCTTATGCTTAAAAAACTCAAACATCTTTTAACATCATTTAACAATCTGTACGAGTAGGAGCTGTTTGAGCCTTTTCAAACGTCAAACTGCTGCCACTAGAGTAGAGAATAACGTTTTCAGCATAAAAATGTACAACAGCTGTCTCATTACATCAGCAGCATACCACTCTGCATCCCACTGCTGGCTTGTCTCTGAAGCTAACCAGGGTTGGTCTGGTTATTTTGTGGATGGGAGACCAGATGCTGTTTAAGTGGGGCTGGAGGTGCCAGTAGATGGCACTCTTTCCTCTGGTCAAAAAAATAATAATCCCAAATCTGTATTTCAGATGGAATGTTAAACTGGTGATCTGACTCTCTGTGGTCACTAATGATTCCATGGTACTAACAGTAGGGGTGATCTTTTTGTATTCTTTATTTAACTAGGCAAATCAGTTAAGAACAAGTTCTTATTTACATTGACAGCCTAACCCCGGTGTCCTGGCTAAATGCCCAATCTGGCCCTCATACCATCATGGCCACCTAATCATCCCCAGCTTCCAATTGGCTCATTCCTTTCCCATGTAACTATTCCCTAGGTTGTTGTTGAGAATGTGTTCTTATTCAACTTACCTGGTAAAAAAAAATTGATAGGTAATAAACAATAGGAGGCCTCAAATGTATCCTTCAGGCACACCTGAGCGCAGCTCTATGGTGTATAACCATCTGCCTTAACACACTGAGTTCGATTTGACAGGTAGTTCACAAACCACTCCATAGCATGACCAGTAATCCCGATACACTTTAGTCTCTGCACAAAAACAGTATGGTCAACAATGTCAAAAGCTTTTGAAAAGTCTATGAACACAGATACACAATGCAACTTGTCATCCAGGGCACAGTGGATATCATTCAAAACCTTAAAGGTTGCTGTCGCAGTGCTGTGGCTTGACCTGAAACCTGATTGCATGCCACTCAGAATGTTGTTTTCCTGAAGATAGACAATAAACTGTTTATTGGCTACGGACTACTTTTGCCAAAACATACTATTTAGATATGGGCCGATAGGTAGGACAAATATGCTGATTTCTATAGTTTGGGGATTTCATTCCTTTCTAAGGTGAGGTTGCAGATGCATGTTAAAGGCATAGCAATGATGTCGGCAGCCAATAGGCGGGGGTCTAGATCATCAGGACAGGGGATGATTTTGACATCAATTGCCTTCAGGTCTCTACGCACCTCTGAGAGAAGGGTGAGAAGGAGAACCTGGAGAAGGAATAGACAAGGGGGCTCATTTTGACATTTAACACTTTCAAATACTGTGCCTGCGTCAAGGAAATACTGATTAAAAGAGTTCAAAATATAGGTTTTCTCACTTACCACTTATGAGTCTAACAGCAGTTGTTTAGGAAGTTGTGAATTTTTTTGTACTCCAAACCTTTCACTTCTTGCCAAAATGTGCAGGGATTATTCAGATTATCGGCAGTAGATTTTAGGTAGCGGTCAGCTTTCATCTTTCGGATCATAGTCACACCCTGATTCCGAAGACGTTTGAGCTGCCGTTGACCACGGGAAAAATTGTTTACTTTCCTTACACCTTCAGCTGTAGTAGTAATGGGAGAGGTGACTCCGTTATTATTTAACAAAGTGTCAATATGGCACATACCAATCGTGACTCTTGACCCTCAGCCTCGATCACAAGAACTCAAATTTTAGACTGTGTTAGGTGTACTGTAGTAAGACAAGCATACACAAGCATACATTGTTCAAACCTGAGATTTGAAGAATGGATGGTTTTGTGAGATTTTGTAGGACTAAGGTTTTGCATTTTTCTTTTGCCAGAGAATCTATTCAGTGCATCCTGATTATTACCTTCTTCATCACATTCAAACATGTCAACATGATGTTAAAGGTATTATTTATCACTCTGCAAGGGCAAGTTTAGACAGGACAGGGCAGGGCAGGCTCTGGTCTCCCACAGCAACTATGGCAGTTTGTGATGGTAAAGTAAACCACAGACCTGCCAAGTCATACTTTCCCCTCCACTGCTACATGACAGGTCTCTGTGAGGAGATAGACTCTCTGCCCACTGGGCACAAACATCAATCCAATGTCTATTCCACATTGGTTAAACTTAATTTAATTTACAGTTTTTTACAGTCGCTAGGACACATTTCTCAATACTTAGGTAACTTTTTCAAAACTCTTCACACAGTGAGCACAACAGAAGTATATGTGGGCTAAACTGTGGATCATTTATCATTGCTTTGGCACAAAATGCATTCAATGACTACATCTTTCAAATTACATTAACTCTTTTCTCACTTCGACACAACAACCGCCAAAACTCTGTGTACCTACAGGCCAATTTGCATATGCTTATATACTGTTTTCAAAACTGTTAAACTTATGTTCAAAACAATAACATAATACAAAACTGAATAAAACAGCAATTTGCTACATTTCTACAGTAATATTTCAATGAAATATATTTTAAATCTTAAAATTAAATGCTATAAAAACAATTGGACAATTGGACCCACCACAGCTGATTCTCATTGTAGATGAACATCTACACAGGTGTTACTCTTTCAATTTCATTACAAAAGGAGACAACTGCTGAATAGTTTTGTATTGTGATGTAAACATGGACCCAGCCAGAAATAGAGAAGTGGCTGAAAGAGGAAGAAGAGTGGCTGGGAGGGGGCGAGGAATACGTATGCGTGGTGGAAGAAGAATAAGAGGAAGATCAAGAGCTGTAGTCTCAGATGAGATCAGAGCTACTGTAATTGATCATGTAGTAAATCATGGTCTCTCAATGAGAGAAGCTGGTCAGAGAGTGCAGCCAAATTTGCAACGCTCAACAGTGGCATCTATTGTTAGAGTTTTCCGGCAAACCAACAGGTAACTTGTATTCTGCAAGGGCATATGACTGAGTTGCACATTACAGAAGTAAATAGACTTGTGTGTAATTGCTTTTGCATTTCTGCTTAGGACTCAACGGTTACCTCACACAGGTGGGAGAGGAAGGATGCTCACTGATGTGCAGGAAACTGCCATTGTTGATATGGTCATCAGAAACAATGGCATAAAACTCACTGAGATTCGAGACAGAGTCTTGGCAGACAACGTTACTTTTGCAAATATTCACAGTGTAAGCATAACAACTATTTCTAGAGTCCTGAAAAACATCAGGTCAGGATGAAACAGTTGTACACTGTGCCTTTTGAGAGGAACTCTGAACATGTCAAGCAACTCAGGAACCAATATGTCCAGGTAAGATCACAATAAAATACAGAACTGTTTTTAAACAAAACCAAACACACACAAAGACATGTTTTTAGGTAATGTTTACTACTGTAACAGCTTATGTTGCCTTGTGTATTTATTTTAGAGAGTCATGGAGATTGAAGGCAGGCAAACACCCCACATTTTCATCTTTGTGGATGAGGCGGGTTTCAACTTGGCCAAAACACGGCGACGAGGAGGAATGTGATTGGGAAGAGAGCTACAGTGGATGTCCGGGCCAGAGGGTGCCAACATCACAATGTGCGCAGCAATATCCACTGATGGACTGCTGTTACACAAACCACTAATTGGGCCATACAACACTGAACGTCTCTCATGCGTTCCTGCATGATCTCTATGGAAGGGTTGTGCTAGGTGAGGAAAGGGATGCAGAGAGAAGAAATCAGCCAACATTTATAATTGTATGGGACAATGTGGCATTTCACCACTCCCGTGCAGTCACTGAGTGGTTTGCAGCCCATCCCAGAATGGTGTCACTTTTCCTCCCACCTTACTCTCCATTCCTCAACCCCATAGAGGAATTATTTTCCTCATGGAGGTGGAAGGTTTATGACCACCATCCACATGATCAAATGTCCCTCCTGGATGCAATGAATGCTGGATGCCTGGACATATCAGCAGAAGATTGCCAGGGATGGATCAGGCATGCCAGAAGATTCTTTCCTAGGTGTATTGCCCTAGATGACATAAGATGTGATGTGGATGAGAACCTGTGGCCAAATGGAGAAGACCGAGTAGATTAGCATTACTATTGTATCTGTATCAGTTGATGGTGTGTATACTACCTCTTGTATTTTGGAATTACTCACTGCAAAAAAATTAAAAAAAATTAAATACATAAAATATATTGAAGCATTCTGCATCATGTCTGATTCATTCCAGTAACACATATTGCAGTGAATTATAAACAGAGATGTGTCCTTGTTTTACACAAGAAAACATTGTATAATGCTACATGTTGTTAGTGTTTTTTAGGTCATTGTTTTGTGGGTGACAAAGTGTGTTTGTTGGCTGTCAACCTTTGCTAGTGTTGTGGAAGAATGTGTTGATTTGAGACATGTATGAAGTGATTTGGTAGTTTTAGTGCATTTTGAATGTGAAATGAACTGCTGTGCCGAGCTGAAAGTTGGTTAGGAGAACTGTGTGAAGAGTTTTGAAAAAGTGACTTAAGTATTGAGAAATGTGTCCTAGCGACTGTAAAAAACTGTAATTGACATGGAAGCAATGTTGATTCAACCAGTGTATGCTCAGTGGGTGGAAACATCACGGTGAGACTTGGAACTCACATGGTGATAGGTGTTTTCATTTACCTGATGAGTTGAACGTGGGAAGAGTATTCTGAGCACACATTGGATACAGGTCTTGACAAAAACATACAGTACAGACTAATAAATTAGATGTGCTCATGTCATCATGTGTCATTGTTTCTGACTGTATGTAATCCTGAATGTAATCTTTATTTTTATTCTGCTCAAACTCTCGATCTGCCTCAACTTGACATTTCAGCCCCATGACTAAAAGGATATTGATCCAGGATATGACCTGAGAGGATTACGATAAGAACTCAAAAGGAACTCTGGCCACAGATGGGGTCCATCTTGTGAGGTCATGAGTTATGAAAAAGTGGTGCGGGGGTGTAAAGTAAATCAGAACCAAAAGTCATTAAGGGAAGTTGACCATACTAACCTTTGTAGGGATGTGTGTGTGTGTGTGTGTGTGTGTGTGTGTGTGTGTGTGTGTGTGTGTGTGTGTGTGTGTGTGTGTGTGTGTGTGTGTGTGTGTGTGTGTGTGTGTGTGTGTGTGTGTGTGTGTGTGTGTGTGTGTGTGTGTGTGTGTGTAGGCCTACTGTTTAGCTCACTCACTGTCTTTACATGCATTGGGAAACAGTGATGAGTTGTATCTGAATTTAGAGAGGGAATGAGAAGGCCTACAGTATTATGTCAAGCAGCCACTGGGGCAGAGGTTAAATTCGGACTTTGGAGATGCTAAAATGTCCCTCCCTCGAGTTTAGAATGGACAGTTTACATTCAGCTGCCACTGTATCCAAAGGTGATTGACTTGGTTTTATTCTGGCCTTGCTCCTATATGATCTTCACAGTCCACCGACTGTAGATGATGGTAGGGTAGGCTGATGACCAGCCTTTGTTACTCACATCCTTCCCTGTCTTTTTTTTACCACGTCTTTCTTTTTTTCCCTCCACTGCCTTTCCCTGTATTTCCACTCCCTTCCTGCATTGGAAACAAACGGCCTGCTAATGAGTAACCTGTGGGTTTGCGAGGCTGTGCCTCGATCCTCCACACAGTACATCCTGGGCTACGATGGTTCATTTGATATAGCCTACTACTGTGCTAACGGTGACTGGAGGGGCGGGGGGAAGGGAGGCTTGAAGCAGAGGGTGTGTCAAATCAAATTCCGTTTACATTCCTAAGGAGCGTATAAACCAGTATCTAAGACGCGTATGTAAGAGACAGAGGAACTAGTAAGAAAAACGTTTAAACCTGGTAAGAAAAACTTTTATTAAACCCGATAATACAAGAACGGAGAGCCATTGAAAACTTTAAAACGCACTCAAACTTTTTTGGTGAATAAAGAAGCCAACACCCAAGACAAAGGTAGGAATTTTTCATTAATTCGTATTTAGATGACCTATTTATCAAATGCGCTTACAACTCTTGACATATAGTTACACTGTGGTAGGCTACTCATGTGATGAGGTTTTTCTTATGTATCAGTCGGGAAGCGTTTTGCTGATTTGCGAACCGTTAGATGCGGCAGTTGTACAGTGAGTGAGAAGCTCATAAAAGGCAGGCAGAGGAAAGTGCTCATGTAGCCTATTGATCATGTAGCCTAAGCAAAATACCAGGCACTTAAATGGTAGATAGAGACAGTTATTAGCTCAGCTCAGAAATATTACGTTTCACTTGACATGGGTGGGTGGGTTGATGGGTGTTAGTCCTATTGGCTCCAGTGTTATAAGGCTCTTCTGCTCCTTAAATGAAGTATTCCTAATTGCAAACACATGTCCACAGAAATATTTCAGATACCATGCTGATAATAAAACACATTTTCTCTCCCTCCAATAAGGTTGTCCTGTTCCCTCACATCATGTTACCCAGCTAGCACATTTGGTTCCTTGGAAGTTGTGGTTATGTATGTTTCTCATTTCCCATTGGTTCTGGAAACCAAGCTATAACGTTCTGAGAACTGAAGTGAACATTTAGCCTGTTTTGGGAATGTTAATTTTTAGGTTCTGAGAACATTTTAATATTTTCCTGGGAGGTTTTATTAACGCTCTGAGAACGTAAATCATTATGTTTAGTTCTTATTTTATTTTATTTAGGCTT
Source organism: Brachymystax lenok tsinlingensis (assembly GCA_030435695.1). Lineage (NCBI taxonomy): Eukaryota > Metazoa > Chordata > Actinopteri > Salmoniformes > Salmonidae > Brachymystax > Brachymystax lenok. Next base: position 32,905,849 of record CM059788.1, read on the forward strand.
TATTTAACTCTGCAAGTCAATCAAGAAAAATAAATACTTATTAACAATGTCTCCTTAAAACTGTCACTGAATGTTTCAATAAGACTTTTAATGACACTGCTAGATTATTTTGGGTTCATTTTTTAGAACTCCAAGCACAGACAGGATACATGGAAATTCACTTCCTTAGGCATTAATCATGCAAACACAGTTATTTTTTTTATTGTGACACGGCACCAGATTCAAAAAATAATCTTCTCTTCTCTGTCCATGGAATTAATCCATTGTGCCACCAGGATGGAGCTAGCATGCCATGTTTTTGTTTTTTTACGCATACATAGCTGTTCATTTTAGTCTATTCAGATAGACCCAATTTCAAAGGAAACAAGCACTCATTAAGATCAGATGTGGCCGATTTGTGGGTGCGGCCAACACATCTATACACACTTAACAAGATAGACGATAGAGAGAGTTTTGTTGATGCTGAGAATGGATTGTATATGTTTTTAATTAACATTCTTAAAACATTCTCTTAAAGTTACTAAAGTTTTCCTGTGTTTAAGAAAAAAAAAATCTTAATATTCTCTGAACAATTTGAGAACTTTACTTTAAATAGAACCATGAGGAAATGTATAGGAAACATTATGCTAAAGCACTGAAATTCCCACAGAAGAACGTTGTTTCTTAACATTCTCTGAACAATTTGAGAACATTCCCAATGTCAAACTAGTTGGAGTACGTTCCTAGAACATTACCAAAATGTAAATGTTAGAATTGAAGTACCAAGAAAAGAAAGTTCCTTAAATGTGCTGAGAATGTTCCAAAGCTAAGCAACTGTCGTGCACCATTCCCAAAAAGCTGTGGGAAGGTTGTACTCAAAATAACTATAGGACAACCACGCTCTCACCAAACTCTAAGGAACAAATGGTTCTCAGCACGTTATGTGCTAGCTGGTGTGCTTTGACAACCAATTAAAAATCATGTGGCATTTTTACCCTTTATCCTATGACCTCCGCCATCATTTCACCTCTCGTGGTCTAAAGATCTTTGTTCTCAAACAAGTGGAGATAAAATATATGTTGCATGCCATTACATTTTTAAACAAATGCTGATCGTGGGTGTTATCAGGCATCAATTTGAGGGATGTTTTATGTGTGTTGGGGAAGCAGGTTTCAACTCATTGTATTTGGGTGTTGTTGTTGGAAAAGTGCATTGAATTAGAAGCTCTTATCTCAGTGGCCCGTGTGCATTCCAATCATGCTAGCAAGGTGCTAACTGCCAAAACAAACCCGCTGTGCGGGAGGGAAACAAGTGGAGGGGCAGGGGCAGGCACCGGTGAAAGAGAGGACCATGGAAACATTGGGGAGTGGTGCTAGAGACGGAGCGGTTTTGGGTGGGGTCCCAATTGTATGTTGCAATCAATTTGGACTTTGGCATTTGCATTTGTCATCATTGTTACACGATAAGTAATACTTCTGACATGTATTACTCTTTTTCAAAAACACAATACGGTCTCTTTCTGCCAATTCTTAGGACATTTGAATGACTGTAAGGGAGGGGAACATTATTGGAACAGCATGTGGACTGAGGAGTTTCGAAATCAGTCACTCATGCAGGCATGCATTCAGCTACACACACACACACACACACACACACAGTGCTATAGTTACTAAGCCCACCATGACTACACACCCCTCTTCTGGACCCGCTCGCTGTTCTCTCTACTCCCTCTGAGCTTTTCCCTATGTTCTTTCTGCTTTGGGAAAAAGGCAGACTGTTGTAAAAAGTGTGAGTCAGGAATGTGGTAATTGTGAGAAAAGATTAAAAAGAAAACAAGCTAGTTTCTGGAATGGAGGGAGGAAAAGAGGGGGAGAAAAGATGTAAGCGGAGACTATAAAAACCAAGTTGATCAATATAGAAATAGTAATGTTACTATTGTTCTCAGTGGATTATTGTGCAGTGTTGTCCAGGTAATATGTGTGCACTTAACCTCTCTAACATTGAATTGTTGACATGCTTTTGTATCTTCATTTGTTGTTATTTTATAGATTTTCTCAATCAATTGCTCTTGTTTTCTATCCTTTCATTTCTTGAACTTGGCACTCTCTAATATGAGTACTATTTATCTCTGTCTGTCTCACCCATCTAACAGTCTCATCTCATCTCTAACTTCTGTATCACTCCTCTCAGAATGCCAGGAGATCGGTCGACAGTGAGTGGTTCTGATGTGGGCCGTTTCCATGGCGTCGCCCCGACCAGAGTGCAGATAACCAACCAGAAGGACCCAGAGTCTAATTCTAAGGAGCAGGGAGGCTGTCACCGTTGGTTTCAGAAAATGTGCCCCTGCTGCTGTCGACGCCAGAGCACCTCGTATGACATCACAGACACTGTCATCACGGACGACGGGGTGAAACCGGCCACGCTCCCCGAGCCTCCTCAGCCCCACACTGGAGACAACGAGCTGGAAGGTAGGTTACATGAAGCAACAGCATCAGTCAAGTCAAATTCATCAGTTCATAACAGTAACCCTATAGGAAAAACCCCCTGGCCCTATACAGTATGTAAGCAGTAAGCACTGACCATTGCATTAACTTTTTAAATCTCTCTCTCAGAGCTGATGTTGTCAGTGCGCTCGGTGGATCTACTAAGCTCTAAGACGGGTCAGAACCGCCTGGAGCATCACACCAACCTTTACCATGGCAATGAGCTCATCATCCGACGTGGCCAGACGTTCCAGATAGAACTGGACCTGTCGCGACCTTTCAACTCCAACACAGACAAACTCCACCTGGAACTCAAGACAGGTCAGTTTGACTTTGAGGGCTCTCACAAAAAGGCTATTTTGTTTTCCTTGGTACAGTACAGTATGACCTTTACATGAAACAGTACATGATATACTATCAAGTTTTGGTTGGGTTTCACTTTTATTGTAAATAAGAATAGAATATGTTTCTAAACATTTCTACATTCATGTGGATGCTACCATGATTACAGATAATCCTGAATGAATCCTGAATAATTATGAATGAGAGAGTTATAGATGCACAAATATCATACCCCCCCAAAAAATGCTATCCTCCCCTGTTATTGCAGTGGTGAGAGGTTAGTATGTCTTGGGGGTATGATATTTGTGCGTCTGTAACTGTCTCACTCATAATTTTTCACGATTCATTCAGGATTATTCGCTAGCCGAGCCCCTAGTTGGTATTTATGACTTTGGTAGTATATTATGGCTAAAGCTCACAAGTAATGCCATTACTTTTACTCCACCACATATTGCTGTTTTGATGGGGCCAGGAGTTTTTTTCCGGAACTCGTGAGCTCACCAGGAAGAACTCCTCTTCTTTCATACTAACTGCTGCAGAGGTGAAGGGTCAAAGCCCTATTACTCCGGCTCTATATATAGCCCAGTCTCCTTTCACAACTATGATTCATTCTAAGAAGAGGAAATCATATGATAGGAAAGAAGGATGCTCTATAGTTGTTGCCTTGAATGGCTTCCTGAGTGTGTCAAGACCTTGGAGGTCTGGAAGAGAACATGGTCTCCTGCACACTGTGTATATTTACAAATTGACAAATGCAATTTATCCGTCATAAGGAATCAAAACTATGGAGACTAATAAGGATTCAGCGGCCGGCCTTACTAACAATGCTAGGAGAGAGACAGTGTTTGGATAGATTTCCTCTCAACAAGCGCTTAGAGAGACAGAGAGAAACCCATTAGCTTAAAGCAATACACCAGCCTAGAGATGTGATAGGCCTACGCACACAGGCACACATACTTTATGAGGTTCTATATATTTGTGAGGACGTTCTGTGTCTATGCTCTCAGTGGAGTTTTCACAGTACTACACTATGTTTATCTCAGCTGAACTGAACGGTATGACAGTAACACATTTGTGGTTTACACTTGGTTTGGCACTGTCACTCTCTGGGACAGCAGACTGTGAATTACAATGATGTGGATACTGTGGTTTTTCTCACTTTTCTGCATACAAGACTACACATTACCATTAAAGATAGACCACTGTCATTCCACTATCTTACCTTATTTTGTATCTTTTAAGGTAAATTCAATTCAAGTGTTTCACTGGTTTGCAGAGCTTTCTCTTGCTCTTTCACACATGCAAGTACAGGAAAGGAAACACACATGTACATACTCATTCACTCTGTATAAATAGTCAACATCGCCATTTGCCAAGTAGAGTGTGACGGTATTGGAATTGCCATCTCCATGGTTATGAGAGGAATGTGATTTCCTGCCTCTACAATATAATGTGTGTGCCAGTCATGTGTAGCTGTTAGGGTGTGTGCGTGTGTATGCGCAATTGTATAAAATATCAGTATGTTTTACTCTATGCACATTTAAATGTTGGTTTAGTGTGGTCCTTTTGTGAGTGAAGAGTGAGCCCTTTGACATGTTCAGGAAAGGTAGGAATGCAATGTGGGATGGCTCAGTTTCCATCAGAGATAAGAGAACAATCAATATCTATCTAGGGTGTATTCGTAAATGAAATCTGGAAATCCAGAGTGTGCTCAGAGTGCGCTCTGAGCTTTGTCAGATTGTAGAGTGTTTCGCTCTCGGAGCGTTCTGAGCGCACACTGGACGCTCTGTAACACTCTGGCAACAATTTAATTATGCTTTTGTGCCGACGTTTACCGACACCGGCCATATTCAACAGGTGTTGAGCGTTTGTAAATTCATCAGTTATTCTGCACTCTGGCACACTCAGAAAAGAGTGCTCTGAAATTGAAGTAGATAGCCAGAGTGAATTTACAAACGCACCCCTGTACATTGCGTGGTTTGTTGAGGTGGGTTTCAGGCACCACTACACTGTTATGATACCAATATTACACTGCTATTACACTGCTGTTACACTGTTATTACACTGCTATTACACTGCTATTACACTGCTGTTACACTGCTATTACACTGCTGTTACACTGTTATTACACTGCTGTTACACTGCTGTTACACTGTTATTACACTGTTATTACACTGTTATTACACTGCTGTTACACTGTTATTACACTGCTATTACACTGCTATTACACTGCTGTTACACCGCTATTACACTGCTGTTACACTGTTATTACACTGCTGTTACACTGTTATTACACTGCTATTACACTGCTGTTACACTGTTATTACACTGTTATTACACTGCTGTTACACTGTTATTACACTGTTATTACACTGCTGTTACACTGCTGTTACACTGCTATTACACTGCTATTACACTGCTGTTACACTGTTATTACACTGCTGTTACACTGCTGTTACACTGCTGTTACACTGCTGTTACACTGTTATTACACTGCTATTACACTAATTGGTACCGGAGTGCCAAGTCTAGGACCAAAAGGCTTCTCAACAGCTTCTACCACCAAGCCATAAGACTGCTGAACAATTAATAAAATCACCACCGGACAATTTACATTTTACTACCCTGATAATTGTAAACTAATTGTTTATTAATTTGTCTTGCAGGACCCCTCCCCATGGTGTCTAAGGGCACGCACGTCATAATTCAATTGGTGGAGGAACTGGAGGACCACAGCTGGGAGGCCAAGATCGTGAAGCAGAACGGCAACAGGATCAAGCTGTCCATAAACTCGCATCCCAAAGCCGTGATTGGCCAGTACAAGCTCACTGTGATGGTGAAGTGCCCTAAGCGGGAGGTGGCCATCAAACACGATCCCAGCAAAGACATCACCATGCTGTTCAACCCATGGTGTGAAGGTAAGGATGAGTGTAGTGTTGTGAGACAGCTGAAGGTAGAGAGAAAAAGAGAGGAGGTAGATAGAGAGACAAAAATTGTGCTTTGATTAGCTTGCCTAGCAAACTGGGGGGGCAGGGTTTGCATGTTTGGGACCATTGCCACTGATGTCCATACCCCACCCACCTGTGCTCACCTAAAGTGTGAAACAAAGATATTGCATTGAATCACAATTCAGCTTCGATGCTGTATATAGGTCTAGTGTTTCAATGTTGTTATTCCATTGCAATAGGAACAGACATCTAGCCAAATTCAAACACCAGGGCCAAGTGTTACAGATCCCAGAGCAGACACAGAGGAGGCTGGTTCTGGAACTACAGTGTATCCTCTTGGTCTCTCAGAACAGCACTAATGTAAATGTACACATAGGCAGGGCACGCAGCTCACTGCCCAATAACGTGTTGCTATCCATCACAAAAAGAGTCACTGCTTGATTCTCTGGCTGTGAGTCAAGACCACACGTCCATTTTCTAGGGACTCTGGTCTAGGGACTCTGGTCTAGGGACTCTGGTCTTAGCCAATTGATGTTGACCTGCTTTACCGTTATTGTATCTAACTGTTCAATCAAAACCTGTATTCTGAGGTCTCTGGAGTTTAAACACTTTCAGGATGTGCGTTTTGATTCATCAAAACTAAGGATGTACATACACATACTTGGTAAAATGAAAATAAATTGAAACTGGTTATATTGATTTAAATATGCTTTGTTTAATCTGATTAAGACATTTGTTCTGCCTTCTGGAAAGTGCTTTGATTGAATAGCGCTATCTGTCTTTAATTGCACGGTTTGGCAGGTAGCCCAAACTATCCTTTCCTGTCATAAAAGTTGACATTCAACAATTACTCTACAAACCGCCTTAGGACCATATGATGGAAGCACAACAGCTGGTGGCAATCTCTCTCTCTCTCTCTCTCTCTCTCTCTCTCTCTCTCTCTCTCTCTCTCTCTCTCTCTCTCTCTCTCTCTCTCTCTCTCTCTCATTCTCTCTCTCTCATTTTCTCTCTCTCTCTCTCATTCTCTCTCTCTCATTCTCTCTCTCTCTCTCTCTCTCTCATTTTCTCTCTCTCTCTCATTCTCTCTCTCATTCTCTCTCTCTCTCTCTCATTCTCTCTCTCTCTCATTCTCTCTCATTCTCTCTCTCTTCTCTCATTCTCTCTCATGATCTCTCTCATTCTCTCTCATTATCTCTCTCTCTCTCTCTCTCTCTCTCTCTCTCTCTCTCTCTCTCTCTCTCTCTCTCTCTCATTTTCTCTCTCTCTCTCATTCTCTCTCTCATTCTCTCTCTCTCTCTCTCTCTCTCTCTCTCTCTCTCTCTCTCTCTCTCTCTCTCTCTCTCTCTCTCTCTCTCTCTCTCTCTCTCATTCTCTCTCTCTCTCATTCTCTCTCATTCTCTCTCTCTTCTCTCATTCTCTCTCTCTCTCATGATCTCTCTCATTCTCTCTCATTATCTCTCTCTCTCTCTCTCTCTCTCTCTCTCTCTCTCTCTCTCTCTCTCTCTCTCTCTCTCTCTCTCATTCTCTCGGAGCGCTTGTTGAGAGGAAATCTATACAATGCAGCCCTTTTCCTCTAAATGATCTTGGCCCCTATGTGAGCTCCAGACATTGTGTTAGTAACAGTTAACCCTCTCCTGGCTACACTGACTCTCCCTGGTGTTTATCAAAATAGTCATTTAGTACGTAAGACAGATATGACAATGTTGTGTACTGTGAATGAAACAACATTCTAGAAATGTCACGCAAAAACGTACACATTTCACCTGTAACTCCAGCAGTGAATAAATGCATACCTAATGTTTGTCCCCTGGTTCACTCTCTCTCTCCTTAGCTGACACAGTGTACATGGATGACGAGGAGGAGAAGAAGGAGTATGTGCTGAATGACATAGGAAGACTCTACTATGGTACAGAGACACAGATTGGAGCTCGCACATGGAACTATGGACAGGTATTAGACACAGAGGAAATCAAGTGTGGTTGTATTGAAATCTTTTTGCAAACCCCAGTCTTTCTGAAATCCCCAGTCTTTCTGCAAACCCCAGTCTTTCTGCAAACCCCAGTCTTTCTGCAAACCCCAGTCTTTCTGCAAACCCCAGTCATTCTTCTGACCTCCATCCTCTCTTCCTTCTCACCATGTCTGTCTGTTTCCTCCTGTTTGTGCTGTCCAGTACCTTGAGGGGATCCTGGAGGCCTGTCTCTATGTGCTGGAGAAGAGTGAGATCCCTCCATCTGGTAGAGGAGACTCTGTAAACGTGGTCAGAGTCATATCCGCCATGGTGAGTTACCGGTCAACTTATATGACATTCAGTAGTGAACATACAACATGTTTCTCATACTCCACATACTTTTCAATGTATTTATGCCTGTCATATCATGTGTCATATCATCTTTATGAATGATTGATCTGAATCATGCTGATGTCAATTTCATTACCATTATTGAAAAAAGCTGTGTTCTCAATAACTTACCTGGTTAAAAAAAACACCTGCTATACCTTATGTTACTGTAATAATCCTAATATTTATATATTCCTTAATTCCATTATTTTACTTTTAGGTTGTGTGTATTGTTGTGAATTATTAGATATTACTGCACTGTCAGAGCTAGAAACACAAGCATATTGCTACACCCGCAATAACAACTGCTAAACATGTGTAAGTGACCAATAACATTAGATTTCATCAAAACGGACTCTTTCTAATTCTCTCTCTCCCTTTGCTGCATCAGATCAACTCCCCAGATGACAATGGGGTCCTGGCAGGAAACTGGTCAGGGAACTATGTAGGAGGAGTTTCCCCTACAGCCTGGAGTGGCAGTGTGGACATCCTGATGAAATACCACAAGGAGGGAGGCCAGCCTGTCAAATATGGACAGTGCTGGGTCTTCTCTGGCGTTACCACCACAGGTGTGTGTGTGTGTGTGTGTGTGTGCCCGCCTGCCCGTACTAGTTTCTGCACATGTGTGTTTTGCATACCTAGACACAGTGGCAATATCATGATCCACACAGGCCCGTATGTTGTAGTGATGCGCGGGTTGACTCATAACCCGCAGTCCCCTAGTTATATTCCCGGGCGGGTTTAGGGTCATTAAGTATTTTGTGGATAAGGGCGTGGGTGGGTTGAATAAAGAGAAAGCAATACCTTAAAAAATACATAAATGTATAATTATTGTGTAATTAGGCTACATTGAGGTTTTACTTTAATTATTTTAGGCTATCTGGCATAAGTGCATATGCTTTAAGGTCTATAACTGTACACTCGCTCAATAGCTTACATGCTAATCATGCGAACTGGCAGAAAAAGTATTCGGGCCTAAGCTACAGACACTATATCGGTCTGTTAAAACAGGACTAGTAAAGGCCCAGTGCACTACATTTTAACACATTTTTTATTAAGAATTTTATTTTTATTAAGATTTGCAGCACCCTCAGCACCCCTACTTCCCGCGGCTATGTCCACGGTCCCTAAACATCTTTGCTCTGCAAGAGAACTTTATCGATTTCAACTAGATTGAAGCATTCATTCTATCGATTTGTGACATTATTCTGGTGACCAAGGGTTTATTTAGTCTTCTAAGGCAACATATAATGACAGAAGAGAAGCTGCATGTAATCTAATGATTGTAAACAATTTAACTAACAAATAGCCTACCAAAATGGTGGAAATTATAAGCAGAAACATATATAAATCAGGTAGGGAAAAGTTCCTCCACCCCCTGTCAAAAAATCCTTCCGCCGTCTCTGACTGCAGCCTTCAGCGCATTTTCTATATGAGGTTAGGGTTGGGTGGAGGCCTCAGATTTTCACTTTATCACACATAGTCTGGCGGTTGCGGATGGGTTATTAGCAATTGCGGGCAGGTGTGGGTGAACAAAGAGTTGACCCGAGAACCATTAATGTGTTTGCCAATGCTGGGCCTTGCAAGGCTGTGTGATGTCTCCTGTTTTCTTGCTTTTCAAATCTGTGCCAATTTTGTTAATCCCTGGCCTTGTTTTTGCTTAATCTATGGTCACTTGACTTCATATACACTCTTTTTAACCTGGTCTCGCTCTCTCACCCCTCTCTCCATCTCTTAGTGCTCAGGTGTCTGGGTATACCGTGTCGTAGTGTAACAAACTTCCAGTCCGCCCACGACACAGACGTCTCACTCACCACAGACGTGTATTTGGATGAGAATATGGAGCTGCTGGACCACCTCAACTCTGACTCTGTTTGGTGAGTTATAATCCAAATTAAGTAGAGCCCGGTTTTTCCTGGCCAAGTCATGTGCATCTAACCTGCCACAGGTTAAGAGTTCTCCACTTCAATCCAGGCCACCTGAGTGTATATTTGGCTTTGCTCTAAATACACAGAAATGCCTTGCCAAAAATCATACTCTATAAAAGAAACACCAGGCTTGAGTTATAGAAATAAACGTCTTTGGTAAAACTCAAATCAAAGTGTAATTGGCACATGCGCCAAATACAACAGGTGTAGACTTTACCGTGAAATATTTACCTACAAGCCCCTAACCAACAATGCAGAATTTTGTAAAAAGTAAGTAAGAAAATATTTGCTAATTTATTTTAGAAAAAATTAATTAAAGTAAAGTAAGAAAAAAAGTAACACTGGCTTCCAGTACCGAGTCAATGTGCGTGGGCACAGTTTAGTCGAGGTAATTGAGGTAATATGTACTCAAAGTCAAAAGTCACCATTATTAGTCAGTTGTACAACCAAATACCTTCAACCGAAATGTGTCTTCCGCATTTAACCCAACCCCTCTGAATCAGAGAGGTGCGGGGGGCTAACAGTGGGTTAACTGCCTTGTTCAGGGGCAGAACGACAGATTTTTTCCTTGTCAGCTTGGGGATACAAGTCTAACGCTCTAACCACTAGGCTACCTGCCGCCCATGTAGGTAGGGGTAAAGTGACTAAGATAATTAACAGCGAATAGCAGCAGCATAAAAAAAGGGGATCAATGCAAATAGCAGTCTTATGGCTTGGGGGTAGAAGCTGTTAAGGAGCCTTATGGGGGTTAATATTACTTAGAAGAGGGTCAAAAAGGGGTTTAATACAGAGACAGATATAGATGTGAGCGTAATTGACCGAGAAAAGGCGATAGAGGTACAGAGAGAATAGGCTAATACAGATGTAATACAGCTCCGGTACAGTCCATGACTAGGATGGCTGGAGGCTTTCCTCTGACACCACCTGGTATAGAGGTCCTGGATGGCAGGAAGCTTGGCCCCAGTGATGTACTGGGCCGTAAGCACTACCTTCTGTAGCGCCTTGCGGTTAGATACTCCTAACTATGTAATCTCAACAACCCCCTTCTCTGTGTAGGAACTTCCATGTATGGAACGACTGTTGGATGTCCAGGCCAGACCTTCCTCCTGGTATGGGCGGCTGGCAGGCGCTAGACTCCACCCCCCAGGAGACCAGCCAGGGGACCTTCCGCTGTGGCCCCGCCTCTGTCACCGCCATCCGCACCGGCCAGGTCTACCACAAATATGACACGCCCTTCGTCTTCGCTGAGGTGAGCTTTATGGGAAGGAGATGGTTGAAGATCCATGATCAGTTGTGAATAGTAATAATAAAATCTGCCATTTAGCAGATGCTTTTATCCAAAGCGACTTAGTCATGCGTGGCCCTGGGAATCGAATCCACAATCCTGCCGTTGCAAGCGCCATGATCTACCAATTGAGACATACTTCATCTTACCCATCACAGTTCTCAAATTAGAGAAGAAATTGCTAAACCTACCTTGGATTACTTCCTATCTTGTATCAAATATTACACACTTTCCCTGTTTCTCCACTAATGAATGGTGCTGATCCTGCCTGTCTGTCTGTGTCTCCTCAGGTGAACAGTGATAAGATCTACTGGCAGAGGAACCTGGACGGTACCTTCACTCAGATCCACAGTGAGGAGAAGGCTGTGGGACACTTCATTAGCACCAAAGCTGTGGGCTCTGATGAGCGCGCTGACATCACACACCTGTACAAACACACCGAAGGTACAGTGATGTCATCATGCACTTCATCATGTCAGAGGGTCGCTAGGTAACCGTATTTACACATGGAATAACACTCAGGTTGTAAGGGTGACATCACTCACCTGTAAAGACAAGACTAGGTAGCCTAGTGGGGGGTGGAAGGTAGCCGTTGTGTTGGGCCAGTAACTGAAAGGTTGCTAGATCGAATCCTCGAGCTGACGAGGTAAAAATCTGTCATTCTACCCCTGAACAAGGCAGTTAACCCACTGTTCCTAGGCCATCATTGTAAATAAAAATGTGTTCTTAACTGACTTGCCTAGTTAAATAAAGGTAAAATAAGGCTATGAGGAAGGTGCCACACACGGTCGAAAAAACAACAACCATGCACCTGCAATGAACAGCATTTTCAAATTAGACATCAGGGATAGTCAGATTATCCCAGGTAATGACAGTGGGATTATCAGGTTTCTGATTGAAATTAGCACACACAACCAATAATCTCCCCTCTCTGATCTCCCCACAAACCAGAATCAGAGGAGGAGCGCATTGCCGTGGAGACGGCCAGCCGCTATGGCACCAGGCCTGATGTGTACGCCATGCCGATGGCGAAAGACGTGAGCGTGGAGGTGAAGATGGAGGGGGAGGGGCCTCGTATGGGGGAAGATGCCCAGCTGACCATTGTGGTGACCAACCTGAGCTCCCAGCCACGCAGGACCACGCTCCACAGTCAGGTGGCCGTCATGTACTACACCGGGGTGCTGAAGGGAACCGTCCAGAAGAACAAACTGCCCGTGGAACTCATGCCCAATGAAGGTGAGTCAGCAGGGAGGAATAGTTGGAGGATGTTGCCTCACTGCTACAGGGTCAGATAATTGTCATACTCCTAATTGTTAAGGTTAGGATTGGGGTAATCTGATCCTAGACCTGTGGTTTAGAGCAACTTCTATCTCAAGCCAACTGAGGCCAGCAGCATTCCCCGCTGGATCTTTTTCAGCTCAGTAACAATATTGTCTCCACTCTGCATTTGCTGTTACCACATGTGTATCCTCAATCCTCTCATCTGACCCCTGTACTGTAGAATGTGTAGTAATATCTCTGTCTCTTCCTCCTCCTCAGTGAAGACCATACAGTGGGTCCTACCCTACCAGAGCTACCAGAACCAGCTGGTGGACCAGGCTGCTCTGATGCTGACTCTGTCTGGACGGGTCTCTGAGACCCAGCAGGTCCTTGCCACTCAGACCAACTTCAGGCTCCGCACACCTGACCTCAACATCGAGGTAAAATGCAACTTAGCTTTAGCACAACCTGTCACTTGATTCCTACAAGGTTAAAATTTGAATTAAAAAAGTTATATTTGAGCAACAGTACTGTATACAGTATGCTAGTTATGTTCAGTTCTCTATTTAAATATACCAAATGCAATGCCATAGAAATTAAGAAGTACAGATGTCTTGACTGGCGGCTATGGCACAGACTGCATACAGATGTCATTGCCCAGATAAACAGCAACACTGTAAAGTATGATGTTGTGTTTGTTTCCTCAGCCTGAAGGGGACGCGGTGGTGGGTAAGGAGATGGCAGCCAAGATCACATTCACCAACCCTCTGCCACATAAACTGAGGGGTGTGGTGTTCAGGGTGGAGGGACTGGGCCTGCAGAAGGTCCGCGAGGTGGTTGTGGGGTAAGATCATAAAATTAAGAATTAGAAAACGAGTCATTCAGAATATGAGTAATTTAACATGATCTCTATGGGCAAGACACTGTAACCATCTCAACGTACAGATGTAGGATCTTCATTTGAGCAAGTATCCTACAGCAGGAAAATAATCCTGCAGCAACAGGAAATGTGAATTATTATTGTGTGGATTATATTTAATTTCTGTAGGGGTTGATACATTTTGTTGGGGCAAATTAAGTCTGACATTTCTAAGTGGAAATGTAAAACTTTAGAATCATTTTTAAAACTCAAACTACAAGTTTGCATTTCCTGCTTGGCAGGAAAGTTCTCTGATCAAATGATATACTACATCTGTATTAGCATATTCTCTCTGTACCTCTATCGCCTTTTCTCGGTCAATTACGCTCACATCTATATCTGTCTCTGTATTAAACCCCTTTTTGACCCTCTTCTAAGTAATGTTAACCCCCTTTTCTCTCTGTCTCGCTCTCTCAGTGATGTTGGAAGCCACTCCACGGTGACTCTGACAGAACACTTCATCCCTACCCAGGCTGGGCCCAGGAAGTTGGTAGCAGCTCTGGACTGTAAACAGCTGACACAGGTGCACGGCGTTGCTGACATCAACGTCCAGAACCAGTGAGAGGGAGCCTGCAGCTCTCTCCTGTCCACTTACCTGGCCTTTAACTCAAGTCTCATCAAAGAGGCTTGAGTTCTCCCAAGGCCTTGAATATAAGTATTGTTTGATATGTTTGATATTTAATGCTGACATGTAATTATGGAAATATCCTGATCTTTGAATGAAGTTATATCCTAGAATCACCAGTGCGCTTTGCTCTGAAATTGATCTGTTGTTACTGTAAGGGCTGTCCACACCTATAAAAGGCCATTGAAATGGTTTATGAAAAGTCCTGTAGTAAATGTAATTATCTAGCTGTACATTATCTAATATTACTGTATTTTTTAACAAACAATGTCATGGTGCTGTCATCAAAACATTTGATAAATGCACTGTATATATGCATTATAATATTCCATTTTGTTAGTGTTCAAGTATGTATGGTATCAACATGTTGGATCAAGTGTAATGTATGTAGCATAACATGTCGGTCAAATTGTATCTTACATGGCTTATTTGAAGGTGAAGCACTAGTTAGATGTTTTATGAGGGTTATGCCTAAAGGATGTCCTTCTCAATGTGTGTGTGTTTGTGAAAAAACTGAAGTCAATATTATGGCCCATTCATTGGTCATTGTGCTTCCATGCCTTAGTGTTCTTATGAAACAAACAGTCAGCTCCTGAGCATTAAGAGATGGAACCCAGGCCTTTGTTGACCTTGCTCTGCTCTCCTAGTGTTAGGGAGTTTTTTTTACTGCACTTAAAATACAAAGAAGTAAATTGTATTAATGTATCTATACACATGTTTTTTTATGTATTGTAAATGTATTTACTAATAAAACAACTACAGAGTGATGTTCCCTATTGAGTTATGTGCGTGACTCCCTGAAAGACAAGCCCCGACTGAATGGAAAGATGTGAGATCAGAAATATGCCATTATTCACTGTAGCAACTACATACTTGTAGTAGCAGACCTTTCCATCTGCAGTCAAGTCTCTTTGTTTAATCCAGAATTCTTGGCTTATGCATTAACCGGTTATTATCATTGTAAATGGTATAGCTTCAGGCAAAGGTGTGTCTTGCACACTTTATCCTGTGGAAATGGAACATTTCATGCATCTAATTGAATCTCTACAGTAAAATTACAAGTTGATATGATTGGGATCAGTGTGGCTCATTCTCACACCCCTTATTGGACTCTGGCACGTAAAATCACTGGTGCAGTGCAAAGAACTTAGTGGAAACACCCCAAACCTCCTGCACAGGATAGTTCCTTAGGTAGCAAAATGATGACCTCTAGTGGTCATGTTAAGAAATACATATTACCATGCATTTCAAGCTTATAGAGCAGTCATAGTAACAAGATCCTTAGGTTCTGGAGAGAAATCTACAAACTATATACTTCAGCCTTTTTAAATAAGCCAAATGAGGTGCATAGCAATTACTGAAAAATGTATAGTAATGGTTGGATCATCAAGCAATCAATCAGATGGTTGAATACCCTCGACATGGAGAAACATAGACAGACACCTGACAGATCAATGACGAGATCAGCATTATGTTAATCATATACATTTGTATTGAATCCATGTAGTAATATAAAATACAGACATTTTGATAGTGAAGATCAGAGGTCACAGAGAAAATTACAATCACATATTTACTTTCCAAATCAGGCAAAAGAAACATAAATATATACCCTGAACAATGAGTGTTCCACCCAAACTCTTATTGCATTGACTCTCCATAATTCATTCAAATAACAGAATTGTGAACCCTGCTTCAGTCAGAAGGCTGCAATATGAACTAAATGACCATGGATTACTGTGTATAACATATAGCTAGATCCTAGAGGTTTCCCAGACTACATGGAAAAACTCCTTGCCCTACTTATAGGAACAGTACTGATAAAATACAACTGAATAAGTGATTGAATAGTAAACACTCCATTGTCAAGGCCTTTTCTATCATCCCAACCTGAACAGGGGACCTTCAGTGCAGGGTCTGGTTTCCCTGACAGTCATTGGAGTAGAACCAGGACCAGGAGTTCTCCAGACCATGTAACCTGCCCAGGACCTTTTCCTGTTCAGGTCATATGGTCAGTTCCTGGCCCTAAGTGTTCCAATTGGTCCTGCATAGCTCAGTTGTTAGAGCATGGTGCTTGTAATGGCAGGATTGTCGGTTGGACTCCTGGGCCACCAACACGTAAAATGTATGTACGAATGACTGTTAAGTCGCTTTGGATAAAAGCATCTGCTAAATGGCATTTGTTATAACCACTTAGCCAACGAGTGTCCACTGATCAGAACGTAATGGAATAGGCCCATCTTATAAAAATCTCCCACCAACATTGGAGCCATTTCTGTGGCACTACAGAGGTACAGGCCAAGACACACACATTATGACATCTTGGTTCGTCAGTCATGTATGCATTCTCAGTCTACATCGTTACATATGTTCTGGACCACTCTGTTGAACTCCATTGGTTGGTCAGCATATACATGGTGAGACGCATCATCTATCATCTGAAGAGAGATGGAGACAGGAATGATCACATGGGTACCGTATTATGTCTTGATGTATGATACGTTTTATCCTTTGAATCTGTATGTCTTTAAGACCTGAAATGAAATCAATTACATTCCCCCTTACTTACTACAGTGCGTGTGGCTGTCTGGACCCTGATCTGGGCCACCTTGTCCCCTGTGGCGCTGTCCACCCAGGAGTGTGAACCGTATAGCATGGTAAGAGGCATGGAGGGGGGCAGCAGGTGAACCCGCTGTAGCATGGGCCTCTTGGCCCAGCCCAGGGACTCTGACATAGCCCTGAAGCCTACCTCCCCACTGGGGATAGAGGGAAGAGAAGGAATACAAAGAGGGTTGAGAGTGACAGAGGGAAGAGGATAATGGAATAAAGGAAGAGGTTTGAGGATAAATAAATGTTTTGTCATTCTGTGGCAAATTCAGGCCAGTAAAGTAATCCATGTCCCTATGGGCTCAGGAGAATGTGAGCACAGTATGCAGTTTAATAGTGGTGATATGTAATGCAAGCCAAGGAGTGACTCTACGTACCTAGGGGTCTGAGCATTACAGTGGTAGATGTACTCTGTCATGGTATCATCATCAAACAAGTCCTCAAATTTCCTCTTGAAATCTGGACGCAATCTATTTACCAACCCTGGACCTGACAGAATGAAAGAAAAAGAGAAAAGGGGAACAATGGAGGTATCAATATAACATGATACAATTGTGAAAGATTTCAATAAGTGATCTGAATGTGAATAAAGTGTCCCTCACCCCATGGACCTGCTGCTCTGATGACAGCCAGAGGGTTGAACAGAGAGACGATCAAGGCCACAGCCTTGACCCAGCGGGGCAAGGGTGGCCTCTTCACCACCTCTGGTCCCCGGCCCGCCGGGGTCTCCACCCCTGGCTGTGGGTGTTCAGGGAAACCCCACGGGTCCACCAGGATCAGGTGACTCACCCTAAAGAAGGGGAGACACAATCTAAGTTATTATTCCATTACTATAATAAAATTGGTCATGGAGTTTTTCCTGACCAGGAATCATAGTCCTAATGATTAATAATAAAGTGCAGTGTAGATACATTTTTGAACTGTCACCGTACATAAGGAGACATACTGTACGTCAATCATTAGCTTTAAGGCAATACCATCATAAATGCTGTGACATCATCATAAATATATAAAAACATGGCCTCTCACCTAGAAGGGTGCTGGATGGCGTAAGATGTTGCCAGGTATCCCCCCCAGACTGTGTCCCAGTAAAATCATGTTCTCCAGGCCTACAGACTCCCTCCACCGCTCCATGGAGTTGACAAACTGCTCCTCGGCCAGGGAAGCATCTGTGGGGAAAGGGGGTCGGGAGCTCCGGCCAAACCCCAGGAGGTCGAAGGCGTAGACTGGCCGAGAGTGACTCAGAGCATCCAGGTTACGAATCCACAGACCCACTCCTCCTCCAAACCCATGGACCATCACCAGAGGAGTCTTCTTAGGGGCTATGGGAGGGAGGGAAGGCATAGAAAGAGAGACAGACAGACAGAAAGAGAGAGAGAGAAGCAGACAAGAAGTTAATACCAAGACAAAAGCTAATTCATATGTCAAAAGCCAGGAGGGACAAGGAGAAGGAGAGGGTGAGAGTGAGAATACCTTGCTCAAGAGGTTTGTGTGCGGTCTTGTTGGTTAACGTTAGGGTCCAGATCCTGTCCTGGTTGGGTAACGTGACAAACCTGGACCACACTTCATTCTGTATACCTGACACACACACACGAGACAAGTGAAGTGTTACTATATAAACAAGGAGTCAACCATTTTGCTCCTCTAAAAAGATAGAAAGAAGTCCGATTTTTAGTTATTAACATGGTCTTACAGGAGAGGATCTTGGCCTCTGTGCTCTTCAGGAGTGACATGGAAGTCGGACGCCAAGAAGGCCACCAGCCCCACCCAGAGTATGGCCTGGAGGGATAGAGATGAGATGATAGACAATGTGTTACTATAGCTGTCAGGAACATAAACACTGTACTATGACACTAACGACATGATCACTACAGTGCAGACACAGAGTAGGGTAAAGGTCTAAGGGTCAGCCTATCAAACACACCTGAAGCTAGGACTCCTTGAGCGACCTCAGACACAGTTATACAACCAGGAGTTCTCACCACGTGACCTGGACAGGGAAAACTCCTGCCCTATAATTAAAAAACAGCTGACACATGTGGGGGCAGTAATTAAAGTAATGCAGGGGACGTGATGAAAAGTGCTGTGTCACTTCACTGTTACTGGCTCCCCCCACAGCGTCGATGCTGCACTGCACTTCAATGAACACAGATCGAACCTACGTTGTAGCCTGCCTTGTTGTTATGTAGCCTAGTCTCAATGTCATAGTTGGCCAGCCACCATCATAACAAAACTTGTTTTGACAGACATTAGATAGTCAGACCATTTAACGGTGGTATAGCATCAACACATCAAACGATTATGAAAGCAGTAGGATACGTTTGGAAGGATATTTAAACCACATGAGTTACAACTTACTCTGTCTCAGTTTCGTTTTGCATTGGCACTACTGTGG
This sequence comes from Brachymystax lenok tsinlingensis, assembly GCA_030435695.1. Lineage (NCBI taxonomy): Eukaryota > Metazoa > Chordata > Actinopteri > Salmoniformes > Salmonidae > Brachymystax > Brachymystax lenok. The sequence continues at coordinate 32,924,958 of CM059788.1, forward strand.
GATCCATAACATGACATATTCTGATAACGATACACAAGCTGTAGCAGTAGCCTAACAAACGTCCAAGTAGTAGGGTTTTCCTCTGTTTGAGATTGCGACTCGTGTACAGTGCCAAACATCCGTGTTCAATGTTTTGTAACACGAACATTCTTGAGTCAGCTGACCCAGAAGTGGGTGGGGTTTCGTCCACAGACGTTGTGATTCGTTAAGCTGTGGCTGTCATTTATCTGCTTTGTTCATTATGATCAGTTTCGTTGGCTTTCTTGCCAATCGTTGATATACTTCGGCTAGTTATAAAAGTATGTTGACATCACTGGTTTGGTAACTGATGTGGTGTATAACATAGAAATAAGAATGAATAGAACTGGCTTGGATCCTCTAACCAAATAGTGTTTATAACTAACCCAAGATAGACCAGAGCCTGTCGTTTCCAATGGGAGCAAATGAATCCTAATGGGCAGAACATGCAATGAGGTGGGCTACTCTGTGAAGTAAACGTGTGCAATAACTCAATTGCACTCCTTCTAAACAACGCTTTTTTTACTGTGACAAAAAGTAAAATATACAAAACGCTGTCCACTCTGTTTGTTACAGATTCTAGTTTTGGAAACAGAAAACTGGATGGAGATCAAATGTTTAATCGATTAGAAAATGTGCAGAATGTCGGCCAAAATACATCTCGCTCCATCTTCTCCCACTGCCGGCCCACCATACGGATGCTTCACATTTACACATGCAGTGCAATATCTGGCTCATTATTGTATCTGTGATATGGGTACACTCGCAATTGCCGCCCCAGTCCATCCATTATGCCGGCTTCCACTAACTCCCCTAGCTCCACAATGAGATAGGGCGCAGGCCAGGCAGTAGGCTGTTAGCCAGCCTGCCAGCTTAGTGGAGTCTGCCATTAGCACATCGGTGTAGTCAGCTAAGCTATCCCCATTGAGACCATGTCTGTGCCTCGATCTGGGTTGGGCAAAACTGTGTTCGCTTTAGCAATCTCACTGAAATAAAGACCTCCTCCATTCCTGTCATTATTGAAAGAGATTGTGATATCTCACATCTCAAAATAGGGCTACTTAATGTTAGATCCCTTACTTCCAAGGCAGTTATAGTCAAATAACTAATCACTGATCATAATCTTGATGTGATTGGCCTGACTGAAACATGGCTTAAGCCTGATGAATTTACAGTGTTAAATGAGGCCTCTTCTCCTGGTTACACTAGTGACCATATCCCCCCGGGCATCCCGCAAAGGCGGAGGTGTTGCTAACATTTACGTGAGCAAATTTCAATTTACAAAAAAAAACGACTGCATTTTCGTCTTTTGAGCTTCTAGTCATTAAATCTATGCAGCCTACTCAATCACTTTTTATAGCTACTGTTTACAGGCCTCCTGGGCCGTATACAGCGTTCCTCACTGAGTTCCCCTGAATTCCTATCGGACCTTGTAGTCATGGCAGATAATATCAAAATTTTTGGTGACTTTAATATTCACATGAAAATGTCCCCAGACCCACTCCAAAAGGCTTTCAGAGCCATCATTGACTCAGTGGGTTTTGTCCAACATGTCTCCGGACCTACTTACTGCCACAGTCATACTCTGGACCTAGTTTTGTCCAGTGGAATAAATGTTGGAAATCTTAATGTATTTCCTCATAATCCTGGACTATCGGACCACCACTTTATTACGTTTGCAATCGCAACAAATAATCTACTCAGACTCCAACCAAGGATCATCAAAAGCCGTGCTATAAATTCTCGGACAACCCAACGATTCCTAGATGCCCTTCCAGACTCCCTCCACCTCCCTTCCTTTGAGTCAAAATCAGCATGGACATGACTTGTGTTGTCAAGAGAAGCATTATTTCACAGTGCAAAGTTAGTAGCATTTAGGCTTAGCCTAAAATTTGCTTAAATCTGCTAGATATTGTGTGTGTCCGCATGCGGATTTTATCAAATTTTCTTGCCAGAAGTTACTGCTCCCTGTCCATGTCAACAGCTTTGGTCTCTAACCCACACTTCAGCCCTCCAACATACATACACGCACACACTCACTCACACACACACACACACACACACTAATGTTTATCTGTTGTTGTGACTCACTCACACCTGGTCAAAAGTCAAATTTTCAGTATTATGTGTGTGTGTGTGTGTGTGTGTATTTGTGTGTGTGGGTGGGTGGGTGGGGGTGGGGGAGCTATATTTATGTAATAGTGAGGGCCAGTCCACCCATTATGCCAGCTTCCACTAGTTACCACGGCCACAAAGTCAAAATTAGCTATGTAAGAAAAATCATGAAACTAAAAATCTATTTAAAATTAGGATTAGGCATAAGGTTAGCAGTGTGGTTAAGATTACGGTTAGAGTTAGGTTTAAAATACAATTTTAAGAAGATACATTTTAGAAATAGGCAGGGTTTATGACTTTGTGGCTGTGGTATCTAGTGAAGACCCATTATGTCATCATTGACTTGAACGGGGATCCCCGTTCTATTCGTTCTTATTTCTATGGTGTGTATATCAGGTAATATGCGCATTAAATAATTAGCAAATATAATGAGGACATATTATATTAATGCATTTTCATAACTGTTTAGGCCTTCCTTCGAGTCAGTATCAGCATGGACATGACTTGTGTTGTCAAGAGAAGCATTATTTCACAGTGCAAAGTTAGTAGCATTTAGGCTTAGCCTAAAATTAACCTAAATCTGCTACATATGGTGTGTGTCCACATGCGGATATTATCTAATGGATTTGCCAGAAGTTACTGCTTCCTGTCCATGTCAACAGCTTTGGCCTATAACCCACACTTCAGCCCTCCAACATACATTTTTGTCATTTAACAGACACTCTTATACAGAGGTTAAGTGCGTTGCACAAGGGTACATGGACATATTTTCCACCAAGTCGGCTCGAGGATTCGAACCAGCATTCACAAACTCTCGCACGCACGCGCTAATGTTTTTCTGTTGTTGTGACTCACTCACACCTGGTCCAAAGTCACTCGTCTAAAATATCAGCTAGTTTCATTTTCAGTGTGTGTGTGTGTGGAGAGGCTGTGACTAATAGTGAGGGGAGTATCATGATGATTATAACATGATATGAGGCCCACCTTCCACCCATCGTCATCACACACACACACACAAATCTATTAGCCACTTACCTATGTGGGTGGGGGGTATACAGCTCCAATAACAACATCTGAGAACCAATTCATGTCTGCCCTCCTGCCCACACGCACAGCAGGTTGTTTTAGGTGCGCTTGAATGGCCAACTGCACCATGGGAATTTACCCCGTTTCACTTTCAAGAGCGTTAAGGTATACCTCCATCTCTCTCTGACACACACACATACACACACGTGCACTCACACCATAACACCACTCAATGAGAGAACCTAGTGAAGACTAATATAATGTTTTTGCACATTTTATTACAAACATGTTGAGCCATAAAAAAAGCATACATAAATACCATAACAACAGTGAATGGTGGCAAAGCAAAAAAGATTTACCCCCCAAAAATGTTGCTCTTGCGCTCCTTCTGAACAACACCATTTTTTTAAACTTTGGCAAGTAATGAAGTTTACAAAACGCAGTCCACTCTGTTTGGTACAGATTGTAGCTTTGGAAACAGAAAACTGGATGGAGATCAAATGTTTCATAGATGAGAAAATTAGCAGAATGTCGGCCAAGATCCTTCTCACTCCATCTTCTCCCACTGCCCGGACACTGGGCTTCCTCTGATCACCATATTTGATAGTGAGTGGAAACGCCAAACGGATGCTTCACATTTATACATGCAGTGAAATGTCCATCTCATTATTCTGTCTGTGCTATGGGTACACTCACAATGGCCGCGCCAGTCCACCCATTATGCCAGCTTCCACTAGTTACCACTGCCACAAAGTCAAAATTAGCTATATAAGAAAAATCATGAAATTAAAAATCTATTTAAAATTAGGATTAGGCATAAGGTTAGCAGTGTGGTTAAGATTACGGTTAGAGTTAGGTTTAAAATACAATTTTAAGAAGATACATTTTAGAAATAGGCAGGGTTTATGACTTTGTGGCTGTGGTAACTAGTGAAGACCCATTATGCCATCATTGACTTGAACGGGGATTCCCGTTCTATTCGTTCTTATTTCTATGGTGTGTATATCAGGTAATATGCTCATTAAATAATTAGCAAATATAATGAGGACATATTATATTAATGCATTTTCATAACTGTTTAGGCCTTCCTTCGAGTCAGTATCAGCATGGACATGACTTGTGTTGTCAAGAGAAGCATTATTTCACAGTGCAAAGTTAGTAGCATTTAGGCTTAGCCTAAAATTAACCTAAATCTGCTACATATGGTGTGTGTCCACATGCGGATATTATCTAATGGATTTGCCAGAAGTTACTGCTTCCTGTCCATGTCAACAGCTTTGGCCTATAACCCACACTTCAGCCCTCCAACATACATTTTTGTCATTTAACAGACACTCTTATACAGAGCAACTAGGGTTAAGTGCGTTGCACAAGGGTACATGGACATATTTTCCACCAAGTCGGCTCGAGGATTTGAACCAGCATTCACAAACTCTCGCACGCACGCGCTAATGTTTTTCTGTTGTTGTGACTCACTCACACCTGGTCCAAAGTCACTCGTCTAAAATATCAGCTAGTTTCATTTTCAGTGTGTGTGTGTGTGGGAGGCTGTGACTAATAGTGAGGGAGTATCATGATGATTATAACATGATATGAGGCCCACCTTCCACCCATCGTCATCACACACACACACACAAATCTATTAGCCACTTACCTATGTGGGTGGGGGGTATACAGCTCCAATAACAACATCTGAGAACCAATTCATGTCTGCCCTCCTGCCAACACGCACAGCAGGTTGTTTTAGGTGCGCTTGAATGGCCAACTGCACCATGGGAATTTACCCCGTTTCACTTTCAAGAGCGTTAAGGTATACCTCCATCTCTCTCTGACACACACACATACACACACATGCACTCACACCATAACACCACTCAATGAGAGAACCTAGTGAAGACTAATATAATGTTTTTGCACATTTTATTACAAACATGTTGAGCCATAAAAAAAGCATACATAAATACCATAACAACAGTGAATGGTGGCAAAGCAAAAAAGATTTACCCCCCAAATACCTCAGGACATTAGAAAGAACGACTGACCAGCAGACTTCTCCTTACTCTCACTCACACACACACACACACACACACACAATATTAGGCGATAGCCTATTGTCTCTGTTAACTGGAGTGCAGACTAGATGACTCTGACTCTGTCGTTGTGGACGTCATGGCACCTGTTCGTCTACGCGGGACAATCTTCAGGCTGGAGGTGCGTGTAAGGGTGAGGGCGCGGCGAGCAGAACTCTTGAACCCCACTCCCAGGAACGCATAGAGCAGCGGATTCAAGCAGCAGTGAGCGTACGCCATTGGTTCAGACACCGCTAACCACACCCCCAGGCCTGACTCCAGCGTACAGCCTCGAGGGATCAGCTCCAAGCGGAGGAGCGCATCCACGGCGATGCCAATGCAGTACGGCAGCCAGCAGAGGAAGAAACAGAGAACCAGAGCTACAGTGGTCCGCACCGCCCTCCTCTTCTGTCTCTGGCCCCCCAATGGCCCCCGGGTCAGCCTAGACACAATCACACAGTAACACACCAGCAGCACCAGGCCAGGGACCACCAGCCCCACCAGCACAGTCTGCAGGTGGAACAGGGACACCCACAGTGGGGCGTTCTCCGGCGGGTAGAGCCTTGTGCACACCATCTCCCCCTCCCCTGCCTCCTGGGTCCGAGCGAACACCATGTCAGGGATGGCCAGGAAACCAGCAGGCAGCCAGGCGCCAGCGTACACCAACCTGCGTGCCAGCAGCTGCCGGGTGTGTGTGGTGCTGGTTTCCGTGGCTTTGACCACTGCAAGGTAGCGGTCCAGACTGATGAAGGCTAGGATCAGCACACTGCCGTATAGGTTCACCGTGTAGATGACGTGCACGCCCACGCACATGACCGCTCCGACGCGCCAGTCCCCGAGCGCAGCGTCCACAGCCCAGAAGGGCAGTGCCAGAACAAAGAGCAGGTCGGCGGCGGAGAGGTGCAGCCGGTAGCGGTCCGTTAGGCTTAGACGAGCCTTCCGCTGGCAGCCCAGTACGAACACCACCAGGCCGTTCCCAGTGATCCCCAGGGTGAAGATGAAACCGTACACCACCGGGAGGAAGATACTCTGCACACTTGGGCTCAGCAGCTCATGGTCACACGGCTCCTCAAATCCAGTGCCGAAATCCCCCAAGCCAGAACCAAAACCGGAACTTGTGTCATTGTAGTCATAATCCGATTCTGGTATCACAAAGTGCTTCAGAGAGAGGAAGAAAGAGAGGATAATTGAGTAAACTTGCAAATACATGTGCAAAAGTGAATAACATGATAACTGAGATAAATGTTCCAGTAATATAAAGCCCCATAAAAGTTGGTTAACATGGTCTAAATAGTGCATGAAACCGTACCTCATAATAGGACATGATGGCGCCAGCTTACTCTCTCTCTCCGTTCTTTACGTCCCTTTTCTCTTTTTCTTCTCAGAGTGGAGCATAGTTTTGTACCCGGTGAGGTTAAATAGCCGTGCCAACACTGCTCCCTCACTTGCTCCACCCCCAACACACACGCACACACACATCTGTGTCCCGTGGAAACGCTTTTCCTGTTTTCGAGGTGTCAGGTGCTGAAAGTGACTATATCACAGGATATTGAGTGTGTGTGTGTGTGTGTTTGTGTGTGCCTTTGTTTATTGTTTAGGCTCCTAACATAAAATCTGTGAGAATAATATTTTTGGCAATAGCATGATGATATAACACTGTTGTCTAATTGACAGGCAACCAAAGTAAAGAGGACACATTATAAACACATTGTCACTGTGCAGATGTAGTGTGTGTGTATATGGGGGTACAGCTGCACTGTGTATGTGTGTGCGTGTGTGTGTGTAAGAGAGATAAATAGAGAGAGAGAGAGAGAGAGAGAGAAATAGAGAACTGTTTTAGTGTTGCACCTCTTAGTTCCATCTACACAGAGCTGAACAGTCCTGCATGAGTAACCGGAGTTTCGGCTCTGTGAGAGAATTCTCACACTTGCGTCATCTGATATGATATGGTTATGATTGTGTGCAGCGGTGGGAAAAGTACCAAATTGTCATACTTGAGTAAAAGTAAAGATACATTAATAGAAAATGACTCAGTGAAAGTTACCCAGTGAAAGTTACCCAGTGAAAGTTACACAGTAAAAGTTACCCAGTAAATTATTACTTGAGTAAAAGTCAAAAAATATTTGGTTTTAAATATACATAAATATCAAAAGTAAATGTAATTGATAAAATGAACTGAAGTATCAAAAGTAAAAGTAAAAGTATAAATAATTTCAAATTCCTTATATTAAGCAAACCAGACAGCACCATTTTCTAGTTTTTAAAATGTACAGATAGCCAGGGGCACACTCCAACACTCAGACATAATTTACAAACAAAACACTTGTGTTTAGTGAGTCTGCCAGATCAGAGGCAGTAGATGACCAGGGATGTTCTCTTTATAAGTGTGTGAATTGGACCATTTTCCTGTCCTGCTAAGCATTCAAAATGTAACGAGTACTTTTAGGTGTCATGGAAAATGTATGGAGTAAAACGTACATTATTTACTTTAGGAATGTAGTAAAAAGTAAACGTTCTCAAAAATAAAAATAGTAAAGTGATGTTCAGATACAAAAAAAAAGACTTAAGTAGTACTTTACACCACTGATTGCATGTGTGTGATATTATAGTCATGAATGTCCCAAGCTTATCTCCTCTTCAGTTAAATACCTGCTGGTCTCCCACAGGTCCTTTCACACTAAACGAACAATGTGCCTTATTACCGTGTTGCCTCTCAGTGCGCCAGTCTATGCTCCACATGCTCAACTAAAGAAATAGTCTTTTATGTCCAACAATGAAAATTGCACACAAAAAATAATATATATACAGTGCATTGGGAAAGTATTCAGACCCCTCAACTTTTTCCACATTTTGTTACATTACAGCCTTATTTATAAAAAAAAATGTTAGTTTTTTTACCTTTATTTTAACTAGGCAACAATTTTATTAGCGCAAACTGGCTCTTACCAGAATAGAAAGAGGATTGGGAGGCCCCGGTGTACAACTGAGCAAGAGGACAAGTACATTTGAGTGTCTAGTTTGAGAAACAGACGCCTCACAAGTCCTCAACTGTCAGCTTCATTAAATAGTACCCACAAAACACTAGTCTCAACATCAACAGTGAAGAGGCGACTCCGGGATGCTGGCCTTCTAAAAAGAAAAGATTAAGATGGGCAAAAGAACACAGACACTGGACAGAGGAACTCTGCCTAGAATTCCAGCATCCCGGAGTCGCCTCTTCACTGTTGACGTTGAGAAACTGGTGTTTTGCGGGTACTGTTTAATGAAGCTGCCAGTTGAGGACTCTAATGTACTTGTCCTCTTGCTCAGTACAGAGAGATCCTTGATGAAAACCTGCTCCAGAGCACTAAGGACCTCAGACTGGGGTGAAGGTTCACCTGCCAACAGGAAAACGATCCTAAGCGCACAGCCAAGACAATGCAGGAATGGCTTTGGGACAAGTCTCTGAATGTCCTTGAGTGGCCTAGCCAGAGCCCGGACTAGAACCCGATCTAACATCTCTGAGGAGACCTGAAAATAACTGTGCAGCGACGCTCCCCATCCAACCGGACAGAGCTTGAGAGGATCTGCGGAGAAGAATGTGAGAAACTCCCCAAATACAGATGTGCCAAGCTTGTAGCTTCATACCCAAGAAGACTCAATGCTGTAATCGCTACCAAAGGTGCTTCAACAAAGTACTGAGTAAAAGGTCTGAATTCTTATGTAAATGTGATATTTCAGTTTATTAATTTTAATACATTTTCAAAAACTTCTAAAAACCTGTTTTTGCTTTGTCATCATGGGGTATTGTGTGTAGATTGATGAGTAAAAATATTATTTAATCAATTTTTGAATAAGGCTGTAACGTAACAAAATGTGGAAAAAGTCAAGGGGTCTGAATACTTTCCGAATGCACTGTATCTATATAATTTATATTTTTTTGCTCAGAAAACTTTGGGGGGCTGGGCAAATAAATCCACCCATGGGCCGCCAGTTGCGGAACCCTTGTGTGTGTTTGCAGTGTAAACAGTGTGTGTGTGTGTGATGTTCGTTACAGGGGAGCCATATCCTGTACAGACATAAACTCAGACAACACTGACTGATGTCACCTTACTGTTCTCTCTCACCTTTAACACCACTCTCTCTAACTTTCGACACCCTCACACATCTTTCCTTTCCTCATCCTATACACCTTCTCTCTCTCTCTCTCTCTCTCTCTCTCTCTCTCTCTCTCTCTCTCTCTCTCTCTCTCTCTCTCTCTCTCTCTCTCTCTCTCTCTCTCTCTCTCTCTCTCTCTCCCCTACTCGCTCGATCTCTCTACACTCCCTTTCATCACCCATACTGTCTCTCCCTCTCCTCTCTTCCTCAAAGGCCTAATTAAAGACCTCCTGTACTTATGGCCCCACTTTGCAGCCACTCTCATTTCTCATGTACAGTGGCTTGCGAAAGTATTCACCCCCCTTGGAATTTTTCCTATTTTGTTTCCTTTTTTGGGGGGTTGTATCATTTGATTTACACAACATGCCTACCACTTTGAAGATGCGAAATATATATTTTTTGTGAAACAAACAAGATATAAGACAAAAAAACAGAAAACTTGAGCATGCATGACTATTCACAGCTGCAAGTCTCTTGGGGTATGTCTCTACAAGCTTGGCACATCTAGCTACTGGGTTTTTTCCCATTCTTCAAGGCAAAACTGCCCTAGCCCCTTCAAGTTGGATGGGTTCCACTGGTATACAGCAATCTTTAAGTCATACCACAGATTCTCAATTGGATTGAGGTCTTGGCTTTGACTAGGCCATTCCAAGACATTTAAATGTTTCCCCTTAAACCACTCGAGTGTTGCTTTAGCAGTATGCTTAGGGTCATTATCCTGCTGGAAGGTGAACCTCGGTCCCAGTCTCAAATCTCTGGAAGACTGAAACAGGTTTCCCTCAAGAATTTCCCTGTATTTAGCGCCATCATTCCTTCAATTCTGACCAGTTTCCCAGTCCCTGCTGATGAAAAACATCCCCACAGCATGATGCTGCCACCACCATGCTTCACTGTGTGGATGGTGTTCTTGGGGTGATGAGAGGTGTTGGGTTTATGCCAGACAAAGCATTTTTTTTTTAAAGCTACATTTTAGTCTCATATAAACAGAGTACCTTCTTCCCCATGTTTGGGGAGTCTCCCACATGCCTTATGGCGAACACCAAACCTGATTGCTTCTTTTTTTCTTTAAGCAATGGCTTTTTTCTGGCCACTCTTCCGTAAAGCCCAGCTCTGTGGAGTGTACAGCTTAAAGTGGTCCTATGGACAGATACTCCAATCTCCGCAGCTCCTTCAGGGTTATCTTTGGTCTCTTTGTTGCCTCTCTGATTAATGCCATCCTTGCCTGGTCCATGAGTTTTGGTGGGCAGCCCTCTCTTGGCAGGTTTGTTGTGGTGCCATATTCTTTCCATTTTTTAATAATGGATTTAATGGTGCTCCATGGGATGTGTCTAGAACTTTTTAAAGACTAGGACATTGTGTTAATATTTTGCAATGTAAGCAGGGTGTATTTGAGACAACAAAGGACAACTTGTGATAACTGTGAAACCAACTACAGAAAAGAGGCCTCCCCACCCTAGGGAGGGGAGGAACTGTTAGAAACTGTCTAGCTTGAAGAAATATGTTGCAGAAGTGATAAGCAATGTATGTGTACTGAGGAAAAATACATCCCGCCTAAAGTGTACAAATAAAAAAACTGTGTCCCCAGTTTGGGGCAGAGCTCTCTAAATAAAGAAACTGATTATATTGCAGATTGGGACTTTGTCTAATTCTTCATTAACCAGAGCCGTACAACCTCTGGGAATTATTCAAAACTAGAGTGATAGTTGAGTTCAACCATTAAGATAGCAAAATTCTCGTGACAATAACCCAACCCTGATCTCTACTTCTCCACAACTTTGTCCCTGACCTGTTTGGAGAGCTCCTTGGTCTTCATAGTGGCACTTGTTTGGTGGTGCCCCTTGCTTAGTGGTGCTGCAGACGCTGGGGCCTTTCAGAACAGGTGTATATATACTGAGATCATGTGACAGATCATGTGACACTTAGATTGCCCACAGGTGAACTTTATTTAACTAATTATGTGACTTCTGAAGGTAATTGGTTGCACCAGATCTTATTTAGGGGCTTCATAGCAAAAGGGGTGAATACATACGCACGCACCACCTTTCTGACTATTTTGTGTATGCCCATTACATGAAATCCAAATAAAAATCTATTTAAATGACAGGTTGCAATGCAATTAAATACACCAAGGGGGTGAATACTTTTGCAAGGCACTGTAGACTCCAAAAGATTGAAGTGAAAATATTGTATTTTGATAGCAATGGCAGTTGGTGCCATTTAAGATGAGGGAGGACAATTATTTTGGGGAGCATGGCCTTATTTCTATTACAGTATATTGGATGACTGTCATTCATATTCCATTCACCCAGTTCAATGTAACATCGATAGGTTTAGGCTATTACATGATACTTTAATCTTCCCTATACCCCTTATGAGTTTGCTACAACCTAGCCTATGAATTAAAGTTTACAATGTAGTTGCACAGGTCAATAAAAAAAATTGTAATCAAGGTGACAGACAGTGACACATTCAATACCACCTTGAACACTCTTACCTGCATCTAGCTGATCTAGGGTGTAATCATTAGTCTAAGTGCAAACGACAGTTTCTATTGGACATATTCAGGTATGTTTATCCCCGTTTTGTTCCGTTTGCTTCCGTTAAAGAAACGTTTTTCAACAGAATTGGCGCAATGAATACACCCCTGATCACATGCTAACACAGTGCCCCCGCACATTGGCTAACCGGGCTATCTGCATTGTGTTCCGCCACCCACCACCCGCCAACCCCTCTTTTACGCTACTGCTACTCTCTGTTCATCATATATGCATAGTCACTTTAACCATTCCTACATGTACATACTAACTCAATCAGCCCGACTAACCGGTGCCTGTATGTAGCCTCGCTACTGTTATAGCCTCGCTAATGTATTGTAACGACCCTGGGTTTCTAAACGTGGAAATCGACTGCCGCTTGAGCATGCTTTTGCAGCACAGTCGATAGCGTGCTGGACTTGAGGTTTAGAAGGTCGAGGGTTCGAGACTTGCTCCCTGCCTGTTTCATTACATTGGTGTCAGAAGTGATCGGACCTTGCATCCACGACTGTGCGTGGGCTTGGCGGGAGAGCGCGTTCCTATAAGACGTAGAGTCGCAAGCTAGCGCGAGGACTCGCTCTTTGAAAGAAGGGAGTAGTGTAAAGACCCTGGTTTTATAAGCGCGGATATCGACTCTGCCGCTAGAGCATGCTTTTGCGGCACAGTAGATTTTATTTCATATTTTCTTTATTTAACCAGGTAGGCAAGTTGAGAACAAGTTCTCATTTACAACCGCGGCCTGGCCGAGATAAAGCAAAGCAGTTCGACACAAACAACACAGAGTTACACATGGAGCAAAAAAACATACAGTCAATAATACAGTAGGAAAACAAATCTATATACAATGTGTGCAAATGAGGTAAGATAAGGAAGGTAAGGCAATAAATAGGACATGGTGGAGAAGTAATTACAATATAGCAATTAAACACTGGAATGGTAGATGTGCAGTAGATGAATGTGCAAAGTAGAGATACTGGGGTGCAAAGGAGCAAGATAAATAAATAAATACGGTAGGGAACGAGGTAGTTGGTTGGGCTATTTACAGATGGGCTATATACAGGTGCAGTGATCTGTGAGCTGCTCTGACAGCTGGTGCTTAAAGCTAGTGAGGGAGATAAGTGTCTCCAGTTTCAGTGATTTTTGTAGTTCGTTCCAGTCATTGGCAGCAGAGAACTGGAAGGAAAGGCGGCCAAAGGAGGAATTGGCTTTGGGGGTGACCAGTGAGATATACCTGCTGGACGCGTGCTACGAGTGGGTGCTGCTATGGTGACCAGCAAGCTGAGATAAGGCGGGACTTGTAGATGACCTGGAGCCAGTGTGTTTGGCGACGAGTATGAAGCGATGGCCAGCCCACGAGAGCGTACAGGTCACAGTGGTGGGTAGTATATGGGGGCATCCAATTTGTTGAGTAGAGTATTGGAGGCTATTTTGTAAATGACATCGCCCTAGTCAAGGATCGGTAGGATGGTCAGTTTTACAAGGGTATGTTTGGCAGCATGAGTGAAGGATGCTTTGTTGCGAAATAGGAAGCCAATTCTAATTTTGGATTGGAGATGTTTGATGTGAGTCTGGAAGGAGAGTTTACAGTCCAACCAGACACCTAGGTATTTGTAGTTAACAAATCTAAGTCAGAACCGTCCAGAGTAGTGATGCTGGACGGGCGGGCAGCGATCGGTTGAAGAGCATGCATTTAGTTTTACTTGCATTTAGGAGCAGTTGGAGGCCACGGAAGGAGAGTTGTATGGCATTGAAGCTCGTCTGGAGGGTAGTTAACACAGTGTCCAAAGAAGGGCCAGAAGTATACAGAATTGTGTCGTCTGCGTAGAGGTGGATCAGAGACTTACCAGCAGCAAGAGCGACATCATTGATGTATACAGAGAAGAGAGTTGGCCCAAGAATTGAGATTTGATTTGAACGATAGCGCGCCGGACCTCGGGCTAGAAGGTTGAGGGTTCGAGACCTGCTCCCTGCCTGTTTCATTACAGTATAAAGCCTAGGTACTGTTATTTTTTACTGTCTTTTTACTGTTGTTTTTATTTCTTTACTTACCTATTGTTCACCTAATACCTTTTTTGCACTGTTGGTTAGAGCCTGTAAGTAAGCATTTCACTGTAAGGTCTACACCTGTTGTATTAGGCACGCAGGACAAATACATTTTGATTTGATTTGATTCTCCTTCATTTTTGAAGAAATGTGTTTGTTCACAACTTTTCAACTATTGTCTTACACTCTCTTTGAGTCAAGTACTCACCACATTTTATGGACTGCAGTGCTAGCAAGCTGTAGATTATGCTTTCAGTACCAGATTCATTCTCTGATCCTTTGTGATTGGGTGGACAAAATGTCAGTTCATGTTGCAAGAGCTCTGATAGGTTGGAGGATGTCCTCCGGGAGTTGTCATAATTACTTTGACTATAGAAAGGGGTGAGAACCATGAGCCTCCTATGTTATGTGTTGAAGTTAATTTACCCAGAGGAGGACGGAAATTACACAACATGTACAAAAGTATGTCAAAAATCTCATTCCAAAATCATGGGCATTAATATGGAGTTGGTACCCCCTTTGCTGCTATAACAGCCTCCACTCTTCTGGGAAAGCTTTCCACTAGATGTTTGACATTGCTGCGGGGACTTGCTTGAAAGATGGCGCCGAAGGGGATGGTTGCAGTTTTATGGGGTCTTAACCAACCGTGCTATTTTATTTGTTTTTTCGCAATTTTAACTTATTTTGTACATAATGTTGCTGCTACCGTCTCTTATGACCGAAAAGATCTTCTGGACATCAGAACAGCGATTACTCACCTTGAACTGGACAAGTAATTATTTAATGAGTCGGCCAAGAGGGATTTACTCAAGACACCTAAACAGGCCCTCATCCCCGTCATTCACAGGAGAAAGAGACGGAGGTTTCACAGATGGCGATCGGGGTGCCTTGGGAGGATCCGGCGACAAGTGGCTAATCTGCCTTTGCCATCGTAACTATTGGCTAATGTACAATCGCTTGATCATAAAGTGGATGAACTACAAGCACGTATATCCTATCAACGGGACATTAAAAACTGTAATATCTTATGTTTCACCGAGTCGTGGCTGAACGGCGACATGAATAACATACAGCTGGCGGATTATACACTGTATCGGAAGGATAGAACAGCAGCCTCTGGTAAACAGGTGGCAGGTCAATGCATATTTGTAAAAAAACAGCTGGTTAACAATATCTAAGGAAGTCTCAAGGTTTTGCTCGCCTGAGATAGAGTATCTCATGACATGCCTTAGACCACACTATCTACCGAGAGAGTTTTCATCAATATTCTTCGTAGCTGTCTATTTACCACAACAAACCGATGCTGGCACTAAGACAACACTCAATGAGCTGTATACGGCCATAAGCAAACAGGAAAACGCTATTCCAGAGCCGACGCTCCTAGCGGCCGGGGATTTTAATTCAGGGAAATTTAAATCCGTTTAACCTGTTCGGGCTAGGGGGCTGTGTTCGGAAGTACGGAGAGCTTTATGTGCCTGTTACTCAGGCCCAGAAGCTAGGATATGCATATAATTGGTAGTATTGGATAGAAAACACTCTGACGTTTCTAAAACTGTTACAATAACGTCTGTGAGTATAACAGAACTGATATGCCAGGTGAAAACCAGAGGAAAATCTATCCGGAAAATTTGTTTTTTTGATGTCACAGTTTTTCAATTGACTTGCTATTCACTATAGAGGGATTTAGCTCCCAGATTGCAGTTCCTATAGCTTCCACTAGATGTCAATAGTCTTTAGACATGGTTTCAGGCTTGTTTTTTGAAAAACGAACAAGAAATAGAAGTTCTGGGAGGTGGCTGTCAGAACTGACACTATTTTATTTACATATTAGGGTATCTGAGGATTGATTAGAAACGTTGTTTGACTTGTTTGGACAAGGTTTATAGGTAACTCTTTTCGGTTTTCTATGTCTGTATATTGAACGAGTGGAACGGGTGGATTACTGAACAAAACGCGCCAACCAAACAGAGTCTTTGGGATATAAAGAGGGACTTTATCGAACAAAACGACCATTCTTTGTGTTCCTGGGACCCGTGGGATTGCAACCAGAGGAAGATCTTCAATGATAAGTGATTTATTTTATCGCTATATTTGAATTTGTAATGCCTGTGCTGGTTTGAAATATATTTATATGCAGGAAGTTTGCGGGCGCTGTCTTCAGATAATCAAATGCAATGCTTTCACCGTAAAGCTTATTATAAATCGGACAACGCGGTTCGATTACCAAGATTCTAAGCTAAAGAATGGTGTACAACACTTGTATTTTTGCAATTTGAATTTGGCGCTCTGCAATTTCACCGGATGTTGTCAAATCGATCCCGTTAATGGGATCCGATCCCTAACAGGTTTTAACCTAATTTCTACGAGCATGTTATATGTGCAACCAGAGGTAAAAAAACTCTAGACAACCTTTACTCACCACACAAAGACGTGTACGAAGCTCTCCCTCGCCCTCCATTTGGCAAATCTGACCATAATTCTATCCTCCTGATTCCTGCTCACAAGCAAAAATTTAAGCAGGAAGCACCAGTGACTCAGTCTATTAAAAAGTGGTCAGATGAAGCAGCTAAGCTACAGGACTGTTTTGCTAGCACAGACTGAAATATGTTTCGAGATTCTTCCGACGGCATTGAGGAGTACATCACATCAGTCACTGGCTTCATCAATAAGTGCATCGATGACATCGTCCCCACAATGACTGAACGTACATACCCCAACCAGAAGCCATGGATTACAGGCAACATCCGCACTGAGCTAAAGGGTAGAGCTGCCGCTTTGAAGGCACGGGACTCTGACCCGGAAACTTATAAGAAATCCCCCTATGATCTCTGACGAACCATCAAACAGCAAAGCGTAAATACGGGAGTAAGATAGAGTTTTACTACACCGGCTCCGACGCTCGTTAGATGTGGCAGGGCTTGCAAACTATTACAGACTACAAAAGGAAGCACAGCCGAGAGGTGTCCAGTGACACAAGCCTACCAGACGAGCTAAATTACTTATATGCTCAATTCGAGGAAAGTAACACTGAAACATGCATGAGAGCATCAGCTGTTCCGGACAACAGTGAGATCACGCTCTCCGCAGCCGATGTTGGTAAGACCTATAAACAGGTCAACATTCACAAGGCCGCAGGGCCAGACGGATTACCAGGATGTGTATTTCGAGCATGTGCTGACCAACTGGCAAGTGTCTTCACTGACATTTTCAACCTCTCCCTGTCTGAGTCTGTAATATCAAATTTTTTCAAGCAGACCACCATAGTCCCTGTGACCAAGAACACTAAGGTAACCTACCTAAATGAATACCGACCCGTAGCACTCACATCTGTAGCCATGAAGTGTTTTGAAAGGCTGGTCATGGCTCACATCAACACGATTATCCCAGAAACCCTAGACCCACTCTAATTTGCATACCGCCCCATCAGATCCACAGATGATGCAATCTCTATTGCACACCACACTGCCCTTTCACACCTGGACAAAAGGAACAGCTATGTGAGAATGCTATTAATTGACTACAGCTCAGCTTTCATCACCCTAGTGCCCTCAAAGCTCATCACTAAGCTAAGGATCCTGAGTCTAAACACCTACCTTTGCAACTGGATCCTGGACTTCCTGACGGGCCGCCCCCAGGTGATAAGGGTTGTTAACAACACATCCGCCACGCTGATCCTCAACATGGGGGCCCGTCAGGGGTGCGTGCTTAGTCCCCTCATGTACTCCCTGTTCACTCTTGACTGCATGGCCAGGCACGACTCCAACACCATCATTAAGTTTGCAGATGACACAACAGTGGTAGGCCTGATCACAGACAATGACGAGACAGCCTATAGGGAGGAGGTCAGAGACCTGACCGTGTGGTGCAAGGACAACAAACTCTCCCTCAACGTAATCAAGACAAAGGAGATGATTGTGGACTAAAAGAAAAGGAGGACAGAGCACGTCCCCATTCTCATCAACAGGGCTGTAGAGGAGCAGGTTGAGAGCATCAAGTTCCTTTGCTTTCACATCACCAACAAACTAACATGGTCCAAGCACACCAAGACAGTTGTGAAGAGGGCACGACAAAACCTAATACCCCTCAGGAGACTTGGCATGGGTCCTCAGATCCTCAAAATGTTTTACAGCTGCACCATCGAGAGCATCCTGACGGGTTGTATCACTGCCTGGTATGGCAACTGCTCTGCCTCCGACCGCAAGGCACTACAAAGGGTAGTGCAGACGGCCCAGTACATGACTGGGGCCAAGCTTCCTGCCATCCAGGACCTCTATACCAGGCGGTGTCAGAGGAAGGTCCTAAAAATTGTCATAGACTCCAGCCACCCTAGTCATAGACTGTTCTCTCTGCTACCGCATGGCAAGCGGTACCGGAGCGCCAAGTCTAGGTCCAAGAGGCTTCTCAACAGCTTCTACCCCCAAGCCATAAGACTCCTGAACATCTAATCAAATGGCTGCCAAGACTATTTACATCCCCCTCTTTTACACTGCTGCTACTCTCTGTTATTATCTATGCATAGTCACTTTAATAACTCTCTGTACATGTACATATTACCTCAATTACTGCGACTAACCGGTGCCCACGCACATTGATTCTGTACCGGTACCCTCTGTATATAGCCTCGCTATTGTTATTTTACTGCTGCTCTTTAATTATTTGTTACTTTATTTATTTTTGGGGGGTATTTTTCTTAAAACTGCATTGTTGGTTAAGGGCTTGTAAATAAGCATTTCACTGTAAGGTCTACTAGACCTATTGTATTCGGTGCATGTGACAAATACAATTTGATTTGATTTGATTTGCCTCCATTCAGCCACAAGAGCATTAGTGAGGTCGGACACTGATGTTGGGCAATTAGGCCTGGCTTGCAGTCTGCCATCAAATTCATCCCAAAGGTGTTCGATGGGGTTGAGGTCAGGGCTCTGTGCAGGCCAGTCAAGTTCTTCCATACCGATCTTGAAAACCATTTCTGTATGGACCTTGTTTTGTGCACGGGGGCATTGTCATGCTGAAACACGAAAGGGCCTTGCACAAAGTAGAAACACAGAATCGTCTAGAATGTCATTGTATGCTGTAGCATTAAGATTACTAAGGGGCCAGAACCATGAAAAACAGCCCAGACCATTATTCCTCCTCCACCAAACTTTACAGTTGGCACTATGCATTGGGGAAGGTATCGTTCTCCTGGAATCCACCAAACCCAGACTTGTCCGTTGGACTGTCAGATGGTGAAGAGTTATTCATCACTCCGGAGAACACATTTCCACTGCTCCAGAGTCCAATGGCGGCGAGCTTTAGACCACTCCAGCAGACACTTGGCATTGCACATGGTGATCTTAGGCTTTTGTGCGGCTGTTCGGCCATGGAAACCCATTTCATGAAGCTCCTGATGAAAAGTTCTTGTGCTGACGTTCCAGTTTGGAACTCGGTATTGAGTGTTGCAACCAAGGACAGACGATTTTTCAGCCACTCAGCGCTCCCGCTCTATGAGCTTGTGTGGCCTACCACTTCGCGGCTGAGACGTTGCTGCTCCTAGACGTTGCCACTTCACAATAACAGCACTTACAGTTGACCGGGACAGCTCTAGCAGGGCAGAAATGTTATGAACTGACTTGTTGGAAAGGTGGAATCCTATGAATGGGCCACGTTGTAAGTCACTGAGCTCTTCAGTACAGGCCATTCTACTGCCAATGTTTGTTGCATCACTGTGTTCTCGGTTTTATACACCTGTCAGCAACGGGTGTGGCTGAAATATCCGAATCCACTAATTTGTCCACATACTTTTGAACCATGTAGTGTATCTGTCCTCCAGCTACAGCATGGTGCTACTTTAGTGTTGTTGAGGGTACTGCAGACCTTCATTGCAAAACAGTGTTTTGATAAATTATTTGGTGTCATGTGAATATAGTATAGTTTTATCTAAAAATTTGAACTTTTTGTTTCACTATTTTAATTTTTATGAAATTCTCTGAGGAGGATGGTCCTCCCCTTCCTCCTCTGAGGAGCCTCCACTGTTTGATAGTTATCAGGCCTGATTACACAGCTATGAACACTACCATAGTAAGGACTTGGGCCAACAACACTTACAGTTTAGGGGCATAAACAGTCAAATGCAGCAAAACACACACTCAGAGGCGAGCATGTGTTTCTGGTCGAACAGGGTTACCATGGATCCTGTTCCCACGACAGTGCTGGTGACCAGCTGGTTTAGCTCCATCCTTTCAGCTGTGTTAATTAAAGACCGCCCCCCGAAACACACACACACACAACATACACACCAGCAGAACAAAGCAGAGGAGCAAGAAAATAGTCTTTCTGCACATAAGCAGGATGTTGGTGTAAAATAAAGATAGAAAGAAACACAGTAGGGAACAATAGGTCTCAAAAGATTGCTACTACCGCTGCTGCTGCTATTGCAGTCTCAAGCAGTTTGAACTTTGACCCAGGTATGTTATTTGGGAAGAGAGGTGGTCGGTGAGTGACAAGAAGAGTACTCCCATACACACAAACACACACACGGAAGTGGCAGAAATAGAAGTAGGAAGTTAACTGCCTCTCCCAGCATTAAAACAGAGCCTGTTTGTCTCAGCTTTCTGACAAAGACAGGGAGGAAGAGGAGGATGAAGAGCCAAGGAAACAGAGAGAAGAGAGAAGACAAATCAACACTCCTCAAAAGTACCCATACCCCAAACTCACCCCTCACCCACACACACTCTTATACAAACAAACATACACACACACACACACAGATGCAATTGGCATACCCCACATCAAAAACTTCCCACTTCCCAAACCCATGCAGCTGCTAATGGGTCAGTGGCACGAACAGGGGTTTGGTGATACACATAAACACACAAACACACATTATTCTCCTCTATTCATAGAGTATTCAAAACAGGAAGGACTTCCTCTCTATTTAGGAAAAGCAAACAGCTGGGAAAGATTTCTCACACAAACACTCCTGTACACACGCAGACAAACATACACATGTAAAGATATGTCTACCAGTGTTGAAACACAGGCACAAATGCCCTCTGTTTTATCCTCCATTCTTCTCATCACTCCTCTCGTCTCTACTCTACAGTGCATTCGGAAAGTATTCAGACCTCTTGACTTCTTCCACATTTTGTTATGTTACAGCCTAACTCTAAAATGTATGAAAGTATGTATTTCCCTCATCAATCTGCACACAATACCCAATAATGACAAAGCGAAAACATAAGTATTCAGATCCTTTGCTATGAGACTCAAAATTGAGCTCAGGTGCATCCTGTTTCCATTGATCATCCTTGAGATGTTTCAACAACTTGATTGGAGTCCACCTGTGGTAAATTCAATTGATTGAACATGATCTGGAAAGGCACACACCTGTCTACATAAGGTCCCACAGTTGACAGGGCATGTCAGAGCATAAACCAAGCCATGAGGTCGAATAAATTCTCCGTAGAGCTCCAAGACAGGATTGTGTCGAGGCACAGATCTAGCGAAGGGTACCAAAACATTTCTGCAGCATTGAAGGTCCCCAAGAACACAATGGCCTCCATCATTCTTAAATGGAAGAAGTTTGGAACCCCCAAGACTCTTGCTAGAGCTGGCTGCCCGGGCCAAACTGAGCAATCGGGGGAGAAGGGCCTTGGTCAGGGAGGTGACCAAGAACCCAATGGTCACTCTGACAGAGCCCGAGAGTTCCTCTGTGTAGATGGGAGAACCTTCCAGAAGGACAACCATCTTGGCAGCACTCCACCAATCAGGCCTTTATGGTCGAGTGGCCAGACGGAAGCCACTCCTCAGTAAGAGGCACATGACATCCCGCTTGGAGTTTGTAAAAAGGCAGCTGAAGGACTCTCAGAACATGAGGAACAAGATTTTCTGGTCTGATGAAACCAAGATTGAACTTTTTTGCCTGAATGCACAGCGTCACGTCTGGAGGAAACCTGGCACCATCCCTACGGTGAAGCATAATGGTGGCAGCATCATGCTGTGGGGATGTTTTTCAGCGGCAGAGAGATCCTTGATGAAAACCTGCTCCAAAGCGCTCAGGACCTCAAACTGGGGCGAAGGTTCATCTTCCAATAGGACAATGACCCTGAGCACACAGCCAAGACAACGCAGGAGTGGCTTCGGGACAAGTCTCTGAATGTCCTTGAGTGGCCCAGCCAGAGCTCGAACTTGAACCCAATAAAACATCTCTGGAAAGACTTGAATATATCTGTGCAGCGACGCTCCCCATCCAACCGGACAGAGCTTGAGAGGATCTGCAGAGAAAAATGGGAGAAACTCCCCAAATACAGGTATGCCAAGCTTGTAGTGTCAAACCCAAGAAGACACGAGGCTGTAATCGATGCCAAAGGTGCTTCAACAAAGTACTGAGTAAAGGGTCTGAAGACTTATATAAATGTGATATTTCAGTTGTTTTTTGTTTATACATTTGCAAAAAAAAATTAAATAACTATTTTTCTTTGTCATTATGGAGTATTGTGTGTATGTAGATTGATGACGGGAAAAAACAATTTAATACATTTTAAATAAGGCTGTAATGTAACATGTGTAACGTGTGTGTGTGTGTGTGTGTGTGTGTGTGTGTGTGTGTGTGTGTGTGTGTGTGTGTGTGTGTGTGTGTGTGTGTGTGTGTGTGTGTGTGTGTGTGTGTGTGTGTGTGTGTGGTAGGCTACTGCCTACAGATGGTCTGGTCAAGTCAAGACCGATAGTTTCCTGTTGGTGAGACTGAACAATCGTGGGAAAGTCAGAAAGAAATGGGCTTCATCTTAACAGTATAAAGGGGCTTCCTCTCCTTTATCTGCTCTGGTGTGAAAGAACTGAGCAGGTAAAAGCAAACAAGCACCTGGTACGCATCCACCATATTGCTTATCACCAGTCCGGTGTTTTCAGAACAGTTTACATGAAGGACATGGGAAAAAGTGTACAATGTTTATGAAGAAGAGATGGGAGAGGAGGGCACTTGCCAGGGAGAACTGGCAAACTATGGTCATTGTCTTTCCCCTGTTAAGACCACAAAATCCCAGTTTTTACCAAACCTTCTCACTCCAAGAATATGACAATGCTGCAATTGAGAACATGCTCTATCAGTTCAACAGCTTTGTCCAGTGGAGAACCCGCAGAACTGCACCCCACCAACATTCTGGATGTAGCTACCTCTAGTACGCTCTTTTATTTTATGGGAGTTGCTCCAACCCGGTAACGATATTACACCTTATTATCTGTCTAAGGTCAGTTTTGCGCTTTCCACCTTTATATCAGGACTGGGAAGGGTCCTAGATCTGTCCACGCAGTCCATCACTAGTTACCACACCCACAAAGTCATAATTATGGCTAAACCCCATCCATTTCTACAAATCTTCTTAAACCCTGCTTTTAAACCTAACCCTAATCTTAATCCACACGGCTAATATTATCCCTAACCCCAATCTTAAATTAAGACCATAAGGCACATTTTTGTTTTCATGAATTTTTACAATATAGTCCATTTTGACTTTGTGTCTGCGGTAACTAGAGACAACCGCAGATGGTCATAACGCATACATTTTTCTAACATGGAAGGAGCAAGGAGGTTGTTCTAAACTTGCATACCAACATTTGATTGGCTAGAATTCTTCATACGTTTGCATAGTTCAAGATACACCGATGTAATTGGTCGAATATGTCGCGCCAAATGTCACATGGTCCTGATTTTCGCGCGAAGAATGCACTTTCTTTTCCACAGCGTGCGTTGTACAGTCAGAAGGAGACGGGAGATAGTTTAGAAACTATTTCATATATTAATATTTTGATTTGAATCCAGTGAAAATATGGATCTTGTACAGCCGACTCAGGAGAATGCGGGACAGATGGTGAAGGACGAGTTGGCAGAGAAATGCCAGAAGCTTTTCCAGGCTTTCTTAGAAGAGTAAGTGAAATAATGACATGATGATGTTATTGTTCTTGGTACATTGTTAGATAGCTAGCTAATAGCTATTAAAACTGTAACATATAGCTAGACATCAAAGTTATGCCTGGATTTACTTTATTAATAGTGTGCAAGCTAACTATTTTAATCGTATTTGACCAAGTTTTTGGAACTGTTAAAACCTAGCTAGCTGGCTAGCTTACAAGCAAGTCTGAGTTGGCTAACACGACGTGCATGGCTAACATATCTAGTCTAGCTTCATACAAGTTTAATATAACCACAGTTATACATCAGTTATACATCAAAATGGAATGCATTCAACTAAACAAAAGGTTTTATTTCTGTGTGTGTCTGTGTGTGTAGGTACCAGACAGCAGACGGTGAGGTGAAGTATGTCCGTGATGCTGAGGAGCTGATCAGGCCAGAAAGAAACACTCTGCTGGTCTCCTTCACTGATCTGGAAGGATTTAATCAGGAACTGGCAACCACCATCCAGGAGGAGTTCTACAGGTAGCTACAGATCTAGGATCATATTTAAATTCCTCAATCCATCAGAGGAGGGGCAGGACACTCCAGTGTGATGTTTTGGTCTAGGATCATATTTAATTCCTCAATCCATCAGAGGAGGGGCAGGACACGCCAGTGTGATGTTTTGGTCTAGGATCATATTTAATTCCTTAATCCATCAGAGGAGGGGCAGGACACGCCAGTGTGATGTTTTGGTCTAGGATCATATTTAATTCCTTAATCCATCAGAGGAGGGGCAGGACACGCCAGTGTGATGTTTTGGTCTAGGATCATATGTAATTCCTCAATCCATCAGAGGAGGGGCAGGACACGCCAGTGTGATGTTTTGGTCTAGGATCATATTTAATTCCTTAATCCATCAGAGGAGGGGCAGGACACGCCAGTGTGATGTTTTGGTCTAGGATCATATTTAATTCCTCAATCCATCAGAGGAGGGGCAGGACACGCCAGTGTGATGTTTTGGTCTAGGATCATATTTAATTTCTTAATCCATCAGAGGAGGGGCAGGACACGCCAGTGTGATGTTTTGGTCTAGGATCATATTTAATTCCTCAATCCATCAGAGGAGGGGCAGGACACTCCAGTGTGATGTTTTGGTGGAAGACCTTTATAAGACCCTCCCCAAATTTAACAGAGCACCTCGAACTAGAGGTTGACCGATTATGATTTTTCAACACCGATACCGATTATTGGAGGACCAAAAAAAGAAGATACCGATTAATCGGCGGAGTTTTATATATATATTTGTATTAATGACAATTACAACAATACTGAATGAACACTTTTATTTTAACTTAATATAATACATAAATAAAATCTATTTAGTCTCAAATAAATAATGAAACATGTTCAATTTGGTTTAAATAATGCAAAAACAGTGTTGGAGAAGAAAGTAAATGTCACGATCTTCAAGGACGGACCAAGGCGCAGCGTGCCGGGTGGAGTTAAACATTTGGTTAACTCAATACAAAACAACAAACGAAGATCAAACGTATAGCACCAACGGCACATGCACATACACAGAGTCAACTTCCACCAGGAAAGGAAGAAAAAAGGGCTACTAAAGTATGGCTCCCAATCAGAGACAACGATGGACAGCTGTCCCTGATTGAGAGCCCTACCCGGCCAACGACAAAGAAGTACAAAACTATAACATAGAATGCCCACCCCAAATCACACCCTGACCAAACCAAAAGGAGACATAAACAGGCTCCTACCGGTCAGGGCGTGACAGTACCCCCCAAAGGTGCGGACTCCGGCGCAAAACCTGACCCTATTGGGGAGGGTCTGGGTGGGCATCTATCCGCGGTGGCGGCTCTGGTGCGGGACGTAGACCCCGCACCACCTCTGGATGATAGATTAACAGGCACCGGATTGATTATATGCAACGCAGGACAAGCTAGTTAACCTAGTAATATCATCAACCATGTGTAGTTAACTAGTGATTATGTTAAGATTGATTGTTTTTTATAAGATAAGTTTAATGCTAGCTAGCAACTTACCTTGGCTCCTTGCTTCACTCGCGTAACAGGTGGTCAGCCTGACACTCAGTCTCCTCGTGGATTGCAATGTAATCGGCCATAATCAGCGTCCAAAAATGCAGATTACCGATTGTTATGAAAACTTGAAATCGGCCTTAATTAATCGGCCATACCGATGAATCGGTCGACCTCTACTTAGAACCTTTGTGTGTTCATGTTATTGAAGATTGAAGATCGTTACTATGTCCAGCTAACAAGCTCTATTCTTCTTAATGCTTCTACCTCTCCTCCACTTCAGAGTGTATCCCTTCCTTTGCCGTGCGGTGAGGAACTTTGCTAGGGATCATGGGAATGTCCCGGTGAATAAGGAGTTCTACTTGGCCATTCAGGACCTGCCCACCAGACACAAGTAAGAGACACATACCTGAAGACAAGTGTTTCAAGTCACACAAATGGTGTTCTGTTCTCTAAGATGTTTTTTGTGTTATAGGATCCGTGAGCTGTCCTCCCTGCGTAACGGCTCTCTGGTGCGGATCAGTGCACAGGTAGTGAGGACGCACCCCGTACACCCAGAACTGGTGAGTCACACCCCGTACACCCAGAACTGGTGAGTCACACACCGTATACCCAGAGCTGGTGAGTCACACACCATATACCCAGAGCTTGTGAGTGAGGCCAAATAATGCTTCCTAAAAACTCTTGAGATGTATGACATCTGTGTCTGATCCTCTCTGTTTTGCCTCCATCAGGTGAGCGGGGACATTCCTGTGTCTGGACTGCCAGGGGGTGTGTCCGGACGTGCCCCAGCAGTTCAAGTACGCACCGCCCACCGTCTGCAGGAACCCCGTCTGCAGCAACCGCGCTCGCTTCCACCTAGACACACACCGCTCCAAGTTCATCGACTTCCAAAAGGTAGACGTTTACATTTTTTGTCATTTAGCAGATGCTCTTATACAAAGCGACTTACAGCAATTAGCGTTAAGTGCCTTGCTCAAGGGAACAACGACAGATTTGACACCTAGTCAGCTCGGGGATTCACCTCAACAACTTGGTCCCTTCAGAATAGTAGGAAGCACGCTTGTGATTGTTTGTGTGTCAGTAATTATTTTTTTTTTAAATCTTTATTTTAACAGGGAAAAACAGACTGAGACCTGGATCTCTTTTTACGGCTGTGCCCTGTGTAAACATGTTGACATGTACAGTTCTAAGCATACAGACAATGTTACGTGTGTGTGTCTGAGTCTGAAACTTGTGTGTGTTATGCGTGTGTATGTCTAACCTCTGTGTGTGTGTGTAGGTGCGTATCCAGGAGACCCAGGCAGAGCTGCCCAGAGGGTCCATCCCCCGCTCCCTAGAGGTGATTCTGAGGGCTGAGGCTGTAGAGACGGCCCAGGCCGGAGACCGCTGTGATATCACTGGCTCACTCATAGTGGTACCCGACGTCTCCCAGCTCAGCACCGCAGGTATGTACACACACAAACAAAAACACACATACAGACACGCACACACTGGCATGACACGTACACAGGTCATACAGACACACAACAGGACTAATTTCCCATCTCTCTCTAGGTGTGCGAGCAGAGACCAGTTCCCGTGTAGGAGGGAGACAGGGTTATGAGAACGAGGGCCTTCGCGGTCTTAAAGCCCTGGGAGTCAGAGAGCTGTCCTACAGACTGGCCTTCCTCGCCTGCCATGTGGCTCCTACCAACCCCAGGGTACGACACACACACTCACCCAAACCTCGACACAAACACACTCCCAAACCTCGACACACACACTCACCCAACCATCGAGACACACACACACCCAAACATCGAGACACACACACTCTCACACTACTTCAAGCTACAAACTAGTATACATGTCATGCATGCATGTACAACATTTGTTTGAAGGGAGTTGTGTGTGTGTGTAGTTCGGAGGGAAGGAGCTGCGTGATGAGGATCAGACAGCAGAGAGCATTAAGAGCCAGATGTCAGTTCAGGAGTGGGAGAAGGTGTTTGAGATGAGCCAAGACAAGAACCTCTACCACAACCTCGGCACCAGCCTGTTCCCCACTATACACGGTCAGTACTACGCTGTTACTACTACTATACTACTACACCACTACCATATTACTACCACAACCTCGGCACCAGCCTGTTCCCCACTATACACGGTCAGTACTACGCTGTTACTACTACTATACTACTACACCACTACCATATTACTACAACAACCTCAGCACCAGCCTGTTCCCCACTATACACGGTCAGTACTACACTGTTACTACTACTATACTACTACACCACTACCATATTACTACCACAACCTCGGCACCAGCCTGTTCCCCACTATACACGGTCAGTACTACACTGTTACTACTACTATACTACTACACCACTACCATATTACTACCACAACCTCGGCACCAGCCTGTTCCCCACTATACACGGTCAGTACTACACTGTTACTACTACTATACTACTACACCACTACCATATTACTACCACAACCTCGGCACCAGCCTGTTCCCCACTATACACGGTCAGTACTACGCTGTTACTACTACTATACTACTACACCACTACCATATTACTACAACAACCTCAGCACCAGCCTGTTCCCACTATACACGGTCAGTACTACACTGTTACTACTACTATACTACTACACCACTACCATATTACTACAACAACCTCAGCACCAGCCTGTTCCCCACTATACACGGTCAGTACTACACTGTTACTACTACTATACTACTACACCACTACCATATTACTACAACAACCTCGCACCAGCCTGTTCCCCACTATACACGGTCAGTACTACACTGTTACTACTACTATACTACTACACCACTACCATATTACTACAACAACCTCAGCACCAGCCTGTTCCCCACTATACACGGTCAGTACTACACTGTTACTACTACTATACTACTACACCACTACCATATTACTACAACAACCTCGGCACCAGCCTGTTCCCCACTATACACGGTCAGTACTACACTGTTACTACTACTATACTACTACACCACTACCATATTACTACAACAACCTCGGCACCAGCCTGTTCCCCACTATACACGGTCAGTACTACACTGTTACTACTACTATACTACTACACCACTACCATATTACTACAACAACCTCAGCACCAGCCTGTTCCCCACTATACACGGTCAGTACTACACTGTTACTACTACTATACTACTACACCACTACCATATTACTACAACAACCTCGGCACCAGCCTGTTCCCACTATACACGGTCAGTACTACGCTGTTACTACTACTATACTACTACACCACTACCATATTACTACAACAACCTCGGCACCAGCCTGTTCCCCACTATACACGGTCAGTACTACGCTGTTACTACTACTATACTACTACACCACTACCATATTACTACCACAACCTCAGCACCAGCCTGTTCCCCACTATACACGGTCAGTACTACACTGTTACTACTACTATACTACTACACCACTACCATATTACTACCACAACCTCAGCACCAGCCTGTTCCCCACTATACACGGTCAGTACTACACTGTTACTACTACTATGTTATTACCACAGCCTTTGCATGTGGTATTCTGTGTGTGTGTGCAATGTCTGTATAACGTGTGTGTGTAATGTGTGTTTGTGTAGGTAACGATGAGGTGAAGCGTGGTATCCTGTTGATGTTGTTCGGGGGTGTTCCTAAGACCACTATGGAGGGAACGTCTCTCAGAGGAGATGTCAACGTCTGCATTGTTGGAGACCCCTCTACCGCCAAGAGCCAGTTCCTCAAGTAAGACCTCTACACCCTACACACTATACACTCCACACTATCTACCTACACGTACAGTGCCTTGACTTAGGCTATTCCACATTTTGTTGTGTTATAACCTGAATTTAAAATTGATTAAATATTTAATTTTCCCTCACCCATCTTACACACAATCACGCGGCAGGTAGCCTAGTGGTTAGAGCGTTGGACTTGTAACCGGAGGGTCGCAAGTTCGAGGTGACAAGGTAAAAATCTGTCGTTCTGCCCCTGAACAAGGCAGTTAACCCACTGTTCCCCGGGCGCCGAAGACGTGGATGTCGATTAAGGCAGCCCCCCGCACCTCTCTGATTCAGAGGGGTTGGGTTAAATGCAGAAGACACATTTCAGTTGAAGGCATTCGGTTGTACAACTGACTAATAATGGTCACTTTGACTTTTGAATTGAAATCATGTTATTAGAAAAACATTTTATTTATTGAAATACAGAAATCAATTAATATTTTTTTTATTTATTAATTGAAATACAGAAATATCTAATTTAGATAAATGTTCAAAGCCCTGAGTCAATACATGTTAGAATCGCCATTGGCAGCGATTATAGCTGTGAGTCTCTAAGAGCTTTACACAACTGGATTGTGCAACGTTTGCCCGTTATTCTTTTAAAAAGTATTTAAACTCGATCAAATTGGTTGTTGATCATTACTAGACAACCATTTTCAGGCCTTGCCATAGTTTTCAAGTAGATTTAAGTCAAAAGTGTAACTCGGCCACTCAGGAACATTCACTTTCTTCTTGGTAAGCAACTCCAGTGTTGATTTGGCCTTGTGTTTCAGGTTATTGTCCTGCTGAAAGGTGAATTCATCTCCCAGTGTCTTACTACTAAACCAGGTTTTCCTCTAGGATTTTGCCTGTGCTTAGCTCCGTTCCGTTTTTTTTAATGGTGAAAAACTTCCCAATCCTTAACCGTTACAAACATACACATAACATGATGCAGCCATCGCTCTGCTTGAAAATATGGAGAGTGGTACTCAGTAATGTGTTGTATTGGATTTGCCCCAAACATAACACTTTGTATTCAGGACAAAAAGTTAATTGCTTTGCCATATTTTTTGCAGTATTACTTTAGTGCTTTGTTGCAAACAGGATGCATGTTTTGGAATGTTTGTATTCTGTACAAGCTTCCTTCTTTTCCCTCTGTCAATCAGGTTAGTATTGTGGAGGAACTGCAATGTTGTTGATCCATCCTCAGTTTTCTCCTATCACAGCCATTAAACTGTTTTAAAGTCCTGAGCGGTTTCCTTCCTCTCCAGCAACTGAGGACGCCTGTATCTTTGTAGTGACTGGGTGTATTGATACACCATCCAAAGTGTAATTAATAACTTCAACATGCTCAAAGAGATATTCAATGTCTGCTTTTTTTATTTCGACCCATCTACCAATAAGTGCCCTTCTTTGCGAGGCATTGGAAAAGCACCCTGGTCTTTGTGGTTGAATCTGTGTTTGAAATTAAATTCTTGGCATAGGGACCTTACAGATAATTGTATGTGTGGAGTACAGAGATGAGGTAGTCATTAAAAATCATATTAAGCACTAGTTTTGCACACAGAGTGAGTCCATGCAACTTATTATATGACTTGTAATGTGAATTGTTCCTGAACTTTGTTTAGTCTTGCCACAGCAAAGGGGTTAAATACTTACTGACTCAAGACATTTCAGCTTTTCATTTGTGATGATTTACATTTTTGGGGGAAAAACACAATTCCAGTATGGGGTATTGTGCATAGGCCAGTTACCAAATATCTCAAGTTAAAACATTTCAAATTCAGGTTGTAACACAGCAATATGTGTGAAAAGTCAACGGGTGTGAATACTTTCTGAAGGCACTGTATGAGACGACTCTATGTCAGAAATCATTCCTCAAGTGAATCCCTCCACCCTTTAGCCTCCACACTTATACCTCTACTCACTTGCACAATATCCATCTAACCCTCACACAAAACCACCGACACCTCCCCATTATACCCACACCACACCCGTACACTCTCAGCCTTCTAGCCTTACACCTCCCCTATACCCACACCACACCCGTACACTCTCAGCCTTCTAGCCTTACACCTCCCCTATACCCACGCTACACCCGTACACTCTCAGCCTTCTAGCCTTACACCTCCCCTATACCCACGCTACACCCGTGCACACTCTCAGCCTTCTAGCCTTACACCTCCCTATACCCACACCACACCTGCACACTCTCAGCCTTCTAGCCTTACACCTCCCCTATACCCACACCAACACCCGTACACTCTCAGCCTTCTAGCCTTACACCTCCCCTATACCCACGCTACACCTGTACACTCTCAGCCTTCTAGCCTTACACCTCCCCTATACCCACGCTACACCCGTACACTCTCAGCCTTCTAGCCTTACACCTCCCCTATACCCACACCACACCCGTACACTCTCAGCCTTCTAGCCTTACACCTCCCCTATACCCACGCTACACCTGTACACTCTCAGCCTTGTAGCCTTACACCTCCCCTATACCCACGCTACACCTGTACACTCTCAGCCTTCTAGCCTTACACACTGTCCCCTCTCTCAGGCATGTGGAGGAGTTCAGTCCCAGGGCTGTGTACACCAGTGGGAAGGCCAGCAGTGCAGCAGGTTTAACAGCAGCCGTGGTTCGAGACGAGGAGTCACACGAGTTCGTCATCGAGGCCGGCGCGCTCATGCTCGCTGACAACGTGAGTGTGTGTGTGTGAGCTGAGGATGGTGCTTCTGTGTGTGTGTGTTTTGTGCTTAAAGTGGTGTGTATTTCTCTTTATCAACAGGGTGTGTGTTGTATCGATGAGTTTGATAAGATGGAGACCAGAGACCAGGTGGCCATCCACGAGGCCATGGAGCAACAGACCATCTCCATCACTAAAGCTGGAGTCAAGGTACACACACACCATCTCTATCACTAAAGCTGGAGTCTAGGTACACACACACCATCTCTATCACTAAAGCTGGAGTCAAGGTACACACACACCATCTCCATCACTAAAGCTGGAGTCAAGGTACACACACACCATCTCCATCACTAAAGCTGGAGTCAAGGTACACACACACCATCTCCATCACTAAAGCTGGAGTCAAGGTACACACACACCATCTCCATCACTAAAGCTGGAGTCAAGGTACACACACACCATCTCCATCACTAAAGCTGGAGTCAAGGTACACACACACCATCTCCATCACTAAAGCTGGAGTCAAGGTACACACACACCATCTCCATCACTGAAGCTGGAGTCAAGGTACACACACACCATCTCCATCACTAAAGCTGGAGTCAAGGTACACACACACAATCTCCATCACTAAAGCTGGAGTCAAGGAACACACACTCTAACCCTCCCTCTCCTCCAGGCTACTCTGAATGCCCGTACGTCCATCCTGGCGGCTGCTAACCCAGTCGGTGGTCGCTACGACCGCAGCAAGAGTCTGAAACAGAACGTCAACCTGTCCGCTCCCATCATGAGCCGCTTCGACCTCTTCTTCATCCTGGTGGACGACTGCAACGAGGTGAGTGTTTAAGAGAGAAATAAAGTGTGTGTGTGTAAAAGAAAGATGTGACAAACTATGCCACAGCGAGGCGTGTAGTGTGTGTGTGTGTGTGTCTATGTGTAAGTACTAATGGAACTATATGTGTGTGTGTAGGTGACAGACTATGCCATAGCCAGACGTATTGTGGACCTGCACTCTCGCATTGAGAACTCAGTAGACAGACTCTACTCTCTGGATGAGATCAGAAGATACCTGCTCTTCGCCCGGCAGTTCAAACCCAAGGTCAGAGTTATGTGTGTGTGTGTTTCAAGGGTTCTGTGTCTTTGTGTTTCTGTGCATCCAGTGGACCAGTACTAACATGTCTGTGAATGTGTGTTTGTGCGTAGATCTCTGGTGAGTCGGAGGAGTTCATCGTGGAGCAGTACAAACGGCTGCGTCAGCGCGACTCCTCTGGGGGCGTGGCCACGTCGGCCTGGCGAATCACGGTGAGGCAGCTGGAGAGCATGATCCGCCTCTCTGAGGGCATGGCCCGCATGCACTGCTGTGATGAGGTAAGAGGTCAAACAAATTACACACAACTTATACACACACAACTCTATCACAACTGGACTCTGCTCTAAAAACCTGTGTTTCGAGTTTGGTTCTGTCCTGAAGGATTGATCAAATCTGTTGGTCTGTCTTAGATTGTGTGCTGGTAAAGTGTGTAGGATGTTCTGTCATACTGTGTGTGCAACCCTGCAGGTCCAGCCGAAGCACGTCAAGGAGGCATTCCGCCTGCTCAATAAATCCATCATCAGAGTGGAGACACCTGACATCAACCTGGAACAGGAACAGGACCAGGAGATGGAGGAGGAAGAGGAGGGAGAGAACGGTACACACATGCTACTGCTGCTGCTGCTACTACTGCTGCTGCTGCTACTACTGCTACTGCTACCACTACTGCTGCTGCTGCTACTGCTACTACTACTACTACTGCTGCTGCTACTACTGCTGCTACTACTGCTACTGCTACTACTGCTGCTACTACTGCTACTACTACTACTGCTACTACTACCGCTGCTGCTACTACTGCTACTACTGCTGCTGCTACTACTGCTACTACTACTGCTGCTACTACTACCGCTGCTGCTGCTGCTGCTACTACTACTACTACTACTGCTACCGCTGCTACTACTACTGCTGCTGCTACTACTACCGCTGCTGCTGCTGCTGCTGCTACTACTGCTGCTACTACTACTACTGCTACTGCTGCTGCTACTACTGCTGCTACTACAGCTACAGTTAGCAGGTAGCCTAGTGGTTAGAGTGTTGGACTTGTAACCGGAGGGTTGCAAGTTCGAATCCACGAGCTGACAAGGTAAAAATCTGTCGTTCTGCCCCTGAACAAGGCAGTTAACCCACTGTTCCCCGGGCGCCGAAGACGTGGATGTCGATTAAGGCAGCCCCCCGCACCTCTCTGATTCAGAGGGGTTGGGTTAAATGCGGAAGACACATTTCGGTTGAAGGCATTCGGTTGTACAACTGGCTAATAATGGTGACTTTGACTTACTACTGCTACTGATGCTACTACTGCTGCTGATGCTACTACAGCTTTACTTTAGTTATGTCTATGTTATACAACAGGTGTGGTGCTTTCCTATCTCTGCAGGTCATGACGTTCCTATTGGAGTGAATGACCAGGTTAACGGGCAGGTGAACGGCCACACCAACGGAGTTACCGGCCAAACCAACGGTGTGAATGGTCACGCTGACAGCAGCTCCAAGCCCTCGCTGCGTCTCACCTTCCCAGAGTACCGCCGCATCTCCAACCTGCTGGTGCTGCACCTTCGCAGGGCCGAGGAGGGTAAGACACACACACACACACTACACTCCACATGTGCAAAGTGTGTTTTGCAGTGGTTAACTGTTGTTTACCTGTGTGTGCAGCTGAAGAGGAGGACGAGTTGAAGAAGAGTGCAGTGATCAACTGGTATCTGAAGGAGATGGAGTCAGAGATTGACTCAGAAGAGGAACTCATCAACAGAAAGAGCCTCATAGAGAAGGTCCTGCACAGACTAGTGCACTATGTAAGTACACACAGTCCATTGCACCATTGAGTCGGAGTAATAACACCTTTACAAACCTTACTTACTCTCTCTCTCTCTCTCTCTCTCTAGGATCATATCCTGATAGAGCTGTCTCAGGGGGGGCTGAAAGGGTCAGAGACAGAGACACAGGAAGAAGTTCTGGTCGTTAACCCCAACTACACTCTGGAGGACTAGACTCATCTCATCCCTCCTTCAATCTCTCCTCCCCTCTAACTCCCTCCAACCCTTTTCATCATCCCCTCTTTCCATGGGTTTATGTCAGACTCCAATTCAAGACTCTTGAAGCTGTTTTTATTGAACATTGATCTGTGTAATGACATTTTAAACTTGTGGTAAGGTTTCATTTCATTCCTGCTTTGTAGAGTTTTTTACAACTCTAGCCTGTTTAAAAATGTTTTATTTGTATTATTGTAGCCAGGTGAATAATGTAAATATGTTGCCCTGATTTCTCCAGAGTGTTTGCTGGCTAATGGCTGTTGAAGTTTGTGCGTCTCCTCAGTTAACTTAATGTTAATCCTCTGACTACTTCCCATGTTAAATGTATGTATACAATAAAATACACACAAATTAAAGTCTACCGTTGATGCATTTGTTTTATATAAAAAATACAAATAAGTGAGGAAAAACAAAGAGAAGAATAATCAAATGTTTGATGCTGTTAATACCCTCCCTGTGGCCGGTGGTGTTCTCCTGACCTCGTTCGATATGTCTCTGCATCATAGCTGCTGTGTGAATGGCTGTACTGTGTTTACACTGCGCTGGTCTAGTCATTTAATAAAGGACTGTCTTCATGCAATTCACACACACACCTGTCTGTTTCTCAACTGATGTTTCCACACACTAAACAATAAGAACTAAGGGGTCCTTGAGAATCTACAGTGAACATTTAACTAAAATAGTGAAGTTATTAACCTGAGTGGAATGAGGTCCTATTTACACCTAGTTGGAGTTAATATGATTGAATGAATATAGTTCTAGCCATCTGTTATTTTGTTCTTGCTAGTTACTGTGCAATCACTCAGGCATTTGTGTTTTTCCCCTTTCTGTTGTTTTCTAAGAATAAAAGGTGTTTTCCGCCTCTCGTTTAAAGGAAGTTCAGTTTCACAGAGAAAATGTGTGTGTGGTCTGAGAGTAAAACCAAGCACATCAGCACTTAACTCCTTCACAGTAAGTGCATGTGACAAATACAGTTTGATTTTATTATTCCATTAATGGTTATTCTATTATTCCATTAATACATTGTCTTGTTTTTTGGGGTATCTTTCTCTGTTTCTGTCTTTTGTAAATGTATTTGTGTTTCTTTCTGCTCTTTCCCTTTCTCTGTTTCTCCATCTATATCTTCATCTCTCCATTTCTCTCACTCCTTAACTAAACCCAACAGAATACCTCTGGAGTCACATCAGCAGCAGCAGAGACAGGAGGATCATGGGTATTCCCAGAGCGAGTTCAGCTGATTGGGTAATTCAAAATATGAGTATCATGTAGTAGCCTAAACTTATCGATGTTACATTGAGCTGGGTGAATGGAATATGAATGACAGTCATCCAATATGCTGTAATAGAAATAAGGCCATGCTCATTAAAAAATATATCTTCCTCCCTCATCTTAAATGGCACCGACCGCCACTGCTGCTGACGCAATGATGGTGTTGCTCCAGCTGCTCCAGTGTTGAGGTCCTCTACAGTCACTACTCTTCCTCACCCTCATCTTCACATTGTATGAATGTGTGGGGTCTGTGTTGGTTTCATTGTATTCTGTGTTGGTTTCATTGTATGTCACTCCCCCCTCAAAGTCACAATACACATATACACACAGCCTCTTAACAAACGGGGCCACCGCTAAACACACACACACAAGACAGTAGAACTATCTCTCTCTCTGGTATAGTATTACCTGGTTGTTGATCTGTATCTGGTAGAAGAAGCAGCTTGATGCAATAGTGGCTCTGGTTCTAGGTCTGGTGAGTGTGTGTATCAGGGCTTTGGGTCTGTCCCAACAGTTACAGTGGCTTGCAAAAGTATTTACCCCCCTTGGCATTTTTCCTATTTTGTTGCCTTACAACCTGGAATTAAAATTGATTTTTGGGGGGTTTGTATCATTGGATTTACACAACATGCCTAGCACTTTGAAGATGAACAAAAAAAAAATTGGGGTTGTGAAACAAACAAGAAATAAGACAAAAAAACGGAAAACTTGAGCGTGCATAACTATTCACCTCCCCCCCAAAGTCAATACTTTGTAGAGACACCTTTTGCAGCAATTACAGCACATCTAGCCACTGGTATTTTTGCCCAAGGCAAAACTGCTCCAGGTCCTTCAAGTTGGATGGGTTCCGCTGGTGTACAGCAATCTTTTAAGTCATACCACAGATTCTCAATTGGATTGAGGTCTGGGCTTTGACTAGGCCATTCCAAAACATTTCAATGTTTCTCCTTAAACCACTCAAGTGTGTTTAGGATCATTGTCCTGCTGGAAGGTGAACCTCGGTCCCAGTCTCAAATCTCTGGAAGACTGAAACAGGTTTCCCTCAAGAACTTCCCTGTATTTAGCGCCATCCATCATTCCTTCAATTCTGACCAGTTTCCCAGTCCCTGCTGATGAAAAACATCCCCACAGCATGATGCTGCCACCACCATGCTTCACTGGGGATGAAGTTCTCGGGGTGATGGGAGGTGTTGGGTTTGCGCCAGACATAGCGTTTTCCTTGATGGCCAAGAAGCTCAATTTTAGTCTCATCTGACCAGAGTACCTTTTCCATATGTTTGGGGAGTTTCCCACATGCCTTTTGGTGAACACCAAATGTGTTTGCTTCTTTTTTTCTTTAAGCAATGGCTTTTTTCTGGCCACTTTTCCGTAAAGCCCAGCTCTGTGGAGTGTACGGCTTAAAGTGGTCCTATGGACAGATACTCCAATCTCCGCTGTGGAGCTTTGCAGTTCCTTCAGGGTTATCTTTGGTCTCTTTGTTGCCTCTCTGATTAATGCCCTCCTTGCCTGGTCCATGAGTTTTGGTGGGCAGCCATCTCTTGGCAGGTTTGTTGTGGTGACATGTTCTTTCCATTTGTTAATAATGGATTTAATGGTGCTCCGTGGGATGTTCAAAGTTTCTGATCTTTTTTTATAACCCAACCCTGATCTGTACTTCTCCACAACTTTGTCCCTGACCTGTTTGGAGAGCTCCTTGATCTTCATAGTGGCACTTGTTTGGTGGTGCCACTTGCTTGGTGGTGTTGCAGACTCTGGGGCCTTTCAGAACAGGGGTATATATACTAAGAACATGTGACAGATCATGTGACACTTGTATCATGACAGATCATGTGACACTTTGACTTCTGAAGGTAATTGGTTGCACCAGATCTTATTTAGGGGCTTCATAGCAAAGGGAGTGAATACATATGTACCCACCACTTTTCAGTTCACATAAAAAAAAAAAGAAATGAAACAAGTTTTTTTCATTTCACTTCATCAATTTGGACTATTTTGTGTATGTCCATTACATGAAATCCAAATAAAAATCTATTTTAAATTACAGGTTGTAATGCAACAAAGTAGGAAAAATGCCAGGGGGGGGGAATACTTTTGCAAGGCACTGTACGTTTATTAGGATCCTCATTGGCTACTGCACCTGCAGCAGCTACTCTTCCTGGGGTCCACATAAAACATACAAACACATGACAAAGTACAGACCAGTAATAGACAAGGACAACATAAGATATTACATAAAAAAAAAAAAAAATGAGTTATATATAGGAAAGACACAATTATATTTACACACTGTTCATATATATATATACCTACTCATATTATTATATACAGTACAGTTAAAGTAGATCTTTAGAAAGAGGAGAGGCACTGTGATAATATGTTTTTTTAACAGTTTTTTAAAGCTAAACTTGCTTTTTGCCTGAGTAACCTCTGGTGGCAGAGTATTCCATGATGACATGGCTCTGTACATAACTGAGCAATGCATTAAATCTGTTTTTGTTTTGGGTATTGAACCCATAGTGGCGTGTCTGTTGAAGTGTATCCAAATAAATTATACAAGTGGCAGTCATCTCTGTACTCTTAGAGACACTTGGCTCAGTGGTTTGAGTTACTGTCAGACATAGATACAGATACAGCATATAGTGAGCTCAGTAACTGTCCTGATATCTTTTACAACTGTCCCATTATTTGGTTTTAATGTCCATTCTAGAATGCCCTTCCGAAATTAGTATTAAACACTGCTGTGGTATAAGAAAGGAAGGAAGATACACAACACACATTCATCACTCACTTCTCTCTGGGCTCCCAAGGGCATGCAGTGCCACAGCACAGACCCAGAGCAGTGTGAACACTGGACATAGCACAATGGCAAACCTGTGAGGGAAATACTGAAAGGTTGCTAGATCGAATCCCTGAGCTAACAAGGTAAAAATCTGTCATTCTGCCCCTGAGCAAGGCAGTTAACCCACTGTTCCCCGGTAGGCCATCATTGTAAATAAAAATGTGTTCTTAACTGACTTGCTTAGTTAAATGAAGGTTAAATGACAAAATGTAAATACCAATTTTTTACAGTTGACATGGTCGACATGTTCGAACTATGCAAAGTAGCAGGCCTAGCGTTCTTTTTCAGGAACTCTGGCTAATGGCTATGATATGACAGCCACTATAAAGATTAGTCTACATCATCACACAAAAGAGTGATTGTTTTTGCTCCAATGCAAAGTGTAGGGACTGCGTCCGTTAGCCCAAGAAGATTAGGCTGGATGGAATCTCCTCTCAGAGTAATTCTACATCCGTCCGACAGCTTATATCAGCCTTCCCAGATTGTCTGGTATTGTTGGAGTCCTCCTGGGCGGAGTCACTCAAGTCACCTTCTGCTGTGACTGGCTACCCTCACTTGGATATGCACAGCATGGAGTCATCGGGACAGATTGCCTACATGCAGAGTCGCCCCAATGGGACATGCTCATCATGTCTTAGCAGGATCAGATGGTGACAGGTGTCCCAGCAGGGTCAGACAGCCAGGGAAGACCAGTCCACGGAGCTCAGGTGAATTTTGCTGTATATTATAACAATTAGTGAATGGCTACAAAGTTCCATCTTGAGTTGATGGGTAGGCTACAGTCTGGGATTGGGAATAATGGCTATTTCAATTATTGAACCATTGACTGTATTCATGGATAATATAGACCATGGTAATTCTTTATCATGCCTCATCTGAGCAGGATCATATGGTGGCAGGGGTCTCATCAGATTCAGGCAGCCAGGAAGACCAGTCTGTGACAGCGCAGATGTGAACTTTTTCCGATACAACACTGGACAAACAAGAAACTTCAAAGATGTAAACTATTTTAAAGCAGTCTTACAACCTCTAAAGTTGATTTCCAAACTTTTTTAAGGGTCGATAGAGGCTTTTCCCGATGACACAAAACATGTAAAACAAAAATGTGATGACATATACAAATTTTCACAAAGTCTGCTGCCCCAGTTTGTATGATGTCAATTTGCATATACTCCAGAATGTCATGAAGAGTGAGCAGATGAATTGCAATTAATTGCAGAGTCCCTCTTTGCCATGCAAATGAACTGAATCCCCCCCAAAACATTTCCACTGCATTTTAGCCCTGCCACAAAAGGACCAGCTGACATCATGTCAGTGATTCTCTCGTTAACACAGGTGTGAGTGTTGACAAGGACAAGGCTGGAGATCACTCTGTCATGCTTACTGAGTTCGAATAACAAACTGGAAGCTTCAAAGGGAGGGTGCTGCTTGGAATCATTGTTCTTCCTCTTTCAAACATGGTTACATGCAAGGAAAAAACGTGCCGTCATCATTGCTTTGCACAAAAAGGGCTTCACAGGCAAGGATATTGCTGCCAGTAAGATTGCACCTAAATCAACCATTTATCGGATCATCAAGAACTTCAAGGAGAGCGGTTCAATTGTTGTGAAGAAGGCTTCAGGGCACCCAAGAAAGTCCAGCAAGTGCCAGGACCGTCTCCTAAAGTTTATTCGTTTTTCAACCACTCCACAAATTTCTTGTTAACAAACTATAGTTTTGACAAGTCGGTTATGACATCTACTTTGTGCATGACACAAGTAATTGTTCCAACAATTGTTTACAGACACATCATTTCACTTATAATTCACTGTATCACAATTCCAGTGGGTCAGAGGTTTACATACACTAAGTTGACTGTGCCTTTAAACAGCTTGGAAAATTCCAGATAATGATGTCATGGCTTTAGAAGCTTCTGATAGGATAATTGACATCATTTGAGTCAATTGGAGGTGTACCTGTAGACGTATGTCAAGGTCTACCTTCAAACTGAGCGCCTCTTTGCTTGAAATCAAAAGAAATCAGCCAAGACCTCAGAAAAGAAATTGTAGACCTCCACAAGTCTGATTCATCCTTGGGAGCAATTTCCAAACGCCTGAAGGTACCACATTCATCTGTACAAACAATAGTATGCAAGTATAAACACCATAGGACCACACGGCTGTCATTCCGCTCAGGAAGGAGACACGTTCTGTCTCCTAGAGATGAACGTACTTTGGTGCGAAAAGTGCAAATCAATCCCAGAACAACAGCAAAGGACCTTGTGAAGTTGCTGGAGGAAACAGGTACAAAAGTATCTATATCCACAGTAAAACAAGTCCTATATCGACATAACCTGAAAGGCCGCTCAGCAAGGAAGAAGCAACTTCTCCAAACCCGCCATAAAAAAGCCAGACTACGGTTTGCAACTGCACATGGGAATAAAGATCGTACTTTTTGGAGAAATGTCCTCTGGTCTGATGAAACAAAAATAGAACTGTTGAACTAATGACCATAGTTATGTTTGGAGGAAAAAGGGGGAGGCTTGGAAGCCTAAGATCACCATCCCAATCATAAAGCACGGGGGTGGCAGTATCATGTTGTGGGGGTGCCTTGCTGCAGGAGGGACTGGTGCACTTCACAAAGTAGATGGCATCATTAGGATGGAAAATTATGTGGATATATTGAAGCAACATCTCAAGACATCAGTCAGGAAGTTAAAGCTTGATCGCAAATGGGTCTTCAAAATGGACAATGACCCCAAGCAAACTTCCAAAGTTGTGGCAAAATGGCTTAAGGACAACAAAGTCAAGGTATTGGAGTGGCCATCACAAAGCCCTGACCTCAATCCCATAGAAGGTTTGTGGGCAGAACTGAAAAAGCATGTGCGAGCAAGGAGGACTACAAACCTGACTCAGTTACACCAGCTCTGTCAGGAGGAATGGTTACACCAGCTCTGTCAGCAGGAATGGGCCAAAATTCCCCCAACTTATTGTGGGAAGCTTGTGGAAGGCTACCTGAAACGTTTGACCCAGGTTAAACAATTTAAAGGCAATGCTACCAAATACTAATTGAGTGTATGTAAACTTATGACCCACTGGGAATGTGATGAAAGAAATAAAAGCTGGAATAAATCATTCTCTCTACTATTATTCTGACATTTCACATTCTTAAAATAAAGTGGTGATCCTAACTGACCTAAGACAGGGAATTTTTACTAGGATTAAATGTCAGGAACTGTGAAAAAGTTTAAATGTATTTGGCTAAGGTGTATGTAAACATCCGATTTCAACTGTACATTGTGTGCAAGTAAAGAGTACTATACAGTACTATTAGACCTATGATATGAATTATATGGAGGGTGTACTGTTTCTGTGTGCTAATGTGTAGGTATGTTTGTGTTTTCATTCAACTTTTGTTTTCCAAACCTTTCCCTTCAAATCAAATCAAATGTTATTTGTCACATACACGTGTTTAGCAGATGTTATTCACAATCTAAAGTAAAGGAATGGAATTAAGAATATATAAATATTTGGATGAGCAATGTCAGAGCGGCATAGACTAAGATAAAGTAGAATAGGACAGAATGCAGCATATAACGTTTGACCTCTGTCATTGCCAACAAAGGGTATATAACAAAGTATTGAGATAAACTTTTTGTTATTGACCAAATACTTATTTTCCACCATAATTTGCAAATAAATTCATAAA
Organism: Brachymystax lenok tsinlingensis; assembly: GCA_030435695.1. Taxonomy (NCBI): domain Eukaryota; kingdom Metazoa; phylum Chordata; class Actinopteri; order Salmoniformes; family Salmonidae; genus Brachymystax; species Brachymystax lenok. The sequence goes on from CM059788.1 coordinate 32,968,231, forward strand.
AAATCCTACAATGTGATTTTCTGGATTTTTTTTCCTCATTTTGTCTGTCATAGTTGAAGTGTACCTATGATGAAAATTACAGGCCTCTCCCATCTTTTTAAGTGAGAGAACTTGCACAATTGGTGGCTGACTAAATACTTTTTTTCCCCACTGTACATATTGTCACACCCTGATCTGTTTCACCTGTCTTGTGATTGTCTCCACCCCCCTCCAGGTGTCACTTATTATCCCTGGTGTATATATCCCTGTGTTTCCTGTCTCTCTGTGCCAGTTCGTCTTGTATGTTTGTAAGTCAACCAGCGGTTTTCCCGTACGCCTGCTTCTATTCTCTTTTGCTAGTCCTCACGGTTTTGACCCTTGCCTGTTTCCTTGACTCCGTACCCGCCTGCCTGACCGTTCTGCCTGCCCTGACCTCGAGCCTGCCTGCCACTCTGTACCACCTGGACACCTGGTTTTGACCTTTTGACTGTCCACGACCATTCTCTTGCCTACCCCTTTTGGATTGTTTAATAAATATCAAGACTCAAACCATCTGCCTCCCGTGTCTGCATCTGGGTCTCGCCTTGTGCCCTTATACGTATGAGATGAGTAATGCAAGATATGTAAACATTATTAAAGTGACTAGTATTCCAACTATTAAAGTGACCAGTGATTTTAAGTCTATGTATAGGGCAGCAGCCTCTAATGTGCTAGTGATGGCTATTTAACAGTCTGATGCCCTTGAGATAGAAGCTGTTTTTCAGTCTCTCAGGAAACGTGCTTTAGATGCCCCCAAAAATAGGAGACCCCTCGCTAAGTAATGTCCCCCCCACTTCTAAAACCAAAGTTGCACACCTGACTGGAAGGATGACACACAGCAAACTAAATCAAATCAAATCAAATTTATTTATAAAGCCCTTCTTACATCAGCTGATGTCACAGAGTGCTGTACAGAAACTCGGCCGAAAACCCCAAACAGCAAGCAATGCAGGTGTAAAAGCACGGTGGCTAGGAAAAACTCCCTAGAAAGGCCAAAACCTAGGAAGAAACCTAGAGAGGAACCAGGCTGTGAGGGGTGGCCAGTCCTCTTCTGGCTGTGCCGGGTGCAGATTATAACAGAACATGGACAAGATTTTAAAATGTTCATAAAACAGGCAGAACAGTTGAAACTGGAGAAGCAGCACGGCCAGGTGGACTCAGGACATCAAGGAGTCATCAGGCCAGGTAGGCCTTGAGGAATGGTCCTAATGCTCAGGTCCTCCGAGAGAGAGAGAGAGAGAGAGAGAGAGAGAAAAAAAAGAAAGAGAGAGAGAGAAAAAAAGAAAGAGAGAGATAATTAGAGAGAGCATACTTAAATTCACACAGGACACCGGATAAGAGAGGAGAAATACTCCAGATATAACAGACGGACCCTAGCCCCCCGACACATAAACTACTGCAGCATAAATACTGGGGGCTGAGACAGGAGGGGTCGGGAGACACTGTGGCCCCGTCCGACGATACCCCCGGACAGGGCCAAACAGGCAGGATATAACCCCACCCACTCTGCCGAAGCACAGCCCCCACACCACTAGAAGGATATCTTCAACCACCAACTTACCATCCTGAGACAAGGCCGAGTATAGCCCACAAGATCTCCGCCACGGCACAACCCAAGGGGGGGGGCAACCCGGACAGAAACTGCATGTCAGGGACGGTATGGAAGAGCACCAGTAAGCCAGTGACTCAGCCCCTGTAATAGGGTTAGAGGCAGAGAATCCCAGTGGAGGGGAACCAGCCAGGCAAAGACAGCAAGGGTGGTTCGTTGCTCCAGTGCCTTTCCGTTCACCTTCACACTCCTGGGCCAGACTACACTCAATCATAGGACCTACTGAAGAGATGAGTCTTCAATAAAGACTTAAAGGTTGACAACAGCCACTCAGCAGGCCCTGGGTCAAACACATCTACAACCAGGGGCAGACAAGTACCAGAAATCATCCCTGGCATTTCTAACACACTGGCCCATTTTTTTCCTCGAGGCCCCCATTATTATCCAGATCATGATGAATTTGTGCAAAATTCCCATGTTAGACAGGCCCACTGGGCTAAAAATGGACCAGCCCATCTGGCATTGGCCTGGAATCGAGCCTTTTGCTTCACCTATCCAACCATGTCAGGTCAGTGACGTAGCTGATTCCTGGAAGGGATGAACAAGGATGCAAAAGGGCCTTAAAGGGGAATTCAGTCAGATATGAACAATGCTTGTTTCTAATTCAAGTATTTATTTAACTAGGCAAGTCAGTTAAGAACAAATTCTGATTTACAATGACAACCTACCCCAGACAGCACTGGGCACCACCATATGGGACTTCCAATCACTGCTGGTTGTGATACAGCCTGGAATTGACCAGGGTCTGTAGTGATGCCTCAGTGCCTTAGACCCCTGCATCACTCGGGTGCCCCAAGTAGAATTATAGGCTTAGTATACAGTATACTTAAATTGGTTATGAAAAACACTGAAAATAACTTGTACCAAAAGTTGTTCGCTCAGTTATTTTAATACTTCCAAGCAGGCAAAAACTCTACTTTAGATTTGCAGTGGTTAAAAGATGTGTTCCCTGACCGGGAATCGAACCCGGGCCGCGGCGGTGAGAGCGCCGAATCCTAACCACTAGACCACCAGGGAAACCGCTTCTTCTATGTATTGCGAAGTTATTTTTCATGTGGCAACTCCTTTGACCCTACTCCGATTGGATAGTAGCTGGATGAAAGTAAAACTTCACATTTGCGAGGGAAGAAGGGAACGCATAGCTAGCGACCACTGAATTATTTCATCAACTTGGCGAGCGAATCCCTTTTTAGTCGTACCGGTAAGCAATTTTGCTATGCTATCAACTCGTTATTTAGTGTCAAGATATCATGATGACCACTTTGGCAAAACATGCTCCCTGCTAGTTGAATCTAAAGCAGCTAACTGTAGCTAGCTAGCGAGCTAGGCTGCTACCAAAGACAGTAGATTATCAAGCTAAATCTGCTTCTCCAATAGAAATCCCCGATCACACTTGTAGGCTAGCTATACTCATGCGTTGTTTCACGTCATCAGGTCTAAAGGTCGTCTCGCGCCGAACTGCGCATGTGCATGCCGTCAACTCAACGACAGTCCTTCGATATAAAGTTGTTTTTGACGAACATGAAAGCGTGTCAGTTTGTCACTTTCACGAGGTTGGAGTAATGACATGTTCCACTACTTAAGATATTGGCTCGAATCTCGGTTGTGCCTTTAGAGTTCGAGAAAATTAACAACTAAGGAAGAATGTTGTACTTCTCCCATTGACTTCTCAAACCCCAAACCCTGGCCTGGTCTGTTATTCATGTTTCGCAATCGTTCCCGGAAGTCTCGATGTTGCGCCTCTAGGGTTAGAAACTCTGTGCTGCTACAGATGCTTGCACGTTGCAATATAGAAGACGGGAAGTTACTTTGAAATTACTGTTTACCTAGCTACCAACTACTTCGCTACCTATAAGAAAAACTTAGAAAAGGTCTGATGCCGAAAAGGAAATTCTTCACCCATATATTATTTTTGCAAAAAAAAAGTTGTGTGCTGTGCCTGTAGTTAGCTCCACAGCTACTCGCCCCAGATGTACTCTTATTAAGAAGCCTACCGTCCAAGGACCTTATATGTTATTTTCAGAGGTAGACAGGCTCTGGCAGCCAAAAAAGCCAAATACTCCATCTAAATGCGAATCGATTATCAATTGTATTACGGTTCTATAAACATAAAGCCCTTGACATTCATATCACATCAAAATCATTTCACAAATTCTAAATATGTACTGAGTGTACAAAATATTATATAATATTGAGTTGCCAAACTACTGCAAAATGTAGTTAAATTACTAGTTGAACTACATGTAGTTCACTACTGTACTCCCCAACACTCATTGATAGCTACTGTACTTTTACACTAAACTTATTAGCTATTGGTTATAGCTATTTACTTGACTTGACCGGCTGTGATTGGTAGTCCCATAGGGCGGGTGGCAGTAGTCTAACCGAATTCACAACCACAGACCACGTGTCTCGACGCTAGCCTAGGACCTCCACATCTGGCTTCTTTACCTGCAGCAGGATCGTCTGAGACCAGCCACCCAGACAGCTGATGTAACTGAGGAGTATTTCTGTCTGTAAACAAGCCCTTTTTTGGGGAAAAACTCATTCTGATTGGCTGGGCCTGGCTCCCCAGTGGGTGGGTCTATGCCCTCCCATGGCTGCACCCCTGCCCAGTCATGTGAAATCCATAGATTATGGCCTAATGAATATATTTCAATTGACTGATTTCCTTATATGAACTGTAATTCAGTAAAATTGTTGCATGTTGTGTTTATATGTTTGTTCAGTATATTATTTGTGCCGAGGTAAAAGTGGGGTTGGGAAGTACTCAGTAGGGTCTGTATTTCTTGGGGGACTGAGGAATACGGAGTGTTGCTGGACTTTTACTCCGCCCATTCCATTGGCCCCAATGCAATACACTGTATATAAATTACATATCGTCTCATAGAGAAAAAATATTATTTGTGCCGAGGTAAAAGTGTAGTTGGGGGGTACTCAGTAATTCCAATAGCATATATTTGTTTCTTATTAAAGTTTATTTATTTAAATATAGCCTACACAATAGCTTTCAACATACCAGTATTTGTGTAAACGTTCTAAGGTAATGCTGGTATAAATAATAAAATATAAAAAATGAAAGTAGGCCTACATAAAATGATCAATAAATGTTTTCCAAAGTGGTTGCTTTGATATTCCCAAAGCTTAGCATGCCTTTGCAGGGGGATTCTGAAAAGAAAAATCGGTGATTGAGCTGCCAGGCCACAATAATATCCTGCAGCTAGGAGAATGGTAATTCAATCATCCACAAAGAGGTTAGCATAACTTGCATCAGTCATTGCATTTTGAACTTAACCCATTCTTGAAATTTTGAACAAACTTCTTAGGAACATGGCATGTTTTATTAATCAGTTATGAGGATGAGTCAGGTCAGCATAATTTGTCTTGGCCAGTGACATGCATCTGTGGCATGATATGTCTTATATAATGAACACACTCTCCTTTTTCTCTTTCGGTCTCTCTAAGTTCCATCATGCAGACGCTGAGAGAGAAGAAGACTTTGTTAACGGAGATCCTGTCTGCGGACTCCGGCTACATCCTTCAGCATGTGCAGCAGGAGGAAATAGTGACTATGCGTGACTACAACAACCTAAACATCCCCAATCAGTCCCATGAGAAGACGGTCATCAGCCTGCTGGATAAAGTGATGAATAAAGGAGACACAAAATGCTGTAAACTCGTGAACCTGCTGCAGAAACCACATATTATAGACAACTACCCTAGACTGGAGGGAATATTCAACAGCCACACAGAACCCAGTGACCACACCTTCATCCCAGCCCCAACAGTCACAATTCCCTGTACAGGTACCACACACACTGACTAATAGTACTACTAGCTTTGAACCACGACTCTGTCATTGTTTACTGACACAACCACCAGACAGTACATATAACACAGTAAAGGACAAGATTCATTTACAGATCAATCAACTGACATCCACGCTACTGTTCTACTGTAGTAGATAGCTGGTATCAGGTATCTAACTATGTTTTCTGTGTTTTGTAGATAATTCTGACCTGGAAAAAGTGGTCACTAGCGGCGATGAGGTGATATCCCCTCTATATATTTATTAACTACATATATTACACCTGACAACTGATCATATAGTTCAGAGCAAATACACAAGTCAACAATATACAATAATACACAGAAACAAAACTTAACCTGTCTTCTCATTGCAACACAACTCTCCTTCAACTTTCATTTCCTTTCCAATGAAGCCATTCAAGCCAAACATAATACTACACTGTCAGTTTGATGTGAAATATCTTTGTGTGTAAATGACCCTTGGTTTCCTTTGTTTCCAGGTCAGTCTGTATGAGATGACCAGTGTACCCCCGTGGTCTCTGTTTGATCATCAACAATGAGATCTTTGATAAACTGCGTGAAAGAACAGGATCAAACAAGGATGCTAGTATGTCAACGTTTTATCCTCAAAAACATCTCAAGCCTCATTTCTCTATTACAGCATCTGACCAGTTTGCTCTTTTGCTGATTCAGTTGATTATCATGATTTGACGTGATAGAATGAGGATAGAGAGAATTGAGAGGCCTGGTTGTTAAGTGTCTTGTCTTCTCCTACAGTGGATTTGGCCAACATATTCAGCCGGATGAAGTTCAGGGTGGTGATGTGCAAGGACAAGACTGCAGTGGAGATTCCCATTGTGCTGAAGGTCTTCTCTGAGCTGAAACAGTTATCTGACCTGCAACAGTGCGGTGCGAAGGAGTGGGTCAGCGGTCAGTTCACTGATCTAAAGGATCATCCTAAGCATGGCGATGCCTTCGTCTGCTGCATTCTGAGTCACGGAAATAAGGAGGGCGTCTGTGGCACAGATGGAACAGTCGTCCCCACCATTGATATCCTCTCACCTTTCAACGGCACAAACTGTAGCATCCTTGTTGAAAAGCCCAAACTGTTCTTCATCCAAGCCTGTCGAGGGATTGACGTGCAGGGGGGCGTGCCGGTGAAGAAGAAGCCTAAAGTTGAAGGGACGGACGGGGAACTGGACACAGACAACGGCCAAGTCCAAGACTACACACTTCCAATATACTCTGACTACCTGGTTTTCATGGCCAACGTAGAGCAGTATGTCTCTGTCAGGTGCCCAACCTCTGGGTCCTGGTTCATCCAGTCTCTGTGTGGCCAGCTTGAGAAAAGCTGCACCAGGTAACAGCAGCTTGGCAATCACTGCACATCATGTTCATGTCCTCAATTAGTTTGTGTTCTCTGTTAAATGGTTGTGTTGACTTGTGTGTTCGTCTGAATTTATGGCTTGTATCCTGTCTCTGCAGAGGGAAAAACATCCATGAGATCCTTACAGGGGTCAAAGCCGTGGTGAGCAAGAAAATAGGTGACCTTCGCGTTAAAGATGCTAACGGTCGTTATGGCTACGAGGTGGTCAAACAATCACCAGATTCTAGAGACACCCTGACCAAGGAACTCATCTTTCCTGCTGAGACCACGCCTACGTCCTGATGACCTCGATGTTACAATGGTACCCTTCATCATCAACCGTCCATATGCTCTTTAAATTTCAGTTTTGATATGAAAGGTTGAATAGGCCATAATCACTACCAACGTTCCTGTGGTGCCATTCTTGTTTTATTACTTTGACATGGTGGGAGAGGAGCCACCATTACTGCTGGTGTTCTTATTTGCTACATGTATCTGCTGCATGTATTTTATATTGTTCAATTTTACAGGACTTGGACAATAAGACATTTTATGTTAATGATACAGAATTTCACCAGCGTATATACCAAAAGTCCTGTGGCACTGCTGCAGCTCAACCAAGTGAACTAGGTGAGACTAGATTTACTTTTTAACCGAACTAAGAGTTTTTTGATATGTGAAGATACTCAGAATCAGCATTCTATGTAAAGTTTCATAGCAAGAACAACTAGTTATTGATATCTCGGCACACTGTTTCAGCTTTACTTTACATATTTTTTGATCTACTTTCTTTATTTGGGATTTTTTATAAAATCATGTTTTCTTACATGCCTTTCCCGACATCTTAAAATATGTTATACTTCAAAATAAATATTTTATCTTTTTCAACAGTTGGATTGCTGAAGTGTTTTTACCTCACGCTCCTCAGAATTAGTGACATCCTGTTGAATATAAAACATGAAACATGGCTAATAGAAAAATAGACACCCATTTATTTTACAGACCATCTCCAGAACCAGAGGTGGTAAAATACACATTTATTATAGTGCTGTTGCACAGAAAAAGTAAACATTCCTCAATTGCTACCATTTAATGGAAAAATACATTCATCTCATGAGTTTGAAACATCTTTTAGGAAAACATTCCAACCAAGGTTACAACACTCTCTGATGGGAGATGTGCCAAGGTACAGGAAGCTGTGGTAGGTTCCCTGAGAGTGACAGCTTACCTACATTAAATAAGCAGGAGAGAATTCACTGTTAAATCATAACAGCCTATCTGAAGTTTCTCAGTCCGGATATGGAAGATTTGACACTGTAAGTCAGCCAACCAGTGTTTCAGAGGTAGGGAAGGAAGAGTTTCTTGGTGAGGATGTGCTTGGGCTCGTTTGGAATCATCTGTTGACCTTAGGATTCACACACGTCAGCTTCTGACAGAACAGACTGGACGAGCTACAGAGGACACTGGAGGAGTGTCTATGTACAGTACCTCTATGCTGCCGGACAGTGTGGGCCAGCTGTGTGTCACACTCCTCTGCAGCTCGTCCAGTCTGTCCTCTGTCAGAAGCCCCTGCCTCTCCATCTCACACAGCACCTCCAGGGCCGTCTACAGGGGAGAGAGATAATGTAATTGTGTGTGTGGGAGTGTGTGTGATATACTTCTTACAGTGAAGAGATCCAGTCATCCTCTGAGCAGTTTGTTGCTCAGAAGAAACTTCTTAGTGACATTCTCCTGAGTTACATCTTCTGAGACCCTATACAACATCATCTCTCACTCTCTCGCAATTGAATTGATATGAGAGAGTGAGAGCGTGAAAGAAAAAAAGAAAGGAAGATGTAAAGCAACCAGGGAATTACCAGAATGACCAGCTATTCAGTGTTGCCTCTATGTGGTCCATTGTTGTGACAATGCAGTTACACACATACACACACAGCTCTGCTCACCTATACTGTGAGAGGGCGGGGCTTGCATCAGTCTGAGTGTGGGCCATTCGCTCCGAACTGCCGTCTCCAGGAGGCGGAGCAGGTCCAGTCAACCAATGACATCGAGGAGCTGGGACAGGAAGTAGTGGTCCTCCAGTCGGCTAGATCGTAAAAATTAATGAAAACAAAATGTGCTTTTTTGGTTTTCATATAAGGTTAGGCATAATGTTAGCAGTGTGGTTAAGGTTAGGTTTTAATAAAATACATTGTAGAAATAGGCTAAGTTCATGACTTTGTGGCTGTGTTAACTAGCGGCGACCGCCTTTCTCCTGCAGCCTCAGACACAGGACGCCCATCCTGCACTTGAAGCCAGACCGTTAAGGATTAGACGGGATGCATTCAGATTCTCTACCCTTTTCCATGATAAGTGCACTTGCTCATTCCCCCTCACTGATATAAAAGGAATGGACTGATATACAAATATGTCCCCTTTTGTGCTGAATAATTTCCAGCAGAATAATACAATTTATGAGTGCATGATATTCAGTTTCACTGGCATATAGTACATTATTTGGATGGTCTTCAGTGGTGGAAAAAGTACCCAATTGTCAAAGTACAGATACCTTAATAGAAAATGACTATGAAGTAAAAGTGAAAGTGTGAAAGTGTGAAAGTCTGTCACGATCTCCTTTACTGACAGACCAAGGTGCAGCAAGGCATCCAGTATACATCTTTTATTAGTTACGTAACTGGGACAAAAAACAACAAAACAAACAAAGATTGTACCGTTGAACCATAACATGTAACACAATGAAGCTATGCTCAAACAATAACCCACAAACCCCTAGTGCAAACTACAAACATATGGTTCCCAATTAGAGGTAATGACACTCAGCTGCCTCTAATTGGGAACCATTACCCCAACATAGAAATGGATAACCTAGAACGGAAAAAACCCTACACCAAAACGAAAAACAAAACACGCCAGCCTGTCTTCTCAGGCCTGGACGTGACAAAGTCAACCAGTAAAGTACTACTTGAGTAAAAGTCTAAAAGTATTTGGTTTTAAATATACTTAAGTTTGAAAAGTAAATTTAATTGCTAAAATTCCCCAGACCCGTGCCTTGCTACAATCCTGTCTTATTGAGCTCTACATCTCAAGGATGATCAATGGAAATAGGATGCACCTGAGCTCAATTTCAAGTCTCATAGCAAAGGGTTTGAATACTTATGTACAGTTTAAGTCGGAAGTTTACATACACCTTAGCCAAATACATTTAAACTCAGACAATTCCTGACATTTAATCCTAGTAAAAATTCCCTGTCTTAGGTCAGTTAGGATCACCACTTTATTTTAAGAATGTGAAATGTCAGAATAATAGTAGAGAGAATGATTATACCAGCTTTTATTTCTTTCATCACATTCCCAGTGGGTCATAAGTTTACATACACTCAATTAGTATTTGGTAGCATTGCCTTTAAATTGTTTTACTTGGGTCAAATGTTTCAGGTAGCCTTCCACAAGCTTCCCACAATAAGTTGGGTGAATTTTGGCCCATTCCTCCTGACAGAGCTGGTGTAACTGAGTCAGGTTTGTAAGCTTCCTTGCTCGCACATGCTTTTTCAGTTCTGCCCACAAATGTTCTATAGGATTGAGGTCAGGGCTTTGTGATGGCCACTCTATTACCTTGACTTTGTTGTCCTTAAGCCATTTTGCCACAACTTTGGAAGTATGCTTGGGGTCATTCTCCATTTGGAAGACCCATTTGCAACCAAGCTTTAACTTCCTGACTGATGTCTTGAGATGTTGCTTCAATATATCCACATAATTTTCAATCCTCATGATGCCATCTATTTTGTGAAGTGCACCAGTCCTTCCTGCAGCAAGGCACCCCCACAACATGATGCTGCCACCCCCGTGCTTCACAATTTGGATGGTGATCTGCCTCCCCCTTTTTCCTCCAAACATAACTATGGTCATTACAGCCAAACAGTTCTATTTTTGTTTCATCAGACAAGAGGACATTTCTCCAAAAAGTACAATCTTTGTCCCCATGTGCAGTTGCAAACCGGAGTCTGGCTTTTTTATGGACGTTTTGGAGCAGTGGCTTCTTCCTTGCTGAGTGTCCTTTCAGGTTATGTCGATATAGGACTCGTTTTTACTGTGGATATACTGTGGGGCAAAAAAGTATTTAGTCAGCTACCAATTGTGCAAGTTCTCCAACTTAAAAAGATGAGAGAGGCCTGTAATTTTCATCATAGGTACACTTCAACTATGACAGACAAAATGAAGAAAAAAAATCCAGAAAATCACATTGTAGGATTTTTAATGAATTTATTTGCAAATTATGGTGGAAAATAAGTATTTGGTCAATAACAAAAGTTTATCTCAATACTTTGTTATATACCCTTTGTTGGCAATGACAGAGGTCAAACGTTTTCTGTAAGTCTTCACAAGGTTTTCATACACTGTTGCTGGTATTTTGGCCCATTCCTCCATGCAGATCTCCTCTAGAGCTGGGGCTGTCGCTGGGCAACACGGACTTTCAACTCCCTCCAAAGATTTTCTATGGGGTTGAGATCTGGAGACTGGCTAGGCCACTCCAGGACCTTGAAATGCTTCTTACAAAGCCACTCCTTCGTTGCCGGGCGGTGTGTTTGGGATCATTGTCATGCTGAAAGACCCAGGCACGTTTCATCTTCAATGCCCTTGCTAATGGAAGGAGGTTTTCACTCAAAATCTCACGATACATGGCCCCATTCATTCTTTCCTTTACACGGATCAGTCAGTCCTGGTCCCTTTGCAGAAAAACAGCCCCAAAGCATGATGTTTCCACCTCCATGCTTCACAGTAGGTATGGTGTTCTTTGGATGCAACTCAGCATTCTTTGTCCTCCAAACACGACGAGTTGAGTTTTTACCAAAAGTTCTATTTTGGTTTCATCTGACCACATGACATTCTCCCAATCCTCATCTGGATCATCCAAATGCTCTCTAGCAAACTTCAGACGGGCCTGAACATGTACTGGCTTAAGCAGGGGGACACGTCTGGCACTGCAGGATTTGAGTCCCTGGCGGCGTAGTGTGTTACTGATGGTAGGCTTTGTTACTTTGGTCCCAGCTCTCTGCAGGTCATTCACTAGGTCCCCGTGTGGTTCTGGGATTTTGCTCACCGTTCTTGTGATCATTTTGACCCCACGGGGTGAGATCTTGCGTGGAGCCCCAGATTGAGGAAGATTATCAGTGGTCTTGTATGTCTTCCATTTCCTAAGAATTGCTCCCACAGTTGATTTCTTCAAACCAACCTGCTTACCTATTGCAGATTCAGTCTTCCCAACCTGGTGCAGGTCTACAATATTGTTTCTGGTGTCCTTTGACAGCTCTTTGGTCTTGGCCATAGTGGAGTTTGGAGTGGGACTGTTTGAGGTTGTGGACAGGTGTCTTTTATACTGATAACAAGTTCAAACAGGTGCCATTAATACAGGTAACGAGTGGAGGACAGAGGAGCCTCTTAAAGAAGAAGTTACAGGTCTGTGAGAGCCAGAAATCTTGCTTGTTTGTATGTGACCAAATACTTATTTTCCACCATAATTTGCAAATAAATTCATTAAAAATCCTACAATGTGATTTTCTGGATTTTTTTCCCTCATTTTGTCTGTCATAGTTGAAGTGTACCTATGATGAAAATTACAGGCCTCTCTCATCTTTTTAAGTGAGAGAACTTGCACAATTGGTGGCTGACTAAATACTTTTTTGCCCCACTGTAGATACTTTTGTACCTGTTTCCTCCAGCATCTCCACAAGGTCCTTTGCTGTTGTTCTGGGATTGATTTGCACTTTCGCACCAAAATACGTTAATCTCTAGGAGACAGAACACGTCTCCTTCCTGAGCGGTGTGATAGCTGCGTGGTCCTATGGTTTTTATACTTGCGTACTATTGTTTGTACAGATGAACGTGGTACCTTCAGGCGTTTGTAAATTGCTCCCAAGGATGAACCAGACTGATTTCTTTTGATTTTCCAATGATGTCAAGCAAAGAGGCAATGAGTTTGAAGGTTGGCCTTGAAATACGTCCACAGGTACACCTCCAATTGACTCAAATGATGTCAATTAGCCTATCAGAAGCTTCTAAAGCCATGACATAATTTTCTGGAATTTTCCAAGCTGTTTAAAGGCACAGTCAACTTAGTGTATGTAAACTTCTGACCCACTGGAATTGTGATACAGTGAATTATAAGTGAAATAATCTGTCTGTAAACAATTGTTGGAAAAATTACTTGTGTCATGCACAAAGTAGATGTCCTAACCGACTTGCCAAAACTATAGTTTGTAAACAAGAAATTTGTGGAGTGGTTGAAAAACGAGTTTTAATGACTCCAATCTAAGTGTATGTAAACTTCCGACATCAACTGTAAGTAAGGTATTTCTGTTTTTTTGTACAATTGTTTTATTTGCTAACATTTCTAAAAACCTGTTTTCGCTTTGTCATTATGGGGTATTGTGTGTAGATTGAAGAGGAACAAATTAATTAAATCAATTTTAGAATAAGGCTGTAACGTTAAAAATGTGGAAAAATTCAAGGGGTCTGAATACTTTCCCAATGCACTGTATCTGTATCCATTTATCATCATCAATAGCGTCTCCCAGGTCTTCCTCACATTATTTTTACATGTTTTATGTCATCGGGAAAAGCCTCTATTGACCCTTGATAAAGTTTGGAAAATCTGATAAATCTTTGAAGTTTCTTGTTTGTCCAGTGTTTGCTGCACAGAGAGAATAAAGTGTTGTATTGGCAAAAGTTAACTTCTGTGCTGTCACAGACTGGTCGAGAGAGGTTGAAACATTAGTCGAGAGGGGTTGAAACATTAGTCGAGAGGGGTTGAAACATTAGCTAATGTAACATGTCAGTGACTACTAGTTCAGCACTGGGAATACATACAGCAGTTACCTTGCCAGCTAGATCAGTCAACTAAAGAGTAGCCAGTTTCTGCTCTGTTTGCTTTTACAACTCTGAGAAAAAGCACAGACAGTAGCTGCTTCTGTTCATCTCTCCCGTGCTGGTCCTAAACGCCAGCCTTTCAGAAGCTTTGCCTTCACACAGCCTGTCAGCACGCTCTGTAGCGTCCATGCAGTCCTAAATCTGTCTGCATGGTCCTAAAGCACACCGGCGCCGTGTTTTGTATCACAGTGCAATTATAAAACTGGGGGTGAGGGGCAAATATGCAATTTTTGAATGTGGGGGTGTCATGTCCCCCCCGTCCCCAGTGAAAGTTGTGCCCCTGTTGCTATTACCTAACTTATCACACAATACTTTCAGGCATAAATTAATGTGTAGGGGGACGTTAGGATTGGATGCTATTGATCTCTTCATGTGGTCCCTGTCCCTCACCGTCTGCAGGCGTTTCCTGTTGGGTACATCTCTGAACAGGAAGCATAGAACAGCCACCTCAGAAGAGTCCAGCTCCTCATCAATACGGGACAGCAGGCGTAGGTCCATCACACACACACAGAGTCCCTCGACCAGACCGCACTGCAACTACCACCTGCACAGGGCTATGAGAGAGGAGAGAAGAGGGAGACAAAGGAGAGGCTTAGGGGAACATGTCAGGCATCAGGAGATAACTAACCAGGAGGAAGAAGGCTTATAAAGAGCTATGACAAGTGAGCAGCCCAGCCTCTATATAACAGGATGAGCAACTCACAGTCAACAGATATAAGTGACTGGAGGCACTGAGTTGTTAATTCTTTACAGAAAAAAAAACATTCAGCAGACTACGCGCTTATCCAGAGTGACTAACAGTTAGCTATCATAAGATGAATGCACTAAGTGAGACAACATATATCACCGTCGTAAAAAGTACATTTTTCCTCAATAAAGCATTTATTATCAGTCATTGCTAGTAGTAAAAGTCATGTCTCTTTTTCATCATTAACATTATGTAATGTGGGGAGTTTATCATGTCTGTGTGGGGCCTTTCTTGAGTTACACAGAGTTACACAGAGAAACAAAGTAGCAATATTAAGTAAGCACCAAATTCTGTAAAAAAAAGTAGGCCTACTGTACTTTTAGAGACATTGAAAATACTATGCAACACTGAGGTAAAATTAGTTTTATACTGGATATTCAGTGGATATTCAGATTTCAATCTTCGATAGCTCTCCATGACAATGAAATTATATATTCTGAATCGAGGGAGGAAGGACAAAAATCCACACTTTTTTGGGGGCATTCAATCTTCAGTTAGATCTTACACAAAACTTGCCATGACTATGAAAATGATATATTCAGAATTAGGGAAAAATCATCAACAACAAATATTATGTATATATTAATTTTTACTGTTGATTTTTTGCCATCCTCCCATAATTCAGAATATATAATTTTCATAGTCATTGCACACTTTTTGTAAGCGCTATTCAAGATTGAAAGTTAAACATTTATAAACAACGAAATTTAAACCCCCAAAAAGGTGTGCAATTTTGTCCATCATATCCCGAATCAGAATATATCATTTTCATAGTCATGGCACGAGCTATTGAAGATTGGAAACTAAAATCTTTTTATAAAGAAATAAAATAATTGTTGATTTTTCTCCATCTACCCCAGATTCAGAATATGCCATCTTTATAGTCATGACATGCTTGGTTCAATAGCTATTGATGAGAGAAAACCGAATGTCCACTGAATATCTAAAATAAAACAAAATTTACCTCGGTCTATACAGCATGATGAGGATAATCAACTTCTTATTCAACAGTAATACAGCTTTTAACTGTTGTCATGGGCAAGAACCTCGAAAACTTTAAAAAGCAGGCAAATCTCACCGTTTTGTCTACTTTTTCTACTACCGAAACCATGTAGTCAATAGATGAGACACCACTAAAAGAACAGTAGACAACTTTATTAAGCAAACTAAAGTCAATACATTCACACAAATGTCACGACCACCGAGGTATAGGTCATGACAGTCAAAGATTACCAGGCTTTGCATCTTCTTCCTCTGATAGAGCTACCCAAAATTGATACTGGCTGTCAATTGTCCACTAGTTAGCAGGAGAGGGCTGTAGAAAGCATGAATAGAGCTTTGCGCATACCCAAACTGACCACTTTTACACAACAAGGATGGCGGGGCCCTGTAGGAAGGTTGTGAGTTCTGTGATTGTGAAAGGTACTGTATGTTTACTCTGAACTGGTACAAGTAGGTAAGCATTTCAGATCTACACCTGTTGTATTCGACGCATGTGACAAATAACATTTGATTTGATTTGAACCATCTTTATTTCAATATAACACATAAACAGAGGGTGACAGCAGTTTTTGGGGCACTTATCATGTAATGGGTGTTCCTCTCCTTGTCTGCTGTTCTTCATCTGGTGCACAAGTCTGAAACACAGGTCAGGTGAAAACAATATGAAGGCTAATAATTGCTTTGACCTGACATATACTCTCACTGTTTCAGGTTTGTGTCAGATCCCAGGTCAGTCACTATGGACACAGTGGTGCCCGGTCAATTTACAGGCTCTGTCGATGAGGTGCGTTCCTCTCTGGTGTCTCACCCAACTCTATTGGCCACTGATCAGCACTAAAACAGAACAGCCGAGAAGCGCTGATCAGCAGAAAGTGACTGACATGCAGAAAGATCAGAAGAAAGCGAGAGGAAGAGGATGAGGGACCAGAGTACATCCCCACGAGAAAGGCCAAGAACCCCATGATGAATATCGCATGTGCCTGGTGAGACCCTCCACTCTGGGCACTGGTTGAATCAACGTTGTTTCCACGTCATTTCAATTAAACTATGTTGAACCAACGTGGAATAGAACTTGAAAGGTAGCCTCAAGAAGTGATATCTGGCTGGATCATTATAGGGCCCAGTCTTTCCAGACCAGGCTGATGTCATGGCTTGCTACAGTATGTCACTGCTTCATTCAACAGATCCCGTCTATCCAGATTTTCCGGACTTGTCTGTGGACTTACCGTCTTATGTGTTGATGATATAGCTTGACTATCTCTTTAAAAGCCCATAGTAGAGATGTAGAATCATAGAGATATACCATTATGTTCTATTTCTATGTGTAGAATGCCCCAGTTAAAATATGCCCCTATGATGTGAATCTTCTGTATATAAAAAACAGTTGTGTCATCATGGATATTTATAATATTATCAAATGTGATTTGAACTGTTTTGATTTGCACACAGATTCAATTACACACGTCGCAATAAAATATTTTATTTGATATGAAAATCAATATAGATGTGTCCATATTTTTCTCATTAGCAAGCTCCTATAGACTTTGGCAAACTGCCCTCCAAGCTAGCACCAAACATTCCATGGCAACCACATTCTAATTAGTAATCTCAGTGGAATGTAATGATTGTAATTGTTACTGTCTGGGCAGCAAGTTGGCACCAAAAGGTTTCAGAGACAGACTCGTTTTGAGATGCGTATCTAGACTAGAGATGCCCCTAAACTCACCACACCCAGTTCCAACATCAACCACTATAAAATTGACCTTAGATCAGCACTTAGGGGCAGTCTACCTGCACTTCCCTCAGCACTCAACTCAAGGGTGTCAGCCAAGTAAGTACACCCTGTGAGGCGTGTTCCCTTTTGATTTAGCTCAATAATCAATCATTTAATCTCAATATGAAGTGGCTTCCTTTCTTCTCATTGTGTAGAAAAGAACATCAGATGATAATGCTTTGAGGTGTACATTTTGGACTGTTCTCAGTATAGAGCCACACAGTGTGTGGTGGTTCCAATCGGTTTTCCACTATTCATTTTTCCCATAGGGGATTTTAGAATCAATACGGGTCAATCAATATGTTGTGATGTTTTGATAACCATGTAAATCTCTCTCGGACAAGGTGACTTTTATCAATATATTTGTTTCTATTGACTCTCAGATTCTAAAATTCTAATTAGCATCAAGTAGACATCATGCAAAACTACAAATCGCTGTAAGTTCCTGTACATCATCTCTAGCTGACACCTTTGCTAACAGGTATTGTGTAAATTGAAAAAAGTTCACAGAATTGTCCATTTAAGGAAATGTAGCCAATGTATTCATTACTACATTTAACTAACATTAGATAGTTAATCCAGAGATTCTTACCTTGGCCTCTTCGGCAGTCTCGTCCAGATCATCATGGCATTTGTTCTGTATGATAGCCACATTAGCAGCTAATTATAATTTCATTTTTGGGGGGGTAAATACAAGCTAATATATTACTAAACATCACCTTGTCCTAGAGATTTACAGTTATCAAACTGTCATGCCAGGTAGTAAGCCTAAACGAAACACAGCCCATATTAAATACTTAAGGGTTTCTAAAATCCCCTGGGGGAAAAATGAACAGTGGAAAGATTATTGGAACCATTTCCTTGTTTGACTGCTAGGTTTTATGACTAATACTGTGGTACTCTATAGCCACGAGAAGTAGGGGTGCTGCACCCCCTGAAGAATCTGAATGTAACAATAGAAATTCGCACAAAAGTAGTGCACTGTGCCTTTACTAGTCCTGTATTAGCCGATATAGCCATCTGTAGCGCCACTACCCACCAGTCGGTGGAAAAAGCACAGCTCCCCGACCCCAAAACAGCTTCCTGCGGCTATGGTTCTCAGTGTTCTAATCTAATATTTGGAGTTGGCAGCAGTTTGCCAAGTGATCAATTGGAATGTTCTGTTCTGAGGGTTCTAAACACACATTTGAGCCTGGTATGTTCAAACCAGTACATGACAATAAAGCAAACAGAATTTCACAATACTATATTAGGTATACTCCTATGTGTTAACAAGTACATAAAAGCATATCTTAAAGATAGTGATGCTATGGCTGTGTTTAGACAGGCAGACAATTCTGATATTTTTTCCACTATTCAGATCTTTTTCAGAGCTGAACTGATTGGTCAAAAGACCAATTAGTGAAAAAAATATTAGAATTGGGCTGCCTGTCTAAACGCAGCCTAAGATGACACTCATTACCAAAAAGTGCATAAAAATCAAGCCAATCAGCACTGAGCTTTCGCTCATGATTACCCAATTACAAATGCTACGATCATAGAAAAGCATCAGACATACAGAGTAAAATAAAATAAAAAATCCTTCCTCTCTGTGTCTCAGAGGAATACTGATATTGGGGGGTGTATTTATTAGTGCAAACCATAGTTAAACGTTTCACATGGGAAAATGTTTTGCAACAAAAACGAGAGTTTCTAGTGGACAATTTCAGGAATATTCTCTGCGTTTGGTTCAATGGTGGAAAAAGTACCCAATTGTCATTCTTTGGTAAAAGTCAAGATCCTGTACCTTAATAGCAAATGACTCAAGTGAAAGTCACCCAGTAAAATACTACTTGATTAAAAGTATAAAAGTATCTGGTTTAAAATTTACTTAACTATCCAAAGGGTCTTCCGAGTGGTGCAGCGGTCTAAGGCACTGCATCTCAATGTAAGAGATGTCACTACAGTCCCTGGTTTGAATCCAGGCTGTATCACATCCAGCTGTGATTGGGAGTCCCATAGGGTGGCGCACAATTGGCCCAGCGTTGGCCGGGTAGGCAGACATTGTAAATAAAAATGTGTTCTTAATTGACTTGCCTAGTTAAATAAAGGTATAGTAAATGCTATGAATCATTTAAAATTCCTTATATTAAGCAAAAGCACTATTGTCTAGTTTTTTAAATTTACAGATATCCATGGGCACACTCCAACATCATTTACAAATGAAGCATTTGTGTTTAGTGAGTCCGCCATATCAGAGGTAGTAGGGATGACCACGTGTTCTCTTTATGAGTGCGTGAATTGGAACATTTTCATGTCCTGCTAAGCATTCGAAATGTAACAAGTACACTTATGTGTCAGGGAAAATGTACGGGAGTAAAACTTATACATTTTCTTTAGGAGTGTAGTGGAGTAAAAGTGAATGTTGTCAAAAATAGAAATAGTAAAGTAAAGATAGGTAGTACTTCAAAGTAGTTTTTGGGCTAAGTATTTTTACTTAGTTACTTTACACCACTGGTGTCTATATTGATATATTACTACATATGTCTTTGCAAGCAGATGCATTTTAGCAGAAGAGTAGACTTGATGAAAATTGCTAAATATGTGTGTTAGCGAAGTCAAATCCATAGAATTAGAATTAGTAGAAAGAACATTCCCATTCAAAACAACATTCTGTGGTAGGTACACCAGTATTTCCATTCTACTCATTCTAATTCTATTGTGAGTGCAATTGCACTCTGGTGAGCTGAGTCTGACTGTCTCAGAGGGGAGGGGATGGGAGGGTTTGTTTCCGTTGTTTCTGGGGATTCATCTGTTGGCTGCACCAATAAGCTGCAGCAGGCACAGGAAGATCTGGACGATGTCGATGTAGATGGAGAGCGCTGCGAACACATACTCCTCTGGACTGATAGAGTTCTTCCCCTTGCCGATCAACAGCTGTGTGTGGTACGCCAGAAACTACACACAGAAATACACCAGCAAGATATCAGAAAATATGAGCAATATATCAGTAATGTACCAGCAGAAAACAGTAGATAGATAACACTAGCAACACAACTACAAAATGTGTCAGAATACCATCACTACAAACTACAATATTTTATACATATATATTATAGGAAGAAACACATGTATACAGTTAAAGTGGTTCTGTCTGTACTACATCTACTTGTGTATTGTACTCACCAGTGTGTAGACTATTGCTCCAACGGCCGCATACACCATGTGAAGCCAAGGAATCTGGTCAGGAGGAGACAACACCATTAGAAAACACTGAACCATTACCGTAATACAATAGACAAGTAAAACAAACATGACTAGGTATGGCTAAAGGTGTGTGTGTGTGTGTGTGTGTGTGTGTTAGTGATGCGTGGGTTATATCCGAGGGGCGGACGGGTTTAGGGTAATTAAATATTGTGTGGATGAAGGACAAAAGGGGGTGGCGGGTGTTTTCAGTTGTAAGACAAAACAATACCTTTAAAAAAATCCACGAATGTATAATTCTTGTGTAATTTATATCTATAGGCTACATTAAGGCTAGGCCACTCCAGGACCTTAATGTGCTTCTTCTTGAGCCACTCCTTTGTTGCCTAGGCCGTGTGTTTTGGGTCATTGTCATGCTGGAATACCCATCCACGACCCATTTTCAATGCCCTGGCTGAGGGAAGGAGGTTCTCACCCAAGATTTGACGGTACATGGCCCAGTCCATCGTCCCTTTGATGTGGTGAAGTTGTCCTGTCCCCTTAGCAGAAAAACACCCCCAAAGCATAATGTTTCCACCTCCATGTTTGACGGTGGGGATGGTGTTCTTGGGGTCATAGCATTCCTCCTCCTCCAAACACGGCGAGTTGAGTTGATGCCAAAGAGGTCCATTTTGGTCTCATCCAACCACAACACTTTCACCCAGTTGTCCTCTGAATCATTCAGATGTTCATTGGCAAACTTCAGACGGGCATGTATATGTGCTTTCTTGAGCAGGGGGACCTTGCGGGCGCTGTAGGATTTCAGTCATTCACGGCGTAGTGCGTTACCAATTGTTTTCTTGGTGACTATGGTCCCAGCTGTCTTGAGATCATTGACAAGATCCTCCCATGTAGTTCTGGGCTGTTTCTTTACCGTTCTCATGATCATTGCAACTCCACGAGGTGAGATCTTGCATGGAGCCCCAGGCCGAGGGAGATTGACAGTTCTTTTGTGTTTCTTCCATTTGTGAATAATCGCACCAACTGTTGTCACCTTCTCACCAAGCTGCTTGGCGATGGTCTTGTAGCCCATTCCAGCCTTGTGTAGGTCTACAATCTTGTCCCTGACATCCTTGGAGAGCTCTTTGGTCTTGGCCATAGTGGAGAGTTTGGAATCTGATTGATTGATTGCTTCTGTGGACAGGTGTCTTTTATACAGGTAACAAGCTGAGATTAGGAGCACTCCCTTTAAGAGTGTGCTCCTAATCTCAGCTCATTACCTGTATAAAAGACACCTGGAAGCCAGAAATCTTTCTGATTGAGAGGGTCAAATACTTATGTCCCTCATTAAAATGCAAATCAATTTATTACATTCACATGCGTTTTTCTGGATTTTTTTGTTGTTATTCTGTCTCTCACTGTTCAAATAAACCTACCATTAAAATTATAGACTGATCATTTCTTGGTCAGTGGGCAAACGTACAAAATCAGCAGGGGATCAAATACTTTTTCCCCCTCACTGTATGGCACGTCAACTGAACTGTAGCCTACTGTTCAGATGGGAAACTGAAATTAGGACACTGACTGTAGGTCTATAACCTCTCACAGTCTTGCAGTAAAATTATACACCAAACTGGCCAGGTCTCCATTGAAAAAGAGACTCTGGGTCTCAATGGGCTTTTCCTGGTTTAATAAAATGTCAAATAAAAAAAACATTTTGACTCAGGAACAGGAGGAGAAATATGATTTATTTCTTTGAGCATCTTGACAGAACGTGAATGCTCAGTTAGATACCATCTGTAGAGGTGCGGTCTTTATCAGCATCATAAAAGCTGATAGTATTTCAAACACACAAAATTTGCATGCAAGGCGAACTGAAAACTTAACAGAAGCATGTTGGTTCGTTTTCACAGCTTTCCATTTCCTTCCATCGGTCAAACAGAACTTTTGCACAGAAAATCATTTTGTTATAGCATTTTTCCCCGGCCCCTAAACTTCTTTGCTCCGTGAAAGAAAAGAAAACTTTACCTATGTCAACTACATTGAAGCATTCATTCAATCGATTTATGACATTCTGTTGAGCAAGGGTTTATTTAGTCTTCTAAGGGAACATATGACCGAAGAGAAGCAGCATGTATCAAATTATAGACAGGTTGACTAACAAATAGCCTTCCAAATGTTGTAAATTATAAGCAGAATCATATCTAAAATCAGGCAAAAAAATAATATTTTCCCCCGTCAAAAAAAAATTGTTCTGCTGTCTTTGACTCTAGCGCATTTTCTATATTTTGGGGCGGCACGTAGCCTAGTGGTTAGTGTTGGGCCAGCAACCGAAAGATTGGTGGATCAAATCCCCGAGCTGACAAGTTACAAATATGTTGTTCTGCCCCTGAGCAAGGCAGTTAACCCACTGTTACTAGGCCATGATTGCAAATAAGAATTTGTTCTTAACTGACTTGCCTGGTTAAACAAAGAAAAAATATTTGTGGTGTGGGCCCCAGATTTTAACTTCATCACATACGGTCTGGTGGTTGTGGGTGGGTTATTAGCAATTGCAGGCGGGTGTGGATGAACAAACAGCTGACCCGTGCACCACTAGCGTGTATGTGTGCGCGCGTGCGTAATATGCCAACTCACATATTTGAAGGAGAGCACAATGGCTGTGATGATGCCTGCCACCATGACAACGATCCCCAGGACACAGAATAGGCCTGTGCATGAGGTGAGGTCCACCTGAAGAGATACATTATGAAGTTTCAAATCATTGCCTGCCTACACACACACACACACACACACACACACACACACGGTGTCTCTTACCTTGGTCTGGAAACAGAAGACAGTGGTGATGATACACACTATGACGGTGATGCCCAGAGCCAGAAACACTGCCTTAGTATCGTAGTAACTACAGAGCAGAAACACACAGACATTACTACCACGCTCAGGTGTGTGTGTGTCTCTCTCTCTCTCTCTCTCTCTCTCTCTCTCTCTCTCTCTCTCTCTCACCTGGATATGGTGCCCGTCATGTAGGACATGGCCAGTGTCTGTAGAACACAGAATACACAGATCAATATAGACCACTGCAGGCCATCACCAACCAATAAAGTCCATCATAGAGCAGTATGACAGACTAGCGTGGCCCAGTGCAGAGGTAAAAAAAGGCCATGCTTGTGCAGTGACTTTCCCCCCAGTCCTGTTAGAGTGATTTCTCCCCTTCTCAGCTGTCTATCACAGCCTCCTGGTTTCCACCAATCAGTGTGCCCCAATGGACATTTTGACTTTGACCCCTCCCACTCCAGGTCAGTGCTTTCAGTTGTAAGATGAAGAGTTCTGGTTAGGAAGATTGTGCGTGCATCCAAGAAGTGAGTTGTGGGGTTTATTGTCAGGAGGGTTATGATGATTGACTGCAAGCAATTACATTTAGGCCTAAGTACCTTGTTACATCTGTAACTGTATAGTACTGCTGCAGCTTATGTACAGTTTATTTCAGATACTCCATGTGCATGCTGTTTATAAGTGCCTGTATTGCATTTAGTGCATGAGTGTTGCGGAGTAGAAGTTACTGTTTAGAGATGGTTAATTCCTATAGCCTGTATACACACTTTACCGCTGCGCTTTCATAGTTCGCGCTACTGTTAAGCCATGGTGAGAGATTCTAGAAGTTTCAGAGATTGTCGTCAGCCATCCCGTACGAGCAGTAAGATGTATGATGTGCTACCGGACACAGATCAGATAAGATCTCCACTAGTCCAGAGAGGGCCATAAAGCTCACCTGTCTAAGTAATTAATTCGCTCTCACTCCTGCAAGATGTTTAAACATACACTGCTGTTAATATGTGCTGTTATGTGAATATCCCTGTACAGATGCTATGCCATTCTTTCCTGTGTAGATATTCCTATTGCATAGCTTACAACATTTTATATTTAAGCAATAAGGCACAAGGGGGTGTGGTATATGGCCAATATGCCAAAGGCTGTTCTTATGCACAACGCAACGAGGAGAGCCTGGATACAGCTCTTAGTCGTGGTATATTGGCCATATACCACAAACACCCGAGGTGCCTTACTGCTATTATAAACTGGTTACCAATGTAATTAGAAAAGTAAAAAGAAATGTTCTGTCATACCCGTGGTATACGGCTTTCAGCCAATCAGCATTCAGAGCTCGAACAACCCAGTTTATAATTGTTCTTACCTTTCAGGTAAATCACTGAAAAGTTTGTGTGTTCATACTATGAGTGTTGGTGACGAAGATAAAATAAAAAAACTCTGCGTATGGACACATCTGCCTTGTTCTTGCTGGACAGCCTGTAGTGAGTCCGAACCTTAACAATCAGCATTAAGTAGTAGCAGGTGAGGGCATTCACAGCAGACCGCTCTGACGAGCTCCAGCTAGCCATTTTTCCAACAGATCTGTACAGACTAGTAAGTGATAGTTACTTACAAAGATGGCCAGCAGGATGACATTCCATGGGAATTTCCTCCTAAAGACAGGGGAGTGGCCACATTAGGAAAGCACTTCAATACAATAAGACGTTGTCGTCAACTATATTGTCATCATTTTCCAAAGGTATTCTTTAAGAAAGAGACTCACCTGGGTCCTTTACAGCAGACCAGCACAATGTGAGTGACGAAATACACAGCGCTGCAAAGACATAGGTCAACACAGCTGTCAATAAAACAGGACATGCAAAACATATGCCATTATATATGTCAATCCAACAGTACTGTAAAACCATAGGTCAGTAGTAAGGGATAGTACTTACAATGATGCCCAGTAGACAGCTGGGTTATCGATCACAAACTTCTTGACAGATACACTGCAAAGAAGAGAAACTCAGTTATACAAACACATTTGTGCAGGAACACAAAACCACTAATACACAGTCATAGTAACACACACACTCACACAAATGTGAAGACAGCCACGATAGCGACAGTGACAAGTAGCTGAGATGCCAGGATCATATACACCTAAGAGAAAAAGGGAGAGAGAGAGTATATGATATACTTCTTGTGTGTTTGTGTGTGTGTTAACTGTGTGTGTGCGTGCTGTGTTCTCACCTTTCGTATGAAGGAGTGTCGCACTTTCAGACTGTCAAAGCTGCCTGCCGCAAACCCCTCACCATCACCTGTGACATCATTAGTCATTTGTCAGTTCACATCAGAACACAAGCTTGGTAATCAACTACTAAAGTAGAACCTATAGTATCAAGTATTTATTTTAACTGTGTGAAGGAGCTAATTCAGTAGTAACAGAACACTCAGAGTAAGCCCCAGACAGGTGAGAGAGGAGGGTTCACGCTTACCGCTCAGTGCACTGCTAGGCATCGTAGGGGGGGATTATAAGGGGCATGGGAGGCATCATAGGCTGGTTGTTGTACCCTGGACCCCCAGGGTGAGGCTGGCCTGGGTAGGGCCCACCAGGGTACCCGGCAGGCTGGCCGGGGTATGGAGGTCCATGGGGACCAGAGGGGTAGAAGGCCGAGGGCTGGCCTGATGGGGGACCTCCATTGGCAGGGAAGCCATAGGCAGGGGGAGGGGGGTAGTTACCACCTTGTGGGCCATAGAGGGGGGAATGAGAGTCATCGTAACCCAGGGGGGAAGTCAGACCGAGACATACTGTCTGGGAGAGAGAGAGGATGAAGAGAGAGAGTGAGGGGAGGAGGGAGAGCGAGAAGTGGTTATGGCCCATTCTACCCAGAACTAAGGCAGAAGTCTTAAGGCGTCAACATGCTTCCCACCCTAAACAGTTCAGAACAGTATGTGAATAGTTTCGGTCTTCGTCAAGTTCTTTTTGGGATGTTCGTGCACACACAAAAGATTATCGTGGTCAGCCGAAGTTTGGGAGCCGAAGTCGACGCCCCTTCGACAGTCATTGGTCAACAGTAAGGATTCTTCAATTAAGTGTGTCATTATTCAACGATAGAGGACTCGTTTTCATGCACATTTTTTCATTTGAGAAATCCAGCATTAAACATCTTACATGTAAAATTGCACGACTAAGATCTCCTCTGCAAAAATAGCAAAATTAATGGCCGATTTCTTGAGTTATGAAATACTAATTCAGAAATATTTGAGAAAGTATTACTGGCTACGGCATCTCAAGATGGACAAACAGTGCTACTGCCGCTTTCTTGTTTTTCAAGCTAAGATCTATTAAGGGCGCACTATTTTGGTTTGCCTAGCCGCGTTCAGCTAAGCGCCAGCCGAAGCATGTGGAAGCCTTTATGAGTTAGGCTACTTTCCCGCTCTAAAAACAAGGAATATTAAGTATACAAGGAGTTTAAAAACATCTCAAAGTAAATTCTTAAATATTTAGCCTTTACTCTCACACGCACGCACACACTGAAATTGCTCCTGTAGTCAAGGGCTCTTAGGGGTTTATATTAGTTGTATCTATAAAGGCCGATTAAGTGGAGTATTTCCTTAAGTTTCTAAATACAGTACCAGTGTAAAGTTTGGACACACCTACTCATTCAAGGGTTTTTCTTCATTTTGACTATTTTCTCCATTGTAGAATAATAGTGAAGATATCAAAACTATGAAATAACACATGGAATCATGTAGTAACCAAAAAAGTGTTTAACAAATCAAAATATATTTTATATTTGAGATTCTTCAAAGTAGCCACCTTTGCCTTGACAGCTTTGCACACTCTTGGCATTCTCTCAACCAGCTTCATGAGGTAGTCACCTGGAACGCATTTCAATTAACAGGTGTACCTTGTTAAAAGTTCATTTGTGGAATTTATTTCCTTCTTAATGCGTTTGAGCCAATCAGCTGTCTTGTGACAAGGTAGGGGTGGTATACAGAAGATAGCCCTATGTTGTAAAAGACCAAGGCAAAAAGAGAAAGAGAAACAACAGTCCACCATTACTTTAAGACATTAAGGTCAGCCAATCCAGAAAATGTCAAGAACATTACAAGTTTCTTCAAGTGCAGTCGCAAACACCATCAAGCGCTATGATGAAACTGGCTCTCATGAGGACCGCCACAGGAAAGGAAGACCCAGAGTTACCTTTGCTGCAGAAGATAAGTTCATTAGATTTCCCAGCCTCAGAAATTGCAGCCCAAATAAATGCTTCAGAGTTCAAGTAACAGACATCTCAACATCAACTGTTCTGAGGAGACTGTGTGGATCAGGCCTTCATGGTCAAATTGCTGCAAAGAAACCACTACTAAAGGACTTTCTTGTTCCAAGAAACACAAGCAATGGACTTAGACCGGTGGAAATCTGTCCCTTGGTCTGATGAGTCCAAATTTGAGATTTTGGGGTCCAATCGCGTGTCTTTGTTAGACACAGAGTAGGTAATATCAGATGATATCTGCATGAGTAGTTCCCACCGTGAAGCATGGAGGTGTGATGGTGCTTTTCTGGTGACACTGTCAGTGATTTATTTAGAATTCAAGGCAAACTTAATCAGCATGGCTACAACAGCATTCTGCAGCGATATGCCATCCAATCTGGTTTGCGCTTAGTGGGACTATAATTTGTTTTTCAACAGGACAATGACCCAAAACACACCGCCAGGCTGTGTGAGGGCTATTTGACCAAGAAGGAGAGTGATGGAGTTCTGCATCAGATGACCTGGCCTCTGCAATCACCCGACCTCAACCCGATTGAGATGGTTTGGGATAAGTTGGACCGCAGAGTGAAGGAAAAGCAGCCAACAAGTGCTCAGCATATGTGGGAACTACTTCAAGACTGTTGGAAAAGCATTCCAGGTGAAGCTGGTTGAGAGAATGCCAAGCGTGTGCAAAGCTTTCATCAAGGCCAAGGGTGGCTACTTTGAAGAATATAAAATATATTTTGATTTGTTTAATACTTTTTTGGTTACTACATGATGCCAAATGTGTTATTTCATAGTTTTGATGTCTTCACTATTATTCTACAATGTAGAAAATAGTCAAAATAAAGAAAAACCATTGAACGAGTAGGTGTGTACAAACTTTGGACTGGTACTGTATATCTGTGGTTCACACACACACTTCAGCACAACCACATATACACAAACGGCACACATCACAAACATGCTCCTGACAAACATTTCAATTTCTAATAACTACTATTACATACACCACACATTATCACATACAATGAACACTACAGAGCTCAACGACAGAGAGAGAGTTTAGAGAGTAGAGTTTATATAGACAATTTAACTTGGAGTGATCATTATGGGAGTTCCCACAGTTAGGGAGTAAGCCTCGAAACTTCCACAAACGGGATAGTTTGGGTGTAGGCCTCCACCTTACAACATGCCATTACGTCACATCTCCAGTACTAAGCAACAGTGAAAAATATCAGCTGGAAATAATGGTTCAGCTGCTTGCCGCCCATAAAACAGTCCCTGCGTGTGTGTGTTGGGTGTAGTGACACACAGGCTTATGACTAAACACTGTGTAACTTCTTCAGCCGTACGTCATGGGAGAATGTGAAGTGATTGTGTAACATTAACTGGCTGGGTAGGTTTCTAACCCAAGTAGTCTGCACGCTTTAGCCCACTGACCTAAGGACAGTGTCAGTACAGCCCTACCAAAGTATCCATGTTTGGCCATGGCCAACACACAAACACACCAGGGTTTAAATTAAGTCGCAGGAAAAAGGTAGACTGGCCAACTCCCCTCGCTCAATGGTGGTTTAGACAACTGCCTCACAAGGTAACGTGTACAATAGGCCTATTCAGGTGTAACCCAAGGACTACCAACTTCAGCTCATATTTAATTCATATACTTTTTTCTTTAAAACGATCACCGTGAGTGTATGGCGTGCCGGAAGTATAAAAATAGTTTGACTCACCACGCAATGAATCCAGGAAGAACAAGAACGCAAACAATGACACAGGACAAAAAAACGATAAAGGCGACCAGTCTGCTATAACCACCCAATCTTTAAACGACAGATGATCAAATTAATGAAGTTTGAAACTCTAATTCCGTCGAGTTTTGAAACTGTTATCCTCGCTCTCTCACTCTCTCTGGTGCTCTCTCACTCTCTCTGGTGCTCTTTCTCTCTTTCTGACCCCTCCTTGATTCCTCCCGCAGCAGGCAGACAGATGTAAACTCGAGCCTTAAAACATTTCCTGGAATTTTAGAAGAGTTGTTACTTGTTAGTGGGTGGAGTCAATGGAACTCTTGGAGGTAAAATAGGGACATAAGTTTGCAAGCATGTAAAGTATGAGTTGCACCTGTATAATCAGCTTTATAGTCGCACAAAATATTTGCTAACGTCATTTTTTTTTAAAATAAATGCAACAACAATTGCAACCACGCAACGTGAAGGGTGAATAAAAGATTTTCAAGCATGCAACTCAATTTGAAAATGAATGCAAGTCCTTTACCATAGATAGAACAATGAGACAGATATGTCATCTGGTTGAATAGCAGTGGGAGAAGATGGAGAAAGATGGATTTTGTCAGAAATTCGGCAAAATTTCTCATCAATGAAACATTTTATCTCAATACAGTTTTCTGTATCCAAATCTAGAATCCGTTACGAACAGAATGGATTTTGTTTTGTAGACTTTGTAGACTTGCCAAAGTTTCTAAATATTGCATTGTTTAGAAGGAGTGCAAGGGCAAATTGAGTTATTGCCACCTGGCTACCCCTACCCCGGTCAACAGCCCTGCAACAGCCCTGCACCCCCCACAGCAACTTGCCCAAGCCTCCCCCATTTCTCCTTCACCCAAATCCAGATAGCTGATGTTCTGAAAGAGCTGCAAATTCTGGACCTCTACAAATCAGCCGGGCTAGACAATCTGGACCCTCTCTTTCTAAAATGATCTGCCGAAATTGTTGCAACCCCTATTACTAGCCTGTTCAACCTCTCTTTCATATTGTCTGATATCCCCAAAGATTGGAAAGCTGCCGCGGTCATCCCTCTCTTCAAAGGGGGAGACACTCTTGACCCAAACTGCTACAGACCTATATCTATCCTACCCTGCCTTTCTAAGGTCTTCGAAAGCCAAGTTAACAAACAGATCACCAACCATTTCTAATCCCACCGTACCTTCTCCGCTATGCAATCTGGTTTCTGAGCTCGTCATGGGTGCACCTCAGCCACCCTCAAGGTCCTAAACGATATCATAACCGCCATCGATAAGAGGCAATACTGTGCAGCTGTATTCATCGACCTGGCCAAGGCTTTCAACTCTGTCAATCACCACATTCTTATCGTCAGACTCAACAGCTACTTCTCAGACAGAGTTCAGTGTGTCAAATCGGAGGGCCTGTTGTCCGGACCTCTGGCAGTCTCTATGGGGTGCCACAAGGTTCGATCCTCGGGCCGACTCTTTTCTCTGTATACATCAATGATGTCGCTCTTGCTGCTGGTTATTCTCTGATCCACCTCTACGTAGACGACACCATTCTGTATACTTCTGGCCCTTCTTTGGACACTGTGTTAACTTCTCAGGGAGTGCCGGGGCGCTAGCGCCCCACTCCCGACACTACCAGGTGAAATGCAAGACAAAATTCCAAAATTGAATTATTAAAAATGCACCAATATACAAGTGTTTCATACTCATCAAAAGGATTTCAAAAAGGCTTTACGGCGAAAGCACTACATTTGATTGTTTGAGGGTAGTACCTCACATATTTTCCATAACCATGAAATCTTTAGCCAGCGCGGTCGATAGAAAATGCATTTCACAGGGAAAACCTGTGCCTTACCTTTTGTAGAACTTCTGCAGAGGGCTTCCTAAGTGTCCAACGAAGACAATCCATGGGTATTTGGTTAGAAAAAGTAATTTATTATATCCTTAAATCTCCGTTTGGTTGGCACCTTGTGTTCAGAAAATCCAATGTGACGAGAACGCGTTCAACTATACCTATAAACCTTCCCTCAACAAAACAAAAACCAATTAAAATGCTTCCTTAGCTTATCTTTTATGAATAAAAGTGATAATCTTTCACTTGGATGGTCACCTAAACGTTATATAAGTCAAATAAAGTGGACCGCTCAGCCAAACGTGAGCCCAAAAACGTGCAACTGAAAAATAGCTCCCTCGACTAAAACTTCTCCCAAATAGAACACATTAGTTCCGATTTCCATTAAACTTTACCTATACACTGCTGACATCCAGTGGAAGCAATAGGTACTACATTCAGTGTCCTGGTATAAAGACTTTTCTAAAGGCACTGTCTCAAAGTGAGCTATAAGCCACAAGGAATGAGATTTCCGGATGGAAATCTCTGGTTTTTGCCTGACAAATGACTTCTGTTACACTCACAGACAAAATGATAACACTTTTGGAAACCTCAGAGTGTTTCCTATCCAATAGTACTAATTATGTGCATATCCTATTTTCTGAGCCTGAGTGGCAAGCATTTTACTTTGGGCACGCCAGACTCTCCAAAACCGACCCCTCAGCTTCCACTCCCTAACAAGTTTTAACTAACCTCCAGACGAGCTTCAATGCCATACAACTCTCCTTCCGTGGCCTCCAACTGCTCTTAAATGCAAGTAAAACTAAATGCATGCTCTTCAACCGATCGCTGCCCACACCTGCCCGCCCGTCCAGCATCACTACTCTGGACGGTTCTGACTTAGAATATGTGGACAACTACAAATACCTAGGTGTCTGGTTGGACTGTAAACTCTCCTTCCAGACTCACATTAAGCATCTCCAATCCAAAATTAAATCTAGAATCGGCTTCCTATTTCGCAACAAAGCATCCTTCACTCATGCTGCCAAACATACCCTTGTAATACTGACTATCCTACCGATCTTTGACTTCGGTGATGTCATTTACAAAATAGCCTCCAACACTCTACTCAACAAATTGGATGCAGTCTATCACAGTTTTGTCACCAAAGCCCCATATACTACCCACCACTGCGACCTGTATGCTCTCGTTGGCTGTCAGAGCAGATCACTGCACCTGTACATAGCCCATCCAACTACCTCATCCCCATACTGTTATTTACTTTTTTTATTTTGCTCCTTTGCACCCCAGTATCTCTACTTGCACACTCATCTTCTGCACATCTATCACTCCAGTGTTTAATTGCTATATTGTAATTATTTAGCCACTAAGGCCTATTTATTGCCTTACCTCCCTTATCCTACCTCATTTGCACATACTATATATATATTGACTGTATGTTTGTTTATTCCATGTATAACTCTGTGTTGTTGTTTGTGTCGCACTGCTTTGCTTTATCTTGGCCAGGTTGCAGTTGTAAATGAGAACTTGCTCTCAACTGGCCTACCTGGTTAAATAAAGGTGAAAATAAATAAATAAATAAAATAAATTGCAGACCCGCACTTCACAGAGTAGGCGTTCCCTAACGGAATAATGCAAATAAATGCTAGAACGTGCCAATAGGCTATCGCTAGCTCGTGCTTGGATCTGCCCACTTCCTTGCTTGTTTTGCCCACTATGATTAATTTGCTCCCATTGGAAACGACAGGCATCATTAAATGATATATATATATGCATTGACTTTCCTAGTTAACAAGCTGAGATCTCGGCTCAAGTTGGCTAACGTTAGCTAGCTTGCTTATAATGTTTTGAGGAAAACAGATTTGCTACCTGTAGAATCAAGACAAGAGATGATGGGGAAGAATATTAGATGTGCAGTTGCTTCATCTGGCTGATGCAGTGCCCAGAGAAGATGAGAGCTAACTGCTAATATTACAGAGATAAAAGTTGAGATCTCTCAGATTCTATCTTGATGAGCTAGCTAGATGTCAATGATGAACTAATGCAGTGATATTCCTTTTATTGGCTTGCTATATGAGCTGCTTCTTGTGAAAATGTCTGTATGATATAGCTAGCTAGTTGTTCTAGTGCCACTCTGAAATTGCTCATCCATATATTTATATATTCTTATTCCCTTCCTTAACTTAGATTTGTGTGTATTAGGTATTTGTTGTGAAATTGTTAGATATTACTTGTTATATATTGCTGCACTGTCGGAACTAGAAGCACAAGCATTTTTCTACTCTCGCAATAACATCTGCTAAACGCATGTATGTGACCAATAAAATTTGATTTGATTTGATTTAGTGTCCGTTAAATGTTACAGCCACAACATCATGACCATATAGTCATGCATCTGCAGACCAGTGAGGAGGACAAAAGCCTGCTTTGGGAGAGCTAGCTAGAACAACAACTAGCTAGCTATAATATCAGACATTTTCCGGAAAATAATGGATAAAGCTAGCCATCTGTATTAACTTTATTATTTGAAACCACAACATGCACATCATCTGGATCTGTGTTACATTCCATTTTTTTTATGTATTTGTACTGTATTGCTATCTGTCTCAAGTTGTACAAATCATCAGCATGAAGAATACTGAATTCTGTGATTGACAAACTACACAACTGATCAGGTTTGTGCCCAGTAGGGAGAAAACACACTGAAATTGAGTGAAACGGGGAGATATTACCTAAACTTGTTAAGATAGTGCCGAAGAGGATGGCTGACGTTTTACATGCCCGTAACCAATTGTGCTATTTTGTTCGTTTTTTTACGTTGTTTGTAACTTATGTTTTAACTTATTTTGTACATAATGTTGCTGCTACCGTATCTTTTGACCGAAAATAACTTCTGGACATCAGATCTGGGATTACTCACCACGAACTGGAAGAAGCTTTTTCCTATCACGAGTCCGACGAGAAAGATATACTGCTCTGCAGGGAACAGACCCAGATCCCCATCATTTGCGTGAAGAAAAGACGGAGGAAAAGAGGACGCAGATCAGGCTGCCTTTTGAGAATCCGTAGGCAAGCGAGTAAACTCCCACTGCCATTAATTATACTTGCTAACATGAAATCATTGGAAAATAAAATTGATGACCTACGATTATGATTATCCTACCAATGGGACAATAAGAACTGTAATATCTTATGTTTCACCAAGTCGTGGCTTAACGACGACACGGATAATATAGAGCTGGAGGGATATTCAATGCACCGGCAGAACAGATGGTGCGCGCGATGTCTAATATTAAAGAAGTCTCGAGGTATTGCTTGCCTGAGGTAGAGTACCTTATGATAAGCTGTAGACTACACTATCTACCAAGAGAGTTCTCATCTATATTATTCGTAGCCGTCTATTTACAACCACAGGCCGACCGGGCACCGCACTCAACCAACTCATTAAGGCCATAAGCAAACAAGAAAATGCACATACA
The DNA here is from genome assembly GCA_030435695.1 of Brachymystax lenok tsinlingensis. Classification (NCBI taxonomy): domain Eukaryota; kingdom Metazoa; phylum Chordata; class Actinopteri; order Salmoniformes; family Salmonidae; genus Brachymystax; species Brachymystax lenok. The sequence continues at coordinate 33,002,795 of CM059788.1, forward strand.
GAAGCGGCTGGGGACTTTAATACAGCCAAACTTAAATCAGTTTTACCAAATTTTTTACTCTAGACCACCTTTACTCCACACACAGAGATGCATACAAAGCTCTCCCCCCGCCCTCCATTTGGCAAATCTGACCATAATTCTATCCTCCTGATTCCTGCTTACAAGCAAAAACCTATGTTTACAATGCTGCTACTCTCTGTTTATCATACATGCATAGTCACCTTAACTATACATTCATGTACATACTACCTCAATTGGGCCGACCAACCAGTGCTCCCACACATTGGCTAAACGGGCTATCTATCTGCATTGTGTCCCGCCACCCACCACCCGCCAACCGCTTTTTTATGCTACTGCTACTCTCTGTTCATCATATATACATAGTCACTTTAACCATAGCTACATGTACATACTACCTCAATCAGCCTGACTAACCGGTGTCTGTATGTAGCCTCGATATTGCATATAGCCTTTCTTTTTACTGTTGTTTTATTTCTTTACTTACCTATTGTTCACCTAATACCTTTTTTTGCACTATTGGTTAGAGCCTGTAAGTAAGCATTTCACTGTAAGGTCTACACCTGTTGTATTCGCCGCACGTGACAAATAAACTTTTACTTGATTTGATTTTAATGCAGGAAGTACGAGTGACTCGCTCAATACGGAAGCGGTCAGATGATGTGGATGCTATGCTACAGGACTGTTTTGCTAGCACAGACTGCATTATGTTTTCGGGATTCATCCAAGGAGTATACTACCTTAGTCATCGGCTTCATCAATAAGTGCATCGACGACGTGTTCAACATCGTAGTGCCCACGAAGCTCATCATTAAGCTAAGGACCCTGGAACTAAACACCTCCCGCTGCAACTGGACCCTGGACTTCCTGATGGGCAGCCCCCAGGTGGTAAGGTTAGGCAACAACACGTCTTCCACGCTGATCCTCAGCAGTGGGGCCCCTCAGGGGTGTGTACTTAGTCCCCTCCTGTACTCCCTGTTCACACACGACTGTGTGGCCAAACACGACTCGAACACCATCATTAAGTTTGCTGACGACACAACAGTGGTAGGCCTGATCACCGACAACGATGAGACAGCCAGGACAACAACCTCTCCCTCAATGTGAGCAAGACAAAGGAGCTGATCATGGACTACAGGAAAAGGCAGGCCGAACAGGCCCCCATCCTTGGTGTCCACATAACCAATGATCTATCATGGTCCAGACACACCAAGACAGTCGTGAAGAGGGCATAACTAAACCTTTTCCCCTCAGGAGACTGAAAAGATTTGGCATGGGTCCCCAGATCCTCAAAACGTTCTACAGCTGCACCATCGAGAGCATCCTAACCGGTTGCTTCACCGCCTGGTATGGCAACTGCTCAGCATCTGACCATAAGGCGCTGCAGAGGGTAGTGCATACGGCTCAGTACATCACTGGGGCCAAGCTTCCTGCAATCCTATATAATAGGCAGTGTCAGAGGAAAGCCAATAAAATTGTCAGAGACTCCCAAGTCATAGACTGTTTTCTCTGCTACCGCACGGCAAGCGGTACAGGAGCGCCAAGTCTAGGACCAAAAGGCTCCTTAACAGCTTCCACCGCCAAGCCACAAGAATGCTGAACAATTAATCAAATGGCTGCCGGACTATTACATTGACCCCCATTTGTTTTGAACACTGCTCCGACTCGCTGTTTATTATCTATGCATAGTCACTTCACCCCTACCTACGTGTACAAATTATGTCTAACCTGTACTCCCGCACACTGACTCTGTACCGGTACCCCCTGTATATAGCCTCATATTGTTATGTATTGTGTTACGCCCCCATTCTCATCGACGGGGCTGCAGTGGAGCAGGTTGAGAGCTTCAAGTTCCTTGATGTCCACATCACCAACAAACTAACATAGTCCAAGCACACCATGACAGTTGTGAAGCCGGCACGACAAAACCTATTCCCCCTCAGGAGACTGAAAAGATCCTCAAAATGTTCTACAGCTGCATCATCGAGAGCATCCTGACTGGTTGCATCACTGCCTGGTATGGCAACTGCTCAGCCTCCGACCGCAAGGCACTACATAGGGTAGTGCGAAGGTAGGTAGAATGCCAGCTGCAGTAGGAACGACAGCATGATCAGGGCCTCAGACCAGGTCTTCTGGGAGGGAGGTTTTTTTAAACATGTTTTCGCCTCACTCGTAGACTACCCTGACCTTAGGCCTACTATAACGAAGGCTGGCTCAACAATGCAACAAAGTCTTTTTTTGCTGGCGATTTTATGATATCATTACATTTTACATGTATTTACTGTTGTTGAAAAAGCCGAACGGATTGCTTGTTTTTCGTATAATTTTTAAAAATCCGAATTTATTAGAATGATTAATTGTCCTGGTTTTATGGTGAGGATTTGATTAGGATTTGATTAGAATTATTCGCTCTTTTTGGGGGACTTCGTTACTAATGAATTTAATCTTGCTTATTGACGACATTTGAAATGTCCATGATCAGCCATAATGCAATTTACAGTAGGCCTAGCCACTATATCAGTGCAAACGCTATGTATATCTTTTGTATTTTATTTAACCTTTATTTAACTAGGCAAGTCAGTTAATAACTTCAACATTTCCACATTGAAGCCATGCAATTACTTACAACAATGTGGACTGCAAAGAGGTTCAAGTTCAACATATTTAACAAAGATGGGATAGGTCTACATTTTGTTCTTTTGTTTCTGTAAACTGTTGAACAAACTATAACGGACTAAAAGTTGATTCCAATGCAATACATAAAATACCGTAAGTACACAACTTGAAGCAAACACATATTTAGCCATGGAGCACGTTCGACATAACCACAACTTGTTTATTCATCAAAACCAGTAGTGTGAAGTCATTAAAAATACTTTAAAGTCCTACTTAAGTCGTTTTTTGGGGTATCTGTATTTAACTTTAATATGAATATTTTTGACAAATTTTACTCCACTACATTCTTAAAGAAAATAATGAACATTTTCCAATTCACGCACTTCCCTGGTCATCCCTACGCAAGAACCGCCACATATTTTCTGCGCGTTTACAAGGTCTTTATGGTTCTTCGACTGTCAGGTGTTGTTGCCACGACAACCCATATTGTGAGGGTCTTTCTTGCTCTTGAGACAGACAGACAGCAAAAGCGAAAAAAAGATCGGTCTAACCTTCTGCCAGACTTCTAGCTAAACAAGGTAACAACATGCGAGCGCACTGAATGATTCTATCAACATTTTCTTTATAGAATGATTTGCAATCACATGAACTTCAGCCAGTAAGCTCAGCATTCGTTTGCCAACTCTAGCCTGTGTTGTTGTGGTGGTGGTGTTGGTTGATGTTGTTGTAGTAAGCTGCTTTGGCAAACTGCCCATATTCCTTTTTTCGTGTATCTGAAGCTCCAAACTGAAAGTCTGATATGGAGGAGACTGCTACAACGGAGGAAGCCGAGGAGTTAAAAGTCTCTAGCGAGGCCATCGCCTTTCTGTCCAGCATAGGTGAGTTAAGTAGAGCTAGCTGAGTGTTGGCACCTGCACTCTCAAGTTTCTCTTTCATCGTAGCCCTGCTATAGCTGTAACTAGTTTTCATTGTGTGTGTGTGTGTGTGTGTGTGTGTGTGTGTGTGTGTGTGTGTGTGTGTGTGTGTGTGTGTGTGTGTGTGTGTAGGGGCTGCGGAGATGCAGCGATGTCTGTTTGATGACTCTCTGGTGACAGTGTCCGAGGGGGGCAGAGAGCTGGGAGAGTTTAAGGTGACTGTGGAGAGGAACAGTTGCAGGGAGCAGCCTTGCCTGCTGCTGCACGCACACAGCCATGGAGCTATTGACAACACTCCCTGTGGTACAGCCATCACTGGTAAGACAGGGGGAGAGAGGAGGAGGAGATAGGGAAAGGAGGCAGGACACAGAGAGGGAGTAGAAAGTATGAGGTGGGGGAGAGTCTGAGTGTTGGTCTTTCTAAGTCTGCGATTACTATCTCTGTCTGTCTTTCCAATCAGCCTACCTTTCTTTGAACCTGGAGACCCTGGAGCAGAACCACCACGAGTATGTCAAGGTAAAACTGCCTGAAACCGGTCTACACAGGCTAGACCCATCTAGACCATTTTACAAAACCTAATAAGACTTCAACATAAAACTCTGCAATATAATATAACATTCCCACCAATTCTCTGCTAACCTAACGTGGCAGGCGTAGGAATACGCCTGAGCAGAGTTCACACTTCAGTTTTTAATGGAAAACAGAAGTCAGGTTGAAAATACAGTCCCCCTGAAAACCAGAAGTTAGCGTTTTCCTGCGACTCCACATAGGCTGACTCTCTGCTCTCAGCTTCAGGACCACCGATTGGACAGGAAGTGTCACATGGTCCAGCGTGATGGACAGCTGGTGGTGAACAAAATCACCACTGTGGGAGAGGTGAGAGAGAAAAGGGGGAGGAGGTGTATGTATGTGTGAGGTAGGAGGGCAGGGTGTGTGTTTTCCATTGTGCTCTTTGAGAAGGATTTCTATCTGAGATTTATAACGGTGGGTGTGTGTGTGTAGGAGATGAGGAGGCAGACCTTGTCGTACCCTCTGTCCTCTGTGAAGGGGTTAGTGTCCGAGGGCTCTAATCTGCTGCTGCTGAGGGTATTCGCTCTCAGAAAAAACGTCCCGGAAAACATGACCTTCCTCTCCTTCGACCAGGACACACACATATCCACCTCCACATACGTGAGTGTGTCTGTGTGTGTGTGAGCCTACTTATACAGTAGTCATGAGTGTCTTCTTTCTTCTTGTGCATGAGTTTGTTTACAGTACTATAACGTTTTATTTGTGTTCTCATTTTTGTTTGATTTTACCTTGTATTGACCAATTTTTTTGGTTAATGAGTGGTCTATTTGTGGTCAGAGGGAGCTGGGGTGCAGGCAGCAGACGGTGGGAGAGGAGGTGGTGGAGGTGTTTGGGGTGGAGAGGACGGTCGACTCGGTGGAGGACATCCCAGCCACGTGGCACTGCTACTTCCTGCCTGACGGGTAAGATGACATCACTTCCATCAGACCAAAGAGACACAGGACATACAGGGCACCAACCCAAAGATGGTAGATAAATGGAAATAGTTGATTAAGGCCGTTTACTACTGAAAAAAAAGGCCAGTTCCTGTCTACTTAGGGGAGTGGCTCTCCCATAGACTCCAATGTGATAGCAGCTGGGTCTGGTCTACTTAGTTCATTGACTTCCATTGAAACACAAAAAAGGAGGGAGTGGGTTGTGTCGCATCCTCTTCTGTCTCTGACCGCCCCTCTCATCACTTTCTACCTGTGTGATGTCATATCCTGCACCTGTTTAGGCATCTAGCTAGCCGAGTGCAGGTGGGCTCTCCCGTGACCATGAGGCTCCTGCTACTCCCGCTCCAAACACACACAGGTACATAAACATCGAAACACCGAAACACACATATGCACACATACAAACACAGTATTATGAGTCTTCCCCTATTTAAATGTAATTCATTTTTTTATTTAAATTGGCCTTTTTTTTTATTGCAACAATAATAACAACATTACACATCAATACAGGGACAAAATAAAATAATAGAACACCAGGAAAAAATAAAATAATAGAACACCAGGCAAAAAAAAAAGAATGATTCAGGACATCATTAATATGTGACAAGGCAATGAGACATTAACAGACATTCAGAGACATGACTTCTAATAATTTGTCCAACTTTTTAAGTTTCACAAGTTTGAGGGATTTATAAAATTGTAACAGTTCAATTAAATAAAATGACAAAATAAGGAATTTTCCCAACCCATTTATATTTGTGAATGCAATATTTGGCCAAGAGAATATTAATGTTAATAAAATAGTTATTATCATAATTACAAGGATAAGCACAATGCCATTTAACATCATCAAAAGTAAACATAGGTAATTCTGGAGATTTTATACACAACCATTCATGAATTTAAATCCCTAGTTTACCAGAATGGCAGCATGAAAAAATAAATGCTCTATAGATTCAGAATCTTTGGAACAAAAAACACAAGGCATTTTGTCAAAATTGAATATTTTGTGCAAGAAGTCATTGTTCCCCTATTTACATGTGTTTGTGTATCTGTGTTGTGTCTCAGAGGTGAGGGATGATAAGCCTGTGTTTGAGAAGAGGCCTCTGGTCTGGGAGGAGGACATGCAGATGCAATCCATGTTCCTGGACAGAAAGGTGAAATATTAGTATTTTCCTACCCCCTATCCCTCACCCCTACTCTCACCCAAACTCGGTCATGGGGACCCCAAGGGGTGCACATTTAGTTTTTTTCCTGTAACACTACACAGCTGATTCAACTAATCAACTCAGCACCAGACTTTGATTATTTGAATCAGCTGTATAGTGCTAGGGCAAAAACCTAAATATGCACCCCTTGGGGTCCCCAGGACTGAGCTAGGTAAACGCTGCCCAAGCCCCTTACTCTTAAACCACTGACCCCTAAGTTTCCAACAAGACCTGACGTGTGTGTGTTACAGGAGGAGTTGAAGGCGGAGCACGCCTCGTACCTGCGGCAGCACCCGGAGCTCCGGACTATGATGGCCGACTTCTTGCAGTTTTTGTTACTACGGAAACCGAGAGATGTATTTGTGTTTGCCCGCGAGTACTTCTCCCCATTCGCCTCCCTCCAACCCCCGGGGAGCACCTTCAACACCTCCTCACCCTGAGGATGCACACTGGGGCTGCCTCTCAATAGTCTAAAATAACTTCCTCTCCACTGATCTGAGACACGTATGGGATAGGTGAAAGCACTGTGATGTAGGCCTGCCGTGCCTACTAGAGATTTGAATTCACTTGTCCAGTTATTTTATGTCAGTACAGATGGAGGAAAGGGAATGAAGAGAAGAAGCCTCTTTTTGAGATTCAGCCCAGTTCTCTTTAATAGGTTCTGTCTTTCATCTTTCTTGGGTTTTTTTACTAATTTTTCTCCCCAATTGGTAGTTACAGTCTCGTCCCATCACTGCAACTCCTGTACAGACTCGGGAGAGGTGAAGGTCGAGACCCATGCGTCCTCTAAAACACAACCCAGCAAAGCCGCACTGCTTCTTGACACAATGCCCGCTTAACCTGGAAGCCAGCCGCACCAATGTGTCGTAGGAAACCACGTACACCTGGCGACTGTGTCAACGTGCATGCGCCCGGCCCGCCATAGGAGTCGCTAAAGCGTGATGGGCGGCCAGCCAACCCCTTCACTAACCCGTACAACGCTGGGCCAATTGTGCACCGCTTCACTGGTCTCCTGGTCGCAGCCTGGGATCGAATCAGGATCTGTAGTGACACAGCTAGCACTGCAATGCAGTGCCTTAGACCGCTGGGAGGCCCTCCGTCTTTCATCTCTTGAGGGACAACTGAACTATTTATTTGTGGTTTTGGCAATAAGGCAGAGCAGTGGTTATGAAGGAAATAAGATGAGGAAAGGGAGCACTTGTAGATTATTGGGACATAGATAAGGAATTCTAGGAGCTCATTTTCAGCTGTGTGTGTGTGTGTTGTTATTTTAAGTTTCAATAAAGTGTCATGTTTTATTTAAGCAAAATATGCGTTGCGTCTATTAAACTTAATATAACAAAGGCTCTATATTCTCTGTACCCGGAAGAGGGATGACTTGACAATTTGAGAGTATTTATTTTTCAATGCGTCATGTTACTGTACATCCAATGAGCGCGCATTATAATGACATACTGATACTCCGATCTTCAAACCGAAAGAGAACAGGACAGCCTGTCCAAAGAGTGCGGTGGGAGCGATATTTCGCAAAAGAAAATATATATATTTAGCCTACATACAGTATATTGTGACAGTTCTTTTGACAGTTGTGTGAATTGATGCAGCGGTTCTCTTATTAAGAATGTTCTGTCTGTGTCTCATCTACTGACTACGTGGTGGTTTGTACATTAGTGGAAATCGACCAAGGTGAGTTTTGTCCGCTCCTTTAAAATTGTATTTTATGTCACTTCTCATGACTACAGTCAACGGCTGTATTACTGTTGAATGACGAGTACATTTTATTAAACATGCTGTAAACATTCTTTGCGAATTACGATGTTGTCACTAAAAGTACAGACAGAAAGGAAGAGGCGAAGCGAGAGGTTTCACTCGACAAGATATGTTAAAAATAATCCCAATGCGTTTTTAGAGGTTTATTTTGGACATACATTTGCCGCCTGCTTTACCGCCTTTGGGACAACGACTCACATTTTTTGTGCGGAGACGAGCATATCGTCATTATATGTGTTACCCTTCCAATGAGTTTACATATAAACTACAATGCGAAAAGTATGGTTTACTTCACTTTTTAATCATGTCAGCACAGGTAACAGCCGTTTTTTTTTATCCATTCCTTTCTTTTTTTCTCTCCTTCCCCAGAGTCCCCCTAGTGGCTGGAATACAACTGTATTAAGCCCCTTACAACACCCCCCTGCAAAAACTAAATGTTGTCCCCAACATTTCACTGGCCTCAAAACAAACAGAACATGCAAGTACTGATCATGAGAACAACGGAGAAAACTGGCCTATAACTATCTAGACATGTCCAGTCTGCCTTTATGGGCAAAGACGCAACCCCCCCACTAAACATTATCAAACTGTGATTAGTACAGGTAAACGAGAAACTATATCCACATCAGAATATCTCTAGTTGGTATCCCGATAAGAGCTCGGCAGCCCTAAAGTGTTATAGGTTAGAATGTCTCTGGGCCTCCTCTGCCGGGCTGAACGACGGGCAAGGTCATGGGTGACCCCAATGAATCAGTGTCCGCTTCATCATGAGATGATTGAGTCTCTGAGCCCTCAGCTGTTTCCAGATTTACCCCTGTCCTCTCCGGGCTCTCTCTGAGGACTGGCTGGCACTCCTTCACAGTGCAGGTTCTATCAGTCTGACCCAATTCCTCACTTTTATCTGATACTAGCTGTGTTCTCCTCAGTCTGCTCTCTTCATGCCCACGTGGCCTATTGATGAAAACTGGATAAGAATCCTCATCTGAGCTCTCAGACTCAGCGCTCTCCCCATTTTGCTGCTTTTGCTGGGGCGGTTCCCTTCTCCCCGACCTCTACTGGGTGGTTCAACGGGTTCCTCAAATGGTAGGGAATTACATGACATGAGCATATTGCGATGCAGAACCCGGGCCCTGCCTGTACCCTCTCGGGTTTGACCTCATAGACAGGACTGTCATCACCTTTCCTGGTTACCACCACATGTATTTGGTCCTCCCAGTGTGATCTTAGCTTTCCGGCTCCCCACGTTCTGACATGTTCCTCACCAGTACCACGATCCCCTGAGACCAGAACCGAACTCATTTTCTTCCGATCGTAGTAGGCTTTTCCCTTTGCTGCTGATTTCTCCATGTTTCTACTGGCGATGTTATAGGCTTCCGCCATCTGTTGCTGCCACTTCTTAGCATAATCCTGGTATGATTTCTCCTGTTCCTTTATCTGTAACCCAAAGACAAGGTCAACAGGTAGCAGTGGAGCCCTTCCAAATAGCAGGAAATACGGTGAGAACCCAGTAGCATCACTCGTGGTACAATTATATGCATGAATGACCTTGTTCAAATAATCACCCCAGTTGGCCTTTTTCTCTTCATCTAGTGTGCGCAACATTGACAACAGTGTACGGTTAAATCTCTCCACCGGATTCCCCTGTGGGTGATATGGGAGGTTCTGGAATTGGCTATTCCCGCACAGTTCTGCAAGGCTCTGAATAACTGATTTTCAAACTCTTTTCCCTGATCATGATGGATTTTTGACACAAAGCCAAACTTTGGGAAAAAATCTTCAAAAGCTTTTTGCTGCAGTTTTCCCTGACTTATTTCTGGTGGGGTAGGCTTGTGCAAATTTTGTAAAGTTATCTAAAATAACCAAAATGTACTCGTAGCCCCTCTGCTTTTCTCCAAATGCACATAGTCAATGGAAATCATCTCGAAAGGAGCTGTAGCTCGTACATGTTGCATTGGGGCCCTAGTTATTACACTGGGTTTCTTTTGTTTGATACACTTACACACTTTAGTGATAAAGTGTTCAATGTCATGTTGCATGCGCCAATAAAAGCGTTCCGTGCTAAATTCAACACTCTTTCTGTTCCTAGATGGGCCATTTCAGTGTGTAAGTACTTGTAAATCAGTGTTCTATATTGACTTGGTACCACAACTTGTGTCCTTTTTTGTTTTCCTTTGTAATAATCCATCTGGTGAGACATGGAGCCTGTTCCACTCTTTCAGTAACTGTTTGACTTTGTAGGACTCTTGTTGACATTCTGTTGGTTTAGGCTTAGTCCTTTGACTTTTCAGTTCCAAGATTCTCGATACAGCTGCATCCTTTAACTGAGCCTGCATGATATCGTGTGGAGACAGTCGGTCTGTAACAGTTCCCCCCCACCATGACAGCTCATCTTGCACTGATGGCCTTAGTGTGACCGTGGATATCCACGTTACACCGTCATTCTGTTGTGTCTGAACATTATTGAGTGTTGCTTTTATCGTCTCAGGTGAGTGTTTCTCTGTGCATTCTTCCATGTAATGTTCAGCATGCAAAGGAGAACGTGACAGAAAGTCTGCGTCAGTGTTTACCTTTCCAGGACGATACTTCAGTGTGAGATTAAAGTCAGACAGCTCTGCCACCCAGCGATGACCGGTGGCATTCAGTCTTGCTGTAGTTAGTACATATGTCAAGGGGTTATTATCACTGTACACTGTCACAGAGGGAGCATAAAATAGGTAATCTCGGAACCGCTCAGTCACTGCCCATTTGAGGGCCAAGAATTCCAGTTTCCCTGAGTGAAGGTGATAGTTTCTCTCTGCTTGTGTCAGGGTGCGGGAGCCATATCCAATGACTCTCAGTTTGCCACTTTGTCGTTGGTATAACACACCTCCCAATCCCTCCTCAGAGGCATCAACATGCAGGATAAAAGGCTCCTTGAAATCTGGGTAAGCAAGCACAGGTGGATTAGTCAACACACTCACCAAGTGTTCTAATGCTCTCTGGTGAGCATCCTCCCATATAACTTTCTGGTGGGGCAGAGCCTGTCCCGACTGCATAGCTACCTTGGTCCTTCGCTTCCCGGATGCTGGGGTCTCCGACTTCACTGCTAGTAAGTCATAGAGACATTTAGCATGTTGTGAAAAGTTCTGTACATAACCCCTGTAGTACCCTAGAAACCCCAGTAGTTTCCTCAGCTCTCTCACGTTTGTTGGTGGCCTGTTCACCAGTTCTTGCACAGCTACAATTTCTTTAACATCCATTCTGTAACCCTCAGCAGAAATAATTTTTCCTAAATAACGGACCTCATTCTTGAATAGGTCACACTTATCAGCCCTGAGTTTGATACCCCATTTCTTTTGCTGCCTGAGTACCTGACGGACATCTTCCACATGTTGTTCAAATGACTGACTAAAAATAAGAACGTCATCCAAATATGGTATACAGATTCTATCTCTTATCCTCTAAACTTTCCTCCATGCTTCTTTGGAAGGCAGAGGGACTGTTTGATAAACCAAAGGGAATTCTATTCCATTCATATAAGGCCCAAGGGGTGCTGAAGGCCGTGTATTTTCTGGACTCTTCTCCCACAAAGCCTTGGTGGTATGCCTTTCCTTGATCTAAAACTGTAAACCATGAGTTTCCTCCCAAACCATCAAGTATTTCCTGTATACGGGTATGGGATGCCTGTCCAGCACCGTCTTCTTGTTCAATCCTGTAATCAACACAAAGTCTTAAACTCCCATCCTTTTTCCGTGACGCAGACCAGAGGTGATGCGTGATGATGAAGTTGACTTCCTGATGAAGTTTTTGTTCAGGAGCCCCTGAAGGTGGCTTTTCACCTCAGCATACAAGGGGCGTGGTACCCGTTGTATCTCTTTGCCACTGGTATGTTATCAGTCAATGTTATCTCCATTCTGAGATTTTCAATACACCCAATGTCCATGTCATCTTTGGCGAAAAACAGCTGATTCCTCTCTGAGCATCCGTCTGACTAATTCTTGTTGTTCTTGGTTCAAGTGCTGAACCTCTACAGGTGGGTCCCACCACTCTATGTGACCGTTGTCAGGGCCAGGCTCCGTGGGGATCTGTCCTGAACCTGTGCTACCGTAACCTTTTCTCCACTGGGCACAGGAACCGGGTGACACGCTACTACTCTCTGTAATGTCCCTATCACTGTTTGTCCTGGTAAGGTAATGTCATGTTTGGTAGTATTCACTACTGCAATGTCAACTTTTCGAGATGGCCGTTTTGATGTTTTCACGACCTGACTTTGTAGGTCCAGGCCACAGATCACTCTCACATCCGGCTCAAATAACACAATTTCATCATTGAAGGGGCCTCTCTTGGGATACAGGGACGAATCCATTTTGTTTGTCCACCTGAATGACAATGTCACGTCTGCCTGCTGTAAGCAAGCATTCCTCCGTGTACTCTGAGTGCTGAAGCAGATTGAGTAGAGTCTTTGCCTTTCCCTGTCCTAGCTTAAGTGCATTTCTAAGCATCTTCACTGTATACATCAGCTCTGAGGGCTCATCGTTACTTTTTGTTTTAACTATTTCTTCAATTACATTAAACCCAATGATTGGTTTCTCCAGTCTTTCATTTGTGACTAATATCGAACCCTCAACTGTTTTCCTGCAATGACCTCAGCTCTGGGATCAAGCAAACTAAAACAAATGTCCATCCAACCCAGAAAGGGAATTTCAGTGCCATTGGCTGCCCTCAGATCCAGTTTCTCTGTATTGCCCATGATTTCTGCCAGTGGTCTAATTTGTGTGCGTGGCAAATTACGCTTCTCCACTCCTCACTTATGATGGATACCTGAGCCCCTGTGTCCCATAGTGCTAGGGTCTTTACCCCCTCCATATAACACCACACTTGACATTTTTTACCAATGAGCTGTGCTATATTACCATGTCCTGTGGTAGCTGGGGTAGTTGGCCCCCACTCTCTCTATGTGTCATGGGACAAGGGGAGTTGTGGTCAGTCCTGCGGGCAGTCTTACATGCAGGTTGGTGTTGTTTCCAATGATCCTGTTGGCACACTTTGGAACAATAAGCAGCTTTATGACACAATGAACACAACTTCAACTCTGAGATTCTCTCTACCTTTGCACTGCAGCCACTGCAACACTGAATGGAACTAGATGGATCTGAGGTCACTCCCCGTTCCATGGTTGTGACCCCCAGGCGTTTCCCGATGGATGTGCATTGCCCCTGATCCTACATCCTACTGCCCAATGGCTATCACTGCCACATTTGTAGCAATGATGGCAAGTCTGTTGACCAGTCTCATAACAACTTTTGCATTTTCTTTTCTCCTGTTGGTTGGACTTAGTTTTCTGTTAGAGCGATTCCTAACTGAACTGTCACCCTGGCCCTGCACTGACTGTACTAATGAGGCAACCTGACAGGTCAGTTCTTTGATTGCTTCATTGCTCGCATCAATTTTACTCAGGAGAGGATTATATTTCTTTTGTTTTCGGACTGTGGTCTGTGAGGGCTCTGCCTGTGCACATTCCTCTCCGCTATCCCCGTTATCCTCACTCTGTACTGCGTTCACTCGTGTGGGTGTGAATTTACGTGAAATCCTGGCCTTTTGCATGCGTTCGCTTTCATTGCCCTGGGCAATTTGCATTTTCTCCAGCAACAGTTCATCACTGGTGTTAATATTCTGGAGATGCACTCTCATCTCTGCCCTGACATTATCATTTGTTAATCCTGTAACAATGGCCTGCAGGCATTGACTCTTGACTAACTCTGTGCCATATTTCAGTCCTGATTGGGCACGAGCTGAGGCTGATAACACTTTCTGTCTCAGGTCAAAGACTCGGACTAGGAAGTCCAAGGCAGACTCTCCAGGCTCTTGTGTTGCTTTGGTCAACTTGTGATACAGTTCAGTAGCATCCTTCTCTGCATAATGTGTCCTCAAGATTTGCCTTAGTGTGTAGAGTGTCATGTCTGTTTTTCCCTCCAGATAACTCCTCATCTTAAGGCCTGGGCTCACGGCTCTGATTACTGCTTCAATGATTTCTAATTCATGGTACCCTTTTCTCTGTCCATTTTCAATCTGATGTTCTAGGCTGCTGAAGCTGAGCTTATCTTTTTGATTCTGATCTCCTATCTGTCCATGGATTTTAAAGTCTTTATAACTGGACATACTCACTCCATTCTCTCTCCGTGGCGGGTGCTTTTCTGGCGCTGAGACCACTTCTCTGCTGGGCTGAGGAGCCCTCCCTCTTCTTTTCGTTCTGCCGCAGCTCCTGTCTCTCCGCTGGGTCCGCTGTCCATTTGCATCGTTGGCGCCGACTGGCTGGGACTTGTAGGCAGACTTTTCACAGTATCCTCTGAGTCCGATATTCCTTTGATTTCGTCTTTCAGTTGAAGCAGCCAAGACATTCCCTCATCCTCTGATTCCATTAAATCCTCCTTCTCACAGTAATCTTCCATCAATTTGCGCCGCAAAGTGCGATGGCTCTTTCCTTTACTTCAGAGTCATCTACACCTCCTATTCCACAACGTGCACACAAGTGCCGTAATTTGTCCTCAGTTAAAGTCCATAAACTCTGTTCGATTTCATCCAACAACGTTTCCCTCTCTCGACTCATATTGTCCTACTCACGTGGCCACAACGACAATGTAGACAATGGCAAGATAGCTACAATCCGTTAGGTGATTAGCCTGCTAACGTTAGCTAGCTAGTTACTCTCCCAATATCTCTCACTCGTTGTCCGTTCCAGGAATATGGGCCAGTGCTCACATGAAAATAAATCTCAGCGGAGCCTCCAAATTTGGTTACCCTTACAATGAGTTTACATATAAACTACAATGCGAAAAGTATGGTTTACTTCACTTTTTAATCATGTCAGCACAGGTAACAGCCGTTTTTTTATCCATTCCTTTCTTTTTTTCTCTCCTTCCCCAGAGTCCCCCTAGTGGCTGGAATACAACTGTATTAAGCCCCTTACATATGCATATCTCACAGACACCGTACTTTCCACCGATGTAAAGACAGTTTCAAGTTGGATATTCGCGCTATCAAACCTCAATAGCTTTCAAACCACTTGAGCCACATACTCCAAATAAGTGTCAGGATGTTGGAGAAAAATATATATTTTCACGATTTGGACATTAATTGGCTTTCCAAAGCTAATAAACATGTGGAAATGTCAGCAGCGTTTTGTATTCCTAGTTGAATTAGTTAGGGTGCGTAAACAATGTAAAAACTTTTTTTACATTCGAATTTCAATAGCTCCTTGGTCATGTGACCTACTTGACTCAAACAAGGTTCAGAATGTCCACTGACTACCCTTTTAAACACCCTTTGGCTTGTCCATTTTCATCACACACGTTTTACATACATTTTTCAAATTACAAAAATTCAATAGCTCCTTGGTCATGTGACCTACAAACAAGGTGCAGAATGTACACTGACTATCCTTCTATATTGCACACTCTTGTTTGTGTACTGTATAATCACACAGTGTAACGTATTGTTATTGACTTTACTTTTGTTTATTCCATGTGTAACTCTGTGTTGTTGTTTTTTGTCACGCTGCTTTGCTTTATCTTGGCTAGGTCGCAGTTGTAAATGAGAACATGTTCTCAACTGGTCTACCTGGTTAAATAAAGGTGATTTTTAAAAATGTGTATTAACTTTCCAAAGCAGGGATGGAGAGCGAGCTTGTGAGGTAGGCTGCAGTCGGTTTGCTGGTCAATACATATACTGAACATGTTACCACAGTAATGGTTGCCAGTAAATCAATGAATAAAAATGTAATATTGACAAATTAAACAGAAATTGTTGACCTTTAATCTTTTCCAACATGTCAACAGACACTTTACTTCAAATAAGTATGAAACATTTCACAGTGTTAACTTTCTCTTTTCCCTGGTTGATGTACATTTCAGAGCCTCTTCAGTGTGGATGGGGTATAGCATACATTTTCAACAACAAAGACAGCACTTCCAGTTTGTGTTCTTTACTCTGTTGAACTATTTTGTCTTCATGCCTAGGCACAGCACATGGAACCACCGTTGGCATGCAAAGCATTCAATCTAAAACAAAACAAAGCTTAACACGTTAGAAATAATATCAAATATTAATGCAGTATGACAAATTAGCCATCCATTATGTTATATCATAAATTGTCTTACATGCCGTCACTGTTGTCAAAAGATTATAAACATGTTAAATAAAGTCACTAACCCAGTCAGTCTTTGAGCCACATCCAGGTTCTTTATCAGTGGCACACATGAAGCAGTTGTTGGCTTTGTTGAACTCTGAAATCATAGGCATGAACTGAACATATGGCTGTCCCACCCAACTACAACAAAATAAAGAATTTACATTTGCTTTGAATTAAATGTCATTACATACCAGACATTTTTTGTATATCCTCAGCCATTTCATTTCGCAGTTGCTCCATGTGTTTTTGTGAAGGTTCTATATCAATTTGGGAGAGGATGTTGGGGAAGTTCTGTGCAACTTTCTTGGCCATCTACACCAAATAATAAAATAGAGTTTTTGACCTAATTGTCACATAACAGCTAACCATTCATTATTGAAAATATAACCTTCAAACCTGCATTATGGCGACAGGTAGCCTAGTGGTTAGAGTGGTGGATTTGTAACCGAAGGGTTGCAAGTTCAAATCCCCAAGCTGACAAAGTAAAAATCTGTCGTTCTGCCCCTGAACAAGGCAGTTAACTCACTGTTCCCCGGGCGCTGAAGACGTGGATGTCAATTAAGGCAGCCCCCTGCACCTCTCTGATTCAGAGGGGTTGGGTTAAATGCAGAAGACACATTTCAGTTGAAGGCATTTGGTTGTACAACTGACTAATAATGGTGACTTTGATTACAAAGACCCTGCAGCTGAAGGTGTCCTGCTGCATGGTGTGAGTTACTTTATGTCCACCCAGTTGTCTTTTCCATGGCAGGATCTTCTCATTTTGAAGTATTCTCTATTAAAAAAAGATCATCAAGGACAACAACCACCCGAGCCACTGCCTGTTCACCCCGCTATCATCCAGAAGGCGAGGTCAGTACAGGTGCATCAAAGCTGGGACCGAGAGACTGAAAAACAGCTTCTACCTCAAGGCCATCAGACTGTTAAACAGCCATCACTAACATTGAGTGGCTGCTGCCAACATACTGACTTAAATCTCTAGCCACTTTATACATAGGAATTGGATGTAACAAATGTATCACTAGCCACTTTAAACAATTTTGTATATAATGTTTACGTATCCGACATACTCATATCAAATGTATACACTGTACTCTAAACCATCTACTGTATCTTGCCTATGCCGTTCGGTCATCGACCCAAATCTCTAGCCACTTTAATAATTAGAATTGGATGAAATAATGTATCACTAGCCACTTTAAACAATGCCATTTATATAATGTTTACATATCCTACATTACTCATCTCATATATATGTGTATATACTGTACTCCATACCATCTACTGCATCTTGCCTATGCCGGTCAGCCATCGCTCATCCATATATTTATATGTACATACTCGTATTCATTCCTTTACTCTTGTGTGTATAAGGTAGTTGTTGTGAATTTGTTAGATTACTTGTTAGATACTACTGCATGGTCGGAACTAGAAGCACAAGCATTTCGCTACACTCGCATTAACATCTGCTAACCATGTGTATGTGACAAATAAAATTTGATTTGATTTGATTTATGTAAACATAATGGAATTCTGATTAGTTATCACAAATGAATACACAGGCCAAAACTGTATGCTGATTTCCTTATCACTATAATCTAGTAGAGGTCATTTCCTTTTCCTCTACATACAGACTAAATTATAGGCACTGAACCATTTACAGGACATTATTAAAAGTAGCATATAGGATCCAACCCTATCACAAAGTGAATAAATGTAGAACATTTGAACACTTTAAGAAAATATTAAGTGACACTCATCAGTACGTGCTTAAAGAAAGTCATATCACAAAGATCACAGATGACAGTGCCCACCTAGTCTATGACAATAGAGAATGAATTGTAAGCATTAAAGTGTGTTTGTCAAAATAATATCTGAAAATGTCAGTTGTTGAATGTAATATTTCTATTTGCAATAGCAATTCATGATATATGCAGTTGAGGAATATTCCATGTACAAACACTACATGTAGGACGAACATAAGACATTCCCACATACAGTATACACATACATAGAGGCATTTTTCAGCTATGATTTTACCACTCAGAATCCAGAATGGATATGACAATGGGGCCAGCACAGGATGTAATACACCCTTACAACAATCTACTTTTTGATCTTCTTGACTTCTTATCAGGTAAACTGCTACTGTGTGTCAAGAAAAGAGCCCCAATTAGGGGTTAGTGTACTCCAGTAAAGAACGGTTGGTTTAGATTAAAAACTATTGCCCTGTGTCCCAGTTCATAGGGGCATGAGAGACTAGTCAGTGGTAGAATTGAGTTGGCACTTTATTGGTCCAAACACCCACAGACCCACAAGGTTGAGGTTACTCATGGACAATAATTCGTATTATTTATTTTTGTTGCATTGATGCATTGTGTCTTCTAACTGTCCAAGAATAGGATCCAAAGTGTTAGGAAATATTTGTTCCCATAAATACAAAGGAGGAAGTCTCTCCTCATACCTCTGGCACTTTAGTCAGACTGCCAGACTGTGTAAAAACTTTATGATGGGGCCATGGAGTTCCCATTGACTTAGCACCACAGAGCCAATCAGGAGAGAATACACAGGTCAAGGGTGCCAATTGAAAGTCAAGGGGTGTGTCTGTGCCTTTTGGATTACTCTCTCTTTACAGAGAACCCCTGTGGTTCAAGTCAAGAGCTACCCTTCCCCTTTCAGTCTGCTCTGCGCATGTCTGAAAGTGACAGAGCCAGCAGCCAAGAGTTTTTCACAGTATTGTAATGAAACAGCAGGGAGCAGGTCTCGAATCCTCGACCTTCTAGCCCGAGGTCCGGCGCGCGCTATCAAATGTGCCGCAAAAGGATGCTCACAGTCGCTATCCGCGCTTATAAAGCCAGGGTCGTTACACTACTCCCTCCTTTCAAAGAGCGCGCGTCCTCGCGACTCTACGTCTTATAGGAACGCGCTCACTGGCCAAGCACACGCACACTGTCGTGGATGCAAGGTCCGATCACTTCTGACACCAATGTAATGAAACAGCAGGGAGCAGGTCTCGAACCCTCGACCTTCAACAATGTGTTGAGATATCAATGACTCTTTGTTCTACCTACTAAACTCCACTTTATTACATAAAATGCAAAATGAAATACATTCTTAGTTTGGTGGCGAAATCAATATAGCTTAGTTTGATACAAATTACTTTTGGTATATCTGGGCTCAGTTTTTCAAAAGTTATCCATCTGGATTTTGCCTATAGGATAGGATTAAATGCATAGGAATAGAATTGAGTCCCCATTCAATTCTAGTCATGCTATGCATTTAATCATATCCGATAGGCGAAATACAGATAACTTGAAAAACCACCCTGCTGGTTAATTTTTTGGGGGATAAAAATGATACAGCCAAAACAATATAAATACAAAAAAAATAGTAACTCTGTTCCGTCGTGTAAAACTGATAAAATGAGAATGCCGCTACAGGAAGGCAGTGAATATGATTAATGCCTATTCACAGCCTGCATGGTAATGTTTTTTAAATCAAAACTTTAATTTAAAATTGAATTAGCATTATAACACTTGACAGATGGTTTTCATGGTAACATCAAGAGGTCATCAGGGTGCAGGAAAGATGAGTGTCTTCGTCAGGGTGTTTCTGGAATCTGGTGATTGCTTAACCGCATAGCCAATCAACGTCCCATCTTTATCCTTAACATGAAGTATACCATCCATCTTGCTCACTTCAGCATTGACCAGGGTGATGATCGCATTGATGTCTTTCCCTCTGTAGAGAACAGGAGACAAACACACACAACATAAAATAAGTCTACACAACCATTCCACAGAGATGATATGAATAAGATCTGCAGTGAATTTCAAGCTGCTGTTACCCAGTGCAGCCTTTTTCCAGCTGGCGACACAGAGACTGGATGAACCAGGACCCAGAGGTTGGGCTCCTGACAGAGACATACTGCTCTACGTTGGCCATGAAAACCAGGTAGTCAGAGTATATTGGAAGTGTGTAGTCTTGGACTTGGCCGTTGTCTGTGTCCAGTTCCCCGTCCGTCCCTTCAACTTTAGGCTTCTTCTTCACCGGCACGCCCCCCTGCCTGTCAATCCCTCGACAGGCTTGGATGAAGAACAGTTTGGGCTTTTCAACAAGGATGCTACAGTTTGTGCCGTTGAAAGGTGAGAGGATATCAATGGTGGGGACGACTGTTCCATCTGTGCCACAGACGCCCTCCTTATTTCCGTGACTCAGAATGCAGCAGACGAAGGCATCGCCATGCTTAGGATGATCCTTTAGATCAGTGAACTGACCGCTGACCCACTCCTTCGCACCGCACTGTTGCAGGTCAGATAACTGTTTCAGCTCAGAGAAGACCTTCAGCACAATGGGAATCTCCACTGCAGTCTTGTCCTTGCACATCACCACTCTGAACTTCAGCCAGCTGAACACTTTTGCTAGCGCCTCTGTAGGAGAAGAGAAGAAACAACACTCAGACACTTCAAATATCATCCTTCTGCTGCTCCTCACTTCTCTTTCTCCTCATTCTGTCTCATCAAACTGTAAACTACTGAAACAGCAAAATAGCAAGCAGAATGTTAAGCTGCTGACAAATACAATATTTACCAGCATCAATGTCTGATCCCTCTCTCTTTTTATTTTCATTCCAAAAGTTCACATTGTTGATGATCACACAGACACCTCTGGACTCGCTGGCCATGTTATAACAACCCTCCTGCAAAAAGTATAGTAAGTTGTCAGTTACAAACAAACTCATTTCACATTGACATCACACGTCTGACCCAAAAATGTATTGTGGGCTCATTATCCAATTACCTAATTCCATTCAAAACCTGTTCAGTGTGATTAAATGGTACCATTATGTCTTGGTCCCTACCACTTCAAGGCTACTATTAGCTTTTGACAAAGCCTATTTTGCCTTATACCAACACATTTTATTTACACAACAAATCTATAATCTTTCAGTTGTTTTCCACCCCTTGGTTTGAATGGGGATTCCTGTTATCATAAACCCAGAAACTGCCATAGCCTGGTTTAGTGTTAATATAGTCATCATTGTATTAAATTATCAAATGTCATTCTAATTCCAGAGCTACTATACTTATTACTACTGGGTTTGATGTCGGAAAATGTTACAGTCTTATAGTAATAGTTATTGTTCCAGAGGCCTGGTACTCTGATACTGTCTGGACATACTTTGTGGTGCCTACCTTTTCCAACTCTGCGGGGGTCTTCTTCTTGGGAGGCAGCCTTGACATGGAGCCATCGTTATCCTGGTCAGGAACAGCTGAAAAACACAAAGAAAACCAGTCTCACTTTAACAGACGTATGAGTTAGCAGGTGAGCTTTCCTACTGGAGGGACAGATGGCATTGCGCCTCATATCTCATAACTACAGGGTCACTGGTTCAAGGCCCACGCTGTTCCCTCTTAATAGCTACACTGGTGGCAGCAGTGGGATAATCCCTGCAGTTTTAGGTTGTTTTTGTAAGTGTGTCACTGTACACCTTTGGATTTGTGTATGGGCTGCTTCTTGAGAAGGGGAATGAGGGGCCTCCCAGAGGCTAGTTTTTTCAGTAGGAGGGTGGGCCACACATAATCAGATGGCATGCTATCAATATGTCCCTCAGTCTGCATTTACATTTGAGAAATACCATAAGGTAGATCATTAAGCCTTTACACCAGTTGGTAAGATGTTTAATTCTGCTGGTGTCATAACTAGACACATTGGCATTTACTTACAAGAGGCTTAATTGCTTATTTTGTGTGTGACTGTCCTCCCTCTCAACAACAACTGAATAATTATTTCCTGAACTTTCTATGATGCCAATTACTTCCATGGGACATTTTTATACATTTCCTAGAGTATAGGTTATGTAATGAGAGCATTTTGTATTACCTGTAGTGGACTGCTTTGCACTATCCTCCAACTTCTTGGCAAGATTGTGATTATTCATTTTGCGTAAAACGATCACTGTGACATTCCGGGCTTCTTCTGGGCCTTCATATCTTTTGACCATCTCATCCACAGTGTCCTGACTGTCAGCGATCACTGGCAGCTTGTTGTTTGAAATGTTAGGAAAGCCGTCCACAGCCTCTGTCAGATTTTTTAGGTGCCACTTAAAACTCTTCAGATCTTTACTGTCCAGATCGTCTAGAGTGTCTTCCAGCAGCTTTTTCAAATCCATTGTGGGTTACTGCAATCACAGAATTTGAGAGAGAATAGAATAAGGGAGTTATGGCATGCAGAGTTGGCGTGTGTTTAAATTGCCACAAATGTGATGTCTTAAAAATGAAGTATATTGGTTTAGGCAAGTGTTCTTTCTTCAGATGTAAAAACTATAGGCCTACAAGGCATGTATTGCACAGCCATGGGTGGTTCATTTCTAGAATGTTACCAGGGCTGTAAAGGTTGCATATGCAACAAAATATTTTGCTGTGTGAGCAGGAGTTATATTTTGGAAGCACTGTGCAATTAGGAAAAAAATCTCCCAGATAATAATTGTAATGATAAGGCTTCGCTGTACCGTTGTGTCAAGAAACTTTGATGCAAAATATGTTTATACATCTACTGTTTGGTATGTCTCTTGTGATGCGGTTCACAGCAGCACTGACGGATGTGTTGACTGAAATTTGAGTGAACCTTCTTCCCCCTTTTGTTCCATGCTGGCTGAAGACCTAGCTTGCCAGTAACAAGCTAACACCAGACACAGATGCCCTAGATAAGGTATTCCCAAATTGCGGTACGCATTTTCCCAGGGGTACGCGCAATGCCGTCGGGGGTACGTCAAATAACAATGTGATTCACATTTAAAAATATACATATTTTAATATTTTTGTTTCTTCACATTTTCAAACAGTCCATTTATATTTTCCAACGGGGCTATACATTTGGGTGAGTTTTTTTCTCTCGCCTGAGTAGCCTCGTTTCACTGCCAAAATAAAATGAAACCATGTAGTGTTCAGCGAAATAACAACACAATGCCAAATACAGGTAGCCTAGTCAAATAATTAACATCCAATCACATTAACCGTTACTCTCTCGCAGGAATTCCACTAACGGTCCGTATGTAGCCAAACGTAGCTGCTGCTCATGTTGGTATCTGTACTGATGGCGCAAAAGCCATGACAGGGAGACATAGTGGAGTGGTAACGCGCGTGCAAGCAGTTGCTCCCGACGCCACTTGGGTACACTGCAGCATCCACCAAGAGGCTCTTGCTGCCAAGGGAATGCCTGACAGCTTGAAATACATTTTTAGACACTACAGTGAAAATGGTTAACTTTGTTAAAGCAAGGCTCCTGAACTCTCGTGTATTTTCTGCAGTATGCAATACAGAAGTGCGCTGGTTATCAAGGGGCAAAGTATTGACACGTCTTTTTAAATTGAGAGACGAGCGTGAAGTTTTCTTTACTGACCATCATTTTCAGTGAGTTGGGTGCGCAATTACATTAAGCAGGTACTTTCCCAAAACGGATGACACAAACAACTGGATTCGTTATCCCTTACATGCCCTGCCTCCAGTCCACTTACCGATATCTGAACAAGAGAGCCTCATCAAAATTGCAACAAGCGGTTCTGTGAAAATTTAATTTAATCAGAAGCCACTGCCAGATTTCTGGATTGGGCTGCGCTCAGAGTATCCTGCCTTGGCAAATCGCGCTTTTAAGACACTGATGCCCTTTGCAACCACATACCTATGTGAGAGTGGATTCTCGGCCCTCACCAGCATGACAACTAAATACAGGCAGACTGTGTGTGGGAAATTATTTAAAACTGAGACTCTCTCCAAACAACCCAACATTGCAGAGTTATGTGCATCCTTTCAAGCACACCCTTCTCATTAACCTATGGTGAGTTATTCAAATTTTTCGATAAACAAATAAGGTTTTATATGTACGATGGTTAAATAAAGAGCGAAATTATTGATTATTATTATATTATTATTTGTGCCCTGATCCTATAAGAGCTCTTTGCCACAAAAACTCACACTCATTATTATGTTTAATAAATGTATCGTATAGCAGGCTTACAATGATGGCAAAAA
Organism: Brachymystax lenok tsinlingensis; assembly: GCA_030435695.1. NCBI lineage: Eukaryota > Metazoa > Chordata > Actinopteri > Salmoniformes > Salmonidae > Brachymystax > Brachymystax lenok. Next base: position 33,027,023 of record CM059788.1, read on the forward strand.
AACAAGATTTGAGTGCGCTGACCCTGGTGCTAGAGGGTGTACGCAGCTGGAGGTTGAATGTTTACAGGTACAGCACTATAAAACGTTTGGGAACCACTGCCTTAGATGAATAGGGTAAACATTGAATTATATTTGCTGACACACTAGAGCAATTTCTTTTGCACCAGTAGAGTAGCCATCTAACTAAATAAACCATGCCCCTCTGCAAAAATGGCTTCTTCGATGTTGATTACAAGACGGTACTTATTTAAATTAGGTAAGAGAATATAATTTTAGCATTGGTGTATTCAAATGGGAGTTAAGGTGATGTCACCTTGTCCTCTTAATAATTAATCAAAGTGTCTGACATGGGGGAGGGGACCAGTAACTTTATTACCAAACTTTATCAATGTAGAAGCAACAAACATTTTTCATACTTTGATCTGGTTTTCTTCAAATATCATCCCATTTCATGAAAAACATGATTTTGACTGTTCATGACCTTTAAGGAAAAACACTTTTAGTCAAACTGCTTTTTCTCTATGAGAGCTTCCAATGTCTGGATCATATTGCCATCAGACACACATAACTGCACCACCTATCGCACCTTCACAAAAAACATAAAGACATGGCTAAAGGACAATCAGACTTGTGAACATAATTCCTAGCTATGTATTGCCACTTTCCATGTTTCCTGTTGTCTGTAGCTGGTGAGGTGTGTAAACACTGTTGCTTTTATGTATTTTGTTTTGTGGCTTTCTGTGCTACTGCTACTTTGTCTGTCTGCTTGCTTGCTACGTGTTGCTTGTCCTATGTTGCTCTGTCTGTGTGCTACGTGTTGCTTGCCCTATGTGTCTCTGTCTGCTTGCTACGTGTTGCTTGTTCTATGTATCTGTCTCCTTGGTACGTGTTACTTATCCTATGTTGCTCTTTCTGTGTGATATGTGTTGCTTGTCCTATGTTGCTCTGTCTGCTTGCTATGCGTTACTTGTCCTATGTTGCTCTGTATGGTTGCTACATTGCTACATGTTACTGTATTGGTATTGTAACAGTTTTTAATAACCTGCCCAGGGACTGTGGTTGAAAATGAGCTGGCTGGCTAAAACCAGGTACTTTGACTGAAACGTTGATTAATGCGCACTGTCCGTGTAAAAATAAACGGTAACACTTCATTTTAAGGGGTCCTTTTTACAGTGTTATTACACTGCAACAAGTATTGCAGTTAACTGTAACAACCATTAGTTACACTTTAATAACAACATGTAACTGGTGGTAATTGCAGTCTGTAATTTCAGAGATGTAACAATGAATGCTTGTTACCATGCTTGTTACATGGGCAGGTTTCCACTAAATTCACAAAGGTAGTGTTTTGTTTCTTCTCAGCTGCATCAGATTCAGTAACTGTCACAAAGGTTGTGACCCCTCGTTGAAACGGACACTACTGTTTTGCAATTTCACCAGATGTTGTCGTAGGTGGACCGCTAGCATCCCACCGATCCCTAAGAGCAAAAGGCATAGCTTCTTCAGGAGATGCATGATCATAGCAATGAATGAATGACATATCTCTTGCATGCCATCATCAAAAACCTGACGTCTTTAAAGAGAAAGTATACCATTTTCAATGTAATGCATCTCAATAGAAATATATTGCTTTTATACAATGTAGAACCTAATATTCCACAAATGGAATTAGCTTTTATAATAAACAAATGTCCAGAAGTATCTAGAATTTTTATAGGCCCAATATAGGCTGTATCGCAATACATTTTTTAAATCTCATTTTCTGGTGCTCCTACATTTCATGTGGTGCTCCTAACTTTTTAAAAGTTGGAAACACCAAGGCTACCAATGAAACATTTTAATTTAGAGCCCTGAATGTTTCACTAGAATGCTATGCCTATATCTAATGTGTTACATAAATGTATTCCAAGTTTAGGCACGGTAGATCAAGGGTGTGGTTTTCTGATATGAAACTCCACTTGTTAATAAAATGCACAAGCCTTGATGTACTGTGCGTAAAAAAACTAATTATAGTGTATAGAACGCATAGCCCCTCGTTGATAATCCCTTACTTAACATTATCAATAGTGTAACATTCTAGTGAAAAGTGTAACATATAGTAATATTCTAGTATAGTATTCAAAAACAGATTATTGTGTAACATTCTAGAAATGAACCAACCATGGCTGTGCCATATGCACTCCAGGCCTATAACTAGTTTTTACATCTGAAAAATGAACGAGTGTCTAAACGAATATCCTTCGTTGAAGACATCACATTAGATGCTATTTAATTACTGTATGCTTTTCTGGAATTTCTGTATCGTTTTTTATTTTCGATTAATAAAAGTCGAACTCGACTAAAGTCGTCATTGCCGGCGATATCACAAAAATATAGATTTTTTTCTTCTCTTTTAGGCTACTCAGTTCAGCCTACTTTACCATTTTTAAGCCTAGACTACAATTATTTTTCCTACCTTGGAGTAAAACGCCGTCACTCAACTCAACGGCCTCTTGAATAGGTAGCCTAGCCTACTATAGATCGTGTCACCTTGCTTGTCGTTTAATTTCACTTTCGTTTGGTCTTATGTAACACCTATACGATACACATGTGCGCATTCAATTGAGTCACGTTTAATAGGTCGTTCTTGACCAATCGTAGACCCATTATACCATTTCATGTAATTATTGGACGATAAAAATAATGTATTCTGAGCGTGCGTAAATTAAAGCCAGTTTACGTGCAAAGCTTCCATTGCCATACCGCGTATACTGATTTCTGCCAACACTACATTTCTGCAAAGACCCGGAAAGTATTTTAGAAAATCGCAGTAACCGCCCAGGGAGCTCACTGTAGATATTAGTCAAATTATGTTCAAAGCAAATCCTATATGCAATATTGTCACGCCTACTCCCGCTCTTCCTCTGGCGCTCGCGGGCATCAGACTCTTCAACATTACGCACTAAGCCACCTTCAGCACGCACACATGCCTTTCCCCGTCACGCGCATCATCGCTCATTGGACTCACGTGGACTCAATTTCTCGGGTAATTTCCTTCCCTATGTCGGTCTGTTCCCTCGCTCTGTTCCCGGCTTCGGGATTGTTTGTTATATGTCCTTATTTACCCATGTTCTGAAGCTGTTCCTGTCGTGTTCTATGTCTGTTCCTGAATAAATGTTTGACTCCGCGTACCTATTACGTTTCACATTTTTTAAGTTCAAAGAGATGCTGATTAATTCTGAGGAGTATGATATAAAAACAGTTCTGCAATTCAACTATTGGTAAAAGATAAACATTTATTTCCAGGTATAAAATATTTAAAGGTGACAGGAAAGGCAGGTAAGAAAACATTATGGTAAAACATTATGTTATAAGTAGATGGGATAACATAAAAACATGTAATAAAGTAAGCTTGAAACAATGGGTTGAGATACCAATAAAATTGTATTCTTGCTATGAAACTCCACTTGATTACATAACATGATGATTCCAAGTTCTGTCTTCACATTTCAAATACATTGCTATTTTGGTTAAAGTAAATCTAGCCTAGTTGTGTTGATTAAACTGCAGCAATGTCACTGCACTTTTGGTATATCCCTGGTTTTACTGCTAACCTTCAAAGCACTACATGGGCTTGCTCCTACCTATCTTTCCGATTTGGTTCTGCCTTACATACCTACACGTACACAACGGTCACAAGACGCAGGCCTCCTTACTGTCCTTAGAATTTCTAAGCAAACAGCTGGAGGCAGGGCTTTCTCCTATAGAGTTCCATTTTTATGGAATGGTCTGCCTATCCATATGAGAGACGCAGACTCGGTCTCAACCTTTAAGTCGTTATTGAAGACTCATCCCTTCAGTAGGTCCTATGACTGAGTGTAGTCTGGCCCAGGAGTGGGAAGGTGAACGGAAAGGCACTGGAGCAACGAACCACCCTTGCTGTCTCTGCCTGGCCAGTTCCCCTCTCTCTACTGGGATTCTCTGCCTCTAACCCTATTACAAGGGCTGAGTCACTGGCTTACTGGTGCTCTTCTATGTCGTCCCTAGGAGGGGTGCGTCGCTTGAGTGGGTTGAGTCACTGATGTGATCTTCCTGTCCGGGTTGGCGCCCCCCCTTGGGTTGTGCTGTGGCAGAGATCTTTGTGGGCTATACTCTGCCTTGTCTCAGGATGGTAAGTTGGTGGTTGAAGATATCCCTCTAGTGGTGTGGGGGCTGTGCTTTGGCAGAGTGGGTGGGGTTCTATCCTGCCTGCTTGGCCCTGTCCGGGGGTATCGTCTTACGGGGCCACAGTGTCTCCTGACCCCTCCTGTCTCAGCCTCCAGTATTTATGCTGCAGTAGTTTATGTGTCGGGGGGCTAGGGTCAGTCTGTTATACCTGGAGTATTTCTCCTGTCTTATCTGGTGTCCTGTGTGAATTTAAGTATGCTCTCTCTAATCCTCTCTCTCTTTTTCTCTCTTCTTTCTTTCTTTCTCTCTCTCTGAGGACCGGAGCACTAGGACCGTGCCTCAGGACTACCTGGCCTGATGACTCCTTGCTGTCCCCTGCCATAATCTCCACCCGGCACAGCCAGAGGAGGACTGGCCACCCCTCATAGCCTGGTTTCAATAGGTTTCTTCCTAGGTTCTGGCCTTTCTAGGGAGTTTTTCCTAGCCACTGTGCTTCTACACCTGCATTGCTTGCTGTTTGGGGTTTTAGGCTGGGTTGCTGTACAGCACTTTGTGACATCAGCTGATGTAAGAAGGGCTTTATAAATACATTTGTTTGACTGATATTCTGTATCAATAACATAAAATGGCGCATCGTAACAGCTGCCTTATATACCTTACATTAAACTAAATAATATAAAATATCACATACAGTGGGGCAAAAAAGTCAGCCACCAATTGTGCAAGTTCTCTCACTTAAAAAGCATGCAATAGCAATAGCATGGTATTCTTTCACTGTAACAGATACCATAAATTGGATAGTGCAGTTAGATTAACAAGAATTTAAGTTTTCTGCCAATATCAGATATGTCTATGTCCTGGGAAATGTTACTGTTACTTACAACCTCATGCTAATCACATTAGCCTACATTAGCTCAACCGTCCCATGGGGAACCCACCGATCCTGTAGAGGTTAAAATAGAGCCCTAACCGTAAAATACAAACTTTTCCTAGTATTAGGTTTGGCATGAATGGAGGCTTCATTGACTGGCGAACAAGCGCTTTGTGTGTATCAACAACAGTGTCAGCTGTGTGTGCTGAAAGAGAGTTGTGTTGACAGGTTAAGTTTTGTTTCTGTGTATTATTGTATATTGTTGACTTGTGTATTTGCTCTGAACTATATGATCAGTTGTCAGGTGTAATATATGTAGTTAATAAACACTTTAAATGTAGATAGAGGGGATATCACCTCATTGCCACTAGTGACCACTTTTTCCAGGTCAGAATTATCTACAAAACACAGAAAACATAGTTAGATACCTGATACCAGCTATCTACTACAGTAGAACAGTAGCACTGATGTCAGTTGATTGATCTGTAAATGAGTCTTGTCATTTACTGTGTTATACAGTTGAAGTCGGAAGTTTACATACACTTAGGTTGGAGTCATTAAAACTTGTTTTTCAAACATTCTACAAATTTCTTGTCAACAAACTATAGTTTTGGCAAGTCAGTTAGGACATCTAAGTAATTTTTCCAACAATTGTTTACAGACAGATGACACTAAGATGACAGTGCCTATAAACAGCTTGGAAAATTCCTGAAAATGATGTCATGGCTTTAGAAGCTTCTGATAGACTAATTGACATCATTTGAGTCAATTGGAGGTGTACCTGTGGATCTATTTCAAGGCCTACTTTCAAACTCAGTGCCTATTTGCTTTACATCATGGGAAAATAAAAAGAAATCAGCCAAGACCTCTGAAAAAAAATTGTAGACCTCCACAAGTCTGGTTCATCCTTGGGAGCAATTTCCAAACGGCTGAAGGTACCACGTTCATCTGTACAAACAATAGTACGCAAGTATAAACACCATGGGACCACGCAGCCGTCATACCACTCAGGAAGGAGACGCGTTCTGTCTCCTAGAGATTAACGTAATTCGGTGCGAAAAGTGCAAATCAATCCCAGATCAACAGCAAAGGACCTTGTTAGGAAACAGGTAGACAAGTATCTATATCCACAGTAAAACGACTCCTCTATCGACATAACCTGAAAGTCTGCTCAGCAAGGAAGAAGCCACTGCTCCAAAACAGCATAAAAAAAGTCAGACTACGGTTTGCAACTGCACATGGGGACAAAGATCATACTTTTTTGGAGAAATGTCCTCTGGTCTGATGAAACACAAATAGAACTGTTGGGCCATAATGACCATCGTAATGTTTGGAGGAAAAATGGGGATGCTTGCAAGCTGAAGAACACCATCCCAACCATGAAGCACGGGGGTGGCAGCATCATGTTGTGGGGGTGCTTTGCTGCAGGAGGGACTGGTGCACTTCACAAAATAGATGGCATCATGAGGCAGGAAAATTATGTGGATATATTGAAGCAACATCTCAAGACATCAGTCAGGAAGTTAAAGCTTGGTTGCAAATGGGTCTTCCAAATGACCCCAAGCATACTTCCAAAGTTGTGGCAAAATGGCTTAAGGACAACAAAGTCAAGGTATTGGAGTGGCCATCACAAAGCCCTGACCTCAATCCTATAGAAAATGTGTGGGCAGAACTGAAAAAGCGTGTTCGAGCAAGGAGGCCTACAAACCTGACTCAGTTACACCAGCTCTGTCAGGAGGAATGGGCCAAAATTCACCCAACTTGTGGGAAGCTTGTGGAAGGTGTCGTGGGGAAAAAATGATCTTCAAATTATGACACTCATACAATAAACTTGTGAATTCAATAAGCCTTTAATACAGAGTAATTAAAGGCGAGCTGACCTAGGAAACAGCTGACTCTGTGTCTCAGAGCACAGCCTTTATAGTATTCTCCCTATATTCCATACATAGACCCCTCCCCAAGCTTTACAGCTTCCCATATGTCCTATTTCAATAGGGGTCTTTGTTACATTGTCTTCTGGCATCCTGTTTTTCCCCAGATCTATTAATCAGTTCCAAATTACCCTCTGCTGACCTATTTATCCTCAGCTCTGTTTATTCAGTTCCAAATGTCCCTCTGCTGACCTGTTTATCCTCAGCTCTGTTTATTCAGTACCAAATGTCCCTCTGCTGACCCTCTGCTGACCCTCTGCTCCTTAGGTCTGTTTGTTCAACTATTCAGCTTCAACAAATCCTATACATTATGTATGTCTTTCTGTCTTACTACTTCAAAGTAATCAATCAGAATACTGAAAATGTAATAATTGTAATGAGTTAATCTCCCACAACTATCTAAGTTAAGCTTGTTTTAGCACTTAAGCCTCATTATCAATACTATCATGTTGTCTGCTATCACATAGTACATTAATTAAATTAATCAATGTGTCTTAGCCATGTTTTTACCACCACAAAGGCTACCCGAAACGCTTGACCCAAGTTAAACAATTTAAAGGCAATGCTACCAAATACTAATTGAGTGTATGTTAACTTCTGACCCACTGGGAATGTGATTATAGAAATAAAAGCTGAAATAAATCATTACCTCTACTATTTTTCTGACATTTCACATTCTTAAAATAAAGTGGTGATCCTAACTGACCTAAGACAGGGGAATTTTTACTAGTATTAAATGTCAGGAATTGTGAAAAACTGAGTTTAAATGTATTTGGCTAAGGTGTATGTAAACTTACGACTTCAACTGTATGTACGAGCCGGTATGACACGAGTGTATAGCCGGCTGCATAGACTCCTGTTGGATGCAGACAGAGGATAAGTCAAGGCGAGATGCATAACTGGGCCCAAAATCAGTCTTCTCCAGCAGGTGGCTTTTTTATTTTTTTCACTCACCAAGCGAGGACTTTTGTATGGAGGTCGATGAGAGTGTCTAATTTGGTTAACCAAAAAAATTATGGTTTATTTGCTACGTGTGGATTATTTTACTGAATATATGTTTCGTAATGATTAGGTTGTTAAGAGTGTACTGATATAGGTAGGACACGTGACATCACTGCAACTGAGAGAGAAAAAAACACTTTATTTCGGAGTTGTGCATGGTTGTCACTATTTACCAGAGCCACAAAGTCCTAAACCCCGCCTATTTCTAAAATGTATATTCTTAAAATGTTATTTTAAACCTAACCCTAACCACACTGCTAACATTATGCCTAACCTTAACTTTAAATAGAGACCACAAATCACATTTTTGTTTTCATTATTTTTTACGATGTAGCCAATTTTGACCATACATGGTTGTGGTAACTAGTGGAAACCTTTGTGTTTTTTGTTCACATGCATATCTGCCCTCTCATTGACTAGAATGGTTCCACCTGATCTTGCCTCCTCCCGACTGCATTCCATTTTTGAATACATTTATTTTTATTGTTAAAACGGCCACTAGAGTATCTGATCAATATAATGGATAATCTGTGACGCAGATGACAAACTACGTAAAAGGAATAATAAAAGTTATAGGTAGCCTATTTGAGGATGATTGAGATTCTACATCATGCATTATAGTCTAAGACTTAACAATATGACCAATAATAATACGTTTAGATAGCTAATGTAACACGTACATTATTAAGTAACGTTAGCGCGTGCAAGCATGGGTAGCAGCCTATATAGATAGCTACTTTCGTAAATTGACACGAGCAAGTTTTGCGGAAGTCAACAAGTCATCTTGACAATGACGGCGTAATAGCGAAATACGACTTACTAAAACTGATTCACTCGCTGACTGGGTTGATTATACAATTCAGTATTCAGCCAAGTATCGACTTTTGTTAGCTAACAGTACTTACCACACTTGACAGAGAATTGATGTTTAATCAATGGATTCCCTGGTGGTCTAGTCTTTTTCAATTTTATCCACTAGCCTGCGCACTCAATCAAAAGCACAGCATTTGCCTGCATGTAATAATTAAACAACACACTGGCTTGCATTCCTCAACGTTGGAGAAAGCTGATGGATACATTTAGAAGGTGTGGTTACACCCCTTTGTTACAACTATTTTTTCCAGCTTTTTTTCAGGATGTTATAGCCTAGGGTTTACACTTAGAAAAAATTGTTAATAGCGGAAGAACAGGGTTCTACCTAGAACCTTTAACATCATAATAACTGTTTTTGGAAGAAAGTTTTTTTTGATGATTCTTTGGAAGGCAAGAAGGGTTCGTTGGAAGGCAAGAGGGCAAGAGGGCTGCTACATAGAACCATATATCATACAGTATTTCCCAGCATGCTCTAACTCGAGGATGATTTTTAGAATTGTTTTAATATCTGTTTTTGCATGTACATTGATTGGTTGATACATTTTATGCTACACAAAGATAAATAACATATTTTTTTACTAAACCAATCTGTTAGTAAATTAGTAAATGCACTAATTGCTTATTGCACCCGTTACTGAGATGGTTGTTCTAGTTTATATCATTGAGGTAGTCATCACAATCAAACTAAATTAACCATGATAAAATGGTTATTGATTGAACTCTTCATAGCTAAATCCAGGCACAAACATTCGTAGAGGGTCCCTAGGTAGAACCATATACAGGAGATAATATTAATTCTAGCAACAAAAAGGGTTTGCCAATGAGGACAAACCAAATAAGTGGGATACTTTCTGCATTTCTGTCTTCTGTAAACTCTTTCAACATCTATCCAACATATTAGATACATTTCTGAAATCCTCAAGATGTTTCCTAATCACACAACAAAACATTTAATGTTGATAAATTCCATCTGCATGACACACCCATTTGTATACAATGAGTCAACAACATATTTTCAGTTCACATTTGGTAGACTGGGACAGTAGGTTGGATAAACTGGGACACCATTATTACCGTCTTAATTGTAACCCAATTAAATTAAGATTTGTGTGATTAGGAAACATCTGAGGATTTCAGAACAATTCATTATGTGTTGGGCTAATAAAGTGCATTCAGAAAGTATTCAGACCCCTTGACTTTTTCCACATTTTGTTACAGCCTTATAAAAAATATATATACAGTGAGGGAAAAAAGTATTTGATCCCCTGCTGATTTTGTACGTTTGCCCACTGACAAATAAATGATCAGTCTATAATTTGAATGGTAGGTTTATTTGAACAGTGAGAGACAGAATAACAACAAAAACATCCTGAAAAACGCATGTGAAAAATGTTATAAATGGAATTGCATTTAATGAGGGAAATAAGTATTTGACCCCCTTTTAATCAGAAAGATTTCTGGCTCCCAGGTGTCTTTTATACAGGTAACGAGCTGAGATTAGGAGCACACTCTTAAAGGGAGTGCTCCTAATCTCAGTTTGTTACCTGTATAAAAGACACCTGTCCCCCTGCTCAAGAAAGCACATATACATGCCCGTCTGAAGTTTGCCAATGAACAGATGAGACCAAAATGGAGCTCTTTGGCATCAACTCAACTCGCCGTGTTTGGAGGACGAGGAATGCTGCCAATGACCCCAAGAACACCATCCCCACTGTCAAACATGGAGGTGGAAACATTATGCTTTGGGGGTGTTTTTCTGCTAAGGGGACAGGACAACTTCATCGCATCAAAGGGACGATGGACGGGGCCATGTACCGTCAAATCTTGAGTGAGAACCTCCTTCCCTCAGCCAGGGCATTGAAAATGGGTCGTGGATGGGTATTCCAGCATGACAATGACCCAAAACACACGGCCAAGGCAACAAAGGAGTGGCTCAAGAAGAAGCACATTAAGGTCCTGGAGTGGCCTAGCCAGTCTCCAGACCTTAATCCCATAGAAAATCTGTGGAGGGAGCTGAAGGTTCGAGTTGCCAAACGGCAGCCTCAAAACCTTAATGACTTGGAGAAGATCTGCAAAGAGGAGTGGGACAAAATCCCTCCTGAGATGTGTGCAAACCTGGTGGCCAACTACAAGAAACGTCTGACCTCTGTGATTGCCAACAAGGGTTTTGCCACCAAGTACTAAGTCATGTTTTGCAGAGGGGTGAAATACTTATTTCCCTCATTAAAATGCAATTCCTAATTATAACATTTTTCACATGCGTTTTTCTGTTTTTTTTTGTTGTTACTCTGTCTCTCATTGTTCAAATAAACCTACCATTAAACTTATAGACTGATCATTTCTTTGTCAGTGGGCAAATGTACAAAATCAGCAGGGGATCAAATACTTTTTTCCCTCACTGTATATATATTTTTAATTCGCCCTCATTAATCTATACACAATACCCCATAATGTCAAAGCAAAAACAGGTTCATAGAAATGACGTGACGCTTGGAATTCAGGCCAAAGAGTTCAATCTTGGTTTCATCAGACCAGAGAATCTTGTTTCTCATGGTCTGAGAGTTTTTAGGTGCCTTTTGGAAAACTCTTGGTCACCTCCCTCACAAAGGCCCTTCTCCCCTGATTTGCTCAGTTTGGCCAGGCGGCCAGCTCTAGGAAAAGTCACTGTGGTTCCAAACTTCTTCCATTTAAGAATGATGAGGCCAATGCATTCTTGGGGACCTTCGTTGCTGCAGACATTTTTTGGTACCCTTCCCCATATCTGTGACTCGACACAATCCTGTATCGGAGCTCTACGGACAATTCTTTCGACCTCATGGCTTGGTTTTTATTCTGACATGCACTGTCAACTGTTTTAGAACACCTACTCATTCAAGGGTTTATCTTTACTTTACTATTTTCTACATTGTAGAATAATAGTGAATATATCACCACAATGAAATAACATATGGAATCATGTAGTAACCATTTTTTTTTTAACAAATCAGATTCTTATGATGTGGGGGTGTTTTGCTGGTGACACTGTCTGTGATTTATGTAAATAAGGTATTTCTGTTTAAAAATGTTATTACATTTGCAAAAATGTATAAAAACCTGTTTCTGCTTTGTCAGTATGGGGTACTGCTGAGAAAAAAAGTTATATTTAATAAATTTAGAATAAGGCTGTAACGTAACAAAATGTGGAAAAGGGAAGGGGTCTGAATACTTTCCGAAGGCGCTGTATGTTGGATAGATGTCTGAAGAGGTTACAGAAAAAAGAAATGCAAAAAGTGTCCCACTTTTTCTGAATTCACTCAAATAACAGAATACCAATAACAGAACTAATAACAGTACTACAAGAAAAAAGGAACAGGATATAGTACTACAAGAACAAGAGCTTAGTAACAATAGTTTAGTACCAATAGTTTAGATTTTCTCTTGTCAGACCAAGAAATAAGCACATCACCCTACTTGTATTGAATTTATAACAAGCATTGCTATTGATCATATCTGAGATCATATCCACCTGGCTGAATTCCCCAAGGTTATTTTGCATCCTTCTTCCTCCCTTCCGTGAAGAAGCCATTAGCCACTGACCTGATATAGCTGGATAGGTGAAAGCAAAGGGCCACGCAGGCTACATTATGGATCTTGGTGAAAAAAGTATGAATTCCATAGGTCGAGGGTTGGGTTAAATGCGGAAGACACAATGCATTCAGTTGTGCAACTGACTAGGCATCCCCTTCCCCTTTCCTATCATGTCAGAGCAGTTAGTAGGCTTGGCCTACTTCAAGGAGAGGAAGAAAGGCCCTGAGTGGCTGCTGTAGTTTCCTGTGTGTCAGACTTCCAGTAATGATAAGCGTCACTTTTACCTCCCCATGCCGTCACAGTGTGTGTCAACACGCTTTCTTCTGACACTTAACGGCATCAACACCAAACCAAGGAGTATATTCAGCGAAACACAAGCGGTATGTTATTTTTATCCTGATATAATGAGACCAACTTTTTAACCTCTTTCCTACCTTTTGTGCTTTGAACTTTTAACGTGTCCAATGTTAAGGCGGCCAATTTAGTATTTGTGTTTCTCAACTATTTTAAACCCATGAGTATATAATACAGTTACCCCTAGACACTGATCCAAGATCAGTCTGGCCCTGTACCCCCCTAATGGATATGGTGAGGATTTGATGTAGTTAAGCTGGTCCTAGATGTAGACCTCAGAAAACCTCTACAGCAGCTATAAAGCCCAGGGAATGACATGATTTAAAAAACTACTCCAGGCAACATTAGAATGTCTAAAACCTGATGGAAAGTATGTAGAACAAAAAATACTAAATATGTGGCCCTCTGTTGAATTTTGAAGTCCTAATGTGCCTTGAGTTGTTGCCCATCCGTGATGTAGAAGGACAGTTAAACATTTTTTTCAATTGCTTTGGTGCAATTTTCACAATAATGTGATACATTTTCACAACTCTTGGTATAAATTCAAAACTCTAAGCACATTTTCAATTGACTAAGTACAACACACAAAATCATACAGTCACATTTTCACCTAACTTAATCAGTGTTTTATCTAGAAATATGTTTCACATTGCAATACATGTTCATATAAAGTAGTTGCCTTTCACAATGCAATGCTCGCATTACTTTTAATATGATTCTCATTTGTTAAATACATTTTACTGTTACTTAATCTCACTGCTCTTAATTGATAATCACTTAACCATTTGTTAAACCTATAGACTGGTTTTCCTTCTAAAGATTTTGAGAACTACATAATGAAAATGTTTGTCTAAAGTAGAAATATATAAAGTATGATATATACTATAATGTACTATTATGATTAGGACTATTATGATTTTACTTTACAGTAAAAAATATATACAAATAATAATCGGATATTGAAAATAATATACTGTATGTAACAAATTCATCCCCTATAGAATAAACCTGCATTCAAAATGAAGTTCGCAGGGGCCTTTTTGATACAGTACTGCAATACCGTAATATGTCCCATTTACGTAGCAGACGCTTTTATACAAAGTGACACACATTTTCATATGTGATCCAATTGGGAATCAAGCTTACAACTCTGGTGTTGCTAGTGCCATGCTCTTATGAACTGAGCCACATACAAGACCACTACAATACATAAGTACAATACAATACTGTAAAATACAATGCAAGATTACAATAAAATACTGTCAAATAAAATACATGGTTACAATACAGGTGAAGATATATGATTGCCATCCTCATTAGCATACCGCCCTCCTCCAAAAGGTTTTCCACCAGGTGTGTAAATAATGAGGATGCTACGTCGATAAGAACCTATGGCCAAAAGCTCAAGGTAGGCTTAATGCAAACTACTGCCTGCTAAACATTATGTTTATTTAAGTTGTTTAATTTGATTACAGTACACCTATGATGTCTGAACAATACATTTATTTTTTGCATAAATGATTGTGAAAAATGTCTTCAATGATCACACCTTTGCAAGGATGGACATTTTATGTTCAGTCAATTGTAATGGGAATTGCAAGTATATTTCCTAACGTGGAAACAGTATAATGTATTGTCATTTAATGTACTGCAGCATTTTGCTTTCGAAGGGCAATTTTGAAACATGTATCCTGCCTTTTTTTGCTTTTGGATTAATTGGTTGTTAAAACAAGTACATTGAAAATAAATCATTATGTTGTGTTTTGGTGATTAAATCAATGTTTTCGTGGTATTTCACAGTAAACTTATATTTTGGATCAATGGTTGTGTGATGAAAGAGGTCTTCAAAAAAAATGAATGCACAGGAAAATAAATTTGAATATGAGACTTGCTGCGTTACAAGTGTAACCAGTTTGTGGTTTTGCACTACGAGTTGTGAAAATTCACCACACACACTTGTGAAAATAGCACCAAACCGATAAAAAAAACGAACTGTATGACCATATAAGCTCATCAGGTCTAAGTGAAACTTAGGTCATGTTTTTATCAGGGTGTTATATCTGGGTGTGTGTGTGTCTGTGTTTCTCTCCCAGGTTTGCAATGGTGCTATGTCCGGTGTTCACACTGCTCTGGGTCTGTGCTGTGGCACTGCATTCCCTTGGGAGCACAGAGAGAGGTGAGTGATAATGTGTGTTTGATTAATATCTATATTCAATGTGTTTACCCTGCCCAACTGAGTTCTGTGTCTGTGTCTGGCAGTATCTCAAACGACTGAGCCAAGTGTCTTTAGAAGAACAGACCCGACGGCTGAGACAGTTACTTTAGGACCAGTTGAGACCCAAAGCCCTGATACACACACACACCAGAGCCTAGAACCAGTTCAGAACCAAGAACCACTTCCCTCAGACCCCTGTCAGGAAGACGAGTTGGATAAGGTGAGAGCCTTATGATAATCTGAGGCCTGTCTTAAACCAGCTCAGATTGACAGATTTACAGATTCTCTCTCTCTTTCTTTCTCTCAGAGGGTGTACCAGAGGGATTCTCATGGTGTTATGCAGCTGGTTCAGAGCGAGGACTATAAAAAGACTTGCAACCTATTATACAGTAAGACACATGCACAAAGACACAGAGACACACACACAGGTGCACATGAATGCACACACTGAATCCTGTCTGTTGCTCTAGGTGGACTGGCCCGCTGTCTAATCTACCCTACCAATCAACTCAACTGCTCCTGGGAATTCCATGGTCTCCCTAACAACAGCCAATCCTATGCCTCCGTCTTGTAAGCCCTTCTAACAATATCCAAGAAAATAAAAGTTTTAACAATAGTAATAGTAAAATCTTGTCAATTCAAAGGTTATTACTGTGTAATTACAATTTTATTGTATAATAAAATGCTAATCTTATTTTAGTACATGACACCAACCCTCAATCAAGGTGTTTGCTTTAAGCGCTGCTGTGTGTGTATGTGTGTGTGTGCGTGTATGTTTGAATATCAGTATGTGTAAGACAACTGAGAGAATCTCCAGTGTGGACTGTGTCACTGAGACCATAGGAGGCCAAGGAGCCCAGGGAGGGACTGGTAACGCTGACCATGTGGTTGGACATGTGTCTGCTGGGTGCCAAGGCAGTGTGGACAACAGCGTCACCTCAGTGATCCTGACTTTGAACGTGTCATGCCCTGACGTGTGGGACATCTACACCCATAAATACTGGACCGAAGATATGGAAGTTCTGTACCCGCCCCCCAACATCAACCCAACCTGGGTCAGAGAGCGGGTTCTGCTGGTGCAGTGGGATGTCCCATCCAGCCGGTCTTACGCCAAATCCAGCTGCTTCCACTACAATCTACAGATCAATGACGAGGTAATTCTACCAGAGAAGGAGAGAGAGAGACAGTTGTGTGTGTGTGTGTCTGTGTGTGTTTAGTGTTGGCCCTGTTTGTTAAGAGGTTGTGTGTATATGTGTATTGTAAGGTGAGGGACTTTGAGGGTGGAGTGACATACAACGAGACAAACGCAGACCCCACACATTCATACGACGTGAAGATGAGGGTGAGGAAGAGTAGTAACTGCAGGGGATCTCAACACTGGAGCAGCTGGAGCACCACCACCAGTGAGTCTGCAGTCATCAATATTGTAATCATATCTGCTTGTCAAACTCAAACTCAAAAACAATGACAGTGACATAGAAAATATCAGAATAATAAAATGTGAGAACCACTGAATGCTTTACAGTGCTAACACATTTCACTGTCTTTTTCCATCTGCTTGTTATGTTTACACCATTGTGTGTGTGTGTGTGTGTGTGTGTGTCAGAGGTGGCCCCGTTTGAATCTCCCAATCACCTGAACTCTCTGGTGGTCGTTGGCATCGCTCTGGGAATACCCATGATCCTCCTGTCTCTGCTGCTGCTGATTCGACTACAGAGGTATTCTGTTGGGTTCATGGAATTTTATTCAGACGGAGGGAGAGAGAGAGACATGGAGAGATGAAGAGAGCAGGACATAGAAAGGGAGAGAGAGAGAAAGGGAGAGACCAAAGGTGAAACACTGAGAAATTGACAGAAGGAGTAAGAAAGATACAGAAATTGAGAGAGAAATTGAAAGATGGCGAGAGAAGGAAATGGAGAGGGGAGAGAACAGAGAGAAAGAAACACAGATACATTTACAAAAGAGAGAGAGAGAGAGAGAGAGAAACAGACACAGACAGAGAGAGAAAGAGAAACAGATAGAGAGAGAGAAACAGACAGAGAAACAGACATACAGACAGAGAAACAGACAGACAGTCAGACAGAGAAAGATAAGCAAAGAGACAAGATTAATAGATTAATAGAATAAGTATTCATGGAATAAGTGCTGATGTGTTTGGTTTTAGTTTCTGACCACAGACCACACACATTTTCACTCTGAAACTGAACTTCCTTCAAACGAGAGGCGGAAAACACCTTTTATTCGTAGAAAACGACAGAAAGGGGAAAAACATAAATGATTCAGTGATTGCACAGTAACTGGCACAGTACCACCCCCAAAAAAATAATAATATGAAAGGTGAAAAGGTGAAAATGTATTTTCCGTATGTTATAAATACATATTTTCTGGAAGTTGAAAAATACATATTTTCCGGACATTGAAATCAGGTTCATTTTCGGTTCTGAATGAAAGTTGAAAATACTTACTTTCCAGATATTGAATATATATATATTTTCCAGACTTTGAAAATATGTATCGTCCGGATGTTGAAATCAGGTACATTTTTGTTCTGAATAAAAGTTGAAAATATGTAATTTATAGACATCTATGTTTTGGCAAAACCAAGGCTGGTACAAATCTGATTGATTTCAATGTCCCCGTGGACGTTGAAATCAAGGCCTGTCTGGAGCGCACGAAATCTGAACCAAACATAGACGTCTATGATTGGTTCAGATATGGTCCGGACTGGACCAAAAACGAATGTCAGTTAATGTGGAAATCAAAGCCGGTCCGCACTGCACCAAAAAAAAGACATCCAAAAGGCGTCGGCGTCGGTCCGTGCTGATTGAAGTGTAGCCTACAGTGTTCCATTTGGCTATTTAAACTCTGAATATCAGCTACCCAACTTCATCAGGAGTTATCGTCAGCCTATTTGCAATGTATTTACACAGCGGGGAAATGCAGAAGTATTTTCTTTTTCGCTATGATCAGCTTGTCAAAAATTGACGGATACAAACTTGAAACCACTGATCATGACAATGGGGTGAAACTCCTGGACAACAGTTGCGATTGTCCATTTCATGCTGTCCATTGTAATTTGACCTGTCAGATTTTAAGGATATGTTGTTTGTTAACACGACAGCACATTTTTTCTTTGATTGAGTGCCATTTAGGTTAGGTTATTTTATCGGAGAAACCTGCATGATGTGAAAAGTGTCCGTCTCATTACATTGTCATACATTTGATCTCCAGCCTGTAGGATACAGAAAAGGCCACATACTCTTTCTACCATATCCCATATCTTCTAAATGATTTACGTTAGATTCTTTTTTTTATGCAACATTGGTGGAGCACCGCACCGATTTGTCTCTCCAACAGCACCCTGGGGAGGCGCGCTGGGAATGGACAAGCTAAACATTTTGCGCCCCTGCCTTTGACAAAGTGGGCACCGCTTATCACAGGGCGTCATCAGCAGCCCATATGCCACTGGTTGAGAGAAATTGTCGTTTTCAGGCAGAATTATGTGAGGTTTTGAGTGTTGTTGTTGGAGGTGTGTCTTGGTCAGTTTATCTCAGAAAATGCAGCACTCGTCAACCTGTCGCCATTGGCGGCAACCTAATCCTGCCTAATGAGCGGGCCGGCTGTGGCTATGGTATTAGTGGTGTTATTCCCTGGCTGCTGACTGACTGTGGTGTGTGTGTGTGCGTGGATCCGTGTGTCTGTGTTTTCAGGGAACGTCTGTTTCCCCACATCCCTGGTCCCCCACTGAAGATTAAACACCTCTTGGAGAGAGACGACCAGTTTCAGGTGAATAAACAAACACACACACAGCGAAGAAACATTTGTTATGTTTACTATCATATCATAACCCCTCTCGTGAGTCTAAATCAAAACTTTTCTCCCTTCGGTTTGTACAGTTTGTCCCTCAGGCCCTGCAGTCCAAATTTGTTGAGGAGATCACAGTGGTGGAGGAAGCTAAGGAAATATCTGTGAATATGGCCAGTTAAAGAAGATTAACCAGTGTGTGACAGGTTGGTGATTCTGAAAGGACAGCAACCGTAATACCAGACACTCGTGTAGGAGAGTGAACTTCTTGTAAAACACAAAAGGACAGTGGTGTATACGCAGGTATAAACCGTATATTAATTTTCCAGTGGGCATTACCTATACTCACTTAATCCCTATTGATGCGTATCAACGTAGTGTAGTGGAGGCAGTGGCGACCCGTCATTAAGGGCGGTTTTTGAGTCCCACCTGTTTAGCAGGGGTGTGCCCGTTTTGAATGCTATTTTGTCATTAATATGTGTCACATATCAGTTTGAAAAAAATAATTGAGTTAATAAAGCTTCATACAAACATGGTCTTTTTTTTGCTTCCTTGAGTAAGGCAGCTCCAAAATGCAGGTGTTTCAACTTAGCTCAGTTCTTTCTGTGGTGGTGGGGCAGCCAGTGGAAAATATTGAGCGTAGGGGTTGGTAATGTTCTCTTGTTGTGCCTTGAAAGTATGACTCAGTGTTCTGTCACTCATGGGGACACTACGTCACTGCAAAATTCAAGCCCCTTGGGTGCTGCCATAGAGTTACATTAGAAGTGCCCATCCAATAAGGCTCAAGGTCACTGGCCACAGATCAAATTATGTCAAATCATGTTATATCTACCATAGCTTTGATTGGACGGATCCTGTCAACATCATACTTTCTAAATCTTAGCTAGCAAGCTAGCAGTTATCATCATGAATCACGTCGACAATCTACTGGCAAATACTTTTCAATCCTTGTCATGTGAAGAGAAATTATGAAGAGAAATTATAGATAAAACTTATCCGTGCTCATCGGCCATTGGACATAAACATTACACAAGAAGTTGGAAATCGCAAATTCAACAACGAGTAGTTTGAAAGGAATCAGTGGCTAACTGCAAGTATTGCAAAGCAATCACTAGCCTGCTATTCAGTGGAGTAGGTTTAAGGGTCACTTTTCCAAGCTTATTTGGTATTTGGTATTTTATTAGGATCCAATTAGCTGTTGCAAAAGCAGCAGCTACTCTTCCTGGGGTCCACACGAAACATGAAACATAATACAGAACATCATTAGACAAGAACAGCTCAAGGACAGAACTACATACATTTTCAAAAAAGCACACATAGCCTACATATAAATGCATACACACAAACTATCTAGGTCAAATAGGGGAGAAGCGTTGTGCTGCGAGGTGTTGTTTTATCTGTTTTTTGAAACCAAGTTTGCTGTTTATTTGAGAAATATGAGATGGAAGGAAGTTCTATGCAATAAGTGTCAGGACCAGGTCGTGAACTCGGGTCTCCGGTGTGAGAATCAGTCACCTATCAAACTGAGCCACAGGTAGTTGGCAGAACCCAGAAGATGAGGCAGACACAGCCGTGAGAAGCGTTGTGCTGCGAGGTGTTGTTTTATCTGTTTTTTGAAACCAAGTTTGCTGTTTATTTGAGAAATATGAGATGGAAGGAAGTTCTATGCAATAAGTGTCAGGACCAGGTCGTGAACTCGGGTCTCCGGTGTGAGAATCAGTCACCTATCAAACTGAGCCACAGGTAGTTGGCAGAACCCAGAAGATGAGGCAGACACAGCCGTAACAGAGATGGTGTATTTTAATAAAGACAAAAAATGAAAGTACTTCAGGGAAGAAGTAATCCACAATGACAAAGGGTAAATCCACAAGGAAAGGAGGAACAGCAAAAATAGTCCCAAAAGAATAATCAAAAAATAAACGTTTACCCAAAACAAAGTTCCACCCGAGAGTCCAAACTGGAGCAAACCAAAATATACACAGCGTAGCTGAGGCAAGGTGCTAACATATAAACACAGAGCAAAGAACTAAGGGAAACTAAGGGTTTAAATACATACAGGAGAAACGAGGCACAGGTGCAATTAATAACTGGAAACAAGGGGAAAAGAAAAGAAAGGATCAGACAAAAAGGACACAATGGTCAAAAACCCAGAAACCACCCGGCCAAACGTTGACAATAAGGGCTCTATATAATGCTGTACATTTTCTTGAATTTGTTCTGGATTTGGGGACTATAAAAAGACCCCTGGTGGCATGTCTGGTGGGATTAGTGTGTGTGTCAGAAGTGTAAGTTGACTATGCAAAACATTTGGAATTTTCAATACATTACTGTTTCTTATAAAAAGAAGAAGTGATGCAGTCAGTCTCTCCTCAACCGTTAGCCAAGAGAGACTGGCATGCATAGTATTAATATTAGCCCTGAGATTACAATTAAGAGAAAAAAGTGCCGCTCTGTTCTGGGCCAGCTGCAGCTTAACTAGGTCTTTCCTTGCAGCACTGGACCACACGACTGGACAATAATCAAGATTAGACAAAACTAGAGCCTGAAGAACTTATTACGGCTAGACCTCTCCCCATCTTCGCAATTAGGTGCTGGTTTAAGGCTTAAAAGGATAAACATTCAACATTGTCCATCCTGTCAATCCAACTTCTGCCGCATTCAAAACAACTGGAAACTCGTAATTGAGAAATCTGGGAACTGGGAACTCTGAAGAAAAAAAAACTTTGGAACGGTCATCCAACTTGTAATTCTAAGTCGGGCACTCTGGCCTCTTTCTAGAGCTCTGACCTGAAGATCGCTGACGTCATGATTCAATCTTGTTTTTCTCCGAGTTCCTAGTTGTCTTAAATCCAGAGAATGACAGACTTTGATGACAAAGTTTGATGATAAAATTTGCCCACGAAGGACCCCCGGGCCACCTCTGTTCATGTGAACACAGCACAACAAGGTGAGTCCAAAAATGTATTGTACACTGCTGCATAAATTATGCAGGGAGATATGTATATTGTAGCTAAGAAAGAAATAGTAAGTGTATGTTGTGTAGTAAGCTGTTAGTAGCCCATGTGCCTCACACTTTCCCCTCATAACTTAGCATACTGTTCTGACCTGGTGGCACACATGTAGCCTATAGCCTGTTTTAGAGAAATGCCATCATCGAATATTGTAAGAGCTTTCACTGTCTGCTTATATGCCCTCTTTATTTATCCTACAGTTTTGACGTGTACAGGGAGAATACTGTAAGAACAGCCCATGTTCTGAGTTCTGTTGCTGTACATTTCAAAGTGCTGAACAAATAATTATACTGACTACGTCCGTCCTAGCTCGCTCATTATTGTCTTAATCGAAATTACGAATTGCCTCTTATTTGCTCGTTGTCCCCTTATGCCATAGTTTGTACATCTCAATTGTCTGTAGAAATCACATTTGTTTAAGCAAGTCAGCCATATCAGGTATGTTTTTTTTAAAGGCAGTAAATGAGGCTGAATGAACTGTTTTGCTTCCAGACAAGGCTCTGCTGATAGCCAGGTGTAGCAGTGTGAAATATAGGGGTAGGGTTGTAGAGAATCGAAGGACCATGAATATAATAAGAAACATTAGGTGCTGGCTTAGGGCAGGTAGGGATGTCAGGTCAGAACAAGAATAAGGCGGATGTCCAGGTTAAGAGGAGTTTAATGGAAGAAGATATCCACATTCACACACACATCTGACCACTCATGGTTCAGATAATTGAGAATCATGTCCAGTGTCATGACTGTCCTGTGAGTCTCCAAATAGATCAGGTTTGCAATTAATGACTTCAACCAGACCCCCTCTCACCCTGTTGTAAATCAAGGACAGAACATTCAGCTCTCCCTCTTCAATGTTCTCCAGAGGAATGTCTTTTGTTTCAACAGACCTCTTCCAGCTGAAACTCTAACACGCTCTAAAGTGAATACTGGAACAATACTGGAATGGTCAGAGGCGATCTATAGAACACTAATACCATTTCGTTTGTTATTTTGTGATGTTATAAAAAAAATGTATAAAGGAAATACTGTAACTTGGAAAGTATACCCACTACATGTATGAAGTCTCCATCCTATGCATTATGCATGAAATATGAACAATTATTAAAGTGTTTTTGAGAGGGACATGATTTTAGGATCCATAAGAGATAATTGTTTTACATAAACTTTGCACAGTGACAAGCTATGCCCCTGAGTGAGGTCAGAGAGCGTGTCAGCCTGACGGAACTGTCCTTTTGAACAAACTGTATGAAATGATTGGTTAAGAATTAACATATTAGACCAGAGAGACGTAGCGCTGCAGCTTTACGTTTAAAATCTCAACACGAGGAAGAGACGAAAATCTCACTTCCCGGAAAATCACTGGTACGGCTGATTAGCTGTCCTAAGTAAAGTATCTTCGAAAGTAAATTTAAGTGGGACCATTCTACTATTCTGTTCAAACCATTGTATTACGCTACTCTCATCACCCCACTGGGAACCATTGACACGGCTGGCTAGCCTATCTTCAAAGAAGCATCTTTCAGAGCGAATGGAAGGAGAATAAACTCTGTAGTTCTGTTCAGGACTAGATGACAAGTCACCGGATACCGGACAATTGCAGAGAACAACAGTAGAAGACTGTGAAAAGGCCCAAAAGGCCCAACCCCCTCTCCAAGATGGCCCGATTCCGAGAGAGATACACGGCACGCGGGCGGCAGTTCGTTTGCAAAGTATAGGATTACTGTATTTGAGAGTAGTTTCTAAATGTACCACCGTTAATGTTTCTGTCCCTCTCTCGCCCTCTCCATGTCTTTTGTAACAAGCAGCCATATTGTTATCAGTTCGCTAGGGTTCCGTTTTTAACGTGTTAAGTGTGTATGCATAATGGAGATGCTGGGAGTCAAGAAGCAAGGGCAGGGGGTGAGTTTAATAATACAATAAACATGGAATGATACAAAACAAGAGTAGCGCCTGGACATAACATAACACATAACTAATACTGCCTAGGGAATGAACCAAAGGGAGTGACAGATGGTTCTGAAAGGAAAGAGAAAGAAAACTTAGGCCATAGCACTGCTATAATATGAATGACATTGCTGTATAAGCTAGCACAGGTAAGTACATAACAGCAAGGGCTATACACTACAGCAGGCATAAGGCCATGTCACATGGGAATAGCAGTGGTGTACAATACTTATGTAAAAATACTTTAAAATACTACTTAAGTCATTTTTGGGGGTATCGGTACTTTACTATTTATATTTTTCACAACCTTTACTTTTACTCCACTGTGTTCCTAAAGAAAATAATGTACTATTTACTCCATTCATTTTCCCTGACACCCAAAAGTACTCTTTACATTTTTTATGCTTAGCAGGACAGGAACATGGTCCAATTCCTGCACTATCAAGAGAACATCCCTGGTCATTCCTACTGGCTCTGATCTGGCGGACTCACTAAAGCTAATGCTTTGTTTATTGGAGTGTTCCCCTGCCTATCCATACATCTTAAAAACAAGAAAATCGCCGTCTGGTTTGCTTAATATAAGGAATTTTTAATTATTTATACTTTTACTTTTTTAAGTATATTTTAGCAATTACATGTGCTTTTGATACTTAAGTATATTTAAAACCAAATACATTTAGACTTTTATTCAAGTTTGATTTTACTGGGTAACTTTTACTTTTACTTGAGTCATGTTCTTTAAGGTATCTTTACTTTTACTCAAATATGACCATTGGGCACTTTTTCCACCACTGGGCAATAGACTAAACAGCCTGTTGGACTTGTACACATGAAACTCAGGCAAATGTGGTCAAATAAACAATACAGTAATGTGGAAATGTATACATAATATAATTACAATGAGCATGCGTGATATATATAGAATAGAAAATAGCCTAGCACCATAAATGACCAATGCTAGTAAATGACTAATTGCTAACAGTCATGATAAATGGCTTATGCATTCCAATGCAAATACAATCAGTAGTGCTAACGCTTGTGGGAGGGCGAGCTAGCTAACAAGCTCAACACACAGTGATTATACACAATACCCAACAAAACTTAGATCCACATAATATGACACAGATCTCAAGGCAATTAAACATCAGACATAGAGGGATTCAGTCCACAGGAGGAAAAGTTCAGCAGTTTTTTTTTGTTTATACGACTTATCAATTATGTAGTACAATAGAGAAATCATGCACAAAGTAGCCTACACAATCGCAAAGCACTTGAAATATATTAATGTGCGCTCCACACACAGCCTAGTTTCAGAGGAATATCATCTGCAGGCAGCAAGAGTGTGCAGCTCTCAAATGGTTTTAGCATGGAGCAGCTCACAAAATAATGACAAATCAAATCAAATCAAATTGTATTGGTCACAATCACATTGTTAGCAGATGTTAATGCGAGTGTAGCGAAATGCTGGTGCTTCTAGTTCCAACCGTGCAGTAATATCTAACAAGTAATCTAACAATTTCACAACAACTACCTTATAAATCAAATCAAAATCAAATAACATTTTATTTGTCACATACACATGGTTAGCAGATGTTAATGCGAGTGTTGCAAAATGCTTGTGATTCTAGTTCCGACCATGCAGTAGTATCTAACAAGTAATCTAACAAATTCATAACAACTACCTTATACACACAAGAGTAAAGGAATAAATACGAGTTTGTACATATAAATATATGGATGAGCGATGGCTGACCGGCATAGGCAAGATGCAGTAGATGGTATGGAGTACAGTATATACATATGAGATGAGTAATGTAGGATATGTAAACATTATATAAATGGCATCATTTAAAGTGGCTAGTGATACATTTATTTCATGCAATTATAATTATTAAAGAGGCTAGAGATTTGACATCAGGTGGTGACATCGGGTGGTGTAGGTGTCCTGAAGGGCAGGTAGTTTACCCCCGGTGATGCGTTGTGCAGTCTTCACTACCCTCTGGAGAGCCTTACGGTTGTGGGCGGAGCAGTTGCCGTACCAGGCGGTGATACAGCCCGACAGGATGCTCTCGATTGTGCATCTGTAGAAGTTTGTAAGTGATTTTGGTGACAAGCCGAATTTCTTCAGCCTCCTGAGGTTGAAGAGGCGCTGTTGCGCCTTCTTCACCACGCTGTCTGTGTGGGTGGACCATTTCAGTTTGTCCGTGATGTGTCTGCAGAGGAACTTAAAACTTTCCACCTTCTCCACTACTGTCCCGTCGATGTGGATAGGGGGGTGCTCCCTCTTCTGTTTCCTGAAGTCCACGATCATCTCCTTTGTTTTGCTGACATTGAGTGAGAGGTTATTTTCCTGACACCACACTCCGAGGGCCCTCACCTTCTCCCTGTAGGCCGTCTCGTCGTTGTTGGTAATCAAGCCTAACACTGTAGTGTCATCAGCAAACTTGATGATTGAGTTGGATGCGTGCTTGGCCACGCAGTCATGGGTAAACAGTGGGTACAGGAGAGGGCTGAGAACGCACCCTTGTGGGGCTCCAGTGTTGAGGATCAGCGGGGTGGAGATGTTGTTTCCTACCCTCACCACCTGGGGCCGGCCCATCAGGAAGTCCAGGACCCAGTTGCATAGGGCTGGGTCGAGACCTAGAGTCTTGAGCTTAATGACGAGTTTGGAGGGAACTATGGTGTTAAATGCTGAGCTGTAGTCAATGAACAGCATTCTTACATAGGTATTCCTCTTGTCCAGATGGGTTAGGGCAGTATGCAGTGTGATTGCGATTGCGTTGTCTGTGGACCTATTGGGACGGTAAGCAAATTGTAGTGGATCCAGGGTATCTGGCAGGATGGAGGTGATATGATCCTTGACTAGTCTCTCAAAGCACTTAATGATGACGGAAGTGAGTGCTACGGGGTGATAGTCATTTAGCTCAGTTACCTTGGGAACAGGAACAATGGTGGCCCTCTTGAAGCATGTGGGAACAGCAGAATGGGATAGGGACTGATTCAATATGTCTGTAAACACACCAGCCAGCTGGTCTGCGCATGCTCTGAGGACACGGCCAGGGATGCCATCTGGGCCAGCAGCCTTGAGAGGGTTAACACATTTAAATGTTTTCCTCACGTTGGCTGCGGTGAAGGAGAGCCCGCAGGTTTTGATAGCGGGCCGTGTCGGTGGCACTGTATTGCCTCAAAGCGAGCAAAGAAGTTGTTTAGTTTGTCTGGGAGCAGGACGTCGTGGTCTGCGACGGGGCTGGTTTTCTTTTTGTAGTCCGTGATTGACTGTAGACCCTGCCACATTCCTCTCGTGTCTGAGCCGTTGAATTGTGACTCTACTTTGTCTCTATATTGACGCGTAGCTTGTTTGATTGCCTTGCAGAGGGAATAGCTACACTGTTTGTGTTCAGTCATGTTTCCGGTCACCTTACCCTGGTTAAAAGCAGTGGTTCGCGCTTACAGTTTTGCGCGAATGCTGCCATCAATCCACGGTTTCTGGTTGGGGAAGGTTTTAATAGTTGCTATGGGTACAACATCACCGATGCACTTGCTAATAAACTCGCTCACCGAATCAGCGTATACATCAATGTTGTTGTCAGATGCTATCCGGAACATATCCCAGTCCACGTGCTCGAAGCAATCTTGCAGCATGGAATCAGATTGGTCGGACCAGTGTTGAACAGACCTGAGAATGGGCGTTTCCTGTTTTAGTTTTTGTTTGTAGGCTGGGAGCAACAAAATGGAGTCATGGTCAGACTTGCCGAAAGAAGGGCAGAGAATAGCCTTGTGTGCATCACGGAAGTTAGAATAACAATGATCCAGGATTTTACCAGCCCAGGTGGCACATTCGATATGCTGATAACATTTTGGGAGCCTTGTTTTCAAATTAGCCTTATTAAAATCCCCAGCCACAATAAATGCAGCCTCAGGATATGTGGTTTCCAATTTACATAGAGTCCAATGAATTTCTTTCAGTGCCGTCGATGTGTCAGCTTGAGGGGGGATGTACACGGCTGTGATTATAATTGAGGAGAATTCTCTTGGTAGATAATGCGGTCGGCATTTGATTGTAAGGAATTCTATGTCAGGTGAACAAAAGGACTTGAATTCCTGTATGTTGTTATGATCACACCACGTCTCGTTAATCATAAGACACACACCCCTGCCCTTCTTCTTACCAGATTGATGTTTGTTTCTGTCGGCGCGATGCATGGAGAAACCAGGTGGCTGTACCGACTCTGATAACGTGTCCTGAGTGAGCCATGTTTCCGTGAAGCAAAGAACGTTGCAGTCTCGGATGTCTCTCTGGAAGGCAATCCTTGCTCTGATTTCGTCCACTTTGTTGTCCAGAGACTGGACTTTGGCAAGTAAAATACTTGGGAGAGGTGCACGATGTGCCCGTCTACGTAGCTTGACCAGAAGACCGCCGCGTTTCCACCTTCTCCGGCGCCGCCGTTGTTTTGAGTCGCCGGCTGGGGTCCAGTCTATTGTCCTAGTTGGGGTACCAAACAGAGAATCCGCTTCGGGAAAGTCGTATTCCTGGTCGTAATGTTGGTAGGTTGGTAAGTACACTTGTGTGTTGATATACACACAAGTGTAAAGAAACTAATAAGAATATGTACATATAAATATATGAGCGATGGCCGAACGGCATAGGCAAGATGCAGTGGATGGTATAGAGTACAGTATATACATATGAGATGAGTAATGTAGGGTATGTAAACATTATATAAAGTGGCATTGTTCAAAGTGAGTCAGTATGTTGGCAGCAGCTACACTCAATGTTAGTGAATGCTGTTTAACTGTCTGATGGCCTTGAGATAGAAGCTGTTTTTCATTCTCTCGGCCCCAGCTTTGATGCTCCTGTACTGACCTCGCCTTCTGGATGATAGCGGGATGAACAGGCAGTGGCTTGTGTGGTTGTTGTCCTTGATGATTTTTTTTTCATTCCTGTGACATCGGGTGGTGTAGGTGTCCTGGAGGGCAGGTAGTTTGCCCACGGTGATGCGTTGTGCATCGGTAGTCGGTAGGGTAGGAAAGACGTTTTAACTTATGATATCTACCGGTAAATGCTAACTAAGGCAACAATAGGTATGCAAACCAGGAATTTAAAAAATAAAATAATAAAAAAAGTGATTTTGAGAGCAAAGATCTGACAAATCTATAGGAAAACTCAGAAAAAAACATAGGATTTTTCTCCCCCGGTTGCCTTTCCTTTGCTGGGCAAAATTAAAAAGTATACCGACTTCTCCAAACACCACTACACCACTGCGTAGAGCAGATGGAAAGACAGCAATCATACACCGCATGATGTTAAAGCAGTTTCCCAACCGGGGGTACGCATACCCCTAGGAGTACACAAAAATATTGGGAAAAATATATTTTTAATTATATTTAATAACATTTTGATAGGCAGGAAAACATTTACTGAGGTCACTGGTGTGAAATTAGTATTATTAGTTATTTTATATCTACAGGCCTACTTTTTGACTTTACTGGCCTCTGCCCGCCCCCTCGTCGGCTCAATGTTTGATCCTCTGCTAGTGCAAAGTGCACATGTTCCATTGCTTCGCGCATTACAGTGCCTGCTGCTGTTTTCCTCACAGAAACTATGAATGATAAGACAGTAGCTGATGCATTGAAGACTGTACCATTGTCAAATAACATGGTCCTCCCTATAGGCTGTCTCGTCTGCCACGCTGATCTGTCGCTGTCGATGATCAGGCCTACCACTATTGTGTCGTCTGCAAACTTAATGATGGTGTTGGAGTCATGCCTGGCCATGCAGTCGTGGGAGAACAGGGAGTACAGGAGGGGACTGAGCACGCACCCCTGGAGAGCTCGTGTTGAGGATCAGCGTGGCAGACGTGTTGCTACCTACCCTCACCACCTGGGGGCAGCCAGTCAGGAAGTCCAGGATCCAGTTGCAGAGGGAGGTGTTTAGTTCCAGGATTCTTAGCTTAGTGATGAGCTTTGAGGGTACTATGGTGTTGAACGCTGAGCTGCAGTCAATGAATAGCATTCTCACATAAGTGTTCGTTTTGTCCAGGTGGGAAAGGGCAGTGTGGAGTGCAATAGAGATTGCATCATCTGTGGATCTGTTTGGGTGGTATGCAAATTGGAGTGGGTCTAGGGTTTCTGGGATAATGGTGTTGATGTGAGCCATTACCAACCTTTCAAAGCACTTCATGGCTATCTAATGTTCCTTCGTTACATTTTAGCTCATCTTGCTCTGGCTAGCAGTAGTTGTTGATCTTGTTGTTAGTGATGTACATAACTGAGGGCGAGAGAGCTTACCTTTTCATGGTTGTTTGATCAATAGGACTGTAAAGTTCCTAAATGTAAGAGGACTCTGATTGTGTTTACATATTTGAAGAAATCCATTCAGGTGTATTTTGTGGCTTTTGGCGAATGCGTTCTAACGATCTAAAGTCTTGCTGTTGCAACTGCCTGTAAACACACAGTAAGGTTCAAAGTAAAAGATGGCAGGCCTGTGTGGAAATGGCTTGTTTTTATAAAGGCCTACTGTAACAATGATTGGCTATAGCGCACCGGTCTGTGTAGACTCCTGGAAAAGACAGATGTTTTTATTCGGTTTTATTTCCTGCAGTGTCTATTAATTGTCCAAACTCACGGACGCTTTCCCACTCTATATTTCTATCGAATTTTCACAAATGCCTTAGTATATGTAATTCCCAAAGGTTCTAAGAATTTATGAAAATGGGAAAATGACCATATCTAAGTGGTTGCTTGTCAGAATTGTTTTTGTGTGTGTCATATTCTTCCTGGGGGTGTATGTGAACACACCTCATGTTGCTAAAATGCTGTCAGTTCCACTTTAAATGCAACAATGTTTCACACACATAAGTTAGCAAATTAGCAACATCATTCTCTTTGATAACACCTGCTGCAGCTGCCGCTAACTAGCCGACAACAAAAAGCTAGCTAGGGAAAACTACGGCTCGCTATTGCGCAGGGACCTGTTGGCTTTCAAGCAGGCAGAAGTTTTCATATGTTTTTGTAAAAATGGTCCCACCCATTAAGTCAAAATGTGATTGGTTGATTCCACTGTCACTCTACAAACTTTTGCCTTAATACTGTTGAATTTCAGATGCCTTTATCTAGCTTCTGATTGGATCTTTTTTTCTCTTCAGTGTTAACCCTTTCTTTTCCCCAAAAAAACTGAAGAGATTAAAACAGATCCTTGAAAATAATAATATAATGATAATATTATTGTATTATTATAATCATTATTTTATAAATCCTTAGCCATTCTCCCATTGTTCCCCACTGTGTTTGGGTTAGTAATAATTTGTCTGGTGGCTCTATATTTCCTCAACATGCGTTTTTTCACTATTCTGAATGTCTAAAGAATCCAAATGTTGTTCTGAAATATTAACAAAGAAATACTGGACATTTGTTTTTACTCTTATTATGGTGATCATTTGACCCCCAAAAACAATGATGATAATTTTTCTGTTTTCAGTCTTGACTCGGTCTCGGACCCCCTCCAATCTTGGTCTTGACTCTGACTCGATTTTCTCCTGTTTTGGTCTTGAATCGGTCTCTTTTTAGATGGTCTCGAATACAACACTGAATTCTACAATAGAGCAGCCTCCTCCACAAGAGGCTCTGCTGCTGCCTAGCTGTCTGGTCCCCCAATGGCTGTCATAATAACCACATGGCAAATGTGAACATTAGCATACAAAAAAGGATGTGGACATAAAAAAGTGACAGGTGAGGGGAAAGATTAAATATTTATTATTTCATTTATAGACCCCCTTAACAGTTGAAATGTGGACCTGTAAGGGTTGTTTGGTTGTGACCTGCTTTGGCAATTACATGAATGTAAAGGTCATGGGTTATGACGGGTCAGCTATGTTACTGGTAGAAGTTGCCCATAGGCACAGATCTAGGATCAGATTGCCCTCCCCCAATCCATTATCTTTACCATTTACCAACAATGCAAAAACCTAACTCAGATCTGATCAGTGTCTACGGGCAAATTCAAACTAGTCAGGGGGTAAAATCCTAAAACTCCACCTAGTAGACAAAATAACAACAGCAAATTACAGTGCTGTATTTACATTTTAGTAAATCTAATCCAGAGTAATTTACTGGAGCAATTGGGGTTAAGTGCCGTGCTCAAGGGCATATCGACAGATTTCTCACCTAGTCGGCTTGAACCAGCCACCTTTTGGTTACTGGCCCAAAACTCTTAACCACTAGGCTAGATGACGCCTTATGTGTACGCAAGTACGTGTTTATCCTTGTATACAGTGATATGTATATGGTTTTGTATAGTCAAATACAAACAAGGAATGGATTAAGAAAGGAATATGCCTTTAATACAAAAACAAATAAATATTGACTTTTTTATATTTATATTTATTTAACCTTTATTTAACCAGGCAAGTCAATAAAGAAATGATCTCCCAAAAAATCATGTCTATATTTGCATTTAAGCCTCTGTTTTGGATTTGTCCACTTTTTTGACAGTGTTCCCTAAGTCAATGAAGAGTACATTCTTATTTGCAATGACAGCCTTTTCACTCATGAAATCTTCATCAGTAACATATCCGTTTAACATGAGTCATATAATGTACATTATACACAGAGAGAAAGACCATGGCATATTGCAGCTTTAATGTTCTTGTGTGCAGAACTGGTACACATGTACGCATATAAACATGCAAACTCACACACACACACACACACACACACACTCACACGTCAAAGCATCCCTCCATGGGAACCACAGACATAAACAGGTGCACTTTTGTAAACAACAAAGGCATGGTCTTCTAAAGGCTAAATTAAATGCACATGCGCGCACAAACACACACACACACAAGTCGTCCCACATCACATTTCCATATAGGCCGTCTCTGTTGAAAAAGATAAAAGCATTACAACTATATTACAAGCACTGTGTGAGTGATGTGTGTGTGTGTGTGTGTGTGTGTGTGTGTGTGTGTGTGTGTGTGTGTGTGTGTGTATGTGTGTGTAGATGTCCTACCGCTCCGCAGCCTCTCGTCTCTCAGCTGTGTTTTGTCCAGGGGGTGTGTGAGCGGAGGTATGCTGTCAGCAGCGACCCCCGCTCTGCAGCTCTCTATCAGCATCTCCAGAGTCCCGAAACACTGCAGCATCTGCCCTGGGGATAACTACACACACTCTGTTATGTTAGATGTATTGTGTTGTATTGTAAGCTGCTACTTCATTGTCTACTTATTGATTGTTAATAAAGTGCAGTTATTCCCACATACAGTGCCTTCAGAATGTATTCACACCCATTTACTTTTTCCACATTTTGTTGTGTTACAGCCTGAATTTAAAATGGATTAAATGTAGATTTTGTGTCAATAAGTATTCAACCTCTGTTATGGCAAGCGTAAATGAGTTAAGGACTAAAAATGTACTTAACCAGTCACATAATAAGTTGCATGCACTCACTCTGTGTCCAATAAAAGTGCTTAACATGATTTTTGAATGACTTATCTCATCTCTGTACCACACACACATAATTATCTTTAAGGTCCCTCAGTCAAGAAGTGAATTTCAAATACAGATTCAAACACAAAGAACAGGGAGGTTTTCAAATGCCTCGCAAAGAAGGGCACCTATTGGTAGATGGGTAAAAAAAAAAAAATATTGAATATCCCTTTGAGTATGGTGAAGTTATTATTACACGTTGGATGGTGTATCAATACACCCAGTCACTACAAAGATACAGGCGTCCTTCCTAACTTAGTTGTCAGAGAGGAAGGAAACCGCTCAGGGATTTCACCATGAGGCCAATGGTTACTTTAAAACAGTTACAGATTTTAATTGCTGTGATAGGAGAAAAATTAGGATGTAGTTACTCCACCTAAATGACAGTGAAAAGAAGGAAGCCTGTGTAGAATACAAATATTCCCAAACATGCATCCTGTTTGCAATAAGGCACTAAAGTAAAACTGCAAAGAATGTGGCAAAGAAATAAACTTTATGTCCTGAATACAATCTATTTAATCAATTTTGAATTCAGGCTGTAGCACAACAAATGTGGAATAAGTCAAGTGGTAGGCACTGTATATATACAACTCATTACAATGACTACAAGGCCTTGCATGGGTGGGCATAACATGGGAGATATTAGTCACTCCTGTGTGTAAGTGTGTATCTGTGTGTGTGATTGTGTGCAGTGAGCAGTAATAGTTCAAGTTTCAATTTTTTTCCCCAATTTGTAATGAATACTTTGGAAATCATATTCACTTGTGTTCTCACGATAATACCGAGCAACTCACCTGAAGTGTCCATCCTTCAAAGGAGTGGTGGATTCTGTAAGTGTGGACGTACGGTGTCTTTCTGAACCAGAGAGAGAAAGGATTTACACTCAGATTCAGGATATCCATTTTCACAACCTTATGCTAATATAAACCAAAGGTAAAACAAACTGGCGACATTGAAACACAGGTTGAAAAAACGATCCACTCATTCTGAAATGTCTCTTAGTTCTAATTAGGTATTTATACTCATCTCAGTACAAGACACCTTGTTTTGTCTCTAAACTTCTATGAGTAATTTTCAGCAAATTAATAAACCATTTCAATTACTGTTCAATTATTGTTATTTTTTCATGCTACAGCAATTGATAATGGTCCTAACAAACAATCTAGTTGAACTGAAATAATAGTAAACCTTTGTAGCTGAGTGACAGCCTAAAATTTAGATACAGAAAATGTAAAAAAAAGTCCTATTTAAGAAAATATGTTTGCTTGCTTGAGTGCTCTAAAAGCTGTGTATAATAGCCTATGCCTACTCGTTTCTACATCCATATGATAGGATATTTAATATGACATTAAATAAAACGGTCTTTGATCAATCATATCATTTGTAGGCCTGAACCTCAATTAAAATACAATTCAAAGTGGTCAAATTGTGGATTTTGTCATGTTAGAAATGACTACAACCTATTCTATAGTATCTACAATTTCATGATAAACATGAACAAAAAGCTTACATAAAGCATACATAAAAACAGTATACAAAATCACATGGGCCTCTGGCAGTTTAAATCGGTAAAACTCACTCCACAAAAGAGTATAGGCTAGAGAGTGAGTTTATCAACTCACCTCACGCAGAGGCAATAGATTCCTTGCAGACTCTCGCTGTCCCGCAGGAGAAAGCTCCCCTCTCTCCCATGCCTCTCCAGCAACCTTTCCGTTTTCTCCTTACCGATTCTACCGTAGTAGATAGACCGGACTAGCGCGCTCTCACTCTCCGGCTCCATGAGCGTGTAACTTTGGAGATGAGCACCACTGTCACCCTTGCGTGCCATGGAGCCCTGATGAGAGAGTGTGCAGAAAGACAGACTGTGGGAAAGGGCGCGAGGCAGGAACCGACAACGTCTTGGTTTTTCACACTTTTTTTTAAATCGTGTCAACTGCAAAAAAATGGCACCTAGTGTTTTTTTCTCAGCTTCAAGCCAAAACAAGGTCCTTTTGTCTGTGTGATTCAGACAGACAACAGCATTCTCTGACAGACGGAAGTGTGTGTGTATGTGGTTCTCTCTATCTTGAACTTTTGTCCATTGTCTTATATGGAGATATGACGTGAGAAGTACTAAATTGAATATTAGGCCTACAGAATTATAATTAATTAGATGTGAGCAATTTGTGGTGTTTCCTTATTCAATTGTGCATTAAATATAGGCTAGACAAATCAATAATTATAGGCTATAGGCTACTTGGGGTTTGCATAAAATATCAACAAATGAAAAGTATGAGAAGGAGTCAGGCTGCATCCCAGCTAGCACATTTGGTTTCTTTGAAGTTGTGGGAACTAAGTTGTTGGTTTTGCATTGGTTTTGGGAACAAAGCCATACGTTTCCTTACTGGTAATACTACATTTTTTTTTAAGCATTTCACCTGTTCTGGGAACATTTATTTTTAGATTGCAGTGAGAACTTTTTACTATGGTTCCCTGAAAGTTTTTCTGGTAGGTTTTATTAACTTTCTGAGAAAGGGAAATTATAGGTTATTTGGAGGTTGAATAAGTTCCTTAAAACCTTCACCGAATGTTTCAATAATACTTTTTATAACACAGCTAGCTTAGGTTAACTGTTCTGACATCCAAGCACAAATAGAAATTCATTTGCTTAGGCATTAATCATGCAAACATGTTTATTTTTCATGGTTGCACGGCATCAGTGAGATTCAAACCTATGATCTTCTGTTCTCTATCCATGGAATTAGTACACTGCATCACCAGGATGTAGCTAGCGTGCAATTTTTTTTTTACTAATACTAAGCTGTTCACTTTAGTCTATTAAAATAGACACAATTTCGAAGGAAACCGGCACTCATTATCATTAAGATCAGGTGTGGCCAACAAGATAGAGGATAGAGAGTTTTGTTGACGATGAGAACGGAATGTATATGTTTTTCAATAACATTCAGAGAACGTTCTTTGAACGTTACTAATGTTTTCTTGATGTTCTGCGAACATGACTTTAAATAAAACCATGACAAAACCTGCAGAAAATGTTATGCTGAAGTAATGAAATTCGCACAGGATAACGATGTTTCTAAACATTCTCTGAACGTTCTGCGAACGTGACTTTAAATAGAACCATGAGGAAACCTGGTGGAAAAGTTATGGTGAAGTATTGAAATTCCCAAAGGAGAATGTTGTTTCTTAACCTTCTCTGAACTATTTCAGAACATTCCCAATGTCAAACCAGTTGGAGAACTATCCTAGAACATTACCAAAAATAAAATGTAACCATGTTTTAACTTTTAGGAAACATTCTGTTAAAGTAATGAAATAGCAAGAAAATAACATTATTTTGTCAGGTTCCTTAAATGTGCAGAGAATGTTCTAAAACCAAGCAACCATTCCGAGAACGTTGTGGAAAAGTTGTATGCAAAATAACCACAACGGCTCACCAAGCTCTAAGAAACATTTGGTTCTCAGAACGTTATGTGCGTTATGTCACCTGGCAGTTTCAATCATTTTGAGAGAGGATGTCAACAAAGTAGGCTAAAGCCAACTATATATTCTAATCAAAACAATTTCCTTGTTCACAACTTCTGTGCAGGGACATTCACATTGACGTTCTCATTTAAATATGCCGTAATTATATTTTCGTTTCTATATAAAACTATTTAAATATGCTATTTCAAATTCTTGTTTATGCTTTTTTAGCAAACCCACTTAAGTTGTTTTTTCCTTCATCACACACACACACACACACACACACACACACACACACACACACACACACACACACACACACACACACACACACACACACACACACACACACACACACCACAGCTTCGTGGTGGGCCAGACAGCGGATAGCTCAGTGCACAATGCGTGGGAGGCAGCAGCGGCCGACCGACCGAAGAGCGACAGATAGGTGGTTTTGAAATGAGAAACAGATCCAGTGCCATCAGTCCATCAGGTGATATGCAAAAGAGACAGGCCTACCGCAGATCAAGCGTCTGTTTGGGGGTGGTTGGGGTTGGGGATGTGTCAAATTTAGAGGTCTTTAGAGCCAAAAGTGTCTGTCTGGTAGTAGACACATCTAGGCCTTATTTTACATTATTTTACTTAATTCTTTCTCAACCTTTGTGTGTGAAAATATAACTATGATACTACGGTCATCTTGAACCTCCCTTCCCTCCCCTTTTACCCCCAGTTATATATCCACATACACACACACTAATCTCTCACTTCTCTCACCCCTTCCCCTCTTTCACTCTCTCACTCTGTGGTGTGACAGTGAGGGTGAACTGGCTGTGACTACACTAATGAAAGATCAAAGAGATGCTACCACACAGCACTACAAGCAGCACCAAAGAAACCATCTCAGGGAAGTTCATCTGAGTGCTTGTCATCCTCACCAGGGTCTTGACCTGACTGCAGTTTGGCGTTGTAACTGATTTCAGTGGGCAAATTCTCACCTACCATGGCCACTGGCATGCTAGAGAAGTGTGCACTTCATGAATGAATCCCAGGTTTCAACTGTACCGGGCAGATGGCAGATGGCGTTGTGTAGGTGAGCGGTTTGCTGATGTCAACATTGTGAACCGAGTGCCCCATGGTGGCGGTGGGGTTATGGTATGGGCAGGCATAAGCTACGGACAATGAACACAATTTCATTTTATTTATGGAGATACCGTGACTAGATCCTGAGGCCCATTGTCGTGCCATTAATCCGCCGCTATCACCTCATGTTTCAGCATGATAATGCACAGCCCGATGTCACTAGGATCTGTACACAATTCCTGGAAGCTGAAAATTTTCCAGTTCTTCCATGGCCTGCAGACTCACCAGACATGTCACCCATTGAGCATGTTTTGGATGCTCTGAACTGGCATGTACGATAGCGTGTTCCAGTTCCCGCCAAAATCCAGCAGCTTCTCACAGCAATTGAAGAGGAGTGGGACAACATTCCACAGGCCAAATGGTGTCGCACTGCATGAGGCAAATGGTGGTCACACTGGATACTGATTGGTTTTATGATCCACGCCCCTACTTTTTTAAAAAGGTATTTGTGACCAACAGATGCATAACTGTATTCCCAGTTGTGAAATCCATAGACCAAGGCCTAATAAATGTTTTTCAATTGATTGATTTCCTTATATGAACAGTAACCCAGTAATATTGTTGAAATTGTTGCATGTATATTCTTGTTCAGTGTATATAGCTGCATCCATATTCTCAAAGCTAACAAAATACCCACACAATCTATACAGTATACATCCATACAACCACAGGGCATATTAACAAGGCCCTGGGGGACATTGTACTATACAATGAAATGCAAAATGTGACAAAAACAACAGAGCTAGCAAGTTTGCAGTTGCTAGTTCGCGGTAAAAACGCTAATTAGCATAAGAAAGAGAAACTACATAATCATTGCCCAGTGCATCCACAACACATGAAGAGTAAGAAATATGTACTCACATTTCTGAAGGATACACACTGGCCTTGCCTAAAACAAAGAATGCTAACTAAACGTGATCACAAGAGATGGCTGGAACTTATCACTTGGATTGTGTACTTTTGTCTGGTTACTTCCATTTCCTCAGAGCTGAAGATCGTCCAGCATGCTTTTAGGTGAACTTTAATGATCTGTCCAAGGGGCCAGAGGGCGCTCAGAAGCTGGGGGTCCACCAACATAACCACCATGTCTTCTTTGAGGTTGGCAGGGAAGGCATGCCACTTCAGGCGGGCTTGCAAGCTGGGTAAGTAGTGCCTGATGTAGCTGGACCAGAAGTGATCCGTCAGGATCTGGCAGTGTCTCCATTGACGTCTGCTGACGAGCTCAGTCTCGAGGTACACCACTTGCGGCAGGGATCCGTCTGGCTGCCCCATCAACAGGAAGTTAGGGGTCACAGGGTCCAGGTCAGCAGTACTGCAGGACAGGTAGCCCAAGGGATTTCAATGAGGACAGTCCTGAGCACTTCTTCGGTCACTGACTGGGCACCCACTCTAGTGTAGAGGGCAGTCTTAATGGAGCGAATATCTCTCTTCCAAACTCCTCCAAAGTGCAGTGCTGCAGGGTGGTGAAGCGGAAGACAACGTTCTGTTATGCAAGCTGCTCTCGCAGTTTGGGAGACAAGTCAGCGAAGGCCTCACGCAGCTCCTTCTCTCCTCCCTTGAAGTTTGTTCCCTGTTTGGAGAACAGCTCAACAGGCATCCCTCAGTGGGCGCTGAATCTTTTAATGGACATCAGAAAAGAATCTGCATCGATGTTGGTCAGGAGGTCCAAGTGCACAGCCCTCGTGGTGAGACACTTGAAAATGATCCACATCTCTTCTCAACGCGAAGTAGTCCATCCCCTTGGAGTGGAAAGCTAGCTTGAAAAGGCACAGTCACGGCTGGCAGGTCAGCCATCTCGGGGACAGCAGGTCTGGATTTCCATCGACAGCTCAACGTAGTGTACCACCAACTCGGATGAGCTCTCCGAACTCATTAAGCTCCGGAGACAATGTAAATAGACGATTGCTGGACGGGACAGGCTTACAAGCTTTCAGGAGATGCAGCTTATTTGGGAAACTCTCTTGCTGCCCCGTGTAGTGCTTGCATAGTGACACCTCCTCAGGATGTCCGTTTGGCTTAGCTGGCCACTCATCTGGACTTTGAAGGAAGAAAAGTGGTCCTTGGCTCCATCTGTCGGGCCTCTTGTGATGCACGGAGGTCTGTAAGTTCTTGAATCTCAGCCACCCTGGTGCCTATGAAAACTTTGAAGCTAGCAGGATTCTGACTGCAGCCACATCAGCATGGGTGGTCTGGTCGATCTTCAATGTAAGCTATTTCTCGATCAGCTTGGCAAGCTGGGCTCCAATGACGGCTGCAAAGAGCTCTAGTCTTGGCATGGAATCTAGTCACTTAGGAGCAACTCTGGAACAGGTCACGAGGAACAGGTCACGATCTTCTGTTTTCAGTATGCAACGGAAATGTAGGCCTTTTCTGAAGTGTCGCAGAATACATGGACCTCTCTAGTCACACTTGATTGGTCGACATCTGCAGGTACATAGCACCTAGACAGGGTTAAGTGTGGCAGGATCTGTAGCTCTACTTCCCAATTGTTGCAAGCCTGGAGTAGATCTTGAGGGAGAAGAGGGTTCAAATCAAATCAAATCAAATTCTATTTGTCATATGTGCCGAATACAACATGTGTAGACATTACCGTGAAATGCTTACTTACAAGCCTGTGCAGTTCAAGAAAGATATTTACCAAATAAACTAAAGTAAAAAAATAAATAACAAGACAATATACAGGGGGTACCGGTACCGAGTCAATGTGCGGGGGTACAGGTTAGTCGAGGTAATTTGTACATGTAGGTAGGGGTGAAGTGACCATGCATAGATAATAAACAGTGAGTATTGAACTATTTGGTTAATAGTTCAGCAGTCTTATGGCTTGGGGGTAGAAGCTGTTAAAGAGCCTTTTGGTTCTAGACTTGGCTCTCCGGTACCGCTTGCCATGCGGTAGCAGAAAAAAACAGTCTGTGACCTGGGTGACTGGAGTCTCTGACAATTTTATGGGCTTTCCTCTGACACCGCCTATTATATATGTCCTGGATGGCAGGGAGCTTGGCCCCAGTGATGTACTGGGCTGTACACACTACCCTCTGTAGCGCCTTACGGTCAGATGCCGAGCAGTTACCATACCAGGCGGTGATGCAACCGGTCAGGATGCTCTCGATGGTGCAGCTGTATAACATTTTGAGGATCTGAGGACCCATGCCAAATCTTTTCAGTCTCCTGAGGGCAAAATGATGTTGTCGTGCTCTCTTCACGACTGTGTTGGTGTGTTTGGACCATGATAGTTTGTTGGTAATGTGGACACCAAGAAACTTGAAACTCTCGACCAGCTCCCCTACAGCACCGTCGATGTTAATGGGGGCCTGTTCGGACCGCATTTTCCTGTAGTCCACGATCAGCTCCTTTGTCTTGCTTAGATTGAGCGAGAGGTTGTTGTCCTGGCACCACACTCCCAGGTCTCTGACCTCCTCCCTATAGGCTGTCTCATTGTTGTTGGTGATCAGGCCTACCACTGTTGTGAAGTCAGCAAACTTAATGATGGTGTTGGAGTTGTGTTTTGCCATGAAGTCGTGGGTGAACAGAGAGTACAGGAGGGGACTAAGCACACATC
This sequence comes from Brachymystax lenok tsinlingensis, assembly GCA_030435695.1. NCBI lineage: Eukaryota > Metazoa > Chordata > Actinopteri > Salmoniformes > Salmonidae > Brachymystax > Brachymystax lenok. The sequence goes on from CM059788.1 coordinate 33,068,385, forward strand.
CCTGAGGGGCCCCAGTGTTGAGGATCAGCATAGCAGACGTGTTGTTGCCTATCCTTACCACCTGGGGTTGGCCCCTCAGGAAGTCCAGGATCCAGTTGCAGAGGGAGATGTTTAGTCCCAGGGTCCTGAACTTAGTGATGAGCTTTGTGGGCACTATGGTGTTGAACGCTGAGCTGTAGTCAACAGCATTCTCACCTTGGTGTTCCTTTTCCAGGTTGTAAAGGGCATTGAGATTGAGATTGCATTATCTGTGGATCTGTTGGGGCGTATGCGAAGTGGAGTGGGTATACTGTATCCGGGAGGATGCTGTTGATGTGAGCCATGTCCAGCCTTTCAAAGAACTTCATGGCTACCGATGTGAGTGCTACGGGACGGTAATCATTTAGTTAGGTTACCTTCGCTTCCTTGGGCACATTGAAACATGTAGGTATTACAGACTAGGTCAGGGAGAGGTTGAAAATGTAAGTGAAGACACATGCCAGTTGGTCCGCGAATGCTTTGAGTACAAGTCCTGGTAATCTGTCTGTCCCGTGGCTTTGTGAATATTGACCTGTTTAAAGGTCTTGCTCACATAGGCTAGCGAGAGTGTTATCACACAGTCATCCAAAACAGATGGTGCTCTCATGCAAGCTTCAGGTTGTTTGCTTGCCTCGAAGCGAGCATAAAAGGCATTTATCTCATCTGGTAGGCTCGCGTCACTGGGCAGCTCACGTCTGGTTTTCCCTTTGTAGTCCGTAATAGTTTTCAAGCCCTGCCACATCCGACGAGCATCAGAGCCGGTGTAGTAGGATTCAATCTTAATCCTGTATTGACACTTTGCTTGTTTGATGGTTCATCGGAGGGCATAGTGGGATGTCTTATAAGCGTCCCGATTAGTATTCCGCTCCTTGAAAGCGACAGCTCTAGCCTTTACCTCGATGCGGATGTTGCCTGTAATCCATGGTTTCTGGTTGGGATATGTACGTACGGTCACTGTGGGGACAACATTGTCGATGCACTTGTTGATGAAGCCGATGACTGAGGTGGTATACTCCTCAATGCCATTTGACGAATCTCTGAACATATTTCAGTCTTTGCTAGCAAAACAGTCCTGCAGCGTAGCATCCGTGTCATCTGACCACTTCCGTATTGAGTGAGTCACTCGTACTTCCTGCTTTAGTTTTTGCTTGTAAGCAGGAATCAGAAGGATAGAGTTATGGTCAGATTTGCCAAATGAACGACGGGGGAGAGCTTTGTATGCATATTTGTGTGTTGAGTAAAAGTGGTCTAGAGTTTATTTTCCTCTGGTTGTACATGCTGGTAGAAATGAGGTAAAACAGATTTAAGTTTGCCTGCATTAAAGTCCCCAGCCGCTAGGAGCGCCGCTTTTGCCTCAGCCTGTCCTTATGCTATTTGCTTGATGACTGGCCATCATAGTCTTGACACCAGGACTCGTACTTTAAAACCTTGTCGAGCTGGTGGGTGCTCTGGTTGCCTTTGGCTGGCAGCTATTCGTGGCTCATAGGCTGCTGCATGAGGGTGAACCCTATGAGGAAGAGACTGCTGGGTCGCTGCACCGACATAGCTCTGTGAACGTGCAGCACTGTCCTTGTGAGGAGGTTGGCGATAGTCCCCATCGGGGTGATACTGTATCTTGACTCTCTGGGGCATGGCGAAGGTGTAGCCTCTCTTGGAGGGTGGCCTGGAGTCTTGTCTACTGATGCTGGTCTGCTCGGTTTAGCAGCAGCAGAAATTGACTGATCCCTTTTGACTTTGATCTCACTCATCATCTTGTCCAGGTCTGCTACTTGTTCTTTCTCTGGCTGCTCTGATTCTTCTTCTGTAGGTCATGGTGGTGGATCAGGCCACTCACCATCGTCGCGTTCTTCTTTGTCGTTATCATACTCCTCGCTGAACACTTCCTCTAGCTCAGGTGGGGGAATGAGGTGGACTGGAAGGACCAACTCGAGCCTTACAGCACGGCCAGCTGGTTGTCGAGTAGACTTTGTAGGGGTGTAGCTGGCTGCAGTCGGGTAAAGGGGTGGCTGGAGATCGTAGACCTTTTCCACAAACTTTAATTTCCGTCAAGCTTGACGGATTCTGTCTGTACTACTAGTTGAGACATACGCAGATTTTCGTTCTCCTTACGGATCTCTTCTCTCCTGTGTTCCCGGTAAGCGCTTTGTACACTCTCGGCATTATCTCAACCAGCTTCACCTGGAATGCTTATCCAACAGTCTTGAAGGAGTTCCCACATATGCTGAGCACTTGTTGGCTGCTTTTCCTTCACTCTGTGGTCCAACTCATCCCAAACCATCTCAACTGGGTTGAGGTTGGGTGATTGTGGAGGCCTGGTCATCTGATGCAGCACTCCATCACTCTCCTTCTTCTCAAATAGCCCTTACACAGCCAGGAGTTGTGTTTTGGGTCTGAACGTTGCACCATGCTGCAGATTACTATTCCATTTGAGAAGGGCGTTCCTCCCTCCCCGCTTTCGCCTGAGGACATGACAGGCCTTTGCCAAGTTCAACCGGGGCCAGCCGTAAAATAACTTCCTCAGTGTCTTAGCTGCCTGCATCTCATGGGAAGCGGACTGTCAGCCTGAACAGCATGTCAACAAAACCAGATCAGAGTGTACCGTGCACCAGCTCTGGCATGACTGCCTTCATGTGGTATGTGTAATAACACATTCATAGTCAATCACATCAAAAGGCGCTGGTGCAGAAACCCCAATAAATAGCAGCATGGCAGAATTGTATCCCGACCAGACTCCATTGGCCTCATATCTAGGATAGGTACCAGAGCTACAAGAGAGAAACAGAAACAACTCTTGCTGCAAAGAGTTAAAGTTTTATTTCAGGATGTGGTACTGCGATACTGTCTGTCTGGCCATGCAATGTATGTGAAAGTTGTTTCTGGCTCTGTATCTTCATTAATTGCGCGCACACACACACACACACACACACACACACACACACACACACACACACACACACACACACACACACACACACACACACAGACACACACACACACACACACACACACACACACACACAGAGAAATGTGCACTGTGGTAGGGTGGTTATGAGGAGCTTTAGATCAGTTTCAGCTCAAACCAAAGTTAACACCCACTATCATGACTGACTCTAGTTTAAACTCCAATAAGAGAATACAGAGTAAAAAAATATTTAACTGATCTAGGTGACGTTTAGTTCAGCGGGAAAGAATGGAAGAAGAGAAATATAAAAGTAATGAGGATAAGGTGATTTATGCCATGATTGAAAATGTTTATTGACAGCGAATCAGACACTCTTCACAAGATGTTGAGACCAACGACAGAGTACTTATATTTGGGCTAAAATAAACCTTTCAACATGCTGGTGTAGAATGAACCAACCAACCCACGCCAGGATTCCATACTATTCTCCCAACATTACTCACACTCTTAGCCAACCATACAAAGACTAAGAGCAGTGATCATAGACTTACACCAGTGGCGGTATGGTTACCCCAGTGACGGTATGGTTACACCCGTGATGGTATGGTTACACCCATGACAGTTTGCTTACTGCGGTGACTGCATGGTTTACACCAGTGATCCCCGTTACCCCTATGGTTACACCAGTGATCCCCCCTACCCCCATGGTTGCACCAGTAATCCCCATTACCCCTATGGTTACACCAGTGATCCCTTACCCCTATGGTTACACCAGTGACCCCCATTACCCCTATGGTTACACCAGTGATCCCTTACCCCTATGGTTACACCAGTGATCCCCTTACCCCTATGGTTACACCAGTGATCCCCTTACCCCTATGGTTACACCAGTGATCCCCTTACCCCCATGGTTGCACCAGTAATCCCCATTACCCCTATGGTTACACCAGTGATCCCCATTTACCCATGGTTACACCAGTGAACCCCATTTACCCATGGTTACACCAGTGATCCCCTTACCCCAATGGTTACACCAGTGATCCCCTTACCCCTATGGTTACACCAGTGATCCCCTTACCCCCATGGTTGCACCAGTAATCCCCATTACCCCTATGGTTACACCAGTGATCCCCATTTACCCATGGTTACACCAGTGAACCCCATTTACCCATGGTTACACCAGTGATCCCCTTACCCCTATGGTTACACCAGTGACCCCCATTACCCCTATGGTTACACCAGTGATCCCTTACCCCTATGGTTACACCAGTAATCCCCATTACCCCTACGGTTACACCAGTGATCCCCTTACCCCAATGGTTACACCAGTGACCCCCATTACCCCTATGGTTACACCAGTGATCCCCTTACCCCAATGGTTACACCAGTGACCCCCATTACCCCTATGGAAAATAACCTCTCACTCAATGTCAGCAAAACAAAGGAGATGATCGTGGACTTCAGGAAACAGGAGAGGGAGCACCCCCCTATCCACATCGAGGGGACAGTAGTGGAGAGGGTGGAAAGTTTTAAGTTCCTCGGTGTACACATCACGGACAAACTGAATTGGTCCACCCACACAGACAGCGTGGTGAAGAAGGAGCAACAGCGCCTCTTCAACCTCAGGAGGCTGAAGAAATTCGGCTTGTCACCAAAATCACTCACAAACTTTTACAGATGCACAATTGAGAGCATCCTGTCGGGCTGTATCACCGCCTGGTACGGCAACTGCTCCGCCCACAACCGTAAGGCTCTCCAGAGGGTAGTGAGGACTGCACAGCGCATCACCGGGAAACCTACCTGCCCTCCAGGACACCTACACCACCCGATGTCACAGAAAGGCCAAAGATCATCAAGGACAACAACCACCCGAGCCACTGCCTGTTCACCCCGCTATCATCCAGAAGGCGAGGTCAGTACAGGTGCATCAAAGCTGGGACCGAGAGACTGAAAAACAGCTTCTACCTCAAGGCCATCAGACTGTTAAACAGCCATCACTAACATTGAGTGGCTGCTGCCAACATACTGACTTAAATCTCTAGCCACTTTAAACATAGGAATTGGATGTAACAAATGTATCACTAGCCACTTTAAACAATTTTGTATATAAGATTTACGTATCCAACATACTCATATCAAATGTATACACTGTACTCTAAACCATCTACTGTATCTTGCCTATGCCGTTCTACCATCGAACCAAATCTCTAGCCACTTTAATAATTATAACTGGATGAAATAATGTATCACTAGCCACTTTAAACAATGCCATTTATATAATGTTTACATATCCTACATTACTCATCTCATATATATATATATATATATATATATATATATATATATATGTGTATATGTGTATATACTGTACTCCATACCATCTACTGCATCTTGCCTATGCCGGTCAGCCATCGCTCATCCATATATTTATATGTACATACTCGTATTCATTCCTTTACTCTTGTGTGTATAAGGTAGTTGTTGTGAATTTGTTAGATTACTTGTTAGATACTACTGCATGGTCGGAACTAGAAGCACAAGCATTTCGCTACACTCGCATTAACATCTGCTAACCATGTGTATGTGACAAATAAAATTTGATTTGATTTGATTTGGTTACACCAGTGATCCCCTTACCCTTATGGTTACACCAGTGATCCCCATTACCCCTATGGTTACACTAGTGATCCCCATTACCCCATGGTTACACCAGTGATCCTCATTACCCCATGGTTACACCAGTAATCCCCATGGTTACACCAGTAAGACACTTCAGAGACAGTACTGTACATCATTCAAGGTAGTGGAGGATATTTTCAGGATCAGAGAGAAGCCTTCTTATTTAGAGCTTAAGTACTTTGGTCATTATTACATGTTTGAAAAAGAGGACACCTAAAACATTCATAGAGTAAAATTAAACAGCAAAGAGCTTCTAAAAGTAAGATCATTTAATATCAGGACCAAACCCTGTGGTAAAACAGTTAATGCAAAGAGTGAATTATATAGTACTATAGCCATACTAATACAGACAGACATCTACCACCAACACCACAGGCCAGATGAAACCCAGAGAGGAGAAGAATGAGGGGAAACTCTGAGGAGAGATATCCAGGCTGGGAAATGGAGGACATGTTGTCGTTCCATGCTGGAGCCAAGTGTAAGTAAACTCAGTTGGTGCTTCCGTCATACACGTATTTGACCTGCCTCTGCAATTCTTCGAACAATCTCTTCTGAGCTTTCTCCTGGCTGGCCTGCCCATCTTTGGAGAGACAGAGAGAAAAGCCAATCAGACAATAACCTGACTGTGTGTGCGTTTGTGTGTGTATGTGAGTTTCATAGGCCTACCTGTGTAGGAGCAGAGTAGAGGGGTGGAGAAGGTGACTTTGGTCCCAGACGTGTTGTCGTCAAACCCAGGTTTCTCCAGACCTCTCTTCACAAACCACTCATCTAGAACGTTCCTCACTGAGGTACCTCTGCTGGAGTCTGTGGAGGGATTGACAATACTGTATCGTGAGTGTGTGTTTGTGCGTAGTGAAGTGGACATTATTTGTGTGTGTCAGTATTAAACAAGGTGAACCCTCTGCGACTGAGCTATCTCCGGCCCTAATAACAGTTTGTGTGTGTGGTACTGACCCATCTCGTCCTCCCCCAGTAAGCCCAGTAAGCGCTGGCTGTGTTGGGCTCTAATTGTTTTCTTATTCCCCTGACCTCGAGTCTGCATACTATACCTGTCAATCACATCAGCTTTAAGGAACATCATTCAAGGCTTTTTGTATGTCATGAGCACCTTAAAGGAATAGTTTATTTAAAATACAGCACAAGTTAAGTGGTTTAAAAAATGTTTTAAACCACTTAAGAGGATGGATTACACCTTGAACTTTAACTGACATATAGAAATTAGAGTTCTATAAATCAGTCTTTACCCAGAGAACCTCAGCTGGAAGGAGCTTCTGTACTGAGTTCTTGTAAGGGCGGAGTTTGCAGATGTAAGGCCTGCCCCATCCAACCGAATCTGGAGCCTCCTCAGTGCTGCCGGTTGGGGCCACGGGACCAGTAGCCAATAAATGGAGCCAGTTGAGACAGCGCCCTCTGGCATGTCGACTGACGGGCTGCAGCCTCAATGGAACCTGTCAATCAAATCTGCCTTTAGCAATGTGATACATTCAGTTCATTCATTCAATACACTCATTTCATTTACTAACATTATCATGTGCCCCTCTCATACATGATAAATAAATCCATTCCAACTATTTGTGGTGTTACCCTGGCCGCTGTAGGTGAAAACACAGGTGATGTCTTTGAGAGTGCAGCAGAACCTGCTCTTCTCCTGTTCCTTTACATCCTTTACAGGCAACGGGAACGAACGCTGCAGGAAAAACTGCTTCACCTTCCCCATGGATTGACTCTCATCTACAGAGAGAGGAATGGGGAAGGGAAGGGAGTAGAAGGGGAGAAAGAGGGGGGGAGAGAGGGAGGGATGGGGAGAAAAGAGAGAAGAGAAGGGGAGAAAGGGGGGAGAGATAGGGAGGGATGGAGAGAAAGGAGAGAATAGAAAGGGAGAAAGAGGGGGAGAGAGGGAGGGATGGAGAGAAAGGAGACAGGAGGAGGGGAGGAAAGGAGGAGCGAGGATAGCGGGGAACAGAAAGAGGATGCTGAAATCGATATTATGTTGTCTGTTTGACTGAAAGTCCAAGTATAGTGTAACCACAGTCACTGGGTAGTTTTTAAAATGTGAAATAATGATTTGTGGCTCAGCTCATCTGTATTTATGAGAAGCTTTATACATACAGTACCAGTCAAAAGTTTGGACACACTTACTCATTCAAGGTTTTTCTTTACTTTTACTAGTTTCTACATTTTAGAATAATAGTGAAGATATCAAAACTATGAAATAACACATATGGAATTTTTTTTATTAAAAAAGTGTTTAACAAATCAAAATATATATAAAATATAAAGTAGCCACCCTTTGCCTTGATGACAGCTTTGCACACTCTTGGGATTCTCTCAACCAGCTTCATGAGGTACTCACCTGGAATGCATTTAAATTGAATCAGGCCTTCATTGTCGAATTGCTGCAAAAAAGAAAAACACTACTAAAGTACACAAATAATAATAAGAGACTTGACTGTGCCAAGAAACACGAGCAAAGGACATTAGACTGGTGGAAATCTGTCCTTTGGTCTGATGAGCCCAAATTTGGGATTTTTGGCTCTAACCGCTGTATCTTTGTGAAACGCAGAGAAGGTGAACAGATGATCTCTGCATGTCTGGTTCTCACCATGAAGCATGGAGGAGGTGTGGGGGTGCTTTGCTGGTGGCACTGTCGTGATTTACTTAGATTTCAAGGCACATTTAACAAGCATGGCTACCACAGTTGTTTGCAGGTATAAGCCATCCCATCTGGTTCGCTCTTAGTGGGACTCTCATTTGTTTTCAACAGGACAATGACCCAAACACACCTCCAGGCTGTGTAAGGGCTTTTGTACCAAGAAGGAGAATGATGGAGTGCTGCATCAGATGACCTGGCATCCACAATCACCCGACCACAACCCAATTGAGATGGTTTGGGATGAGTTGGACCGCAGAGTGAAGGAAAAGCAGCCAACCAGTGCTCAGCATATGTGGGAACTCCTTCAAAACTGTTGGAAAAGCATTTCAGGTAAAGCTGGTTAAGAGAATGTCAAGAGTGTGCAAAGCTGTCATCAAGGCAAAGGGTGGCTACTTTTAAGAATCTCAAATATAAAATATATTTTTATTTGTTTAACACTTTTTTGGTTACTACATTATTCCATATGTGTTATTCATAGTTGTAATGTCTTCACTATTATTATACAATGTAGAAAATAGTACAAATAAAGAAAAACCCTTGAATGAGTAGGTGTGTCCAAACTTTTGACAGGTACTGTATACACTGTCTTTCGCGTCTTTTGTATATCAAATGTAATTGAATTTGATTGCTCATCAGTACCAGGCTGACAGATCTCCCCTACGGTGCCCAGACTGTGGTAGGACCGGCGGATTGCCTCTTTCTTAGGGCTGAACAGATTCTGGTTGTGGAAGGTATAGCGGTCTAGCCGGACCTCCACCCTACACTCATACCACTGCTCCACAGACACATCCTCACACACCACACACGGGGGTTGCAGATCCCACTGCACTAGACACCGCCGGATTTCTGAAACACACATACCTACAGTTTACTATTGACATCAAGTTTTAGGATAATTCAGAATGAGGGTAGCTCAGACTAGAAGCACATTGAAAGGAGAGTCACCTTCTGTCTCTCCCCCAAGCTTAATCTCTGACAATCTCTTGGGGGGAGGCGGGCCCGAATCTTCAGGTGTTGTCTCCATGGCAACAGCATCACTAACTGATAACTTGTCAGACTGTAGAGTATAGCCAGAAGTTTCCCCTGTCACCTGACCTGCATAAGAGAGGGACAGAGACAGTAGAGAAACGGAGAGAGAAATGGAGAGTGTGTGAGAGAGAGAGAGAGAGAGAGAGAGGAAAGAGAGAAAGAGAGAGAGAGAGAGAGAGAGAGAGAGAGAGAGAGAGAGAGAGGAAAGAGAGGAAAGAGAGGAAAGAGAGAGAGAGAGAGAGAGAGAGAGAGAGAGAGAGAGAGAGAGAGAGAGAGAGAGAGAAAAAAAAAAGAGGTCCAGACTAACCTGCTCCAGTACTATTTTTGTTAGTCTCTGGAGTTTTGTACTCTGGTTTAGCTCCTCCTCCATGCTTGACCAGCAGCTCCTGGAGGTTCCCTTTGTAGTTCAGACCCACTCCACTACTGTCCCTGCCCACAACCCCACTCAGGATCCCACTCAGGCGCCTCAGGGCTTCCTTAGCTGCCCAATGCTCTGCCTGCTGCTTTTTAGGGGCTGCCTCTGAGAGAGCGAGGGTGAGTAAAGTAACGCTCCCTTTAGTTTCAATGCATTTTGCCGCAAAAGGTGGGTCAACAGCGTTTACCATCCACTACAACACTGATTACATGTGAGTGTAAGACATGGTCATCATTTAATGTCCTGAAAAAACTGCAACTACCCTTCATAACCAATGTCTACATCTCATCAAATGTGACATAGTAATGAAATATAAAGTGTTTTTTAAGTAACCTGGGCTGTGAAAAGTGAGCTTGCCTAAGATTCCCAGGGTGCACCTGTGCTTTCCCTCTGCTGTTGTTACACAGTCCTCCCCTGGTGGGTCAGACTCTGCCAGTCTGAAGAACTACAACACGCTCTGCCTTTCAATGCCTGCAAAGGTAGCAACGAGTTGAGTCACAGCAACATCCACTAACCAACGAAGTACGACAAAGTTCTCCCCCTACTGATCTAAGGTTAGTCTACCTGAAGTTGTCCCCCATGTAAGGTGTGTAGTGTACCTGCTGTATGTGGAGGATCCAGAGACAGGCCCTGGAGCAGACTGCAGTAGGCTGCCTGTTGCGCTCCCTTTTGAGTAGACGCCTCCTGTGGGGTGAGGTCCTTCTGCACACGTACCCGTCACACACGCAAAAAAACGCCGGCCATCTGAAAAAGGTAAGACAGATGAAGGGACCTTACACTTTTTCATACTTGTGTTTAAATTTACTTAATTTCGCACTTCTTTCTTTGTGTTCTTTCAATAGTGTTCACTGTTGTCTTATTCTTGAACATATATTTTTCTAGGTACAAAGTTGTCCATTTACATGAAATGGACAATAAAGCTATGCGAGTTTGAATGTGATTCTGTGTACCTGAAGAGACGGTACGCTCCTCTGGGAGGATGGGTGTGGTTTGGCGGGGGTCTGACTCTAAGGCTCCTCCTCCCTGGGTCTCCATGGTATTCATGGTGACTGTGGTATCAATGGCAACCATAAAGTCCATGGTCACTATGGTATCCATGAGGTCTATATGGCTGACACTGGGACAACCTGACTTTCGGGGGGGGCTGCAAGCTGGGTATCATGGGAGCTGGTGAGAGGTAAGGGCATCCCTCACCTTCGTCTGACCCCACTACTTTCTCCTTCTTCCCTATCCCCCCTTTCTCACTCTCACTTGTCACCCCTTCACTCTCCACCACTCCCCATCCTCTCTCAGTGACGTCATAATCAGGCATGTCCAGAGGTGGGGTCTGGGCCTCCAGCAGCTCTTTAAGGGCGCTTACGTAGTTTGCTCCCACCACTTCCTTGCTGCCGAGGACCCCGGACAGCCGCTGGAGGGCCACTTTAGCTGCCTGCTGCTGCACCGGTTTCCTTTTTCTGGAACCCTCTGGAGTCAACCAGTCAAACAGTCATATTTTAAACATTATACAATACTTACAGTACATGTCTATATACATGACATACACACAGTATATTTACATGCAATACACCATAAAACATAACATTTTAAAGTATCCATTTGGACTACTAAATGTGGCGTTACGTGGGGCATAGAGTGTGATTGGTCCAGTGAATCGGAGGGCGCAGTGGTAGCTCCTCCGCTCTGCATCAGATTGGAGGGCCTCCTCTGGGGGTCGGACATCCCGCATATGACAGTGCTCCAGGACCACATCCTTATAGGATGAGGTTGAGGTACAAAAGAAGAAAAGAGTTTCCATGAGAACAAGCATTTTGATGGACATGGGGGGAGAAAACAGTAAAGGTAGATGTACATTACTGTACGGTGGTGGGGTCTTTAACCTGATTCTGGTAGATCCAACAGGAGAGCTAGTTTCTTGCAGGCAAACTCAAAAGCCTCTGTCGTCCCAGAATGCCCCTCTCCAGAGGTGACGTAAGTTTTGAGGACCACGGTGACACTACCAAAGAACATGGAGCCTGAAGACAGAGTCACATGGTAGAGAGGAACCAATCAGACACCAATAGCAGCTCACTGACTTAGGACAATTAGATGTTTGAGAAACATGCTAATATGATGACATTATCATATACAGTGGGGCAAAAAAGTATTTAGTCAGCCACCAATTGTGCAAGTTCTCCAACTTAAAAAGATGAGAGAGGCCTGTAATTTTCATCATAGGTACACTTCAACTATGACAGACGAAATGAGAAAAAGAAATCCAGAAAATCACATTGTAGGATTTTTTATTTATTTATTTGCAATTTATGGTGGAAAATAAGTATTTGGTCAATAACAAAAGTTTATCTCAATACTTTGTTATATACCCTTTGTTGGCAATGACAGAGGTCAAACGTTTTCTGTAAGTCTTCACAAGGTTTTCACACACTGTTGCTGGTATTTTGGCCCATTCCTCCATGCAGATCTCCTCTAGAGCAGTGATGTTTTGGGGCTGTCGCTGGGCAACACAGACTTTCAACTCCCTCCAAAGATTTTCTATGGGGTTGAGATCTGGAGACTGGCTAGGCCACTCCAGGACCTTGAAATGCTTCTTACAGCCACTCCTTCGTTGCCGGGCGGTGTGTTTGGGATCATTGTCATGCTGAAAGACCCAGCCACATTTCATCTTCAATGCCCTTGCTGATGGAAGGAGGTTTTCACTCAAAATCTCACGATACATGGCCCCATTCATTCTTTCCTTTACACGGATCAGTCGTCCTGGTCCCTTTGCAGAAAAACAGCCCCAAAGCATGATGTTTCCACCCCCATGCTTCACAGTAGGTATGGTGTTCTTTGGATGCAACTCAGCATTCTTTGTCCTCCAAACACGACGAGTTGAGTTTTTACCAAAAAGTTATATTTTGGTTTCATCTGACCATATGACATTCTCCCAATCCTCATCTGGATCATCCAAATGCTCTCTAGCAAACTTCAGACGGGCCTGAACATGTACTGGCTTAAGCAGGGAGACACGTCTGGCACTGCAGGATTTGAGTCCCTGGCGGCGTAGTGTGTTACTGATGGTAGGCTTTGTTACTTTGGTCCCAGCTCTCTGCAGGTCATTCACTAGGTCCCCCAGTGTGGTTCTGGGATTTTTGCTCACCGTTCTTGTGATCATTTTGACCCCACGGGGTGAGATCTTGCGTGGAGCCCCAGATCGAGGAAGATTATCAGTGGTCTTGTATGTCTTCCATTTCCTAATAATTGCTCCCACAGTTGATTTCTTCAAACCAAGCTGCTTACCTATTGCAGATTCAGTCTTCCCAACCTGGTGCAGGTCTACAATTTTGTTTCTGGTGTCCTTTGACAGCTCTTTGGTCTTGGCCATAGTGGAGTTTGGAGTGTGACTGTTTGAGGTTGTGGACAGGTGTCTTTATACTGATAACAAGTTCAAACAGGTGCCATTAATACAGGTAACGAGTGGAGGACAGAGGAGCCTCTTAAAGAAGAAGTTACAGGTCTGTGAGAGCCAGAAATCTTGCTTGTTTGTATGTGACCAAATACTTATTTTCCACCATAATTTGCAAATAAATTCATAAAAGATCCTACAATGTGATTTTCTGATTTTTTTTCCCTCATTTTGTCTGTCATAGTTGAAGTGTACCTATGATGAAAATTACAGGCCTCTCTCATCTTTTTAAGTGAGAGAACTTGCACAATTGGTGGCTGACTAAATACTTTTTTGCCCCACTGTAACAGATACAGTACTATAAATTGGATTGGCTGAGGAATACAGTACCTGTGCATGAGAGGCTATGTGGTTGGTCCATCTGGCTACTGGATGCCTCTCCCTCCTCTGTGCCATTGGCTAGCTCACTCAGATTAGCGCTGTCATTGGCTAGCTGGCTCAGGTGCTGCATGGCCAGTTTAGCCACTTCCTGGTGCGCGGTCTTTGAATTTCCGCACGCCTGAGTACCTTCAAACATCAGACCTCTCACCTTCACACGACCCCTGTAACCTGGGAATTCCCAATTTGAGAAAACTCAGAGGGTCAGTCTTTGGAGAGACACAGCTGCATGCATCTCCAACGTTTTCACATAATAATAATAATAATAATAATAATAATAATGATGGAGTATTTATTTCCAATTAACAAGTTTTGATAGAGCCGTTTAATTATATTATAAAGATAATACACATGATATAATAAAACAACCCAGCATAACCCACCATAAGATATCTGCTTATAACACCACAGATTTGGAGCCAAGAATTTCTCCTGACTATGTAACCTAGGCTAGCCAGGAAAACGTCTGGATGACAGTTATGGGCTACAGAGTCTTTTTGGGGGGAAAACTCCAGGCCAAGGGCTAGGGTTCAGGTTCTGACCTACCGAGGGCTTCCTTTATCTCTGAGAAGATGGGCGGAGGCCAGCCCTGCCTCTTGGCCTCCTCATACAGATGGTTCTTATATTTGAGGACTTCAGTGGCGAACTCAGGATCTGGAAAACACACAACACACAGCTGCATGGGTAGGGCTGGATCCCTCAGTAACTCTCTCTTCAGTCAGTCAGTCAGTCAGTCAGTCAGACTCTCTCTGTCTCTCTCTCTGGAAAACCAATTCCCTGAGTGGTGTTGGATCCATCTCTCTCTCTATGTTCCTCTCCCTCTCTCACCGTGTGTGTGTGTGTGTATTCCTCTCCAGTGTGTCCACTCTGTCGTTGAGTAAGTCCACTTTTTCCTGCACCTCTCTCAGTCTCTCCCACTGTGGTCCCAGGCTCTCCTGCAGGTCCTTGTTCCCCTCCAGAAACACTCTCACACATTGCAACTCGTCCACCTTGAGGTACACACACACAAATACACACATTTTAGGTGTCTTACAGTGAGGTTGTGTGTGTGTGTGCGTGTGTGTGAGTGGACTTACAGTGTGTGTGTCTGTCTGTCTTACAGTGTGTGTCTGTCTGTCTTACAGTGTGTGTTTAGTAAGGGCTGTCTCTATGTCCTCTTCATAGAGTTGGGTCAGACACTCCATGTTTTCCTTTAGTATCTGTTGTTCCAGACTCAGAAACTTCTGAAGCTTCTGCATGTCCTCGAATATCTTGTGCTTCCCGTTTCCACCGTTCATGTGGACCTATTCAAAACACACACACTACAATAATGTACCAACTACCAACAGCAGGATGATTACAATATGTAAAACACATGATATGTACAGCCAGACGATTACTCATTGCTTTACCTTGGCCACCTCCCATTTCCTTGTAGGCCACAGGTATGGGTTGGTGTTATTCCAGTACACCGGTCAGCCTTTATGGTTAGCCAAGATCGCAAGTCTCCATTGTTCACAGTTCTTCTTTACACACTTTATGAACCTAGATTAACAGTTTTGTTATTTATTTAGGGTTGTAATCATTCTAAAATTGAACTTTTAAGAAATAAAAGGAAATTGCACCAGGAAGTGTCTATTATTGTTAGGTTTGGAAGTGTCAGGTTTTTGATATGTCTTCTGTGAGGTCAAAGTGACAGCAAGTAACAAGCACGCAGTGATATCCAGGCTACAGTTAGCCAATGGTTATTACTATTCTTTGACATCATATTACATTGTAACTCCGTCAGATATCATTTTATTCACCTGGTTAGACATTGGGTTATCGATAGCTCCATTTAATTTAATGTTAACTTTTTTCGGAGTTCACGGTGGTAAATTTCGATTTCGTTTTCCAGGAAACCTAGTCGCATTTTAAGACAATTCAGACCCATGGTCGTTTTAATCCCGTTTTTATACCCGTCATCCTGAAACCGTCTGAGCGAATCCATAGTGAAACAAATGTCGTGGATAATAATGCCACTTTCTAGTTTCCAATTCTCCAGTACCATCAGATTTGATCAGTATCCCTCAGACGCCGAGTGGACTGCTTCTGCAGAACTGTCAGGAACTGTTCAGTCGCTATGCGGGATCCTTGGGACATACATATCCCATTGTAGTTGACGTTTAAAATGTGTAAGGTTAGGGTAAAAGCAGGGGCGCAACTTTGGTTTTAGAAGTGGGGGGTACATAACTTGGTGGGGGGTCTGTGGGGTCCTCCCATTTGGGGGGGCATCTGAAGCACATTTCTGCGTTTCTACACAATCAAATATGACCCATGGCCCTTCTAACCATCTCTATTTAGAACAACAAAAAGTCCGCAAAAATGGCCACAGTCATCAAGCTAGGTTATCGATTATTAAATATGTTAAGTTATTGATAAGACTGAACTAGATCAAAGATAATTCAATAATCAATATAATAAACAACTCTTACAAATAAAGTACAAAGGCTTAACTTTTGATTGTCTTTATTAAGACATCCTATATCAAATTTCAGCCAGAACGCCCAGGCAGCCCAAGCCGCTTGCATGCCCAACCCCCACCAGTCTAGTGAATAACTGTCAAGTGTCTTCACTGACATTTTTAAGCTGTCCCTGGCCGAGTCTGTATTACCTACATGTTTCAAGCAGACCACCATAATCCCTGTGCCCAAGAACACCATGGTAACCTGCCTAAATGACTACTGACTCGTAGCACTCACGTCTGTAGCCATGAAGTGCTTTGAAAGGCTGGTCATGGCTCACATCAACACCATCATCCCAGAAACACTAGACCCACTCCAATTTGCATACCGCTCCAACAGATCCACAGATGACGCAATCTCTATTGCACTCCACACTGCCCTTTCCCACCTGGACAAAAGGAACACCTATGTGAGAATGCTATTCATTGACTACAGCTTAGCGTTGAAAAGGCTTCTTAACAGCTTCTACCTGAAGCTGAAAAGCGAATCAAATGGCCACCCGTACTATTTGCATTGACACTGCTGCTACTCGTTGTTTATTATCTATGCATAGTCACTTTACCCCTACTTACATGTACATATTACCTCAATTACCTCGACTAACCTGTACCCCCGCACATTGACCCGGTACCCCCTGTATATAGCGTCATTATTGTTATTTTATTGTTGCTCTTTTATTTGTTTATTTTGTTTATTTAGTAAATATTATATTATTATTTCTCTTAAAACTGCATTGTTGGTTAAGGGCTTGTAACTAAGCATTTCACGGTAAGGTCTACACCTGTTGTATTCGGCGCATGTGACAAATCAAATCAAATTTTATTTGTCACATACACATGGTTAGCAGATGTTAATGCGAGTGTAGCGAAATGCTTGTGCTTCTAGTTCCGACCATGCAGTAGTATCTAACAAGTAATCTAACAAATTCACAACAACTACCTTATACACACAAGAGTAAAGGAATGAATACGAGTATGTACATATAAATATATGGATGAGCGATGGCTGACCGGCATAGATGGTATGGAGTACAGTATATACACACATACACACATATATATATATATATATATATATATATATACATACACTTCCTTTCCATTTTTGGCTGGGTGATTTTCTCCCTAAACAAAGCTTTACCATGGGGCATCTGACCCTAAAACAGGGTTTCCCAACCCTCTCCACCAGCCCCCCCAGAAGTTTCAAATTTTGGTTTTAATCCTAAACTGCCACACCTGATTTAATTAGTCAAAGGCTTTATGATTAGTTGACTAATTGAACCATGTGTGCCAGTTAAGGGTTAAAACAAACCTGTGAAACATCTGGAGGGGCCGAGGAGAGGTTTGGGAAACCCTGCCCTAAAGGAACCCCAAGGGAGATGCCAAGAGCGAGATCTCCCTTGGGGGATTTCTTAACAGACTTATCAAGGCTAGGATCATTAAACTACTTCCTCGGTTCAGAAAACACAACCTGTGCTTCTCTATCACAAATCCCTCATGCCTTAACAGGACATGCTTTTGACCCTCACATACTATCCTCCTTCTGCTCATCAGAGTAGCAAATGGTAGGAGGGGGTATTGACCTGAGGTAGACTTGAAGCCAGGTTGCTTGACCCTAAGGAAATCACACTACATAGTTTGTCTGTATTGTCTACTTGCTGAATGTTGGTGAAGTCTTGATTGTGGTTGTTTGTAATGTCTTTTTAATTGGTGTTGGACCCCAGGAAGATTAGCTAGCGTTATGGCGTTAGCTAATTGGGATACTAATAAAAATTACAAAAATTGGGCCTCTGCAAGGGCCTCTGGGCCTCTGCAAGGCTAGCAAGGCCTCTGCAAGGCTAGCGTCGTTCAACTTGTCAGGCAGCATGACAACCTTGCTAGGAAATGTCTAACTAGTACTAAATGCAGTTCAAATATACTGACCAATTTTAGCTGGCTCACTGGCTTTCATTTTAATGATGGATTAAATACAAAGTGGTGCTATAAAACGTTCAAAACCTCAGACCGATTGACTATAATTTAAGCCTCTGTCTTAAAGGCAATAACTTTTAGGTTGCATGCATTGAAAATAGATTCAAAATGTTATATTACTCCCAAAATAAGAGGGACCACAGCTAAAGTACATTAAAACCACATAGTTATGCACATGTCATTTAATGACATATATATCCAGTATAATGACATACAGTATATCATCATTTTATGACATATATCTGTCATAGTGGATTCTAATTTCTTCACCCAAAAAACACAGTTATAATAATGTCTTTAAGTTGCATTGATTAAGACATATAAATGTTTTATTGAATAGTTCCCAGTAGCAATACCCATCTTCCTGCACTTATCCCCACAAAATACAGGTACAGTATGCTAGAATGCCAAGCAAATGCCATGCCAACCATAACATTTTTTAATATAGCCAAGCGATTCTTTCAAGAATTCTGTAATGTTTTTCAATCTCCACAAGACTCCCTGATGCAGGATCTACAGGAGCTGATGGGGAGTTTTACGGGGCCAGATTGTCATGTAACCCCAAAGGTGACTTGGGCACAGAGGCAGGCCTTGTGTGCACAAAAGTGGGGGGAATAGAGAGAGTCAATGGTGGACAGCATGCTCTCTGCTGAAGGTACTGTGTTGGGCAACTGTCAATATTGCAACAGTGAGGATGTGGTTGTGCGGTGCAGAGATTCTTGCCTGCCCAATCATCTTCTCATGTGACATAGCCACCCATAGCACCATAGTTTAGCACAACAGGGAGTCAGTTTAGTCATGCTGCACAATTTTCAATGCATCAGTATTTACAGTTCAAATATATAGAACAATTTATTTGGGATTTTTTGGTGTCACATTTTGGTTTCTAGTTTGTCTTTTGCCCATGCCTGTACCACAGCTGAGTGGTTGCCCCCCCAGCGCCCAGACAGTGACGAGTGACAAGCATGTCATCCTGATTGGAATAAATGATAAGTATATGGTTTTTAAGGACCACTTCTATTCCCATGTTTTAATTACTTCCTAATAATTACTCCTGACTCAGGGCGTTGTGTTGGTGTTGGCCCCAGGATGCTCCCGTCAAGCCTTTGTGGGAATTCTTGATGGAAGACAAAAGCACCTTGGCAGGGTAAGTGTGTATACACACACACACACACACACACACACACACACACACACACACACACACACACACACACACACACACACACACACACACACACACACACACACACACACACACACACACACACACACACAGAGAGGTTGGAGCAACACGATCAGACGTCTGGGATTTGAATGAGAAACCCACCCCTCTAACCTCTAGGCTACTTGCCACCCCTTGGTAGTTTGGTTTGATGTATACTTTTGTGATGTAATCTTGCAGTCTGACTCTTTATTTAGTGTTGAGAAGGGCTTCTACAACGGTGTCTTCCTTGCCAAAGATGATGATGTCATCCTTCATCAAACATGTCCATACAAAGACCAATCATGTAATTCATCTCACAGTTTCTAGAACGTAGCTTTAATGTTTAGAACTTGTTTCTTTTAAGTTAATCACTGCACTTCACTGGGATTTTCATGTTGTTGACGCAAGGCAAAGGAGTGTGTGGCACGTCAGAGTGGACAGCGGCCAAAGAGACATCAGGAAAATCATCTGCCAAAGTAGATGAGGAGGGCCTTGAGATAGCAGTTTGCCGACACGGTGTGCTCCTCAAGGCCCTCAACTTGTGCAGAGAAGAGATATATGCCTAAGCAATGTACAGTGCATTCGGAAAGTATTCAGATTCCTTTACTTTTTCCACATTTTGTTACGTTACAGCCTTATTCTTAAATGGATAAAAAAATGTTTTATCCTACAATTAATCTACACACAATACCCAATAATGACAAAGCAAAAACATGTTTGTAGACATTTTTGCCAAGCTTCAAGCATCATACCCAAGAAGACTCTAGGCTGTAATCGCTGCCGAAGGTGCTTCAACAAAGTATTGAGTAAAGGGTCTGAATACTTATGTAAATGTGATATTTCAGTTTTTAATTAGTACCTTTGTAAACATTTCTTAACCTGTTTTTGCTTTGTCATTATGGGGTATTGGGTGTAGATTGATGAGGGGGAAAAAAACGATTTAATACATTTCAGAAATAGGCTGTAACATAAAAATGTGGAAAAAGTCAAAGGGTCTAAATACTTTACGAATGCACTGTACTTGTAGAAGGAGCTGTCTTCTGCTGGCACGGTGGTCTTTTTCTGCTGCAATGTTGCATGAAAATACTGGCCATATTTGCATAAGGTTGTGCAGGCATGCCAGGTCGAAGAGTAGGAGCCAGACAAAGCAGTCCATGGTCCTCCGTGTTGGGGGTTGGGCGTTGGGCTAACTACCCCACCGTGGAAAAAAACACAAACATTGATGAATGGAAACCAAATAAATTGCCCCAAAGCAGGACATTTTTCTTGGACACATGTTACTGCTGAAGGGAGAAGCGGACAGTGAAGGACATTTACTTTTTGGGCTTAACTGATGATGCTGTGATGATATTATGTCATGCTATGTTAATTATTCTATTATTGTTTTTGTTTTTTTATCTTACACATGACTGTAATTGCAGTCTTTATGTTGATTGGTTAGGTACACAGGAGTAATGTATTAGAATAGCTTATGTTTTTCCAACAGTACGGACAGACATTATCACACTGGCAATGGGCTGGAATAAGAGAAAGTTCACCAACATGGATCGCATGCTGGCAAAGCGATATGGGAAGGTCATTCTTTTTTTTTTTTGGGGGGCTTTCCTAAAAAAGTTTTACCTGTATCTGCTTTCTCATTCTTGTTGAACTATTTCTGCAATCCTGGCTCAGCTTTTTATTATTTTATTAGTTATCTTTATGTAGGAAAACATCAAGATGACTGTAAAATATTTTAGTGTGATTCACTTGACAAATTAGAAGCTTCACCTATGTTATTCCTTAATTTAATTATATTTTTCAGAATGTCGAAAGACTGAAGGAGGAGACCAGCATCCTTAAAGAAAAGCGGGCATAGCTGGACATCAATGATGCTGACCTTAAGGAGTGGGTTGCTGAGGTGGAACAGTGGCCTGAAGGTATGTTAGATTCTGAACAAATAGAGCAAAAACTGAAACAGACAACCAGAAAAAGCTCCAACCAAGTTTATTCAACCCACAAGCATATATTTATACATTCCCGACTAGGCGGAGTCAACACCTTGCATGAATAAGATAAACAATCCTTCTAAACTCAGCAAAAAAAAAGATACGTCCCTTTTTCAGGACCCTGTCTTTCAAAGATCATTTAAAAAAATCCAAATAACTTCACAGATCTTTATTGTAAAGGGTTTAAACACTGTTTCCCATGCTTGTTACATTTTAATTTTTATTTCACCTTTATTTAACCAGGTAGGCTAGTTGAGAACAGGTTCTCATTTACAACTGCGACCTGGCCAAGATAAAGCAAAGCAGTGCGACACAAACAACAACATAGAGTTACACATGGAATAAACAAACATACAGTCAATAATACAATAGAAAAAGTAAATATACAGTGTGTGCAAATGAGGTAGGATAAGGGAGGTAAGGCAATAATTAGGCCATAGTGGCGAAATAATTATAATATAGAAATTAAACACTGGAGTCATAGATGTGCAAAAGATGAGTGTGCGAGTAGAAATACTGGGGTGCAAAGGAGCAAAAAAATAAAATAACAGTATGGGGATGAGGTAGTTGGATGGGCTATTTACAGATGGGCTATTTACAGATGGGCTATGTACAGGTGCAGTGATCTGTGAGCTGCTCTGACAGCTGGTGCTTAAAGCTAGTGAGGGAGATATGAGTCTCCAGCTTCAGTGATTTTTGCAGTTCGTTCCAGTCATTGGCAGCAGAGAACTGGAAGGAAATTCGGCCGAAGGAGGAATTGGCTTTGGGGGTGACCAGTGAAATATACCTGCTGGAGCGCGTGCTACAGGTGGGTGCTGCTATGGTGACCAGTGAGCTGAGATAAGGTGGGGCTTTACCTAGCAAAGACTTATAGACGACCTGGAGACAGTGGGTTTGGCGACGAATATGAAGCGAGGGCCAGCCAACGACAGTATACAGGTCGCAGTGGTGGGTAGTATATGGGGCTTTGGTGACAAAACGGATGGCACTGTGATAGACTGCATCCAATTTGCTGAGTAGAGTGTTGGAGGCTATTTTGTAAATGACATCGCCGAAGTCAAGGATCAGATTTACGAGGGTATGTTTGGCAGCATGAGTGAAGGATGCTTTGTTGCGAAATAGGAAGCCGATTCTAGATTTTTCTTCAAAGGCAAGTGATTTATTTTAGCGCTATTTTTGATTTTTGTGATGCCTGTGCTGGTTTGAAAAATATGTTGAAGTGGGGCGCTGTCCTCAGACAATCGAATGCTATGCTTTCGCTGTAAAGCCTATTGTAAATCGGACAACGCAGGTCGATTACCAAGATTCTAAGCTTTTGAATGATGTACAACACTTGTATTTTCATGAATGTTTAATATTACTATTTTTGTCATTTGAATTTGGTGCTCTGCAATTTCACCGGATGTTGTCGTAGGTGGACCGCTAGCAGTTTTAAGTTTGCTGAAATAAGCACAGTTGACAGTGAGATGACGTTTCTTTTTTTGCTGAGTTTATGTTGTTAGGCAGAAACACATTATGTTCCTCTTACTGATATTGTCATGGCCTGCCTAAGTCTAGGACCCTCATGGGCATGGAAGTGTGTGTGTGTCTGTATCTGTGTCTGTGTGTGTGTGTGTGTGTGTGTGTGTGTGTGTGTGTGTGTGTGTGTGTGTGTGTGTGTGTGTGTGTGTGTGTGTGTGTGTGTGTGTGGGATAGGACTGTAGTCAGATGGTCTTTGGTGTGGGCCCCTATGGCCCCCCTCCCAGCAGTGTCTTCTCTCTTCAACTGTTGGCCTCATCGAGTTGAGTTCCACATCCCTCATTGTTCTAGATCCACAGCAACTGGCCTGCCTTATCAGGAACTGAAACTAGATTGCTACACTTTGCCTCCTTCCTTAGAAATACTAATATTCAGCAACAACATGCTTGAACAGAATATGACATTTCTGCACTTCCCCTTGTCTCACTCAGCAACTTTCCATACACCAAGTTCTTATTCAACATTTATTGACCCCTAACATATACATTTCTTATACATGTAAAGTAATCAATACATTATAATATGATGACAGGAATAAGTATATTTCAAGCCAGAATCCAACAGGTAGAAAAGTTTATGTTTCTCTGTCTTTCAACTTCATAATTGCATAGATGTCAGTGGAGTCATGTTTGTAACGTGCCCTGTGTCTGACAGCCACACTTCAGAATAGTCAGACAAGGCAAACAGGGAAAACAGGGCAAATGGGGCAGACAGGGCTTTACCTCAGTGTGAAACAGAGGAAACACTACCTATACCGTTTGACATGTAAGGCCCAACGACAATATGACCTCAAACACATTATTATTTGTGAAAGAAAATACATTAGTCAAACACATCAGACCATGTTTATAATCAAATGTAGGCATGACCTATGTTATTAATTGACTTAATGTAAAACATTTAATTAAACTGAGAAATTACATGACCATAAACAGCAGAGTATCTTGTGAGACACAACTCTGCATGCCTTGTGTAATGTTATAACTGCATGACAACAAATGCTTTAGAAATTAGTTGATTGCTTTGTACTTTGTTTGTGCCTCTATAGTAGTTCTGTAACTAATAGTCATGTAATATATCTGAATCTACAGTCCGTCTAATCACCCCTTTTTATTCAGACGGTAACAAGAGGATGCATCAGATTCTGAGAAATTGTTGAGGACAAGGCAGCCTTGAAAGCTGACATTGTTCAACTTCACAAGCAGCAGGCATAGTTTAGGCTCCCCACAGTGGCTGCTCAATACTGACAACTTTGTGGCCATGGCAGAGACTTGGCACCCGTAAGTATATGATTGCAGAAGGTATCTATTGTGATTTAATGTTTACCTTCAGCGTAGGCTGCAATCATTGCTGTTCTGTTATATACCTCTGTGAGACAACAGCCATTTTCTCATCCAAAAGGCAATCTTGGACAGACTGATGTTGGTGGACAAACTGCAGGAGGAAGAGAGGATCCTGGTGCAGGAGATGAAGGGGCACTGGGGGAGCCTACAAAGAGCAGCAGGAACTCTGGAGGCACTGTCCCTACAGCTGGAAGATCAGAGTAAGTTGAGATTTACACTATTTTTGGACTGAACTTTTTGTCTTAATTTGCAAATACCCTCCAAACTATTGTGGAATTGTAAATAATTTCAGTGCATTTGTTGCCATAGTTCCTCATCTCCTCTACTCCATTTATTCCGGTCCTAGACGATGGCGACATCATTAGCAACTCAGAATGTCGGTTGAGGACCTCTTTACTGAGGAATGTGGTTGTTCTTCATGATTGTTTTATTAAATTCTTCTTGTAGTATTTTCTATGCAGCTGTGATTGTGATTTTTGTGTAATTGTGAGTTGCAAATGAGTCCTTGGTCTCAATGGGACTGTGAAAAGAATTAAATAAATAGATAAATAAATGCATTAACCCCTAACAGCTCTGTGTGTGTTCAATCGATTACATAGTATGAATGAATTATTTTGATGTAATAAAAAGTGTTGGTGCAGCATGCTGTAAGTCATTGTAAGTACAACATCACCTTTCTAAAGTGTCACTTGCCAAATCTAACAGTCTATAACTCACTTTTATGTTTGACCTTAAATCAGTTAACGGTGTGTCAATGAAAATATGATATTGAGTGGAATGTACTGTTGCCCAACCCATATATTTCAGCAGTGCATTGTCCTACACCATAAATTTAAATGGTAGGACACAATTTTGTAACAATTTTGTATATAATGTTTACATATCTGACATTACTCATATCAAATGTATACACTGTACTCTAAACCATCTACTGAATCTTGCCTATGCCGTTCGGGCCATCAACTCAAATCTCTAGCCACTTTAATAATTATAATTGGATGAAATAATGTATCACTAGCCACTTTAAACGATGCCATTTATACAATGTTTACATATCCTACATTACTCATCTCATATGTATATACTGTACTCCATACCATCTACTGCATCTTGCCTACGCCGGTCAGCCATCGCTCATCCATATATTTATATGTACATACTCGTATTCATTCCTTTACTCTTGTGTGTATAAGGTAGTTGTTGTGAATTTGTTAGATTACTTGTTAGATACTACTGCATGGTCGGAACTAGAAGCACAAGCATTTCGCTACACTCGTAATAACATCTGCTAACCCTGTGTATGTGACAAATAAAATTTGATTTGATTTGATGTGGGCTCTTTCCATTTGTCCTATTGAAGCTTACTGGCTGACAGTAAAGTATGCCTATTTACAGCAGCATATGATTTGATAGTTGTTATACCAAAATTAATTGATATCTATTGATATATTCATCGTAAAAAAAGAGAATCTTACAGTTCACAAACTATAGCCTACTAAGATAGGCACCTGGCACAATGCTGATTGACATAGTCTCACTGCTCATAACCTACCTATTAGTTATAAACAGTGGATTGGTCTGAACAACTTTAGTAGGCCTAGTGATTTTCTTGTGAGTAATGAGAAAACAATCATAAAAAGTGATGTGAATATTGTATTTTGAAACCTGAGTGAGGGGTGTCATGAAGAATCAGGGCGTTTTGAAGGGACTGATACAGTGTTGCACTGTTTAGACTGCGCAGGGCTCCTGTTACCATTTGAAACAGGCAACAACTTAATAGGCTATAGCTTATTATATTGCCGACTGACCTTCAAATAAGCTACGCAATATAGGGCTATATGTGATAATAAGCACATCTTCATAGAGGAGTTTATTATAGGCCTATAATAGGCTAGGTGTAACTATAGATTAAAATACATATTTGCCTATGTGTATATCATCATAGCTTATATGCTGTTTATATAGCCTGCCATGCTATTATGTTTATTACCTTACGTGCATTTGTTCTGTAGGCTACCACTGCATCATTTTGACATGAGGCATGATTTGTCCATGATGCAAATAATGGGTACATTGGTTGAATGGCCATATAAATGGTGTAGAATGTTTAAATAGTATATTTCCGATGTTCTCAAGAATCCAATATCAATATAAAACGTTTTTTTATAAAGATTTACACACATACAATGAAAAGCTGAAATGGTCAAACCACATGGACACCGTGGTGAAGGCACGTTAGTGACTCTTCAACCTCAGGATGCTGAAGAAATTCGGCAAGTCCCAGAGGGCCGTTACAGTGTTCTACAGGAGCACCATCGAGAGCATACTGTCAGGCTGCATCACAGCCTGGTATGGTAACTCCACTGTCGCAGATCGCAAGGTGCTACAGAGGGTGATGCACTCAGCCGAAAGCACCATTGGGTGCACACTGCCTGCCCTCCAGGACACCTACAACACCAGGTGTCGCAAGAAGGCCAAGAAGATCATCAGGGACCCCAGCCACCCAAGCCATGGCCTGTTCTCCCCGCTTCCATTACTCAGACATGGGCAGTATAGGAGCATCACGGCAGTACAGGGGCATCATGGCAAAAACAGTCAGACTGGTAAAGTTTTTGCAAAAAAGATACCACCCCATCTCCAACAAACATTTACCGTGCCCCCACATCCCAATGGACATTAATCTTTGTTACAGCATAAATATGTACATAGTATATATATTTTCTGTCTATCTGTCTGTCTGTCTATCTGTCTGTCTATCTTTTTTGCAAAAATTACGCATGGCCATCATATTTTTTATGTTCATCATAGAGAGAATGTAGCCAGCTACCTTTCCAAATGTTTTGCATCAAGTTATTCTTGCATTTTACCAGAGAAAGGTAGGCTGGCTACATGGACAAAAGTAGACGTCAGTCAGAGTGCTGCCTGCTGATAGAATGCTCTTTCGTGAATTCTCATCCAAGTGAACAAGTGCAACTGAAGCACAAAACGAGTCTGATGCCAAGCAGAAACTACAAGAAGAAGAATTGTAAATCTGCGTTTAGAAAATGCAGCAAGATATTTCTTATGCGTTTAATCTTTTTTTCCTGCATTAACACGACCCCTAAGTTTAACTTGCTAGTTATATAAGTAAGTGGCTGAATTAATAAGGTGACGGGGCATCACATTGTATTAGTTTTCTGCTGTGTTTGAGAAGTCAAAGCCCTTTGGATGAGCTATCTGTACAGCTGCCACTGCTATCTTGATTTCCTTGCATTTTTTATCTTCTCCTTTCTAGGCCTGTCTGCTCCAGAGCCAGCATTGTTTTTCCTTTAGACAAGCATGCGTCAAAACTCTGTTTCTTTGCACAGTGTCTCTCATTCACATTCGCTTGTAAATGTCCAAACTCATCCAAAATGACATTCGGTAGCTCCTACCTATATATGTATAACTTTATGAGCTGGATTGCCTGTCTTTGCAATTTGTTTATTTTTGATTGTGCTCGTTAGCATATTTAGCTAGCAGCCTCCATGGAAATTCTCTATTACTTGTACTAATTTTGTTAGCATTCTGGTAATAGACGCCCAATGGTATTTTTGGTATTTTTTTGCCTCTGCCTTGTGAACCTAGCTGGTAATACCGTAAATCCCGGGATGAGAGAAGGACGGTATGACGATATGAAAATCTGAATACCGCCCAACCCTAAATACAACACACAGATCTGAAAGCTGATGTAACACACACACACACACACACACACACACACACACCTCTTGTATCTGTTGTCCGGCTGCTGCCACCTCTGGTAGGTGTGTGAACTGCCGTAGGAGCTGCTGTATGTTGACCTGGTAGCGCTTCATCTACTGGTCACACACACTCGTATCTCACAGGAGTGCATCAGCTCATTCCTATATCTGATAACCTGAGAGGAGAGACGTACACATTCATAACACATTCATAACACATTCATAACCCATATACAGTCAAGCAGTGTGTGTGTGTGTGTGTGTGTGTGTGTGTGTGTGTGTGTGTGTGTGTGTGTGTGTGTGTGTGTGTGTGAGAGAGTTTGTGTGAGAGTTTGTGTGAGAGATAGAGAGTGTGTGTGTATGAGAGTGTGTGTGAGAGATAGAGTGTGTGTGTGAGAGTGTGTGTGTGAGAGAGCGTGTGAGAGAGAGTGTGTGTGTGTCTATGTAGTTGAAGTGGGAGCAGTAGATGAGGAGGTGGAGCAGCGCAGACACATCACACAGCTCCGCCCCCTTAAACTCAGCCTGAGGGAGAGAGGGAGACACAGGAAGAAAGAAGGAGAGGGGGAGAGAAGTAGTAAATTATTGAATATGACAGATGAAAGTAAGGTGTGTGTACAATTGTAATAACAAAGCCAATAAATCAGTCATATTTTTGTTTCCACGCACGCACACTACCTTGGCCAGTTGCCAGTGGTCCTGGTTCCAGAGTGATGGTCTGCAGTTCCCCCAGTTCACTGTCCCACTGGGGTGTGTTTGGTGCCTCAGGATGTCTGTCCTCCACACTGCACACACCCAACAACACAGAGTACAGCTGTGGAACGCACAAGAAAACATTGTGTGACCTACCTGAATTTGTCCATTAGAAACTCTTGTTTTCAATGCAACTGTTTGGACTAATGGGTGAGTACGTTTTGCCACGCCCAATGCCCTGGCTGGGCGGACTTTGCTCATTTTAGACCAGGGCTGCCGAACCCTCTTCCTGGAGATCTACCGTCCTGTCGGTTTTCAGTCCAACCCTCTTCCTGGAGATCTACTGTCCTGTAGGTTTTCAGTCCAACCCTCTTCCTGGAGATCTACTGTCCTGTGGGTTTTCAGTCCAACCCTCTTCCTGGAGATCTACTGTCCTGTAAGTTTTCAGTCCAACCCTAATTTAGCGGTTCTGATTCAGCTAGTTAAGGTCTTGATGAGCAGCTAATTAGTAGAATCAGGTGTGTTAAATTAGGGTTGGACTGAAAACCCACAGGACAGTAGATCTCCAGGAAGAGGGTTGGACTGAAAACCTACAGGACGGTAGATCTCCAGGAAGAGGGTTGGGCAGCCCTGTTTTAGACCATTCCATTAGGAAGGGAAGGGGGATACCTAGTCAGTTTCACAACTGAATGCTTTCAACCCCTCTTAATCAGAGAGGTGCGGGGGGCTGCCTAAATTGACATCCAGGTCATTCGTGCCTGGGTTAACTGCCTTGCTCAATGGCAGAAAAAAATATTTTTCCAATTTGCAGGCTTGGGCATTCAAACCATCAACCTTTTGGTTACTGGCCCAATGCTCTTAACCGCTAGGTTACTTGCCGCCCCTCAGAGGAGGAGGCTGCATAGTCGCCTGGTGGGAGGAGATGTAACAGGACGGGCTCATTGTATAGGCTGTAATGGAATAAATGGAACGGAGTCAAACGTTGGTTTCCATGTGTTTGATGTGTTTGATATCGTTCCATTTATTCCATTCTAGCCATTACAATGAGCCCATCCGCCTATAGCTTCTCTCACCAGCCTCCTCTGTTCCATTGGGTCTAAAGTTAAATCTCCACCCTCCCAGAACGCCGGGTAATGCAAAACGAACTCCGCCATTGATTACACCAAAGACAGTACAGTATGAAGATAGGCAAAAACTGCTTTTCCAATCGAAATCCCCAATCACACTTGTGGGCAATGTCATGATGACGTTGGCAAGCTAAGCTCATGCTCAGAAATACGTAATCAGGTCTAGCTGTTATCTTGCGCTGAACTGTGCAAGTGCAGGATGCAAAACCAAAAGCACTTCGTCGAAATATACTGAACAAAAATATAAACCTAACATGCAAGAATTTCAAAGACTTCAATAAGTTACAATTAAATTCATTAGGCCCTAATATATGGATTTCGCAGGCCTGGGCATTATTTTTTCCCCACTAAAGGGCTTTATTACAAACATAAATATTCCTCCTTTGTATTGGGGATAGTAACAGTAGTACTCTCTAAAAAAATACTTTAAGGAAAAAGTTGTTAAATATATATATATATATTGTTTTTATTTTATTTGTATGTTTAGCTCACATAATATAATTTAAATAAGGAAAATGTTTTATATTTTTATAAAAATATATATTTGTATGTTTAGCTCACATAATATAATTTAAATAAGGAAAATGTTTTTATATTTTTATAAAAAAATATATTAGTATGTTTAGCTCACATAATATAATTTTAACATATGCATTAAAGTGTCTGTAATATAATAAACTTGTCAAAAACGAATGTAGACATGAAATGCATTTCTATAGCTTCCAGAATATGTTCTACAATGGAGGAGTACCATGATGGCTGCGCAGTGTCTTCAATACAGCGCCCCCTGTCAGTCTTCCAGGATTTATTCACATCATTGCTCTGCACCCAATCTGACACCGCCGCCACAGACCCGGGTTCCTAGTGACTAGATTACCGTGGAAGGATCAGTGCTGGTCAAAGAGTGTAAACCGTCCCGCAGTTTGAGGAGGCAGTAGCCAGCTTTGTGCCAGTTCTTATACCAGCAATCGTTCAGACTAGCGCTCAACTCTTCGTTGCTATGCATCAATAACTATAGGTTTAGGCCACACATAAATAATGGCCTACCTACAGTTCAGACTTAAGGTTGCAAAACAGTCAAATACATATAAGAGAGAGTACAAGTATAGCTGTCAGGATGGCCGAGCAGTCTAAAGCGCCAGACTCAAGGGATACTCCTTTCTGAACAACGGGTATTCTGGGCTCGAGTCCTGCTTCTGACAATGTTTTTTTTTCTCCCTAAAGAACTTGGAATAAAACAATCTACAAAATCAAGTGGTAAAAGTAAAACACATGTCCTGGAATATACATTTCACCAATTGCCTAGTTTTAAATTCACTCAACTAGACTAGTGACAGCCTGAGCCGCTGGAAAACTCACATGTGTGTGTGAGAGTTTTCCTCCATGAGGTGGCGCCATCATCATTGCAAATGCCAGAGGCAGACCTAAAGTCATCCTGCGCTAGTCTCTCGACAGCTGTCTGAAAGGACGAGCTTTACTGGTCGCCAAGACTCCTGGAGATCTATCTAACCACGGGCCGTGTGTGTGTGTGTGTGTGTGTGTGTGTGTGTGTGTGTGTGTGTGTGTGTGTGTGTGTGTGTGTGTGTGTGTGTGTGTGTGTGTGTGTGTGTGTGTGTGTGTGTGTGTGTGTGTGTGTGTGTGTGTGTGTGTGAGTGTGTGTGTGTGTGTGCGTGAGAATGTACCAATACAATATGTGCATGATAATAAACGTGTGGCCTAACTGCAGTAGAGCATGCATGTTTGTTTCTATAGTTAGAGGACAGACAACAACCCACACACCTCATTTAAGGACCAGTGGAAGAGCACTCTGATACAGTAAACCACTTACTTTGAATTACAGGACCCAATTTAAAACAGATGTATACAACAAAGAGCAATTATAAAAATGAAAGAACATTTTGTATTGTATCAAATAATTTCATCTTTACATGAACATTTTATTAGTATTTTAGGATGCACACAGAAAATCAAATATCCCTCTATCTTGTAATTGGATCTCTACGGATTTGATGATAGTTAAAGTAGATTAGACACCCAGGAGTGTGTGTGTGTGTGTGCTTGCGTCCGTGCGTCCCCTGTGAGTGTGTGTGTGCATAAATGTGGCCTGCTTAGCAGTGAATGTGAATTGAGAGGGACACAATGATTTGGTTGTGTGATCCCAGCAGGGTTTTTTAAGCAGAGGGAGATCAAAGAGACATTAGTATTTTGAAATAAATCACACGGCCTCACTGTGAGTCCCCAAACCCCCTACACACACACACACACACACACACAGACACACACACACACACACACACACACACACACACACACACACACACACACACACACACACACACACACACACACACACACACACATGCTTTTGCACACGCACACACATATACATACACACACATATTCTTTCTCTCCACTCGAGTCAACCCACTGTCTCTCTCTTCAAAAGGCTGCCCCACCCCACACCCCCCTCACCCCCATGGGGCTTCATAACTATCTGCTTACTGGCTCTGATTCCTTTGTTACCCTCTCACTGTTTCTCACGTTTGCACAAAATCCAATTTCCACCCACTTTCTGCAAATAAGCAGAAAAACGCTTCGTAAGAGAAAATGGTTGTTCGTTTGTCGGAGAGAAAGTCAGAAACGCCAACTAGAAGGTTTGACATGCTTATCCTCAGGGAGCCCTCTCTCTCTCTCTCTCTCTCTCTCTCTCTCTCTCTCTCTCTCTCTCTCTCTCTCTTTCTATTTCTCTCTCCATCTCTTTATTTATTTTACTCTTATTCTCTCTATTTCTCTCTCTCCGTCTCTCTCTATTTCTCTCTTTCTCGCTCTCTCCCTTTCTCAGTCTGTTACCTCTAGATGGGATGATTTAATTATAGTTTTGGCCTATCTGAAATTGTCTTCCCTGGTGGTTTTACTGAAATGTTAGTGTTGCACTTAACACTTCACACTGAGTTTGTTGTATTTCATTTTATTGGAGAGTTTTATCAGTTGTTCTTGGGATGGGTATATTATTCCTTAAACACTGTCACCTGGAGATGGGAGATGGGAGAAAGGGAGAGGGAAGATAAACACTGAAGGAGAAATCAACTGGAATACATTTTCTTGTATCAAACATAGAATTAGAATGAGTAGAAAGAAAATTCTCATTCTGGTTCTATTCTGTTTTTATGACTTGAGCGTGTGTATGGGACTGAGACGTCAGAGGATCAGAGTATGACACTGGTGACACAATGGTGACACAGAGAGCAAACAGCAGATGCCCCAGTGTCTACAGGGACAATCGCCAGCAGTTGTCAACACAGTTATTATCACTCACAAGGATATGGTGACACGTACACAACACGTACACAGTAGCATCAACAGCATTCTGTAGGGTAGCACCATGGTCTTAGCCGGAAGACAGCTAGCTTTCGTCCTCCTCTGGGTACATTGACTACAATGCAAAACCTAGAAGGCTCAAGGTTCGCACCCCCTTCCATAGACTTACACAGTAATTATGACAACTTCCGGGGATGTCCTCCAACCTATCAGAGCTTCGTCCATCCAATCAAAAGATCAGAGAATGAATCTAGTACTGAAAGCATAAGCTACAGCTAGGTAGCACTGCAGTGCCTAAAATGTGGAGAGTAGTTGACTCAGAGAGAGAAAGACAATAGTTGAACAGTTTTGAACAAATTAATTTCTTCAAAAATGAAGGAGAAGTGAAAGAGAGAGCTAGCTATATTTCCTATTTTTTTCACTTTCACATACTTAGGTAGTGAATGCGCTAGCTAATTTAGCCTACTCAAACACCTGGCTCAAACAGAGGGATGCTATGTTAGCTAGCTGGCTATGGCAATCCAATACTGGAACTTTTCCAAGTCAAGGTAAACTTTTGGTTTAATTAATTTATTGCCAACGGAGCAATACATTTTGGCTAGGAACGTTTTTTTGCCTGGTCACAGACAGCTGATGTTGGACTAATGATTACACCCTAGATCAGATAGATGCAGTCAAGAGTGTGCAAGGCGGTATTGAATGTGCCACTGTCTGTCACCTTGATTATAAAAAATTATCTCGACTATGTTGTAAACTTTCATTCATAGGCTAGGTTGTAGCAACCTCATGATGGGTATCGGGAAAATGTTAGTATCATGTAGTAGCCTAACCTATCGATGTTACGTTGAACTGGGTGAATGGAATACTAATGACAGTCATCCAATATGCTGTAATAGAAATAAGGCCATGCTCATAAAAACAAAAAATATCATCCTCCCTCATCTTAAATGGCACCGACTGCCACTGCTCTGAAGGCATCCAGTGTTTTGAAAAACAAGCAGATTCATTACAGGTAAACATTCTGCTCCTGACAGTAACTTGTGTACATGTGTATGATTGTGTAAGTGTGTGTGCCTGCGTTGCTAATGTGTGTGTGTGTGTGTGTGTGTGTGTGTGTGTGTGTGTGTGTGCGTTAGCGCGTGTCTCTGCGCATGTGTGTCCTTTTGATAGCCACCCACATGAATATGCAGATGTGTTTCAGGGAGCGTATGTGCTCGGCATTAAAGCTTACTCTCCACTGCTGACCCAATTTCACACTGCATATTGTGTGTGTGTGTTTGTGTGTGTGTGTGTTATTGCGTTTCACCACCCTAAAGCAGCAAGTGATGGAAATGCAACACGACAGGCATTCATGTGTGTGTTTGCGCGTGTGTGTGTGTATATGTATGTGTGTGTGTGTGTATATGTGTGTGTTGCCTCTCCTGTGTGCGTGTTCATATAAAACAAACAGGTTGTTAGTGTCTAATGTTCTCACCCAGAGTGTCACAGTGCATTACTCACATGTGATGCCTGGCAGTTTTATACTGACCTGTGATTCAATCATCAGATACTCTGTCTGCACCCTGACACACACACACACGCACACACAGGTTAGTCAGTGACCTATGAGGTGAGAGTGCGTTTTGAACTGAAGGTGAGACATTTGACGAGAGGAACGTTTTAGTGGCCGACCGAAGATTGTTTTATTTGTCTGTGTGTGTCTGTGTGTGTCTGTGTGTCTGTGAGAGAGAGAGAGATAGTGTGGTAGGTAGCCTAGTGGTTAGAGTGTTGGACTAATAACCAAAAGGTTGCAAGATCAAATCCTGACTTTACAAAGTAAAAATCTGTTGTTCTACTCCTGAAGAAGGCAGTTAACCCGCTGTCATTGAAAATAAGAATTTGTTCTTAACTGACTTGCCTGGTTAAATAAAGGTAAAACAGAGATGTCTGATATGATGCTTTTTCCTTGTGCAGAACATAGAATGTTGATAAGATTCCATAGAATTTTGATAAATAAGATTTTCATACAATGAAAATGAAACAATATATTTTCAGGGATAAAGCTTGCTTTCCCAGTGATGATACAGGATACATACCACGGAGGGGGCAGGCAGCTCATTGGATAAACACTAGATGGCAACAACGAGGAGGAAAAAGCATGGTTTGTTCATTGTTTTAACCATTGGTTTTAACATATTGCTCGTCCTCTGGTGTGTGTCCGCACGTGTATTTCCTGTGGATTCTCTAGATCTGTCTTTTTCTAAATCCCTCTGTCTTTCTTTCTCTAACCCTTCTCTCTGTCTCTCTCTCTCTCTCTCTCTCTCTCTCTCTCTCTCTCTCTCTCTCTCTCTCTCTCTCTCTCTCTCTCTCTGTCTCTCTCTCAGTCTTTCTTTCTCTAACCCTTCTCTTTCTCCCTCTCTGTCTCTCTCTCTCTGTCTCTTTCTCCCTCTCTGTCTCGCTCTCTCTCCGTCTTCCTTTCACTAACCCTTCTCTCTCCCTCTCTGTCTCTGTCTTTCTGTCTCTAACCCTTCTTTCTCTCCCTCTCTGTCTCTCTCTCTCTGTCTCTCTCTTCCTCTCCCTCTCTGTCTCTCTCTCTCTCTAACCCTCTCTCCCTCTCTTCTTTCTCTTCTTCTCTGTAGCTCTGCCAGTTGAATAGTGTAGGAGCCCCAGGTGATCTTCTACATGCCCAAACCAGTGAGCACACACACACGCACGCACGCACACACACAGCACACACGCACGCACGCATGCACGCACACACAGGATCCCATGTGTGTTACAGGGTCCTAGTTAGGGGTATTAGAGGAGAAAAGACAATGCCAATCTGCCTGGCAGCATGTTACAAGGAGCCTCAGTGAGTCTCTTCCTCTCTCTGTTCTCCTTTGATCTCAGTTATGAGTGTTTCTCTGTTCCTCTGCTGGATCCATCAGAGTCATTGTGTGTGTGTGTACTGAGGGACCTTACCCCACCTGTCACATTAGATACAGCAGAACACCTCTTTCCTGGCCCCTTTTTACCTCTCTCAAGGGCACCTCTCTCTCTCTCTCTCTCTACCTTTCCCTCTGACAGTACAGGGTGGTGGAGCTGGATGCTGACATTCAGTACCCTAAAAGGGTTTGAGTGCAGGAAAGTGTGTGTGTCTGTGTCTGTGCATGCTTGTGTCCTCATCAACCAGCTCTCACAGTCTAGAATTAGACGTTCATACATGATTCCCAAACGTCACATTTTGAAGTGTTTAAGGTTA
Source organism: Brachymystax lenok tsinlingensis (assembly GCA_030435695.1). Taxonomy (NCBI): domain Eukaryota; kingdom Metazoa; phylum Chordata; class Actinopteri; order Salmoniformes; family Salmonidae; genus Brachymystax; species Brachymystax lenok. The sequence goes on from CM059788.1 coordinate 33,104,487, forward strand.
ACATGCATCAACTCTGAATTTCTAAGGTTATGGTTGAATTCAGGCATTAACTGAGAAATTCTCAAGGTTAGGCATTAAGTCCGAATGGTTAAAGGAAAATTGCATTCAATCTTTTGGTATTCGTTTCATTATTGTTGACATGGTCCCAAAATGTTTTGCTTGTCAGCAATCTAGTTCAAGAGTTGTACATTTCAATATACAGAAATTATCCCCAAAACAAATACATTTCATATCGTGAAAACTTGATTGCTGACAAGAAAAACATTTTGGAACTACAGTATGTCAACAATGGACTAATTACATTTTTGGGTGGTTTTCCTTTAAGGTAAGGGTTAAGGTTTGGGATAGGCTTAAAACAAAAATCACTGGATTTGAACTTGTAACCTTTGGAATCAGAGGCAGATTTGAAGGTACTACCTACTTTAAGGTAACAGCGCTAACTGTTGCCCCTAGTTGCTGGGTTTCCACATCATCTCCCGAGGTCCTCAGACATGGATGGACCAAGAATACTGACTTGTTTCACAGGTGACCTGGTTGGTCCTCATGGCTTTGTCCCAATGTCTGAGCCCAGGATTCCCAACACTATTTAATTATGAGAATTAGATATTAAATTAACGATTTGTTCATCGGTCCTAAATGGCTATTTGGGTCTAATTTGATAAACCGCTTTAGTGGCCACTCATCTATCCAGATTAAATCTGGATTATTAAAAACCTCAGGACAATAGGAGAACTGAACGGACAGGGATTACAGAGAGCAAGTCCAGTTTTGTGTGTGTGTCTGTGTGTGTGCTTGTATTGCGTCGAAGCACAGGGGAAATAGGGGAAAACGGACCCTCTCTAACACCTTTCTCTTTTCTTCTCTTTGGCTGGTCTAGTGTTCCTTTATCCCTTTATTCCTCATTGGAGTGTTCACTCTGTTCTTTCAGTTCTCTCTTCTCCGACAGAGCTCTTCTGCTAAACTAACCCCTCTCTTCAATTCACTTCAAGGGCCTCTGCTTTAGAAAACCTCCTTCTCTCTACTTCTCTTCTCTCTCCCCATTCCTTCTCTTCCCTCCTCCTGTCTATTCCTTAGCCCAGGGTGAGTGGCTGAGTTTAATGAATTCTCTTTTCTTTCTCCAGCAAGGTGCTGAAAGCTGATTCTGATTATGAAGAGAAAGGAGATTGTTTTTGGGTTGAAGTTCCAATGTTAAAGTCTGTAGTTATAGTTGGCCTAGACTGACCAAAGGTCAGTTTTGCATTTCTCTCCCTAATTGTTAAGTTTAGCATTTGGGAAGGAAAATCTGATCCTTGATCTGTGCCTGCAGGAAAATTCTACCTGAAGCAAAAACCACTGAAGCCCACAGGTATACAGCTGTTCGTCACCCCCTCTGAGGTCACAGTGGATAGAATGATAATGGATCAGCTCCGAGCCGCTGTGAAAACCTGTTTCCCGTTAGTTGTGATTGGATAGAGGGAGAAGCTGCTTTATGAGGGGAGATTGTAACTGTTTCATCAATAATAGTCTTAGTGCCAAAAAAACGAACATTCCGTAATGTTTTGTCCCCCGTTGTCTCCCGTCATGGACTACTCTGGGACACTTACTAAGTAATTAAACAGATGTTGTGATGATGAGGGGACAATGCTCCGAGGTGTGTAAACTGTAGACACCCACTCTGCCCACTGTGTTTTGCCCCTCTGCACTATGGTAATGAGCTGCTAATCTCTCCAGTTTACCTCAGGAGGAGTGTGTGTGTGTGTGTGTGTGAGACAGAGGCGTGGTGCCTGAGGAGTTCTCTCAGGCCCTCACCCTTCTGCTCTCACAGGGGCACAGGCTGTCAACACATTATACAGCAAAGTGTGTGTGTCTGTGTGTGTTTTCTGCCTTATTTATTATGCTGAAGCCACATGCACTAATTAGTCCCTTGGACAAGCCCAGGGCCATTTGCAAAATCCCAATGATTAAAAAACAAGTCCAAATCCATCGCTCTGTCTGACCCACACACACACACACACACACACACACACACACACACACACACACACACACACACACACACACACACACACACACACACACACACACACACACACACACACACACACACACACACACACACACACACACGTTACTCATGTTTTCCATGTGTTGGGCATGTGATAAAAAGTCCTACAGAGAATACAGAAACCACTGCCAAATGTCTGTGGTGTATGTGTGTGTGTCTAATGCAGTCCTATCTGTAACAGTGCTGTGTTGTCCATGGAAACTGTATGTGTTACCAATGGAAGGGTAGTTTAATATTTCAACTTGACCTCTAAAGTTTGGATACCCCAGGATACCTCCTGTCAGAGAGAACACACACACACACACACACACAAAGCCTTGAGGACCTGCGACCTGTCAGAAATCACACTCTAGATGTCAAGTTCGTAAATGTGACAGACAGAGACACAAAGAGAGACAGAGGGGAGAGGGGTGGAGATAGATAGAGAGAGAGAGAGAGAGAGAGAGAGAGAGAGAGAGAGAGAGAGAGAGAGAGACAGATAGGAGGGAGAAGGGAGAAGGGAGAAATAGAGTCAGGGAGAAGGGAGAGAGAGAGGGGGACAGAGATATAAGGGAGAAAGAGAGTGAGGGAGAAGGGGGAAATATACAAAGTCTGAGGTCATCTGCCTTTGGCCAGAAGAGCAGGAACACAGACTTCATCAAAGAAATTGGAAATAGAAACATTCTCATCCTACAAGAAACATGGTATAGAGGAGATGGACCCACTGGTTGCCCTCTAGGTTACAGAGAGCTGGTAGTCCCATTCACCAAACTACCAGGTGTGAAGCAGGGATGAGACTCAGGGGGTATGCTAATTTGTTATAGAGCAGACCGAACCCACTCTATTAAATTAATCAAAACAGGAACATTTTACATCTGGCTAGAAATTAATAAGGAAATTATCTCAACAGAGAAATAATTTCTCATGTGTGCTACCTATATCCTCCCAGTAGTATCCCATACTTTAACAATGACAGCTTTTCCATCCTAGATGGGGATATCAACCATTTCCAGGCCCAGGGACATGTATTAGTCTGTGGCGACCTAAATGCCAGAACTGGACAAAAACCTGACACTCTCAGCACACAGGGGGACAAACACCTACTTGGAGGTGACAGTATTCCCTCCCAAATGTGCCCCCCTAGACACAACTATGACAAAACAACCAACAAAAATGGGTTACAACTCATGCAGCTCTGTCGCATGCTGGGTCTGTACATAGTCAATGGTAGGCTTCGAGGAGACTCCTATGGTAGGTACACTTACAGTTCATCCCTTGGTAGTAGTACTGTAGATTACTTCAGATTACGTTATCACTAACCTCAAAGCAGAGTCTCTCAGAGCGTTCACAGTCAGCCCACTAACACCCTTCACGTTCAAATCACAGTCTACCTGAACAGAGCAATACTCAATCATGAGGCATCAAAGCCAAAGGAACTGCTGTCATGTCCTGATCTGTTTCACCTGTCTTTGTGCTTGTCTCCATCCTCCTCCAGGTGTCGCCCATCTTCCCCATTATCCCCTGTGTATTTATACCTGTTTTTTCTGTCTGTCTGTTGCCAGTTTGTCTGGTTTGTCTCAGCTCCTGTTGTTCCCTAGTCTTTATTTTTCTCATCCTCCTGGTTTTTGACCTTTGCCTGTCCTGACCCTGTACCCGCCCACCTGACCACTGCCTGTCTCTGACCCTGAGCCTGCCTGCCGTCCTGTACCTTTGCTCCACCTCTGGATCACCGACCTCTGCCTGACCTGACCCTGAGCCTGCCTGCCGTCCTGTACCTTGGCCTCTGCTCTGGTTTATCGATCCTTGCCTGCCTTGACCTGTCGTTTGCCTGCCCCTGTGGTTACAATAAACATTATTACTTCACACAGTCTTACCTTTTCCTTACCTTTTCCTATTCCTGATAACTGCGCAATATTAAGAAATGCTATAGATGGAAGGAAAGTAGTGTAGAAACCTCCCAAAAAAGAATTAGGCAACAACAAATTCAATCCCTTTTAGACAACTTCCTGGACAAAACATTTCACTATAATAGTGAAGCTGTAAACTTGGCAGCAGAAAGCCTAAACAGTGTATTTGACCTTTCAGCTTCCCTATCAAATAAAAAAATTCCAAGCAGACATCCTAAGAAAATTTACAACAATGACAAATGTTTTGATGAAGAATGCAAAAACCTAAAAGAAATTGAGAAACCTATCCAACCAAAAACAGGGAGTACCAGAGAACCTGAGTCTACCCCTTCACTATGGTGAATCACTAAAACAATACAGAAATACACTACGGAAAAGAAGGAACAGCACGTCAGAAATCATCTCAATGAACTTGAAGAATCCATGGAATCTAACCACTTCTGGGTTAGTGTGGAACACACAAAACAAACAACCACAAGAAGAGTTATCTGTCCAAAACGGAGATGTGTGGATAAACCACTGCTCCAATCTTTTTGGTTCTATAACAAAGAACAAAGAGCAAAAACATATACATTATCAATTAGAAATCTTAGAATCAGCTATTAAAGACTACCAGAACCCACTGGATTCTCCAATTACATTGAATGAACTACAGGACAAAATACAAACCCTCCAACCCAAAAAGGCCTGTGTTGTTGATGGTATCCTACATGAAATGATAAAATATACAGAACAGAAATTCTAATTGCCTATACTTAAACTCTTTAACATCATCCTCAGCTCTGGCATATTCCCCAATATTTGGAACCAAGGACAGATAACCCCAATCCACAAAAGTGGAGCCAAATTTGACCCCAATAACTATCGTGTGATATGCGTCAACAGCAATGTTGGGAAAATCCTCTGCATTATCATTAACAGCAGACTTGTACATTTCCTCAGTGAAAACAATGTACTGAGCAAATGTCAAATTGTCTTTTTACCAAATTACTGTACGACAGACCACGTATTCACCCTGCACACCCTAATTGTCAAACACACAAAGCAAAACAAAGTCTTCTCATGCTTTGTTGATTTCAAAAAAGCTTTTGACTCAATTTGGCATGAGGGTCTGCTATACAAATTGATGGGAAGTGGTGTTGGGGGAAAAACATCCGCCATTATAAAATCCATGTACACAAACAAATGGGCAAAAAACACAGGCATTTCTTTCCACAGGGCCGTGGGGTGAGACAGGGATGCAGCTTAAGCCCCACTCTCTTCAACATTTATATTGACGAATTGGCGAGGGCACTAGAACAGACTGCAGCACCCGGCCTCACCCTCCTAGAATCTGAATCGAATCAAAATCAAATCAAATTTATTTATAAAGCCAAAAGTAAAAAGTATTTATAAAGCTGAAGTAAAATGTCTACTGTTTTCTGATGATCTGGTGCTTCTGTCCCCAACCAAGGAGGGCCTACAGACCTGGGGCCTGACAGTAAATCTCAGTAAGACAAATAGAATGGTGTTCCAAAAAAGGTCCAGTTGCCAAGACCAAAAATACAAATTCCATCTAGACACTGTTGCCCTAGAGCACACAAAAAACTATAAATACCTTGGCCTAAGAATCACCGCCACAGGTAACTTCCACAAAGTTGTGAACGATCTGAGGGAAAATGCAAGAAGGGCCTTCAATGCCATCAAAAGGAACATATCATTTGACATACCAATTAGGATCTGGCAAACAATTATTGAGTCAGTTATAGAACCCATTGCCCTTTGTTGTTGTGAGGTCTGGGGTCCGCTCACCAACCAATAATTCACAAAATGGGGCAAACACCAAATTGAGACTCTGCATGCAGAATTCTGCAGAAATATCCTGTGTACGTAAACGTAAAACACCAAATAATGCATGCAGAGCATATCTTAAATTCGCCAACATTCTATAACAAAGCCATCACTTACAGAGAGATGAACCTGGAGAAGAGACCCCTAAGCAAGCTGGTCCAAACACAAACAGACCCCACAGACCCCAGGACAGCAACACAATTAGAACCAGCCAAATCATGAGAAAACAAAAAGATAATTACTTGACACATTGGAAAGAATTAACAAAAAAACAGAGCAAACTAGAATGGTATTTGGCCCTAAACAGAGAGTACACAGTGGCAGTGTGACTGACCCAAAATGAAGGAAAGCTTTGACTATGTACAGACCCAGTGAGCATAGCCTTGCTATTGAGAAAGGTCGTGGTAGGTAGACCTGGCTCTCAAGAGAAGACAGGCTATGTGCACACTGCACACAAAATGGGGTTGAAACTGAGCTGCACTTCCTAACCTCATGCCAAATGTATGACCATATTAAAGACACATATTTCCCTCAGATTACACAGACCCACAAATAATTAAAAAAACAACCAGTGAAGAACAACCATTGTAAGTACAACCCACATTTATTTATTTCCCCTTTTGTACTTTAACTATTTGCACATTGTTACAACAATGCATATAGACATAATATGACATTTGATATGCCTTTATTCTTTTGGAACTTCTGTGAGTGTAATATTTTTTATTTCACTTTGGTTTATCCATTTCAGTTGCTTTGGCAATGTAATAAATGCCAATAAAGCCCCTTGATTTGAATTAAATTGAATTGATAAAGAGTGAGAGAAAGAAAGAGGGGAGAGGGACGGACATAGATGGAGGGAGAAGGGAGAGAGAGAGTGAGGGAGAAGGGAGGGAGAGAGAGAGAGAGAGAGAGAGAGAGAGAGAGAGAGAAGGAGATGAGAGAGCGGAGAGAGGGACGGCCATAGAAGGAGGGAGAAGGGAGAAAGAGAGTGAGGGAGAAAGGAGAGAGAGAGAGAGAGAGAGAGAGAGAGAGAGAGAGAGAGGGGGAGATGAGAGAGCGGAGAGAGGGACGGCCATAGAAGGAGGGAGAAGGGAGAAAGAGAGTGAGGGAGGAAGGAGAGAGAGAGAGAGCAGAAGGGAGAAGGGGAGAGAGGGAGAGAGAGATAGACATAGAGAGAGAGGGGGGACAGAGCGAGGATGGCTTTTTTACTTTAATGGGCATATCAAATGTTGTTCTAGTGATGTGTTTAGACAACACACAACATTAAATAAACGCTAACCCTGATTTCAGCTGACACACCTTCCTATAGGTCTGTCCCAACTGGCCTATGCTGTCTCCACCACATTTCCAGAGTTTAATTCACATGTGAACCGGTGTGCTTTTGCACGTGTGTGTGTGTGTTTGTGCGTGCGAGCATCTGTGTCGCTGTGTGTTTGTGCATGTGTGCACGTACATGTATTTTTTTAGAGACAGCTTACCAAAGCACCTCACAGATTTATACTGTACCTTTCTTTAAAGCCTTTTGTTTCCCATAGACTCCTTATGGAGACAGTCCATTGCTCGTGTTTCTTGGCCCAAGCAAGTCTCTTCTTATTACTGTGTCCTTTAGTAGTGGTTTCTTTGCAGCAATTCGACCATAAAGGCCTGAACAGTTGATGTTGAGATGTGTCTGTTATTTGAACTCTGCGAAGCATTTCTTTGGGCTGCAATTTCTGAGGCTGGTAACTCTAATTATTATACCTTTATTTCAACAAGGGACACAGACTGAGACCAAGGTATGTTTTACAGCTGGGCCCTCCATATACTTGTTTACACATACAGGTTAGGTACAACAATTAACAAATGACACAAGACAAACAAAACCATCACAGATAACACAAACAAATACAGCAGCAGATTGTTACATTTACACACAGGTTTTCCCCCTAACAGCCCAAGAACTTGCATTGCCCGAAGCAGTTACAAGCAATACAAAATGAAAATCCTCCAATAAGTGTTTAAAATGGGCAAGGGAGACAAGAGTCTCAAGTTTAAGTTTACTCTGCAGGCTATTCCATAACTTAGGGCTAGGCGTCCTGCTAGCGGGACAACTTCCGGTGAAACTGGAGGGCGCACAATTCAAATAAATAATCATACAAATTATGGATATAAAAAATGCAGGTACATATAAGTGTCTTATATCGTCTGAAAGGTTACAGCGAAAACATGCCATGCGATTGTTTGAGGATGGCGCCCCACATCCAAATATCTTTCCACTGGCACAGGTTTATAAAATTCACAAATAGAGATTAAATATTCACTTACTTTCTGAAAATCTTCCTCTGATTTGTCATCCAAACGGTCCCAGCTATAACATAGTGTAGTGTCGTTTTGTTAGATAAAACTGATATTTCTTATTCGTCTTTGGAAGTTACAAGCCTGAAACCTTGAACATAGACTGCTGACACCCTGTGGAAGCCATAGGAATTGCATCCAGGGAGCTAAAAAAAATCTGGTTGGTTTTTCTTTGGATTTTCACCCACCATATCTATTGTGTTATATTCTCCTACATTATTTTAACATTTCTACAAACTTCAAAGTGTTTTCTTTCCAATGGTACCAATTATATGCATATCCTGGCCTCAGGGCCTGAGCAACAGGCAGTTTACTTTGGGCACGTAATTCAGGCGGAGATTGAGAAAAAAGGGGCCTAGCCGCAATACAAAAATAAAAATCCTCCAATAAATGTTTCAAATGGGCAAGGGGGACAAGTCTGAAGTTTAAGTTTAGTCTGCAGGCTATTCCATAAGCAAGGAGCGTAACAGGAAAGGGCAGCCATACCCAACTCTGTGGAGATCGCATGGGCCTCAAGTGTAATCCATGCTTGAGACCTGGTTTTAGGAATTCTAATTCTAATGTTGATGAGTGATGATAAATAAGGAGGTAGTTTATTCAGGAGTGCTTTATAGACAAACACGAGAGCATATTGTTTTCGTCTCATGGACAGCGAAGTCCAACCCACATTTTGATATAAAACACAGTGGTGAGTTCTGTAGCTAGCACCCATAATAAACCTAAGTGCGCAATGATAAGTAGCATCCCCATAATCTAAAACAGACATAAAAATAGCTTGCGCAATTGGTCTTCTATTTGTAAAGGACAAACATGTCCTGTTTCTATAGAGTAAGCCTAAGTAGCTTTTTTGCAGTTTACAATGTTTGTCAACATGCATTTTAAAATACAGTTTATCATTCAACCACATCCCTAAGTATTTATATGCAGAGACCTGATTAAGTGCAAGTGTATTTTCAAACAACTGTTTGAACCTATTAAAAATCATAAAATGTGTTTTCTTTGCATTTAAACAAGTTTCAGTTGTATAAAAGACCCTTGTAAAATCTTAAAATCTGTCTCCAATTGTGATAATGCTTGGTTAGCCGTTGAAGCAATAGAGTACATGACCATGTCATCAGCATACAGTTGAAGTCGGAAGTTTACATACCCGTTAGCCAAATACATTTAAGGTTTTCACAATTCCTGACATTTAATCCAAGTAAAAAATCCCTGTCTTAGGTCAGTTAGAATCACCCCATTATTTTAAGAATGTGAAATGTCAGAATAATACACTGCTCAAAAAAATAAAGGGAACACTTAAACAACACAATGTAACTCCAAGTCAATCACACTTCTGTGAAATCAAACTGTTCACTTAGGAAGCAACACTGATTGACAATAAATTTCACATGCTGTTGTGCAAATGGAATAGACAACAGGTGGAAATTATAGGCAATTAGCAAGACACCCCCAATAAAGTAGTGGTTCTGAAGGTGGTGACCACAGACCACTTCTCAGTTCCTATGCTTCCTGGCTGATGTTTTGGTCACTTTTGAATGCTGGCGGTGCTTTCACTCTAGTGGTAGCATGAGACGGAGTCTACAACCCACACAAGTGGCTCAGGTAGTGCAGCTCATCCAGGATGGCACATCAATGCGAGCTGTGGCAAGAAGGTTTGCTGTGTCTGTCAGCGTAGTGTCAGAGCATGGAGGCGCTACCAGGAGACAGGCCAGTACATCAGGAGACGTGGAGGAGGCCGTAGGAGGGCAACAACCCAGCAGCAGGACCACTACCTCCGCCTTTGTGCAAGGAGGAGCACTGCCAGAGCCCTGCAAAATGACCTCCAGCAGGCCACAAATGTGCATGTCTGCTCAAACGGTCAGAAACAGACTCCATGAGGGTGGTATGAGGGCCCAACGTCCACAGGTGGGGGTTGTGCTTACAGCCCAACACCGTGCAGGACGTTTGGCATTTGCCAGAGAACACACCATTCTGTATACTTCTGTCTCTTCTTTGATACTGTGCTAACTTACCTCCAAACAAGCTTCAATGCCATACAGCACTCCTTCCTTGGCCTCCAACTGCTCCTAAACTAGACAGTAAACTCTCCTTCCAGACTCATATTAAACATCTCCAATCCAAAATCAAATCTAGAATCGGCTTTCTATTTCGCAACAAAGCCTCCTTCACTCACGCCGCCAAACTTACCCTAGTAAAACTGACTATCCTACTGATCCTCTACTTCGCCGATGTCGTCTACAAAATAGCTTCCAATACTCTACTCAGCAAACTGGATGCAGTCTATCACAGTGCCATTCGTTTTGTTACCAAAGCCCCTTATACCACCCACCACTGCGACCTGTATGCTCTAGTCGGCTGGCCCTCGCTACATATCCGTCGCCAGACCCACTGGCTCCAGGTCATCTATAAGTCTATGCTAGGTAAAGCTCCGCCTTATCTCAGCTCACTGGTCACGATAACAACACCCACCTGTAGCACGCACTCCAGCAGGTATATCTCACTGGTCATCCCCAAAGCCAACACCTACTTTGGCCACCTTTCCTTCCAGTTCTCTGCTGTCAGTGACTGGAACGAAATGCAAAAATCGCTGAAGCTGGAGACTTGTATCTCCCTCACTAACTTTAAACACCAGTTATCTGAGCAGCTGTACATAGTCCATCTGTAAATAGCCCACCCAATCTACCTACCTTTACTTTTCTACTCTTTTGCACACCAGTATCTCTACTTGCACATCGTCATCTACTAAATTGTAATTTACCTCGCTACAATAGCCTATTTATTGCCTACCTCGCCACGCCATTTGCACACACTGTATATAGACTTTCTTTTTTTCTCTATTGTGTTATTGACTGTACGCTTGTTTATTCCATGTGTAACTCTGTGTTGTTGTTTGTGTCGCACTGCTTTGCTTTATCTTGGCCAGGTCGCAGTTGTAAATGAGAACTTGTTCTCAACTGGCCTACCTGGTTAAATAAGGGTGAAAAAAAAACGTTGGAAGTATGCTTGGGATCATTGTCCATTTGGAAGACCCATTTGCAACCAATTCTTTACTTCCTGACTGATATCTTGAGATGTTGCTTCAATATATCCACATAATTTTCCTTCCTCATGATGCCATCGATTTTGTTAGGTGCACCAGTCCCTCATGCAGCAAGGCACCCCCACAACATGATGCTGCCACCCCGGTGCTTCACGGTTGGGATGTGTTCTTCGGCTTGCAAGCCTCCCCCTTTTTCATCCAAACATAATAATAATGGTCATTATGACCAAACAGTTCTATTTTTGTTTCATCAGACTAGAGGACATTTCTCAAAAAAGTACGATCTTTGTCCCCATGTGCAGTTGCAAACCGGAGTCTGTCTTTCTTATGGCGGTTTTGGAGCAGTGGCTTCTTCCTTGTCGATATAGGACTCGTTTTACTGTGGATATAGATACATTTGTGCCTGTTTCCTCCAGCATCTTCACAAGGTCCTTTGCTGTTGTTCTGGGATTGATTTGCACTTTTCGCATCAAAGTACGTTCATCTCTAGGAGACCTGAGCGGTATGACGGCTGCGTGGTCCCATGGTGTTTATACTTGCGTACTATCAGAAGCTTCTAAAGCCATGACATAATTTTGGGGGGTTTGTACTTGCGTACTATCAGAAGCTTCTAAAGCCATGACATAATTTTCTGGAATTTTCCAAGTTGTTTAGAGCCACAGTCAACTTACTGTATGTAAACTTGTGACCCTCTGGAATTGTGATACAGTGAACTATAAGTGAAATAATCTGTCTGTAAACAATTGTTGGAAAAATTACTTGTGTCATGCACAAAGTCCTAACCGACTTGCCAAAACTATAGTTTGTTAACAAGAAATTTGTGGAGTGGTTGAAAAACGAGTTTTAACCTCCTGGGGATAATTAGGTAGCGGTGGGGCGCTAGAGAGAGCGCCAAATAGAGCGCCAAATTTAAAATGCAAATGTAGTATTATAAAACATTCATCAAAATACAAGTCTTGCACACTCTTTAAAAGCCTAAACTCTTGGCAATCTCACAGCGTTGTCAGATTTCAAAAAGGCATTACGGCCAAAGAACATTTGATTGTCTGAGGACAGCACCCCGTGTACTTCCCATTAGCATAATAATAAAACTAGCGCGGGTGTCACAAAACACATAAAAAGAGCTAAAATAAATCGCTTACCTTTGAAGATCTTCTGTTGATAGTAATCCAAAGTGTCCAAGCAAAACATCCAATGTTCCTTTTGTTAGATAAAGTCCCTATTTATATCCATAAATCTCTGCTTGGTTGGCGCGTTCTGTTCAGAAAATCCACCGTTCACGCCCAATATAGAAGACACAGAGACCGGTAAAAATATACCTATAAACTTTGTCCAAACAAATCAAACCATGTTTCTAATCGATCCTTAGCTACACTATTATGTTTATTAACGATTATATTTCACACGGATAATATCTTTAGCGATAGAAAAGTAAAAATCCGAGGCGCGCGCTCCCGGGTCCTATTGACGACAGCTTACCCAAAAGTATCGCATGGTCTACAGTGTCAAAAGATTTAGACAAATCTATGAACAAGGCGGCACAGTACTTTCTATTATCTAGGGCATTAGTAATATCATTTACAACACGTACAGTGGCCGTAGTGGTACTGTGTTTAGGTCAGAAGCCAGACTGATTGCTAGAAAGAGTATTGTTAACAGTTAAAAATAATTGTAGTTGCCTCTTCACCAATTTTAGCCAAACAGGAAAGCATAGAGATGGGCCTATAATTATCCAATTCACTACCATCACCTCCCTTGAGGAGTGGTAAAACAAAAGCTGTTTTCCAAGCTTTAGGAATCTTTCCTACGACTAATGTTTGATTAAAGATATGCGTCACTGCACTAGCAATGATAGTTGCCGCACACTTGAGTAAATATGGATCCAGATTGTCAGCGCCTAACGATTTCTTAGAATCTATAGCAGATAGTGCAGATAAGACCTCATCTTCTGTGACATTTTGTAAATTAAAAACTGGCTTACTGTTTTCCAAATCAGCTGAAGGCCAAGGGGCTGAAACAATAGACCGGTCAGGATCATGTTGTCCATGATTTCTTTCAAAAAGAAAATCAGCAGAAATAAAGTGCTTATTAAAAACATCACAAATTTCAGTTCGGTCACTGATGATCCCAGATTCCGATGTAATTTGCATCGGCAGGGAAGTCGAGGAGTTTCCTCGTTTAAGTGAGTTAACAGTTTTCCTGAATTTAGAGGGATCACCAGCAGACTCTGTCATAATGAACTTATCCTCTGCAGCAGAGGTAACTCTGGGTCTTCCATTCCTGTGGTGGTCCTCATGAGAGCCAGTTTAGTCATAGCACTTGATGGTTTTTGCGACTGCACTTGAAGAAACTTTCAAAGTTCTTGAAAATTTCCGTATTGACTGACCTTCATGTCTTAAAGTAATGATGGACCGTCATTTCTGTTTGCTTATTTGAGCTGTTCTTGCCATAATATGGACTTGGTCTTTTACCAAATAGGGCTATCTTCTGTACACCCCCCTACTGTGTCACAACACAACTGTTCGGAAAGAAATTCCACAAATTCAATTTTAAAAAGGCACACCTGTTAATTGAAATGCATTCCAGGTGACTACCTCATGAAACTGGTTGAGAGAATGCCAAGATTGTGCAGAGCTGTCATCAAGGCAAAGGGTGGCTATTTGAAGAATCTCAGGTATAAAATAAATGTTGATTTGTTTAACACTTGTTTGGTTACCACATGATTCCATATGTGTTATTTAGTTTTGATTTCTTCACTATTATTCTACAATGTAGAAAATAGTAAGAATAAAGAAAAACCCTAAGTAGGTGTTCTAAAACTTTTGACTGGTAGTGTACACACAAAGGCACCAGAGGGGTGCAATTCGTATTCAGGTAGAACAGAAAACCAGCAGGATATGGACCTTGTAGGTTATGAGTTGAATACCCCTGTGCTAGGGTGTTGGAAAGGGATGGCAGACAGGCGTAAGCATTTGCCTCTGGTTTCAAACCATATAAAGTAATTTTTGTTTTAAGCCTATCCCAAACCTTAACCCTTACCTTAACCATTCTAATTGAATTGGGAGTTAAAGCCTTAACTTAGCCTTGGAACGATACATAGAAGTAACCAAACACTTCGAAATGTAACATTTGGAACAACTTCGAAATTTGATGAATGTCTAAATCTGACGTGAGGCTGTAAGAGCTTGTTGTTATGTGAGTGTCTGTGTGAGTGTGTGTGTCTGTGTGAGTGTGTGTGTCTGTGTGAATGTGTGTGTCTGTGTGAATGTGTGTTTGTGTGAATGTGTGTGTCTGTGTGAATGTGTGTCTGAATACTTGTGTAAATAAGGTATTTCTTATTATATGAAGAAAAATTCAAGGGGTCTGAATACTTTCTGAATTCACTGTAGATTCCTGCTACTTATACAATACTGCAATACTACTGCCGTATTTCTCCTACAATACTGTCACCTATATATGAATGCAATATTAACACAACATTATTGTCAGCAGCATACAACACAGAAATGTGCACACACATGCCTGCGTGCGTGTGTGTGTGTGGGTCCATGAATCTAGGGGAATGCCTTCTTTGTTGTGGCGATAACAAAAGCTTTTAGTGTTTGTGCGTGAGTAATTACTCCTAGGATTGAGAACGGATCTGGTGTGTGTGTCTTCATGTGTGTGTGCACCCTTAACCCTTAAGCGACTGTACCTTCATTGCATGTGTGTTTCCGTATTACTGAAAGCATCCTTTTTTGTACTTAATACCAAAATATTCTGGGAGTCCAGAAGTTATAGGCAGAGGTAGACAGTTGGCTGTGAGAAGTTTTACAGGATGTTTACTTTAATCCGTCTATCTGCATATTTCAAAACATGGCATGTGATGGTGTGGTGAGTTACCCACTGGGTTGGACTGTACTTTTCTCCTCAATCATTTTGGAATCTTGGAATCAAAAACTTGGAATCAAATGACACTCCAATGTTAAGACAGTGGATGAATCAAATCCATTATTATCTAAATATTGAAATAATGTTGGCTGCAGAGAAACAAAATAGATTAAAAACATTTTTGAACCCATATGGCATAAAGTATTACCATCACTGGACATATGTTATAGTGAGACGGGCAGGATGGGTGTGGACATGATGGGAACATGTGGGTCTGAGCAAGTGTGACGTCATTAACGTTTGTTGAAATGAATGTAAATGTCAAGTTGTCTATTGTCTTTGTCTATGCATGTTTTTGCATTGTCAAAAAAAGTAAAAATAACACTTGAATGAGTAGGTGTGTCCAAACTTTTGACTGGTACTGTATATATATATATACAGTGAGGGAAAAAAGTATTTGATCCCCTGCTGATTTTGTACGTTTGCCCACTGACAAAGAAATGATCAGTCTATAATTTTAATGGTAGGTTTATTTGAACAGTGAGAGACAGAATAACAACAAAACAATCCAGAAAAACGCATGTAAAAAATGTTATAAATTGATTTGCATTTTAATGAGGGAAATAAGTATTTGACCCCCTCTCAATCAGAAAGATTTCTGGCTCCCAGGTGTCTTTTATACAGGTAACGAGGTGAGATTAGGAGCACACTCTTAAAGGAGTGCTCCTAATCTCAGCTTGTTACCTGTATAAAAGACACCTGTCCACAGAAGCAATCAATCAATCAGATTCCAAACTCTCCACTATGGCCAAGACCAAAGAGCTCTCCAAGGATGTCAGGGACAAGATTGTAGACCTACACAAGGCTGGAATGGGCTACAAGACCATCGCCAAGCAGCTTGGTGAGAAGGTGACAACAGTTGGTGCGATTATTCGCAAATGGAAGAAACACAAAAGAACTGTCAATCTCCCTCGGCCTGGGGCTCCATGCAAGATCTCACCTCGTGGAGTTGCAATGATCATGAGAACGGTGAGGAATCAGCCCAGAACTACACGGGAGGATCTTGTCAATGATCTCAAGGCAGATGGGACCATAGTCACCAAGAAAACAATTGGTAACACACTACGCCGTGAAGGACTGAAATCCTGCAGCGCCCGCAAGGTCCCCCGGCTCAAGAAAGCACATATACATGCCCGTCTGAAGTTTGCCAATGAACATCTGAATGATTCAGAGGACAACTGGGTGAAAGTGTTGTCGTCAGATGAGACCAAAATGGAGCTCTTTGGCATCAATCAAGGAATGCTGCCTATGACCCCAAGAACACCATCCCCACCATCAAACATGGAGGTGGAAACATTATGCTTGGGGTGTTTTTCTGCTAAGGGGACAGGACAACTTCACCGCATCAAAGGGACAATGGACAGGGCCATGTACCGTCAAATCTTGGGTGAGAACCTCCCTCCCTCAGCCAGTGCATTGAAAATAGGTCGTTGATGGGTATTCCAGCATGACAATGACCCAAAACACACGGCCAAGGCAACAAAGAAGTGGCTCAAGAAAAAGCACATTAAGGTCCTGGAGTGGCCTAGCCAGTCTCCAGACCTTAATCCCACAGAAAATCTGTGGAGGTAGCTGAAGGTTCGAGTTGCCAAACATCAGCCTCGAAACCTTAATGACTTGGAGAAGATCTGCAAAGAGGAGTGGGACAAAATCCCTCCTGAGATGTGTGCAAACCTGGTGGCCAACTACAAGAAACGTCTGACCTCTGTGCCAACAAGGGTTTTGCCACCAAGTACTAAGTCATGTTTTGCAGAGGGGTCAGATACTTATTTCCCTCATTAAAATGCAAATCAATTTATAACATTTTTCACATGCTTTTTTCTGGATTTTTTTGTTGTTATTCTGTCTCTCACTGTTCAAATAAACCTACCATTAAAATTATAGACTGATCATTTCTTTGTCAGTGGGCAAACTTACAAAATCAGCAGGGGATCAAATACTTTTTTCCCTCACTGTATATATATATAAATAACACATTCATATATATACAGTGGGGCAAAAAAGTATTTAGTCAGCCACCAATTTTGCAAGTTCTCTTACTTAAAAAGATGAGAGAGGCCTGTAATTTTCATCATAGGTACACTTCAACTATGACAGACAAAATGAGGGAAAAAAAATCCCGAAAATCACATTGTAAAATTTTTAATGAATTTATTTGCAAATTATGGTGGAAAATAAGTATTTGGTCACATACAAACAAGCAAGATTTCTGACTCTCACAGACCTGTAACTTCTTCTTTAAGAGGCTCCTCTGTCCTCCACTCGTTACCTGTATTAATGGCACCTGTTTGAACTTGTTATCAGTATAAAAGACACCTGTCCACAACCTCAAACAGCCACACTCCAAACTCCACTATGGCCAAGACCAAAGAGCTGTCAAAGGACACCAGAAACCAAATTGTAGACCTGCACCAGGTTGGGAAGACTGAATCTGCAATAGGTAAGCAGCTTGGTTTGAAGAAATCAACTGTGGGAGCAATTATTAGGAAATGGAAGACATACAAGACCACTGATAATCTTCCTCGATCTGGGGCTCCACGCAAGATCTCACCCGTGGGGTCAAAATGATCACAAGAACGGTGAGCAAAAATCCCAGAACCACACGGGGACCTAGTGAATGACCTGCAGAGAGCTGGGACCAAAGTAACAAAGCCTACCATCAGTAACACACTACGCCGCCAGGGACTCAAGTCCTGCAGTGCCAGACGTGTCCCCCTGCTTAAGCCAGTACATGTTCAGGCCCGTCTGAAGTTTGCTAGAGAGCATTTGGATGATCCAGATGAGGATTGGGAGAATGTCATATGGTCAGATGAAACCAAAATAGAACTTTTTGGTAAAAACTCAACTCGTCGTGTTTGGAGGACAAAGAATGCTGAGTTGCATCCAAAGAACACCATACCTACTGTGAAGCATGGGGTGGAAATATCATGCTTTGGGGCTGTTTTTCTGCAAAGGACCAGGACGACTGATCCGTGTAAAGGAAAGAATGAATGGGGCCATGTATCGTGAGATTTTGAGTGAAAACCTCCTTCCATCAGCAAGGGCATTGAAGATGAAACATGGCTGGGTCTTTCAGCATGACAATGATCCCAAACACACCGCCCGGGCAACTAAGGAGTGGCTTCGTAAGAAGCATTTCAAGGTCCTGGAGTGGCCTAGCCAGTCTCCAGATCTCAACCCCATAGAAAATCTTTGGAGGGAGTTGAAAGTCCGTGTTGCCCAGCGACAGCCCCAAAACATCACTGCTCTAGAGGAGATCTGCATGGAGGAATGGGCCAAAATACCAGCAACAGTGTGTGAAAACCTTGTGAAGACTTACAGAAAACGTTTGACCTCTGTCATTGCCAACAAAGGGTATATAACAAAGTATTGAGATAAACTTTTGTTATTGACCAAATACTTATTTTCCACCATAATTTGCAAATAAATAAATTAAAAATCCTACAATGTGATTTTCTGGATTTCTTTTTCTCATTTCGTCTGTCATAGTTGAAGTGTACCTATGATGAAAATTACAGGCCTCTCTCATCTTTTTAAGTTGGAGAACTTGCACAATTGGTGGCTGACTAAATACTTTTTTGCCCCACTGTATATATATATATATATATATATATAACATATTCCACTTAAACAAACAGTTACACTGGGCATTTAACTGTAGCATAGTGAATAGAATGCATTCTAGAGTAGAACAGTCAAAACCTCACTGAAAGGGTTAACAAGTAACAGTTCCCTGAGCGACAGTCTAACCCACTGTCAGATCATAGCACGGTACATAATGCTGGATGCATAACTCCCTCTACAGACACACGCATGCATTGCACACACACACATGGATGCACACATACACACACACACAGCTCCATAATGTAGGTGCCTAACTCTCTCCTCCTCATGATCAAAAACATGAAACTAGGAACAAAAGGAGAACAGTTAAATATTCAACCTCACAGAGGGGAGATAGGGCTTTCTGACAGAATGCCTAAATGTGAGACTGTCTTCACTAGTTCAAAGGCCTTTGTCATAGAGAGAAACAGAGAGGAAGAGAGAGAGAGAGAGAGAGAGAGAGAGAGAGAGAGAGAGAGAGAGAGATGTGTCTGAGAGGGGGTAAAGCCCTGAACGCTTCAAACCAAGAACCAAGGGCCCCCTAATCAGCCCCCCACGGCCCTCCCACACAAACTATTTTTCTCTGTTCATTTTTTCTCCTTCTCTCCCTCCCTCCCTCTCTCCCTCCCTCCCACACATACCAAGGACTCTCTTTCTCTCCCCTTATTTTTTTCTCTCTCCCACACAAATTCATAAATCTAACTCTGTATTCTTCCACACTCTCTCCTCCGTGTCCCCCTTTCTCTTCCTTTCTGTCTGCCTTTGATTCTCTCTCTCCTTCCTTTCCTCTCTAACCCTCTCACCTTTCTTCTTCCACTCTTCTTCTCCCTATCTTTCTCTTTCCCTCCTTTTCTTTCTCACCTTCCTCTCTCTTCCTCCCCTGTGTGTGTGTGTGTGTGTGTGTGTGTGTGTGTGTGTGTGTGTGTGTGTGTGTGTGTGTGTGTGTGTGTGTGTGTGTGTGTGTGTGTGTGTAGACATATTATTTTTCATTCTGTTTTTCTTTCATCCTCTCAGTTCACCTTCAAAAGTGTGATGAACATGTGAACCTGATTTGAGTGACAGCTGTTTGAAGGGGCGTGTGCAAAGTGGAGGAGAGATTACTGGGAATTGTGAGGGATGATAGTGGGTGAGTCTACAAAGAACAATAGAGGTGGAGAAGAAGAGAGGAGAGAAGGAGAGGAGAGAAGAGAAGGAGAGGCGAATGGAGAGAATGGAGAGGAGGAGAGGAGTTAGAAATGTTGAGATTCTCAGTCAGACTGGAATCCCTCAGCAGCCAATCAGCCAACACACATCAACTTCAAGCCAACACACACACAGCGGCTTCAAGCCATCACACATATCGCCCCAAGCACAACACAGCTCGTTAGTGCAACATGCCCAAAATTTGTCTCTCCCTCCCTCTCTCTCTCCCTCTATCTCTCTCTCACTCTCTCTCTCCCACTCTCTCACATAACTGGCAATATCCTAAATTCCAAATGAATACACATAGACATTACGTTTTATGACACAGAACATATAGATAATATACGTTGTGAGAATAAAAGTAGCTCATATAGAACTGTAATGTATTTTTGACGAGGAAACATGCAATTATACAGGTAACTAACAAAATAAAGGAAACACCAACACAAAGCATCGTTATAGATGTGATACCATTCTACCACAAGAAATTCTAACCTTGGTGTTGTATTGATGGTGGTGGAAAATGCTGTCTCAGGCTGTCTCTCCCGTTATTGTCAATTGGGTTGAGATCTGGTGACTGAGACACACACAACACACACACACCTACACTCTTTAAAACCTTTTGGTCCTCTGAGACCCCTCTTTCAAAGTCTCTGAGATCTCTTCTAACCATGGTAGATAAAATAATGGGCAACTGGACATTTTTATAAATGACCCTCAGCATGATGGGATGTTGTTACGGATACAGGTATCCTGGGTGTATTTGTTTTTCTCCTTCTGCCCTAGTAACAGGTGGCAGTCATCAGTCATCAGTCGCATCAATCTGAAGACACACCTCCTCCTGTTTCCCTTACCCAATCACATCCCCTTTCCCTTGGTTTAAAATCCCAGTCAGTTGTTTCCCATGAGGGCTCTCTCTTTTTTGGATTTGCTGAAGACCATATATTATCGCATACACCACAGTATAGTTTTTTTTTGTGCGCATACATCTCACATTGTCTGTTATCATGTGAGTATGTACTGCTGTGGTGTATTGTTTGTTTGTTGGTGGGAAAAGGGGATAACAAGCCAAGTCGCCCTTGGGCATACATTACCCGTTGGAAAACTTTGTCTAAATACCCTAGTTAGAACTGGGTGGACCACCCACTGTATTGTATTGGTTAGTTAGCTAGCTGTTCTTTAAGCAGGTAGACTAGCTGAGGGGTTTTTGGATATTTATTAGTTCTTTCCTTGGGTCCAGCTCAGCCCCTTTTCCCCACACCCCATTACCGTGTGTTTAAAAATAAACCAGGAAGTGTTTGAAATTAGGTTTAAGTTGTCTGTGGATTTCTTTTAGTTCTCACTGTTCCTTTTCACTGTTATAATTTGCATGAGATATGTTACGGGTCTCGTTTCCCTCCCCCTAGACTGCTGGGCAAAAGTGGTTCGTAACAGATAATTGCTTAATTACCTCACCTGCTTTCAACGTACTTTGTATACTTCATTTACTCAAGTGATTTATTTTATTTTGGCAATAACTTAAATATACAGTAGAATGGAATCATTAGTGTGTGCTTAACTGCATGTGTGTTTGTTTGTATTTCTGTGTACAGTGCCTTTAAAGTATTCATACCCCTTGACCAGTGGAGGCTCCTCAGAGGAGGAAAGGGAGGGCCATCCTCAGTGAATTTCATAGATTTTAAAATTGTAAAACATTAAAGTTATCATTTTTAGATAAAACTATACTAAATATAATCACGTCAAAATAATTTATTTAAACACACTTTTGCCAAGGTCTACAATAGCCTCAACAGCGTTCTGTAGGGTAGCACCATGGTGTACAGCTAGCTTCCATCCTCCTCTGGGTACATTGACTTCAATACAAAACCTAGAAGGCTCAAGGTTCTCACCCCCTTCTATAGACTTACACAGTAATTATGACAACTTCCGAGGATGTCCTCCAGCCTATCAGAGCTCTTTCAGCATGAACTGACATGTTGTCCACTCAAAGGATCAGAGAATTAATCTAGTACTGAAAGCATAAGCTACAGCTAGTTAGCACTGCAGTGCATAACATGTGGTGAGCATTTGACTCAAAGAGAGCTAAAGACCATAGTTGAACAGTTTTGAACAAATTAATTGTGTTACACCCTGCATTCAAAATGGATTAAATGTATTATTTTTCTCACCCATCTACACACAATAACCCATAATGACAAAGTGAAAACATGTTTTTAGAAATGTTTGCACATTTATTTATAATGAAATACAGAAATCTCATTTACATAAGTATTCACACCCCTTTGCTATGATACTTCAAATTGAGCTCAGGTGCATACAATTTCCTTTGATCATCCTTGAGATGTCACTAAAATTTTATTGGAGTCTACCTGTGGCCAATGCTTTGGCCAATGCCTGTGGTCAATTGCTTGGACATGATTTGGAAAGAGACACACGAGACACTTTGCACACTCTTGGCATTCTCTCAACCAGCTTCATGAGGTAGTCACCTGGAATGCATTTCAATTAGCAGGTGTGCCTTGTTAAAAAATAGTTAAATTAAAGAAAAACCCTTGAATGGGTAGGTGTGTCCAAACTTTTGACTGGTACTGTATATCTGGGGGAGGGTATAAAACAATTTATAGAGTGTTGAAAAGTTTCCAAGAGCACAGTGGTCTCCATCATTGGGAAATTGAACAAATATGGAGCTACCCAGTCTCTGCCTAGAGATGGCCGTCTGACCAAACTGAGTAACCGGGCAAGAAGGACCTTGTTCAGGGAGTTGACCAAGAACCCAATGACCACTGTGACAATGAACCTGCCAGATGGACAAGAGTCTCTACAGCAGTTCGCCAATCTGGGTTTTATGGGAGAGTGGCTAGACAGAAGCCACTCCTGAGAAAAAGCCACATGCCTGTTTGGCCCTGTCTGGGGGTATCGTCGGACAGGGCCACAGTGTCTCCCGACCCCTCCTGTCTCAGCCTCCAGTATTTATGCTGCAGTAGGTTATGTGTCAGGGGGCTAGGGTCAGTCTGTTATATCTAGAGTATTTCTCATGTCTTATCCGGTGTCCTGTGTGAATTTAAGTATGCTCCCTCTAATTCTCTCTCTTTCTCTTCTTCTCTCTCTCTTCTCTCGGAGGACCTGAGCCCTACGACCATGCCTCAGGACTACCTGGCCTGATGACTCCTTGCTGTCCCCAGTCCACCTGGTCATGCTGCTGCTCCAGTTTCAACTGTTCTGCCTGCGGCTATGGAACCATGACCTGTTCACTGTACATGCTACCTTGTCCCGGACCTGCTGTTTTGGCCTCTCTCTCTACCGCACCTGCTGTCTCTAACTCTGAATGATCGGCTATGAAAAGCCAACTGACATTTACTCCGGAGGTTCTGACCTGTTGCACCCTCTACAACCACTGTGATTATTATTATCTGACCCTGCTGGTCGTCTATGAACGTTTGACCATCTTGGCCATGTTCTGTTATAATCTCCACCCGGCACAGCCAGAAGAGTTATGGCCACCCCTCAGAGCCTGGTTCCTCTCTAGGTTTCTTCCTAGGTTCTGGCCTTTCTAGGGAGTTTTTCCTAGCCACCGTGCTTCTGTTTGGGGTTTTAGGCTGGGTTTCTGTACAGCACTTTGTGACATCGGCTGATGTAAGAAGGGCTTTATAAATACATTTGATTGATTGATTGACAGCACACCTGGAGTTTGCAAAAAGGCAAGTGAAAGACAGAGCATAAGGCAAAATATTTTGTGGTCTGATGAGACAAAAAAGTAAAGAGCTATGTCTGGAGAAAACCATGCACAGCTCATCATCCATCTAACACCATCCCTACCGTGAAGCATGTTGGTGGCAGCATGCTTTTCAGCGGCAGAGACTGGGAGACTGGTAAGGATAGAGGGAACAATGAATGGCGCCAAATACAGGCAAATTCTTGACAAGAACCTGCTTCAGAATGCAAACGACCTTACACTGGGGCAAAGATTTACCTTCTAACACGACAATGACCCCAAGCATACAGTCAAGCAACACTGGATGGCTTCAGAATAATTATGTCAAAGTCCTTGTGTGGCTCAGCCAAAGCCCAGACTTGAATCCCATTGGAAATCTGTGGAAAGACTTGAAGATTGCTGTTCACCGCTACGCCCCATCCAACATAACAGAGCTTGAGAAAAACATTCAAGGAAGAATGGGAGAAAATCCCAAAATCCAGATGTGCAAAGCTGATACAGACATACCCAATAAGACTCAATACTGTCGTAGTCGCAGCCAAAAGTGTTTCTACAAAGTATTGAATACTTATGTAAATGACACACTTCAGTATTTCATTTTCAATACATGTGCAAACATTTCTTAAAACATGTATTCACTTTGTCATTGTGGGGTATTTTGTGTAGATTGCTGGGATTTTTTTTTTATTAATTTGGAATTCAGGCTGTAACACAACAAATGTGGAATAAGTCAAGGGGTGTGACTACTTTTTGAAGGCACTGCATGTGTGTCATCTTTCATTGGAGTGTTTGTGTGTGTGTCATTTTTTATTACAGCGAGTGTGTGTGCCTGTGTGTGTGTGAAACACCCACTGCCATGCTTTGGAGATGAGAACGCGCATGTTGGAATTACCACGCCTCCCAACAGCTTGTGGGCATTCAGTTAAACTGAATTTTATGTATTTTTTACTTACAGTCATCTCTCTTCCCCTTCCTCTCTCTATCTCCCTCTCTTTCCATCTCTCTCCTTTTCTACCACCTCCATTCCCCTCTCTCTTCAGCCCCCCCCTCTCCATTTCTCTCCCTCAACTCAAAAAGTGGGCGTATCAGTTTCATTGCTGGTAGATATAGACAGAGTGGGTTTTATCGCCAAAGCTGCTTGTTAATTAAAATCAAACAGGCATTAGCACAATCACTTTAGCTCATTCATATTCTCCATAAGAGCAGAAAGTATGCCAGGCTTTGTGTTCCAGTCACTTTTATGCCATCCTTGCACTAGAATGACTTAAATCTGAGTCCAGGAGAGAGGAGAGGAGAGACAAATAATTGCCAATGTATCACAGATGTCATCAGACCATGCTAGAAAGGACATGAGTCCCTACTTAACCTCATCCTTATCCTTAACGATACCTGCACTCCTACATGAAGTTCAAATAGTGTGTTGTGTGTCAGCTGGGGTTGAATGAGTACAAGAGATATAAATAATGGTCACAGGTTCTGATGGAACAGATTGCACATTGTGGTCGAGCAAGCTCGAAGCTGGTACATTAAACTCTGCATGAGGTATTATCATCTTCCTTGAGCCTGTCACACAAGTTCATTTGCATAATCCCCTGTCTCCTTTTCCAAATGAACACAGTACACACACACACGCACTGTTAATAGCCCACTTGAGGATGCGGACACTCCTATTAGAATAATGTAGCCTAACACACATTAACCCCTGTGGTGCATGACAGACCTGGAGGTGAGAGCCTTCTCTTATCCCATATGTTACTGTATCAAACAGAGACTAAACACAAATTAACCACACACAACTTCTTCCAGAGCACCGCCCAGATTTCACTCCTCTGCCAGGTTAAGTGTGGCTCTCACATTCTTCAGTCCAACAGTGGTCATGTGGTTGAAGGAAACAGTTCCGTATTAGGCCTAGGTTATAATTACCCTTGTACACACAGATCATCTTTCACCAGATGGCCAATGAGATGATATGAGTTCCATTCAGTGTTTGATTACATATTGAGATACTGGGTTGGTACTTAGTGTGCCACAGCCTTGTGGAATAGGCATATAGCGGCCTATCCCTTACCACTAAGGCTTACTGCCCACTGGGCACACACTGGTTGAATCAACGTTGTTTCCACATCATTTCAATGAAATTACGTTTAACCAATGTGGAAAATATGTTGAATTGACATCTGTGCCCAGTGGGTGATCTATCCTGTTTGTCTCAACCCTGGCAGTCCAGTGTCTGAAAGCACACGCATGATATCAGTTTCTTGGCGCCCATGTTCTTTGTTGTCTGTTCTACGGGATATTAATAAATGCTGTTTTTCTATAAGAGACTTGTTAATGATACATAGATAACCACTCGCCTCTGTTGGTTAAACAGTAGCAGTTGCTATCAACAGGAGTTTGGATCTACAATATAACTCCCGCCGCATGCGCCCATTCACTGCCATTTAGAGAGGAAAACACCCTCTGGTGGCTTTTGTCTAGTAAGGACTAACTAAATTGGGAGAATGGCGCACAGCACGGTACGCATTTTGATGCGCTTAGACACGCCTCATTAACAGTTTAAAATGCAGCCTACACCTGCCTCACACATTCCGCTCCTCACAGGGGAGAACAGGGACCCTGCGGTGTTATAACTAGGCTTTGACGCGCGAGGACAATGACATCCTGTCTCAGAGGCTTTTAGCTCCAGGCCAAGAGAGAGAGACGCCTTTATAAAGTAGTTATTAAGCCATTGATCTGTGATTGGATATTTGAATGACTATGAAGTTGAGTAGAGAAAATTCATTATGGCTATTTCTGGATGGGGCTATAGGCCTTGATTCTGCCAAGGCAGCAGCTATTCTTCTTGGGGTCCATCGAAATTAAGGCAGTTATACAATTTTAAAAACAATTAAAATACATTCACAACACATTAAGTGTGTGCCCTCAGGCCACTACTCTACTACCACATTTTGTTGCTTTACAACCTGTACTTTAAATGGATTTTAATGTGGATTACATGTAATGGACATACACAAAATAGTCAAAATTGGTGAAGTGAAATAAAGAAAATGACTTGTTTCAAATAAAGAAAATGACTTGTTCAAAAAAATATGCGTGCATATGTACTCAGCCCCTTTGCTGTGAAGCCCCTAAATAAGATCTGGTGCAACCAATTACCTTCAGAAGTCACATAATTAGTTAAATAAAGTCCACATGTGTGCAATCTAAGTGTCACATGATCTGTCACATTATCTCAGTATATATATACACACCTGTTCTGAAAGGCCCCAGAGTCTGCAACACCACTAAGTAGGGGGCACCACCAAACAAGCGGCACTAAGAGGACCAAGGAGCTCTCCAAACAGGTCAGGGACAATGTTTTGGAGAAGTACAGATCAGGGTTGGGTTATAAAAAAAGATCAGAAATTTTGAACATCCCATGGAGCCCCATTAAGTCCATTATTAAAAATTGAAAAAATATAGCACCACAGCAAACCTGCCAAGAGAGGGCCGTACACCAAAACTCACGGACCAGGGAAGGAGGGCATTAATCAGAGAGGCAACAAAGAGATCAAAGATAATCCTGAAGGAACTGCAAAACTCCACAGCGGAGATTGGAGTATCTGTCCATAGGACCACTTTAAGCCATACACTCCACAGAGCTGGGCTTTATGGAAGAGTGGCCAGAAAAAAGCCATTGCTTAAAGAAAAAAAATAAGCAAACACGTTTGGTGTTCGCCAAAAGGCATGTGGGAGACTCCCCAAACATGTGGAAGAAGGTACTCTGGTCAGATGAGACTAAAATTGATCTTTTTGGCCATCAAGGAAAACGCTATGTCTGGCGCAAACCCAACACCTCTCATCACCCCGAGAACACCATCCCCACAGTGAAGCATGGGGGTGGCAGCATCATGCTGTGGGGATGTTTTTCCATCGGCAGGGACTGGGAAACTGGTCAGAATTGAAGGAATGATGGATGGCGCTCAATACAGGGACATTTTTGAGGGAAACTTGTTTCAGTCTTCCAGAGATTTGAGACAGGGATGGAAGTTCACCTTCCAGCAGGACAATGACCCTAAGAATACTGCTAAAGCAATACTTGAGTGGTTTAAGGGGAAACATTTAAATATCTTGGAATGGCCTAGTCAAAGCCCAGACCTCAATCCAATTGAGAATCTGTGGTATGACTTAAAGATTGCTGTACACCAGCGGAACCCATCCAACTTGAAGGAGCTGGAGCAGTTTTGACTTGAAGAATGGGCAAAAATCCCAGTGGCTAGATGTGCCAAGCTTATAGAGACATACCCCAAGAGACTTTCAGCTGTAATTGCTGCAAAAGGTGGCTCTACAAAGTATTGACTTTGTGGGGGTGAATAGTTATGCACCCTCAAGTTTTCCGTTTTTTTGTTTTATTTCTTGTTTG
This sequence comes from Brachymystax lenok tsinlingensis, assembly GCA_030435695.1. Lineage (NCBI taxonomy): Eukaryota > Metazoa > Chordata > Actinopteri > Salmoniformes > Salmonidae > Brachymystax > Brachymystax lenok. The sequence continues at coordinate 33,132,456 of CM059788.1, forward strand.
TTTCACAATAAAAAATATTTTGCATCTTCAAAGTGGTAGGCATGTTGTGTAAATCAAATGATACAAACCCCCCAAAAATCTATTCTAATTCCAGGTTGTAAGACAACAAAATTGAAAAAATGCCAAGGGGGGGAATACTTTCGCAAGCCACTGTATCTACAACAAAAAATCCATGTGTACATGTGTATAGTGCATATGTTCTCGTGTGTTTGTATTTATGTGTCTGTGCCTATGTTTGTGTTGCTTCTCAGTCCCCGCTGTTCAATGAGGTCAAATCAAATCAAATCAAATTTTATTTGTCACATACACATGGTTAGCAGATGTTAATGCGAGTGTAGCGAAATGCTTGTGCTTCTAGTTCCGACCATGCAGTAGTATCTAACAAGTAATCTAACAAATTCACAACAACTACCTTATACACACAAGAGTAGAGGAATGAATACGAGTATGTACATATAAATATATGGATGAGCGATGGCTGACCGGCATAGGCAAGATGCAGTAGATGGTATGGAGTACAGTATATACACACATATATATATATATATATATATATATATATATATATATATATGAGATGAGTAATGTAGGATATGTAAACATTATATAAATGGCATTGTTTAAAGTGGCTAGTGATACATTATTTCATCCAATTATAATTATTAAAGTGGCTAGAGATTTGGGTCGATGGCCGAACGGCATAGGCAAGATACAGTAGATGGTTTAGAGTACAGTGTATACATTTGATATGAGTATGTCGGATATGTAAACATTATATACAAAATTGTTTAAAGTGGCTAGTGATACATTTGTTACATCCAATTCCTATGTATAAAGTGGCTAGAGATTTAAGTCAGTATGTTGGCAGCAGCCACTCAATGTTAGTTATGGCTGTTTAACAGTCTGATGGCCTTGAGGTAGAAGCTGTTTTTCAGTCTCTTGGTCCCAGCTTTGATGCACCTGTACTGACCTCGCCTTCTGGATGATAGCGGGGTGAACAGGCAGTGGCTCGGGTGGTTGTTGTCCTTGATGATCTTTTTGGCCTTTCTGTGACATCGGGTGGTGTAGGTGTCCTGGAGGGCAGGTAGTTTAACCCCAGTGATGCGTTGTGCAGTCCTCACTACCCTCTGGAGAGCCTTACGGTTGTGGGCGGAGCAGTTGCCGTACCAGGCGGTGATACAGCCCGACAGGATGCTCTCGATTGTGCATCTGTAAAAGTTTGTGAATGATTTTGGTGACAAGCCGAATTTCTTCAGCCTCCTGAGGTTGAAGAGGCGCTGTTGCGCCTTCTTCACCACGCTGTCTGTGTGGGTGGACCAATTCAGTTTGTCCGTGATGTGTACGCCGAGGAACTTAAAACTTTCCACCTTCTCCACTACTGTCCCCTCGATGTGGATAGGGGGGGGTGCTCCCTCTCCTGTTTCCTGAAGTCCACGATCATCTCCTTTGTTATTTTCCTGACACCACACTCCGAGGGCCCTCACCTCCTCTCTGTAGGCCGTCTCGTCGTTGTTGGTAATCAAGCCTACCACTGTAGTGTCGTCAGCAAACTTGATGATTGAGTTGGATGCGTGCTTGGCCACGCAGTCATGGGTAAACAGGGAGTACAGGAGAGGGCTGAGAACGCACCCTTGTGGGGCCCCACTGTTGAGGATCAGCGGGGTGGAGATGTTGTTTTTTCTACCCTCACCACCTGGGACCGGCCCGTCAGGAAGTCCAGGACCCAGTTGCACAGGGCTGGGTCGAGACCCAGGGTCTCAAGCTTAATGACGAGCTTGGAGGGAACTATGGTGTTAAATGCTGAGCTGTAGTCGATGAACAGCATTCTTACATAAGTATTCCTCTTGTCCAGATGGGTTAGGGCAGTATGCAGTGTGATTGCGATTGCGTCGTCTGTGGACCTATTGGGACGGTAAGCAAATTGGAGTGGGTCCAGGGTGTCTGGCAGGATGGAGGTGATATGATCCTTGACTAATCTCTCAAAGCACTTCATGATGACGGAAGTGAGTGCTACGGGCGATAGTCATTTAGCTCAGTCACCTTAGCTTTCTTGGGAACAGGAACAATGGTGGCCCTCTTGAAGCATGTGGGAACAGCAGACTGGGATAGGGACTGATTGAATATGTCCGTAAACACACCAGCCAGCTGGTCTGCGCATGCTCTGAGGACACGGCCAGGGATGCCATCTGGGCCGGCAGCCTTGAGAGGGTTAACACATTTAAATGTTTTTCTCACATTGGCTGCGGTGAAGGTGAGCCCGCAGGTTTTGGTAGCGGGTCGTGTCGGTGGCACTGTATTGTCCTCAAAGCGAGCACAGAAGTTGTTTAGTTTGTCTGGGAGCAGGACGTCATGGTCCGCGACGGGGCTGGTTTTCTTTTTGTAGTCCGTGATTGACTGTAGACCCTGCCACATTCCTCTTGTGTCTGAGCCGTTGAATTGTGACTCTACTTTGTCTCTATATTGACGCTTAGCTTGTTTGAGTGCCTTGCGGAGGGAATAGCTACACTGTTTGTATTCAGTCATGTTTCCGGTAGCCTTACCCTGGTTAAAAGCAGTGGTTCGCGCTTTCAGTTTTGCGCGAATGCTGCCATCAATCCACGGTTTCTGGTTGGGGAAGGTTTTGATATTTGCTATGGGTACAACATCACCAATGCACTTGCTAATAAACTCGCTCACCGAATCAGCGTATACATCAATGTTGTTGTCAGATGCTATCCGAACATATCCCAGTCCACGTGCTCAAGCAATCTTGCAGCGTGGAATCAGATTGGTCGGACCAGCGTTGAACAGACCTGAGAACAGGCGTTTCCTGTTTTAGTTTCTGTTTGTAGGCTGGGAGCAACAAAATGGAGTCATGGTCAGACTTGCCGAAAGGAGGGCGGAGAATAGCCTTGTATGCATCACGGAAGTTGGAATAACAGTGGTCCAGGATTTTACCAGCCCGGGTGGCACATTCGATATGCTGGTAAAATTTCGGGAGCCTTGTTCTTAAATTAGCCTTATTAAAATCCCTAGCCACAATAAATGCAGCCTCAGGATATGTGGTTTCCAGTTTACATAGAGTCCGATGAATTTCTTTCAGTGCCGTTGATGTATCAGCTTGAGAGGGGATGTACACGGCTGTGATTATAATCGAGGAGAATTCTCTTGGTAGATAATGCGGTCTGCATTTGATTGTAATGAATTCTATGTCAGGTGAACAAAAGGACTTGAGTTCCTGTATGTTGTTATGATCACACCACGTCTCGTTAATCATAAGACACCACACCCCCGCCCTTCTTCTTACCAGAGAGATGTTTGTTTCTGTCGGCGCGATGCGTGGAGAAACCAGGTGGCTGTACCGACTCTGATAACGTGTCCTGAGTGAGCCATGTTTCCGTGAAGCAAAGAACGTTGCAGTCTCGGATGTCTCTCTGAAAGGCAACCCTTGATCTGATTTCGTCTACTTTGTTGTCAAGAGACTGTACATTGGCGATTAAAATACTCGGGAGCGGTGCACGATGCGCCCGTTGACGTAGCTTGACCAAAAGACCGCCGCGTTTCCCTTTTCTCCGGCGCCGCCGTTGCTTTGAGTCGCCGGGTGCTATCCAGTCTATTGTTGTGTTTGGGTTAACAAACCGAGAATCCTCTTTGGGAAAGTCGTATTCCTGGTCATAATGTTGGTAAGTTGACGTTGCTCTAATATCCAATAGTTCCTCCCGGTTGTATGTAATAAAACGTAATATTTTCCGGGGTAACAATGTAAGAAGTAATATGTATTTTTATCTGTTTTTTTAAATCTAATTTTACTGCTTGCATGAGTTACTTAAATTAGAGCTCTATGTAGTACTGTGCGCCTCCCATAGTCTGTTCTGGACTTGGGGACTGTGAAGAGACCTCTGGTGGCATGTCTTGGGTGTCTGAGCTTTGTGCCAGTAGTTAAAATGCATGGGTGTCTGAGCTGTGTTCCAGTAGTTCAAACAGACAGCTCAGTGCATTCAACATGTCAATACCTCTCACAAATATAAGTAGCAATGAAGTCAATCTCTCCTTCACTTTGAGCCAGGTTGACATGCATATTACTAATGTTAACTCTCTGTGTACAAGATGGCGTAGCAGTCGGGTGTTTATTTTTGTCTTGTCCCATCCTGTCCAGTCTAAACATCGTTTTCCTTGTTTTTTTTTTGTATATATTTTCATATATATTTTAATATCACTTTCCATCTACGGACTGAATATTCTCTCCTGCAACCCACCTCACCCAATGTGGTACGGATCTGCTATTTTTTAATAGCTGGAACCCCATCAAAAAGCTAGCCAGCTAACTGGCTACCAACTAATTGGTTACTAGCTAACCGCGGCCGCTAGCTGTCTAGAGCACATCGGACTGTTAGCTTAAGAGGCCTATCGGACAATTTCTTTGGCCACTATACCTATTCTGCCAATTGGCCTGGTTTACCATACGGAGCCCTGCTGATCCGTCTTCTGAGCCGGAACCCCAACAGCAGCTAGCCAGCTAACTAGCTACTAGCTAGTAGTCAGCTAGCCACTGCTAGTGGTCATCAGCCACCTCTAGCACGGACAACTCAAGCCAGTCTGCACAGCGTGACTCAAACCAGAGCAAATCGGACTTATTTTTCTCCATATCTCCAGTTTTCTACCGCAAGCCCTGAACCTTTTTTCACCTGGATCATCGCAGCTAGCTAGCTGCTATGCGAGTGGCCACTCCTGGCTAACGTCTTTGTCTCTAAGCAGCAAGAACCAATTAGCCTGGAGCCAGCCTTGCTAGGCCCATCTCCCGGCTAGCCGTAGACGTCCATCAGCCACTCCTTAGGCTACAATGCCTATTTTGTCAACTGTCCTGGACACCCGCCCACCCATCACGACTGGACCACTGACGTGATTCGCCCGAGGTTATTTTTTCTCAACTGGCTCCGCCGTCGCAACGTCTCCTAAATGCCACGGCCTGCTAGCTGTCCTGAGCACATCGGACTGTTAGCTTAAGAGGCCCACTGGACAAATTGTTTGGCCACTATACCTGTTTTGCCAATTGGCCTGGTTTACTATATGGAGCTCTGCTGATCCGTATGCCGACGGAACAGCACGAGGGGGCCACAACAGACTTTCTTCCGTCACGACGTCCCTCCAAGGCCCTTCTGCTAGCTATTAGCCCCGGCCCGCTAGCTGCTTGAAGCCACTCACTGGACTCCTATGACCACTCGGCTACGCATGCCTCTCGCTAACGTCAATATGCCTTGTCCATTGCTGTTTTGGTTAGTAATTATTGCCTTATTTCACTGTAGAGCCTCTAGCCCTGCTCAATACGCCTTAGTTAACACTTTGGTTCCACCTCCCACACATGCGGTGACATCATCTGGTTTAAATGATATTTCTAGAGACAATATCTCTTTCATCGTCACTCTATGCACAGGTATACCCCCACTGTATTCACATCCTACCATACCTTTGTTTGTACATTATACCTTGAATCTATTCCACCGTACCCAGAAATCTGCTCCTTTTACTCTCTGTTCTGAACGTACTAGACGACCAGTTCTTTTAGCCTTTAGCCGTACCCTTATCCTACTCCTCATCTGTTCCTCTGGTGATGTGGAGGTTAATCCAGGCCCTGCAGTGCCTAGCTCCACTCCCATTCCCCAGGCGCTATCATTTGTTGACTTCTGTAACCGTAAAAAGCCTTGGTTTCATGCATGTTAACATTAGAAGCCTCCTCCCTAAGTTTGTTTTGTTCACTGCCCTAGCACACTCTGCCAACCCGGATGTCCTAGACATGTCTGAATCCTGTCTTAGGAAGACCACCAAAAACCCTGAAATTTCCATCCCTAACTATAAAATTTTCAGACAAGATAGAACTGCCAAAGGGGGCGGTGTTGCAATCTACTGCAGAGATAGCCTGCAGAGTTCTGTTTTACTATCCAGGTCTGTACCCAAACAATTCGAGCTTCTACTCTTAAAAATCCACCTTTCCAGAAACAAGTCTCTCACCGTTGGCGCTTGCTATAGACCACCCTCTGTCCCAAGCTGTGCCCTTGACACCATATGTGAACTGATTGCCCCCCATCTATCCTCAGAGCTCGTGCTGCTAGGTGACCTAAACTGGGACATGCTTAACACCCCGGCCATCCTACAATCTAAGCTTGATCCCTTCAATCTCACACAAATTATCAATGAACCCACCAGGTAAAACCCCAAATCTGTAAACACGGGCACCCTCATAGATATCATCCTAACCAACCTGCCCTCCAAATACACCTCTGATGTTTTCAAACAAGATCTCAGCGATCACTGCCTCATTGCCTGCATCCGTAATGGGTCTGCGGTCAAACGACCACCCCTCATCACTGTCAAACACTCCCTAAAACACTTCAGCGAGCAGACCTTTCTAATCAACCTGACCCGGATATCCTGGAAGGATATTGACCTCATCTGGTCAGTAGAGGATGCCTGGTCGTTCTTTAAGAGTGCCTTCCTCACCATCTTAAATAAGCATGCCCCTTTCAAAAAAAAATGAACCAGGAACAAATATAGCCCTTGGTTCTCTCCAGACCTGACTGCGCTTGAACATCCTGTGGCGTTCTGCATTAGCATCGAATGGCCCCCACGATATGCAACTTTTCAGGGAAGTTAGGAAACAATATACCATGGAGAATAAGAGCACCTCCTCCCAGCTGTCCACTGCACTGAGGCTAGGAAACACTGTCACCACCGACAAATCCACTATAATTGAGAACCTCAATAAGAAGCATTTTTTTTACGGCTGGCCATGCTTTCCACCTGGCTACCCCTAACCCGGTCAACAGCCCTGCAGTCCCCACAGCAACTCGCCCAAGCCTCCCCCATTTCTCCTTCACCCAAATCCAGATAGCTGATGTACTGAAAGAGCCGCAAAATCTGGACCCCAACAAATCAGCCGGGCTAGACAATCTGGACCCTCTCTTTCTAAAATGATCTGCCGAAATTGTTGCCACCCCTATTACTAGCCTGTTCAACTTCTCTTTCGTATCGTCTGAGATTCCCAAAGATTGGAAAGCTGCCGTGGTCATCCCCCTCTTCAAAGGGGGAGACACTCTCGACCCAAACTGCTACAGACCTGTATCTATCCTACCCTGCCTTTCTAAGGTCTTCGAAAGCCAAGTTAACAAACAGATTACCGACCATTTCGAATCTTACCGTACCTTCTCCGGTATGCAATCTGGTTTCCGAGCTGGTCATGGGTGCACCTCAGCAACGCTCAAGGTCCTAAACGATATCATAGCTGCCATCGATAAGAGATGTTACTGTGCAGCCGTATTCATTGACCTGGCCAAGGCTTTCGACTCTGTCAATCACCACATTCTTATAGGCAGACTCAACAGCCTTGGTTTCTCAAATGATTGCCTCGCCTGGTTCACCAACTACTTCTCTGATAGAGTTCCGTGTGTCAAATCGGAGGGCCTGTTGTCCGGACCTCTGGCAGTCTCTATGGGGGAGCCACAGCGTTCAATTCTCGGGCCGACTCTCTTCTCTGTATTCATCAATGACGTCGCTCTTGCTGCTGGTGATTCTCTGATCCACCTCTACGCAGACGACACCATTCTGTATACTTCTGGCCCTTCTTTGGACACTGTGTTAACTAACCTCCAGACGAGCTTCAATGCCATACAACTCTCCTTCCGTGGCCTCCAACTGCTCTTAAATGCAAGTAAAACTAAATGCATGCTCTTCAACCGATCACTGCCCGCACCTGCCTGCCCGTCCAGCATCACTACTCTGGACGGTTCTGACTTAGAATATGTGGGCAAATACAAATATCTAGGTGTCTGGTTAGACTGTAAACTCTCCTTCCAGACACACATTAAGCATCTCCAATCCAAAATTAAATCCAGAATTGGCTTCCTATTTCGCAACAAAGAATCCTTCACTCATGCTGCCAAACCTACCCTCGTAAAACTGACCATCCTACCGATCCTCGACTTCGGCGATGTCATTTATAAAAACGCCTCCAACACTCTACTCAACAAATTGGATGCAGTCTATCACAGTGCCATTCATTTTGTCACCAAAGCCCCACATACTACCCACCACTGCGACCTGTACGCTCTCGTTGGCTGGCCCTCGCTTCATACTCGTCGCCAAACCCACTGTCTCCAGGTCCTCTGCAAGTCTTTGCTAGGTAAAGCCCTGCCTTATCTCAGCTCACTGGTCACCATAGCAGCACCCACCCGTAGCACGCGCTCCAGCAGGTATATCTCGCTGGTCACCCACAAAGCCAATTCCTCCTTTGGCCGCCTTTCCTTCCAGTTCTCTGCTGCCAATGACTGGAACGAAGTACAAATATCACTGAAGCTGGAGACTCATATTTCCCTCACTAGCTTTAAGCACCAACTGTCAGTGCAGCTCACTGATCTCTGCACCTGCACATAGCCCATCTGTAAACAGCCTATCCTACTACCTCATCCCCATACTGTATTTATTTATTTATCTTGCTCCTTTGCACCCCAGTGTCTTTACTTGCACATTCAACTTCTGCACATCTATCATTCCAGTGTTTCATATATATCTTGTAATTACCTCACCACTATGGCCTATTTATTGCCCTACCTCCCTTATCTTACCTCATTTGCACTCACTGTATATAGTGTCACACCCTGGCCATAGAGAGCCCTCTGGGTTTCTCTATGGTATGTTGGGTCAGGGCGTGACTTGAGTTGTCTAGGGAACTCTATGTTAGTTTTGAGTTGGTTCCCAATTAGAGGCAGCTGGTTGTCGTTGCCTCTAATTGGGAATCCTATTTAAGTTGGTTCCCTTTCCCACCTGTTTGTGGGTTATTGAATGTATGTTTGTATTGGTGTCTGTGTTGAGCCACACCTGCGGTACAGTCTTTCATTGTTTGTTGTTTTTGCCAGTTGCACTACTTAATAAAAAGATGTATACTGGAACCATCGCTGCATCTTGGTCCGCTCCTTCCAAAGATCGTGACATATAGGCTTATCTTTTCTTTTTTTCTTTTTTCTACTGTATTATTGACTGTATTTTTGTTTATTCCTTGTGTAACTCTTTGTTGTTGTATGTGTCGAATTGCTGTGCTTTATCTTGGCCAGGTCGCAGTTGTAAATGAAAATTTGTTCTCAACTAGCCTACCAGGTTAAATAAAGGGGCAATAAAAGAAATACTAAATTAAAGGGCCAGCCGTGCTGTCCTGTGCTGAGCTAATTGCAATTTTCCTAAGTCCTTTGTGGCACCTGACCACATGACTGAACAGTAGTCCAGGTTTGACAAAACTAGGGCCTGTAGGACCTGCCTTGTTGATAGTGCTGATAAGAAGGCAGAGTAGCGCTTTATTATGGACAGACTTCTCTACATTTAGTTACTGTTGTATCAATATGTTTTGACCAGGACAGTTTACAATCCAGGGTTACTCCAAGCAGTTTAGTCACCTCAACTTGTTCAATTTCCACATTATTCATTGCAATATTTAGTTGAGGTTTAGGGTTTAGTGAATGCTTTGTCCCAAATACAATGATTTTAGTTTTTCTTTAATAATTAGGACTAACTTATTCTTTGCCACCCATTCTAAAATGAACTGCAGCTCTTTGTTAAGTGTTGCAGTCATTTCAGTCATTGTAGTAGCTGATGTGTATAGTGTTGAGTCATCCGCAAACATAGACACAATGGCTTTACTCAAAGCCAGCGTGAAGACTGAAAAAAGTAAAGGGCCTAGACAGCTGCCCTGGGGAATTCCTGATTCTACCTAACTCTTCATCCACAACATATCAGGGGGTGTAAATCCATAACACTTATGTTTTTCCAGCAGTAGACTATGATTGATAATGTCAAAAGCCCCACTGAAGTCTAACAAAACAGCCCCCACAATCTTTATATCATCAATTTCTCTCAGCCAATCATCAGTCATTTGTGTAAGTGTTGTGCTTGTTGAATGTCCTTCCCTATAAGCGGGCTGAAAGTCTTTACTCAGACCTCGGTGGCTTGTCTTTGTTGATAGACAACAATATTTGTTTCACCTCTTCCACACTCACTTTACAGAATTCATAATTACAACGCTTGTCTTAAATAATTTGGTCAGATATACTTGGATGTATAGTGTCAGCATTGGTTGCTGGCATGTCATGCCTAAGTTTGCTAATCTTGCCAATTAAAAAATCATTAAAGTAGCAATATCAGTGGGTTTTGTGGTGAATGGGGGTGTAGGGGTTGCGTAACTGGTTGCAGAGAAGTCAGGCACAGGAGAGCAAAACTGGGTAACAAACTTAGTCGTTTAATAAACAACCCAACGGTTCAAACAACATGAGAGAAAATGGGCACAAAATAACCCGTAACGCACCAGTACATAAAGTGTACAAGCACAAAGACATGAGGGGGAACAGAGGGTTAAATACAAAACATGTAATGAGGGAATTGAAACCAACCAAAACCGATTGTTGTGACTTTGCCATTGTAATTGTTTGTAGGCTTATGTAGCCTAAATTGAATCTATGATCGTATGCTATCCATTTTTGTGTGTTGTTCCTTGTACGCCATTTTAATATTTGAGAATTAACCAATGATATTAGGCCACACTTGGCCGTGATTACAGACACCTGTGTGTGTGTCTTTTGACACTGTGTAAACGAGTCACCTTGCAGTGTTTGTGATTATACCCTGATGAAGACAGCTTGCCTGTCGAAACCTTGGACATTACATTTTTGCATCTGAGCTCCTAGTGTGCGGCTCTCCTTTATTTTCAAGTTTTCCACTCCGCCAGCCAGCACCTCGCCTAAATAGGTGTGCGTTTCTTTTTCCTCTAGAATATTTAAAATCACCCAGAAAATATACCTCTCTGTTGGTATCACATACACTATCAAGCATTTCACACGTTATTCAGATACTGACTGTTAGCACTTGGTGTTCTATGGCAGCATTGGTTGCGCATGCAATAGGCCATTGAGCTGGCTAATATAGAGCTGAGTTGATAGAATGTAGAAATAATTTATGTAATAACAGACCATGAAGTAGCCTATAATGCAACCATACAACCTGTCAGTGCCGGTGTGTATAGCTGGTGTAGAAGTCAGGCGCAGGAAAGCAGATATGAGTGAACAACGTATTTTAATAAAATACGGAAAAGGAATAACAAATCCAACGTGCCCTTAAAAACACACGGGCGAATATATCCAGCCGTAGAACTCGGCAAAGAAAAACAACAAACAATCACGCACAAAAAACATGGGGATAACAGAGGGTTAGAACTGGGTAATAAACTTAGTCGTTTAATAAACAACCCAAACGTTACAAACAACACGAGAGAAAATGGGCACAAAATAGCCCGTAACGCACCAGTACATAAAGTGCACAAGCAGTACAATGAACAATCCCACACAAAGACATGAGAGGGAACAGAGGGTTAAATACAAAACATGTAATTTGGGAATTGAAACCAGGTGTGTAAAACAAAGACAAAACAAATGGAACATGAAAAATGGATCGGCGATGGCTAGAAGGCCGGTGACGTTGACCGCCGAAAACCGCCCAAACAAGGAGAGGGACCGACACAACCCCACTCCCAAGCAAAAACAATATACAGTGCTAGGCCTATAGACAAATAACATTAGGCTAGGCAATAGCAACTAGATTATTCTAAAAGACAGATTTAAATTCTTAGAGGAATCTGGACAAACTTCAACTGTGTTCCATTACTGTTTTATTATGAAATGAAACAGTCTAAAACATTGATTGCAGGAATATAGGCCTACCTCTTTTCATTGGTCTTACTTTGCAATTGTGTCTTTGACGGCTCACTTAAATAATGTTTGTATGACCACCAGATTCCCATTCCCAGAGTTTCCATCAGTCAACCAGGCCTGTAGAATTCCTCACTGCATGGCCTCTCTTTACCACTTTCATCTGCGCAACAGTGAGGAATTTCATGCAGTAAGGAGCGCTGAAGCACAACGAGAGCTCGCACCCAAACAAGTTTAATTGTCCTCGTAATTGACAATTCGGTTCCGGTATATTACCGATTTTTCGGTCCTTCTTGATGGAGACAGGGTAACCCCCGAGTTATGGGCTCTCTGATCAAATTCATTGGTAACACTTTTATATTGCACTATATTAAAGTCAAATTGGTCAATGCATTGTAATACTTGTCATAAGCATGAATTAACCACGCATGTATTTAGCATCTCATAATGAGTTACAATCAATCATTTTGACATTGGAAGCTTACCACTCATAGCCTAAGGCATACCATTATGAGTTGATGATAAAAAAAGGCATCAGCCATGTCTTTAGCAATACATTTAGCTTAATATGCAGGTTGTACGTGTTACCACATTTCATCAACTTCACACTCGTCGCCAAACCCACTGGCTCCAGGTAATCTACAAGTCCCTGCTAGGTAAAGCCCCACCTTATCTCAGCTCACTGGTCACCATAGCAGCACCCACCCGTAGCACGCGCTCCAGCAGGTATATCTCACTGGTCACCCCCAAAGCCAATTCCTCCTTTGGCCGACTTTCCTTCCAGTTCTCTGCTGCCAATGACTGGAACGAACTACAAAAATCTTTGAAACTGGAGATACTTATCTCCCTCACCAGCTTTAAGCACCAGCTGTCAGAGCAGCTCACAGACCCCTGCACCTGTATATAGCCCATCTGTAAATAGCCCAACAAACTACCTCATCCCCTACCGTATTTATTTATTCATCTTACTCCTTTGCACCCCAGTTTTTCTAAATTGCACATTCATCTACTGCACATCTACCATTCCAGTGTTAAAATGCTATATTGTAATTACTTTGCCACCATGGCCTATTTTATTGCCTTACCTTCCTTACCTTACCTCATTTGCACACATTGTATATAGATTTGTTTTTCTACTGTATTATTGACTGTATGTTTGTTTTACTCCATGTGTAACTCTGTGTTGTTGTATGTGTTTAACTACTTTGCTTTATCTTGGCCAGGTCGCAGTTGTAAATGAGAACTTGTTCTCAACTTGCCTACCTGGTTAAATAAAGGTGAAATAAAATAAAATAAATAAAACATCCACATGGGCCCTTAGAGGGTAAGATTCCTTACCCCTCTTTCAGGCCTATCTGATTACCCTGGGCCCCAAAAGCACTTGTCCTGGCATAACAAACTCCCTTTAGTCCAGTCACTGCCTCTGCATTAGACCACAGAGACCTTGAATATAGAGCAGGCATTCTTTCTAATGAGGCAGAACTTCATGGTTTCCCTTTAATAAAACTTTCTCTGGCTCCACTTCTACAGCAACAAAGCCTGAATTTATAAAAGTTTGCCCTGTTTTTGTTGTTGTTGCTGTGACACACAAACGGTTCAGATGAATCGAACACTGCCTCCTATTTCCCCTTGCGCAAATACTGAAGCCAGCGTGTGTGTGACAGCGTTCCAGAGATGCTCATGCAGAGAAATAGGCCCCTTTGGCGAGAAGCGCGAATATCCGAACAGGGGCTCCTCAGGGGAAAGCTTTGATGCCGTCTGGTTGTAGTTAATTACTCCACATTTCACTTTGTGTCTAGAACTCTGTTGAGGTAGAGAATTTTTTCCTTCCTTTTTGTATTTCTTATTATTCTTCCCGGCCCCTTTTCAAAATGTTCTTAGATTTATTTATTGTGCGCAGAGCTGGGTGGAGTAACTGTGTGTGTGTGTCATCCTCTCTGACTCTAACCACTGACCATTCACAGGATTTCACTGTGTGGACTCTTAAAGGGGCTCCAGAGTGGCACAGCGGTCTAAGGCACTGCATCTCAGTGCTAGAGGCGTCACTGCAGACCCTGGTTCGATTCCAGGCTGATTAGAGAATATTGTGCTCGATGTTGTTTTATAGTTCTCATATGAAGCTTTGCCGCATATATAAGTTATTTGTTTTAAAGAAGCGGTTGTATTTTCCTGCAGGAAAACGGGACCCTTTCTTCAAACTGTCCCTGGCACACGCAAAGAGAGGAGAGTGTAAATTGGCGACACGTTGATCGTCGCAACCGTGTGTATTTAGCCTTTCTGTCTGCTGTCCCCTCACATTACACATGGCTTTTTAAGAAGCGTTTTTTCTAACGTTCAAAGGGAATTGTATATGAAAGATGTCGTAAATGGCCCCTAAACATGGGCCTTTCGCGCGTGTTAGGGGAGTGCCAACTTCCTCTCCAATGACAAATCATCTGCACTAATAGCACACATATATCTGACCGATGTTGGCTCGATGTATACATGATACATCGTGAAGATGTAGTATGGAGAGCGTTGGGTAATTGGCAAGACGTTGCTGAGACGTCCGGACTGTGATCACATTCCCCCCCTCAGTCGTTGTTTGGACGATGCATGTCAAGCTGCATGCTGCTCTACAGACGACATTAAATACATAATTTGAGTCAAATGGAGGTGTACCTGTGGATGTATTTCAAGGCCTACCTTCAAACTCAGTGCCTCTTTGCTTGACATCATGGGAAAATCAAGACAAATCAGCCACATCTGGTTCATCCTTGGGAGCAATTTGCAAACGCCTGAAGGTACCACATTCATCTGTACAAACAATAGTACGCAAGTATAAACACCATGGGACCACGCAGCCGTCATACCACTCAGGAAGGAGACGGGTTCTGTCTCCTACAGGTTAACGTACCTTGGTGTGAAAAGTGCAAATCAATCCCAGAACAACAACAAAGGACCTTGTGAGGGTGCTGGAGGAAACAGGTACAAAAGTATCTATATCCACAGTAACACGAGTCCTATATCGACATAACCTGAAATTCCACTCAGCAAGGAAGAAGCCACTGCTCCAAAACCGCCATAATAAAGCCAGACTACGGTTTGCAACTGCACATGGGGACAAAGATCATACTTTTTGGAGAAATGTCCTCTGGTCTGATCATCAAAAATAGAACTGTTTGGCCATAATGACCATCTTTATGTTTGGAGGAAAAAGGGCGAGGCTTGCAAGCCGAAGAACACCATCCCAACCGTGAAGCATGGGGGTGGCAGCATCATGTTGTGGGGGTGCCTTGCTGAAGGAGGGACTGGTGCACTTCACAAAATAGATGGCATCATGATCAAGGAAAAGCATGTGGATATATTGAAGCAACATCTCAAGACATCAGTCAGGAAGTTAAAGCTTGGTCGCAAATGGGTCTTCCAAATGGACAATGACCCCAAGCATACTTCCAAAGTTGTTGCAAAATGTCTTAAGGACAACAAAGTCAAGGTATTGGAGTGGCCATCACAAAGCCCTGACCTCAATCCTATAGAAAATTTGTGGGGAGAACTGAAAAAGCTTGTGCGAGCAAGGAGGCCTAGAAACCGGACTCAGTTACACCAGCTCTGTCAGGAGGAATTGGCCAAAATTCACCCAACTTATTGTGGGAAGCTTGTGGAAGGCTACCCAAAACGTTTGACCCAAGTTAAACAATTTAAAGGCAATGCTATCAAATACTAATTGAGTGCATGTAAACTTCTGACCCACTGGGAATGTGATGAAAGAAATAAAAGCTGAAATAAATAATTATATCTACTATTATTCTGACATTTCCCAATCTTAAAATAAAGTGGTGATCCTAACTGACCTAAGACAGGGAATTTTTACAACGATTAAATGCCAGGAATTGTGAAAAACTGAGTTTTAATGTATTCGGCTAAGGTGTATGTGAACTTCTGACTTCAACTGTAAATGTAAATATGTGACCAAAAAACATGAGATCACATTATCAACAGATATTCTTCTTTGTTCGTTAGTAGGCCATTCTTGAACTCAAATTCCTTTCCCTCCCTCCCTCCCTCCCTCCCTCCCTCCCTCCCTCCCTCCCTCCCTCCCTCCCTCCCTCCCTCCCTCCCTCCCTCCCTCCCTCCCTCCCTCCCTCCCTCCACTCTCTCCATTCTCTCTATCACTCCATTATTTTTTGTCCTCTCTCTCTCTTTCCCTCTAGTCTCTCTCCATTCTGCCTCTCTCCCATCTCAGTGTAAGTGTGGGCAGGTATCAGCTTTACATACTGATCCACACTGATCCTACTGTGGGCTGACGAGACCACCATAGAACAGCTATTGGCTGGTTAATTACAAATGCATGCAGAGAGAGAGGGAGAGAGAGAGAGGGAGAGAGAAAGAGATGGGGAGAGGGAGAGAGAAAGATGGAGAGATGGATGGGTGGGGGTTAGTGATGCGACACAGAAAGGGGGAGTTGGGAATGAGAGAGAAGATGGGTGGGGGTGAGATGTGAGCGGGAGAGAAAGATGAGAGATAGGAATTGTAAAGTGATTTGTGGGAGGAAAAGAGAACATGTCTATATCGTTGTTTACTTTAAAGACCCGTTCCACCTCAGCCATTAATGCAGTGAGTAGTTCTCACTTGTGACTCATCTGCTCTTTATAAAGTAGGTCAGTAGGTTTTTTGCTTGAAGTTCTAATAAGACTTACAGAGTTCTAAAAGCCCTCAAGTTCTGAAGTTCTGGGGGGAATCACTCAGAAATTCCAGGCTCCCACGCTCACCTCTACAGTGCCAAAAATGGTGTAATAAACATGGCTCATGAAATGCCAGTAGTTATACATGTTATTCTATTGGAGTAGTCCTACATGTTATATAGACCTAAGATGATCAGTGTGCCTCAGGGCATTGGCCCTGGCCATTAGCACTATTCGGGATCAGCTTAGGTCTACCCTTCCCTTAATCTTTTTGGGGTGAAATGCAATTCTGACTTATGGCCAGTGTAGCAACTGCATAGTGTCTGCGTAGTGTTAATGAGGACAACAACAGACATAACTTCACAGGAGTGATAGCCGGCGTCTGCCGCTCCCCCTTTAACAGCTTTCTTAACTCATTTTCCCCATCTGTCCATCTGCAACCCACCCCTCCACCCAGTCTGGCAAGTGTGTACTCGCAACTGTGTGTGTGGGTGCGTGTGTGTGCACTCGCGTTTTGTAGGTTCCCCACAAATCTGTTCTGACAGCTTTCCCTTTGATTAGTTAAACTCTTAAACTCTTTTATTTTTATTTTACAGAAACCTGAAGAAACTCCCATATTCATCCTTCCACAGACCCCTGAATTCTTTAGCTACAGCCTCCAACTGAAACGCTCCCTCCCTCAGTAATGTATGGGCCAAGGACCTCAGACAATAACTTTCTGCCATTCCCTTTATTCAACTAATGTGAGAATCTTTATGTGAGTGTTCCTTTGACCTCCCGCTTCTCTTTCACTGTGATGGCGGACAGGGGCAGCTAGGCGAGACACAGCGAGACAAAAGCTGATGAGATTCAAAAGGATTGAAAGAGACAAGGGACAGAGGAGAGGAGGAGGAAGGAGGAGATGGAGGAACCCTTTAAATCACCATTGGAAAGCCATTAGAAACCTGGTGGGGCCGGCCGGGATGGCCGCACAGATTGCCTGCTCCCGAACACAAAACCGGTAATGAAGTGGAAGCTAGGAGGGAGTGGCAGGAGACAGATTTCTTTGGATTGGCTATACTGGCCCTAAGGTTTCCCTCAGTCTGTGTGGGTGTAAAAAAAAGCTGTATTCATGAGGTGTTAACCGTTTTGTTTGTCTGATGACGGAATGTATTCAAAGTGTTGCAGCTATCTGCGACAGATGGCTGAGATGTGATGGATCTGAGCAGAAGTTAACTAACACATTGGTGAGAAAAAAATTAGGTAGAGAAAATAAATCCCAGTAAAGAGAAACAATGATCATGCGTTGCCCATGCTATTTCAATGTTACCAATCTGGTGGTAATTCGAGTATCTGAGCTTTCCTCTCGGCTGGCAACTGGGAGAGAGTAGGAGAGAGGCGAGAGGAGCATATGATGGCAAAATAGATGTGGTTAACATTGATAATTAATGTTTCATTCGAATAGTCTACATAATGTGATGTTATTATTCGTTTAGAAATAAACATAACCTACATCAAGGATAGCTTGGTATAGCCTATATCTGTAAATTGTGATGTGATACGCTACGTAAAACTATTCAGCCAACCACGCATTAATAATTCATATTTTATGAGCCAACGGTTTAAAAGCCTTCCATGAGATGCCTGAAACAGTCTAATTTATATTTCTTTATTCTCATTCTGTGTCCTGATTCCTTTATTCACACGACATCTGGAGCCTAAATACTGTCAATTAGAGGACACGACTCAATACTCTTTCAAGTGCTCCTCTCTTTAACCTGGTTATGTCGAGGGCTAACTGTTGAGCCTGATGGGGCATTCACACATTTATACTGTCTTTATTTAGCAATGGTCGGTAGGTATTATCCCAAATGGACCCTTTTGAGCCTCCTCTCTCCGTTAGAGGCGATAATGAGATAATTAGTTGTGAATCACGTTAGGAACTAATTAGGATGTGTGCTTGTGATGGCACGCGAGTTAAGCAAAGGTTAGCGGTAGGTTGAAGGGGCGCGAGAGGGGCGACCGCCTGCCTGCCTGCCTCAACAGCTCGAGGATCGATTATCTTGGACATCCCTATGTACCCCTCCATCCTTAACCGTCTCACCCCTCCTCTCCTCTTCTGCCTGCTTTCCCATCCGACGGATAATGAAGCCTAAACCACCTAATTTCCATCTCAATGAGTTAAACCCAACAAGAGACGAGGATCAGGCGACGAACTCCTCACCACAAATGCCGGGCAATCATCAGAGCAAATCGGACAATGAGAGAGAGGGAGGAGGTAGGAAGGAAAGGGAGAGTGTGGGTCTGCAAATTTAAATTGAAATTGAGTGCGGGTCTGCAAAACATATTTGTTAAGAAAATGCTAATACGTCTCGTGAACAATAGAAGGGATTTGGCGAGGCTCGCACTAATTCTGCTATTGTTGAACTCGCGTGCAGACGGGTGAGAGTGACACACCAATCACGTGAGAGAATGAGGTGTGTGTGCGAGTGTCAGAGCTGGAGTAGTGAAAGCACGCTCACACAAAAGGCAGTTTTGGGTTTGCCGAAAGTCTGTCCAGTATTTTAAAGAGAATCTAAAGAGGTCTTAAGAACAAACCTCTCCCTTTCTCTCTTTCTCTTACACACTCACTCACTCACTCACACACACACACACACTGAACTCTCTCACACCTAATCCGCAAAGTGAGACACTCACTCACTCACACACACACACTGAACTCTCTCACACATAATCCGCAAAGTGAGACACTCACTCACTCACACACACACTGAACTCTCTCACACATAATCCGCAAAGTGAGACTCTACACAGTGTAATTTGCCTTTGATTGCGCTCTCTCTCTGTGAGAACACTGAGCTGTGTATTACAACATGCAGGCCTTCGCAGCCTAATACAGAATAAACAGAGCAATTCTCACCGTATAGAATAGAATAGCCTTCAGTGAAAAGTCAATAGGCCTACAGGTAGAATAAGTCTACAGAATGTATTGAGTTACATTAGAAGGGTTTTAAGAGGTAGACCTATTAAACCTTTTAATTAAAGAATGTTTGGATTAAGAATGTTTGGATTTTTTTTGTTTCCACAATAGCAGCCTATATTTGATTGTTGACTGTTGCAAACACTTTGCCCAAATGTATTTTCTCACAGGCTGTTCTCTGGTACGCCTGGCGGTCCCATATAGCCAACAGATCGCACTCACAGGTGTAACCTAGTAGTTCACAGGTATCAGAATATTTGACATTCTGCGGCAGATGGACCTTTAGAAGATGCCAACTGATATTAGTTCCTTCTGGAAAGTGTTGCCTTAGAGCTGTGTGTGTGTTTCTGTTTCTTAAGGAAAGAAAGACAAAATCTCTTAAAGACCCGTCATGGGGCCCAGGCCGTTTTCTAAATGTAGGCCTATTTGAATAGGAGGTACCCCCATGTCCAGTCCGATTCATTCCCCATCTTCTGTTTAATGAAAGGAGTTGTGGCCGTGTCTGGGGCAGGCTGAGGTGGGGGGACAAAGGCTGCATGTGGCTCTGGCACATTATGTTGCAGTTAGGCGGAGGGCTGTGTGAGAGCAGCGGGGGTTTGGTTCAGTACAGGCTGGCTCACGGGCACAATACACCCGGCGCTGCTTAAAGGGAAGCCCTACCATGCCATTATATTGTCACTGCTAACGAGCGCTTCATACGCCTTTGATATAATCTCACTATTGAAATCCGTATAAATCTCCCCGCGTTTACAGCCAAATCCTATCTGTTACGGGTGTGTGTGTACGTGACTGTGTGGGTGAGTGAGTTTTGTCTCTTCACCTGCGCAGCTCTGTTCTGGCAGACGAGGTTGTGGAGAGGGGCGCGCAAGGCGCTGACACGCATGTCAAATGGGCCCTGGTACACCGGCTTTCATTAACAAATCCCCACTCCCGCTCATACGACATCTCGTGGGCTGATCTGAGCTGAGGCAGAATTAGAATAAAATCAATGTTTAAGTAGTTAAAGTGGATATAGCCGTTACTATTGAGTCAAATCTGATCTGATAACAGTTATTGGATTACACACGGGAAAATTAATCAAAATATCTACAGAGCTCTTGGTGAATAGAGTTATGGAATTATGAATGACAATAACATAGCCATGCACATTGGACAATCAAATCAAATCAAATTTTATTTGTCACATACACATGGTTAGCAGATGTTAATGCGAGTGTAGCGAAATGCTTGTGCTTCTAGTTCCGACCATGCAGTAGTAGCTAACAAGTAATCTAACAAATTCACAACAACTACCTTATACACAGAAGAGTAAAGGAATGAATACGAGTATGTACATATAAATATATGGATGAGCGATGGCTGACCGGCGTAGGCAAGATGCAATAGATGGTATAGAGTACAGTATATACATATGAGATGAGTAATGTAGGATATGTAAACATTATATAAATGATACATTTATTTCATCCAATTTTTAGTTATCAAAGTGGCTAGAGATTTGAGTCGATGGCCAAACGGCATAGGCAAGATTCAGTAGATGGTTTAGAGTAGTGTATACATTTGATATGAGTAAACATGATATACAAAATTGTTTAAAGTGGCTAGTGATACATTTGTTACATCCAATCCCTATTATTTAAAGTGGCTAGAGAGAAAACTGGTGCACTTGTTGGGTTCATATTCCTATATCTCATACATTTATGAATTTTTTTTTGGTGCAATTTTTTCGTGTAGGTCTATATTACACGTTTTCATTTACAGGATAGCTAGGCTATGGATTATTGGGTGAGAGAGGTGCTGCTGACAAACGAATGTGTCCTCTAAAAGGGTTTAGGGACAGGCCTATGTAATACAATTTCCCCTATAATTGGTCCTTTAGGAGAAGGGATGGATAGGCTTCTTTTCAGAGCTTCCCAACCGAACGTATCAATATTCTGGTGAAGAAACTGATAATGCATCGATAGCCCAATGATCCAATACGTTTTAGGCTGTCATGGAGTAGAGAGCAATAGAAGAGGTCCTATAGCAAATGTCCATAATGACGACTGTTTTTCTTTATAGGCTACTGTAGGCTAGCTACTGTCTGTTACCCGAGTGCTTTGTCCTCTAGCTCAGGGGCACTGCGCATCTTGTCTGTTCTCCACGTGTGTTTGTGCGCAGACTCATTTAACAGACCAACCAACATAAACAAGCAACGGAAACTAAACATTTTAAATCAAGCCGAACGTTTAGCCCACCTATCTGTGCCAAGTTTCTCCACACAGTCCAGGAATCTCTAAGAAGGTTTAGGGGGCTTTTAGAAGTCCCCTTTCCGTTTTCAATGCGTGGATTGGTCACAGTGCAGCTCATTTGCATGCGCCGCCCATATAAATGATACCGCCACTGCAGCCGTCTCGCGCTGGGAGAGCAAACCTCGGAGAGAGCAAAGCAGAGTGAGCGCGAGAGAGAGAGACGGTGAGCGCGTTCTAAAACTAAGGGATTATTATCTCAGCATCCTAATAAGAAAACTGGCGTGCCCAACGAGAGAGGGCGAAATTCAACTTGATAAGTGCTTTTGTTTTAATAAATAGTTAAATTAAGTTCAGCCAGTTCAGTGGATTTGAGTTGTGCTAAATCATCAGAATGGGAATGAGAGGGTGGAACTGGTGGGTTCTGGTGGGCATCCCACTGGCTGTCCTGCCCACACTCACGCAGGGAAAGACAGTGAAGTACGAGACATTTGAGGAAGACGCCCCGGCAACTGTCATTGGAAACTTGGCCAAGGACATTTCATCCAACCCCTCCTCCGGCTCCAAGACAAATTTCAGGATGATGAAACAGTTCAACTCGTCTTTTATCCGTTTGAGGGAGAGCGACGGACAGCTGACTATCGGAGAGAGAATTGACAGAGAGAGAATCTGTAAACACACCCTTCACTGCCTCGTCGCCTTTGATGTGGTAAGCTTCTCCAAAGAGCAGTTCAAACTCATCCACGTCGAGGTAGAGGTCAAGGACATCAACGACAATTCCCCCGAGTTTCCACGGAAACAGTCGAGTCTGGAGATCTCCGAAAACACAGCGGTGGGCACGCGGATCCCGTTAGACTTTGCTGTGGATGAAGACGTGGGGTTGAATTACATCCAGAGCTACCAGGTCTCTGTTAACAGTCACTTCACCATAGACGTGCTCAGCAGAGCCGACGGGGTTAAATATGCGGAGCTTGTGCTCATGAAGGAGCTGGACCGTGAGACACAGGCTTCCTATGCGCTCGAGCTGGTTGCTATGGACGGCGGCAACCCGTCCCGCACAGGAACCACGCGCATCAATGTCAAGGTGAAAGACTACAATGACAACAGCCCCGTGTTCGACAGGAGCAGTTTCACAGTGGACCTCCCTGAGGATGCACCAGTAGGGTTTCTCTTACTGGACCTGAACGCAGAGGACCCAGATGAGGGGCTGAATGGGGAGGTGGTGTATGGTTTCGGTCACCAGGTGTCATCTGAGATAAGACAACTTTTCAGAGTGGACCGCAAAACGGGACGGCTCACCCTCGAGAGCCCCATTGACTTTGAGAGCAAGAAAACGTATGAATTCGACGTCCAGGCGACTGACCTGGGTCTAAACCCAAGCCCGGCCAACTGTAAGATAGTGGTGCGTGTCCAGGACGTTAACGACAACGCGCCAGAGGTCTCCATCACTCCTATGACATCCATCACGGCTGGAATTGCCTATATCACGGAGGCTGCATCACGCGAGAGTTTTGTAGCGCTGGTCAGCACCTCTGACATGGACTCTGGTGCTAACGGACAGGTGCACTGTACACTCTATGGCCACGACCACTTCAGGCTGCAGCAGGCATACGAGGACAGCTTCATGATAGTGAGTACGAGCCCGTTGGACCGGGAGAAGATCCCTGAGTATAATCTAACAGTGGTGGCAGAGGACTTGGGCTCCCCACCATTCAGAACCATCACCCAGTACACCATCCGGTTGATGGACGAGAATGACAATGCCCCTGTGTTCAGTAAACCGGTGTATGAAGTGGCTGTGGTGGAGAATAACGCCCCGGGGGCCTACATCACCACTGTGGTCGCCAGGGACATGGACTTGGGACACAACGGGAAGGTGATCTACAAGCTCGCTGACTCCTACATCATGGGCTCCCCGGTGTCCACGTTTGTCTCACTGGACCCCGCGAGCGGCTCCATTTACGCACTCAGGAGCTTCAACTATGAAGTCATGAAACAGCTTGAACTCCGCATCACAGCCAGCGACAGTGGGTCCCCGCCCCTCACCGGAACCGCAAGCATTCATGTCAGGATAGTGGACCAGAATGACAACGCACCTGTCATCAACCAGCCCGCGCTAAATAATGGGTCCGCTGAGATTCTGCTGCCCCGGGACGCGCCCTCAGGCTACGTCATCACCCGGGTGGAGGCGCGAGATGCTGATGAGGGCGTGAACGCAGAGCTTTCCTACAGACTGGCCTCTGGAGAGGTTTCTGTGTTCTCCGTTAACAAAGCCACTGGGGAGGTCTACCTCAACCGCGAGCTCAGCCACGACGTGGACGAGACCCTGCGCATGACCGTCACGGTGAGTGACAACGGGAGACCTGCGCTCACCGCCACCGCTACGCTTCATTTCCTCATCATTGTGGGCGCCCCGCCGAGCGACAGGACCGTGTATTGGGCAGGCAGCGGGGAGGCGGGGGAGCACGCACAGTGGGACCTGTCAGTGGTGATTATTGTTGTTCTGGCGGGGAGCTGCACGCTCCTGCTGTTAGCAATCATCCTCATTGCCACCACCTGCAACCGGCGGAAACGGGACAAGAGTGGAGATGACACCGACTCATATGGGGAGAAGGAGATCCTGGAAAGGGGCAAGAACATCAGCGACAATCCACTGCTGCCGCTCCATGGAACTGTGGGAGGGTTTGAAGCTCACACCTTCTCTAGCCAGCCCGGGTTTACCGGGGAGAACACTGGCAGCAGCGACCTGTGCTCCACCTCTGAGGATGGGAGAGAGGCACCGTGCGTCTACGAACCGGACAGCAAACCCAAGGTGAGATGCTGTTTTATTCTAAGCCTACTACCCCCCTTTGTCTGTCTGTCTGTCTCTCTCTCTCTCTCTCTCTCTCTCTCTCTCTCTCTCTCTCTCTCTCTCTCTCTCTCTCTGTCTCTCTCTCCTCTTTGTCTCTCTCTCTCCCTCTTTGTCTCTCTCTCTCTCTCTCTCCCCATCTTTGTCTCTCTCTCTCCCTCTTTGTCTCTCTCTCTCCCTCTTTGTCTCTCTCTCTCTGTGCTCTCAGCCACATACAGTGCTATTGTATTGTGTTGCTGTCCATGGTGCTGAACTATATATGTGTCTCTCTCTCCGCTCCACAGGGCTACTCCACTCTGCCCGGCTACGGTAACGGCTACAATAACGGTAAAGAGGCGGTCAGACCAATCACAATCTGGAAGGGAAACTCCTACACCACCATCGCAGCGAGAGACCCCACGTTCAGCGGGAAGGACAGTGGGAAAGGCGACAGTGACTTTAATGACAGTGACAGTGACATCAGTGGCACCGACCTGAAGAAGGAGGGGGTACCGGTACACCCCATGGGCTGTCACAGTGGTAAGAGACACTAATGTTTCTTTATCATCATTATCATTATATTATATTCATTTGAATGAAATCGGTGTGTATGGAATTTTGCTTTGGTCTTTGGTCGCACAAGTAGCCTAACCTCTTCCACTCCCTCCTCTCGCTCTCTTTCTCAGGTCTATGGGCATGTACCAGTGAGTGTAAGGTTCTGGGCCACTCTGACCGCTGCTGGAGCCCCTCGGCTGTCCGTGCTCACATTGGTCCCTCACTCGTTCCCACCCCCACCGGCCAGACTGTATCCTCCTTCAACAGCCTTTCCAAGACTGCCTCGCTGCCCCGGGACTCGCTCCGAAGGGATAACTATTACCAGGTGCACATCCCCAAAACAACGGGCCTGCAGAGCGTGTATGAGAAGGTGCTACATAAGGAATATGACTATGTCCTGGTCACTCCTCCCAGACCCTTTAGAGTTCAGGAGATTAGTGAAATCACTATCCCAGTCTATGGTCCCACCACTACACGGTGTCCCAGCAATGAAGTCTAAAAAAGAACTTAACACACAGCGTTCCAAAAATCGGTTTAATTGATAAAACCATGTCAATGAGAATCACATGTTGCTTACAAATGTATGAGATTATTGTGGGAAGAATATGTAAATTAGTTTATATATCCCAAAAATTATTTGTGTATTTTGCATTTTTAAGTGTTTCATTGTAAAAGTCACATTTGGAGTTTATATCCAATCACTTTGAAGACTTTGTTGGAAATACTGTGTCATTTATGCAAGGATTTGTATATAAAGAGAGTTTATTTTTTATAAAAAACATAATTAAAAATCGAAGATGTGTACATATTACTTGTAATTATACTCGATTCTAAGGCATGACTTCTATTTAAATGGCCCAGAAACCACGGTTTTAGGCTGGAGACCCAATGTATAAAGTTGATAATTATGTATGAATTTATTTGAATGCAATAATGTAATAATTGTTTAGATTTTGTATCATGATATTCAAAAGAAAATAAATATTGAAATACCATTTTGCAACCTTAGTAATCTTGTCCCACATGACTTCTGTTCACTCCTGCATTAGCCTATTTGTGCAAGACATGCTACTCTTGGTTTTAGAGGAATACGGGAGCTAAATAGAAAGGGCTTCTATATTTGTCAATAGAGACATAATCCTTCGTCAAGGCATTAGGCCTCTTCTGGCAATGAAATTAATAGCCCTCATCTATAATGCAATTTGGAGACGAGAGGTGTCGCTATTGTAAAAGCTGTGCGCTCAGTAGTTGACATTCAGTGACAGGACAGTTTAGGAGTGAGGGGTGAAATAGCACCTAAAAGTGAATACAAAATACGAACCCTGCCTACTCATCTCATTCACATTTTATGAGTTTGACTTTGACTAAAGATTGACTTTGACTACTGTCAACAAAATGACATGGCCGTCTAGCCAATGTGCTCGCTAGAGGCAAAAAATTGTAACCAATCAAGCTAATCAATCAGATTAAAATTGAACTGAATCCTCTGCACATATTATAGTCTCCGGGGGTTACTTTCTCTGTCTAAAGAGTCTAATAGAGTCTGCAGGACTACCTCAAGGCGTAGAATCATAATCAGTTGCGCACACATACTCAATCAAAATGCACGTTGCCAATTGCGCGCCGATGTGTAAAAGCGCCCTTGGTACATTTGGATAGGGAACTGTTTACGCATCAATTGACTATCGCCTATAACCACATGGTGTAATGAATATGTTTGGTAATAAAACATGTAATGATGGCTCATTCAGTGCACATAAGCATTCGGGAGGGGATTTGTTTCTATGGATCTTGACTGAGTGGCCTAAATATTGTATCGTTAGCTTGAGACAGGACGACACTTTCCACAGGATCCACCGCTGACCTTAGGCAACATTAGAACTGAGCGAGAAAGAGAGAGAGAAAGAGAGTACTGTAAGAGCAGCTCAGGTATCCCCTTTGACTGAATGCATTGTATGTTCCAGGGTGATTTAAAACTTGTTAGCGTCCCACCTACGACAACATCCGGTGAAATGCAGAGCGCCAAATTCAAATGACAAAAATAGTAATATTAAATATTCATGAAAATACAAGTGTTGTACACCATTCTTTGGCTTAGAATCTTGGTAATCGAACCGCGTTGTCCGATTTACAATAGGCTTTACGGCAAAAGCATAGCATTTGATTATCTGAGGACAGCGCCCCGCATACTTCCTGCATATAAATATATTTCAAACCAGCGCAGGCATTACAAAATCAAATATAGCGATAAAATAAATCACTTACCTTTGAAGATCTTCCTCTGGTTGCAATCCCACGGGTCCCAGGAACACAAATAATGGTTGTTTTGTTCTATAAAGTCCTTCTTTATATCCCCAAAACTCAGTTTGGTTGGCGCCACCCGTTCCATTCGTTCAATATACAGACATAGAAAACCTTAGTTACCAATAAACTTTGTCCAAACAAGTCAAACAACGTCTCTAATCAATCCTCGGGTACCCTAATGTGTAAATCAACTATAATATTTCAGACGGACAATAGCCTGTTCATTAGAAAAGAAAAATAACGAAGAGCGCGCACACAGTCAAAACAGTAGAGTTCTTTTCATGAGCCACCAGGAAGAACTTTATATTTCTTGTTCGTTTTTTCCAAAAACAAGCCTGAAACCATGTCTAAAGACTGTTGACATCTAGTAGAAGCATTAGGAACTGCAATCAGGGAGCTAAATCCCTCTATAGTGAATAGCAAGTCAATGGAAAAACTGTGACATAAAAAAACATATTCCCGGATAGATTTTCCTCGGGTTTCGCCTGCCATATCAGTTCTGTTATACTCACAGACTTTATTTTAACCGTTTTAGAAACTTCAGAGTGTTTTCTATCCAATATTACCAATTACATGCATATCCTATCTTATGGGCCTGAGTAACAGGCAGTTTACTTTGGGCACATCAGGCTCTCCTTACTTCCGAACACTGCCCCCTAGCCCAAACTGATTAATTAAGGAATGGCTTCCTTCTGCCTCTAGATCCGCTGTGCACGTTCACGTTTGTGTTCCACCTACAGAACAAGGCGCGGTCCCGTCTGGATTAGGACTAGAGAAATAGTGCATCATGTGTGCCTATCAAACGTAAATACACACATTCTGACAAAGGATTTCTTAGATTTTGTAGTCCTACACTGCCTGTATGTGAGTGCCTCTGCCAAGAGATCTGGACATGTTTTGCACAGAAGTTAATGAATGCACTTGCCCTGTGGTTGGTTCATGACCCGAACAGGCTGTTCTTCCTCAGTCTACTCAAAGCCTTAACATCGTCCTACTCTGCATTCCTTATGGAACCCCTGTTCCGAGGCAGGGCGCGAGGCCAACACAGTGACAGAATTCGAAAACGCATACCTTCCACAATATCGTTTCCCAGGCCGGTAATATAACACACCTCTCGCATGAATGGGCAGTTTTGTTCCCCCTGCCCTGTCCCAGAGAGAACGAGAGAAGAGAGAGCGAGAGAGAGACCTTTGCTCAGGCTCTCAGACCCATTCGCAGCCATGGCCGGGTGTTCAGAGAAAGTGCCCATCGCCTTAGCGAGACCCGATGACCTGCAACAGTTTATGCCACTGGTAAGCAGCCTACATCATATATCGTTGCTTTAGTTTCTAAATAATAGAAACGTGTAAAGTGTGCCAGAAGACTACTCTCAGAAAACTTTGTTTGGACATTCCACGAAGACGCCTGCTCATTCTGAAGGAGGTGTTGTGGTTGAACTGGACTTTTATAAGCGCAACGCATTATAAACACTTTATAAACCCTTTTTGAACTTTGTGTAGATGGCATTCATGTGTAAATGGTTAATGTGTTCACCGCAGGCATACACTGCTGTGGCCGGTAACCGGCTGCCACCAGCCGCCTGCTGAAGACCAGGATTGTGGTCTTGATCGCCGGGGCAATTCTGTTGCTGTTCGAGGCTATCGGAGCTTTTTACTTCTGGAACAATGCTTTTTACTTCTGGCATGGTTACACGTGATCAGCGGTTGTGAGGCCGGTTAGACGTACTGCCAAATTCTCTAAAACAATGTTGGAGGCAGCTTACAGTAGAGAAATTAACATTAAAGTCTCTGGCAACAGCTCTGGTGGACATTCCTGCAGTCAGCATGTCAATTGCACGTTCCCTCAAGACATCTGTGGCATTGTGTTGTGTGACAAAACTGCACATTTTAAAGTGACCTTTCATTGTCCCCAGCACTATGTGCACCTTTGTAATGATCATGCTGTTTAATCAGCTCCTTGATATGCCACACCTGTCAGGTGTGTGGATTTCTTGGCAAAGGAGAAATGCTCACTAACAGGATGTAAACAGATTTGTGCACAACATTTCAGAGAAATAAGGTTTTTGTGCGTATGGAACATTAATGCGATTTTTTATTTCAGCTCATGAAACATGGGACCAACAATTCACATGTTGCGTTTATATATTTTTTGTTCAGTGTAAAATAAAATATATTATAAATTATGTTTAGTTTGAGTTTTGTTCTTCTAAACTTCCAAAATCAAATGGGGTTTTCAAGCTGGTTTTTGAATGGGGTTTTCGAACTTCTGAATGTGGCGGCTAAATGCTGCCAGTAGATGGCGATGTTTCACATAGGCCTAGCTTGTGCATCGCTATCCCTAGCTATCACTACCTAACAGGGGAGAAATCAGAGGGTGAGCACGGAGTGTGACAGGGCCAAGCTAGAACAACTTCTGAAGTTGCTGGAGCTGTTCGCATGCCACACCGACAAACTTCAGACCGACAGCCAGTTGCTGTCTGATGTGGTGACGTGCCTTCTAAACCTTGAGGCACAGTTTCGGTCAACTACTGTTGCAAAACAGAAAATCTTGTTTGGTTGAACAGAAACACACACAAGCTGGCTGGCTGTGAACTGATAGAGTTGTGATGAAGTGTTATATTGTTTATGTTTTTGCTGTTGTAGCTGTTTTTATTAACCCTTTTGGAAGGGGTTACATGTGATACATGTTTAATATTACAAAACATTTCAAATATGCCATGAATTCATTTGTTGTTTTTTCTTCTCTCTTTCTGTCAGATAAAGCTAAAGGTACTTGCTTATTCTTATATCTACTATTAAAGTTTTTAAAAAGCATTGGATTTGTGTAAACATGGTTAAGAGAGTTTCCTTCCATCATAATTCTTGCACCAGACTAGGTGCTTATCCTTTAAGTCACATAAGATTGATTTAGAATTTAAACCTAACCAAATAAATCCATATCCTGGCCATGAAGTTGTATGGAGTCCTCTACTGGCCAAAAGCCTATGTTAGCATGGGCAGCGCCGTTGAGGATTTTTACCATTTTGATTTAGACAACTGGGCGGGACTTCCAACTTCATTGACTGATCCCTCCAGATGACCCTGTTGGCATGACCTGATGACCCGGTTGGATTCGTGACAGCAGGATGGATCAGCCAATTAATTTTACTTGAAAATAAGAACATTTACTATTTCAAGATGGAGAGGGCCTCAATGGCACTGCCCATGCTCTCACAGAGGAATGGCAGCCGTTTTATAGACTCCTGACCAATTGTGCTATTTTGTGTAAATGTTTTTGTTGCTGTGCTCTTAACTTGTTTTGAACATAACGTTTCCACCGTCGTTTCCTATGACCGAAAACAGCTTCTGGACATCAGAACAGTTATCACTAACCTCAAATGTGACGAGGACTTCTGCTTCAATGAGTCGGAGGTGAAAGACATATTGATTATTCCGGTACAAGCCCTAAGAAGGCAAAGACGGGGCTATAGAGGCCAGCACGTGGGCACAATGATGAGCCTACGGTCTGAAAATTACTAAATCGCCTCTACCCTCTGTTCTATTGACGTGTGCAATCGCTGGAGAATAAACTGGACGAGCTCCGTTCGAGACTATCCCATCAACGGGACATTAGGAACGCTAATTCACTACGCTTCTCAGAGTCATTGCTGAAAAAGGACATGGATAATATACATCTAGCTGGTTTTTCTATTCATTGGGCAGGACAGAACGGCAGAGTCCGGTAAGATCAGGGGGGGTGGGGGTCTCTTTATTAACAACAGCTGGTGCGCAATCTCTAATATTAAGGGAGTCTCAAGGTTCTGCTCACCTTAAGTTACAATACCGCATGATAAGCTGAAAGGTATACAGCACCAGTCAAAAGTTTGGACACACCTGCTCATTCAACGGTTTTTCTTTCTTTTTTTTTTACTACTTTCAACATTGTAAAATAATAGTGAAGACATCAAAACTATGAAATAACACATATGGAATCATGTAGTAACCAAAAAAGTGTTCAACAAATCAAAATATATTTTTTATTTGAAATTCTTCCAAGTAGCCACCCTTTTCCTTCATGACAGCTTTGCACACTCTTGGCATTCTCTCAACCAGCTTCATGAGGAACGCTTTTCCAACAGTCTTGAAGGAGTTCCCACATATGCTGAGCACTTGTTGGCTGCTTTTCCTTCACTCATCGGTCCAACTATAGGCCAAAAACACATACATGGCTCCTAGTCTCCCACGCATAGGCTACCTTCTATCCCTAACACTAAATAATATAAAAACGAAAATAGAAAGATTTTAATCAAACTGAAACGAAATAAAAAGTAGTAAATCAAGTCTGAAAACGAACTACAACTAAACTAAATGCTAAAAAACGAATAGAAAAAAGCATATTAAATCACAAAACAATGGTAACCTCGCACAAAACTATGTTTCCTTCTCCATCGCTCCTTCTTACAGGTATGAAAACAATCCCTATGTATGTGTGTGTGTGGCAGGTCTACAACGTCCACTACAGCATGAGTATTAACGGTGAGGTGGAGGAGGGCTCTATGGAGATTGATGGTACCAACAACATGGAGAGATTCCGCACCGGCAGTGGAAATGGCGAGGCAGTGGAGGTCCACGACTTCCAGGTTGTAAGTTTGAAAGAACAACAGCAATGACAACAACAACAACACAATTCAAATTCCAATGGTACATTGAAGTAATTATGTAACATGTTGGATGTACATTGCTCGTTCAATTTTAAATGCTTTTGTTATAAGCAATTTCCTCTCTTCAATCTCTCTCTCTCCAGGGTATAACTGGTGTTCGTTTCTCTGAAGGAGAGAAGTGTTACATTAAGACCCAGGTCAAAGCTCACCTGCCGGATGTGAAAACTCTCAACAAAGACTCACTTCTGTTCGACCTGGTAGGAATGACCTCAACTCTCTTACTCCCTCTCCCTATCCAGTCTCCCTCTGTCCACAGGCGTAACGCAGTTTCTCTGGGGCCCCTCGCAAGGTCGCCGTTTGTTTTAGCTAATGGATAAATGTTTATTGGTAGGCCTATTTGGTCATCATTTTCTCAGGTTAAGCCTAACATTTCAGGAAGCTATACACGGTATCGCAATGCTGGCAGTTTTTTACTTCTGGCTTGTGGCAGTAATGTAATTCAGTCATTAAAGTTCGAAATTTAAACAATGCAGATTGTCAAATTAATTTCCGAAACAACAGAATACTTTGTATTTTTTTTAGAATATACAGCTGAATATATAGGCTATCTGAACCTGCATGACATGAGCCGTCCTCAGTCTCTCACAGCTTGGATAGAAAGTAAAACCAACCAGTCTATTAACGTAAAAGAAATACTGTCAGTCCACCCTCAAAACAATAGCTTAGTAAGGATTGTTTCATTATGAAATGTACTGTATATAGCTACTGTACCAGTCCAAAGTTTGGACACACCTTCTCATTCAAAAGTTTTACATTTTCTACTATAAAAATCCCCCAAAAACATCTCAATTGGGTTGAGGTCGGGTGATTATGGAGGCCAGGTCATCTGATAAAGCACTTCGTCACTCTCCTTCTTGGTAAAATAGCCCTTACACAGCCTGGAGGTGTTGGGTCATTGTCCTGTTGAAAAACAAATGATAGGCCCACTAAACACCAAAACCAGATGGGATGGATTATTGGTGCAGAATGCTGTGATAGCCATGCTGGGTAAGTGTGCCTTGAACTCTAAATTATTCACTGACAGTGTCACCAGCAAAGCACCCCCACACCATCACACCTCCTCCTCCATGCTTCACGGTGAGAACCACACATGCGGAGATCATCCGTTCACCTACTCTGCGTCTTGCAAAGAAACAGCGGTTGGAACCAAAAGTCTAATTTGGACTCATCAGACCAGAGGACAGATTTCCACCGGTCTATTGTCCATTCCTCGTGTTTCTTGGCCAAAGCATGTCTCTTCTTCTTACTGGTGTCCATTAGTAGTGGTTTCTTTGCAGAAATTCAACGGTCTCCTCTGAACAGTTAATGTTGAGATGTGTCTGTTGAACTCTGTGAAGCATTTATTTGGGTTGCAATTTCTGAGGCTGGTAATTCTAATGAACTTATCCTCTGCAGCAGAGGTAACTCTCGGTTTTCCTTTCCTGTGGCGGTCCTCATTAGAGCCAATATCATTATAGCGCTTTATGTTTTTTGCGACTGCAAATTTTCAGAATTGACTGACCTTCATGTTTTAAAGTAGTGATGGCCTGTTGTTTCTCTTCGTATATTTGAGCTATTCTTGCCATAATATGGACTTTGTCTTTTACCAAATAGGGCTATCTTCTGTATACCACCCCTACCTTGTCACAACACAACTGATTGGCTCAAACACATTAAGAAGGAAAGAAATTCCACAAATTAACTTTTAACAAGACACACATGTTAATTGAAATGCATTCCAGATGACTACCTCATGAAGCTGTTTGAGAGAATGCCAAGAGTGTGCAAAGCTGTCATCAAGGCAAAAGGTGGCTACTCCAGGTGGCTACTCCATATGTGTTCCAAATGTGTTATATTGTTTTCAGAGTTCTGATGTCTTCACTATTATTCTACAATATAGAAAATAGTAAAAAATTAAGAAAAACCCTGAAATTAGTAGGTGTGTCCAAACTTTTGACTGGTACTGTATAATACCGTCTTTAGTGTCTTTAGCTGCGATTTAGGTGCTATTTATAGCCTAACAATGAGGAAAAAAGTAGTCGGCTTGAGGATAAATTCAGCTACTATATACTGTCTCGCTAATAGCCTACAGAAATGGACTGCAATATTGAAGGTAAATTAAATTAGGCCTAAATCAAATGAAATCCAACTTGAGAGGCTCCCCTGGTCCTCCTTTTTTGTGTGCAAATGTTTTCACCACGGCCTTTAGGTCCAGGTTGCGGCCCGACTGTTTTCTATACTGAGTATTGCCAACCCAGACAGTCTTTCCTGAGACATTGTGCATTATATGTCCATTGCGCTGCACACAATTGAAACTTATTTTTGAATGATTTATGCCAAGATATACCAGAGATAAGGGACTGTTGATATTCCTCAAACTCAATCGTCAGTTCACCAGTAAGAACGAAAATCAAACCACAAGAACTGTTGTCCGCTAAAATACCTGTTTGTATCTGCTGATTTATTGTCTGTCCAATATCCAGACGACCTGTCCCCAGAGCTTCCTATTCAGTTAATCTTGTTCCGTATCGTGTTTAGGCCGGAAATTAAGGAGAATGAGAAACGCAATTAAAGATATTGCAGAACTGCTGTAATTTAAGCACTCCTCCCTTCTGCCTAGTTTCCCTGATGTTGCTACCATCCCTGTAACTGTCGTTTCTGCAGAGAGCTTGTTCTCTAAACTAAAACTCATAAAGCACTACATAAGAAGCATTAGGCTCTCTGTCTGATGTGAGCTTTAGAACACCTGAGTAAGCTCCACTCATTGACCTGTCACCATCGTAGCCTTGATCAAGGCATTTGTTCACGGATATCCCCCCTATACTTTCAATCAGTTTAATTGTTTCTTTTTCAAGGGCTGAGGAACTTTTTCAGTCACATTCCTGAAGCCCAAGAAACAAACACTTAGCTTCCTGGTACATATGGAAATCAAAAAACGTATATGAATAAATGTATTTTCAGAAGATTACTGTCAAAATGATTTATTACATTAAAAAAAGAAATAGACATTGATGACTGGCACATGGGCCTGCAGATCTCATGGGCCCCTCAGCCTTGTTGGGGCCGCGGGTGTGTCCGGTACGCCAGTGCCTTTTTCCCTCCATCTCTCTCTCTCACGCTAACACTTGTGTGCTACATCACTCATCACCTTCCTCTGTGTGTCTCTGTCTGTCTAAAGGTCAAGGTATCAGGTCAGAGAAGTTCTGTATTACCTATCTGACCACGACACACACCTATCTACTGTCAGACACGGTTAGCATTGGCTGAGGGTTGGGGCGGGGTAGGTATAGGGACTGAGGTAATTTAAGCGATTACAGGACAGATCTAAGATGAACTGAGTGGTAGACTCTGGCTGGGTTAGCTGTGTGTGGATGTGTCTGTCATGGCGGTGTGTGTGTGGTTAGTTGGCCTGGATGTGTTTAGCCTGAGGGCTTGTAAAGGGAAAGGAAAAGATTGCAGTAGATTGGCATCCAGACCCAAACATGAGCTCTCTCTCTGGCCCGGAGGGGGTCTTCTGCCACAAACTATACCCAAACAAGACCTGTGATCTGGCCTCACCTGACACAAGGAACTCCCCACCCCCTATGCCCCAAGTCATGTGTTATAGCCCTGACTGTCATGTTGTCCATTTCTCTCACAGTGAAGCCAGTTTAGAAGTATTTGATGGTGAACATCTATCTAGTCAGGTTCCTCTATACTGCTGTTGTTTTTCCCCTTAATGTAGCAACTTAATGAACAGCCAGAGAAGGTCATGAGCCAGTAACCCTGCAGTCAGGAGAAGCACATAAAGTTCCAGGTCACATACAAGGAGGCTAACATACAAGGAGGCTAACATACAAGGAGGCTAACATACAAGGATGCTTTAAAGTCCTGTTAGCAGCTGTCAGATTATCAGAGAGCTAGTGGCAGGATGGGGGGGGGTGGACTGTGAGCTGTGGAGCCTTGCGTGCATGCACACACGCACACTCGTACACTAGTGCTGAACGAATGGTGCTTTTTGAGGTCTGTTCGGTTTTGGTTTGATTAGTTAAAAAATAATCACGGTTTTCGATTTTGGTTTCAATAATAAAAAAAACAACATTTAATGCACTACTCATTATTTGGGTTGAATGCTGTAACAACACAGAATAAAACTAGTAGTAAAAGTCCCATGACGGTAGTGACTGCCCATTACAGCTTATCTCTTATTAGCCATCATTTATTCACATTACTTGAATAAAATAGTTCAGTTGTTGTGTATTTTACATTTGTTTTATTTGATTACTTTATTATTTAATTCCACGTCATCTTCTCATCTCTACGTCTGACAAAATCACTATTTTAGTAGATCTTCAAAGTAAATAAGGCATACTTTTATGACTGCTGAATATATCTATTGATCACTTAGATCATGTATTTTCAGGTAGAGAGACCTCACAAAGCAACTGCTCTCTATCCCTCTCTTATCCTGTCTCTTTTACATAGCAGGCATAAAAGAAACACAGACCGGACAAGTAGGCGCACAATGGATTATGGTCATTGTAGTTAATTACCATGTTTTCTGCGCTAAAATATGTAGAATATTGTCCTGTTGGAACCTACAACTCCCTACTACATTGCACAGTTCGGGCTTGAACTTATTTATCTCTAGAAAAAAACTGAATTCAAATAATTTAACCTAAGTCATTAGTTGTTTGAAAGTGGAAAATATACATTTTGGTTAATCGCTCAGCACTATAAACACGTGTATACACACACACACACACACACACACAGAGAGAGAAGGATTGCTTTTGCTTGTGAGTCATGTTTTCACACTCTCGCTCTCTGGCCAAACTGGGACGAGGTGGGTTGGATCGACACACTGATCTTAACAACATCTGAACAAGCCTGTCAAGCTGTCACAGTGCTGCAAGATGTGTTTGTGTGTGTTTCTGTTTCTGTGTGTGTGCGTGTGTGTGTGTTTATAAGTGTGTGTGTGAAATGAGGCCGTCTGATTATTTAAATCAGTTAGCGCTGCATATGCACCATGCACACATCATTAAACATCATGCAGGGCTGTTCTCTCACAAACACACACATATACACACACACACACAGTACATGACTCTCTGCCTTGTAAACAGCCATGTATTTATTCTGTGGTGTGCCAAACTGTGTGTGTGTGTTGGGCTCAGATAGGGAGATGTGGTTAGAATAGTAGCTGCAGGCTGGTCATCTGCTGTAATTTAGAGTGATGGGAAATATGGGTCAGATAAACTCTTATCAGTCTCTCGGTGGTGACACACACACACACACACACACACACACACACACACACACACACACACACACACACACACACACACACACACACACACACACACACACACACACACACACACACACACACACACTGGGTCAGATACACTCTTATCGGTCCTGCAGTGGAGGACCCTTGCTGTTGTTTGTCCCCCAAGCTAATAATTTAAAATGAAAAAGTAATCTGGTGGGTTAGATGATAACATTCCCCTGACTATCTATTACCTGTTTAGTAACTAGCAACACATGTTTATTACTCTAATAATACAATGTTATTACCATGTTATGTGTGTGTGTGTGTGTGTTTGATCTAGAAATCAGATGATATACTTTTTAAAATGTAAGTCATGTTTTTCTGTCAGCTTGTAGACTTAATGTGAATGCTCCTGACTTTGTTTGAGCACCTAAATACTGGAGAGAACCTGAGTTTTTTCTTTTTTCATCAACAGCAGAGCTAGTGGGTCATTACACGAGATGAGTTCCTTTGCATTCCTTTGATATTTTAAGTAGAAACTGTGCACCAATATTGAATATCAAAAGCCTGCAATATTAAATGAAGTTGCCTTTGGAGAATTCAATAAATAAGATTTTTAATATAATAATAATGTATTAAATGTCTAAATCGCTTTTCATAACAATCTGAAAGCTCTTCAAAAGCAAAAAACAAACAAGCAATACATCATGAGTTCACTAGCTATAGGTCACCCAGTAGAGGCAGTCGTTGAGTGCATGCATCCTTCAAAGATGGAGAGGGACAGTTCATGACTTGATCAGAGGAAGGTGGTCAGATAGATGGTTGATGAAGGGTCTGGTGACGATTATGTAGAGGGCTACTCTTGGAACCAGCCTGAGTCATGTAGCTACTGGTCTTCTCCTTTGCAATGCATGGCACCCACTTCCCTGATGCCTCAGCAGCTCTGGGTGCCAGAAAGCTCACCACACACAGTTATGACTAAAGGCTTGCTCAGTCAACCCTGTGTCACTTCTATCAAGATTTTAACCCACTTAGTCCCACATTTTATCCAAGTTTAAGTTGTAAAGCCCTAGTTATTTTGTTGCTTCGACAAAGTTATTTCTGAAGATTATTATTTATTTAATGTGATTAATGATTCATTTACGTCTGTCCCTCATTTTAAGGTCAACGCTGTTACGTGAACTGAACTCTCCTTTTAATATGGTTAAACTATTCCTTTAAGAAAATAAACATTGACCATCTAATAGTCAAATCCTAGAGTTAAAGAAGGTGAGATGGTTCTACTCTTTTTGGCCATTTTCTGGTGTTTTGTGGTGGAAAACTGAGCAGGTCGAGCATAACAGGTCAACCATGTTACCCATAGATAGACAGACTAGAAGTGTTTTAACAATAGAATTTATTTTGCCCCTCCCTGTTGCAGACAACAAGCTTCCATTCCGCCTGTCACAAAGGGATTTATGGCCGATTTTAAGAAGAAATCATCAATCCTGTTACTTTATTATATATATATATATATTTACAAAAGCATGAGGGATTTCCCTGTTTTAATATGTACTTTATTATTGGTTTCATTAAGAAAACATGCAAAAGATTTAAACAGAAAAGAGGGAATGAGAAAGAGCAAACCACATCAAAACAGACAAGGGGTCAAAAGAGTCAGAAAATTGCCATTAAACAGGAAAATAATTACTGTCCATCAAACATAGTGTAAGCCAAGGGGCTTTCCTTAAGAGCCTGTCTCTGTCTGTCTGTCGGTCTGTCAACTTTGTATAGTCGAGAGATACTTATATGATTTACATTTCAATGTTTATCGTGGTATTTATAACCCCCTTCTCTCTTTCTCTCTCCAGGAGGATGAGGTGATGCCTGCTAAATTTAAGGAACACTCACGGATCTGGGTGGCAGCTGACGTGCCCCTCTCTGACCCCACCTTCCTCAGCTCCAAGATCCGTGATTTGTGTGGAGACCTGCCAGTCTTCTGGCTCTGCCCCACCTACACCAACGGTACCCAATCAGCCCCTTTAAATTATCACAGAACAACAATAATTTATGAAAGTGACTCCAAGCAATGCACATAGCAACATGACGCACTGGAGATATGCAAAACAGTACAATTAGTAGGTATTTTGAAATTAGTATTAGCAATGTAGGTGTGGTGGCTTCCATAGTGTATTGACTGTCTCTGTGCTTTCCCCAGGTGGGCAGAGGAAGAGGAGGGCGGCCCCTCATCAGCGTCGCCAGGCCCCCAGGGCAGAGGAGGAAGTGGACCCGGAAGCAGAATTTAACCCCGAGAACCCCTATCACGTGAGTCCCCCCGACCAATCAGTCAGTATGCTGTGTTACTCGAGATTCCCGCAGCAGAGCACTAATATTTGGCCTTCATTGACAGTGTTTGCTGTGTCACCACTGGCCTATTCTAACAGCCAGATAACATCCTCTCTTAGATATATAATGCTATGTTCACACGCTTATGTCAACAGTTGAGTGTCTGACAAATGGTTTCTGTCCTGGTCCAGTCTCTCTCCCAGCATGCACAGCTGTGTGAGCAGGAGCAGATGTTGGGGTCACAATGTCACCCTGACCGTGTGTGATTATGTGAGTGTGCCTGTCACTCAGTGTGTGTGTGTGGTTGCCTGTCACGCCGAGTCTGTCTGCGCCTCATGAACCCCTTTAGAATACCAAACTAAAGTCCCATTGAGCCTTTCAGGAGTGTAAATTGCTCTCCTCCTGCCCCTCTGTCCATGTGTAGACCCCCAGACTTCCCCTAATCCTCACTGCTCCTCCTTCTCCTCCTTCCCCTGAGAGAAACAGACATCACCAGACTCCCACAGACCCAGACTCCCACAGACCCAGACTCCCACAGACCCAGAACCAGACTCTGTTTGCATTTGAGATAAATCATTGAAACAGAATATAATTCTACACAGAAACACATTATACATTAATACACAGACATAAATGGGTTTAGAGAGGAATAGAAAAATGTGGTTATTACCAGTATTTCACTCTCTCTCACTCCCCTCACTTCCTTTCTGTCACCCCTTATCCTCCTACTTCTCCCCTCTATCTGCCTTTCCTCCCCTTCTGTCCCTCTCACTCAACATAAAGCGTGGCCTGGATGGCGTTGAGGGCACCATGACCTTTGACCCCATGCTTGACCACCAGGGCGTGTGTTGTACGGAGTGCTGGAGGAGCCACACCCAGTGCCAGAGGATCTGTGAGCCCCTGGGCGGGTTCCAACCCTGGCCCTACCACTACCGCGGGTGCAGGGTAGCCTGCAGAGTCATCATGCCCTGCCGTTGGTGGGTGGGACGCATCCTGGGCATCCTCTAAAGAAGAGAAGGAGAGGAGGGTAGAGAGAGAAGAGGGTAGGTGGATTTGGGCAAGGGAGAGAGTTTTACATCATAAGATTTGCCTTAACACAGACTACAATACCATATGACATACAGTACATGTATGCTCATACAGTACTCTTTAGAAGAGTACTCTTTCATACCACATACCCGTGATAGCAAAATCATCCTGTCTGATCTTGTCACCTAAAACGAAACATATCAAAGTAACATCAGTACAGATTTTATATCAATTATATATAATATGATCTGTGATAGTGCTAGTGCGAAATGTTTCTGTCCTCCAGACTGTTTAACTATTTCCAAACCGTTTCTCCAGAAGTAGGGCCTACCTACAATGTGACGTTTGCTTTGTATTTCTCCTCAAAAGTAACTGTATTTCCCATCAGCATTAAATAACTATTTCAAAGTGCAATTTCAATGAATAAACCTTTTTTTAAGTAAACATATATGATTCCTTTCTTGTTGCAATGCAATATCATAGTAACACAATACTTCAGTAATGTACTGTCCTCAATACATAAGCGACCCTTCAAACTGTATGCTGCAAATGAGTCTAATGTATGGGTCAACAGCAAAGATGAATGCTACCGTACACACAGTATACATGCAGCCAAACACACTGGAGTTAATATGTAAAATATACTAGTTGATCCATAAGGTGAAAAACTTTGAGAGCAGCAGTGAGTTTCAGAGATCTAGAAGGCTTTAATGTTCCAGTTCTAGAAGTGTTTAATGAGACTAAAGACTGCAGCCGTCATTCTGCGATCTTACCCACGATGCAAAGTGCTTAACTCCTTTTGATGTTAGTAGAGCAGCTTCAGGCAGGGGTGGGAGGGGGCTGTGTGTGCGCGTGAGATGCAGTTAAGAGTTTTAACCGAAGCCGTTTGATCGTCACGACACCTGAAACAATGTGCAATGAATTTAACACTTAACTCAGTGAGGAAGGGAAGGGGTGTGTGTGAATTTTTTACTTAACTCAGTGTGAGGGCTGATGATGCAGTTAGATCCATATTAATGCTCCTGCACTTAACGCAACGCCCACTCAAAGCAGAGAGCAGCAGTGTAGTGTGTGAGGATGAGGTCTACTCCCTCTAATATAGTACAGTAGATCAGTACAGGATTGGGTGTGTTAGGTATTGGTGATTGACGATGCAAGTTTTCTTTTGGGCCAGCTTCAGTAGCCAAACGTTGCAGATGAAAATGCCACATAATAGAGCAGATTTGATTTGTTGTACATAACATATGTTTATCTGAATGTTTAAAAATGGTCCTTCTGAACGCGCCCCAGGTCTCTTACATTGTTTTACTGTGTGTAATGTTGTCTAAGTGTCAAAGAAAATTGTGATCCAGAAACAAAATAATTTATTTACATTAAAGTTTGAATCACATTGAGAAAAAGGAAATTAAAATGTGACTTCCATTGCATGACTGTATTGCTGATGTGGAAAAAGATTATAGAATTCGTATACAAGTGTAAAAAAATATATATATATATATATATATATATATAAACATTTCACATTATTTTGTATTCTTTCCAATGTTTAACAAGTGGTGAATGGGACCACAAACGTCCCTAACCTTCCACCCACCCCTGATAAAGAAAGGCTCTAAACACAACAGGCACAAGAGGTGAAAAGGGTTTCCCAACCTTTCAGTCCAGGAATCAAGTTCAACCCTACACTACCTTTAACCAAATTGGCCATTCAGATAATTCCCAGTTTTTTTATTATATACATGATAGACAGATGTATATCGATTAACCTCTTTATAGTGTTTGTGAGAATGGTTAAACGCTAGGGTTACTAGTGGTTCCTGGACTGCGGCAAAAAGCACCAAAAGCTCTAAAACCAATATTGAGAGACGGACTGGGAGGGGTGGGTTGTGGGGAATAAAGTGGACATGTCTATCGGATGTAAAGAGAAGGAGAGAGTTGGGTGGGAGAAAGCAATATTAACAGGCAGGGCCTGGAAGGAGGAGGGGGGGGAGGTTGGGGGAGAGGAGATATGGGCGATCCATTTGAGGCAGAGAGCGAGGGTGTTCTTCAGTACTTCTTAAACTCCATGTCATCAGGAGGGCTCATCTCTACCGTTCTCTTCCCGACGTCTGTCCAGTTGGTGCTCAGGACTGTACCACCTGACTCCATCTACAGGGGGAGGAGAGGAGAGTCAGTGATACTGACTGTGTACTGCTAAAACAAAAACATCTTTCTCCGTTCCTCTCGTGGTGTGTGTGTATACCCACGAAGGATTTGTTCATGGCCCGTTTGACCTCGTCAGTGCCATCACAGTAGATTTGTTGAAAGAGTTTGTTGAGTTTGCTGCGTCTCCCTCCAGCTTCTCCTTCTTCTCCTCCTCACTGATGTCCCCCACCACCTTGTCCCAGTTACGGCTGGAGGCAGACGATGACGGGCACTGGTCTACACAGGAACACACACGCATTAAAAAGGTTTCAGTACCACAAACCAGTTCTGAATTTGTTATATGCTAGTGTAAGGAGAGAGCGCAAAGGTGGAGAGAGCACGTGTGTGTGTGTGTGTGTGTGAGACGGAGAGGAACTGACTGGGGATGAAGTGTTTGACGTTGGGCTCCTGTCCCTCTCCCTCCAGCTTCTCCCACCTGATCCCCTCTGTCTTCTGCATTTTGACTTCCACCTAAGAGAGCGGGAAGGAGGGAAGAGACAGCGAGAGGACAGAAAGAAAGAGAGCAAGAGGACAGAAAGGAGAAAGAGAGCGTGCAAGGACAGAAAGAGAGAGCGAGAGGACAAAGAGAGAGGGAGAGAGAACACCAGTGAAAGAGGGGGGAGAAAGAATGAGAGCGGAGGGAGAAAAGAGGTAGAGAAGCAGATATGTCTTTAGTTATTGCTACGTCTAAATGGGGCTCAACACAGAGGTTCAGAAGATGGTAGCTCTGACAGAGCCCACCAGTCTCTTTTAGTGGTGTGATCAGCTCACGACAGACACACAGGGATATGCGGGGGCACAGCCCACACCCAGATCTTCCAGACGCTAACGAGACGTCTGTCAGATTGAGGGGCCGGAGTGTGTGTGATCAACACAGCTCAATATACTGGTGTGTGTGGGTGAGAGCTATCAGTCTGT
Source organism: Brachymystax lenok tsinlingensis (assembly GCA_030435695.1). Lineage (NCBI taxonomy): Eukaryota > Metazoa > Chordata > Actinopteri > Salmoniformes > Salmonidae > Brachymystax > Brachymystax lenok. The sequence goes on from CM059788.1 coordinate 33,176,098, forward strand.
TGATCACAGCGGCAGGAGCACACATTTTGGGACAGATCATTACATCGGAGAAGAAAGGAGACAAGAAGATGAGAGGAGAGCCGCCACCATCCACACCCACTGAGCTGCAGTGACAGGCCCCATAACAGTGGGACATCTGCTGAGTTCTCCAGTACCCCAGTCATCTTAGGTTTGTTTGTGTGTAAGTAACTGTGTGTGTGTGTTCAGAGACGGTCTGATAGAGTAGGGGATGCGCTGGCATGTCAACGCAATTAAAGAACATTTCTGCTCGGCAGGGAGATGGGATTGTTCATTCATGAAGGTGTCAGGAGTAGATGTCAGAGCATCAGAGGACACACAAGAGCACTGATTACAGAGCTAAAAGAGGAGCACAACACTAACCCAATACGACTCTACTAGGACAGAATGGTAAGTCAAAGTCACCATTATTAGTCAGTTGGGTCTTCCGCATTTAACCCAACCCCTCTGAATCAGAGAGGTGCGGGGGGCTGCCTTAATCGACATCCACGGCGCCCGGGGAACAGTGGGTTGTTCAGGGGCAGAACGACAGATTTTTTTCCCCTTGTCAGCTCGGGGATTCGAACTTGCAACCCTCCGGTTACAAGTCCAACGCTCTAACCACTAGGCTACCTGCCGCCCCCGGTACACTATATATACATGGGCAAATTAGTGCATTCGGCTATTTCAGCCCCATCTTTTGCAGAAAAGTGTATAAATTGAGCACACAGCCATGCAATTACCATGGAGAAACATTGGCAGTAGAATGGCTCGTACTGAAGAGCTGAGTGACTTTCAAGGTGGCACCGTCATGATGCCCCCTTTGCAACAAGCCAGTTTGTCAAATTTCTGCCCTGCTAGAGCTTCCCCCGGTCAACTGTAAGTGCTGTTATCGTGAAGTGGAAACTGCAAGGAGCCACAACAGCTCAGCCGCGAAGTGGTAGGCCACAGAACGGGACCGCCAATTGCTGAAGCGCGTAGCACATACACATTGTCTGTCCACTCACTACCGAGTTCCAAACAGCCTCTGGAAACAACGTCAACACAATAACTGTTCGTTGGGAGCTTCATGAAATGGGTTTCCATGGCTGAGGAGCCGCACACAAGCCTAAGTTCACCATCCACAATGCCAAACGTTGGCTGGAGTGGTGTAAAGCTCACCGCCATTGGACTCTAGAATACTGATGAATCACGCTTCACCATCTGGCAGTACGACGGACGAATCTGGGTTTGGCGGATGCCGGGAGAACGCTACCAGCCCCAATGCATAGTGCCAACTGTAAAGTTTGGTGGAGGAGGAATAATGGTCTGTAGCTGTCATGGTCTGTAGCCGTCTTAAAAGCTACAGCATACAACATTATAGACAATTCTGTTCTTCCAATTTTGTGGCAACAATTTGGGGAAGGCCCTTTCCTGTTTCAGCATTGCAATGCCACTGTGCACAAAGCGAGGACCATACAGAAATAGTTTGTTGAGATCGGTGTGGAAGAACTTGACTAGCTGCACAGAGTCCTGACCTCAACCCCATCAAACACCTTTGGGATAAATTGGAACACTGAATGCGAGCCAGGCCTAATCGCACAACATCAGTGCATAACCTCACTAATGCAGGTGGCTGAATGGAAGCAAGTCCCTGCAGAAATGCTCCAACATCTAGTGGAATGCCTTTCCAGAAGAGTGGAGGCTATTATAGCAGCAAAGGGGGGACATACTCCATATTAAAGCCCATGATTTAGAATGTCCATAAATATCACATGACCAAAAGTATCTCAAATATTAGGACTGACTGACCCATGTTCAACTGCTGTCCACAATGGCAACCTCCATGGCCACCATGGATATTATTTGACCTTGCTGGTCATCTATGAACATTTGAAAACATCTTGAAAATCGATCTGGCTTCATGGCCACACATGTACTATAAAAATGTCCACCCAGGTACAGCCAGAAGAGGACTGGCCACCCCTAGGAACCTGGTTCCTCTCCAAGTTTCTTCCTAGGTTCCTGCCTTTCTAGAGAGTTTTTCCTGGCCACCGTGCTTCTGCATTGCTGGCTCCTTGTGGTTTAATTAATCTCTGCAGATCCTCTCAAGCTCTGTCAGGTTGGATTGTGAGTGTGGCTGCACAGCTATTTTCAGGTCTCTCCAGAGATGTTTGATTGGGTTCTGGCTGGGCCACTCAAGGACATTCAGAGACTTGTCCCGAAGCGTCTCCTACATTGTCTTGGCTGTGTGCTTAGGGTCGTTGTCCTGTTGGAAGGTGAACCATTGCCCCAATCTGAGGTCCTGAGAGCTCTGAAGCAGGTTTTCATGAAGGATCTCCCTGTACTTTGGTCTGTTCATCTTTCCCTCAATCCTGACTAGTCTCCCAGTCCTTGCTGCTGAAAAACATCCCCACAGCATGCTGCCACCACCATGCTTCACCGTAGGTATGGTACCAGGTTTCCTCCAGACGTGATGCTTGGCATTCAGGCCAAAGAGTTCAATGTTGGTATCATCAGACCAGAGAATCTTGTTTATCATGGTCTGAGCGTCTGTACGTGCCTTTTGGCAAACTCCAAGCGGGCGGTCATGTGCCTTTTACTGAGTGGCTTCCATCTGGCCACTCTACCATAAAGACCTGATTGGTGGAGTGCTGCAGAGTTGGTTGTCCTTCTGGAAGGTTCTTCCATCTCCACAGAGGAACTCTGGAGCTCTATCAGACTGACCATCGGGTTCTTGGATGTGACCGAGGCCCTTCTCCCGATTTCTCCGTTTGGCCGGGCGGCCAGCTCTAGGAAGAGTCCAAACTTCTTCCATTTAAGAATGATGGAGGCCACTGTGTTCTTGGGGACCTTCAATGCTGTTTTTGCTGACATGCACCATATACTTTGTGACCTTATATAGACAGGTGTGTGCCTTTCCAAATCATGTCCAATCAATTCAATTTACCACAGGTGGACTCCAATCAAGTTGTAGAAACATCTCAAGGATGATCAATGGAAACAAGATGCACCTGAGCTAAATTCCGAGTTTCATAACAAAGGGTCTGAATAATTATGTAAATAAGGTATTGTTTATTATTTTTAATACAAAAATGTCTAAAAACTTTTTCACTGTCATTATGGGGTATTGTGTGACAATTCGCAGACCACGTGTAATCACGCCAGCCCAGGACCTCCACATCCGGCTTCTTCACCTGCGGGATCGTCTGAGACCAGCCACCCGGATAGCTGATGAAACTGTGGGTTTGCACAACTGAAGAATTTTTGCACAAACTGACATAAAACATTTCACGGAAGCTCATCTGCGTGGTTGTCATCCTCACCAGAGTCTTGACCTGACCGCAGTTCAAAGTCGTAACAGACTTCAATGGGCAAATGCTCAACTTCGATGGACACTGGCATGCTGGTGAAGTGTACTCTTCACAGATAAATCCTGGTTTCTGCTGTACCGGGCAGATGGCAGACAACGTGCATGGTGTCCTATCGGCCAGCAGTTTTGAGGATGTCAACGTTGTGAACCGAATGCCCCATGGTGGCGCCAGGGTTATGGTATGGGCAGGCATAAGCTACAGACAAGAACACAATTGCATTTCATCTATGGCAATTTTAATGCACAATTTGAATACCATGACAAGATCCTGAGGCTCATTGTCGTGCCATTCATCCAATGTCATCACCTCGTGTTTCAGCATGATAATGCACAGCCCCATGTCTCAAGGATCTGTACACAATTCCTGGAAGCTGAAAATGTCCCAGTTCTTCCATGGCCTGCACACTCAGACATGTCACCCTTAAGCATGTTTGGGATGCTCTGGATGTCTACGACAAGATGTTCCAGTTACCGCCAATATCCAGCAACTTTGCACAGCCATTGAAGAAGTGGGACAACATGCCACAATCAACAGCCTGATCAACTATGCGAAGGAGATATGTCGCGCTGCATGAGGCAAATGGTGGTCACACCAGATAGACTGGTTCTGATCCACAACCAAACTTTTTTTTTAAAGGTTTCTATGACCAACAGATGCATATCTGTATACCCAGTCATGTGAAATCAATAGATTAGGGCCTAATGAACTCATTTCAATTGACAGATTTTCTTATATGAACTGTAACTCAGTAAAATATTTCAAATTGTTGCATGTTGCGTTTATATTTATGTTCAGTGTAGTAAAAAAAAAAGAAAGAAAATAAATATACAAATAACACTAATAAATATAAAAATAATACAAGGAATAAATACATAATGAGTAACGATAACGTGGCTATATACACAGGGTACCAGTACCGAGTTGATTGAGGTAGATATGTACATATAGGTAGGGATAAAGTGAATAGTCAACGAGATAGATAATATACAATAACAGCAGCGTATTTGATGAGTGAAAAGAGATTAGTGCAAAAATGGTCAATGCAGATATTCCGGGTAGCTATTGGTTAACTATGACAAACTATTAAGCAGTCTTATAGTTTGGGGGTAGAAGCTGTTCAGGGTCCTGTTGGTTCCAGACTTGTGCATCAGTACCGCTTGCTGTGTGGTAGCAGAGAGAAGTCTTTGACAATTTTTACGGCCTTCCTCGGACACCACCTGATATAGAGGTCCTGGGTGCCAGGGAGCTCGGCCCCAGTAATGTACTGGGCCAATAACACTACTCTGTGTAGCACATTGCAGTTAGATGCCAAATAGTTGCCATACCAAGCGGTGATGCAGCCAGTCAAGATGCTCTCAATGGTGCAGCTGTAGAACTTTGAGGATTTGAGGAACCATGCTGAATCTTTTCAGCCTCCTGAGGGGGGAGAGGCGTTGTCGTGTCCTCTTCATAACTGTGTTGATGTGTGTGGACCATGAGTTTCATAGTGAAATTGAAGCTCTAAACCTGTTCCCAAACAGCCCTGTCGATGTGGATGGGGGCATGCTTGGCCCTCCGTTTCCTGTAGTCCTCGATCAGCTCGATTGTCTTGCTGACATTGAGGTAGACACTGCCAGGTCTCTGACCACCTCCCTGTAGGTGGTCTCATCGTCGTTGGTGATCAAGCCTACCACCGTTGTGTCGTCTGCAAACAATGACGCGGTTGGAGTCATGCGCGGCCACTCAATCGTGGGTGAACAGGGAGTACAGAAGTGGACTAAGCACGGACCCGTGTTGAGGGTCAGCGTGGAGGATGTGTTGTTGCCTACCCTCACCACCTGGGATGGCCCATCAGGAAGTGTAGTTGCAAAGGGAGATGTTTAATCCCAGGGTCCATAGATTAGTGATGAGCTTGGAGGGCACAAGGGTGTTGAACACTGAGCTGTAGTCAATGAACAGCATTCTCACGTAGGTGTTCCTTTTGTCCAGGTGGGAAAGAGCAATGTTAAATGGTATGCGAATTGGAGTGGGTCTAAGGTGTCTGGGATGATGGTGTTGATGTGAGCCATAACCAGCCTTTCAAAGCATTTCTTGGCTACAGATATGAGTGCTACGGGGCGATAGTCATTTAGACAGGTTACCTTGACGTTCTTTGGCACAGGGACTATGGTGGTCTGCTTGAAACGTACAGTTGAAGTCGGAAGTTTACATACACTTAGGTTGGAGTCATTAAAACTCGTTTTTCAACCACAGCTTGGAAAATTCCCAAAAATGACATCATGGCTTTAGAAGCTTCTGATAGGCTAATTGACATCATTTGAGCGAATTGGAAGTGTACCTGTGGATGTATTTCAAGGCCTACCTTCATACTCAGTGCCTCTTTGCTTGACATTGAAGGGTTAAAATTGATTTGGGGGTCTTTATTATGTTATTAATTTGCTTACGTGCCATTATACTTATGCTCACTGTATAGCTGAATATTGAGGCCTCTCTCTGTGTCTAGCTTTCTGCCAAAACGCGCAGCCCCACGTCTGTGAGAAGAGGTGAGAAAAGGGACTGAGGGTGATAGCGAGACACAGAGAGACAGCGTCTGTTTTTCTCTGAAACAAGGGCAGATTTGCATACTGCTGAGACAGGTTCTCAGAAACTTTGTGTTAAGAATAACTTGTTATTTTAGCTCCACATGCAGGTTTTGACATAGGAGATCACCCCATAAGGTGTGATCTTGGGTATATAAGATCCTGTCTTTTTTTTGTTCGGGGCAGAACTCAGGAGAGACATAAATTGTATGTTGATCTTTGAATGAAAATATCTTAATTTTATATATGCACATTTTGAGTATTCCTTATTTGTTAGGTAAATAACGGAGCCCAGAAAAGTGGAACCAAAAACATAATGGGAAAATAAAAAGAAATCAGCCAAGACCTCAGAAAAAAAATGGTGGATCATTACTGGGTCAGGGTGAGGTTGAAAATGTCAGTTAAGACATTTGCCAGCTGGTCAGCGCATGCTCTGAGTACACATCCTGGTAATCCGTCTGCCCCTGCAGCCTTGTGAACATTAACCTGTTTAAAGGTCTTACTCACATAGGCTACGGAGAGCGTGATCACACAATCGTCCCAAACAGCTGGTGCTCTCATGCATAGTTCAGTGTTTCTAGCCTCAAAGCTTGCATAGAACGTATGTAGGTCGTCTGGTAGGCCATGGTAGGTCGTCTGGTAGGCCTTTGTAATCCATGATAGTTTTGCAAGCCCTGCCACAACCTGACGAGCACCAGAGGGATAGTTAAACCAAATTACATATTGGTTTCCTTACCCTGTAAGCAGTCTTATGGACAAGGTATGACAGCAATCCATGCTTTGATTTTGTTTTCCACCGTTTCAAATGCTAACATTTTAGCATTTGTAGCACAAATCCAATGCAAGTTAATGGTACCTATATTAGCATTTTCATGCTTCATGTCTGAATCACAAAGTATAAAAAAATTATAATTGTATAACTCAATGATGGTTTGCATATGAAGCGTAGAAATGCTAATATAGGTAACGTACCATTGACTTGTGCCACACATTGGATTTGTGCCACAAATGCTAAAAAGATAGCATTTGAAACAGTGGCAAGGTAAACAAAACCAAAATCATGGGTTGCTGTCATACCTTGTCCAATTTTGTAATTTGGGTGAACTATCCCTTTAACATTGATGGGGTGGGGGGGGGGATAAAAAATAAAAAAGTAAATAAAAAATATAACCGGAATTAGCACCACCTGGTGGTCAGAACCTGGTAATATCAGGATGTAGGATGGGACAAATCTAACTTCAATTACCAATTTCTCTGAATAAAATAAATAAATAAAAACAAATAACAGATTATATTACATAGGATGAAGAAACAATACTCCATTCTACTTGTCAGACGTAGAGCACTGATACTGTATACTCGTTGTTGGGGTGGGATTGGCATGGAGGGGGTCCATGGGTGGCTTTTGTCCATTTATTATTTAGAATCCTCATGTCTCACTCATTGTTCAAAAAAAAATGTTTGGCACAAATGGGATGTCAGGTACTATATTTATTGAATATTATATTTTTATTTTTTTAATTTAACATTTATTTATCAAGGCAAGTCAGTTAAGAACAAATTCTTATTTACAATCACGGCCTAGGAACAGTGAGTCAACTTCCTTGTTCAGGGGCACGGAAGTTGGCTACCTGCTAGGCTACCTGCTGCCTGTATGAATCCTACAAATTAAAACGGCCAATTTGGGTGCAATCAATTAGCTTAATTTATTAGAAATACAATTATATTTCAACAAAATAATGTTGCAGGAATGCTAATATGGTAGGTGTCATGGCTTGCGGAAATTATATGGAATGACCCATTTGCTACTTCCACCAAGATCTTTCTGCAAACACAGACCTAGTCAACCTTAGAGGACAGTGCATGGGAATGGTCTGGTAGACTGAGGGAGAGAGACAAGGCAGATAGAGCCTTAGTGGAGGTGGCGTGTGCGTATTTGTGCGTGTACGTGTGATGGGCTTGGCGCTGCATCATAAAGGGATGTGACAGCACAGTCACTGCTCCCAGGGGCCATACTGAGCAACACGCACAAGCACAACTCGTACCCCCTGCCTGTCAGAGTTGAGTCCCTGTGTCCCATGTCACCAGTCCCACGTGCTCTTGCCCCAGTCACATTCCGCCTTGCCATACGCACACAGTCTTCCACTTTTATCTGTTTTTTTAATCTAATTTTACTTCTTGTGTCAGTTACTTGATGTGGAATAGAATTCTATGTGGTCATGGCTCTATGTAGCACTGTGTGCCTCCCAAAGTCAGTTCTGGACTTTGGGACTGTGAAGAGACCTCTTGTGGCATGTCTTGTGGGGTATGCATGGGTGTCCGAGCTGTGCGGCAGTAGTTTAGACAGCTCGGTGCATTCAACATGTCAATACCTCTCATAAATAAAAGTAGTGTACATGTACATCCAAGGGCCAGCCGTGCTGCCCTGTTCTGAGCCAATTGCAATTCCTGACATTTAATCCTAGTAAAAATTCCCTGCCTTAGGTCAGTTAGGATCACCACTTTATTTTAAGAATGTGAAACGTCAGAATAATAGTAGAGATAATTTATTTCAGATTTTATTTCTTTCATCACATTCCCAGTGGGTCAGAAGTTTACATACACTCAATTAGTATTTGGTAGCATTGCCTTTAAATTGTTTAACATGGGTCAAACATTTTGGGTAGCCTTCCACAAGCTTCCCACAATAAGTTGGGTGAATTTTGGCCAATTCCTCCTGACAGAGCTGTCAGGTTTGTAGGTCTCCTTGCTCGCACACGCTTTTTCAGTTCTGCCCATAAATGTTCTATAGAATTGAGGCCAGGGCTTTGTGATGGCCACTCCAATACCTTGACTTTGTTGTCCTTAAGACATTTTGCCACAACTTTGGAAGTATTGCCCATTTGGAAGACCCATTTGCGACCAAGCTTTAACTTCCTGACTGATGTCTTGAGATGTTGCTTCAAAATATCCACATAATTTTCCGTCCTCATGATGCCATCTATTTTGTGAAGTGCACCAGTCCCTCCTGCAGCAAAGCACCCCCACAACATGATGCTGCCACCCCCGTGCTTCAGGGTTGGGATGGTGTTCTTCGGCTTGCAAGCCTCGCCCATTTCCTCCAAACATAACGATGGTCATTATGGCCAAACACTTCTATTTTTGTTTCATCAGACCAGAGGACATTTCTCCAAAAAGTACAATATTTGTCCCATGTGCAGTTGCAAACCGTAGTCTGGCTTTTTATGATGGTTTTGGAGCAGTGGCTTCTTCCTTGCTGAGCGGCCTTTCAGGTTATGTCGATATAGGACTAATTTTACTGTGGATATAAATACTTTTGTAATTATTTCCTCCAGCATCTTCATAAGGTCCTTTGCCGTTGTTCTGGGATTGATCTGCACTTTTCGCACCAAAGTACGTCCTTCCTGAGCGGTTTCAGGGCTGCATGGTCCGATGGTGTTTATACTTGCGTAGTATTGTTTGTACAGATGAACGTGGTACCTTTAGGCGTTTGGAAATTGCTCCCAAGGATGAACCAGACTAGTGGAGGTCTACAATATTATTTCTGAGGTCTTGGCTGATTTCTTTTGATTTTCCCACGATGTCAAGCAAAGAGGCACCGAGTTTGAAGGTAGGCCTTGAAATACATCCACAGGTACACCTCCAATTGACTCAAATGATGTAAATTAGCCTATCAGAAGCTTCTAAAGCCATGACATCATTTTCGGGAATTTTCCAAGCTGTTTAAAGGCACAGTCAACTTAGTGTATGTAAACTTCTGACCCACTGGAATTGTGATACAGTGAATTATACGTTAAATAATCTGTCTGTAAACAACTGTTGGAAAAATTACTTGTGTCATGCACAAAGTAGATGTCATAAACGACTTGCCAAAACTATAGTTTGTTAACAAGAAATTTGTGGAGTGGTTGAAAAACGAGTTAATGACTCCAACCTAAGTGTATGTAAACTTCCGACTTCAACTGTATATAGAAACTCTGGCTTTACTCAAAGTCAGTGGCATGTTGTTAGTAAAAATTATGCTGTAACAGAATAAAACTTTAAAAGTCATATGATGGTAGTGACTGCCCATTGCTGCTTATCACTTATTAACCATCATTTATTCACGACTTTATTTAAATATTTGTTGTGTATTAATTTATTAATTTCACTTGTTTTATTTGATGACTATTATTTAATTCCAAGTCATCATCTCTATAGAGCTGCTACCTATGCTGTCTGACAAAGTCACTATTTAATAGTTTTTCAAAGTTAATAAGGCACACTTTTATGTAGTGATGGGTGAAAAACAATCCATAGTTACATAGTATCGCTTTAAAAACAATATTTTTGCGCTAGTTGGCTGTACCTACACCAAAAACTGCAGTATTTTTCCTTCACATATTATTCACCATTTTCTTTTCTTCTTTTTTTAATAGGAATATAATTTGTTTTCAGCACTTTTACTGCCATGAGTGATCAAAACTCGTTTTCTCATGGCTCTCTCGTCCCTCTGCAGCCGACATATGGTAAGCAATGTTTGGAATGTCGAATCGCAATATCTTTAGAATCGTGAGAATCGCAATACATATCGGCAATAAGAATCGTGATAATATCGTATCGTGAGGTCCCTGGCAATTCCCAGCCCTACTTTTATGACTGCTGAATACCAACTATAAATGTTTTAATTACATTTTTTACTTTTACTTAACTAGTCAAGTCAGTTCTTATTTTCAATGACGGCCTAGGAACAGTGCCTTGTTCAGGGGCAGAACGACAGATTTTTACCTTGTCTAAAGACTAGGCTACCTGCCGCCCCAACTATCAATCACTTCGATCATGTCTCTTCAGGTAGAGATGCCTCGAAGCAACTGCTCTCTATCCCTCGCGATTGTGCATTTCTCTCTTCTCTCACTCCGTGTCTGTCCCACACTAACCTAATGTAGCAGGAGTAATGGATTATGGTCAACGTAGCTAGCTATCACGTTTTCTGCCCTAAACTATGTATAATATCGGCTTGTTGGAAACTACAACTCCCTACTACATCGCACAGTTTGGGATTGATTTGATTTATCTCTAGAGAACCTGTGCAATGTGCACATTGAGCTCAAAAAAAAAAAAAAAGGATTTCAAATAATTTAACCGATGTCAGTCAATTAGCTGTTTAAAAAAAAATAATAGAAAAACGATTTCAGTTAATCGCTCAGCACTAACCATAAGACATGAATGTCTTCATCAATGGAAAATATAAATGGTTGAGGTTGATATTATTTAAAAGCCTACAAACAGGGTTGTCGCATTCTTCACCACACTGTCTGTGTGGGTGGATCATTTCAGATCGTCTGCACTGTGTACGCCCAGGAACTTTAAGCTTTTCACCTTCTCCCTGCAGGCTGTCTCATCATTGTTGATAATCTGGCCTACAACTGTCTGCAAACTTAATGATTGAGTTGGAGGCGTGCTTGGCGATGCAGTCATGGGTGAACAGGGAGTACAGGAGAGGGCTGAGAACGCACCCTTGTGGGGCCCCAGTGTTGAGGATCAGCGGGGTGGAGCTTGCTAATAAACTCGCTCACCGAATCAGCGTATTAATCAATGTTATTGTCCGACACTATGCGGAACATATCCCAGTCCACGTGATTGAAGCAATCTTGAAGCGTGGAATCAGATTGGTCGGACCAGCGTTGAACAGACCTGAGCACAGGCGTTTCCTGTTCTAGTTTCTGTCTATAGGCTGGGTGCAACAAAAAATGGAGTCATGGTCAGATTTGCCGAAAGGGGGCCGGGAATGTCTTTGTATGCGTCGCGGAAGTTAGAATAACAATGAACCATTGTTTTACCAGCCCGGGTCGCACATTTGATATGCTGATTAAATTTATTTAGGGAGCCTTGTTTTCAGATTAGCCATGCCTGCCCGTTCTTAATTTCCATGCCTGCCCGTTCTTAATTTCTATTCAGTTCGACTTGTTATTAACTCAGTGTCTGAACTGTGCGTCAGGGAAAGTAAACAAACATTTGGAGTGAAAGGAACCCAATGCACCCTGATAAACAGTGAGCACTGCAGCTAGTCTGACTTCTGCACAGCCATGGGACTCAAAAGTAGTTAGTTGGAGACAGGTTAGGGATAAAGGGGAGGTCTGTTTTGGTGGGTTTCTGTACTTTTCCTTCTCATACCAGAAAAATTATCTACAAAAATTAAGTCAGATAAGCATCAAATAATCTCAGCAAACACTCTTTTTCACACAACGCACACAATCCACCTGTTCAGAAACAAGCCAGAGTCTAAGTGTGCCTAGCGGAAAGGAATGCACCCATCAACTGATGTGTGTGTCTCCCTGAGTGTGTGTGTGTGTCTCCCTGAGTGTGTGTGTGTGTATGTCTCCCTGTGTGTGTGTCCCTTTGTGTGCGTGTGTCCCTGTGTGTGTTTTCCCGTTGAGTGTGTGTGTGTCTGTGTCTCAATGTGTAGCCCCCCCGTGTGTGTGTGTGTCCCCCTGTGTGTGTCCCTGTGTGTGTATCCCTGTGTGTGAGTGTCTCCCTGTGTGTGTGTGTGTGTCCCTGTGTCCATGTGTGTGTCCCTGTGTGTGTGTGTGTGTCCCTGTGTCCATGTGTGTGTCCCTGTGTGTGTGTGTCCCTGTATGTGTGTGTCTGTGTGTGTCTCCCTGTGTGTGTGTGTCCCTGTATGTGTGTCCCTGTGTGTGTCTCCCTGTGTGTGTGTGTGTGTGTGTGTGTCTCCCTGTGTGTGTGTGTGTGTGTGTGTTTGTGTCTCCCTGTGTGTGTGTGTGTGTGTGTGTCTCCCGGTGTGTGTGTGTCTCCCGGTGTGTGTCTCTCCCTGTGTGTGTGTGTGTGTGTGTGTGTCCCTGTGTGTCTCCAAGTGTGTGAGTCTCCCTGTGTGTGTGTGTGTGTGTCCCTGTGTGTGTGTGTCCCTGTGTCCGTGTGTGTGTGTGTGTCTCAATGTGTGCGTCTCCCCCCTGTGTGTGTGTGTGTGTCCCTGTGTGTGTGTCCCTGTGTGTGTGTGTTTGTGTGTGTGTGTGTCTCCCTGTTTGTGTGTGTCTCTCCCTGTGTGTGTGTGTCTCTCCCTGTGTGTGTGTGTGTGTGTCTCTCCCTGTGTGTGTGTGTGTCCCTGTGTGTGTGTGTGTGTGTGTCTCCCTGTGTGTGTGTCCCCCTGTGTGTGTCCCTGTGTGTGTATCCCTGTGTGTGAGTGTCTCCCTGTGTGTGAGTGTCTCCCTGAGTGTGTGTGTGTGTATGTCTCCCTGTGTGTGTGTCCCTTTGTGTGCGTGTGTCCCTGTGTGTGTTTTCCGTTGAGTGTGTGTGTGTCTGTGTCTCAATGTGTGCGTCCCCTGTGTGTGTGTGTCCCCCTGTGTGTGTCCCTGTGTGTGTATCCCTGTGTGTGAGTGTCTCCCTGTGTGTGAGTGTCTCCCTGTGTGTGTGTGTATGTCTCCCTGTGTGTGTGTGTGTGTGTGTCTCCTGTGTGTGTGTGTGTGTGTGTGTCCGTGTGTGTGTCCCTGTGTGTGTGTGTGTCCCTGTGTGTCCCTGTGTGTGTGTCCCTGTGTGTGTGTGTGTGTCCCTGTGTCCATGTGTGTGTCCCTGTGTGTGTGTGTCCCTGTATGTGTGTGTCTGTGTGTGTCTCCCTGTGTGTGTGTGTCCCTGTATGTGTGTCCCTGTGTGTGTCTCCCTGTGTGTGTGTGTGTGTGTGTGTGTGTCTCCCTGTGTGTGTGTGTGTGTGTTTGTGTCTCCCTGTGTGTGTGTGTGTGTGTGTGTCTCCGGTGTGTGTGTGTCTCCCGGTGTGTGTCTCTCCCTGTGTGTGTGTGTGTGTGTGTCCCTGTGTGTCTCCAAGTGTGTGAGTCTCCCTGTGTGTGTGTGTGTGTGTCCCTGTGTGTGTGTGTCCCTGTGTCCGTGTGTGTGTGTGTGTCTCAATGTGTGCGTCTCCCCCCTGTGTGTGTGTGTGTGTCCCTGTGTGTGTGTCCCTGTGTGTGTGTGTTTGTGTGTGTGTGTGTCTCCCTGTTTGTGTGTGTCTCTCCCTGTGTGTGTGTGTCTCTCCCTGTGTGTGTGTGTGTGTGTCTCTCCCTGTGTGTGTGTGTGTCCCTGTGTGTGTGTGTGTGTCTCCCTGTTTGTGTGTGTCTCCCTGTGTGTGTCTCCCTGTGTGTGTGTGTGTCTCCTGTGTGTGTGTGTGTGTGTGTGTGTGTGTCTCTCCTGTGTGTGTGTGTCCGTGTGTGTCTCTCCCTGTGTGTGTGTGTCCCTGTGTGTCTCTCCCTGTGTGTGTGTCCCTGTGTGTCTCTCCCTGTGTGTGTGTCTCTCCCTGTGTGTGTGTCTCTCCCTGTGTGTGTGTGTGTGCGCGTGCGTCTCCCTGTGTGTGTGTGTGTCTCCCGGTGTGTGTGTGTGTCTCTCGGTGTGCGTCTCTCCCTGTGTGTGTGTGTGTGTCTCTCCCTGTGTGTGTGTGTGTGTGTGTCCCTGTGTGTCTCCAAGTGTGTGAGTCTCCCTGTGTGTGTGTGTGTGTGTGTCCCTGTGTGTGTGTGTGTGTCTCAATGTGTGCGTCTCCCCCCCGTGTGTGTGTGTGTGTCCCTGTGTGTGTGTCCCTGTGTGTGTGTCCCTGTGTGTGTGTGTTTGTGTGTGTGCGTGTGTGTGTCTCCCTGTTTGTGTGTGTCTCCCTGTGTGTGTGTGTGTGTGTGTCTCTCCCTGTGTGTGTGTGTGTGTGTGTGTGTGTGTGTGTGTCTCTCCCTGTGTGTGTGTGTGTGTGTCCCTGTGTGTGTGTGTTCGTGTGTGTGTGTGTCTCCCTGTTTGTGTGTGTCTCCCTGTGTGTGTCTCCCTGTGTGTGTGTGTGTCTCCTGTGTGTGTGTGTGTCTCCCTGTGTGTGTGTGTGTGTGTGTGTGTGTCTCTCCCTGTGTGTGTGTGTCCGTGTGTGTCTCTCCCTGTGTGTGTGTGTCCCTGTGTGTCTCTCCCTGCGTGTGTGTGTCCCTGTGTGTGTGTGTGTGTGTGTGTGTCTCCCTGTGTGTGTGTGTGTGTGTCTCCCTGTGTGTGTGTGTGTGTCTCTAAGTGTGTGAGTCTCCCTGTGTGTGTGTGTCTCCGTGTGTGTGTGTCTCAATGTGTGCGTCTCCCCCCCTGCGTGTGTGTGTCCCTGTGTGTGTGTGTGTCTGTGTGTGAGTGTCTCCCTGTGTGTGTGTGTGTCTGTGTGTGTGTCCCTGTGTGTGTGTGTGTCTGTGTGTGTGTCCCTGTGTGTGTGTGTGTGTCCCTGTGTCCGTGTGTGTGTCCCTGTGTGTGTGTGTGTGTGTGTCCCTTTGTGTGTGTCTCCCTGTATGTGTGTCTGTGCGTGTCTCCTTGTGTGTGTGTGTGCGTGTCTCCCTGTGTGTGTGTGTGTGTGTGTGTCTCCCTGTGTGTGTGTCTCCCTGTGTGTGTGTGTCTCCCTGTGTGTGTGTCTCCCTGTGTGTGTCTCCCTGTGTGTGTGTGTGTGTGTGTGTGTGTGTCCCTGTGTGTGTCTCTCCCTGTGCGTGTCTCTCCTGTGTGTGTGTGTGTCTCTCCCTGTGTGTGTGTGTGTGTGTCTCCCTGTGTGTGTGTGTGTGTGTGTCTCCCTGTGTGTGTGTGTGTCTCCCTGTGTGTGTGTGTGTGTGTGTGTGTGTGTGTGTGTGTGTGTCTCCCTGTGTGTGTGTGTCTCCCTGTGTGTCTCCCTGTGTGTGTGTCTCCCTGTGTGTGTGTGTGTGTGTGTCTCCTTGTGTGTGTGTGTGCGTGTCTCCCTGTGTGTGTGTGTGTGTCTCCCTGTGTGTGTGTCTCCTGTGTGTGTGTGTGTGTCTCCCTGTGTGTGTGTGTCCCTGTGTGTGTGTGTGTGTCTCCCTGTGTGTGTGTGTCCCTGTGTGTGTCTCTCCCTGTGTGTGTCTCTCCCTGTGTGTGTGTGTGTCTCTCCCTGTGTGTGTGTGTGTGTGTGTGTGTCTCCCTGTGTGTGTGTGTGTGTGTGTGTGTGTGTGTGTCTCCCTGTGTGTGTGTGTGTGTGTCTCCCTGTGTGTGTGTGTGTCTCCCTGTGTGTGTGTGTCTCCCTGTGTGTCTCCCTGTGTGTGTGTCTCCCTGTGAGTGTGTGTGTGTGTCTCCCTGTGTCTCCCTGTGAGTGTGTGTGTGTGTGTCTCCCTGTGTCTCCCTGTGAGTGTGTGTGTGTGTGTGTGTGTGTGTGTGTGTGTGTCCTTGCGCCATTCATTTTTATGTTTGGGTGCGAATACCGTTTGCTCAAGAAACAGTGTATGTGAATGAATACAATATGTAATGTAACTGTGTGGGTTTTGCATGTGTGTGAGTGTGTGTACCAGGAAACAGACAAGGTTTTGTGGGAGTGGAGAGGGTCTGCACTCTCCAACCCGCTTTCTCTCCCCCAACCCCTCTCCTCTCCCCACACGACTCCTCCCCCACCCCTTTCCGCTTCTTCTCCCCCCCGACCCTAACCCTCTTGAGCTTCAACACACGTGCACCTCTGGGTCTGCTGTCGCCATGGTGAACTGTGAGTGAGTGAGAGTATGTGTGTGTTTGTGGGGGGTGCTACATCCTCTCTCTAGGGAGGAAACTAGTTTTGGCATTGGCTGGCAGGAACTCAAGAATAACTTCTCACTTTCTAATCCATTTCTTCTCCTTCTTTCTGTGTCCCTCCATCTGTCTCCTCTCTGCTGAGCTATGAGGCTCCATGTCTCTCCCCCTTCACTCTCTGTCATCCTCCCACCGTTGTGCCGTGTGTGTGGCATGTCCCACTATCTCGTTAGCAGACTGAGCACCATCTCATGCCCTGAGCGAGCCCCGACAGCCTACACCTATCCACAGATTCCCAAAGCACACTAGATGGGTTCGCTCTCTCCCTCCCTCTCACCCAAACCAGGAAAACCCTTTTAGACATGTACACACACGCACAAACATAGGAAGAAATTCTCACAAACTCATTGGATCCATTTCAAGCTAGTCATACACTCATTGAAACCTTTTCAAGCGTGCCATTTGTCATCGACACACAATATCTATATTCCAGAAGGATTATCCACAGGCTTCTGTCAGTTCAACAGAACACAGCAGAAACACCAGAGAGTCATGGAGATGCCTACACCCTCATTAGCCTACACCCTCATTAGCCTACACCAGGGCTCTCCAACCCTGTTCCTGGAGAGCTTCCCTCCTGTAGGTTTTCGCTCCAACCCCAGTTGTAATTAGATTATCAACCAGCTAATTATTAGAATCGGGTGCGCTAGATTATGGTTGGAGAAAAACCTACAGGACGGTACTAAGAACAGGGTTTGGCGGCAGGTAGCCTAGCGGTTAAGAGCTGACTAAGTGAAAAATCTGTCAATATGCACTTGAGCAAAAGCACTTAACACTAATTGCTCCTGTAAATTGCTGTGGATAAGAGTTTCTGCTAAATGACTAAAATGTAAAAATGTGAGACCCCTGGTCTACACTATATACACACATATTAGTGTACACAAACAAGTGTCCTTTCCACTCATTAATGTCCAAAAACTTCAGAGCTTGTTAATCCTCACAGGGAAGCTCTCTCGTGTGTTGACACAGTCAGGTCTGTATTAAAGAGGACTCTCTGCTCCACTAATGGTTAATTACCACATTCCAGTGTGGTTATTCTCTGGTAACCTGGTGTGTTAAATCACGTCTCTATGGGTTCCTTATAAAGACTGAGGGCTGCAATTTTACGCACTTCTTGAGGCAAATGGTAGTTCTGATAGGCTGAGTGGTTTGGCGTGCGTTACCTTGGTGGAGAGGACCTTGAAGGTGCTGTGTTGGGGAACAATGGGATGCAGCAGGTTCATGTTCAAGCTGAAGTCCTCCCCCGAAGGAAGCTTCACCACAGCCGACAACTAGAGAGAGACACACAATTATCAAACACACACCTCTTTTTAGAGGGGTGGGACCGTTTCGTTAAATTCAACCTGAGGGCTTTAGTGCTGGTCTGAAATCAGTTGGGCTTTCTTTCTTGGATTGGGGATTTAGACTTAGGGAGGGTAAATTGTTCCTAGATCTGAGTTTAGAGGCACCCCTGAGGGCCTAGATGTGGGAGTGAGCGTGTATGTATGAAGGCACATGTGCCCATAGCAGTGCCCCTGGAGGAAAAGCCCCTAGCCATCTTATTACCCCTAATAACACCTCCCCTACTGTTCTCACAACCACAAAAAGAGGGAAAGGGCAGAGAGAAGGGAGGGGTGCGAGATGTGGAATTGGAATCAGGCCCCTCTGTGTGTTTCAGAGGGAGCGCTGCTCTACTGTAACGGGACCTCAGGGGACACAACAACCCCCTATTTTTACTGCTGTACTGCTGCGTACGCACACGAGCCCTACTCAGCCTCTGGGCGAATGACTCACCACCTCCTCCTCAATCTTTAATTTCAGATCCAGAACATTCATTACTCTCATTTAAACCCAAATCATTAATTTACAGCACAGATCCAACACTATGCCCATACTTTGATTTGATTCAATGTTATCTATACACCCGCCGCAAACAGACTCATTTGAATGTCAATAAGAAAAGAAATTAAAGACATGCTAGGGACAGCTTCCTCCTCAGAAACTATACAGGGCTGCTGATACTCTGGCAGCACTCGTGACAGTTTGGAACTGTACTTCTCTCTTCTCAAGAGCCCCTTACACTGATGTGTGTGTGCGTGTAAATAAACTCAGCAAAAAAAAAAAATACATCCTCTCACTGTCAACTGTGTTTAATTTCAGCAAACTTAACATGTGTAAATATTTGTATAAACATAACAAGATTCAACAACTGCGACAAACTGAACAAGTTCCACAGACATGTGACTAACAGAAATGTAATAATGTGTCCCTGGAAGGGGGGGGGGGGGTCAAAATAAAAAAGAAACAGTATCTGCTGTGCATCTCCTCCTCATGGACTGCACCAGATATTGGGACGGCAGGTAGCCTAGTGGTTAGAGCGTTGGACTAGTAACCAAAAGGATGCAAGATCGAATCCCCGAGCTGACAAGGTAAAAATATGTTGTTCTGCCCCTGAACAAGGCAGTTAACCCACTGTTCCTAGGCCGTCATTGAAAATAAGAATTTGTTAACTGACTTGCCTAGTTAAATAAAGGTTAAAAAAAAATATATATATATATACAGTGGGGAAAAAAAGTATTTAGTCAGCCACCAATTGTGCAAGTTCTCTCACTTAAAAAGATGAGAGAGGCCTGTAATTTTCATCATAGGTACACTTCAACTATGACAGACAAAATGAGGGAAAAAAATCCAGAAAATCACATTGTAGGATTTTTTATGAATTTATTTGCAAATTATGGTGGAAAATAAGTATTTGGTCACATACAAACAAGCAAGATTTCTGGCTCTCACAGACCTGTAACTTCTTCTTTAAGAGGCTCCTTTAAGAGGCTCCTCCGGATGTGGCAGGGTTGCAGACTACAAAAGGGAAGCACAGCTGAGAGCTGCCCAGAGCCTACCAGAAGAGCTAAACTACTTCTATGCTCGCTTTGAGTAAAGTAACACTTAAACATCATCAGCTGTTCTGGACGACTGTGCAATCACGCTCTCCGCAGACGATGTAAGACCTTTAAAAACTTCTTAAGGATGTGACAATTTTCGTCTCTAAAAAAATTACATACCCAAATCTAACTGCCTGTAGCTCAGGACCTGAAGCAAGGATATGCATATCCTTGATACCATTTGAAAGGAAACACTTTGATGTTTGTGTAAATGTGAAATTAATGTAGGAGAATATAACACATTAGATCTGGTAAAAGATAACAAACAAAAAAACGTTGAAATGCAAGAGAAAGGCCACAATGTATTATTTAAGTTTAGGCGCAATTTAGATTTTGGCCACTAGCAGTGTATGTGCAAAGCTTTAGACTGAAACAATGAACATTGTCTGCCCAAATGTGTCTAATACCAACATGTTTCAAGCAGACCACCATAGTCCCTGTGCCCAAGGACACTAAGGTAACCTGCCTAAATGACTACCGAACCGTAGCACTCACGTCTGTAGCCATGAAGTGCTTTGAAAGGCTGGTCATAGCTCACATCAACACCATTATCCCAGAAACCCTAGACCCACTTTAATTTGCATACCGCCCCAACAGATCTACAGATTATGCAATCTCTATTGCACTCCACACTGCCCTTTCACACCTGGAAAAAAAGGAACACCTACGTGAGAAAGATATTCATTGACTACAGCTCAGTGTTCAGCACCATAGTGCCCTCAAAGCTCATCACTAAGCTAAGGACCCTGGGACTAAACACCTCTCTCTGCAACTGGATCCTGGACTTCCTGACAGGCCGCCCCAGGTGGTGAGGGTAGGTAACAACACATCCGCCACACTGATCCTCAACACAGGGGCCCCTCAGGGCTGCAAACTCAGTCCCCTCCTGTACTCCCTGTTCACTCATGACTGCACAGCCAGGCACGTCTCCAACACCATCATTAAGTTTGCTTATGACAACAGTGGTAACCCTGATCACGACAACGATGAGTCAGCCTATAGCAGGGGTGGGCAAATCCAGTCCTCGAGGGCCCGATTGGTGTCACACTTTCGCCATCCCTAGCAAACACAGCTGATTAATTAAATTGCATTCAAAACTGAAAATCATGATTAGGTGATTATTGGAGTCAGGCGTGTAAGCTGGGGCTGGGGCAAAACTGTGGCACCAATCAGGCCCTCGAGGACTGGAATTGCCCAGCGCTGGCCTATAGGGAGGTGGTCAGAGACCTGGCCATATGGTGCCAGGACAACAACCTCTCCCTCAACGTGATCAAGACAAAAGGAGATTATTGTGGACTACAGGAAAAGGAGGACTGAGCACTCCACCATTCCATCGACGGGGCTGTAGTGGAGAAGGTTGAGAGCTTCAAGTTCCTTGATGTCCACATCACCAACAAACTAATGTGGCCCAAGCACACCAAGACAGTCATGAAGAGGGCACAACAAAACCTATTCGCCCTCAGGAGACTGAAAAGATTTGGCATGGGTCCTCAGATCCTCAAAAGGTTCTACAGCCTCACCATCGAGAGCATCCTGGAGGGCTGCATCACTGCCTGGTATGGCAACTGCTCGGCCTCCGACCGCAAGGCACTACAGAGGGTAGTGCGTACTGCCCAGAACATCACTGGGGCCAAGCTTCCTGCCATCCAGGACCTCTATACCAGTCGTTGTCAGAGGAAGAAAAAACATTTTGGTCAAAGACTCCAGCCACCATAGACTGTTCTCTCTGCTACCGCATGGCAAGCGGTACCGGAGCGCCAAGTCTAGGTCCAAGAGGCTTCTAAAAAGCTTCTACCCCCAATCCATAAGACTCCTTAACATCTAATCAAATGGCTACCCAGACTATTTGCAATGCCTGCCTGACGTGCATACCTATATAACGTAGGTACATGACATAATGACGCCACGTAAAATGTTGCGCTACATAGCATTCATAACCTAGCCCACAATGTCTGCTGTGTGGATTGAGCAGTCAAGTCGAGCAGTCATTTGAAGGAGTAATAAAATATCAGCGAGACAACTCAAATAAAGCCAAGACAATGGAATTCATTGTCCTTGACAATCAACCGTTCTCTGTTGTGGGTGATGTTGGCTTTCGCCGACTCGTCGAGCACTGGTATGCACTACCAAGTGCGCTATTTTAAAAATGTTTCCCTACCGGAGTTACACAGTAATACTGCTATTAGCTTCACAACATACATACAGTGAGGGAAAAAAGTATTTGATCCCCTGCTGATTTTGTACGTTTGCCCACTGACAAAGAAATGATCAGTCTATAATTTTAATGGTAGGTTTATTTGAACAGTGAGACACAGAATAACAACAAAACAATCCAGAAAAACGCATGTGAAAAATGTTATAAATTGATTTGCATTTTAATGAGGGAAATAAGTATTTGACCCCCTCTCAATCAGAAAGATTTCTGGCTCCCAGGTGTCTTTTATACAAGTAACGAGCTGAGATTAGGAGCACACTCTTAAAGGGAGTGCTCCTAATCTCAGTTTGTTACCTGTATAAAAGACACCTGTCCACAGAAGCAATCAATCAATCAGATTCCAAACTCTCCACCATGGCCAAGACCAAAGAGCTCTCCAAGGATGTCAGGGACAAGATTGTAGACATACACAAGGCTGGAATGGGCTACAAGACCATCACCAAGCAGCTTGGTGAGAAGGTGACAGTTGGTGCGATTATCCGCAAATGGAAGAAACACAAAAGAACTGTCAATCTCCCTTGGCCTGGGGCTCCATGCAAGATCTCACCTTGTGGAGTTGCAAGGATCATGAGAACGGTGAGGAATCAGCCCAGAACTACACGGGAGGATCTTGTCAATGATCTCAAGGCAGCTGGGACCATAGTCACCAAGAAAACAATTGGTAACACACTACGCCGTGAAGGACTGAAATCCTGCAGCACCCGCAAGGTCCCCCTGCTCAAGAAAGCACATATACATGCCCGTCTGAAGTTTGCCAATGAACATCTGAATGATTCAGAGGACAACTGGGTGAAAGTGTTGTGGTCAGATGAGACAAAAATGGAGCTCTTTGGCATCAACTCAACTCGCCGTGTTTGGAGGAGGAGGAATGCTGCCTATGACCCCAAGAACACCATCCCCACCGTCAAACATGGAGGTGGAAACATTATGCTTTGGGGGTGTTTTTCTGCTAAGGGGACAGGACAACTTCACCGCATCAAAGGGACGATGGACGGGGCCATGTACCGTCAAATCTTGGGTGAGAACCTCCTTCCCTCAGCCAGGGCATTTAAAATGGGTCGTGGATGGGTATTCCAGCATGACAATGTCCCAAAACACACGGCCAAGGCAACAAAGGAGTGGCTCAAGAAGAAGCACATTAGGGTCCTGGAGTGGCCTAGTCAGTCTCCAGACCTTAATCCCATAGAAAATCTGTGGAGGGAGCTGAAGGTTTGAGTTGCCAAACGTCAGCCTCGAAACCTTAAGGACTTGGAGAAGATCTGCAAAGAGGAGTGGGACAAAATCCCTCCTGAGATGTGTGCAAACCTGGTGGCCAACTACAAGAAACATCTGACCTCTGTGATTGCCAAAAAGGGTTTTGCCATCAAGTACTAAGTCATGTTTTGCACAGGGGTCAAATACTTATTTCCCTCATTAAAACATTTTTCACATGCGTTTTTCTGGATTTTTTTGTTATTCTGTCTCTCACTGTTCAAATAAACCTACCATTAAAATTATAGACTGATCATTTCTTTGTCAGTGGGCAAACGTACAAAATCAGCAGGGGATCAAATACTTTTTTCCCACACTGTACATACATACATACTATGAAATGCCTTTTGGGTCTTTTCAAAAAAGGTATAGAACTGTTCAAAAGAATTATGCCATACTTTTACTTTTAAGGCTAACCGCAAAGTCCACTATTGTGGCTAATCCTTATTGTGGCTAGCATCACATAGATGGGTCCAACCACCATCAATCAAATAATTACTGTCTTCTAAATTAGGGTTATTTTAGATGACGACGACATTGTGACAATCTTTGTGACATATGAAATACGAGTGATAGTGTAATCAATGTGTAATAACTAAGTAAAAAAAAATGTATGAACGGGTTAAATTATGATGTGACGTGCAGTCGTATTCAGGTCCTGATTGATCAACAAGCTTATTTGACACGTGTATCTTTTTTGACACGCAAAGACCCAAACGGCGTTGCATAGCAAAGACCCAAACGGCGTTGCATAGCAAAGACCCAAACGGCGTTCCATAGCAAAGACCCAAACGGCGTTCCATAGCAAAGACCCAAACGGCGTTCCATAGCAAAGACCCAAACGGCGTTCCATAGCAAAGACCCAAACGGCGTTCCATAGCAAAGACCCAAACGGCGTTCCATAGAAATCCTGGATGAGAATAAAACAACTGAACAAATGAACAACAAAACAGCACAGCAAGTTAGTGAAAGAAATAGGTTTTGATGATGTTTTACTGGTAAATGGGGACATACGTAAATGTCAACAAAATAACTTTTTGGTCAATGTGGTGTGTGTGTGTGTGTAACCTTTATTTAACTAGGAAAGTCCGTTACGAACAAATTATTAATTTACAATGACGGCCTACCCCAGACGACGCTGGGCCAATTGTGAGCCGCCCTATGGGACTCCCAATCACGGCCGGGTGTGATACAGGCTGGATTCAAACCAGGGACTGTAGGGACGCCTCTTGCACTGAGATGCAGTGCCTTAGACCGCTGCATCCATGTGTGTGCGCTAACTATTTAACTCTACTAGAATGCTTAAAAAGGCCACTAAAATATTAAATATCAGTTATCGGTATAGTTTTTTTTGGCAAGGGAAATATCGCCTATCAGCCAAAAATTTCATATCGGTGAATCCCTACTCTATACATAGCCTCGCTCTTGTTATTTTACTGCTGCTCTTCAATTATTTGTTATATATAAAACTTTTTGGTTGTATTTTTCTTAAAACTGCATTGTTGGTTAAGGGCTTGTAAGTAAGCATTTCACTAAGGTCTACACCTGTTGTACTCAGCGCATGCAATTTTATTAGAAAAGTAGTGCACTATAGAGAATAGGGTGATATTTGGAATACAACCATGAAGTATACTTACTTGATGTGTGGTGTCTGCTGTGGCATTCAGGCATCCCAGGAAAAGAGAGAAAGTTTAAAAAAAAAAATAGGAGAGAAAGAGACAGGGCTTACTGAATGTGCTCGCTCTCTCAATTAGAACAGAATAAGTAAGGTCTGGAATACTGGGAGCAACAGTTCCCCCATGAGGCGGAGAGTGGAACTGAACGCCAGAAAAACCTGTATACAGTCGTAAGGTTTGTGTAAGTTGATTTATTTCAGTTTGAAAATACACACAGTATGTACATACATAAAAATTACAAAAATTACCAGGGATAGCACAATAAAGTAAATTACTTATTTCCATTGTGGCCCTTTAAAAGTGCATGGTGCAATACTTGCATAGATACAGACATGGTACAGAGATGGTACAGAGATAGAATAATTGTAGGAAGACCCGTTAGCCCCCACCTTATTCTCGTTTCCGTTCTGATTCGCCGCTGCAAGGGACAGGAAACAGAATGTTACAGTCAAATAGTTTTCCATTCCTCATACATTAACCGAACAGGAACACACATGAAAGCGCCAATGACACACACCTCCCTAACATCGTAGAGGCAGTTTGTTTGCCAGTCGATCCACACCTATTAAAACCCCACTGTATTTACCAGTTGTCTGTTATAATATTCACTGCCTTCATTAGAGAGAGAGAGGAGGCAGAGGGAGGCGTGTGTGAGTGATATCGCCATGTGCACACCACATTTTGATGTGAGTGGGGGAGTCAAACAGAAGCGCCTGGCGGTAAGCACTGTCACTATACACATGAAAGAGACGGGAGGTAACTCACAGGGTAAGGCCAGCTTACGGCAACAGACGACTGAGGTGTGTGTGTTTGTGTGTATTGAATGTGTGTAGTTTTTAATCTGTTTGAAGATGTATTATCTGTGTGTGTGTGTGTGTGTATATATTTTGTTATGGATGGGAGGGGGTCACATGGCTGTTTTGAACACGAGCCCAACACCCCATGGATGTGTGTGTGTGTGTGTATGTGAGTGTGTGTGTAACTGTGTGGATGTTTACTGGGGTTGATCTGAGGCAAGGCACCTCGCCCCCACCCACCACCCCAGACAGATACACTGTACATTATTAATGTGATAAAAACAGGTTCAGTTTAAACCCTTTGAGACATCAACCACAGACACACACAGCTTCTCTAATGAAGAGTTTAGTAAGTATAGTGTTAGAATTCAGATAGAGGTGGGAGATGGGCCTGTGGCTAGGGTTTAGATGGTGGTTGAGCTAAGAGAACAGATCCTACTTACTCGCCATCATCTCCTCACAGCGTTTGAGCCACGTTCTGAAAGTGTCATCTGAACCTGTGGAGCCGAAAGGAGAACATAGTGTTCAGACAATCTCACCCAGTTGGAACAACTACGGCAGGCAGAATCTACACACTGCCACTTACACTTCTGTACATTTGACCAGAATGGAAGGCACATCCGATACGGTTAATATTCCTATCAGAGGCCAAGAGCTGTTACTATTAGGGCTGTGCAGCTCTCCTTTCATGAACGATTCGATATGCATCTAAACGCATGGTCTCCGATACGATACAGGAACAACCCTTTTTAGTTTGTGTAAATGGTGTGTGTAGCCACCTGAGCTTAGCAATTGGGCAGACAGAGCATCTACCACCCCACTATCAGATTAGGGATGGGGAAATGTATGCTTTTTGTCCCCCAACTTTTTAAAATCTGAAACCACCACCCACTGATTAACTTGTCATTTTTGCAGGTTGAAAACATTTTGAACTACTACGTCAATAGCATGGCATTTAGCCAATTAACATAAAGCAGCTATGGATTTTACCTCTGTCTTGAAAGCGAATGGTTTAGACCAATTGTAATTTTACAGATCTCCCTAACGAGAAATGATTGGTCCTTTATAAAATTACCCTGTTCATGTAAAAATGACCAATTACACTGACTGTTTAAACCAAAAGTAGCAAAACTATTTCTTATGGTGAATCTAAATACAATCTGAATGATTGAAAACCACAATCAGCAGTTGGATGCGAGTTGTGTTCCACTCCGGTAGGCTACACAATTCCAGTAAAAAACATTTTCAACATTTGTTAACAATGACCCAGGAAAATACATAGGCTTTATTAGCTGAGTGACAACCTATGATTTGACATTGTCGAAAGTCATTTTACAAGCATCTGAATGCTGAAGGTGCCAGATGTACGAATATCCTATTAGAATATCCTACTACCTCCCGTTGGCGTGAGTAGCTGTGCTCCCGCACTTTGCATACAGTTATCTGACAGTCATACGCAGTTTGGACACACCTACTCATTCAAGAGTTGTTGTTTTTTACATTGTAGAATAATAGTGAAGACAACAAAACTATGAAATATCACATATGGAATCATGAAGTAAGCAAAAAAGTGTTAAACAAAACAAAATATATTTTATATTTGAGATTCTTCAAAGTAGCCACCCTTTGCCTTGACAGCTTTGCACACTCTTGGTATTCTCTCAACAAGCTTCATGAGGAATGCTTTTGCAACAGTCTTGAAGGAGTTCCCACATTTGTTGAGCACTTGTTCGCTGCTTTTCCTTCACTCTGCGGTCCAACTCATTCCAAACCATATCAATTGGGTTGAGGTCAGGTGATTGTGGAGTGCAGGTCATCTGATGCAGCACTCAATCAGTCTCCTTCTTGGTCAAATAGCCGTTTCACAGCCTGGAGGTGTGTTTTGTATTGTCCTGTTGAAAAACAAATTATACTCCCACTAAGCGTAAACAAGATGGGATGGCGTATTACTGCAGAATTCTGTGTTAACCATGCTGGTTAAGTGTGCCTTGAATTCTAAATAAATCCAAGATTTCCACCGGTCTAATGTCCATTGCTCGTGTTTCTTGGACCAAGCAAGTCTCTTCTTATTGGTGTCCTTTAGTAGTTGCAGCAATTTGACCATAAAGGCCTGATTCACGCAGTCTCCTCTGAACAGTTGATGTTGAGATGTGTCTGTTACTTGAACTCTATGAAGCATTTATTTGGGCTGCAATAACTGGTAACTCTAATGAACTTATCCTCTGCAGCAAAGGTAACTCTGGGTATTCCTTTCCTGTGGCGGTCCTTATGAGAGCCAATACCATTATAGCGCTTGATGTTTTTTTGCAACTGTAACTGAAATTTTCTGAATTGACTGACCTTCATGTCATAAAGTAATGTTGGACTGTCATTTCTCTTTGCTTATTTAAGCTGTTCTTGCCATAATATGGACTTGGACCTTTACCAAATAGGGCTTCTGTATACGACCCCTACCTTGTCACAACACAACTGATTGGCTCAAACACATTAAGAAGGAAAGAAATTCCACAAATTAACTTTTAACAAGGCACACCTGTTAATTGAAATGCATTCCAGGTGACTACCTCATGAAGCTGGTTGAGAGAATCCCAAGAGTGTGCAAAGCTGTCATCAAGGCAAAGGATGGCTACTTTGAAGAATCTGAAACATAAAATATATTTTGATTTGTTAAACTACATGATACCATATGTGATAATTCATAGTTTTGATGTCTTCACTATTATTATACAATGTAGAAAATAGTAAAAATAAAGAAAAACCCTTGAATGAATAGGTGTGTGTCCAAACTTTTGACTGGTACTGTACATGACGTGTCTAAGGATAGGGGTAAGGGGTCGGTTTGAGATTTAGGGATTAGGGGAAGGTGTTAGTGGAAGTATGATGGTGCTGAAATGGAACCAGGCCCCTGTGCCCTCCACTTGTCCCCTCAGCAGGCCTCACCATCCAGGCTGTGTCCCTTAGCGAAGGCAGCATGTGACACGTCAAAGTGGTTCAGGTGGTACTCTGCCATTCTGCAGGGAGGGAGACAGGGGTAGGCTTGTTATCAGTATCAGAAAGAAACTCAGGGAAAAACTGACACCAATTTAAGTTTGACATATATAATGATTTAAGGGGGATGTGGAGTGGCAGGGTTCATACACATTTTAACAGATGGAATACCATGCCTACTCCATGACTTAACCACATTTCCATGACCAACAACTGGTGGTGTCTCTATGTATGTATAAAAAAAGTAAGCAGAATGTGGTACTGACACTGGGAGATTACTCTCTGATCCCATGTACCATCTCCTGGCGTTGTACAAGGCACTTAACACCCCTCCCCAGTCACAGAAATAAAGTCAAACAGACATTCCTGCCACAAAAGTAAATCCATGTCAACTCAGCTGTCATGGGCTAGGGCCAAACTGCACACATACCCTGTTCTCATGAAGGCAATGGAATGCCTTCATGGTCACACACAGACTAGGTAAGTCTTACCCCATTCTCATGAAGGCAAGAATAAGGCTGGGGTTGAGCTGCTGGGCTTTCTTGGCATCGTTGACAGCACCTGTAGAGACAGACAGACACACACGAGAAACATAGCTTAAGTTTCTGTAGCAAAAACAAAAATATAGAACTAACATAAGACAATCAGACAATCACTTGAATTAAATTATTCAAATTTTGGAAAATAAGTAAAGAAAGGTTGGATTTTATCAAAAGCTAGAGCAGTAGTTTGGCGACCAAATCAAATTTTATTTGTCACATGCCCCGAATACAACAGTGAAATGCTTATTTACATGCACGTAACCAACAATACTTTAAGAATATGCAAGGAGGATTGGGGTTAGGGTCTGACTGATAGCAGTACTTTAGGGTTAAATTTGGGTAAGATGTTGGGGGTTAGGATAAGAGACTTACAGCTGTAGTTTTTTCAGTTGAAGGTGGGCGTAGGCTCGTTGGCAGAACCCTTCTGCATTGTCAGAGTGTCCTTCCAAGGCTTCATTCAGTTCCTGAGGGAACATTTCAGTGTCATCAAATAGGCAAGTTTGGGGTCAATTGAATTAAATTCCCAAGATACATGTTTATGAGCACTAGCGAAGGTTTACTGTTGTTTGGATACATTTTCATGTCCCCAACAACTTAACCTGGCTTTCTGCACAAAACCTTCACTTACATTGGCTAGCTAGCTATAATCAAGTGTGATGACAGGTGGTTAGCCAGTTAGCTAGCTATGCTGGTTAGACAAGAAACCAAGAAGTTAGCTAACTGCTGTAAAAAGTTACATATCACTACTGGAGTTGAGCAACAACTATTTTCAGACCAAAATCATTTGGCAGTGTGGCTAGCTAACTGTAGTTAACTTAGTTTCTAAATGTAGCACAACATTAGCTAGAGTCACTGATACGTTGGCTAGCTATAACCTTTTCAGAGATGGTGAAATAAAAAAAATTAAGTTAACTTTTATTTAACCAGGTAGACCAGTTGAGAACAAATTCTCATTTACAACTGAGACCTGGCCAAGATAAAGCAAAGCAGTGCGACAAAAACAATAACAGAGTTACACATAAACAAACGTACATTCAGTAACACAATAGAGAACATCTATGTACAGTGTGTGCAAATGTAGACGACTAGGGAGGTAAGGCAATAAATAGGCCATAGAGGCGAAATGTAGCATTAACACTGGAGTAATGGATGTGCAAGTAGAGATACTGGGGTGCAAAAGAACAAGAGGATAATTAACAATATGGGGATGAGGTAGCTAACTAGCGTTATTGAAAACATTTAAAATCCCCACTATTTAGTTAGCAAGAATAATGCATTTTACTTTCAGGAAAACTAGTTCATTCTAGTTTGACAGATAGTTGGCTAGAAAGTTAGCTAACATTGGCTATTCAGCTAACTTAGACGGTTTTTTTTTTACCTCAAGAGCTTTCTGTGGGTCCTCGTCTATGAAGCTATCAGGGAAACTGCTGAAACGAGAAAACAGATAACGTTAGCCTCTTGAACAAGGATACAGTTAAAATAAAATACTCGAAAATGTGATATACTTGCCGTTCGGTTGCCATGGAGCTAGAAGTGTTGTCAGAGGGAGAGCGCCGTGGCTAGCTAGCTGGAAAGTTCTAGATAGGAATCAGAAAACAGTGCGGGCCCTGTCAACCGTCAGCTGACTAGGCTAGGCACTTCTCACTACCGATCCCTAACCGCGTGGAGGAGTAAGTGCGGGCGAGGAACATTTTCACAGGATTCATTCAAAATTAAAACTTTTATTTCTTGAAAACAAGTTTAATAATTCCTATTTTATCAACTCCTGTATACATTGCATGAAAACATCTGCATGAACATCAATACATTGCATTAGTATAAAAGCCTGGTACAGTATTTCCACAATTAGTTCCTCAAACCATAACAGTAACAAATATATCAGAGACTTCCAGCAAAAACAAAGAAGAATAAGGCAATATTATCAAAGGAAAAGATTGCATGGGAAAATGTGCTTTTTATTAGGATATATATAAGCCATCCTTGTACGATAAGCAAAACTAACAATGGATCAGAGTCTAGGCCTGAGCAATATCATCATACTTCTTTGCATAGATGAGTGAGTACATTTGGGAATTGGGATGGTATATACTGTGTGTGTGCAGAAAATAAAGACAGATGCACCTGAGAGACAACAGACAGAAAAAGTGTGAAGTCACATGTTCACAAACACATATATTTATATATCAAGGCATATATGGTCCAGGAAAGCACATTTATAACTATTACAGCATATCAGGAATGCTAACAGGATTGCTGGCAGAAGGGCTGCGGGTAGGAGTTGCCCATAGGGGCAGATCTAGGATCAGCTTATTGGGCAACTACCAACTCTGGCAGAAGTACGTTTACTCTCTCTTAAAAGCGTGAGAGAAGTTTTATCATTCAGTTATAAACATCGAGATTAATGAGCAGTAAAGCCAACAGTACCACTGCAAAAATGAAACAAAATCCCTTTTGATTTGTATTTATTTGTATTCTCTACTTAAGTATGAATGTAACCAAAAGCCTGTAAAGTTAAGGGCTCAGACACACCAGTAGTGTTTGGTGGCCAAGAGTACTTAGCATCTCTGAAAATCATTTCAGAATTTACATGTAGAATCCTGTGGAAAATGTAGGCAGTCAGATGTCTACAGCGGGTGGTCCCTACAACAGAGCATGTTGAATGATCTGCCGACAAACGCTAGAACCACAATCCGTGCGGTGTCATCTCTATGGAATGTACTCCCTGGACACATCGACTAGGACACGTTTACCTCAAGCACTGATGGTGGGTCTTCTACTGGTGTGGGTGACAGTATGAGTGTGTTTACGTTGAAGATCAACAAGTGACACACACATAAATAAGAATGTTCAGGAGCAATATGTGGTAGCTAGCGTGCGACAGATTAAGACTGTCTTTGGTGAAAGCTGGAAAATTATTGTTTGAATATTTGAGGCACTTTGGTAGGTGAGAGTGGTGACAAAGAAATGGTACATGTTAACAGTGCAAAGCATTGGTCATGGCGGAGAAAATAACATTGAGAGAACAAGAACAGCGCGTGAGCTCCCATGCATTCAGTGGAGCTGAATTGCGAACAGAGATAGAGCAGTGCAGGATGCTCTGCAGCGAGGCTGTAGAATCCAGTGCATGTCTTTGGTCGGCAATTAGAATGTCTGCCATGTTGGTACCAAGAGTTCTAAGACAATTACATTCTAGTTAGAATGCCGATTAGGAATGTTATCGACATGGAGTGTGTGGTGCCAACATGGAAGACAGTTTGGTTAATTCTCTGTAAGAATGGCTCTGGTGCATAAGGGAATGTAAGAGTGAGAGACAAAGACCATCCAGGTCTGTGACATCTGTAAAATACATCAAATTTACATCACAACTGTCCAACATCTTTCTCTAAAGTCTCCCTTTGAAAATCATTGTCTTCTGCAGTTGTCTTGACTATAGGGCAATGACAGTGGCTGATAGTGATCAGATGTCTCGGGGCATCCTACTCCACAATCAGTCCTGAGTCTGGGTCCTCCTCAGTCTTAACCTCTAGCTCCTCCTGCTTGACAGGGCAAGTCAAGGGCTGTAACTGCAGAGTCACGATCTGACTGGTGGTCTGTTCTGCACTAGCAGCCTGTCTCTCACACAGACTCCCCAGCAGCTGAGCAGTTCTGAAGACTGACCCATGCTGACCAGGCTGCAGAGACTGCACGTTCTGCAGGGTCCGCAGCATCTCAGCTGAGACTATAGGCAGATGCTGCTGCTGGATCAGACTGCCCGCTGGTGGCCGGAGGACTGTCCTGCGATGGGCTAAGGACGGGGCTGGGGGTCGGGTCTTGGGTTTTGGGCCGGGTCGGCGCCGCTGGGCTGCTGCTGGAACTGTGCTGGTCTGTCTGGGCCTGTGGTAGCCTCTGGTAGCCTGGGGAGGGGGAAGGAAAGAATGCTCATAGGACCCTAAATCATCCAGGGATTGGTCGCTGTAGGGCGGACTGTCTTCTGGGTCATCTTGGACGCCTTCATCATCATCGTCCTCTTCTTCCTCATGATTGTCTTGGTCCTCCTGGTCTTCGTCATCGCTGATGAATACCATGTCTTTGGGCAGAGAGGCAAACTGGTAGACCAGCCTCTGACCCTCCACCTTGTTCAGAATCCCACGCTGGTAGTAGTACCTGTCAGGGACAGAGAGAGGACAGCTTTGATACACACACACACCTGCAGTGACACAGACTGGAAGTTATTATTACTGTAAATGTAATTAATGTAACTACAGCGATGTAACTACAGCGTACCTGAGTGCTCGGCCCATGGTCTCATAGTTCATGTCTGGTTTGTTCTTGTGTTTGCCCCAGAGTCTGGCCACGGCCTTGGAGTTGACCAGCTTAAAGATCCCTGCATGCCGATTGGTCCATTTGATATAACGTGGGCAGGCCTGTCTGTCCTGGAGAAGCTCAATCAGGAACTGCCACAAGAACATAGTGTTACCTGAAACAAGTGAGGGAGAGGTGAGATGGAGGGTGTGTCTGTACCAGAGGAGAACGGCAGCTAGCCTAGTGGTTAGAGCATTGCTAACTGTTCCAAATGTTCAAACTGAATTTGGTAAAAGGGCTTTTATGTACTCTGCGCCATCGTCTTGGAACGCCTTACAAAATACTTTTAAATTGGAAGAACTTGTCCCGATTGGTATTTTTAAATCACTGATGAAGGATCTTGAGACTGATTCCCTGACCTGTCAATGTTTTTAAATTGCTGTTTTATGATTTTGTTATACTCTTGTGAATTCTATGGTTTTTACTAGATTACTTGTAGTTTTTTAGGTTGTTTGTCTGTAATTTTGTAATGACTTGGTGCTGCCTATCTTGGCCAGGACGCTCTTGAAAAAGAGATTTCAAATTTCAATGAGCCCTTCCTGGTTAAATAAAGGTTAAATAAATAAAAAATTGGGCCAGTAACCAAAAGGTTGCTAGATCGAATCACCGAGCTGACAAGGTAAAAAAATGTTGTTCTGCCCCTGAACAAGGCAGTTAACCCACTGTTCCCACTGCCGTCATTGTAAATAAGAATTTGTTCTTAACTGACTTGTCTAGTTAAATAAAGGTTTGTGGCTTCTCATTGAAGCCACAAAGTTCAAGGCCGACCGTGGTACTGCATGCATTGTTTGCAGAAAACAGGATCCCCATTATAGTGAATTGGAAAATAGCAATCTTCATGGTCATTCTTTGGGTAAATATATATTTTTTAAGACAATCTTGGAACCAATAATTGCTTCTACTAGACCAGATTACTTTAAAAATCACATACAGTAGAAGTTATATGGGTAATTTAGTTGCTAATGAAAGCCTGCAGTACCCCAGTCAGTCTTCAACTTGAGATACTCAATAAGAGCGTATGTTATGCATCGGTTAGTGCTATCTGGGGTCCTTGGAACCTCCCTATCATAAACCCTAACCCCTACCCCTACCCCTACCTAACCATAACCCTTACTATTTTAAATGTCAACTTCAATGTGGTAGGGACCTCCCAAGGATACCAAATAGTAATAACCGCTATGTAGCCATAAAACGCCATCTTAACCGACTTCCTTGGCTTCAAATGCGCAATTGAGTCTTCACATAGAAATGAATGGTGTCACCTGATCGATCATATACAGACATTGGTGTGTACCTTTGCTGTATTTGCCCCTCTTGAATGTGATGTCTGGTGTGGGGGATTCAGGCCTTTTGGATTTCTTAGCTAAAAACGCATAACAGAGTAGTTGTTATGTCACAATGACATGTTTGACATTGTCAAAATGACAGTAGTCCATAAATGGCCAGGTGAAAAAGCAAAAGTAGTTATATTGTTAAAACTGATGAGCAGGCATACGAGCTAAGGTTGTTGTGGTTATGATTAAAATGTCTTGTTTGAAAGCATGGCCAGATAATGACAATCTAACCTCTCTTCTTCTTTGGTTGCTCAGCAACAGTCTCCCTCTGCAGCGTGACCCACTGGGGCTGGCTCAGAGCTCCCACAAGGCCTTCCGCTGACACCGTCAACTGGTGGGTAACGGGTGACGTGATGACATCACCCAGGATGGGGACGTACAGCTGGGCTAGAGGGGAGGAGACAAACACACTGTTAGGGTGTAATGAATGTGTAATGAATGAGTCTACAAGGAGACAATTAGATTATATATGAGAACAGGATGAATACATCTGCTCCAAGCAGAGCAGAAATATAGATGCTTGTTTGCACTAGGGAGTGATACAAAGAAACCTGGGGCGCGTTCAGCAGGATGCAATGTTTTGGAACGTTCCCGATAGAAATAGGCTATGTAGAAAAATATGCCTCTCTGACATGTATAACAAGGGATCATATCAGCTCTGAGACGTTCATCAATGTATGGCAACTGAACGTGGCCATTGTGATGGTAGACAACAAGCTCAAAACCCAGTTTGATTTGTTTACGCAAAGACTGAGTTAGAGTCAAGACAAGTTACTCACTGAGCTACTAACTTAAACTAGCTGTGTGTGTGTGTGTGTCTCACTGTAGTGCTGTTGGTCCAGAGAGAGGGACTCAGGGGAGTCCATGTTGAGGAGAGTCTCAGCTGCCACCAGTGTTTCCATGGTTTCCTCATCTCCACTCTCACTGTCCTCCACTGGAGAGGGAGAGAGAGAGAGAGAGAGAGAGGGGAGTGAGGGAGGGGTGAGATAGGAGAGGTTGGGATAAAGGGAAGATATGTAGAGAGAGAGCGTTTTGACCTCGTAACTTTAGGGGGAAGTTTAAATATAAAATAAAAAATGTATTCTATCAGAAAAATGACATTTGACTTTCAGGCACTTTGTTTGCATTTTCCAAACTGTTAGGTGCATAATCATAACAGGGTGGAAATTTGGAGCCTAAATTAGCCATAGCTCTGTGAGTGAGCAAGATTGAGCTAGCATAATGGTGAACACTTGAACAGGATTTTAACTTCTCTATCAAACATATTTTAACATTTTGAAAAGTGGTTATATTTCTCTATAATTTAGCCTAATAGGGTGGACATGAATGGGACATACAGACTAACAACATAAAACATGGAAAGATGGACAGTGGTGGAAAAAGTACTCAATTGTTATACTTAAGTAAAAATAAAGATACATTAATAAAAAATGGCACAACTAAAAGTAAAAGTCACCTAGTAAAATTCTACATGAGTAAAAGTATCTGGTTTTAAAAATGTACTTGAGTGGTTGGAAAAAGTACTCAATTGTCATACTTGAGTAAAAGTAAATGCTATACATCAAATTCCTTATATTAAGCAAACCAGACAGGCACACGCCAACACTCAGGCATCATTTAGAAACACAGTTTTGTGTTTAGTGAGTCCGCCGGATCAGAGGTAGTTGGAATGACTATGTGTTATATTGATAGGTGAATTAATTGGGCAATAATTCTGTCCTGCCTGAGCATTCAACTGTAACGAGTACTTTTTGGTGTCAGGGAAAATGTATGGGGTTAAAAAGTACATATTTTCTTTAGGAATGTAGTGGAGTAAAAAGTAAAAGTTGTCAAAAATATAAATATTAAAGATAAGTACAGATACCCCACACTTTCTCAATGTGGTGTCATTGTAGCAAGGGGTTGTTTTCTTAAATTGAGAATTGCAACAAACTAACAGGGTGGAAAGTGATTTCAGGGACACAGAAGTGATATTTCCTTGGGTCAAAAAAGGCACCGCATTGTAGGAATGACCCAGCTAGGGTATTCTTTCTTAATGCCTCATTATATAGAAGCTAAGTTAGCCACAGTACTAAACTACAGTATTTTACACTGAAACTGCTCTGTTGTTAAACTCCAGTAAGGATATGTGCTATAAACACAGCAGATAGCATCTTAGTCGATGTAGCTAGTGTGCTAGCTAAGCTTTCTACCATAGCAAGCTAACCGGCTAACCACCTGAATGTACTGATTGACTGCACAAAGTCTGTATCATGAATTGTTTTGCCCAGCACAGTTTAGGATGTGCATATCACCCTCCTGTTTTACACTGACATTTTCTCTCAGGAGCTGAATGAAGCCTCGGCGCCTACACCCCCCGGCTATACAGAAAAACGACACCTGTTAATCAGACACCTTACCCTAACATCTTACCTGAACGTAACCCTCCTAATATACTACAAAACTATGTCAAAGTGTCTGTTTCTGTCTACAGGTGCTGTTGACTATGCCAAGAAGGCCAAGCTGCTCAACCCCAGATTGCCTTCATTAGAACAACAGGGTTAGAGTGCGTGTTTGTTGTTACCTGTTGTTAGCAGGTGGTCTTCTGTGTGTGTCTGCTCACAGGCCAGGCCTGTGTAGGAGAGCAGGTGGGAGTGTGGGATCTGCTCCACTATCACTGCAGGATAGGCCAATTGCTCATCCAGCTGCAACACACAGGGACAAATGATCTGTCACTCACTTCAATTCAGTTATTTTACATTCTATCCAATGCTTTATTTAATAATTTCCAATATCTAGTGTTTGATATTGTAAGACCACAGCCAAGGTAAGGCTTGAACCAGCAACTCTGCAGTTAAATTGGAAGGGTACTAACGCCTGTGCCATGAGGTTCTGACTTTAGGGTCTTAACTTAAGAGTTGTGTGAGTGAGAGGACTACTTTCACTGTTCCTATTTGAAATAGGTCAGTATGTTCCCAATGTAAATTGGTGCTGATGTTTCAATAACTATGGCTGACGTCATCATCATGTTATCCTTGGCTACTGTACATGTACATTCTATCTCTGGATTCAATACAGCTTGACTGCACTTTCATTTCCCAAGTGGTTCTACATTGACGTGTGATTTTAGAGGAGGCTTTGATGTTTTATCTGTTGGCGTGCAAACACACACACCCACACACACACGGTCGTTCCCACCTGTAGTCCATTGTTCACGTGGTCGCTGGCAAACTCAAAGATGAGTTCCGTCTGCTGCAGCATGGAAGACATCCCAGAATACTCCAATAACAGATCTACGATGTCATTCTCCCAGCATTCCACATCAGATGTCCAACAGTTTCACACAACACGTTCTAAGTTTCAAAGCACCGAATCAAAGTTTCAGGTGTCGAATCACAGGTTCTGTGTTTCAGAAGTTCCAGAGCAGAGAGAGTTGTATCAAAAGATTCCCCCTCTCTGTTTCTCACAGGTCCTCCTGAGGATGAGTCACTCTTAACTTCATGCCTTAACGGCACAGTGACTAAACTGTCTAAATGAAAGTCACTTCAGATAAATAGCTGGCTAGTAACTCATTCCTCACTCCAGCGCAGTGGCTTGACCTCTCAGAAGAGTGAGTGTTGGCTTGGCTAGTTGGTTAAATTGTTGAGGTAAATCCTGTAGGAGTCCTCAGTAGATGTTCCATAGATGAGATGCTGAACAGGAGCAGAAAAAGAGAAGTTGCAGGGAAAAACAGTTACTTGTTTCCTTCTCTCGTTCTAAGTTTCTATCCTCGATGAAGAAGTGGAGGCCGCCAACGGTCCAGTGGTCTCAACCTGAGAAAAGGGAACAGAGAGAGACTTGTGGTTGGAGATGGTAGCGGGAGGGAGGGAGGGAGAAGAGAAAGAGATTACATTAGAGAAGTCTCTTCAGGGCATGATAACTCTACTTGTAGACTACATAAGCCACACTCTTTCTGATCAAAGTGCAGACAGTGAACAGCATCACATGATCAGGGCTCTATAAACTCAGCTGGCAGAACAACAGTCTGTGGGTTCAGTCTGTTAGTGAGGGCCAAAAACACTGTCCTCTGTCAAGCTGAGCCAAGGCCTCTTATAACAAGCAACTGTTTATATTCCTATCCCTCTTATCACACTATTCTGACACACAGACCTTCTGCTCTCTCTTTCTCTGCTCTCACACGCACTGCTTAGTTATCTCCCCTTCTAAAGAGGCCAAACCAGCAACAGGAAAGAAGCTTCCGTACTGCGTCGTGAGTGTGTTTGTGTGTGTGTATGGGGGGAGGGGTGGGGGGAGTCAAAAAAAGAGCAACTGCGCCTGCTCAGAGCACCTAATGCTCAGGTCAGACAATGGACTTCTGCATTAGTGTGTGTGTCATCCATACACTGTGCCAGGTCACTCTGACGTGTGTGTGTGTGTGTGTGTGTGTGTGTGTGTCATTCTGAGATATGGTGCTTTCCCTATGGTCAGGGCAGGCACGCCTGGAATGTGTTTGGAATAGTTCATATGAGAGATAAGCACAGAGCGAACAGACAGACACAGAGTTACATTACTACAGAGAGAAGGAGAGGAGGAATCACAAAAGGTGCTAGATAATGATTGCCTGTGTTTTTGACGCCTGTTTAATCTTATTAGGATTTCTTCACACCCCGACACAGACTGTAATGTACATTTTCTAGACAAACACTCATAAGGGATTTGTTGCGTTACTAACAGGCATCGATAACAAACAACACTGAAAAACACAGTGTACTGTAGTTCCACCAATTGAGTACCTTTGGGTAGTGTAATTTGATGAAGAAAAAACTTTTATTTCACCTAATTTTAACATTCTGTCTGTCATAAAGAGCACATGTTCAACTTAAAAAAAAAAAAAAAAAAAAACAGGTTTTCCCATCATAAGAGGTTTAAAATATATAAATATACTATAGTAAGTGCCAAATAAAGTAACAGGGTATACCATAACAGAAACAGAAATTCTAGTGTAAAAATTTACTACAAAATGTAAATTGGATAATTTAGGTCATAAAGTCATTCTCGTCTAAAATGGAGTATGGAACATCCGTGAGTCTCAAAAGGTAAATTAAGGTTGCGTTTTGATTTGACCACTAACATGGGGTGAACAGCTGCGGTGATTGCTCTATATCCAATAGCATTGACAGAAAGCAGGCTTCCGTTGAACCAGGTTTATTCTACAAAAGCAATGTTGCAACAACAAAAAAATATTGGACATGTGTAATGGAAACGGAAGATGTAGGTGACATTTCTTAAAGATCTACAAAAATTGTATCTGTTCAACATTTTTGTTTTGTCCAACTTTGTTGATTGCAACAAATAATGGTGGAAACTGTGTTTTTTGAATAAATTATGATTGCCGAATACTTTTGAAAGTATGCCGGGCACGTGATGTAGGCTAATCACGTAACTATAAGCTCCACTCCACATTTAATGCTAAATGCCTACTGCTTGCAAAATAAAAAAATATATGTTTCTTTGCAGGACAGGGATTGTCCTGACGTGCAAGAATGCCTAAAATGCTTGGCCTTCCTTATCTGGTTGGCTGGCAAGTTTCACCATCCAATTATTTCAGATCTACAGGAATGCAAGTTTCACCATGGCATGGACTGTGGCGATATGTTGGCACATGATAATTATTAGAAAATGGCTATTGCATTTTATCCATGCTGGCTTTCGCGGGCTACATGAGACATGAAACGGATAAGTGGGAGGGCATAATTTTATGCCGTCACCAATTTATTAATGCACAATTTGCATAAATTGTAATGGAAACACTTCAACCACTACATTTCTATTCGACACTAGGTTTTTGCAAAGAAAAATGTATTTTTTTTAAGGCGTGACATCATTATGTCCAGCTGTTTTCATAGACACAAGATAGATCAATGGAAACTCACCCTAGCAGACAATTGTTGCATGTATTTTCTATGCAAACTTTCTAAATGTCGACAATTGTTTTTTTTTTTTTAAATCCCTGGACAAGGTTGTGGAAACATAGCTATTGAGACAGACCTCCCCTACAGCTCTGACTTTGTTTACATAAGACGTCACGCATTTTTTTAAATAAATACTACACCAAACCTCTTAGTAAAATTGCGCAACTAAAACATCCTTTGCAAAAACGTCTAAATTAATTACAATGTCTTGAGTTATTTTAGATTCATTCTGGGAGTTGAGGATGTCAAATAGGCTTCCATGTCTATAGTGTCTCATAGGGGACAAACATCATTTATCAAACGCGGAATCGGTCAGGAAACACTTCCAAGACTGAAATCTTGTTTTTCTAATGATCAACAGAAAAACACACGTGTCAATCGGCATTTTCAGTGGCTCTTTAAAATCAGCCATGAATCCCCTTGTGACAGAGGAAATGGAAGCTTGTTGTGTGCAACAGGGTGGGGCAATTGAATGCACGCTTTTAAAAAAGCCCACAAAAAACAACACGGTTGGCTTGTTA
Organism: Brachymystax lenok tsinlingensis; assembly: GCA_030435695.1. NCBI lineage: Eukaryota > Metazoa > Chordata > Actinopteri > Salmoniformes > Salmonidae > Brachymystax > Brachymystax lenok. Next base: position 33,217,055 of record CM059788.1, read on the forward strand.
CTGTATGATTGACCTGCTCACTTTTCCACCACAAAACCTGCTTTTACACTATGATTTGACAATTAGATGTGCAATGTTTCTTTAGATTTTTTTTTAAAGAGTCACCATAACAGGGTTGACCTTAAAATGAGGAACAGACGTAAATAGATCACACTAATCACATGAAATAAAAACATTTCTTGACACATTGTCAAAGCAACAAAATAACAAGGGCTTTACAATGGTGGTTGAAAATAAGGATACATTTTGGGGTTTAAATGGGTTCAAATCTTCCACAGAGGGACGCTTTAGCAAGTCTTTATTCATATAAAAAACAGATCTATTGTATTTTTAAATGGGCACTTCATTGAATAGGCCTTTAAATTGCAATATTGGTGCACAACTTCTAAAATACCAAAGGGACACAAAAGGCACTCTTTTCCTTCAATGACCCAACACAATTATCACCGTGACAGACCCAATCAACCCCCAACAGCAGCCCAGCCCTGTCCTCTTTGTGTTTAAGGCCTTGTCCCTGTTGTTACGTTATATAGACTGTATATAGGCACACCGTATATAGGCACACCGTATACTAAATTTTAATTACTTCACCACTACAGCCTATTTATTGCCTTACTTCCCTAATCTTTTCTCATTTGCACACACTGTATATAGATTTTTTTTCTATTGTGTTATTGACAGTACATTTGTTTATTCCATGTGTAACTCTGTGTTGTTGTTTGTGTCGCACTGCTTTGCTTTATCTTGGCCAGGTCGCAGTTGTAAATGAGAACTTGTTCTCAACTGGCCTACCTGGTTAAATAAAGGGGCAATAAAAAAATAATTTAAAACAACATTAGATAGGATAACATATACACACGCTCCTTTACTTTCAAGGTTTTCCCCTCTCTCATCCACCTCTCCATTTGTTCACTCAGTCGCTCACATTTTCTCTCCACTCTTTTACTCACCTGTCCTCCTCTCTTAAGGCAGTTACTGACTGTTAGCACTAGAAAATCCTGTTTTTCTGTTGCTGGCCTACTATGACCTCTCTCTCTCACACAGTAGGTAAACAACCACGTACAGGTAACATGCACCACGACGACAGTTGTTGTGCTACACGCCAGTGTTTACCTGAGCTCCTCCCACTCTATCCATAACCCCTTAGAGAGAGAGAGAGAGAGAGAGAGAGAGAGAGAGAGAGAGAGAGAGAGAGAGAGAGAGAGAGAGACTTCCCTTGAGACAGCCTGAGAGCTGCTCACAGGTCAGACATCATGCATGCTATATTCATGCCGATGCATTTTGAATGTCAGTATTTTCTGTTTTGCCTGTTCAGTAGATATGTTGCTATCTGTGTTGTTTCTTCCATAGGGTGTGTGTGCGCGCGTGCATGTGACGGCTGAGAGAGCAAGATGCGGCTGAGGCTGTTATCGCACAGGAAGCACAACCCATTCTGTGGGCTCCACTTCCTCCTGAGAGAGCGGAGGGAGAAAAACACAACGCTGTCACCACGGAGACAAATGTTCCATTGTACGTCTGCCAGGCTGCCATCTTGTATTGTGGTTGTTTTGAATGTTGGGTTATCGTTAACGCTTCCTCATGTTCTCTGTGTCCTGTCTATTTCCCAATATTGTTAAATGGCTCGTTGTTTCCCTGCACAATAGTGACGAGAGGAGGTTTTTAAGAATATTTGGGACATGACACAGTCCATTTAAAGGTTCATCCATCACATGTGTTGGTGTCTGTGGCTTCAGTCATGTGATCTGATCCTGTGAAGTTGCTGCCAGACCCTTAGGGACAGTGATAAGCTCCATAACACACTCGCTGTCCTGTGTGTGAGTGTGTGTGTGTGTGTGTGTATACAAAGAGCATTGTGAATTAGGCCAGGCTGGCAGGGTGAGGAGCTGATAAGCTTCCCCTGTTGCCCGGGGTGACTGGGCCTGGCCAATCTAACATGGAGGAATTATAAGGCGATTCTGAATAACACAGCTGTGTGTTTTGGTGAGCTTAAAATTACACACCCCTTTCTGTGTACGTGTGCGTGAATGTGTGGCCCTGTGTGAGTGCTTGCTCGCATATACACTGAACAAAAATATAAACTAAGTCTTGGTTCCATGTTTCATGAGCTGAAAATAAATTATCCCAGAAATGTTTTATATGCACAAAAACCTTATTTCTCTTAAATGTTGTGCACAAATTTGTTTACATCCATGTTAGTGAGCATTTCTCCTTTGCCAAGATAATCCATCCACCTGACAGGTGTGGCATATCAAGAAGCTGATTAAACAGCATGATCATTACACAGGTGCACGATGTGCTGGAGACAATAAAAGTTTTGATGGAGCGTGCAATTGGCATGCTGACTGCAGGAATGTCCACCAGAGCTGTTGCCAGAGAATTGAATGTTCATTTCTCTACCATTAGCAGCCTCCAAGTCATTTTAGAGAATTTGGCAGTACGTCCAACCGGCCTCATAACCGCAGACCTTGTGTATGGCATTGTGTGGGCGAGTGGTTTGCTGATGTCAATGTTGCGAACAGAGTGCCCCATGGTGGCATTGGGGTTATGATATGGGCAGGCATAAGTTACAGACAACGAACACAGTTGTATTTTATCTATGGCAAATTGAATGCACAAAAATACTGTGACAAGATACTGAGGCCCATTGTGAGGCCCATTTTTTTAAGGTATCTGTGACCAACAGATACCTTAAACAGATAACTTTCTTTCGTATTGTCTGAGATCCCCAAAGATTGGAAAGCTGCCGCGGTCATCCCCCTCTTCAAAGGGGGAGACACTCTAGACCCAAACTGTTACAGACCTATATTTATCCTACCCTGCTTTTCTAAGGTCTTCGAAAGCCAAGTTAACAAACAGATCAACAACCTTTTCGAATCCCACCGTACCTTCTCTGCTATGCAATCTGGTTTCCGAGCTGGTCATGGGTGCACCTCAGCCACGCTCAAGGTCCTAAACGATATCATAACCGCCATTAATAAAAGACAATACCGTATTGATCGACCTTGCCAAGGCTTTCGATTCTGTCAATCACCACATTCTTATCGGCAGACTCAACAGCCTTGGTTTCTCAAATGACTGCCTCGCCTGGTTCACCAACTACCTCTCAGACAGAGTTCAGTGTGTCAAATCGGAGGGCCTGTTGTCCGGACCTCTGGCAGTCTCTATGGGGGTGCCACAGCGTTCAATTCTCAGGCCGACTCTTTTCTCTGTATACATCAATGATGTCGCTCTTGCTGCTGGTGAGTCTCTGATCCACCTCTATGCAGACAAAACCATTCTGTATACTTCTGGCCCTTCGTTGGACACTGTGTTAACTAACCTCCAGACGAGCTTCAATGCCATACAACTCTCCTTCAGTGGCCTCCAACTGTTCTTAAATGCAAGTAAAACTAAATGCATGCTCTTCAACCGATCGCTGCCCGCACCTGCCTGCCCGTCCAGCATCACTACTCTGGACGGTTCTGAATTAGAATATGTAGGCAATTACAAATACCTAGGTGTCTGGTTAGACTGTAAACTCTCCTTCCAGACACACATTAAGCATCTCCAATCCAAAATTAAATCTAGAATCGGCTTCCTATTTCACAACAAAGCATCCTTCACTCATGCTGCCAAACATACCCTGGTAAAACTGACTATCCTACCGATCCTTGACTTTGGCGATGTCATTTATAAAATAACCTCTAACACTCTACTCAGCAAATTGGATGCAGTCTATCCCAGTGCCATCCGTTTTGTCACCAAAGCCCCATATACTACCATCACTGGTCACCTTAGCAGCACCCAACCGTAGCACGCGCTGCAGCAGGTATATTTCACTGGTCACCCCCAAAGCCTATTCCTTTTTTGGCCGCCTTTCCTTCCAGTTCTCTGCTGCCAATGACTGGAACTAATTGCAAAAATCACTGAAGCTGGAGACTCATATCTCCCTCACTAAGAATCAGCTGTCAGAGCAGCTCACAGATCACTGCACCTGTACATAGCCCATCTGTAAATAGCCCATCCAACTACCTCATCCCCATATTATTATTTTTTTTTCTCCTTTGCAACCCAGTATCTCTACTTGCACATTCATCTTCTGCACATCTATCACTCCAGTTTTTAATTGCTAATTTGTAATTACTTCACCACTACAGACCATTTATTGCCTTACCTCCTTAATCTTTTCTCATTTGCACACACTGTATATATATTTTTTCTATTGTGTTATTGACTGTACATTTGTTTATTCAATGTGTAACTCTGTGTTGTTGTTTGCGTTGCACTGCTTTGATTTTTCTTGGCCAGGTCGCAGTTGTAAATGAGAACTTGTTCTCAACTGGCCTACCTGGTTAAATAAAGGTGAAATAAAAAAAATATGCATATTTATATTCCCAGTCATCTGAAATCCATATATTAGGGCCTAATGAATATATGTCAATTGACTGTTTTCCTCATAACTGTAACTCAGTAAAATCAATGAAATTGTTGCATGTTGCATTTATATTCTTGTTCAATATATACGTTTATAATCTACAAAGTCACAGGTGCCTGGATACTTTATGTAAGTACTCTAAAGCTAAACAAACAGATACAAGATAACACCACTGCCTTAAATGTATGTATTCTCAATAACACATGGTTCATGCCAAACGCACAACCTCAGTTTTGGGGTTTCTGCTATGCTCACCTGTAGAGCACTAAACACTTCCACTTTCACTTCAGCCTCAATCTACTACCCTACATGTGTCAAACTCATTCCACCGAGGGCCGAATGTCTGCGGGTTTCGCTCCACCCTTGTACTTGATTGATTAAGGTCACTAATTAGTAAGGAACTCCCCTCACCTGGTTGTCTACGTCTTAATTGGAAGGAAAACCCCAAAACCCGCTGACACTCGGCAGTCCGTGGAATGAGTTTCACACCCCTGTAATACACAGACCCACCTCCTATTATTAACATAATAGCATTCTCTTTGTAAACTCATCTATTATCTCCTCTAAGATAGGAGCAGTGCGCTTACCTTCTGTATGTTACTGCTGTGCTGTGTCTGTGTGTAGCAGCTGGCTGGTACAATACCGACAAAGCTGAGAACAGGAAACTGTTTTTTTACCCCTCCTATGACATTAAACAAACTCCGGTTAGAGGATGCCTTTTGGCACCGATATAGGTTCAGCTTAACGTCCTCAAACCTTCACATTAACCACTAGGGGGGAATACAAAGCTGACCTCAGATCAGTATACAGACGGTGACTTCATCCTTCTCCGCAAACAACTGCTCTGCTTCCTCTTTCCCCTAAGGGCCCCTCCCACCGTGAATTCTTATTGGCCACCTGTCCTGTAGTGGAGGTAACCGCTGGCGACCATTGTCAGAAAGTATCTAATGCAGCGTTTCCCAAAATCGGTCCCCGGAACCCCAAGAGGTGCACGTTTTGGTTTTTGCGCAAACACTACACAGCTGATTTAAATGATCAAAGTTTGATGATTAGTTGGGGGGTTGGGAAACCGTGATCTAAGGTAAACACAGGTATACGACGGCCTTTGCAAATCTCCAGAGGGCAGAGCAACAATACCATGTTGTACACACTCCGTCGCACTCACATGCATGCACGCGCGCACACACACACACTGCTCAGGGCCAGGTATGTATGTGAGATGAACAACAGTGTTTCTCAATTACATAGTCACTAGCCCTTCCTAGTGGCCATGTTTGTTACATTTGACATTTTAGTAATTTCGCTGACGCTCTTATCCAGAGCGACTTACAGTAGTGAGTTCATACATTTCAATTTTTTCGTACTGGAGTGTAGAACTGCTAATACATTCATGCATAATTCAATATAGGCCTATCCTTCCTTCCTCCCGTCTATAATGGAATCACTGATCTGACATGACTGGAACTGGGTTAACTGCAATGTACAGAAACCTGGTTTGTACTTATCCAATCTGCTAATGTCAGGCTTCAAGCAGGTCCCTAATCGCTCAAAAGGGAATGCCACCACATGCTAAAACAACTATTCCCTGTGGCCTGTAGGGGGCATTCTTCTCTCCTGAGTCGTGTGGGTGTTTTTATTTGTTTATTTGGATCCCCATTAGCTTTTGCAGAAGCATCAACTATTCCTGGGGTCCACAAGAAAACACAAAACATGACAAGTAACAAACACTGATTCACTGATAGACAAGGACAGTCACACAAATGTAAAATACAACTACAGTATATACAAACAATACAACAACAAAAATAATGTGTGTGTTACAGTGTGCCTCTTTGTGTGTGTCCACATCAGAGTATGTGAGCGGAGTTAAGTGCTTGGTAATCCTGCTCATTGCTCATGGAGCGGTGGCCGCACACCGCTCCGGTGCTCCACATCATTTCCAACTGCTCTGCTAAAAACCGCTCCCTGCTCACAGGAAAAACTGCCACTCCAAATTCGCTCCATTCATTTAAAATCTAAATTTAACCAACACCCATTTATTTTTGTGACTACTTGGACCTACCATTTGGTTTGAAGTATTGAAACCAAACCATATGATTTGAATGAAAAGTATTTGAATAAAAATGAAAAGATGAATGTAAGTGCATTTCATTTCAAATAGGCTACTTGTCATATTAAACAGCATAAACAGGTCAAGAACCAGACAGGGAGCCTAAGAAGGAGCAAGCATTTATTATTTAGGCTATAAATAAATTAATTGGGAAGCATTTGAGAGTGCAACACAACAGGCTGGAAGGGACATAAAGTGCTCAGCATTTAAACATTTCATTGTATCAAATCATTATAGTCTATATATAAATTGCGCATATAGGCTGTAACTTATTTAAAATTAAATACAAATTAAATGAAAAATGTGTTATTAGTGCCTTTGAATTCATTTTTAAAAACATGAGTTTGGCCAGTCTGTGGCTTCAGGCTCATACGATGGTGCCTGGAGAGCCGGTCAGCAGTAGAGAATATCCTCTCCACACTTGCAGAGCCACTGGGGATGGTAAACACCCTTTTGGCCAGGCTGGGCAGAGATGCAGAGTTTTTTTTTTTCCTTTTTTTTTCTATCGGTAGGCTTTTAGATTTTTAGGCAAAATAACCCAATAAAAATGGAAACCTACTTGAATGTGGGAGTTTCCACAACTGGGCCAAAATCTATTATGGCCTATTGTATAGATAATAGAACAAAAATGAATGAAACAATTTTATTTTATTTATTTATTTCACCTTTATTTAACCAGGTAGGTTAAATAATTTTGCAACTGCGACCTGGCCAAGATAAAGCAAAGCAGTTCGACACAAACAACAACACAGAGTTACACATGGAATAAACAAATGTACAGTAGAAAAAGTCAACATACAGTATGAGCAAATGAGGTAGGATAAGGGAGGTAAGGCAATAAATAGGCCATGGTGGCGAAGTAATTACAATATAGCAATTAAACACTGGAATGGTAGATGTGCAGAAGATGAATGTGCAAGTAGAGATACTCGGGTGGAAAGAAGCAAGATAAATAAATAAATATAGTATGGGGATGAGGTAGTTGGATGGGCTATGTACAGGTGCAGTGATCTGTGAGCTGCTCTGACAGCTGGTGCTTAAAGCTAGAGAGGGAGATATGAGTCTCCAGCTTCAGTGATTTTTGCAGTTCGTTCCAGTCATTGGCAGCAGAGAACTGGAAGGAAAGGCGGCCAAAAGAATAATTGGCTTTGTGGGTGACCAGTGAGATATACCTGCTGGAGCGCGTGCTTCGGGTGTGTGCTGCTATGGTGACCAGTGAGCTGAGATAAGGCGGGGGCTTTACCTAGCAGATACTTGTAGATGACCTGGAGCCAGTGGGATTGGCGAAGAGTATGAAGCGAGGGCCAGCCAATGAGAGTGTACAGGTCGCAGTGGTGGGTAGTATATGGGGCTTTGATGACAAAAAGGATGGCACTGTGATAGACTGCATCCAATTTGTTGAGTAGAGTGTTGGAGGCTATTTTGTAAATGACATCGCCGAAGTCGAGGATCGGTAGAATGGTCAGTTTTACCAGGGTATGTTTGGCAGCATGAGTGAAGGATGCTTTGTTGTGAAAGATCAATAACATCAAAGGCTGCACTGAAATCTAACAATACAGCTCCAACTATCATCGTGTTATCCATTTGTTTTAAACAATCATCTGTCATCTGAGTCAGTGCAATACAAGTTGAGTGCCCTTCTCTACATGCATACTGAAAGTCAGTAGTTTGTTCTCTGAAAATAGCATTGTATTTGGTCAAACATGGTTAGGCGGTTGATTAGGCTCGTTGATTAGGTTTGGATGGTTGACGAGAGATATCTTTAGGCAGTGGAATTACTTTAGCTTCCTTCCACACCTGTGGACACACACTCCTTTAGTCTTTGGTTAAATATCTAGCAAATAGGGGTGTTAATACAGTTTGCTCCCATTCTCAATAGTTTCCCATCATGGTTGTCTATACCTGGTGGCTTATCATTATTGATGGATAACAAAAGTTTTCCCACCTCTCCCACACTCTTGACCAAAATTCAAAACAGCAATCCTTCTCTTTAATTATTAGATATTTTATACAACAATATGATGGTTCACTGTTCAATGATGTCGTTTCACTACTAGTAAAATAGTAATTGTAATGATTGGCAATATCGGAAGGTTTTGTTATAAATGACCCATCAACGTCAATGAACGATGGAGATTAATTGGGTTTTCTGCCCATGATATCATTTAAGGTACTCCAAAGTATTTTTCTATTGTATTTTATTTAATTTATCTTGGTTTGGTAATATAATTTATGATTATTTTTGTTAAGTTTAGTCACAACATTTCTCAATTTACAGTATGTCTATCAATCAGCTGAGCAGCCTGACTTTGTTTGAACTGAATTGGTCCACCCACACAGACAGCGTGGTAAAGAAGGCGCAACAGCGCCTCTTCAACCTCAGGAGGCTGAAGAAATTTGGCTTGTCACCAAAATCACTCACAAACTTTTACAGATGCACAATCGAGAGCATCCTGTCGGGCTGTATCACCGCCTGGTACGGCAACTGCTCCGCCCACAACCGTAAGGCTCTCCAGAGGGTAGTGAGGACTGCACAACGCATCACCGGGTTAAACTACCTGCCCTCCAGGACACCTACACCACCCGATGTCACAGAAAGGCCAAAAGATCATCAAGGACAACAACCACCCGAGCCACTGCCTGTTCACCCCGCTATCATCCAGAAGGCGAGGTCAGTACAGGTGCATCAAAGCTGGGACCGAGAGACTGAAAAACAGCTTCTACCTCAAGGCCATCAGACTGTTAAACAGCCATCACTAACATTGAGTGGCTGCTGCCAACATACTGACTTAAATCTCTAGCCACTTTATACATAGGAATTGGATGTAACAAATGTATCACTAGCCACTTTAAACAATTTTGTATATAATGTTTACGTATCCGACATACTCATATCAAATGTATACACTGTACTCTAAACCATCTACTGTATCTTGCCTATGCCGTTCGGGTCATCGACCCAAATCTCTAGCCACTTTAATAATTATAATTGGATGAAATAATGTATCACTAGCCACTTTAAACAATGCCATTTATATAATGTTTACATATCCTACATTACTCATCTCATATATATGTGTATATACTGTACTCCATACCATCTACTGCATCTTGCCTATGCCGGTCAGCCATCGCTCATCCATATATTTATATGTACATACTCGTATTCATTCCTTTACTCTTGTGTGTATAAGGTAGTTGTTGTGAATTTGTTAGATTACTTGTTAGATACTACTGCATGGTCGGAACTAGAAGCACAAGCATTTCGCTACACTCGCATTAACATCTGCTAACCATGTGTATGTGACAAATAAAATTTGATTTGATTTGATTTGAACCATACCATTTTTAAATTCATCATCAATCCAGGGGGCTCCAACAGTTCTCAACAGTTAATTCCTTAACATGTGCATGCTTGTAAATCCTTCCAGTGCTTCATCTGGATTCACTTCCTCATACGTCAGACCAACAAAAGTCCTGAGAAAACATTTTGTATGCTCTCTTATAAATTACTTTAGGCCCAACCTTGGGCACTTTTGCTTTCCTTGTTATTGCCACAATGTTTTAGTCACTACAGCTAATGGGAACTGATATTGCTTTGTAGAAAAGCTCTGCAGCATTAGTAGATTTGATCAATACAAGTGGATGTCACAGATCCAACACTATTGGTATGCACTCTAGTTGGTTGAGTGATAACTTGGCTCATATTACAGACATTAATCACAGTTAGAAACTTATTCTTGAGAGGACAGCTAGTTGCTAACCAGTCAATGTTCAGGTCACCCAGAAAATAGACCTCTCTGTTAACATCACACACACTGTCAAGTATTGCACACATATTATCCAAATACTGACTGTTCTTACTTGGTGGCCCATAGCAGCACTCCAACAGAAGAGTCTTTAGATGAGGCAGGTGAACTTGCAACCACAACACTTCAACATCATTTGACATGAGAATATTCTGTAAATGTTATATCTTTGTATTGCTAATGCTGTATCAAAGTAAATATCTGAGTTTCAGAGATGGACAGTATATGAATGTTATCCGATGTTAGCAAGTTACTGATTTCATTAACCTTATTTCTAACGCTACATACAGCATATTAATATGGGCTATTCTTAGCCCTTTCCTGGGTAGCTTAAAGGAGATAGGCATAATATGGAGACATTTTTAAATGTATAATAATAATAAAAACATTGTTTAGCTAATAGAGTGAGTAAATCAGGCACTTGTGATTGTCAATTACTGACCTGGAAGCTTGGCTCTCTCACTCCTCCCAGGCTTTTGGGAGCGAGGGAGTGTGTGTGTGTCTGTGTTTAACTATTCTTGAGGGGACCAGTCCTCACAAGAATAGTAAACAAACACAAATTTGACCAACTGGGGACATTTTGTTGGTCCCCACAAGGTCCCCGGGAAACAGTAGGTTAACTGCCTTGTTCAGGGGTAGAACAACATATTTTTACCTTGTCAGCTCGAGGATTTGATCCAGCAACCTTTTGGTTACTGGCCCAATGCTCTAACCATTAGGCTACCTGCCGCCCCAAGTGGGACTGTAATTTGTTAGTCAACAGGACAATGATCCAACACACCTCCATGCTGTGTAAGGGCTATTTGTGTAAGGAGAGTGATGGAGTGCTGCATCAGATGACCTGGCCTCCACAATCACCTGACCTCAACCCAATTGAGATGGTTTGGAATGAGTTGGACCGCAGAACGAAGGAAAAGCAGCCAGCAAGTGCTCAGCATATGTGGGAACTCCTTCAAGACTGTTGGAAAAACATTACAGGTGAAGCTGGTTGAGAGAATGCCAAGAGTGTGCAAAGCTGTCATCAAGGCAAAAGGTGGCTACTTTTTGGTTACTACATTTTCCATGTGTTATTTCATAGTTTTGATGTTTTCACTCTAATTCTACCATAAAGAAAAACCCTGGAATGAGTAGGTGTGTCCAAACTTTTGACTGGTACTGTAGGTTTAGTTTTAGGGTTAGGAGCTAGGAGCTAGGGTTAAGTTTAGGGTTAGGGTAAGAGTATCCATTAGGGAAAATAGGATTTTGAATGGGACTGAATTGTGTGTTTGCTTTTTTTACATTTGTATCACAAACCATTTTTTTTAAATCTTGATGAAAATGGCCATTTTAGGCCCTTTTTAGACCTGCACATTAGTGATGGGGGAGGAAATCTATATAATTACATATCGGATATTATTTTTTACGATATATCGTATCGTTTTGACAATATCACAATATTATTTTTGCACTAGTTGGCTGTACCTGCAACAAAACAGCACTATTTTTCCTTCATAGCTAGGGAGCCCATTTGTTTTCAGCACTTTTATTTCCATGTTTTGTCCCTCTGCAGCACACATACTGTATGGTAAGCACCATGGAATTAAAAGTACTGTATGTTTGGACCATGGAATTTCAATAAAATTGCAGTATTGAATCCCTATACATATAGAATCGTGAGAACAGCAATACATATCGTATCAGCACCTAAGCTTTGTGATAATACCATATTGTGAGGTCCCTGGCAATTCCCAGCCCTGCTATACATGCATTCTGTCAGACCCTATAATACAGTATATCACAAAAGTGAGTACACCCCTCACATTTTTGTAAATATTTGAGTATATCTTTTCATGTGACAACACTGAAGAAATGACACTTTGCTACAATGTAAAGTAGTGAGTGTACAGCTTGTATAACAGTGTAAATTTGCTGTCCCTTCAAAATAACTCAACACACAGCCATTAATGTCTAAACCGCTGGCAAGTGAAAATGTCCAAATTGGGCCCAAAGTGTCAATATTTTGTGTGGCCACCATCATCATTAACCCTCTTGGGCATGGAGTTCACCAGAGCTTCACAGGTTGCCACTGGAGTCCTCTTCCACTCCTCTATGACAACATCATGGAGCTGTTGTTAGAGACCTTGCACTCCTCTAGCTTCCGTTTGAGGATGCCCCACAGATGCTCAATAGGGTTTAGGTCTGGAGACATGCTTGGCCAGTCCATCACCTTTACCCTCAGCTTCTTTAGCAAGGCAGTGGTCGTCTTGGAGGTGTGTTTGGGGTCGTTATCATGTTGGAATACTGCCCTGCGGCCCAGTCTCCGAAGGGAGGGGATCATGCTCTGCTTCAGTATGTCACAGTACATGTTGGCATTCATGGTTCCCTCAATGAACTGTAGCTCCCCAGTGCCGGCAGCACTCATGCAGCCCCAGACCATGACACTCCCACCACCATGCTTGACTGTAGGCAAGACACACTTGTCTTTGTACTCCTCACCTGTTTGCCGCCACACACGCTTGACACCATCTGAACCAAATAAGTTTATCTTGGTCTCATCAGACCACAGGACATGGTTCCAGTAATCCATGTCCTTAGTCTGCTTGTCTTCAGCAAACTGTTTGCAGGCGTTCTTGTGCATCATCTTTAGAAGAGGCTTCCTTCTGGGACGACAGCCATGCAGACCAATTTGATGCAGTGTACGGCGTATGGTCTGAGCACTGACAGGCTGACCCCCCCACCCCTTCAACCTCTGCAGCAATGCTGGCAGCACTCATACGTCTATTTCCCAAAGACAACCTCTGGATATGACGCTGAGCACGTGCACTCAACTTCTTTGGTCGACCATGGCGAGGCCTGTTCTGGAGTGGAACCTGTCCAGTTAAACTGCTGTATGGTCTTGGCCACCGTGCTGCAGCTCAGTTTCAGGGTCTTGGCAATCTTCTTATAGCCCAGGCCATCTTTATGTAGAGCAACAATTCTTTTTCAGATCCTCAGAGAGTTCTTTGCCATGAGGTGCCATGTTGAACTTCCAGTGACCAGTCAGTATGAGGAAGTGTGAGAGCGATGACACCAAATTTAACACACCTGCTCCCCATTCACACCTGAGACCTTGTAACACTAACGAGTCACATGACACCGGGAAGGGAAAATGGCTAATTGGGCCCAATTTGGACATTTTCACTTAGGGGTGTACTCACTTTTGTTGCCAGCGGTTTAGACATTAATGGCTGTGTGTTGAGTTATATTGAGGGGACAGCAAATTTACACTGTTATACAAGCTGCACACTCACTACTTTACATTGTAGCAGTGTCATTTCTTCAGTGTTGTCACATGAAAAGATATACTCAAATATTTACAAAAATGTGAGGGGTGTACTCACTTTTGTGATATACTGTATGTGACCCGTACATGATGCAGACATCTTGGTGTCATTATAGTCCTTATAGTGTACTCTAACATATGGAGTATGTCTAGATTCTAAAATATACATTTTCACATTGATTTATTCAACACTCAAAATATGAATATCACAAAACTCCCGCTGGTGTAGAACCGCACTATAGTGCCACCGTGCCACATAGACAAGACAATGTGATGCCAGTTGTCATACTCCTATCCAGAATAGATAAAAAAGAAAAATAATACTGTGTTTGGTTGTTGTTTTCATTGCCAGTGAAGGCAATATTCTGCTTTTAATACTCCCTTTCACTCCCTCCCTCCCCCTTTGCCATTATCTGCGGTGTATAAACTTGGGTCCAAGAATTTCATGGTTTGGCTCAAAAATATAGGTTACTTTCTTACCTACTGTTATTATAAAGTAGCAGAGGACACAGTCAGATTGTGTGCATGAATATGTGTGTGTGTGTTTGTGTGTGTGTGTGCGCAGCCTGCGTACATGTTTGCATGTGTGTGTGTATACTTTTGTATACATTCTCCCATGATAACTCCTGGAGCAATGCACATTCTCCACTCCATCCATCCATCCTCTGAAATTACACAGTTCAGGACTGTCAGTGTCACGATCGTCTTTTACATAAATGGACCAATGCGCAGCATGCATGGAGTTCCACATATTTATTAAATGCAAAACATACAAAAACAACAACGCAATAACTGATCGAACAATAACGTCACACCCACAGGCACTAGCACAAAACAATATTCCACAAATGCAGGTGGGAACAGAACACACTAAGTATGATCCCCAATTAGAAGTAACAAATAACAGCTGCCTCTAATTGGGAACCCTACACAACCCCAACATAGAAATCAAACAACTAGAAACCCCCCCCCTTAGTCACGTCCTGACCTAAAACACCATAGAGAACCCAGAGGGCTCTCTATGGCCAGGGCGTGACAGTCAGGTCCTTATTCTCTGTATTGTCAGACTTAGGAAGCACATGCAGGTATAGATATACAGATATAGATCATCCGAGGATCTTATTTGAAGAAACTGACAGATCCTAGGGATCTTATTGAAGATAAATATATTTTATAATGTCGACTGGGTACTCAATTCTATTGGGTTTTTACGCCAACATTTTAGATCATATCACATTCTATTGTATCGTGTATCATATGACCATAAAATGGCGTAAATGAAGATGACAGGTTCTTGGACATAGAAAGAACAAAACTGTCTGTGGTGCATCTGACCGTTACTCTCATACTGGAGAATAGAGGGAGAAAACCCAGAAGGAATTTTCCACAAAACAAACTGATCAATCCTTTCTGTTGGCATGAACACTTGACTTGACCCTCTGCTTTTGAACTCAGCAGGTTCTGTTCTGTTCTCCTGCATTTAACATAAAGCTTGATGTGCCCATCTTGTTCTCCATATGTCCATCAGTTATTTATAAAGCTTTGGATCAGTTCTCTTCTGTTTCTCCTCGCTATGTATTTGAAACATGTGCATGTGTGCATGACACACACACATACACACACGCGCACACACACACATTCCAGGCCCACATAGCTTCTCTTGGTGGAGTGAAGATCTTGGGTTACTTCAACATATTTGCATTGAAGTGGTTTTATGGTAGAGCCAGGAGAGTGTGTGTTTTCTTTGTTCTGTCAAAACACACACACACTGCAGGACTATTTTATTTGTTCTGTCTAAATGTTAATGTTACCTCGGCCAGATGGACAAACGCTCCACAATATGTGTGTGCACGTGCGTACATATGTGTGTGTGTGTCCTGATTACTGTAGAGTGATATAAATCTGAATTGCATGATAAACCAGTTTTCGGCTGGATCAGTGACATGGACTCCATAGTCTGACTCTAAAGGGCCTTCCTCTCCTCTCCTTCATCTGTGATCTGAAAACTCAAGTGTAAATGGGAATGAGAGAGAGAGAGAGAGAGAGAGAGAGAGAGAGAGAGAGAGAGAGAGAGAGAGATGCGAAAGGAGAGAGAGAATGGGACAATTGAGGCTAAGGGAGAGACTCATACAATCTCAATAATCTCCCCGAATATTTTGGTTGGGTTTTCTTCATCAGTTGGAGAGTAAACTGAAGAGCAGCACTGGGGATGTTTGGTTCAAATTCCCTATACTATGAGCTACAGAGTCAAGATTAACATGTATTCCTCTAACAAAAACACCTACAGTATACAGTGGGGCAAAAAAGTATTTAGTCAGCCACCAATTGTGCAAGTTCTCTCACTTAAAAAGACGAGAGAGGCCTGTAGTTTTCATCATAGGTACACTTCAACTATGACAGACAAAATGAGGAAAAGAAATCCAGAAAATCACATTGTAGGATTTTTAATGAATTTATTTGCAAATTATGGTGGAAAATAAGTATTTGGTCACATACAAACAAGCAAGATTTCTGGCTCTCACAGACCTGTAACTTCTTCTTTAAGAGGCTCCTCTGTCCTCCACTCGTTACCTGTATTAATGGCACCTGTTTGAACTTGTTATCAGTATAAAGACACCTGTCCACAACCTCAAACAGTCACACTCCAAACTCCACTATGGCCAAGACCAAAGAGCTGTCAAAGGACACCAGAAACCAAATTGTAGACCTGCACCAGGTTGGGAAGACTGAATCTGCAATAGGTAAGCAGCTTGGTTTGAAGAAATCAACTGTGGGAGCAATTATTAGGAAATGGAAGACATACAAGACCACTGATAATCTTCCTCGATCTGGAGCTCCACGCAAGATCTCACCCCGTGGGGTCAAAATGATCACAAGAACGGTGAGCAAAAATCCCAGAACCACACGGGGGGACCTAGTGAATGACCTGCAGAGAGCTGGGACCAAAGTAACAAAGCCTACCATCAGTAACACACTACGCCGCCAGGGACTCAAATCCTGCAGTGCCAGACGTGTCCCCCTGCTTAAGCCAGTACATGTTCAGGCCCGTCTGAAGTTTGCTAGAGAGCATTTGGATGATCCAGATGAGGATTGGGAGAATGTCAGATGAAACCAAAATAGAACTTTTTGGTAAAAACTCAACTCGTCGTGTTTGGAGGACAAAGAATGCTGAGTTGCATCCAAAGAACACCATACCTACTGTGAAGCATGGGGGTGGAAACATCATGCTTTGGGGCTGTTTTTCTGCAAAGGGACCAGGACTGACTGATCCGTGTAAAGGAAAGAATGAATGGGGCCATGTATCGTGAGATTTTGAGTGAAAACCTCCTTCCATCAGCAAGGGCATTGAAGATGAAACGTGGCTGGGTCTTTCAGCATGACAATGATCCCAAACACACCGCCCAGGCAATGAAGGAGTGGCTTCGTAGAAGCATTTCAAGGTCCTGGAGTGGCCTAGCCTGTCTCCAGATCTCAACCCCATAGAAAATCTTTGGAGGGAGTTGAAAGTCCGTGTTGCCCAGCGACAGCCCCAAAACATCACTGCTCTAGAGGAGATCTGCATGGAGGAATGGGCCAAAAACCAGCAACAGTGTGTGAAAACCTTGTGAAGACTTACAGAAAACATTTGACCTCTGTCATTGCCAACAAAGGGTATATAACAAAGTATTGAGATAAACTTTTGTTATTGACCAAATACTTATTTTCCACCATAATTTGCAAATAAATTCATAAAAAATCCTACAATGTGATTTTCTGGATTTTTCCCTCATTTTGTCTGTCATAGTTGAAGTGTACCTATGATGAAAATTACAGGCCTCTCTCATCTTTTTAAGTGAGAGAACTTGCACAATTGGTGGCTGACTAAATACTTTTTTTCCCCACTGTATGTGTTTTATCACCCACCCATTATCACATTACACCGTGACCCTACACACACACACATGGAAGTCTGTTGATCTCCTAATGCTACCATCCATGCAGGGTTTTGGGATAGACACTGATTCAATCAGGAGCTGTGATAGCACACACTGTTTTCCAAACATCAGGGGTGTATTCATTACGGAAACCGTTTACCGTTTAAGAACCCAACGTAAGCAAACAGAGCAAAACGAGAGTTTCTATAGATGTATAGAGGGACAGATGTATAGAGGGATAGATGTATAGAGGGACATATGTATAGAGGAACAGATGTATATAGGGACAGATGAATATAGAGGGACAGATGTATAGATGTATAGAGGGACATATGTATAGAGGGACATATGTATAGTGGGATAGATGTATAAAGGGACAAATGTAGAGAGGGATAGATGTATAGAGGGACAGATGTATAGAGGGACAGATGTATAGAGGGACAGAGGTATAGAGGGACATATGTATAGTGGGATAGATGTATAAAGGGACACATGTAGAGAGGGATAGATGTATAGAGGGACAGATTTATAGATGGACAGATGTATAGAGGGACAGAGGTATAGAGGGACATATGTATAGTGGGATAGATGTATAAAGGGACAAATGTAGAGAGGGATAGATGTATAGAGGGACAGATTTATAGAGGGACAGAGGTATAGAGGGACAGATGTATAGATGTATAGAAGTATAGATGTGTAGAGGGACAGATGTATAGATGTGTAGAGGGACAGAGGTATAGACGTATAGATGTATAGATGTGTAGAGGGACAGAGGTATAGAGGGACAGAGGTATAGAAGTATAGAGGGACAGAAGTATAGAAGTATAGATGTGTAGAGGGACAGAGGTATTTTTCAGATTCTTACCTTGTCAGCTCGGGGATTCGATCTAGCAACCTTTCAGTTACTGGCCCAACGCTCTAACCACTAGGTTACTTGCCGTCTTTCACGCGTAATGTAACATGCGTGACACTGCATTAGCCCATAGGGACATTGCCAGGTAAAATCAGCATGTGTGTGTGTGTGTGTGTGCGTGTGTGTGAGAGAGAATGTCTCACATGATGGGTGCCTTTGTTCACACTCAGTTCTGAGAGAGGGCTGGGAAACAGCTCTGAGAAAGGGGTATAGAATAAAAACATTTAAAAAAAGTCATCCCTCACAGTGTTTAAGAGTATTGCAGTTCACCAGGACTAAGTCAAAAATATTATTTTAATATACACTGCTCAAAAAAATAAAGGGAACACTAAAATAACACATCATAGATCTGAATGAATGAAATAATCTTATTAAATACTTTTTTCTTTACATAGTTGAATGTGCTGACAACAAAATCACACAAAAATTATCAATGGAAATCAAATTTATCAACCCATGGAGGTCTGGATTTGGAGTCACACTCAAAATTAAAGTGGAAAACCACACTACAGCCTGATCCAACTTTGATGTAATGTCCTTAAAACAAGTCAAAATGAGGCTCAGTAGTGTGTGTGGCCTCCACGTGCCTGAATGACCTCCCTACAACGCCTGGGCATGCTCCTGATGAGGTGGCGGATGGTCTCCTGAGGGATCTCCTCCCAGACCTGGACTAAAGCATCCGCCAACTCCTGGACAGTCTGTGGTGCAACGTGGCGTTGGTGGATGGAGCGAGACATGATGTCCCAGATGTGCTCAATTGGATTCAGGTCTGGGGAACGGGCGGGCCAGTCCTTAGCATCAATGCCTTCCTCTTGCAGGAACTACTGACACACTCCAGCCACATGAGGTCTAGCATTGTCTTGCATTAGGAGGAACCCAGGGCCAACCGCACCAGCATATGGTCTCACAAGGGGTCTGAGGATCTCATCTCGGTACCTAATGGCAGTCAGGCTACCTCTGGCGAGCACATGGAGGGCTGTGCGGCCCCCCAAAGAAATGCCACCCCACACCATGACTGACCCACCGCCAAACCGGTCATGCTGGAGGATGTTGCAGGCAGCAGAACGTTCTCCACGGCGTCTCCAGACTCTGTCACGTCTGTCACATGCTCAGTGTGAACCTGCTTTCATCTGTGAAGAGCACAGGGCGCCAGTGGCGAATTTGCCAATCTTGGTGTTCTCTGGCAAATGCCAAACGTCCTGCACGGTGTTGGGCTGTAAGCACAACCCCCACCTGTGGACGTTGGGCCCTCATACCACCCTCATGGAGTCTGTTTCTGACCGTTTGAGCAGACACATGCACATTTGTGGCCTGCTGGAGGTCATTTTGCAGGGCTCTGGCAGTGCTCCTCCTTGCACAAAGGTGGAGGTAGTGGTCCTGCTGCTGGGTTGTTGCCCTCCTACGGCCTCCTCCATGTCTCCTGATGTACTGGCCTGTCTCCTGGTAGCGCCTCCATGCTCTGGACACTACGCTGACAGACACAGCAAACCTTCTTGCCACAGCTCGCATTGATGTGCCATCCTGGATGAGCTGCACTACCTGAGCCACTTGTGTGGGTTGTAGACTCCGTCTCATGCTACCACTAGAGTGAAAGCACCGCCAGCATTCAAAAGTGACCAAAACATCAGCCAGGAAGCATAGGAACTGAGAAGTGGTCTGTGGTCACCACCTTCAGAACCACTCCTTTATTGGGGGTGTCTTGCTAATTGCCTATAATTTCCACCTGTTGTCTATTCCATTTTCACAACAGCATGTGAAATTTATTGTCAATCAGTGTTGCTTCCTAAGTGGACAGTTTGATTTCACAGAAGTGTGATTGACTTGGAGTTACATTGTGTTGTTTAAGTGTTCCCTTTATTTTTTGAGCAGTGTATATGCTGGCTCAGTATATCTGCAGGCTCTGGTTTAGTACAGTCCTTATCAGACAGTTGACTGTAGTGATACAGTCTGATTCTAGATGTCTTAGAAATACAATTTAAATGTAAATCTTTTTATTTAGTAAAATTTCTGGGGGAAATAAAAACCACACAACCTTTGACAGGCACATCATCACAACCATACACTCACAGGACAGCTACTGTATGTTCAAGAATATACAACAATATCAATAAAGCGCTCCATATTCAATAACACACCATCGGATCCCTTGGCAAAAAACCACAAGGCATATGGAGAGAAAAACTTCAAATATATCCTCTCCCCTCCCTCTCCTCCGACTCCCCAATAAGCGGCGAAAGTCCTTGTCATGCTCACTATTAAAGCATAATAAAAATCAATCCGTTTTTACAATTGGGTGGCAGTCCACAAAGCTACAGAATACTAAAATGATCATATTTGAGACAAACACTGAACTGTTTTTGAAACACATTTTGACACATTTGTCAAAAACACATTTGAGTGAAAACCTCCTTCCATCAGCAAGGGCATTGAAGATGAAACGTGGCTGGGTCTTTCAGCATGACAATGATCCCAAACACACCGCCCAGGCAATGAAGGAGTGGCTTCGTAAGAAGCATTTCAAGGTCCTGGAGTGGCCTAGCCTGTCTCCAGATCTCAACCCCATAGAAAATCTTTGGAGGGAGTTGAAAGTCCGTGTTGCCCAGCGACAGCCCCAAAACATCACTGCTCTAGAGGAGATCTGCATGGAGGAATGGGCCAAAAAACCAGCAACAGTGTGTGAAAACCTTGTGAAGACTTACAGAAAACATTTGACCTCTGTCATTGCCAACAAAGGGTATATAACAAAGTATTGAGATAAACTTTTGTTATTGACCAAATACTTATTTTCCACCATAATTTGCAAATAAATTCATAAAAATCCTACAATGTGATTTTCTGGATTTTTTCCTCATTTTGTCTGTCATAGTTGAAGTGTACCTATGATGAAAATTACAGGCCTCTCTCATCTTTTTAAGTGAGAGAACTTGCACAATTGGTGGCTGACTAAATACTTTTTTTCCCCACTGTATGTGTTTTATCACCCACCCATTATCACATTACACCGTGACCCTACACACACACACATGGAAGTCTGTTGATCTCCTAATGCTACCATCCATGCAGGGTTTTGGGATAGACACTGATTCAATCAGGAGCTGTGATAGCACACACTGTTTTCCAAACATCAGGGGTGTATTCATTACGGAAACCGTTTACCGTTTAAGAACCCAACGTAAGCAAACAGAGCAAAACGAGAGTTTCTATAGATGTATAGAGGGACAGATGTATAGAGGGATAGATGTATAGAGGGACATATGTATAGAGGAACAGATGTATATAGGGACAGATGAATATAGAGGGACAGATGTATAGATGTATAGAGGGACATATGTATAGAGGGACATATGTATAGTGGGATAGATGTATAAAGGGACAAATGTAGAGAGGGATAGATGTATAGAGGGACAGATGTATAGAGGGACAGATGTATAGAGGGACAGAGGTATAGAGGGACATATGTATAGTGGGATAGATGTATAAAGGGACACATGTAGAGAGGGATAGATGTATAGAGGGACAGATTTATAGATGGACAGATGTATAGAGGGACAGAGGTATAGAGGGACATATGTATAGTGGGATAGATGTATAAAGGGACAAATGTAGAGAGGGATAGATGTATAGAGGGACAGATTTATAGAGGGACAGAGGTATAGAGGGACAGATGTATAGATGTATAGAAGTATAGATGTGTAGAGGGACAGATGTATAGATGTGTAGAGGGACAGAGGTATAGACGTATAGATGTATAGATGTGTAGAGGGACAGAGGTATAGAGGGACAGAGGTATAGAAGTATAGAGGGACAGAAGTATAGAAGTATAGATGTGTAGAGGGACAGAGGTATTTTTCAGATTCTTACCTTGTCAGCTCGGGGATTCGATCTAGCAACCTTTCAGTTACTGGCCCAACGCTCTAACCACTAGGTTACTTGCCGTCTTTCACGCGTAATGTAACATGCGTGACACTGCATTAGCCCATAGGGACATTGCCAGGTAAAATCAGCATGTGTGTGTGTGTGTGTGTGCGTGTGTGTGAGAGAGAATGTCTCACATGATGGGTGCCTTTGTTCACACTCAGTTCTGAGAGAGGGCTGGGAAACAGCTCTGAGAAAGGGGTATAGAATAAAAACATTTAAAAAAAGTCATCCCTCACAGTGTTTAAGAGTATTGCAGTTCACCAGGACTAAGTCAAAAATATTATTTTAATATACACTGCTCAAAAAATAAAGGGAACACTAAAATAACACATCATAGATCTGAATGAATGAAATAATCTTATTAAATACTTTTTTCTTTACATAGTTGAATGTGCTGACAACAAAATCACACAAAAATTATCAATGGAAATCAAATTTATCAACCCATGGAGGTCTGGATTTGGAGTCACACTCAAAATTAAAGTGGAAAACCACACTACAGCCTGATCCAACTTTGATGTAATGTCCTTAAAACAAGTCAAAATGAGGCTCAGTAGTGTGTGTGGCCTCCACGTGCCTGAATGACCTCCCTACAACGCCTGGGCATGCTCCTGATGAGGTGGCGGATGGTCTCCTGAGGGATCTCCTCCCAGACCTGGACTAAAGCATCCGCCAACTCCTGGACAGTCTGTGGTGCAACGTGGCGTTGGTGGATGGAGCGAGACATGATGTCCCAGATGTGCTCAATTGGATTCAGGTCTGGGGAACGGGCGGGCCAGTCCTTAGCATCAATGCCTTCCTCTTGCAGGAACTACTGACACACTCCAGCCACATGAGGTCTAGCATTGTCTTGCATTAGGAGGAACCCAGGGCCAACCGCACCAGCATATGGTCTCACAAGGGGTCTGAGGATCTCATCTCGGTACCTAATGGCAGTCAGGCTACCTCTGGCGAGCACATGGAGGGCTGTGCGGCCCCCCAAAGAAATGCCACCCCACACCATGACTGACCCACCGCCAAACCGGTCATGCTGGAGGATGTTGCAGGCAGCAGAACGTTCTCCACGGCGTCTCCAGACTCTGTCACGTCTGTCACATGCTCAGTGTGAACCTGCTTTCATCTGTGAAGAGCACAGGGCGCCAGTGGCGAATTTGCCAATCTTGGTGTTCTCTGGCAAATGCCAAACGTCCTGCACGGTGTTGGGCTGTAAGCACAACCCCCACCTGTGGACGTTGGGCCCTCATACCACCCTCATGGAGTCTGTTTCTGACCGTTTGAGCAGACACATGCACATTTGTGGCCTGCTGGAGGTCATTTTGCAGGGCTCTGGCAGTGCTCCTCCTTGCACAAAGGTGGAGGTAGTGGTCCTGCTGCTGGGTTGTTGCCCTCCTCGGCCTCCTCCATGTCTCCTGATGTACTGGCCTGTCTCCTGGTAGCGCCTCCATGCTCTGGACACTCACGCTGACAGACACAGCAAACCTTCTTGCCACAGCTCGCATTGATGTGCCATCCTGGATGAGCTGCACTACCTGAGCCACTTGTGTGGGTTGTAGACTCCGTCTCATGCTACCACTAGAGTGAAAGCACCGCCAGCATTCAAAAGTGACCAAAACATCAGCCAGGAAGCATAGGAACTGAGAAGTGGTCTGTGGTCACCACCTTCAGAACCACTCCTTTATTGGGGGTGTCTTGCTAATTGCCTATAATTTCCACCTGTTGTCTATTCCATTTTCACAACAGCATGTGAAATTTATTGTCAATCAGTGTTGCTTCCTAAGTGGACAGTTTGATTTCACAGAAGTGTGATTGACTTGGAGTTACATTGTGTTGTTTAAGTGTTCCCTTTATTTTTTTGAGCAGTGTATATGCTGGCTCAGTATATCTGCAGGCTCTGGTTTAGTACAGTCCTTATCAGACAGTTGACTGTAGTGATACAGTCTGATTCTAGATGTCTTAGAAATACAATTTAAATGTAAATCTTTTTATTTAGTAAAATTTCTGGGGGGAAATAAAAACCACACAACCTTTGACAGGCACATCATCACAACCATACACTCACAGGACAGCTACTGTATGTTCAAGAATATACAACAATATCAATAAAGCGCTCCATATTCAATAACACACCATCGGATCCCTTGGCAAAAAACCACAAGGCATATGGAGAGAAAAACTTCAAATATATCCTCTCCCCTCCCTCTCCTCCGACTCCCCAATAAGCGGCGAAAGTCCTTGTCATGCTCACTATTAAAGCATAATAAAAATCAATCCGTTTTTTACAATTGGGTGGCAGTCCACAAAGCTACAGAATACTAAAATGATCATATTTGAGACAAACACTGAACTGTTTTTGAAACACATTTTGAAAATAAAGCCAAAAGGTTATTGCGAGAACTTTTGGAATGTGCTGCCATTTATGATTTCTTCACATGAAGTCGAACCCAATTAGATCAGTAGTTAATGAGAAACAGCTGAACGCCTACCGAACACACAATCAAACATTCAAAGATGCTATAGCTAACTATACAGCTAAAATCACATACAAATGCTAATGGGAACAACCACAGGAGGTTGTTGGCACCTTAATTGGAGAGGACGGGCTCGTGGTATTGGCTGGAGAAGATTTGTTAGAATGGTATCAAATACATCAAACATATGGTTTCCAGGTGTTTGATGCCATTCCATTTGCTCCATTCCGGCCATTATTATGAGCCGTCCTCCCCTCAGCAGCCTCCACTGGTAACAATATCAAACAGTGTAAAAGCAATTTAACAAAGGTATAAAAATGAATTAATTCTAAAGTCCTTGAATTCTGAGTAGGATATGGGATATGTTCAGATATTATACTGTATAACTAACAATGTTTTTACAACCTTGCAATGTCCATATAATGTTCCGTATGTCTCAAGTCAGGCGTTTGCACTATGACGCCTCTTTGGGTTTGGCTTATGTCATGTATCTTATGAACATTCATATAGAGGTAATAATCAGGAACAGCCACACCCAGCAATGTCATTTCTCTACAATATGACCACCCTATGTTGTGTCATTCATTATCAATAATACTGATATTTGATTGTCTGCACTAAACTTCCATCCCTCCACTCCTCTTTCCCCCAATGATCCTCCTTTCCAACAACCCTCTCCCAGGTACACATCCCAGACCATTCACTTTAATAGGCAATACTCAAAGTGCACTTGACTACTTCTCCCTCCAGTCAGAGGAGACTTTACTGGATTAGGGCACTTATTTTCTCCTAGTGGTATAAAACTACATCAACTATACCTGAATAAGGGCACTTCTTATGACCTTCTCATAATGGTTTAAGTCAGAATCAGGTTATATGACTGATCTTCAATTAGTCCTTTAAAGTAGATCATAGGTTACTTCGTTGAGTACTTCTCTGCACTGCGCAGGGCCCCTCTCATGCTGAAGTGTACTTGTTAGTAGCGCGTGAGTTGCTCTGGTCGGAGGCCCGGTCTGAGACTTTGAGCTTCATACAGGACTGCTTCTCATCCATCAACATCTCAGCTGGCAGACACCAGCAACACAGACATGACTAGAGAGAGAGAGAGGGGGGACATTAGTTATTTGGACATTTAACACCATTTGGCACGCTGTTTGGATGCAGTATGTGTATGTGTCCGTGCGTGGGTGTGTTCACGCATATATCTTACCCTGAAGCAGATCTTGAAACGCTTGCTGACCATGTAGAGAGCGATGGGGTTGATGCAGGAGTTAAGAGACGCCATGTTGATCCCGATGTAGTCCAGAACCAGGAAGAAACTGAAGAAACACACCGTCCTATTTCATCTCTCTCCTTTCTACAATATTAGGATCAATGTAGCGGGGGTGGGGCACATAGACATCTTAAGGAAAACAGTTTGAAGTGTGTGAGAGTATGTGGTCCTCACCTGAGCAGTTCACAGCGGTTAGGGTCTTTCTCATCATAGATGGTGAGCTTGAGGATGCGGCTGAGATGGAGGGGCAACCAGCACAGAGCAAACACCAACACCAGGCAGAACACTGTCTTAGCCACCTCACGCCTCTACACACACAGAGACAGGAATCAATCAACCAACCAATCAATCAGCCAACCAATCAATCAATTAACCAAACTATCTAGCTAAAGTGCCCTTCATAAATATAGGGACATTACAAAATTATTTTTTATTTAACGTTTATTTAACTAGGCAAGTCAGTTAAAACCTCTTAGCGCAAGGGTCTAGTTTCCTGAATTTCCACCTGTCGGACGTGCCCAAATTAAACTGCCTGTTACTCAGGCCCAGAAGCTAGGATATGCACATAATTAGTGGTATTGGATAGAAAACACTCTGACGTTTCTAAAACTGTTAAAATAATGTCTGTGGGTATAACAGAACTGATATGGCAGGCGAAAACCCGAGGGAAATTCATCCTAGAAAATGTGTTTCTGTCAGCTGGCTCATTTTCCAATGAGTTGCTATAGGACAAGCTTAAATCCACTCCCAGGTTGCAGTACTTATGGCTTCCACTAGATGTCAACAGTCTTTAGACAAGGTTTCAAGTGTTTCAAATCAAATCAAATCAAATTGTATTTGTCACATACACATGGTTAGCAGATGTTAATGCGAGTGTAGCGAAATGCTTGTGCTTCTAGTTCCGACCATGCAGTAGTATCTAACAAGTAATCTAACAAATTCACAACAACTACCTTATACACACAAGAGTAAAGGAATGAATACGAGTATGTACATATAAATATATGGATGAGCGATGGCTGACCGGCATAGGCAAGATGCAGTAGATGGTATGGAGTACAGTATATACACATATATATATATATATGAGATGAGTAATGTAGGATATGTAAACATTATATAAATGGCATTGTTTAAAGTGGCTAGTGATACATTATTTCATCCAGTTATAATTATTAAAGTTATAATTATTAAAGTGGCTAGAGATTTGGGTCGATGGCCGAGCAGCATAGGCAAGATACAGTAGATGGTTTAGAGTACAGTGTATACATTTGATATGAGTATGTCGGATACGTAAACATTATATACAAAATTGTTTAAAGTGGCTAGTGATACATTTGTTACATCCAATTCCTATGTTTAAAGTGGCTAGAGATTTAAGTCAGTATGTTGGCAGCAGCCACTCAATGTTAGTGATGGCTGTTTAACAGTCTGATGGCCTTGAGATAGAAGCTGTTTTTCAGTCTCTCGGTCCCAGCTTTGATGCACCTGTACTGACCTCGCCTTCTGGATGATAGCGGGGTGAACAGGCAGTGGCTCGGGTGGTTGTTGTCCTTGATGATCTTTTTGGCCTTCCTGTGACATCGGGTGGTGTAGATGTCCTGGAGGGCAGGTAGGTTTCCCCCGGTGATGCGCTGTGCAGTCCTCACTACCCTCTGGAGAGCCTTACGGTTGTGGGCGGAGCAGTTGCTGTACCAGGCGGTGATACAGCCCGACAGGATGCTCTCGATAGTGCATCTGTAAAAGTTTGAGAGTGATTTTGGTGACAAGCCGAATTTCTTCAGCCTCCTGAGGTTGAAGAGGCGCTGTTGCGCTTTCTTCACCACGCTGTCTGTGTGGGTGGACCAATTCAGTTTGTCCGTGATGTGTACACCGAGGAACTTAAAACTTTCCACCCTCTCCACTACTGTCCTCGATGTGGATAGGGGGTGCTCCCTCTCCTGTTTCCTGAAGTCCACGATCATCTCCTTTGTTTTGCTGACATTGAGTGAGAGGTTATTTTCCTGACACCACACTCCGAGGGCCCTCACCTCCTTTCTGTAGGCCGTCTCGTCGTTGTTGGTAATCAAGCCTACCACTGTAGTGTCGTCAGCAAACTTGATGATTGAGTTGGATGCGTGCTTGGCCACGCAGTCATGGGTAAACAGGGAGTACAGGAGAGGGCTGAGAACGCACCCTTGTGGGGCCCCACTGTTGAGGATCAGCGGGGTGGAGATGTTGTTTCCTACCCTCACCACCTGGGACCGGCCCGTCAGGAAGTCCAGGACCCAGTTGCACAGGGCTGGAGTCGAGACCCAGGGTCTCGAGCTTAATGACGAGCTTGGAGGGAACTATGGTGTTAAATGCTGAGCTGTAGTCGATGAACAGCATTCTTACATAAGTATTCCTCTTGTCCAGATGGGTTAGGGCAGTATGCAGTGTGATTGCGATTAAGTCGTCTGTGGACCTATTGGGACGGTAAGCAAATTGGAGTGGGTCCAGGGTGTCTGGCAGGATGGAGGTGATATGATCCTTGACTAATCTCTCAAAGCACTTCATGATGACGGAAGTGAGTGCTACGGGCGATAGTCATTTAGCTCAGTCACCTTAGCTTTCTTGGGAACAGGAACAATGGTGGCCCTCTTGAAGCATGTGGGAACAGCAGACTGGGATAGGGACTGATTGAATATGTCCGTAAACACACCAGCCAGCTGGTCTGCGCATGCTCTGAGGACACGGCCAGGGATGCCATCTGGGCCGGCAGCCTTGCGAGGGTTAACACATTTAAATGTTTTTCTCACATTGGCTGCGGTGAAGGTGAGCCCGCAGGTTTTGGTAGCGGGGTCGTGTCGGTGGCACTGTATTGTCCTCAAAGCGAGCAAAGAAGTTGTTTAGTTTGTCTGGGAGCAGGACGTCATGGTCCGCGACGGGGCTGGTTTTCTTTTTGTAGTCCGTGATTGACTGTAGACCCTGCCACATTCCTCTTGTGTCTGAGCCAAATATCAAGGTTTTGATATTTGCTATGGGTACAACATCACCAATGCACTTGCTAATAAACTCGCTCACCGAATCAGCGTATACATCAATGTTGTTGTCAGATGCTATCCGGGAACATATCCCAGTCCACGTGCTCGAAGCAATCTTGCAGCATGGAATCAGATTGGTCGGACCAGCGTTGAACAGACCTGAGAACGGGCGTTTCCTGTTTTAGTTTCTGTTTGTAGGCTGGGAGCAACAAAATGGAGTCATGGTCAGACTTGCCGAAAGGAGGGCGGAGAATAGCCTTGTATGCATCACGGAAGTTGGAATAACAGTGATCCAGGATTTTACCAGCCCGGGTGGCACATTCGATATGCTGGTAAAATTTCGGGAGCCTTGTTCTTAAATTAGCCTTATTAAAATCCCCAGCCACAATAAATGCAGCCTCAGGATATGTGGTTTCCAGTTTACATAGAGTCCGATGAATTTCTTTCAGTGCCGTCGATGTATCAGCTTGAGGGGATGTACACGGCTGTGATTATAATCGAGGAGAATTCTCTTGGTAGATAATGCGGTCTGCATTTGATTGTAATGAATTCTATGTCAGGTGAACAAAGGACTTGAGTTCCTGTATGTTGTTATGATCACACCACGCCTCGTTAATCATAAGACACACACCCCCACCCTTCTTCTTACCAGATAGAAGTTTGTTTCTGTCGGCGCGATGCGTGGAGAAACCAGGTGGCTGTACCGACTCCGATAACGTGTCCTGAGTGAGCCATGTTTCCGTGAAGCAAAGAACGTTGCAGTCTCGGATGTCTCTCTGAAAGGCAACCCTCGATCGGATTTCGTCTACTTTGTTGTCAAGAGACTGTACATTGGCGATTAAAATACTCGGGAGAGGTGCACGATGCGCCCGTCGGCGTAGCTTGACCAAAAGACCGGCGCGTTTCCCTCTTCTCGGCGCCGCCGTTGCTTTGAGTAGCCGGGTGCTATCCAGTCTATTGTTGTGTTTGGGTTAGCAAACCGAGAATCCTCTTTGGGAAAGTCGTATTCCTGGTCGTAATGTTGGTAAGTTGACGTTGCTCTTATATCCAATAGTTCCTCCCGGTTGTATGTAATAAAACTTAATATTTCCCGGGGGTAATAATGTATGAAGTAATACATAAAAAAACAAAATACTGCATGGTTTCCTGAGAACGTGAAGCGAGGCTGCCATCTCTGTCGGCGCCGGAAGTAACCTTGAAGTACCTTGAAGTACCTTGAAAACTAGAGGAGTAGAAGAAAATTATCCAAGGAGAGTGAGGAAGTAACTTCTGTCTGTGGCGCGCGGGACCCCGGGAGCGTGCGCCTCGGTTTTTTCCTTTTCTATCGTCCAAGATATTATCCGTGTGAAATATTATAGTTAATATACATATTAGTGTACCTAAGGATTGGTTAGAAACGTTGTTTTATTTGTTTGGACAAAGTTTATAGGTATACTTTGCACGCTCTATATGTCTTGTATAATGAGACGAGTGGACAGTGGATTTTCTGAACAGAACGCGCCAACCAAACGGAGCTTTATGGATATAAAGAGGGACATTTTCGAACAAAGGGAACATTGATTGTCTTGCTTGGACACTTCGGATTACCATCAGCAGAAGATCTTCAAAGGTAAGCGATTTATTTTAGCTCTTTTTATGTGTTTTGTGACACCTGCGCTGGTTAGGTTTTTATGCTAATAGTGGTATTTCCATGAATATTTTATAATACTATTTTGTCATTTGAATTTGACGCGCTCCAGCTTCACCGGATGTTGTGCGCTAAGATTAAGAACAAATTCTTATTTATAATGACGGCCTAGGAACAGTGGGTTAGTTAACCTTTTTTACCTTTTTTACCGATTTTTACCTTGTCAGCTCGGGGATCTGATCTAGCAACCTTACGATTACTGGCCCAAAGCTCTAACCACTAGGCTACCTGCCGCCCCTAAATATTAAGGATGAAATACCTGTTTCAGATGGTCACTCAGGGCGATCTGGACTCCGTTCTTCTTCCTCAGCATCTCACAAGTCATCAGGGTGTAGAAGATGGCGGTAATGGCCAGAGGCAGGCAGAAATACACACTGAACAGCCACCAGTCCTTAGCTGACTTATAGAACTGGAAGGACACAAAGAAAATACAGTTAAATATAGGGCCACATAATGCACCAACTCATTGACCTTGTGGTTAAAGTGTCCACCCTGAGATGCGTCTCTGATTGGGGGTGTACTAGCGTCCTGTCCAGGGGGTGTACTTGTACATAAAGTTGCCTCACGCTACAGAAACAGGAGATAGGCTCCTGCTCCTATGAGCCATTCCCAGCTCGCATACACCAAGGCTCGTGCAAGAATACATACACCAAATGGACACTCCGTTTAAAGGGATATTCCGGGATTTTGGCAATGAGGCATTTATCTACTTCCCCAGAATCAGATGAACTCGTGGATAACATTTTTATGTCTCTATGAAGGAAGTTAGAAGTAGTTGTGTGAGTCAATCCTATCTAGCATTAGCACAATGACTGGAAATGAGTTAGCAATTATGTTAGCGCTAGTTAGCAACTTCCTTCAAACTGCATGCAGAGACATAAAAATGGTATCCACGAGTTCATCTGACTCTGAGGAAGTAGATAAAGGGCCTCATTGGCAAAATCCCGAAGTATCCCTTTAAGTGTATTGCAACACACAATGCAAAATAGCCATTCAGAAAGATCCACGGACAGTAGAAGAAATCTGACTCTGACTGGTCCTTTTGCCTTGGAAGTTAGTTGGGAGCCAAACCCTAATGCTGAAGTATGAGGGAGTGAAGAAGAGTGAGGAGAAGTAACCTCAAGCAGAACTCAAGGGTCTCTCTAACTCAGAGTTCAGTCTTGGTAAAACGTCAACTAGCACTACATCTAAAACCTCTCTGGGGCGACAACTACACAAGTTCAAGCTATCGGTCACTCTGAGACACACACACCACACACACATTCACACACACACAGATGTTGTTGTGAATTTGTTATATTACTTGTTAGATACTACTGCATGGTCGGAACTAGAAGCACAAGCATTTCGCTACACTCGCATTAACATCTGCTAACCATGTATATGTGACAAATAAAATTAGATTTTTGATTTGATTTGAGATGTACTCGAACCTGTGAAACGCATATAAACACACTAAAACTACCTTATCCAGACAAACAGAGGCCTCATAAGTCATATCATTTATCTTTTCCAGGGTGACCACTAGGGGAAAGTCAGCACACAGCTGCAGCTTTCCCACATCAGACCCCAGCCAGGGGCACTCCTTTTAATCTAGTGTGTGTGTGTGTGTGTGTGTGCGTACCCTCATAAAGTCTGAATTCTGCATGGGGTGTAGCAGACAGATGCGGAGGTGCTCTCCTTTGTAGTCCATGGCGATCATGTCGAAGGCTATAGCTTCAGGGACAGCCAGCAGGATGGACAGCAGCCAGATGAGTGCAATCTCTATAGCCGTCCACTTGGGAACACCGATCCCCTTTATACGGTTCCACGACGCTACTGCTCGGTACCTGGGAGAGGATGAGACGGGGAGGAACATTAAGGGGATATCCTGTGTGTGTGTGTGTGTGTGTGTGTGTGTTTCTGTGTGTGTGTGTGTGTGTGTGTGTGTGTGTGTGTGTGTGTGTGTGTGTGTGTGTGTGTGTGTGTGTGTGTGTGTGTGTGTGTGTGTGTGTGTGCGTCTGTTAGCGTACCTGTCGATGCTCAGAGCACACAGGCTCAGCACAGTAATGCCCACTGAAGCTTTTTGGACAAAAGGCACCAGTTTACACAGACCCACACCAAATGGCCAGTCCTCCGCTAGGAGCTAGGGGAAGAGTTCAGGATTACTCACACAGGAATTATCTGAGTTTGGAGGCGCGTGATTAAAATGCTATTGTGTCATTTATACTTGGTATATACTAGGTAAGTAGGATAGCATAACCGGGAATTTCACTCGATACGCATTTCAACTAATCAACTTAAAGATATAGACAAAAAGAACACCCATGGAAAATGATAACCATAAAATATGAGAATCTATATAGGCTGAACCCTGGCTAACCTGTATTTGGGTTTAGGGTAGGGCGGCGCACAATTGGCCCTTCGTCGTCTGGGTTTGGCCGGGGTAGGCCGTCCTTGTAAATAAGAATTTGTTCTTAACTGACTTGCCTAGTTAAATAAAGGTTCAATAAAAAATAATAAAAGGTTTTCATGCCTGCTTATGAGGCCTATTGGAATCATATGTGGAGGTAAACACCGAACTGACTCTAGATCAGCGTGGAGAGGCTATCTCACCCTACTGTATTGGAACCACATGTGGAGGTAAACACCGAACTGACCCTAGATCAGCGTGGAGAGGCTATCTCGCCCTACTGTATTGGAACCACATGTGGAGGTAAACACCGAACTGACCCTAGATCAGCGTGGAGAGGCTATCTCACCCTACTGTATTGGAACCACATGTGGAGGTAAACACCAAACTGACCCTAGATCAGCATGGAGAGGCTATCTCACCCTACTGTATTGGAACCACATGTGGAGGTAAACACCAAACTGACCCTAGATCAGCGTGGAGAGGCAATCTCACCCTACTGTATTGGAACCACATGTGGTCTTATCTCCATAGAACACAGGTAGATTCTTCTGGTATGCAGTTAATCATTTAAACATGTTTGGCTTCCCATAAACCCAATATCTATAATACTCTCTCTCTGTTTTTCTGTCTGTATGTGTATCTATCTCTCTCACACACACACACACACACACACACACACACACACACACACACACACACACACACACACACACACACACACACACACACACACACACACACACACACACACACACACACACACACACACACACACACAGGCCTCCAATAGTCCAAATATATTCAAGCATACCAGAGAGAAAGTCATGTGGAATGTGGTATGGCTCAGATGAAGGGAAACGTGCTACAGAGACCGAGCTACTGTAATACAATGTGGTCCGAGAAGAAGAAAGTATTTGGCTTGCAGACCAATGTCTGAGCTTGAAATGATTCTGGCCTGCCTGGAGGGATTCAAAAAATTATCAAAACAAGCTTAATGGGGACAGAGAAAATATTTTGGGCCCAGTATTACAGAACAGCCTGTTTCTCAACGACCCCTTAACTACCCGTGTGTGTGTGCTCGCGCATGTTGGTGTGTGTTTGGTTCTCACCTTGTACACGTTAATGGGAATATCAATCACAATGTGCAGCAGGTCTCCCAGCGCCAGGCTCCCTATGAGAATATTGGGCCCGTTGCGCATGCACTTGTTCCGGTAAATGATTCTGAGGAGCGTGGAGTTCCCGATAATACCGACAACAAACACGATACATGATACTACCGTGTTGATGTACTTAAATGTGTCTCTGATCTCGGTGGGTCCCGAGCACATCGGCGGTAAAGGTCGCATGCGTCGAGCTGTGGAGACATTGGCGTTGAACCTGTCCTCTCTACCAGAGATTACTGGTTTCTGGGTGGCGGACGGATGGACGTCTGAGCGCGCGTCTTGCAAAACCGGTGTTCGGGTGGCTTGTCCGGTAACCACGAGTAGATGTCCCGCCAGGAGAACCAGCGGGAAACAGATGAACAAGATCTTCGCCATATTTGACAGGAGTCCTGCTCATAAACACATGAAAACTTTAGGCTACATATTTATAACGGACAATTTTTCCAATAGGCCATGAGTTAGAAAACCTTAAAATATCCCCCCATGTGCAGCTAAATTCAATGTAAAGAGGCATGAGCAGGTGAATGTCAGTAAAACCATTTTCTTACCTGCAAGTTGGAAAGAAGCTTATCTAAGGATCCTTTGAGTAACACGTCAGAAAACGTTTGTTTTGATAGGCCTTCTCTCCCAGTTGAGAATTAAACGTTTGAAAACAACTCCCCCAACTGTCAAAGATCGGCATTAAGTGGTTCCATAAAAAAACAGAAGAGTGGGCCTATTATTCCAACTATGTCATGGGTATCTTGTCCAAACTGTCCTCTTCACGTCTCTTCTCACGTCCGCATGACGTTTGATGCTGATCTTTGTCTGGTAAATGTTGGTTTATGTGGGCTCTGAGACTCTTTTTTTAATCAAGTTTAAATTGGTCAAATAGCTCCAAAAAGTTATAAAACGAATCAAAAATGTCCTTGGTCAGTGCCCCGGTTTGACCGAACAGCATTCTATCCTTCTCTGGTCACGTTACCCTACTGGTTCTGCACGCTGACTGTGGTCTAACTTTAAATCGTCGAGCACTGTTATCGGTTACAGAGGTTACTGCCTCTGCTCGACCCCTCCCATCTTCTGAGAGAGAGCGAAGGAGAGAGAGAGCGCGAGAATGAACAATGCAGTGAATATAATTGATTGTAAGCCAGCGGGATAGCTGCTTAAAAGTTACTTATTGTTCAGTAAAGTGAGGGGAAGTAGATAGAGAGGGGTGTTATTTTTATGACCGTGCAACATTGAACGCTATGACTGGGCTGTGTCTTGTCACCTTGGGACAGGAGTCAGGACAAGAACACTACAGACTTCAGATTTTTTTTCAGGAATTCCTTCATCCAAGTGAACTGAACTGACTGATAGGGTTTAACTGGATTTACCTGATTAGCGAGTTGTGGAGTTAAAAATCCTGTATTTTTTGGCTTAACCATTGTTTGGGAGATAATAATCTATACAATTCTGTAGGGTCTATATTCTATCCACACCTGCGGCTGTTTTCTAAG
This sequence comes from Brachymystax lenok tsinlingensis, assembly GCA_030435695.1. Taxonomy (NCBI): domain Eukaryota; kingdom Metazoa; phylum Chordata; class Actinopteri; order Salmoniformes; family Salmonidae; genus Brachymystax; species Brachymystax lenok. Next base: position 33,252,906 of record CM059788.1, read on the forward strand.
GACTGAATTGGTGGCTGCCAGAATACCGTCAGTACCAGTGATTGATCACCCTCCCAGAGGTAGAGAGAGAGGGAGGGATGGAGAGGGAGAGAGGGAGCGCATGGCATGGATCCTGATCGTGGAAATTTGTTAGAAGAAGTAGTCTCCTGAGACCTAATTTATAACCGTTGCTACATTTAATTGCGCCATTTCTGAAAAGACTGCGCACGCACCAAAATATTGGGACGTATAATCTTGGCGCACGCCATACATACGCATGTTTCCCGTTATAAATCAGACCTGTTGTGAAATTGCTCGCCTGATAAACGCCCATCATTCACCTTTTATGGTAACAATAACGCCCGTATTTGCTGTATTGACCCTACTTTTGAAGAAGTATTGGAATTAGGCCAAGACAGTATTGGTCATACGTCTTTGGAGGGGTTAGCAGAATGTTTTCTTTTGCTGTAGGCTATCTGACCGTGTCTGAAAGACAAAAACAATTGCACATTGTTGTGGACCTGTAACCAGATCATTGGAATGTAATCATGTTTTGCATAGATTTTTTTCTGAACCTAATATGCTGCACTGCCTGCGGATTCTGAAACATTGTCTACTCGAAAAAATGTTTAATAAAAACTAGCAGGCCTAGGCTACTTACAGTGGTAGCCTTCACACTTCAATGCAAAATATCAACTGTCTGTTCACCTGTTCAATTCTAGTCTATGATATAAACCGCGCTCCCATTTCGGATGCAAACAAATTAAATTATAATAGGCCATCTAATAGGCACAGTGAAAGATGCGCATGATCGACTGTTGTATGCCTACACCATGGCCAGAAAAGGTGAGGAATTTATTCTGCAATGGTTATGATATATGTAGTATGCATTAGGAATATGTTGATAAATTAAATATTGTCTACTCGAGAAATTTGACATCAATGGGAAAGGTGAACCGACTGTTTTACCTTAAACTGCGCTTCGGAGCAGATCAAATAGAGCAAAATATGTAATCATAACAAAAAAAACTGGTAGCTAAATATAATAACAAAATACAATAATTTTCTGTTAGTGAGAAGCCGAAAATAGATTTATTTATCTTTGCATTAAAAAAAGAATTAGAAATTGGCATCTACTGTTCCTTCATAAATTATTCACATCCCTTGACTTTTTCCACATTTTGTGTTAGTCTGAATTTAAAATTGATAAAATGTAGATGTTTTTGTCACTTGCCTACACACAATACCACATAATGTCAATATTTTTACATATCTTGTCTTGTGCCAATAAGTATTCAACCCATTTGTTATGGCAAGCCTAAATAGGTTCAGGAGTAAAAATGTGCTTAACAAGTCTCATAATAAGTTGCATAGACTCACTGTATGTAATAATAGTGTTTAACATGATTTTTGAATGACTACCTCATCTCTGTACCCATACATACAATTATCTGTAAGGTCCCTCAGTTGAGTAGTGCATTTCAAACACAGATTCTACCACAAATCAAATTTAATTTTGAAGCCCTTCTTACATCAGACAGGAAGATCACGTCAGTGACTCAACCCACTCAAGCGACGCACCAGCACGCTAGTGACTCAGCCCCTGTAATAGGGTTAGAGGCAGAGAATCCCAGTGGAGAGAGGGGAACCGGCCAGGCAGAGACAGCAAGGGTGGTTCGTTGCTCCAGTGACTTTCCGTTCACCTTCACACTCCTGGGCCAGACTACACTCAATCATAGGACCTACTGAAGAGATGAGTCTTCAATAAAGACTTAAAGGTTGAGACCGAGTCTGCGTCACTCACGTGGATAGGCAGACCATTCCATAAAAGCTCTATAGGAGAAAGCCCTACTTCCAGCTGTTTGCTTAGAAATTCTAGGGACAGTAAGGAGGCCTGCGTCTTGTGACCGTAGCGTGCGTGTTGGTATGTACGGCAGGACCAAATCGGAAAGATAGGTAGGAGCAATCCCATGTAATGCTTTGTAGGTTAGCAGTAAAACCTTGAAATCAGCCCTTGCCTTAACAGGAAGCCAGTGTAGAGAGGCTAGCCCTGGAGTAATATGATCAAATGTTTGGGTTCTAGTCAGGATTCTAGCAGCCATGTTTAGCACTAACTGAAGTTTATTTTGTGCTTTATCCAGGTAGCCGGAAAGTAGAGCTTTGCAGTAGTCTAACCTAGAAGTGGCAAAAGCATGGATACATTTTTCTGCATCATTTTTGGACAGAAAGTTTCTGATTTTTACAATGTTACGTTGATGGAAAAAAGCTGTCCTTGAAACAGTCTTGATATGTTCGTCAAAAGAGAGATCAGGGTCCAGAGTAACGCCAAGGTCCTTCAAAGTTTCATTTGAGACGACTGTACAACCATCAAGATTAATTGTCAGATTCAACAGAAGATCTCTTTGTTTCTTGGGACCTAGAACAAGCATCTCTGTTTTGTCAGAGTTTAAAAGTAGAAAATTTGCCGCCATCCACTTATGTCTGAAACACAGGCTTCCAGGGAGGGCAATTTTGGGGCTTCACCATGTTTCATCAAAATGTACAGCTGTGTGTCATAAAATATATAGTGAAAACAATAGTGGTCCTAAAACAGAGCCTTGGGGAACAGTGAAATTTACAGTTGATTTGTCAGAGGACAAACCATCCACAGAGACAAACTGTTATCTTTCCAACAGATAATATCTAAACCAGGCCAGAACTTGTCCGTGTGGACCAATTTGGGTTTCCAATATCTCCAAAAGAATGTGGTGATCGATGGTCAAAAGCAGCACTAAGGTCTAGGAGCACGAGGACAGTTGCAGAGCCTCAGTCTAATGCCATTAAAAGGTAATTTACCACCTTTACAAGTGCAGTCTCAGTGCTATGATGGGGTCTAAAACCAGATTGAAGCGTTTCGTATACATTGTTTGTCTTCAAAGCTGCGCAACAACTTTTCTTTTGTTTTTTTGAGAAGAATGGAAGATTCGATATAGGCCGATAGTTTTTTATATTTTCTGGGTCAAGGTTTGGATTTTTCAAGAGAAGCTTTATTACTGCCACTTTTAGTGAGTTTGGTACACATCCGGTGGATTGAGAGCCATTTATTATGTTCAACATAGGAGGGCCAAGCACAGGAAGCAGCTCTTTCTGTAGTTTAGTTGGAATAGGGTCCAGTATGCAGCTTTGAATGTTTAGAGGTCATGATTATTTTCATCAATGTGTCAAGAGATATGGTACTAAAAAACTTGAGTGTCTCCCTTGATTCTATGTCCTGGCAAAGTTGTGCAGACTCAGGACAAGTGAGCTTTGGAGGAATACGCAGATTTAAAGAAGAGTCCGTAATTTGCTTTCTAATGATCATGATCTTTTCCTCAAAGAAGTTAATGAATTTATCACTGCTGAAGTGAAAGCCATCCTCTCTTGGGGAATGCCTGCTGATCTAGGGTCAGTATCAAAAATACATTTAGGATTGTTCTTATTTTCCTCAATTAACTTGGAAAAATAGGATGATCGAGCACCAGTGAGGGCTCTTCGATACTGCACAGTAGTGTCTTTCCAAGCTAGTCGGAAGACTTCCAGTTTGGTGTAGCGCCATTTCCGTTCCAATTTTCTGGAAGCTTGCTTCAGAGCTCGGGTATTTTCTGTATACCAGGGAGCTCATTTTTTTATGGAAAATGTTTTTGGTTTTTAGGGGTGCGGCTGCATCTAGGGTATTGCGCTAGGTTACATTGAGTTCCACAGTTAGGTGGTTAACTGATATTTGTACTCTGACGTCCTTGGGTAGGCGGAGGGATTCTGGAAGGGCATCTAGGAATCTTTAGGTTGTCTGAGAATTTATAGCACGACTTTTGATGATCCTTGGTTGGGGTCTGAGCAGATTATTTGTTGCGATTGCAAACGTAATAAAATGGTGGTCTGATAGTCCAGGATTATGAGGAAAAACATTAAGATCCACAACATTTATTCCACGGGACAAAAATAGGTCCAGAGTATGACTGTGGCAGTGAGTTGGTCCGGAGACAGGTTGGACAAAACCGACTGAGTCGATGATGGCTCCGAAAGCCTTTTGGAGTGGGTCTGTGGACTTTTCCATGTGAATATTAAAGTCACCAAAAATTAGAATATTATCTGCCATGACTACAAGGTCCGATAGGAATTCAGGGAGCTCAGTGAGGAACGTTGTATATGGCCCAGGAGGCCTGTAAACAGTAGCTATAAAAAGTGATTGAGTAAGCTGCATAGATTTCATGACTAGAAGCTCAAAAGACGAAAACATCTGGGGTTTTTTTGTAAATTGAAATTTGCTATCGTAAATGTTAGCAACACCTCCGCCTTTGCGGGATGCGCGGGGGATATGGTCACTAGTGTAACCAGGAGGTGAGGCCTCATTTAACACAGTAAAGTCATTAGGATTAAGCCTAATGTTTCAGTCAGGCCAATCACATCAATATTATGATCAGTGATTAGTTCATTGATTATAACTGCCTTGGAAGTGAGGGATCTAACATTAAGTAGCCCTATTTTGAGATGTGAGGTATCACAATCTCTTTCAATAATGGCAGGAATGGAGGAGGTCTTTATTCTAGTGAGATTGCTAAGGCGAACACTGCCATGTTTAGTTTTGCCCAACCTAGGTCGAGACACGGTCTCAATGGGGATAGCTGAGCTGACTGCACTGACTGTGCTAGTGGCAGACTCCACTAAGCTGGCAGGCTGGCTAACAGGCTGCTGCCTGGCATGCACCCTGTCTCATTGTGGAGCTAGGTGAGTTAGAGCCCTGTCTATGTTCGTAGATAAGATGAGTGCACCCCTCCAGCTAGGATGGAGTCCGTCATTCCTCAACAAGCCAGGCTTGGTCCTGTTTGTGGGTGAGTCTAAGAAAGAGGGCCAGTTTTGGGTGGTGCAGAAAACAGTTTCAACTAGCGATTGAGTTGTGAGACTCTGCTGTAGAGCTCATCACTCCCCCTAACTGGGAGGGGGCCAGAGACAATTACTCGATGCCGACACATTTTTCTAGCTGATTTACACGCTGAAGCTATGCGCTTGGTGACCTCTGACTTTCATCCTAACATCGTTGGTGCCGACGTGGATAACAATATCCCTATACTCTCTACACTCGCCAGTTTTAGCTTTAGCCAGCACCATCTTCAGATTAGCCTTAACGTCGGTAGCCCTGACTCCTGGTAAACAGCGTGTGATCGCTGGATGATTCGTTTTAAGTCTAATATTGCGGGTAATGGATTCGCCAATGACTAGAGTTTTCAATTTGTCAGAGCTAATGGTGAGAGGCTTCGGCGTCTCAGACCCCGTAACGGGAGGATTAGAGACCAGAGAAGGCTCGGCCTCTGACTCCGACCCGCTGCTTAATGGGGAGAACCGGTTGAAAGTTTCTGTCGGCTGAGTGAGCGACACCGGTTGAGCATTCCTACAGCATTTCCCTCCAGAAGCCATGAAAAAATTGTCCGGCTGCAGGGACTGTGCGAGGGGATTTATACTACTATCTGTACTTACTGGTTGCACAGACGCTGTTTTATCCTTTTCTACACTTAAATTTCCCTTGCCTAACGATTGCGTCTGAAGCTGGGCTTGCAGCACAGCTAACCTCGCCGTAAGGCGATTGTTCTCCTGTATATTACGAGTACAGAGACTGCAATTAGAAGGCATCATGTTAATGTTACTACTTAAATTCGGCTGGTGGAGGTCCTGACGAAACACGTCCAGATAAAGCGTCCGGAGTGACAAAGTTGAATGAAAAAAAGTTGAGTGATGGAAAAACAAAAAATATAGACAGTAATTAAAAAGTAAAAAACGTCAAGTTGGCAGGTAACAAACTTAGGTTAGCAACAAAACGCCAAAGACAATGGAGGTTATTCCAATGCCTTGCAAAGAAGGACACCTTATCACGGCTCAGGAAAAGACCCAGATGCAGAAAGTTCAAATAACAGACGTTTATTATATAAACAGGGGGCATGCAAAGGACAGGTCAAGGGCAGGCAGGGGTCGGTAGTCTAGGACAGACAATAGGCTGTGAGACATAGGTTTAATCCTAGACACATGAAAAGTGGGATGTATATGGAGGGCACAGGGCAACAGAAGACAAACCGCAGAGGGGCTAAAAATCTTGGAGATGGGGAAAGGGCCGATTAAAACGCGGGGAAAGTTTGGGGGACTCCACCCGGAGGGGCAGATCCCGAGCGGACAGCCATACCCTCTGCCCAAAACAATACCAGGGAGCCAGGGTCCAGTGGCGGTCTGCCTGTCGTCGATACCTGGAAGTGGTCTTGAGAAGAGCCGACCGGGTTCTCTTCCAGTTACAGCGACAGCGGTGGACGAACATCTGGGCTGAGCGTATGCCGACCTCTTCCTCTTGCTCCGGGAAGAGCGGGGGCCGATATCCCAGGGAACACTCAAAAGGCTAGAGACCAGTGGCAGAGCAGGGGAGGGTGTTGCGGGCGTACTCAACCTACAATAGTTGCTGGCTCCAGGTGGTGGGGTTGGCGGAGACAAGGAAGCGAAGAGTCATCTCCAGGTCCTCATTGGCTCGCTCCGACTGGCTGTTAGACTGGGGGTGGAACCCGGAGAACAGGCTGGCCGACAACCCAATGAGCGTGCAGAACACCTTCTAGAACCGGGACGAGAACTGAGGACCCCGGTCAGAGACCATGTCCACCAGGAGCCCATGGATTCGGAAGACGTGCTGCACCATGAGCTGCGCCGTCTCTTTGGCAGAAGATAACTTAGGGAGAGGAATGGTTGTTGTGATCCGTCCACACAATGAAAGGATGCTCCGCCCCCTCCAACCAGTGCCTCCACTCCTCCACTGCCATCTTCACCGCTATAAGCTCTCGATTCCCTGCATCTTAATTCCTCTCCGTGGCGTTAAGACGATGGGAGAAGGCGGCGCAGGGATGCAGCTTGAGGCCCAGGGCAGAACGTTGGGACAGGACAGCCCCCACTCCGACATCTGAAGCGTCGGCCTCCACCACGAACTGACGGGACGGGTCAGGATGCACTAATATGGGAGCTATGGTGAAGCGGTGCTTGAGGTCCCCGAACGCCCGGTCAGCAGCTGGGGACCACGTGAACAGAACCTTGGGAGTGGTGAGTGCAGACAGGTGGGAAGCCAGGGTGCTGTAACACCGGATAAAGCTGCAAATCCCAGGAAGCGTTGCAGCTGCACTCTAGACCTAGGTTAGGGCAAATCCACCACCGCTTTCACCTTTCCGGGATCCAACTGTACATTCCCCGCAGCGATGATGTAACCAAGGAAGGGGATAGTGGATCGATGGAATTTGCCACTTTTCCGCTTTCACAATAAGCTGGTTCTCCAGGAGGCGCTGGAGGACCTGTCGGACATGGAGCATGTGTTCTTGGGCTGAGCAGGAGAAAAAAAGGATGTAATCGAGGTAGACGAAGACGAACCGGTTAAACATGTCGCGGAGAACGTCATTAATCAGGGCCTGGACCACAGCTGGAGTGTTGGTTAGACCAAATGGCATGACCAGATTTTCGTAGTGACTGCTGGCCATGTTAAAGGCTGTCTTCCATTTGTCCCCTTCCCGTATCCGCACCAGGTGGTAGGCGTTCCGCAAGTTCAACTTGGAGAAAATGGTTGCCCCCTGGAGTGGCTCGAAGGCTGAGGCGATGAGTGGTAGCGGAAAGCGGTTCTTAAGAGTGTCATCATACAGTATATTGTTGCACAAGGTTACTACTAGGCTACTTTTGCCTTCTTGCAGTGCAATACTTTAACCACTAGAAACTGTGCATACACATGGTTTGCGGGAGGATAAGCACGTTCTCACGTCAAGTTCTGTTTTTATAAATTCCAACTATTTCGTAAAAACTGGCGCACCCATGTTTTGGGGCATATTTTGTGGGTACACAATGTTTATAAATAAGTCCCCTGCTCATGATCTTCTCTCTCTCACCTCTCTGCAAGAGACACACACACCTTCTAGTAAGTCCCACCACAGGGTGTGTTTTTGTGTGTGTTTAGAGAAAATCAGACATGTTCCTCTTCTCCCGTACCCTCCCCAGGCATTCTACTTCTTATTTTCTATCACCCCTTATTAGAACAGATTGGAAGTTGGAGAATTCATAGGCAATATACTCGGGCCATGTAAGTATAGCGTTGGTTTATTTGTAAAAATAAATAAATAAAGACTTTTAGTTGACAACATTTGCAGCCCTTCTGAGTTTTGCCTTTAAAGAAATGTCCCAATTGGCAAAATGACTGATACCTCTGCATTAGGACAATGGGGAGTGTTGTGAGCATGTCTGTAACAAGTGATGATTCTTCATCCTAGGGATATTAATACAGTCTCAACTAGGACCCCTCCTTGGCATCCAACAGAGAGCCTGATCTTTAACCCCAATAGCTCTAAGCCATGTCCTCAGTCCTGCTGAGTAAAGTCTGGTGTGACCCAGCCACTTAGCCCTAGGCCATGCACACACACGCACACACAAGCACACACTCAGGGCTCAGTACAGAACCGATTGATGCCCGTTGTTGAAAGGGAGCAGAATAAGCATCACTTGTTTCACTCAACACCCGCCTTTGTCTTCAGAGAGTTTTCCTGTATATCGTTTGGTGCAGAGGGTAAAAATTACTCTGAGTTACTGTAGGTTATGTTGGGGAAATAGGCAACAAGCTCTCGCAGTCTCAATGCAGAATCAATAAAAGTCACAAGGTTAAGTCTAGGCATTAATTCTGAATGTTTAAGGTAAGGGTTAATGTTTGGGATAGTTGATGGTAATAGCACTCACCATGGCCCTTAGCGGACGGTTTTAAAGTCATCTTCCAATGTCCTGCTTACTTGGACGGACGTGGAATTTCACAGTGGATCTTGAGCAACCTGGCTGAAATAGGAGAATATGTGACAACCCAATGAGCATGGGCTACCCTTTTTGCATGGGGTCCTTTTTTATCAAGGTTCCGCTGCCCCCCATAGTGACGAATGACATTGATTTGATGTGTCTACGTGCGTGGCTATGCTACGTAGCTATGTTGGCATGATCGTATCTTGTGCACCAGCTTGATAATGGCCAACGTTAGCTAGCTAACTGATAGCCAGCTAAGCTACATAACTGAGAAGCTAGTTAACTGTTATGTCTGATCCTTGAACAATGACAAACCAAATCAAATTGTATTCGTCACATGCGCCGAATACAACAACTGTAGACCTTACCATGAAATGCTTACTTACAAGCCCTTAACCAACAATGCAGTGTAAAAAAAATAAAAAAGTAAGTCTATAAAAATACAGATAAACTAAAGTAACACAATAAAATAACAATAACGAGGCTATATACAGGGGATACCGGCATCGAGCCAATGTGAGGGCGTACAGGTTAGTTTAGGTAATTGAGGTAATATGTAATATGTAGGTAGGGGTAAAGTGACTATGCATAGATAACGGCGAGTAGCAGCAGCGTACAAAAGGGGTCAATAAAATAGTCTGTGTAGCCATTTGATTGACTGTTTAGCAGTCTTATGGCTTGGGTGTAGAAGCTGTTAAGGAGCCTTTTGGACCTAGACTTGGCACTCCAGTATGCATAGTCACTGGTATGTTTGGACCATGCTAGTTTGTTAGTGCTGTGTACACCAAGGAACCTGAAGCTCTAGACCCGCTCCATTACAGCCCCATCGATGTTCGGCCCTCCTTTTCCTGTAGTCCACGGCATAGATTTAAAGATAGACTCAGCAATATGACATAGATGCAGAAAGTAAACAGCATAGGTACATTTGTGAGCCACAAGCATAGTGGGGCTCAACTTCTCCGCTGTTTTGGTGACCTGGCTACCACGTTGTAAACAGGGTGAAGCGAACCCGTGTACATGCTCCAATGTTGTGTGTAACTGTGTGAGAGCGAAGTCTTGCATCTCGCTCATCTCAATATCTGCGGCGCTGCTCGTGGCAACGTCATTTCGTTGAGTCTACATCTAACTACTTTTAATAACTAAATACTTCCGCTAGCAATACAACGGTGTGTAGTCATACAAGGCATTCTATCAACATCCACTGCTTGGGTGGTGCATTGCATTATGGGTAGCGTAGTCTTTATGTTATTATGTTATTAACACGATAACTAGCCTGTTTTTCTAGCTAGCCATATACTTAGGTTGTTGTTTATATATCTTATTTCAACTGGCTAACTTGTTATCTAAAATTAGAATGCGTTAGCAAGCTAGTTAAAGTCTATACAATATAAAACGTGGTCGTTGTATCTTTCTCGTCCATGTTAATATAACCACGTAGAGAAACATACAGTAGCTATTAAAACAACCTCATTTGTCACTATAGGGATGAAGGAACCTTGTTAACAAAGTACCACATCCGAAAAGGGTAGTCCGTGCTCATTGGGTTGTCACAAATACGCCCCAAAACTGCATGGAAATACATCTCAGGTATTGTACATCTCAAAAGCACCAATAGGGAGAGGGGTGGGGTCATGGGGATGTACTTTTCTATAACCTTTTGATAAACTTTAACCTGCATTTCACCAGTCTCAAATCAAATGCAACAGTGAGATGCAAAGAGATGGGTAAAGCACATGCAGATCGAGAGAGAGAAGTGCGATTGGGGACATTGGAGAATGGAGAGAGAGAAAGCGAGAGAATGGAGAGAGAAAGATACATTAGATTAAGAGGGGGGATTAAGAGGGGGCAGGGTTTAGGTATGGCCAGAGGGTTAGAGGGTTAGAGGGTAGATCAGTGGTATTCAAAGTCGGGGTGGGGTCGCCAAAATGTAAAGAAAAATGTACTTTTGGGGGAAGGGGGGACAAAAATTATAAATACAGATTATTATATGGGACAATTTACAAATGTTTTTGAAAAAGACAATTTCAAAAATAACATTTTATTGAGTAAATGTGTTTATTGATTTATTTTCATTTTGGAAAGATATGAAAATGTAATGAATTGAATGTTATTTGTTTATGTAAACATTTTAATTTACCGATTTTAAGGTTGTGTCATTAGATTTGGGGTGGGGTTTGTTTGTGAGAAATTCTTCGGGAAGAAATGGAGTCTCCAGAAATTCTGGCTGAAAAAATGGCTTCCCCGCTGAACAAGTTTGAATACCACTGGAGTAGATCATAGCAGAAGAGGATCATGTGGATATGATGAATGCTAGGCGTGAACAACCTCCCTTTGTTCTGTCTCACAGAAAAATTCACCCCTGAAAAAAAGAGAGAGTCTGTGGGGAACTTTTGCCGCAGGTGCTGGAGTCTTTAGTCGTGAATTAATATGTAACTGTGAAACAGACCCAATCTTTATTCTCTTTCATAAATACCTGTGTTTGTGCGTGTGTGCGTGCGTGCATGTGTACATGTGTATGCATGCGCATGTGTGTGTGTAAATGTGTGTGTAGTCCCCCTCAGGCCTTTCTCTGTGGTGTGACTGCTGTGATAGTCTTTTAGCACTGGGATCCAGCTGACTGCAACACAATACAACACTGTGACAGAGGAAGAGAGAGACATTTTAAGTGTCCGTTAGAAAGCTGTTGACCAGATTGATGGACAGCCTGCATGTTGTAACTCCAGTCAGTAAGGGTGGTTAGTTAGTGGTAACTAACGCTTGGAGCTTGAAGCAGAAACTCTGGGGCTATCCCAGGCAATGAGTGTGAATGGCTGTTGTGTGTGAGGATAGGACACCTTAACCAGAAGATATGGAACGATACATTTTCCTGTACTGAGCGTTTCCCAAACAGTGTGTGTGTTTGTCCATCCTCCAGTAACTCCTCGTGATCCTATCAATGGAATCTTCTGTATTCAAAGTTAAGAGACTCTCTGAGTGTCTATCCGTCTTCCTTACCCCCCTCCATTACCTCCCCTTCTCTCTATTTCCAGTCTCCAGACTGACTCACTCATTTATCTCCCTACCACCATCCTCTCTATATATACTTTTTCTCTTCTCTCTTTTTTCCAATCCCTTCTTTTTATTTTCTTTCATTCTATCAATCAGTCCCTCCCTCATTTATTTCCCATCACACCTCTGAGATAAAACACCCCTATATCTATAGTTCTAATCTCTCCTTCTACTGAGTTGTGTATTTAGTTGATGTGGGTACATTACATTCACACACACTCATATCCACACGCGTGCACGCACCCACACTCTTCACTGAGCTCTTCGGTTAATATTTAATAGTCATCGTAAAGTGAATGCATTGAAGATCAATGAGAAGAAAATTACCAATGAGATTATTCAGGTTTCTGTGTTAGTGTTTCTGTTGGAATAGGAACTCTCTAAAAAAATGGATGTGGATGGATAATTTAGTTGTTCACTGTAGGACACACACACAACGTAGGCCCAGTGGGTTTAAGGCACTGAAAGAACGTTCTAGTGAGTGGTTTATCTGTAAATTCAGAGAGACGTCTGCTGGTGTACAGCTGTCATTCAGCCGTTGTCGTGGTCACCTCTTCTTTATGTAGTTGAGGTGGGCATTAGGATATGTGTTGTCATTTGTATGTGTTCTCAAAGTCCACTTCACCACAACAGCATGTGCCGATCTGTTCCCTGGATATGGTTCATAACAGCGGAACAGATTAACGCGGCAAACACTCAATCATACACTGTATCAAACCAAACCACTCCAAAAGTAATTACTACACTCATTATCCTTCCAGTGCAATACTTAATGCACGACAAGTTCCACATTGTAAACTACTAGTGTGTGTATGTGTGTGTGTGTGTGTGTGTGTGTGTATCCTGCAGTAATTATTGTGTGTGTTTGAGTGTGACGGTTACAGTGCCCAAGGTAACTCTGCTATTCAAGGTCTATGATCATCTGAGACAGGGGCCTGTCTAACAGACACACACACACACACACACACACAGTGTCAGAGACTACATAACTGAACCAGGCCGGCTTTATACATACATGTACATTTACAGTGAAAACAGTTGAGAAAGCTAATTCGCGTCTATGGTGGGACGGATAACTTAAATTTTCCCATGAAAATTGACGAGGAACTGACGTGGTAAGTTGCGTGTTAATTGATTATTGAACTTTCACCCTCACTAGAAAACGAGTAGATCTTCAATCAGATAACAGTAACATGACCCTGACCGCTGACCCCACACACTGACCCTTCTATGGCTGCATCTTAACACTCCAAATCCCTGTCTCCTCTCTTTCATCAGCACTTATCTGAGAAGATGGGACGAGTAAAGGCAATAGGCCTATCAGGAGGCTTTTCTTTTCACCAGCTCTTCCTGCTATTTTACATCTGAGCAGAAGAGGGAAAAGGGAGCCATCATGGCTGACATTTGCATTGTAACATATAGATTATCTACATTTTCTCCCCGCTAAAAACCACTGAAAGTTTCACAAGAGAAGGACTGTGTTGTCATAATATTTTGGGATTGAACACTTTAAATTAGCATAAGTTCAGTTAACACACAACAATAAGACAAACCAACCAGCTGCAACACCAAAGAAAAAACATTACCACACAGATACACAGTGTACAAAACATTAGGAACACCTGCTCTTTCCATGACATAGACTGATCATGTGATTCCAGGTGAAAGCTATGATCCCTTGTTGATGTCATGTGTTAAATCCACTTCAATCAGTGTAGATGAAGGGGAGGAGACATGTTAAAGAATGATTTTTTTGCCTGAGACAATTGAAACATGGATTGTGTATGTGTGCAATTCAGAGGGTGAATGGGCAAGACCAAATATTTAAGTGCCTTTGAACAGGGTATGGTAGTAGGTGCCAGGCGCACCAGTGAGTGTGTCAAGAACTGCAACCCTACTGGGTTTTTCACACTCAACAGTTTCCTGTGTGTATCAAGAATGGTCCACCACCCAAAGAACATCCAGCCAACTTGACAACTGTGGGAAGCATTGGGCCAGCATCCCTGTAGAATGCTTTTGACACCTTGTAGAGTCCATGCCTGACAAAAATAGGCTGTTCTGAGGGCAAAATGTCGTGCAACGTAATATTAGGAAACTGTTGACACACCTACACAGTATGTTTCTGGTGAGTCCAGATGTATAAGTAATGACATTAGGAAGCAGCTGGGCAGCGGTCTGACTCTTGTTCTCCAACTTCACACTCTCTCTCTTCCACTATCTTCTCTTGGCCCCTCTCTCTCCACACACACACAATATGACAGAGGCCCTCTTGGCTTGTCCCCACAGAGGCCCTTGATGGTTTGCATGCATTACCAATCTCTGTGCATTCAATTTTCATTCCTGTCTTAACCTACAAAACTAAACTACAGAGTTATGCCTCTTCCCTCCTCTCTTTTATTTTGGCAGTATAGTCACAGATGAATGTGCTGTTTTGACAGTACTGTATACAGCCTGTGTCTGGGCAGCAGGCGGCCACCTTGGAGAAGTTATGGAACCTAATATGGAGGACATGGAAAGGCCACAGTGTCTGCTGCCCACTCTCGACCTCTCGATAGGGGAAGGGAGGAAAATAAGAGAAAGAAGGAGAGAAAAAGAGGGGAGCGCGAGAGAGATGGACACGCTGAATTTGGTTATTGAATTTGATACTTTTTATAAATGTTCTACAAGAAACAGAGGGCAAATAGTTAGCATTCGGGCCACTAATAATGAATATGCCCTCTGGCTGTCTGTCTGTTCTAACTCAATAAAGCCTTGCATCCCCTTGTCTCTTTATCCAAGCTTTTTTTTTCACTGTAGTCATTTCACAGTATCCCTGGGGTCGTGTGTAGTGGCCCTTTGTCCACTCACACACTGACCCATGCTATTACTGGAAGGCTAAATATAGAAACTCGCATATTGAATACTTTATTAGGGATCAGTGGAGCAATACAATACTAAGGACCCAAATTATCAAAGGTCATAGATGCCTGGACTTATGAACACACACATTAGTTACTGTACACTAAATGCCTGCGGCAGAAGTTTCTGGGTCTTAATTGAAGCAGTGTGGCGGCCTTCCAAATATGGGCGTCTTACACACATTCAACACATACATGCTGTGTTTAGTATGTTGTCTGCAGAATGTCTGCATTTGGCACAATGAAAGAGCACAAACACACACAGCATATCGCCTGTTCTAATTGAGGTTTTACGACTCGTTAATGGCTGTATGGTAGGGGGGTCAGCTGGGTAAACTCTGAGGTCACGTTGTATAAGACTGGGTCCCCAACACAGTTAACACTGCTATTTACAGTACTAGGCTATTAGTTATCTAACGTGTGGGTGGATATGTACTGAGCTGTGTGTGTATGTGTCTGTGTGAGCGTGTGTTGAATGAATGACCACAGTGTTAAAAGAACTGTAACCAGCAGCTGCATTGAGAGGCCCATCCTTTGTTCAATGGTATTAAAAGGCTCATTATTTTATTTAATGTCTAAAAAAAAGGTTGCTAATGATTTCTTCCCAGTAAATGAACTGCAGGCCAATAGTTTTGTTCCCACATGTGGGCCACTTGTACAAAGGGAAACACACACACAAACCCACGCTGTGAGAGAATGTATGTGTGTGTAACCAGGTCAAAAGAGAGAGAGAGAGAGATCATGTAGGTTATGTAGGTGGTATTATAAAATGTCTCCTGCTCTTTCCCTCCTCCCACCCTCTTCTCACCTCTTGTACAACTAACAGTATTGTGTGGCTGTGGAGAAGAAGATGAAGTGATACAGAGTCTCATGCCTTCACATGACACTAATCTTGTGACAAAGGTGAAAGTGGATTACTTACTCTTCCTTCTTCACTTTCCATTTGTGATGGATTAGTTTAGCATTCCACATGCGGTACTGGTAGGAGACAGCGGGTCAGCTAACCCAGGTCCTCCGTGTGTGTGTTTATTTTTGCTGCATGGAGACTAATGGTCCACTTTAAAAAAATTAGTGAGGATGTATTGAATTAAATTGAATTGAGTAAATGTAATATTATATGTGAGGTGAGGAGTTGAGGCTGCATCTTCCATCAGATTCAGGCACAAACAGTCCCAGTAACCACAAACACCAATATCCCTAGCAAAATGACATCTCCATTAAAAATGTACAGTGAATAGGTCAGTGAACCCAGACCACATTAGCTCACTGACCTACGTGCCTCTGTGTGGCTTCTGTCTGTCTGGCTGCGCCTGTCTGCATGCTCAGCCCCCCCCGTCTCTCTCTCTGTCCACATCACCAGTCTACTCTGATCTCCGCTGACGACACATTTAAAACCATGTTTGAGAGCACTGCTGAAATTACCTTACTGTGTGACTCCCTCTCCTCTCTCCATCGCTACAGTGAGGTTTCCCAGCAGCCTGTGCTCCTGAAGGAAAGCTGATTGGATCACAGCTGGACACCAAAAACCCTGCACTTTTCTAATGTGTGTGTGTGTTATATGTCCCAGGGCAAGGAATTTTAAATCAGGCGTCAGAGGGAAACTGATATCACTAGATTTTCAAAATATTTATTCCTTATCTGGAGCAGCAATACAGGATGTAAGCTGTGAGAGGTTTAGAGAGAAAGCGAGAAGGAAAGAGGTTTTAGGGACTTATTCAGTGAGTACCAACCCCACATATAGGACACACAGCTACAAAGCCAGAGCTCCAGCTAGTGTTCCTTCTAGGTAACTACACTGACCTCCACAATCATCGACCAGACTATAGACATCAACTGTGTGATCTGAGCCATGGCACCAATGCAACCGACCCAGGGTCGTCCACGCTCTTTCAGACCTGGTTAGCCCACAAAGTGAAAATTAATTATTTGGAGCTGATGATGTATGGGTTAGCGTTTTACAAGCTTATCCGCATGATCCTCCGTCCCTTGTCCCATGCTCTACTACTTAAATGATGAAATGTAGGTCATGAATGCTGTTGATTTGGGGGATTCGTGTTTGTTTGGCTCATGGGTGGCGGAGTGTAAGGTTTAGATCCTCTGGTGAAACCATCAGCTAAATTATCTAGCAGGCTGTTAGCGCATTTACGGATGTAACCCTCAAACATGGAGGCACTTCCTCGAATACATCATGAAAGCATTTTGTGTGTGTATCAGCCCTCTCAAAAATGTCTAAATCAAATGAAATTGAGGAATGAATCCCAAAAGCCCAGGATCTGTAAATATGCTAATTGACTGATTAGATTATAGGCTACAGGCCCTGATTAAGCTAGCCTAAATGAGTAAATCTTTTGTCAACTGTTCTAGAAAACCATATTTTTGTTGAATGTACTCATCGCGTTAATGTACTCATTGAATGATTCACAAAATGCAACATGCAGGTCATATGGCATAGTACGGTATATTGAGAGATTAAGGGGAGGTCTCAAGAGAGAATCCCAAAACAGGGGCAGTAGTTTGGACTGAAACCTGTGATCAGCTACAGAGGCCCATAGGGCCTGGTTCCTTTTCTGGCGAGTGTTCCTCACATCTCCTCCTGTTCTTCTCCCAAAGGGCTACATTCCAAACCAAACAGTTTCTGCCTTCCCTCTGCCCTTGACACCCCTGGTAGATCTGAATTCTGACAGATACACTACAGAAGGTAACAATAGGTGATGGTCCCACAATAGTGAATGGAGCTTCTACCTTGTCTTTCTTTCCTTTAATTATTGGGTGAGAAAATCAAGGAGATTTTGGAATGGAGCCCAGAACCTAATTCCTCCAACACATGCATATCCCTCCAACACAAAAAAACAACCCCTGTACCCCAGGAGCAAAAGAGGAATGAATAGTAGCCACAATGCACCATGATGATTGGAACCACCCCATGGCCACACACCAAAGCCATGTGTGTGCGCGCATGTGTGTAGTTGGTAGCTTGGAGTTACGCATTTAGACTGTTCTTGGTCAATATTGCCTCCATATGTCAGACAGTTTGCACCACTGTAAGGTTACTGAAAACAGCATTAACAAAATAATAAAGTGAAACTTTGCATACCAAATGACAAGAGTAAAAATACACCATCATGGCTCAGATTCAGAAGTTAGAATAACAGCCATCTATACACATCTAAATGAGTCCATCCCATGGTGTCCCTGTCAATAAAATAACTAAGCATTCATCCGCACACACAGTCAGGGAACATGGCAATCTCTCCCTAGCAGTCCCATCTCTTAAAACACTGGTGAGGAAAACTGGGATATTTATCCACTGAAATAAAAGAACAATTAGATCAGAGCCTTTGAATTATTCATGAATCATTTTGTGTGTGTGTGAGTGAGAAAGAGAGCAATGGTGTTTTAAAACAAGGCGGTGCTAGATTTAGGGTCCTGAGAGTAAAAGTGTCTGCAAGAGAGAGCTGATGCATAGACATGGTACACAGCGACACCCTGTGGAGGAATGTGCAACTGTCTAGTGGGACTTCCATGTAGGAAATGACAGGTATGACAAATCCATTGCTGATATGAAAGAATTGGACAGTAAGCAATATTGCCTTGATAGTCCACAGACTCGATTCTATACTGATCATGGAGGTTCAGCGCTATAGCGCGATTGAAATGTAAAGACCATGTTCCCCTGTTCAAGGAGACTGCATTCAGTGAATGCTTCATGTCGGTTCAAATCGTAAATTACCTTCACATTTCAATCCCGCTATAGCACTGAACGGATTGAATTGAGCCATGAACTGAATTTTCACCATACGATTTCACATGTTCCAAGAAACTTGGTGTCAATACAGGATTGGTCAATAGACTGGGACAGAGTCTACGTGCTCATTACATTTTTTCCTGGTCAGATCACAAGTTCAGTTGTTTTCATTAGCGCACACCGAAGCCAACATTTTTGGAATGGAAAAACAAGCATTTCTTAACTTCAGGTAGTCCATCCCCATTTGCTTTCGTTTCATCTTAGTGAATAGACTGGGCATTACTCCCAGTTGAAGTAAAACATGAGACCAGTCAGAATTTTATGTATGCCTTGTTTTAATAAGGTATATGTAGAGTACACAGTAACAGGAGTATTTACAGGGCTATGACAGTGACACATTGGAATTAAGGCTTTGGGGGCTATAAACAAACCATATACAAGATCCACAGTCACATGAACACACTCAGAGGTTCAACCTAGACTTGAAAAAATAAATACAAATAAACTAGCAAGCTCACCTCCAAATGAGCTAACTGATAACAGACTGATACCAGTGAACAACAAAGTAGAAGAATGGTAATAGAGGATTAACAGTTAGTTGACATTTGTTCTGTGTCTTGGAATCATAAAATGGCAAGTCAACAACACCAGCACACAGAACAGCATTGGTAGTCAGGTGCAATGGCTAAATATACAACAGCTACCTCTTGACACATCAGTCTGACATTCACTTCCCTGTTACTGCATAAGCCAGGTCAGACTACAGGCAGGTCTCTCTGGAAGTTTAAGAGATATCCTATTAAATTAAAGGTTAAATAGGTTGGATTGGACACTCCGATCTGAACAGGGATAGAATATGGAGTCTCTGCTGTGACATATAGTAAGAACTGGGGCTCTGCGTGCGTGTCAGAGATAGGGGTCCTGAAATGACGTAAGGGGCGGCGTGCCAATCAGGCTGTCCAGAGTGTATTTATAATACGGACCCAGAATAGACCGTACACGCTGTCCCCAATAACTGTGTGTGGGTCATTCATACACTGTGCCAGGTCACCCAGAAATTAGAAATTGTTCTAAGGGTACCTACATGACTGAGTGAGTCCATACACTGAGCCAATGTGCCCTTGTGTGCGTGTGTGAGGGTTAGTGGTCACCTGACTTCTGATCTTTAATCTGGTTATATAACTAGCCCCATTAAAAGTCCTACCCCCCCCAGTTCTGTAATTAGAGAATACTCTGACATACAAAATCCAAACCCACAGCCAACCATCATAACAAATAAGCTTTCCAGTGGCTGTACAGACATCTAGGGTTTCAGAAAGTGGCCAGGCCTTGAGTAAACGCATCATATGCTGCCCACTAGTGACTGCTAAACTTTCTGTAGAAAGTTATCTGCCAGTCTTTTCCACAGCTTCTTTTGACAGTTCCTCTGGCAACTAGAGAACACACACCAAGGCATCTGAAATCCATACCATCTGAGCGAAGTAGTGCCTGCTTTTAACATTATTTGAGATCCTGTACATCAGGGGGTACTCAAGTACTATTTTAGAAGGTCCGGTCATGCAAATTTCCTAGGTTGCAAAGGTCCGGATGAATAGGAATTTATCAACAAACCCCCACCCCACAACCCACATTTTTCCATGTCTTGTGTGTTTATATGATACCAGCAGTTGACGCTCGACTGAGTTCCATAACATAATAATAAATAAATAATTTAGGGCCATCATTTCTAAATGATGGTCTTTGCGTCACCTTGATTTCTCATGGCGCAATTGACCTCAACTTTCACTTCCTCTTTCCCAGCCAACCAGAGCTCCATCATGAAAGCAGCCAATCAGAAAGGAGAAATGCGTCTGAGGGGGCGTGGTCGACACCACTCAGACAAGAAGTGGGAGGCTAGACAGGATACGTCCACCCCTCTTTTGGTCCATTTTTTCCTCTCTGGCTGAGTTCTTGCCTCTTCTCCTCTCCACAGTGCTACATTTCCTTCTCTCCATCAGACCTCCAACTTCTTCAGCTGTTCGTAGGTAACAAAGAACTAAGGACAAGTTAAGGACAAGGCACAGAAAGAGAGAAACAAATAAAACACTCTAGACTATTCCTGTTCCTAGCTTACCTCGGTGATTCCCTGGTTACCCGTTCCTAGCTCACCCTCGGTGATCCCCTGGTTACCTCAATGTAATAATCCCATTACATGGCTGAGGTTAAATTACAGCTGCTACCTTTGCCCAATCCTCAGGCCCACTCTCCGAAAGGTCGGTTTATACTTGTTCTAACGACATGTCTGTACATAATTAGAATGTGACAATGCTGGTCAAAACAACAATTAATTATTAATTTATACTCCGATAGACCGTCGGTTTCCTTGTTGCATAGACATGAAAAAAAGTTGGTCTGTGCGACTGTCGCAACATCCGTTGTGGTTACTGGGCTGCTACAGAAACAAGACCAAATCCACTTGTGACAAGACAGTGCATGAGTTCTAAAATTCTCAGATGACAATTTACTTTTATTCTGTGACTCACAACCGTAAGCTATTTTAATTAGTAAATAATGTTGCGGTGGATAATGAATACAAATAAAAGTAGGTTATTTGGAGCACCAGGCTGCTGATGTCATGCAGAGGCTGTCGTTTTGGGTTTATACTTGTTCATGTCACTGAGACGTCGGTCTACAGACCAACTGTAAACCAGCCTTATCATGCCACAGGGAACAGATTTCTCTCCCCCCCCATTGTTCTCCCTCAAATCTTTCCCTTTCCCTCTCTCCTAACGCACCAAAGGGACCCGGCCACTCTCCAAACTTAAACCCTTTCTGTTTATTTCTCACCCCCCACCCCCTTCTTCCTCCCCCCTCTCCTTGCCCTCCATATTTCCTCACTCCTAACCACCATTGTGGCTCCCAGATCCCACTGTTACCCTAGGTGAAACTGGGTTGCTATTACAGCAGCTGTAATGTGTGTGCAACTGCATTACATACTGGCGTTAAGTGGCATTAGATTCACCCTCTGGCGAAATTGGAATGTCCAAACTAAGGTTGGGATCAATTCCTTCAAAACTCTAGTCAATTTAGGAATTGCATTCCTATAAAGACATTCCATGACCAACTCTACAGATTGATATTAAACTGGAATTGACCTAGACTCTGGTGCAAACCAGATAAACATACACAAATGAACGAACACACACACACACACACACACACACACACACACACACACCTGTGAGCAGGTGAAAGGATACGATGATGTTCCATGGGCCGAGACGGAGCCAGTTGGGGAAAAAGCCTTTGTAGAGCGCCATGAAGCCCTCAGACCGTGACGTCTAAAGAGACACAAAGCGTTACACACACAGCCCTGTACCCATCATTGCCCTGCATCTATGGGCCATATTCATAATGCAGATTCTGTTTCAAAATGCTTCTTAAACAGAACGGGGAAGGACCTACCTGAATTTGTCCAATACATTATTTTGCAACTGAACATTAAGTTTTGCAGGTGTTTGGACTAATGATTACACCCATGGTTCATGTGGTGTGTGCTCGTCAGGGTTTCCATTAGGAAAATTGACTGGCAGCATTTTTATTTTCCCGGACATTTGAGAAATGCCAACATTAGCAGAGTAACGAACAGCAAAATCACTAGCCTATGTCAATCTACTATCCCCCATAGTAGAAAAGTTCACCTACAGTGGGGGAAAAAAAGTATTTAGTCAGCCACCAATTGTGCAAGTTCTCTCACTTAAAAAGATGAGGCCTGTAATTTTCATCATAGGTACACTTCAACTATGACAGACAAAATGAGGAATTTATTTGCAAATTATGGTGGAAAATAAGTATTTGGTCACATACAAACAAGCAAGATTTCTGGCTCTCACAGACCTGTAACTTCTTCTTTAAGAGGCTCCTCTGTCCTCAACTCATTACCTGTATTAATGGCACCTGTTTGAACTTGTTATCAGTATAAAAGACACCTGTGCACAACCTCAAACAGTCACACTCCAAACTCCACTATGGCCAAGACCAAAGAGCTGTCAAAGGACACCAGAAACAACATTGTAGACCTGCACCAGGTTGGGAAGACTGAATCTGCAATAGGTAAGCAGCTTGGTTTGAAGAAATCAACTGTGGGAGCAATTATTAGGAAATGGAAGACATACAAGACCACTGATAATCTTCCTCGATCTGGGGCTCCACGCAAGATCTCACCCGTGGGGTCAAAATGATCACAAGAACGGTGAGCAAAAATCCCAGAACCACACGGGGACCTAGTGAATGACCTGCAGAGAGCTGGGACCAAAGTAACAAAGCCTACCATCAGTAACACACTACGCCGCCAGGGACTCAAATCCTGCAGTGCCAGACGTGTCCCCTGCTTAAGCCAGTACATGTTCAGGCCCGTCTGAAGTTTGCTAGAGAGCATTTGGATGATCCAGATGAGGATTGGGAGAATGTCAGATGAAACCAAAATATAACTTTTTGGTAAAAACTCAACTCGTCGTGTTTGGAGGACAAAGAATGCTGAGTTGCATCCAAAGAACACCATACCTACTGTGAAGCATGGGGTGGAAACATCATGCTTTGGGGCTGTTTTTCTGCAAAGGGACCAGGACGACTGATCCGTGTAAAGGAAAGAATGAATGGGGCCATGTATCGTGAGATTTTGAGTGAAAACCTCCTTCCATCAGCAAGGGCATTGAAGATGAAACGTGGCTGGGTCTTTCAGCATGACAATGATCCCAAACACACCGCCAGGGCAACGAAGGAGTGGCTTCGTAAGAAGCATTTCAAGGTCCTGGAGTGGCCTAGCCTGTCTCCAGATCTCAACCCCATAGAAAATCTTTGGAGGGAGTTGAAAGTCCGTGTTGCCCAGCGACAGCCCCAAAACATCACTGCTCTAGAGGAGATCTGCATGGAGGAATGGGCCAAAATACCAGCAACAGTGTGTGAAAACCTTGTGAAGACTTACAGAAAACAATTGACCTCTGTCATTGCCAACAAAGGGTATATAACAAAGTATTGAGATAAACTTTTGTTATTGACCAAATACTTATTTTCCACCATAATTTGCAAATAAATTCATAAATAATTCTACAATGTGATTTTCTGGATTTTTTTTTCCTCATTTTGTCTTTCATAGTTGAAGTGTACCTATGATGAAAATTACAGGCCTCATCTTTTTAAGTGAGAGAACTTGCACAATTGGTGGCTGACTAAATACTTTTTTCCCCCCCCACTGTATTCTATTGGTCAGCATGTTCTGTGCAAGAAATAAATAGCCTATTCCAAAACAGACTCTGGGATAGTTGCGGGACAATAGATCCCAAATTATACAACCAGTAGGCCTAGGTTCCACCCAAAAATAAATCAATTCAAAAGCAATTAAACTGATGCAACAGATCAGAACTATTAGCTTAACATTTTGATAAACTATTATTTCTTCACATTATAAGCACAGCAATGCGCATAAGGCAGTAGGCTACGCGCGAATGCTGGTTCAAAAATGCAATTAGCGGAGAAACCCATGTGCAAAAAAGCGCACCGCACATATGAGTGGTTTCATGTGAAAGAAATTAAAATATCTTTTGAAATTTAGAAAGAGGGGAGATCTAAAGATGCAACTAGTATGGGTTGCTAATATGACTAGTTTGGCTACTGGACAATAAAAGAAAGTTGATTTGAAAACCATAGAACATGAGAAATAGGCTAGTTTCAATGGCATATGGAAGTCTTAAATTCATTTTGGCTCGGATACTTTGAAGCAAGGCAAGACAGGCCTCATAATAAATAAGATACAAACTAATGAAAATAGACATGCACCCAGAGCTCTAATGCGCAACCAAAATATGTTGCTGTGCATCCAGGAATTTTGGGAGCACTGTGCGACTAGGAAAAAAATCTCTCAGATAATAACTGTTGTAATGATAAGGCTGTACTGTTGTTTCAGAGTGCCCTAGAGAAAGAGTGAGTGCAGGTTCAATAGCGTAATGGCTGCACTATTACTACAGCAAAAATGGCTTGCTTCTAGCCAACCACGTCAAATGATCTGACCCATATTACCGGAGCAACATTTTTATCTTCCTATAGCAGATCACATTTTACATTCATAAACCACATTTTGGGCCTTTCTACATCATTGGCTAGCTAGCTAACAACCTAGTAACTTTACCTGTATATCCAAACATTTGGGGACACAGAATGAAAGGAAAAGGGATAGCTTCTTCAGGAGATCAATCATACTATTGAATGAACGCAGTCATCACAAACCTGACATTTTTAAAGAGACAGTGTAGAATTTTCTATGTAATGCATCTCATTATGGAAATAGGTTTTTATACTGTGTATAAGCACTAATATTTCACAATTGACCTTCTAATTTCAATGACATGGAGTCGTATCAACATCTTAGGTTTTACAATAAATGAATGTTTTTACAGTGTTACATATTAGTTTCTAGGGCACAACATGTGCCTCAAAAGTAGACAGAATTCATGTATATGCCCAATACAGACTACTTCAAAATATTTTCTGGTGCTCCTAACTTTAAGTTGAGTGCAATGAAAAATGTACATTTAGAGCCCTATACGCACCAATTTAATTCCACTAAAACAGGCAGATTAACCTATAGACCACTTTTTTTAATTTAACTACGCAAGTCAGTTATTTACAATGACGGCCTACCCCTCCCCTAACCCGGACGACACTGGGCCAATTGTGCGCCACCCTATTGGGACTCCCATTCACGGCCGGTTGTGATACAGCCCGGGATCGAATCAGGGTCTGTAGTGATGCCTCTAGCACTGAGATGCAGTGCCTTAGACCGCTGCGATAAGCATGACCATTCAAATGCATTTCCATCGACTGATATTTCCAGGCTAAAAGCATTATTTTGTCATGGGATTTCCCCCCCTATTTTATCTTTGGGACAAAAAGCCAGCCATTAGCGGCTAACATAAACCCTGGCATGCCTACCTACCTGAAGTAAGCAGTCCAGTGTTCCCTGGTAGGTGACAGCTCCATGTGTCTGGTTCATCATGCGTCTGCGGACCACGTCTATGGGGTTAGAGGCCAGAGCCCCCGCCAGACCACACGCAAAACTGGACCTGGGGGACCAGGGGGAAAGGGTCAGAAGTTCCCTAGTCTTACGCAGCCATACGTTGCTCTCTTGTGGAGAGTTAACAGAGTCATGGGTAAGCATTGATGATGTCACTCACAGGAAGTGTGTGTAAATGTTGTCACCCATGTGACAATCCAGAATCAGGTGTTTCTTAGCGAGGTCATAGGCAGGAAGCTCCACCCCCACTACGATGGCTGCTCTCTGCGCTGTCAAAGACACACCCTGAAAGAGCGAGAGAGAGAGAGGGGGGTTAAAAAGGTGTGTGTGTGTGTGTGTGTGTGTGTGCGCGCGTCCCCATACGCTTACCTTCCACAGCCCCCTGGTTCCCTCCTGTTGGTAGATGTTGATGAAGTTTCCCACCATGCTTCCCTGGATCACACTGCCCTGAGCCTGCATCCGGATCTGGGAAAAACAGGAAGGAAAAACTGTTAGGATAAAAGTCAACTCAAATCAACAGAAAACCAGTACGCAGATGACAGGAGTTAAGCTTATGGGCCAAGGGTTCACCAGCTGTCCCCATCTGCATTCTGACCACTGTTCTGCATTCTGGCCTACTTAAAGCTTTGCCAATCCTGTTAAGACCAAACAAACGATAACAATAACATACAGGCTGGCTGTATGTGTTGAATGCAGATCAGTCTCATTCAACTTAAAGGGAAATATAAACCTGCCTGCATAGCTGGTTGAGTGGTGTGTCCAGAGAGTAATTTAAGTGTGTGAATAGAGCTAAGCACATGACCCCCCACACAGCACAAAAGGGAACACACTACCTTTGAAAACGCACTGTTCTAACTTTCAGCCAACCCAATTAAATCCTAAAAACACACATACGCTCACATAGATCATATTCACTTGGCATAGTAATGATATGTCTATTTCTGGTGGGCAGGAGTCAAGAAATATCACAGTTAGTGGCATCTCAGTGACCCCCCTCCCCACCCATACACACTTCAACCCCCAGAGACACACCCCTGTACCCATAGAATTCATGTAGGAACCTTATTTAGAAAGTACTTTCACCCCCTCACACACCCTCCCATTCATTAACCTCTTAAGGAGCCGACCCTTTTCTCAATTTCCGCTTAAAATGACACCCAAAGCTAACTGCCTGTAGCTCAGGACCTGAAGCAAGGATATGCATATTCTTGATATCATTTGAAAGAAAACACTTGGAAGTTTGTGGAAATGTTAAATTATTATAGGAGAATAACACATTAGATCTGTTAAAAGATAAAGAAAAAAACATGTTTTTTTGTACCATCATCTTTGAAATGCAAGAGAAAGTATTTGTACTAGTACTTGGGAGAATGGCTAGACGGTACACTGTCCTTCTCTCAGCACATATCAAAGCTGCAGGCTAAAGTTAAATCTAGACTTGGTTTCCTCTATCGTAATCACTTCTCTTTCACCCTAGCTGCCAAACTAACCCTGATTCAGATGACCATCCTACCCATGCTAGATTACCAAGACATCATTTATAGATTGGCAGGTAAGGGTGCTCTCGAGCGGCTAGATGTTCTTTATCATTCAGCCATCAGATTTGCCACCAATGCTACTTATAGGACACATCACTGCACTCAATACTCTGAAAACTGGTCATCTCTGTATACCTGTCGCAAGACCCACTGGTTGATGCTTATTTATAAAACCCTCTTAGGCCTCATTCCCCCCTATCTGAGATATCTACTGCAGCCCTCATCCTCCACATACAACACCCATTCTGCCAGTCACATTCTGTTAAAGGTCCCCAAAGCACACACATCCCTGGGTCGCTCGTCTTTTCAGTTCGCTGCAGCTAGCGACTGGAACGAGCTACAACAAACACTCAAACTGGACAGTTCTCAATCTCTTCATTCAAAGACTTAATCATGGACCCTCTTACTGACAGTTGTGGCTGCTTTGTGTGATATATTGTTGTCTCTACCTTCTTGCCCTTTGTGCTGTTGTCTGTGCCCAATAATGTTCGTACCATGTTTTGTGCTGCTACCATGTTGTGTTGCTACCATGTTGTCATGTAGGCCGTCATTGTAAATAAGAATTTGTTCTTAACTGACTTGCCTAGGTAAATAAATAAAATAAGTGTCTTATTTGAGCCCAGGCACAATTTAGATTGTCCACTAGATGGCAGCAGTGTATGTGCAAAATATTAGACTGATCCAATGAACCATTGCATATCTGTTCAAAATGTTGAATCAAGACTGCCCAAATGTGCCTAATTGGTTTATCAATACATTTTCAAGTTCATAACGGTGTACCCTCCTCAAACAGTAGCATTGCATTATTTCTCTATAATACCTGCTGTAAATTGGACAGTGCCGTTAGATTAACAAGAATTTCAGCTTTCTGCCCATATCAGATCGGTCTGTGTCCTGGGATTTTTTTGTTACTTACAACCTCATGCTAATCACATTAGCCTATGTTAGCTCAACCATCCCGCGGGAAGGGGGCACAGATCCCGTATTAATGTATAAAACCCCTAGCAATCAGGCTGAGCTGGATTAGGCAGGCCCAGAGAGGATCACCGTTTATGCTCTGAGGCAAGGAAACAGAGCCAAAACGCTGTCTTTTGTTTAGATCAACCCTACCGGTCTCCGTTGACTTCTAATTCCCAAGAAACTATTCAAAGTTTACAAAATGTGTGTGTGTATGTCTCATTACCTTCAGCACGTCCGTGGGGTTGGCGATGGACGAGGAGATGACTCCAGACAGAACACCACACAGCATGTTGGTCAACAACGTCTCATCTGAGAAAGAGAAAGGAGAAATTCAATTCAGGCTAGTCATTGTACATTGAATTATAGTTCCTAAGTTTCACCCACACACACTCCCTCTGTATGTGTGTGTCCATGTTACAATAGTGTGTAATGGAGGTATTATTCCAGCAGAAACTGGGTCACACACACGTTCACAATGAACTTGACCTATAACCTTCACTCAGCATGGGGTAGGTACGCATGTAGCACAATCTTGGCCTAGCACATAAGGAGCTTTGCGGTCCTGTGGAATATATGCCCCACAAGGCATCTCACAGCTCCAACCTAGTCTTCTTTTCTCTTACCTAGTCTTAGGGCTGGGTGATATATCGAATGATTTAGATTTATTAAAATGTATGTTTTTATTGTACGCGATATTCCAAATGCCTGTATCGCAGAATCAAGTAATTTTTCTGAACGTTTATGTCCGCTTGTTCTCATGTTGTATGTTTGGTCTCATTTCCTTCGCGCCTTCTGTGCGCCTTCCCATTTCCACCAGAGATCTGAATATAATGACGAGATGTACGTCTCCGGCCTAACAATTGGAGTCGTCCCAAAGATAGGAGAGGCAGGCGAAAAAACGTAGGTCCAAAATAAGCCCATAGAAAGACATTTGACTCTTCCTCTATGGTTTACACACACTAAGCTCCTCCCCATGTCTCTCACACCAACAAAGTAGAGAGATCACATCTTCCCCTCTGACAAGTGGTTTCAACTCGCTATTTGGTCCAACAGAAAATCGGTCATATGGACACCAAAACACAATATTCCAATAAGATAATGTCTCAGAGGAGAAGGTAACTTTTCTAAAGATATCCTTTTTAATGTCTCAACTACTCAAATTGCACACAGAGCAGAACCTACTGAAACGCGAGTATCAATGAACTTTGATTCTGGAAAATGTATTTCCAGTTTGTCACGACATTGCGGTACCACTAGCAACATTTTAGCCAAAGACTTAAACTAGCTGTCTAGTCTGTTTTATAAATGAGCAATAAGCATAAAACACAATTATATAAGGAATTAGCAACCCGTCATTCTGAGAAATAGGATTGTTCAGATGTTGAAATCGTGGCTTAAGTGGACAGGCTAACATGCTTTTCAAACAGAAGGGTTTGTTCATAATTCAACTGTTCAACCTTGTTAGTTAGCAAATAGATCGAAGTTGGCTAAACTTGAAATACAGTATAAAAGATCAGCTGGCTAATCACTAGCACATGGCCTTGAGAGATTGATGAGTCATGTTTTAATTTTCTATAGCCTAATGCCTGCTACAAGAAGTTAGTCATTATTAGTGGATAGCCATTATGCCTGGGTTATAGTTACATTTAACAAAAAATTGCATTTTCATAGACTTGAAAGACAGATCAGTGCCCCCCCCAAAGAAAATGCAGGATAAAATATTTTCATAAAATAATTAGTGGGTCTTATGGTTGTGTAAGGCTTATATTTAGCTTAGGTGTAACTTCACATGCCCTGAATTCATTTGATTATTGCTGTTTGACCTTTAATTGTACAACTCATATATATATATATATATATATATAGCGCGTGTCTGCACATTGCAATGAACAGTGACTGGGAGATATATACACACATCACACAGTACTAGCCAAAAGTTTGGACAGACCTACTCATTCATTTTTACATTGTAGAATAATAGTGAAGACATCAAAACTATGAAATAACACATATGGAATCATGTAGTAACCAGAAGTTAAATCAAATAGTTTTATATTTTAGATTCTTTAAATAACTGCTCAGCACATGTGGGAACTCCTTCAAGACTGTTGGAAAAGCATTCCAGGTAAAGCTGGTTGAGAGAAGGCCAAGAGTGTGCAAAGCTGTCATCAAGGCAAAGGGTGGCTACTTTGAAGAATCTAAAATATATTTTGATTTGTTTAACACTTTTTTGGTTACTGCATGATTCCATGTGTTATTTCATAGTTGTGATGTCTTCACTATTATTCTACAATGTAAAATATAGTAAAAATAAAAGAAAAAACCTTGAATGAGTAGGTGTGTCCAAACCTTTGACAGGTACTGTATGTTAAGTTTCCCTATATTTCTGTTATTAGTGCGCAGGAATCTCACGTTTGATGGACCTGGCCTGAGCGTAATGGCAACGATGTACTGTGGTAGTAAACGTTGTTAAACTGGAAACTAGTTGTCCTGTCATTTTGAGTTAACACTGTGTGAGAGAGATCTAGATATATCTATATATATCTATATCTATATCTATATCTATATATCCAAGTCAGTGCTAATTGCAATGCACACACACCCTACAGACAGATTTAGAACACATGTAACAAGGTGAACAAATTGCGATGAGATCTAAAACCCTGATGTGTGTACGTTGTTCTCTTACCTTCTGGCCTGTCCACCAGTAGTCGTTTGAAGCTCTGGTATGTGCCAATCTTTATGGTCCCATAGGATGCCTGGCGCAACATTGCAGGGGCGAGACTGCAACACAGAAACACGCAATGCATGAGTATGACGTAAATAGAACAGGCTTAACAGTTACAATCAAAGGAAGACTTCCACTTAATGCAGCGGTTTTCTAACTAGGGGTTGTGACCCCATGTGGGGTCTCCTAATATGAAAAAGGGGTCATGGGAGAATTTCTAAAATCCTGGAGAAAAAAAAAACAAAAAAAAAAACAGTACCAGTCAAGTTTGGACACACCCACTCAATCCAGGGTTTTTCTTTATTTTGAATAATATTGAAGACATGTAGTAGAACCTAGTAGTAGTAACCAAAAAAAAGTGTTAAGCAAATCAAAATATATTTTATATTTGAGAGTCTTCAAAGTAGCCACCCTTTGCCTTGATGACAGCTTTGCACAAATGGCATTCTCGCTCTCAACCAGCTTCACCTGGAATGCTTTTCCAACAGTCTTGAAGGAGTTACCACATATGCTGAGCAGTTGTTGGCTGCTTTTCCTTCACTCTACGGTCTGACTCATCTCAATTGGGTTTAGGTCCGGTGATTGTGGAGGCCAGGTCATCTTGGTGTAAGGGGATGTTCAGTTTGCTGCGTGGCTATATTGACTAAAAACCAATTCCATTGGAATCGAATGGTGGGGGCTTTTGCACAGATGGGGCTCCATCTATGGCGGGATGGCCTCTGCACTCTAGTTATGAATGTGTCTCCCTCAGAACACAGAACTCCGATATACTGCAGCAGGTAACTAAGATTGTAAACTACATCAAACCACATCCCTGCACACACGCCTGTTCACAAAACTATTTGGAGATATGGGATCAGAGCAGGACAATGTTCTATTTCACTCTGAGTCTTTCAAAAGCGAACCATGCCCCCCTCCCTGAGCTGTGCATGTTTCTAACAGAAAACAGCATCAGTAAGTGTCACACACACACGATGACTGCTCACCTCAAACGCTTAGAAGAGCACTTCGGGACCTACTTCCCAATCCGTTTAATTTTGATCCTGGATCTGTTGATTGAGCGGTCATTTGACCAAATGCATTCACAGGTCACTAAGGAGGAGTTTTGGTTCCTGACTCAAAGGGAATACTAAAGATCTTTATAACTTAACCAAGATAAACCACAGCCCGTCATTTTGAATGGGAACAAATGAGTCAGTGAACAGAACAAGCAAGGAGGTGGGCAGTGCCAGCACGAGCAATCCTATTGGCACATTTATTTGCATATTTCCTTTAGGGAACGCCTACTCTGAAGTAGCTAACTCAATTTGCCTTTGCACTCCTAAACAATGCAATAAAATAAAAACTTTGGCAGAAAGTAAAGTCTACAAAAATCAGGCCACTATATATCAGGCTGTTAATTTTAAAAACGTCACCTGGTTGGAGTCACGAGAATTTCCAGATATCAAAATGGGGTCTTGGGCCCAAAAAGTTTGGGAACCCCTAATTTATTGGAAAGTTTGCTGGCATGTGTAGCAACACACTGATGATCAAACAGCTCGGTATTTATTGAGTAGCCGTTTGATGGAGACAGATTAAGACAAATACGAAAAAACAAAAGTAATTTCAATGGAGAATCTCAATTGAGCTACCATTTTAATATTGAACTAAGCTTAATCTGTGCTAATTTTGTGCAAAACGCAGAAAAGTACTTCAATAAAAATGGAATCATCATCATAAAACTGCTCAATACTCACCCTGAGTAAAGTGCACTTATTCCCTCCTCTCTGCATATTCTGCCTATGGCGTGCAACATTCCCCGGTATCGAATCTCTCTGTACTTGCTGTTGCCCACTTGGCCTTGAACTTGCAGCCGCGTCTTGGTCAAATCTATAGGAAATGTACCTACACAACGGATAGAAAGACATTCATTGATAAATAATGACAATAAACTAATGTTAGTCCACCTCACACACCTATGTGTAGTACAATTTAAAAAATAAGAACTCACCGCATTCTGCAGTGACGGATGCCAGACCGCCGAAAACGAAAGGTTTCCAGTTAAAGTTGGACATTTGGATACACGCTGTAGTTATTCCGTTAGACAGAAAGTATACCGGTGTGTGGTGGTTGCAATATCTGTGGTAATCACACTATTAGCGACAGCCGGGGAGAGTAACGAATAAACCGGCAAAACGGTTGCTGTCGCTCAGTTTCCCTCTCTCTCTCTTTTTAGTCGTGTACCACATTTCGTCGCCACTCCCACCAGCTCTTTCTATATCCCCTCCCACAGCTGTTGCCATAGCAGCAGTGGATCACGGTTGCGCGCCGCCACGATCACAGCTTGCTCACTGATCCAGATACAGTTTTAGTTGTTGCCGCTTTAAGGATAATATCCTGCAATTCTACACATTTTGCCATGAGGCAACGATAAAACGTGTAAGAGCTGTTTGAAATGACCGCGTGAAATTTCAGCCTCTTTGGGTATGATGGAGGTATGCCTGGTGACATCACCAGGTGGTAAATGAGTTAATAGACCAATAAGAAAGTTAAACTAGGTTCTACACTTACTAAATGAACAGTTGATAAGGCTGTGATAAACACTCATCTTAAATTTAAGTAGCTAAAAGCAACAAGAAAAATATAAAAATAAAGGCATAGAGTTTGTTTTATCCACTCTTTTTTAGGACAGAGTGACTGGCTCCCCAGAGTGACTGGCTCCCCCTACTGCTAGCAACAGGATTTAAGGTGCTGCCTAAAAAAGTTGTGCAGGCACAGCCCTCACTCCATTAGAGGAGAGTTTCCCAAACTCGGTCCAGGGACCCCTTCCTTTTATTCAAATAATCAAAGCTTGATGATGAGTTGGTTATTTGAATTAGCTGTGTAGTTCATGGCAAAACAAAATGTGCACCCAGGTGGGGCCCCAGGACCGAGTTTGGGAAACCCTGCATTAGAGGGAACCAATAAACACTTTTTCTTGCAGGAGAAGCAAGACCCTAGGTGAGACATTGGTGATGTACTGGAGGAGAGCTGGCTTCCTCCTTGGTTCATCTGCAGCCACTGCACCTGATTACAGATAACAGGATATGACATCACACCACCCCGTTACACTCTCATGCCGAGTTCCCCAGTGGAGGCTATTCATAGGAGGAAGGGGAGGACTATCCTCCGCAGTGAATTTCATTGAAACATATTTTTTTCAACATTTAAAAAGTTTTCCTTTTTAAATAAAACTATACCAAATATAAATCACATGTAACCAAATAATTGATTAAAACACACTATTTTGGAATGAAGGTCTACAGTAGCCTCAACAGCACTCTGTAGGACAGCACCATGGTGTACCCGGACGACAGCTAGCTTCCATCCTCCTCTGGTTACATTGACTTAAATACAAAACCTAGGAAGCTCATGGTTCTCACCCCCTTCCATAGACTTACACAGTAATTATGACAACTTCCAGAGGATGTCCTCCAACCTATCAGACCTCTTGTAGCATGAACTGACATGTTGCCCACTCAATCAAAGAATCAGAGAATGAATCTAGTACTGAAAGCGTAAAATACAGCTAGTTAGCACTGCAGTGCATAAAATGTGGTGAGTAGTTGACTCAAAGAGAGAGAAAGACAATAGTTGAACAGTTAACAAATTAATTTAATCCAAAATGAAGGAGAAGCAAGAGAGATTTTGTAATTTTTGTTCACATTTAGTTTCACTTACTCAGCTAGCAAATGCAGCTAGCTAGTTTAGCCTACTGAAACACCCCACGCAAACAGAGGGATGCTATGTTAGCTAGCTGGCTATGACTATCCAACACAACACTGGAACTCTTCCAAGTCAAGGTAAGCTTTTGGTTTTACTAATTTATTGCCACCGGGGCCCACCAGTGTAACTGTTTACTGACTGTACACTAACTTTACTGCATGATTGTAGCGGGTTTACTAACGCATTAGTTCTATTAGCTATGCTGTCAATGACGTTACTTTAGCTAATATTGTGACAACGATGTAGGCTATGTGGTGTGTAAGAGTTATGATATGGTTTGGCTTGGAAAGTCACCTTTTTTTTTCTTTCTTTCCATTTCCTGTTTTCAAGAGTCCTGCCTCTACAGCCTCCTATTTTTAGCAGCAAGAAACAAAACTGATATGAGTCACTGTCTCGGCTAGCTCAACTGTCCCGCAGGGGACCCACTGATCCTGAAGAAGATTTTATAATAATATAATATGAGTCAATGTCTCACAATAAAACACATTCCCAATAACTACAGTGCCTTGTGAAAGTCATGCACACTCCTTGCACAGTCTTCACATTTTGCTGCCTTAAAATGAAATCTAAGTGTGTTACATTTGTTTTTTTCCTACAGATCTACACAACCAACTACACATTTTCAAAGGGAAAGAAAATTATAGACCATTTTCTAAATAAATACAAAATAACCAAAACATTTCTTGATTGCGTATATCTTCTCACCCCAGAGTTAATATTTGGTGGAAGCACCTTTGTCACGCCTACTCCTGCTCCCTCCCTCTGGGCACTCAACCACACCGGTATACTAACCACCAGCCCTGGCAACTATGATTACACACACCTGCTCCCCATCATTATGCACACCTGGTCGTCATTATCTCTGCGCTTACTCCCCCTTTATTTAGCCCTCAGTAGACATCAGTCATTAGATAGTATTGTTTTCTCTCACGTTCTGTACGCTTCTCATGTTTGTTCATCTGCTTCTATTCATTATTAAACTCACCTTCTGCACCTGCTTCCTGACTCCCGGTGTACTACGTTGGCAGCCATTATAGCCATGAATCATGTTGAATAAGAGTCTACCAACTTATCCATTGTTTTTGATAAAATTGCTCAAGCTCTGTAAATTAAGTTGAGAATAACTGATGGACAGCAATATTCAAACCTTGTCTCTGATCAGTCATGACTGAGACTGGACCACTGAGGAACACTCAACACCTCTTGGAAAGCCATTTTTGTGTGTCTTTGGCATCCATTTTTTTGTAAATATCTAGAGGAAAAAAAAACGCACACCTATATAGGCGAGATGCTCGCTAGCGGAGTGGAAAACTTGAAAATAAAGAAGAGCCGCACACTCTAGGAGCTCATATGCAAAAATGTATACCACAGCGGAGCCGCACACTCCGCTGAAAAATATAACTTTAACCCAGGATAAGGTTTTCAGAAGACTGAGGCAGGTTTTCCTATAACTGTTTACCTGGAAATTGGTTCTTTCATATTTCTTTTGATCCTTACAAACTCCCAGTTCCTGCCGGTGACAAGCATACCCAGAACATGATGCTGCCAACACAATACTTGACAATATGTGTGTTGTATTGGATTTTACCCAAACCTGTCATTTTTAATTTAGGCCAAAAAGTACATTTATTTGCTGTGTTGTCTTGCAGTATTACTTAACAGCATTGTTGCAAACAGAATAGATGATTTGGAGTGGATCTTTTAGCACAGGCTTCCTTTTTTCACTTTGAAATACAGGCCAGTAATGTGGAGGTAACGCAATGTTGTTGATCCTTTTGTATATCTATGTTCTGTGCACGTTCCCTGTCTTGGCTAACCGACCATCTAGTCACAGACAAATCCCACTGGGCACACACTGGTTGAATCAATGTTTACAGGTCATTTCAATAAAATTACGTTGAACCAACCACTAAATGGTGCTAGAACAAAAATAAATCATAATGAAGTTTGCCTGGAAATAATATCGCGCTCTCATTGAGGTGCATGGACTGAGTCTGAGATTAGACTGTCATGAAATAGACTGATCATTTAATTAGATTAATTCCATGAAGTACAGTAGGCACACACGGAAGTTCCATTCACTGGGATGAGTTCCATTTGGCTTCCAAATGCTCAAACACTTGAGATACTGTACAATACAGTCTTCTACATTTGCCAACATTTCAATGTGTTAGTTTATATCTGGATGAGGAGAGCCAAGATGATAGGGATTCCATGCATTCACTATGCCACTCCTGTATTCAAATTAAAATCAAGTTTATGAGAATCATTGTCAAAATGTCAAGGCCTATGTGTGGTATAAGCCATCATTGTATTAAGCAATAAGGCCCGAGGAGATGTGGTATATGGCCAATATACCATGGCTAAGGGATGTTCTTATTCCCGACGCAGTGCTGAGTGCCTGAATACAGCCCTTAGCTGTGGTATATTTGCCATATACCACAAACCCCTGAGGTTGCTTATTGCTAAACTGGTTACAAATGTAATTAGAACAGTACAAATACATGTTTTGTCATAACCGTGGTCATATACCACGGCTTTCAGCTAATTAGCATTTAGGGCTCGAACCACCCAGTTTATAATAGCAAATAAACAATTTATTACAAAAAGCTGTAATCATATCATGACAAAACATTACTTCGTACATTATCTAATATGGTTAATGTAATGTGCAGTTGTGGGTCTAGTTAGAAAACCAATCAAATAGGTATTTTGATTGGTTGGCACTGGCACCAAAATTGGACACAATAACCATTGTTGGCACCATCATTAGGGTGAGAAAATCATTAAATATTTACCCCTGCAGGTGTCAGTATGGCCATGCAGTTCAGTGGTCTACCGGCGTAGTGTGGACTGACCACATCTACTAGCTACAGCCAGGAAGAAAGATAACGGTACTACCACAGAGTTTGGTACAGCCAGCCAAGCCATCAATCCAAGCAACACAAGGGAGTTTGTGGAAGCGACGTTTGGAGCGAACTTCAATCTCAATGGAGTGAAATATACATTAAAATCGATAGGATGCTTTTTGAAAATGTTCTATAGAAAGAAAAAGGAATTAAATAAAAATTCCGTTTCAAAGAAGAGTCTTGGGGGAAACTTTGGGTCAAACAACTCATCAGTAAGTAATGTTAACTTGCTAGCTAAACTAGCCTAGCTTTATGAAGACGCATCTCTTTCCTGGGTAACGTTAGCTTGCTGAGCTTGCGCGTTTTAATGATTTCGTAATTTATATCACTGCTTGTAAAGCCCCGCGAGTTTGAGTTGGTATATACATAATTTAGCTACTAGCTAAATCTACTTGAAGTTGCATCAGGCATTGGTAATGTAGGATAAAATAGAACGAATGTCCCTGAGGGGGAAACTGTTTTACGTTACATATGTATTGCTTGCTAATGCCAACTTTAAGGGGTTTATGTTTTGCAATGCCGCCAGGTGTGGGCGTGGCTTCCAGTCTGAAACACCTGTCACCTGGCAACTTGTCAGTGTTTAGTAATTTTACAGTGTCATCCTCATTGAATCATCTTTCTCTTTCTGGGTTTTACCCATATTCTTTTGCATTGTGACTCATGGCCTTTCAAATTGTTTTAGAGTCACAGGTTTCTCATCATCCTCACAGTTGTCTTCATCATCCTCTAGTCATAACATTTGTGTCATTCCCCACCCTACCTCTCCCTTGTCCTCTGGTGTGTCTCAACACCAGCTATCTGTCCTCCAGGAACAACCCACTAGAGATGGTGGCTTGGATGTCCCCCTCCCTTTCCCTGCATCCCTCCAGGACCCCCAGGCTCCTCCCTGCCCCACTACCGCCTGTCTGCTGCACCCCAGGCTGGCCACGGCCGCCAGCCCTCCCCTTGTCCTTGGAGCCTGCCTTAGACGGCCCACAGCCCTGAGTCGACATGCCAGTGCGGCTGGCTTCCCCCTACAGGCGGCTGGAGCCTGGGCCTTCAGTAAGACCCAGGGGACGGGAGCGAGCCTTGCCTCCAGCCCCACCACAGAGGCCTCTGAGGCGGGCATCGAAGTGGAGGACATCCCCTCTCTGCTCCGGGACGTGGCTTGCTTCGCTGAGGCTGTGGAGAAACTGAAAGAAATGGTGCTGGGGGAAGGTGAGAGAGGCATTATAATGGCCAGGAGTTTTTGACCAGTAAAAATTCTTATTTTTAGCCTATAACTAGAGTTCAGGGTTTTCTTAATCAGGTCATATGGAAAGGAAAAAACCCTGGCCCTTAGTTCTGTTGTAACATTGTGTGTGTCCCAGCCAGGGTGTGTGTGTGTGTGTGTGTGTGTATGCCTGGCGAAACTGAGGAAGGAAGAGGGAGTGTGTCACACAAGGTACGCAGCTCTATAGTATTTGTCTGGTGTGTAAACACAGCTCACAGGCTTTCCTATATCCCAGAACCCTTACATTACGAGGACTAGGGGTCGATTTGGAATTTAGCAAGCTGGGTCAATCCACCTATTCAGTGCTTTTTCAGATGTGTAACTTGGTGAAAAAAACTTTAGATTTCACCTAATTCTAACATGTTCAACTTAATAAAAAAGTACTATAGTAAGAGCCTTTTAAGTTCCAAATAAAGTAACAGGGTTGACGATTTCATCTTAAATCAGCCATAAATCTCCATGTGACAGGGGAAATAGAAGCTTGTTGTCTGCAACAGGGAGGGGCAATTGAATGCAAGCTTAAAACATTTCTAGCCTGTCTATCTATGGGTAACATGGTTGACCTGTTATGCTCGAACCACTCCGTTTTCCACCACAAAACACCAGAAAATTGCCAAAAATAGTCAAACCAGCTCATCTGCTTTTATACTATGCTTTGATTATTAGATGTTCAATGTTTATTTTTTGAAAACATTATTTAAAAAGGAATAGTTTCTCCAAATTAAAATGAGAGTTCAGTTCACGTAACAGGGTTGACCTTAAAATGAGAGACTTTTTCACTTTAATCACATTCAATAAATTATAATCTTCAGAAATGCCTTTGTCAAAGCAACAAAAATAACTAGGGACTTACAATGATGGTGAAAACTTGGAGACATTTTGTGGTTAAGTGGTATAAATAGTCCTGGAAGTCACAGAGGGACAAAATGCAGAATTCTGTCACTTTAGCAAGTCTTTATTCCAGTGGAGGCTGCTGAGGGGAGGACGGCTCATAATAATGGCTGGAATAGAGTGTAATGGCTGGTATGCAGTGAATGGAATGGTATCAAACAGATGAAAACCATGTGTTTGATATCATTCCATTCACTCTATTCCGGCCATAATTATGAGCCGTCCTCCCCTCAGCAGCCGCCCTCCACTGCTTTATTCATAGAAAAATTTGATTTGGTCATTTCTCCATGTGGTCTATATTAAAGGGAACTTCATTGAATATAACAGGCTTTTAACATTCAATATTGGTGCACAATCAAAGGGATACAAAAGGCACTCATTTCTTGGAACGACCCAGCTAAGCCATGTCAGGGTGACTTCACTTCCTGTCCAGGCAGCTATTTTCATCGCAACTTCCTGTTCTCAGTCTCCAAGTAGGGCGAAGAGATAAGGGAGAGAGAGGAAGAACGAAGAAAGGAGAGAGAGAGACTTTTCTTAGTGGGTATGTGAGTTATTACAATGTGACAACAGAGGTAGGAGTGTTAAAATCAACCACAGAACAAGAGCCAAACTGATGGTACACTCACAAAGAGTTAGGCCCCTAAATAATTAGGGCTCTAAGCAGTAGTACACAGTTAATTTTTCTTAAAACATTGACGTTTCAGCCCCAAACTGCATTTTGACTACATTTTAACGTTGGTTCGTGCTGTCCGTGTCCACCACCACTTCCTACATCAAGAGTGACAGGTTGACAGACCACAGCCCTACAGTTCCTGATTTTCACACTTTAGTCGTCTAAGGCCCAACTGAGAAACAACACGCAAAATGAGAAGTATAACAGTAGCTGTGTTTCAATGACGGCTACCGGTGCTGGTTCTCCTTTTTTCCCAGGAAACAGTGCTTCATTACATGGCCTCTTGCTTGATTCATTATATGTGTGTTGATACTTGTACTGTGCTGTGTGTGTATACTCTCTGTTTATGTACTATTATAAACTGGGTGGTTCGAGCCCTGAATGCTGATTGGCTGACAGCCGTGGTATATCAGACCGTATACCACAGGTATGACAAACATGTATTTTTACTGCTCTCATTACATTGGTAACCAGTTTATAATAGCAATACGGCTATATACCTCGGGAGGATGACCACATGGAGAAATTAATAAATCTGATTTTTTATATGAATAAAGCAGTGGCCAATACACCACAGCTAAGGGCTGTATCCAGGCACCCCCCGCGATGCATCGTGCTTAAGAGCAGCCCTTAGCCGTGGTATATTGGCCATATACCACACCTCCTCGTGTCTTATTGCTTAAATAACCTACGTTTTCTATAACATATTGTTCCTTTGTGTGTGTGTGTGTGCCAGGGTTGGGGTGAATTCAAATTGGCCCCAACCTACAGGAATCAAAATATGAATTTAATGAAGTAGAATTTAATTCAAACCAATTTAACTGAGAAGTGAAAGTGGCATATCCTTTTATCGAAAGGATATGCCACTTATTAATGCAATGAATACACATATTCCCGAGTGGCGCAGCGGTCTAAGGCACTGCATCTCAGTTCGAATCCAGGCTGTATCACAACTGGCTGTGATTGGGAGTCCCATAGGGTAGTCATTGTAAATAAGAATTTGTTCTTAATTGACTTGCCTAGTTAAATAAAAATATTATACTTTAGATTTAAAACAGTATTTTTATTTGTCATGAGATATTAGATTGTTCCCTTCCATACTGCCGCGTTTGATCTAATGCATTCTGGAAAATGCTTGTTCTGATATTTAACAAAAAAATCAAATTCAACCCAAATTCTGCGGTGTGTACGCGCGTGTAAGCGTGTATTATAGTACATTTTTAAAGTTGTGTTTTTCTAGTTTCTGTTTCATTTCTAGTTATTGTCTGTAATTCCGTTTTATGGAAGAACTTTATCACTCGCATGGTTGCTTCACTGCACTGCTGTTACAATTATGAATGTCACCTCAAACCTGTTTTTCATGCTTATTTCTTTATGTTTAGTTTCAGTTTTAGTTCTAGACCTATAAATAACATAGCTGTCTGTCTGTCTCAGACAGGCAGATAGACAACTTCTCAGACAGGCAGCTGGACCGTCGTGACCTGGCCCAGGAGTGTTTGGGGGAGGTGTTGCGTGTGTTGAGGCAGGTGATCGGTGCCTACCCCCTCCTCAACACTGTAGAGACCCTCACTGCTGCCGGAACACTCATCTCCAAGGTCAAAGGTCAGAGCTCTACTGTTAGAACTGGACACCTGTTGAAATGTGTGTGGATCAAAGTGTGGGGGGTGTGTGTACTGAGAGTGTACTGAGAGTGTACTGAGAGTGTAATGAGAGTGTACTGAGATCAAATGGGTGTATTTGATTTGATGTGTCCAGGGTTTAGTTACAAGGACAGCAGTGACATTGGTAAGCAGGACTTTGAGAAAGCCATCGAGACCATGGCTGTGGCTTTCAGTAGCAGGTAAGTGTGTGTGTGTGTGTGTTTCGCTTTACTATCCCTAGGATCTACATTGATAAGGTTTTTCCCACTCTCCCTCCTCTCTCCCTATTTTACACCCCTTTCCTTCTCTCCCCCTCAGTGTGTCAGAACTTCTGATGGGAGAAGTGGACAGCAGCACCCTCCTGTCTCTACCGCTAACAGAGAGGAGCAGGGTGAGTGTGAGTGTGTGTGTGTTAAAAACAAACAATATTTTCTTTGATCGTAAAGGATGGCTCAGTCTAAGCATTTGTGTGACCTTGGAGATGGTGTGTGTGTGCAGTCTATGGAGAACCTGTATGGCTCGGCCCAGGCCAAAGACTGTCAAGGGAGGAGTGACCAGCAGGACTGCCGCAGTAAGTACAAAATGACATGTCCTCGATGTCTAAGCATTCTGTTTCCATTTCCAATTATGTCATACTCATACATTCTCATGTGGATGTGTGTGTGTGTGTGTGTCAGTGCTGAGTGGAGAGCAGGTTGACCTCCTACTGCATTGCAGTGAGGGAGGACTGGACTCCGCTCTCTCCTATGCCAAGGCTGTGTCCAGATACCTGAAGGACGTCATCAGCTATGTGGAGAAAAGGACTGCTCTGGGTTGGTTGATCACTTTGACTCATCTAGTTATTCTGTCTCTTTTACTCTTCTATCTGTGTCCATCAGCAGTTGTTCTCAGCCTCTTAGGGCTTCAACAACATTACATACACCTGTCCAGTATCTAGGGGAAGAAATGGAACTGGGCCAAACATTTTGTTGTCCACTTCAATTTCTGCTTTTTTAGTTTTCTGCTAACAAGGCAGTGTGTGTGTGTAAGTAGTGTGTGAGTTTCTGTGTCTGTGTGTTCCAGAGATGGAGTTTGCCAAGGGTCTGCAGAGGCTGTGTCAGTCCTGTAAGCAGAGCATTGCACAGGTAATGGGAGAACACACACGCACACACACAAATAAACACACACACATGGACAAACGTGCACATAAACACATAAAAATCTCTCTCTCTCTCTTAGCCCCAGATGCCCATCTTCTCCATCTACTCTCTGGCTCTGGAGCAGGACTTGGAGCAGAGTGTGGGAGTGCAGCAAACCACTGGCTCCATACACACTGTTCTACAGGTAGATACAGTATCTCACACACACACCACAGGAGGTTGGTGGCACCTTAATTGGGGAGGACAGTTGTGTTAACGACTGGAGCGGAATCATTGAAATGGTATCAAATACAACAAACACATTGTTTCGAGGTGTTTGATGCCATTCCATTTGCTCCGTTCCTCCCCTCAGCAGCCTGTAACACACACACACACACACACACACACACACACACACACACACACACACACACACACACACACACCTACAAGGATTATTACAAGGGAGATAATGTCTCTATCTCGACC
This sequence comes from Brachymystax lenok tsinlingensis, assembly GCA_030435695.1. Taxonomy (NCBI): domain Eukaryota; kingdom Metazoa; phylum Chordata; class Actinopteri; order Salmoniformes; family Salmonidae; genus Brachymystax; species Brachymystax lenok. The sequence continues at coordinate 33,296,364 of CM059788.1, forward strand.
CCTATCTGGCCCAGCCTCTGATGCAATGCAAACAGGAGAATGAGAGGAGATGCAGAGAGCTCGGAGAGCAGTGGCAGAGGGCCCAGAGGAAACTGGTAAAGTCACTCCTATGTCTTGTCTATGTTGCTTTGACATGTTAATGCCGCACACGTGTTATCATGTCTCACTCTCATGTCATGTATGAGAAAGACATTGATATTCCATATTTCAGTGAGAGTAGATGGTTTACCAATCGCTCTATCAAAAGTCAAAATCCTCGGTGTCACTCTATACTGCTCCCTCTAATTCCAACCCCACATAAAAACCATCACCAGGATGGCATCACCTCTATCTCCAGGCTCAACCCCTCGCTATCACACTCCAGCAATGAAACCCTCATCCATGCCCTGGTCACTTCCCGATTGGACTATTGCAACCCCACCAAACTCACCAACAGACTTCAACTGGTCCAGAACTCTGCTGCCAGAATCCTCACCAGCACCAGATCAACTGAACACCACACCAATCCTCATCAATCTACACTGGCTCCCTGTGCAATCCTTTATTAACTTAAAGACAGTCCTCCTCACCTACAAAGCCCTCCACAACCTGGCACCCACCTACCTCTCTGACCTTCTTTCAGTCTTTGCCCCTTCACGCTCCCTCCACTCCTCCTCTACTGGTCTCCTTGTCACCCCCTCATTCCACCTCTCCACCATGGGTGCCCAGGCCTTCAGCTGTTGGAATGAGATGCCCCCCACACATAAAACATGCAGACACAATCATCTCATTCAAAAACCTCCTTAAAACACACCTCTTCAAGGATGTCTATAACCTATAGCCTGTGTTCTATGATTCTCTGTCCTACCCTCCATTCTGTGCATTCTCACTATACCTATGTATCCCTATGTGTCCCCCAACCCACACCCTTACCCTAAACCAGGTCTGTATCCTATTCCCAACCCTACCCCCTAAACCTTTAGCCTTACCTAAACCAGGTTCGTATCCTATTTTCTAACCCTACCCCCTAAACCCTTACCTAAACCAGGTTTGTATCTTCTACCCAACCCAACCCTACCCTATGAACCCTTACCTAAACCAGGTTTGTATCCTCTACCCAACCCTACCCCCTAAACCCTTACCCTTACCTAAACCAGGTTTGTATTCTCTACCCAACTCTACCCCCTAAACCTAAACCAGGTTTGTATCCTCTACCCAACCCTACCCCCTAAACCTAAACCAGGTTCGTATCCTCTACCCAACCTTACCCCCTAAACCTAAACCTAAACCAGGTTCGTATTCTCTACCCAACTCTACCCCCTAAACCTAAACCAGGTTCGTATCCTCTACACAACCTTACCCCCTAAACCTAAACCAGGATCGTATCCTCTACCCAACCCTACCCCCTAAACCTAAACCAGGATCGTATCCTCTACCCAACCCTACCCCTAAACCTAAACCAGGTTCAGATCCTCTACCCAACCCTACCCCTAAACCAGGATCGTATCCTCTACCCAACCCTACCCCCTAAACCTAAACCAGGTTCGTATCCTCTACCCAACCCTACCCCTAAACCTAAACCAGGATCGTATCCTCTACCCAACCCTACCCCCTAAACCTAAACCAGGATCGTATCCTCTACCCAACCCTACCCCCTAAACCTAAACCAGGATCGTATCCTCTACCCAACCCTACCCCCTAAACCTAAACCAGGTTCGTATCCTCTACCCAACCCTACCCCCTAAACCAGGTTCGTATCCTCTACCCAACACTTCCATCCTCTTTTTATCTGTCCTATTTAATCTGGTCCTTTGATAAAATGTTTACTTTGATTGATGCAATTGGTTTTATGTACTGCACTTGCTTTTAATGGCTACTTGTAAATGTAAGAAATCCTTGATTACCCTGAAAGGCGTCCACCAAATAAAATGTATTATTATTATTTCATGTGTTTGTGTTTGTCTGTTCCTAGACTGATGCTGAGAGTAGCATGCGTAAAGCTCGAGGCTTGTACATGATTCGCTGTGAGGAGTATGACAAGGCCAGGGGTCGGGCAGAGGAGGAGCTACAAGGGGGAGCAGGCGGGCTTAAAGCTCTGGACCGGAAGAAGCGATTGGAGGAGGAGGCCAGAACCAAGGTCAGCTGACTAGTCTAATTGGGGCAGAGAGCGCGTCTCGAATTTAGCTTTCCTTGCATGCCAGATAGGCCAAGTTTGCACTTTTCAGACCTTTTCATAGATCCTGAAGTGTCAACTCTGCCAACTCAGTTATGCCAGGCGAGCAAAATGAATTGCAGCTAACGGCTGGGTCGTGTGTGTCTCTACAGGCTGAAGAGGCAGAGGCTGTGTATCGTGCATGTATATCCGAGGCGGAGGCGCGGCACCAGGAGAGAGAGCAGACTAAGGGCAGCACTCTCAGACAGATCCATGATGTCATCAGACACACAGACCACACCCTCAGATCTGTAAGTCAACTCATGCCTCTATCACGGAGGTAAAACCCTTAACCTTGTTTGCAGGTGGATTGCACTGACCAATCAAACATCCTAATCATGACTACATCATTTAGGTTTGATTATGTTTATGAAGTCTGTTCACGAGATATCTTGGGACAGACGAAATGTGTTCATGGAAATTGTAGTTTGTCTCCATCGCATTGCTTAGTCCTGGGTGTTGTAGTTCTTTACAACATGTCTCCTTCCCCAGTGCACGGTGTCGTACTATCAGCTGCTGCACATGCAGACAGCAGCGCTGCCAGTCCACTACCAGACTCTGTGTGAGAGCACCAAGCTCTACGAGCCGGGACAACAGTACGCCGCTCACGCAAGACATCTACACAAGAGCCCAGAGGACGCCAGACATCTCTACACGAGCACAGAGGATGCCAGACATCTCTACACGAGCACAGATGATGCCAGACATCTGTCGAACCCAGAGCCTGTAGCTCACTACCACTTTGAGCCCTACTCCTCAAACCAGTGGGTTCACACTTGAAATCGTTTAGTTGACCTTTCAGTGATTCATATTGTTGTTGAGAACAGAAAATACCAGGTGCAGAGAAACGTTTTGTAAGTGGCGTTAGCCTTCAAAGGGTCAGAACAGGCCAGCTAGATGGCTACCAACTACTGTGATTTTCAGGAGGAAGCAATGTCATTTTCTCCTTCCCTCATCAGTCTGTCTGGACCCATCCGCCACAACAGCTCTAACACGGATGTACCAATCAGCACGGAGACCACACCTCCCACGGACGCACCAATCAGCACGGAGACCACACCTACCACAGACGAGGAGGGTGGTCCTGAGGATGGAGTCACACAGAGATGTGGTGAGTCCTGATTGACTCGTGTAAGGGGTCGTTCACTTCTCTAATGGTCTAAGAAGAAGAGTAGCACATTTTTCTAACCACAGATGTGATTTATAGGAACCACGAACCAAGATTAGACGTTTTCATTATGGTGCTTCATTTGAAAGCTCATTGGTGGTATGTGTCCTTATTGAAGGGCAAGGTCACCAATCACACAAGTCCTGGCCGTCAACAATGAAGGACTCGGACTGTCTGGGAGGAGTCTATGGTCTGGAGTCCTCCAGCACTGGTACCTCCTGATGTAGAAACTAGAATGTCAACCTCCAGCACAGCTACCATAGAGCCTCAGCAATATCTAGATTACAGAAAAGGGTCCAGCGATGTATCATTCAGAATATTCAATGATATATAATAGTGTATTGCATGTATGTTTCAGGGCACGTACCTAAAGCCAATGAAGAGCTGGAGGAACATGATGGAAACGGGACCTTGTTTGAACAGGGTAACAAACACTGTCCTCCTCAAGTCTCCGTTTGTCTGAACTCTGTCTAAATCGAGATACACACAGCGGGAGAATTGCATGAATAGTTCAGGTTAGGATACAACCCTCTCTTTCTCATGATGAACTCTCTTCTCTCTTGTATGTCTTTTCTCTTGCTGTGTGTTCAGGGACAGAGCCCGAGATGGCCGTTCCCATTGGTCCCTTCCGGAATGTGGGAATGTCCAAGGCAGCAAAGACCCACCACCTCCGCAAGCTTCGCACACCTGCCAAATGCAGAGAGTGTAATAGCTATGTGTACTTCCAGGGTGCAGAGTGTGAGGAGGTGAGACAAACACGCACACCCTAGGAGGTACAGCAGACTGTGTAATATGTCTACTCTGTTTACTGACTGTAAAGTTCCTATATTATTTGCTTGTCTTCCCTCCTGCAGTGTTATCTGGCATGCCATAGGCGTTGCTTGGAGAGCCTGGCTATCCAGTGTGGCCATAAGAAGCTACAGGGTCGCCTGTCGCTGTTTGGCAGGGACTTCACGCAGGGGCTGGGAGACCCCGATGGTGTGCCTCTGGTCATCAGGAAGTGCATCACAGAGATAGAGAGCAGGGCTCTTAGGATGAAGGTGCTTTTACACTTACACACATAGTACACAAACACACACACACACACACACACACACACACACATTGAAATAATGACTTGACATATAAAGTGTGTGTGTAGGGTATCTATCGTGTGAACGGGGTGAAGACTCGTGTGGAGAAGCTGTGCCAGGCCTTTGAGAATGGGAAAGAGCTGGTGGAACTGTCCCAAGCCTTTCCTCATGATATCAGCAACATGTTCAAACTTTACCTCAGACAGGTAACATACTGTTACATACACTCACAAAATACTCTCCCTCCACTTCTAGACTCACTATCCCTCCTTCACTCTGCATCCCACTCCATCCCTCTCTGTCCCCTTCTTCCCCTCCCTCTCTGTCCCCTTCTTCCTCTCCACCCCCCCTCACTCTGTCCTCCTCTTCCTCTCCACCCCCCTCACTCTGTCCTCCTCTTCCTTTCCACCCCCTCACTCTGTCCCTCTTCCTCTCAACCCCTCACTCTCTATCCTCTTCCTCTCCACTCCTCACTCTCTGTCTTCCTCTTCCTCTCCACCCCCTCACTCTGTCCTCCTCTTCCTCTCAACCCCTCACGCTCTGTTCTACTCTTCCTCTCCACCCCCTCTGTCCTCTTCCTCTCCACCCCCTCAATCTGTCCTCTTCCTCTCAACCCCGCTGTCCTCCTCTTCCTCTCAACCCCTCTCCTCCTCTTCCTCTCCACCCCCCCACTCTGTCCTCTTCCTCTCAACCCCTCACACTCTGTTCTACTCTTCCTCTCCACCCCCTCACTCTGTCCTCCTCTTCCTCTCCACCCCCTCACTCTGTCCTACTCTTCCTCTCCACCCCCTCACTCTCCGTCTTCCTCTCCACCCCCTCACTCTCTGTCTTCCTCTCCACCCTCTCACTCTGTCCTCTTCCTCTCCACCCTCTCACTCTGTCCTCTTCCTCTCCACCCTCTCACTCGGTCCTCTTCCTCTTCACCCTCTCACTCTGTCCTACTCTTCCTCTCCACCCTCTCACTCGGTCCTCTTCCTCTTCACCCCCTCACTCTGTCCTTCTCTTCCTCTCCACCCCCTTGCTTTCCCTTCTCTCTCCAGCTGCCAGAGCCTATCTTGCCCTTCCATCTCTATCCGTCTCTGATGGGGCTGGCTAAGGAGAGCCTGCGTTCTGCGTCTCCTAGCCCAGTTGGAGGTGAGGTGGCTGGGGCAGCAGTGCTGGCAGACCTGGGTGCTGAGACTCCCCTGGAGGTCCTGACTCTGGTCCACAGCCTGAGGGAGCTAATGCTAACGGAGCTGCCGCAGGCTAACACAGCCACACTGCGCTATATTGCACAGCATCTGCGCAGGTGAGGTGAACAAGAGTAAGAGACACACACATAAAATTAATCCTAATGTTTGATGAAGAACAAATAGCTCATCATGGCCATTTCTCCTTTCTTTCTCCTCCTCCCCCTTATTTCTTCACTTCTCCCTTCTGTCTCAGGGTGTGTGAGTGTGAGCAGGAGAACAAGATGAGTCCCAGTAACCTGGGCATTGTGTTTGGCCCCACCCTGATGCGTCCCCGTCCCTCCGGGGCCACCGTGGCCCTGTCCTCCCTGGTAGACTACCCCCACCAGGCCCGCATCGTAGAGACTCTCATAGTCTTCTACAGTACCCTCTTCCATGATGGCTCCAACGGCACCACAGTTTCCCCCTCAGACAGAGCCAGGTGAGTGAGCGACTGTGGGTGTAGGATGTGAGGAAAATACAATTATGGGCATCGAGAGGGTGGAAGAGCGGTCGCAACTACACAAATAGAAGAGGACACATTTTAAAAAATAGTATTTTTATTTAACTAGGCAAGTCAGTTAAGAACAAATTCTTATTTACAATGACTGCCTACGCTGGCCAAACCCGGACAACACAGTCCTATGTGCGCCGCCCTATAGGACTCTCAATCACAGCCAGTTGTGATACAGACTGTATTCGAACCAGGGTGTCTGTAGTGACGCCTCCAGCACGGAGATGCAGTGCCTTAGACCGTTGCGCCACTCGGGCATACACACATGCACACTATTGTTTATCACATTGAACCATTTCTGCTGTGTGTTTCTCCTAGGACTGTGGAGGGGAGAGACTGTGGGGGTGGGGGAGGAGACGGGGGAGACTCACAACACGACGGGGGTGAGACGCCAGATAACCACACAGAGAGACTAGTGGAACCAGACTGAGGAGGAACCCTCAGCGCTCACTGACCCTCTCTGGACCTGAATTCTTCAACAAAGAACTTCTGGAAAAAATGGAAATGGAATTCAGTTTTTCAAATGAAAAAGTACTTTAATGAATACTACAATTTTTGGGGGGGGGAAATTGTAGTCGAAATGAAAGTGGTTCCAACTTTGTTTTAATGCGTTGACTTCTGAGGAAAAAGTTAGTTCATTGACTGGATATCAGAATATCATATTGCTGTTGTGTGAACTTTTTAATTTCATTGCATGACTTGAGGTATGATTTCTTTAAACCAGTTTTGCCAAAATGCTGCACAAAGCTATTTTTGTTTTAATTACCTGGTGAGATACCAGGAAGGAATGTGAGATTGTGTTTTTGTGCCTGCAATTTCCTCTTTTTGTATTCTCTCTGTATACCCCTTGTATGGTGTATTCATATGGTATGTCTATACTCCAGCCTACCATCTGCCTGTGTACTCACTCCACCGCTTCAGCACTGCTGCTGGTCGGGGTGCTAGTCATTGAGAGATGATAATGAATATGTTTATATTGGTACAGTTCTAACATGATTTGTTGTATGTCCTTGGTGACATAAAATTCAACAGTCAAGCGCAACGCACATGTTTGACTCCCAATGATTGTTGCTGAGATTTGACTGTTTTGCAACACAGTAACTGTTATCATGGAAATAATGAACACAAATATTCAGTGTGCATTCAACTTCAATCAGTTGTGTGGGACATGTCTTCAAATGTTAAAAGAACTTGCCTTGCTCTTCGACATTAAAAACAGAATTATTTACTTCTGAAGAAATTAATCTTTTTTTTTTTTTTATCCAACAAATGCAGAGGTTATCACCTCAAGCACATTCATATAAATTGTAGTGCCAAAAGGTAACCAAGTCAACCAATTCACAAAAGTTATTGGAAGACAGTGATGAGCACGTACTTTCTTATTCATATGGATTCCCTGTCCGCAATCACCAGATCTCATACTCCTTCTGGTCCATAATAGATCTGATGTGTGTGTTTACTGCACCCGTCTGTAGGTGATGTATCTACCGGCAGTCTCACTAAGTCTGATGATCTTCACTACCTGTTAGAACAGACAGGCCGGCAGGTCAACACAGGAGTAAACAAAATTTGCACATAAAACGCCTCAGTTGTGTGTGTGTGTCACACATGTCCTCTTTTCAGTCCAAAGTATCTGGCCACAGGGTCGCCTGCTTGAATCCTGGGTAGCTGGCTCTCCTTCAGTTTACTGACACGTCAATCAAGGAATCACTATGGCAACATCATACCATCATCATTCATATTCATGTATTATGTTTGTGTGTAGTGTGGAACATGGTAACACAAAAATATGTATTGCATAATGCATGGTATAGAAATAATTCCACATTCAGTGCTAAAAAGATACTATCGAAGCAGCAACTGACAGTTCTTCTTTTGTCATCACTATGTGCTCGGGAACCAGCTAAAAAGATAGGAAATAAGACAAATCAAAGAGCATATAATTACAGAAAATATTTTGTTTATGTAGTATAAAGACATTGGGCTTATTTGAACGCATCAGTTTCATGCATTCAGAGACCATCGTTGATCAGTGCTGTGATCAACGATGTGATCATGTGTTGCATTTTGGGTATAGAAATTCTCAGACTTGTCTACATGTCGAATACATGAACTTTACAAAAACCACATGATCAAAGGTCATTTTTTTTTTAATAGTCTCCAAAGTTTCTCCACACCAACTGACAGTGGTGTAAAGTACTTAAGTAAAAATACTTTATAAAGTACTACTTAAGTAGTTTTTGGAGGTATCTGTACATTACTATATATATATATTTTTGACAACTTTTACCTCACTAAATTCCTGAAGAAAAACATTGTACTTTTTACTCCATACATTTTTCCTGACTCCCAAAAGTACTTACTACATTTTGAATGCTTAGCAGGACAGGAAAACTGTCAAATTCACACACTTAACAAGAGAACATCCTTGGTCATCCCTACTGCCTCTGATCTGGCAGACTCACTAAACAAATGCTTCACTTGTAAATTATGTCCGAGTGTTGGAGTGTGCCCCTGCCTGTCCGTAAATGAACAAAAACAAGAAAATTGTGCTGTCTGGTTTAATTTAAGTAATTTTAAATTATTTATACTTAACTATATTTTTGCAATTACATTTACTTTTGACACTTAAGTATATTTAAAACCAAATACTTAGATTTTAACTCAAGTATTATTTTACTGGGTGACTTTCACTTGAGTCATTTTCTATTAAGGCATCTTTACTTTTACTCAAGTATGACAATTAGGTACTTTTTCCACCACTGCACACTGCACCCTGTCTTCAGCCATCGACTGCATTGTGGGAGGCACTATTGTAAACCAATAATTAGGGTGTTTTTCCCTGACTAATGCAAATATGACCAAAGATGTGACTGAAACAAGAACCAACTATGCCACAATTCATAAGCAACAACAGATTGGCTACAAATACGTGTGATCTTTGAGACCCCTCTTTCATAAATGTATTGTATGTTTTGAGTTTGTGGCTGTGTGATATGGACGGTAGAGAAAAGGTTATTTGGACATTCTGAAGGAAAAGTTTTATAAAGAACGCCAGCTATGTTGACAATGCCATGTTGATATGAGCCTTGTTAGAAAACACTGACTTTCAGTTGTCGCAGATGTACCTCCCCCAACCGCAATCATCGACTTCCATCTGTTCTCATCTTCTTTAGTAAGCCAACTCGAACAGGCTCAAAGTCCACTTTAGGGAAGATACTGTGTGTGCAGGTTATACAGTTTCCGGCCAAATAATTGGCACTCTTGCACTTCTTAAGTAATTCCTAATTTCTTCAAAAAAGTTGAAAATGTCTCCACACCTTGTTATTCGATTTTCAAAATTGCAGAATACATTTTAATTTAGAAAATAGAAGACAAATGGCATGGACAACATTATTGGCACCCTGAAGTTAGTACGTGGTTGCATAGCCCTTGACCAAGATAAATGCTGACAAATGCTTCTTGTAGCCATTAATGAACCATTCCAGGTTCTTTTGATGCATGGGTTTTCTTTGAATGCTTCATTTGGTCGTGGGGAAGACCCCAGTACTGATGGAGACACAAAAGCCTGATTGAACTTCACACAAAAAACACCTAAAACAAGCCTAACTCCTGGGCAAAATGTTCTGTGGACAAATTAAACAAAATTAGAGCACTTTGGCAATACAGATCAGAGCTCTGTTTACAGTCATCCAAATGAAGCATTCAATGAAAAGAACACCTTCCCTAAAATCAACCATGGGGAGGTTTGATAATGCTGTGGGGTTTCTTTGCTGCCTCTGGTACTGGGGGCCTTGAACATGCGCAAGGCATCATGAAATCAGCAGATTATTAGGTCAAAAAGCACAAAGGAATGGTTAAAGAAGAAACACTGGACAGTTCTGAATCACATCCAAAACCAGCAGTTGGTGGAGAGCATCCCTCAAATATAAAAGAATAAGAGCAGCTTGCCAAATTGCCTGTAGAAAGGTGCAGCAAGCTAATTGATGGCTACATTATCTTGGCCAAAGGCTGTGCAACAAAGTACTAGCTCCGGGGTGCCAGTAATATTGTCCATACCAATTAATCTTAATTAAAACTGTAAACTTATGTTTACAAAAATAAAATCCTTCTGCAATGCTGAAAATCCAATAAGGTGTGGAGACAGTTATTTTTTCAATTTCATCTATTTTTTTGGGGGGAAGAAATAGGGAATTATTTAAGAAAAGTGGAAGTGTCCCAATATATTTGGCTGCAACTGCAACTCTAAACTAGCGTGCATACCTCATGCTCTGTGATGTTGATGAGGAGCTCCTGTTGTAGAAACTGCTCAAGGATGTATTTGGGTGCCATGTCCACCAGCGACTAAAAAGAAATAAACAAGGGAGTCATAACTGGCCCCTGGATAGGGACGAGTGATCAGTATAGACCTGGCCCACACCAAACGTAACAGCTCTGTTAGAATATTATGCAAAAAGGTATATTTTATTCCTCGGCTCCATGGAGTAATCTGATGTGAATTAGCAGGTGTTAGCTGTAGTGTAATTATGGCTGTGACCTACAGTGTACTCGCAAACCATTTAGACCCCTTCACTTTTTCCACATTTTGTTACATTACAGCCTTATTCTAAAATGGATTAAATCGTTTTTTTCCTCATCAATCTACAGACAATACCCCATAATGACACAGCAAAAACAGGGTGACATTTTTGCAAATAAAAAATAATAATAAATATACTCCGGAAATATCACATTTAAATAAGCATTCAGACTCTTTAGTCTGTACTTTGTTGAAGCACCTTTGGTAGTGATTACAGCCTCGAGTCATCTTGGGTATGACACTACAAGCTTGGCACACCTGTATTTGGGGAGTTTCTCCTATTCTTCTCTGCAGATCCTCTCAAGCTCTGTCCGGTTGGATGGGGAGCGTCGCTGCAGAGGTATTTTCAGGTCTCTCCAGATACGTTTGATTGGGTTCAAGTCCAGGCTCTGGCTGGGCCACTCAAGGACATTGAGACTTGTCCCTAAATCACTCCTGCATTGTCATGGCTTTGTGCTTAGGGTTGTTGTCCTGTTGGAAGGTGAACCTTCGCCCCAGTCTGAGGTCCTGAGCGCTCTGGAACAAGTTGTCATCAAGGATCTCTGTACTTTGCGCCATTAATCTTTCCCTCAATAGTGACTAGTCTCCCAGTCCCTGCTGCTGAAAAACATTCTCACAGCATGATGCTGCCACCACCATGCTCCACCGTAGAGGTGGTGCCAGGTTTCCTCCAAACGTTCAATCTTGAGTTCAATCTTGTTTCATCAGACCAGAGAATCTTGTTTCTTGTGGTTTGAGTACTTTAGGTGCCTTTTGGCAAACTCCAAGCAGGTTGTCATGTGCCTTTCACTAAGGCTTGGCTTCAGTCTACTATAAAGGCCTGATTGGTGAAGTGCTGCAGAGATGGTTGTCCTTCTGGAAGGTTCTCCCATCTCCACAGATTAACTCTGGAGCTCTGTCAAAGTGAGCATCGGGTTCTTGGTCACCTCCCTGACCAAAGCACTTCTCACGCAACTGCTCCGTTTGGCCGGGCGGCCAGCTCTAGGAAGAGTCTAGGTGGTTCCAAACTTCGACCATTTAAGAATGATGGAGGCCACTGTGTTCTTGGGGACCTTCAATACTACAGAAATGTTTTCGTACCCTTCCCCAGATCTGTGCTTAGACACAATCCTGTCTCCGAGCTCTACAGACAATTCTTTCGACCTCATGGCTTGGTTTATGCTCTGACATGCACTGTCAAATGTGACCTCATATAGACTGGTGTGCCTTTCCAAATCATGTCCAAACAATTCAATTTTCCACAGGTGGAACACAATCAAGTTGTAGAAACATCAAGGATGATAAATGGAAACAGGATGCACCTTAGCTCAATTTAGAGTCTCATAGCAAAGGGTCTGAATACCTATGTAAATAAGGTTTCTGTTTTTAATCATTTTGCAAAAATGTAAAAATAATAATAATATTTTCACTTTGTCATTATGAGGTATTGCGTGTAGATTGATGAGGAAAAACATGTATTTAATCCATTTTAGAATAAGGTTGTAACGTAACAAAATGTGGGAAAAGTCTGAATGCACTGTATATGACTGTACTATACAAGTGATTACTCCGAGCAGGAAGGAAGGCCATAGAGCAACAGAAAAGCTTATTGGCTCAGTCCTGCCCCACCTGTTTGGCGGAAGGAGTCATCCCCATCTGGACCACGATGCAGGCACGTGTATCTTTATAGTCTTGATTCCCACCTTGGGCTCATCTGTGGACAAAGAGATTTGTTGACAGATGTGTAACAATTGTAGCAAAGTAAAGGTCCAGACAACTGATGCTCACAGTCCAAAAGTAATTTTTTCGAAAATAGCTAGTGAAACCTTGGAAATGCATGCTGCTGCGGCACTCAGGTCTGTTTGTCTCTAGTTACCTGGAAAGAAGACGAACATCTGGTCGGTCGGGTCATTGTTGTGGGCGACCAGCACAGTGAGGTCTGTCCGCCGCGGGCGCCCTTCACTCGGCTTGTCCCCAAACTGGCTCTTGAACTCGTCCAGTCTGGTCCAACTCATCCTGCGTCACAAGGTAGCCTCTGTCGTGGCACAACTATGTGAAAGGGGAAAAACAAATAAGTTGAGGTAGCGAGCTACCGGTAGCTGAAGAATCAATTACTTAAGACAGACGGAAGACAGAAGCAACCACCTGTGCCTTTAGCTATCTAGCATGCTCCGAACACCTGTAACTAAAGAAGGATGTGTGAACAGGCAAATACTCCATCTAAACTTGAATCGATTCTCAACAGCGGAACAGTTCCAGAAACTCTCAACTTTCATATCGCATCAAAATAATTTCACAAATGCACTTCCTGTCCATTACAATACATTTTCACACGCCCTTCTTCAGTTACATGGGTTCGGAACATGCTAGATAGAAGCAGCCACCTGTGCTAATTAGCTGTCTTCCATTTTTGCAAAATGATTAAAAACAAAAACAGATACCTTATTTACATAAGTAGTCAGACCTTTTGCTATGAGAGTCGAAATTGAGCTCAGGTGCATCTTGTTTCCATTGATCATCCTTAAGATGTTTCTACAACTTGATTGGAGTCCACCTGTGGTAAATTGAATTGATTGGACATGATTTGGAAAGGCACACACCTGGCTAAACAAGGTCCCACAGTTGACAGTGCATGTCAAAGCAAAAACCAAGACGTGAAGTCGAAGGAATTGTCCAAAGAGCTCCGAGACAGGATTGTGTCGAGGCACAGATCTGGGGAAGGGTACCAAAGAATGTCTGCAGCATTGAAGATCCCCAAGAACACAGTGGCCTCCATCATTCTTAAATGGAAGAAGTATGGAACCACCTAGACTCTTCCTAGAGCTGTCCGCCTGGCCAAACTGAGCAATCGGGGGAGAAGTGCCTTGGTCAGGGAGGTGACCAAGAACTCGATGGTCACTCTGACAGAGCTCCAGAATTCCTCTGTGGAGATGGGAGAACCTTCCAGAAGGACAACCATCTCTTCACCAATCAGGCCTTTATGGTGGAGTGGCCCGACAGAAGCCACTCCTCAGTAAAAGGCACATGACATCCCACTTGGAGTTTGCCAAAAGCACCTAAAGACTCTCAGACCACGAGAAACAAGATTCTCTGGTCTGATGAAACCAAGATTGAACTCTTTGGCCTGAATGCAGTGTCACGTCTGGAGGAAACCTGGCGCCATCCCTACGGTGAATCATGCTGTGGGGATGTTTTTCAGCGGCGGGGATTGGTAGACTAGTCAGGATCGAGCCAAAGATGAACAGAGCAAAGTACAGAGCGATAACCTGCTCCAGAGCTCTTTGAACCTCAAACTAGGACGAAGGTTCACCTTCCAACAGGACAATGACCCTAGGCACACAGCCAAGACACCGCAGTAGTGGCATCGGGACAAGTCTGAATGTCCTTGAGTGGCCCATCCAGAACCAATCGAACATCTCTGGAGAGACCTGAAAATAGGATGTGCCTTAACGCTCCCCATCCATCCTGACAAAGCTTAAGAGGATCTGCAGAGAAGAATGGCAGAAACTCCGCAAATGCCAAGATTGTTGAGTCATAAACAAGAAGACTTGAGGCCGTAATCGCTGCCAACTTGATTTTGTCATTATTGGGTATTGTGTAGATTGATGTGTGGAGAAAAAAACATTTTAATCAATTTTAGAATACAGCTGTAACGTTACAAAATGTGGAAAAAGTCAAGGGGTCAGAATACTTTCCAAAGGCACTGTATACACACACACACACAGTACCAGTCAAAAGTTTGGACACACCTACTCATTCAGAAAACTCATATGGAATCATGTTGTAACCAAAAAGTGTTAATCATGGTTACTACATGATTCATTGTGTTTTTTCATAGTTGATGTCTTCATTATTATTCTACAATGTATAAAATAGTAAAAATAAAGAAAAACCCTTGAGTGTGCATATATAAAAATAACACACACAGTTGAAGTTGGAAGTTTACATACACCTTAGCCAGATACATTTATACTCAGTTTTTCCCAATTCCTGACATTTAATCCTAGTAAAACTTCCCTGTCTTAGGTCAGTTAAAATAAAGTGGTGATCCTAAGAATGTGAAATGTCAGAATAATAGTAGAGAGAATTATTTATTTCAGCTTTTATTTCTTTCATCACATTCCCAGTGGGTCAGAAGTTTACATACACTCAATTACTATTTGGTAGCATTGCCTTTAAATTGTTTAACTTGGGTCAAACATTTTGGGTAGCCTTCCACAAGCTTCCCACAATAAGTTGGGTGAATTTTGGCCCATTCCTCCTGACAGAGCTGGTGTAACTGAGTCAGGTTTGTAGGCCTCCTTGCTCGCACACGCTTTTTCAGTTCTGCCCACAAAATGTTCTATAGGATTGAGGTCAGGGCTTTGTGATGGCCACTCCAATACCTTGACTTTTGTGGCAAAATGGCTTAAGGACAACACTTTGGAAGTATGCTTGGGGTCATTGTCCATTTGGAAGACCCATTTGCGACCAAGCTTTAACTTCCTGACTGATGTCTTGAGATGTTGCTTCAATATAGCCACATAATTTTCCTCCCTCATGATGCCAAGTGCACCAGTTTGTTTCATCAGACCAGAGGACATTTCTCCAAAAAGTACAATCTTTGTCCCCATGTGCAGTTGCAAACCGTAGTCTGGCTTTTTTATGGCAGTGGCTTCTTCCTTGCTGAGCGGCCTTTCAGGTTATGTCGATATAGGACTCGTTTTACTGTGGATATAGATATTTTTGTACCGGTTTCCTCCAGCATCTTCACAAGGTCCTTTGCTGTTGTTCTGGGATTGATTTGCACTTTTCGCACCAAAGTACATTAATCTCTAGGAGACAGAACACGTCTCCTTCCTGAGCGGTATGACAGCTGCGTGGTCCCATGGTGTTTATACTTGCGCACTATTGTTTGTACAGATGAACGTGGTACCTTCAGGCATTTGGAAATTGCTCCCAATGATGAACCAGACTTGTCGAGGTCTACAATTTTTTCCCCCTGAGGTCTTAGCTGATTTCTTTTGATTTTCTCATGATGTCAAGCAGAGGCACTGAGTTTGAAGGTAGGCCTTGAATACATCCACAGGTACACCACCAATTACCTCAAATTCTGTCAATTAGCCTATCCGAAGCTTCTATAGCCATGACATCATTTTCTGGAATTTTCCAAGCTGTTTAACTTCTTTGGGAGCAGCGCACGAGGTGACCGTTTTGGAGAGCCTGGCGTGCTGTTAGGGTGCGTAGTTCAAATCTGATGTAAGAATAAAATATGAATCTGAGTCATAAATTGTCTACTAGATTACGGTTGTTTAATTAAGCAAAATAAGTGGTAAATGCAATTTTCGTATATACGGGTTCACTGTAACACCACGCAGGGAAAACAGAGAACTGACCAGCGCCTTACAATATCTTCTTTTAAACTCTTCCAGCTAGGGTCCCATTTTCCGAATTTTCGCCTGTCTGACGTGCCCAAAGTTAAATGCCTGCCACTCATGGCCAGAAATTAGGATATTCACATAATTAGTACTATTGGATAGGAAACACTCTGAAGTTTCTAAAACCATTAAGATATAGTCTGTGGGTATACCAGAACAGATATAGCAGGCATTCCGGAATTCCTTTTTCTGTTGCCCTCCTCTCACTTTGAAGCCCTGGTAATAGAAATCAATGGGGAATAGGACACAGGTTGCAGTACCTATGGCTTCCACTGGATGTCAACAGTCTCTGGAAAGTGTCTGGAGGAAGAATCCCTGAGGGGATCCTTAAAGAAGAAGAAATACTACAGGAAGGGAAAAATGTAAACAACCGTACACGTTCAAGAGAACGTGAGCGCGCCCAGCTTTCTTTTCCTTTTATAACATTTCAGTTACCATCCGTGTAAAATATGATCGCTATTATTCATAAAAGAATGCATAAGGATGCATTATTAATGATATTTGATTTGTTTGTGAAAAGATGAGGTATAACTTGAACGCGATCCCTTCACTGTAAAACGGGCGAGTAGACTGACAATGCTTGGTGGAGTAGCTGAACATAACGTGCCAACAAAACGGAGATTTATGGATATAATGAATTACTTTTTCTAACAAAAGAACCATGGATTCTCTTGTTTGGACACTTGGGAAGACCTCAGCAGAAGTTATTTGAAAGGTAAGCGATTTATATTAGCTGTGATATGGACATTTTGAGAACCGAGCTGGATGTGAATTTATGCTAATGTGGAAAATATGTGAGGTACTAGCCTCAAACAATCAAATGTAGTGCTTTCGCCGTAAAGCCTTTTTAAAATCTGACGCAGTGATATTGCCAAGAAGCAGAGCTTTTGATGGCTATGCAACACTTGTATAATGAAGGATGTTAAATATTACGAATTTGTATTTTGAATTTGCTGCGTTGTTTGCTCTGAAAACGATCCCGCTAGCGGGATCCGTGCGCAGAGAGGTTAATACTCTGACAGTAGTTCCCGCTTCTGAGCTGGCCTGTCAGAGTAGAGACTGGGCGTGGTTTTAGACTTGCCCAGTCTATCGTAGGCGCACAGGCTGGTCCCAGCCCCCAGGCGCTTCAGCTTTCAGGCGTTGTTGCTGTGCAGATTATCTATGCGCTCACCCCCTAGATACTGAGGCCAAAAGTTCAGGTCCTTTTTTTTGTGTCCCAACCTAGAAACTGCTTGTTTGCAACATTTTTCTATTCAAGTTCCTAGCTCAACATACTGTTATCTCCCAAGGTTAACCATGGCCCCTCGCTCGCTCTGAGACCTTGAAGTAGTTGTTCCCCTTGCGCGATGGGTAACGATGCTTCCTGGGTGTCAGTTGTTGATGTGTGCAGAGGGTCGCTGGTTCGAGCCCA
This sequence comes from Brachymystax lenok tsinlingensis, assembly GCA_030435695.1. Taxonomy (NCBI): domain Eukaryota; kingdom Metazoa; phylum Chordata; class Actinopteri; order Salmoniformes; family Salmonidae; genus Brachymystax; species Brachymystax lenok. The sequence goes on from CM059788.1 coordinate 33,313,904, forward strand.
GGTAGGGGCGAGGAGAGGGACGGAAGCTATACTGTTACACATGCAAAGTAGATGTTCTAACCGACTTGCCAAAACCATAGTTGGTTAACAAGAAATGTGTGGAGTGGTTGAAAAACAAGTTTTAATGACTCCAACCTAAGTGTATGTAAACTTCCCAATTCAACTGTACATACATACACACACAAAAGTACGTATGAAATCGAGCACACCGCCATGCAATCTCCATAGACAAACATTGGCAGTAGAATTGCCTTACTGAAGAGCTCAGTGACTTTCAACGTGGCACTGTCATAGGATGCCACCTTTCGAACAAGAAAGTTCGTAAAATGTCTGCCCTGCAAGAGCTGCCCCGGTTAACTCTAAGTGCTGTTATTGTGATGTGGAAATGTCTAGGAGCAACAATGGCTCAAACGTGAAGTGGAAGGCCACACAATCTCACAGAACGGGACCGCCGAGTGCTGAAGCGCGTAAAAACTGTCCTCAGTTGCAACACTCACTACCGAGCTCCAAACTGACATTCCTTCCAGAGGCATCACAATAACTGTTCGTCTGGTGCTTTATGACATGGGTTTCCATGACCGAGCAGCCGAACACAAGCCTAAGATCAGCCAACACTTGGCATTGCGCATGGTGGAGTGGTGTAAAGCTCACCGCCATTGGACTCTAAAGCAGTGGAAAGCGTTTTCTGGCAGTCTGGCGGACAAATCTGGGTTTGGCAGATGCCAGGAGTACGCTACCTGCCCCAATGCATAGTGTCAACTATAAAGTTTGGTGGAGGAGGAATAATAGTCTGGGGCTGTTGTTCATGGTTCTGGCTAGGCCCCTAAGTTCCACTGAAGGGACATCTTAACACTACAGCATACAATGACATTCTAGAGGATACTGTACTTCCAACTTTGTGGCAACAGTTTGGGAAAGGCACTTTACTGTTTCAGCATGACAATGCCCCCATGCACAAAGCGAGGTCCATACAGAAATGGTTTGTCGAGATCGGTGTGGAAGAACTTAACACACCTGCACAGAGCCCTGACCTCAACCCCATCAAACACCTTTGGGATTAATTGTAACGCCGACTGCGAGCCAGGCCTAATCGCCCAACCTCACTAATGCTCTTGTAGCTGAATGGAAGTCCCCACAGCAATGTTCCAACATCTAGTGGAAAGCCTTCCCAGAAGAGTAGAGGCTGTTATAGAAGCAGCGGCAGGACCAACTCCATATTAATGCCCATGATCTTGGAATGAGATGTACGATGAGCACGTGTCCACCTACTTTTGGTCATGTAATGTATCTTCATGAATAGAACCTATGGTAGTTTGCATCTATGTTTACAACATAGCAATCCACTGCCTCATCAGCCCAGCCAGGCAATTTATACACTTGATCTCCACTATAAAAAGCATCTAGACATTATCTTACATTTCTTTTAGAATAGAATTTGGTTTTCAACAGATGAGATTTGTATAAACGTTGCTGTCAGTCTCTCCGACATTTGCTACATTGTTTCAATATTCAAATGCGATCTCCAGCTGTCCTATAGTAATGAAAGTGTCGGATGAGACAGACACGCAGCTTTTCTCAGCCAGTCGAAATCATTAAATCAGCATAGTTATTTGTATATATGCATAGAAATTATCAATAGAAAACAGGTAAAACGAAACGAGGTGCAGCTAGTATGAAATCTTTCCATCTTCAGTTTGAGGCGATTGTGTTAGCTGTGTTGTTGGCTAGCCCTCGAGCAATAGTGTCCTGACGAGAGAGAACATTTTCTATGCCAGGTGAAATAGTGCATCATTAGCTCATTGTTATGGATCTCCAAATAAATGTCACAAAAAAAACAGCTTCAACAAATGTAGTTACTTTGCTGTTATTCTGGCTGCACTGTCTGACGTGACTGTAAGTTACCCAACTACGGCTAGCTAGCAAGCAAGGCATAAGAACGTTGCCAGCCAGTATGGCATGGAACATTTAGAATGAACGACTGGGTCACGTCCATAGATACAAAAGAAAAAGACAACGACTGGGTCGCGTCTCTGGCAACCAAACCCGATAGAACTAACGACCTGCCAACTTTGGTAGCAACCCTCTTTTGTCGGGACTATATCTTGTGGAAGGGTGAAATATAAATACATTTATCAAAATAACGTTTATAATGAAAATATTTCAATCATTATTTGAATATGTTGGTAACCCGTTGTGTAAAAGTGAATATCACTTAAATAACACACGGTATATTTGCATTAAAATGGCTATAGTACATTTCTACAAGTTTTGTTTGAGCTGCTTTTGAACGCCAAAGTCGACTTTAAAGCATTACTGGCATTGTTGAATTCGATTTTCATAATAGCAAGCTAGGACTGATGGTTTGGTTAGCTAAACTAGCAAGTCTGTTTGGTTACCAAGTCAACTACTGTAGCTATCTAGTAAACTTACTAACTAGCTACTTCAGTGGATGTCGAACACATTCCTAGTGGAAAGTGTTAAATTATAGACATGGTATAAAAGGGATAATCAACTTGGGGCTCTACGCGTTCTGCTGAATTCCACAAAGCCCCTTCTCAGCTCCACTCCGTTGGTGGAGTTAATCAGAAACATCCTTCATCGCGGAGTTTAGTCAACTAGCTAAGAACCCTTGGATAAAACGCCTTGTTGATACCTTCGGTACTCGAGACCAAGTTGTAAACCGACTGCCTGAGATGAAGTATTCTCAATGTTACAATTTACCTGCATGGTTGTTTTGCGGATTTTCCATAGTCTGTAGGTCACCTCGTCATCCATAATGTATTCTTTAGGTTAGCTGTTTTCCACCCGTGAGAAACAAATCTTCACTCACGTTTTCCCGAAATCACAATTTTACTTCCGCACTTCAAAACCACGTGTTTAGGTCTTATTTTATTTGTCTACAATTTTGCCTGCCATATTGACATTTGAACAATTTGTTTAAACGATTAGCTACATAAACAGTTTCATAATTTAATATGTAATTATATAGGTCATATTTAAATTAAAATAGTGTTGATTTAAAATTTGTAACGTTGAAGATTATGTCATCGCAGAAAAAACAGGCATTCATTTCTTACTATGCATGCACCGTCTGATGCACTGAGCTATGGGTCTAATGTCGTAAACAAGATTTTCACGGACCGATCTGTCAAGAGAGCCACTGTTTTTGATCTAGCTAATGTTTGCAAAACAACAAAATGCAAACGCTCCGGGAGGAAAAGGGTAAACTATCCATATATTGCAATTAATTGTATAGGTGACCTGTTGCAGTGTGCATTGCTGCCACAATTTCTAGCTAGCTAGCCAGCCAACCACCATCTTTGCCAGTAGTCTCGCGGAAAGGGCTATATAAAAGATGGTTTGTTTAGTGGCAACACGGACTTTTCTGACGTGCAACCCGATATTTAATGTAAGAATTAGTAAAACATTTGGTTAATGTCAGGGTTAATGGTTTGGTTAAATTAAGGGTCATTTTTCGATTTGCCTAGTCTTGCACGTCAGAAATGTCCGTAATGTATAGCCCTTCCCCCAGTCCCTCAACCTGAGGCTGAAGCTGGGCCCAGGGGCGTATTCATTACTCAATTTCTGTTGAAAACGTTTCTTAAGCAGACGCAAACTGGATGAAACGTGGGGGGCCTCCCTGAATTTGTCCATTAGAAACTCTCGTTTTAGTTGCAAATCGTTTCGTTTTGCAACTGTTTGGACTAATGATTACACCCCTGGCTTGAGCCTGGGGACGAGGTTAAACCACAGCCATTTTGTAAAATATCTATAGCCAGATAGAATATCCTGCGTTCGAACTCAATAATGTAATTCATTAGAAATGTTGTGCAACTCAGACATTAGTATTTTTTTGTGTAATGTGTATAGCTATATAGCAAGGGTGCTCCAACTTTTGGGTTTGGTGGGCCAAAGTATAATCTGACTGGTGGGCCCAACAAATATACATTGTTGATTTAGAAAAAATAATAGATAAACAAAAGCTTTTTTGAAAACAATTGTAAAATTACACTTCAAACAATCATATTGCAGCCATATAACTTGATACCTAACACATGATTACCGGTATTAAATATTTTACCGTTGTATCATAGAAACTGCAACCAAGTTTCTATGTTTTCAAGGCTAAAAACGTGAATATGTGCAGGCGTTTTGGGGGCCCTAAGTGAGATTCAGGATGGTCCTGAATTTAAAAAATGCGTTGCCTTGCTTTTCTGGTTGGCTGGATGCAAGTTTCACCATCCAATTATTTCAGATTTACAGGAGTGCAAATTTCACCATGGCACGGACGATACATTGTCACAGAAGAATTATTAGAATATGGCAAATATTATTATATTTTTTCATTTTATCCATGCTTGCTTTCGTGGCCTACCTCAGACATGAAACAGATAGTGCCTTCAGAAAGTATTCATTCCCCTTGGCTCTTGACTTCTTTCACATTTTGTTGTTACAACCTAAATTCAAAATGTATGGAATAGTTTTTTTCTCACCCATCTAAACCATAATGACAAAGTGAAAACATGTTTTTAGAAATTGTTGCAAATGTATAGAAATTAAATATGTATTCACACCGCTTTGCTATGACACTCCAAATGGAGCTCAAGTGCATCCAATTTCCTTGATAATCCTTGAGATGTCACTACTAGGCTTGAATGGCTGGATCCCGGTTACTGAGATTTACCACACAAAACCACTCCTTTTTCCCGGGAGAAATAACTGCGAAAAAACTGTAAATTATTTATATGAACATCATGACGTGAAATGGAACAGTTAAATTCATCTCAGTATGGAGCACAGTTCACAATGCATGTTGACCTATCATCTCATCATGGGAACTCTTTGTCGTATCACAAATAGGCGTACATTTGCTGCCTGTGAGACAGCTATATAAAGACAGAATGCGTGTCTAATTTACACATCTCCATTTGACTTTATTTTCTATTGTAAAGATGTTTTTTATTGCAGCTGCAGAGTTTAAAACAGCCTATCACTCGAATATCCTTGGTTTAAATCAGTGCACCCTTGAACATACTATCGGAGTCTTTCTCTCCATCAATTCCATTCAAAATAGATAATCCAGTTCAAGATTTATATCAGGCCTATATATAGATGTCCTAGCCTACCTCTTTTTCATGTAATAAATTCAATGCAGTATTAACCTTATATTTAGCTAATGAATGATGGGTGATGCATAACAAGCTTCTAACGTATAGCCTCTGTCTCTTGCGCAATACGCATGCACCTGCTCCGCTGGCCTCTCCTTAAAAAACTCTCCTTAGCTCTTGGAGTCCCATGCAGGAAAAGCTAGACTAGAATAGCTTGCTGGACATTATATTTTTTTGGCATTTCTTATGCCAATAGAATATTCGAAGAGGGACGCAACCTCGTGTTTGCTGAATGTTAAATACAGCAGCCAATAGAACTTTACAGGTAGTTTTGAAAGAAGAGTAAATGGGCAATGGCGGTAGGTTATTCAGTTATTTATTCAGACCCATAACCATTCAAGCCTTCTGCATCTCATTCTAGTCCTATATTATTCAAGCATGTCCTTAGAATGATGGATATAAGGACAACAAAACTTATTTCATTTAACTGTTGAAAGCGAGGAAGGAATTAAGGAACAATAGAGAAAGAAGAGGTAGGCTAATAACATTGGGAAACATTCTGAAAGGCATATGTGTCAGCTTACTAAGTATACAAATAGGCCCTATTATATTTCAAAATTAAAATCAAATTCGCTAGCCTATACTTGTAACTTTGTAGGCCGCATGTGGTGCACCAGAAAAGCATGTTCTCTCCCTGCTTTATCATGGTTTGAACGGTGCGTAATAATACAGTCAACATTTTTTTTACTGTAAAAAAATATACAAAATCAGATCTGGTTTGAAGATGACATGGCATAATACAGAAAGCAGTGTGTCGGTTCTCCAAATAAATATATTGTGTGCACTATCTATGCTGTGTGCACTGAACTGACATGCATGATTGCTGACACTGATAATCATGTGAAGGGAATGAAATAGTCTATAATGCACACCACTGCATTGCTCAACTCAGACAGTGGTGTGTAGCGTACTGTAGCTGCTGGCAAAGTAATTCAAAGCCTATACTTTATCACTCAGAATGTAACTTTCCAGTACTACTATTTTTGCCATGTAATGTTATTAAAACAATCAGACAACCCCATAGTAGAATACTTTACCTATTTACCAAGTTGGCTTATTGTTATGTGTTCTATGTGATATAAATATTCCTCTCAAGACACATCCAAGTTGCGAGAGCCATAGGAGGGAAACATGTATTCTGACAAAAAGTCAATGCACAACATTGTTTTGGCAAATGTATTTTGAAAGCAGTTTTGGCCTTTGTTAAAAAAAGAGGGGGATTCCAGTTTTCCATTGCTACTATGTTTATTTCTCTACTCCTTCAATTTGTAGTGTATCATTTTACAAATGCAGTTTTACAACTGGAGTTTCAACCATGGTTTAGGTGCAGCTGCACAACGGGGCTCTTAAAGGGACAATGGTTTAAAAGAGCAACAACACTGTAATAGAAATCAAACATTTTAAATTTTTAGAGTGAATAATAATTAGTAAGTTATATATTCATATTTATAATAATGACAATCTGGATGTTGTGTCCAATAGGGTAAATGCAGATAGGCTGAAGCATGGTGTTTGTCCATGTACATTTCATAGCCACTTTGCTTCATCAGTTGGGCAGATAATGCTTACTGCTAATAGAACATCTGATAATGTAGACCCCTCAAACTCAACTCTGGACCTTGAAGCCAGCTCCACTGCATTTTTTCATTGTTCCCCTCTAATCAGGGACTGATTTAGACCTGGGACACCGGGTGTGCAATTAATGATCAGGTAGAACAGAAAACCAGCAGGCTCCGGACCTTGTAGGGTAAGAGTTGAATACCCCTGCTGTAGATCATGCATAGGCTATATTATTTTTATATTATTTTTACCAATATGTTGTGGACCCATTTCTGGAGGTGATAATATTTTAGATGATGTCAGCATAATTTTATTTTCATACATTTTGGAGTAGAATGTATTTTTAAAAAGTCACCAGAACTGAGCTTCCTTCTACATACAAATTATCCAGGGGAGGACCCCGGACCCCCGAAGCAAGGGGACTGGAATTCGTCAAACTTGTGGTTTAATACATGTACAGAATGTTCAGGCCATAACTCAACAAAATGTGGAATAAGTTAAGGGCTATGAATACTTTCTGAAGGCACTGTAGGTGGGGGGGCATCGCCAATTTATTAATGTACAATTTGCCTAAATAGGTAATGGAAACACTTGCATTACTTAATTTTTCTTCAACACTTGTTTTTGCAATTTCGTTTTATTGAAAACAAATTGCTGTGACGTAATTTCTTCCAGCTGTTGTCATTGAAGTAAGATAGTTAAATCAAAGAAGAAAAATCACTGTACAAGTTAATGGAAACATAGCTAATGACTGACATAGAATAATAATTTGATAGAATAATTTTATAGGATCTCTATAGCTTCCTCATTGATCAAGGCTGAATTTTATTCCCATAAGGTGTTCCCTGCCTCTGTTGCTCCTCATCTTTGATCTGACATGGATGGCACTGTAGACAATTCAATGGGTGGCACGGTTGTATACACCGACCAGCCAACTTTGATAAACAACTAGAAATATCTAATGATTTTCGGGTTAATTAATAAATCTAAACTTACACGTCTTTTTGGTTTGTTGAGTTAATTAGAACATGCCCATTTAAAGCTTATCTTTCTAAAAAATGTAATGTTATTTCAGAATATTCAGGCAAGTTAGCTGGCTAACTCATTGATTCTGCTTTGTAGTATAACCCAGGGGAGTGAACAAGAGCAAAAAAGGGTTGGGACATTATAAGTTCTAGTAACTAGCTTGTTTTTTCATTTAAATGTTTCATTTTCTCTTCTAGGTCCTCCTCTTCCTCTGTCGTCTATGCGTCTTTTTATTCCTCCACTGCGCCTGGTGTGTGCAGCCCTGTGGCAGGTTGTAGAGCGGAGAGACATCATGGACTATGGAGTGCTGGAGGAGTTTGCCACCAGTGTGTTGGAAATAGTCCCTGAACTGATGACTTACAGAGAGAGGGTCCAACTCCTCATGGGACTGAGAGCACGGGTGAGTGGGGGTGACTGGAGGGAAAGGAGTTGCTGCTAGGCACAGATCTAGGATCAGTGTACCCTCCTGAAATGTGAACAATTTACGTAAGGGAAACGTAGGGCTGTGATGGTCAATGGAATTTTGTATGCAGGTTATTTGTCAGCCAAAGGACCTCCGTCAACATTATAACCGTTCTAATAGCAAACAACTGCAATTTTTCTCCTCCGCTCCTGACACTGCATGTGCACCTAGGCGTTGCCTAGGACTCAAATCAGAAATGTGATGTTCTGTCTTTACTGTTTAGCATAACACTAACCCACCTTGCGAGTTATTTGACGAATTGGTGCCTGTATGAGCCTACAGTGCATTTGGAAAGTATTCAGACTAGTGATGCACTAGTGATGTATTTTTGGCCGATACCAATATGCAATATTTTCCTTGCCAAAAAAACGATACCGATATTTGCAATTTTAGCGGCCTTTAAGCATTCTAGTACAGTTAAATAGTTAACACACACACATGGACGCAGCGGTCTAAGACACTGCATCTCAGTGCAAGAGGCATCACTACAGTCCCTGGTTCAAATCGGCCGTGATTGGTAGTTCCATAGGGCGGGGCACAATTGGCCAAGCGTAGTCCGGGTTTGGCCGGGGTAGGCCGTCATTGTAAATAAGAATTTGTTCTTAACTGACGTCTAGTTAAATAAAAGTTACACACACACACACACCACACTGACCAAAAAGTTATTTTGTTGGCATTTACGTATGTCCCCATTACCAGTAAAACATAATCAAAACCTATTTCCTTTACTTACTTGCTGTGCTGTTTCGTTGTTCAGTATTTTCATTCTCAACCCGGATTTCTATGGAACGCAGTTTGGGTCTTTGCTATGGAACGCCGTTTGGACTTTGCATGTAAAAAAAGATGCTATTTAACACTATTTAATGTGTCAAATAAGCTTGTTAACCAATGAGGACCTGAATATGACTGCACGTCACATAATAATTTAACGCGTTAATACATTTTTTACGTAGTTATTACTCATTGATTACACTATCACTCATATTTAATATGTCACAACGATTCATTGATACGTATGCTATGATGCTGGTAAAGTTGTCTCGTGCACTTACAGTGCTGGTCATAAAAAATCTTCCCCTAAAACATAGCAAAACGACATAGTCTGTTTCAGTAGCTTTAGTTAGCTAGCTAACTATATGGCTAGGCGTCGTCATCTAAAATAACCCTAATTTAGAAGACAGTTCTTATTTGAGTAATGGTGGTCGGACCCATCTATGTGAAGCTAGCCACAATAGTGGACTTTGCGGTTGGCCTTCAAAATAAAAGTATGGCATAATTCTACTATTTGTATTCGGTCCGGTCGAGCCTCACTAGCCAGATGAAGCTAGCTTTGGGCAACAGGGTTAAGTAGCTGGCTAGCTATTTATTTTCATGAAATGAAGTTCAATTTCAATAGGCGAACAACAAGTGGCAACCTAGCTAATACTTACTCACAAGGATTCCTAAATAATTGCTAAGAATAATGAAAATGACTGCAGTTTCTACTGGTCATTGTTTTCAGGCTGGTTGTATTGGCCCAAGCTGAGTACCAAGCTAAAGCTAGCTACCCCAGAAGTTGCAGTCAAACAAATTATGCTTTATTACCAACGCAGTATTGTAAACACATCGTTCATTGCCGGTGTTTGCTTGTTTGCAGACTTTTTTGTACAGCTTTGACAGTGCTACTGTCTTTTTTGATACGCAAAGACCCAAACGGCGTTCCATAGTATGTATGTCGTGAAGCTAATAGCAGTGACGCTATTACTGTGTAACTCCGGTAGGGCAACAAAAAATAGCGCACTTGGTAGTGTGTACCGGTGCTCAACCAGTCGGCGAAAGCCAACATCACCCACAACAGAGAACGGTCGATTGTCAAGGGCAATGAATTCCATTATCTTGGCTTTAATGGATTTCGCCTTTGAGTTGTCTCGCTGAAATGTTCTTACTCTTTCAAATGACTGCTCGACTTGTTGACTGCTCGATCCACACAGCAGACATTGTGGGCTAGGTTAGGAATTCTGTGTTGCACGTATAGCGCAAAATTTTACTTGCCATCATGACGTCATGTACTTACGTTATATAGGTATGCATGTCAGCTTTGACATCGGTTTTGCACATCAGCGTTAAACTAGACATCGGTCAATACCGATGTTGGCGTTTTTAGCTGATATCGTCCGATTCTGATATGCTCACCGATATATTGTGCATCCCTAATTCAGACCCATTCCCCTTTTCAACATTTTGTTACATTACAGCCTTATTCTAAAAAGGATTAAATAAATAAAGATCCTCATCAATCTACACACAATACCCCATAATGACATAATTAAAACAGGTATTTAGATATTTTTGCAATACAAAAATAACTAGATACCTTATTTACATAAGTATTCAGATCCTTTCCTATGAGACTCGGAATGGAGCTCCGGTGCATCCTGTTTCCATTGATCATCCTTGAGATGTTTCAACAACTTGATTGGAGTCCAGCTGTGGTAAATTCAATTGATTGGACATTATTTGGAAAGGCAAATACAAGTCTAAAAATAAGGTCCCACATTTGACAGTGCATGTCAGAGCAAAAAACAAGCCGAGGTCGAAAGAATTGTCCGTAGAGCTCCGAGACAGGATTGTGTCGAGGCACAGATCTGGGGAAGGGTACCAAAACATTTCTGTAGCATTGAAGGTCCCCAAGAACACAGTAGCCTCCATCATTCTTAAATGGAAGAAGTATGGAACCACCAAGACTCTTCCTAGAGCTGGCCGCCCGGCCAAACTGAGCAATCGGGGGAGAAGGGCCTTAGTCAGGGAGGTGAACAAGAACCCGATGGTCACTCTGACAGAGCTCCAGAGTTCCTCTGTGGAGATGGAAGGACCTTCCAGAAGGACAACCATCTCTGCAGCACTTCACCAATCAGGCCTTTATGGTAGAGTGACCAGGCGGAAGCCACTCCTTGCCAAAAGGCACGTAAACGACTCTCACACCTTGAGAAACAAGATTCAAGATTCTCTGGTCTGATGAAACCAAGTTTGAGATCTTTGATCTGAATGCCAAGCATCACGTCTGAAGGAAACCTGGCACCATCCCTACGATGAAGCATGGTGGTGGCAGCATCATGCTGTGGGGATGATTCTCAGTGGCTGGGACTGGGAGACTAGTCAGGATCGAGGGAAAGATGAACAGAGCAAAGTACAGATAGATCGTTGATGAAAACCTTCTCCAGAGCGCAAAGGACCTCAGACTGGGGCGAAGGTTCACCTTCCAACAGGACAACTACCCTAGGCACACAGCCAAGACAAATCTGGAGTGGCTTCGGGACAAGTCTAAGAATGTCCTTGAGTGGCCCGGACTTGAAGCCGATTGAACATCTCTGGAGAGACCTGAAAATAGCTGTGGCGCAACGCTCCCCATCCAACCTGACAGAGCTTGAGAGGATCTGCAGAGAAGAATGGTACAACAAAGTACTGAGTAAAGGGTCTGAATACTTATGTAAATGTAATGTTTCAGTTTTTTATTTTTAATAACATTTCTAAAAAACAGTTTTTGCTTTGTCATTATAGGGTATTGTGTGTAGATTGATGAGGAATACAAACCTTTAATACATTTTAGAATATGGCTGTAACGTAACAAAATTTGAAAAAAATCAAGGGGTCTGAACACTTTCCGAATGCACTGTATGTCCGTGGTTGGTGGACGGTTCTTATTAGAAGGTTGTTGTTTGCATCTCCCAGCAGTGCCCAGGAAATAGTTAAATCCTATTGTTAGAAGTTAACACACCCCCTCCAAATCAATACCAAAAATGGATTCCGTGTTGTGGCTTTGCATGCACACCAGTTTTGCAACAGAAACCGTTTACCGTTTACTCTAGGAACCAAACAGAGCTAACGGAACGAAACTGTGAGGGACCTACCTGAATTTGTCCAATAGAAACTCTTGTTTTCGTTGCAAACCATTTTACGTTTGGAGTAAATGGTTTCCGTTGAAAATGTTTTGCTACAGACAAAACATTTTTGCAACGGAATCCAACTAATGGTTACACCCCTGTCTGTTTCACACCTTTTTTTCCTAGCTAATAAGCCTCGCTATATGGGCGCATGCTGCTGCAGACACGACACAGACAAGAAGTTCAATGTAATGTGTGCGCGCAAACATTGACATTCATGTTTGGTTTTGATTTGAAGGGGGGTGGTAGCATCTAATAAAAAAAAATGTAATTATTTCCTGGGCACCGCTCAGGGATTTAAGGGACGACCTTTTAAGAAAACCTGTACACCAACCGAATGCGTTCTAACTCATGACCAAAACTGTACTGGTGTAGCAGCATGTGTTCCATTAGACCCTGTATTATTAATCAATTAAATAATTGTTAAATGGGTCTACGTTTGGGGTAGCAGAGGGGATAGCTAGCTGGAGTTAGCTAACCTAAATGGGCTGACATTTCTGTCATGTCAGTGTGCCCTGTTTTTGGTAAGCAAATGGGTGCATGTATTTCATGATACTCATTTGCTACAACAAGGATAAAAAAAGTTGTAAAGAGTCCATGTTACCACAGAAACGGACTCAATCTACATCTCATCTGAATGCCTGGCTATCTTCACTCAGTCAGCTGTTTTTTTGTTAACATTTACATTTTAGCAGTGGTGGAAAAAGTACTCAATTCTCATACTTAAAAGTAAAGATACCTTAATAGAAAATGACTGAAGTAAAAGTGAAAGTCACCCAGTAAAATACTACTTGAGTAAAAGTATTTGGTTTGAAATATAGTTAATTATCAAAAGTAAATGTAGTTGATAAAATATACTTAAGTATCAAAAGTAAATTAAGCAAACCAGATGGCACAATTGTCTTGTTTTTTATTTAATTTACGGATAGCCAGGATCACACTCAAAGAATTTGTGTTTAGTCAGTCCGCCAGATCAGAGGCAATAGGGATGACCAGGGATGTTCTCTTGAATTGGACCATTTTCTGTCCTGCTAAGCATTCAAAATGTAAGTACTTTTGGGTGTCAGGGAATGGAGTCAATAGTACATTATTTTCTTTAGGGATGTAGTGGAGTAAAAGTAAAAGTTGTCAAAAATATAATAAGTGAAGTTAAGTCGTTTTTTGGGGTATCTATACTTAAGTAGTACTTTAAAGTATTTTTACTTGAGTACTTTAAACCACGGGTTTCAAATGGCACTATGGCCACACTAGTTTAAATTGCATTCATTTATTATAAAAAACCCTCTCTCAGTACATTTTGGTGTCAGGGAAAATGTATGGAGTAAAAAGTACATTATTTCCTTTTGGAATGTAGTGAAGTAAAAGTTGTCAAAAATATAAATAGTATAGTATAGATACCCCCAAAAAATACTTAGGTAGTACTTTATAATATTTTTACTTAAGTACTTTACACCACTGCATTTTAGTCATTTAGCAGACACTCTTATCCATAACCCTAATTGCACCCGTAATTCGCTAAGTGCCTCGCTCAAGGTAGGGCTGGGCGATATGGCCAAAATATAATATCACGGTATTTAAACAATGTTTTACGGTATGATGGTATTTGACGGTATTTTATATTTTTTTTATAATAAAAGTAGTGAGTAGTGCGTAACCCTAGGGTGGCAACACATACTTTCCAAGGGATTTCAATGGGTCTATCTCTATTCTGATTGTTTAATACTGTTCAAATCAACTTCAACCCCAAAATAATTTCAGCATTTTCATAGATTTCTGCATTTCCTCCACTCATTTGAGATAATCTCCATACTGCCATGTAGGGCTGCACGATATGGGCAAACAATCTAGACTTCATTTTTAACCAAATGTTTGACTTGCGATTCAGAGAAAAACACTTGGGTGAGCTGTTGGAATCATGGAAATATAATGATTATTCTAATTCTATAGTTAGAGTATAATAGTGGGCACTTTGAATACAGTGTTGACATGACAACGAATTAAAATGCCAGGGAGGAGTTACTGTGACACGGTAGGGACCAAAGTGTTGTTAAGTGTTTCCTAGGGGACCCTATAGTCTTTGGCTACATTTGTTTTCTCTTCGCTACTTCATGTAGCTAATATATTCATGCGTTGCTTATTCCTCTTTGATTTAGAAAATACTGTTGCACAAACAACATGCTGATTTAGTCGGAAGTTTGATTTAGTCGGAAGTCGGAAGTTTACATACATCTTAGCCAAATACATTTAAACTCAGTTTTTCACAATTCCTGACATTTAATCCTAGTAAAAATTCCCTGTCTTAAGTCAGTTAGGATCACCACTTCATTTTAAGAATGTGAAATGTCAAAATAATAGTAGAGAGAATGATTTATTTCAGCTTTTATTTCTTTCATCACATTCCCAGTGGGTCAGAAGTTTCCATACACTCAATTAGTATTTGGTAGCATTGCCATTAAATTGTTTAATTTGGGTCAAACATTTCTGGTAGCCTTCCACAAGCTTCCCACAGTAAGTTGGATGAATTTTGTCCCATTCCTCCTGACAGAGCTGGTGTAACTGAGTCAGGTTTGTAGGCCTCCTTGCTCGCACACGCTTTTTCAGTTCTGCCCACAAATTTTCTATTGGATTGAGGTCAGGGCTTTGTGATGGCCACTCCAATACCTTGACTTTGTTGTGCTTAAGCCATTTTGCCACAACTTTGGAAGTATGCTTGGGGTCATTGTCCATTTGGGAGACCCATTTGCGACCAAGCTTTAACCTGTTTGGGCTAGGGGGCAGTATTTTGAAGTTCGGATGAAAAACGTGCCCAAAGTAAACTGCCTGTTACTCAGGACCAGAAGCTAGGATCTGCATATAATTAGTAGCTTTGGATGGAAAACACTCTAAAGTTTCTAAAACTGTTAAGATAATGTCTGTGTATAACAGAACTGATATGGCAGGCGAAAACCCGAGCAGAATCCATCCAGGAAGTGGGATTATTTGAGTTGATCAGTTTTCAATTGAAGGCCTATTGGTTATATAGGGGGAATAGCTCCCAGATTGCAGTTCCTATGGCTTCCACTAGATGTCAACAGTCTTTAGAAAAGGTTTCAAGCTTTTATCTTGAATAACTATGGATTAAGAGAAGTTCTTCCTAAGGTCACGTCAAGTGTACTGTTATGGATTTCGCGCGTAATAGGGAGCGCGCGCTTCATCAGGCTATATTCTGTTGGAAATATTATAGTTTATATTCATTTTAGGGTATCTGAGTATTGATTAGAAACGCTGTTTGACTTGTTTCGACAAACTTTACCGGTACTTTTGGGATATTGTTTGTCTGCATGGATGAACGCCTTTGGGCAGGTGGATTACTGAACAAAACGCGCCAACCAAACAGAGCTTTATGGATATAAAGAGGGACTTTATCGAACAAAATGACCTTTTATTGTGTAACCGGGACGCTTGGGTATGCCATCAGATGAAGATCTTCAAAGGTAAGCAATTTATTTTATGCTATTTTTTAAGTTTTGAGACACCTCTGCTAGTTATGTTATTATGCTAATAATATGTGTGCGGGGGCGCTGTCCTCAACCAATCAAATGTTCTGCTTTCGCCGTAAAGCCTTTTTGAAATCTGACAACGCTGTTAGATTAACAAGATTCTAAGCTCTTGAATGGTGTGCAACACTTGTATTTTCATGAATGTTTAAAATTAGTATTTCTGTAATTTGAATTTGGCGCTTTGCATTTCACTGGATGTTGTCAATGTGGGACGTGACCGTCCCACCTAGCGCAAAGAGGTTTACTTCCTGACTGATGTCTTGAGATGTTGCTTCAATATATCCACATAATTTTCTATCCTCATGACATCTATTTTGTGAAGTGCACCAGTCCCTCCTGCAGCGAAGCACCCCCACAACATGATGCTGCCACCCCCGTGCTTCATGATGGTAATTATGGCCAAACAGTTCTATTTTTGTTTCATCAGACCAGAGGACATTTCTCCAAAAAAGTACGATCTTTGTCCGCATGTGCAGTTGCAAACCGTAGTCTGGCTTTTTTATGGCGGTTTTGGAGCAGTGGCTACTTCCTAGCTGAGCGGCCTTTCAGGTTATGTCGATATAGGACTCGTTTTACTGTGGATATAGATACTTTTGTACCTGTTTCCTCCAGGATCTTCACAAGGTCCTTTGCTGTTGTTCTGGGATTGATTTGCACTTCTCCCACCAAAGTACGTTCATCTCTAGGAGACAGAACCCATCTCCTTCCTGAGCGGTATGACGGCTGCGTGGTCCCATGGTGTTTATACTTGCGCACTATTGTTTGTACAGATGAACATGGTAACTTCAGGCGTTTGGAAATTGCTCCCAAGGATGAACCAGACTTGTGGAGGTCTACAATTTTTTTCTGAGGTCTTGGCTGATTTCTTTTGATTTTCCCATGATGTCAAGCAAAGAGGCACTGAGTTTGAAGGTAGGCCTTGAAATACATTCACAGGTACACCTCCAATTGACTCAAATTATGTCAATTAGCTTATCAGAAGCTTTAAAAGCCATGACATGAAATTTCCCAGCTGTTTAACTACTTAGGGAGTAGCGGCGCGCTAGCGGGCCACTCCCGACACTACCCGGTGAAATGTAAGGCGTCAAATTCCAAATCCAAAAGTTTAATTATTAAACATTCATCAATATACAAATGTTGCATAGTCATCAAAAGCTCTGCTTCTTGGCAATATTACAGCGTTGTCAAAAAGGCTTTACGGCGAAAGCACAACATTTGATTGTTTGAGGATAGCACCTACAATATTTAAAACCATTAGCATAAATTCGTAAACCAGCGCGGTTCACACAAAACCCATTTCACAGCGAAAACAAATGTCTTACCTTTTGAAGAACTTCTGCTGAGGGCTTCCCAAGTGTCTAACGAAGACATCCAATGGTTCTTTTGTTAGAAAAAGTCATTTATTATATCCATAAATCTCTGTTTGGTTGGCGCGTTATGTTCAGAAAATCCAACGTCGAATCGCCCATTGAAACGTGAAGAGAACGCATTCAAATATACCTATATACTTTTCCTAAACAAATCAAATATCAGTTATAATGCATCCTTAGCTATCCTTTTATGAATATTAGCGACAATATTTCACTCGGATGGTCACCTAAACGTTATATAAGTAAAATAAAGTGGGGCGCGCACCCAGACTCGCGCCCGAGAAAACTTGTTGACATTTCAGGTCCCCTTACCATTTCCTGTTCCTATCCGTTCCTCTTACTCCAGTCACTCTCAGTCTTTTGTATATAGACTGTTGACATCTAGTGGAAGCCATAGGTACTGCAATCCAGGAGCTGGATTGTCTTGAAGTCAATGGGGAGAGTGTCAAACAGAGCAAAGGTCACCAAAAACTGCATTTCCGGATGGATTTACCTCAGGTTTTTGCCTGCTATATCAGTTCTGTTATACTCAAAGACATTATGTTAACACTTTTAGAAACTTCAGAGTGTTTCCTATCCAATAGTACTAATTATGTGCATATCCTATTTTCTGAGCCTGAGTGACATGCATTTTAGTTTGGGCACGCCAGACTCTCCAAAACCGTCACCTCTGCTGCCGCTCCCTAAGAAGTTAGCAAGACATTTGTGGAGTGGTTGAAAAATGAGTTTTAATGACTCCAACCTAAGTGCATGTACACTTCCGACTTGTTAACATCTACACCATAACTGTTATTATCAGGCTGTATTGCTAATTACGTTAGCTCTAACATTTTATTAGCTAGCTAGCCAGCTAACTAGCGATTAGCTTTAACAAGATGTAAGCCAAACTTGCTAAGAAAAGACAAACTAGCTGTTGAGCTGTTTTGCAGATGTAATAAACACAAACTAATAGTTGAATTATATAACGCTATTGGATTTATATTAAGAAGTGAAAACAGCATCGTTGTCATCAACATTGTTGCATGTGCTGCATTGACCATGCAGACTGAACGCAAGTGTCTCGTGGTCGAGGAACAATAAATGCGCTCCTTGAGTGACGGGGCGGGGCTAAGTCTGTGTGGAAAGTGGCGTAGAGAGAGAGTGGAGAGAGATGACTCAAGTAGCGAAGTAAACTATAAAAATAGACGTTACACACAGCGTATCACATTTAACAAGCCAAACATTCAAGTACTGTTAGAAGGTAAAGTAAAAACCCAAACCAGTCTGTGCGTCAATACCGGTATATATGGTATACCACCCAGCCCTAGCTCCAGGGCACATCGACAGATTTTTCACTTAGTCAGCTAGTGGATTCAAACCAGCAACCTTTCTGTTATAAAAACCCACCTTATGGGACAGTGGGGACTGTGAAAAGACACACGCAGGCACAAGCATACACATGCTAACACACGCACTATACACATAAGTACACATGGATTTTGTATTGTATATATGTGGTAGTAGAGTAGTGGCTTGAGGCCACACACTTAATGTGTTATGTAATATTTTTTATTGTATATAACTTCCTTAATGTTGCTGGAACCCATGAATAGCAGCTAATGGGGATCTTTATTAAATAAAAATACTGGCCCCCCACTCTTAGCCTACTGGTTATCTGCCCTATCTGTTCCACAACACTAAATTCTAAAACTGCCTATTTTTGTGTCCTCTCATGTTCCCTTATATCGGCTGTTAGATGTGAACCATGCTTACTTTTATTTTACTATATTTAGGTAAAGTTTGTCCACTTGAAAATGAAGTTGATAAAAAAATACATGTTTTTATTTTTATTAAAACGCTTATGATAGTTATTTTATTTACATGATGGTCTTCATCCGTAATAGTCGGTTACACGATTATACAATTACTATGCCAGCCCTAGGAAATGCAAGATTTACGTTAGATAAGTGCAACCTCATCCTACTTAAACATTGAACTCAACAATCACACATACACACACCTGCTGCCATTTTTTTAATCAATTCTCATTTGATTGACAGCTGGTTCTGGAGTTGTGTCGCTGTGATGATGAGTTGTGTCGCCCTGACACCGTCCAGCCACACCTGAACAGGATAAGGAGCTGTGTCTCCAATCAGAAGGGAGAGGTGAGGACTGCTCGGAGATGGAACCTTGATTCTAATAGCTCTGTTGGTAGTAGTGTGGTCCTTGTAACATGAAACATGGTGCTTATAATGGTGTTTTTATTCCCACATTTGCCTCAAAAGGCTAAGTATGTAAGTCAGTATGTAAGCCTGTAAGCATATTTGCAAAATGTCTATATACAGTAGATCAACAGTGTATAGGAAGTCTTGTTAGCCTATGGTTAGTTTTATTTACCCACCGTGCATTATTGCTGCAGGTTTCAGATCCAAAGGTGGAAGCATCAGAGGCCAGCTTCATGAAGCTGATTGAAACCCTACTGGAGCAGCCAGAGGAGAGGGAACTCTTCTTCCAGGTCAGTGTCATAACATGCTGGGGAAAAGTGGCATGATTGCATTTCACTGTTTCCGGGTCCGACCTGGTGCGAGAATCATAATGAGTGAGCCGTTCATTACAATGAAACCCATTTTTTAGCCATAGATTGCAAACCAACAACCGTATTTCCAGGCTTATGTTATTCACTATTTCTGTATGTATGTACAGTGCCTTCAGAAAGTATTCATACCCCTTGACCTATTCCACATTTTGTTGTTATAGCCTGAATTCAAAATTGATTAAATAGTTGTTGTTTTTTCTTACCCATCTACACACAATGCCCCATAATGACAGTGAAAACATGTTTGTACATTTAAAGAAAATGTATTGAAAATTAAACTACATACATATCTCATTTACATTAGTATTCACACCCCCTGAGTCAAAACTTTGTAGAAGCACCTTTGGGATTGATTATAGCTGTGAGTGTTTCTGGGTAAGTCTCTACCCAGTGGGCATAAAACGTGATAAAGACATCTTTTACTGGTTGAAATCTGGTCTGGACGTCATAACCAGATCACAACCAGATTAAGACGTCTTCTACATTACGTCTTTTTGACGTCATGAAAAATATTTATGACAGTCTCTGTGGTCCTATAGCTATCAGAGATTGTACCTAATTTAGAGAATATCCGATACTATAAATGCTTTTGCTTTTACTAAAGGCTATGTTTTTCATAGTTGCAGTCCACCCAAATGAAAAGTGCACATTCACTTCCTTAACATTTGTTCTAGGCTACCAGCATGTAAGACAAACATGCACAATAATACAGGGTACCCTTAAAAAATGGCACTGCTGTTAAAATGCAGTAAAACTGCAGTACAATGAAATAATGGGTGTTTAATTAATGATGTCTGGTAGCTTGTTGGCTTTCTAATGGTAATCTTTTGTCTGTGTTAACTAATTGTACTGTTTAATGTGCTGCACATTTTCTTCTGTTCCACTGAATCCTGTTTTGATGTTATATTATGACTAACATTATTTGTTTTCAGAATTTAACAAATAACATGTAGGCCTGTCTTTTATTTCAGTATCCTTCTACAATCCACCAGGATTTACACAACCCTATTTTTATCCCATTTTTTTTCAATCAATAATTGGACCAAAATGATTGCACCTGAATTTGACCCTGATAATGACTAATATCTTTCCTTAAAGCGTTTAAACAATAATGTGTGCTGTAATTGCATTTCAATAGCTAAATTAGGAGGTAGTTCCAGCTAAAACTTGTTAGTTGGGACAGTGCGCCCAATAGGCTACACAAGTTTCTTGAATTGTAAACAAAAAAACTAAAAGATTTGCCTGCTGTGGTAGTCACTGTTCTCCTACATTCTTGTTTTACTTTTGTAATTGAAGCAGTGGTTTGTTGGGGAGAAGAACATCAAGGAAAGATTTGCTAGCTAAATTAGCTGGCTAATTTGAGCTAACTAGCTGTCTAATGTTAGCTCTCAGGCTAATCTCCATGGACATGGTAAGTTTTCATTTGACCTTTTGTAGGCGTTGGTTCTAGCTAGCTAACATTCTCTGTTTAGTTAATGAAAGTAAATGTGTGTGTTCTCTGCGTGTGTGTGAGAGATGATCACAATAACCTTTGAAAACATTGTCATGCTAGCTGTGAGAGATGATTATGACCACAATACCTTAAAGAAAAGATTGAGAGATGGTACATGAATACACATATAGTAAACATTGTGTGCATGAGACTGTAAGCTAGCCTAATTCTTGAAACGTGTACCCCCAATATGGATGTTTAGACTTTCTTGATTCAGAGATCCTTGTATATATTGCATTTGACAATATGATACATTTTGCCTGTCCCCCTTCAACTTTACACCTCTCAACTGCCTTTTTCAATTCTTGATTCTTTTTTTGCAGGAAACTCTAGCTTGGATGGAGGCGGGAACAAAGGGAATGAGTATAGAAGTTATCCAGTCTGCTGACTAAGAAATGCAAATAGACAGCAAAATATAGGCTCTCTCTGCCAGATTGCTGAGGGGCAACATAGTCAATGCACTTGTTCGGCTAAGTCTAACTTTGTGAAGACCTTAGGTAATGGTTAATCATTATTTGTCTTTACAGTGCTTGGCCACCCAATCAATTACCAGTGACCTATTCTGCCACATCCCAGGTAAAAGAGAGGGCAGAACCACTCCTCCTTAAATCGACAGTAAGTTGTTTGCAAAATGTTAGTTGTTTTGGTACTCTGATCTTTCGTGTGTATTGATTCCCACCAACCAACTTTGTACTAGCTATGCTGATAATCTATTAACTTTTTTCATTGCATCAGGTCTCACTGAGACTGGATTCCCCAAGAGACATGCTAATCAGCTGCCAGTTATTGCCTGATCTTATTCTAAGGTTCTAGATACCAGACTTTTTTTCTAAAAGGGTTCATCGGCTGTCACCATATAAGATCCCTTTTTGGTTCCAGGTAGATGTATTTTGGGTTTCATGTAGAACCCTTTCCACAGAGAGTTCTAAATGGTACCCAAAGGGGTTCTACAAGGAACCAAAGGGTTCTCCTATGGGGACAGCCGAAGAAACCTTGTCACAAACTGGCTCGAAGTCCGTCACAAAAGGGAGACAAGGAATAACAAAAATATATTTATTAACTGAAATAACCTAAATGCAAATAACAATGGTGTGTGAAGTGAGTGGTTGCGTGCATAGATGTGATAATGATGGGTGTTGAATGGTGCCAGAGCAAACAACCACCACAAAAATGCCACAGCCAAAAGCTAACAGTGTGTCTGCATGGAGAGAGACTCCTCAATTAATGGGGAAGTGGTGTATTTATCCTGGGACACACCTGGGCCCAGGTGTCCCATGTCGCTGACGACCCTCCCAGCTCCGCCCCCCGACATCCTAATAAGGAAAACGAGCAAAGAGAAAGAATACGGCAGACAGAGTGGGAGGGTCGTCACACTTTTGGAACCCTTTTTTTCTCAGAGTGTTGTGCAAGTAGATACAATTAGTAGCACTAATAGCAATAATATACATTTGTAAAGCAAATCAAATCCTAATTTAACTCACCTTTTTTTCAGGTGCAAAACCCATGAGTCCTGATTCAACTCAAACTCACACGTGCGCAGTTGCAGAGAAGAGGAAGAGATTTGGAATTACACCCATTTCTAACAATGTTTGGTGCAGGAATGATATGACACACACAACTTTTGAACAAAATAATATTTTATTGGTTTCTAATTCCTCCTACATATACTTACATTGTTGTATTTAGCTTTCTTTGTTTAAGACTAGCAAGCTGTCCTCAATTGGGGGAACCTCTGTCCGGAACAATGTCCGAAGGATTTTGGAGCGTTGTGTTATATAAAAAGTTGTTTGAATATTACAACATGTATTCGGATTAAGCAAAACTTTACTATTTAGATATTAGTTAAAAATGGTAATTATCCAACTACTGTCTAATTGTGATATCCTCTTTCTTAAAAATGTTTCGGATTGTTGACCAATGAATAAATGTCTCACTTCAATATGAAGGGACTGAAGAGCAAACATGCCTTTGCAATACTTTTAGTAGATTCTGACTGTTAAAGATATTTTACTGTGCGTTACTGTTCTGTCATATCCTGCATGCCCACATTATGCCAATCATTCAATTATTTTCTTCTCTTTCTATGCATACATTAAGTGTCCGAAAACTCAAGAGGTTGATGTGTTGCAGGCCTTCTGGCAAGTCTTAAGATATGCCCCTGACCGCCGTGGTGGAGGAGGAGGCAACGTATGTACAGTACCAGTCAAAAGTTTGGACACACCTACTCATTCAAAGGTTTTTATTTATTTGTACTATTTTCTACATTGTAGAATAATAGTGAAGAAATCAAAACTATGGAATAACACATGGAATCATGTAGTAACCAAAAAAGTGTTAAGCAAATCAAAATATATTTAATATTTTAGATTCTTCAAGTAGCCACCCTTTGTCTTGATGACAGCTTTGCACGCTCTTGGCATTCTCTCAACCAGCTTCACCTGGAATGCTTTTCCAACAGTCTTGAAGGAGATCCCAAATATGCTGAGCACTTCTTGGCTGCTTTTTTATAAATTCTGCGGTCCAACTCATCCCAAACCGTCTCAATTGGGTTTAGGTTGGGTGATTGTGGAGGCCAGGTCATCTGATGCAGAACTCCCTTCACTTTCCTTCTTGGTCGAATAGCCCTTACACAGCCTGGAGGTGTGTTGAGTCATTGTCCTGTTGAAAAACAAATGATTGTTCCACTAAGCGCAAACCAGATGGGATGGCGTATCGCTGCGGACTGCTGTGGTAGCCATGCTGGTTAAGTGTGCCTTGAATTCTAAATAAATCACAGACAGTGTCACTAGCAAAGCACCCCCACACCATCACACCTCCTCCGTGCTTCACAGTGGGAACCACACATGCAGAAGTCATCCGTTCACTTACTCTGTGTATCACGAAGACACTGCGGTTGGAACCAGAAATCTCAAATTTGGACTGATTAGACCAAAGGACAGATTTCACCTGTCTAATGTTCATTGCTTGTGTTTCTTGGCCCAAGCAAGTCTCTTCTTATTATTGGTGTCCTTTAGTAGTGGTTTCTTTGCAGCAATCGACCATGAAGGCCTGATTCACACAGTCTCCTCTGAACAGTTGATGTTGATGTGTCTGTTACTTGAACTCTGTGAAGCATTTATTTGGGCTGCAATTCCTGAGGCTGGTAACTCTAATGAACTTATCCTGTGCAGCAGAGGTAACTCTTTGTCTTCCTTTCCTGTGGTGGTCCTCATGAGAGCCAGTGTCCATCAGAGAGCTTGATCGTTTTTGCGACTGCGCTTGAAGAAACTTTCAAAGTTCTTGACATTTTTCAATTTAACTGACCTTCATGTCTTAAAGTAATGATGGACTGTCGTTTCTCTTTGCTTATTTGAGCTGTTCTTGCCATAATATTGACTTGGTCTTATACCAAGAAGGGCTATCTTCTGTATACCACCCCTACCTTGTCACAACACATCTGATTGGTTAAAACGCGTTAAGAAGGAAAGAAATTCCACAAATTATCTTTTAACAAGGCACACCTGTTAATTGAAATGCATTCCAGGTGACTACCTCATGAAGCTGGTTGAGAGAATGCCAAGATTGTGCAAAGCTGTCATCAAGGCAAAGGGTTGCTACTTTGAAGAATCTCAAATATAATATATATTTTGATTTGTTTAACACTTTTTTGTTTACTAGATTCCATATGATTCCAAATGTGTTATTTCATAGTTTTGATGTCTTCACTATTATTCTACAATGTAGAAAATGATTAGGTGTGTCCAAGAATTCTGACAGGTACTGTATATGAGCAAGTTGCTCTTTTTTGAAGACACCTCTAAGCTATAACTGTCACAAAATTATTAAACTAGTACCAAGGAAATACTTTTAGCCAGCTGAGTCCACAAAGTTTCTTCAGTAATGTCCTTTTCTAGTTTGCTTTTAAAATCTCTAAATGATGAAGTTGTGCTAATGTGCTGATTGTCTTCACTGCAGATCTGACCCATCACATGACTCTTCAAGAGGGCCACTAGGCTCCAGATCTGACCCATCACATGACTCTTCAAGAGGGCCACTAGGCTCCAGATCTGACCCATCACATGACTCTTCAAGAGGGCCACTACGGTCCAGATCGACTTCTGTGCTCAGAGCTTCTTGATCAGGAGCTACCCCATCACACCACTCTTATTAATCATTCATCAAATAAAACAATGGGCCTTTATATACTCTGTGTCCCAGTCTTTCTTTGCATGTAATGTGAATTATGAATTATGAAACAATTACTGTAAATTGTGATGTAGATTTATTTTTGCCATTGCTTGATCTATTTTAAATGTAAGAATATGTTGCAGATTAAATGTAATTGGTGACTATGGAAACAAATATAAATGTAATGAGCAATGTTTTCAATATCCAACTTTATCCTCTGCAATACATTTTACAGTACATTCTTAGCACCTTTTTTTTATTTTCTATCTAGAACCTAAAAAGGTTATTCAGCAGTTCCCATAGGAGAACCCTTTGAAGAACCCTTTTTGGTTTCAGGTAGAACCCTTTTCGGTTCTATGTAGGACCCTTTCCACAGGGGGTTCTACATAGAAACAAAAAGGGTTCTACGTGGAACCAAAAAGGCTTCTCCCTAGAACCAAGAAGCGTTCTCCTATGGGGACAGCCGAAGAACCATTTTTTTCTAAGAGTGTAGGTAATAAGCTGTAATTATAACCTGGTAATGACCACCTGACGAGGTCTTAACTATGACCACCAGTAGGCTATGTAATATAGCAGCCAGAATTATGACCAACTGGTCATATGGTGGTCAGAAAAATACATTATATTCTGGTCAGTAAAAATACATAAAACAAAATGTCCTATTTCAACCGGTTTGCGACCAGAATAATACGTCATAAGACGTCTTTTCAAACCGTTTTTGCACTCTGGTTAAGAGCTTTCCACACCTGGATTGTGCAACATTTGCATTTTTTAAATTATTTTTTACTTTCTTCAAGCTCTGTCAAATTGGTCGTTGATCATTGCTTGACAACCATTTTCAGGTCTTGCAATAGATTTTCAAGTAGATTTAAGTCAAAAATGTAACTCAGCCACTCACTCAACATTCACTGCCTTCTTGGTAAGCAACTCCAGCGTAGATTTTACCTTGTGTTTTAGGTTATTGTCCTGCTGAAAGGTGAATTCATCTCCCAGTGTTTGGTGGAGAGCAGACTGAACCAGGTTTTCCTCTAGGATTTTGCCTGTGCTTAGCTCCATTCCGTTTATTTTTTATCCTGAAAAACTCCACAATACTTAACGTTTACAAGCATACCCATAACACCACCTATGCTTGAAAATACAGAGAGTGGTACTCTGTAATATGTTTGGAGCAAATCCAATACAACACAACACTTTGTTTTCAGGACAAAAAGTGAATTACTTAGCCAATGTTTTACAGTATTACAGTGGTTCCTCCTTTAAAAGTTGCAGCATACTGCGGTGCAGCTTGCATGTTGCCGCAGAATTCTATGGCAAATGTGAACCACTGGTACCATTAATGCTAGTTAGTGCTAGTTTGACTACCAAAGGGCATTTTTGAGAAGCATTTGATGGCCTTTGATAATGGCTGTACTAGAGAATGCGGGCACGCGTGAGACGGGGTTCAATTCCCCGACGGGGAGGAAGAAGTAGGCTGTCCTTGTAAATAAGAATTTGTTCCTAACTGATTCAATATGTGTTATTTCGTAGTTGTGATGTCTTCACTGTGTGGTAAACCGTGGGGTGTTGGGTTGAGCGTGCAGAGATTGACACCGAGACATGGAGGCTTTAGTCCACAAAACAACTTTACTAAGACACAAAATAAACGTAACAAAGAAATATTCTACAATGTAGAAAATAGTAAAAATAAAGAAAAACCCTGGAATGTCCAAACTTTTGACTGGTACTTGTTTAATTAATTTGATTGATATTATGGTGTTTCTATTCCAAGAAAAATGAGAAACCCTCTGGGTTTCCATTATGGCGCTGTACAACGTGACGGTTGGGAGTACAGTACTGGGCTATTTAGCTAAAGAATCCCTGTGTCGTGCGGCCAGGGCATGCGGGGGACCGGGGTTCAATTCCCCCGACGGGGAGGAAGGAGTTGGCTGTTGTAAATAAGAATTTGTTCTTAACTGACCTTCCTAGTTAAATAAAGGTTACACTAAGAACATAACATTTCTACACCCTCATTTTCTAATTTTTGTCTAACCAATACCCAAACTGAGATTAAGTGAAAATAAAAATCTAATTTATTTATCAAGACCAGTCCCCATGCTTGTCTCAAAGCAGCGCGAAACTGTGCTAAAATGGTCGCAGTCTATTGCTTCAAATCATATTGCTTCTATCTTCAATATGCTCATTAAATAATAAATAATACCTACACCACTTTTAACAGAATATTACTCAACACTAGTGAGACTCATGTCGCGTACGGTAGGCCTACAGTATATCGAAAAACATGACGTGACTCTCCGCCAATAATTACATATGTAGGATATTTCTGTAATTCAGTGATATTTTTTCCCATAGTAATTCGTTATGGATCCATAACTAAATAAACTTTGGCATTTTGAAAGTGTATTTTTATAATTATTTTATTAATGAAAGCATAAAGATGCCATTGTTAGTTACATTGTTTTTGTTTGAACGTGCAGATTGGCAGATTGGCACTAAGAACAGAATAGCGGGAATGTTTCCCTAGTCAGCAATGCCCCTTAAAGATTTTGGAGATGATTTTGTTTTCAAATTACGTAAAATGAGCAAGAAAAAGGCCATTCTTGAAATTGGGGTGAGACATTGTTACTAATTTACATTCTTTATTGTAACCATAAAGTCAGTTTATTATTTAGAATGATTTATTTCTGTTTTTGGAGGGAGACAAACCCAAAAACCTACAGTCATCTCATGGGTCTCCCAGTCAAGGCCAGCACGGGTATTGAACCAGCATCTGTAGCAACACAGCTTGCACTGCTATGCAGTGTCTTAGACCGTTGTGCCTCTCAGGCACTGTACAACGTGACCGGTTGGGAGTGGGCTACAGTACTACAGTAAGAGCAAAATAATCCTAACAAAATAAAATAATAAAAACCTTAGTGTAACAGCAGTTTTAGTAAGTAATACTGAAGTCGTGCACAATTGTCAGTTTCTATTTAGGTTTATGTCGCCCATTCATTGTCAGTTAGAGACACAGTAGGACCCAAAAGCATAATCAGTGCTCTAACTCCCTGTACTTTAGTGCCTTGTTACAACAGGATGCATGTTTTGAATATTTTTATTCTATACAGGCTTCCTTCTTTTCATTCTGTCAATTATGTTAGTATTGTGGAGTAACTACAATGTTGTTGATCCATCCTCAGTTTTCTCTTATCACAGCCATTAAACTCTGTAACTGTTTTAAAGTCACCATTGGCCTCATGGTGAAATCCCTTTAAGCTTTTCGTTTTTAAGTAATTTCTACAAATAAAAAAAAGTTCCACTTTGGCATTATGAGGTATTGTGTGTAGGTCAGTGACTATTTTTTTCTCCATTTAATCCATTTAACATTCATGCTGTAACACAACAAAATGTGGAAAAAGTAATGGAGTGTGAATACTTTCTGATGGCACTGAATGTACTTTCTACTGTCATCTGCTTGTCCTGTCTATCAGAATGTTTTTCCAGAGGAGTATGGCCCCAAGTATGACTCAACACTACAGATTCTTGTGTGGGAGTTCCTGTCCAGACTGGAGAAACTGATTCCTGCTCCAAACCTTAAACAGGTATTATTGTACTGTACATCATCTGAGGTATGAATTAAGGATGTCCATTTGAAAGAATGTCCGTGTTCGAGTACTCTCATGTCAGTGTGAAACGGGGCTGAATGCAAAATAGAGTTTACGGTATGCTGACGGTTGCTGTAATTTGTGCTTGTTCTGATAAGGAAATGTAACACATTTTCACTGCACTTGACACACCACAAACAATTGACACCTCTTAGAGTTTGTAATTTTGTCAGTGCTTATACATTTAACCTGCTTAATAGTAGAATTTGTAAATTTTTGTATTTGATTATTAGCAATCAAATACACTCCTTGGATTAGTACTAGCGCCCATCCCTAGTATGAATTAGGCTCTCAAGTAAGAATGTGTCCCTCATTCCAAACAAAACCTTGAAACACAATTTTGTTATGGAATAGGTTGGGTAGGTTAGGTCTTAGGTGCATGATTAGACACTACCACTTCATCAATATTAGCAGGCTAGTTAATTGGTTTTGTAACAATTGTTACTTTCTCCATCTCTTAGACTGCATCTTGGCTCAGTCTTGCCCCTGCTCTCTTAGAGGAGTGTGTGCAGTCGGTGGCTCACCCTGAACCATTACAGGCACTCCTACATCACCATAAAAATGGACATCATTTAGACACCAATGGTAGGTGGGGTACAGGATTTGGAAATAATTTACTCGCCTGTTTGCCTGAATTTATTTTCTTTGTTTAAAAAAAACATGTCTGTCCTAATATTTCAATATTTTCCGGTAGAAATTAGGAAATGCTGTAAATGTAGTTAAGTTATTCCTAATGTTAACCTGTGACGGTCTCTCTCCTTTTCTAGCTCTAAGGTCCACTGGTGGTGACTACATCCTCTCTTCACTGTCTTTCCCTTCCTCTGTGAAGGAAGAAATTGCCTCCTGCCAAGCAGGCCAAGAGAGACAGTCCTATCCCACCATACAGGGATATCAAACCCTTTTCCCATCTGATGAACCAGAGATGAGCTGGGACTGCAGAATGGCAGATTGTAAGGTCTGGACTGTAAAGCCACAAGCCCGTTCTGCTTCTGTGGAGGTAGAGGTCAAGACTATAGAGGACGCCACTGAGATAACCGTTAAACGCAAGACAATCAACAAAGAGATGATTAAAGAAACCAGGAGAGATAAAGCTGTTCTCTGCCCTCAGACCCGCAGCGGGCTGAAAACCAGCCGCTTGACCGCTTCCTGTCTTCGCCGTCAACCCGTACTGCGGTTGAACAGGCTTGACATTAGCAGTATGCCATTACCCAAGTCCTTGCTAACACTGATTCTAAGGAGAGGGAGACTGCAGGCTGAGACAAGACGCCCAGGACCGAAAGGAATTGACAGAAAGAAAAAACGGAGAAGAGGTCGTGGTATTACAAAGATTGAAACGCACACACTTGACATAAGCGATATGCCGATACCCAAGTCCCCGCTAACACTGACCCTAAAGAGAGGGGTACTGCTGGATGATCCGACAAGTTCCCAAGTACAGAAAAAAAGAGGTAGAAAAAAAGGAGAGAAAATAGGACCTGGTATCACAAGATTAAAGATTGAGAAGATTGGAGCACACATGCTTGACATAAGCGATGTGCCATTACCCAAGCCCTCGCTAAAACTGGTTATAAGGAGAGGGAAACTGCAGGCTGAGGCTACAGGTTCTCAAGGGAAAAAAACAAGGGGCAGAAAGAAAAAATGGAGAAGACGATGTGGTGTCAAAAATGAGGGTGTGAAAAGAGAGCGGTCACCTGAAACTGAGTGAGTGGCCGCTGTGGAACAGAGGTATTCAAATCCAGGCCTCAAGGTCTGCAGTGCTGCTGGTTTTCTTTTCTCCCAGGTTGTAAATTGATTTATTAATATCATTGATTGTTCAGAGAATACACTCACCTAGTGTACAGAGGGCTGAATCAGTCCCTGATTCGAGGGGTATTGGGGAAAAGTTTATAACCATCAGTGGTGCAGACCTCAGTCCAGATTTGAAGTAGTAGCGGTTACTAGTAGTGGCTAGGACCTTGGCAGTGAACTTACCCATTTGAAAACTGACTTTCATTTTGGTCTCTTCTCAGGGAAGAAGCTGAACCATCAGATAATGAACTTTGGACCAGTGTCAATACAGGGGCCACTCTCAATGAAAGGACCCCTGTCGATGAATCTGGTAAGAAAAGTTCCTTAGTGAGTGTAGAGCAGCGAACATCAAGCTCCTTAGATATGCAAAACTCCTGAATAAAGAATAAGAAACTAGAAATGACAGCCTTAAAGATGCAGAAGAACATGGTTACTAGAGCAAAATGGTGAAGATATTCTGTAGTAAACACTTTCCCTGCATCTATTAGGCCGCAGTACCTCGTTCTTTATTTAAAGAAAGTTCCATATCTTCACTGCATTAAATGGGCACTGTATTGAGATTTGTTCAAATGTGGTCTAGTCTGTTTTTATCAAGCACCGGATCTGTCTTACTTGTTCTCTTTGACTTTGAGTTAATGTCTATGTGGATGTCTTGCTCACATCTCTCTTTTCAACACTAGGTGGAGTCCATGCTTCTCCTCATTTCCCATCATCTCATAAGAGGGAGGAGGAACAGCCCATACAGACCTTTCACACAGAGGAGCACAGTGGTCAGATGGCCAAAGGGCAGAACAGAGAAGAAGTCTCAGAGATTGTAGCTCATGACTCACTAACTCCTGAGCCATCCAACACCTCTCACAAAATTCATTCAGAGGAGTACAGTGGTCAGATGGCCGAAGGGCAGAACAGGGAAGAACTCTCAGAGATTGTTCTTCAGGATTCACTAACTCCTGAGCCATCCAACACTTCTCACAATATTGTCTCTGAGGAGGACAGTGGTCATATGTTCGAAGGGCAGGACAGAGAAGAACTTCCAGAGATGGTACCTCAGGACTTACTAACTCCTGAGCCATTCAACATCTCTCACAAAATTAATTCAGAGGAGCACAGTGGTCAGATGGCCAAAGGGAAGAACAGGGAAGAACCCTCAGAGATTGTACCTCAGGACTCACTAACTCCTGAGCCATCCAACACCTCTCACAAAATTCATTCAGAGGAGCACAGTGGTCATATGTTCGAAGGGCAGAACAGAGACGAACTGCCAGAGATGGTATCTCAGGATTTGCTAACTCCTGAGCCATCCAACACCTCTCACAAAATTAATTCAGAGGAGCACAGTGGTCAGATGGCCAAAGGGCAGAACAGGGAAGAACCCTCAGAGATTGTACCTCAGGACTCACTAACTCCTGAGCCATCCAACACCTCTCACAAAATTCATTCAGAGGAGCACAGTGGTCATATGTTCGAAGGGCAGAACAGAGACGAACTGCCAGAGATGGTCTCTCAGGACTTACTAACTCCTGAGCCATTCAACACCTCTCACAAAATTCACTCCGAGGAGCACAGTGGTCATATGTTCGAAGGGCAGAACAGAGACGAATTGCCAGAGATGGTACCTCAGGACTTACTAACTCCTGAGCCATTCAACATCTCTCACAAAATTAATTCCGAGGAGACCAGTGGTCAGATGGCTGAAGGGCAGAAGAGAGAACTCCCAGAGGTGGTACCTCAGGACTCACTAACTCCTGAGCCATCCAACACCTCTCACAAAATTCATTCCGATGAGCACATAGGTCAGATGGCCGAAGGGCAGAAGAGAGAAGAAGTCTCTGAGATTGTACCTCAGGACTCATTAAGTCCGGAACCATCTAACACCTCTCACAAAAGCTTTCACTTACAGGAGCACAATGGTCATATGGCCGAAGGGCAGAACGTAGAAAAACCTTTAGAGAGTTTACCTAAGGACTTATTAACTGAGATTGTACTTCAGCACTCGTTAACTCCTGAGCCATCCAACAGCTCGCACAAAAGAAGCCAACGCGTCAAAGCATGCTCTTTCTGTGGCAAGACTTTCACTGACACACTGGGCTTGACAAGACACATGCGATCTCACATTGAGCAGAGGTCACACCAATGCACCCAATGTGGGCAAGAATATGATTCCAGTGAGGACTTAGAGGAACACCAGAAGAGTAGCTGTGAGGAAAAGATAAAAAAATACAGTGGTGAGGACAATGGTGGGGAAACTGTCCAGCAAAAGAATTATCTGAAAAGAGACAAAAAACCTGATCTGAAAGCATACAAACAACCTGATCTAAAAGCAGACAAACAACCTGATCTAAAAGCAGACAAACAACCTGATCTAAAAGCAGACAAACAACCTGATCTAAAAGCAGACAAAAAACCTGATCTGAAAGGACACAAAAAAGACCGCTCCATAAAGTGCCATGTGTGCGGGAAAGTAACTACTCGTATGTTGGGTTTGCGAAGGCACCTTCTACTTCACTTCAACAATGGCGCATACAAATGCCCTGTGTGTCCAACGACTTTTATAACAAATGCTGATTTGAGATCGCACCTGAGATTGAAAAGATCTTGTAGGGAAAAATGTTCTGATGAAGTAATTAATACCAAGGTCCATCTCCAATCCAACCCTGGTGAGTATAAGTGTCCTTACTGTGGAGACACTTTCCAGCTACCACATGATCTGAAAGGACACACAAAAGACTGTTCCAGAAAGTGCCATGTGTGTGGGAAAACAACTTTGAAGCCATGCGGCATGCGAAGGCACATGTTAAGACACAACAACAATGGCCCCTACAAGTGCCCAGTGTGTCCAAGGACTTTTATATCCCATACTGATTTGAAGATGCACCTAAAAAAAAACAAGCAATGTAGGGAGAAATGTTCTGATGTCATGGTGAAGCAATTACTGTCATCAGTAGATGGTAGATGTGGGAAAAATGAAACAGGAGTCATGACAAGCTGCCAACAACCAAGCTCCAGCAGCACAGGTGGGCCTTCAAAGAATATTGAAGAGTTCTTTGAACAGTTCTCTTATGATTTTCAGAAATCCGATAACAGTGCGAGTAGTGATGTGAACCTGAATAGCCTCGATGAAGACTACAGTCAGGAGATCAGTCAATACCAACCCATGAAGGACGTTGACCCAGAGAAGGACAAAAAGTCTGTGGATGATTCAGTGGAAAATGAGATGCCCAATGACAAAGAAGTAGCAAACTCAACCATCGGCTTAACATGGAAGCAGGTGTCCCAGACTGACCCAAAGCCTCTCCAGGATTCTCAACCAGAGACGAGCGGAGAAGTGAAGAACGAGATACAGGTGATACCGGTTTCGACAATAGATAATGACAGTACTAAAGGCACTGCAATTTGAGGTTTTAAGGAAATGCAAGGCTCCAGACTCATTTTCCCCTGATGGCACTAGTGCCACTAACTTCTTCAGTTGGTGGCACCAGCTGTGATTTGGTGGGTGCGTCACATAGACCTGGGCGATATGGACAAAAATCCATAATGCGGTAAATTGCCTGAATTGGTGCGATTAAAAAAAATAGAACGATAAGTTTACAATCATTTATTTTTTCTTTAAACTACTTCTACTACTAGTTTGATGGTTTTAGCATCAATTATTCCATATTAGCAAACTTAGTTCAATAATAAACAAATGTCATTTATGAAGTCAGTCATTCACAATGCTTTATCAAGAAGTGTAATAGACTACTGAGATGGTATTCAATAAATAAGTTGTTACATCTAACATGTCCAAGCAGGAATGCATGATTCAAAATATTTTGATATCTAATCCAATGATTGTCATGAATTTTGGGTTGACAATTAGGCTATTTGTGTTGTATTTTACTGTCAAAATAGGGCTTTAGGCACTGCAGTGATTGAGGCGTCACTATAGATCCGGGTTCAATCCCGGGCAGTGTCGCAGCCGTCCGGAACCGGGATACCCATGAGGCGACGCATGATTGGCCCAGAGTCGTCCAGGTTAGGGGAGGGTTTGGCCGGCCGGGATGTCCTTGTCCTCATCTCACTCCAGCGTTACTCCTGTGGCGGGCCGGGCTCATGCATGCTGACACGGTTGCCAGTTGTACGGTGTTTCTTCCGACACATTGATACGGCTGGCTTCCGGGTTAAGCGAGCAGTGTGTCAAGAAGCAGTGCGACTTGGCAGGGTCATGTTTCAGAGAACGCACGGCTCTCAACATTCGCCTCTCCCGAGTCTGTACGGGAGTTGCGGCAATGGGACAATACTGTAACTTCCAATTGGATATCACGAAATTGGGGAGGAAAAAGGGCGTTAGAATTTTCATATTTTTTTGTTCAATAGAGATGAATTTGCATTAATCTTCTTCATGTGCACTAATATTATATATAGTTTAATTGTTGGTACTAATTCACCACCTGAGGAAGTGGAAACTCAAAATGCATTAGATAGATAGATCACATTAGCTAGAACTCTAAATATAACACCTACTGCTAGTAGCCATGTATTAATCTAACAGTAAATGTAATGTCCTAAAAAAAACGTTGCAATGAGGCCTAGTGCACTCATGATTGCCGAAGCGCAATTTCGCACACTCCGTGTTTCAAAGCCATATCAGATATCTTGATTGCAAAACAGTGTGCTTTGAGCTCAGTAATGATAGTTAAGAAATAAAAGTATACCTACAGAAAGCTGAGACTCTTCTCTCTTTAATATGGACCACTAGTTGCTCCCAAAGTAGTTTCTTTCCCGCAATTGCATTTTGAAGGGGTGTACAATCACAAGGGGCGAGAAAGAGTGTGAGAAGCTATCTCGTTACATCTTGCCCCAGTGAAACAGGGCAGACACTTTTATTACAGGAGTCATGAGGATAATGTACTTTACTGTTTAACAAATTCATGGTTTTATCCTGCCCAAAAATATGGCGTTTTGATTGAGTTGACCGGGTAGAATGTTCAGCTTGCACCAGTGCGACCAATTATTCGTTTTTACTTGCACAGCCAAGTCACAGCCAAGTCACAGCCAAGTCAGAGGGACTAAATGGTCACAGTCTGGAGCCCTGAAATGATGGACAGCAATGGCTTTCAACCCCTTTCTCTATATTGCATTGGTGTTTGCAGATGTGTAGAAACTCGAAAATGTAAGGAATTTGGCGGTAGCTCTCCTAAACCTGGGCCCCTATTCACAAAGTGTCTCAGAATAAGAGTGCTGCTCTAGGATCAGATCATAATAAATAAGACCTGATCCTGGATCAGCACTCGTTCTTTGAGAAGCTTTGGAATGTAGGACCCAGACTGGAAGGCAAATGGAGCACCAACATGTACACAACACTTGGCACTGAAGTCAACTGTACTGACAGACAGAGCTTGTGACTCAGTGGGAAACGGTTCACTTAAGATCTTGGTGAGGATGACTTCACCACATGGTGACTACTAGTTCTAGCCTGCTAGTTTCACATCCACTACACTCACCCCCTAGTAGTCTGCTACATCAGTCTGTGATCCGGGTTACGGCACCATTGTAACAGAGTGAGTTCTGTCCCCACCTGGGACACAAACTCTGGGGGTTGCCTCTAAGCCGGGCTAAGGGACGTTCCTTTTATTTATTTATTATATATATATAGGTCAAAATGTAACTACTATATATTTTATACGCATTGTCTCCCTATATATCATAAATTATCCACTTTTATGACACTTCAATATCATTTTGTCACTGGATAAAAGCATCTGTTGATGTTGATCCACCTTGATTTCATGTTTGCATAAGTGTGATAAATTTAAGTTAATTAAAGAAAATAAATGAAAAGGCAAGGCTTTAAGTCAGTGTGCATTTTTATGACCATAATATATATTTTATACAGAGCGGAAAACTGCAGGCTGAGGCCACGGGTTCCCACGGACAGAAAAGAAGAGGCAGAAAGAAAAAACAGAAAAGAGGACATGGTTTCAAAAATGAGAAGACCGAAGCAAAGGGTGTGAAAAGAGAGCGGTCACCTGAAACTGAGTGAGTGTCAGCTGTGGAACAGAGGTATTCAAATCCAGGTAGAAAATTAATTGACCAAGGAATACACTCACCTTGTGTACAGAGGTTTGAATCTGTCTCTGATTTGAGGGGTTATTGGGGGAAGGGGGAAAAACAGCAGTGGTGCAGACCTCGAGGCCCCTATTGTAGTGGCTAGGACCTTGGAAGTGAATTGACCCATTGAAAATCATAACTGACTTTCTATTTGTCTCTCCTCAGGGAAGATGCCGAACCATCAGATAATAAACTTTGGACCACTGTCATTAAAAGGACCACTGTCAGTGATTCTGGTAAGGAGTGTTCCTTAGCGTGTAGAACAGTGAACATGAGCTCTTTATTCAAAAATGCTGAATAAACAAACTACAAATGACAGCCTTAAAGATGCAGAGAAATTGGTTACTAGTGTTAGGTTCTAATTTTCAGAGTAAATAACTCACGGACACTAGAGAAGCTTAACCAAGTTTAATTCTTCCCTAAGGAAAGCTGTAATTCACACCCAGACATGGCTTCCCCCGTGGTAGTATTCATACCCCACTTTGGGTGGAGTCTCCTCCTTATCGCTAAACATTGCATCATTATTGCTATATGAGGTATATGAGCCTTCAACGGTTTCTCCCCGGTCAGCCATCGCTCATCCATACGTATTCATTCCTTTACACTGTGTGTATAAGGTAGTTGTTGTGAAATTGTTAGATTACTTGTTAGATAGTACTGCATGATCGGAACTAGAAGGACAAGCATTTCGCTACACTCGCATTAACATCTGCTAACCCTGTGTACGTGACAAATAAGATTTGATTTGATTTATTAGTACTGCCACATGCAATCGTGTTCCCTGCACTCAGCCCCTCCCAAGCTTGTTCCCTGCACTCAGCACCCCTCATGTCTCTTTTGTAACTAATGTTCCTATACTTCTGAGTATAACAATGTTCAAAGTTTCATGCAGAATCCAACACTATACCTAAGGGGCCATGCTATTCTGCTGTCAGAATAACCAAGTGCTTAAGTGTATCATCCTTTGAGTTCAGTGAACACTTTCACTGTATCTTTTAGGCTGCAGTACCTTGACTTTTAGTTTGTCAATAATATGTGGATGTCTTGCTCACTTTTCTCTTTTCAACACTAGGTGGTGTCTCAGAGAGTGTACCTCAGGACTCACTAACTCCTGAGCCATCCAACACCTCTCACAAAAGAAGCCAACGAGTCAAAGCATGCTCTTTCTGTCGCAAGACTTTCACTGAAACACTGGGCTTGACAAGACACATGCGATCTCACATTGAGCAGAGGTCACACCAATGCACCCTGTGTGGGCAAGACTTTGAATTCAGTGAGGACTTAGAGGAACATCAGAAGAGTAGCTGTGAGGACAAGAAGAGTGGTGATGACTACTGTGGGGAAACTGTCCAGCAAAAAAAGTATCTGAAAAAAAAAACTGATCTGAAAAAAGACAAAAAGCCTGATCTGAAAGGAGACAAAAATACTCATCAGAATAGAGCCAAAAAAACTCATCTGAAAAGAGACAAAAAATCTGATCTGAGAGGACACACAAAAGACGGCTCCATAAAGTGCCATGTGTGCGGGAAAGTAACGACTCGTATTGTAAGTTTGCAAAGGCACCTTCTACTTCACTTCAACAATGGCGCATACAAATGCCCTGTGTGTCCAAAGACTTTTATATTAAATTGTGATTTGAGATCGCACCTGAGATTGAAAAGATCTTGTGGGAAGAAATGTTCTGATAAAGTAATTACAACCAGGCTCCACCTCAAATCCAACCCTGGGGATTACAAGTGTCCTTACTGTGGGGACACTTTCCAGCTACCACCTGATCTGAAAGGACACACAAAAGACTGTTCCAGAAAGTGCCATATGTGTGGGAAAAGAAGTTCTCGAATACTGGAAATGCGAAGGCACATGTTAAAACACAAAAACAATGGTCCCATCAAGTGCCCGGTGTGTCCGAAGACTTTTATATACCATACTGATTTGAAGAAGCACCTGAAAACGAAAAAACTTTGTAGGGAGAAATGTTCTGATGTGATGGTGAAGGACAGTGCTGATTTGAAATTGCCCCTAAGAATGAAAAGGTCTTATAGGAAGACATTTTCTGATGATGTAATTACAACCAAGATCCACCTCAAATCCAACCCTGGGGATTACAAGTGTCCTTACTGTGGGGACACTTTCCAGCTACCACGTGATCTGAAAGGACACACAAAAGACTGTTCCAGAAAGTGCAATGTGTGTGGGAAAACAACTTCAACGGCACGCGGCATGCGAAGGCACATGTTAAGACATAACAACAATGGTCCCTACAAGTGCCCAGTGTGTCCAAGGACTTTTATATACCATCCTGATTTGAAGAAGCACCTGAAACTGAAAAAACGTTGTAGAGCAAAATGTTCTGATGTGATGATGAAAGAATTACTGTCTTCAGGAGATGGTAGATGTCGGAAAATGTTAAATGAAACAGCAGCCATGACAAACAGCCAACAACCAAGCTCCATCAACACAGGTGGGCCTTCGAAGAGAATTGAAGAGCTCTCTCATGACTCGCAGCAATCCGATAACAGCATGAGTAGTGATATGCACCTTAATAGCCTTGAAGAAGACCACAGTAACGAGATCAGTCAATACCAACCCATTAAGGACGTTGACTTAAGTAGCCTCCATGAAGACTTCAGTGATGAGATCAGTCCCAACCAAACCATTAAGGACGTTGACCAATCCAACCCTGGTGAGTACAAGTGTCCTTACTGTGGGGACACTTTCCAGCTCCCAGATGATCTGAAAAGACACACAAAAGACTGTTCAAGAACGTGCCATGTGTGTGGGAAAATATCCTCAAAGGCATGCGACATGCGAAGGCACATGTTAAAACATGACAACAATGGCCCCATCAAGTGCCCGGTGTGTCCAAAGACGTTTATATTCCATACCGATTTGAAAACACACCTGAAAACGAAAAAACTTTGTAGGGAGAAATGTTCTGATGTGATGGCAAAGGAATTACTGTCTTCGGTAGATGGTAGATGTAGGAAAGATGTGGATGAAACAGGAGTAATGACAAGGCTCCAACAACCAAGCTCCAGCAACACAGGTGGGCCTTCGAAGAGCGGGCCTGTGTTGGGTTTGAAGAGCTTTGAAGAGTTCTTTGAAGAGCTCTCTAATGACTCAGATATCAGCATGAGTAGTGATGTTAACCTGAATAGCCTCCATGAAGACTACAGTCAGGAGATCAGTCAATACCAACCCATGAAGGACGTTGACCTGAATAGCCTCGATGAAGACTACAGTCAGGAGATCAGTCAATACCAACCCATTAAGGATGTTGACCTGAATAGCCTCTATGAAGACTACAGTCAGGAGATCAGTCAATACCAACCTATTAAGGACGTTGACCAATCCAACCCTGTTGAGTACAACTGTCCTTACTGTGGTGAGACTTTCCAGCTCCTACATGATCTGAAAGGACACAAAAAAGACTGTTCCAGGAAGTGCCATGTGTGTGGGAAAACAACTTCGACGGCATGCGGCATGCGTAGGCACATGTTAAAACACTACAATGGCCCCATCAAGTGCCCAGTGTGTCCAACGACTTTTGTATACCATACTGATTTGAAGAAGCACCTGAAAACAAAAAAACTATGTAGGGAGAAATGTTCTGGTGTAATGGCGAAGGAATTACTGTCTTCAGTAGATGATAGATGTAGGAAAGATGTGGATGAAACAGGAGTCATGGCAAGTTGCGAACAACCAAGCTCCAGCGACACAGGTGGGTTTTCAAATAGCATTGAAGAGTTCTCACATGACTTGCAGCAATCTGATAACAGCATGAGTAGTGATGTGAACCTGAATAGCCTCCATGAAGACAACATTCAGGAGATCAGTCAATACCAAGCCATTAAGGACATTGACCAATCCAACCCTGGCGAGTACAAGTGTCCTTACTGTGGGGACACTTTCCAGCTCCCAGATGATCTGAAAGGACACACAAAAGACTGTTCCAGAAAGTGCCATGTGTGTGGGAAAATATCCTCGAAGGCATGCGACATGCGAAGGCACATGTTAAAACACTACAACAATGGCCCCATCAAGTGCCTGGTGTGTCCAAAGACGTTTATATTCCATACCGATTTGAAGACGCACCTGAAAACGAAAAAACTTTGTAGGGAAAAATGTTCTGATGTGATGGCGAAGGAATTACTGTCTTCGGTAGATGGTAGATGTAGGAAAAATGTGAATGAAACAGGAGTCATGACAAGGCTCCAACAACCAAGCTCCAGCAACACAGGTGGGCCTTCGAAAAGCGGGCCTGTGTTGGGTTTGAAGAGCTTTGAAGAGTTCTTTGAAGAGCTCTCTAATGACTCAGATATCAGCATGAGTAGTGATGTTAACCTGAATAGCCTCCATGAAGACTACAGTCAGGAGATCAGTCAATACCAACCCATGAAGGACGTTGACCTGAATAGCCTCGATGAAGACTACAGTCAGGAGATCAGTCAATACCAACCCATTAAGGATGTTGACCTGAATAGCCTCGATGAAGACTACAGTCAGGAGATCAGTCAATACCAACCCATGAAGGATGTTGACCTGAATAGCCTCCATGAAGTCTATAGTGACGATATCAGTCAATACCAACCTGTTAAGGACATTGAACCAAAAGAGGACAGAAGGTCTGTAAATGATTCAGGGGTAAATGAGATGCCCAATGACAAAGAACCAAACTCA
Source organism: Brachymystax lenok tsinlingensis (assembly GCA_030435695.1). Classification (NCBI taxonomy): domain Eukaryota; kingdom Metazoa; phylum Chordata; class Actinopteri; order Salmoniformes; family Salmonidae; genus Brachymystax; species Brachymystax lenok. Next base: position 33,355,383 of record CM059788.1, read on the forward strand.
ACCAACAGCTTAACAGGCCGAAGGTCTCTCCAGGACTCAATCTGAACTGAACAGAGAAGCTAAGAACGCGATGCAGGTGATACCGGTATCAACAATACATACAACAAAACTAAAAGCCCTGCAATTTGAGGTTTTAAGAAAATTATGAACAGCAACAACTTCCTTATATGTATTTCTTTATGTATTTTATGTATTCTTTTTTTGTAGCTGTTCTTATGGATTCGGTTAGGTATTTAGAGATGATAGACGAGATTCACACTAGTAATTACCAGTTGGAGAGGCATTCAAGTGGATCTTTCCCAGTCTTATGTTGGGATTTGCAAATTTAACGAGATGTTATGAACGCAGCATAACCCAAGTGAAAAGTCAATTGTCTCAGGTGGCGGAGTCTCGAGAGTTTTGAGGTATCCCCAGTTTGTGAAGCTACTCATGTTCATAAGAGTGCTGATGGCAAACCAGATGGGGAGAAGGATGATTTGTGTGGGGACTTAGAGGAAACATTCTTTGCCAAACTAGACAGTGGTTTCCAGGTAATGGTTCGTCATAGTGAGAAAGTTTATTCTTGTGTGTACAGTGAGGGAAAAAAGTATTTGATCCCCTGCTGATTTTGTACGTTTGCCCACTGACAAAGAAATTATCAGTCTATAATTTTAACGGTAGGTTTATTTGAACAGTGAGAGACAGAATAACAACAAAAAAATCCAGAAAAATGCATGTGAAAAATGTTATAAATTGATTTGCATTTTAATGAGGGAAATAAGTATTTGACCCCTCTGCAAAACATGACTTAGTACTTGGTGGCAAAACCCTTGTTGGCAATCACAGAGGTCAGACGTTTCTTGTAGTTGGCCACCAGGTTTGCACACATCTCAGGAGGGATTTTGTCCCACTCCTCTTTGCAGATCTTCTCCCAAGTCTTTAAGGTTTCGAGGCTGACATTTGGCAACTCGAACCTTCAGCTCCCTCCACAGATTTTCTGTGGGATTAATTTAACTTCTTGGGGCCCAGTGGGGCGCTAGCGGGCTCCTCCCGACACTACCAGGGAAAATGTAAAGCGCCAAATTCAAAATCCAAAAGTTGAATTATTAAACATCCACCAATATACAAGTGTTCCATACTCATCAAAAGCTCTGTTTCTTGGCAATATCACAGCGTTGTCAGATTTCAAAAAGGCTTTACGACGTGTACTGCATTCATATGCCCTTATATGGTCATTTTCATTAGGGAGGGGTTCCCAAATGAGCAATGTGTCAAAATCACTTTTTCCAGGACAGAAATTCCTCGGGGTTTGCCTGCCATATGCGTTCTGTTCACAGACAAATGGTTAACAGTTTTGGAAAATTCAGAGTGTTTCCTATCCAATGGTACTAAATATATGCATATCCTATTTTCTGGGCCTGAATGGGAGGCATTTTACTTTGGGCACGCCAGGCTCTCCAAAACGGTCACCTCATGCACTGCTCCCTAACAAGTTAAGGTCTGGAGACTGGCTAGGCCACTCCAGGACCTTAATGTGCTTCTTCTTGAGCCACTCCTTTGTTGCCTTGGCTGTGTGTTTTGGGTCATTGTCATGCTGGAATACCCATCCGCGACCCATTTTCAATGCCCTGGCTGAGGGAAGGAGGTTCTCACCCAAGATTTGACGGTACATGGCCCCGTCCATCGTCCCTTTGATGCGGTGAAGTTGTCCTGTCCCCTTAGCAGAAAAACACCCCCAAAGCATAATGTTTCCACCTCCATGTTTGACGGTGGGGATGGTGTTCTTGGGGTCATAGGCAGCATTCCTCCTCCTCCAAACACGGCTAGTTGAGTTGATGCCAAAGAGCTCCATTTTGGTCTCATCTGACCACAACACTTTCACCCAGTTGTCCTCTGAATCATTCAGATGTTCATTGGCAAACTTCAGATGGGCATGTATATGTGCTTTCTTGAGCAGGGGGACCTTGCGGGCGCTGCAGGATTTCAGTCCTTCACGGCGTAGTGTGTTACCAATTGTTTTCTTGGTGACTATGGTCCCTCCCGTGTAGTTCTGGGCTGATTCCTCACCGTTCTCATGATCCTTGCAACTCCACGAGGTGAGATCTTGCATGGAGCCCCAGGCCGAGGGAGATTGACAGTTATTTTGTGTTTCTTCCATTTGCGAATAATCGCACCAACTGTTGTCACCTTCTCACCAAGCTGCTTGGCGATGGTCTTGTAGCCCATTCCAGCCTTGTGTAGGTCTACAATCTTGTCCCTGACATCCTTGGAGAGCTCTTTGGTCTTGGCCATGGTGGAGAGTTTGGAATCTGATTGATTGATTGCTTCTGTGGACAGATGTCTTTTATACAGGTAACAAACTGAGATTAGGAGCACTCCCTTTAAGAGTGTGCTCCTAATCTCAGCTCGTTACCTGTATAAAAGACACCTGGGAGCCAGAAATCTTTCTGATTGAGAGGGAGTCAAATACTTATTTCCCTCATTAAAATGCAAATCAATTTATAACATTTTTCACATGCGTTTTTCTGGATTTTTTTGTTGTTATTCCGTATCTCACTGTTCAAATAAACCTACCATTCAAATTATAGACTGATCATTTCTTTGTCAGTGGGCAAACGTACAAAATCAGCAGCGGATCAAATACTTTTTTCCCTCACTGTATCTAGGTGATTTCTTATGGGCAGAGATATACAGTGCCGTGAAAAAGTATTTGCCCCCTTTCTAATTTTCTCTGCTTTTGCATTATTGTTATACTGAATTATTAGATCTTCAACCAAAATATAATATTAGATATAAGGAACCTGAGTGAACAAATAACACAACAATTACATACTTATTTCATTTATGTCATAAACAAAGTTATGCAACATCCAATTCCCCTGTGTGAAAAAGTAATTGCCCCCTTACACTCAATAACTGGTTGTGCCACCTTTAGCTGCAATGACACTCACCAAACGCTTCCTGTAGTTGATGATCAGTCTCATGTGGCTGTGGAGGAGTTTTTGTCCACTCTTCCATGCAGAACTGCTGTAACTCAGCGACATTTGTGGGTTTTCAAGCATGAATTGCTCATTTCAGGTCCTGTCACAACATTTCAATTGGGATTAGGTCTTGACTTTGACTAGACTATTCCAAAACTTAAAATGTGTTGCTTTTTAGCCGTTTTCATGTAGATTGTGTGTTTTGGATCATTGTCTTGCTGCATGACACAGCTGTGCTTCAGCTTCAGCTCACAGACGGATGGCCTGACATTCTCCTGAAGAATTCTTTGTACAGAACAGAATTCTTGGTTCCTTCTATTATGGGAAGTTGTCCAGGTCCTGAGGCAGCAAAGCATCCCCAAAGCATCACACTACCACCACCATGCTTGTCTGTTGGTGTGAGGTTCTTACTGTGGGAATGCAGTGTTTTGGTTTATGCCAGGCATAATGGGACCCATGTCGTTCAAAAAGTTATCATTTTAAATAATCTGTCCATAGAACATTCTTCCAAGAGTTGATGATCATCAAGGTGCTTTTTGACAAACTTGAGTGAACTTTTTGGACGACATGGATCCCATTATGCCTGGCGAAAACCAAACACTGCATTCCAAAGTAAGAACCTCAAACCAACGGTCAAGCATGGTGCAGCTGAATCATGCAGCAAGACAATGACCCAAAACACAAAATCAAGTCTACATGAAAATGTCTAAAAAGCAACAAATTTGAAGTTTTGGAATGGCCTAGTCAAAGTCCAAAAATAATCCCAAATGAGATGTTGTGGCAGGACTTGAAACAAGCAGTTCATTCTTGAAAATCCACAAATGTCGCTAAATTAAAGCATTTCTGCATGCAAGAGTGGGCCATCATTCCTCCACAGCGATGTGAAAGACTGATCAACAACTACAGGAAGCGTTTGGTTGCAGTCATTGCAGCTAAAGTTGCCACAATCTGTTATTTAGTGTAAGGGGGCAATTACTTTTTCACACAGGTGAATTGGGTGTTGCATAACTCTGTTAATATATATATATATTTTTTTTAATAAAAATGTTTAACTTAAGTTCCCTTTAATATTAGGTTTTGGTTGAAAATCTAACATTCGGTATAAAAAAATATGCAAAAATAGAGAAAATCAGAAAGGAGGCATACTTTTTCACGGCACTGTATGTGATGTAGTGTACCATCTGCACAGGATGATGTTGATTAATGTGTAAATCTATGGGAGACGTTCTTTGTTATGTTGAGTGACACTGAGCAACTAGGTTCTCTTGGTCCTGAGAAAGGATTTGGTTCCCCCGAGTGACCTGTTGGATTCAGAGTTTGTCAGTGATTATTTTGTTTCTTTAGATGACATGTCCTGTGAGGTTAGTGAGGATCCGCTTGAAGACCCGGTCTTGGTATTGCGGGATGACACGGCTGTGTCTTGTGACAAGAATAGGGAGCTTGAAGAATTTGGTTTGGAAAAGCCAGATCCACTTCAGAGTGAGTTTTGTGAAGCTAAGTGTGAGGAGATGAAGATGTTGGACATTTGTCCCTGTTGGTGGTTGCTCCAGGTCTCTAATCACTGGACACCTATCAGATGGAACTTGGTGCGTGTGATCATGGGCGTTGTGAATGGAGTTGGTCTCTCAGGGGGCGGAGTCTCTCAAGGAGAGTTTTGAGGTATTCCCAGTTTGTGAAGATACTCATGTTAAGAAGAGTGTTGATGGCAAACCACATGGGGAGAAGTGTGGGGACTCTGTGTCTCTGTCCCTCTCCTTCAAGTTCGTGTTTTGCAGTCCCTTCCTCTACTGTGGTCTTTGTGTGTCAGTAACAGGCAGCAGTAGGCGCAATGCATTGTGGTCATTGTAGCTAATTACCACGTTTTCTGCGCTAAACTATGTTTAATTTTTGCCTGTTGATAACAACAACTTCCTATGTCCCACAGTTCGTGCTTCTTGATTTGATTTCTTTCTAAAAAACAGTGCTTTGAGATCACAAAAAACAAACTAAATGCAACTCAAATAATTTAAGCTAAATTAAACCAAAATGTCAGTTAATCGCTCAGAACTAGTGTACATATTGGTCTCTTCAGTTGAGGAAGTTTTATGAAAACAAAAATGAAAAGTTTTGAAAAATTCAGGAAAATAGATTGTGGTGACTGTGAGGTTTTTTCTTGTTGGGGGAGAAATTATAGAATAGGTTTGGTAGTTAAGTAAGTAGGCTTAGGACCCCTAGACATAACGAGGCAGTAGGCGAGTCAATCGGTTTCATAACAATGTGTAGGAATAGGAACTCAAAAGTGTAGAAAAATGGCGGTAGTTCTCCTAAACCTGGGCCCCTATTCTCAGTGTTTTTGCCTTTCAGATCATAATGAATAAGATAAGGAGGACCTGATCCTAGATCAGCACTCATACTCTGAAAATCTTTAGAACCTTTATAGGACCCAGACTGGAAGGCAAATGGAGCACCAACATGTACACAATACTTGGCACTGAAGTCAACTGTACTGACAGACAGAGCTTGTGACTCAGTGGGAAACGGTTCACTTAAGATCTTGGTGAGGATGACTTCACCACATGGTGAATACTAGTTCTAGCCTGCTAGTTTCACATCCACTACACTCACCCCCTAGTAGTCTGCTACATCAGTCTGTGATCCGGATTAAGGCACCATTGTAACAGAGTGAGTTCTGTCCCCACCTGGGACACAAACTCTGGGGGTTGCCTCTGGACCGGCTAAGAGGCATTCCTTTTTTATTATTCTTTACAAAAATGTGACAAACTATATATCTCTTCTTTCCCGTTTCTCTCCCTCTCTTTATCAACTTTTTTAACACTTCTATAACACTTAAATATCATGTAATGTCACTGTATACTGTAAGTCACTTTTGATAAAGCTATGGGTTGCCTATCGACCGAGCTGAAGTGACATTTTTTTTGTGCATGTTTTTCTTTTTACTTAATGTCAAAATGTGGTAACTGTATATTCTTTCTCCCTCTCTATATTTCATTAATTACCCACTTTTATAACATTTTTATAATGCTTAAATGTCATGTCACTGTATACTGTAAGTCACTTTGGATAAAAGCATCTACGACGCTTTGTATTTACATGTTTATCCATCCGTTTTTTTAAAGTTGACGTTGGTGTGATACATTTCAATATATTAAAGAAGACAAATTAAAAGGCATGGCTGAGTCTGAGAGTGCATTTTTATGACTATAATATACTGAACAAAAATAAACCCAACGTGTAAAGTGTTTGTCCCATGTTTCATGAGCTGAAATAAAATATCCCAGAAATGTTCCATATGCACAAAAATCGTATTTCTCTCAAATGTTGTGCCCAAATTTGTTTACATCCCTGTTAGTGAGCAATTCTTCTTTGCCAAGATAATCCATCCACCTGACAAGTGTGGCCTATCAAGAAGCTGGTTAAACAGCATGATCATTACACAGGTGCACCTTGTGCTGGGGATAATAAAAGGCCAATCAGAATTACTCCTCAGCCCCCCACCCCCGAAGTTTTGAGGGAGCGTGCAATTGGTGTGCTGACTGCAGGAATGTCCACCAAAGCCGTTGCCAGAGAATTTAATGTTAATTGCACACTCCCCTCAATACTTCTGGGGTGGGGGGATGAGGAGTAATTCTGTTTGGCTGGGCCTGACTCCCAACTGCACCTCTGCCCAGTTGTGAAATCTATAGATTAGGGCATAATTTATTTTTTTCAATTGACAGATTTCCTTCTATAAACTGTAAAATCTTTGAAATTGTTGCGTGTTGCATATATATTTTTGTTCAGTATATACAGTGCCTTCGGAAAGTATTCAGACCCATTGAGTTTTTTCCACGTTTTATGTTACAGCATTATTCTAAAATTTATTAAATATATATTTTTCAGCAATCTACAGACAAGACCCCATAATGAAATTATCATAAATGCTAATTTATTACAAATAAAAAACAGAAATACCTTATTTACATAAGTATTCAGACCCTTTGCTATGAGAGTCGAAATTGAGCTCAGGTGCATCCTGTTTCATTGATCATCCTTCAGATGTTTCTACAACTTGATTGGAGTCCGTCCACCTGTGGTAAATTCAATTGATTGGACATGATTTGGAAAGGCACACACTTGTCTACAAAAGGTCTAAAAGTTGGCAGTGCATGTCAAAGCATAAACCCAAGCCATGAGGTTGAATGAATTGTCCGTAGAGCCCACGAGACAGGATGGTGTTGAGGCACAGATCTGGGGAAGGGTACCAAAAAATGTCTGCAGCATTGAAGGTCCCCATGAGCACAGTGGCCTCCATCATTTTTAAATGCACAAAGTTTGTAACCACCAAGACTCTTAGAGCTGGCCACCCGACCAAACTGAGCAATCTGGGGACAAGGACCTGGGCCTAGGCCAGGGAGGTGACCAAGAACCCAATGGTCACTCTGACATAACTCCAGAGTTCTTCTGTGAAGATGGGAGAACCTTCCAGAAGGACAACCATCTCTGCAGCACTCCACCAATCAGGCCTTTATGGTAGTGGCCAGACAAACACTGAGTGTACAGAATATTAGGGACACCAGCTCTTTTTATGACATAGACTGACAAAGTGAATCCAGGTGAACACTAGGATCCTTTATTGATGTCACCTGTTAAATCCAATTCAATCAGTGTAGATGAACGGGAGGAGACAAGTTAAAGAAGCTCGACCCAGCGACCTTTTGGTTAATGGTCCAACCGTCTCTAATGTTAAAGTTGCCGGGATTTCACGCACATCACGCTTATATTTGTACACGCGTAACAACCTCAGCATTACGCAACTTCTATTAGATCAAATAAGCCTCACGTATCAAAATAGCAATACATTTTTATATTGACTAAATTTGACCCTCTAGTAGAGAGGCTATGTCATACCCTCAAAGTTCCAGAATGGGATGAAAATGACAACCATAGGGGCCAGGGTTCCGGCCTAGAAGCACGATTGATTTGATGATGGCGCCGACAGAGATGGTCGCCTCGCTTCTGGTCCTTAGGATACTATGCAGTAATTTGTTTTTTTATGTATTATTTCTTACATTGTTAGCCCAGAAAATCTCAAGTGTTATTACATACAGCCGGGAAGAACTATTGGATATAAATGCAAAGTCAACTTACCAACATTACGACCAGGAATACGACTTTCCCGAAGCGGATCCTTTGTTTGGACCTCCACCCTGGACGTGGGATCTAATCCCAGAGGCCGATCCAAAACAACGCAGTCGCCGCGCAGGAGAGGCAGAAGGAGCGGCCTACTGGTCAGACTTAGAAAATGAGCACACCATACACCGCTTCCGAGCATATTACTTGCCAATGTCCAATCTCTAGACAACAAGATGGGCGAAATTAGGGCACGAGTTGCCTTCCAGAGAGACATCAGAGATTTTAACATTCTCTGTTTCACGGTAACATGGCTCACTCGGGATATGTTGTCAGAGTCGGTACAGCCACCCGGCTTCTTCACGCATCGCACCAACAGAAACAAACAACTCTCTGGTAAGAAGAAGGGCGGGGGTGTATGCCTAATGATTAACAACTCATGGTGTGATCATAAAAACATACAAGAACTTAAGTCCTTTTGTTCACCTGACCTAGAATTCCTTACAATCAAATGCCGACCGCATTATCTACCAAGAGTATTCTCTTAGATTAAAGTCACAGCCGTGTATATCCCCCCCCAAGCGGATACCTCAACGGTCCTGAAAGAACTTCACTGGACTCTATGTAAACTGAAAACCATACATCCTGAGGCTGCATTTATTGTAGCTGGGGATTTTAACAAAGCTAATCTGAGAACAAGGCTTCCTAAATTCTATCAGCATATCAAATGCGCGACACGGGCTGGTAGCATTCTCGACCATTGCTACTCTAACTTCCGCGATGCATACAAAGCCCTCCCCCGCCCTCCCTTCGGCAAATCTGACCATGACTCCATTTTGTTGCTCCCAGCCTATAGACAGAAACTAAAACAGGAAACGCCCATGCTCAGGTCTATCCAACGCTGGTCTGATCAATCAGATGCAAAGCTTCAAGATTGCTTCGATCACGTGGACTGGGATATGTTCCGGGTAGCCTCAGACAACAACATTTATGTATATGCTGACTCTGTAAGTGAGTTTATTAACAAGTGCATCAGGGATGTTGTACCCACTGTGTCTATTAAAACCTTCCCTAACCAGAAACCGTGGATTGATTTCGTCAGTATAGAGGCAAAGTACAGTCATGGCCAAAAGTTTTGAGAATGACACAAATATAAATTTTCACGAAGTCTGCTACCTCAGTTTGTATGATGGCAATTTGCATATACTCCTGAATGTCATGATGAGTGATCAGATGAATTGCAATTAATTGCAAAGTCCCTCTTTGCCATGCAAATGAACTGAATCCCCCAAAAACATTTCCACTGCATTTCAGCCCTGCCACAAAAGGACCAGCTGACGATCATTTCAGTGATTCTCTCGTTAACACAGGTGTGAGTGTTGACGAGGACAAGGCTGGAGATCACTCTGTCATGCTGATTGAGTTTGAATAACAGACTGGAAGCTTCAAAAGGAGGGTGGTGCTTGGAATCATTGTTCTTCCTCTGTTAACCATACTTACCTGCAAGGAAACACGTGCCGTAATCATTGCTTTGCACAAAAAGGGCTTCACAGGCAAGGATATTGCTGCCAGTAAGATTGCACCTAAATCAACCATTTATCAGATCACCGAGAACTTCAATGAGAGCGGTTCAATTGTTGTAAAGAAGGCTTCAGGGCGCCTAAGAAAGTCCAGCAAGCGCCAGGACCGTCTCCTAAAGTTGATTCAGCTGCGGGATCGGGGCACCACCAGTACAGAGCTTGCTCAGGAATGGCAGCAGGCAGGTGTGAGTGCATCGGCATGAACAGTGAGGCGAAGACTTTTGTAGGATGGCCTGGTGTCAAGAAGAGCAGCAAAGAAGCCACTTCTCTCCAGGAAAAGCATCAGGGACAGACTGATATTCTTCAAAAGGTACAGGGATTGGACTGCTGAGGACTGGGGTAAAGTCATTTTCTCTGATGAATCCCCTTTCCGATTGTTTGGGAAATCCGGAAAAAAGCTTGTCCGGAGAAGACAAGGTGAGCGCTACCATCAGTTCTGTGTCATGCCAACAGTAAAGCATCCTGAGACCTTTCATGTGTGGGGTTGCTTCTCAGCCAAGGGAGTGGGCTCACTCACAAGTTTGCCTAAGAACACAGCCATGAATAAAGAATGGTACCAACACATCCTTTGAGAGCAACTTCTCCCAACCATCCAGGAACAGTTTGGTGATGAACAATGCCTTTTCCAGCATGATGGAGCACCTTGCCATAAGGCAAAAGTGATAACTAAGTGGCTCGGGGACCAAAACATTGATATTTTGGGTCCATGGCCAGGAAACTCCCCAGACCTTAATCCCATTGAGAACTTGTGGTCAATCCTCAAGAGGCAGGTGGACAAACAAAAACCCACAAATTCTGACAAACTCCAAGCATTGATTATGCAAGAATGGGCTGCCATCAGTCAGGATGTGGCCCAGAAGTTAATTGACAGCATGCCATGGCTGATTGCAGAGGTCTTGAAAATGAAGGGTCAACACGGCAAATAGTGACTTTGCATCAACTTCATGTAATTGTCAATAAAAGCCTTTGACACTTATGAAATGCTTGTAATTATACTTCAGTATTCCATAGTAACATCTGACAAAAATATCTAAAGACACTGAAGCAGCAAACTTTGTGGAAATTCATATTTGTGTCATTCTCAAAGCTTTTGGCCACGACTGTAGAGTTGCAATTCAATGGCTCAAACACGAGACGTATGTGGCAGGGTCTACAGTCAATCACGGATTACAAAAAGAAAACCAGCCCCGTTACGGACATCGACGTCTTGCTCCCAGACAAATTAAACAACTTATTTGCTCACTTTGAGGATAATACAGTGCCACTGACACAGCTCGCTACCAAAGCCCTGTGGGCTCTTCTTCACTGTGGCCAACGTGAGTAAAACATTTAAAAGTGTTAACCCTCGCAAGGCTGCCGGCCCAGATGGCATCCCTTGCCGCGTCCTCAGCATGCGCAGACCAACTGGCTGGTGTGTTTACGGACATATTCAATCAATCCCTATCCCAGTCTGCTGTGCCCACATGCTTCAAGATGGCCACCATTGTTCCTGTTCCCAAGAAAGCTAAGGTAACTGAATTAAACGACTATCGCCCTGTTGCACTCACTTCTGTCATCATGAAGTGCTTTGAGAGACTAGTCAAGGATTATATCACCTCCACCCTACCTGATACCCTAAACCCACTCCAATTTGCTTACCGCCACAATAGGTCCACAGTAGGTCCATTCTCTGGAGTGGGTTTAGGACTTTTTGTTGTTATTGTTTTCCTCCACCAAAGAAGGACTTTTTGCATGTAGGTCAATGAGAGGGTGTCGTATTTGGTCCCCCCAAAAATGTATGTCTCATTTGCTACGTGTGGTTTTTTTGATTGAATATAAGTTTTATAATGCTTAAGTTGTTACGAGTGTACTGATATAAGTAGGGCAGGTGACATCCCCCCAAAAAAACATTATTTTTTTTGAGATGGCTATGCATTTTCATGGCATGAGGCTAGTAGCATAGCATCTCTCTCCATTAAATACAGGCGGTTGATGTCAACAACCCTCATCGAATATTCAAAAAAGGATTACAATAATGAGATGTATCCACCAATCCAAAGAAAGGACAGGCAGGACCTAGACAGCCCGCTTTGCCGCTTTGTGGACAACAACTCCCATTGTTAGGGCGGAGAGACATGTATCTTATTAGTATATCCATAATCTTTGTTGCTAGTGAACAGGTGATGTTGGTCTGTATAAACCAGATGCTACCTGAATATAGACGGTTCATGAATCGGCGTATGCGAACGTGAGTAGATTACCAAAGACAATACAGTATGAAGATAGGCTAAAACTGCTTCTCCTATAGAAATCCCCAAACCCGCTTTTACACGATTTCATGGCTAGCTAAGCTTATGCGCAGAAACATGTCATCGGGTCTAACGGTCGTCTGGTGCCAAAATGTGCTTGTGCAGGCCGTCAAATCAAATGCACTCCTTCGATATAAAGTTATTTTTGACAAAGTGCATATCCTATTTTCTGGGCCTGAGTGGCAGACATTTTACTTTGGGCACGCCAGACTCTCCAAAACCGTCACCTATGCAGCTGCTCCCTAAGAAGTTAACTACTTAAGACATTGTCTTGAATTTAGGTTGTGCCTTTAGATTTTGAGAAAATTAACAACTAGGGAAGAATATTTCACTTCTCTCATTGACTTCTCAAACGCCAAACCCCAAACTTGTCGGCTTGGTCTGTTTCGCAAGCTTTCCCGGAAGTGTTGTGATGTTGCGCATCCGCCTTTAGAAACTCTGAGATTACCTTGAAAACAACTGGCAAACAGTTTGGATTTATACCTCAGTATGGAACGCCATTTGGGTCTTTGCGTGTCAAAAAAGATACACGTAAAATATTTGACAAGTATATTTTTTTACACGCAAAGACCCAAATGGCGTTCCATACACAGAGAGCCAAGCGGCGTTCCATACCTCAGTAGGTAAATATTTCAATCAAACTCGACCAAAATAATGGAATTGCCATGGAAACGTGTAGGGGAAAGATCCAGAATCTCCTCATTGCCTCCAAGCAAAGATATGCTACATTTGGGCTATTGTTTATAGGTGTATTTCAAACAATGTTGACATAAAATTCTAAGTATGACGCTTGTATCGATGTCCTCCCCGACACGTCATGTCATAATCACCAATCAACTGTATTACAGTTAAAAACGACTGACTACCACCACCCATTTCTGTATGCTAGCTATGCTAACCAGTTTATACGAACGGGAGTAGAATTTAGCAGTCACTTCTAAACCTGAAAAGGGACAACTTTTAAATATTATGTATTGAAAACAACCAAATATATCCAAATCGGATTTAAGTAACCACATTGTGGCCCTGTTAAAATACATAAATCATGACGGATTTGAAGAATATCCACTTTGTTAGATCAGATTTGTTGAAGGCGCCAATCCATTGTGGTCAGGGAGAAATCCAAACCAGTCTTAAGTAATTGCATTGTCTACTTATGCAAGAAAATAAAAATAAATATGATATCATGAATAGTGTAATCTAATTGTCAACTTAAAATATTGTCATACAATTATATATACAATGTATACAGGTTTTTATACAGATTTTCTGTATAAATAGACAATAAAATATGAGTTCTGGGGTTGCCATGGCACCATGAGGTCGCCTAGGCAAAGAGCTCCTGTATATATTGCAAATATTTAATACTTAATAAAAAATATAAATAAATGTTACAATCTCCTGACCCAATGAGGAGGACTACAATGCATGGTGAGCTGGCAGTGACGATTTCATCGGTTGGGATGTTTTTTCTGAAGTTGAGCGGGCTGTCATCATAATCCTGAGTGAGTGGAGAGCTCAACAACTAAATTCATCTCATTCTACTAGACCAGAGAGTCAATGTCTATGGAGAAATCGCAGTCAGACGAGGTGCCAGTGAGACGCCTTCAATGGAGAGTGAAATGTACTGCTTCAAGAGGACCTGGTCATCTCCCCCTGTTGACCTCCCTCTGCTCAAGCCATGTGGTTCCCTATTTGACTGTCGCTCCATCTGTTGGAACCTTGAAACACTCAAAACGTTCAACTCTGGCTGAAAATCGTAGTCCAGACCTAATCTTATCATATACTGTAGCTGTGTTATTTGCTTTTTTTATTATTTTGTTTTTGCAAGCGCTTTGAGATTATTATTGCAATGAAAAGTGCTATAGAAGTTAAATAAATAATTATTGTTATTATTAAAATATATACTTAACAAAAATATAAGTGCAACATGCAACATTTTCAAAGATTTTACTAAGTTAAAGTTCATTTAAGGAAATCAGTCAATTTAAATAAATAAATTAAGCTCTAATCTATGGATTTCAAATGACTGGGAATCCAGATATGCATCTGTTGGTCACAGATATCTTTTAAAAAATGTAGGGGCTTGGATCAGAAAACCAGTCCGTATCTGGTGTGACCACCATTTGCCTCATTTGCCTCATGACACATCTTCGCATAGATATGATCAGGCTGTTAATTGTGGCCTCCTCTTCAATGGCTGTGCGACGTTTCTGGATATTGGTGGGTACTGGAACACGCTGTAGTACACGTTGATCCAGAGCATCCCAAGCAGCTCAATGGGTGACATGTCTGGTGAGTATGCAGGCCATGGAAGAACTGGGACATTTTCAGCTTCCAGGAATTGTGTACAGATCCTTGCGACATGGGGCTGTGCATTATCATGCAGAAACATGAGGTGATAGCAGCAGATAAATGGCATGACAATGGGCCTCTGGATCTTGTCATGATAAAATACAATTCTGTTCATTGTCTGTAGCTTATGCCCGCCCATACCATAACCCCACCACCACCACGGTGCACTCTGTTCACAATGTTGACATCAGCAAACCACTTGCCCACACAACTCTTGTAAAGCCTCTGTGTGTTGCTGGTGTTGAGGAGTCAGGCGCAGGACAGCAGATATGAGTAAATATAGAACATTTTACTCAATATATTAAGTAGCTAGCAAGCTAGCCAACGTTAGCCAGTTAGACTGGGTGCTTGACTGCCATTATGAGGCCAGAATGCTCGGATTAACCCTACTCCTCTGCCAGAGCGTCCAGTGTGCGCTCTAAAAGCTCAGAGAGCGAAATGCTCTGAATTTACAAACGGACAATCTGACAATGCTCTGAATTTACTAACGCCCAGAGGGCACTCTGGCACTCCAGATTGAATTTACGAACACACCCTTAGCTTGCTGTTATGAAAATCCAATTCAACAATGCCAATAATGTTTTCAATTTGACTTTTGCTTTCAAAAGCAGCTTAAACATAGAACATGTAAGAAGGAACTATAGCCATTGAATTCTACCATGAAAATATACCAGCAACAAGGCACGAGGGGGTGTGGTATATGGCCAATATACCACGGCTAAGGGCTGTTCTTGTGCATGACGCTATCCAAGCACGCAGAGTGCTTGGATAGAGCCCTTAGCTGTGGTATATTGGCCATATACCACAAAACACCAAATTGCCTTATTGCTATTATAAACTGGTTACCAATGTCATTAGAGCAGTAAAAATACATGTTTTGCCATACCCGTGGTATATGTTCTGATATACTCAGTTTATAAAGGGAAATAAATTAATGCTCTAGATTCAGAAACAAGTATTCAAAAATGCCATGGTATAATGGCAGTTAATTTGAAAGAATTATGGAGTCCTTCCCCTAAACTTAGTGGTGCACGACTTCAGGATGTTGAGTCGAAAGGAGTCGACTCTTGCTCGACTCTGACTCCTGTAGTTGGAGTCGTAGGAGTCGACTCTTGCTCGACTCCCAAAACACGCAGAAACAGATGCGCACACACACGTAACCGGTGTGAAATGGCTAGTTAGCTAGCGGAGTGCGCGGGTTCTTCTAAGATCCTAAAACTTCTTAGAAGAACCTTAGGGTTCTTGGCACTGAAAATTGCCCCCAAAAGGTTCTTCCAAGAACCCCATAGAAGGTGGGGTTCATCGAGGAACCTCCTTAGTTGTTGGAGGTTCTTGCAGGAACCTAACTGCCCAACTGGAACATTTGAATTTGAAAGGACAGCAGGTGCAGGCACTTAACTGAAAAATGTAAAGATCTCCTCAGATTACCAAGATATAGCCTATGCACACGGTTCTGGCTGTCTCTATGCCTGTCCCGATCCTCTCTCTCCCTCGCTTGCTCTTTCTCTTTGCTATAAAAATGCTAGCATGTGTTTGGTCTTTGGTCTGTTGCGTGTAGACATTGATAGCCCATACTACACATTGATAGCCCATACTTTAGTGAACTTGCCCGAGACATTGCAAGCCGATAAATTGCGAAATACAGCTTAGCCTATAGCCTACATCTTTTGATTACAGATGCATGGTTCTGACTGTTTGCCTGGTTTGTGACATACCTGCCCATGCCAGGCTGTGCCCCTCCAATCTCTTTCAATGCAATTCAATTCAATTTAAGGGGCTTTATTGGCATGGGAAACATATGTTAACATTGCCAAAGCAAGTGAAGTAGATAATAAACAAAAGTGAAATAAACAACAAAAATGTACAGTAAACATTACACTCACAAAGTTCCAAAATAATAAAGAAATTTCAAGTGTCATATTATGTCTATATACAGTGTTGTAACGATATACAAATAGTTAAAGTACAAAAGGGAAAATAAATAAACATAAATATGGGTTGTATTTACAGTGGTGTTTGTTCTTCAGTGGTTGTGCTTTTCTTGTGGCTACAGGTCACAAATAATGCTGCTGTGATGGCACACCGTGGTATTTCACTCAGTAGATATGGGAGTTTATCAAAATTGGGTTTGTTTTCTAATTCTTTGTGGATCTGTGTAATCTGAGGGAAATGTGTACCTCTAATATGGTCATACATTTGGCAGGTTAGGAAGTGCAGCTCAGTTTACACCTCATTTTGTGGGCAGTGTGCACATAGCCTGTCTTCTCCTAAGAGCCAGGTCTGCCTACGGCTGCCTTTCTCAATAGCAAGGCTATGCTGAGTCTGTACATAGTCAAAGCTTTACTTAGGT
Organism: Brachymystax lenok tsinlingensis; assembly: GCA_030435695.1. Taxonomy (NCBI): domain Eukaryota; kingdom Metazoa; phylum Chordata; class Actinopteri; order Salmoniformes; family Salmonidae; genus Brachymystax; species Brachymystax lenok. Next base: position 33,372,025 of record CM059788.1, read on the forward strand.
TTAGGTAAGTCACAGTGGGCAGGTATTCTGCCACTGTGTACTCTCTGTTTAAGCCCAAATAGCATTATAGTATGCTCAGTTTTTTTGTGAATTCTTTCTAAAGTGTCAAGTAATTAATTATATTTTTGTATTCTCGTGATTTGGTTGGGTCTAATTGTTATTTCTCCACCTCGCTAGATCGCTCTTTCTTTGCTGTGATGCGAGAGTTTGTGTTCTCGAACTGAATAGACTACGGAAGTTGCAAAAAATACCGAATCTTATGAGTCGATTCCTAGCGGAAATGCGAGTCGACACCGGGAGTTGACGTCAAGGAGTCGACTCCCCACCACTACTAAAGCTGGCTGGCTTACTAGCTAACAGACAGTGCAGATAAAATCTTCGAATTCATTATTTTACACAATATCTTTTCACAGTACTGGCAAACCATGGTTGACTAACTCCCTCACCAACATGAATGCATTTTTTATACCATCAGGGTAATGTCCATTCAAACTGTTTTATTTTAGTTTTACTAAACAGCGCAGAGATTGGCTACTTTCATGGATTTTCCCTCGCTGGGCGGGACTACACTACTTAAACAGCTTGGTCACAGGATGTGGATCGTAACGCGTGCGGTAGTGTTTGGTTTGGTGGGCAGCAGGAGAGTCAGTAGAGCAATGGTAAGACTGATAGGTAGTTATTGGTTTGTGACATTAAACAAACGTGTAATGAGTGTTTGAGATATGTTAAATAAGTGAAGGTAGGTGAAGGTAAATACTGGACTGCTATTTTTACACAATGTCGGTAGGTACAACGGTGAACTCTGTCCGATGTGGAACATTTGCTAGCCAGTTTGGAGAAATTGGCTAGCCCGTCAGCTTCAAATCGACAGCTGCTTGCTAATGGTCATCTCCGCAGATGACTGCTGTTTCATAAAGTTTCTGTGTCTTCAAGTTAGATGGTGATTTTTTTTTTTTTTTTCAGTGTTAACAATTGTTGGTCTAAATGCGGTTTAGCTAGCTAAGTTACTGTAGCTGACGAATGAACTACTGCAGTTGTCTGGCTAGCTAAGCCCCAATTATACATTTTAGCAGAATGGCGGTATAATAATCACGAGCCTAAAATGAACGTGCAGACCAAGTAATTAGTAATGAGCAGTTTATATGGTTGTGATCATGCAAACTATTGATGTACGTACAGTGCTAATATAGGCAATGACTGCGCGTAATGCGTGCCCATGTCAAGTTTGAGCAATGAATTTGTCATTTCGGCGCTCCCTCATGTCATACTAAACGTTGCGGTTATTGAAGTGTTATTTTAGTTTACTTGTGGTACATAATCCATGTGACTATTGATCAGCCCAACCATTGGGGAAACAATCCATTTTATACCGCGTTCACGTGCTAGTCGAAATATGGACATTTCCTGCTTGCTAGTTATTTTCCATTTGGCATGTCGGAAATATCGAGTGTGCTTGTTCCGACTAACACCTGAATACGGCATTATGATGACATGACAGCCAGTTTTGACTAGACGTGACATGGTACACTTAAATGACGGACATCCAAATTAGTATGTTAGCGTAACCATACCTATTAAGCCCACTTCCATCTATAGATTCAAATAAAATTAAAATAACATTTTCTGTTGTGTAATATTTAAACCAATTCATCAGACAGTTTTTATTCTATGCGAATCAGATTTAGGTTGTGAAGTTCCCACTAGTGGGAAATTTCAAAACTGAAAACACTGAGGCAACCTTCAAACACATTTTTCCTATTTTAGTACCTTTTCTGGTAAGTGATCATACCTTATCTAAATTTAGTCATGTGCGTTAATTACTTTTTCTAGCTTTTTGAAAATGTTTTTTTTCATGCTAGTAGCTGTACCTGCATGTCACAGGAAACAATAGCAACAACTTGGTGAATTACAAGATTTCAGACATTCACAGCTTACATTTTTGTATGCATTTTGTCATATTTTATAGTTAAATGAACCTTGCATTTTATTTTTACCTTTATTTAATTAGGCAAGTCGGTTAAGAACAAATTCTTATTTTCAATGACTGCCTAGGAACAGTGGGTTTACCTGCCTTGTTCAAGGGCAGAATGACAGATTTCTACCTTATCAGCTCGAGAATTCGATCTTGCAACCTTTTGGATACTAGTCCAACGCTCAAACCACTAGGCTACTTGAAGCCCCAAGTCTTTATACATTTTACTTTTGTAAATTGTCATTTCGGCGCTCCCTCATGTCATACTAAACGTTGCGGTTATTGGAGTGTTATTTTAGTTTACTTGTGGTACATAATCCATGTGACTATTGATCAGCCCAACCATTGGGATAGAACAGTGGCGTCTGTGTGCCTCTGAATAGTTCTGGTCTAAGCCTGTTAATTTGCTAGGGAGTTATTCTGTACAACACTTCTCTAGCTACACAGATTTTTAAGGGCGAAGTGACTGGTGGTTTAGTTTTGGGGTTAAATACCTTCGGCATAACATCCAGTGTGTGTGACCATATTACTATTTTTCACATCTGTTTTATGTTCTCTTAGATGATCTATCTGAAGTTAAGGTTTCTCATGACTATTGCAGTGAATTATTTGCTTATGTTGTCCAAACACATTGGGTGGATTTCAAGCCCATTGTATTCAATCCTGTTTTTTTTCTCATTGTACAACAGCTGATGTAGTAATAGTTGCTGGTTGACAATCCAGTCTATACAAGATCTTCTAACCAGCCAGTATTGTGTGGGTGGTGTTTCGAAAATGATTGCGCTTTACGTAGGCCCTTATCAGAATTGAGCAATGATTGTGTCATTTTCAGGTTCATTTGGATTTTTATGAAGATGGGAAAGTCATACTAAACTTTGCGTAAGAGTTGCCGTTGCAGTTATGGAAGTGTTAATTTGGCTTACTTGTGGTACCTAATCCTTATGTATACTGATCAGCCCAATCATTGCGGCCACGTACCTCAAATTCCATCTTATACCGCATGGTGACATTGCCAGTCCAGTAAAGGAGTTCTAAACCTCTTCCAATAACAGCTTGTTTTCAGTTTTGCTCTCTCTACTAAGACCAATCGGATGGTCCCTGCTAAATACTTGCTTTTTAGCAAAATACCATTTAATTGACATTGAACTATTAGTTAGGTACTTAATTGTTACCCAGAAATGATTTGATATTGATAGAAAAATTAACTTTAAAAAAGTGTTCATTCTGTTGTCTTGGTCATGTTCCCTGTGGTTGCACAACATTACCCCTTTGGTTCAGTTGCTGTACGGTAGACTAACATCCTCCCTTCCGCTTTCTCAGTGTGCGCAAGTGGGTGACTGGAAGACAGCCAAATCTATCTATGAGTTTGGCGCCAAGGACATAGATGGTGAAGATGTGTCCCTAGAGAAATACAGGTGAGAAAGCAGGCCCAGAAAGGTAGGAACTCACCCCAGGTATGGGTACTACTTCGGTCTAACATTACCCCCGCTTTCTCTCTCCTCTGCCCAGGGGTTTTGTCTGCGTCATCACCAACGTCGCCTCTAAATGAGGTAAGACCAGTGTAAACTACACTCAGCTAGAGGGAATGCACGCCTCCTACGCTGACAAAGGTTTACGCATCCTGGGCTTCCCCTGCAACCAGTTTGGAGGGCAGGTACGGTGCTGATTCAAACCACTACTGTGGCATAGCCTTTTCACTCATCCACAATGGTGTGTTGCATCATGGGGGCAGTTGTACAACCAGTTTTGCTTCTGGACTCTGGCTTTGCATTGGAATTTCCATTCTGCCAATTCAAATTACATGGTTTGATTGCTTCTCCTTTTCCATTCTCCAGGAGCCAGGTACAGAGGTGGAAATCAAGGAGTTTGTCAAACAATTTGATGTTCAGTTTGACATGTTCAGCAAGATTGATGTGAATGGAGACAACGCTCACCCTCTCTTTAAGTGGATGAAGGAACAGCCCAAGGGCAAGGGAACTCTGGGGAAGTGAGTTTTGTCCCCCTGATGGGTCTATGCTCCATGTCCTACCTATTTGGTTTTCACTGATCTGTTATTAGATTATTTGACTTCAGGGGCCCAGTTGCCTAGAACATTGTAATGCTCTAAATCTATGGTTGTAACAGCAGTTTCTCTCTGTCCACAGTAACATCAAATGGAATTTTACAAAGGTGACTTTCTCACTGACATTAACACAAAATTGAATTAAGTTGGTTGCTAAACATTTTGCTATGATCTATTGTACTGTATGTCATGCTGTGCATTTCCCCCTCAGTTCCTGATCAACAGAGAAGGGCAGGTGGTGAAGCGATACGGGCCAATGGACGACCCCATTGTAAGTGGACAGCAGTCATGCATCAGTCTGTAATCTGAGTCACGTTTGACTATTTGTAGAGAAAGGATAGTGGCCAGTTACATAGATGGTTTATTAAGCACGTTTGGCTACCAAAGTGGTGCTGACTGGCATGAAGGGTAACCAGACTGATATTATTGAAAGCCTAAAGGGCTGTCCCTGATTTTGTTGAACTCCAGGATAACTCTGTAATAGGAACCTTGCACTGACTCATCTCGCTCTCCCTCACAGGTGATCGAGAAGGACCTTCCCAAATACCTGTGATGTCTCTGTGATTCCTGAGCCCCTGTCCATCTGGCTGACTGACCTCTCCTTTGGGATTGTGGGTATTAGTGGCTGTGTCCTGGACCAGTGACGGCCTGTCTGTAAACCCGGCCTGCGGAGAGGACAGACCTGATGAAACCTAGCGTGCAAAACCCCCAGGAACCACCCACCAATACCCAGTTAGAACACAGGAGAGGACTGTCAGTAGCTACAGCAGTTTGTGTATCTAACACACTGCACAACAAATGATCTATTGCATCCCCATAGCACTGATATGAATGTCCAACTGTCCCTGCTTCCTATAAATTGTGGACTTTGTCTATACCAGTGTTAGTCATAAAATAAATATTTCAACTAATTTATTTGATTGAATAAACTGGCAAAGCTACTGAAACTGTATGGTCTGTCATTCATACTACATTTCAACACATACTAATTGTGCAACACAAGCTAGATTACTTGCATGAAATAGCTGATTTATGACTGTTTACTGGAGATATTTTACTGATTGTAGGCTATATTCTGTTACAGCCTTATCTTTATTAGTTTTGGAATGGAAATTATTTGTGCTGTCAGTCTACCCAACTGGACACTATTTAGTGGGCAAACATGCCCAATGAAATTATGATTTTATTTTGCACAGAATGACAAACCAGTTCTCATGAGCTGAAATAATTGGTCCCTGAAATGTTCCATACTCACAGCTTACTTAGCAAAAATGTTGTGCACATCCCTGTTAGTCAGCATTTCTCCTTCGCCAAGTTAATCATCCACCTGACAAGTGTGGCATATAAAGAAGCTGATTAAACAGCATTATCATTACAGGTGCACCTTGTGCTGAGTACAAAGGCCACTCTAAAATGTGACGTTTTGTCACAATGTCTCATGTTTTGAGGGAGTGTAATTGGGCTGCTGACTGCAAGAATGTCCTCCAGAGCTGTTGCTAGAGAATTTAATGTTCATTTCTCTACCAATAGCTGCCTCAATGTCATTTTAGAGAATTTGTCAGTATGTCCAACTGGCATCACAACCGCAGACCACGTGTAACCACGCCAGCCCAGGACCGCCACATCAGTCTTCACCTGGTGGATCGTCTGAGACCAGCCACCCGGACATCTGATGAAATTGTGGGTTTGCAGAAAGCAAGAATCTCTCCACAAACTCAAACCTTAGGGAAGCTCATCTGCGTGCTCGTTGTCCTCCGCAGGGTCCTGACCTGATTGGAGTTGTAACGAACTTCAGTGGACAAATGCTCACTTTCAATTGCCACTGGCATGCTGGAGAAGTGTGCTCTTCACAGATGAATCCTGCTTTCAACTGTATCTGGCAGATGCTTTGGTGAACAGAGTTTTTGGTATGGGCAGGCATAAGCTATGGACAATGAACACAATTGCATTTTATTGATGGCAATTTGAATGCACATAGGTGGTGAGATCCTGAGGCCCATTGTAGTGCCATTCATCTGCTGCCATCAACTTTTGTTTCAGCATGATAATGCACAGCTCAATGTCGCAAGGATCTGTACACAATTCCTACAAGCTGAAAATGTCCCAGTTCTTCCATGGCCTGCATACTCACCAGACATGTCACCCATTGACCATGTTCAGGATGCTTCAACTGTTCCCACCAATATCCAGGAACTTCGCACAGCCATGAAAGTGGGACAACATTCCACAGGCCACAATCAACAGCCTGATCAACTATGCGGAGATGTTCGCTGCAGGAGGTAAGTGGTGGTCACACGAGATACTGACTGGTTTTCTCATCCATGCTCCTACCTCATTAAGGTACAGGATCTGTGACCAACAAATATCTGTATTCCCAGTCATGTGATATTTATAGATTATGGCCTAATGTATTTCTATTGACTGATTTCCTTATGAACTGTAACTCAGTAAAAAATAAATGTTTTTGTTGCATGTTGCGTTTATTTTTCAGTGTGTATGAGCATGTCAACCGCAGGAGGATGCTCCAATGACATGTATGATAGACCATCTTACTTGAATGACGCAGCCACAGCTGTGAGAATGCAACGGACTGGGTTTATAATGCTCGAGAGGAACTGTAGTATATAGCCACAGCTGCTTACTATGCGACAAGACATCCCCCGTATTGTGTGCATTATGCTCGTACAATTGCCGCGAAGAAGATACGACTGGTGTTAAAAAGGCGATGAGGCCAACTATGTAGCCTATTCAACGTGATGTCAGTCTCCTATACATTCGGCATTCGCCATAGCATCAACGAAGGGCATATAACGCGCCGCTTATCTGGGAATTGTAAATGAATGAGATTGCGACATCAGGGGAGGCCGGGGGGAGCATGCCCACATCTGGGGCGGAGAGATCGGACCAGATAGATACGGTCGGCTTCTCTCTCAAGCTTTCTTCTGCAGACATAGGTTCGTATGCCTGTGGTTTATTATGAGACGAATTGACTCACAACATATGCATTATTTAGAGCTCGTTCAGATGAGCTCAAGCGTCAGTAGAGCGTAAAAGCGTTCATGCGGGTTTTGGTCCAGCTGTTGGTTTGTCTCAGTAGCCTAAATGATCTGTCAGTTTCCACACCTGATAAATGATTAACTATTAATAGGCCTATAACTAACCAAGATTGTCACTGCTATTTAAGACTCGGACAAGACGCCAGCCCCCACCAAAATCCTAAGTAATTAATGCAGACATTGAGCATGCAGAACAGAAGCTGATCTACCTCATTATAATGTTCAGAATGCACAGGTTGTTAGGCAATGTCCAGGGCCTGACTATGTGAAACTGGTCTGAAAACACTCCTGCCTAGTTCAGGTCAGGACCCTCTCTACAGACTACAGTCGTGTCTTGTCAGTCTGTGGCATCGGATCATGGTCAATTCATAGTCTATCAGAAGGAAACGGAATCAGTCCTCCAACTTTAAGCCCATAATTGTTAAAGTTTGTGATTTGTAGAGCAAGAGAGAGTGTGTGTGAAAGACAATCTTCTATCTATACAATTCTTTGATCATCTTCACTGTTTATTTATAGATCAAACTAGGCCTGTCTTAAAAGTGTAACAGTGTAAAATACAAAAGATAAGGAATGTCCAGAGCTTCTCTGCCTCTGCTTTGTCTGAGCATCACCAAACGACCAGGTGAGCTGGCTCTCACCTGGGGGCAGAGTATATACTGTAGGCAACAGCACAATACTTTAGCCTATTATAATATTCCCTGATTATTGGAAGAGCACGTTGTACCAGATATGTATGTAAGCGGAAGCACAATTGTAATGGAAGAACAGAAAACTGTGTAGTTGCATTCTAGTCTGTTAAGGGATAATGTCTATTACATCAATCTCAGAACCAAATCACTCATGTGCGCAGGCCAGCTACTCGATTTGGTTTCTGTAACGAGAGACTATTACATATATGTACAGATGAAGTCAGAAGTTTACAGAAGCTTAGCCAAATACATTTTAACTCAGTTTTTCACAATTCCTGACATTTAATCCCAGGAAAAAATTCCTGTTTTAGGTCAGTTAGGATCACCACTTTATTTTAAGAATGTGAAATGTCAGAAGAAGAGTAGAGAGAATGATTTATTTCAGCTTCTATTTCTTTCATCACATTCCTAGTGGGTCAGAAGTTTACATACACTAAATTAGTATTTGATAGCATTGCCTTTAAATTGTTTAACTTGGGTCAAACGTTTTGGGTAGCCTTCCACAAGCTTCCCACAATAAGTTGGATAAATTTCGGCCCATTCCTCCTGACAGAGCTGGTGTAACTGAATCAGGTTTGTAGGCCTCCTTGCTCGCACATGCTTTTTCAGTTCTGCCCACAAATTTTCTATAGGATTGAGGTTAGGGCTTTGTGATGACCACTGCAATACCTTACCTTTGTTGTCCTTAAGCCATTTTGCCACAACTTTGGAAGTATGCTTGGGGTCATTGTCCATTTGGAAGACCCATTTGCGACCAAGCTTTGTTGATGTTGCTTCAATATATCCACATAATGTTCCATCCTCATGATGCCATCTATTTTGTGAAGTGCACCAGTCCCTCCTGCAGCAAAGCACCCCCACAACATGATGCTGCCACCCCCCGTGCTTCACGGTTGGGATGGTGTTCTTCGGCTTGCAAGCCTCCCCCTTTTCCTCCAAACATAAGGATGAGCGTTATGGCCAAACAGTTCTATATTTGTTTCATCAGACCAGAGGACATTTCTCCAAAAAGTACGATCTTTGTCCCATGTGCAGTTGCAAACCGTAGTCTGGCTTTTTTTATGTCGGTTTTGGAGCGGTGGCTTCTTCCTTGCTGAGCAGCCTTTCAGGTTCTTCCTTGCTGAGCAGCCTTTCAGGTTATGTTGATAAAGGACTTGTTTTACTGTGGATATAGATACTTTTGTACCTGTTTCCTCCAGAATCTTCACAAGGTCCTTTGCTGTTGTTCTGGGATTGCCCTCTACTTTTAGTACGTTCACCAAAGTACGTTCATCTCTAGGAGACAGAACACGTCTCCTTCCTGAGCGGTACTACGGCTGCGTGGTCCCATGGTGTTTATACTTGCATACTATTGTTTGTACAGATGAACGTGGTACCTTCGGGGGTTTGAAAATTGCTCCCAAAGATGAACCAGACTTGTGGAGGTCAACAATATTTTTTCTGATGTTTTGGCTGATTTCTTTTGATTTCCCCACAATGTCAAGCAAAGAGGAACTGAGTTTGAAGGTAGGCCTTGAAATACATCCACAGGTACAAATACATCCACAGGTACAATTGACTCAAATTATGTCAATTAGCCTATCAGAAGCTTCTAATGCCATGACATAATTTTCAGAAAATTTCCCAGCTGTTTAAAGGCACAGTCAACTTAGTGTATGTAAACTTCTGACCCACTGGAATTGTGATACAGTGAATTATAAGTGAAATAATCTGTCTGTAAACAATTGTTGGGAAAATTACTTGTGTCATGCACAAAGTAGATGTCCTAACCGACTTGCCAAAACTATAGTTTGTTAACAAGAAATTTGTGGAGTTAGTTTTAATGACTCTAACCTAAGTGTAAGTAAACTTCCGACTTCAACTGTATATATATAACAGCAGTGTAATGTAACCAATCTTTATTTAAAGATGAGTCAGAGAGGAACGGTATGCAGTATGTGTGTATTAGACGTCATGCAATATTTTTGTTCTGGGTTAACGTACATCTAGTCAGACAGCAGTCGGACGTTTGTTTTTATCTTGTCTCGTCCTGTCTCGTCTAAACATTGTTTTCCTATATTTTTTGTATATATTTTAATATCACTTTCCATCTACGGACCGAATATACTCACCTGCAACCCGCTTCACCCAATGTGGTACGGATGTGCTGTTTTTATACTTAAGAACTGGAACCCCATCAAAAGCTAGCCAGCTAACTGGCTACCAGCTAATTGGCTAATAGCTAGCCGCGACCCGCTAGCTGTCTAGAGCACACCTGTCTCTCATGGCTTCGCTCACCCCTGGATGTACCACCTGCCAGTACCTGAGCCAGAGAGTCGCTGAGATGGAGGGGAGAGTATCTGTCTTGCGCCAGATCAAGGAGGATGAAGAACTCCTGGACTCAATGGTTGCACAAACCACCTCCAAAATCGACGACGTTACCTGCACCTGGCTCGGCACATGCACTTCTGGGGAGCCTGTAACGGAGAAACTCCATTCGGTTCCCTTGAATGAGCTATGGCCCAGAATAGGAGCTAAACCGAAGGGCCCGGTCTGTTCCACCCCTTCTGCCCCGCCTTAGGATGCCTGGATTGCTGTCCGGGGAGTAAAGCACTCCAGGAAATGGAATCCATCATACAGTACAGGGTCCCTCCGCTACATCTCTACTGCTGCCATCTCACTCTCAGGTGGAAGTGCCCAAGCACACTCATCTGCGCTCCTTGCCCGCTGCTAGGTCGTCAGTTTTAGCTGCTAGCCCCCTCAACCTGCTAGGAGACAGATCACCCGGGAGAGGCCCCCGCCATTTACCCAATAAACCCAACTGTAGTCTTTCCGTTCTCGTGGTGGGTTCATCCATGGTCCAAATGACATTAAACTCCAGCAGTCATAGAAATTGAGAGACGATTTTAAAACATTGATATATACGCTACTGGAATCTGGGAAGCAGTGCGTTATTTCCGGTCCATTTCCATCACCACGCTACACGGATATGGTTTTTAGTCGTATACGCCAATTACACACCTGGCTAAAGGGATACTGCTGCACGATGGGAATTCCTTTTGTGGATAACTTTGCAGCTTTTACAGACCGACCAGGTCTATTTCTTCGGGACAATTTACATCTTAACAGGTATGGCTCCAGCATCCTCTCCACCAACATGTCTCTTACTCTTGCTTCATGTAGAGCCTTTGATACCTGACGTTGTGTATCTTCGGGGGTTGACTTTTGGGATTGTACGCTCCCCCTATCAGACTATGTTCAATGCTCCTCTCCCAGTTTCATTAATTAGTCCCCCAATTGCAAATATGGAACAAACTACAGTTAACAACCTTTTTGCAATTCCTAGATTATTGTCCATTCACCGTATTGTGAATACTACTCACATGCAGAGTGGTATTGTTAGTAGTAATCTAAAATTTAGCTCTGTCAATAGCTTGAAAATGGTTTATTGCTCATCCAGTGCAGCTTCAGGTGCTACCTTGGATACTCCATCTGATATGAATTCCCGTGGCAATGGCATTGGAATAATTCATTTAAATGCTAGAAGCCTGATCCAAAAGTTGGACTTTATTGAAATGTTGGTCTCACAATCAAATGTTGACGTACTGATTGTATCTGAATCGTGGCTGTGTGATTCTGTGCCTGATTCAGATGTTCAGTTGATTGGGTACAATATTTATAGAGCTGATAGAGTTGGTAGAGGTGGTGGTATCGCGATTTATGTAAAATGCTGCTTAAATGTTTCTGTGTCCGAATGAACCTCTGTCCCAAAGCAATATGAATGTCTAGTTTTAAATGTGGTACTTGGTAATAACCCTCAGCTAACTCTAGCAGGGGTATATTGCCCCCCCCTCAGCTCCTCCTTGTACTCTATGCAAATTATCTGATATACTGCCTAATTATGCAATCTCTGAATTACTGATTTTGGGAGATTTTAACTTGGATTGGCTCTCACCAGTATCCGATAAATTAAAAGACATTTGTACTGAGCTAAATCTAACTCAGCTGATAACTAAACCAACCCGTCCCAACTTTAAGAACCCAGTGAAATCTACTCTACTAGACATTATTCTAACAAATACCCCGAATAAATACACAGGCAGTGGGGTTTTTGCAAATGATATCAGTGACCACTGCCCTATTGCTTGTATTAGAGATACCAGGCTGAAACACTCTGATCCCTGTATAATCTCTAAGAGAAATTATAAACATTTCTCACAGCAAGCTTTTATCCTTGACTTACAGTGAGGGAAAAAAGTATTTGATCCCCTGCAGATTTTGTACGTTTGCCCACTGACAAAGAAATGATCAGTCTATAATTTGAATGGTAGGTTTATTTGAACAGTGAGAGACAGAATAACAACAAAAAAATCCAGAAAAACGCATGTGAAAAATGTTATAAATTGATTTGCATTTTAAAGAGGGAAATAATTATTTGACCCCCTCTCAATCAGAAAGATTTCTGGCTCCCAGGTGTCTTTTATACAGGTAACAAACTGAGATTAGGAGCACACTCTTAAAGGGAGTGCTCCTAATCTCAGCTTGTTACCTGTATAAAAGACACCTGTCCACAGAAGCAATCAATCAATCAGATTCCAAACTCTCCACTATGGCCACTCTGAGCTTTTATCCACTTGCTGCCTTCTGGACCCGGTTTTTAGCCCTTGCTTTTTTCTCTTCTATTGTTACCTCTATGTCTGATAAACATGCCCCGCTTAAGAATCACAGAGTAAGAAACCAAACCAGTTCTTGGTTCTCTCCTGAATTGTCAGGTCTTTTCCTGCAAAAGAATTGGGCCTGGGCCTTGGCGAGGAAAACAGGTACTCCAGCTGATTGGCTGTTTTTTAGGCAATTGAGAAATAAATGTACTGCAGCTGTCAAAAAGGCAAAATCTAATTACTTCCTTAATGCTATGACAGATTCTGCAGGAGATCCTGCAAAATTCTGGAAAACTGTTAATTCACTGAAACGGGGAAATTCTGCTGTTTCTCTTCCTAAGCAAATGATCTCAGACTCCTGTATTCTAAGTGGTAAAAATGATATTTGTGATGCTTTTAATAAGCATTTCATCTCTGCTGGTTTTTTATTTGAATGGAAAAGTGGCCATTGTGGTACTGGCCAGTTAGTTGATTGTTCGTCTTGCTTTTCAACCGTTACTCTGAAAAATGGTAACCCTGCTTTTAGTTTCCAGAAAATAACTGAAGCAGAGGCTCTAGCTGCCCTGTGTGCCATTGATACTAAGAAATCTTTAGGCGCTGACAATTTAGACCCGTACTTAAGTGTGCTGCACCTATCATTGCTGGTTCAGTGACACACATTTTTAATCTAACATTAAGCACAGGAAATATCCCTAAGGTGTGGAAAGCAGCTTTTGTTCTGCCATTACATAAGGGAGGTGACGGTAGTGATTTGGGTAACTATCGACCCATCTCTAGACTCCCTTGTCTGGCAAAGATCCTAGGATCTTTAGTTAACAAACAGTTACAATCTTTTCTTTCTGCTAACAGTATTCTTAGCACCAATCAATCTGGTTTTAGATCTAAACACAGTACCACATCGGCCACTATGCTTGTTGTAAATGATATTGCAAATGCCTTAGATGATAGAAAGCATTGTGCTGCGTTGTTTGTAGATTTGTCAAAAGCTTTTGACACTGTAGACCATGCTATCCTTTTGAGTAAGCTGTCATCTATAGGACTGGGCACTGATGTCTGCCGATGGTTTTATGACTATCTTAAAGATAGAACTCAGGCCGTCATGGTTGAAGGGGTCCCTCAGGGTTCAATAATTGGCCCACTATTGTTCTCACTTTATATAAACAACATTGGTGATGATGTCAGATATTGTAATTTCCATTTATATGCAGATGACACAGTGATGTACTCTATTGCTCCAACAGCGGGCCAAGCTTTAATGCAGTTGGGTCTCTTTAGGATACTACAGGGGTCTCTTTTACGGCTTAAACTTGTTTTAAACGCTAAGAAAACAAATGTCATGTTTTTTTCTAGGTCTAACCTCTCAATTAGAAACACTTTTGTAATCACTAGCTTGGATGGTACTCAAATCAAACAGGTCTCTGCATATAAATATTTAGGGGTATGGTTAGATGATAGGCTCTCTTTTAAAAAACATGTTACTGAATTGGGAAAAGAGCTCAAATTCAAGATAGGGTTCCATTACAGAAACAGGGCTTGTCTGTCCTCCGTAAATAGAAAACAAATTGTGCAGGCTACTTTTATGTCCGTTTTAGATTATGGTGATATTATCTATATGCATGCATCGGCAAACACATTAAAACCACTGGATGCTATTTACAATTGTGCACTCAGGTTTATTACGGGTGATAGTTACAAAACTCATCACTGTATCCTATATCAACATGTGGGTTGGGCCTCTCTATCTGTGAGGCGAGAGCAGCATGCTCTCTTGTTTATTTATAAAGCACTTCTTTTAAAACTACCTCCATATATATCATCATTAATTTCCACTAGATATACTCATTTTAAAACCAGATCACAGATGTGGATTACATTAGAGACTTCTGCGGTCTCCACAGAGTTGGGAAGGACTGCCTTCAGTTCCTTTGCACCTTATTTATGGAACAAACTGCAGACCCAACTTAAGTTAGACACTGGTGTCCCTTGCCCATTTCAAAAATGTTATGGAGGATCTATTTGATGTTGTCCGTGATTGTTTCTGTTGAATTGTGTCTTTGTATGTTTTGAAATGTTCTTGTCTGTATGCCTAGAATTGTACATGTCAACATGTTTACACAGGGCACAGCCGTAAAAGAGTTCCAGGTCTCAGTCTGTTTTCCCTGTTAAAATAAAGATAAAAAAATAAAAATAAATGTTAACTGAACCATCAAGCTGTACTCCATCTTCTGTTCTTCCTCTCAGTAAAGCCGTACAGGCAGAGTTGAACACACACACACAGAAATACACTGAGTGTACGAAACATTAGTAACACCTGCTCTTTCCATGACATAGTAGACTGTCCAGGTGAAAGCTATGATCCCTTATTGATGTCACTTGTTAAATCCACTTCAATCATCAGGGGAGGATGAAGGGGAGGAGACAGGCTCCAGTGCTTGAATAAATGAACAATGAAAAGTTGAATGCCATGGCAGATTCCATATTGCACATGGAGTAAATTGACATTTAATGGCAACAGCGGTATTTGTGTTCATAGTTCACACATACAGGCAACTGCTAAAATAAAGGAACCACCAACATAAAGTGTCTTAATAGGCACTGGGCCACCACGAGCCAGAACAGCTTCAATGCACCGTGGCATAGATTCTACAAGTGTCTGGAACTCTACTGAAGGGATGTGACACCATTCTCCCATGATAAATTCCTTAATTTGGTGTTTCGTTGATGGTGGTGGAAAATCCTGTCTCAGGCGCTGCTCCAGAATCTCCCATAAGTGTTCAGTTGGGTTGAGATCTGATGACTGAGACGGCCATGACGTGGTTTACATTTACATATGGTTTACATTGTTTTCATGCTCATCAAACCATTCAGTGACCACGCTGTTGTTCTGGGGGCATTGTCATCCTATGGGGGCATAGCCATGGGAACCAAAATAATGGCCTGCCCAGCATTTTTATACATGACCCTAAGCATGATGGGATGGTAATTGCTTAATTAACTACTTTCAATATATTTTGTATCCCTCTTTTGCTCAAGTGTTTCCATTATTTTGGCAGTTACCTCTACACTTGACATTGCAGTCAATTCACCATTGCATTTTCACAGTTTTTCATCTGTAGAGAAGCAGCATTTCCCCCAACACACACACAAACACACACACAAAGAAACAGCCCTGATAATCAGTTTACTGTCACGCTGGTATAAGGGATCGGGAGACAGGAGCAGGAATGCGTAATAGGGGGTTTTAATTTCCCCAAATTACAGCGTGCCGTGTAAAGGCAAGGGACGAAGACCAAACAAACACTATTACAAAACGCAGGGTTGACACCCAAACAAAAGAGTGAGGAGTACGTCGAGTAAATAACACAATGATTATCACACGGGACGAGACCCGCATTCGTCTGCACAATATACGTAGCATGAAAGCCGAAACAACATAGCACAGGTACTCACACGAACCAACCGACATTGTAACAATAATCGACAGGACAATGGTAAACCAAGGACACACTTATACAATTACTAATCACTGGGAATAGGGGCCAGGTGTGCGTAATGAAAGTTCCGGAGGGATCCGTGACATTTACCAGCAGCACTTAGCCTAGTGACAGTGCTAGAGACTGGCATCTGGTCCACTCTGCATCCAGCAGACCTTTGGCCACTCTTTCTTTTTACTCTCTCTCTCCTCTCTATCCCCCCTCTCTCTCCTCTTTTCCCCTCTCTCACTTTCTCTCGTATATTCTTTACACTCTCTTCTCATCTCTTTCTCTCTTCCATTTTCTCTCCTCTTTTCTCCATTCTCTATGAACCCTAAAGAGTGGATTGGATTATAAAACATAATGTATGATTATTACATAAGACAAGAGCAGGACAGACACACAGTAACAGTGACCACTGAGCCATGGCCACTGAGATGATGCGATACGATACATTGATATGTCTGTTCATGTGAATATAACCCCATAGTTACTCACTCAGGGCATATTTGTGAGGCACTATGTTTCAGAATGCAGAAATCCAGTGTAAGGCTATTTGAAATAGCGCATTATCCCTTTTATACATAGTGTAGTTGAGCATTCTGACTTCCACCAGCACAAAACTACTCAAGGCTGAAGGTGTCCGATTTAGACTTGAATGAGCCTGAACTGTGGAGAATGTGGATGTGTTCAGTGTGTGTATGCACGTGTGTGTTTACATGCTCGTGTGGGGGTGTGTGTATAACTGCTCTATCCCCTAGTCGGCAGTGTTGTGCTATTAGACAATCTTACGCAACTCTTGTTTACGTCTCAATAACACTCGGCATCAGGAGGCCATATTGTGAGCCGGCCAGTGAGAGGCCTAATCCTCTTTATACCAACACACACACACACACACACACACACACACACACACACACACACACACACACACACACACACACACACACACACACACACACACACACACACACACACACACACACACACACACACACACACGCCTAACAGTTTAATTGAGTAAATTCCAATACAATCTCTGGAAATTATGATGCCTCTGGAAACCTATTCAGTCATTTTATGATCTGAAACATTCTGCTTTTTCAATCTATATTACAAAAATAACCTTTGAGCATAAAAGGATGCCAGTATCTAAGGCATTGATCCAAATCTCGATTTACAACTTTCTCACGTTGCTTCTGAATAACCGAGTGATGAACGAGACTTGGAAGTCTGGTAACGCGAGACTACGTTGACCCTGATACAGTAGTATTGTATACTGTAGTATGGTGATAGGTTGCCTTTGAGTATAGCTCCTCAGCACATTATGTCCTGACCTTAATCCTACAGCACAGAGGTACTATCTGGGTACTGGCTACCTGAGGATTCTGTCTGAAGGTTTTGTTTGGGTGTTCCATTCTGTTTGTGTTCCATCTGAGTGTTCTGCCATCTACCTGAGTGTTCTGCCTTTCTGAGTGTTCTGCACATATGCAGTAATTTAGGAATCCACTGGCAAAGTCATACAAAAGACCCTGCTAGGAAGACAACCTTCCAGAAACTAATCTGTAGTCTGAAGGCCATTAGCCCAGTGATATTTCTAGACCTTTAGATTGATAACTTACAAGATTGGGTCGGTCTGTTGTGTGTCTCATTGTTTTGGCCCTGGTGTGTCTGTCTGTCCTCTCTTTCTCTCTCTTTCTTTCTTTTTCTCTCTTGCTAACCTTTGTCACGGGCCAACTTCCTGCCCCTTGTTATTCCAGTAGCTGGCGCCTCTCTTAATCCTGCACTCTGATTGGCTGCTCACTGCTCAGGTGAGCAGCCAACGGATGCTCAGGGCATCCGTTCTCCTGGGAGACGGTGGTGGTGTCAACCAATGATAGGGAGTTCAGATTAAAGAGCCAGCACTGATCTGCTCTAGAAATAGATTTTATCTACATCAGCTGCAGACAACAACTAGCTCCAGGTCTGAATTTTGGGGTGTTTTTGTATTTCTAAATTTGTCTTTGGTAGCAGAAACTGCAGTACCATTTTAACTTCAGACTTGAGTGACAGAGAGGTGAGTGAGACATTCAAAACTCTTAAAGGGTAGATATGTTTACGCAAACTCAGGGTTTGCACTCTCATTAAAGGTATTACTGTATGTACAACCAGAAGTGTTTCTTGGGTTGAGTCTGGCTGTGCTTGTACAGATCCAGGAAGATTAGCCCTGATGGTGAGTATTCTGATTTAATTTGTGGATTTGTTATTTGAATTCTGGGCATCAGCATTAGTTAACTACCTTGTTCTAGCTTAGAAAGTAATGGCACCGGAGAGGATGGCTGCCGTTTTATTGGCTCTTAACCAACCGTGCTATTTTGTTTGTTTTTTCGCATTGTTTGTAACTTATTTTGTACATAATGTTGCTGCTAACGTCTCTTATGACCGAAAATAACTTCTGGACATCAGAACAGCGATTACTCACCTTGAATTGAATGAATAATTTTTCTTTAATGAGTTGGACGGGAGGGATTTACTCCAGACACCCGAACAGGCCCTCATCCCCATCATTCGCAGGAGAAAGAGACTGAGATTTCGCGGAAGGAGATCGGGGTGCCTTGTGAGGATCAGGCGACAAGTGGCTAATCTGCCTTTGCCATCCATACTGTTAGCCAACGTAATATCGCTGGAAAATAAATGGGACGAACTATAAGCAGGCATATCCTACCAACGTGACATTAAAAACTGTAATATCTTGTGTTTCACCAAGTTGTGGCTGAACAACAACATTAATAACATACAGCTGGTGGGTTAAGAACTGTATCGGCAGGACAGAACAGCAGCCTCTGGTAAGACATGGGTTGGCAGTCTATGTATATTTGTAAACAACAACTGGTGCACGATATCTAAGGAAGTCTCAAGGTTTTGCTCGCCTAAGGTAGAGTGTCTCATGATAAGCTGTAGACTACATTATCTACCTAGAGAGTTTTCATCTGTATTTTATGTAGCTGTCTACGTACCACCACAGACCGATGCTGGCACTAAGGCCGCACTCAATAAGCTGTATACCGCCATAAGCAAACAGGAAAACACTCATCCAGAGGCGGCGCTCCTAGTGGCCCGGGGACTTTAATGCAGGGAAACTTAAATCAGTTTTCCCTAATTTATATCAGCACGTTAAATGTGCAACCAGAGGGAAAAAAACTCTAAACAAAGCTCTAACTCGCACTCCATTTGGCAAATCTGACCATAATTCTATCCTCCTGATTCCTGCTTACAAGCATAAATTCAAGCAGGAAGCACCAGTGACTCGGTCAATAAATAATTGGTCAGATGAAGCAGATGCTAAACTACAGGACTGTTTTGCTAGCACAGACTAAATTTGTTCCGGCATTCTTCCGATGGCATTTAGGAGTACACCACATCAGTCAATGGCTTCATCAATAAGTGCATCAATGACTTTGTCCCCACATTGACTGTACGTACATATCCCAACCAGAAGCCATGGATTACAGGCAACATCCGCACTGAGCTAAAGGGTAGAGCTGCCGCTTTCAAGGAGCGGGACTCTAACCCAGAAGCTTATAAGAAATCCCACTATGCCCTCCGACGAACCATCAAACAGGCAAAGCGTCAATACAGGAGTAAGATTGAATCGAACTACACCGGCTCTGACGCTCCTTGGATGTGGCAGGGCTTGCAAACTATTACAGACTACAAAGGAAAGCACAGCCGAGAGCTGCCCAGTGACACAAGCCTACTAAATACGTAACTTCTGTGCTCGCTTCGAGGCAAGTAACACTGAAACATGCATGAGAGCGTCAGCTGTTCCGGACGACAGTGTGATCACACTCTCCACAGCCGATGTGAGTAAGACCTTTAAACAGGTCAACATTCACAAGGCCGCAGGGACAGACGGATTACCAGGACGTGTACTCTGAGCATGCGCTGACCAACTGGCAAGTGCTTCACTGACATTTTCAACCTCTCCCTGTCTGAGTATGTAATACCAACATGTTTCAAGCAGACCACCATAGTCCCTGTGCCCAAGCACACTAAGGTGACCTGCCTAAATGACTACCGACCTGAGGCCCTGACGTCTGTAGCCATGAAGTGCTTTGGAAGGCTGATCATGGCTCACATCAACACCATAATGCCAGAAACAATTTGCATACCGCCCCAACAGATCCACAGATGATGCAATCTCTCTCACTCCACACTGCCCTTTTACACCTGGACAAAAGGAACACGTATGTGAGAATGCTATTCATTAACTATAGCTCAGCATTCAACACCATAGTGCCCTCAAAGCTCATCACTAAGCTAAGGACCCTGGGAATAAACACCTCCCTCTGCAACTGGATCCTGGACTTTCTGACGGGCCACCCCCAGGTGGTAAGGGTAGGTAACAACACATCTGCCACGCTGATCCTCAACACGGGGCCCCTCAGGGGTGCGTGCTCAGTCCCCTCCTGTGCTCCCTGTTCACTCATGACTGCATGGCCAGGCATGACTCAAACACCATCATCAAGTTTGCCGATGACACAACGGTGGTAGGTCTGATCACCGACAACGATGAGACAACCTATAGGGAGGAGGTCAGAGACCTGTCGGTGTGGTGCAAGGACACCAACCTCTCCCTCAGCCTGATCAAGACAAAGAAGATTATTGTGGACTACAGGAAAAGAATGACCGAGCACGCCCCAATTCTCATCGATGGGGCTGTAGTGGAGCAGGTTGAGGGCTTCAAGTTCCTTGGTGTCCACATCACCAACAAACTAACATGGTCCAAGCACACCAAGACAGTCGTGAAGAGGGCATGACAAAACCTATTCCCCCTCAGGAGACTGAAAAGATTTGGCATGTGTCCTCAGATCCTCAAAAGGTTCTACAGCTGCACCATCGAGAGTATCCTGACGGATTGCATCCCAGCCTGGTACGGCAACTGCTCCGCCTCCGACCGCAAGGCACTACAGAGGGTAGTGCGTACGGCGCAGTACGTCCCCGGGGCCAAGCTTCCTGCCATCCAAGACCTATATACCAGACGGTGTCAGAGGAAGGCCCTAAAAATTGTCAAAGACTCCAGCCACCCTAGTCACAGACTGTTCTCTCTGCTACCGCACGGCAAGCGGTACCGGAAGGCCAAGTCTAGGTCCAAGAGGCTTCTCAACAGCTTCTACCCCCAAGCCAAAGGACTCCTGAACATCTAATCAAATGGCTACCCAGACCATTTGCTCCCCCCCTCCCCCTCTTCTACGCTGCTGCTACTCTCTGTTATTATCTATTCATAGTCACTTTAATAACTCTACCTCAATTACCTCGACTAACCGGTGCCCCCGCACATTGACTCTGTACCAGTACCACCTGTATATAGCCTCACTATTGTTATTTTACTGCTGCTCTTTATTCGTTACTTTTATTTCTTAATTTCTTTTTAGGTATTTTCTTAAAACTGCATTGTTGGTTAAGGGCTTGTAAGTAAGCATTTCACTGTAAGGTCTACACCTGGTGTTTTCGGTGCATGTGACAAATACAATTTGATTTGATTTGAAACAGGTGTGAATAATACAAACGTAATATAATGCATTTGATGGATAAATGTGTGTGTGTGTGACACCTTGTTGGGTTGGTAAGTGATGACCACCTTCACTTGGCTGCCAACGAGGGCAGGAGTCCAGCATTGTATGGTTAGGGCAGCATGGGTCAAGTCTCAGGTTGATGTGTGTGTGAGTGTGTGTCGGTAATGTCAGTGTGTGTTGTGTATGGTGTCCAACACTGGTGATAGTAGACTTGGGTTGGCCCATCGTTATTCTTCACTATACCCCTCTACCTGGTGTTTCCCAGAGGAAATACACCTTTAATAGTAGTAGAGATATAGTATAGAAACATAGATGTACATATCTTGATTTTGGTCTTTTATACCCTCCTGGCAATAACAGGTGCATACTGGTGCCTTTTATCCTGGTTCATGTATGTATCTCACAGTTAGGCCTAAATCATGCATTGATGTTCGTCTTGTTCTCTCTTCTCTGTTCATCAACAAAAGACACTGGTCGTAGGGGGTCTACAATAACTAGTGAGGTGAGGGCTAGTTACACACACACACATACACATATACACACACACGCACACCTAAAATTGCATATGTTTTTATGCAGTACAACATGCAATGTAAGTAACCCACAAGTAAAGCCAGTCTCCCATCTTCTCTGTCAGATGCCGTCCCCCACAGCTCAGGGTCTAGGCCCAGGTCAGGAGAAGAAGATCGGCCACAGGAGAGTAGATGCCTCTGGAGAGACCACCTATAAGAAGGTACACTACTCCTTTCCTCTTCTGCATCCCTCTCTCTCCTTTCCTCTCCTTCATCCCTCTCTCTCCTTTCCTCTCCTGCAGCCCTCTCTCCTTCCTCTCTCATCTTCATGTTCTTCTATTCTCTCTCCACTATCTCTCCTCCCTCCATCCCATACCTTACTTGTCTCCCCTGCTTCCTTGTCCATGTCTTCCATGCCATCTCCTACCTCTCTATTTTCTTTCTTCTTCTTCTTCTTCTTCTTCTTCTTCTTCTTCTTCTTCTTCTTCTTCTTCTTCTTCTTCTTCTTCTTCTTCTTCTTCTTCTTCTTCTTCTTCTTCTTCTTCTTCTTCTTCTTCTTCTTCTTCTCTCCCCAGACCTTTCTGTACTTCTTTGACTTCTCCTATCTCACCTGTCCTCCTCTCATCCTTTTCCTCCCTCATTTTCATGGATCTATTTTGGTGACTTGTGGTTTGTAACCTGCCTGCCGGTGCCCTCCAGACCACGTCCTCTGCCCTGAAAGGTGCCATCCAGCTGGGCATTGGCTACACAGTGGGCAACCTGAGCTCCAAGCCAGAGAGAGATGTCCTCATGCAGGACTTCTATGTGGTCGAGAGCATCTTCTTCCCAAGGTGTGTGTCTGACTTTGTGTGTGTGTGTGTGGATGGCAGATGTGTGTATTTACAAATGGGGAGGGGTTGCTTTTGATTTATGTGTGTGGATAGTCACTCAAAACACCTACAAAGTGAAATGCTCTCTAGTACAATAACTCTTTCTCTCCCTTCCTCTCTCCTGTCTTTCTCTCTTTCTGCCTCTCATCCTCACTCCCATCTCTCCAGTGAGGGCAGTAACCTGACTCCTGCCCATCACTACCCAGACTTCAGGTTTAAGACTTACGCCCCCGTGGCCTTCCGCTACTTCCGAGAACTGTTTGGGATCCGACCTGATGACTACCTGGTGAGAGACAGTAACCATAGTAACCTCAGTAAATATAGCACTACATACAGTATAGTCTTGTTAATATGTCAGTTAAAGCTGCAATATGTAACTTTCTGGGCGACCTGACCAAATTCACATAGAAATGTTAGTTATAGATCAGCCATTCTCCTTGAAAGCAAGTCTAAGAAGTGGTAGATATGTTCTATGTGCGCTATTTCTATGCTTCCCGTTCTTAAGTTTCATTTTAGCGTCTTTTACTTTCGGGTTTTGTATACCAGCTTCAAACAGAAAATACTTTGGGTTATGGAAAATATATTTCACGGCGGTTTAGATGGTACAATGATTCTCTACACAATGACAACTTGTTTTGTCACAAACTGAAACTAGGCAAATATTTCACCTTTAAATATAGTGTCCTACATCAGGTGATTAAATGCATAACTAACATGACATCCTGTGGATTTATCAAGGAAACATAACCCTCGGTTACATCCAGTCTGGCTTCCCCGGTCCTCTGGCTACACACACACACACACACACACACACACACACACACACACACACACACACACACACACACACACACACACACACACACACACACACACACACACACACACACACACACACACACACACACACACACACACACACACACACATGACAGACTATCCAGGTGAAAGCTATGATCTCTTTTTGTGCCATTCAGAGGGTGAATGGGCAAGAAAATATATTTAAGTGCCATTGAACAGGGTATGGTAGTAGGTGCCAGGCGCACCGGTTTGAGTGTGTGAACAACTGCAACTCTGCTGAGTTTTTCAAGAGCAACATCCAATTGAGTCAACATGGGCCAGCATGCCTGTGGAATGCTTTTGACACCATGTAGAGTCCATGCCCCGACGAATTCAGGCTGTTCTGAGGGCAAAAGGGGTGCAACTCAATTTTAGGAAGGTGTTAGGAATGTGCTGGATTAATGCAGCAATCTATGCATATGTACATTAGGAATGTTTTGTACACTCAGTGTACATATGCATAGATTGACTCACATACCACACTTACAGTCGTGGCCAAAAGTTTTGAGAATGACACAAATATTAATTTTCACAATGTTTGCTGCTTCAGTGTCTTTAGATATTTTTGTCAGATGTTACTATGGAATACTGAAGTATAATTACAAGCATTTCATAAGTAACAAAGGCTTTTATTGACAATTACATGAAGTTGATGCAAAGAGTCAATATTTGCAGTGTTGACCCTTCTTTTTCAAGACCTCTGCATTCCCCCCTGTCAATTAACTTCTGGGCCACATCCTGACTGATGGCAGCCCATTCTTGCATAATCAATGCTTGGAGTTTGTCAGAATTTGTGGGTTTTTGTTTGTCCACCCGCCTCTTGAGGATTGACCACAAGTTCTCATTGGGATTAAGGTCTGGGGAGTTTCCTGGCCATGGACCCAAAATATCAATGTTTTGGTCCCCGAGCCACTTAGTTATCACTTTTGCCCTATGGCAAGGTGCTCCATCATGCTGGAAAAGGTATTGTTCGTCACCAAACTGTTCCTAGATGGTTGGGAGAAGTTGCTCTCGGAGGATGTGTTGGTACCATTCTTCATTCATGGCTGTGTTCTTAGGCAAAATTGTGAGTGAGCCCACTCCCTTGGCTGAGAAGCAACCCCACACATGAATGGTCTCAGGATGCTTTACTGTTGGCATGACACAGGACTGATGGTAGCGCTCACCTTGTCTTCTCCGGACAAGCTTTTTTCCAGATGCCCCAAACAATCGGAAAGGGGATTCATCAGAGAAAATGACTTTACCACAGTCCTCAGCAGTCCAATCCCTGTACCTTTTGCAGAATATCAGTCTGTCCCTGATGTTTTTCCTGGAGAGAAGTGGCTTCTTTGCTGCCCTTTTTGATACCAGGCCATCCTCCAAAAGTCTTTGCCTCACTGTGCGTGCAGATGCACTCACACCTGCCTGCTGCCATTCCTGAGCAAGCTCTGTACTGGTGGTGCCCCAATCCCGCAGCTGAATCAACTTTAGGAGACGGTCCTGGCGCTTGCTGGACTTTCTTGGGCGCCCTGAAGCCTTCTTCACAACAATTGAATGCCTCTCCTTGAAGTTCTAGATGATCCGATAAATGGTTGATTTAGGTGCAATCTTACTGGCAGCCCTTGCCTGTGAAGCCCTTTTTGTACAAAGCAATGATGACGGCACGTGTTTCCTTGCAGGTAACCATTTTTGACAGAAGAAGAACAATGATTCCAAGCACCACCCTCCTTTTGAAGCTTCCAGTCTGTTTTTCGAACTCAATCACCATGACAGAGGGATCTCCAGCCTTGTCCTCATCAACGCTCACACCTGTGTTAACGAGAGAATTACTGACATGATGTCAGCTGGTCCTTTTGTAGCAGGGCTGAAATGCAGTGTAAATGTGTTTTTGGGATTCATTTCATTTGCATGGCAAAGAGGGACATTGCAATTAATTGCAATTCATCTGATCACTCTTCATGACATTCAGGAGTATATGCAAATTGCCATCATACAAACTGAGGCAGCAGACTGTGAAAATTAATATTTGTGTCATTCTCAAAACTTTTGGCCACGACTGTACACTCTTACACACATACTGTAAATACGTGCACATACACACGTGCACACACAGTCACTCCTATAAAATCACACTCTACCTGCACCAGATGGAGATTAGCAGATTAAGATTTTATTTTTAAAGCTCCAAGCTGATAACAGTAGACAGTCAGGTACAGTATAGGCCTAATCAGAAACAACCTTTTGGTGTATCTGTTTCTATGTGTATCTATGGGTTTCTATGCATGGTTTTACACTTACAGGAAATAATAGTGTTTTAATCTCATTGCATTAATCCAGCAATACATAGCACAACATTCTCAGTTTTTCTGAAGACGGGGTATCATATGCTTGTGTAGAGACTGAGAGGATCTTCACACTCTCCCCTTAAGCTTGTTAAGCCCTTGTGTTTATCTGCCCTTCCAGACTCCACTTCAGGTTTCTGTAGAAAGTAGAAAGCCTGCAAAGTGCCTAAT
The DNA here is from genome assembly GCA_030435695.1 of Brachymystax lenok tsinlingensis. NCBI lineage: Eukaryota > Metazoa > Chordata > Actinopteri > Salmoniformes > Salmonidae > Brachymystax > Brachymystax lenok. The sequence goes on from CM059788.1 coordinate 33,398,182, forward strand.
GAAGGTCTGAAGCACCATGTAAAGTGCCCTATCTGAACCACTCCAGTGCTGGTGCCATTTTCTATGCTGTCTCTACGACCCACTGACCTAACTTGTGTGTATATCTATGCTCTCTCTCCAGTACTCTCTATGTAACGAGCCCCTGATCGAGCTGTCCAACCCGGGGGCCAGCGGCTCCATATTCTATGTAACCAGGGACGATGAGTTCATCATCAAAACAGTCAATGCCAAGGAGGCGGAGTTTCTGCAGAAACTACTTCCTGGATACTACATGGTTAGTCTGTCACAAGCTCCTCCTTCATTCTAATAAATACAAGTGTGTGTGTGTGTGTGTTTGTGTTGGTCACTTTGACCCTTGGCCCCTGGGTTTAATCTATGGTCAGCTGTGACGCTAATGAGGCTAAGCACACTACTAAGACACACACCTAAAGCACACACATGACCAGAGGATTTAAGTCCAGCTGACTCACATCTGTCAGGTGTATGGGCCAGGAGCCAGGGTCGCTCTAGGCAGAATCTGCAGGGTTATTTTCTTGTTAATATTGTTATCATAATAAAGTTTATATAACGTATAGCAAGCTAATCAATAAAACTACAGGACAGTATTCTTGTTTTGTATCAATGTATGGTTTAATTAACATTAATATCCCAGACATTTCTTATTTCTAATCATTTTGAAGTGGAAATGTTGGTCCCACTTTATTTGGATAGTCCCAAGAAGATGATCTACATATGGTCATACTATCAACAAGCTACAGTGCCTTCAGAAAGTATTCATACCCCTTGACTTATTTCACATTTTGTTGTGGTACAGCCTGGATTCAAAATGGATTAAATGTATTTTGTTTCTCACACATCTACACACAATACCCCATAATGACAAAGTGAAACCATGTTTTTAGGCATTTATTTCAAATATATTGAAAATATTTCATTTACATACAATGCCGTGAAAAAGTATTTGCTCCATTTCTGATTGACTCAAGTTTTCTAAAAAGCACCTGGAAGCACCTGGATAATCGTCAAGACTCTTGGAAGAATGTTCTATGGAAAGATGAGTCAAATGTAGAACTTTTTGGACGAGATGGGTCCCATTGTGTCTGGCGAAAACCAAACACTGCATTCCACAGTAAGAACCTCATACCAACGGTCAAGCATGGTGGTGGTAGTGTGATGGTTTGGGGATGCTTTGCTGCCTCAGGACCTGGACGACTTGCTTTAATAGAAGGAACCATGAGTTCTGCTCTGTATCAAATAATTATATAGGAGAATGTCAGGTCATCCATCTGTGAGCTGAAGCTAAAGTGCAGCTGGGTCATGCAGCAAGACAATGATCCGGATTGTACAATATTTTCACATTATTCTTAAAAAAATTCTTCAAGAACTGTTAAGTTGGTTGTTGATCATTGCTACAGCCGTTTTTCAAGTCTTGCCATAGATTTTCAAGCGGATTTAAGTCAAAACTGTAACTAATCTTGGTAAGCAGCCCTGTAACTGTTTTAAAGTCATCATTGTAATTGGTTTAAAGTCATCATTGGCCTCATGTTGAAATCCCTGAGCAGTTTCCTTCCTCTCTGGCAACTGAGTTAGGAAGGATGCCTGTATCTTTGTAGTGACTGGGTGTATTGATACACCATCCAAAGTGTAATTAATAACTTTACTATGCCATCCACATCAACGGGACAGTATTGGAGAAGGTGGAAAGTTTTGAGTTCCTCAGCGTACACATCACGGACATACTGAAATGGTCCACCCACACAGACAGCGTGGTGAAGAAGGCGCAACAGCGCCTCTTCAAACTCAGGAGGCTGAAGAAATTTGGCTTGTCACCTAAAACACTCACAAACTTTTACAGATGCACATTTGAGAGCATCCTGTCGGGCTGTATCACCGCCTGGTACGGCAACTGCATCGCCTTCAACCGCAAGGCTCTCCAGAAGGTAGTGCAGTCTGCACAACGCATCACCGGGGGCGAACTACCTGCCCTCCAGGACACCTACAGCACCCGATGTCACAGGAAGGTGCTACTGCACTGCAAGCCATAAGACTGCTGAACAACTAATCAAATGGCCACCCAGACTATTTACATTGCCCCCTGTTTTTACACTGATGCTACTCGCTGTTTATTGTCTATGCATAGTCACTTTACCCCCTGTACAGTATATAGACTCGTTATTGTTATGTACATTTATTGTGTTACTTTTTGATTGATTCATTTTTTTTAAACTATTGTTCATTTAGTAATTATTTTATTAACTCTATTTCTTGAACTGCATTGTTGGTTAAAGGCTTGTAAGTAAGCATTTCACGGTAAGGTCTACACCTGTTGTATTCGGTGCATGTCACAAATACAATTTGTGTGGTCTACCACTTCGCGGCTGAGCTGTTGTTGCTCCTAGACGTTTCCACCTCACAATAACAGCACTTACAGTTGACCGGGGCAGCTCCAGTAGGGAAGAAATTTGACGAACTGACTTATTGGGAAGATGGCATCCTATGAAGGTGCCACGTTGAAAGTCATTGAGCTCTTCAGTAAGGCAATTCTACTGCCAATGTTTGTCTATGGAGATTGCATGGCTGTGTGCTCGATTTTATACACCTGTCAGCAATAGGTGTGGCTGAAATAGCTGAATCCATTAATTTGAAGGGGTGTCCACGTACTTTTGTATATATAGTGTATGTTGTTTAAGTGATAATGCATGAGAAGCCTGTGTTTGTAGGATATAATTGGCAAACCATGCCAATATATCCTCCAAACTGTAGGAGTAATGGGTGCGGAGTCAGGCGCAGAGAGCAGAGGATAAGGAAAATCGTCCTTTAATTCGGTGCGTAATAATAACGCCAAAACAATACAGGTGCACTAAAACAAAAGGCGGGCCAAACAGGACACCGAACAATCAAGTACATGCAACAACCGAACGTCCACCAACAAACAGAGAAACAAGCCCGCACAAAAGGAGGCGGGCCTAACCGGCTTAAATAGCCCTTACCAAAAAAACACAAACAAGGAACAGGTGCAACCAATAAGGAATAAACAACGGAAAGGAAAAGGGGATCGGTGGCAGCTAGTAGGCCGGTGATGACGACCGCCAAACGCCGCACGAACAGGCAGAGGAGCCACCTTCGGTGGGAATCCTGGACGGCTCTCCAGGTCTCCTTTGAGCACTGCACCCACTCCTCCACTGCAGGAGCTTCGGTCTGGCTCTGATGCCACGGTGCCAGGACCGGCTGGTAGCCCAACATGCACTGGAAAGGTGACATGTTAGTAGAGGAGTGGCGGAGTGAGTTCTGGGCCACCTCTGCCCATGGGACGTACCTCGCCCACTCACCAGGACGGTCCTGGCAATACGACCGCAGAAACCTACCCACATCCTAGTTCACTCTCTCCACCTGCCCATTACTCTCAGGGTGGAAACCCGAGGTCAGGCTGATCGAGATCCCCAGACGCTCCATAAACGCCCTCCACACTCGGGACGTGAACTGGGGACCCCGATCAGAAACGATGTCCTCAGGTACCCCGTAGTGCCGGAAAACGTGGGTAAACAGGGCCTCCACAGTCTGTAGGGCCGTAGGAAGACCGGGCCATGGGATGAGACGGCAGGACTTAGAGAACCGATCCACAATGACCAGGATCGTACTGTTTCCCTGAGACAGGGGAAGGTTGGTGAGGAAATCCACAGATAGATGAGACCACGGCCGTTGTGGAACGGGGAGGGGCTGTAACTTCCCTCTAGGCAGGTGTCTAGGAGCCTTACTCTGAGTGCATACCGAACAGGAGGAGACATAAAACCTCACGTCCTTAGCCAAAGTACTGAAGACCCGCTGGACACTGAGGAGATGCAGGTTCCAACCGCAACGCCCGCTCGATGTCCGCGTCCACCTTCCATACCACCGGTGCTACCAGACATGAAGCTGTATGGATGGGAGTAGGCTCGATGGACCGCTCCTTGGTATCATAGAGACGGGACAGCGCGTCGTCCTTAGTATTCAGGGAACCTGGCCTATACGAGATCGTTAACTGAAATCTGGTGAAAAACATGGCCCACCAAGCCTGCCGCGGATTCAGTCTCCTCGCTGCCCGGATATACTCCAGATTACGGTGGTCAGTCCAGATGAGGAAAGGGTGCTTAGCCCCTTCAAGCCAATGTCTCCACACCTTCAGGGCTTTGACCACAGCTAACAACCCCCGGTCCCCCATGTCATAGTTTCACTCCGCCGGGCCGAGCTTCCTCGAAAAGAAAGCGCAGGGGCGGAGCTTCGGTGGCGTACCCGATCGCTGTGATAGCACGGCTCCAACCCCAGCCTCAGACGCGTCCACCTCCACTATGAACGCTAAAGAGGGGTCCGGATGAGCCAGCAAATATTGAAACAATGTTGCAAATGTCGGAGAGACAGACAGCAAGGTTTATACAAATCTCCGCTATTGAAAACCAATTGCTACTCTAAAAGAAATGGGAGATAATGTCTAGATGCTTTTTATAGTGGAGATCAAGTTTATAAATTGCCTGGCTGGGCTGATGAGACAGTGGATTGCGCAGTCAGATGGAACAGAGTAATTAGGCATTTTAATGTCATAGATTTAGCCAGTGGTAACTTGTGGAATAGACACCGGCTGGATTGCGGTTTTAACCAATCAGTGTCCAGGATTAGACCCACCCGTTGTATAATGACAATTATTGAACATCTACAAACTATCTACAACCATCTACTTGGGACTATCCAAATAAGGTTTCCGAAATGTTTAACTAGTCAAACAGACATATCTCTGAAATCCACTGGATTTTTCATGTCCTACTCAATATGATGGCCAATAGGATTTCCTGTTGTTGCATGTGAAGAACACTGAAATAGGCATACAATTCTCTTTTTTGCACCCTTTAATTTTTTCTCTCCCCCTCCTCCTCTTCTTCTTCCTCCCCTCCTCTCTCTAGAATCTGAATCAGAACCCGAGGACCCTGCTTCCTAAGTTCTTTGGTCTCTACTGCGTCCAGTGTGGTGGTAAAAACATCCGTATTGTGGTCATGAACAATGTGTTACCGCGCGCCGTACGCATGCACCTCAAGTTCGACCTGAAGGGCTCCACGTATAAACGCCGTGCGTCGAAGAAAGAGAGGGAGAAATCTAATCCCACCTTTAAAGATCTGGACTTTATATCAGATGTACCGGACGGACTGACACTGGATCAGGATACATATGGTGCTCTGCTCAAGACCCTACAGAGAGATTGTCTGGTGAGAGAGAGGAAGGAGAGAGTGAGGGGAGGGAGCTGGAGATGGGATTTAGAATGGTGGTCGAAGGGGGCATTATGACGTGTGTGTCTGTGCTGCCTAGTAGCTACTGCTATCATTCATTCTGACCTTCATTCTCTGTATGGGTGGTACCCCAGGTGCTAGAGAGCTTTAAAATCATGGATTACAGTCTGTTGCTGGGGGTCCATAACCTGGGCCAGGCTGGGAGAGAGTCCCAGGGCTCACCAGCAGGGGGCGATGAGAAGAAACCTGTGGCCCAGAGAGCCCTCTACTCTACTGCCATGGAGTCTATACAGGGAGGGAAGACGTGTAGAGACACACTAGACCACGATGCTACGTGAGTTATCCAGCTTAACACACACAGGCACAAGTGTGCATACACAAACACAAACACAATGATTCCATGTGTCTTGAAGTCTTTTCCCCCTACATGAGATCTCTCTCTCTCTCTCTCTCTCTCTCTCTCTCTCTCTCTCTCTCTCTCTCTCTCTCTCTCTCTCTCTCTCCCCAGGATGGGTGGTATTCCTGCTGTGGATGGTAAAGGAGAACAACTCCTTCTTTTTATTGGAATCATCGACATCCTGCAGTCCTACAGGTTCATTTCACAAAATCACTCACTGTGTTACTAATGTCCTACTAATCAATAGCACCAGTACTAATATCATGATGCATGTTTTTCTCATCCAGTTATCTTTACTGTCCTGTAGGGTCATCAAGAAACTGGAACACTCATGGAAGTCTCTGATTAGTAGTGACGGGGTGAGTCCAGTCCTCAGACTGTAGCACCTTACCTAGGCTTGCACAGGCCCAATGACTACCACCTTACCTAGGCTTACACAGGCCCAGTGACTAGCACCTTACCTAGGCTTACACAGGCCCAGTGACTAGCACCTTACCTAGGCTTACACAGGCCCGGTGACTAGCACCTTACCTAGGCTTACACAGGCCCGGTGACTAACACCTTACCTAGGCTTGCACAGGCCCAATGACTACCACCTTACCTAGGCTTACACAGGCCCAGTGACTAGCACCTTACCTAGGCTTACACAGGCCCGGTGACTAGCACCTTACCTAGGCTTACACAGGCCCGGTGACTAGCATCTTACTTAGGCTTACACAGGCCCGGTGACTAGCACCTTACCTAGGCTTACACAGGCCCGGTGACTAGCATCTTACTTAGGCTTACACAGGCCCAGTGACTAGCACCTTACCTAGGCTTACACAGGCCCAGTGACGAGCACCTTACCTAGTCTTACACAGGCCCGGTGACTAGCATCTTACCTAGGCTTACACAGGCCCGGTGACTAGCACCTTACCTAGGCTTACACAGGCCCGGTGACTAGCTGCTCTACTTACAGCTGCGTATTTCAACACAGACAGCCATCAACATAGGGACAGACAAAATGTCCTTAACCCTTTAAGGAGTAACCTACAGGTGGAATATCCTTCTGATACTTAGCATGGCTGGTAGGTTATTATTTTGGAACCAACTAAAGGTTTGAAAAGATGACATGGACTAACTATCCCATTTCAATAATTCACTATGCCTGACTTTGCAGATGTGTTTGATGATTTAAAAAAATATATGATTATTTTTTATTAAAAAAATAATATATATATAACACAATTAAGGGGTGGATCAGCTTTAATATTGCAGATAGATTGTTGCTTCCATCAATGTAATTGTCTGCATAATTTCCAATCCCTCATATTTTTTTGGTAGATTTATATATCCATTAACATACATACAGTTGAAGTCGGAAGTTTACATACACCTTAGCCAAATACATTTAAACTCAGTTTTTCACAATTCCTGACATTTAATCCTTTAAAAAATTCCCTGTGTTAGGTCAGTTAGGATCACCACTTTATTTTAAGAATGTGAGACGTCAGAATAGTAATAGAGAGAATGATTGATTGATTTCAGATTTTATTTCTTTCATCACATTCCCAGTGGGTCAGAAGTTTACATGCGCTTAATTAGTATTTGGTAGCATTGCCTTTAAATTGTTTAACTTGGGTCAAACGTTTCAGGTAGCCTTCCACAAGCTTCCCACAATAAGTTGGGGGAATTTTGGCCCATTCCTCCTGACAGAGCTGGTGTAACTGAGTCAGGTTTGTCAGTCTCCTTGCTCGCACACGCTTTTTCAGTTCTGCCCACAAATGTTCTATAGGATTGAGGTCAGGGCTTTGTGATGGCCACTCCAATACCTTGACTTTGTTGTCCTTAAGCCATTTTGCCACAACTTTGGAAGTATGCTTGGGGTCATTGTCCATTTGAAGACTCCTTTCCGACCAAGCTTTAACTTCCTGACTGATGTCTTGAGATGTTGCTTCAATATATCCACATAATTTTCCATCTATTTTGTGAAGGGCACCAGTCCCTCCTGCAGCAAAGCACCCCCACAACATGATGCTGCCAGCCCTGTGCTTCACGGTCAGGATGGTGTTCTTCGGCTTGCAAGCCTCCCCCTTTTTCCTCCAAACATAACAATGGTCATTATGGCCAAACAGTTCTATTTCTGTTTCATCAGACCAGAGGACATTTCTCCAAAAAGTACGATCTTAGTCCCATGTGCATTTGCAAACCGTAGTCTGGCTTTTTTATGGCGGTTTTGGAGCAGTGGCTTCTTCCTTGCTGAGCGGCCTTTCAGGTTATGACGATATAGGACTAATTTTACTGTGGATATAGATACTTTTCTTTTTCTGGATATAGATACCTGTTTCCTCCAGCATCTTCACAAGGTCCTTTGCTGTTGCTCTGGGATTGATTTGCACTTTTCGCACCAAAGTACGTTCATCTCTAGGAGACAGAACTCGTCTCCTTCCTGAGCGGTATGACGGCTGCGTGGTCCCATGGTGTTTATACTTGTGTACTATTGTTTGTACAGATGAACGTGGTAGCTTCAGGCATTTGGAAATTGCTCCCAAGGATGAACCAGACTTGTGGAGGTCTAAAAAAAAATTTCTGAGGTTTTGGCTGATTTCTTTTGATTTTCCAGGTCAAGCAAAGAGGCACTGAGTTTGAAGGTAGGCCTTGAAATACATCCACAGGTACACCTCCAATTGACTCAAATGATGTCAATTAGCCTATCAGAAGCTTCTAAAGCCATCACATCATTTTCTGGAATTTTCCAAGCTGTTTAAAGGCTTAGTCAACTTAGTGTATGTAAACTTCTGACCGACTGGAATTGTGATACAGTGAATTATAAGTGAAATAATCTGTTTGTAAACAATTGTTGGAAAAATGTATTGTGTCATGCACAAAGTAGATGTCCTAACCGACTTGCTAAAAGTATAGTTTGTTAACAAGACATTTGTCGAGTGGTTGAAAAACAAGATTTAATGACTCCAACCTAAGTGTATGTCAACTTCTGACTTCAACTGTACATACATACACATACTCACTTTTTTAGAATATACATTTATTATTCCCCGCAAACCCTACCAGCCCCTCCCCCAAATGGAGTAAACTAATAAACAACAACACTTAGGCTTCTACCTTCAGTTTATACATATTATACACATTTTACAGACACAATCTATTTTACAATAGTTATATTGTGTTTGTTTTAAGTTCTTCCTCTATTTCTGATGTCCATCCAGTTTGATTTCTATTTGTAACTGTGCTATTTCACAACATTTCTGAACCTATATACATTTTACAAACCCTGTATGTTTTACATTGGTTATCTTGTTGTTATTTGTCCCACCCTTCAGCTCCATTCAACCCCTCCCATCTATCTCTTAACACCATCCATTTTGAATTGAACTGAACCTTTCTATTATCATAGCTTCTACAGATTGTAAATTAAAGATAATCATTTTTGCAAAAATAATAATTATATTATTGATTGATTGACTATGACTTTTCAAATCACCCAGTATTGCTATAGTGGCTTGCGAAAGTATTCACCCCCCTTGGAATTTTTTCTATTTCGTTGCCTTAAAACCTGGATTTAAAATTGATTTTTGGGAGGTTTGTATCATTTGATGTACACAACATGCCTACCACTTTGAAGATCCAAATATTTTTTTGTGTAAAACAAACAAGAAATAAAACAAAAAAACGGAAAACTTAAGCGTGCATAACTATTCACCCCCCAAAGTCAGTACTTTGTAGAGCCACCTTTTGCAGAAATTACAGCTGCAAGTCTCTTGGGTTATGTCTCTATAAGCTTGGCACATCTAGCCACTGGGATTTCTGTCCATTCTTCAAGGCAAAACTGCTCCAGCTCCTTCAAGTTGGATGGATTCCGCTGGTGTAAAGCAATCTTTAAGTCATACCATAGATTCTCAATTGGATTGACGTCTGGGCTTTGACTAGGCCATTCCAATACATTAAATGTTTCCCCTTCAACCACTCAAGTGTTGCTTTAGTAGTATGCTTAGGGTCATTGTCCTGCTGGAGGTGAACTTCCGTCCCAGTCTCAAGTCTCTGGAAGACTGAAACAGGTTTCCCTCAAGAATTTCCCAGTATTTAGCACCATCCATCATTCCTTCAATTCTGACCAGTTTCCCAGTCCCTGCCAATGAAAAACATCCCCACAGCATGATGCTGCCACCACCATGCTTCACTGTGGGGATGGTGTACGGCTTAAAGTGGTCCTATGGACAGACACTCAATCTCCGCTGTGGAGCTTTGCAGCTCCTTCCTGGATTATCTTTGTTACCTTTCTGATTAATGCCCTCCTTGCCTGGTCCGTGAGTTTTGGTCTCTTGGCAGGTTTGTTGTGGTGCCATATTCTTTCATTTTTTTAATAATGGATTTAATGGTGGTCTGTGGGATGTTCAAAGTTTCTGATATTTTTTTATAACCCAACCCTGATCTGTACTTCTACACAACTTTGTCCCTGACCTGTTTGGAGAGCTCCTTGGTCTTCATAGTGCCGCTTGCTTGGTGGTGCCCCTTGCTTAGTGGTGTTGCAGACTCTGGGGCCTTTCAGAACAGGTGTATATATACTGAGATCATGTGACAGATCATGTGACTCTTAGATTGCACACAGATGGACTTTATTTAACTATTTATGTGACTTCTGAAGGTAATTGGCTGCACCAGATTCACCTTCCTAGCAAAGGGGGTGAATACATATGCACCCACCACTTTTATTTTATTCATTTCATTTATTCAAGTTATTTTTTTAATTTCACTTCACCAATTTGGACTATTTTGTGTATGTCCATTACATGAAATCCAAATAAAAATCTATTTAAATTACAGGTCGTAATACAACAAAATAGGAAAAACGCAAAGGGGGTGAATACTTTTGTAAGGCACTGTATCTGACGCGTTAGTTCTAGGTAAATGTTGCAAGTCTTCAGCCATTCCTGCACCTGTGACCAAAAATAAGCTACATATAGACAGTACCAAAACAAATGATCTAATGATTCTGTCTCTTTGCAGCAAAATCTGCAGAGCTGTGAAGGCTGTATCCCCTATATATTTAACATTCTATTGGTTGCAAGAATTTTGTATAATCATTTGAATTGAAAAATTCAAAGTTTTGAATCTGGCATTGTTTTGCGTGTCAATTCATAACCCATGTGCCATGGAATCGGTACATCGAAAATCTCTTCCCAACTATTTCGCAATTTATATGGCACAGCTGTCAAGTTTTTGGTCCTTAAATGAAAATGGTATATGTTTTTATTCATCACAATTTTCTTTAACCATTTATGGTCTTTAATGCAGGGCCGACAGACAAGTTCCTTACTTTTTCCCCCTTCTACTTGCCACTTCCATTTTTGTGGTAATGCTGCAATTAGTTGGTTGTAATTTTGTGTAGAGCAGACATTTCCATATGTCTGTGTTAGCTGCATGTGTGACAACTCCACGAGTCCTATTTATGATATCATTTACAAAAATTATATATTTTTTTAAAATGTATTGAAAAATATATCTTTATTTATCAATTAGTATATTTGAGTTTAACCATAATATTTGTTGTATTATTTGTTCTGTCTTTCTAGGTGGATAAAAACTGAAATTGCAACCAACTTTCTAAGGCTTTATGTCATTTTCAAGTAACCAAAAGTGAGCAGTTGTAATCTGAATAATGGGAAAAAGGCCGTTCTTGAACATGGGGTGCGACATACTTACTAATTTACTAGAGAAACATTTCAGATTTAAGTATAATTTTTGTATGACTGATACCTTTAGTGAGAGGTCTAATGCTTTAATATTTAATCATTTCTGCCCTCTGAATTCATATTCTTTATTTAAATAGGCCCTTTTAATTTTGTCTGGCTTGCCATTCCAAATAAAATGAAAATATCTTTTGTTCATATAATTTAAAAAGCAGGTCACTAGGTGTAGGTAAAGCCATAAGCAAATAGGTAAACTGTGATATGACTAAAAGAGTTAATCAGGGTAATTTTTCAACAAATAGACAGGTATTTTCCTTTCCATGGTAGCAAGATCTTATTTATTTTTGCTAACGTTCTATAAAAATGTATTGGAGTGAGATCATTTCTTTCTTTTGGGATTTGTATACCGCGTATGTCCACATCCCCGTCAGACCCTTTTACTGGTAAACTCCACGGAAATGTAAAAGCATTTTTTTGTCATCCAATACGTAATATAGAACACTTTTCATAATTTGTTTTAAAAAGTATCTAGATCCTCTATGAGGCTGTGGAGGGATTCTAATTATGGTTTTAAAAGAAAAAAATCATCAGCGTACAATGACACCTTTGTTTTTAAGCCACGGATTTCTAATCCCTTAATATTATTGTTGGATCTAATTTTAACAGCTAACAATTCCATGGCCATAATAAATAGATATGCCGATAGTGGACAACCTTGTTTTACTCCTCCTGACAATTTAAAACTTTCTGAAATGTAGCCATTATTTACTATTTAACACCTAGGGTTACTATACTTAGATTTTTCTAAATTGTAATATTATATGCATTTATATATAAACTCCAGTCGTACTTTATCAAAGGCCTTTTCAAAATCAGCTATGAAAACCAGTCCTGGTTTCCGCGATATTTCATAGTATTCTATTGTTTCCATTACTTGTCTTATATTATCTCCAATGTATTGTCCAAGTAAAAAACCTGTTTGAACAGGATGAATAATATCTGGTAATAACTTTTTAATTCTATGCGCCAAGCATTTAGCTAGAATTTTTGCATCACAACACTGAAGTGTAAGAGGCCTCCATTTTTTAAAATGGACTAGATCTTTTTATATACCACTTGGATCCGGTTTCAGTAATAATGATATCAGACCTTGTTGCGTGTCCGATAATCTACCATTTATATAGGAGTGGTTAAAAAATGCTAATAATGGTCCTCTGAGTATATCAAAAAAAGTTTGGTATACTTCCACTGGTATGCCATCCAGCCCTGGAGTTTTCACAGCCTTAAAGGCTTTAATTGCATCAAGAAGTTACTCCTCTGTAATTTGGCCTTCACATGAGTCTTTCTGTACAGATGTTAATTTTACATTATTAATAGGAATAAAATCCATACAATTAGCTTCGGTTAGTGGAGATGGAGGAGACTGAAACAAAAATATATTCTTATTAAAGTACTTTACTTCCTCTTTCAAAATATAAGTTTAAGTTTCAATACATTTGTCATCATTTCTATGTTGAAGATTTAAAAAGAATTTGGTGCGTTTTTCCCCATATTCCATCCAGTTTATTTGTATAATACAGTGGGGCAAAAAAGTATTTAGTCAGCCACCAATTGTGCAATTTCTCCAACATAAAAAGATGAGAGAGCCCTGTAATTTTCATCATAGGTACACTTCAACTATGACAGACGAAATGAGAAAAAGAAATCCAGAAAATCACATTGTAGGATTTTTTATTTATTTATTTGCAAATTATGGTGGAAAATAAGTATTTGGTCAATAACAAAAGTTTATCTCAATACTTTTTTATATACCCTTTGTTGGCAATGACAGAGGTCAAACGTTTTCTGTAAGTCTTCACAAGGTTTTCACACACTGTTGCTGGTATTTTGGCCCATTCCTCCATGCAGATCTCCTCTAGAGCAGTGATGTTTTGGGGCTGTCGCTGGGCAACACAGACTTTCAACTCCTCCAAAGATTTTCTATGGGGTTGAGATCTGGAGACTGGCTAGGCCACTCCAGGACCTTGAAATGCTTCTTACGAAGCCACTCCTTCGTTCGGGCGGTGTGTTTGGGATCATTGTCATGCTGAAAGATCCAGCCACGTTTCATCTTCAATGCCCTTGCTGATGGAAGGAGGTTTTCACTCAAAATCTCACGATACATGGCCCCATTCATTCTTTCCTTTACACGGATCAGTCAGTCCTGGTCCCTTTGCAGAAAAACAGCCCCAAAGCATGATGTTTCCACCCCATGCTTCACAGTAGGTATGGTGTTCTTTGGATGCAACTCAGCATTCTTTGTCCTCCAAACACGACGAGCTGAGTTTTTACCAAAAAGTTATATTTTGGTTTCATCTGACCATATGACATTCTCCCAATCCTCATCTGGATCATCCAAATGTTCTCTAGCAAACTTCAGACGGGCCTGAACATGTACTGGCTTAAGCAGGGGGACACGTCTGGCACTGCAGGATTTGAGTCCCTGGCGGCGTAGTGTGTTACTGATGGTAGGCTTTGTTACTTTGGTCCCAGCTCTCTGCAGGTCATTCACTAGGTCCCCCCGTGTGGTTCTGGGATTTTTGCTCACCGTTCTTGTGATCATTTTGACCCCACGGGGTGAGATCTTGCGTGGAGCCCCAGATCGAGGAAGATTATCAGTCTGTATGTCTTCCATTTCCTAATAATTGCTCCCACAGTTGATTTCTTCAAACCAAGCTGCTTACCTATTGCAGATTCAGTCTTCCCAACCTGGTGCAGGTCTACAATTTTGTTTCTGGTGTCCTTTGACAGCTCTTTGGTCTTGGCCATAGTGGAGTTTGGAGTGTGACTGTTTGAGGTTGTGGACAGGTGTCTTTTATACTGATAACAAGTTCAAACAGGTGCCATTAATACAGGTAACGAGTGGAGGACAGAGGAGCCTCTTAAAGAAGAAGTTACAGGTCTGTGAGAGCCAGAAATCTTGCTTGTTTGTATGTGACCAAATACTTATTTTCCACCATAATTTGCAAATAAATTCATTAAAAATCCTACAATGTGATTTTCTGGATTTTCTTTCCTCATTTTGTCTGTCATAGTTGAAGTGTACCTATGATGAAAATTACAGGCCTCTCTCATCTTTTTAAGTGAGAGAACTTGCACAATTGGTGGCTGACTAAATACTTTTTTGCCCCACTGTATATTACACGGAATCTTTCTTGAATAAGTTCCTCAATTTCTTTTTGTTTTTCCTCTAACTTACTCTGTACCTCTATGGTAGAGTTTTTATTGCTATCTGACTGTACTGTTAGTCCTTCAATTTCCTTTGTACTCTTTTGATCTAAATTGCTTTTGTTTTATAGATGAGTACTGAATTGCATGGCCTCTAAAAGCACATTTAAAAGTGTCCCATACAATAAAGGGATCTGCTGTACCTATGTAATGCCTGAAAAAGTCAGTTATAGATTCTTCTGTCCTAGTTATAAACAAGTTATCATCCAGTAGACTTTGATTAAATTTCCTGGCCCACATGGAAATTCTGTAAGAGTAATATATATGCCAATTATGTGATGATCAGACCACATTCTGTCCCCTATAAACACTTTTTAAACTTTTGGTACCAGAGAGAATGACATAAGAAAGCAATCCAGACGACTAGCTTGATTAAGTCTCCTTGTCACGATCTTCATGCGGGACAGACCAAGGCGCAGCGAGGCATCCAGTATACATGCTTTTAATAAACGAACAAAACACACGTAACTGGGCAAAACAACAAAATGAACAAAGATCATAACATGAACATAGACTTACATAAACGAACAAAGCTATGCATAAACAATAACCCACAAACCCCAAGTGAAACCTACAAACATATATATAGTTCCCAATTAGAGACAACGACACTCAGCTGCCTCTAATTGGGAACCATTACCCCAACATAGAAATATATAAACTAGAACAGAAAAAACCCTACACCAAAAACAAAACAAAAACACTCCAGCCTGTCTCTCAGGCCTGGACGTGACAGTACCCCCAAAGGCGCGGACTCCGACCGAGCCAAAAGTCCATTGGGGGGGCCGTGGTGTTTTTTTTGTCCCAGGTGGCGGTTCCGGTGCTGGCCGTGCTGGTCCGAAGTCATGCACCGGAGGCCCTGGGCCATATGCAGGACTGGGGACCCTCTCTGGCGGCCCCGGACTGGGGACCCTCACTGGCGGCCCCGGACTTGGGACCCTCACTGGCGGCCCCGGACTGGGGACCCTCACTGGCGGCCCCGGACTGGGGACCCTCACTGGCGGCGCCGGACTGGGGACCCTCACTGGCGGCTCAGGACTGGGGACCCTCACTGGCGGCTCAGGACTGGGGACCCTCACTGGCGGCTCAGGACTGGGGACCCTCACTGGCGGCTCAGGACTGGGGACCCTCACTGGCGGACCTGGACAGGGGAAGCACACTGGCCCTCTGGTGCGGGGAACAGGAACAAGCCGTACAGGGCTCGTAACGCGCACTCTGGTGCGGGGAGCAGGAACCGGCCGTACATGGGCTCGTAACGCCGCACTCTGGTGCGGGAGCAGGAACCGCCATACTGGGTTCGTAACGCGCACTCTGGTGCGGGAGCAGGAACCGGCCGTACTGGGCTCGTAACGCCGCACTCTGGTGCGGGGAGCAGGAACCGGCCGTACAGGGCTCATAACGCGCACTCTGGTGCGGGGAGCAGGAACAGGACGTGCTGGGTTCCCGACGGGCACAGGTATCCTGGAGCGTGGAGCAGGGACAGGACGTGCTGAGTCCACGACAGGCACAGGGATCCTGGAGCGTGGAACAGGGACAGGACGTGCTGAGTCCACGCCGGGTGCAGGGATCCTGGAGCATGGAACAGGGACAGGACGTGCTGAGTTCACAACGGGCACAGGTATCCTGGAGCGTGGAACAGGGACAGGACGTGCTGAGTCCACGACAGGCACAGGGATCCTGGAGCGTGGAGCAGGGACAGGACGTACTGGGCTGTGGATGCGAACCGGAGATACAGTGCTTAGAGCTGGCGCAGGATATCCTGGTCCAAGGAGGCGCACCGGAGACCAGGAGCGCTGAGCCGGCACCACTCTACCAGGCTGCACACTCACAGTAGCCTGACAGATGAGTGGCGCTGGAATCTCTCGCACTGGGCTGTGAACGCGCACTGGGGACACCGTGCGCAATACTGCATAGCACGGCGTCTTACCAGTGCGACGCTCTCCCCAACGCTCTCTCCACAAAGCACGAGGAGTTGGCTCAGGAGTCCCTCCTGAACCGGCCAACCTCCTCGTGTGCCCCCCCAAAAAAAGTTTTTTGGGGCTGCCTTTCGGCTTCCGTGCCAGGCGAAGTTCCAATGAACTTTTCTCTCTCCGGGTTCCATACTCCATATAAATCCTCACACCTGCGCCGCTCCTTTTTCGCCGCTTTTTCCTCCCTGGGGTGACGATAATCCTCCGGCTGAGACCATGGTCCTCTTCCCTCCTAAATCTCATCCCATGTCCAAGATCCCTTGCCATCCAAAATCTCCTCCCAAGTCCAATGTTCCCGAGTCTCTCGCTGCTTGGTCTTCTTATGGTGGGTTATTCTGTCACGATCTTCATGCGGGACAGACCAAGGCGCAGCGAGGCATCCAGTATACATGCTTTTAATAAACGAACAAAACACACATAACTGGGCAAAACAACAAAATGAACAAAGATCGTAACATGAACATAGACTTACATAAACGAACAAAGCTATGCATAAACAATAACCCACAAACCCCAAGTGAAACCTACAAACATATATATGGTTCCCAATTAGAGACAACGACACTCAGCTGCCTCTAATTGGGAACCATTACCCCAACATAGAAATATATAACCTAGAACCCTACACCAAAAACAAAACAAAAACACTCCAACCTGTCTCTCAGGCCTGGACGTGACACTCCTCCATGTATTTCTCACTAGATAAGGGTATTTAAGCCTCCATATATACACTAATTCCAATATATCCATGACGTTCATGATTTCCTTAAGTACCTGAGGGTGATAGTTTGTAGTGTGATTTTCTTTACGCTCCATAGAGGTATTTAAAACCATAATAATAGAGTCTAGTGTTGCTTGTAGAGTTGATAAATTCTTTTATATATTTTCAAAGAAGCTTGGATCATCATTGTTTGGACAGTATAGGTTAATAAGCCATATCTGTTTATTGTCCAATAACATATTTCAAATAATTCATATAACTTGATGATCTGTTTGGACAATTTGCACATTTGGATCAAAATTACAGTTAATTAATATCATCACCCCTTTTGAATGTCTTTGCCCATGGGAGAAATATATTTTGCCCCCCCCAGTCCTTTTTCCACAAAACGTTTTCCACAAAATTGTTGATTGCGTTTCCTGTAAATAATAGATATTATATTCCTCCCCTTTAGCCAGGTAAATACTGATAGTCTTTTCTTATTATCTGCTAAGCCATTACAATCATAACTGGCTATACTTATTTCACCACTTACCATAATGAGACACAGGTTTCAATTCTATTTAATCAAAATACATGTTTGTAAACATATCATTAAAATGTAACATGATGATTGAGTGTCTATATAGCTGTGCCATGTTATTTGCTTTGCTACTGAGTAAACCTCCAATTGATCCCCCCTATTCCACCCGCTAAAAGCCCTCCTCATCCCGAGTTGGATTCTCATCCCAATGCCCAGCAGACCACCCCCGACCCCACGGATCTCATAGCCCCGGAGAGACCGGGACCCATCTTTCGAAAAGAGCACGCAGTGCCACCCACAGAACAGAAGCAGATCAACCGCCAAATGCATTTCCATCGCCCTCACCTCGATTTGTATTATATATAATTAGCCTACAGATGGAATATGCTTCTGATACTTAGAATGGCTAGTAGGTTATTATTCTAGAACCAACTAGAGGTTTGAAAAGGTGACATGGACTAACTCTCCCATTTCAATAATTCACTATGCCTGAATTTGCAGATGTGTTTGATGATTTGTTTACTAAGATTGTTTCCCCTTTGTTTCCTCTCTCTCTCTCTCTCTCTCTCTCTCTCTCTCTCTCTCTCTCTCTCTCTCTCTCTCTCTCTCTCTCTCTCTCTCTCTCTCTCTCTCTCTCTCTCTCTCTCTCTCTCTCTCTCTCTCTCTCTCTCTCTCTCTCTCTCTCTCAGGACACAGTGTCGGTCCACAGGCCTAGTTTCTATGCAGACAGGTTCTACAAGTTCTGCAGCACCACTGTCTTCAGAAAGAGCTGTTGTGAGTAGAAACACATTACACTACAGTACATACTACAAATGTTTTTATTTGATATTTCATTCCCGCTTTATTTGACGTGCATCTTTATAAAGCCTTCATATAAACTTCATAAGCACTATGTAAAAACTTCACACATCATCTATAACTGTATAGCTGTGTGACATAACCATACATTTATTTGTTCACATGTATTAATCCTTTATAGATCATGAAATACAGTTATATATGAATCCCATTTATGCTTTTTTGAAGCCTTCATAAGATGCATTTCAAATAAAACAGGAACGATATTTCTGCTCACAAACTATATATCGAGATTGAGTCATTGATTAATTGACTTTTTCTTCTGACTGATTTCATTTTCCTCTGTCCTCCCTCTCCTTCTCTCATCTTCTCCTCCCACCCAGCCCTGAGGTCTTCTCCCTCCAAGAGGGGGCGAGGAGGGGCTCTGCCCACGCCCAAAAACAGTGTCCAAACACAACTCTCCATAGAGAGAGAGGAGAACCAGGAGAACGAGGACCTGCACCTCAGAGCGGCTCGCGGCTCCCGCCTGCTGGAGGAGGGCGGTAAGACAGCTATTACACTCCACATCCATGCAGAGGGTGACCTGAAAATGGCAGACAAGTGTTTGAGGACCGAGCTCTTTTCAACACAAGCTATTTAGGTGACGTGTCATGTTCTGTAGTGGTAGATTACTAATACTGATAGTGTTTTCAATGTCAGCAATTTAATGAGCAATTTAATTCAAAATGGGGGTTAAATGGGTCTCTCTCTTTCTCTCTCTCTGTCAGGTCAGAGAGAGCACCCCCACACTCCTCCATCTTTTGAGGATGCGACCACAGCATCCATTGCGACTACTCTCTCCTCCAACAGCTCTCTCCCTACCATACCGTTTGATACACCAGAACACCCACGCTTCAGGTACACACACACACGCGCACACGCACACGCACACACACACACACACACACACACACACACACACACACACACACACACACACACACTCACACACACACACATACACACTCTACATATACACACTGACCTGTCCCTGTTCTACCCTTCAGGAGGCCAACTCACTCTCCACGTGACCGTGAAGACAGGTAAGCAGTCTTATTACTTACCCTTCAACCTAACACATCTCATCCCGTTCTGACTGTGAATGAAGTTCTGATGTCACTTCCTGTGCTGTCCCATGTAGTTTCAGGTCACAGCTGGAAGTAGTGGAGGTGCACGAGCAAACCGTCTTTGTGGCGGTGGAGGTGAAGAGGGAACCTACAACCAGGTACACACACACACACACACACACACACACACACACACACACACACACACACACACACACACACACACACACACACACACACACACACACACACACACACACACACACACACACACACACACACCTATCTGACCATAGCTTTTCTATCTGTGTCACAGTGTGGTTCCAGAGGACCTTCAGGACTCTAAAGTAACAGAGGAGAAAGTCATCACACAGGCCACAGCTGCTGCCCCCACCTCCTCTACACCTCCTTCAACCCCTCCTTCCTCCTCCACCTTTCCCTCCTCATTCCCTCCAGCTTCCACTCTCCCTCGTTCACTTCCTCCCTCAATCTCTTCCTCCTCTTCCTCCTTTAACTCCACTCTGCCCTCTTCTTTCACTCGTCCTTCCTCCACCCCTCAGTCATCAGCTGTCATCGCCTCCACCCTTCCACCCTCTGCAGTCCCTCAAGCCTCCGCCTCTCCCTCTTCCACCACTCCTGCATCTACCCACCCCTCCTCCTCTCCCAATTCTTCACTCCTCCCCACCACCCTTCCCCCTCTCTCCTTCCGAGCCCCCAGGTGACAGCGGAACGCTATTCGTCCAATCATCTATCTGTCACCTCGTCCGTCAGCCACAACTCACTGGAGGGGGAGTTGCCAGTCTCTGACATCTACTTCGTAAGTCGTGTGTGTGCGTGCGTGTATTCTTGACTGCTTGTGTGTGTGTGTGCGTGTGTGGGTGACTGCTTGTATGTTTTAGGTGTGTGTGTGTGTGCGTGCATGTGTGTTGAGTGTGACAGCTATTTTTGTTTACTGGGTTTTAGGATATTTTACTGTCGGGCAGTAAGGACAGCATGGTTGATCTATGAAGGTGAAGGTGTGTGTAGTTTTCTGATATTGATCATTGATCATTAATCACAAAGTTTGGCTTTAAAGCATGTGGAGATAAAGAGGTTAGATTGAATCCTGAGACACCACATGCTGGACTATAACTATACTGCTGAAACAGCAACAGGGAGAGACTACAGAATACAGCACTAAAAGTCTGTTTTGTGTTGTGTTGTGTGTATTGCATGATGTTTGCATGTTTGCGTGGTGCATGTGTATTGCGCATGCCTGGCCGATCCATATTAATCCAGTCATGTGAATCATAATCACTCAGTCATGTCAGTATATGTTGTCAACAGCAGTCAGTAACAGACTGGTGATTCATTCAACATACAGTGAGCTCCAAAAGTATTTGGACAGTGACACATTTCTGTTGTTTTGACTCTGTGCTCCATCCCTTTGGATTTGAAATGATACAATGACAATGACTACAGCTTTAATTTGAGGGTATTGTCATCCATATCGGGTTAACCGTTTAGAAATTACTAAACTTTTGTACATTTTAGGGGACCAAAAGTATTGGGATAAATTAACTTATATGTGTATTAATGTAGTAAAAAGTTAAGTATTTGGTCCCATATTCCTAGCAAGTAATGACTAAATCAAGCTTGTGACTCTACAAACTTGTTAGATGCATTTGCTGTTTGTTTTGGTTGTGTTTCAAATAATTTTGTGCCCAATAGAAAGGAATGGTAAATAATGTATTGTGTGATTTTGGAGTAAATTTTCATTGTAAATAAGAATATAATATGTTTCTAAACACTTCTACATTAATGTGGATGCTACCATGATTAGGAATAATCCTGCATGAATTGTGAATAATGATAAGTGAGAAAGTTACAGAGGTATAAGTAGCATACCCCTCCAAACATGCTAACCTCCCCTGTTATTGTACACTTTTATAAAAAAAATGGTGCTCTCTTGAACCAAAAACAGTTCTTCGGCTGTCACCATAGGAAAACCCTTTGAAGAACCCATTTTGTTTCCAAGCAGAATCCTTTAGGTTCCAGTTAGAACCCTTTCCACAGAGAGTTCTACATGGAACCCAAAAGAGTTCAACCTGGAACCAAAAAGGGTTCTCCTATGGGGACAGCCGACGAACTCTTTTGGAACCCTATTTTCTAAGAATGTAATGGTGAGAGGTTAGCATGTCTTTGGGGTATGATATGTGTGCGTCTGAGACAAAACAGCTAAAATTGGTCACTGTCCCAATACTGTAGGAGCTCACTGTACAGTATGTTCTTTCTTCATCCATTTTGGAGGTGTATTATTCCATCTTCACTCTCTTTTTACTCTCTCTCCGCTGTCCCATCCAACCCCTTTCACACTCCCTCTGTGTGTGTCTGTGTCTGTGTCTGTCTCTGTCTCTGTCTCTGTCTCTGTCTCTGTCTCTATCTCTGTCCCTCTCTCTTTCTCTCTGTATGTCCCTCTCTCTTTCTGTCTGTGTCTCTGTCTCTCTCTTTCTGTATGTCCCTCTCTCTTTCTGTCTGTGTCTCTGTCTCTCACTCTCTCTTTCTCTCTGTATGTCCCTCTCTCTTTCTGTCTGTGTCTCTGTCTCTCTCTTTCTCTCTGTATGTCCATCTATCTCTTTCTGTCTGTGTGTCTCGTTCGTTTTGCCTCTCTTTGTCTCTCTCTCTAGCCATTCTCCCTCTGTTTCTCATACCCTTACCTTTTCTATTTCTCTTCATCTACTCCCCTATTTTTACATGTGTCTGTGTGTGTGTCTTTGTGTCTGCATGTGTGTATTATCAGTATGCTGATGGGAGATACTGGGTGTACTCCCCAATTCTGGGTCGTAAGAAACTCAACTCAAGCTCGAGCTGCAATGTAAGTCACGACTGCTGGTTGCACAAGCCCTAGTTTTGTAGAGTAACATAAAGGGTTGACGACTGGTGTAGGCTTCCTTCCCCTGATTCTGAGCTTGTAGTGCCCATCTCAAAATCATCCACTACCCTACCTAGCCCTTTAGGCACTTTTTGTAGCCAAGTGTGAGCAAAATGGAACACCTACCACATGAAACTAACACCTACCACATGGAACTAACACCTACCACATGGAACTAACACCTACCACATGGAACTAACACCTACCACATGAAACTAACACCTACCACATGGAACTAACACCTACCACATGAAACTAACACCTACCACATGGAACTAACACCTACCACATGAAACTAACACCAACCACATGGAACTAACAGCTACCACATGAAACTAACACCTACCACATGAAACTAACACCTACCACATGAAACTAACACCTACCACATGAAACTACTACCTACCACATGAAACTAACACCTACCACATGGAACTAACACCTACCACATGAAACTAACACCTACCACATTAAACTAACACCTACCACATGGAACTAACACTTACCACATGAAATGAACACCTACCACATGGAACTAAACCTACCACATGAAACTAACACCTACCACATGAAACTAACACCTACCACATGAAACTACTACCTACCACATGGAACTAACACCTACCACATGGAACTAACACCTACCACATGAAACTAACACCTACCACACGGAACTAACACCCACCACATGAAACTAACACCTACCACATGGAACTAACACCTACCACATGGAACTAACACCTACCAAATGGAGCTAACACCTACCACATGGAACTAACACCTATCACATGGAACTAACACCTACCACATGGAACTAACACCTACCACATGAAACTACTACCTACCACATGAAACGAACACCTACCACATGGAGCTATATAGGACTTGTAGAATGTCTTCCTCCCTAAATGTAGTTGTCTCTCTCTCCTCCTCCTGGTCTTGTGGGTGTGCTGCCTGTGTGCGTGTCTGCTGCCCCTGCTGGTTGGCTGGTGTAACAACAGAATCAGGAGGACAGGAGCTGGATGTACTCTCCGCTGCACTACGGCTCAGAGTCCAGACATGGCTCTGATGAGGAGAGCCAGACGGTAAGTGTGCACTTCATTAATACCCCATGCAGAGAAGTGTTTACTTGGCTAATACACTAACTCTCACTCTCACTCTCACTCTCCCTCTCTCTCAAATTCCTCTTTCATTTTCTTTCTAGTAAGTTGTGTGAAGTGTCCAATGTAAGCAAATCACTTGAGAGGATTGAAGACTACAGACTGAAGCTGTGATGCTTTACGAAACCCCATAATGCCCCATGAATCTTCTACAGCGTTCTATAACCCTTGTGGCCCAAGCTGCTTGTGAAGGCTTGTTTTACCCACTGGGATGAAGAGGTACTCTGTGGGAAGTCTTATTGTAATAAAATTTCTACTTTGGCACCACTTTCCCCAACACAGACACACACACACACAGACACACACACACACAGACACACACACACACACACACACACACACACACACACACACACACACACACACACACACACACACACACACACACACACACACACACACACACACACACACACACACACACTTCCTAAATAGGTATGCAACAATACTGGTTGATTTGCCACAGAATCAACTCAAAAATAAAAGGATGCATAATCATCAATGGGAGTATTGTGAATAAAACTATCAGCTAAGGCATCCCAGAGAGTCTGTCATTCAGTTCTGTAGTTGTTCTTGTTGTGTTGTTAACAATCATAGTTTACTTTTGTTACTTGTGCTTGTCTCAAAGCCATGTGGTCATGTAATATCATGAATTGAACATGATGCAATATATTGTAATGTCAGGTTTTGGACTCCTATGGTTAAATGTTGGAGAGTTTTGTTTTTTAATGAAGCAAAACTTTTTTTCTCAGTTGTTGTTCATAATGTTTCACCGGTCTGATGGTGATGGCTTTACAGTCAGCTCAATCAATCATGTGTGGTGTGTTGGGAATCGTGAACATGTCTGTCTGGGATTGGGCTATGCAAAATAGCGTTGTTTTGCGTTCTCACGGGCCACATTCAAGTCTTCACAATGTTCATGAAAAGTTTTTAGCACTTTAAAAATTAACATTCTGCAAATGTTTTTTGAATCCATAATATATTTTGTGAATTGTAAATAATGGGAGTGACAGTGAGCCAGAGAGTTAGAAAGGAAAATAGGACATTGCACTTTGTCCTGGTCAATAATATAAAAGGTCAAGGGTTAAAGAAATATTCTACATTTGTTCCTGTTCAGGGAAGTATAAAGGCTTTAAAGATTACTGTGACATTTAATCATATCTCCATCCTTCTAAAGGTGCAATCTGTAACTTCTCATTCCCCCTGTGGCAAGAATCACAATCGACCTGAAACAAAACACAAAGAAAACATATTTTGTAAGATTTTGCCAATGATATATACGACTTTCCGCATCGGTCCCCCAAAAAGTGTTGAGCCGAATTTACAGATTACAGATTGCCCCTTGAAGACAAATCACCACTGGCTGTTTGTGTGTAAAGTATGTGGACAAGGAGTTAGAGCTTATCATCATATCAAATAAAATAATATCTTGTTTAAGAAACATTGAATTTGTTGGATTATCTAATTTCTCTCACTTAAACCCATTTTGGTAACGACTTTGTTTAACTTCCTATGGAACATAATGGATGCTATTAATTTATTTGTGTACTGGTGCAAAAACTTGACAAATCTGACTCTGTAACGAACTGACCTGCAGAAGTTCAAGAGCATTTTCACTGGAAAACTGGATGGAAAACTGGATAGAAATCCTTGTTTTGGGTGGTTTTTGCCACTAGGTTGCAGCGTTATCCCGCTTAGAAGATTTGAGCATAAAGACATAACTGTAGCTCTATTGTAAAATTCAATGTCAATATTTTCATGCACATTTGTTTCTTATTTCCCATTTGAGGATTTTTTGTTTGTGTTCTTGATTTTTTTTTAAGTCTGTGAGTCCGATCGTCAATGTTTGCTGTTTTCTTTTCTAAGAGAGAGTGTGTGTGTGTGTGTGTGTGTGCACGCGTTTGTGTGTGTTTTCTCTTAAATTCTCTGTCTCTCTGATTTGCCCTTTTTCTTGTTCCCTGGAGAGACTTGTCCTCTCTGAAACTTGATCACACACACACACACACACACACACACACACACACACACACACACACACACACACACACACACACACACACACACACACACACACACACACACACACACACACACACACACACACACACACACACACACACACACACACACACAGCAACACACACACACACACAATCACTCACACACACACACAGCGGTGTACAAATGCCCAGACACACACAGAGCAGTTTGATGGTGTATTTCTTGGCTGCCTTGGAGCTAAAATAAAACAGGGTCGATATGACTCAATCTCACTCAATCTGAGGATTGTTTAGTCTCAGGCAACACATTTCTATTTCTATTCTGTTTGTCTACAGTACTCTCCACCTCTACCACAGAAGGGGAAAACCTACAGTAAAATATGAAATTGATGAGCAAAATATAGTCAAAAGAAAGGGCATAACAGAATTTAGATGTTTGTGAATGTCATTGTGTGTGTGTGTGTGTGTGTGTGTGTGTGTGTGTGTGTGTGTGTGTGTGTGTGTGTGTGTGTGTGTGTGTGTGTGTGTGTGTGTGTGTGTGTGTGTGTGTGTGTGTGTGTGTGTGTGTGTGTGTGTGAGTGTGAATGTCATTGAGGGTGTTAACTCAGCCCTGTCTGGCCATAATGGAATCTCTGATGGACAGGGATCAAAGGCTGCTGGTCCAATCTTCTCCTTTAATGAAAACAAGATTCCTCTTTCTCTTCCCTCACTCCCGCTTTCTCTCTCTTCATCTCCTCTCTCTCATACACTGAGTGTACAAAACATTAAGGACACCTGCTCTTTCCATGACATAGACTGACCAGGTGAATCCTGGTGGAAGCTATGATCCCTTATTGATGTCACTTGTTAAATCCACTTCAATCTGTGTAGATAAAGGGGAGGAGACAGGATGAGGACGGATTTTTAAGCCTTGTGACAATTGAGACATGGATTGTGTATGTGTGCTATTCAGAGGGTTAATAGGAAAGACAAAAGATTTAACCTCTAAGGGATAGGTGTCCCTATAACCGGGACGGTTGTTGCTCAAAATGCGATAACGTGACTAGAATGATGTCGTAAACAACATCCAATTCCGTGACACAGAAATATGGACAGAAAGCTTAAATTCTTGTTAATCTAACTGCAGTGTCCAATTTACAGCAGCTATTACAGCGAAAAAATACCATGCTATTGTTTAAGGAGAGTGCACAACAACAAAAATCTTTTATCCTGACAACTGGTTTGATACATTCACCTCTGAAGGTAAATAATATACTTACATTCAGTAATCTTGCTCTGATTTGTCATCCTGAGGGTCCCAGAGATAAAATGTAGTGTAGTTTTGTTTGAAAAAATACATAAAAATGATATTCAAATGTAGGAATTGGGTTCTACAGTTTGACCTGAATGGTGTCTCTGGCTCCACCAGCTGCTTTTTCACGCTCAACAGTTTCCCATGTGTATCAAGGATGGTCCACCAACCAAAGGACATCCAGCCAACTTGACACAACTGTGGAAAGCATTGGAAGCAACACAGGCCAGCATCCCTGTGGAACACTTTCGACACCTTGTAGAGTCCATGCCCCGACAAATTGAGGCTGTTCTGAGGGCAAAAGGGGGGAGAGCAACTCAATATTAGGAAGGTGTTCTAAATGATTTGTACACTCAGTGTAGATTCTAACTAGTGTTTAGATGGGAAAAAATAGGTAAACATTGTTGAAAAGCAAAGAAGACATTTTATCGATGTCTTCTGCATATGGAAATTGCAAATGATATGGTGCAGTAAATCAATGAGGAGGGAAGAAAATATACCAAATGCATAACAGGCATGAAATTTGAAAAGTACGAGAGAGACAGAAGAAGTGTTGGGTAGCCTTAAGTAGCCTACTGGGTTAAAAATGACATATATTATGTATAGAGGAATCCCTCACAGTGATGAATGCATTACTCCTATTCACATACCTGCTGTAAGGTCAAGTGTGTGCAGTGGTGGAAAAAGTACCCAATTTTCATATAAATGACTCAAGTAAAAGTGAAAGTCACCCAGTAAAATTCTACTTGAGTAAAAGTAAAAAAATATTTGGTTTTAGATACACTTACGTATAAAAAGTAAATGTAATTGCTAAAATATACTTAAGTATCAAAAGTAAAAGTATAGATAATTTCAAATTCCTGATATTAACCAAACCAAACGGCACGATTTTCTTGTTTTTTTAATTTATGGATAGCCAGGGGCACACTCAGACATAATTTACAAACAAAGCATTCGTGTTTAGTGAGTCCGCAAGATCAGAGGCAGTAGGGATGACCAGAGATGTTCTCTTTAAGTGTGGGAATTAGACCATTTTCCTGTCCTGCTAAGCATTCAAAATGTAACGAGTACTTTTAGGTGTCAAGGAAAATGTATGGAGTAGAAAGTACATTATTTTGTTTAGGAGTGTAGTTGAGTAAGAGTAAAAGTTGTCAAAAATATAAATAGTAAATTAAAGTACAGATACACAAAAAAACGACTTAAGTGGTACTTTAAAGTATTTTTACTTAAGTACTTTACACCACTGAGTGTGTGTGTGCTGAGAAATGTGTTTGACTCTATAGCTGTATTAGCATTCCACAGAGGAACAGAGACAGGTTCAAGAGCCTTGAGAGAGAGGGAGAGAGAGGGGAGGGAAGGAAACAAAAGGGTTTAAGAGTGAGAGTGAAGGTGAGGAATGATTGCTGTGTCTTTGCAGCAATAATCGGAAGCTGATCGGAATTCCGTGCTGTTGGTTTGGGAATTTGGGATGATGTCTGGCATCACACTGGACCAAGACATACAGTGCATTTGGAAAGTATTCAGACCCCTTCCCTTTTTCCCACATTTTGTTACATTACAGCCTTATTCTAAAATGTATCAGCATTTTTGTCTAAAAAACAGTTTTTGCTTTGTCATTATGGCGTATTGTGTGTAGATTGATGAGGGGAAAAAACAATTTAATCTATTTTAGAATGAGGCTCTAACGTTAAAAAAGAAAGCACTGGACATAGACACACCGTTTGCCACCGGTCTCTTCCAGTTCTATGCCATTGTAACTTCCTTCTGGCGGTACTCTCCTGACATCTATGACGATCTAAACACCTGGCTGTCGTCACAGTGATTGGTGTTCATTTACATTCTCAAGGCATGGTGTTTGTGTGCTTGGACAGTTCATGTGTATGTTTGCCTGTGCTGTACCAGTAAGCTTCCATACAGTCTCTCTGGTCTTAGTACCACTGACCTTTTTGGCCTTTTCTTTATCTTTGCCATGTAGTATGCATCGTTCTCTCTGGACGGAAGCACCTCCTGTTCTCATCTGTCTCTATCCCCTTAGTCTCCCTTTATGTGTGTGTGTGTGTGTGTGTTTAATATGTGTGTGCTTCTCTTCCTGTACCCTAAACTACCCTAAACTACTCTCTCCTACCAGACATAAGCCCTCTATCATCACCTTGTCAAAATGTCTCTGAACACAACACTATCCCATGCTGAAGGAATCTGACTCTTTTCTCATTCTCTTTTACTCTTGTTTTCATCAGTTGTAGGAGTTTTAAAAGGCCTTATGAGCCCTGGCTCTTTACAGTTTCCATGGGGGACATAGCAGTTGCACTGGCCAACAGGAAACCGTGACCTACTGGGCTCCAAGGACCTGTTAGTAAGGGCGAATGAAAGCCCAATGATGTTATTAGGAGATTCTGGCGCAGGGTGATGATGCGTGATGCCCCAGTGAAGCAGGAGCAGGTGGCTGGGCAGATGACACAACTCAGTGGCAATAAAATGAGGGCTCACTGGCAATGCAGAAATGAGTGTGTGATGTGTGTGTGAGTGTGTGTGGTTAGGGTCTCCTCTTATAGAGATAAGCAGTCCGCACTCTGTCATTAGGCCTTTCATTTTCCTCTCACCGCTCACCCACTACACACACACACACACACACACACACACACACACACACACACACACACACACACACACACACACACACACACACACACACACACACACACACACACACACACACACACACACACACACACACACACACACACACACACACATCATGCATGGTCGTATGAATGTGAACACGCATGCATGTGTGAGTATGTGTGCTGGCACGTTTCCGTATGGTATGTGTGTGTATTTTTTATACTCTGAGAAAGGAAACAGTGACGTGTGGTGTCCCAGTTCCCTGAGTGTGTAAAGCTGTCATCAAGGCAAAGGGTAGCTACTTTGAAGATTCTCAAATATAAAATATATTTGGATTTGTTTAACACTTTTTTGGTTACTAGATGATTCCATATGTGTTATTTCATAGTTTTGATGTCTTCACTATTATTCTACAATGTGGAAAATAGTAAAAATAAAGAAAAACCCTTGAATGAGTAGGTGTGTCCAAACTTTTGACTGGTACTGTACATATGGCTTTATATGCCTCCCATGTTTTCTGCAGGTGTTTTGCACATGACTACATGAATATGTTAACAGAGCTCCTACCCCCCTCTCTCTCTCTCTCTCTCTCTCTCTCTCTCTCTCTCTCTCTCTCTCTCTCTCTCTCTCTCTCTCTCTCTCTCTCTCTCTCTCTCTCTATCCCTCTCCCCTCTTGATTTCTGCGTAGTCTGCATGTTCTGTATCAGGGGGGAAATGGGGTGTAACAAAGGAGGGACAATAAACTACCTGCACAATAAACTGCAGGGACAATAAACTACTTTATTCTCTGAGCCGGAAAACCAAGCAGCATAGAAACAACAAACAGAGAGAAACGGAGGGGGGTTGTAAAGAAAGACAGAATGAGTTAGAAAGAGAGAGAGGGGTGGAGGGAGAGAGAGAGAGCGAAGGAGGGAGGGAGAGGAGAATGATAACGAGAGAGAGAGGGTTGGAGGGAGGAAGTGAGAGAGAGAGTGAGGAAGGAGAGAGAGACAGAGATAGAAAGACAGAGTGAGAGAGTGATCAAAAGAGAGAGACAGAGAGAGTGAGAGAGAGAGAGTGAGGAGGGAGAAAGAGAGAAAGAGAAAAAGCATGAGAGATGGAGAATGACAGAGAGGGAGAGAGAGAGAGAGAGAGAGAGAGAGAGAGAGAGAGAGAGAGAGAGAGAGAGAGAGAGACAGAGAGTGAGTGAGAGTGTTTATTTATTAAAAAATATTTGCACATTGTTACACTGTACATTAAAGCCCTTTGAATTGAATTGAATTGAGAGACATACAGAGTGTGAGAGAGACAGAGAGAGATAGAGAGACAGAGAAATACAGAGAACGAGAGAGAATGAGAGCGAGACAGAGAGAGAGAGAGAGAGAGAGAGAGAGAGAGAGAGAGAGAGAGAATGTTTACTGTTCATTTTTATTGTTTATTTCACTTTTGTATGTTATTTACTTAATTTGCTTTGGCAATGATAACATATGTTTCCCATGCCAATAAAGCCCCTTGAATTGAATTGAATTGAGAGAGAGGTACACAGAGAGAGAGACACACACACAGAGAGAGAGAATGTGAGAGAGACAGAGACAGAGAGAGTGCGAGAGAGACAGAGGGAGATAAAGACAGAGACAGAAGGGAGATAGAGAGAGACACACAAAGAGAGAGAATGAGAAAGAGACAGAGACAGAGAGGGAGATGGATGGAGAGAGCAGATATCAAAGCAGATGGGAAGTGTTTGAACTCCGGAGGGGGAGCGAGACGGAGATGAAGAATTGGTCCTGTGTGGGAGGTGACACCGTACTTACCTACCCATCATGCATTGCGTCACCCCTGTCAGCCCACTCAGGGTTTTAGGGCCATTGCTGTACTTATTGCGTTACCATGGTTACTATAAATCCCCATAAGAAACCAACAAAAGGTTACAGAGTTTTTATGAAAGTGGAAACCAGTGATGGTACATATAAATCAAAACTTGAAATGACGGCCTAAATGATTTGCTTAAAGCTTACATGGGATATTGAGTTATATTAGATTGACATAGTACAGCAAAACACCCTACAGCCATGGTTGACAGTTTTTTTTTCTAGAGAAGGAGACATCAGAAACAACTCTTTCATGAACACTTTATCCACATGACAATATACCAGAATACCACCAGAATACAAGTCATTTTAGGAATCACATTGAAATTAAGTTGTAATGTAGTCCACCATGTAGTCCACAATCGCACCATGAGTAGGTAATCATAAAACAGATCCTCGCCCTGAGTTCGTCTACTTTATTATCCAGAGACTGAACATTAGCGAGTAACGTGCTCAGAAGCGGTGGATGGTGTGCACGCCTCCTGAGTCGGACTAGTAGTCCACTCCGAATACCTCTTCTCCATCAGTGGTGTTTTGGAGCAGCCTCTGGAATAAGTTCAATTGCCTTGGACGCGGCCCGCTACCAAGGACTGTGGGCTCTTCTTCTCTGTGGCCGTCGTGAGTAAGACATTTAAGCGTGTTAACCGTCACAAGGCTGCCGGCCCAGACAGCATCCCCAGCCGCATCTTCAGAGCATGCGCAGACCAACTGGCTGGAGTGTTTACGGACATATTCAATCTCTCCCTATCCCAATCTGCTGTCCCTACTTGCTTCAAGATGTCCACCATTGTTCCTGTACCCAGAAAGCAAGGGTAACTGACCTAAATGACTTTTGCCCCGTAGCACTCACTTCTGTGATCATGAAAAGCTTTGAGAGACTAGTTAAGGATCATATCACCTCTACCTTAGAAGACATCCTAGACACACTTCAATTTGCTTACAGCCCCAATAGATCCACAGATGATGCAATTGCACTACACACTGCCCTATCCCATCTGGACAAGAGGAATACCTATGTAAGAATGGTGTTCATTGACTATAGCTCATTCAACACCATAGTACCCTCCAAGCTCAACATTAAGCTCGGGGCCCTGGGTTGGAACCCCGCCCTGTGCAACTGTGTCCTGGACTTCCTGATGGGCCGCCTCCAGGTGGTGAAGGTAGGAAACAACATCTCCACTTCGCTGATCCTCAACACAGGAGCACCACAAGGGTGCGTGCTCAGCCCTCTCCTGTGCTCTCTGTTCACCCATGACTGCGTGGCCACGCACGTCTCCAACTCAATCATCAAGTTTGCAGATGACACAACAGTAGTAGGCCTGACTACCAACAATGAGAAGACAGCGTACAGGAAGGAGGTGAGGGCCCAGGGAGAGTGGTGCCTGGAAAACAAAGGAGCTGATTGTGGACTTCAACAAAACAAAGGAGCTGATCGTGGACTTCAGGAAACAGCAGAGGAAACACCCCTATCCACATCGACCGGACCGCAGTGGATTAGGTGGAAAGCTTTAAGTTCCTCGGTGTACACATCACTGACGATGTGAAATGGTCCACCCACACAGATAGTGTGGTGAAAAGGTGCAACAGCGCCTTTTAATCCTCAGGAGGCTGAAGAAATTCATCATGGCCCCTAAAACCCTTAAAAACAGATGCACAATTGAAATCCTCCTGTCGGGCTGGATCACCGCCTGGTACGGCAACTGCACCCATCACTAGCCGGCTTCCACCCGGTTATGTAACCCTGCACCTTAGAGGCTGCTGCCCTAAATACATAAACATGGAATCACTGGCCACTTTAATAATGGAACACTAGCCATTTTAATAATGTTTAAATCATGTTTACATACTGTTTTACTTATCTCGTATGTATATACTGTATTCTGTCTTACTGTATATTTTAGTCAATGCCACTCCGACATTGCTCAATCTAATGTTTATATATTTCTCAATTCCATTATTTTGCATTTTGGATTAACGTTAGTGTGTATTGTTGTGAACTGTTAGATACTACTGCACTGTTAGAGCTAGGAACACAAGCATTATGCTAACCCACAATAATAAAATATGTGTATGTGACCAATACAATTTGATTTTGATTTGATAGAGAGACTTTCTTCTGTCTTTATACTGTATGTATTATATTCCTAATGTGATTAGGTGAGGACCACAGGGATTCAGACTGGAGTGTGGTTTGGACACGACTGCTATGCTGTGGTTGGCTTTGGAACTCAACCACGGTTTTGACATTCTGTCATGGTATTACCATACTGTAGTGGTTTTGGTATTTTGCTGTGGTATACTGTACTGTATTAATTTGTATGTCTTGTGCTATCATAGAGCATGAGAGCGAGAGAGGCAGAGATTACTTAAATTTTCTTCCCATTATGATCAATAAATGACCGGAGTTTGGATTAGGGGGGTGAGGGGTGAGGGAGAGGGGGAGGCTGGTTGTACGAGAGGTGAGTTAGAGTTCAGTAATGAAGCAGAGGAGATGTTGTGACAGGCAGACTGTGTTAGCGCTGCATGAAGACTGTCTGCTCTGGCCTGACCTCTGACCTCTAGATTAGCACCCTATGAGGATGGGGGTATGTATGTATAGTACTTACTATAGAAATCTGTAGGAAACTGTAGTATACTGTGGAATACTTTACTCCACACTGTAGTATCCCTCGATCATGCTTACTATAGAATTTTGTACATTATAGTAAATACTATAATAGTATACTACAGTAAAGTCTGCAAAAACACTACAGTGAATACTACAGTATACTACAGTCATTCCCGCAAAAACACTATCGTGAATATTGCTGTAAAGTCTGCTAAAACATGTGAATACTATAGTATACTAAAGTCAAGTTAGTAAAAACACTACAGTGAACACAATAGTATACTACAGTCATGTCCGCAAAAACACTACAGTGAATACTATATTATATTACAATCATGTCTGCAAAAACACTACAGTGAATACTACAGTGAAGTCCACAAAAACACCACAGTGAATACTATATTATACAACAATTATGTCCGCAAAAACACTATTGTTTATTACAGTGAATACTACAGTAAATTCAGCAAAAACACTACAGTGAATACTGTAGTTTATAAATATATTAATACTACTGTATTTAGACTGTAGTATGCTTTAGTATTTTGTCATGTGGGATGTTATCAGTAAGGGGGTGTGTCTTGTGGTGTTCTTCTCTGGCTATAGCTGGTAAGGAAGGAATGAGGGCTTAATTTCCAGGCTGACTGATGAACCAGCAGCTTTTATAGTAAAGAAAATATTTTACATCGTTGAACTTTATTCCGCTCCCAGGTACGTGTTTATCTTTGCCTTGGGTGGAGACAACAAAGCAATTGATTTCAAATCCTAATCCCCTCCTCTTCAGCCTGTCCTATTGATCTTCAATCCACCCTAACTAACATGGAGGGGTAGGAGGACAAAACTCTCTCCATCTCTACTCTCACTTTCCATTTATTTTTCTTGAGAACTCGCTATTCTTCCCTTCTCGTCAATAAATAAAGTACTAGGTCAGGTTAGATGTAGTGGAGTTTGGTAAACGTGTGATGAGTAGCCTTGCTTTGATCCTGAATACTCGCGTTAGCTACCAGAGTTATGCAGGTCTTGTGAAATTGCCTATAGATCTTGAGGCCCATAGATGACCATGGATTTATCCTCGTCTGTGAAATTTACATAAACTTTCTGTTTATCTGCTTTTGGGTTATTGTCTGTTCACATTACCTCACGACTGTCTGAGCTAGTTCACTGAAACTAAGTGACTCTGAAACGACGTTACTGCAAATGACTCAATTCTTCTCTTTCTCCATTGATTGGTCTCGTGGCTGTGAAAGTTTACTCGTTCCCATCTCTCTCATCTCTCCATTCATCATTGCTCTCTCTCTTTCTTATTTTTCTTCTCCTTCTCTCTCTTTCTGCCTCTCTCCATGACGTATCATGTTTCAGTCCAAACATCAGTAATTGTTTGGCCTGTGTTTGGCTAGCGGAAGGCATGTCCTTAGCTCTGAGTGCCTGCTATTCAATGACAATGGCTCTTTTTCTCCAGCCTTAGTGGAATGTCCAAAACCCTGTCTTTGATACACTTGATCTTGGGTACATATTGTTCAAACTTGTTTCTAGATCTTTCCCTGTGTGTCATTGTCAGTACAGATATTAGAACAGACTTTGTTATACCGCAGCCTGTATTTTGTCAGTTTTGCCTCATCTAGACATAGTAGTTATGGATATAAACAAGGGTCTCTGTGGTTATAAATGGTACATTTTTAAGTATGGACAATCTGTGGGAATCAATTCACCTATTCTCTTGCTATTACCTGAACACATTGGTTCTATTTTTAAACCTCAATAATGTCCCTCTTTACTGCTCTCTCCTTCACACTCTTTCTTTCTTTTTCTTTCATTCTCTCCTGTAACTAGATAATCACAATGTGGGGCACTTACCAAATCCATGTCTGTAACCAGGTTTCAATCCAACCTTCTTATGAGAGTAAAGCACGTCGGATAAAAAAAATGTCATGACAGGACTGATGGAAACCGCACATTTGTCGGTAAACATTCAAAACGTCGACAAAACAAAACACGCACGACAAGGTGGGATCTTTTTGTGTCTGTAAAATGTATTGTGCGAGAAATGCGTTGGAAACTCCTTTATGCAGAAACATTGATATAATAACCATCATATCAAAGTAAATTTGGAGCCACACGATGACATGGTGTGTGGTCCTCCCACTATGACTTGGGAAAGCATGCAGTTTATTAGGCTACAGATAAAATAAGTTATGATGAACGTCACAGCGTAAAGGTTTGCATGAAAAAATCTGTCACCAATTGGATGGAAACCTAGCTTGTGTCGTATATTGGTGCAATATGAAAGTTTGACACAGTAGGACAATAGGGTACCACAACAGGAGAGTCCCGGCCAAACCAGGACAATATGGTACCACACCAGGAGAGTCCCGGCCAAACCAGGACAATAGGGTACCACACCAGGAGAGTCCCGGCCAAACCAGGACAATAGGGTACCACACCAGGAGAGTCCCGGCCAAACCAGGACAATAGGGTACCACACCAGGAGAGTCCCGGCCAAATCAGGACAATAGGGTACCACACCAGGAGAGTCCCGGCCAAATCAGGACAATAGGGTACCACACCAGGAGAGTCCCGGCCAAACAAGGACAATAGGGTACCACACCAGGAGAGTCCCGGCCAAATCAGGCCAATAGGGTACCACACCAGGAGAGTCCCGGCCAAACCAGGACAATAGGGTACCACACCAGGACAGTCCCGGCCAAATCAGGACAATAGGGTACCACACCAGGAGAGTCCCGGCCAAACCAGGACAATAGGGTACCACACCAGGACAGTCCCGGCCAAACCAGGAGAGGTCTGTTGCACCCTTTGCGTGTGTATTTGCATTTGTATTTCAGGTAGGCTATTTCATTCATTCTCTAGAGAGCAAATAGGGTCTTTGGGTAAGATTCCATGACCCCAACGAGGGCAACAGCCTGGGTTTGTAATGAAGGGGGAGATAGATAGTGATCTATAATAGGATATTTGATGTGATATAGATTGCTAGTGTAAAAGATGCACACACACGTGCACGCATGCACAGCACTGCCGTTTTAAACACACTTTTGGGACAGAACCCTACTGTATATACTGTACGTACAGTTTTATCCAAACAAAATCAAAGCTCTTTTGCAAAATGTAGACGTGGTGTGGCACCTCTCGCTTTTGAGACTGGTCCATACACAAACACTTCCTTAGATAAATGTGTTTTTATAACAATGGTTCCATTGAAACAGAAGCTCATGTCTTGCTTTTTCAGCAGCTGTCCAGACAAAATAAAAATGTGAACAGTCTAGATGAAGATAATATATGATATAATATAATATATTATATCATATCAATATATTTTATCAGGTAACAATAATGTAAATGCTAAAGCCTGCCACCTTATCCTCCAATGGAGACGTTTATTTATAAGTGCATAATTGTCCTTTCATCTACTGAACTTGGTTTGTTGTTTATGCATACTTATTCAATGGGTGGGTCTAATCCTGAATGTTGATTGGTTAAAACTGCATCCCAGCTGGTGTCTATTCCACAAGTTACTACTGGCTGAATCTATGACGTTAAAATGCCTATTTACTCTGTACCATCTGACTGCGCAATCCACTGTCTCATCAGCCCAGCCAGGCAATTTATGATCTTGATCTCCACTATAAAAAGCATCTAAACATGATCTCACATTTCTTTTAGACTAACATTTAGTTTTCAACAGTGTAGATTTGTGTAAAACTTGCCGTCTGTCTCTGAATTCGATCTCCAGCTGTCCCATAGTAATGAATGTGTCGGGAGTCGGGATGAACCGACAGGCAGGCAGCTTTTCTCAGCCAGTCGAAATCAGGAATCAGCATCATTTATATGGAGATATACAAAGAACTATCAATAGAAAACAGGTGAAATGAAAAGAAGTGCAGCTAGTTTGCAGTCTTTCCAGCTTCAGTTTGAAGTGATTGTGTTAGCTGTGTTGTTGGCTAGCTCATCTGAACAACAGTGTCCTGACGAGAGAGCACATTTTCTATGCCAGGTGAAATTGAGCATCATTAGCTCATTGTTATTGATGTATCCAAATAAGTGTCATTGAAAACCACTTAAACAAATGCAAATACAGCTACTTTGTTGTTATTCTGTCTGCACTGTTTGACGTGACTGTAAGTTAGCCGTAGTTGGCTAGCTAGCAAGCAAGAGATAAGAACGCTGCCAGCCAGTATTGCAATAGAACATTTAGAATGAACGACTGGGTCGTGTCCACAGATACAGAACAAAAAGACTAATCGACTGGGCCATGACTCTGGCAACCGAACCGATAGAACGAACGAACTGCCGGCTTGGATAGCAAACCTAGATTTGTGTCGGGACTATATCTTGTGGAAGGATTAAATAGTATGAATAAATCAAAATAACGTTTTTAACAAAAATATGTAAATCATTATTTGAATATGTTGGTAACCAGTTGTACAAAAGTGACTTTGTCTCGGGCCTTACAACACCTATGCCAATATATCCTCAAAAAACCGGCTTATCGGGCATTATCACTTAAATGTCTGTAGATTATGCCATGCATTATATATGACGCCTGTACCATGTTTCACTATGATTGTTTTTGTGTCTCAAAACTCAATTTGAGTGGTCCACAATGTGTTTTTTTGTATTTCGTATTATTGTATCATTTTGGAGTGACACTTAAATACATTTTTCTAAACTCTAAACACACAGATGGTGCGCTATTGGTTTCAGTCCCGACAAACACACATAAGGACACACACAGTACATTGGGTATTATAGGGTATTATGTTGTGTTATAATGTATCCTGCTGCATATTTTTGACCACTCCTCACAATGAGGGGATGAACAGATGGATAGATGAGTGGAGAGGCGTTTAGAGGAGAGAGGATCCAGGACAGATGCTTTCATCAGCTAGCTAGTGTGTTCTCTCTCTTTCTCACAAAAATCTCCTCTCCATCATCTCCCCTTCCCTCCCCTCCCTCTCTCTTTTCTCTTCCTCTGTGTCTCTTTCTCTTTCTCTCCCTGTCTCCCTGTCTCACACATGCACTCTCCTCTCCATCCTCTCTCTTCTCCTTTCCTCCTGTAACAGTGGAGTAGCCGCCTGCCAAGTGAAAGCAGACCCAGTATAACCATAATAAATAAGTTAAGACCGGACATCTGGAACTGAAACATGCTGTTGAACAGCCTCTAGAGCCTAGAGGAGTCATGTTACAGACATATATATATATACTTTACACACATGCACACACACACACACGCATTCACACATACACACGCATGCACACACAATGGAGAAGGTAAAAGGATCAAGTTCCTCAGTGTACACATCCCTGACAATCTGAAATGGTCCACCCAGACAGACAGTGTGGAAAGAAGGTGCAACACTGTCTCTTTGACCTCAGGAGGCTGAAGAAATTTGGCTTGGCCATTAAGACCCTCACAAACTTTTACAGATGCACCATTGAGAGCATCCTGTCGGGCTGTATCACCACCTGGTATGGCAACTGGTATGGTATGGCAACTGTACCGCCCGCAACCACATCCAGAAGGTGAGGTCAGTACAGGTGCATCAAAGCTGGGACAGAGAGACTGAAAAACAGCTTCTATCTCAAGAACATCAGACTGTTAAATAGCCATCACTAGCCGGTCTCCACCCAGTACCCTGCCCTGAACTTAGTCACTGTCACTAGCCGGCAACCACCCGGTTACTCAACCCTGCACCTTAGAGGCTGCTGCCCTATGTACATAGACATGGACTCATTGGTCACTTTAATAATGGAACATTATATATATACTGTATTCTAGTCTATACCATCCCATTCAACTATTGCTGTATATATACTATTCTATCCTACGTATTCTACACCTTATACAAATTATTGTATCCACATAATGTCTATAATGTCTATACATCCCATCACATATATACAGTACCAGTCAAAAGTTTGGACACACCTACTCATTCAAGGGTTTTTCTTTATTTTGTAGAATAATAGTGAAGACAACAAAACTATGAAATAACACATATGGAATCATCTAGTAACCAAAAAAGTGTTAAACAAATAAAATAATATGTTATATTTGAAATTCTTCAAAGTAGCCACGCTTTACCTTGATGACAGCTTTGCACAATCTTGGCATTCTCTCAACCAGCTTCATGAGGTAGTCACCTGGAAGGCATTTCAATTACCAGGTGTGCCTTGTTAAAAGTTCATTTGTGGAATTTCTTTCCTTCTTAATGGGTTTGAGCCAATAAATTGTGTTGTGACAAGGTAGGGGTGGTATACAGAAGATAGCCTTATTTGGTAAAATACCATTTCCATATTATGACAAGAACAGCTCAAATAAGCAAAGAGAAACAACAGTCCATCATTACTTTAAGACATGAAGGTCAGTCAATACGAAAAATGTCAAGAACTTTGAAAGTTTCTTCAAGTGCAGTCGCAAAAACCATCAAGCGCAATTATGGCTGGCTCTCATGAGGACTGCCACAGGAAAGGAAGACCCAGAGTTACCTCTGTTGCAGAGGATAAGTTAATTAGAGTTACCAGACTCAGAAATCGTCATTTAACTGCGCCTCAGATTTTAGCCCAAATAAATGCTTCACAGAGTTAAAGTAACACGCACATCTTAACATCAACTGTTCATAAGAGACTGCGTGAATCAGGCCTTCATGGTTGAATTGCTACAAAGAAACCACTACTAAAGGACACCAATAAGAAGAAGAGACTTGCTTGGGCCAAGAAACACGAGCAATGGACATTAGACCGGTGGGAATCTGTCCTTTGGTCTAATCAGTCCAAATTTGAGATTTTTGGTTCCAACTGCTGTTTCTTTGTGAGACGGAGAGTAGGTGAATGGATGATCTCTGCATGTGTGGTTCCCACTGTGAAGCATGGAGGAGGAGGTGTGGTGGTGTGGGGGTGCTTTGCTGGTGACACTGTCAGTGATTTATTTAGAATTCAAGGCAAACGTAACCAGCACGGCTACCACAGCATTCTGCAGCGATACGTCATCCCATCAGTTTTGTGCTTAGTGGGACTATAATTAGTTGTTCAACAGGACAATGACCCAAAACACACCTCCAGGCTGTGTAAGGGCTATTTGACCAAGAAGGAGAGTGATGAGTGCTGCATCAGATGACCTGGCCGACCTCAACCCAATTGAGATGGTTTGGGATGAGTTGGACCACAGAGTGAAGGAAAAGCAGCCAACAAGTGCTCAGCATATGTGGGAACTCCTTCAAGAATGTTGGAAAAGTCTTTCAGGTGAAGCTGGTTGAGAAAATGCAAAGCTGTCATCAAGGCAAATATATTTAGATTTGTTGTAACACTTTTTTGGTTACTACATGATTCCATATGTGTTATTTCATAGTTGTGATGTCTTCACTATTATTCTACAATGTAGAAAATAGTCAAAATAAAGCAAAACCCTTGAATGAGTAGGTGTTATTTATATATTTCTTAATTCCATTCTATCACTTTTAGATTTGTGTGTATTGTTGTGAATTGTTAGAAGTTATTGCAATTTTGGAGCTAGGAACACAAGCATTTTGCTACACCCCCAATAACATCTGCTAAATATGTGTATGCAACCAATGAAATTTGACTTAATTTGATTTGACACACACGCACACATCAATGTTTGTGCCTCTCCCTGCCTGATTTTTTATGAGAAAGCAACGTATAGAAGTCAGTGTCTGCCAAGTCTTTTGATTGCGTTCTGTATCACAAATATGTATTTCTTTCATATTAAACAGTGTTGAAAAGCAATTCAAAACAGTCTCAGAGAAATTACATTTGTACCTAAGAGGATTTTAAAGATTTGGAATGTGATTTAGAGAAAAGTGAATACAGAGGAAGCAGGAACGTTAATGGTAGCGCTGCCCCAAATTCCAGTTTCTTTCAACCTAAAAGGCACAATGTCTAAGTTGTGTTGGTTAATTAGTGAGCTAAGTGATCTGGCTCTCAAGTTGGGGTCATAGTTCATTTGGATCTCTCTCTCTCTCTCTCTCTCTCTCTCTCTCTCTCTCTCTCTCTTTCACACAGACACTTGGCCTATATGCATATACATCATGCCACACACACACACACACACACACACACACACACACACACACACACACACACACACACACACACACACACACACACACACACACACACACACACACACACACACACACAGAGGGCCTGTTTTTCATTAGGATAGTAACCCTAGTCTATGTTTGTCTCATGTGACCCAGCACAGGAAGTTAGGGGTCACGTTTCAGACATCTCCTAGCAGACAGGACTGCACACACACACACACACACACACACACACACACACACACACACACACACACACACACACACACACACACACACACACACACACACACACACACACACACACACACACACACACACACACACACACACACACACACACACACACACACACAGACGTCTGTTTGACGGTCTCCTCCCCATACATGTGTCCCATTTCATGGCCTTATTTGATTTCATGGCCCACAGTGCTCTGCTAATTCATGTCTAATTTTCTACCTGTCTCTCACTCTTAAGGACAAGACAGACCAACACAAACGTTGGCTGTGCGCAGTAGGTGGCCGTCATTTTCTGTTCATTGGCCTTCATTTTCCTGACGATTCTGCATGTTGTATCGACAGCGTTCGTCAACACCCAACAGATGATCTACAGCGCATGGCCGACATTTCTGTTAGTCTGTATTGTCCTTTACTCTTTCTATACCTCTCTTCATTCCTCTCTCCATCTCTCTCCATCTCTCTCTCATCCCTCTCTCCATTCCTCTCTCCATCTCCCTCTCCATTCCTCTCTCCATCCCTCTCTCCATCTCTCTCTCATCCTGCTCTCTATCTCCCTCTCCATTCCTCTCTCCATCCCTCTATCCAACCCTCTCTCCATTCCTTTCTCCATCCCTCTCTCCACCCCTCTCTCCACTCCTCTCTCCATTCCTCTCTCCATCTCTCTTTCCATCTCTATCTTCCTCTCCATTCCTCTCTCAATCCCTCTCTTCATTGTTCTCTCCATCCCTCTCTCCATCCCTCTCTCCATCTCTCTCTCCATTCCTCTCTTCATCTTTCTCTCCATTCCTCTCTCCATTCCTCTCTCCATCCCTCTCTTCATCTTTATCTCTATCCCTCTCTCCATTCCTCTCTTCATCCCTCCATTCCTCTCTCCATCCCTCTCTTCATCTTTCTCTCCATTCCTCTCTCCATTCTTCTCTCCATCCCTCTCTCCATCTCTCTCTCCGTCTCTCTCTCTGTATGCCTCTTAGCCTTTCTATTATCTCTGGGCCTCAGGATTAAACATAGGACATCAGAGGACAGACAGAGCACGCACGCACACACGCACGCTAGCACGCACGCACACAGACAGACTCACTGCTGTAAACCTGCTGTGGAGGACAGTAATTGCATTAACCCTGCACCCCGAGAACCACAACACTTCATTTGTTCACTCAGCGAGACGCCAGAGTGATTGACATGTCTCTCTTCTCCATCTCTTCGGCTCCACTCACAAGATATCATAGTTTCCCTTTGATATTCAACGTATTATGGATGAACATCTATTAATGCCGCGTGGTTCAAATCAAATCAAACTGTATTTGTCACATGCGCCAAATACAACAAGTGTAGACCTTACCATGAAATGCTTACTTACAAGCCCTTAACCAACAGTGCCGTCAAGAAGAGTTAAAAAAATATTTACCAAATAAACTCAAGTAAAAAATTATAAAAAGTAACACAATAACATAACAATAACGAGGCTATATACAGGGGGTACCAGTACCGAGTCAGTGTGCGGGGTACAGGTTAGATGTAATTTGTACATGTACAGTTAAAGTCGTAAGTTTACATACACTTAGGTTGGAGTCATTAAAACTCGTTTTTCAACCACTCCAGGAATTTCTTGTTATCAAACTATAGTTTTGGCAAGTTAGTTAGGACATCTACTGTGTGCATGACACAAGTAATTTTTCCAACAACTGTTTACAGACAGATTATTTCACTTATAATTGACTGTATCACAAT
This sequence comes from Brachymystax lenok tsinlingensis, assembly GCA_030435695.1. Classification (NCBI taxonomy): domain Eukaryota; kingdom Metazoa; phylum Chordata; class Actinopteri; order Salmoniformes; family Salmonidae; genus Brachymystax; species Brachymystax lenok. Next base: position 33,442,384 of record CM059788.1, read on the forward strand.
TCCAATGGGTCAGAAGTTTACATACACTAAGTTGACTGTGCCTTTAAACAGCTTGGAAAATTCCCGAAAATGATACCTCTGGATGTATTTCAAGGCCTACCTTCAAATTCAGTCTTTTTGCTTGACATTGTGGGAAAATCTAAAGAAATCAGCCAAGACCTCAGAATACAAATTGTAGACCTCCACAAGTCTGGTTCATCCTTGGGAGCAATTTCCAAACGCTTGAAGGTACCACGTTCATTGGTACAAACAATAGTACGCAAGTATAAACACCATGGGACCACGCAGCCTTCATACCGCTCAGGAAGGAGACACGTTCTGTCTCCTAGAGATGAACGTACTTTGGTGCGAAAAGTGCGAAAAGTGCAAATCAATCCCAGAACAACAGCAAAGGACCTTGTGAGAATGCTGGAGGAAACAGGTACAAAAGTATCTATATCCACAGTAAACCGAGTCCTATATCGAAATAACCTGAAAGGCCGCTCAGCAACGAAGAAGCCACTAATCCAAAACCACCATAAAAGAGCCAAACCATGGTGTGAAACTGCACATGGGGACAAATATCGTACTTTTTGGAGAAATGTCCTCTGGTCTGATGAAACAAAAATATAACTGTTTGGCCATTAGGACCATTGTTATGTTTGGAGGAAAAAGGGGGAGGCTTGCAAGCCGAAGAACACCATCCCAACCGTGAAACATGGGGGTGGCAGCATCATGTTGTGGGGGTGCTTTGCTGTATGAGGGACTGGTGCACTTCACAAAATAGATGGCATCATGAGGCAGGAAAATTATGTGGATATATTGAAGCAACATCTCAGTCAGAAAGTTAAAGCTTGGTTGCAAATGGGACTTCCAAATGGACAATGACCCAAAGCATACATCCAAAGTTGTGGCAAAATGGCTTAACCTGTTTGAGCTAGGAGGCAGTATTTTGAAGTTCGGATGAAAAACGTGCCCAAAGTAAACTGCCTGTTACTCAGGCCCAGAAGCTAGGATATGCACATAATTAGTAGTATTGGATAGAAAACACTCTAAAACTGTTAAAATAATGTCTGTGAGTATAACAGAACTGATATGGCAGGCGAAAGCCCGAGGGAAATCCATCCGGAAAATGTGATTCTGTGAACTGGCTCATTTTCCATTGAGTTGCTATTGGAAATGCTTAAATCCAGCTCCCAGGTTGCAATACCTATGGCTCCCACTAGATGTCAACAGTCTTTAGACAAGGTTTCATGCGTTTACCTTGAAATATTAAGGAGTAGAAGAAGATTAGGCAAGTGGAGTGAGGAAGTACCTTTTGTGTTTGGCATGCGCCTCGGTTTTTTTAATTTCTTTTCAACTTGCTTGGACACTTCGGCTTGCCATCAGAAGAAGATCTTCCAAGGTAAGCAATTTATTTTATCTCTTTTTATGACTTTTGTGACACCCGTGCTGGTTATGTTTTTATGCTAATGCAGGAAGTACACGGGTCGCTGTCCTCAGACAATCAAATGTTCTGCTTTCGCCGTAAAGATTTTTTGAAATCTGACAATGTTGTGAGATTGCCAAGATTCTAAGCTGTTGAAGAATGTGCAACACTTGCATTTTCATGAATGTTTGAAATGAGTATTTCTGTAATTTGAATTTGGCGCTCTGCAATTTCACCGGATGTTGTAAATGTGGTACGTGACCATCCAACCTAGCGCAGAGAGGCTAAGGACAACAAAGTCAAGGTATTGAAGTGGCCATCACAAAGCCCTGACCTCAATCCTATAGAAAATGTGTGGGCAGAACTGAAAAAGCATGTGCGAGCAAGGAGGCCTACAAACCTGACTCAGATACACCAGCTCTGTCAGGAGGAATGGGCCAATATTCCCCCATCTTATTGTGGGAAGCTTGTGGAAGGCTACCAAAAATGTTTGACCCAAGTTAAACTATTTAAAGGCAATGCTACCAAATACTAATTGAGTGCATGTAACTTCTGACCCACTGGGAATGTGATGAAATAAATAAAAGCTGAAATCAATCATTCTCTCTACTATTATTCTGACATTTCACATTCTTAAAATAAAGTGGTGATCCTAACTGAACTAAGACAGGGAATTTTTACTAGGATTAAATGTCAGGAATTGTGAAAAACTGATTTTAAATGTATTTGGCTAAGGTGTATGTAAACTTACGATTTGACTATGCATAGATAATAACAGCGAGTACCAGCAATGTACAAAACAAATGGAGCCTTTAGGTCGTAGACTTGGCGCTCTGGTACCGCTTGCCGTTTGGTAGCAGAGAAAACAGTCTATGACTTGGGTGACTGGAGTCTCTGACAAGGTCCTGGATGGCAGGAAGCTTGGCCCCAGTTATGTACTGACCCATACGCAGTACCCTCTGTAGCGCCTAATGGTCAGATGCCGAGCAGTTGCCATACCAGGCAGTGATGCAACCGGTCAGGATGCTCTCAATGGTGCAGCTGTAGAACTTTTTGAGGATCTGGGGTCCCATGCCAAATCTTTTCAGTCTCCTGAGGGGGAAAAGGTTTAGGCAGGTTACCTTCACTTCCTTGGGCACAGGGACTATGGTGGTCTGCTTGAAACATGTAGGCATTACAGACTCAGTCAGGGAGAGGTTGAAAATGCCAGTGAAAACGCTTGCCAGTTGGTCAACGCCTGCTCGGAGTACACGTCCTGCGGCCTTGTGAATGTTGAACTGTTTGAAGGTCTTGCTCACATCGGCTACTGAGAGCGTTATCACACAGTCATCCAGAACAGCTGGTGCTCTTGTCCATGCTTCAGTGTTGCTTGCCTCGAAGCGAGCATAAAAGGCATTTAGCTCGTCTGGTAGGCTCGCATCACTGGGCAGCTAGCTTCTGGGTTTCCCTTTGTAGTCTGTAATAGTTTTCAAGCCCTGCCACATCTGACGAGCATCAGAGCCGGTGTAGTAAGATTCAATCTTAATCCTGTATTGACGCTTTGCTTGTTTAATGGTTCATCTGAGGGCATAGCGGGATTTCTTATAAGGGTCCGGATTAGTGTCCCGCTCCCTTGAAAGCGGTAGCTCTAGCCTTTAGCTTGACGCGGATGTTGCCTGTAATCCATGGCTTCTGGTTGGGATATGTATGTACGGTCACTGTGGGGATGACGTCAATGCATTTATTGATGAAGCCAGTGACTGAGGTGGTATACTCCTCAATGCCATTAGATGAATCCCGGAACATATTCCAGTCTGTGCTAGCAAAACAGTCCTGTAGCGTAGCATCCTCGTTATCTGACCACTTCCGTATTGAGTGAGTCACTGGTACTTCCTGCTTTAGTTTTTGCCTGTAAGCAGGAATCAAGAGGATAGAATTATGGTCAGATTTGTATGCATCTCTGTGTGTGGAGTAAATGTGGTCTAGAGTTTTTTTTCCTCTGGTTGCACATGTGACATGCTGGTAAGAATTTGGTAAAACTGATTTAATTTTACTTGCATTAAAGTCCCTGGCCACTAGGAGCGCTGCTTCTGGGTGAGCATTTTCTTGTTTGCTTATGGCCTTAAAGAGTTGGCTGAGTGCGGTCTTAATGCCAGCATCAGTCTGTGGTGGTAAATAGACGGTTACGAATAATATAGATGATAACTCTCATGGTAGATAGTGTGGTCTACAGCTTATCATGAGGTACTCTACCTTTAATATTAGACATCGCACACCAGCTGTTATTGACAAAAAGACACACACCCCCACCCCTCGGCTTACCTGACGTAGCTTCTATGTTCTGCTGGTGCATGGAAAATCCCTCCAGCTCTATATTATGCATGTCATCGTTCAGCCACGACATGGTGAAACATAAGATATTACATTTCTTAATGTCCCTTTGGTAGGATAATCATAGGTCATCAATTTTATTTTCCAATGATTGCAAGTAGAATTTATGGCAGTGGGAGTTTACTCGCTCGCCTATGGATTCTCAGAAGGCAGCCCGATCTGCTTCCTCTTTTCCTCCGTCTTTTCTTCACGCAAATGACGGGGGATTTCGGCCTGTTCACGGGAGAGCAGTAAATCTTTCTCGTTGGATTTGTTAAAGGAAAAAGCTTCTTCCAGTTCGTGGTGAGTAATCCCAGTTCTGATGTCCAGAAGTTATTTTTGGTCATAAGAGACGGTAGCAGCAACATTATGTACAAAATAAGTAAAAAAACAAGTTACAAACACTGCATAAAACGAACAAAATATCACAATTGGTTACGAACAAGTAAAACATCAGCCATCCTCTTCGGCGCCATATTAACATCCCTAACAGGGTTAAAACAGAAACAGCTGTTTAGGCATTAATTTTGTGTGGTAAAGGTTAGGGCTATGTTTTGAGGAAGACTTAAAACAAAATATTTAAAAACAATGTGTTTCTATCAACTATCATCAAATATTCTCACGGCTTGCTAGAGCATTTGCGCAGTGGTCTAAGCAGCGTGCTCTGATTCCGAGTATCATGAGTTTGCACCCAGTGCTGGGCAATCGTTTAAGAGGAAGGCATATTATCGACATTTTGTGGATCTTTCTAAATGTCCGAAATCAAAGTGTACTTCTAGTGATCAGGCTGCCCCCTACCCAGCTCCTACTGATCTCTACTGACCTCAACTGACCTCTACCCAGCTCCTACTGACCTCTAACCACCCCCCTCTCTACGCAGCTTCTACTGACCTCTACCCAGCTCCTACTGATCTCTACTGATCTCTACTGACCTCTACCCAGCTCCTACTGATCTCTACTGACCTCTACCCAGCTCCTACTGACCTCTACTGATCTCTACTGACCTCTACCCAGCTCCTACTGACCTCTAACCACCCCCCTCTCTACGCAGCTCCTACTGACCTCTACCCAGCTCCTACTGATCTCTACTGACCTCTACTGACCTCTACCCAGCTCCTACTGACCTCTAACCACCTCCCTCTCTACGCAGCTCCTACTGACCTCTACCCAGCTCTTACTGATCTCTACTGATCTCTACTGACCTCTACCCAGCTCCTACTGATCTCTACTGACCTCTACCCAGCTCCTACTGACCTCTAACCACCCCCCCTCTCTACCCAGCTCCTACTGACCTCTACCCAGCTCCTACTGACCTATACCCAGCTCCTACTGACCTCTACCCAGCCCCCACCCCTCTACCCAGCTCCTACTGACCTATACCCAGCTCCTACTGACCTCTAACCACCCCCTCTCTACCCAGCTCCTACTGACCTCTACCCAGCTCCTACTGATCTACACCCAGCTCCTACTGACCTCTACCCAGCCCCCCCCCCTCTACCCAGCTCCTACTGACCTCTACCTAGCTCCTACTGACCTCTTGGCTTTCCAAATGTCATCCTAAGTTATGAGGCCAGAAGTTCATAATCTTCACTGTGGAAATAGTGATATGCTTCAGTTTGCTGTGATGTGACTGGTTTCATATTTGTCTCCATCGATCGTAAGGATGGTAGAATAGATTTAAAACTATTGTAAATTATAATTACAATCCCCTTATCCAAACGTCTTACTTATTTACCTAGCTCTTATCAATGGCTCTTATCAATTTGTAAATGACAGTGCATGGAGAATGGTGTTATTTCCACATGGAACCAACAGGTAACTCAACCTTATTCATAATTTATTCAAGCGTAAAGGTGGGGGAATTATGATGGAATCAAGTCAAGGTCAGAATACGGAGTATCTGTAGACACACCTGCGACACACCTTCATTTTATTTATCTCTTCCCCAAATGAATAGCAGGGGAATGGCATCCTATTCTCATGCTTACATTCAAGGTCAGAATACACCTAGAGAGAAAAGTGCATAAAAAGGGAATTACGTTCCATTTACACACACTTAACTTAGTCCACTTCTGTAATCAGTGGACACAAACACACACTGACAGAGGGAAAGAGGGAGATGGAGGGGAGGAACCTGCACTGTTCCATTGTGCACTAGACCAGCAAAATACAATAGTCAACATCATCTCTCAACTCTCTCTCTCTCTCTGTGTATGTGAATCTGTGCGTGCATGGCTGTGTGTGTATGTGAATCTGTGCGTGCATGTCTGTGTGTGTATGTGAATCTGTGCGTGCATGGCTGTATACGTCTTAAAGATAGCTTTTCTGGGTTGAAGGAGGACTGGGGCTTGTAGTCTGTGAAGGTGATTGGGAATTGGTGGTAACATTGTAACGGGGGAGGCTGTTGTGTAAATGGCAGCAGGATTAGTATTAATCACACAGGTATCGCCAAGGGGATTCTGGGTAGACCATAACAGAGACGTGGGAGGTCCGCTGACCACACCCTCCATCCCCTGACCCCGAGAACTACCCCCTCCCCTCAGTGACCCTCTATGACCTCAAGACCAGGATTCCTCAACTCTGGGTCCGTATTCACACTGCATCTCTGGATTGCTGCTCTAGGATCAGGTCCCCCCTGTAAATTTATGAATTATCGTCTAAAAGACAAAAACTGGTCCTATACCAGCATTTCTACTCTGAGGTTATAACCACGTACTCCCATTGACGAGACTCCATTATAAGGTTTTAGCTATTTGAAGTATTCCAGATAACTATTCAGCAGAAAAGTAGGAAGTCATAGAGCTATTACCAAACTGACTGGACTAAGCAGGTTTTTAGAGTAAAAAGTGCTGTAGTAAGATGCTACTTCAGACTCATTAATTGTCTCCTAATGTCTGTCTCAGACTCATTAGACAGCTTTTAATGTCTGTCAGATGTTTCCTGTCCACTGGCAGCAGGGGACATGGATCACATGACTCGAGTCAGTGGCTTTAGTAATGAGGGGAGCACAGGTTGCCAAGTTGGACAGGTGGCTACACCAGGATGGTGAGAGAGAAGGAGAAAGAGAGAGACGAAGGGGGAAGGGACGAGAATTATATCTACAGTGTATGACAGAATGTCTCATTTTCCTTCCTATCCTCTCCCCTCCTTTTCCCTCCTTTCCTCTTCCCTCATCTCCTCTTCTCTGCTCTCCCCTCCTGTCCTCTCCACTTATCTCCTCTCCTTTTCCCTCCTCTTCTCTTCTCTCCTCTCATCTTCCCTTCCCTTCCCTTCTCTCCTCTCCTCTTCCCTTCTCTCCTTTCCTCTCCCCTTCCCTTCTCTTCTCTTCCCTCCTATCTTTTTCTCTTATCTCCTCTCATCTTCAATACATATATTAAGAAGTATTGGTGAATGAACCGGGATAACACATCATTTCATGGTGTGGATATAAGCTAATTTACGCTTGGGGGACTGCCTGGCACCTCTCTCTACCAGTACCAGCGGGCACACACACTTGCATGCACGTACACACCAGGTTTACCGTGGGAATGCCTCTGGCATTGCATTGGTCAATGAGGTGATGCATTTAAATGGAAATATATTAAACCATTGCTATGTGTGTGTGTGTGTGTTTGTGTGATGCCTCTGTGTGTGTGTGTGTGTGTGTGTGTGTGTGTGTGTCTGTCTGTCTGTCTGTCTATCTAAACCCTGTCTCTCTCCTCCCAGTCACACATACATTAGGGTACGGTTGGCTGGATATTAAAGACACCCCACTGCCACTCCCCCATGTAAGACCAGGCGGGATTAGCCTGTTCTATTACCACACTAATCTAGTGACCAAAAGACCACAATGACACCCTACAGAGAGAGGGAGAAAGAGAGGGAGAGGGAGAGAGGGGGGGCAGAGAGAGAGAGAGAGAGAGAGAGAGAGGAGAATCCTTTCTCTTAATATGGTTTTCTTGCAGAGACAGACAGACAGGCAGATTAGAATGGTAGAGTGGGTGCGCCTGTATTCATTTGACAGGGTGTGCTTTGTGTGAGAGAGCAGTGTGTCTAAGGCCGTTAACGGGATCAACTCTTCAAAAAGACTGTCACCGCATATCTCTGCCCTGCACCCCTAACCCACAGGGCAGCTGTGTCCATGTGTGTGTGTTTGTGTTAGTCAGATCCTATGCAAAACCCTGGTGTAGAATGTCTGAGTATCCAAGGTAATTTGCCTGTTGTCTCCAGCTGGCAAGGATTTTATTTAATCCAAAATCAAATGAACAAATATCCCAAATTTGAATGTGAAATTGAGGTTTGGTTTTGTGCAAGCAGTTGCTCAAGTGACACATATCCCTGAGTACACCATGTTCTGTCCTGCTATGCATGTTGTTTGTCCCCTGTCCTTTACCTATGCTGTCCATGTGTAGTTCTCTCCTGCTGTGGGTGTGTGTGCATGTGTGTCACAATGTGTGTTTAGCAGATGGCACTCTCCACACCACTGAACGTTTTAACAGAACGCCTCCCAGCACCCTTCACTTGAATCCACCTGGCTTTGCCGCCGCTGGCCAGAACACACTAGTGTTCACTCTTCACTTCGTTACACACACACACACACACTTCCCAGTCACACACACTCTGCCACATCGGTGGCAAAAATAAGTTCTGACAGAAGCAGCCCATCTCAGTTTGGACATTTATTACAATGCAATATGTCAGTCAGTCATTTTCCATATTCCTATTTTACAATTTACAACCCAGATAATTAGAAGACTATAAATAGAATGAAATGCTTCATGTACCTGAATTCATTTTCAAACAATTACAAAGACATAGAATACCCACAGTTTATGCTAATCGTTGACTAGATAAAACTGCTAAAACCATTGTTAGTGTGTTCATCCTCAATAAAAAAGGCATTGAGAGCTTGGCAAAATACATTCTATCACAAAACACTCCTCCCCATCTTCCTGGCTTTGCATATCCAAAACTGGTCCTCAAAGACAAGCGCGCACACAAACGCACACACACACACAGAGCGTGATGCTTCAAGAACTACACTTTCTCAGCTTGTCCTTTAAGTTTCTGTTGACTTTCAGACATCCTTTCAGGTATGATAAACAGCACATTTACACAATGACAAAATATAGACTATCATAGTCATATGAAATGCCTTAGGCCATTCTTGGTGGACATTCAACTCCTGCTTTTATTCATTGAACTCTGCTTCACTATAAACTTACAAGTCCTTGATGATGAATGGATGTAGTACTTATTAGTACAGTGTCAATAAAGTTCAATGGATGGACTACTCCTTAGTGGTTATGGAAGTTGGAGTCCTTATATTGTATTAGAGACGAATGAGTAGTGTTGTCCTGAAATGCATCTGTGGCAAATTGGAGACAAATATTCTGCTTGTGTAGTGGAGATGTAAAAAAAAAAAAAGTTTCTGAACAGAAAACATTGGCACCACTCTGAACTAGGGCTGGGCGATATATCAAATTCATTTGAATTAATGTTTTTGTGCGATATTCCAAATGCCTGTATTACAATTTTTTTTTTATATCCGCTTGTTCTCATGTTGTCTTTTTGGTCTCGTCTCTTTTGCTCCTTCTGTACTGTGTGCACCTTCCCAAATATAAAGATTAGCTGGGTACTCACTAGGATGTGGGCTGGTGCTTGAGAGATTGTTTATAATTTTCTGTTATGCCTTCTACATGAAGTTAGTCATTATTAGTGAATATGCATTATGCATGGTGCTGGTTACATTTGTAACAAAAATTGCATTTCATAGACAGACTTGAAAGCCATATCAGTGACTATTGCAAAAAAAGGTTAAACTGTTTTGATAAAATAATACAATAATTAGTGAAATGTAGTGTATTTTACCTTTATGTATATACAACAACGCTTATTTAGAGAAAACCTTTTAGAAATCGATACATCGTGAATCACCCATAAATATGAAAAAAAAGGAGATATGATTTTTAGGCCATATCGCCCAACCCTACTCTAAACAAACTACAGAAACGTTTCGCACATGACTTAAAAGTCAGGATGACTGTGACAAACATTGTCGTGACACAAAGTCACCCAGAAATGTAATAATTAAGAGAAGTTATTTATTTTTTTACACAGACACATATGTACAAAAAGTAAACAGAACAAGAGACGGAAAGTTCCGTTGGCTCCATTGAAACACACAGGGAACCTCTTCGGCAGCTTCTTCAGCCTCAGGTCAATCCTCAGGGCATAGTTCAAAGGTCAAAGGTTATAGGGTTTATAAAAGTGCCTCTTTTCTCTCCTCCGTTCATATTTTCTGTTGTAGGGTTTGTTTGTTGACGTTATTCCTTAAGGAAATCTCAATCTAAAGTGCATGGATGACGTGAATGGAATTCATTCAAACTGTTTTATATCCATTCACTGGCTCAGACGGGAACCATACTGTCCTGCATCTGTTCCTGTATTTGTTGCATGTGGGACAGCAATACCTGCTGCACACTAGCAAGGATCTGGTCCTGGTGTGATGGTGTGACAATTCCTATACTGGCCATGTCCCTGTAAACATAGCACAACACACAATTAGGCATGTTGGGAGTTGTACAGAGCATGCACATGGACACACACAAAATGAGAGAGAGAGACAGAGAGAGAGAGAAAAAGAGAGGGAGAGTAGGAGGGACAGAGAGAGAGAGAAAAAGAGAGGGAGAGTAGGAGAGACAGAGAGAGACTATTGAGAAAGGCCGCCGGAGGCAGACTTGGCTCTCAAGAGAAGACAGGCTATGTGCACACTGCCCACAAAATGAGGTGGAAACTGAGCTGCACTTCCTAACCTCCTGCCAAATGTATGACCATATTAGAGACACATATTTCCCTCAGATGACACAGACCCACAAAGAATTCGAAAAAACAAACCTGATTTTTATAAACTCCCATATCTACTGGGTGAAATACCACAGTGTGCCATCACAGCAGCAAGATTTGTGACCTGTTGCCACAAGAAAAGGGCAAGCAGTGAAATACAACCCATATTTATATTTATTTTCCTTTTTGTACATCGTTACAACACTGTAAATATACATAATATTCTTTTGGAACTTCTGTGAGTGTAATGTAAACTGTTCATTTTGTATTTTTTTTCACTTTTGTATATTATCTACTTCACTTGCTTTGGCAATGTTAACATATGTTTCCCATACCAATTAAGGCCCTTGAATTGAATTGAATTGAGAGAGAGAGAGAGGGAGAGAGAGAGACAGAGAGAGAGAGTAAAGAGAGAAACTGACTCACTGCTGTGTGAGGGTTAGCAGGCTGTCAGGACTGGTGTATCCAGCAGCAGTGAGGGTGTCTCTGTACATGTCCATCCCTATAGCCTGGAGCCAGTATTCTACTGACCACACTGACACAAACTCTGGACCTCCTACAGGCTCCAACAGAGTGGGAACAGGCCTGCACAGAGATATAAAGAAAGAATGACTTATAGTGAGTCCATGTTATGCTGAAAAAATATTGAAAGGGCCTGCAATGAAAGACACGGTCTCCTCTGTGTGTATGTGCGTGTGTATGTGTGTACCTCTCTCCTCCTGTCCTCCTCAGTGTGGTGGTTGGGTTGCGGATTAGTTTATCCAGAATGTTGAGGATCTGTGTGAAACTGGGTCTGTGTGTTCTGTCTCTCTGCCAGCAGTCTAACATCAGTTGGTGCAGACACGCTGGACAGTCCATAGGTGGGGGCAGACGGTAACCCTCATCTATCGCTTTTATCACCTAGAGAGAGGGGGAGATAGGGATCAAGTGGGTAAGAAAGCATGTTTAACTAACTTTGTCTAACTGCTCAACTTTGTTTCTGTCTCACATTCAGGCGAATGTCCTGTTTTTGAGTTTTAACACACGCTTACATCCTGGTTACTCATGTCCCAATATGGCCGTTCTCCATATGACATCACCTCCCACATGACCACGCCGTAGCTCCATGTGTCAGAGGCTGGAGTGAACTTCCTGTAGGCGATGGCCTCTGGAGCAGTCCATCTGATGGGGATCTTCCCCCCTGGAGAGTGGTACGTCCCAGTCACCTCCTGTAACACATGGGAAGAGAATGAGAAAATGATAAATTAGAATCCACAGGTGCTAAGGACCCACATTTCAGATGATGAGTGATCTAAAAATCATTGAAACCTTATCTTGCATAATAAATCATTACTCCAGACAAGTAATATGCATGTTTAGGTTCTATGTTCTTTCCTGTGTTTCTGTGTTCTTACCCGTGTGGTGTATGCTGCCTCAGACTCATCCTCCAGCACTCGTAACAGACCGAAGTCAGACACCTTACACACCAGGTTGCTGTTGACCAGGATGTTGCGGGCGGCCAGGTCTCGGTGAACGTAGCTCATGTCAGATAGGTACTTCATGCCTGACACGATGCCACGTAGCATGCCCACCAGCTGGATCACTGTGAACTGACCGTCGTGTTTCTAATGGAGAGAGACAATATAGACATTAGAATAGAGTTTCCAGTATGAACACAGAAAGACGCTCTCGTTCTCGCTCTCGTTCTCCTGCTTACCCTGAGGAAGGTGTTGAGGGATCCATTCTCCATGTACTCTGTGATGATCATCACTGGTTTACCTGAACAGGAGACAAACAAGCAGCGATTAAGCCAGGGTGGAGTGCCACAAAGATCAGTTTTGGGTTCCCTGCTTTTACTTTATAAATGAAGAAAGAACCTGTAAATCTCTGCTGAGATTGGTCAAAGTAGCTGTCAATCACTCACATCGTGTGACCACACCCTCCAGTCTGATGACGTTTGGGTGGTCGAACTGTCCCATGATGCTGGCCTCTGAGAGGAAGTCCCGCCTCTGTTTGTCAGCGTATCCTGCCTTCAGACTCTTTATGGCCACGTAGATCTCTCTCTTCCCCTGGAGTCGCAGACAGCCACTACACACCTCCCCAAACTCACCTACAACACACACAATATCAATAACTACACACCTCCCCAAACTCACCTACAACACACAGATACACACAATATCAATAACTACACACCACCCCAAACTCACCTACAACACACAGATACACACAATATCAATAACTACACACCTCCCCAAACTCACCTACAACACACACAATATCAATAACTACACACCACCCCAAACTCACCTACAACACACACAATATCAATAACTACACACCTCCCCACTCACCTACAACATACACAGATACACACAATATCAATAACTACACACCTCCCCAAACTCACCTACAACACACACAATATCAATAACTACACACCTCCCCACTCACCTACAACACACACAGATACACACAATATCAATAACCACACACACACACACCTTTGTACCTTGATGATTTATTGTCAGTGTGTGTGTGTGTGTGTGTGTGTGTGTGTGTGTGTGTCAGGCTCCCTTACCGATGCCAATTACTTTCTCTATGTGTATGTTGGAGGCGTCAATCTCTTTGGCAAACTCATGAACAGCCTGGTCCGGGTCCTCATAGGTGAAGGGGTCCACGTATATCCTCACACCTTCAGATGGAGAGGGAAGGAGGGGTGGGGGGGATGGATGGTTTGAGAAAATAAATTGGAAGGGATGGAGGGATGCCCGCATGAGTATGCACTCGGCTATGTTTGTTTGTGTGTGTGGTCTTACCTGGGTTTAAATGTTTCTCCTCCTCTAAGTCCTGCTTAGCTTTGCTGTATTGCCCCCTCCTGAAATAACAGAGGTAGAGGATGAAGTAGTGAAGGGAACAGAACACAGCTAGCCAACAGGAGAAGAAGGGTAGAAGGAGAGGGGGATGGAGGGAGAACAGTGACTTAGGAAGAAGGAGAGGGGGATGGAGGGAGAATAGTGACTCAGGAAGAAGGAGGGTTGGTGCTCCGGTACCACTTGCCGTGCAGTAGCAGAGAGAACAGTCTATGACTAGGGTGGCTGGAGTCTCTGGAAATGTCTTGTGCCCAGCCCTCCAGAGGCCTTCCTCTGACACTGCCTGGTATAGAGGTCTTGGATGGCAGGAAGCTTGGCCCAGTGATGTACTGGGCCGAACACACTACCCTCCGTAGTGCCTTGCGCTCGCAGGCCAAGCAGTTGCCATACCAGGTGGTGATGCAACCAGTCAGGATGCTCTCGAAGGTGCAGCTGTAGAACCTTTTGAGGATCTGAGGACCCATGCCAAATCTTTCCATTCTCCTGAAGGGGAATAGGCGTTGTCCTGCCCTCTTCACAACTGTCTTGGTGTGTTTGGACCGTGATAGCTTGTTGGTAATGGGAAACCAAGGAACTTGAAGCTCTCAACCTGCTCTACTATAGCCCTGTCAATGAGAATGGGGCGTGTTCGGTCCTCTTTTTCCTGTAGTCCACAATCATCTCCTTTGTCTTGATCACGTAGAGGGAGAGGTTGTTGTCCTTGCACAACACTGCCAGGTCTCTGACTTCCTCCTTATAGGCTGTCTCACCGTTGTTGGTGATCAGGCCTACCACTGTTGTGTCGTCGGCAAACTTAATGATGGTGTTGGAGTTGTGCTTGGCCACGCAGTCATAGGTGAACAGGGAGTAAAGGAAGGTACTGAGCAAGCACTCCTGAGGGGCCCCCCGTGCTGAGGATCAGCGTGGCAGATGTGTTGTTACCTACCCCTACTACCTGGGGGCGGCCCGTCAGGAAGTCCAGGATCCAGTTGCAGAGGGAGGTGTTAAGTCCCAGGGTCCTTAGCTTAGTGATGAGCTTTGAGGGCACTATGGTGTTGAACGCTGAGCTATAGTCAATTCTCACGTAGGTGTTCCTTTTGTCCAGGTGGGAAAGGGCAGTGTGGAGTGCCATAGAGATTGCATCATCTGTGGATATTTTGGGGTGGTATGCAAATTGTAGTGGGTCTAGGATTTCTGGGATGTTGGTTGATGTGAGCCATGACTTTCAAAGCACTTCATGGCTACAGACGTGAGTGCTACGGGTCGGTAGTCATTTAGACAGGTTGGTGTTCTTGGGCACAGGGACTATGGTGGTCTGCTTGAAACATGTTTGTATTACAGACTCGGTCAGGGACAGGTTGTAAATGTCAGTAAAGACACTTGCCAGTTGGTCAGCGCATGCTCGGAGTACACGTCCTGGTAATCTGTCTGGCCCTGCGGCCTTGTGAATGTTATCCTGTTCTACTTACTCACAATAGCTACGGAGAGTCGCCCGGAACAGCTGATGCTCTCATGCATGCTTCATTGTTGCTTGCCTCGAAACGAGCATAGAAGTTATTTAGCTTGTCTGGTCACTGGGGAGCTCACGGCTGTGCTTCCCTTTGTAGTCTGTGATAGTTTGCAAGCCCTGCCACATCCAACGAGCGTCAGAGCCGGTGTAGTACGATTCAATCTTAGTCCTGTATTGACGTGTTGCCTGTTTGATGGTTCGTCAGAGGGCATAGCGGGATTTCTTATAAGCACCTGGGTTAGAGTCCCACTCCTTGAAAGCGGCAGCTCTACCCTTTAGCGGATGTTGCCTGTAATCCATGGCTTCTGCTTGGGGTATGTACGTACGGTCACTGTGCGGACGACGTCATTGATGCACTTATTGATGAAGCCAGTGACTGATGTGGTGTACTCCTCAATGTCATCAGAAGAATCCTGGAACATATTCCAGCCTGTCCTAGCAAAACAGTCCTGTAGCTTAGCATCCTTGTTATCTGACCACTTCCTTATTGAGCGATTCACTGGTACTTCATGCTTTAGTTTTTGCTTTAAGCAGGAATCAGGAGGATAGAGTTATGGTCAGATTTGCCAAATGGAGGGCGAGGGAGAGCTTTTGTACGCGTCTCTGTGTGTGGAGTAAAGGTGGTCTAGAGTTGTTTTCCTCTGGTTGCACTTTTAACATGCTGGTAGAAATTAGTTAAAACAGATTTAAGTTTCCATGCATTAAAGTCCCCGGCCACTAGGAGCGCCGCCTCTGGATGAGCATTTTCTTGTTTGCTTATTGCCTTATACAGCTCAATGAGTGCCGTCTTAGTGCCAGCATCGGTTTGTGGTGGTAAATAGACACCTACAAAAAAATAGATGAAAACTCTTGGTAAATAGTGTGGTCTACAGCTTAACATGAAATACTCTACCTCAAGTGAGCAAAACCTTGAGACTTCCTAAATATTAGATTTCGTGCACCAGCTGTTATTTACAAATAGACATAGACTGCCACCCGGAGGCAGCTGTTCTATCTTGCCAATGGACCGAAAACCCAGCTAGCTGTATGTTATCCATGTCGTTGTTCAGCCACGACTCGGTGAAACATAAGATATTACAGTTTTTAATGTCCCGTTGGTAGCATAATCTTGATCGGAGCTCATCCATTTTGTTACCCAATGATTGCACGTTGGCTATTAGGACTGATGGTAGAGGGGGATTACTCACTAGCCGTCCTTACAAGGCACCCCAACCTACGTCCCAGATATCTCCGTCTCTGCTTCATGCGAATGACGGGAATTTGGGCCTTGTCGGGTGTCTGAAGTAAATCCTTCGCGTCCGACTCGCTAAAGAAAAAAATCTTTGTCCAGTACGAGGTGTGTAATCGTTGTATTGATATCCAGAAGCTCTTTTCGGTCATAAGAGACGGTGGCAGAAACGTTACGTACAAAATAAGTTACAAAAAAAACACACACAATAGCACAATTGGTTAAAAGCCCGTAACATGGCAGCCATCATACATACGGGTCTCCTTTAGGACACACTGTATGTGTGTTTACCTGTGGCTGTGTGTTTACCTGTGGCTGTGTGTGTTTACCTGTGGCTGATGATGAAGACTGTGGTGGAGATGAGCAGTAGAACCACACCCCCGCTGATTGACAGCAGGAGAAGGGTGGAGTTAGCGGCATTACCAATCAGAGGCAAGGGATCTGACAGGGGGAGGAGACAACAGGTCACAAACCAGGACGTTTTCATTCAAAAATAAGGTACATCTTCTTCATCAATATCCCTTGCTCTATAAAAATAGCCAAATAGACTATAAAATAATAAAACATAGTGTTGTACCTGAGTTGGTGGAAAACTCAAAGGGGACGCTGAACTCTCCGTATCCGGCGGCGGTGCGAGCGCGCACATGAAATACGTAGACAGTGAGTGGGTTCAGCCCAGTGATATCAGCACTACGGGATGCCGTCTTCATAATGCGGTAGGACCTCTCCTTCCGATTCTGATTGGAAGAGAGGAAAAGAGGTGAGGGATGTGTCAATGTCCACTATATGAAGCGTTCCAATATACAGTACATCATACTAAAATACAACCCATTATAATTGGCAAGCATAAAGAAAATGGGTAAGAGATGAGAACATGATTCTAAAATGAAACTTGAAGTTGCAGAACAATGTTTTCTGTGTGGATCTGGAGGGAAATCCCTCTCTCTTTGGCCTATAATCACAAAACCATTCAAGCAAGGAAACACACAAACACATCGCCACAGTCACAAATCACTCCCACAGCCTGCCCATCTCTTATCTACATTGCCTCAAACAGTCTCTCTTTTTCTCTCCCAACATATTTTATCATCTCGTATTATCGTTCCCTCCATTTCTGCAGGTTAGCGTTTTGTGTAATTTATCGTGTTCTGGAGGCAGCTCTGCAGTGGTCACTAGTTGGCACAGCCACAAAGTCACACAATTTTAACCCTAACCTTAACCACACTGAAAACCCTAACCCTAAACTTAAATTGAGACCAAAAAAATTATTTTTGTTTTCATGAATTTTTACATGACAACAAATGTCAGCCTGCCCCATTTCTCCCTCTATCCTTTTCCGTGTCAAACACAAGATTTGAAGCTTTATTGGTTATTTTATAGGTCTATTGATAACAGTTGAAGCATGTGAAAACTTAGACACTCACAGATACACATAACACACAGGTACAATAGGTTTCCATAGGGTATCTGATTTCTGAACCGCGGTTCCCACGAGACACCTTACCTTCTCGTAGTACTTGACCTCGTACTCAAGGATGACCCCGTTGGGCCGGTCGGGCTGTTGCCATGCCAACAACACACCGTGCCTGGTGACATCACTGGCCTGGATGGACATGACTGGGGAGGGAGCTATGTGAGAGAGTGGGAGAGAGAGAGGAGAGAAAGAGGGATACACAAGTTGAAGAATGAACACTTTTTAAAACCCGCCCGCTTAACCCGGAATTCAGCCGCACCAATGTGTCGGAGGAAACACTGTTCAACTGACAACTAAGGTCAGCCTGCAGGCGCGATGAGCCAAGTAAAGCCCCCCCGGCCAAACCCGGACAACGTTGGGTCAATTGTGTGCCGCCCTATGGAACTCCCGATCAAGGCCGGTTGTGATACAGCCTGGGATCAAACCTAGGTCTGTAGCGAAGCCTATAGCACTGTGATGCAGTGCCTTAGACCACTGCACCACTCGGGAGGCCCATGGCTTCTACATTCTATTGAACGATCTTGAAGGGTTTACCAGAATAGCTAAGACACAATGGCATAACAAATGCATAGCAAAATGCTTCAAGCTATAGGCTTGACAGGAAAGAACCGCATCACTTAATGTTAGACGGCAATCACAACTACCCAATTCACCACAGCGGAGTCCTGGATGACATGGCTTCTTTGTCTAGGAAACAGGTTGCGACTTGTCTCACCTCTTTTCATCCTGTCTTTCTATCCTTCTATTATTGTCTGTCCCCTCCCTTTCGATCCCTCTATCATTATCTATCCACACCCTTTATATCCCTCTAATATCATCTTCCTCTTCCCCCCCATGTCCCAGTATTATTGTGGTAATCACTCTGGCATACTGACCTTCAGGAGAAGAGAGTTATGTTATCCTCTACGGGCTAGGGGGCAGTATTCAGAAGTTTGGACAGTCTGACGTGCCCAAAGTAAACTGCCTGTTACTCAGGCCCAGAAGCTAGGATATGCATATAATTTGT
This sequence comes from Brachymystax lenok tsinlingensis, assembly GCA_030435695.1. Lineage (NCBI taxonomy): Eukaryota > Metazoa > Chordata > Actinopteri > Salmoniformes > Salmonidae > Brachymystax > Brachymystax lenok. The sequence goes on from CM059788.1 coordinate 33,461,015, forward strand.
AGTATTGGATAGAAAACACTGAAGTTTCTAAAACTGTTAAAATAATGTCTGTGAGTATAACAGAACTGATATGGCAGGCAAAAACCAGAGGAAATGTCAGTTTTTCCATTGACTTGCTATTGTCTATAGAGGGAATTAGCTCCATTGCAGTTCCTATGGCTTCCACTAGATGTCAACAGTCTTTAGACATGGTTTCAGGCTTGTTTTTTTGAAAAACGAACAAGAAATAGAAGTTCTTACAAGTGGCTGTTGAAACAGACACTACTGTTTTGCGCGTGTGACTGTGTGCGCGCTCTTCGTTATTTTTCTTCCCTTTTGAACAGACTACTCTCCGTCTGAAATATTATTGTTCATTTATACATTTGACAACCTGAGGATTCATTAGAAACATCGTTTGACTTGTTTGGACGAACTTTACCGGTACTTTGGGGATTTATTTGTCTGCATGTTGAATGACTGGATTACAGAACTCCATGGCGCCAACTAAACTAACTTTTTTGGGATATAAATGGCTTTATCGAACAAAACAACCATTCTTTGTGTTCCTGGGACCCTTGGGATTGCAACCAGATGAAGATCTTCAAAGGTAAGTGACTTTTTTTATTGCTATATTTGATTTTGTAACGCCTGTGCTGGTTTGAATAATATTTTGTTGTGGGGCGCTGTCCTCAGATAATCAAACGTTCTGCTTTCGACGTAAAGCCTATTGTAAATCCGACAACGCGGTTCGATTACCAAGATTCTAAGCTTTTGAATGGTGTACAACACTTGTATTTTCATGAATGTTTAATATTACAATTTTTGTAATTTGAATTTGGCGCTCTGCATTTCACCGGATGTTGTCGTAGGTGGAAAATAGTTATTTCAGAGTGTATGAGTATTGACTTACTCTCTTTAGTTCCCATACTACTCTTTTAGCACCCAGTAGGTGACGTTACACTACACAAGAAGACAACACACTTCCATCAGGGAGTTAGAGTAGGTGTGTCTACTGCTATCTGTGACTCAAAGGCATTTTACATTTAATATTACACAGAAAATAATAGAGTGGATTGTGTTACACACACATTTTACATACAGTAAAACACATATGCACACACACACACACCTCTGACTCACACTCCCGAACAAGCTAAAATGAAACACCTAGTAAAACCTTACAGTCCTCCTAAATGTGAAGAGAGGTTGTCATACGAGCAGACCTTCTCCCAGAACACGCACACGCACACACACTCATATACACAGAATGACTCAGAGCCACGCAAACACTCATGGGTTGTTTAGTTGACCCAGTTAGAGTAGGAGAGGCATTGTGTTACCATCACACACACATAAGTGTTCATTTCGTCAACTATCTATTTTTCCTGAGTAAACTATGACGGTAACGAGACGAGACACACTGGAAAAAAAACTATAACTATTACAAATTACTTTTCATGAAAATGTGACGAGATGTGATTTCCATGTGAGACTATTGGACATTTAATTTGACATGAAGCTACTTTGAATCTGTTTTTTAAACATGCATGCAGAATATTTCACGGTTATGATGGGGAGAAAATCGGAGCTGTAAATCATTTAACCTGTAGCCAAGGAGGGGCGATAGTATGGCATTGGTTGAAGCTCAAAAATGTGCTTAACAAGTCACATAAGTTGCATGGACTCACTTTGTGTGCAGTAATAGTGGTTCTGAATGACTACCTCATCATGATTTTTGAATGACTACCTCATCTCTATACCCCACACATACAATTATCTGTAAGGTCCCTCAGTCGAGCATTTTCAAAACACAGATTCAACCACAAAGACCAAGGAGGTTTTCCAATGCCTCACAAAAAAGGGCACCTATTGGTAGATGGGTAAAAATAAAAAAAACAGACATCGAATCTCCCTTTGAGAATGGTGAAGTTATTAATTACACTTTGGATGGGGTATCAATACACCCAGTCACTACAAAGATACAGGCGTCCTTTCAAACTCAATTGCCGGAAAGAAAGGAAACCACTCAGGCATTTCACCATGAGGCCAATAGTGACTTTAAAACAGTTACAGTTTAATGACTGTGACAGGAGAAAACTTAGGATGAATCAACAACATTGTAGTTACTCCACAATACTAAGCTAAATGACAGAGTGAAAAGAAGGAAGCCTGTACATAATAAAAATATTCCAAAACATGCATATTGTTTGCAATAAGGCACTAAAGTAAAACTGCAAAGAAATTAACTTTATGTCCTGAATACAAAGCGTTACGTTTGGGGCAAATCCAAAACAACACATCACTGAGTACCACTTCACATTTTCAAGCATGGTGTTGGCTGCATTATGCTATGGGTATGCTTGTCATCGGCAAGGACTAGGGAGTTTTTTTGGATAACAATAAATGAAATAGAGCTAAGCATAGGCAAAGTCCTAGAGGAAATCCTGGTTTAGTCTGCTTTTCTACAGACATTGGGAGATGAATTCAACTTTCAGCAGGACAATAACCTAAAACACAAGGCCAAATATACACTGGAGTTGCTTACCAAGATAACATTAAATGTTCCTGAGTGGCCTAGTTACAGTTTTGACTTAAATCGGCTTGAAGATCTATGGCAAGACTTGAAAATGGTTGTCTAGCAATGATCAACAACCAACTTGACAGAGCTTGAAGAATTTTCTCATAATAATGTGCAAATATTGTACAATCCAGGTGTGCAAAGCTCTTAGAGACTTACCCAGAAAGACTTACAGCTGTAATCGCTGCGAAAAGGTGATTGTAACATGTATTGACTCAGGAATGTGAATAGTTATGCAAATTAGTTATTTCTGTATTATATTTTCAATAAATTTGCAAACATTTCTAAAAACATGTTTTCAATTTGTCATTATGGGGTAATGTGCGTAGATGGGTGAGAAAAAAAAAACCATGTTCTGAAAGCACTATAGCTAGCTAACGTTACAGCCCTTACCTTATGCATTGATCCAGTGCACTCCCTCCTCTGTCAATACAATTCTCTTCTTGTCAATATAATCCACATTTGCGCTGACTGACTAACACAGTGTGAAGTTACTTTTCAAAAAACCTGAAGTCGCCATTCAAGTAAGAAAGTAGCCAGGGGTGCGGGTGCACCCAGGCTAAACAACACCAACATCATTGCTTGCTTGTTTGACCTTTGTGCAGTCAAAGGAAAATGCCATGTTTGCTAACTTGGTTACATATGTGACTGTTTTCAACATATCAGCTGTTTTAACCAGGCAAGAAAAATGGACGTTCAATCAGTACTGAGTGAATGAACAACACAAGCCTCCTGTCATCAACAGACTGTCCATTTAAACAGTGTCAAGAGAATGCGTTCATGACAGGGTTTGCAGCGTAAGAGTTAACGTCACCGCCATGGGATTTGAAGGCCCTGGGTTCACCTTTCGGAGGAGACATTTTGATTATTCTCTTTCGTGTATAGTTTTGACACCCCCTCCCAGTCCCTACACATATGCACACACGGGGTGTGCTTAATTTAAATTATTAGGTGGCTCTTAAAAGAGCATTGTTGAGTGGCAATTGACAAGAACTGTGGTGTGTGTACTCTTGCGCGCGCCTTGTTACTACGGAAGAGAGAACGGTGGAGACTGGAGAGAGCAACTCTCAACTCTCAAGGAATACGTCGTTGCCCTCATCCATCAGACGCACTCCACCCCTATGGTACATCACAGAGACACACTACTTAATGGCAGGGTGGTTGATTGTGTTCCCTGAAATGCGTACACCAGCTGATTGATTGCCGGCCCTCTATGTACTTGTTTATCTTCTGGTCTCACTGGAACATCCAGCTCCTCCGCTACGTGATATCATAGAAGACTACTGTTGTCCTAGCCCTCTGCTGGTGCAGAACACAGAGCAGTTTATGCCACTTCAGGCCTTGCTCTCCGAGCCACCTAATGTGACAGTAAATAATGTATGTAAATAGTTAATGGGTAGTTTACTCCATATTGGCTTTAATGGGTTTCTGGTTTTTCGCTTCCCTCTGGAAAATCAGCTGTTAATATTAAATACTAATAACTGTTGCCATTTTTGTGTATTTGTACTTTACTTGTATTGCTGTGTTATAAGGTTGTAAATTAATGTTGCATAATCACCTTCCGGTGTAAAAAAACATGGACATTTTAAACAACAAAACATGTTTTAAGTGAGAAGTAGGCATTGGTCTGAAATCAAAAAATTAAGGAAATTCACATGAGCACCACAATGCCTATTCCCCCCATGCTCTACCATGGTTTTCCAGCACACAGCTTTGACCTACTACAGTAGCGACAGTGCCTTATTCCACATTTTGTTGTGTTACAGAGTTCAAAAGAAATCAACCAACTACACACAATACCCCATAAGGACAAAGTGAAAATGTTTGCAAATTAATTGAAAATTAAATACAGAAAAATCTCATTTACATAAGTATTCACACCCCTGAGTCAAAACTTGGTAGAAGCACCTTCTAAAGTCATTTTTTTTTTTTACATCTCTTAGACTTAGGACAGACATTTCAAAACCTTTTACTGTCTTTTTTGCCATTTATGAATGTGTTATTCAATGTGTATCTATGGGCTTTAGTAGTAAAGGACAAAATCTATATTTTATCAAATCATTTTTCAATATATTTTTGTGATACCTAAAATGGTCCTAAAATTAAAATAGCTAAATTATCCACAAAACACCAGTCTCAACGTCAACAGTGAAGAGGTGATTCCGGGATGCTGCCCGTCTAGGCAGAGTTCCTCTGTCCAGTGTTTGTTCTTTTGCCCATCTTAATCTTTTATTTTTATTGGCCAGTCTGAGAAATGGCTTTTTCTTTGCAACTCTGCCTAGAAAGCCAGCAGTAAGGATATGGTGTAAGGAGGATGAGTCCATGGCCCCATCCTGTCTGGTGTCGACGGTGCAGGCTGGTGACGGCCCATGGTCTTTATACTTGCGTACTATTGTTTGTACCAATGAACGTGGTACCTTCAGGCGTTTGGAAATTGCTCCCAAGGATGAACCAGACTTGTGGAGGTCTAAAATTTGTATTCTGAGGTCTTGGCTGATTTCTTTAGATTTTCCCACAATGTCAAGCAAAGAGGCACTGAATTTGAAGGTAGGCCTTGAAATACATCCAGAGGTATCATTTTCAGGAATTTTCCAAGCTGTTTAAAGGCACAGTCAACTTAGTGTATGTAAACTTCTGACCCACTGGAATTGTGATACAGTGAATTATAAGTGAAATAATCTGTCTGTAAACAATTGTTGGAAAAATGACTTGTGTCATGCACACAGTAGATGCAGTAGATTGCCAAAACTATAGTTTGTTAACAAGAAATTGGTTGAAAAATGAGTGGTTGAAAAATGAGTTTTAATGACTCCAACCTAAGTGTATGTAAACTTCCGAGTACCAACATAGCTACTGTAGTAGGTCAAAGCTGTGTGCTGGAAAACCTTGGTAAAGCATGGGGGGAATAGGCATTGTAGTGCTCATGTGAATTTCCTTTCTTTTTCGGCTTCAGACAAATGGCTACTTCTCACTTAAAACTTAGTTTTTTGTTTTTAATAGCCTATACGGTTAATTACATCAGAATCTGCCACAATATCAATGTTGCCAGCTAAAGGGTATGAGGGGATAGTTAGTTGGACAAGGCTATCTGAACGTGCACATGATGGAAGTTAGAGGTAGCCTAATATTAATTATTTAATAGGAAAAAAACGGACTATTATGTGACTAAAATGGCTGTGACTAAAACTAGACTCACACACAGTTTACTGAGTTTGTAGCAGAACTAAAGTATTCTACACTCATTTACTTACTCTACATCACTCAGCATTTACACACACACACACACACACACGTATTATGTTACTGAGGCATCTAAACATCAACCTAAACCAATTACATGACGACTCCACTGTGGTATTATGTTTATGTCACTGAGACAAGTCACTCCTTGAGAGAGGAGACAAACACTAAATCCAATTAAACAGACATGGGATAAACACAGTCCTGCTGGGCCCCTTAAAACACACATACACTCTCCCTCCACTTACTTCTAAACTCTCTCACACACACACACACAAACTCACCGGCCTGGTTGGTGGTAAGAGTGACAGACACACTCTCTCTTGCCCCTGCAGTGTGGCCTTGGGAAACCCCGTTGTGGGCGCCGATGGTGAAGGTGTAGCGTGTGTGTGCCTGCAGCTCACTCACACACACTCTGGTGGCCCCCAGGCCGCTCTGCTGGGGGGAGAAGAGGACGTCTGGGCCGCAGGGCAGGCAGAGCTGGGCCCCAAGAGGCCCGTCAGGACCCCCAAGGCTACCAGCCTCTCCAAGTTCACTCCCAGACAGACTCCCAATCTGAGTTTGATTCCCGGTTTGACTCCCAGGATAACTCTCAGGACCGTGGCAGAGCAGGCAGTCCACACTGTATCTGATGTCAGTTCTCCCTCCAAGCCTGAGAGGGATGCTCCACTCTAGAACCACTGACGTCTCGTTGACCTCTGAGATCAGCTGCTGTGGAGCAGAAGGGGGTTCTGGGATAAATAGAACAGAGAGGTTGAGTTAGAAATAATAACTGGGCAAAAATAACAAAATGAAAATGAAAAAATCGTGAAGTTGAACACAACTGACAACAAGCTATGTACAAACAATAACCCACAAAATACTATAGAAAAACCCAAACATATATATGGTTCCCAATTAGAGACAACGACACACAGCTGCCTCTAATTGGGAACCATTACCCCAACATAGATATACAACACCTAGAACAAAAAAACCCTACACCAAAACGAAACTAAACACGCCAGCCTGTCAAAATCAGGCCTGAACGTGACATACAGTGCCTTGCAAAAGTATTCACCTCACTTGGCGTTTTTACTATTTTGTTGCATTACAACCTGTAATTTAAATGGATTTTTATTTAAATAGTCCAAATTGGTGAAGTGAAAAAAAATTACTTGTTTCATAAAATTAAAAAGAAAAAAAAATGGAAAAGTGGTGTATGCATATAAATCCCCTAAATAAGATCTGGTGCAACCAATTACCTTCAGAAGTCACATAATTAGTTAAATAAAGTCCACCTGTGTGCAATCTAAGTGTCACATGATATGTCACATGATCTCAGTATATATATACACACCTGTTCTGAAAGGCCCCATGTCTGCAACACCACTAAGCAAGGGGCATCACCAAGCAAGTGGCACTATGAAGATCAAGGAGCTCTTCAAACAGGTCAGGGACAAAGTTGTGGAGAAGTACAGATCAGGGTTGGGTTATAAAATATCAGAAACTTTGAACACGAAGCACTATTAAATCCATTATTAAAAAAATGTAAAGAATATGGCACCACAACAAACCTGCCAAGAGAGGGCCGCCCACCAAAACACACGGACCAGACAAGGAGGGCATTAATCAGAGAGGCAACAAAGAGACAGAAGATAACCCCAAAGGAGCTGCAAAGCTCCACAGCGGAGATAGGAGTATCTGTCCATAGGACGACTTGAAGCCGTACACTCCACAGAACTGGGCTTTACGGAAGAGTGGCCAGAAAAAAGCAATTTCTTAAAGAAAAAAATAAGCAAGCACGTTTGGTGTTTGCCAAAAGGCATGTGGGAGACTCCTCAAACATATGGAAGAAGGTACTCTGGTCAGATGAGACTAAAATTGAGCTTTTTGGCCATCAAGGAAAATGTTGTTTGGCACAAACCCAACACCTCTCATCACCCCGAGAACACCATCCCAGTGAAGCATGGTGGTGGCAGCATCATGCTGTGGGGATGTTTTTCAACGGCAGGGACTGGGAAGCTGGTTAGAATTGAAGGAATGATGGATGGTGCTAAATACAGGGAAATTCTTGAGGGAAACCTGTTTCAGTCTTCCAGAGATTGAGACTGGGACAGAAGTTCACCTTCCAATAGGACAATGACCCTAAGCACACTGCTAAAGCAACACTTGAGTGGTTTAAAGGGAAACATTTAAATGTCTTGGAATGGCCTAGTCAAAGCCCAGACCTCAATCCAATTGAGAATCTGTGGTATGACTTAAAGATTGCTGTACACCAGCGGAACCCATCCAACTTGAAGGAGCTGGAGCAGTTTTGCCTTGAAGAATGGGCAAAAATCCCAGTGGCTAGATTTGCCAAGCTTACAGAGACATACCCCAAGAGACATGCAGCTGTAATTGCTGAAAAAAGGTGGCTCTACAAAGTATTGACTTTGGGGGGGTGAATAGTTACGCACGCTAAGGTTTTCCGTTTTTATGTCTTATTTCTTGTTTGTTTTACAATAAAAAATATTTTGTATCTTCAAAGTGGTAGGCATATTGTGTAAATCAAAAGATACAAACCCCCAGAAAAATCTATTTTAAGGCAAAAAAAATTGAAAAATGCCAAGAGGGTGAATACTCCTTTTTGGTACTTTTTGTCATTCTGTTGTGTGTGTGTTCTATGTGTTTTCTCAGGCTGACTGGGTGAACCATGTGCTGTATATAGGCATAATTAAGTTGATGACAAACAGACCAAGGTCTCAGTCAGAACATATTTACAGAGAGAGGGGGAAGAGAGCGAGTATACTGAGGACTATTCATCCCACTCAGGACATGGTGTATTAGTCTTGAGTCATTGTATCAGTATAGAGGGAGGACTGAGTGGAGAAAGAGAAGGAGGACTGAGAGGAGAAAGAGAAGGAAGGACAGAGAGGAGAGAGACAGGGGTAGGTGTGAGAGTAGAGAGATAGAGGGAGGACTGAGAGGAGAGAGAGGACTGAGACAGAGGGAGGACTGAGAGGAGAGAGACAGAAGGAGGCGTGAGAGGAGAGAGACAGACGGACGACTGAGAGGAGAGAGACAGACGGAGGCGTGAGAGGAGAGAGTCAGACGGAGGCGTGAGAGGAGAGAGACAGACAGAGGACTGAGAGGAGAGAGACAGATGGAGGACTGAGAGGAGAGAGACAGACGGAAGCGTGAGAGGAGAGAGACAGACGGAAGCGTGAGAGGAGAGAGACAGAAGGAGGCGTGAGAGGAGAGAGACAGACGGAAGCGTGAGAGGAGAGAGACAGAAGGAGGCGTGAGAGGAGAGAGACAGACGGAGGCGTGAGAGGAGAGAGACAGACGGAGGCGTGAGAGGAGAGAGACAGACGGAGGACTGAGAGGAGACAGACAGACGGAGGCGTGAGAGGAGAGAGACAGAAGGAGGCGTGAGAGGAGCGAGACAGACGGAGGCGTGAGAGGAGAGAGACAGACGGAGGACTGAGAGGAGAGAGACAGAAGGAGGCGTGAGAGGAGAGAGACAGAAGGAGGCGTGAGAGGAGCGAGACAGACGGAGGCGTGAGAGGAGAGAGACAGGCGGAGGCGTGAGAGGAGAGAGACAGAAGGAGGCGTGAAAGGAGAGAGACAGACGGAAGCGTGAGAGGAGAGAGACAGACGGACGACTGAGAGGAGAGAGACAGACGGACGACTGAGAGGAGAGAGACAGACGGAGGACTGAGAGGAGAGAGACAGACGGAGGCGTGAGAGGAGAGAGACAGACGGAGGACTGAGAGGAGAGAGACAGACGGAGGCGTGAGAGGAGAGAGACAGAGGGAGGCGTGAGAGAGAGAGAGAATGAGGAGAAAAAAAGGAGAAAAGAGGAGAAAAAGTTGAGATTCCCCTTTGGGGAAATACAGTGTGTGTTTGCGTTCATGTGTTCTTACGTGTGCAGGGCATAGATGCAGGGTCAGTCTCAGAGCGGTAGTATCCTGGGTTGCAGTCACAGACAGTAACCCCTGCCTTCTCTGAGTGACTGTGTGGAGGACACTCAGAACATGCTCCGTCTGTAGACACAGCTCTGTAGAAACCAACCTTACACACTGCAGAGAGACAGATTCAATGACTTGTCCTTCTATTACTTAGTTTGACATAGCCCCCATGGTGTGTGTGTGTGTGAGAAAAGGGGGGTAACAGTGTTTGTGAGTGTGTGTTTGGGGTGGGGATGAATGACACACTCATCAGCATAGGAAATATTCCTATAGGAATGTCCCATCTCTGTAATTACCTATAATGCTCTCTCTTTCTCTCTAATGCTCTCTCTCTTTCTTTCTAATGCTCTCTCGCTCTCTCTCTAATGCTATCTCTCTCTCTCTTTCTAATGCTCTCTCTTTCTTTCTTTCTTTCTTTCTTTCTTTCTTTCTTTCTAATGCTCTCTCTCTCTCTTTCTTTCTTTCTTTCTTTCTTTCTTTCTAATGCTCTCTCTCTCTCTCTCTCTCTCTCGCTCTCTCTCTCTTTCTCTCTCTCTCTCTCAAATTCAATCTGCTTTATTGGCATGAAAAACATTGTGTCAATATTGCCAAAGCAACAATTTATACAATATACATTGTAATAAAATTATAAACAATAGCAAATAATAATATAAAATGGTAGTAAATAATAATACAAAATTAAATACAAGAATAATAATAAAATGGTAACAGTCAATAGTAGGAATTTAGAAAATATAAAAATATAAATATGGAAAATGAAACTATAACTAACTTATAACTAAATAACGGTCATCTTCACCATTACATCAGTACTACAACTACCATCAAATTACCACTACTACCACCCCCACCATCATTAAACTGCCATCAATACCATCACCCTACTACCCATACCACTACTATTTGGAATGATAAACAACAATAATAATAGTAATAACAATAATAGTAATAATAAGTAAGTTACTGCTTACTATGCAGATGTTACTATTCAGTGTCCCTCAGGCTATGGCAGGCAAATATATATTTGGCTGCAAGAGGAGCCATTGCTCCTTTGCCAATGAGTATTTTTAGTTTTTCCTCTGGGTTTAATAAGTTAACATTTGGAATACATTTAGTCATTTCTGTGAATAATGAATCTCTTGGTGAGGAATATTTATCACAGTAAAGGAGAAAGTGCATCTCTGTTTCTACCTCCCCTGTCGTGCAGTGACCACATACACGCTCCTCTTTGGGAAGCCATGTCTTTTTATGTCTGCCGGTTTCTATTGCCAATTGGTGGTCACTCAGCCTGTACTTGGTAAGGATCTGTCTCTGCTTCGTATCTCTGACAGAGTAGAGATAATCAGCCAATTCATATTCTCTGTTTAGGGTCAGATAGCAATTTAGTTAGGTTTGGGATTTTGTTTTGTTTTTCCAATGTTGTAAATATGAGTCCTTTGATTGGTTCATGATTTTGTTTATTGGAATTCTTTCTTTTGAAGCAGTGCTGGTGTCAGCTTGGTTGGTAAGGTCCAACACCAGCTGACTGAGAGGGCTTGTTTCTGGGCTCAGCTCTTGGGTTTGAAGTGCTTTAAATTGCAGACTTGAATTTAGATGTAGCCAAAATGTTTATGGTCTTTTCTGTATTTTCATTACTACTGGAAATCGGCCCAATTCTGCCCTACATGCATTAGTTGGTGTATTTCTCTGGACTTGTAGAATTTTCTGAAAGAATTCTGCATGTAGGGCTTCAATTGGATGTTTGTCCCACATATTAAAGTCCAGTTTATTGAGTGGCCCCCAAACCTCACTTCCGTAAAGAGCTATTGGTAGGATTACACAGTCAAATATTTTGGTCCAAATTCTAATTGAGATGTTGATTTTGAATAATTTCATTTTTATTGCATACAATGCTCTGCAGGCTTTTTTCTTTGACTGCATTCACTGCCATATTAAAGTTTCCCGATGCAGATATGGTCAGTATGTGCAATTTCTTGTGTGTTCAATTATGGGGTTGTTCAGGGTGAATTTATATTTGTGTTTCTGACATCTGTTTTTCTTTGGAAAATCATGATTTTCGTTTTTTATTTTTTTTTACTTCCAGGGCCCAATTATGGCAATATTGCTCTAGAATGTTAAGGTTCTGTTGAAGACCTTCTTTGGTTGGTGATAGAAGTACCAAGTCATCAGCATATAGCATTTTATCTCTGTTTCAAATAGTGTGAGTCCTGGGGCTGGAGAATGGTCCAACATGTCTGCTAATTCATTGATAGAAATGTTGAAAATATTTGGACTCAAGCTGCAGTCTCACACCTCGACATTGTGAAAATAATTCTGTTCTTCGGTTTTAGATTTTTATTGCACACTTGTTTGTGTCTGTGTACATACATTTTATTAAGTCATACACCTTACCGCGCCTTTGGGGGGGGGGGGTACTGTCACGTCCAGGCCTGAGATGACAGGCTGGAGTGTTTAGGTTTCGTTTTGGTGTAGGGTTTTTTGAGTTCTAGGTTTTCTATATCTATGTTGGGGTAATGGTTCCCAATTAGAGGCAGCTGTGTGTCGTTGTCTCTAATTGGGAACCATATATATGTTTGGGGTTTTCATTTAGGTTTTGTGGGTTATTGTTTAGACATAGCTTTGTTTTGTATCGTCATATGTTACGATCGTCATTCATTCAGTTGTATATTTGCCCAGTTACGTGTGTTTCGTTCATTTAATAAACATGTATACTGGATGCCTCGCTGCGCCTTGGTCTGTCTATCCCGAAGATTGTGACAATTTTCTTGAAGAAAGGTTTGAATTCTTGAATTCAAAATGCTACAGAAAACCTTTCCCAAGTTGCTGTTTATGCAAATTCCCCTGTAATTATTGGGGTCTGATTTGTTTCCACTTTTGTGGATACGGGAGATGAGCCCCTGGTTCCAGACATCAGGGAAGCAGCCAGAAGTTAAAACCATGTTGAACGATTTAAGCACAGCATTTTGCAATTTAGGTGTGCTGTTTTTCAGCATTTAATTTCTGATGTCATCTCTCAGTGTGCACATAGCCTGTCTTCTCTTGAGAGCCAGGTCTGCCTATGGCGGCCTTTCTCAATAGCAAGGCTACGCTCACTGAGTCTGTACATAGCTTTCCTTAATTTTGAGTCTGTCACAGTGGTCAGGTATTCTGCTACTGTGTACTCTCTGTTTAGGGCCAAATAGCATTATAGTTTGCTCAGTTTTTTTGTTAATTCTTTCCAATGTGTCAAGTAATTATCTTTTTGTTTTCTCATTATTTGGTTGGGTCTAATTGCTGTACTGGGGCTCTGTGGGGTCTGTTTGTGATTGCTTAGGGGACTCTTCTCCAGGTTAATTTCTCTGTAGGTGATGGCTTTGTTATGGAAGGTTTGGGAATCGCTGGTGGTTGTAGATTTTAACGGCTCTTTTCTGGATTTTGATAATTAGTGTTTATCGGCCTAATTCTGCTTAGATGCATGCATTATTTTGTGTTTTACGTTGTACGCAGAGGATATTTTTGCTGAATTATGCATGCGGAGTCTCAATTAAGTGTTTGTTCCATTTTGTGAATTCTTGGTTGGTGAGTGGACCCTAGACCTCACAACCATAAAGGGCAATGGATTCTATAACAGATTCAAGTATTTTTTGCCAGATCCTAAATGGTATGTCACATTTGATGTTCCTTTTGATGGCAAAGAAGGCCCTTCTTGCATTTGTATTTGTGGTCCTGACAACTGGACCTTTTTTGGAACACCATTTTTTTTGTCTTACTGAGATTTACTGTCAGGGTCCAGGTCTAACAGAATCTGTGCAGAAGATCTAGGTGCTGCTGTAGGCCCTCCTTGGTTGGTGACAGAAGCATCAGATCATCAGCAAACAGTAGACATTTGACTTCAGATTCTAGTAGGGTGAGGCCGGGTGCTGCAGACTGTTCTAGTACCCTCGCCAATTAATTGATTTATATGTTGAAGAAGGTGGCTGCATCCCTGTCTCACCCCACGGCCCTGTGGAAAGAAATGTGTTTTTTTGCCAATTCTAACCGCCCACTTGTTGTTTGTGTACATGGATTTCATAATGTCGTATGTTTTTCCCCCCAACACCACTTTCCATCAATTTGTATAGCAGACCATGCCAAATTGAGTCAACAAAAGCATGAGAAGACCTTGCTTTGTCTATTGTATGGTAATTTGGCAAAAAGCCAATTTGACGTTTGCTCAGTACAGTAGTTCCTCCTTAGAGGTACCCAGCGTCACGGCTTCATTGCTCCAGAACACCACAAGGGGGAGTTAGAACACCATTATGCAATTGGGTCCCAAGGTTTTTATATGACCAATCATGTCGAGTGGTTCCAATGGCGAATTTGATGCGAGCCACCTGTCCCTGGTGACTTTCTTCAGCAAAGATGGCTGACAAAACATTACGGTGGAAGCAAATGTAAGTAATTATAACGTCATAACGAGTCAAGCAATGTACAATTAAGAGGAATATGTTAGTTAATGTAGAGAAAAACGAGTGCATATTTTTTGGTCATAAAGTTAATTTACAAAAATCTCTATTTATCAAGTTAGCTGACTAGCTAACATTAGCCTTCTAGCTAGCTGGTGTTATGACATGAGTACGACATTGCAATTTGTGTTGTTTAATGTTTTAGGGACTCCTGAGAAAACCAGCAACAGTGGGAAACAGTGGATGCAAAGAATCTAGCTAGCTAAAGCATTTACTGCAAATTGAATGTACAATTGTGTTAACATGGCTAGTGGTGTTAACATAGCTAGCTAACTATTTACTTGCTTATTGTGTAGTGGAAGATAAAAATAACTGTATGCCTATGGATGTGCAGTATGACAACTTTTAAAGGAGGAACCACTGTACATTGTTTTCACTTTTCACTGAGGAAATGTACAAGTCTGCTGTTAATGATAATGCAGAGGATTTTCCGGAGGTGGCTTTTGACGCATTACCCAAGGTAGTTATTGGGGTCAAATTTGTCTCCACTTTTGGAGATTGGGGTTATCCATCCACTCTCTCTCTCAAACACAAAGGAATGTTTTAAAGATTGTTATTGTTTTTCATAGCTCAAATAAGCACTGATAGCATTAAAACACGCACACACAGACATAGGTGTGAGGGGTGGCGAGTCCTCTTCTGGCTGTGCCGGGTGGAGATTATAAGAGTGCATCAAATCAAATGTTATTGGTCGCATACACATATTTAGCTGATGTTATCGCAGGTTTAGTGAAATGCTTGTGTTCCTAGCTCCAAAAGTGCAGTAATATCTAACAAAATTAGCCATTAAAGCAAACTCGTTCTTCAAGATATTCAAACGTTCATATGACCAGCAGGGTTAAATAATGTCAGATGGTTGAGACAGCAGGTATGGTAGAGAGAGAGAGAGAGAGTTTATGGCTGAACATCCCTTTCTTATTCTCTCCCTCTTCATTCTCTCTCTCCCTCTCTTTCAGTTACCTGCCCTCTGTTTAATGTGGAGAAGAGGGAGGAGGGCAGGGTGGGATGGAGACAAAGCCAGCTCACAGCATTGTCCTGTCTTCCTGCTACACCTCAATAGCTCATAGTGTGCCAAAATGTGTGCTAGTATGGTTGTATGTGTGCCAGTGTGTTTGTGCATGTGTGTGAATATGTGAGAGACAGAGAATGTGTGTGTGAGAGAGTAAGTGTGTGTGCTTTTTTTCATGTCAATGGCAGGTCAGGTATCGCGTGTCTCCTTGATTGACAGCTCCGGGGTCATCCATCAGACTCAGAGAGACAGGAGACCCGCCCCCCTGATAAGATCCTGCAGGGCAGGAATGCACACAGTGACAGAGGAGGAAGGACAGTAGATACACACAAACACACACACACACACACACACACACACACACACACACACACACACACACACACACACACACACACACACACACACACAGTAAACAGTCAGTTTCTTGGCTTTTGTATCCAATCTACTGATGAGAGAAGCTGAAGCTGCCAGCCAAGCAGGTAGAGGGGAGACAACCAGGCCTCTCGTATCCGGTCTGGAGCGTGAAGTCATGAGGTCTGCTGGTCAGCTACTGTGTTGCAACCTAGAGGGGCCAAAAGCCATGGTCTGCCCTAGAAAGCCTAAATAAATTGTGATCATCAGATAATTTAGATGTTGTTTTGGGCTTTAAAATTAGTTTATTATGATCAAGTTCGACAGTGAACTATGTTAAAGTTCGCTACAAAATGAGATATTTAATTAAATATTGATCCGTTCTAAATACTAGATATTTAATTAAATAGTGATCCGTTCTAACTACTACATTTATCTTCACACAGGACCACGTGCTGGCACAGACCAATTACGGGCCGGCAGGCTATGAGGAGGCTTGCGCACACTCTCAGGCAGGATGAAAACGACTACATCGACCATGATCCTGTGCTAGTTACGGCCACTTTCACCATGATCCTTAGCAATTTTTTTGTTCCAATTAGCCTCATTCAGCAATACGACATGCTTCAAATTGTCTTCATGCGCCATAGGGAGTTTCCATAGGAATACGTGGATGATGTCAGCGCTATCACTATCTACTAGTTTTAATGTTTATGGAGACAACTCACGTGTGTGTGTGTGTATATATATGTGTGTGTGAAAATGCTGAGTGAGGTAGAGTGAGTAAATGAGTGTAGAATACTTTATTTATGCTACAAACTCAGTAAGCTGTGAGAGTGAGAGAGAGAGAGAGAGAGAGAGAGAGAGAGAGAGAGAGAGAGAGAGAGAGAGAGAATCATTGTTGCAGGGGGATTTTGACATGCTAATATTCTCACTGTAGGGTCCAACCGCCCCTCCCCCAGCCTGAGCCCCTCACTGTGAGAATGTGAAACTAAATCCACCTAGAATAGTATGTTACCAGCATGTTTGGGTGACTGATGGAGGAAGGAGAGATGAATTCTGGAGTGTCAACACCTATACAGTGACAGATGCATCAGTGTAACAGTGTGTGTGTGTGTGTGTGTGTGTGTGTGTGTGTGTGTGTGTGTGTGTGTGTGTGTGTGTGTTTAACTACTTTTTGTTAGTCCCTACAAGGTCAAATGCTATTTCTAGGGGGTGTAGGGTTAAGGTTAGAATTAGTGTTAGGGTTAGAATTACGTTAAGGGTCAGGGTTAGGAGCTAGGTTTAGAAGCTAGGGTTAGGGCTAGGAGCTAGCGTTAGGTTTAGGGTTACATTTTTTGGGTTAAGGTAAGAGTACGGGTTAGGTAAAATAGGATTTTGAATGGGACTGAATTGTGTGTCCCCACAAGGTGTGTGTGTGTGTGTGTGTGTGCATGTATGTGTTGATGAGGAAGGATCAAATCCTAGTTTAGGGTGGCCTGACAGACAGACATCTCAGTCTCTCAGAGTAGTCATATACAGTATAATATCCAAACCTTACACAGATGTCCTGTTGTGTTCAACTACACCACACACTGTGTGTCACTGTAGAGGTGTTGACACACGTCTCCTTTGAGGAGAATCATAGCTCATCTGGTTAGGAACTTCTGAACTAAACGTTCACAAGAGCTGCAGGCAGGTAGTAGCAGAATAGAACAGGGTTTATGGAATCAGATTAAGATTTAGGAGCTGTATTGTGTTACAATACCTCGACCACAGAGCAGTGATTGGGACAGCCTTGGGTTTACTACTCCGCAATGGTTAACTCTGGAAAAACATCAAATTTTCCCCAGGTCTACCGGGCACCCATAACTCCCTCTGATGTCCATCCTGCCCTCTCATTTATTACTCCATCTATCCATCACTCTGTGTCCCTCCCTCTATCCATCACCAAGACAGCTGACACACTGGAACGGTCAAGGGCACTTCCGACTCA
Organism: Brachymystax lenok tsinlingensis; assembly: GCA_030435695.1. Classification (NCBI taxonomy): domain Eukaryota; kingdom Metazoa; phylum Chordata; class Actinopteri; order Salmoniformes; family Salmonidae; genus Brachymystax; species Brachymystax lenok. Next base: position 33,478,566 of record CM059788.1, read on the forward strand.
AGGAGAGAGAGAATCTCCACCCTGCTACCACAAAAATACTTTCTCCCTGCCACAGCGGGTGAATGCAAGCATTTACCGGGACTGTGCCTCAAAACCAAATATTTACATGGCCACTCCACCTTGGACTAAAACAGCCTTTATGACCAGGTCCACCTCTACAAGGCAGCAGTCCCCACCTTTGCTAGGACCCTGAAGGACATCACTCTCAACCGCAGCCCCAGCACCTCATACAGGACCAATAGAGAAATGGACACCACGCCCAGACCAGCGAGACACCCTCCCAGAAATGCAGGCCCCCTCCCGAAGGATCCACACCAAGAGGACCTACACCCACACCACATCACCCGCAGCCACATCCTCACCCCAACCAGTCAACCCCTCTCCAAACAAACCCTAGCAACACCACCCCCTCAGATCAGTCTTATGCCCCTTCCATTTCAAACATTTACAGGCCCATGGACATGTACTAGTTTGTGGTGACCTAAATGCTAGAACTGGACAAGAACCTGACACTCTTAGCACACAGGGAGACAAACACCTACCTGGAGGTGACAGTATTCCCTCCCAAATATACCCCCCTAGACACAACTATGACAAAACAACCAACAAAAACTGGTCACAACTCCTGCAGCTCTGTCGCACGCTTGGTCTGTACATAAACAGTGGTAGGCTTCGAGGGGACTTTTACGGTAGATACACCTACAGCTCATGCCTTGGCAGTAGTACTGTAGATTACTTTATCACTGACCTCAACACAGAGTTTCTCAGAGCGTTCAGTCAGCCCACTGACACCCTTATCAGATCACAGCAAAATCAGTCTACTTGAACAGAGAAGTACTCAATCATGAGGCATCAAAGTCAAAAGGAACTGCATAATATTAAGAAATGTTATAGATGGAACGAAAATAGTGTAGAAACCTACCAAAAAAACTATTAGGCAACAACAAATTCAATCTCTTTTAGACAACTTCCTGGACAAAACGTTTCACTGTAATAGTGAAGGTGTAAACTCGGCAGTTGAAAACCTAAAGAGTATATTGGACCTCTCAGCTTCCCTATCGAATCTAAACATTTCAAGCAGACAACCTAAGAAAATGAACAACGACAAATTATTTGATAAAGAATGCAAAAACCCAAGAAAGAAATTGAGAAACCAATCCAACCAAAAACAAAGAGACACAGAAAACCTGAGCATTCGTTATGGTGAATCACTAAAACAATACAGAAATACACTACAGTAAAGGAAGGAACAGCACGTCAACAAATGAGTTCAATGTATTTGAAGAATCCATAGAATCTAACCACTTCTGGGAAAATTGGAACACACTAAACAAACAACATGAATAGTTATCTATCCAAAATGGAGATGTATGGATAAACCACTTCTCCAATCTTTTTGGCTCTATAACAAAGAACAAACAGCAAAAACATATACATCAATTACACATCTTAGAATCAACTACTAAAGACTTCCAGAACCCACTAGATTCTCCAATTACATTGAATGTACAGGACAAAATACAAACCATCCAACCCAAAAAGGCATGTGGTGTTGATGATATCCTAAATGAAATGTTAAAATATATAGACCACAAATTCCAGTTTGCTATACTTAAACTCTAACATCTTCCCCAATATTTGGAACCAAGGACAAATGTGACCTCAATAACTAGTGGGATATGTGTCAACAGCAACCGTGGGAAAATCCTCTGCATGATTATTAACAGCAGACACCTACAATACAAAGGCAAAGTCTTCTCATGCTTTGTTGATTTCAAAAAAGCTTTTGACAAAATTTGGCATGAGGGTCTGCTATAAAAATGGATGGAAAGCGGTGTTGGAGGAAAAACGTACAACATTACAATATCTATGTACACAAACAACCAGTGTGTAGTTAAAACTTGCAAAAATACACGCATTTCTATCCACAGGGCCGTGGGGTGAGACAGGGATGCAGCTTGAGCCCCACCCTCTTCAACATATACAGTTGAAGTCTGAAGTTCACATACACCTTAGCCAAATACATTTAAACTCAGTTTTTCCACAATTCCTGACATTTAATCCTAGTAAAGATTCTCTGTCTTAGGTCAGGTAGGATCACCACTTTATTTTAAGAATGTGTAATGTCAGAAAAATATTAGAGATAATTATTTATTTCAGCTTTTATTTCTTTCATCACATTTCCAGTGGGTCAGAAGTTTACTTGGGTCAAACATTTCAGGTAGCCATCCACAAGCTTCCCACAATAAGTTGGGTGAATTTTGGCCCATTCCTCCTGACAGAGCTGGTGTAACTGAGTCAGGTTTGTAGGCCTCCTTGCTCGCACACGCTTTTTCAGTTCTGCCCATAAATTGAGGTCAGGGCTTTGTGATGGCCACTCCAATACCTTGACTTTGTTGTCCTTAAGCCATTTTGCCACAACTTTGGAAGTATGCTTGGGGTCATTGTCAATTTGGAAGACCCATTTGTGACCAAGTTTTAACTTCCTGACTGATGTCTTGAGATGTTGCTTCAATATATCCACATAATTGTCCTTCCTCATGATGCCATCTATTTTGTGAAGTGCACCAGTCCCTTCTGCAGCAAAGCACCCCCACAACATGATGCTGCCACCCCCGTGCTTTATGGTTGGGATGGTGTTCTTCAACTTGCAAGCCTCCCCCTTTTTCCTCCAAACATAACAATGGTCATTATGGCCAAATAGTTATATTTTTGTTTCATCAGACCAGAGGACTTTTCTCCAAAAAGTACAATCTTTGTCCCCATGTGCAGTTGCAAACCGTAGTCTGGCTTATTTATGGTGGTTTTGGAGCAGTGGCTTCTTCCTTGCTGAGCGGCCTTTCAGGTTATGTCGATATAGGACTCGTTTTACTGTGGATATAGATACTTTTGAAACCTGTTTCCTCCAGCATCTTCACAAGGTCCTTTGCTGTTGTTTTGGGATTGATTTGCACTATTTTTCGCACCAAAGTACATTCATCTCTAGGAGACAGAACGTGTCTCCTTCCTGAGCGGTATGACTGCTGCGTGGTCCCATGGTGTTTATACTTGTGTATTATTGTTTGTACAGATGAATGTGGTACCTTCAGGCATTTGGAAATTGCTCTCAAGGATGAACCAGACTTGTGGAGGTCTACAATTTGTTTTCTGAGGTCTTGGCTGATTTCTTTAGATTTTCCCATGATGTAAAGCAAAGAGGCACTGAGTTGTAAGGTAGGCCTTGAAATACTTCCACAGGTACACCTCCAATTGACTCAAATTATGTCAATTAGCCCATCAGAAGCTTTTAAAGCCATGACATATTTTCTGGAATTTTCCAAGCTGTATAAAGGCACAGTCCGAGTTTTGAAATCAGTGGAATGCCCAGTGGAATTACAATATGATAGCTAAGGAGATGGAGAAAATTCAGGCATTTGATTGCAAATATTAAGAGGGAATCGAAAAGAGAACACACAGAAGGCTATTGTATAAAACACCTGTCTTCGGCATACATCTTCAAACTAAGGGCAACCATGGCATCTGTGACAGAGAGGGAGGATGTATACAGGTAAAATAGTCTAGCTAGCAACATTTTCAGATATTAAACAATTCTAATTTTGTCAGAAAGTCATTTTCATTTCAAGTTAAAACGTGCTGTTAGCTATCTAGTTAACCATAGCAGGCTGTCTCGTTAGCTAATGTTACGTGTATGATCTGTGTAGTAATATTATTTGTATCTCAAAGCCATTTGCATTGCTAGTTATAGCCTAATGTTAGCTAGCTAACATTGAACCTCATTGGTTAGCTACCTGCAGATTCGTTCAGGATAGTAACGTTATGAGTTGGGATTACAGTTCATTGTTTAGCTAGCTACATGTCTAAACAAAAGACTCCACTATGCAAGTAACCATTTCAATAGAATGTTCATGATGTCCCTGCGACAACTGTCGTTAGACATAGCCAGAGCGAATTTACCAGCTATCTACTCTGATTTCAAAGCACTCTCGTTTGATTGTGCCAGAGCGCAGAATAACTGACCAATTTATGAATTCTGAACACCCGTTGAATATGGCCGGTGTCAGTAAATGTTTGCAAAAAAGTGTAATTAAATTGTTGCCAGCAGCACAGTTACAGTCACCAACACTCTGGATAACATTAAAACAGCCTAACCAGCTCTGCTAGGACGAGTAAAATGGTGAGAGTGAGCTGTTCTCTCATTTGTGTCTGGAAGTAGCTAGCAAGCTAGCCAACGTTAGCCAGTTAGCTTGGGTGCTTGACTGCTGTTGAGGTCAGAACGCTCGGATCAACCCTACTCCTCAGCCAGAGCATTCAGTGTGCGCTCTGAACATTCGGAGAGCGAAACACTCTGAACTTACAAACAATCTGACAATGCTCTGAGTTTATGAACGCCCAGAGCGCACTCTGTCACTCCAGATTGAATTTACGAACACATTCAAGGGCCATTTTCTTAAAAGTGAGATTACAAGCGTATCAACTTTCAAAGCAGAATTACTTTCCCATCGTTCCTCAACTCTAGTGTATGATATAACATTTCTAGCTCGGAGTCTCTACTTTTATCCAATGTAAAAAACGAATGTTGCTTCATAAGACCAAATTGAGCCTGTCGGTCACATATGTGAGTCCCCTCTGTTCACAAACACAAACAGACCCCACAGATAATTAATTAGACCCAACCAAATCATTCGAAAACAAAAATATAATTACTTGACACATTGGAAAGAATTAACAAAAAAACAGAGCAAACTATAATGCTATTTGGCCCTAAACAGAGTACACAGTGGCATAATACCTGACCATTGTGACTGACCAGAAATTAAGGAACAGACTCAGTGAGCATAGCCTTGCTATTGAGAGAGGCCACCAGAGAAGATGTGTGCACACGCTATGTGCACACTTCCCACAAAATTAGATGAAAACTGAGCTGCACTTCCTGCCAAATATATGACCATATTAGAGACACATGTTTTCCTCAGATTACACAGACCCACAAAGAATTCCAAAACAAATACAATTTTGATAAACCCCATATTTATTGCGTGAAATACCACAGTGTGCCATCACAGCAGCGAGATTTGTGACCTGTTGCTACAAAAAAAGGAAACCAGCGAAGAACAAACACCATTGTAAGTACAACCCATATTTATGTTTATTTTACCTATTTTCACATCGTTACAACACTCTATTTCGACATAATATGACATTTTAAATGTCTCTATTCCTTTGGAACTTTTGTGAGTGTAATGTTTACTGGTAATTTTTGTTTGTTTATTTCACTTTTGTTGACTATCTATTTCACTTTCTTTGGCAATGTAAACATATGTTTTCCATGCCAATAAAGCCCTTTGAAATGAAATAAAATGAGAGAGAGAGAGAGAGAGAGAGAGAGAGAGAGAGAGAGAGAGAGAGAGAGAGAGAGAGAGAGAGAGAGAGAGAGAACAGGGTTATAGAAACCAACACATACAGACACAGAAGTGCACACACATATACACACAACTATGTAAAGAGCTGGATTAGCATTTGCATTTGTGTAAAAAAAGAATATGTAAATTACAAAGATGACAGCAATATAAGGGCACCTTTACTGTGAATGTTGCTTTTTCACTCTCTCCTCTCGTTCTCCCACCCCCTGACTCTATACATCTATCTCATCCCCATCTCTCTCTCACTAGACAGGTGATGATCAAGTACTCAGGATTCTCCCACATAGAGAGAAGCACGCACACACACACACACACACACACACACACAGAGCTCCCGAGTACCAGGACAAGTCCCACACCTGCTTATAATTATGACAGACGTGATGAGATGTCTACTGCAATTACACACTCAGTACGGCTATCTGCACCCACAATCTCTCTCTCCATCCTGCTTTCTTTCTCTCTGTCCCACTCTAACTCCATCTCACTCTCCATTTCTTCTCTCTCTTATCCACACATGCACAAATGCACGCATACACACACTTAGACAAGCATGCACACACCACCAAATGCCGAATGCTCTGTTGGGTGCTCTGAAGGAACATAGGAGTGAATTACAGCCATAATATCTCTCTGACATGTCTCTCACACCTGCCACCACACATCTTACAAATTCACATTCACATCTCTCTCTCTCTCTCATACAGTGCCTTCAGAAAGTATTCACACCCCTTGACTTTTTCCATATTTAGGTGTATAGGTCAGTGACTCCATAGGAGTAAAAATGTGCTTGGTTGCATGGACTCACTCGGTGTGCAATAATAGCGGTTAACATGATTTTTGAATTACCCCATCTCTGTATCCCACACATACAATTATCTGTAAGGTCCTCAGTCGAGCAGTGAATTTCAAACACAGATTCAACCACAAAGACCAGGAAGGTTTTCCAACGCCTCGCAAAGAAGGGCACCTGTTGGTAGATGGAAAAAACAAAAAACACTGAGAATATCCCTTTGAGCATGGTGAAGTAATTAATTACACTTTGGATGGTGTATCAATACACCCAGTCACAACAAAGGTACAGGCTTCCTTCCTAACTCAGTTGCCAGAGAGGAAGGAAACCACTCAGGGATTTCACCATGAGGCCAATGGTGACTTTAAAACAGAGTTACAGAGTTTAATGGCTGTGATAAGACCACTGAAGATGAAACAACAACATTGTAGTTGCTCCACAATAATAACCTAAATGACTGAGTGAAAAGAAGGAAGCCTGTACAGACTAAAAATATTCCAAAACATGCATCCTGTTTGCAATAAGGCACTAATGTAAAACTGCAAAGAAATTAATTTTATGTCCTGAATACAAAGCGTTGTGGAAAATCCAACAACACATCACTGAGTACCACTCTTCATATTTTCTCGCATGGTGGTGGCTGCATCATGTTATGGGTATGCTTGTCATCAGCAAGGACTAAGGAGGTTTTTTTTAACATAAAAAAACCTGAATAGAGCTAAGCACAGGCAAAAGCCTAGAGGAAAACCTGGTTCAGTCTGCTTTCCAACAGACACTGGGATATGAATTCACCTTTCAGCATGACAATAACCTAAAACACAAAGCAAATCTACACTGGAGTTGCTTACCAAAAAGACAGTGAATGTTCCTGAGTGTCCCGAGTTACACTTTTTACTTAAATCGTCTTGAAAATCTATGGCAAGACCTGAAAATGGTTGTCTAGCAATGATCAACAACCAACTTGACAGAGCTTGAAGAATTTTGTATTTTGTGAAGATAGCTGACAGAAAATTACAATCACATCTATTGTAATCCCACTTTTTAAAACAACAAAATGTGGAAAGAGTCAAGGAGTGCAAATACTTTATGAAGGCACTGTACATACACACACCCACAGATACCACCCACACATACACACAGATACCACCCATATATACACACACACAGATACCACCCACAAATACACACACAATTACCACTCACATATATACACACACACACACACACACACACACACACACACACACACACACACACACACACACACACACACACACACACACACACACACACACACATACACACACAGATACCACCCACATACCCACACAGCTACCACCCACATACCAACACAGATATCACCCACATACCAACACAGATACCACCCACACACACACAGATATCACCCACATACCAACACAGATATCACTCACATACACACACAGATTATCAGCAGCAGATGAGCAGCCACAGCGGAACAAAGTCCCTCTAAAAAGTAGGCGACAAAACTCAAATAAAACTCTAACAAAACGCAGAGATCCTCTTGTGTTCATGAGTGTGGCTGTCCCATTCCCATTTAAACCCCCTCTGTTGTCTCTCCTCTCCTCCTCTGTCCCTCCCTCTCTTTTGACGTCTTCATCAACGTTTCATCAACCTTGAGCATGACCCTGCCCTTCACGGCTTAACAGAGGGTGTGTGTGTGTGTCTGTCAAAGTTTGACGGCTTCATCAAGCTTGGTCATGACCCTGCTCTTTTTTTAAATGTATTTTAAAAACGATTGTATATATGTTTTCATTATGGAGTAGATCAGCTTAAATATAGCAGATAGATTGTAGCTTCCATCAATGCAGTTGTCTGCATCACTTCCAATTCCCAATATATTCTTGGGGCAAATATATATATATATACACACACACACACATACATACCACACACACATACATATAAATAGTGTCCAACAAGCTTTCTCTACCCTTAACCTTGTTCTGAACACTTCCAAAACAAAAGGTCATGTGGTTTGGTAAGAAGAATGCTCCTCTCCGCACCGGTGTGATTACTACCTCCGGAGGGTTTAGAGCTTTAGGTAGTCACCTCATACAAGAACTTGGGGGTATGGCTAGACATACACTGTCCTTCTCTCAGCACACATCAAAACTGCAGGCTAAAGTTAAATCTAGACTTGGTTTCCTCTATCGTAATCACTCCTCTTTCACCCCAGCTGCCAAACTAACCCTGATTCAGATGACCATCCTACCCATGCTAGATTACGTAGACATGATTACAGAGACATAATATATAGATCGGCAGGTAAGTGTGTTCCTGAGCGGCTAGATGTTCTTTACCATTCGGCCATCAGATTTGCCACCAATGCTCCTTATAGGACACATCACTGCACTCTATACTCCTCTGTAAACTGGTCATCTCTGCATTCCTGTCGCAAGACCCACTGGTTGATGCTTATTTATAAAACTCTCTTAGGCCTCACTCTCCCCTATCTGAGATATCTACTGCAGCCCTCATCCTCCACATACAACACCCGTTCTGCCAGTCACATTCTGTTAAAGGTCCCCAAAGCACACACATCCCTGGGTCGCTCCTCTTTTCAGTTCGCTGCAGCTAGCGACTGGAACGAGCTGCAACAAACACTCAAACTGGACAGTTTTATCTCAATCAGTCAAAGACTCATGGACACACATACTGACAGTTGTGGCTGCTTTGTATGATGTATTGTTGTCTCTACCTTCTTGACCTTTGGCTGTTGCCCAATAATGTTTGTACCATGTTTTTGTGCTGCTACCATGTTTTTGTGCTGCTACCATGTTGTGTTGCTACCATGTTGTTGGACAGAGGAACTCTGTCTAAAAGGCCAGCATCCCGGAGACGCCTCTTCACTGTTGACGTTGAGACTGGTGTTTTGGGGTTACTATTTAATGAAGCTGCCAGTTGAGGACTTGTGAGGCGTCTGTTTCTCAAACTAGACACTCTCATGTACTTGTCCTATTGCTCAGTTGTGCACCGTGTCTGGTTAGAGCCAGTTTGCACTGTTCTGTGAAGGGTGTAGTACACAGCATTGTACGAGATCTTCAGTTTCTTGGCAGTTTCTCGCATGGAATAGCCTTCATTTCTCAGAACAATAATAGACTGACGAATTTCAGAAGAAAGCTCCAGCTCCTGATGCTCCAGATACTCAACTAGTCTAAAGAACGCCAGTTTTATTTCTTCTTTAATCAGGACAACAGTTTTCAGCTGTGCTAACATAAATGCAAAAGGGATTAGCTAACACAACGTACCATTGGAACACAGTAGTGATGGTTGCTGATAATGGGCCTCTGTACGCCTATGTAGATATTCAATTAAAAATCTACCGTTTCCAGCTACAATAGTCATTTACAACATAAAAAATACCTACAGTAAATTTCTGATAAATTTTTACTTTTCTTTCAAAAACAAGGACATATCTAAGTGACCCCAAACTTTTGAACGGTAGTGTATATATGTTTTACGGACACAGTATGTTTTACATGAGTTATCTTGTTGTTATTAGTTGTTATTAGTCCCACCCTTCAGCTCCATTCAGCTCCTCCCATCTATCTCTTAACACCATCCATATTGGATTTCTATTGGCCATATATTTTTCAAATGTGCTGTGATGTTTCACAAAAGTTCTAAACCTTTCTATTCTCACAATTTCTACAGATTGTAAATTCAAAATAAAATGTTTTGCTACAATTATTATTATTATTGATCGATTGACTATGACTTTTAAGATCACCCAGTAGTGCTATCTGCATAGTTGGCTCCAGGTAAATGTTGCAATCTTTCAGTCATTCCTGGACCTGTGACCAAAAATAAGATACATATGGACAGTACCAAAACAAATTATCTAATGATTCTGTCTCTTCGCAGCAAAATCTGCAGAGCTGGGAAGGCTGTATCCTCCATATATATAACATTCTATTGGTTGGAGGAATTTTGTATAATAATTTACATTGAAAAGTTCTAAGTTCATAAACCATGTGCCATGGAATTTTTTTGGTCCTTAAATTAAACTGGTATACTTTTAGATTTATCACAATTTTCTTTAACCAATTATGCTCTTTAATGCAGTTCCCTACTTCCATTTTTGCAGTAAAGTTGCAATTAGTTGGTTGTAATTTTGGGTAGAGCAGACATGACCCTGCTCATAATAGAGGGGGTGATTAGTATGTGAATGGGGAAGGAGTTCTATCAGGAGGCGGCATTGGTGGCATAAGGCATCACTGACAGCCCAGCCTCCCAATTGTTGCTGTGTCACAGCGTTAGAAGGGTTGCAGGGGAGGTACACAGATGGGGGATAAAGATTAGGGGAAGGGGGTAACCCTGAACCTCTCATGTTCATTCCCGTGCACCCCCTCTAACACTGCGACACAGCAACAATTGGGAGGCTGGGCTGTCATTAATGACTTAATCCACCAGTGGCCTCCTCATAGAACTCCTTCTTCATTCACAAACTAAACCCTTCTTCCTCTCCTCCCTCTCTCTTTACCCCTCCACCTCTCTCCAACCCTCCTCAAGCCTTAGCGAGCCCACATTGAAGATGAATGCCTCCCCCTTCTCACTAACCACCTTGAATCCATCCAATGGCAGGCGAGGCTGTACCTTTTGATTTCTTCCATGAGGGAGGGGGGGTACATCTCTCTCTTCATAGCTCTCTATAGCGCTATAAAGTCTTCTTCTCATTCACTGCCTCGTTCTTTCCCTGTTTCTCTCCCTCTGCCTCTTTGTCCATGTTGGTCACTAGTCCGCTAATTTAGTGGTTCCTAACCTATTTCGGTTACTGTACCATCAACTGAATTTTGCTCTGCCTGGAGTACCCCTGAAGTACCCCCTTATGTGCATTTTACCAGTAGGCCTATGGTCTCATGAGTTTTCTCAGGTGGGGCGGCAGGTAGCCTAGTGGTTAGAGCGTTGGGCTAGTAACCAAAAGGTTGCAAGACTGAATCCCAGAGCTGACAAGGGAGAAATCTGTCGTTCTGCCCCTGAACAAGGCAGTTATCCCACTGTTCCTAGGCCTTAATTGAAAATAAGAATTTGTTCATAACTGACCTACCTAGTTAAATAAAAAGGAAAAAATATATACAGTGGGGCAAAAAAGTATTTAGTCAGCCACCAATTGTGCAAGTTCTCTCACTTAAAAAGATGAGAGAGGCCTGTAATTTTCATCATAGGTACACTTCAACTATGACAGACAAAATGAGGAAAAAAATCCAGAAAATCACATTGTAGAATTTTTAATGAATTTATTTGCAAATTATGGTGGAAAATAAGTTTGGTCACATACAAACAAGCAAGATTTCTGGCTCTCACAGACCTGTAACTTCTTCTTTAAGAGGCTCCTCTGTCCTCCACTCGTTACCTGTATTAATGGCACCTGTTTGAACTTGTTATCAGTATAAAAGACACCTGTCCACAACCTCAAACAGTCACACTCCAAACTCCACTATGGCCAAGACCAAAGAGCTGTCAAAGGACACCAGAAACCAAATTGTAGACCTGCACCAGGTTGGGAAGACTGAATCTGCAATAGGTAAGCAGCTTGGTTTGAAGAAATCAACTGTGGGAGCAATTATTAGGAAATGGAAGACATACAAGACCACTGATAATCTTCCTCGATCTGGGGCTCCACGCAAGATCTCACCCCGTGGGGTCAAAATGATCACAAGAACGGTGAGCAAAAATCCCAGAACCACACGGGGGGACCTAGTGAATGACCTGCCGAGAGCTGGGACCAAAGTAACAAAGCCTACCATCAGTAACACACTACGCCGCCAGGGACGTAAAGGAAAGAATGAATGGGGCCATGTATCGTGAGATTTTGAGTGAAAACCTCCTTCCATCAGCAAGGGCATTGAAGATGAAACGTGGCTGGGTCTTTCAGCATGACAATGATCCCAAACACACCGCCCGGGCAACGAAGGAGTGGCTTCGTAAGAAGCATTTCAAGGTCCTGGAGTGGCCTAACCAGTCTCCAGATCTCAACCCCATAGAAAATCTTTGGAGGGAGTTGAAAGTCCGTGTTGCCCAGCGACAGCCCCAAAACATCACTGCTCTTGAGGAGATCTGCATGGAGGAATGGGCCAAAATACCAGCAACAGTGTGTGAAAACCTTGTGAAGACTTACAGAAAACGTTTGACCTCTGTCATTGCCAACAAAGGGTATATAACAAAGTATTGAGATAAACTTTTGTTATTGACCAAATACTTATTTTCCACCATAATTTGCAAATAAATAAATAAAAAATCTACAAAGTGATTTTCTGGATTTCTTTTTCTCATTTCGGTCTGTCATAGTTGAAGTGTACCTATGATGAAAATTACAGGCCTCATCTTTTTAAGTTGGAGAACTTGCACAATTGGTGGCTGACTAAATACTTTTTTGCCCCACTGTATAAGTACCCCCTGTGGATAGGCCAAGTACCCCCCAGAGGTCCTAGTAGCCCTGGTTGGGTACCACTGTGCTAAGTGACATGATGGAAATGCTAAGATGTAATATTCAGTCCAGTAGATCATTAAGTCTGACAGTACTTTGGCACCACTAGAGTACTCCAGTCCTGAGTGGGCTGTCTTGATTTAATCGAGCGGGGGAGAAAGGATATACTGTTAAAAATAGCCAGTCCTTAACTTCAGATCAAAGCTGACCCCAAAGTCAAGGGTTTAGTTCAATCTTGTTAAAGAAAACAGCTTTCAGATGTCATTAACTCTACTATGGAGAAAGAGAGAGAGGTATGAATGGGGAGAGGAAGAGAGTGAAAGAGAGAGAACCTGGTGTCTGTCACATATAGAATAATTTCTCTACTATCGCACATGCAGGCCTCTAAAAGTTATAGCTGTGGCTATGGCCATCATAAATAAGTTTGGCAGAATAGTCCCACAGCTGTATATCACTCCCTACTGAAGCACTGACCCTCAACCGCTGTGTGTGTTCCTGTGTGTTTAATAGAGAAAGAAATGGCGTGCTATAAAACTGTCTTCAGAACGTCTGTTCCCGACAGTCTCTCCTTTTTCCATGTCTCTTCCAGAGCTCAGAACCGATGACTTAACTTTAGCTCAGTCGACTAAGTGCATACGCCCAGGATTCGATACATTTTCATATAAAATGTGGTAATCAAATTGAATTAAATGTAAATCAAATGCCTTACCTTGACAAGCTCCACCATTCTCCTCGTAACCCGGGTTACAGACACAACCACCAATGGGAACCAGCCATTCCCCATCTGCGCCACAATACATCTTAGGCTCCTCCCTTTCCTCTGATTGGTTTACACACGACCCCCTGACCTCCACTAACGAGGAAGTGTCAGCTCCAGTGTTGGTATCTGGGAAGGTTGCTAGGTTACGGATGGTGAGGGGGCAGGTCTTGTAGAAAACGTGAACAGAGATCAGAGCGATGCAGGCGCCAACATCCTGGAACGCCAGGTAGAAACCCTTCCGGGTTGTGACCTTTACATTACGCACCTCCGTGTTGAGCTTCATGATGCGATCCCCGATGTCCACCTGATCATCATAATAATAATAATATCATTCATAATTATCAATAGCCATTGCAACACAATGTTACCTCATGGTAATTTATACACTGAAAAAACATCAAATCAACATACCGTCAGATCTGAAACTTTGACAGAGAGAGTAATAATGAACCAAGAGTCCTAACCTGAGTGAAGCTCTCGTCGGCTGCCACTGTGTCGATCTTGAGGAAGTTGCTCTCTCTGATGTAGTGCTCTCGGTCATTGTTAGACTCATAGTAGTAGAGGTTGAAGGTCTCCTTGCAGGTGCCAGTGACTCCAGGCAGGCTGTTACAGTCCCGGAGGGTGAACTTGATCTCGACATAGACGCGCTGCGCTCCAGACTGAGGGATCCAGTCGGTTCTAAGCCAGTTGCTCTGGCTGGGTTCCATCACGTTACACACCTGGTACGTTCTGATGGGGATGTTCTTCTCATCCATGATGCTCACCTCCTCCCACTGGCAACACACACACAAACATTCCGATTATTATTATTTAAAAATGTTATGTTTTACCCCATTTTCTCCCCAATTTCATGAAATCCAATCATCGCTGCAACTCCTGTATTAATCAGCTTCAGTGACTACAAAACCTTCCATGTTTTTATCTTGGATAGTTTATCAAGGACGTTGTATGGAGCTGTATGGTGAACTCGTCTAACTATGTGTGATTGGCATCTTATTACCATGTAATAATATTGTGTCTTCACCCTGCTGGTGAGAGCTTTAGATGTAGCGAGCCAGAGAGTGTGTAGAGATGTTCAATAGGATCTGGTCATAAAGCTGTACACTGGCCCCGACTGTGATGTGAAGACGGGAGTGTGCGTGTGTGTGTGTGCGTGTGTGTGTGTGTGTGTGTGTGTGTGTGTGTGTGTGTGTGTGTGTGTGTGGAGGGGTAGGGGGGTTCTGGCAATCAAAGGGCTCAGTGCATGGGGACCAGGACCTTGTCAATCAAGCAGTTCAGTAAAATAAAATGAACCAAGGGAAACTGGAAAAGAGTCTGGAGAGAAGTCAAGTTCACCAATAACTTAAACCAACAAAAAGGTTGTAAAGGGGAGAATGAGAGCGATAAAGAGAGAGAGAGAGAAAGAGAGTAAGAGAGAGAGTTGGAGGGTTCAGTAGAATGCAGTCTATCTTCACATTGTCACTGAAGTAGTCATTGTTAGATTACAGGCAACAGCAACATCCGCATCGAGCTAAAGGCTAGAGCTGCCGCTTTCAAGGAGCGGGAGACTAATCCGGACGCTTATAAGAAATCCTGCTATATCCTCAGACGAACCATCAAACAGGCAAAGCGTCGATACAGGATTAAGATTGAATCCTACTACACCGGCTCTGATGCTTGTCGGATGTGGCAGGGCTTGAAAACTATTACGGACTACAAAGGGAAACCCAGACGCGAGCTGCCCAGTGACACAAGCCTACCAGACGAGCTAAATGCCTTTGAAGCTCGCATCGAGGCAAGCAACACTGAAGCATGCACGAGAGCACCAGCTGTTCTGGATGACTGTGTGATAATTCTCTCGGTAGCCGATGTGAACTAAACCTTTAAACAGGTCAACATTCACAAAGCCACTGGGCCAAACGGATTACCAGGACGTGTACTCAAAGCATGTGCGGACCAATTGTCAAGTGTCTTCACTGACATTTTCAACCTCTCCCTGACCGAGTCTGTAATACCTACGTGTTTCAAGCAGACCACCATAGTCCCTGTGCCCAAGGAAGCGAAGGTAACCTGCCTAAATGATTACAGCCCCGTGGCACTCACGTCAGTAGCCATGAAGTGCTTTGAAAGGCTGGTTATGGCTCACATCAACAGCATCCTCCCGGACACCCTAGACCCACTCCAATTCGCATAACGCCCCAACAGATCCACAGATGACGCAATCTCAATCACACTCCACACTGCCCTTTCTCACCTGGACAAAAGGAACACCTATGTGGGAATGCTATTCATTGACTACAGCTCAACGTTCAACACCATAGTGCCCACAAAGCTCATCACTAAGCTAAGGAATCTGGGACTAAACACCTCCCTCTGCAACTGGATCATGGACTTCCTGACGGGCCGCGCCCCCAGGTGGTAAGAGTAGGCAACAACCCATTTGCCACGCTCATCCTTAACACTTGGGCCCACAGGGGTGTGTATTTAGTCCCCTCCTGTATCCCTGTTCACCTACGACTGCGTGGCCAAACACTCCAACACCATCATTAAGTTTGCTGAAGACACAACAGTGGTAGGCCTGATCACCGACAGCGATGAGACGGCCTATAGGGAGGAGGTCAGAGAACTGGCAGTGTGGTGCCAGGACAACAACCTCTCCCTCAATGTGAGCAAGACAAAGGAGCTGATCGTGGACTACAGGAAAAGGAGGGTCGAACAGGCCCCCATTAACATCGACGGGGCTGTAGTGGAGCGGGTCGAGAGTTTTATGTTCCTTGGTGTCCACATCACCAACGAACTATCATGGTCCAAACATACCAAGACAGTCGTGAAGAGGGCACGACAAAACCTTTTCCCCCTCAGGAGACTGAAAAGACTTGTCATGGGTCCCCAGATCCTCAAAAGGTTCTACAGCTGCACCATCGATAGCATCCTGACCGGTTGCATCACCGCCTGGTATGGCAACTGCTCTGCATCTGACCGTAAGGCGCTACAGAAGGTAGTGCGAACGGCCCAGTACTTCACTAGGGCCAAGCTTCCTGCCATCCAGGACCAGAGGAAAGCCCATAAAAAGCCCATAAAATTGTCAGACTCTAGTCACCCAAGTTATAGACTGTTTTCTCTGCTATTGCACGGCAAGTGGTACCGGAGCACCAAGTCTAGGACCAAAAGACTCCTCAATAGCTTCTACCCCCAAAGCCATTAGACTGCTTAACAATTCATAAAAATCACCCCCGGACACTATACATTGACCCCGGCGCATGTGACAAATAACGTTTGATTTGAAGTATGTTAGTCTTCACTCACCCCTCCTTCTGTGGGATTGGCTGCCCATTTCAGCTCCCCGGGAACTGTCCTTGTGTCCAGTAATGTCACTGAAACACACAGTTACAGAGATAAGGAAAGTGATTTCCTATTCCCAGTCTCAATACATGGAAATTTGTCAATTTTCTGCTACTCTTGGGCTCCATAAGAGTCCATACATTTCAGATGCAGAAATTGCAATAAGAATATCATAAGAGCATAAGACAAAATAGCATAAAAAGACTATCTTAAATTTACTGGAACGAATGTAGATTTTGGGCTACACGTTGAACATATCTTGTAGCTAGTAGCTCATGACCCTGGGTTCGGATAGACAAAAAACGTAAAGCACAGGCAGTTGTGTAGGCCTAGGTCACAAAACGCTGATGAAAACCGTACTGTCTGACGTTTCATTTGTGCCCCTGTTCAAACTACTATAGGCTGAAAAAGCTACGGCCTGCATGAAATTGAAATTGAGCAAAAACAAAACTGTAAAAGACTGAACCTGATAAAGAAAAATTGTGGGGAGGCTAAATCATTTTTGAGATGACGATAATTTTAGTCTTGTTATTCAATTGTTGTATAAAAGAGGAAGACCTGCGCTTTCCAGTCAGCAGCAGGTTGGACAGATCGGGACATTCCTCATTGGATATCTATCGGAGCGGGTCCAACAGAAAGCAGGTCTCTACTTGCTGAACCAACCGATGTGCAAACTACTCCAAATGTGTAAACACGTTTAGATGTTATTATTACCAAATAATAAGATCTATCAGTTTCCAGTAGTCGAAAATAAGGGACCGAAACTGACCCTCAATGAAGACACGGCGAGTAGCCTATACTGCGGATAACCGCAACGTTACCCTCCCTAAATGCAAAGAATACTAAAAAAAACACTCCACTCCTTACCTTCGTTCGGTGGATATACTCGAGTGGCTGAAACAACTCCAAACATCCATATAAACGCACAAGTCGTTCTGCAGAAACTCGCAGCCATTTGCGCTGTATGGAAGTGTCTTAGTTTAGCTCCGCGCACCAACTATAGTTGCTTCGTCCCAGTGGAGAACTGTCTGAGTGTGTGGGAATTACAGCCTACTCCGCGGGAGGCGAACGCTGGTGGCACAGGGCTGTCTCACGCTCCTCTGACGCATGTTATAGGTCTCCTCTCTTCTGCGCTGTCTTGCTGGCATAGCAAGCTCCTTTATGTAGGTGTTTGTAACTTGTGAATTGTATGTTATGTTTGTGTAGACTATGTTGTAATGTTTTAATATTTTTACTGGTTCACTGATGTTCTTAACAAGTCATATTAGTGTGACAACATCATGACTAGACTGCCTACCTAAGAAAGCGGTCATGACTTCAACTGCGTCAATTATTCATGATGAGCCAATATGCCGTGTTCATTTCGATAACAGTCGAGCTTATAAGGAAAAGTATTAATTATGTGACAAATAATAACCTTATTTGTTTAGGACTGAATTGGACAAATGTTGCATAGAAAATTGCTTAGAGCTTAAAACAAAAGTAGCCAACCATTCATAACCAACTACAAAATAGTTTAATATAGATGGATTTGTGTGCCGTTGGCTATTCATATTCGTTATTGAACACATCAAATAGTAAGACGTATACCTCTTGTTTCTTACTGAATACGATGCCTCACTGAAAAGGATGGAGGAGAAACAAGAGGGAGATAGCGCCCCCTGTCGTTTGATCATGCCCCTACCTGACGCACATCCATCTGCAGTGAGAACTGGGGTGATGGTGGTGAATCTCAATAGCCTAAGGCTATGACATCTAAATAACAAGAACTGTGATACTATTACCATAACATGTCAGAGTGGGCTCTTGAAACAGCAACTTTGCTGTTATGGGACAAGCGCACTACTGTGCCATTAAGATCAAGACCTCACATCGACCATACAGGGAGGCCACTGAGTCAAGCACGCACCACAGCCATTATACACACTGTTTTAAAAAAGGCAGACTCCATCCTGTGCAGGCTCTAAAAGCATAGAGGAGGTACAAAGAGAGGGGTGTGTGACCTGTCCTCCCACACCTTCTCTCTCTCAATGGAGCTGCTGCACAAAGACACTCAGTAGAGGTCTGTTTTAACTGAAGAGAATAGATACTGGTCCTTTACTATAGCCTGTTTTAAATGAAGAGAATATATACTGGCCTGTTTTAACTGAAGAGAATAGATACTGGCCTGTTTTAACTGAAGAGAATAGATACTGGCCTGTTTTAGCTGAAGAGAATAGATACTGGTAGGGCATTTATCTCACCTTCTTTGAAGTAGAACTGGGACAATAAACCGTCAATTATCCACACCGACCATACCGATCACTTATCGCAGGCATCTTGCTGATATAGTTCATTACATATATTAGTTTTGCTAATATATGTGATTGTTAATGGGACAATTTATGGCTACAACCATCAAACTAGTGGTTGTAGATTAAAGTATAATAAAAAAACTGTGGTGTACATTAATGTTCTACATTTATCGTTCTATTTAGGCAATTTATCGCGATAAGGCTTTCTGTCCATATCACCCAACTCTACTGAAGTCTACTATCTTTAATTCCATACTATCTACATATAATATTGCTTTCAATAGGGTCACACAAGTTTTGTGTGTGTTTTGTTTAGAGCTCTACCAAGAGAGTCTGAGATGTGGATAAGAGGTCTTTTATCATATTGAAACTTGTTGTTCAGCTGGATAGAGTGTGTGACTTGTTTGTGTTTGATGTGTCCGTGTTGACCTCGATTTTAGAGACTGAGAGGGAGCACTTAACGTGTGTGAGACCTGTATGTGAATTGTATTAGTGTTTTTCCATAAGCTCTCCATCTCAGTGTATGGGGCCGTTCTCAGGTCCGGGCGGGGCCCTTAGTACAGGGTGCTGTGTGTGTGTTTGTCTCCAGGGTCCCGCTCTGAGGGTCTTTGTGTCGTTTCGGTTGCTGAGGCGAAACCATCCCATCCCCCATAATGCACTATAATGGACCAAGGAAGATCATCTGGCGCTTTGAGATCGCCTCGCATCGCCCCGTCACTCACCGTCGCTGACCATAATGCTGTTTTCGCCACTTTATTTTCCTCCAATCCCACGACAGACTGCGCAATCACAAAGACCCAATTAGCCGAGAGTGGGCATCGGCTTCGCTCTGGAGCCGGTGTCCAATCACATTGAGCTGTGGAGGGCAGGGGCCTATCGAACACCGGCGCCAGTGGGCGGACCCTCGCCACAGGGCAGAGGTGACATGGTAACATGGTAAAGTCGCAGGCCGTTGTTTAGGCTCGTTTATGTCAGTGTAGTTTTGATTGATGACCGTCGTGATGGTGTTTCCATTCTCCTGAGGGATTCCCAGGTCTGAACAGTGAACTCCCACTGTGGCCCGAGCTTTCGGCTCCCACACACGCTTTGTTCCTATAGGGCCCCATATGGTCCTATACTGCCCACACCTCTCCATTGTGAGACTATACACAGGCAATAAGGGAGTGTGTGAGTGTGTGTGTGTGTGTGTGTGTGAGCACTATGCACCCCAAGGAATACTCTTCCTTTAATTACTAGAAAGCCTAAACCCACCAAGCCCCAACCCACTAACCCCCATAAGAGGCCCTGAAGCCAAAGTGAAGTCATCTCTGTATCCAAACCCCCTCCTCAAACCACACACAAACTCCTTATGCCTCCCACAGACACTCACAAAATGGAGTACTCGTAATAGAAGTAGTGGTAGAAGCAGTAGTGTAGAGAATTTCACAGAAGGGCCCGCTAATGTTGTGACAAATATATAATCTAGGTCTAGCTGCCGTGTAGACATCGCTGAGGACGTTATAGAGATGCTAGTGCATGGAGAGATATTGGACATGTGTGGTTGTGTGCGTATGCAACGAGCATATTCTCTCTCTCTTTCTCTCTCTCACCATCTCCCCCTCTCTCTCTCTCTCTCTCTCTCTCTCTCTCTCTCTCTCTCTCTCTCGCTCTCTCTCTCTCTCACCATCTCTCCCCTCTTTCTCTCTCCCTCTCTCCCTCTCTCTCTCTAGCTCTCTCTCTCTCTCTCTCTCTCTCTCTCTCTCTCTCTCTCTCTCTCTCTCTCTCTCTCTCTCTCTCTCACCATCTCTCCCCCTCTCTCACCATCTCTCCCTCTCTCTCACCATCTCCCTCTCTCTCTCTCTCTCTCTCTCTCTCTCTCTTTCTCACCATCTTGCTTCCTCCTGCTTAAGAAAACTCTCCAGAGATGTAGATGTGTGGGTGTTTAAGAACAAAGTAGAAGAAGAAAAAGAGGACAGAAGCGTTGCTAGTTGAGCTTTTGTACGGGGCTTCCTCCATCACATAACCCATACTCTTGTTCATGGAGTGTAACTGACAACACACTTTATCATGTTATATTAGGACTCAAACTTAGAAAGAGGGTAGAATATATTTGTGTTTGTGTGTGTATGTTCATGTGTGTGTGTCCAGACCCCACAGTTAAAAACAGAGCATCATTAACATGCTGGAGGCGTAGCTTCGAGACCTAGCGCTTGCTAGCATCTGTCACACCACTCTGAGGTAACACACACACACACACACACACACACACACACACACAAGCTCACATGATTCCACTGAGCTACCGGCTGCTCTGATGAAGGGCTGGGTGAGAGTTGGCTGAATAATACTCCAGGTGCATCAAGTCTAGCATGGATTCCTCTCCTCCTCTCTTTTCCTTCCTATGCACTAAAGAGGTAAAAGCACATCACCTTGCAATCTTATGGCATAATGTATCTGCTGGTATTTGTCTGTTAAGGATGTGTGTGTGTGTGAAAATGTTTACCATGCCAACAGAGGAAGATTGAGGAGGCAGGAGGAGAAGGTAGGAGGATGAGGAGGCAGGAGGAGGAGGCAGGAGGAGAAGGTAGGAGGATGAGAAGGCAGGAGGAATAGGCAGGAGGATGAGGCAGGATGAGGAGGCAGGAGGAGAAGGTAGGAGAAGTGTGTGTCACTTTTTTTTGTTTGCTCACTTCTATTCTAAAAGAACACAGCCAGGGACCTGGACCCTGTTTTATTCCCCCTCCCTCTCCTTCCATTCCTCTCTTTCTCTCTCCCTGTCTTTCTTTTTTCAGTGTGTGATAGAATTCTAACTTTTTTGGTGTTGGTCTATGTGTGGGTATCTGTGAGTCAGTGTGTGGAGTAATGTACAGATGTACAGTACAGGATCTTAATTTGAGCCAATTTGCTACAGCAGGAAAATAATCCTTCAGCAATGGGAAATGTTAATTATTATGTGGATTATAATTCATGGAGATTTTTGTAGGGGTTGATACATTTTTCATTAGGGCAAAAGTGAAATTTCAAAGTGGAAGTAAAAATACTTCAGAAGCCTTTTTAATACTCAAATACACAGCAAGATCCTACATCTGTAAGGTGGATGCAGCACGGGTTCTCTCCACCAAGCATCTGTTGTGCTGGCATCTTGTTGGCTTCCCGCTCCTCAGGAACAGGGGAACACTTCCTCCCTCTCTCCACCTGGTACACTTAAACAGAATGAACAGATCACTGTCCCAAAGGAAATAGAGAGACGGGTAGAGTGAGTGAGAGAAAGAAAGAGAGAGGCAGTGAGGGACTGAGATAGAAAGATGGGCAGTGAGAGAAAAGGAGAGCGTGGAGGGTGGTGGTAGATTCCATGGTCTGTCTGTCAGCACGGTCTGTGATGGCACACCGTGAGGTCATCTGGTGACCCCGCAGGCTCCATCCTGCCTCTCACCCCACACGTGTGTGTGACCAAACCACATGAAAACGTTTCTCTTCGCTTGTCTCCCCTCCATTAGCATTGTGACCTATTGGGGTGCTTCTGATTGACCTCAGCTCCACAGAGAGGGATAAGAGACTACCCTGAAAAAAGACCCCTAAAAATCGCCCTCTCTCACACATCCTGAGGTCTCCACCACGACTCATATTTCTGTATATAACTAACCACTGATAGTTCCTCTAATGGGTGTGGGTGAGCGCACGTGTGTGCCGTTGCGTGCATGAGTGTGTGTTTGTGTGTGTGTCCCTACTTCCTCCAGGAGGGAATGTACTGTGATTCCCATCTGTCTTGGTACTTTGTGTCAGTCTGTTGATGGATGATATTTATCCAGGAATAGGGCTTAGGGCTAACAACTATTCACCAGCCATTAATTATGTCAGTCAAGAGGATTCTTCACTCTGTGTGTGTGTGTTTTGTTTCTGGGTGTGACTTTTGTGAATGAGAATCATTGTAATCTAATATCTAAATCTTTGCTGTTAATTCACGCTTAATGACATGGTACTTATTCAATTGGAGAGGACTCTAAGGAACATAAGCTTCCACTGAAAGTCTAAGGCATTGCCTTTACAGCTTCTGTTGGCCAACAGCCCACGCAGGAGAGAGGGGACCATAGGGGACAGTGAGTGAGTGGACTCAAAGAGACCCACTCCCTCCCTTCCTCCTTCAACCCTTTCCACCATTTTGGAAGAGCGAGTGGGAGAGAGGCCCAAGGTGAAACATATGTGGACAGGCACGCACACGCACATTTGCTTATGCAAACAGTCAACTCTTTTGTGTTGGACATCATTTGCGGTCCTCTCAACTCAAACACACACATACATCACCATACACACACACATCACCACACACACACACACACATCACCACACACACACACATCACCACACACACATTACCCCACATACATGGCACTGTATGGGAGCACCACTAAATAAACACAGACTCACTTGCCACTGTTACTGAAAACAAACATGATTACAGAGCACGAGAGCTACGATAAATCAAAGTGCCAGAAGAGGTGGAGACAGAGGAAGGGAGAGAGAGAGAGAGGGAGGGAGAGTGAGCGAGAGGGCAAGAGAGAAAGAGAGATGGTTAAAGGTTCTCTCTATATCTGTCTTGTGAGCACAGGGAAGGAAACAAAGTGAAGTGTGTTTCCATGCATGTGTGTGTGTGATAAGAACTGTATGATAAGGGGGGATTACTACAGTAGAGGACTAGACTCATAAACTCAGATGATTGCACTGCTTATCATCACCTTTCCCTTCATCAGGAACTTGTTGTACTGAGGAGACAGGACACACACACACACACACCACACACAGACACACACCCACACTACAAAGCAGCACTACACCAGCCCTCCGATAGCAAAGCATTAACTTGGGTATTACATAGCATAACCTTGAGAGCAGAGAGGAGAGAAGAGGAGACTGAAGAGAAGGAAGAGAACAGTAGACTCTTCCAACAGAACGTTGGTTTTGAGTTCCGTCACTCGTCACCTGTGACATCCTGTCTCTGGCTGTTGACAGCCTGCTCGGCCATGTTTGTTCTGTCACACCAAACTAATGACAATCACACACATACAGGAGGGGTGAAGTGTCAGATAACCAATCATCACTCTTTCTTTGCCTTCTTTATCTCTCCGTCCTTCAAGGATGAGGAAAACAGGGCCCTGTGTTTTGCATGGCAGAGAGAGACAGACAGAGAGAGACCAACTCACAGAGAGTTCTTCTGAACCTCTGTGCATTCTGCTTGATCCGTATGATCCATTTTGCTTTCTATAGGTGGTATTCTCCTATTTAATGATTGTAACCCAAATCTGGGAGCTCCGGGTTCAAGGCTTGGTCTATTGGCTTGTACCTTCCCTCCATGTTTTCCCTTCCTTCTCTCTCTCTGTCTGAACTGAGGGTGATCAAAGCATGGGACAGACTTACAGATCTCTAGGACTGGGCTCATCACAGTCACTGATGGTCTACAGATCAGCTGGGAGCCTAGTTCTGCTGGGACCTCAGGGGGTCATCAGGGTCAGAGATAGCTGACCAGAGTATACCAAAGAGCTCCAGGGGGGAGGTGGATGCACAAGATCAAAGACTGCTGGACAGTGAACAGCAGAGCCAGTCAGTGCATATAGGAGACAGACAGACATAAGATGGTCAGACAGAGACCCAAGAGCTTGCTGACAAAATCTAACTATACAAAATGAGTTTATACTAAATCTATTCATGCAGATTACAAATGATGTATTTTACTGACAAAATCTAACTATACAAAATGAGATTATACTAAATCTATTCATGCAGATTACAAATTATGTATTTTAATTGAATTAAAATGGGTTGAATTACTGTGCCATATCACCCTCTATTGGTTATGATAAGAACTACAGCATTGGCATGAAGCCTTAGTTGTCTTTGTATTTATTAGGGATCCTGGGGTACATACACATTAAGACAATTCCATTACACATAAAACAAAAGATAAAACAGTACATCACATAACACTATTACACCACTACATGTCTACAATACAAAATGTATAATATCATAAGTATGCGAAATGCTGTGGAGTGTGTGTGTGTGTGTGTGTGTGTGTGTGTGTGTGTGTGTGTGTGTGTGTGTGGCAGAGGAGGCTGGTGGGAGGAGCTATAGGAGGACAGATGGGCTCATTGTAATGGCTGGAATGCAGTTAATGGAACAGAGTCAAACATTTGGTTTCTATATGTTTGATGTGTATGATAACGTTCCATTCATTCCTTTCCAGTCGTTACAGTGTTTCAGTTTTAATGTCACATGCACAAGTACAGTGAAATGCATGTCATGCAAACTCAAAACCCAACAATGCAATAATCAATAACAAAGTATTACTAGAAAAAAACACACGAGAAATATGAAATGCACAATAAAGTAAGTAAGTAAGCATACTATATTCAGGAATAATTTTAAAAAGTCAGTTCCAATACAATATTTACATGTGTAGGGATACTGGCGTTGTGGAGGTAGATACAGTGCATTCGGAAAGTATTCAGACCCCTTGACTTTTTCCACATTTTGTTACTTTACAGCCTCACAGCCATCCAGGACCTACAGTGAGGGAAAAAAGTATTTGATCCCCTGCTGATTTTGTACGTTTGCCCACTGACAAAGAAATTATCAGTCTATCATTTTTACTTATTTGCCTCATTAAAATGCAATTCCATTTATAACATTTTTCACATGCATTTTTCTGGATTGTTATTCTGTCTCTCACTGTTCAAATAAACCTACCATTAAAATTATAGACTGATCATTTCTTTGTCAGTGGGCAAACGTACAAAATCAGCAGGGGATCAAATACTTTTTTCCCTCACTGTATATACTAGGCGGTGCCAGAGGAAGGCCCAAAAAATTGTCAAAGACTCCAGTCACCCAAGTCATAGACTGTTCTCTCTGCTACAGCACGGCAAGCGGTACCTTGGCGCCAAGTCTAGGTCCAAAAGGCTTCTTAACAGCTTCTTCCCCCCAAGCCACAATTAATCAAATGGCCACCCGGACAATTTACATTGACCCCCTCCCCCCTACCTTACATGTAGAAATGACCTTGACCAACCTGTACCCCAGCACATTGACTCTGTACCGGTATCCCCTGTATATAGCCTTGTTATTGTTATTTTATTGTGTTACTTTTTTTTTATACAACCAAACGCTTACCTTGACTTGGAAGAGTTCCAGTGTTGGATAGCCAGTTAGCTAACATAGCATCCCTCTCTGTTTGAGCTGGGTGTTTGAGTATGCTAAACTAGCTAGCTGCATTCACTAGCTATGTAATAAAAGTTATATTTTTTTGTACAAAATATAGCTAGCTCTCTCTCTCTTGGTTTTCCTTCATTTTTTAAGAAATTAATTTGTTCAAAACTGTTGAACTATTGTCTTTCTCTTTGAGTAAACTACTCTCCACATTTTATGCACTGCAGTGTTAGCTAGCCGTAGCTTATGCTTTCAGTACTAGATTCATTCTCTGATCCTTTGATTGGGTGGACAACACGTCAGTTCATGCTACAAGAGCTCTGATAGATTGGAGGACGTCCTCCGGAAGATGTCAAAAATCCCTGTTTAAATCTATGGAAGGGGGTGAGAACCATGAGCCTCCTAGGTTTTTTATTGAAGTCAACGTACCCAGAGGAGGACGGAAAATAGCTGTCCTCCGGCTACACCCTTGTGCTACCCTACAGAGTGCTGTTGGCTACTGTAGACCTTCATTGCAAAACAGTGTTCACTGAGTAGGATGGTGCTCCCTTTCCTCCTCTGAGGAGCTTCCACTGTATTGAACAACTGTATTGATTTGAGTTTTTATCAATTGATTTTAAGCCATGTTCAACTCTGAAATAATGCTTGAAACATAGAATGCACTTGACATGCACTTTCTAGTGATCTTATGTAATGAAGCCACATTTGTTTTCTCTACAGCACTGCACCAGATTCTGGGCTCAATCAAACCCACATAGTGGTATTTACCCCATAGCTATGTTTCTCATGGCTTTTGTTATTGAGACTAGTTGAATGTTGAGTGCTGCATGAGAACTCTCTTTTATCTAGGTCAGGTGAGATGTGTTTGCTCTTGTCAGCGCTTTGCAGAAACACCACTAAATGGGTCATGGTACAGATAAGTTTTCTTTTTTGACAACTTGCTATTGCTTCATAACTTTACCACAAACACTCTCATATTGTTTAGCTTCTAAAAGGTATCTACATGTTTGACTTGTGATATTGAACATGAGAGTTTGACTGTTGGCCAGCTGAAAGCTTATTGATCAATGATCAGCAGACTTTATGTCCATGCTAGAGATCTTCCATTCACAGAATTCTCCAAATGTGCCGCTTTTTTATGTGGTTATTTCTCCAACTCCTTGTAAATTCAGAAAATGTCAGAAGGGACAATAAAGGAGCGAATTGGAATGGTAGCTTCTGTGGGTCTTGATTATTAACCGTCTGTCTGTCAGCCCAAAACGTATGCTGTTAGGCCAGGTGCCTTGATGAGGTCCCTAGTTGTAAGGACACTATGAATGTATATCAATCAAAACATGCACCATTCAAGCACCATTAGGAAAGCATAGTTCTGTGTGTCACTAAACTGCAGTGTTAGCATCTCTGTCTGCTATGATGCAGAGGTGGGCTTCCTGTCCCCAATTTAGAAACCATAGGTTAGGAGTGTAGGACGTGATTGACACATATCAGTATAATCCACAAACACACATTCACGAGCACACACACCCATTTGTAGGGGTATATAGGACCAGTATGTAGGTTTGTTCAGTGTATCTTCTCTCGTCCTACGTACCATCACCATGGCTTCCAGATACCTAGAGACAATCCTGCTTCTCTGCTGCATTGTGACCATGTTTAGTTCAACCTCAGCAGCATGTGAGTTTACCTGGTTACCAATTTACCACTTTATACATGTAAATTGACCCGTTTTCTTTTTACCAAGGTCTGGTAAGATCTAGCTGTGAGACCTGCCAACTCTGTTTTGGGGTCATATTATTAGATCAGATAAGATAGAAACCTTTTTACACGTTACATTCATGTTCTTGTGGTCTGAATTGATGTTGCCTGTGGCTGACTGATTTGTGTGCTTATATGTGTTCAGATGGTCCTCGGAAACTTTACTGTTGTGTGGAGTTCCAGGAGAAGCCTGTACCCTACAAGCAGATAATAGGCTACAAACAACAAAGTTACAAGGAGGTGTGCAACAATGACGCTATCATGTAAGCCCTGCACAATGTATATACACACACAAAGTTACAATACTCTCAAAATGTATGCTCATATTTGTAGTCTCTATGAGGTTGAGGGTTAAGTGTGTTTTCTGTTGTAGCTTCTATACTTCGGAGAGCAAGAAGGTATGCGCCAGCATTAAGGACGAGTGGGTGAGGATGGCTCTGGCTCGTCTCAGGTACACACACGCTCTCCTCTTAAGACACAAAGCATTCTCACTCAACTACACACACCAAAATGTCTCAGAGCTACAAGTACACCAAATCCTACTTACAGGAGAGTTTCAAGGCTGGATGTCAATCAAACTTGCCATACGGGTTTTAGTTAATGTCTCCGTGTACAAACTACTGTCTTCCAGCACACTTGTTCTGAAAAAGAAAATCATGTATGTCTGCTTCAAACTCAAAATGAGTTTCATATTCTGTGTTATGTGCAGCTCCAAACTGAAGAAGATATCGGCAGCAACACTGTGATGGCCAAACCCCCCCCAACCAACTATGAAAGGAAGATTCACCCACAGCGACACAACTTTTTCCAATCGCAATCCAATAGCACCGTAACCTTCAACATCACCAGTAACAACCCCATTGAGTAATGTGGCCAAATGATGCAGATTTAATGCATTGCATATCTGAGGTTTGCCGTTGTTGATGATTGTACTTTATTCATGCTCAAGCTTTCAGGTATCTTTTGAACCCACAATATAATCTAATTAAGTCGACTGCTTCAATTAGTTATATTTTTCTGCATTTCATTTTTTATATGTGTTTCTTTTAAGGCCTGCAGAAATAAATATATTATATTGCCTTGATGATTTATTTGAGTCACATTACTGTAAAACTAGAGCTGACAACTGCCTGGACATTAGTTGTGAATGTGATTGAGAATTGAAACATAGTTAAACAGTGCAAAACCACAGAAACCATCATGACTTCAAATGACCTGTTGGGAAAATGACTGTATGTTTAATCATTTTGAATGATATAACGCTGATTTATTCAATATAATGTTCTCAATTCCAGTTAAAGTACAACAAATCTATCATATCATGAGGTGTGTGTGCTTGTGTTTAGAAATCGCCGTAGCACATCTGCTGGACGGTGCCCATGAGTGCCACCTCACAGATGATGCCACCGGTGGCCGTGTCCTTGTTATCCTCGCTCTCGAGAGGCTTGGGGACCGGTGTGCCCTGCTTAAGGTCATACATCAGCTGGAGGAGGGGAGACAACACAGTCACAACACAGACCAATATTGACCTAGACACAGAATATACAGGGACACATCCTCTGTTCTGCAATAAAAACAGTAAATAAATAAAACAGTAAATAAATAAAAATATCCAGCAGGCGGTCTTTGTTGGTGTCAAAAATCTCAAACTGATATCTCAGGTTGAGCAGGTCATCAGCTGTCCAGTGTTGAAACTTCATCTTCGGATCTATCACACTGGTGTTCCAGTCTTAGCTGTACTCTGCACCCAGGCACAGGCACACACAGGTTATATTTATAAAACACAGGCAAATAAAACAACACACAATAGGCCTTCCATGTAGGCTATCTTGGCATTGTTCATAATCGTAGGTGGCGGCATGCACTTTAAATGTTTGTTTGTGGACTGCCATCATTATTTAGCTAAAGTTAAGACATTGTCTGTTATGATATTGTTATTATTTGAACTAGTTAGCCTGCTAACTTAACGTTAGAAACTAATCAAGACATTGTCTGTTATGATATTGTTATTATTTGAACTAGTTAGCCTGCTAACTTAACGTTAGAAACTAATCAAGACATTGTCTGTTATGATATTGTTATTATTTGAACTAGTTAGCCTGCTAACCTAACGTTAGAAACTAATCAAGACATTGTCTGTTATGATATTGTTATTATTTGAACTAGTTAGCCTGCTAACTTAACGTTAGAAACTAATCAAGACATTGTCTGTTATGATATTGTTATTATTTGAACTAGTTAGCCTGCTAACCTAACGTTAGAAACTAATCAAGACATTGTCTGTTATGATATTGTTATTATTTGAACTAGTTAGCCTGCTAACCTAACGTTAGAAACTAATCAAGACATTGTTTAGAAAGTTGCTTTTAGTTGCCTGATTTGGTAGAATGACATATACTAAATTCATGTTTATATGGATGGGTTTATTTTTCATAAAAACAACGACAAGTTTGATGTCGGACAACAATTGAATTTTCACGGCGTCACTGCAACATGTCGATAGATTGTAGGAGAAAGACAGATGGTTACTTGGTCAGGGTGGATCGGTGGTTGAACAACATGGATATCTAGCAAGCCAAAGGTTGCAAGTTCAAATCTCCTCACGGACAACTTTAGCATTTTACCTCATTAGCAACTTTTCAACTACTTACTACCTTTTATAACACAAATGTCTAGCAACTCAAGGGTTGCGAGTTTGAATCTTATCACGGACAACTTTAAGATTTTAGCTAATAAGCAACTTTTGAACAACTTACTACTTTTTAGCTACTTTGCAACTACTTAGAATGTTAGCTAACCCTTTCCCTAACCTTAATCCTTTAACCTAATTCCTAAATGTAACCCTAACCTTAACCTCTAACTCCTAGCTTAGCTAATGTTAACCAGCTAGCTAACGTTAGTCACCTAGCTAGAATTCGTAACAAATCATACGTTTTGCAAATTCGTAACGTAGTACATTTTGTAAATTCGTAACATATAGTAAATTTTGTCAATTTGTAACATATAGTACATTTTGTCAATTTGTAACATATTGTACGTTTTCTAATTAGTAACATAGCATACGAATTGTAATTCATAACATAACTGGTGGACATTCCTGCAGTCAGCATGCCAATTGCACACTCCCTCAAAATGTGACATCTGTGGCATTGTGTTGTGTGACAAAACTGCACATTTTAGTGGCCTTTTATTGTCTGTGAACCTGTATAATGATCACGCTGTTTAATCAGCTTCTTGATATGCCACACCTGTCAGGTGGATGGATTATCTTGGCAAAGGAGTAATGCACACTAATTTGAGCGAAATACACTTTTTGTGAATGGGTCCATAGCCACTGGAAGTAGGGGTGCTAATATATGTATTTTTTATTTAACCTTTATTTAACTAGGCAAGTCAGTTAAGAACTCATTCTTATTTACAATGACAGCCTACCCCGGCCAAACCCTAACAACACTGGGCCAATTGTGCGCCGCCTTGTAGGACTCCCAATCACGGCCGGTTGTGGTACAGCCTGGAATCAAACCAGGGTCTGTAGCACTGAGATGCAGTACCTTAGACCGCAAGTAGTTCGCTGGGCCTTTACTAGTCCTGTATTAGTGGACCGATGTAGCCGCCTGTAGCGTAGCTCATAAAAATGCATTGAATTGTAATGCTGGTGCAGTAAAATAATCATGTCCAGTTTAATGATTTTCAGTGTAGGCCCTTCAAACTCAACTCTGGACCTCCAAGTCAGCGCCAGTGGATGTTTTGATTGTTCCCTTCTAATCGGGGACTGATTTAGGTGAGTGCAATTAATTATCAGGTAGAACAGAAAACCAGCAGGCTCCAGACCTCATAGGGTAAGAGTTGACTACCCCTGATGTCTTATCCAAGTGTAGGCTATGACGCAGTGTAAATGGAGAAGGCTAAAACGTGGTCAGCGGCAGATCAAAATAGCAGCATGAAGTCTCCGGCTGAACGGAGGTGTTCATGGTCCATTATTTACCCTGCTCCTAATGAGCACAGGAAGGTTGCATTTTGGCAATGCTCAGATGGATGAAGCCAGAGGGGAACAGATGTAGCATACAGACACCACCAGCTACATACATAACACAGATCTTACTTGCATTTTATTGATCTCAATCAGTTTCATGCACCCTACACAGGGTAATGTCCCCAATCACTGCCCTAGGGTACAGAGATGTTTTTTTAGACCTGAGGAAAGTTTGCCTCCTACTGGCCCTCCAACACCACTTCCAGCAGAATCTGGTCTCCCATCCAGGGACAGACCAGGACCAAACCTGCTTAGCTTCAGAAGTAAGCCAGCAGTGGGATGCAGGGTGGTATGCTGCTGGCAAATTCTTTTAGATCTTCTTGAATTACGGTTTCGTGGGCAAAATGGAGCCGATGATGTTAACAAACTATTAGCCTTTTTTGTATTTTGTTACAATCTAAGCCTATATCCTGCCTACAATTTTGGCGCATTATAAATTTTTTGGACTATTCAGCTTCAGCTAACCATCATAAAATCTTATTAGAAAATACGTGTTGTTTTTGGTGTATAAGTAACTTCATAGGCCTGCCATGCTAACATAGTGACAATTGCGGTGGCCATACTGGTTTGGGTGTCCTCGGCAGAACAGTGTCGCTGTAACCAAGTGGTCACGTATCGGTCTGGGTTCCACTGCGCAACAGCAGCTCGGTGGAGTTTTATGAACATCAAGGCAGACATGGTGCAATTTTGTAAACATGTTCAACGTTCTGAAGTTGTCAAGCATCCAACGGGCCTCTGTAGTGGACGTGTAGCCTACATTTCTTATCATTCGCCAGAGAGAAGACAGGGAAGAAGCACCATTTACCTAACTCTGGCTGCTGTAGCCTACATATTTATTTGGTTTGTAATTCTATAGTTTTTCCTGAAATTATTGAGGTGATTAAATATCACTTATTTAGAATTGATAAGAACATATTTTCCCTGTATTCTCAAATTGAAAAAAGTGAGGTCCCTCGGCCCCGCAGCACTACACTTCTGCTTACTTGTGGGCAGTTGCACTGGCTATTTCATCAACAAACAAATATACACCCATGTGAAAAATCGCAGCACTCCCACTCCCAAACTACTTCCAGTAGCTATGTCTGGGGCAAAGCATATTTTTGGGCGTCCACCATATTGAATTCCCCAATAATTCAGTTCGATAATCTGTCTCACAACAACTTCAAATCAGTGTGTAAATAACCAAGTGATGATTATTGTATTTTTGAATATTCGCATGAAGATCTATCGCCAATTGGATGGAAACCTAGTTAATGTCAAACATGTGGTGTGGCAGGTAGCCTAGTGGTTAGAGTGTTGGACTAGTAACTGCAAGATTGAATCCCAGAGCTGACAAGGTAAAAATCTGTAATTCTGCCCCTGAATAAGGCACGTATCATTGATAATAATAATTTGTTCTTAACTGACTTGCCTAGTTAAATAAAAAGGTAAAAAAATTATATATATATCAATCAACATGAAGGCTGAACCTGCAATGCTACATTAAATCCACCAGATGGTAGCAACAATCCATAAGAAGAGGTGCAGCCAAAGTGTGGAACAACAGCAGAAAATTAATGAATGGAATAAAGCCTATTCATCCATGAAAAATTGTAAATTGACATCATATAGGATACTGCAATGACTGAGAGATTATTATAAGGGAATCAAGTGCATTATCAGTGTAAAATATTGTTTATTTAAAAAAAAAAAAAAGGTGGCATAAAATCTTACGTCTTCAATTCTCCATTGGAGCTTAAATAGGCTTTTGTTTTATTTTAAACCAGTTTGATACACATATACATCACTGGAATTAATTGAATGTTAAAAGCACATATCAAACCGCAAATCATACGTAGCCCCCTACACATACATTAAACACCCAATAAATACTTCAACTTGAAATAAATAAATAATAAATACACCAGTTTTTCTCACAATATTTAAATTGATTAGTATACCTTAATTAGCATAAATAACATAATTTAAAGGTTGAAATTTAAATGACAGGTTTAAACAATGCTATCCCTCAAGTTCAGCCAGTGACAATGTTGGTTATGATTGATAAACAAGAAGAAGAAAAAGAAGTGTCCTCTACGGGGAGGTGGTGTTCTGTGTATTCAGTGACCTTCTGGCCGTTCTAGAAGAAATAGTAGCATTGTTAGCATTTCAACTTCAACCATGTCTGTCTTTTACAGTCTGTCTTCTCCTCTGGCCCTTGTACAGGTTATTCTATTGATGACTTACTTCAGCTGAATGAATGTGTGTTGAACCCAGGCCTCTTTCCAGTGGCTGCAGAACTCTCCATCTTCAGTCTTGAAGCTGTGTTGAACCCAAGATGACAACATTTAGACAACTGTCATAATCTCGTACTTACTCATTCATCTGGCTGGAGATAGTCAAAGTAGGTCTAAACATTTCAATTGTGACGTTCCATGTTCTGTGTTAGTAGGGATGGGAGGTTCTTACATGACAGCCTTGACACAGGGAGGATTCTTTTTCTGCGTTCTGGCTCCGATGATAGGAACCGTGATCTTCTGCCTGGAGACCTCTGTGCAACAGTTGTGCACCTTGTCTGCTCCTGAAGATTTAAAGAAGCATATGGGGTTTAGGACAATTTTCTTAACTCACAACCACCACCCCACTCTTAACTTCCCATGTACAGCATATTTGTAATGTTTAATTATGTTCCAGAAAATACTTTATTTACAGAGTTAATAACAGACATACTTATTGGGCTACACCCATAATCTTGCCAAGGGTTTCAGATCTCCTGGCATAATATATTATTTGTTGGATGAACAGATACAATGTTGTATTTTGAAGTCCTGCAAGGGCTATACCCGAAATTTTATTAGAGGAGTAGACTGTACTTACCAGTGCCAGTGGCCGTTAACAAGAGGAAGAGAGCGAGGCATGCCATTGGTCCGTAGCACAGCTGCATGGTTGCTATTGAGATGTTCTGTAGTGTTCTTGACTGATTCAGAAGGCTAGAACCGGCTTGAGGGGAGTTAGATGACTAATTTCTCCTGACCAGAGCCTCAGCTTTTAAACACTAAAATGAGGAACCGGATCTAGTCCATCCGAATCTGTGTTTTATTTTTTGTTAACTCTTTTAGAGTGGGGAAGAGGTTGACTGGGGTGTCAGGGAAGGGGGTGCTTCTGCTTAGTCAGACGTTTCCTGTAAGGATTGCATAATTAATTAAGACAGAGTTTCAAGTTCAAGTTTGAACTTTATTTGTCCCAGAGGGCAATTGGATTAGCAGCAAGGAGCACATGAGATGTAAAAACATATAAAAAGACACACACGGACCACAATGATACTGAAAATTTAGGTAGTACATACAACACTAGTGCATCAGTCATGGATTGGCAGCCATCAATATAAATATGAACTAGATGGTCATTTTCCAAGTAGAAAAACTGTGGGACTTGCATTAACTCTTTTTAAAAGTATTTCTGTGGTAGTGCAAGTTTAAAACATTTTACTTAAGCAAAGCAGTTAAATATAGTCAAACTTAAATTTAGTAAAATATTTAGTCTGGTTACTTTGATAGACTACTATATCAACCTTATTACTTTGAATTGTGGGGCAGTTAGATCACACACTTCATCAGAAATAACTACACTCAGACTAATACACTTTTATATGCTCTCCTACTAGAATACCACACTATATGAAAAATGTGATAGTAGAGTACAGAAGACAAGGAGGCATTGGTGAGGTTTTAAATTAATAACAACAAAACGTTATTTTATGAAAACAGTTTGTACAACAACAGGATGTCCTTTAAGTCCTCTCTGGGCTGGAGGGGGATCAGTAGGCAGAGGCACCCCGCAACAGGAGAGCGGCACCCCTTCCCTTGGAGCAACTCTGCCCCCAGGGGGACAGTCAAGTCAAGAGTTTCATTTGAATCTACTTGAAATTATAAACAAAACACATTTATTTGTATATATTATGGATCCCCATTAGCTGTTTCCAAGGCAGCAGCTACTCTTACTGGGGTCCAACAAAATTAAGGCAGTTATACAAAAACATTATAATACATTCACAGGTTTCACAACACACTGTGTGCGCTCAGGCCCATACTCCACCACTATCACATATCTACAGTACTAAATCCATTTGTACGTTTGTGTATAGCGCATATGTTATTGTGTGTGTGTATGCATGTGTCTGCGCCTATGTTTGTGTTGCTTCACAGTCCCCGCTGTTCCATAAGGTGTATTTTTTTATTTTACTGCTAGCATCAGTTACTTGATGTGAAATAGAGTTCCATGTAGTCATTGCTATATGTAGTACTGTGAGCCTTGGGGACTGTGAAGACTGTGAAGAGACCTCTTGTGGCATGTCTTTTAGGGTATACATGGGTGTCCGAGCTGTGCGCCAGTAGTTCAAACAGACAGCTCGGTGCACTCAACATGTCAATACCTCTCATAAATATAAGTAGTAATAAAGTCAATCTCTCCTCCTCTTGAGCCAGGAGAGATTGACATGCATATTATTATTGTTAGCTCTCTGTGTTCATCCAAGCCATCCGTGCTGCCCTGTTCTGAGCCAATTGTAATTTTCCTAAGTCCATTTTTGTGGCACCTGACCACAACATGGAACAGTAGTCCAGGTGCGACAAAATTAGGGCCTGGATCTTTTATTTCAGCTCATGAAACAGGCTCACTAACAGGGAAGTAAACAAAATTGTTTGAGAGAAATAAGCTTTTTGTACGTATTGAACATTTTTGGGATTTTTTATTTCACAAAACCGACTGATATTGCCAACTACTTTAAGGATTTTTTAATTGGAAATATTAGCAAACCTAGGCATGACATGCCAGCAACAAACACTGACACTTTACATGCAAATATATCTGACCAAATTATGAAAGACAAGCATTGTAATTTTGAATTCTGTGAAGTGAGAGTGCAAGAGGTGAACATTTTGTTGTCTATCAACAATGACAAGCCACCGGGGTCTGACAACTTGGATGGAAAATTACTGGCAATAATAGCGGACGATATTGCCACTTATTTGCTTTATTTTTTCAATTTAAGCCTACTAGAAAGTGTGTGACCTCAGGCCTGGAGGGAAGCAAAAGTCATTCCGCTACCTGAGAATAGTAAAGCCCCCTTTACTGGCTCAAATAGCCGACCTATCAGCCTGTTACCAACCCTTAGTAAACGTTTGAAACACGTTGACAACAGACTTGACAACAGACTTTCAGCATGCTTGTAGTGAAGGACATTCAACAAGCACAGCATTTACATAAATTACTGATGGTTGGCTGACAGAAATTGATGATACAAATACTGTGGGGGCTGTTTTTGGCTTTTGATGTTATCGATCATAGTCTGCTGCTAGAAAAACGTATGTGTTATGGCTTTACACCCCCTGCTATATTGTGGATCAAAAGTTACCTGTCTAACAGAACGTAGAGGGTGCTCTTTAATGGAACCCTCTCCAACATAATCCAGATAGAATCCCCAGGGCAGCTGTCTAGGCCCCTTGTTTCAATCTTTACTAAGGACATGCCACTAAGTTAGTCCTACATTTTTATAAAACTAAAATAATTGGTTTTGGGACAAATCTTCTAGGGGTGGCAGGTGGCCTAGTGGTTAGAGTGTTGGACTTTTAACGAGAAGGTTGCAAGATCAAATCCCTGAGCTGACAAGGTAAAAATCTGTTGTTCTGCTCCTGAACAAGGCTGTTAACCCACTGTTCCCCAGGTGCTGTGGATGTTGATTAAGGCAGTCCCCTGCACCTCTCTGATTCAGATGGGTTGTGTTAAATGCAGAAGACACAACTGACTAGGTACCCCCCTTTCCCTAATATTTTTTTAAAAATTGACTGATTACCTTTATATGAACTGTATAAGAACCGTAGGCTTAAGCAAAGATACACTGCAGCTGTGTGCCCCTCTCCTTGCAGAAGGTCCAGATGTGGAGGCAGGAGAAGGAGGTGACTGCCATAGAAGCATGTCTTATGACCATGATTAAGATGTGGTTTTATGTATTTTAGTTATAGCTATTGATGTATTAATTTTCTACTGTTTTTGGTGAAGTCCTTTTTTTATACCCTATGCAGATTTCTGTTTTATCATAGAAAAGTGTTTGTTGTTTGTAATGAAATTTTTTATACCACCACATTGTTGAATACTGGTTTCTGATAGGCTAGAAGGGCATTCTAGAATGGACATTTATACCAGATAATGGGACAGTTGGAAAAAATATCAGTACACCTTGCAATGTGCACCTACACATGCAGACTGTAATTGCTACAAAGTTACAAAAAGCTAAATCAATAAGCACAAAAACATTTGTTTAATACATTGTAAATGCAGGTCCAATGAAGAACAGTTTCACTAGCTAGTTAGCTATTGATTTGTTTTAGCAGAGACATATTGTTTTGAAGCATCTGAAGCATCTAACTTTGTGAGTGATGAACATTAATTTCTTCGGCCCCTACTGTAGACATAACGCATATGCTGTCAAATCCTCCCACATGAAATTTCTAGCTTGACTAGCTGTTTTCAGAAACTGATATTTTTGAATTTGGTTGTCATATTGGCAGGTTTGCAAAAAACAAACTATTTAGCTAGCTTCTAGGCTAGTGTTTGATATGCAATGTGATCTCCTCGTAATGGCGAGTGTCCTGAAGAGAAGGCACCATGCCAGTCAAAATTGGGCTTCATCAGCTCATTGTTATGGATGTACCCAAATTAATGTCAATAAAAAACTGTTTAGACAAATGCAAATGCAGCTACTTTGCTGTTATTCTGGTGCAGAATAAGAATGTTGCCAGCCACCATGTCAA
The DNA here is from genome assembly GCA_030435695.1 of Brachymystax lenok tsinlingensis. Lineage (NCBI taxonomy): Eukaryota > Metazoa > Chordata > Actinopteri > Salmoniformes > Salmonidae > Brachymystax > Brachymystax lenok. The sequence continues at coordinate 33,517,378 of CM059788.1, forward strand.
TGTACCTTGTTTTGGCAACCATGTCAATGTAACATATAGAATGAACAGCTGGGTAAATATCGAACAAACAACTGTGTCGTGTCTCTAGAAACCAAAAAATTATGAATTTGCTTAATAATTAAAATATAAAAAAATTATACTATTTTACTGGTAAATGTGTGCTTTAGTATTGTTTTCATTGGTAACAGTGGTACAGTGCCTTCAGAAAGTATTCATACCTCTTGACCTTTCCCACATGTTGTTGTGTTACAGCCTGTATTTAAAATGTCACTGTCTTACACACAATACCCCACATTGTCAAAGTGGAATTATGTTTTTTTAATGAAAAGCTGAAATGTATTGAGTCAATAAGTATTTAAATCCTTTTATGGCAAGCCTAAATAAGTTCAGGAGTGTAAATTTACTTAACAAGTCACACAATTTAGGCCGGTTGAAAACAAGTTCTCATTTAAAACTGCGACCTGGCCAAGATAAAGCAAAGCAGTGAGACAAAAACAACAACACAGAGTTACACATGGGATAAACAAACGTACAGTCAATAACACAATAGAAAAAGTATATGTGCAGTGTGTGCAAATGTAGTAAGATTAGGCAGGTAAGGCAATACATAGGCCATAGAGGCAAAATAATTACAATTTAGCATTAACACTGGAGTGATAGATGTGCAGATGATGATGTTCAAATAGAGATACTGGGGTGCAAAAGAGCAACAAAAAATATATAACAACATGGGGATGAGGTAGTTGGGTGTGCTATTTACAGATGGGTTGTGTACAGGTACAGTGATTGGTAAGCTGCTCTGACAGCTGATGCTTAAGGGAGCGTTTGACAGTGATGAGGGGTCGTTTGATCGCGGTGGACCCATTACGGATGCAGGCAATGAGGCAGTGATCGCTGAGATCCTGGTTGAAGACAACAGAGGTGTATTTAGAGGGCAAGTTGGTCAGGAGGATATCTATGAGGGTGCCCATGGTTACTGAATTAGGGTTGTACCTGGTAGGTTCCTTGATAATTTGTGTGAGATTGAGGGCATCTAGTTTAGATCAAAAGTCAAAGTCCAAAGTCAAAGTCACCATTATTAGTCAGTTGTACAACCGAATGCCTTCAACCGAAATGTGTCTTCCGCATTTAACCCAACCCCTCTGAATCAGAGAGGTGCGGGGGGCTGCCTTTAATCGACATCCACGTCTTCGGCGCCGGGAACAGTGGGTTAACTGCCTTGTTCAGGGCAGAACGACAGATTTTTACCTTGTCAGCTCGGGGATTTGAACTTGCAGCCCTCCGGTTACAAGTCCAACGCTCTAACCACTAGGCTACCTGCCGATTGTAGGACGGCTGGGGTGTTAAGCATATGCCAGTTTAGGTCACCTAACAGTACGAACTCTGAAGATAGACTGGGGGAAATCAATTCACATATGGTGTCCAGGGCACAGCTGGGGGCTGAAGGGGGTCTATAACCAGCGGCAACGGTGTGAGACTTATTTCTGAAAAGGTGGATTTTTAAAAGTAGAAGCTCAAATTGTTTGGGCACAGACCTGGATACTATGACAGAACTCTGCAGACTATCTCTGCAGTAGATTGCAACTCCGCCCCTCTTGGCAGTTCTATCTTGTCGGAAAATGTTGTAGTTGGGTATGGAAATGTCAGACTTTTTGGTGGCATTCAGACACGGCTAGGACATCAGGGTTGGCGGAGTGTGCTAAAGAAGTGAATAAACAAAGTTAGGGAGGAGGCTTCTGATGTTAACATGCATGAAACCAAGGCTTTTACGGTTACAGAAGTCAACAAATGAGAGCACCTTGGGAATAGGTGTGGTGCTGGGGGCAACAGGGCCTGTTTTAACCTTTACATCACCAGAGGAACAGAGGAGGTGTAGGATAAGGGTACGGCTAAAGGCTATGAGAACTGGTCGTCTAGTGCGTTGGGGACAGAGAATAAAAGGAGCAGATTTCTGGGCGTGGTAGAATAGATTCAGGGCATAATGTACAGACAAGGGTAAGGTAGGATGTGAGTACAGTGGAGGTAAACCTAGGCATTGAGTGACGTTACATGGATAAGTTGCATGGACTCACTTTGTGTGCAGTAATAGTGTTTAACATGATTTTATTATGACTACCTCATCTCTGTACCCCACACATACAATTATCCATAAGGCCCCTCAGTCGACCAGTGAATTTCAAACACAGATTTAACCACAAAGACCACAAAGGTTTTCCAATGCTTCGCAAAGAAGGGCACCTATTGGTAGATGGGTCAAAATAAAAAAGCAGACATTGACTATCCTTTTGAGCATGGTGAAGTTATTAATTCCACTTTTGATGTTGTATCAATAACCCCAGCCACTACAAAGAAACAGTCGTCCTTCCTAACTCAGTTGCCGGGGGGTGACTTTAAAACAGTTACGGAGTTCAATCGCTGTGATAGAAAACTGTAGATGGTTCACAATTATTGTTACTCCACAATACTAACCTTATTGACATAGTGAAAAGAAGGAAACTTGTACAGAACAAAAAAATTCCGAAACATGCATCCTGTTTGCAACATGGCACTAAAGTAATACTGCAAAAAATGTGGCAAAGCAATTCAGTTTTTGTCTTGAATACAAAGTGTTATGTTCGGGACAAATTCAATACAACACATTACTTAGTACCACTCTCCATACTTTCAAGCATATTGGTGGCTACATCATGTTATGGGTAAAACTTCTTAGGGCTAGGTGTTCCGCTACCTGGACAGCTTCCGGTGAAACTGGAGGGCGTGCAATTCAAAAACAAAAATCATAAATATTATGGATTTTAAATATTTATGTACATATAAGTGTCTTATATTGGCTGAAAGCTTAAATTATTGTTAATCTAACTGCACTGTCCGATTTACAGTAGCTATTACATCAAACATGCCATGCGATTGTTTGAGGACGGCACCCCACATCAAAATATTTTTACACAGGCACAGGTTTCATACATTCACATGTAACGATTAAATATTCACTTACTTTTTGAAAATTTTCCTCTGATTTGTCATCCACAGGGTCCCAGCTATAACATGTAGTGTTGTTTTGTTAGATAAATTCCTTCTTTATATCCCAAAAAGTCTGTTTAGTTGGCGCCATCGATTTGAGTAATCCACTCATTCAACTTGCAGAGAAAGGATTCCAAAAATCTACCCCTAAACTTGGTTTCAACAAGTCAAAATACGTTTCTATTTACTCCTCAGATACCCTAAAATGTAATTAAACTATAATATTTATTTAGGTAAAAAAAGTATGTTCAATAGGAAAACGATTTTTGCAGGTGCGTAATGTCTTCATGGCGCGCAAACACGAATTTCCAAGACTGTGTCCCTCTACTAAAACTGATATTTCTTATTCGTTTTTGAAGTTACAAGCATGAAGCCTTGAACATAGACTGTGGAAGCCATAGGAATTGCATCCAGGGAGCTAGTTGTCAATATGACCTTTCAATATGTCCCTGCTCCACGCATCAGGTGCCTTCAGAGCCCGGTGAGGCCTGTCCCTGCTCCACGCATCAGGTCCCCTGTGCGCCTTCAGAGCCCGGCACGGCCTGTGCCCGCTCCATGCACCAGGCCCCCTGTGCGCCTTCAGAGCCTGGTGAGGCCTGTCCCTGCTCCACGCATCAGGTCCCCTGTGTGCCTTCAGAGCCCGGCACGTCCTGCCCCTGCTCCACGCACCAGGTCCCCCTGTGCGCATCGAGAGCCCGGCACGTCCTGTCCCTGCTCCACGCACCAGGCCCCCAGTCCGGGGCCCGCAACGAGGGTGCCCAGTCCGGGGCCCGCAACGAGGGTCCCCAGTCCGGGGCCCGTCTACGTCCCGCACCAGAGCCGCCACCGTGGATAGATGCCCACCCAGACCCTCCCCAATAGGGTCAGGTTTTGCGGCCGCACCTTTGGGCGGGGGGGTACTGTCACGCCCTGACCTGTTGGAGCCTTTTTATGTCTCATTTTGGTTTGGTCAGGGTGTGATTTGGAGTGGGCATTCTATGTTATAGTTTTTGTATTTCTTTGTTTTGGCTGAGTGTGGCTCTCAATCAGGGACAGCTGTCTATCGTTGTCTCTGATTGGGAACCACACTTAAGCAGCTATTTTTTCCCTCCTTTCCTTGTGGGAGGTTGACGCTGTTATTGTGTGTATGCTGTTGGTGCTACACCGATTTGATCTTTGTTCATTGTTTTTAGTGAGTTTAACAATAAATATGTTTAACTCAACCCGGCACGCTGCGCCTTGGTCCGTCAATGAAGATTGTGACATGTGGCTAGTATTACTAAGCCAGCTAGAAGGAAGCTAACGTTAAATGGATATATAATACAGAACTGTAAGTAATATTCTAATAATTCATGTGAATGTGATAATACAATAATCTGTGTGCTCCATTGATGTATGTTTGTACAGAGCTTGATTAGTAATGCCTAGGAATACAAATCTCAACGCTATGTAATTTGAGAAAATTAATCATTACAACTGACAGTCACTGCTGCTACGTGTCAGTGTTAATCATTTATCATATTTCCCCCCTTTCAGGGATATAACGTTACAATTGTATCACTAATAGGAAATGTGTTTGTACATTATTTAACCTCCTGCAGCTGAGGTGATAATGGATGGGGTAATTTTTGCTTATTTTGCTTACCGTCCACTCGTCCATTATACAAGACAAAAAAATATACCTATCAACTTTGTCCAAACAAATGAAACAACGTTTCTAATCGATCCTTAGGTACACTATTGTGTATATTAACGATTATATTTCACACGGATAATATCTTGAGCGATACTAAGGGAAAAAAACGAGGCGCTCGCTCCCAGTCCCGCGCCGCCACAGACAGAAGTTACTTCCTCACTCTCCTTGGATAATCTTCTTCTACTCCCCTATTTTTCAAGGTAAACACATTTTGGAAGTATGCAATATACACAAGTCTCAACGTCAACAGTGAAGAGGCGACTCCGGGATGCTGGCCTTCTAGGCAGAGTTCCTCTGTCCACTGTCTGTTCTTTTGCCCATCTTAATCTTTTATTTTTATTGGCCAGCCTGAGATATGGCTTTTTCTTTGCAACTCTGCCTAGAAGGCCAGCAGTGAGGATATGGTGTAAGCAGCATGAGTCCATGGCACCATCCTGTCTGGTGTCGGCGGTACAGGCTGGTGGAGGTGGTATAATGGTGTGGAGAATGATACCAATTGAACATTGCTTCCATGCTACAAAGAATTCAGACTGTTCTGTAGACAAAGGGGTGTCCGACCTGGTACTAAATGGGTATACCTAATAAACTAGCCACTGAGTGTATACTAAAAAGTTAGAAGTAGACCAAGGTTTCATACGCAGTAAAAAAAAAGTTTTTAAAGTAGCTGATTTGTGTGAAACATTGTCTACAGTGAATAGAATGTTGAAGAAATCCCATTAAAGTCAGTGAAGTTTTATTAGGAGAGTTTAAAATGAATAAAGCAAAAAAAGTATAAACTTTTTAAGTATTAATGTTGCTTCTAGATTAAATTGTTCGATGAGTAGCTAAATAATAGTAATAATGTTTGAAATAAGTGGTACATTATTTAATTTGCTTTCACAAGCCACATTAATAATAATTATATAAGTATGACAAAGCTTTAGTGGGAAGTTCGCAGGTCCCATTAACAATACTAAAGATCAACATTTGCAGCAGAAATAGTACAAAAAGTTACATAAAAGGTAAATAAAGTGCGCTGTGCACATTCTCAAAATGTCAGCATCATCGACAAAAACATGCTGACCAAAAATAAAACATAACAATATACTGATTGTATTACCATCACCATCATCCCACTTAATGACAACCAAGGACAAAAAAAGTAGTTGACCACTCTGCCTGAGCCTGCCTGCCGTCCTGTACCTTTGCCCCTACTCTAGATTACTGAACTCCTTTGTCCCTGAGCCTGCCTGTCATCCTGTACATTTGCTGCTACTTTGGATTATCGACCCCTGCCTGCCTTTACCTGTCGTTTGCCTGCCCCTGTTACAATAAACATTGTTACTTCACACGGTCTGTCCTTGGGGCATACCTCGATACCTGATGGTACGAACTGGCCATGACTGACCCAGCAGACTTGGACCAGCTCCACAACATCTCCTCCCAAGGGGCCACCATTGGTAGGCACGAGGAGTTGCTTCGCGGTCTGATGGAAGGGTTCCAGGCCGTGGCTGAATGTCACGACCTTACCTTGGATGCATTGTCGGAAGAATTCCGTGGGTTGCCTACCACGACTGTAAACTCCCAGCCCCTCTGTAACCCGGCTGGTAGCAGCGCCGTCACCCCGGATTCCCGAGAACCCTGCCTACCTCCATTTGTGCTCTACAATGGAGATTCCAGAACTTGCCGGGCCTTTCTCTCCCAATGCTCCCCCCTTTCGAGCTGCAGCCTTCTTTGTACCGCTCAAAGATAGTGTACATTATTACTCTGATGTCCGGGATGGCACGTGCCTGGGCCACGGTGGTGTGGGAGCATCAATCCACCAGCTGCCTCAGTCTGGAGGTATTCGTGGCGGAGGTGAGAAGTTTTAGGCTCTGGTGTCCGGGAGAGAGGCTGCCCGGAAGTTACTTCATCTTTGGCAGGACACCCTCAGTGTGTCAGACTATGCGATGGAGTTCCGCACACAGGCAGTGGAGGGAATCTGTAACCCAGAAGCGCTGTTTAACCTGTTCGGAGGAGGAAAAAGATGAGCTGGCAGCCCGAGAACTACCGACGGATCTCAACTCGTCACTTTAACCATCCGGATCGATGGTTGGCTACGGGAACATAGGAGGGAAAAGAAGTCCGATTGCAATCCCAATCATACACTCAGGGTTCCCACCTTGCAGCAGATTAAGTCCCTGGCATCTATGTCCCCGAGAGGATCCGAGCTGACCCGAGTCCCTCCAAGAGCCTCCGGAGACTATCGATGCAGCTCGGCAGGGCTAGTCTGCCGAACACGTATGCAGACTTGAGACCCAGAGTTGTTTGTATTGCTGTACTGCCGATCATCTGTACTGCACTGTATTGCTGTACTGCACTGCCGATCAATACACATTGCTTGTTTTTTCACAAACTGAAATTAGGCGAACTATTCGAATTTTTGCAACCAGGAAATGGCAGAGTGATTTCTTCATATTGCTCCTTTTAACAGTGGAATCTAAACTGGGTGCTAGAGGGTAAGACCTGGAACTCATGTTGTAGGGGGTGTGCATTCTTCCTTCCTCGCCACTTGTCTGTACAGGTCAGACAGACTACTCTGCTGGACCTGAACGGTGAATATGGAGGATGTATTTTTGCAGTGTGCAGACTGCATTCTTCTGTACTTCAGATTATAATAATTATTATAGAATTGTTTTGTGTACTCGATTAAAATGTTATTGCATTGTTAGGAGCCAGTAACATAAGCACTTTTGCTGCCCCTGCTATAACATCTGCTAAACTGTGTGCCCACTAAACTTTGATTTGATTGCACTTGTAGGCTAAATCCAGGAAGCTTTCGTAAAGATAGGAATTGAGCGAAAAGATGGCTTTGTAGATAAAAAGGCGAAAGTTTGCAAGTCATAGTAAGTTCTAAAACTTCATGCCTCATACTATTGAGATGCACCCGTTGCAGTGATTTTCCTTAGAGACGGCACTGTGTCTGTTTGTGTTACACATGCACTTGTCATGACAGGAAACAGGTCGAGGGTGTAGGTACTGAGACACACACCCTAGGTATTCATGGCTTTCAGGGCATTGCCTGTCTTCAGACAGCATTTTTGATGTGGTCGTTGAATAACAGAATCATTCAGGTGAAGTGCACCTTGAAATTGTGAAAAACAAATTACCAATGTCTTGAAAACACACTAATTCTCTGGGATTTGGGCAGCTCTATACTTAGTTCTGCATTAGTCATTGTGATTCCTCGAAAAATGAAAAGCAGAAGTAAGGGCTAGTGATTTTAGGAGCAGTTTGGTCATTCAAATCCGTTTGGCTGAATGAAGATGTAATTTAAGCTATTGCAAAAGTCTTAAATTTCATGAATTATAGAGAAAAGAGTAACGCCAGAAGTCAGTTTGGTCATTGCCAACTTGTTAGAGCTCGAGCTATCTCTTACCTGGGAACGTCATGCTAGGTTTAGTTTAAGTTTGTATGTACAGTGTATGCTAAAACATATGTCAAATGTGATATCCACAGCACATTTGCCAATGTTACCTAGTGTTGATTTTTCAGTAACATTTCTAGTGTTGATTCAGATGTTAAATGAAATCTGTAAGTGTTAAAGTAACACTCATTGGTGTAAAAGAACACCAGTGTTGGTGTCAATAACCAGAAGAGAGTGTGATTGTCAGTTTTACTCTGTGGAGATTAATACAGTCCCATCAACACCACGCCCATAATTATATTTCCCAGCATGTAGAATTATTAGGATTGTTTTTATTATGTGTTTTTAATTGTACATTGATGGATTAATCTTATGCTACACAAAGATAAGTAACACTTTCTAAGATAATCCAATTAGTTAGTTAGATTTATTTCACCCGTTACTGAAATGGTTGTTCCAGCGTAGCCCTTTCTTGCAGTCAATAACCAAAAGTGCTTTCTTTGGCCTCATGGGTGGAATGTTATTCATATTTTTCATAATTTAATAATAAATAGAGATTGTTTAAAAAATAAATTACAATAATCTGGTGTTTCTATGTTAATTAAACAGTTTTGTTATATTTCAGTCTTCTGTGAAGTATACCGTATAAAGAGATGTTTCCCAACCCTGGTCCTCCGGTACCCCCAACAGTGCACATTCTCATTGTAGCCCTGGACAAACACGCCTGATTCAACACATTGAGGGCTTGATGATTATTTGACTAGTTGAATCAGGTGTGATTGTTCAGGGCTACAATGAGAAGGTGTACTGTTGAGGGTGCTCGAGGACCAGGATTGGGAAACACTGATATAATTTGTAATATTGGGATGCAAACTCAACATTGAAAACATTTCAACTCTATCTGACATGGTACAGGTGTCTTATTTATTTTAAGCCCATAACCATGTCTGTGGGGTGTATACTTTTGTTTCATTGTAGATTTGTTTAAAAGACTACCAAGATCACTCGGTTTGGCCCTGATTTAGCCCACGCAGCAAAGGTTTAAATGGCTTCCATTATCATTGTATATAACCCCGACAGTCATTCTGAATGCAGGTTGCGGGTGAAGGAAAATTCCAACTGAAATATCCTAACTCTGGCTGGATTCCAATAGGAATTACACAACACTTTGCAAGTCAGCATAATGTGACTTGATGTGGCCTGTAAACAAATAGTTTTAGGCCACTGTGTTAAGAGTAAAACTAGGCCTCAAAAAGAAGGCCTCAAAATAAGGCCTTATGAGATACACTACATGACCAAAAGTATGTGGACACCTGCTCGTCCCAACATCTCATTCCAAAATCATGGGCATTAATATAAGAAGTTTTATTTATATAGCGCCTTTCCATAGCTCAAGGTCGCTTTACATTGCACATTACAATACATTCAGAACACACACACATACATCGCAGTCACATAGGATACACACTACCCAAAATGCATATCAAACAGATATGTCTTCAACTGGATCTTGAATGCACCCACGGATGAGGTATTGCGTAGTGTAAGAGGTAGTGAATTCCATAATTTAGGAGCATTAACACCAAATGACCTCCCACCTACAGTGGACAACCGGAAACGAGGGACGGTCAACAAACCAAGTTCAGCTGATCTAAGGGACCGAGCAGGGCGGTAAGGATAGAGTAAGTCAGAGAGATATTGGGGAGCAAGACCATTTAATGCTTTAAAAGTTAGAAGCAATACCTTAAAGTGGATACGTGATGCCACAGGTAGCCAGTGAAGGTCATGAAGCAGAGGAGTGATGTGAGCAGAGCGCCTAGTGGAGGTGAGAACTCTTGCTGCTGAGTTTTGAACATACTGTAATCTTGCAATACGTTTTTTGGGAAGACCAAGAAGTAAGGCATTGCAATAGTCCAAGCGTGAAGTGATTAATGCATGAATTAGTTTCAGCATCAGCTAAAGTGAGAAGATCGGAGACGAGCAATATTACGAAGATGGAAAAAATAGTTTTTAACGAGAAATGTGAGAGCCAAAAGAGAGTTGAATCGAATAAGACACCAAGGTTACGAATCAATGACGAAGGCTTAACGTCGATTCCATCAACATCAAAGGACTGATCAATCCTTTTGGCTGAGGCAGCAGGACCAATCAATAATATCTCAGTTTTATTATCATTCAGTTTAAGGAAATTCAGGGACATCCATTTCTTGATGTCCCTGATACATTCAGTGTATGGATTTGGTCCCCACTTAGCTGCTACAACAGCCTCCACTCTTCTGTGAAAGCTTTCCACTAGATGTTGGAACATTGCAGTGGGGACTTGATCCATTCAGCCACAAGAGTATTAGTGAGGTCGGGCACTGATGTTAGGCGATTAGGCCTGGCTCGCAGTCTGCATTCCAATTCATCTCAAAGGTGTTCAATTGGGTTGACGTCAGGACTGTGCAGGCCAGTCGACTTCTGCCATACCAATCTCGACAAACCGCTTCTGTAATGGACCTCACTATGTGCACAGGTACAATGTCATGCTGAAACAGGAAAGGGCCTTCCCCAAACTGTTGCCACAAATTTGCAATCACAGAATTGTCTAGAATGTCATTGTATGCTGTAGCATTAAGATTTCCCTTCACAGGAACTAAGGGGCTTAGCCCGAACCATGAAAACAGCCCCAGACCATTATTCCTCCTTCCCAAAACATTCCCAAAAAGGTCAGCAATAGACCTTTGTTCTTAACAACTGGACATTAGTCTACACTACCTGCATACTCTTCAGTGGAATACACAAAGCAGGTGTCTGTGCATGTGTGCTGTTTCGTATGTTTGCGTCAGGTACTCTGAAAAACACATCAGGGTGGTGGTATCTTACACATCTACCTACAGTGCACATGATCCCTTTGTCTTCTCTTCTGCATAACTTCGAAAAAGATGGCTTTGTAGATAAAAAGGCGAAAGTTTGCAAGTCATAGTAAGTTCTGAAACTTCTTGCCTCATACTATTGAGATGCACCCGTTTTAGTGATTTCCTTAGAGATGGCACTGTGTCTGTTTGTGTTACACATGCACTTGGCATGACAGGAAACAGGTCGAGGGTGTAGGTACTGAGTCACACCCCCTAGGTATTCATGGCTTTCAGGGCATTGCCTGTCTTCAGACAGCATTTTTGTTGTTGTGGTCATTGAATAACAGAATCATTCAGGTGAAGTGCACCCTGAAATGGTGAAAAACAAATTACCAATGTCTTGAATTCATGTTTGACAACGCACTAATTCTCTGGGATGTGGGAAGCTCTATACTTAGTTCTGCATTAGTCATTGTGATTCCTCAAAAAAATGAAAAGAAGTAAGGGCTAGTGATTTTAGGAGCAGTTTGGTCATTCAGATCCGTTTAGCTGAATGAAGATGTAATTTAAGCTATTGCAAAAGTCTTACGTTTTATGAACTAGAGAGAAAAGAGAGAGTAACGACAGTCAGTTTGGTCATTACCAACTTGTTAGAGCTCGAGCTATCTCTTACCTGATGAACAAAGCTTATTTGAACATCTTTGTACGTACAGTGTATGCTAAAGCATACGTCAAATGTGATATCCACAGCACATTTGCCAATGTTACCTAGTGTTGATTTTTCAGTGTAACATTTCTAGTTTAAAACCTATTAGGGGAGCGGCAGCAGTGTTCTGAGTTTTGGAGAGTCTGGCGTGCCCAAAGTAAAATTCCTGGTACTCAGGCCCAGAAGCTAGGATATGCACATAATTAGTAGTACTGGATAGGAAACACTCTGAAGTTTCTAAGTGTTAAAATAATGTCTGTGAGTATAACAGAACTGATATAGCAGGCGAAAACCAGAGGAAAATGCATCCGGAAAAATGTGATTCTGTGAGGTGCCTCTTTTCCTATTGACTTGGTATAAAAAAGACTGAAATCCGTCTCCCAGTTTGCAGTATCTATGGCTTCCACTAGATGTCAACAGTCTTTAGACAAGGTTTCATGCGTTTATCTTGAAACATCAAGGAGTAAGACAAGTTTTGGCAAGTGGAGTGAGGAAGTGACTTTTCTCTTTTACGCGCAGGGCCGTAGGCGTGCGCCTCGGTTTCTTCCTTTTCTATCGCCCAGGATATTATCTGTGTGAAATATTATTGTTTATATACATATTAGTGTACCTAAGGATTGATTAGAAACGTTGTTTGAGTTGTTTGGTCAAGGTTTATAGGTATATTTTTTATGGTCTCTATGTCTTCTATATTGGACGAGTGGACGGTGGATTTCTGAACAAAACGCGCCAACAAACTGAGCTTTATGGATATAAAGAGGGACTTTTTCGAACAAAAAGAACATTGCTGGGACCCTTTGGATTGCCATCAGAAGAAAATCTTCAAAGGTAAGCGATTTATTTTATTGCTTTTTCTGAGTTTTGTGACACCTGTGCTGGTTATGTTATTATGCTAATGCAGAAAATATGCGGGGCGCTGTCCTCAGACATTCAAATGTTATGCTTTTGCCGTAAAGCCTTTTTGAAATCTGACCACGCTGTGAGATTGCCAAGATTCGAAGCTTTTGAACAGTATGCAACACTTGTATTTTCATGAATGTTTTATATTACTACTTTTGTAATTTGAATTTGGCGATCTGCATTTTTGCAGAAGTTGTCGCAGGTGGGGCGCCTGTGACCCACTGCTCCCTAAGAAGTTTTAAATGAAATCTGTAAGTGTTAAAATAACACTCATTGGTGTAAAAGAACCACAGTGCTGGTGTCAATAACCAGAAGAGTGTGATTGTCAGTTTTACTCTGTGGAGAGTAAAACAACCCCATCAAAACCACGCCCATAATTATATTTCCCAGCATGCTCCACTACATGTAGAATTATGATTGTTTTTACTATGTGTTTTTAATTGTACATTTATGGATTAATCTTATGCTACACAAAGATAAGTAACACTTTCTTAGCTAATCCAATCAGTTAGATAGATAGTTAGATTTATTGCACCCATTACTGAAATGGTTGTTCCAGCGTAGCCCTTTCCTGCAGTCAATAACCAAAAGTGCCTTCTTTGGCCTCATGGGTGGAATGTTATTCATATTTTTCATAATTTAATAATTGTTAAAAAAATGTATTACAATCTGGTGTTTCTATGTTAATTAAACAGTTTTGTTATATTTCAGTCTTCTGTGAAGTATACCGTATAAAGAGATGTTTCCCAACCCTGGTCCTCCAGTACCCCCAACAGTGCACATTCTCATTGTAGCCCTGGACAAACACGCCTGATTCAACTCATTGAGGGCTTGATGATTATTTGACTAGTTGAATCAGGTGTGATTGTTCAGGGCTACAATGAGAAGGTGTACTGTTGAGGGTGCTCGAGGACCAGGCTTGGGAAACACTGATATAATTTGTAATATTGGGATGCAAACTCAACATTGAAAACATTTCAACTCTATATCTGACATGGTACAGGTGTCTTATTTCTTTTAAGCCCATAACCATGTCTGTGGGGTGTTACAATGCAGGTTTGTTTAAAAGACTACCAAGATCACTTGGTTGTAATATGCTGACACAACGTATCATCATGTGACGGTATATTTAGCGGAACATGATGGTTATTCTATCAACAGTTACGAAAATGTGTTTCCACTGCCATTCGTAACTTGATTTGTTTCTAACGTAGGCCATTTTTGTTTTGTCAACATTTAGGAAAGTTTACAATTGCTCTTTCCATCAGACCTGTTGTCTGATGGAAAGTTTTTTTTTATCCAATGTGTACTTTACTTGCATAAAAATGGTTGGATGGAAATATTGTTAGACTAATGATTCAAGGCATTTTTGCCTGGTGAGAGGTGGGGGGGGCTTCCTTGCCTTTTCTTCGCCATGTGTGAACCCAGCCTAACTCCTGCAGGCATCTTATATTATTTTGTTATAGCCTACCCATCTTTATTCATTAATGTTGTCATCCAATGTTTGTGATTTCTATTAGAAATCTACTGTAAAAGTGCAGTCAACCACACACTAACAAATCATATCCTGTTCTTTTAAATATAATCTGACACTAGTTTGAAGTTGCCCAAACATTGATCATGGGGGTGAAAATATTATAAATGAGGTATGGTAACATATTCTAAATCATATTCTTGCTTTAAACATCTATCGCTTATCACTAATTTCTTAGTGTCTCTTTGGTCGATTGACTTTCTCTATCAGACAGTACCATCCGAAATAACCATTCCATTGCCATCAATGACCTGCTGCGTGGGGTGGACGTCACAAATTTCTACTTCTATATGGGTTCCTGTACACCCCCACAAGTAACTAGGCAGTTGTCTGGACAATGTTTAGGAGCCAAATAAAATCAGCAGAGTTGCTATGCTATATAGTATAAAGAAAGTAGTATTATTAATGACTGTGGGTTTTGATTTAGCATTTGTGCAACAGTTTGTTTTTTACTGATGATACAGTGGCTTGTGAAAGTATTCACCCCCCTTGGCATTTTTCCTATTTTGTTGCCTTACAACCTGGAATTAAAATTTATATTTGTTAGGGGGGGTGGTTGTATCATTTGATTTACACAACCTGCCTACCCCTTTGAAGATGCAAAATATTTGTTATTGTGAAACAAACAATAAATAAGACAAAAACAGAACACTTGAGCGTGCATAACTATTCACCCCCCCAAAGTCAATACTTTGTAGAGCCACCTTTTGCAGAAATTACAGCTGCAAGTCTCTTGGGGTATGTCTCTATAAGCTTGGCACATCTAGCCACTGGGATTTTTGCCCATTCTTCAAGGCAAAACTGCTCCAGCTCCTTCAAGTTGGATGGGTTCCACTGGTGTACAGCAAGTTTTAAGTCATACCATAGATTCTCAATTGGATTGAGGTCTGGCCTCTAACTAGGCCATTCCAAGACATTTAAATGTTTCCCACTCAAGTGTTGCTGTAGCTTAGGGTCATTGTCCTTCTGGAAGGTGAACCTCTTTCCCAGTCTCAAATCTCTAGAAGACTGAAACAGGTTTCCCTCAAGAATTTCCCTGTATTTAGCGCCATCCATCATTCCTTCAATTCTGACCAGTTTCCCAGTCCCTGCTGATGAAAAACATCCCCACAGCATGATGCTGACACCACCATGCTTCACTGAGGATGATGTTCTCGGGGTGATGGGTGGTGTTGGGTTTGCGCCAGACATAGCATTTTTCTTGATGGCCAAAAAGCTCAATTGTAGTCTCATCTGGCCAGAGTACCTTCTTCCATATGTTTGGGGAGTCTCCCATATGCCTCTTGGTGAACACCAAATGTGTTTGCTTATTTCTTTTCTTGAAGTGATGGCTTTTTTTCTGGCCACTCTTCCGTAAAGCCCGGCTCTGTGGAGTGTACGGCTTAAAGTTGTCCTTTGGACAAATACTCAATCTCCGCTGTGGAGCTTTACAGCTCCTTCAGGGTTATCTTTGGTCTCTTTGTTGCCTCTCTGATTAATGCCCTACTTGCCTTGTTCGTGAGTTTTGGTGGGCGGCCCTCTCTTGGCAGGTTCACTGGTGCTATATTCTTAAACATTTTTTATAATGGACTTAATGGTGCTCCGTTGGGATGTTCAGAGTTTCAGATGTTTTTTTATAGCCCAACCCTGATCTGTACTTCTCCACAACTTTGTCCCTGACCTGTTTGGAGAGCTCTTTGGTTTTCATAGTGCCGCTTGCTTGGTGGTGCCAAATGGTGGTGCCATTTCACTTCACCAATTTTGACTATTGTGTATGTCCATTACATAAAATCCAAGTAAAAATCCATTTAAATTACAGGCTGTAATGCATCTAAATAGGAAAAACGCCAAGGGGGTGTGTTATGCGTCTGTGTGTAGCTGGTGTAAAGGAGTCAGGCGCAGGACAGCAGAATTGAGTAATAATAGCAATTTACTCAATTAGAAAAAAACTATATACGTCAAAATATTGCCAAGCCCACAATAACGGACCGCAATACAACAAACACACATGGGCGAACAGAGGGTTAAATAATGAACAAGTAATTGTGGGATTGAAACCAGGTGTGTAAAACAAGGACAAAACCAAAGGATAATGAAAAAGGGATCGGCGATGGCTAGATAACCGGTGACGTCGACTACCGAACGCCGCCCGAACAAGGAGAGGGACTGACTTCGGCGGAAGTTGTGACAGGGTGAATAATTTTGCAAGGCACTGTATGCATTCAAACAATTTACTGTACATTTTTTAAAGCTAAGCAAAGATTAGCTTGATGACAAATTGGCAAATTTTCTGGTGTGACATTCAAAATTCATCACTAATCGTTTAAAGATCTGCTTTTAAATTCACAGCGCCGTGTCACACCTTGCTTTTCAACACAAGTAAGCTATGACCCATCTATCTCCTGCCTTTTATTTACATGCCAATCACTGACATTTGTATTTTATCTGCTCCTTGATCTCCTGCGTGTTATCTGGCTTCGTGGTCACGAGTCTCCCTTATCTGCCCTCATCTGTACTGCACTCTGCCTGCATAATCCTCAGTGGAACACGCGCAATAGAGATTCATGGCTCGCACAGGTGTCTGTGCATGTGTTCTGTTTCTAATGGTTAAGGTGTGTGCATCAGGTGATTTGAAAAACAAATTGGGTGGTGCCATCTTACACAACTAACTGCAGTGTACTTGATCCCTCTGTCTTCTTTTCCACAACTGTCTCACCTTGTCTTGTTCTCAGGTTAGTGTTTTTCGTCACAAATCTTGTTTTGGATGCAGCTCTGCAGTGGTCCCTAGCTGTCACAGCCGCAAAGTCATAATTATTTTAACCTATAAAATAATAAATGTACACAGTACATACACCTTGCTTGTCACCTTGCTTTTCAAAACTGAGGTGATCCATCTATCTCATGCCTTTATCAAATGCCAATCACTGTATTTTATCTGCTCCTTGTCTGGCTTTGTGGTCACGAGTCTGTCCCTCATCTGTACTGCACTCTACAGTGCCTTCAGAAAGTATTCATACCCCTGCAACCTTTACACATTTTTTTGTGTTACAGCCTGAATTTTAAATTGACTAAATTGAGATTGTGTCATTGATCTACACACAATAATACCCCATAATGTCAAAGTGGAATTATGTTTTTAGAAATGTTTACAAATTTAATAAAAAATGAAAAGCTAGAATATCTTGAGACTATGTATTACACCTTTTGTTATGGCTAGCCTAAATAAGTTCAGGAGTAAAAATGTGCTTAAAGCTGCAGTATGTAACTTTTTGGGGCGATCTGACGAAATTCACATATAGAAATGTGTGTTATAGATCTGTCACTCTTATTGAAAGCAAGTCTACGAAGCAGTAGATCTGTTCTATGTGTGCTATTCAATGCTTCCCGTTAACTTTTCTTTTTGCGTCTTTAACTTTCAGTTTTGTACACCAGCTTCAAGCAGCTGAAAATACAATATTTTTGGTTGTAAAATTTCACAGCAGTTTAGATCGTACAATGATTCTCTGCACTATACTTGCTTGTTTTGTCCCATAAACTGAAATTAGGCAAACTATTAGAATTTTGGCAACCGGGAAATGGCGGAGCGATTTCTGCATAGTGCATCTTTAACAAGCCACATTATACATTGCATGGACTCACTCTGTGTGCAATAGTAGTGTTTAACATGATTTTTAAATGACTATGCAATCTTTGTACCGCCCACACACAATTGTTGTAAGGTCTCTGTCGAGCTGTGAATTTCAGGCACAGATTCAACCACAAAGACCAAAAAGGTTTTCCAATGGCCACTGTGTTCTTGAGGACCTTCAATGTTGCAGACATTTTTTGGTACCCTTCCCCAGATCTGTGCCTTGGCACAATCCTGTCTCGGAGCTCTACGAACAATTCCTTTGACCTCATGGCTTGGTTTTTGCTCTGACCATGTACTGTCAACTATGGGACCTCATATAGACAGGTGTGTGCCTTTCCAAATAATGTCCAATCAATTGAATTTACCACAGGTGGACTCCAATCAAGTTGTAGAAACATCTCAAGGATGATCAATGGAAACTGGATGCACAAGAGCTCAATTTTGAGTCTCATAGCAAAGGATCTGAATAATTATGTAAATAATGTGTTTTTTTTATTCGTAATACATTTGCAAACATTTCTAAAAACCTGTTTTTTGCTTTGTCATTATGGGGTATTGTGTGAAGATTGATGAGGAAAAACAATCAATTTTACAATATGGTTGTAAAGTAACAAAATATGGAAAAAGGCAAGGGGTCTGAATACTTTCCGAATACACTGTAAATATATATTTTGACAACAAGTGACAGGTTTAATGGCATGAAATCGCTCTGCACTCAGCACCATGGGCAGCACCCTACACACTAAAGCAAGATTTTGATAACTGATCACGTTTGTCAAAGTGGAAAATTTGTTCTTGCATGTAGCTGTGAACACCCCAAAGCTCAGTCCGTGTTTCAGTGCAGTAAGCACGGTCGGCATAGCGGAGAGAGGCCAAGGGAATCGCTGCAGGATATCAAGTGGGGTTAATTTGTCCTTGGAGCAAGAGTAGGCAATTTCAGTCTGCAAACTCTTCTATATAGAAAGTCATGGCTCCCTGAGTCAAGGGCACACAGGGCCTCCACCAAGTTGACTGTTGCGTTCACTGAATCGTTCTGACATTTCACCAATGTCAGCATCCAACGTGCTGAAGAAAGTATTTTACATTCAGTCTCTTCTCCTCTGTCTGGCCTACTGTACTGTCCTCCACGTATTCGCTGGATGTGTACTTACATAAGGTCGTTGTTTGCTTGGAGCTGGTGGTGGTGCATCAAATAATTTGGTACTATCAATAGCATTCTTCCAGTTAGAATACCCAGCTTGGGTGAAGCCCTTCTCTGCATTAGCATTGGACACAACACAGAACTTTCGACATGGCAAACAAAATTCAGCATCTGCAGTAACTGAGTATTCCAGCCACTCTCTTCCTATGAACCAGTTCCTATTAAATTACAATTTTTGGACAGCATCAAATCAAATGTATTTATAAAGCCCTTCTTACATCAGCTGTCACAGAGTACTGTACAGAAGCCCAGCCTAAAACTCCAAACAGCAAGCAATGCAGGTGTAAAAGCACGGTGGTTAGGAAAATCTCACTAGAAAGGCCAAAACCTAGGAAGAAACCTAGAGAGGAACCAAGCTGTGAGGGGTGGCCAGTCCTCTTCTGGCTGTGCCAGGTGCAGATTATAACAGAACCTGTGGCTAGGGTAGGATTCTAGTCTAAACTGGGCTGGCTCCTCTGTTCCAAGATCATCAGGAACAGTTGGAGGTGGAGGAAGCTATGGAACCATTATTTTGGCGGCATTTGTGGAAGGGTGTGTAGGCTCTGCACACGGAGCTAGCTGCAGCTCGGTAGCATCATCGCTGTTGGGCTTGATGGCAGACTCGGTGGTTTGATGCTGTTGCTCATCGCTCTCCTTTTCCTTTGTTTGAGTACTTTGGCAATTAGCAGATTCAAACTAGCTAAATAGGCTAAGGCTAATAGAACTAGTGATTTTTATAGCCTCAAAACATGGTCAGTCCTTGCATCAATAGATTTGCCTACACATTTCAGTGGTTACATTTCTTCAGCCTCATCCCTCAGCTATTTACCGAAACAGTGTTATTGATGGAACTGGAGATTACCCCATTAAATAATGAAAGCAGATATTCTGAAGAAACACATTGACTTATTTTGGTTGACTCACTGCATGTGGACTCAGTTTCACTTCACATTTGTACATTTTCTCACTACTGAACCGTGCAGTGTAGACCTGAGCCAAGCTGCACTGTCCTGGTTATGCATACACTTCTGTTGCAGGAATCATGCTGGAAAAGACAATGAATGTGAAATAGCCGAGCCAGCTGAAGTAGTTTGGGTTGGCATGATCGTGTGAAAGGCTAATAGGAGTCAACAGACAGTCTCAGATAGAAATTATTGTAACTGCTAGTAGAACAACTGACTTTCTCCAAAGAAATTACTTATTCATTCAAAGAAAGACTTAATCGCTAAATATTGAGTATGACTATGAGATTGAGTATTTTTATAAAGTAATGTGAAACATATTTAACAATGCACTGTATCTACCCCTATGACCTATGATGGTATTAAAGAAAGGGAGGGGAAGAAATGGATGGGTGAACACAGAAAGAGCGAGAACTGCAAGTGGAGGTTATTTTTGAAGATGGAGGGGTTATGAAGATTGGATATATATGGAATGTATTTTTAGCATTTATTTGTTGCTGTTTAATGATCCAATCATCTCCAACTAAATAAATATATATTTCATTTTGAAAATCAAATCTAATTTGTACTTTTTTTTTGGTCATCCCCAAAATGTATTATCAAATTATGATAAATAAAATTGTATACCTTACCTGAAACAAGTTAAACAATGGTGGATTATGTCATGATTATTATTATATCATACAAAATCATCTATTGGATTTATATTGCCCCAAGTCATCAGTCGTGAT
This sequence comes from Brachymystax lenok tsinlingensis, assembly GCA_030435695.1. Taxonomy (NCBI): domain Eukaryota; kingdom Metazoa; phylum Chordata; class Actinopteri; order Salmoniformes; family Salmonidae; genus Brachymystax; species Brachymystax lenok. The sequence goes on from CM059788.1 coordinate 33,537,919, forward strand.
AACTAGAGGGACTATGTAGTCAGGAGGATACTGTACTAATGTTTGGAACTCCCTGGCTTAGTTTACAGTCATCATTGGTAACAAACTCCGTAACCTGGGACTTGCCAACCATGGATTAAATACTGTTGTACATTTTAGTTACTGACACCTTGTTAGTCATTTGAAAAGAATGACTAACAAGGGAAACAAAATGTCATTCAAGTTGGGGAATTTGGAAAGGGGGTGGCTGATGTATCTGCCTTGTGCCATGGGCTTAACAGTATGTATTGTTTTTTTATAAAGTCTGACACAGGGGTTGACTATCTTCCCTGACGACGACTCAAATTATTACAATGGATCATAAATAATAAGATGACGTGCCAGTACGTATTGACATGCATTTTCAATATGATCTACAAATCTCAGCCGATATATTTTTCTAATAACCTCAGGGATGATGGATTCACTTGGCATATAATGGTGTCTGCCTAGGTTTCCTTGTTTCTATTTCAATATGTTATTTCAATTCTCCCCACAGTTCATATCAGTGAGTGGTGTAGGTTGTACTTCAAAGGGAAAGGTGGAGAGACTACCCAGCTAGCACATAATGTTCTGAGAACAATGTTTCTTACAGCTTGAGAGTGCAGTTGTCCTATGGTTATTTTGCATAGTAGGATAGTATCTTGGCTTTAGAACATTCTCAGAATAATGAGAGAAGAATTAACATGTTATTTTCTCAATAGAAAAGAGAGGAAAGGAGGATGGATTGCTTCCTTTGAAGCCGGACAGTTTTTCTTCTGAAGAGAGTAAACATGCTTTTATCCAATAGGGAGTCAAGGAGTGTGAAGATATTCCTCTAATCTATATATTAATCTATGCAATTTGGCTCCTTGTCAGGTTGCAAATAATGTGCCATTGTGGATGTATTTTGTCTGGAGCAGTTGTATTGTTTAAAACATTATGATGAACTGTAGCCCAAACAGCCTACTGTTGAGTCATGTCACTTTATTTAGGTTGACTGGTTGTGTCACTATGAGCACTACTCTGAAATTAAGGTCCGAAGTTAGTCTTGAATGACTGTTACTGCAACAGGAACTCCACACATTTCCAAGAAACTCACCTAACTTAGGGAGCGGCAGCAGAGGTGATGGTTTTGGAGAGCCTGGCGTGCCCAAAGTAAAATGCCTCCCATTCAGGCACAGAAAATAGGATATGCACATATTTAGTACCATTGGATAGGAAACACTCTGGATTTTCCAAAAGCGTTAACCATTTGTCTGAGTAAAACAGAACGCATATGGCAGGCGAAACCCCGAGGAACTTCTGTCCTGGAAAAAGTGATTTTGACACATTGCTCATTTGGAACCCCTCCCTCATGAAAATGACCATATATGGGCATATGAATGCAGTACCCATCGCTTCCTTTAGATGTCAGTCTCGAGACAGTGTACATTTTCATTTTGGATGAATTAGAGCAGAGAATAAGAGCAAACCAGGAAGTGTACTTTTTATGTCAACAGTACCCAGCGCGCGCTCCCGACAAGGCGCGCAGTGTCTTTTTTACCGTCTTTATCGATCAGTTTATATTCCGGTTGATTTATAATAGTAAATATACGTAAAAGTGTTCCTAAGGATACATTTAAAACTGTTTGATTGTTCTTGGACAAGTTTATAGGTATAAGATGAACGAGTTCTCGTCACGTTTCAATGGAGGAGTGGAGGCTGTCGTTTCTGATTATAAAGCGCGAACCAAAAGGAGATTTATGGATAAAATACATTACTTTTTCCAACAAAAGAACCATGGATTGTCTTCGTTGGACACTTAGGATGACCTCAGCAGAAGTTCTTCAACAGGTAATTGATTTGTTTTCGCTGTGAAATGTGTTGTGTGTGCCGTGATGGCTAATCGATTCATGGCTATGGGAAAAAATATGTGAGGTGCTACCCTCAAACAATCAAATGTGCTGCTTTCGCCGTAAAGCCTTTTTGAAATCTGACAACGCTGTGATATTGCCAAGAAACATAGCTTTTGATGAGTATGGAACACTTGTATATTGGTGGATGTTTAATAATTCAACTTTTGGATTTTGAATTTGGCGCCTTGCATTTCACCTGGTAGTGTCGGGATTGGGGCGCTAGCACCCCAGCAATCCCTGAGAGGCTAACTTTCTGCCTTGTCAAATGGGAATTATTGTCAAAGTTCTCTGATGCCGGTAAGGCAGAGTCAAGCGCAGGACAACGAATGAGTTTTCAAATGCTTTACTCAATATTTCAAAAATACATGAGTGGGGGGAAAAAAACAACCACTCGAAAACACGGAACCAAAGAAATCAATCACGCACAAAAACATGAGGGGAACAGATGGTTAACACAGCTCCAGCAGCACGCCGACACCGGCCTGGGGGACGACCCAGAGGACGAGGCGCAGGGCGATCCAGGTGGAGACGGTGAAACTCCTGCAGCAATGAAGGGTCTAGGATGTCTCTCACCGACACCCAGCATCTCTCCTCCGGACCGTATCCCTCCCACTCCACGAGGTACTGGAGGCCCCCTGCCCGACGTCTAGAGTCCATAATGGCTCGAACAGTATACGCCGGGGCCCCCTCGATGTCCAGAGGAGGTGGAGCAACCTCCCGTACCTCAGACTCCTGGAGTGGACCAGCCACCACCGGCCTAAGGAGAGACACATGGAACGAGGAGTTAATACGGTAATCTGGGGGAAGCTGTAACTTATAACATACCTCGTTCAGTCTCCTCAGGACTTTAAAGGGCCCCGCATACCACAGACCCAGCTTCTGGAAGGGCAGGCGGAGGGGCAGGTTTCGGGTCGAGAGCCAGACCCTGTCCCCCGGTGCGAATACCGGGGCCTCACTGCGGTGGCGGGCGGTGCTCACCTTCTGCCGCCTCACGGCTCGTTGTAGTTGCACATGGGCGACCTCCCAGGTCTCCTCCGAGAGCCTAAACCATTCATCCACTGCAGGAGCCTCGATCTGGCTCTGATGCCACAGTGCCAGAACCGGCTGGTATCCCAGTATGCACTGGAAAGGGGAGAGACCAGTGGAGGAGTGGCGGAGTGAATTTTGGACCATCTCTGCCCAGGGGATAAACTGCCCACGGCCGGTCCTGGCAATAGGACCGCAGAAACCTACCCACATCCTGGTTGACTCTTTCCACCTGCCCGTTACTCTCGGGGTGAAAACCTGAGGTCAGGCTGACCGAGACCCCCAGAGGTTCCATAAATGCCCTCCAAACCCTGGACGTGAACTGGGGACCCCGATCAGAAACTATATCCTCAGGCGCCCCGTAATGCCGGAAGACATGGGTGAACAGGGCTTCCGCAGTCTGTAGGGCCGTAGGGAGACCGGGCAAAGGAAGGAGGCGGCAGGACTTAGAAAACCGTTCCAAAATGACCTGTGACGGCGGAAGATCACTCAAAGTCCACCGACAGGTGTGACCAAGGCAGCTGTGGAACGGGTAGGGGTTTGTCAAAGTTCTCCATGATGCCGGTAAGGCAGAGTCAGGCGCAGGACAACGAATATAAGTTTTCAAATGCTTTACTCAATATTTCCAAAATACATGAGTGGGGGGAAACCACTCGAAAAACCAACCACTTGAAAACACGGAACCAAAGAAACACAAACAATCACGCACAAAACCATGAGTGGAACAGAGGGTTAAATAAGAAACATGTAATTATGGGATAGAAACCAGGTGTGTATAATGAAGACAAAAAAACATAAATGAAAAGTAGATCGGCGGTAGCTAGAAGACCGGTGACTTTGACCGCCAAAAGCCACCCGAGCAAGGAGAGGGACCAACTTCGGCTGAAGTCGTGACAAGTACAGTTGGCTGAGATGAAAATGGATAAACTAAAGGGTGTGCAATATAGAAGTGTAGTCAGTGGACATTCTGAACCTTGTTTGAGGTCAATACGTCACATGACCAAGGAGCTATTGAAATGTAAGATTTTGAAAAAAGTTGTGTAAAATCAACTGAGATGAAAAGGGACAAACAAGAGTGTGCAATATAGAAGGGTAGTCATTGGACATTCTGAACCTTGTTTGAGGTCAATAGGTCACATGACAAATGAGCTATTGAAATTTTACATTTAAAACAATTCATGTGAGATGAAAATGGACAAACTAAAGGGTGTGCAATGTGTAGGCCCACTGAGTGGACATTCTGAACCTTGTTTGAGGAGCTATTGAAGTAGCTATTGAAATTAGATGCATTGAAAATTCATGTAAAATAGTTTGAGATTAAAATGAACATGTGCTACATATACGGCTACTCAGTGGATATTCAGTGAATATTCTGAACGTAGTTTGAGGGTTGTAGGTCATAAGACTAAGGAGCTATTGAAATTTGAATCTTTAATAAATTATCATAAAATCTCATGAGATACAAATGGACAAACAAAAGTTTGTCTAATGTGTAGGCCCACTGAGTGTACATTATGATCCTTGTTCGAGGTGTGTGGGTCACATGACCAAGGCGCTACTGAATTTCAAAATTTAAAATCAATTTTAAATAGTGTGAGATGTAAACCGACAAAAAACAGTGTGCAATGTGTGTCTATGCCATCGGGTTAGCTATAACCAGTTTTTAACGTTTAGGAGTAATGATTTAACTCTTTAGGCATCATCAGCAGAGTTTACGGTTTTGGAGAGTCTGGCGTGCCCAAAGTGAAATGCCTGCCACTCAGGCCCAGAAAATAGGATATGCACATAATTAGTACTATTGGATAGGAAACACTCTGTGTTAAAATAATGTATGTGAGTATAACAGAAGTGATATAGCAGGCGAATCCATCCGGATTTGCATTTTTTTTTGTACAAGACCTTTTTCTCCAGGCTGCCTATTCATTTCTATGTTATCTAGGACTGAGACTGCAGTACCTATGGCTCCCACTGGATGTCAACAGTCTTTAGACAGGGTTTGGAGGCTTTATCACTGAACAGAACCGTACAGAAGAAGAATTACTGAAGGAAGTAGAAATGACAACTTTTTCTGGGCACGAGAACGTGAGCGCGCCCCACTTTGTTTTGCTTTCTTATTGTTCAGGCTATAATCCGGTTGAAATATTATAGTAAATATACATAAAAGAATACCTAAGGATACATAAATTGTTTGATTTGTTTGGAGAAATATGATAGGTATAATTTGAACGCTTTCTCTTCACTGTACAACAGGTGACTCGACGGTGGATTTTATGAACAACGCGCCAACCAAACGGAGATTTATGGATATAATAAATGACTTTTTCTAACAAAAGAACCATTGGATGTCTTCGTTGGACACTTGGGAAGCCCTCAGCAGAAGTTCTTCGAAAGGTAGGTGATTTATTTTAGCTCTTATATGGGTTTTGTGTGACCCACGCTGGTTATGAATTTATGCTAATGCATAAATATGAGAGGTGCTATCCTCAAACAATCAAATGTTGCGCTTTCGCCGTAAAGCCTTTTTAAAATCTGACAACGCTGTGATATTGCCAAGAATCAGAGCTTTTGATGACTATGCAACACTTGTATATTGATGAATGTTTAATAATTCAACTTTTGGATTTTGAATTTGGCACCTTACATTTCACCGGGTAGTGTCGGGAGCACGCCACTTCTCCCTAAGTGGTTAAGAGCTATTGAAATTATATATTTTTTATTTGTCACTATGTTGACGGTCCCTAACTGCTTTTGGTGGATGTCAGGAAAACTACAGGCGAATATCCGTTGAATATCCAACTTGAATCTGTCTTTACCTCGGTATTATAAACTGCGGTACGGTTAAGACCGGATTTTTGTGGGTCTTAACTTCCCATTAGCGCTGCATGAAAATGGCACCTTTGCGTGAATTTTTAAGGACACACCTCAAATATTGCCACCAATCCCACCTCAGCGCAAGTGAGCTGATGTTAGACAGCTAAATTCCCGAAACTGGCATTAAGGCTGGAAAATGCCAGTGTGCAAGTTTTTACTTTACAAAATTGCAAACTATAATGTCCGTTTCACACTTGCGCCTCCTTACCGCGATCCGAATATTGAGCCCGACATGTTTTAAGTGGGGCACGTAATTTATTTGGCTAGGCTAATACATTATTTGTTTGTTTTCAGGCTGCCTAGGAATTTACCAAGGTGTGAATTGCAGAGAGTGTGAGGTTGGTCTCCAGTCATGTAAAAAAAAAATGAAAATTAAGATTGCACTATGGAATATTTATAATTGCTCCCGTCTGTCACTTGCACTTCTGTTAGCTTTTTTCAAAAGCATCAGAACCAACCAAACATTTCAACTACAACAAGATTCTCAGTAAAAGGTTACAGAAATGTTTTACTTGCAATAATAACTCAATAATTATAATGAATTGCATTTATATATGGCCTTTCCGGATGCTCAAAGCGCTCACCTCATCCACCACCAATGTGCAGTACCCACATGGATGATGCAGGCAACCATTTGTACCAGAATGCTCAACACACATCAGCTATTAGGTGGAGAAGTGAAGAATTATTTATGCCAATTGGGGATAATTTCGTGGCAATGATGGAAATGGGGCAAGGTTGGGAATATACAGATTGATGATAAAAATAATAAATAATACAATAATCCACATTATAATTAGCATTTCCTGTGTCAAATTAAGATCCTGTTGCCAGGACACCCATACTCACTATGGCTGTGAAATGTGGTTGAATCTACCTTAGTTGAATTAGTTGAATTCACTGACTAACTTGCTCTAGATAAGATCGTCTGCTAAAAATCTACATTTGTGGGATGTTGAAATCAAGGCCAGGGCGGACTGACCAAATTTCAAACACTTTTCAACATCCATGGACTTCCGGCATCGGTCGGTGCTCAGTGGGCTCTCCATTCATAATTGCCTTTATCTTGCTTTCAGATTAATCGACTTGTGGTTATCGTTGCGACACTATTTGTCCCCACTACATACAGTGCTGCAGGCGGTTGTAAGTGATTTTTCTATTCTTCTATCAATGTTGTGACTTTGCATAACTTTTTCCCTTCTTCAATTTTAACAGCGTGGTGTTACCATGATCCTAGCTGTGGTAAGTGTTGGTTTTACCCACTGGTTACAGTGTAATTTTTATTCACAAATTGAAGTGATTGTGATGGCAGTGGATAATAGACTATAGAATTGATGTATTAGCGTATTATAAAACGATGGTATATTGACACCATGGTATGATTGATTCCATGTTAAGATGACACCACTTGGTTCACCATTGCCAGTGAACATTGCAATGGATCCCGTCAGTCTCCGATCAACATCGTCTCTGCATCGGCAGTGGGCAATGAAACCCTGACTGCCTTCACCTTCACCAAATACGGAGACAACTCCACAATGACCAATATCAAGAACACTGGCAAAACTGGTGAGGAGAATGAATGGTACATTGACACCATGGCATTATTGATTCCATGTTAAGATGACACCACTTGGTCCATGACACCACTTGGCAGGTAGCCTAGTGGTTAGAGCGTTGGACTTGTAACCGGAGGGTTGCAAGTTTGAATCGAGCTGACAAGGTAAAAATCTGTCGTTCTGCCCCTGAACAAGGCAGTTAACCCACTGTTCCCCGGGCGCCGAAGATGATTAAGGCAGCCCCCCGCACCTCTCTGATTCAGAGGGGTTGGGTTAAATGCGGAAGACACATTTCAGTTGAAGGCATTTGGTTGTACAACTGACTAATAATGGTGACTTTGACTTTTGACTTTGAACATTGCAACGGATCCCGTCAGTCTCCCATCAACATCGTCTCTGCATCGGCAGTGGGCGATGAAACCCTGACTGCCTCCACAATGACCAATATCAAGAACACTGGCAAAACTGGTGAGAAGAATGTATGGATGCCTTGCCTTCTCAATCCATATACACAAAGTCCCACTTGAGGATAATGTACGTACTAAACCAGGAACCCTAATGTGAAAAATGTAACCAATTCCTCTCCTATTGTTCCTTCTCTCTTTCTGTCATGGTGATGCTCACGAGTGGCGTCCAGGTTACAGGTGGGGCACTGTCTGAGGCCTATGACAGCCTGCAATTTCACCTGCACTGGGCCAATGGTACCTCAGTCCCTGGGTCGGAGCACACAGTGGATGGAACCCGCTACCCCATGGAGGTATGGGAAGGTTCAACACAACATTGCTGCAATCATTTCTATACCCTTCTCCAGAAGTGTCCCCCCCCCTCTTCCACACTCCCACTTCTTGGATTGGTGCAAGCATGGCTGGATGGAATTTCCACCATATTCCAAACAGCCATCCATTCCTTTTAAATTCATACAGGGAAGAGTGCATGAGTGCACTTCGGGAGAAGGGTTGAGAATCTGAATGTAGCCCATGTATCATGGGTTGACACTTCTCATACTGATGCACATATACCATACTGCAATAGATCAATGTCAAGGTATTAATTTAGCCTTAATCAAGTCTGAATTAATTCCCCCCCAGCTCAAATGCAGCCCCCCCACTTGGTTTACAATAAAGCTGGCGGATGGGGAAATGTAACCACTCTCAAATTCATAAATGGTGCAATAGTCCACTGTTGTACTGAGCTCATGAGGCATTTATCAGTTCTATTCCTCAAGAATCAGTAGGCATATATCATTAATTGAAATTACCCTTAAACAGCTGTAAATATGGCAGATTGTAGTCTACCTTTTACATTCCAACGTTTGAATTTTCCAATCGATTCAAAACTTTTATAGATCAACTGTTATGCTTCACCTTTCAGTTGCACATAGTAAATGTCAAGTCTTCGCTCAATGGTAATACAACCGCGGCCGTTGCAGACGGCATGGGACTCGCTGTTCTTGGCTTTTTCATAGAGTTGAGTGGATGGTTTAACCTTCCTAGAAATGGCATCCATTTTTCCACAGTAGATTGGGCATTTCAGTGTTATGTTGCTGTTTTTGTTTATAAAGTCAGTCTTGTTCCAAAAGTCCATGCCAAGTAATGTGACTGGTTCACCAGCAGCCTGGAATACTCTGACATCCTACTTGGCCAACATCACACTAAAAGGTGAGAGGAGAGATTTAACTGGTTCTGATTTGATCAATAACTACTTCCTCGAAAGAAAGTTTAGAAAAGGATTTGGGCTAAATGTTTCTCTTTGAATTCAACATTTGTAATTTTCTTGTTCCGTTTCAGTACCATATTATTTTAGTATAAGTTTTATCTCTCTCTTAGTCCAGATGAGTATATAAACATTACTCATGATGCTATTTCATTGGATGAGTACCTGGAAGAGGTGGACCGTACCAAATACTACCGTTATCTTGGATCCCTGACCACTCCAAATTGCAACGAGGCTGTGGTGTCGACCGTGTTCAAGGACCCTATCAAAGTCAGGCAGGATTTGGTGAGTTTGTGCAACAATTTCACAAACTGAATACCATTTCTACTTACCAGAAGAAAAAGAACATGGACTCTGACATGAAACATGGACTATATTCAAATATCCTATAAATGCAGGCTCAATTCCTTATTCATCCTGCTTTTGAAACATTATAAAAGTAATGATTCCGAAATATTACCCAACATGAGCTTTATAAGTGATTACACAAGAAGAGAGAACATGTACTATCCACTGGGGTGGTACAACAAAATATCATTTATATGTGATGTATTAATTGACTCTGCAATAAGTAATGAACATACATATTCTGTATCTTAATTTTGAGCCAGTTTCACACAGCAGGTTAATACTCCTGCAGCAACAGGAAATATGAATTGTTATGTGGATTATAATTAATGGATATTTTTTACAAGGGTTGATACATTTTTTGTTAGGGAATATCGAGTCTGAAATGTTTTATTGAAAATCACAAACTTTAGAAGCCTTTTTAGAACTTGAATACACTAGAAGCAACAACAGGATGATCAAAGATACCACAATCTGTACATATATTTCAGGAATTTGTCATTTTAATTCAACTTTTAACCAGAATGCAATGACATTCCACAGTTGTTTTTGTGATCTATATGAGTTTACTTGGAGAGCAATTAACTCAAAGTTTAGTTGATTTCACGTTACTTGGCAGCTCAACTAAAACTATATGTTGAACTAACATTTGTGCACACTGATGTCTATGATCCAGTAATTAATTAACCTTCTCCACTCTGATCTCTTCAGCACAACAGGGCACATTGACCACAACTCCACCTCTGCCTTGATGACCAACGTCTTCAGGAACATCCAGCCTGACAACAACTGGGTGGTGACGACCCAGGGACGCCCAGCATCGGGAGCCTCCACAATGTGCTCCTCTCTGGGCCTCATGGCCCTGGCCTAGATGCTGCTGAGGGTTTAGTGAGGGCGAGTAACGCCTCACCTGAAGTGCACTGCCATATCTCCATGAACCCTCAATCTACCAACATATTTTCCTTATATCGATTACCAACAGGGGTCATCTTGACCCAAAGGCAACAATTGAAAAGGCAACAATTATAGCAAAATATCAATTTATTTATTATCCAGACATGTAATTAATGTTATCTGAAAAAGAACAATGACCGAAACAGACTTATTTTAGCAAAATGAAAATATATGTAATGTGCATGTTTTTTTTCCAAAATTCAACCCACAATACTAAAAAGCTAATTTACCATCATTTGATTAAAGTATCATTTAGATTTCTGAACTTTGAAGTAAATATTAATGCTGTCAGATTTATGAAGTTAAAACGACTGCCATTTAAAGAGGCAGTACACCAGTACATCAGTTCACTTCAGAAAGTGATCCTGAGAGACACATTTTTGGTCGACTTTGTTGGAAGACATTTATATGCACAACAATAAGGTAATTTTGGTTTTGTACACAGTCTTATGATACGTGGTATAGAAAATTACAATCTTAGGTGAGTACATGGACAGCTATGTCTAGGCAGATGATCTGTCTTACTGGTCAAAATCATTGATACAGGTCCCCCTCTGCCCTCTGGTGGTATGGATAACTTGTAATTAAAGTAGGTCGACAGAAAAACCTTGATTAAAAAAGTATTCCTATTTATCAAATTACAATAGGAAGAATTGGGTGTTTTGGGCTGGGGTCAAAACAATTACTGATGATTAAAGGGATGTTGACACGGTGTCTGCCTTAGAATGACAAGACAATTGATGAACATTGACAAACTGCCATTTCTTGTGAAATGGAATGGGCAAAATGGGTTTTAGCCATTCCTTGAGTCAATGCAGATTTGCCTGTTGTGAACAGTCATCGTATGTCAACAGCAGTGTAGAAGCCTTAGGGCAGTGGTAGACTTTGGTGCTATACCTGAATGCTTGTCTCAGTGTGCCTAAATTACTTTGAAACATTTGCACTGTTGCCTCAATGAATTATGTACATTTAGTAATGCTGCGTTTGTAATCAAGTGGGAGGTGAGAATTTACCAGTTGTGAAGTCGTAAATACCAGTTCAATGATTTCATGTGCTTTGAACTCAATGAGAAATCTCGATTGGCTAATGGCCAACAGACTGTCAACCAACAATTAAAAGTCCAGCTATCATGTTTGTAAACAAATTATAGAGTAAAAAAACATGAATAGATGGCTTTTTGTTACATTTTACATGACTCCTTCATGCTTTGTTGAATATGAACTTTCTTGTTAACCCAACCGTGGGACAGACTATGATTGTTCCCACACTCGGGACTCTGACTCTCTATTGGTTACACAGACTTTTGGCCTCCCATCCTGTTCTAACCACCTCTCGCTGGCTTTGTATTCATGTTACTTGATGAAATTGCTGTATAATATGATCTTGTTGCCATCTGATGCACATTCAGATGTCATAAATCAGCACTGCAGAGCTCTCCCTGTCCTCTGCCATGCCTTGATTGCATTACTGTTGATGATATCTGGAAATGTGCATGTACACCCTGGCCCATCTACTGTTGCTAGCCCCAATTCTGACTTGTGCTCTAATATCTGTTTCACAGATTTCTGCTCTCGTAAAAGCCTGGGTTTTCTGTACGTTATCACGGGAAGCTTATTAACTAAAATTGATCAATTGAAAGTGTGGGTTCAGAGCTCCAATCCAGATTTGTTGCTCATTACTGAGACGTGGTTAAGATAGTGTTTTGAATACTGATGTTAACCTTTCTAGTTATAACCTTTTTCGGCAAGACAGATCTTCCAAAGGTGGGGGAGTGGCAATCTTTACCAAGGATCACCTTCAGTGCTCGGTTGTCTCCAAGTCTGTCCCGGAGAAGGGGTAGACGGGGCGGTGTTCTGGTCAGGCTCCGTAGACGGGCACATCGCGCACCGCTCACGAGTATACTACTTGCCAATGTCCAGTCTCTGGACAACAAGGTAGATGAAATCCGAGAAAGGATTGCCTTCCAGAGAGACGTCAGCGACTGCAACGTTCTTTGCTTCATGGAAACATGGCTCACTCAGGACACGTTATCAGAGTTGGATTAACTACTTATGGAGTAGCGGCGCTAGCGGGCCGCTCCCGACACTACCCGGTGAAATGCAAGGTGCCAAATTCAAAATCCAAAAGTTGAATTATTAAACATTGATCAATATACAAGTGTTGCATAGTCATCAAAAGCTCTGCTTCTTGGCAATATCACAGCATTGTCAGATTTCAAAAAGGCTTTACGGCAAAAGCACAACATTTGATTGTTTGAGGGTAGCACCTCCAATATTTCTGCATTAGCATAAATTCATAAACCATCGCGGTTCACACAAAACACATTTCACAGCGAAAACAAATCCCTTACCTTTTGAAGAACTTCTGCTGAGGGCTTCCCAAGTGTCTAACGAAGACATCCAATGGTTCTTTTGTTAGAAAAAGTCATTTATTATATCCATAAATCTCTGTTTGGTTGGTGCGTTATGTTCAGAAAATCCAATGTCGAATCGCCCATTTAAACGTGAAGAGAACGCGTTCAAATATACCTATAAACTTTTCCTAAACAAATCAAATACCAGTTAAAATGCATCCTTAGCTATCCTTTTATGAATATTAGCGATAATATTTCACTCGGATGGTCATCTATACATTATATAAGTAAAATTAAAGTGGGGCGCTCCAGCCAGACTCGCGACCGAGAACTTGTTGACATTTCAGGTCCCCATGCCATTTCCTGTACCTATTCTTCCTGCTTACTCCAATATCTCTGAGCCGTTGTATATAGACTGCTGACATCTCGTGGAAGCCATAGGTACTGAAGTCTCAGTCCTGGTAACAAATGATTTCAATAGGGAGTGTGTCTAACAGAGCCAAAGGTCACAAGAAACTGATTTCCGGATGTTTTTTTATCTGGTTTTTGCCTGCTAAATGAGCTCTGTTATACTCACAGACATCATGTTAACACTTTTAGACACTGCAGAGTGTTTCCTATTCAATAGTACTAATTATGTGCATATCCTATTTTCTGAGCCTGAGTGGTAGGCCTTTTGCTTTGGGCATGCCAGACTCTCCAAAACCGTCACCTCACCTGCCGCTCCCTAAGAAGTTAACCTCTTAAGCATTCTCAATTACCAGTGGGTCGCTAGCGGGCTCATCCCGACACTACCAGCTAAAATCTAAAGCGCCAAATTCAAAATCCGATAGTTGAATTATTAAACATCCAGCAATATACAAGTGTTCCATACTCATCAAAAGCTCTGTTTCTTGGCAATATCACAGCGTTGTCAGATTTCAAAAAGGCTTTACGGCGAAAGCAGCACATTCATTTGTTTGAGGCTAGCACCTCACATATTTTCCAATAGCCATGTATCGATTAGCCATCATGGCACACACAACACATTTCACAGCGAAAACAAATCAATTACCTGTTGAAGAACTTCTGCTGAGGTCATCCTAAGTGTCCAACGAAGACAATCCATGGTTCTTTTGTTAGAAAAAGTAACGTCTTTTATCCATAAATCCTCCATTTGGTTTGCGCGTTATAATCAGAAACGACAGCCTCCACTCCTGTTTTGAAACGCGGCGCCAACTCGTTCAAATTATACCTATGTTTTTGGACAAGTTTAATCAAACATAGTTTTAAATGTATCCTTAGGAACATATTTACTATTATAAATCAGCCGGAATATAAACTGAGCGCTAAAGACGATAAATAAGGCACAGCACTCCTTCTCGTGCACGCGCAATCTGAAGAGTTTTCATAACGTGGTGTCCCCATTCCATGCTGTGTATCAATGGCCGAAATTCCTCCAAGATGGAGTAAAACACCATCTCGTGGTTGATGACATCATAAGGAAGCGACGAGCACTGCGTTCACATGCCTATATATGGTCATTTTGGATAGGGAAGGGTTCCAAAATGAGCAATGTGTCAAAATGACTTTTTCCAGGACAGATTCCTCAGGGTTTTGCCTGCCAAATGCGTTCTGATTGACCCAGTTTTGGAAAATTCAGACTGTTTCCTATCCAATGGTACTAAATATATGCATATCCCATTTTCTGGGCCTAAATGGGAGGCATTTTACTTTGGGCACGCCAGGCTCTCCAAAACAGTCAGTTTTGCTGCTGGAGCTTGTGCCTAGTTAAGTAAATAAATTGTTGTGCTCTATTGTTTTTTTTTAAGCAATGTAAATGTAAACAAACACTGTATAGCCTCAAAACACGATATCATTCGGATCTCCTTGAATTCATAGATTTGCCTACATATTTGAGAGTGGTTACATTTCTTCAACCCCATCCCTCAGTTGTTTACCAAAACAGTGGTGTATTCCGAAGAAACAAATTGACAGATTTTGTCTGACTCGCTGCATGTGGACCCACTTTCACTTCACAGTTACATTTTCTCACTACTGAACCATGCCGTGCGGACATGAGCCGAGCTGTGCTGCACTGGCCTGGTTACTCATCCACCCACAGTTGCAGGAACCATGCTGGAAAGGACAATGTGAATGTGAAAAAGCCGAGCCAGCTCAGAGACAGAATCAGATTGAAATTACTGTAACTGCTAGTAGAGCAACTGACTTTCTCCAAAGAAATTACTTATTCATTCAAAGAAAGAGTTAATTGTTATAAGTATTTTTAGTATGACTATGAGATTGAGTATTTTTATAAAGTAATGTGAAATACATTTAACAAACAATGTACTGCATCTAACCCTATGACCTAAGATGGTATTGAAGAAAATGAGGGGAAGAAATGGATAGGTGAACACAAGAGAGCGAGAGAACTGCAAGTGGGGGTTATCTTGAAAGATGGAGGGGCTTTGAACTGCATTTGTAGCATAATGTATTTATGTTGCTCTTTGATGATCCAATCATCTCCAATAAAAGCACTGAAGACCAAGGAAAGGAAAAAAAAAATACTTTTGGAATTCGCATTTGAATTACTTTGTATCTCGTTTGAACGACTTAGTATCTTGTTCAAATGACTTAGTATCTCGTTTGAACTACTGTCTAATTAGGCCTCAATGCCAGAGCATGTAAGTGGGCAAGTGTGGAGCAAGGAGGACAGCGTAATTCGAGGTGACAACCTCAAGCAATTAAACAATTTGGTTGTAACTATTTAGCCTCCTCCAATCAAACTAACCAATATCTAGTTTATATTCTAAAATTAATATACATAGTTTCTATTTTGAAGTACTTTAAATGTATTAACAGATGTTTTAGGTAGGCTACTGAAAAATAATTTTTCTTTTTTTTCTTGGAATAGAAACACCATAATATAAATCAATTTAATCCAAGAAAAATACAGTATCATAAATAAATAGTAAATAATAGAGGATCACTATCAGAATAAATAATCTCAAACTGCAGCAGTCATATGATTTGCGAACAGAAGCATACACCAACAATCTTATGAATTGGATTGGTCGTATATACATATTTAGCAGATGTTACTGTGGAGTGCCTTTGACAAAAATACAACATATACAATTGAAATTAGTAGAACAGTATGCAAACATTATTAAAGTGACCAGTGATTCCATGTCTATGTACAGTGCATTGGGAAAGTATCCAGACCCCCTGACTTTTTCCACATTTTGTTACGTTACAGCCTTTTTCTAAAAGGATTAAATTAAATGTTTTCCTCATCAATCTACACACAATACCCCATATTGACAAAGTGAAAACAAGAAACAATAAAAAATACCTTATTTACATAAGTATTCATACCCTTTGCCATGAAACTCGAAATGTAGCTCAGGTGCATCCTGTTTTCATTGATCATCCTTGAGATTTTTCTACAACAAATTACACTTTATACCCCATAAAGCAAAAACGGGTTTGTAGAAATGTTTGCAAATGTATTAAGTATTCAGACCCATTACTCAGTACTTTGTTGAAGCACTTTTGGCAGCGATTACAGCTCCGAGTCTTCTTGGGTATGACGCTACAAGCTTGGCACTCCTGCATTTGGGGAGTTTCTCCCATTCTTCTCTGCAGATCCTCTCAAACTCTGTCAGGTTGTATGGGGAATTCATGCTGCATCAATGGTTTGTTTCTGCATTATGTTTTACAGAACATCCACCTCTGGCATGACCAAAGAAAAGAGCTCGAGCAGTTGCATAAATTTGGGATCTTTGAGATTCATGGACAGGCCATATGTAACCTGTAATCTCCTTCAGTCAAAAATACACTTGATAATGCCTGGGTACAATGAGTCGACTGACTCGTCATGGCCCTGCAGTGCTGTCTCAGTTGCCTCACAATTTAACTTCTTAGGGAGCGGCTCCCGAGGTGACGGTTTTGGAGAGTCTGGCGTGCCCAAAGTAAAATGCCTCCCACTCAGGCCCAGAAAATAGGATATGCACATCATTAGTACTATTGGATAGGAAACACCCTGAAGTTTCTAAAAGTGTTAACATAATGTCTGTGAGTGAAACAGAACAGAAATAGCAGGCGAAAACCCGAGAAACATCTATCCGGAATTACAGTTTTTTGTCACATTGGCTCTGTTTGACAGTCTCCCTATTGAGTTCTATGGCAAGCAGCTCCGAGATTTCAGTACCTATGGCTTCCACTAGATGTCAACAGTCTATATATAAGGCCTCAGAGAGATTGGAGTAAGCAGGAAGAATAGGTACAGGAAATGACCAAGGTAGCTCAGATGTCAACAAGTTTTCTCGTGTGCACGAGTCTGGCTGCGCGCCCAACTTTATTTTACTTATATAACGTTTAGGTGACCATCCGAGTGAAATATTATCGCTAATATTCATAAAAGGATAGCTAAGGATGCATTTTAACTGGTATTTGATTTGTTCAGGAAAAGTTTAGGTATATTTGAACGCGTTCTCTTCACGTTTCAATGGGCGATTCGATGTTGGATTTTCTGAACATAACGCACCAACCAAACGGAGATTTATGGATATAATAGATGACTTTTTCTAACAAAAGAACCATGGATTGTCTTTCTTGGACACTTGGGAAGCCCTCTGCAGAAGTTCTTCAAAAGGTAAGGGATTTGTTTTCGCTGTGAAATGTGTTTTGTGTGAACCGCGATGGTTTATGAATTTATGCTAAAGCCTTTTTGAAATCTGACAACGCTGTGATATTGCCAAGAAGGAGAGCTTTTGATGACTATGCAACACTTGTATATTGATGAATGTTTAATAATTCAACTTTTGGATTTTGAATTTGGCGCCTTGCATTTCACCGGGTAGTGTCGGGAGTGGGGCACTAGCACTCCACCACTCCCTAAGTAGTTAATGCATGCTATAATTCTTGCAAGCAGGAACCTATTTTCCTCCATTTGTTGGTTGTGAAGGTCGATGGCTCATCTATACGCGATGTCTAGCTGAGCCACAATGTTTGATTTCCCCAGAACCCTTTGCTGGCTTTAACAGCCGCCCAATCAGTTTGCTGCCTGTTTTTAGTAAATTGATGGAGAGAATTGTGTTTTACCAAATCCAATGCTATTTTTTAGAGAACATGTTACCTACTGACTTTCAGCATGCATATAATGGCACTCAACTTCTATTGCACTGACTCAGATGACAGATGATAGGTCAAAACAAATTAAAAGACAAAATCCTTGTCCAGTTCGAGGTGAGTTATCACTGTTCTGATGTCCAGAAGCTCTTTTCGGTCACAAGAAACGATGTCAGAAACATTATGTACAAAAAACGTTAAAAACAGCGCAAAAAAATACTAAATATTACAATTGGTCAGGAGCCCGTAAAACAGTAGCCATCCCCTCCGGTACCATTTCCTCTCTCCTTGACTCCTTCTCAAATTCTAAGAAGGTGATAAGGTGATAGGGGAAATACCTCTGACCTTCTCATCCAATGGGATTTGAGGAGAGAGGATGCAATTGAGATTCTTCAAGGACAGAGTATTTGACAGGTATTAAAGCCCCCATGTAGACTTTGTAATAACATTATTTTAATCACTGTATGTCAAAATTTTACATTATATTTACATTATATTTAATGCCTGGCTTATCCAGAATGGTTTAGAGCCTTGCTCAAAGGCACAGACAGATTTTCACCTAGTCGGCTCTGGGATTCAAACCAGAGATCGTTCGGTTACTGGCCCAACGCTCTTGATCACTAGGCTACCTCTGTCTGTTTATTTAATGAAAATAACAACAAAATATATTTGTATAATTTTCCTGAGCTTCCTTTGCCCTTGAAATGCTCAGTCTGATTGTGTGGGCTTTAGGAAACATACACAGTCCTGATTGGCTGATAGGATGGTCTAGAGCCCACCCCCTTACTCAGATGAACAGTCATTGGTCTATTATATTCAGCTCACATTGTGACATCATGATGTGGGCCAAAAGTTCCATCCCACCTGAACAAACTGAATTTCCAGGCATTTTTTCCCCAAACAACTCTTACACAAAAAGAGCATTATCATAATTTTCAAAATTTCCTAGTGTTATTTTGACATCCAGGACAAAACCATTATTGCGATACTCATTAGTATTGTGGCAAGGAAGTAAAACACTTAGCGGAATTGACTTCTTTAGGATAACAGACCCAATGTGGGAAACAAACATCATTATGTTGTCATCCAGAGTCACATTTATAAGGTATAGAACACAATATTTTACATACAGCAGGTTTTAAAGGACCAAAGATTTTGGTCTGCTTCGTGTTTTCATTTTTGCCATGGAAAGAAATTTGGCACAGTAATATTGTCCAGGCCATACTTCATAGTGTTAACATTTTTAGACAGTGCCAGACTGACTGCGCTACCATATTACCCATGGCCTGTCCAGACACAACCTCTAACCCCTACTGCCCAGAGTCTAGACACTTGTGGAGATCTGAGAGGGATTGGTGGGTGGTGACATGGTGAGAGCTCCACCTTACCCTCTGAAAGGCTTGGTGGAAATTTGGTGGTATTGTTCACAACTGTCCAATCCTCTCAGATCTCCACAAGGGTCTAGGGGCTACTTCTGGACCCCACAACCCTCTGGGAGTGTGCTGGACCTACAGCACGACTCGAGACATTGGTTGGATATTTAATTCCATTGCAATACACACATGGATTTGCACAGGTGTAAGCTGGACACACCCACAGCACCCTATCAGGCTGATCAGACAGGTCTGGGTAGCTGAAGACCTGCTGGAAACAGTGAAAACATATATTTACATGTCTACTATTCATACCCTTTCTTCATTCCAGCTAGTTAAATGTGTAAACACTGACTATAGCTCGGGGCATATCTTTTATTTTATTTTATTTAAACTTTATTTAAGTAGGCAAGTCAGTTAAGAACAAATATCTCTAGTCAAGCAATAGATACTGTTGTTTTGGATGTATGGCATCATTGAATAAGATTACAAATGGTTAGTTAGATAATTAGGATATCTAATAACCATTTACAGTAACTGAAGTTCATTAATGTGTCGTATTTGTATTTTTTTGTCGATAAACACAATATCTTAGGCAGAAATTGAGAAGTCTGTCACACCAGCCTTCGCTTTGGCTACCCTTCCTGTCAGGCTCAGGCGTTCAGCGTCGCCGGCTTTCTAGCTGATGCCGAACCTACTGCTGGCAAACGCCCTTCACTCATAAACCCCCGACTTGTCTCATCATCATTACACACACCTGGTTCCAATCCCCACCCCATCACTGTATATATACACCCTCTGCCATTTGTCTTTGTCGGTCATTGTAAATGTTACTTGTTTTACTCGCCTATTGTTTCCTGAGTACTTTATATTTTGCACTTTGGGTTCGCCCTGTGCCTTTTGTTTATGAAGATATATTTTGAGCACAACAGCGTTTGGGTTTCGTCCCGCTTTGATCTATGGTGCTTAAATAAATTCAGTAGTTCTAAACCTGCGACTGCCTCCTGCCTACTCCTCTCTACACTAGTGACAACGTCTTTATCTTGGAACTGTGGCACGGTATGGACAGCTATTAATCGATTAATAGATTCATAGAGTTTTGAAGGGTGAACTCCTACTTTGAAATTACAGGAAATTAATTGGCTGAGCACAGGAAATTCCACTTTTTAAAATCGAAATATCATAATAAAAAATAATAAAAATAAACAAGCCGTTTTCACGTTCCAGATTCCTCCATTTTAACTCTGTAAACAAATTATTAAAACCTACATGGGTCTGTGTTCTTTTTGGCCAATTAATATTTCCTATTACATAAGACAAAAAAAAGGTAAAGGGTCGTTCCTCGTTTATTTGGTTTGAATATGAAATCAAACAAACTGTTTTGTTTTTAGTTTTTATTGTCTAAAGAAAACATTAAATAATGAGAAATGGAATAATGATTGATTATTCAAATGTTGTGTTTTTAATTATCGGTTCTGGTTCAACCCATGCACCGTATGTTTTGACCAATTAATAGTCGTGGCTTCCTGACAACACAGAAAATGACAAATGGGTCATACTTCATGTTTTTGATCTGCATTTTTTATTGAATAAAGATATCAACTTTATATCATTTTTGTGGTTTCTCATTCCAAGAATTTGATGATCGACAGTCACTGTAGTGGGACATGTGTCCAGACTAAATTGGCCTAGGTCAGTGAAACAGACACACAACTTCTTCAACCTGTAGCCTATATAATTGTGGATAGGGTCAATAACATGTAACTGATCACCACAAGCTTCAGTGCCTATGAGCTTAGACAACATAACCACTCGATTTTACAGGAAAGCATGAATGTCCTGCGATATACTATTATAGGGGTATTTAATCATAGACAGGCAGCCACGGACCGGTGAATTTGCGCGTCATGAACAATGCTTTATACAGTGGTCATGACCCATGGAGACAGTTTCTAGTTTTGTCTATGTCAGGATCTGGCCATTTCTGATGAGCCTATAAACTACATTAATAATTAGGTATAATATAAAAACTGAGCTCTGTCCATTGACCTATGACGTGTCCTTTGAAACAAATGTGCTTCAAGACCTGTGTCACGTCCTGGCCATAGATAGCCCTCTGGCTTCTCTATGGTGTTTTGGTCAGGACGTGACCAGGGGGGGTTTTGTTCTATGTTGTATTTTCTATGTTTGGTTTTGGATGGTTCCCAATTAGAGGCAGCTGATTGTTTGTTCATTCCCCCACATGGTTTGTGGGTTATTGTTTTTGGTTAGTGCCTGTGAGCACACCTATTTGTCTGGTTGTTTTTGTACGTTTCACATTGATAAAAAATATGTGGAATGCCATGTCCACTGCACCTTGGTCCACTCCTTCCTTGGATCGTGACAACCTAACAGTCGGTCTCTCATGGATTGTGTCACTCTCAGTTCGACAACCAAGTTGGCAGTGCTATTAAGCTGTGGTTTACATTGTTTACTTATCAAAATATGTAGGCTACTATGCCATTACAATGCAGAGCATCTCTCCCTCTGACAAATTTATTCCCAAAGTTTTTGCAGTGGCCTAGTTAGGCTAGATTGTAGGGGGACATATTTTGTAGAAATATAGGCTACTTTGACGTGACAATTAGCCTATGATACGAAAATGCTACTATTGAATAGGCCCAAAGAATAGCCTACACATTTAGTGAAATTAATTGAGGACGGGGTTTATGCAGTATTCCATGGTGTCCATCTCTATACCAGTGGTGTCGGTAAAGTGGTAATGCATCCATAGGCCTAATGACAACTATGCATCTGGCCCGATTGAGGCTGGACTCAAAGCTTACATGCTGCAGATGTCACACCCTGATCTGTTTCACCTGTCCTTGTGATTGTCTACACCCCCCTCCAGATATGTTGATATCTCTGTTTGTCCATTGGCAGTTCGTCTTGTTTGTCAAGTCAACCAATGTTTTTGATCTCAGCTCCTGCTTTTCCCAGTCTCTCTTTTTCTCGCCCTCCTGGTTTTGACCCTTGCCTGCCCCTGACCCTGAGCCTGCCTGCCGTCCTGTACCTTTGCCCCACCTCTGGATTGTTGACCTCTGCCTACATTGACCCTGAGCCTAACTGCCGTCTGGTACCATTGCCCAACCTCTGCTTTACTGACCCCTGCCTGCCTTGACCTGTCTATTGCCTTCCCCTGTTGGAATATTAAACCATTGTCAATTCGATGTGTCTTATCTTACCTTACCTTAATTCCTGATAGTACGAACTGGCCATGACTGACCCAGCAGACCTGGGCCAGTTGCGCAATGCCATCTCCACCCAGGGAGCCACCATCGGTAGGCACGAGGAATTGCTTCGTGGCCTTGTGGAGGGGGTCCAAACGTTGTCTGAACGCCATGACTGGGCATATGACAGTTTGCTGGAGCAATTCCACGCGTAGTCTTGGAGGCCGCCTACCACGGTGGTAACCACACAGCTCCTCAGCTGCTAGTAGCGCCGTATCATCAGTCACTCCGCCTTCTTGAGAGCCACGCTTACCTCTTCCGGAACGCTTCATTGGAGAGCTGAGCACCTGTCGGGCGTTCCTAGCTCAGTGTGCACACGTCTTTGAGCTTCAGCCCTCCTCCTTCCCCTCGAATTGCTCCAAAATAGCCTTCCTCATCAGGCTTATGTCCCAGAGCGCTCTCACCTGGGCTACTGCCGTGTGGGAACAACAGCTGGCCACATGGGCTAGTCTGGAGGGGTTCGTGGGAGACGTGAGGAAAGTTTTTTGATGCCCCATTCTCTGGGCGAGAGGCCGCCCGGAAGCTAATACAGCTTCGGGCAGGCCCTCTGCAGTGTAGCTGATTATGCAGTGCATTTAAGCACGTTGGCAGCGGAGAGTGCTTGGAATCAAGAGGCACTGTTCGATATGTTCCTGCATGGCGTCTCGGAGGAGGTCAAGGATGATCTTGCAGCCAAGGAGTTACCTACGGAGCTCAATTCCCTCATTGCTGTGACCATCCATATCGATGGGCGATTACGAGAATGACAGAGGGAGAGGAGATTGGATTTCGCTGGCACGCCCAGGGATCCCACCTTGCCTCCGAGTCCCGACGGTCTCATTGTCGAGAGAACCCAAGGCCTCCCGACATGCCCCGAGGGCTGCCGAAGATGGCCGAGTCACCGCTTCCTGAGCCTATGCCACTAGGCAGAGCTGGGCTGTCACTAGCGGAACGGCAATACAGGATCGACACGAAGAGTTGTCTGTATTGCGGGACTCTTGGTCATTTCGTATTTCATAGATGATGGTAAAAAAAATACAAAGGACGTTTTTTTTTTCCTTCGTGTTATCTTTTCAAATGGTACCAAGAATATGTATATCCTTGCTTCAAGGCCTGAGCTACAGGTAGTTAGATTTGGGTATGTCATTTTAGGTGGCACCATAAGAGGTTAACAATGTCAACACTGTATTTCTGATCATTTTGATGTTATTTTAATGGACAAAAAAAAAAAAATTCTTCCAAATAAAATGACATTTCTAAGTGACCCCAAACTTTTGAACTGTAGGGTATATACTGTATACTACACC
The DNA here is from genome assembly GCA_030435695.1 of Brachymystax lenok tsinlingensis. Taxonomy (NCBI): domain Eukaryota; kingdom Metazoa; phylum Chordata; class Actinopteri; order Salmoniformes; family Salmonidae; genus Brachymystax; species Brachymystax lenok. Next base: position 33,561,681 of record CM059788.1, read on the forward strand.
ATCTATTCTATCTATTGTATCTTAGCCGCCCTGTCACTGCTCATCCATATATTTTATATTTATATATTCTTATCCCATCCCTTTACTAGATTGTGTGTATTAGGTTTTGTTGTGGAATTTGTTAGATATTAGGTTTTGTTGTGGAATTGTTAGATATTAACTGTTAGATACTGCTGCACAGTCGGATCAGAAGCATAAGCATTTTGCTACACTCACAATAACATCTGCTAACCATGTGTATGTGACCAATACAATTTGACTAGTCTCCCAGTCCCTGCCGCTGAAAAACATCCCCACAGAATTATTCTGCCACCACCATGCTTCACCGAGGGGATGGTGCCAGGTTTCCTCCAGACGTGACACTTGGCATTCAGGCTGGTTGTCCTTCTGGAAGGTTCTCCCATCTCCACAGAGGAACTCTGGAGCTCTGTCAGACTGACCATCGGGTTCTTCTCCCCCGATTGCTCAGTTTGGCCGGGTGCCAAACTCTAGGAAGAGTCTTGGTGGTTCCTAACTTTTTCCAATTAATGATGGAGGCCTCTGTGTTCTTAGGGACCTTCAATGCTGCAGAAATGTTTTGGTACCCTTCCCCAGATCTGTGCCTCGACACAATCCTGTCTTGGAGCTCTACGGACAATTCCTTCAACCTCATGACGTTTTTCCTCTGAAATGCACTGTCAACTGTTGGACCTTAGACAGGTGTGTTCCTTTCCAAATCATGTCCAATCAATTGAAATTACCACAGGTGGACTCCAATCAAGTTGTAGAAATATCTCAAGGATTATCAATGGAAACAGGATGCACATGAGCTCAATTTCAAGTATCATAGTAATACTTATGTAAATATGGTATTTCTGTTTTTATCTTTAATACATTTGCTAAAATTCTAAGAACCTGTTTTTGCTACGTCATTATAGAGAATTGTGTGTAAATTGATGAGGAACATTTTTATTTAATCAATTTTAGAATAAGGCTGTAACGTAACAAAAGGGAAGGGATCTGAATACTTGCGTTATATGCCTACCCATCCACCCCGACCAACCACCCTACTTCGTTTTTGCCTTAAGTAACCATTTGTCTTATGTAACCATACCTAACGTAGCATATCATACTAATTTGAGTGTCCCGGATTTACTTTAACTATCTAGTCTATGAGACCAGGCTGTGGTACTGGGTAGTTCATGATGCCTTGACCTTAACAAGGACCCCAGGACCAGTAAAAGCAAAATTGGTCCCGTAACATCAAAGATCCACCGGCATATTGAACAGTAGGTATGGGTGTTCTTTTTGGCAAATGCATATTTCTTTTGAGGCAAAACCCACCAAAGCTCTTTTTCCACTCATACCAGTGGTAGGATTTGTGTTGAAGAAATATGCATATGCAGAAAACAACCCCATACTTACTTTCAAATTTGGTGGTGGATCTTTGATGTCATTGGGCTATTTTGCTTCGACTGGTCCTGGGCCCTGTTCAGGTCAACGGCAATTGGGCGTCAATCGGACGTTCTTTTACAGTATTACACAACTTTGAACACTGAACCCCCCCACCACACAAACACACACACACACACCTATTTGGGCTTCCAATCTGTGACATTTGTCATTCACACAAAGCAGTTTACAGTATGTGAACAAATGTAACATACAGTATAGTTTGACTGCACAGCCTTGCATTGATGCTAATGCAGCTTGCATTCAGATATCTTGGCAGTGCTTTAGTGAAATGACATGTGCACATATCACATGAAACACACCCACAGTCTCCCAGAAAGTAGATTAACCTGATAATAAATGCCATGGAATGTGAGCATCGTCACAAGTTAGACACTGACAATTAACATCAGAGAGAACAGGTGGTGGCAAATGTCAAGGCAGGTGATGTCACAAGTTTAAAATGCATTGGTACCATCATTTCCGCCTTTCTCTCCCTTGTCTCAATCCTAATCTCAATCCATTTGTCGCATTCTCTTGACTGTCACATGTACATTCCAGGAGAAATATCAGAATATTTGAGAAGTAGAGCATGACACTGGTAGTCTGGCTGACAACAAACTTGAAGTTCCCCTGACTTCAGAATCTGGAAAGGCTATTTCTCCTCTGTGTCTTCTCACTCAAACACCCACATGGACAGCCACACAACCCCTGAGCGCTGCACCCTTCCAATACAACTGTTGTATTTCCAAATCCATACAACGAGAGGTCTCAAGCCCACAGGATTTTTTCGTTGTTGTTGAGAGAACCATTTAAAGCTCAAGCTAAATTCTACAATAATACGGACTCCTGTCCAGATCAGTGTGTCACAGCTCTCCCTTGCTGTGTACTATGTGAGTTTTGTCAGCCAAGCTACAACACAGGAACATGAGCAGTCACTATGGACAAAGTATTGACCACGCTACAATGAATTTATCAATCATACCTCTCAAGTACATTGACATTTTTTATTGACGTCATGTTCTGGCTTAGTTTACAGTCATCATTGGTAGCAAACTCCGTAACTTGTGGCTATATTTGCCAACCAAGGATTTAATACTGTAGTACATTTTAGTTACTAACAACGCAACCAAAATGCCATTCAAGTTATGAAATATGGAGTGGGTGTCTGATGTATCTGCCTTGTGCCATGGGCTTAACAGTATGCTCTGGTTTTGAATGAAGTCTGAGCCACTGTATTGAGGGTTTAACACTATCTGCCCTGACAATGACTCAGATTATTGCAATGGATCATACATAATAAGATGACTTGCCAGTACGTATTGACATGCATCTTCAAAAGGATCTACAAATCTCAGTTTTTAGTTTTCTCATAAAAATCTCAGAGATGATTGATTCACTTGGCACGTAATGGTGTCTGCCTGGGTTACCTTGCTTCTATTCAATACTTTGTTATTTGTATTCTTCCCACAGTTCATATCAGTGTGTAGTGTAGGTTGCACTTGAATGGAAAAGGTGGAGACAACCAAGCTTGGACATAACGTTCTGAGAACCAAATATTTATCAGAGTTTGGTGAAAGCGTGGTTGTCCTATGGTTATTTTGAGTACAACCTTCCCACAACATTCTGGTAATGGTGCAGGACAGTTGCTTGGCTTTGGAACATTCTCAGAATTCTCAGCACAAAACAACATTCATTTCTTGGTAATTCATTATTTTAACAGAAGGTTTCCTAAAAGTTTTAAACGTGGTTACATTTAATTACAATTTTTGTAATGTTCTAGGAACATTCTGCAACTGGCTTGACATTGGGAATGTTCTCAAATAGTTCAGAGAATGTTAAGAAACAACCTTTTTCTGTTGGAATTTCAGTACTTCAGCATGACGTCTCTTACAGACAGGGACGTATTTATTTATTTAAATGTATTTAACCTTTATTTAACTAGGCAAGTCCGTTAAGAACAAATTCTCATTTACAGTGACGGCCTACCAAAAGGCAAAAGGCGTCCTGCGGGGACAGGGGCCTGAGATGAACAATAAATACAATATAAATGTAAGACAAAACACACATCACAACAAGAGAGACAACACAACACTACATAAATAGAGACCTAAGACAACAACATAGCAAGGCAGCAACACATGACAACACAGCATGTTAACAACACAACATCGTAGCAGCACAAACATGGTACAAACATTATTAGGCACAGACAACAGCACAAATGGCAAGAAGGTAGAGACAACAATACATCACACAAAGCAGCCACAACTGTCAGTAAGAGTGTTCATGATTGAGTCTTTGAATGAAGAGATTGAGATAAAACTGTCCAGTTTGAGTGTTTGTTGCAGCTCATTCCAGTCGCTAGCTGCAGCAAACTGAAAAGAGGAGCGACCCAGGGATGTGTGTGCTTTGGGGACCTTTAACAGAATGTGACTGGCAGAACGGGTGTTGTATGTGGAGGATGAGGGCTGCAGTAGATATCTCAGATAGGGGGGAATGAGGCCTAAGAGGGTTTTATAAATAAGCATCAACCAGTGGGTCTTGCGACGGGTATACAGAGATGACCAGTTTACAGAGGAGTATAGAGTGCAGTGATGTGTCCTATAAGGAGCATTGGTGGCAAATCCGATGGCCGAATGGTAAAGAACATCTAGCCATTCGAGAGCACCCTTACCTGCCGATCTATAAATGATGTGTCCGTAATCTAGCATGGGTAGGATGATCATCTGAATCAGGGTTAGTTTGGCAGCTGTGGTGAAAGAGGAGCGATTACGATAGAGGAAACCACGTCTAGATTTAACTATAGCCTGCAGCTTTGATATGTGCTGAGAGAAGGACAGTGTACCGTCTAGCCACACTCCCAAGTACTTGTATGAGGTGACTACCTCAAGCTCTAAACCCTCAGAGGTAGTAATAACACCTAAGAGGGTTTTGGCAGCTGTGGTGAAAGAGGAGCGATTACGATAGAGGAAACCAAGTCTAGAGGGGCATTCTTCTTACCAAACCAAATGACTTTTGTTTTGAAGGTGTTGAGAACAAGGTTAAGGGTAGAGAAAGCTTGTTGGACAGTAAGAAAGCTTTGATGTAGAGCATTTAACACGTAACCAGGGTTCGAATTTTTGTGAAGTCAGGAAAGCTGGAAAGGAGGAATGCTTCTTTTGAAACTGAACAGTTTTTCTTCTGAAAAGAGCAAACAGTCAAGGAGTGTGAAGAGATTCCCCCAATCTATATATTAATCTATGCAGTTTGTTTCTATGTCAGGTTGCAAATAAAGTGCCATTGTGGATGTATTTTGTCTGGAGCAGTTGTATTGTTTAGAACACTATGATGAACTGTAGCCCAAACAGCCTACTGTTGAATCATGTCACTTTATTTAGTTGACTGGTTGTGCCACCATGAGGACTACTCTGATGTCAAGATTTTGGAGTTTGCTAAAGCTGCACGGTTTTATTTCAGGTCCAAGTTAGTCTTTCATTATTCTCATTGCCACAAACACTGCATAACTTTCCCAGCAAAGCTCACCTAACTTTCTGCTTTCCAAATGGGCATTCTTTTTACAGTATTACACAATTTTGAACACACAACATGAAACCCACTGGCTGAGTGAAAAAAGGAGGCGTGTTTATTTTTTCTAGTTGAGGTGTACGACTGAATAAAATGAGGGAGGATGGGAGGCTGAGCACACAGGACGGAGAGGTGAAGACAGGTGCGGCTTCAAGGTAAGATGATTCTGGCATTCATGCAAACAGACATACACATTTATGGCACGATATGCCCTGCTTTTATGATATGACATGTTTGAAGTGGCACACATCTCATTAACTTGGCTAGGCTAAGAAGTTACAGCTGTTTCACTGCATTTATGCCAAATAATGTGATGGGAAGTCAGTGACTATACATTTTTTGTTTTCATGCTAATTTACCAAGGTATGAATTGCGAAAAGTGTGAAGTTGGGGTTCGAAAATACATTGTTTATGGACGTTTAAAATACTTTTCCGGACGTTGAAAATACATATTGTTTTGATAATTGTTTCTATGGCCACATTTCAGCCCTAGATAATCACTTATATCTACATGTCAACAAAGAAAGAATTATGTGCATGTTCGAAAGTTACATTTCCAATTAATATAGGATTTCAGTGTGGAATTAAAGATTGCAGTAGGCCTATGGAATATTTATAATTGCTCCCATCTGTCACTTGCATTTATCAAAAGCATCAGAACTGGCAGTGGTCATGTTGAAATCTGAAGAACCAACAGAACACTTCAACAATGGTTACAGAAACGTTTTTAAAAATGAGTGTTAGCACTCGGGTGACTGGTTAAGCCAGGGGGACTGGTTAGGCCAGGAGAAGAAATCAGGGAACAGATTAACCAAACTAAGATGGTTTGGCAGAAGGAAGGACACAGAGTTGGTTAGTCTCACTCTTGTTGAGTTTTAATTGATTCAGTGTGTGCTGCAATGAGAATCTGAGAACAAACAAGAATCAATAAAATGCCTTAATGCATAAATCAAATCATGTAGATTGTCACTATTCAATAATGACAAACAACAATCAGAATTCATCCCGGTAGTTTCAACATGCCATAATTTATTCTAAGTCATTTCATAAATCAGACCGTAGCTGGAGAACCTGACAGATATCCAACAACAGGTGAAGGTGGAGTTTTAATGCCAGCCTTTCCCGGCAGACATTTTGGTCGCGTTCCCCTGCTTAGAAGTTGCATGCATTAATCAATTAACCAAAGACTGTGTTATCGACTGACAGATTGCTATAACATATGATGTGGTAATTTGGTATGTAAAAATCCTATCTGGGTCCAATTAAGATCCTACATCTGTAGCCAGGACACCGGGGTTAACACCCCTACTCACTATGGCTGTGATTTTGTATGTGGTTGTTTATCTACCTTAGTTGAATGCACCGACTGTAAGTCACTTTGGATAAGAGTGTCTTCTAAATAACCAAAATGTAACAATTAACACTTTTAAACACATTATACAAATGAGCTCCGCCCCCAAACAAGACCAAATTTCGTCAGACTCATGGACCAAATGGGAACCAATCATAGACGTCTATGTTTGGACGTTGTGGATGTTGAAATAAAGGCCAGGGCGGACTGACCAAATTTCAACCACTTTTCTATGTGCATGGACGTCTCGTGTTGGTCAGTGCTCAGTGGGCTCTCCATTCATAATTGCCTTTATCTCGCTTTCAGATGAATCGACTTGTGGTTATTGTTGCGACACTCTTTGTCCCCACTACCTACAGCGCTGCAGGCGGTTGTAAGTGATTATTCTATTATTTTGTTGGATTGTGACTCTTCTATCAATGTTGTGACTCTGCGTAACTTTTTCCCTTCTTCAATTTTAACAGCGTGGTGTTACCATGATCCTAGCTGTGGTAAGTGTTGGTTTTACCCACTGGTTACAGTGTAATTTTTATTCACAAATTGAAGTGATTGTGATGGCAGTGGATAATAGACTATAGAATTGATGTATTAGCGTATTATAAAACGATGGTATATTGACACCATGGTATGATTGATTCCATGTTAAGATGACACCACTTGGTTCACCATTGCCAGTGAACATTGCAATGGATCCCGTCAGTCTCCGATCAACATCGTCTCTGCATCGGCAGTGGGCAATGAAACCCTGACTGCCTTCACCTTCACCAAATACGGAGACAACTCCACAATGACCAATATCAAGAACACTGGCAAAACTGGTGAGGAGAATGAATGGATGTCTTGCCTTCTCAATCCATATACACAAAGTCCCACTTGAGGATAATGTATGAACCAAATCAGGAACCTTTATGTGCAAAATGTAACCAATTCCTCTCCTATTGTTCCTCCTCTCTTTCTTTCAGTCATGGTGACGCTGACGAGTGGCGTCCAGGTTACAGGTGGAGCACTGTCTGAGGCCTATGACAGCCTGCAGTTTCACCTCCACTGGGGCAATGGTACCTCAGTCCCTGGGTCGGAGCACACAGTGGATGGAACCCGCTACCCCATGGAGGTATGGGAAGGTTCAACACAACATTGCTGCGTTCTGATTCTCTACCCTTCCCCCAGAATTGTGCCCCCCTTCAAGGATTAGTGCAAACATGGCTGGAGGGAGTTTCCACCATATTCCAAACACTTATCCATTCCTTTTAAATTCATGAGTGGAAGTGTAGAAGGGTTGAGAATCTGAATGTAGCCCATGTATCATAGGGTGACACTTCTCATACTGATAAAAATATATCATACTGCAATGGATCAATGTCAAGGTCTTCATTTAGCCTTAGTCCAGAATGAATTAATCCCCCCCCCTGCTCAACTGCAGCCCCGCCACTTGGTTTACTATAAAGCTGATGGATGGAGAAATGTAACCACTCTCAAATTCATGAATGGTGCAATAATCCGACTGGTACTGAGCTCATGAGGCATTTATCAGTTCTATTCCTCAAGAGTCAGAGGGGCATATGTCATTAATTCAAAAGACCCTTAAACAGCTGTAAATATGGCAGATTGTAGTCTACCTTTTTAAATGTATCATTCCAACCTTTGAATTTTCCAATGGATTCAGATAACTTTTATAGATCAACTGTTATGCTTCACTTTTCAGTTGCACATAGTAAATGCCAAGTCTTCGCTGCGGTAACACGACCACGGCCGTTACAGACAGCACAGGACTCGCTGCTCTTGGCTTCTTCATAGAGGTGAGCGGATGCTTTAACCTTCCAAGAAATGGCATCCATTTTTCCACAGTAGATTGGCATTTAAAGGTTTTATTGCTGTTTTTTATGACTAAAGTCTTTGTTTTCAAACAGGCCATGCCGGGTAATGCAACTGGTTCACCAGCAGCCTGGAATACTCTGACATCCTACTTGGCCAACATCACACTAAAAGGTGAGAGGAGAGATTTGACTGGATATGATTTGATCAAGAACTAATTTCTCGAAATAAAGTTGGGAAGAGGATTTGGGATTAGTTTTCTCTTTGAATTCAAAATTATTAATTTTCTTGTTCAATTTCAGTAGCATATGATTTTAGTATATGTTTTTTCTTTCTCTCTTCCTCAAGATGATATTGTGAACATTACTCATGCTATTTCATTGGATGAGCTCCTGGAAGGGGTGGACCGTACCAAATACTACCGTTACCTTGGCTCCCTGACCACTCCAAATTGCAATGAGGCTGTGGTTTGGACCGTGTTCAAGGACCCTATCAAAGTCAGCCAGGACTTGGTGAGTTTGTGCAACAATTTCACCAGAAACTGAACACAATTTCTACTTACCAGACAATAAACATAGTTCCGACAAGAAACATGGACTGTATTTTAATATCTTGAAGGATCCATTCCTTATCCATTCTGCTTATGAAACATTATTAGTAAGGAATCAAAAATATTACCAAACATGATCTTTCATCTGGGGTGGTACAACAAAAGAGATTGTGATGTATTAATTGGCTCTTCAAGAAGTTATGAACATTTAGATCCCATATCTTAATTTGAGCCAGTTTCACACAGCAGGAAATAGACTTGCAGCAAAAGGAAATATGGATTGTTATGTGGATTATAATTAAAGGACATTTTCTTATAGGGGCTGCTACATTTTTCGTTAGTGCAAATCAAGTCGGAAAATGTAATGTAGATTACAAACTTTAGAAGCCTTTTTAAAAACCTTGAGTACACTAAAAGTTAGCATTTCATGCTGTGCAGGAACATTCATGCAACAGGATGTACGGCATATGTACACACATTTTATTAATTTCTTATTTTAATCACATTTTTAACCGATATGTAATGACATGCCTTAAAGTTTTTTTTTTTAATGTATTTACTTGGAGAGCAATTGCCTCAAAGTTGAGTTGATTTCACGTTACTTGGCAGCTCAACTAAAAGAAGATGTTTAGCTGCCGTCTATGCCCAGTGGGTAAAGCCATTGGGCCAGCCTGATGTCCCACTTATGTCTATGATCCTATCTGAAATTAATTAACCTTCTCCCCTCAGATTGATCTCTTCAGCACAACATTGCACATTGACCACAACTCCACCTCTGCCTTGATGACCAACGTCTTCAGGAACATCCAGCCTGTCAACGACTGGGTGGTGACGACCCAAGGCCGCCCAGCGTCGGGAGCCTCCACAATGTGCTCCTCTCTGGGCCTCATGGCCCTGGCCTGGATGCTGCTGAGGGTTTAGTGATGGCGAGTAACACCTTACCTGAAGTGCACTACCATATCTCCATGAACCCTCAATCTACCAACATATTTTCCTTATATCGATTACCAACAAGGGTCATCTTGACCCCAAGGAGAAACTATTGGAGAAAGCAACAATCATAGCGAAATGTGTTTAACTTATTTATTTTCAAAACGCAATTATTTAGAAATGTAATAAATGTTATCTGATATAAAATGACCTAAACAGACTGTTGCTTTAGTAAAAAAAATAATAATATATAATATTATATATTATAATGTGCAGCTTGAGTACAATCCACCTTAGTACAAATATTTACCAGTCAGACTTTTGAAGTAAATATTAATGTTGTCATATTAATGGGGTAAAATGACTGCCATTTAAAGGGGCAGTACACAAATTCAGCAATACATTTTATTGACAAAAGGTTGTTAAATTCACTTTTTAAAGTGATCCTAAGAGACATTGACACAAAATATGACTTAGTGTTCTTTTTTTACTAACTCCACATTAGCAAAGCTGCTGGTGAAACAATGGGAGTGGTAGGGGCTACGGCAACATGCTTCAAAATACATGCCAGAATCCTCTAAGTCACTTCGAATCAAAACGGTACAGCACCCACAATGTCATAAGTTGCACATATATAATACTGAGGAAGAAAGGAATTCAGGTATTCATATAACATTTTCAGTAGAATAAAAACATTTGAGAATACACACCAATACAAACTATGTGTATATTCAGAGTATAGCTGGTTTTTGTATTACAGTTCCTCCAAGTACTCATACCACCGACAGACTTTAATGACTTGGTTTGATTGCAACTAAGCACACATCCAAGGTAGTTTTGATTTTGATGGGGATTTTTTATTATTATGCTAATTCAATTTCTAAGGGGCCGCGGAAATCAACTCTAGTGGGTTATGCAGTATAATCCAGCCAACCACCTGCAGCTGTATGCAAGGTTCTTTATATCAAGTAGCCAGCAAAGACGGCAACATGTAGGCTATTGACCACACCTGATGTCGTCATAGCAAACTAAATGAGGCATGGTACTGGCAGGTAAAGTCATTGCCATATAGGAGCTCTCAACAGACCAGCGAAGGTCATTCTACCATTACATGACTGTCTACTAGGCCTATGTGTGAAAGCTAACTACGTATAGCATGAGCTAATGCAGCAGTATGTCCATTTCTCACATGACACATGGCCGGGTACCCTAGATGAGGGAAGATGAGCTGTCATCTTGGTACATGGGAAATATTCTACCTATATAATTAGGCAACTGTAAATAGTGGGAACCCACCTGCCATGAACCTAGCCAACCGCCTGCAATAAGATGCACCGCCGGGTGGCTTTGCTGAGGCAGGATGAGCTGTCATTTTGGCATATCAGGATATTCTACCTATGCAACATAGCTACTGGACCACGGGGCTGACACAATCATGATCATACAGCAATACTGCAGGAACTCATGTAGGTTGCACTATCTCAGAATCAATCATATATAATATTGTAGCAGCAGAGGATCATTGGTCCATGAAAAGCAATAGCAGCGCCGATGTAGAATTGGGCAGCCCATAGCTGAGAGCTAGCCCGCAGTGCTGACGAAGGAACCAGAGCTGTGATTAGTTCCAATATCTTGTCATTGGTTACCAGCATCAATGTTGAACAGGGATTCGCCAGGTGCCGCCCGTGCTCAACATGCAAGCAGCATAACATGAAAGAGAGGACAAAGCAGTGTTAGTTATAGTGATGACAACTGATGTTCCATTCTATTTATTTCATCTACGGGTGTATGAGAGTATGGCTAAAACGTGAGTGTCCATTATGGATATCATGCAAGACTAAAGGGAAGGAACATTTAGTGTATTTCAGACACAAGAACCCATAAAAGCCATCATAAGTACCACCTCTGGAAAAGCATAATGTAAACTCAACACTGTTGCATAAGCGTGAACTCAAACTAGTGCTACAGACAGAGGAGAGATACTCTTTGAAATGCATGTTGGTTGCTTCTCTGTAGGCCTTGAAGAGTAAGCGGACATACGGATTCCTGAGCAGACTACACAACGAAGGGTCCTGACACCCAATATGAACTGAATCCCTGCTATCGGAACATGCTAAGAAAAGGCTGAATTTGCCTGACTGAAATTGTAATATAAAAGGCATTAATGGTTATATAACAGAATACATTGTGCAGAGAGATAAGCAGGCAGTAAATACACTTTACAAACAAATCCCCAAAACCGCAACTAAACGTTAGCTACGTAACCACCTAAATAGTCCTACTGATACAGCTCAGCAGTAGCTGATGCATCTGCAGTGTGCACAGCATGCACAGTGAGAGTGACATGATCATCTAAAACATACAATATAGTCTACCTGAGCTAAAGCTTAGGTCTAATGGTATATGCCGATAAGCCATGAGAGAAGAATAGACCTGAGAAATAGACCCCATAGATACTAGAATAAGCCTGCAAATAAGTGTCTGAAATAAGCTCTCTAACAGACATTTTCATTAGAGGCAATGAACACTTGATCAACCATCAGCTGATCGCGATGTGGGTGTTTAGTCTAGGTAATGCCAGTATCAACGGCCCATCCAACATAGCTAATAGCTATAGCGTGCCTTGATTGGTCATCGCACAGCTATACAACGTCCCCACTAAGGTCCAAGGTGATAACTTGAAATCTGAGGAAGAAAGTTTAGGGTTAGGAAGTAGTATCAATTTAAAATGAGACTGTACTTCTATGAATATATGCTTACTGAAAGACCCAGTACTGTTTAGCCGACGACAGACTAACACCATAATAGTAGCAAAAGATATCACGCTGCTCGACAGCGCATGTGGTGGCCCACAGCATTTGGGACATAGATTTGGGTGGTAGATATGAGTCACGCTCTGCTAAAATTACTGTAGCAGAGTGAGCTGCATCAGGGTAGAAGATGCCTTGCATATGCACTATGTAACAAGCATGCATGAAAACATTCGTAAATGTGCTAACTACAATCCTAAAATATAGTTTACTCCTAAGATTTTGCCTAACCTTATGCTTATGATCACAGGCGACGCTCCTAGTGGCCGGTGATTTTAATGCAGGAAAACTGAAATCGGTTTTACCTCATTTCTAGCAGCATGTCACCTGTGCAACTAGGGCTGACACCATTTAGTCGACTAGTCAATTGTTGGTCGACCAAGATTTATTTTTTTGAGCAGTCACAAATATATATAGCACACAAGACATCCGTCTGATTCACGCCTATCTCAGTGGACTAATCAAATGTGGAGGCCATGGGGATGGCACACCATTATCACCAGTAGTACATTTGCCGTTCTAATCTACAATGTTTGTTTGGTTAAGGTAATTTCTGTAAATGCTGTCAATAATCAGAAAAAAAATGATTACAGTCTTTGACCATTCTCATTGTCGAAGTGGACACCTTGTTTGCGGACGCGCAACCTAGGCTACGCTTGTGAGGAACAGGTTTTGGTTAATTTCAATCCATTTACAAGTTGTCAATTTATGCTCCTGTAAATGTTGATTAAGGACGCGCACCTGTTATGAATATGGTTCAAAGGGTCTGAATATTTTCCGAATGCACTGTAGGCTGGTTTATGCTGCCAACCACATGCTTTTATTAGCCTACCAGAATCACCAGGGGACTGTAGTCACGCCTCTTGCACTGAGATGCAGTGTGTTAGACCACTGTGCCACTCGGAATCCCAATTGAAAGGTTTAACTTGTTATAGCCTACAGTTCACAATAACAGGAAAAAATACATGTAATCACCTAAATAAAACGAAGAGATGGTAAACGGACGACAGTTCGTTTAATCTTTGTAGTTTTGGCTGTTTGCTAAAACATAAGGATGCTATTCGACTACCTTACTATTATCTGAAGGCTGACACAGACCGATTAGGCTATTTCAAACACTTCAAGCTACCAGGACTCAAAAGATACCTTCTGGGCAAAAAATGCCTGAGTTGCGCACAGATTATTTGTACAATAATGTTGTGTGGAGTCATTTTTAATAGTGGGAAGAAGTTTAACTAATGTCTAATTATGGGGTCTTTGTTAAACAAAAGTGTCACAACACATAGGGGTATATTTATCAATCAGGGCAATTGAAGCCAAGCAGAGATCTTCATGCCTTCTGCCAAAGCTGGTCTGATTTCGCAAAGATTTGTCTTGTCCCTTTGGGGACTTAGATAATTAAACTGTATTTTAGAGACTGCAGTTTACCGACAAGGAGCTGTTTTTAAGCACCACTAGTCTGTTCGATTACAGCCCAATGCTGTTTTATGGGGTTTGTAATCTCTTATAGAACGTCTGATCAGTCTTACAGACAGTGTAGTCTTGAACAGTAACAGCGCCTCTCTTATCTGCTGTGTGGATGACTATAGAGGTGGCATTCTGGAGATTTAAGGGCTTGTTTCTCAGAGCAGGTAAAGTTATTCCTGACGTAGGGGATAGAGGCCTCTAGCTTGGATAGGTATTTACACACACACTTTTACAGATGCACAATTGAGAGCATCCTGTATCACCACATGGTACGGCAACTGCACCGCCTGGAACCCCAGGGCTCTCAGAGGGTTGTGCAGTCTGCCCAACACATCAGTGGGCACACACTGTCTGCCCGCCAGGACACCTATAGCACCCTATGTCACAAGAAGGCCAAAAAGATAATCAAGGCCATCAACCAACCGAGCCACGGCCTGTTCATCCCCCTATCATCCAGAAGGAGAGGTCAGTACAGGTGCACTCCGACATTGTTCGTCCTAATATTGATATATTTCTTAATTCCAATCTTTTACTTTTAGATTTGTGTGTATTGTTGTGAATTGTTAGATACTACTTTATTGATGGAGTTAGGAACACAAGCATTTCGCCACACCCGCAATAACATCTACTAACAAATGTGTATGTGACCAATAAAATTTGATTTGTACTACGTATCCACAGCTGGGTCAATAGGTCCAGGTGGAATGAACGTATAACTTTTCGTGGGGACAGAGGGGTTGCAATCTCTAAAGAACCATTTCAGATGCAAAGTGCGTATGAATTATTAATATAAACAAGTTGTAGTTGTGCATCCTGATTTTCAGGCAGATTTTCTCCTATATGTATTATTTTGTATATATTTTGGGCTTTTCAAATATTCCATTCTCGTTTCTCTTGTTTATTATATGGCTATATTCCCACTAATATTCCTTTATTATAATTTTTTTGCCTAATTCAATTGATTTATTTTATGGTGTTTCTATTCCAAGAAAAAACTAAAATACATTTGACAGCCTATGTACTGGCTACCTAAAACATCCGTTAATACATTTGAAGTCCTCAAAATGGAAACTATATATCCTACTGTTAGATAGTAGAATATAAACTAGATATAGGCTATTGTAGGTATGGTAGGCTAAATAATTACAACTGAATAGACCTAATTAAAACAATAGTGATAAAGGAAACAAAAAATTCTAGGCAGAGCATGTCCAGAGCTTGTGGCTGAGCAGTACCAGAGCAAAATTGCGGCGGGAGAGAAGGCCAACACTATTGTTTTGTTCGAATTAAGCTCCGTTGTCCTCCCCATACTCGACCACTTACATTAACTGGCATTCAAAAGCAGCCCTGTTCAATAAACTGTCAATGAATAATCCTATCAATGGATGGAATCAGTGAATGAATGGCTGCAGAAACCATTAAACGGTCTGACAAGCTGAGTAACAAATGATGCCTCGTTCTACTAAAGAACAATTCAGTCGTTTAAACGAAATACAATAATATCTTGTTCGAAAGACGTAGTAAATCATTCAAACAAGATACTAAGCTGTTCAAATGAGCTACTAAGTCGTTTGAAAGACTTAATTGTTTGTTCATGTCATCCAACAAATGTCAACGCCTGGAGTTGGTAAATGGCATTGGCACTTGGATTGGAACCTCGCCTATGGTCATCTTTTTGGTCATGCACACCTGCACTGGTCTTTGCATCGAAGGAAAGTTATCTTTCAGCAAAACAATAACTCCAAAGAAATGATTAATTGACCACAAAATAAACATTTTGCTGTGGCCATCTCAATCTCTGGACTTGAACCCCATTGAAAACCTGCAGTTTGAATTGTAGGGGGCAATCCTTGAGCGCAGACTAAGGATATCAAGGATCTTGAAAGAGTCTGTATGGAGGAATGGTCTAAGATCCCAATGTGTTCTCCAATCTCATGAAACAATTTAGAAAAAGCCTCAGTGACATTATTATCCTCGCAAGGTGAGGTATTGAAGACACTGGTGCCAATAACTGACCCCTATCTTTCTGAGAAAAAAAGTATTTATTGTTAAAATCCTTATCTCTGAGCAATTGCATTAGTATTAAATAATATAATTTTCCCCCAAAAATTGCATACACTATAGCTCAGTAATTGTGTTATTTATTTTCTTTTTTTCCTCAACAATAATTTCAAACCTGACTGACCAGGGAAGCCGCATTCTGTTACAGACAGAAGCCTGTGACAGGACAGACCAATCAGGACTCATCTCTCGGCATATCCAGCCCCTCCATAAATCATAGCTGGCCTGGATAGATCCGGTCTTTCTCCCTATATAGGGTAACTCAGTGCCTTGGCTAAACTATTTCAAAATTGTATTCATATTTACAGATCACATATGAGTTTGTAAATAATGCAAATTAAAATGAACATATTCAAGAATACATTTCAGCCACAAAAAAATTGTAATTTCTAGGAACTAGGGTCAAACGCCTAGGATTCTGTAACCAATAACAAATTGGTTAATTTTCAGGTGCCGTATTTAAATGAAAATAACATTTTCAATCAAAGATCTGCGTTCAAATACACAGTGCCGTGTGTACGCCTTGCTTTTCAACACAAGTAAGCTGTGTATTCATCTGAGGTGACCCATCTATCTCCTGCCTTTATCAACATGCCAATCAATGACATTAGTATTTTATCTTCTCCTTGATCTCCTGCGCGTCAACTGTCTTTGTGGTCACGAGTCTCCCTCATGTGTACTGTACTCCACCAGCATACTCTTCAGTGGAACACGCGCACAACAGAGATTCATGGCGGCTCGCACAGGTGTCTGTGCATGTGTTCTCTCACGGGGGTACAGTGGCGGTCGGTGCCATTTAAGATGAGGGAGGACAAAAATGTTTTTATGAGCATGGCCTTAGTTCTATTACAGCATTTTTGGATGAATATCATTAATATTACATTCACCAAGCTCAATGTAACATCGATAGGTTCAGGAATGTTTATCCCCGTTTAGGTCCATTTGGTTCAGATTAAGAAAGGTTTTTCAACAGATACGGCGAATTAATACACCCCTGATCACACACAAACACAGAACTAACAGCCACATATAAACCGCATGATCACTTTGCTCATTGTATATATACTGAACAAGAAAATCAATGAAACATGCAACAATTTCAACGTTTTTAATGCGTTACAGTTCATATAAATGTAAATAAATGCATTCAGCCCAAATCTATGGAGTACGTATGATGGGTAGGGACACAGCCATTGGTGGGCCTAGAAGGGCATAGGCCCACCCACTTGGGAGCTAGGCCCATCCATTAGGGAGCCAGGCCCAGACAATCAGAATTTATGTCTGTAATAAAGGCCTTTGAGGCCGGTTGGACGTACAGCCAAATTCTTTAAAACGACGTTGGAGAAGGTTTATGGTAGCGAAATGAACATTAAATTATCTGGCAACATCTTTGTTGGACATTCCTGCAGTCTGCATGCCAATTGTAAACTCCCTCAATACTTGAGGAATTTGTGGCATGTCGTTGTGTGACAAAACTGCACATTTTAGAGTGGCCTTTCATTGTCCCCAGCACAAGGTGCATCTGTCTAATGATCAGGCTGTTTAATCAGCTTCTTGAAATGCCACACCTGTCAGGTGGATGGATTATCTTGGCAAAGGAGAAATGCTCACTAACAGGGATGTAAACAGATTTGTGAATGGAATTGGAGAGATATAAGCTTCATGTGTGTATAAAACATTTCTGGGATCTTTTATTTCAGCTCATGAAAAATGGGACAAACACTTTACATGTTGCGTTCATATTTTTGTTCAGTATATAATTCCTTCTTACATCTGTTAGAGGTTCACCTAGTGGTCATGATAGGGGCTGTACCAAATGTTTGATCTATTCTAATAATTGATTATGGTTATGCTGTATTAATAGAAGGGGAGGGGTAATAAGATCCCTCCCTCCTTACATTTATAGGTTCTAAGAAATTCTTAAGGATCAGTTGGGCGCTAGCAATCCACCTACAACAACATCCAGAAAAATGCAGAGCGCCAAATTCAAAATAGCCATAACCAGCTAGCTAACATAGCATCACTCTGTTTTAACCGGGTGTTTGAGTAGACTAAACTAGTTAGCTGCAATTGCTAGCTAACTAACAAAATGAAATTAAAAAAATATATTCTATGAAATACAGCTCTCTCTTTCTCCTTCATTTTGGAAGAAATTAATTTGTTAAACTGTTCAACTATTGTCTTTCTCTTTGAGTCAACTACTCACCTCAACAAATGATGCTTTCAGTACTAGATTCATTCTCTGATCCTTTCATTGGGTGGACAACATGTCAATTCATGCTGCAAGAGCGCTGATATGTTGGTGGACATCCTCCGGAAGTTGTCATAATTACTATGTAAGTCTAAGGAAGGGAGTGAGAAACATGAGCCTCCTAGGTTTTGTATTGAAGTCAATGTACACAGAGGAGGACTGAAGCTAGCTGTCCTCCGGCTACACCGTTGTGCTACCCTACAGAATGCTGTTGAGGCTACTGTAGACCATTGCAAAACAGTGTGTTTTAATCAATTATTTGGTGACATGAATATATTTAGTACAGTTTTATCTAAAAAGGATAACGTAAGTTATGGTATGGGCATGCATACGCTACGGACAATGAACACAATTGTATTTTCTCTAAATCAATTTGAATGCACAGACTACAGTGATGAGATCCTGAAGCCAATTTTCATGCCATTCATCGCCTCCATTCCCTCATGTTTCAGCATGATAATGCATGGCCCAATGTCGCAAGGATCTGTACACAATTCTTGGAAGCTGAACATTTCCCAGTTTTTCCATGGCCTGCATACTCACAAGACAAGTCACCCAATGAGCATGTTTTGGATGTTCTGGATCAATGTGTATGACAGCGGGTTCCAGTTCCTGCCAAAATCCAGCAACCGCACATCCACAATCAACAGCCTGATCATCTCTATGCGAAAGAGATGTCTCGTGCTGCATGAGGTAAATGGTGGTCACACCAGATACTGAGTGGTTTTGTGATCCATGGCCCTACATTTTTCCCAAGGTGTCTGCGACCAACAAATACATATCTTTATTCCAGTCATGTGAAATCCATATATTAGGGCTTAATTCATTGACTGATTTCCTTATATGAACTGTAATTCAAAGAGATCTTTAATATTGTTGCATGTTGCGTTTATAGTTTTGTTTAGTGTAAGCTGTTCAAATAAAATACTAAGTCCTTCAAAATAAATAATGTTGTTTGAACAACTTAATTGTTTGGCTCAAACTCATCACTTGTGTGCGTGGCCAAAGAGCTACATTTTCATGTCATCCTACAAATGTAAATGCCTTGAGATTCCTAAATGGTATTGGAATTTAGAATGGAACCTTTTCTATGGTCAGATTACATTAAAATTGACCTCTTTGGCCATGCACACCATCAGTGGGATCTACGTTGAAAGAATGTTATCTTACAGCATAAACCAAACATCACAATCCACAACGAAATGGTTAATTAACCCCAAAATCAACATTTTGCTGTGGCCATCTCAGTCTCCTGACTTGAACCCTCTTGAAAACCTTTGGTTTGATTTGTAGAGAACATTCCATAAGCGCAGACGAAGGATATCACAGATCTGTAAACATTCTGTATGGAGGAATGGTCAAAGATCCCAATGTGTTCTCCAATCTCATGAAACAAAAAGCCTCAGTGACATTATTATCCTCACAAGGTGAGGTATTGAAAGGTATTGAAAACACTGGTGCCAATAATTGACTCATATCTTTCTGAGAAAAAAGTATTACTTGCTCAGCTCAATCTGTATCTCTGAGCAAATGTATTAGTATACATCAATATAATTTCCCAATTTTTTTAAGCATACTATAGCCCAGTATTTGTATAATTTATTTTATACACTCATCTTTATCAAGGTTGCCAATCATTTCAGACCTGACATTATATATATACTGACCAGGGGAGCACACGTACTGTTACATGACATTACAGACCAATCAGGACTCCGTAAGCTCTGACAATCATGGCTAGCTTGGAAGTGTCCTGTATTTTCTTTCTCCCTATATACTGTAGCTCAGTGATTTCTCCTTGGCTAAACTAGTATCATCATTTCATATTTCTATTCATATATGAGTTTGATAAAAAATGTGTGTTGAATTTTGAATGTCTCACCAGAAAATGTGCCAATTTGTGATTGGTTACAGGATCCTAGGCATTTGACGTTAGTTCCTAAAGATATTTTTTTTTGTGACTGAAATGTCTTTAATATGTGAACTTTCAGGTGCCTTCATTACAAAGATCTGCTTTTAAATTCACAGTGCAGTATCAATGTACATACGTTCTGTACACCTTGTTTTTCAACACAAGTCAGCTATGAGTAGTCAACTGAGGTAACCCATCTATTAACTGCCTTTATCTACTTGCCAATCACTGACAGTATTTTATCTGATCATTATATTCCTGCACGTTATCTGGCTTTGTGGACACGAGTCTCCCTCGTGTACTGTACTCCACCTGCATACTCTTCAGTGGAAGACGCGCACAAGAGAGATTCATGGCTCGCACAGGTGTCTGGGCGTATTTCCTCCCACTGGGCATAACATGTCATTTCAACGTGGATAATGGGGTAATATTTTGTTGCAGCGTTGATCAATGAGATTTCAACCTATATTCACCCACTCAAAAAGACAGCAAAAGTCAGTTACAGTTGTAATCAACAAGAGCTTGAAACCTTAGGCCTATTGTATTGTCTATTTGTAGTTGAATTCTGGGTTGAATTCAAACAATTGCTGTTGATACCTTTGAATCTGCGACATAGGCCTAAATAGCATCATTGATGATTGAGAAAATATTCTCTTTTAAATATACCTTTTGGAATTCCTTTGATAGTAATAGAGAATCTATTTAGTTTTCAAGTGGTCATCTCTCAGCAATCATTCTCATGATGTCATATTGGTAATAGTCAGTCATAAATATTGTAGTTAAGCAGGGCTGGGCTTGTTTAAAATTTTGGATGAGAGACCAAAGTTTAGCTGTAGATAGATCATTTCTCCAGTAGGAGGTGCTGCCCAGCCTATTGTTGTTTTCTAATAGAGGAAATATGGTTGAAAATCAAATTCAAGTACAAATTCAACATATCTTATACAAGCTTTGTATTTGTTATAATGTGGTTGCAATTAGCTCAACCCAGTACATCACTGGGGCCGAGCTCCCTGCCATCTATAATCTCTACACAAGGCGGTGGGAGAGGGAGGCCCAACATTTTTCCAAAGACTCCAGCCACCCAAGCCACAGACTGTTCTCTTTGCTACCACACGGCAACCTGTACCAGTGCACCAAGTCTGGAACTAACAGGACCCTGAACAGCTTCTGCCCCAAAGCAATAATAACGCTAAACAAGACTGCTAAATAGCTAATCAAATGGCTACCCTGAGTACCTCTATTGACACTGACTCTATGCGCTCACACACTGGACTCTAACCACACACTCATACATAATTACACTGACACCCCAACATACAGTGCCTTCTGAAAATATTCAGACCCCTTGACTTTCTCCACATGTTGCTACGTTACAGCCTTATACTGAAATGGATTAAATAAATAAAACATCTTCATCAATATACACACAATACCCCATAATTTACACACAATACCTCACAATAGCTCATAATTAAATAAATAAATGCCTGACTGAAATTGTAATATAAAAGGCATTAATGGTTATATAACAGAATACATTGTGCGGAGAGATAAGCAGGCAGTAAATACACTATACAAACAAATCCCCCAAAACCGCAACTAAACGTTAGCTACGTAACCACCTAAATAGTCCTACTGATACAGCTCAGCAGTAGCTGATGCATCTGCAGCGTGCACAGCATGCACAGTGAGAGTGACATGACCATCTAAAACATACAATATAGTCTACCTGAGCTAAAGCTTAGGTCTAATGGTATATGCCGATAAGCCATGAGAGAAGAATAGACCTGAGAAATAGACCCCATATATACTAGAATAAGCCTGCAAATAAGTGTCTGAAATAAGCTCTCTAACAGACATTTTCATTAGAGGCAATGAACACTTGATCAACCATCAGCTGATCGCGATGTGGGTGTTTAGTCTAGGTAATGCCAGTATCAACGGCCCATCCAACATAGCTGATAGCTATAGCGTGCCTTGATTGGTCATCGCACAGCTATACAACGTCCCCACTAAGGTCCAAGGTGATAACTTGAAATCTGAGGAAGAAAGTTTAGGGTTAGGAAGTAGTATCAATTTAAAATGAGACTGTACTTCTATGAATATATGCTTACTGAAAGACCCAGTACTGTTTAGCCCAGACTAACGCCATAATAGTAGCAAAAGATATCACGCTGCTCGACAGCGCATGTGGTGGCCCACAGCATTTGGGACATAGATTTGGGTGGTAGATATGAGTCACGCTCTGCTAAAATTACTGTAGCAGAGTGAGCTGCATCAGGGTAGAAGATGCCTTGCATATGCACTATGTAACAAGCATGCATGAAAACATTCGTAAATGTGCTAACTACAATCCTAAAATATAGTTTACTCCTAAGATTTTGCCTAACCTTATGCTTATGATCACAGGCGACGCTCCTAGTGGCCGGTGATTTTAATGCAGGAAAACTGAAATCGGTTTTACCTCATTTCTAGCAGCATGTCACCTGTGCAACTAGGGCTGACACCATTTAGTCGACTAGTCAATTGTTGGTCGACCAAGATTTATTTTTTTGAGCAGTCACAAATATATATGGCACACGAGACATCCGTCTGATTCACGCCTATCTCAGTGGACTAATCAAATGTGGAGGCCATGGGGATGGCACACCATTATCACCAGTAGTACATTTGCCGTTCTAATCTACAATGTTTGTTTGGTTAAGGTAATTTCTGTAAATGCAGTCAATAATCAGAAAAAAAATGATTACAGTCTTTGACCATTCTCATTGTCGAAGTGGACACCTTGTTTGCGGATCAGCGCAACCTAGGCTACGCTTGTGAGGAACAGGTTTTGGTTAATTTCAATCCATTTACAAGTTGTCAATTTATGCTCCTGTAAATGTTGATTAAGGACGCACCTGTTATGAATATGGTTCAAAGGGTCTGAATACTTTCCGAATGCACTGTAGGCTGGTTTATGCTGCCAACCACATGCTTTTATTAGCCTACCAGAATCACCAGGGGACTGTAGTCACGTCTCTTGCACTGAGATGCAGTGTGTTAGACCACTGTGCCACTCGGAATCCCAATTGAAAGGTTTAACTTGTTATAGCCTACAGTTCACAATAACAGGAAAAAATACATGTAATCACCTAAATAAAACGAAGAGATGGTAAACGGACGACAGTTCGTTTAATCTTTGTAGTTTTGGCTGTTTGCTAAAACATAAGGAAGCTATTCGACTACCTTACTATTATCTGAAGGCTGACACAGACCGATTAGGCTATTTCAAACACTTCAAGCTACCAGGACTCAAAAGATACCTTCTGGGCAAAAAATGCCTGAGTTGCGCACAGATTATTTGTACAATAATGTTGTGTGGAGTCATTTTTAATAGTGGGAAGAAGTTTAACTAATGTCTAATTATGGGGTCTTAAACAAAAGTGTCACAACACAGGGGTATATTTATCAATCAGGGCAATTGAAGCCAAGCAGAGATCTTCATGCCTTCTGCCAAAGCTGGTCTGATTTCGCAAAGATTTGTCTTGTCCCTTTGGGGACTTAGATAATTAAACTGTATTTTAGAGACTGCAGTTTACCGACAAGGAGCTGTTTTTAAGCACCACTAGTCTGTTCGATTACAGCCCAATGTTGTTTTATGGGGTTTGTACTCTCTTATAGAACGTCTGATCAGTCTTACAGACAGTGTAGTCTTGAACAGTAACAGCGCCTCTCTTATCTGCTGTGTGGATGACTATAGAGGTGGCATTCTGGAGATTTAAGGGCTTGTTTCTCAGAGCAGGTAAAGTTATTCCTGACATAGGGGATAGAGGCCTCTAGCTTGGATAGGTATTTACACACACACTTTTACAGATGCACAATTGAGAGCATCCTGTATCACCACATGGTACGGCAACTGCACCGCCTGGAACCCCAGGGCTCTCAGAGGGTTGTGCAGTCTGCCCAACACATCAGTGGGCACACACTGCCTGCCCGCCAGGACACCTAGAGCACCCTATGTCACAAGAAGGCCAAAAAGATAATAAAGGCCATCAACCAACCGAGCCACGGCCTGTTCATCCCCCTATCATCCAGAAGGAGAGGTCAGTACAGGTGCACGCCGACATTGTTCGTCCTAATATTGATATATTTCTTAATTCCATTCTTTTACTTTTAGATTTGTGTGTATTGTTATGAATTGTTAGATACTACTTTATTGATGGAGTTAGGAACACAAGCATTTCGCCACACCCGCAATAACATCGACTAAAATATGTGTATGTGACCAATACAATTTGATTTGATTTGTACTACGTATCCACAGCTGGGTCAATAGGTCCAGGTGGAATGAACGTATAACTTTTCGTGGGGACAGAGGGGTTGCAATCTCTAAAGAACCATTTCAGATGCAAAGTGCGTATGAATTATTAATATAAACAAGTTGTAGTTGTGCATCCTGATTTTCAGGCAGATTTTCTCCTATATGTATTATTTTGTATATATTTTGGGCTTTTCAAATATTCCATTCTCGTTTCTCTTGTTTATTATATGGCTATATTCCCACTAATATTCCTTTATGTAATTAAGCTTTTACATGTATATTTCTGTCTTTAATAATAATAATAATATTGAATATGTAGAGCACATTTCCCATGCTCAATACACGTGAAGCTTGTTGTTCCTTGCTCTGTGCGCAAATCATTTGACGGCTGCAGTTTGAGATGATTTTTCCCCTTTTATTCATGGAAGATGCAGATACTGGCCTTTATAATTTTTTTGCCTAATTCAATTGATTTATTTTATGGTGTTTCTATTCCAAGAAAAAACAAAAATACATTTGACAGCCTATGTACTGGCTACCTAAAACATCCGTTAATACATTTGAAGTCCTCAAAATGGAAACTATATATCCTAATGTTAGATAGTAGAATATAAACTAGATATAGGCTATTGTAGGTAGGGTAGGCTAAATAATTACAACTGAATAGACCTAATTAAAACAATAGTGATAAAGGAAACAAACAATTCTAGGCAGAGCATGTCCAGAGCTTGTGGCTGAGCAGTACCAGAGCAAAATTGCAGCGGGAGAGAAGGCCAACACAATTTTTTTGCTCGAATTAAGCTCCGCTGTCCTCCCCATACTCGACCACTTACATTAACTGGCATTCAAAAGCAGCCCTGTATAAGGCTATCAAAGAACTGTCAATGAATAATCATATCAATGGACGGAATCAGTGAATGAATGGCTGCAGAAACCATTAAGCGGTCTGACAAGCTGAATAACAAATGATGCCTCGTTCTACAAAAGAACAATTCAGTCATTCAAACGAAATACAATAATATCTTGTTCAAAAGACGTAGTAAGTCATTCAAACAAGATACTAAGCTGTTCAAATGAGCTACTAAGTCATTTGAAAGACTTAATTGTTTGTTCATGTCATCCAACAAATGTAAACGCCTGGAGTTGGTAAATGGCATTGGCACTTGGATTGGAACCTTGCCTATGGTCATCTTTGGTCATGCACACCTGCACTGGTCTTTGCATCGAAAGAAAGTTATCTTTCAGCAAAACAATAACTCCAAAGAAATGATTAATTGACCACAAAATAAACATTTTGCTGTGGCCATCTCAATCTCTGGACTTGAACCCCATTGAAAACCTGCAGTTTGAATTGTAGGGGGGCAATCCATGAGCGCAGACTAAGGATATCAAGGATCTTGAAAGAGTCTGTATGGAGGAATGGTCTAAGATCCCAATGTGTTCTCCAATCTCATGAAACAATTTAGAAAAAGCCTCAAAGACATTATTATCCTCGCAAGGTGAGGTATTGAAGACACTGGTGCCAATAATTGACCCCTATCTTTCTGAGAAAAAAAGTATTTCTTGTTAAAATCCTTATCTCTGAGCAATTGCTATAGTATTAAATAATATAATTTCCCCCAAAAAATTGCATACACTATAGCTCAGTAATTGTGTTATTTATTTTATACAGTCTTTTTTTCCTCAACAATAATTTCAAACCTGACTGACCAGGGAAGCCGCATTCTGTTACAGACAGAAGCCTGTGACAGGACAGACCAATCAGGACTCATCTCTCGGCATATCCAGCCCCTCCATAAACTCAGCCAATCATGGCTGGCCTGGATAGATCCGGTCTTTCTCCCTATATACGGTAGCTCAGTGCCTTGGCTAAACTAATTCCAATTTTTATTCATATTTACAGATCACATATGAGTTTGTAAATAATGCAAATTAAAATTAACATATTCAAGAATACATTTCAGCCACAAAAAAAATGTATCTCTAGGAACTAGGGTCAAACGCCTAGGATTCTGTAACCAATAACAAATTGGTTAATTTTCAGGTGCCGCATTTAAATGAAAATCTAATTTTCAATCAAAGATCTGCATTCAAATACACAGTGCCGTGTACACCTTGCTTTTCAACACAAGTAAGCTGGGTATTCATCTGAGGTGACCCATCTATCTCCTGCCTTTATCAACATGCCAATCAATGACATTAGTATTTTATCTTCTCCTTGATCTCCTGCGCGCCAACTGTCTTTGTGGTCACGAGACTCCCTCATGTGTACTGTACTCCACCAGCATACTCTTCAGTGGAACACGCGCACAACAGAGATTCATGGCAGCTCGCACAGGTGTCTGTGCATGTGTTCTCTCACTGTGCACAGTGGCGGTCGGTGCCATTTAAGATGAGGGAGGACAAAAATGTTTTTATGAGCATGGCTTAGTTCTATTACAGTATTTTGGATGACTGTCATTTATATTCCATTCACCCAGCTCAATGTAACATCAATAGGTTCAGGAATGTTTATCCCCGTTTAGGTCCATTTGGTTCAGATTAAGAAAGGTTTTTCAACAGATATGGCGAATGAATACACTCCTGATCACACACAAACACAGAACTAACAGCCACATATAAATAATTTTGATCACCTTGCTCGTTGTGTACAGTTGAAGTCGGAAGTTTACATTCACCTTAGCCAAATACATTTAAACTCAGTTTTTCACAATTCCTGAAATTTAATCCTAGTAAAAATGCCCTGTTTTAGCTCAGTTAGGATCACCACTTTATTTTAAGAATGTGAAATGTCAGAATAATAGTAGAGAGAATAATTTATTTCAGATTGTATTTCTTTCATCACATTCCCAGTGGGTCATAAGTTTATACACTCAATTAGTATTTGGTAGCATTGCCTTTAAATTGTTTAACTTGGGTCAAACGTTTTGGGTAGTTTTGGATAGCTTCCCACAGTAAGTTGGGTGAATTTTGGCCCATTCCTCCTGACAGAGCTGATGTAACTGAGTCAGGTTTGTTGGCCTCCTTGCTCGCACACACTTTTTCACATCTACCCACACATTTTCTATACGATTGAGGTCAGGGCGTTGTGATGGCCACTCCAATACCTTGTCCTTAAGCCACTTTGCCACAACTTTGGAAATATGCTTGGGATCATTGTCCATTTGGAAGACCCATTTGCAAACAACCTTTAACTTCCTGACTGATATCTTGAGAGGTTGCTTCAATATATCCACATAACTTTCCTGCCTCATGATGCCATCTATTTTGTGAAGTGCACCAGTCCCTCCTGCAGCAAAGCACCCCCACAACCTGATGCTGCCACCCCCGTGCTTCACGGTTGGGATGGTGTTCTTCGGCTTGCAAGCCTCCCCCTTTTTCCTCCAAACATAACAATGGTCATTATGACCAAACAGTTCTATTTTTGACCAGAAGACATTTCTCCAAAAAGTACGATCTTTGTCCCCATGTGCAGTTGCAAACCGTAGTCTGGCTTTTTTATGGCAGTTTTGGAGCAGTGGCTTCTTCCTTGCTGAGCAGCCTTTCAGGTTATGTCGATATAGGACTCGTTTTACTGTGGATATAGATAATTTTGTATCTGTTTCCTCCAGCATCTTCACAAGGTCCTTTGCTGTTGTTTTGGGATTGATTTGCACTTCTCCCACCAAAGTACGTTCATCTCTAGGAGACAAAATGCATCTCCTTCCTGAGCGGTATGACGGCTGCGCGGTCCCACGGTGTTTATACGTGCGTACTATTGTTTGTATAGATGAACGTGGTACCTTCAGGTGTTTGGAAATTGCTCCCAAGGATGAACCAGACTTGTGGAGGTCTACAATTTAATTTCTGAGTTCTTGGCTGATTTCTTTTGATTTTCCCATGATGTTGTCATGACTGTCCTGCTCGGCTGAGGTTACCAATGACCACAATTCTGCAGAGAGATCTCACCCCCACCAGAGGAGAAGAGGTCTCAACGGATATGAAGATGGGGGGGGTTTATGACACCTCACAACCATTGTAAACCTACGGCCGCAGGCAACATTCCTTTGTCCTCTCACTATGGAGAACAAGCCTCAGAACATTAAACATGCAATAAATTAACTTTGGGACAATGAGTTTCGTCAGCCACAATGGTGGTAATGACCAAAGATGGAAAATGAAAATTAATGTCAGTTTTGTAATGTTAGTAAAAGGACAACGTTATAACAAAAACATTGTAACCTTAAGAGTTTTCCTAGTATGTGCTTGATGTTTATACATTGTACTTTGGGTGGAAAATGTCAAAATCAAAGAAAATGTTTTGGTAAAGATGAAATGTGAAGTTAGTTGTCTAAAATTGGATTTGAGTAAAATCTAGATCTAAAGGCGGTTAAGCCCACTTCCGACCAGTGAGTTAAGAATTAACATATCAGACTAAATGACCCGAGCTGCAGTAGTCAAATAACCCAAAGCCAACACGAGGTTGAAGACAAAGGAACCTTTTCTATCCATGCCATGGATGAGTAGCTGCGTCTAAGAGTGTGAATTAAAGTAGGACCAACCAGTTGCCACTCTCCAACGCCATTGGGTATCTACGCTGCTTTCATTCCTACGCTGTGAGCCCTCAGGAGACCCCTTTCAGAACAAGGGCGATGAACCAGACTATTAAGCCAAAAGGACACTGACATCGTGAGGACAACCAGAGAGTTGCTCCAGAGAAGTGCGTCATTGAGAAGCCTGAGCGCTCCACGCAGAGATTCCCATCAGAGACCTTCAACACGTAATTCCCTCATTATATTCTGACCCATAAGAGCGGAAGTTCGGGGAAAGGTTAGGGTTAAAATAAGCATAGCTGACAAATGCAACCAAATGTATATTTCTCTCGTGTACTTTCTCTTTTTCTCTCTCATTTAAATCTCCATTTTGGGTAAGACGCGTCATAGTGTGTTGGCCCGTTGTACTAAGTTCCAAAAATAGCCTAGACTGTGTTTTTTGTATGTGTATCTTTTATTATCATTTTAGATTGCTAGTAAATAAATAATTAACTAAAATTGGTGTGGTATGGACTCATTGGTGGGACTCGGGTTTGTGCAGATTCCCTGATTATGCTACGTTCAGAATGAGACTGTAGAGGACATTGATTAATTAGCAAATGTTGTAAAATCGATATTCTGATATTCTTTGAGTTAATTTGGGAAATAGAAACTCAATAAAACAAATTTTCCCATGGTGCCTGATTGCCTGATTAAATCAATTATAAACCGTTAATAATTCGATGAGCAACTGTCGTCACATTAACAGATACAACGTCACGACAATGTTAAGCAATGAGGCACTTAGTTTGAAGGTAGGCCTTAAAATTCATCCACAGGTACACCTCCAATTGACTCAAATGATGTCAATTAGCCTATCAGAAGCTTCTAAAGCCATGACATAATTTTCTGGAATTTTCTGGAATGGTGTATGTAAACTTCTGACCCACTGGAATTGTGATACAGTGAATTATAAGTGAAATAATCTGTCTGTTTACAATTGTTGGAAAAATTACTTGTGTCATGCAATAGTAGATGTCCTAACCGACTTGCCAAAACTATTGTTTGTTAACAAGAAATTTGTGGAGTGGTTGAAAAAACGAGTTTTAATGACTCCAACCTAAGTGTATGTAAACTTCCGACTTCAACTGTATATACTGAACAAGAATATCAATGAAACATGCACAATTTCAACGATTTTAATACGTTACAGTTCATAGAAATTGTAAATAAATGCATTAGGCCCAAATCTATGGATTTCACATGATGGGTAGGGACACAGCCATGGGTGTGCCTAGGAGGGCATAGGCCCACCCACTTGGGAGCCTGGGCCTTCGCTACCATAAACCTCGTCCAACGTGTGACAAAACTGCACATTTTAGAGTGGCCTTTTATTGTCCCCAGCACAAGGCGCATCTGTCTAATGATCAGGCTGTTTAATCAGCTTCTTGAAATGCCACACCTATCAGGTGGATGGATTATCTTGGCAAAGGAGAAATGCTCACTAACAGGGATGTAAACAGATTTGTGAATGCAATTGGAGAGATATAAGCTTCATGTGTGCATAGAACATTTCTGGGATCTTTTATTTCAGCTCATGAAAAATGGGACACTTTACATGTTGCGTTCATATTTTTGTTCAGTATATAATTCCTTCATGCGTCTATGCGCTCCTCCTCTCACCTTTTCCCTTTTCTTGTAGACGCCAATGCACACACATCAGCTGTCTGTGAATAGGCAAAAAAATACAATATTTTCCAAGCCAAACATTCATACCATAACCGCTAATCGCAACACACAGCCAACATTGTTTTCACTATATTAACATCATAGTCAACATAGCTACTAGAACTACCTTGTTAGTAAACCCGCTACAATCTGTACAGTGTACAGCAAGCAGTTTAGCAATTACACTTGCGGCGCCCCAGTGGCAATAAATTGATAAAACCAAAAGCTTACTTTAACTTGGAAGAGTTCCAGCATTGGATAGCCATAGCCAGCTAGCTAACATAGCATCACTGTGTTTTAACCGGGTGTTTGAGTAAGCTAAACTAGCTAGCTGCAATTGCTAGCTAACAAACAAAATGAAATTTCAAAAATATACTCTATGAAATATAGTTCTCTCTCTCGCTGTCTCTTGCTTCTCCTTCATTTTGGAAGAAATTAATTTGTTAAACTGTTCAACTATTGTATTTTTAAGTCAACTACTCACCTCAACAAATTATGCTTTCAGTACTAGATTCATTATCTGATCCTTTGATCGGGTGGACAACATGTCAATTCATGCTGCAAGAGTGCTGATATGTTGGAGGACATCCTCTGGAAGTTGTCAAAATGACTATGTAATTTTGGAAGGGAGTGAGAAACATGAGCCTCCTAGGTTTTGTATTGAAGTCAATGTACACAGAGGAGGACTGAAGCTATCTGTCCTCCGGCTACACCATTGTGCTACCCTACAGAGTGCTGTTGAGGCTACTGTAGACCATTGCAAAACAGTGTGTTTTAATCAATTATTTGGTGACATGAATATATTTAGTACAGTTTTATCTAAAAAAGATAATCATTTAAGAAGTTATCTTTTTATTTTTCTGAATATCACTAACAATGGTTCTCCCCTTCCTCCTCTGAGGAGCCTCCACTGACGTGGATAATTGGGTAATATTTTGTTGAGACATTGATCAATGGCATTACAATCTACATTCACCCACAATTGCTGTAATTCAACTGCCAAAAGTCAGTTGAATTACAGCAATTGTGAAAATCTCCACAGACCTACAACGAACTATGCATGCTAGCTTGAACATTAACTTATTATATGGTATAACAAGAAAGTTATAGTTACAGTAACTTCAAAATGTTCCCATGGATGTGTTAATCATTTTAAGGTTGAATGTTGAATGACTTTTAAGGTTGAATGTTGAATGCCTTAACTGAAGAGAAATATAAACGCAACATGTAAATTGTTGGTCCCATGTTTTACGAGCTGAAATAAAAGATCCCAGAAATGTTTCCATACGCACAACAAGCTAATCTCTAAAAAGTTGGTGGCGGTAGGGTTATGGTATGGGCATGCATAAGCTACGGACAATGAAGACAATTGTACTTTCTCTATATCAATTTGAATCCACAGAGTACCGTGACGAGATCCTGAAGCCCATTTTCATGCCTTTCATCCGCCTCCATCACCTCATGTTTCAGCATGATAATGCATGGCCCAATGTCGCAAGGATTTGTACACAATTCTTGGAAGCTGAACATTTACCAGTTTTTCCATGGCCTGCATACTCACAAGACAAGTCACCCAATGAACATGTTTTTGATGCTTTGGATCGATGTGTATGACAGCGGGTTCCAGTTCCTGCCAAAATCCAGCAACTTCGGACATCCACAATCAACAGCCTGATCAACTCGATGTGAAGGAGATGTCTCGTGCTGCATGAGGTAAATGGTGGTCACACCAGATACTGAGTGGTTTTGTGATCCACGCCCCTACATTTTTTCTTAAGGTATCTGCGACCAACAAATGCATATCTGTATTCCCAGTCATGTGAAATCCATATATTTGTCACGTCCTGGCCATGGAGAGCCCTCTGAGTTTCTCTATGGGGGTTAGGCCAGGGCGTGACTAGGGTTGTCTTACAGACTTCATGTTTTTTTTTGAGTGTGGTTCCCAATTAGAGGCAGCTGGTTGTCGTTGCCTCTAATTGGGAATCCTATTTAGGTTGTTCCTTTTCCCACCTGCATTGTGGGTTATTGTTTGCATTTGTGTGTGTACCTGCGTGAGCAACACCTGCGTGACGGTTTGTTTCTTCCAGTTTGCACTTTAAATAAAGTATTTATACTGGAACCCTCACTGTGTCTTGGTCCGCTCCATCAACAAACTGTGACAGAATAACCCACCTAAAAAGGACCAAGCAGTGGGGTCAGCAGGAGTGGTGGACATGGGAGGAAATCCTGGCTGGAGAAGGACCCTGGAGGAAGGCTGGGGAGTATCGCCATCCCAGGGATGAATTGGAGTTATTCGAGGCTGAGTGGCAGCCGTGGGAACACGGCTGACGAGGAAGCCCGAGAGGAAGCCCCCAAAACAATTGGGGGGGGGGGGGCAGACAGGGAGTTTGGCGATGCCAGTTTGGAGGCCTGAGCCAACTCCCTGTGCTTACCAGAGTGAGTGGCGCACTGGTCAGGCACCGTGCTATGCAATGAAGCGCACCGTGTCTCCAGTGCGCGTTCAGAGACCGGTACGGACTGTTCCTGCTCCTCGCACCAGGCCCCCTGTGAGCATCGCGAGCCCAGCACGGCCTGTTCCTGCTCCCCGCACCAGGTTCCCAGTGCGCATCGCGAGCCCAGCACGGCCTGTTCCTGCTCCATGCACTAGAAGCCTTTCAGAAGCTTCTTAAGCCATGACATAATTTCTGGATTTTCCAAGCTGTTTAAAGGCACAGTCAACTTAGTGTAGGTAAAATTCTGACCCACTGGAATTGTGATATAGTGAATTATAAGTGAAATAATCTGTTGTAAACAATTGTTGGAAAAATGACTTGTGTCATGCACAAAGTAGATGTCCTAACAGACTTGCCAAAACTATAGTTTGTTAACTCTTTAGGCATCATCAGCCGAGGTGTCGGTTTTGGAGAGTCTGGCGTGCCCAAAGTAAAATGCCTGCCACTCAGGCCCAGAAAATAGGATATGCACATAATTAGTACTATTGAATAGGAAACACTCAGACGTTTCTAAGAGTGTTAAAATAATGTATGTGAGTATAACAGAAGTGATATAGCAGGCGAAAACCCGAGGAAAATCCATCCGGATTTGCAGTTGTTTTTGTAGATGACCTTTTTCTCCAAGCTGCCTATTGCATTCAATGTTATGTATGACTGAGACTGCAGTACCTATGGCTTCCACTAGATGTCAACAGTCTTTATACAGTGTTTGGAGGCTCTAGCACTAAGCAGAACAGATAGGAAGAGGAAATAGTGAAGGGACCACATTTGTCAACAACGTTTCACGGGCGCGAGATTGTGAGCGCGCCCCACTTTATTTTCCTTTCCTATCGTTCACGTTATCGTCCGGTTGAAATATTACAGTAAATATACATAAAAGGATACCTAAGGATACATTAAAAATGATGTTTGATTTGTTTGGAGAAAGTTTATAGGTATAATTTGAACGTGTTCTCTTCACGGTTCAATGGGCGACTCGACGGTGGATTTTCTGATCATAACGCGCCAACCAAACTGAGATTTATGGATATAATAAATGACTTTTTCTAACAAAAGAACCATTGGATGTCTTCGTTGGACACTTGGGAAGCCCTCAGCAGAAGTTCTTCAAAAGGTAATTTAATTTTTTATTTTTGCTCTTATATGGGTTTTGTGTGACCCGAGCTGGATATGAATTGCAGAAATATTGGAGGTGCTATCCTCAAACAATCAAATGTTGTGCTTTCACCGTAAATTTGACAACGCTGGGATATTGCCAAGAATCAGAGCTTTTGATGACTATGCAACACTTGTATATTGATGAATGTTTAATAATTCAACTTAGAATTTTGAATTTGGCACCTTACATTTCATCAGGAAGTGTCCGGAGCGGCCCGCTAGCGCGCCACTTCTCCCTAAGAAGTTTTAACAAGACATTTGTGGGGTGGTTGAAAAATGAGTTTTAATGACTCCAACCTAAGTGAATGTAAACTTCTGACTTCAACTGTACATACATTCTGTCAGCTATGAGTAGTCAACTGAGGTAACCCATCTGTCTACTGCCTTTATCTACTTGCCAATCACTGACAGTATTTTATCTGATCATTAAACTCCTGCACGTTATCTGGCTTTGTGGACACAAGTCTCCCTCGTGTACTGTACTTCACCTGCATACTCTTCAGTGGAAGACGGCGCACAAGAGAGATTCATGGCTCGCACAGGTATCTGTGCGTATTTCCTCCCACTGGGCATAACACGTCATTTCAACGTGGATAATGGGGTAATTTTTGGTTCAAACTTTGCTCAATGAGATTTCAACCTATATTCACCCACTCAAAAAGACAGCAAATGTCAGTTACAGTTGTAATCGACAAGAGCTTGAAACCTTAGGCCTATTGTATTGTCTATTTGTAGTTGAATTCTGGGTTGAATTCAAACAATTGCTGTTGATACCTTTGAATCTGCGACATAGGCCTAAATAGCATCATTGATGATTGAGAAAATATTATCTTTTAAATATACCCTTTGATAGTAATAGTGAATCTATTTAGTTTTCAAGTGGAGATCTATTGCAGTTATTCTCACCATGTCACATTGGTAATAGTCAGTCATAAATATCATAGTTAAGCAGGGCTGGGCTTGGTTAAAACCATGGATGAGAGACCAAAGGTTAGCTCTAGATAGATCATTTCTCCAGTAGGAGGTGCTGCCCAGCCTATTGTTGTTTTCTAATAGAGGATATAACGTTGAAAATCAAGTTCAAGTGCTAATTCAACATATCATATACAAGCTTTGTCTTTGTTGAAATGTGGTTACAATTAACTCTGCCCCAGTACATCACTGGGGCCGAGCTCCCTGCCATCTATAATCTCTACACAAGGCGGTGGAAGAGGGAGGCCCAACATTTTTCCAAAGACTCCAGCCACCCAAGCCACAGACTGTTCTCTTTGCTACCACACGGCAACCTGTACCAGTGCACCAAGTCTGGAACTAACAGGACCCTCAACAGCTTCTGCCCCAAAGCAATAATAATGCTAAACAAGACAGCTAAATAGCTAATCAAATGGCTACCCAGACTACCTCCATTGACACTGACTCTATGCGCTCACACACTGGACTCTAACCACACACTCACACATAATTACACTGACACCCCAAAATACAGTGCGTTCTGGAAATGTTCAAACCCCTTGACTTTTTCCACATTTTTCTACGTTACAGCTTTATTCTGAAAAGGATTAAATAAAAATGTTTCCTCATCAATCTCCACACAATACCCCATAATGACCAGGCAAAAACATGGAACGTGGAACCAACGTGGAATAGATATTGAATTGACGTGTGTACCCAGTGCGTAATCTTAACCCTAACCATACTGACAACCCTAATGGCTAACTCTAACTTTAAATTAAGACCAAAAAGCACATTTTTGTTTTAATGAATTTTTACAATATACTGTTGCTTATTTTGACTTTGCAGCTGGCCCATCAAGCAGGAATCACTCAGTTCTGCTTCCAGGGCAAGATTCATGACAATAAATGTCGACCTGCGTCTCTGTTTTCATTAACCTTCTTCCTCATCTACCTCTTTCTTTTAAAGGCTAGCTAGTTATCACATAATAGGCAATGGTTTCTGCAATAGGTCTACACAAAATGGACTACCTTAAGCAACAACGTCTCTTAAGAATGTTGCAGGATGTTTTTTTTTCTAAAAGGGCTCCATTATCCCAGGCTTCTGTGATCTTTCAAACCCAGCAACCCAATTAGGCAGGTGATCATGGATAATATTCTGGAGGGATGCTGGCATGCTACACTTTAATGTAATGGTAACTGGTATTTATGGGAGTTACTATTGGCAATTAATCCTGCAGCTGCCCCTCTCTCTCGACCTGCATCTGTCTCGCTTTCATTCTCTCTTTATCTCTCTGTTAGATGAAATGTCCCCCCACTCAGGCTACTACGACATCTACCACAGCTAGCAGTCCCTTTACGGCAGGATAGTGTACACCAGTGCTGCCCCAGTGTTCCAGGAATGCTGACCCTCCTCATCCTCTTCCCACAAAGCAGAAAAACCTGATAATCACTGCCATGGAATGTGAGTATCTTCACAAGTTAGACACTGACTATCCAACGTCAGAGAATGCATTGATACCATCATTTCCGCCTTTCTCTCCCTTGTCTCAATCCTAATCTCAATCCTTTTGTCGCATTCTCTTGACTGTCACATGCACATTCCAGGAGAAATATCAGAATATTTGAGAAGTAGAGCATGACACTGGTAGTCTGGCTGGCTGACAACAAACTTGAAGTTCCACTGACTTCAGAATCTGGAAAGGCTATTTCTCCTCTGTGTCTTCTCACTCAAACACCCACATGGACAGCCACACAACCCCTGAGCGCTGCACCCTTCCAATACAACTGTTGTATTTCCAAATCCATACAACGAGAGGTCTCAAGCCCACAGGATTTTTTCGTTGTTGTTGAGAGAACCAATCAAAGCTCAAGCTAAATTCTACAATAATACGGACTCCTGTCCAGATCAGTGTGTCACAGCTCTCCCTTGCTGTGTACTATGTGAGTTTTGTCAGCCAAGCTACAACACAGGAACATGAGCAGTCACTATGGACAAAGTATTGACCACGCTACAATGAATTTATCAATCATACCTCTCAAGTACATTGACATTTTTTATTGACGTCATGTTCTGGCTTAGTTTACAGTCATCATTGGTAGCAAACTCCGTAACTTGTGGCTATATTTGCCAACCAAGGATTTAATACTGTAGTACATTTTAGTTACTAACAACGCAACCAAAATGCCATTCAAGTTATGAAATATGGAGTGGGTGTCTGATGTATCTGCCTTGTGCCATGGGCTTAACAGTATGCTCTGGTTTTTAATGAAGTCTGAGCCACTGTACTGAGGGTTTAACACTATCTGCCCTGACAATGACTCAGATTATTGCAATGGATCATACATAATAAGATGACTTGCCAGTACGTATTGACATGCATCTTCAAAAGGATCTACAAATCTCAGCCGAGAACCAGTTTTCTCATAAAAATCTCAGAGATGATTGATTCACTTGGCACGTAATGGTGTCTGCCTGGGTTGCCTTGCTTCTATTCAATACATTGTTATTTGTATTCTTCCCACAGTTCATATCAGTGTGTAGTGTAGGTTGCACTTGAATGGAAAAGGTGGAGACAACCAAGCTTGGACATAACGTTCTGAGAACCAAATATTTATCAGAGTTTGGTGAAAGCGTGGTTGTCCTATGGTTATTTTGAGTACAACCTTCCCACAACATTCTGGTAATGGTGCAGGACAGTTGCTTGGCTTTGGAACATTCTCAGAATTCTCAGCACAAAACAACATTCATTTCTTGGTAATTCATTATTTTAACAGAAGGTTTCCTAAAAGTTTTAAACATGGTTACATTTAATTACAATTTTTGTAATGTTCTAGGAACATTCTGCAACTGGCTTGACATTGGGAATGTTCTCAAATAGTTCAGAGAATGTTAAGAAACAACCTTTTTCTGTTGGAATTTCAGTACTTCAGCATGACGTCTCTTACAGACAGGGACGTATTTATTTATTTAAATGTATTTAACCTTTATTTAACTAGGCAAGTCCGTTAAGAACAAATTCTCATTTACAGTGATGGCCTACCAAAAGGCAAAAGGCGTCCTGCGGGGACAGGGGCCTGAGATGAACAATAAATACATTTATATTGTAAGACAAAACACACATCACAACAAGAGAGACAACACAACACTACATAAATAGAGACCTAAGACAACAACATAGCAAGGCAGCAACACATGACAACACAGCATGTTAACAACACAACATGGTAGCAGCACAAAACATGGTACAAACATTATTAGGCACAGACAACAGCACAAATGGCAAGAAGGTAGAGACAACAATACATCACACAAAGCAGCCACAACTGTCAGTAAGAGTGTTCATGATTGAGTCTTTGAATGAAGAGATTGAGATAAAACTGTCCAGTTTGAGTGTTTGTTGCAGCTCATTCCAGTCGCTAGCTGCAGCAAACTGAAAAGAGGAGCGACCCAGGGATGTGTGTGCTTTGGGGACCTTTAACAGAATGTGACTGGCAGAACGGGTGTTGTATGTGGAGGATGAGGGCTGCAGTAGATATCTCAGATAGGGGGGAATGAGGCCTAAGAGGGTTTTATAAATAAGCATCAACCAGTGGGTCTTGCGACAGGTATACAGAGATGACCAGTTTACAGAGGAGTATAGAGTGCAGTGATGTGTCCTATAAGGAGCATTGGTGGCAAATCCGATGGCCGAATGGTAAAGAACATCTAGCCATTCGAGAGCACCCTTATCTGCCGATCTATAAATGATGTGTCCGTAATCTAGCATGGGTAGGATGATCATCTGAATCAGGGTTAGTTTGGCAGCTGTGGTGAAAGAGGAGCGATTACGATAGAGGAAACCACGTCTAGATTTAACTATAGGCTGCAGCTTTGATATGTGCTGAGAGAAGGACAGTGTACCATCTAGCCATACTCCCAAGTACTTGTATGAGGTGACTACCTCAATCTCTAAACCCTCAGAGGTAGTAATAACACCTAAGAGGGTTTTGGCAGTGGTGAAAGAGGAGCGATTACGATAAAGGAAACCAAGTCTAGAGGAGCATTCTTCTTACCAAACCAAATGACTTTTGTTTTGAAGGTGTTGAGAACAAGGTTAAGGGTAGAGAAAGCTTGTTGAACAGTAAGAAAGCTTTGATGTAGAGCATTTAACACGTAACCAGGGATAGAATTTTTGTGAAGTCAGGAAAGCTGGAAAGGAGGAATGCTTCTTTTGAAACTGAACAGTTTTTCTTCTGAAAAGAGCAAACAGTCAAGGAGTGTGAAGAGATTCCCCCAATCTATATATTAATCTATGCAGTTTGTTTCTATGTCAGGTTGCAAATAAAGTGCCATTGTGGATGTATTTTGTCTGGAGCAGTTGTATTGTTTAGAACAC
The DNA here is from genome assembly GCA_030435695.1 of Brachymystax lenok tsinlingensis. Lineage (NCBI taxonomy): Eukaryota > Metazoa > Chordata > Actinopteri > Salmoniformes > Salmonidae > Brachymystax > Brachymystax lenok. The sequence continues at coordinate 33,601,344 of CM059788.1, forward strand.
TATGATGAACTGTAGCCCAAACAGCCTACTGTTGAATCATGTCACTTTATTTAGTTGACTGGTTGTGCCACTATGAAGACTACTCTGATGTCAAGATTGTGGAGTTTGCTAAAGCTGCACGGTTTTATTTCAGGTCCAAGTTAGTCTTTCATTATTCTCATTGCCACAAATACTGCATAACTTTCCCAGCAAAGCTCACCTAACTTTCTGCTTTCCAAATGGGTGTTCTTTTTACAGTATTACACAATTTTAAACACACAACATGAAACCCACTGGCTGAGTGAAAAAAGGAGGCGTGTTTATTTTCTCTAGTTGAGGTGTACGACTGAATAAAATGAGGGAGGATGGGAGGCTGAGCACACAGGACGGAGAGGTGAAGACAGGTGCGGCTTCAAGGTAAGATGATTCTGGCATTCATGCAAACAGACATACACATTTATGGCACGATATGCCCTGCTTTTATGATATGACATGTTTGAAGTGGCACACATCTCATTGACTTGGCTAGGCTAAGAAGTTACAGCTGTTTCACTGCATTTATGCCAAATAATGTGATGGGAAGTCAGTGACTATACATTTTTTGTTTTCATGCTAATTTACCAAGGTATGAATTGCGAAAAGTGTGAAGTTGGGGTTCGAAAATACATTGTCTATGGACGTTTAAAATACTTTTCCGGACGTTGAAAATACATATTGTTTTGATAATTGTTTCTATGGCCACATTTCAGCCCTACATAATCACTTATATCTACATGTCAACAAAGAAAGAATTATGTGCATGTTCGAAAGTTACATTTCCAATTAATATAGGATTTCAGTGTGGAATTAAAGATTGCACTAGGCCTATGGAATATTTATAATTGCTCCCATCTGTCACTTGCATTTATCAAAAGCATCAGAACTGGCAGTGGTCATGTTGAAATCTGAAGAACCAACAGAACACTTCAACAATGGTTACAGAAACGTTTTTAAAAATGAGTGTTAGCATTTGGGTGACTGGTTAAGCCAGGGGGACTAGTTAGGCCAGGAGAAGAAATCAGGGAACAGATTAACCAAACTAAGATGGTTTGGCAGAAGGAAGGACACAGAGTTGGATAGTCTCACTCTTGTTGAGTTTTAATTGATTCAGTGTGTGCTGCAATGAGAATCTGAGAACAAACAAGAATCAATAAAATGCCTTAATCAAATCATGTAGATTGTCACTATTCAATAATGACAAACAACAATCAGATTTCATCCCGGTAGTTTCAACATGCCATAATTTATTCTAAGTCATTTCATAAATCAGACCGTTGCTGGAGAACCTGACAGATATCCAACAACAGGTGAAGGTGGAGTTTTAATGCCAGCCTTTCCCGGCAGACATTTTGGTCGCGTTCCCCTGCTTAGAAGTTGCATGCATTAATCAATTAACCAAAGACTGTGTTATCGACTGACAGATTGCTATAACATATGATGTGGTAATTTGGTATGTAAAAATCCTATCTGGGTCAAATTAAGATCCTACATCTGTAGCCAGGACACCGGGGTTAACACCCCTACTCACTATGGCTGTGATTTTGTATGTGGTTGTTTATCTACCTTAGTTGAATGCACCGACTGTAAGTCACTTTGGATAAGAGCGTCTTCTAAATAACCAAAATGTAACAATTAACACTTTTAAACACATTATACAAATGAGCTCCGCCCCCAAACAAGACCAAATTTCGTCAGACTCATGGACCAAATGGGAACCAATCATAGACGTCTATGTTTGGACGTTGTGGATGTTAAAATAAAGGCCAGGGCGGACTCACCAAATTTCAAACACTTTTCTATGTGCATGGACGTCTCGTGTTGGTCAGTGCTCAGTGGGCTCTCCATTCATAATTGCCTTTATCTCGCTTTCAGATGAATCGACTTGTGTTTATTGTTGCGACACTCTTTGTCCCCACTACCTACAGCGCTGCAGGCGGTTGTAAGTGATTATTCTATTATTTTGTTGGATTGTGACTCTTCTATCAATGTTGTGACTCTGCGTAACTTTTTCCCTTCTTCAATTTTAACAGCGTGGTGTTACCATGATCCTAGCTGTGGTAAGTGTTGGTTTTACCCACTGGTTACAGTGTAATTTTTATTCACAAATTGAAGTGATTGTGATGGCAGTGGATAATAGACTATAGAATTGATGTATTAGCGTATTATAAAACGATGGTATATTGACACCATGGTATGATTGATTCCATGTTAAGATGACACCACTTGGTCCACCATTGCCAGTGAACATTGCAATGGATCCCGTCAGTCTCCGATCAACATCGTCTCTGCATCGGCAGTGGGCAATGAAACCCTGACTGCCTTCACCTTCACCAAATACGGAGACAACTCCACAATGACCAATATCAAGAACACTGGCAAAACTGGTGAGGAGAATGGATGGATGTCTTGCCTTCTCAATCCATATACACAAAGTCCCACTTGAGGATAATGTATGAACCAAATCAGGAACCTTTATGTGCAAAATGTAACCAATTCCTCTCCTATTGTTCCTCCTCTCTTTCTTTCAGTCATGGTGACGCTGACGAGTGGCGTCCAGGTTACAGGTGGAGCACTGTCTGAGGCCTATGAAAGCCTGCAGTTTCACCTCCACTGGGGCAATGGTACCTCAGTCCCTGGGTCGGAGCACACAGTGGATGGAACCCGCTACCCCATGGAGGTATGGGAAGGTTCAACACAACATTGCTGCGTTCTGGTTCTCTACCCTTCCCCAGAATTGTGCCCCCTTCAAGGATTAGTGCAAACATGGCTGGAGGGAGTTTCCACCATATTCCAAACACTTATCCATTCCTTTTAAATTCATGAGTGGAAGTGTAGAAGGGTTGAGAATCTGAATGTAGCCCATGTATCATAGGGTGACACTTCTCATACTGATAAAAATATATCATACTGCAATGGATCAATGTCAAGGTCTTCATTTAGCCTTAGTCCAGAATGAATTAATCCCCCAGCTCAACTGCAGCCCCGCCACTTGGTTTACTGTAAAGCTGATGGATGGGGAAATGTAACCACTCTCAAATTCATGAATGGTGCAATAATCCGACTGGTACTGAGCTCATGAGGCATTTATCAGTTCTATTCCTCAAGAGTCAGAGGGGCATATGTCATTAATTCAAAAGACCCTTAAACAGCTGTAAATATGGCAGATTGTAGTCTACCTTTTTAAATGTATCATTCCAACCTTTGAATTTTCCAATGGATTCAGATAACTTTTATAGATCAACTGTTATGCTTCACTTTTCAGTTGCACATAGTAAATGCCAAGTCTTCGCACAACGGTAACACGACCACGGCCGTTACAGACAGCACAGGACTCGCTGCTCTTGGCTTCTTCATAGAGGTGAGCGGATGCTTTAACCTTCCAAGAAATGGCATCCATTTTTCCACAGTAGATTGGCATTTAAAGGTTTTATTGCTGTTTTTTTATGACTAAAGTCTTTGTTTTTCAAACAGGCCATGCCGGGTAATGCAACTGGTTTACCAGCAGCCTGGAATACTCTGACATCCTACTTGGCCAACATCACACTAAAAGGTGAGAGGAGAGATTTGACTGGATATGATTTGATCAAGAACTAATTTCTCGAAATAAAGTTGGGAAGAGGATTTGGGATTAGTTTTCTCTTTGAATTCAAAATTATTAATTTTCTTGTTCAATTTCAGTAGCATATGATTTTAGTATATGTTTTTTCTTTCTCTCTTCCTCAAGATGATATTGTGAACATTACTCATGCTATTTCATTGAATGAGCTCCTGGAAGGGGTGGACCGTACCAAATACTACCGTTACCTTGGCTCCCTGACCACTCCAAATTGCAATGAGGCTGTGGTTTGGACCGTGTTCAAGGACCCTATCAAAGTCAGCCAGGACTTGGTGAGTTTGTGCAACAATTTCACCAGAAACTGAACACAATTTCTACTTACCAGACAATAAACATAGTTCCGACAAGAAACATGGACTGTATTTTAATAACTTGCAGGATCCATTCCTTATCCATTCTGCTTATGAAACATTATTAGTAAGGAATCAAAAATATTACCAAACATGATCTTTCATCTGGGGTGGTACAACAAAAGAGATTGTGATGTATTAATTGGCTCTTCAAGAAGTTATGAACATTTAGATCCCATATCTTAATTTGAGCCAGTTTCACACAGCAGGAAATAGACTTGCAGCAAAAGGAAATATGGATTGTTATGTGGATTATAATTAAAGGACATTTTCTTATAGGGGCTGCTACATTTTTCGTTAGTGCAAATCAAGTCGGAAAATGTAATGTGGCGATTACAAACTTTAGAAGCCTTTTTAAAAACCTTGAGTACACTAAACGTTAGCATTTCATGCTGTGCAGGAACATTCATGCAACAGGATGTACGGCATATGTACACACATTTTATTAATTTCTTATTTTAATCACATTTTTAACCGATATGTAATGACATGCCTTAAAGTTTTTTTTTTTATGTATTTACTTGGAGAGCAATTGCCTCAAAGTTGAGTTGATTTCACGTTACTTGGCAGCTCAACTAAAAGAAGATGTTTAGCTGCCGTCTATGCCCAGTGGGTAAAGCCATTGGGCCAGCCTGATGTCCCACTTATGTCTATGATCCTATCTGAAATTAATTAACCTTCTCCCCTCAGATTGATCTCTTCAGCACAACATTGCACATTGACCACAACTCCACCTCTGCCTTGATGACCAACGTCTTCAGGAACATCCAGCCTGTCAACGACTGGGTGGTGACGACCCCAGGGCCGCCCAGCGTCGGGAGCCTCCACAATGTGCTCCTCTCTGGGCCTCATGGCCCTGGCCTGGATGCTGCTGAGGGTTTAGTGATGGCGAGTAACACCTTACCTGAAGTGCACTACCATATCTCCATGAACCCTCAATCTACCAACATATTTTCCTTATATCGATTACCAACAAGGGTCATCTTGACCCCAAGGAGAAACTATTGGAGAAAGCAACAATCATAGCGAAATGTGTTTAACTTATTTATTTTCAAAACGCAATTATTTAGAAATGTAATAAATGTTATCTGATATAAAATGACCTAAACAGACTGTTGCTTTAGTAAAAAAAATAATAATATATAATATTATATATTATAATGTGCAGCTTGAGTACAATCCACCTTAGTACAAATATTTACCAGTCAGACTTTTGAAGTAAATATTAATGTTGTCATATTAATGGGGTAAAATGACTGCCATTTAAAGGGGCAGTACACAAATTCAGCAATACATTTTATTGACAAAAGGTTGTTAAATTCACTTTTTAAAGTGATCCTAAGAGACATTGACACAAAATATGACTTAGTGTTCTTTTTTTACTAACTCCACATTAGCAAAGCTGCTGGTGAAACAATGGGAGTGGTAGGGGCTACGGCAACATGCTTCAAAATACATGCCAGAATCCTCTAAGTCACTTCGAATCAAAACGGTACAGCACCCACAATGTCATAAGTTGCACATATATAATACTGAGGAAGAAAGGAATTCAGGTATTCATATAACATTTTCAGTAGAATAAAAACATTTGAGAATACACACCAATACAAACTATGTGTATATTCAGAGTATAGCTGGTTTCTGTATTACAGTTCCTCCAAGTACTCATACCACCGACAGACTTTAATGACTTGGTTTGATTGCAACTAAGCACACATCCAAGGTAGTTTTGATTTTGATGGGGATTTTTTATTATTATGCTAATTCAATTTCTAAGGGGCCATGAAATCAACTCTAGTGGGTTATGCAGTATAATCCAGCCAACCACCTGCAGCTGTATGCAAGGTTCTTTATATCAAGTAGCCAGCAAAGACGGCAACATGTAGGCTATTGACCACACCTGATGTCGTCATAGCAAACTAAATGAGGCATGGTACTGGCAGGTAAAGTCATTGCCATATAGGAGCTCTCAACAGACCAGCGAAGGTCATTCTACCATTACATGACTGTCTACTAGGCCTATGTGTGAAAGCTAACTACGTATAGCATGAGCTAATGCAGCAGTATGTCCATTTCTCACATGACACATGGCCGGGTACCCTAGATGAGGGAAGATGAGCTGTCATCTTGGTACATGGGAAATATTCTACCTATATAATTAGGCAACTGTAAATAGTGGGAACCCACCTGCCATGAACCTAGCCAACCGCCTGCAATAAGATGCACCGCCGGGTGGCTTTGCTGAGGCAGGATGAGCTGTCATTTTGGCATATCAGGATATTCTACCTATGCAACATAGCTACTGGACCACGGGGCTGACACAATCATGATCATACAGCAATACTGCAGGAACTCATGTAGGTTGCACTATCTCAGAATCAATCATATATAATATTGTAGCAGCAGAGGATCATTGGTCCATGAAAAGCAATAGCAGCGCCGATGTAGAATTGGGCAGCCCATAGCTGAGAGCTAGCCCGCAGTGCTGACGAAGGAACCAGAGCTGTGATTAGTTCCAATATCTTGTCATTGGTTACCAGCATCAATGTTGAACAGGGATTCGCCAGGTGCCGCCGTGCTCAACATGCAAGCAGCATAACATGAAAGAGAGGACAAAGCAGTGTTAGTTATAGTGATGACAACTGATGTTCCATTCTATTTATTTCATCTACGGGTGTATGAGAGTATGGCTAAAACGTGAGTGTCCATTATGGATATCATGCAAGACTAAAGGGAAGGAACATTTAGTGTATTTCAGACACAAGAACCCATAAAAGCCATCATAAGTACCACCTCTGGAAAAGCATAATGTAAACTCAACACTGTTGCATAAGCGTGAACTCAAACTAGTGCTACAGACAGAGGAGAGATACTCTTTGAAATGCATGTTGGTTGCTTCTCTGTAGGCCTTGAAGAGTAAGCGGACATACGGATTCCTGAGCAGACTACACAACGAAGGGTCCTGACACCCAATATGAACTGAATCCCTGCTATCGGAACATGCTAAGAAAAGGCTGAATTTGCCTGACTGAAATTGTAATATAAAAGGCATTAATGGTTATATAACAGAATACATTGTGCAGAGAGATAAGCAGGCAGTAAATACACTTTACAAACAAATCCCCCAAAACCGCAACTAAACGTTAGCTACGTAACCACCTAAATAGTCCTACTGATACAGCTCAGCAGTAGCTGATGCATCTGCAGCGTGCACAGCATGCACAGTGAGAGTGACATGATCATCTAAAACATACAATATAGTCTACCTGAGCTAAAGCTTAGGTCTAATGGTATATGCCGATAAGCCATGAGAGAAGAATAGACCTGAGAAATAGACCCCATAGATACTAGAATAAGCCTGCAAATAAGTGTCTGAAATAAGCTCTCTAACAGACATTTTCATTAGAGGCAATGAACACTTGATCAACCATCAGCTGATCGCGATGTGGGTGTTTAGTCTAGGTAATGCCAGTATCAACGGCCCATCCAACATAGCTGATAGCTATAGCGTGCCTTGATTGGTCATCGCACAGCTATACAACGTCCCCACTAAGGTCCAAGGTGATAACTTGAAATCTGAGGAAGAAAGTTTAGGGTTAGGAAGTAGTATCAATTTAAAATGAGACTGTACTTCTGAGAATATATGCTTACTGAAAGACCCAGTACTGTTTAGCCGACGACAGACTAACGCCATAATAGTAGCAAAAGATATCACGCTGCTCGACAGCGCATGTGGTGGCCCACAGCATTTGGGACATAGATTTGGGTGGTAGATATGAGTCACGCTCTGCTAAAATTACTGTAGCAGAGTGAGCTGCATCAGGGTAGAAGATGCCTTGCATATGCACTATGTACAAGCATGCATGAAAACATTCGTAAATGTGCTAACTACAATCCTAAAATATAGTTTACTCCTAAGATTTTGCCTAACCTTATGCTTATGATCACAGGCGACGCTCCTAGTGGCCGGTGATTTTAATGCAGGAAAACTGAAATCGGTTTTACCTCATTTCTAGCAGCATGTCACCTGTGCAACTAGGGCTGACACCATTTAGTCGACTAGTCAATTGTTGGTCGACCAAGATTTATTTTTTTGAGCAGTCACAAATATATATGGCACACGAGACATCCGTCTGATTCACGCCTATCTCAGTGGACTAATCAAATGTGGAGGCCATGGGGATGGCACACCATTATCACCAGTAGTACATTTGCCGTTCTAATCTACAATGTTTGTTTGGTTAAGGTAATTTCTGTAAATGCTGTCAATAATCAGAAAAAAAATGATTACAGTCTTTGACCATTCTCATTGTCGAAGTGGACACCTTGTTTGCGGACCGCGCAACCTAGGCTACGCTTGTGAGGAACAGGTTTTGGTTAATTTCAATCCATTTACAAGTTGTCAATTTATGCTCCTGTAAATGTTGATTAAGGACGCGCACCTGTTATGAATATGGTTCAAAGGGTCTGAATACTTTCCGAATGCACTGTAGGCTGGTTTATGCTGCCAACCACATGCTTTTATTAGCCTACCAGAATCACCAGGGGACTGTAGTCACGTCTCTTGCACTGAGATGCAGTGTGTTAGACCACTGTGCCACTCGGAATCCCAATTGAAAGGTTTAACTTGTTATAGCCTACAGTTCACAATAACAGGAAAAAATACATGTAATCACCTAAATAAAACGAAGAGATGGTAAACGGACGACAGTTCGTTTAATCTTTGTAGTTTTGGCTGTTTGCTAAAACATAAGGAAGCTATTCGACTACCTTACTATTATCTGAAGGCTGACACAGACCGATTAGGCTATTTCAAACACTTCAAGCTACCAGGACTCAAAAGATACATTCTGGGCAAAAAATGCCTGAGTTGCGCACAGATTATTTGTACAATAATGTTGTGTGGAGTCATTTTTAATAGTGGGAAGAAGTTTAACTAATGTCTAATTATGGGGTCTTTGTTAAACAAAAGTGTCACAACACATAGGGGTATATTTATCAATCAGGGCAATTGAAGCCAAGCAGAGATCTTCATGCCTTCTGCCAAAGCTGGTCTGATTTCAAGAAGATTTGTCTTGTCCCTTTGGGGACTTAGATAATTAAACTGTATTTTAGAGACTGCAGTTTACCGACAAGGAGCTGTTTTTAAGCACCACTAGTCTGTTCGATTACAGCCCAATGCTGTTTTATGGGGTTTGTACTCTCTTATAGAACGTCTGATCAGTCTTACAGACAGTGTAGTCTTGAACAGTAACAGCGCCTCTCTTATCTGCTGTGTGGATGACTATAGAGGTGGCATTCTGGAGATTTAAGGGCTTGTTTCTCAGAGCAGGTAAAGTTATTCCTGACGTAGGGGATAGAGGCCTCTAGCTTGGATAGGTATTTACACACACACTTTTACAGATGCACAATTGAGAGCATCCTGTATCACCACATGGTACGGCAACTGCACCGCCTGGAACCCCAGGGCTCTCAGAGGGTTGTGCAGTCTGCCCAACACATCAGTGGGCACACACTGTCTGCCCGCCAGGACACCTATAGCACCCTATGTCACAAGAAGACCAAAAGATAATCAAGGCCATCAACCAACCGAGCCACGGCCTGTTCATCCCCCTATCATCCAGAAGGAGAGGTCAGTACAGGTGCACTCCGACATTGTTCGTCCTAATATTGATATATTTCTTAATTCCAATCTTTTACTTTTAGATTTGTGTGTATTGTTGTGAATTGTTAGATACTACTTTATTGATGGAGTTAGGAACACAAGCATTTCGCCACACCCGCAATAACATCTACTAACAAATGTGTATGTGACCAATAAAATTTGATTTGTACTACGTATCCACAGCTGGGTCAATAGGTCCAGGTGGAATGAATGTATAACTTTTCGTGGGGACAGAGGGGTTGCAATCTCTAAAGAACCATTTCAGATGCAAAGTGCGTATGAATTATTAATATAAACAAGTTGTAGTTGTGCATCCTGATTTTCAGGTAGATTTTCTCCTATATGTATTATTTTGTATATATTTTGGGCTTTTCAAATATATTCCATTCTCCTTTCTCTTGTTTATTATATGGCTATATTCCCACTAATATTCCTTTATTATAATTTTTTTGCCTAATTCAATTGATTTATTTTATGGTGTTTCTATTCCAAGAAAAAACAAAAATACATTTGACAGCCTATGTACTGGCTACCTAAAACATCCGTTAATACATGTGAAGTCCTCAAAATGGAAACTATATATCCTACTGTTAGATAGTAGAATATAAACTAGATATAGGCTATTGTAGGTATGGTAGGCTAAATAATTACAACTGAATAGACCTAATTAAAACAATAGTGATAAAGGAAACAAAAAATTCTAGGCAGAGCATGTCCAGAGCTTGTGGCTGAGCAGTACCAGAGCAAAATTGCGGCGGAGAGAAGGCCAACACTATTGTTTTGTTCGAATTAAGCTCCGTTGTCCTCCCCATACTCGACCACTTACATTAACTGGCATTCAAAAGCAGCCCTGTTCAATAAACTGTCAATGAATAATCCTATCAATGGATGGAATCAGTGAAAGAATGGCTGCAGAAACCATTAAACGGTCTGACAAGCTGAGTAACAAATGATGCCTCGTTCTACTAAAGAACAATTCAGTCGTTTAAACGAAATACAATAATATCTTGTTCGAAAGACGTAGTAAATCATTCAAACAAGATACTAAGCTGTTCAAATGAGCTACTAAGTCGTTTGAAAGACTTAATTGTTTGTTCATGTCATCCAACAAATGTAAACGCCTGGAGTTGGTAAATGGCATTGGCACTTGGATTGGAACCTCGCCTATGGTCATCTTTTTGGTCATGCACACCTGCACTGGTCTTTGCATCGAAAGAAAGTTATCTTTCAGCAAAACAATAACTCCAAAGAAATGATTAATTGACCACAAAATAAACATTTTGCTGTGGCCATCTCAATCTCTGGACTTGAACCCCATTGAAAACCTGCAGTTTGAATTGTAGGGGGCAATCCTTGAGCGCAGACTAAGGATATCAAGGATCTTGAAAGAGTCTGTATGGAGGAATGGTCTAAGATCCCAATGTGTTCTCCAATCTCATGAAACAATTTAGAAAAAGCCTCAGTGACATTATTATCCTCGCAAGGTGAGGTATTGAAGACACTGGTGCCTATAACTGACCCCTATCTTTCTGAGAAAAAAAGTATTTATTGTTAAAATCCTTATCTCTGAGCAATTGCATTAGTATTAAATAATATAATTTTCCCCCAAAAATTGCATACACTATAGCTCAGTAATTGTGTTATTTATTTTCTTTTTTTCCTCAACAATAATTTCAAACCTGACTGACCAGGGAAGCCGCATTCTGTTACAGACAGAAGCCTGTGACAGGACAGACCAATCAGGACTCATCTCTCGGCATATCCAGCCCCTCCATAAATCATAGCTGGCCTGGATAGATCCGGTCTTTCTCCCTATATAGGGTAACTCAGTGCCTTGGCTAAACTATTTCAAAATTGTATTCATATTTACAGATCACATATGAGTTTGTAAATAATGCAAATTAAAATTAACATATTCAAGAATACATTTCAGCCACAAAAAAATTGTAATTTCTAGGAACTAGGGTCAAACGCCTAGGATTCTGTAACCAATAACAAATTGGTTAATTTTCAGGTGCCGTATTTAAATGAAAATCAAATTTTCAATCAAAGATCTGCGTTCAAATACACAGTGCCGTGTACGCCTTGCTTTTCAACACAAGTAAGCTGTGTATTCATCTGAGGTGACCCATCTATCTCCTGTCTGTATCAACATGCCAATCAATGACATTAGTATTTTATCTTCTCCTTGATCTCCTGCGCGTCAACTGTCTTTGTGGTCACGAGTCTCCCTCATGTGTACTGTACTCCACCAGCATACTCTTCAGTGGAACACGCGCACAACAGAGATTCATGGCGGCTCGCACAGGTGTCTGTGCATGTGTTCTCTCACGGGGTACAGTGGCGGTCGGTGCCATTTAAGATGAGGGAGGACAAAAATGTTTTTATGAGCATGGCCGTAGTTCTATTACAGCATTTTTGGATGAATGTCATTTATATTCCATTCACCAAGCTCAATGTAACATCGATAGGTTCAGGAATGTTTATCCCCGTTTAGGTCCATTTGGTTCAGATTAAGAAAGGTTTTTCAACAGATACGGTGAATTAATACACCCCTGATCACACACAAACACAGAACTAACAGCCACATATAAACCGCATGATCACTTTGCTCATTGTATATATACTGAACAAGAAAATCAATGAAACATGCAACAATTTCAACGTTTTTAATGCGTTACAGTTCATATAAATGTAAATAAATGCATTCAGCCCAAATCTATGGAGTACGTATGATGGGTAGGGACACAGCCATTGGTGGGCCTAGAAGGGCATAGGCCCACCCACTTGGGAGCTAGGCCCATCCATTAGGGAGCCAGGCCCAGACAATCAGAATTTATGTCTGTAATAAAGGCCTTTGAGGCCGGTTGGACGTACAGCCAAATTCTTTAAAACGACGTTGGAGAAGGTTTATGGTAGCGAAATGAACATTAAATTATCTGGCAACATCTTTGTTGGACATTCCTGCAGTCTGCATGCCAATTGTAAACTCCTCAATACTTGAGGAATTTGTGGCATGTCGTTGTGTGACAAAACTGCACATTTTAGAGTGGCCTTTCATTGTCCCCAGCACAAGGTGCATCTGTCTAATGATCAGGCTGTTTAATCAGCTTCTTGAAATGCCACACCTGTCAGGTGGATGGATTATCTTGGCAAAGGAGAAATGCTCACTAACAGGGATGTAAACAGATTTGTGAATGGAATTGGAGAGATATAAGCTTCATGTGTGTATAAAACATTTCTGGGATCTTTTATTTCAGCTCATGAAAATGGGACAAACACTTTACATGTTGCGTTCATATTTTTGTTCAGTATATAATTCCTTCTTACATCTGTTAGAGGTTCACCTAGTGGTCATGATAGGGGCTGTACCAAATGTTTGATCTATTCTAATAATTGATTATGGTTATGCTGTATTAATAGAAGGGGAGGGGTAATAAGATCCCTCCCTCCTTACATTTATAGGTTCTAAGAAATTCTTAAGGATCAGTTGGGCGCTAGCAATCCACCTACAACAACATCCAGAAAAATGCAGAGGCGCCAAATTCAAAATAGCCATAACCAGCTAGCTAACATAGCATCACTCTGTTTTAACCGGGTGTTTGAGTAGACTAAACTAGTTAGCTGCAATTGCTAGCTAACTAACAAAATGAAATTAAAAATATATTCTATGAAATACAGCTCTCTCTCTCCTTCATTTTGGAAGAAATTAATTTGTTAAACTGTTCAACTATTGTCTTTCTCTTTGAGTCAACTACTCACCTCAACAAATGATGCTTTCAGTACTAGATTCATTCTCTGATCCTTTCATTGGGTGGACAACATGTCAATTCATGCTGCAAGAGCGCTGATATGTTGGTGGACATCCTCCGGAAGTTGTCATAATTACTATGTAAGTCTAAGGAAGGGAGTGAGAAACATGAGCCTCCTAGGTTTTGTATTGAAGTCAATGTACACAGAGGAGGACTGAAGCTAGCTGTCCTCCGGCTACACCGTTGTGCTACCCTACAGAATGCTGTTGAGGCTACTGTAGACCATTGCAAAACAGTGTGTTTTAATCAATTATTTGGTGACATGAATATATTTAGTACAGTTTTATCTAAAAAGGATAACGTAAGTTATGGTATGGGCATGCATACGCTACGGACAATGAACACAATTGTATTTTCTCTAAATCAATTTGAATGCACAGACTACAGTGATGAGATCCTGAAGCCAATTTTCATGCCATTCATCGCCTCCATTCCCTCATGTTTCAGCATGATAATGCATGGCCCAATGTCGCAAGGATCTGTACACAATTCTTGGAAGCTGAACATTTCCCAGTTTTTCCATGGCCTGCATACTCACAAGACAAGTCACCCAATGAGCATGTTTTGGATGTTCTGGATCAATGTGTATGACAGCGGGTTCCAGTTCCTGCCAAAATCCAGCAACTTCGCACATCCACAATCAACAGCCTGATCATCTCTATGCGAAAGAGATGTCTCGTGCTGCATGAGGTAAATGGTGGTCACACCAGATACTGAGTGGTTTTGTGATCCATGGCCCTACATTTTTCCCAAGGTGTCTGCGACCAACAAATACATATCTTTATTCCAGTCATGTGAAATCCATATATTAGGGCTTAATTCATTGACTGATTTCCTTATATGAACTGTAATTCAAAGAGATCTTTAATATTGTTGCATGTTGCGTTTATAGTTTTGTTTAGTGTAAGCTGTTCAAATAAAATACTAAGTCCTTCAAAATAAATAATGTTGTTTGAACAACTTAATTGTTTGGCTCAAACTCATCACTTGTGTGCGTGGCCAAAGAGCTACATTTTCATGTCATCCTACAAATGTAAATGCCTTGAGATTCCTAAATGGTATTGGAATTTAGAATGGAACCTTTTCTATGGTCAGATTACATTAAAATTGACCTCTTTGGCCATGCACACCATCAGTGGGATCTACGTTGAAAGAATGTTATCTTACAGCATAAACCAAACATCACAATCCACAACGAAATGGTTAATTAACCCCAAAATCAACATTTTGCTGTGGCCATCTCAGTCTCCTGACTTGAACCCTCTTGAAAACCTTTGGTTTGATTTGTAGAGAACATTCCATAAGCGCAGACGAAGGATATCACAGATCTGTAAACATTCTGTATGGAGGAATGGTCAAAGATCCCAATGTGTTCTCCAATCTCATGAAACAAAAAGCCTCAGTGACATTATTATCCTCACAAGGTGAGGTATTGAAAGGTATTGAAAACACTGGTGCCAATAATTGACTCATATCTTTCTGAGAAAAAAGTATTACTTGCTCAGCTCAATCTGTATCTCTGAGCAAATGTATTAGTATACATCAATATAATTTCCCAATTTTTTAAGCATACTATAGCCCAGTATTTGTATAATTTATTTTATACACTCATCTTTATCAAGGTTGCCAATCATTTCAGACCTGACATTATATATATACTGACCAGGGAGCACACGTACTGTTACATGACATTACAGACCAATCAGGACTCCGTAAGCTCTGACAATCATGGCTAGCTTGGAAGTGTCCTGTATTTTCTTTCTCCCTATATACTGTAGCTCAGTGATTTCTCCTTGGCTAAACTAGTATCATCATTTCATATTTCTATTCATATATGAGTTTGATAAAAAATGTGTGTTGAATTTTGAATGTCTCACCAGAAAATGTGCCAATTTGTGATTGGTTACAGGATCCTAGGCATTTGACGTTAGTTCCTAAAGATATTTTTTGTGACTGAAATGTCTTTAATATGTGAACTTTCAGGTGCCTTCATTACAAAGATCTGCTTTTAAATTCACAGTGCAGTATCAATGTACATACGTTCTGTACACCTTGTTTTTCAACACAAGTCAGCTATGAGTAGTCAACTGAGGTAACCCATCTATTAACTGCCTTTATCTACTTGCCAATCACTGACAGTATTTTATCTGATCATTATATTCCTGCACGTTATCTGGCTTTGTGGACACGAGTCTCCCTCGTGTACTGTACTCCACCTGCATACTCTTCAGTGGAAGACGCGCACAAGAGAGATTCATGGCTCGCACAGGTGTCTGGGCGTATTTCCTCCCACTGGGCATAACATGTCATTTCAACGTGGATAATGGGGTAATATTTTGTTGCAGCGTTGATCAATGAGATTTCAACCTATATTCACCCACTCAAAAAGACAGCAAAAGTCAGTTACAGTTGTAATCAACAAGAGCTTGAAACCTTAGGCCTATTGTATTGTCTATTTGTAGTTGAATTCTGGGTTGAATTCAAACAATTGCTGTTGATACCTTTGAATCTGCGACATAGGCCTAAATAGCATCATTGATGATTGAGAAAATATTCTCTTTTAAATATACCTTTTGGAATTCCTTTGATAGTAATAGAGAATCTATTTAGTTTTCAAGTGGTCATCTCTCAGCAATCATTCTCATGATGTCATATTGGTAATAGTCAGTCATAAATATTGTAGTTAAGCAGGGCTGGGCTTGTTTAAAATTTTGGATGAGAGACCAAAGTTTAGCTGTAGATAGATCATTTCTCCAGTAGGAGGTGCTGCCCAGCCTATTGTTGTTTTCTAATAGAGGAAATATGGTTGAAAATCAAATTCAAGTACAAATTCAACATATCTTATACAAGCTTTGTATTTGTTATAATGTGGTTGCAATTAGCTCAACCCAGTACATCACTGGGGCCGAGCTCCCTGCCATCTATAATCTCTACACAAGGCGGTGGGAGAGGGAGGCCCAACATTTTTCCAAAGACTCCAGCCACCCAAGCCACAGACTGTTCTCTTTGCTACCACACGGCAACCTGTACCAGTGCACCAAGTCTGGAACTAACAGGACCCTGAACAGCTTCTGCCCCAAAGCAATAATAACGCTAAACAAGACTGCTAAATAGCTAATCAAATGGCTACCCTGAGTACCTCTATTGACACTGACTCTATGCGCTCACACACTGGACTCTAACCACACACTCATACATAATTACACTGACACCCCAACATACAGTGCCTTCTGAAAATATTCAGACCCCTTGACTTTCTCCACATGTTGCTACGTTACAGCCTTATACTGAAATGGATTAAATAAATAAAACATCTTCATCAATATACACACAATACCCCATAATTTACACACAATACCTCACAATAGCTCATAATTAAATAAATAAATGCCTGACTGAAATTGTAATATAAAAGGCATTAATGGTTATATAACAGAATACATTGTGCGGAGAGATAAGCAGGCAGTAAATACACTATACAAACAAATCCCCAAAACCGCAACTAAACGTTAGCTACGTAACCACCTAAATAGTCCTACTGATACAGCTCAGCAGTAGCTGATGCATCTGCAGCGTGCACAGCATGCACAGTGAGAGTGACATGACCATCTAAAACATACAATATAGTCTACCTGAGCTAAAGCTTAGGTCTAATGGTATATGCCGATAAGCCATGAGAGAAGAATAGACCTGAGAAATAGACCCCATATATACTAGAATAAGCCTGCAAATAAGTGTCTGAAATAAGCTCTCTAACAGACATTTTCATTAGAGGCAATGAACACTTGATCAACCATCAGCTGATCGCGATGTGGGTGTTTAGTCTAGGTAATGCCAGTATCAACGGCCCATCCAACATAGCTGATAGCTATAGCGTGCCTTGATTGGTCATCGCACAGCTATACAACGTCCCCACTAAGGTCCAAGGTGATAACTTGAAATCTGAGGAAGAAAGTTTAGGTTAGGAAGTAGTATCAATTTAAAATGAGACTGTACTTCTGAGAATATATGCTTACTGAAAGACCCAGTACTGTTTAGCCGACGACAGACTAACGCCATAATAGTAGCAAAAGATATCACGCTGCTCGACAGCGCATGTGGTGGCCCACAGCATTTGGGACATAGATTTGGGTGGTAGATATGAGTCACGCTCTGCTAAAATTACTGTAGCAGAGTGAGCTGCATCAGGGTAGAAGATGCCTTGCATATGCACTATGTACAAGCATGCATGAAAACATTCGTAAATGTGCTAACTACAATCCTAAAATATAGTTTACTCCTAAGATTTTGCCTAACCTTATGCTTATGATCACAGGCGACGCTCCTAGTGGCCGGGTGATTTTAATGCAGGAAAACTGAAATCGGTTTTACCTCATTTCTAGCAGCATGTCACCTGTGCAACTAGGGCTGACACCATTTAGTCGACTAGTCAATTGTTGGTCGACCAAGATTTATTTTTTGAGCAGTCACAAATATATATGGCACACGAGACATCCGCCTGATTCACGCCTATCTCAGTGGACTAATCAAATGTGGAGGCCATGGGGATGGCACACCATTATCACCAGTAGTACATTTGCCGTTCTAATCTACAATGTTTGTTTGGTTAAGGTAATTTCTGTAAATGCAGTCAATAATCAGAAAAAAAATGATTACAGTCTTTGACCATTCTCATTGTCGAAGTGGACACCTTGTTTGCGGACCGCGCAACCTAGGCTACGCTTGTGAGGAACAGGTTTTGGTTAATTTCAATCCATTTACAAGTTGTCAATTTATGCTCCTGTAAATGGTGTCAGCCCTAGTTGCACAGGTGACATGCTGCTAGAAATGAGGTAAAACCGATTTCAGTTTTCCGGCATTAAAATCACCGGCCACTAGGAGCGTCGCCTGTGCTACAACTTCCGGCGCCGACAGAGATGGCAGCCTCGCTTCACGTTCTCAGGAAACCATGCAGTATTTTGTTTTTTTATGTATTACTTCTTACATTGTTACCCCGGGAGATATTAAGTTTTATTACATACAACCGGGAGGAACTATTGGATATAAGAGCAACGTCAACTTACCAACATTACGACCAGGAATACGACTTTCCCAAAGAGGATTCTCGGTTTGCTAACCCAAACACAACAACAGACTGGATAGCACGTGGCTACTCAAAACAACGGCGGCGCCGGAGAAGAGGGAAACGCGTCTCTTGACAACAAAGTAGACGAAATCCGATCGAGGGTTGCCTTTCAGAGAGACATCCGAGACTGCAACGTTCTTTGCTTCACGGAAACATGGCTCACTCAGGACACGTTATCTGAGTCGGTACAGCCACCTGGTTTCTCCACGCATCGCGCCGACAGAAACAAACTTCTATCTGGTAAGAAGAAGGGTGGGGGTGTGTGTCTTATGATTAACGAGACGTGGTGTGATCATAACAACATACAGGAACTCAAGTCCTTTGTTCACCTGACATAGAATTCATTACAATCAAATGCAGACCGCATTATCTACCAAGAGAATTCTCCTCGATTATAATCACAGCCGTGTACATCCCCCCTCAAGCTGATACATCAACGGCACTGAAAGAAATTCATCGGACTCTATGTAAACTGGAAACCACATATCCTGAGGCTGCATTTATTGTGGCTGGGGATTTTAATAAGGCTAATTTAAGAACAAGGCTCCCGAAATTTTACCAGCATATCGAATGTGCCATCCGGGCTGGTAAAATCCTGGATCACTGTTATTCCAACTTCCGTGATGCATACAAGGCTATTCTCCGCCCTCCTTTCGCAAGTCTGACCATGACTCCATTTTGTTGCTCCCAGCCTACAAACAGAAACTAAAACAGGAAACGCCCGTTCTCAGGTCTGTTCAACGCTGGTCCGACCAATCTGATTCCATGCTGCAAGATTGCTTCGAGCACGTGGACTGGGATATGTTCCGGATAGCATCTGACAACAACATTGATGTATACGCTGATTCGGTGAGCGAGTTTATTAGCAAGTGCATTGGTGATGTTGTACCCATAGCAAATATTAAAACCTTCCCCAACCAGAAACCGTGGATTGATGGCAGCATTCACAAGAAAACTGAAAGCGCGAACCACTGCTTTTAACCAGGGTAAGGCTACCAGAAACATGACTGAATACAAACAGTGTAGCTATTCCTCCGCAAGGCAATCAAACAAGCTAAGCGTCAATATAGAGACAAAGTAGAGTCACAATTCAACGGCTCAGACACAAGAGGAATGTGGCAGGGTCTACAGTCAATCACAGACTACAAAAGAAAACCAGCCCGTCGCGGACCATGACGCCCTGCTCCCAGACCAACTAAACAACTTCTTTGCTCGCTTTGAGGACAATGCAGTGCCACCGACACGGCCCGCTACCAAAACCTGCGGGCTCACCTTCACCGCAGCCAATGTGAGAAAAACATTTAAATGTGTTAACCCTCGCAAGGCTGCCGGCCCAGATGGCATCCCTGGCCGTGTCCTCAGAGCATGCGCAGACCAGCTGGCTGTTGTGTTCACGGACATATTCAATCAGTCCCTATCCCAGTCTGCTGTTCCCACATGCTTCAAGAGGGCCACCATTGTTCCTGTTCCCAAGAAAGCTAAGGTGACTGAGCTAAATGACTATCGCCCTGTAGCACTCACTTCCGTCATCATGAAGTGCTTTGAGAGATTAGTCAAGGATCACCTCCATCCTGCCAGACACCCTGGACCCACTCCAATTTGCTTACCGTCCCAATAGGTCCACAGACGACGCAATCGCAATCACACTGCATACTGCCCTAACCCATCTGGACAAGAGGAATACTTATGTAAGAATGCTGTTCATCGACTACAGCTCAGCATTTAACACCATAGTTCCCTCCAAGCTCGTCATTAAGCTCGAGACCCTGGGTCTCGACCCAGCCCTGTGCAACTGGGTCCTGGACTTCCTGACGGGCCGGTCCCAGGTGGTGAGGGTAGGAAACAACATCTCCACTCCGCTGATCCTCAACACTGGGGCCCCACAAGGGTGCGTTCTCAGCCCTCTCCTGTACTCCCTGTTTACCCATGACTGCGTGGCCAAGCACGCATCCAACTCAATCATCAAGTTTGCTGACGACACTACAGTGGTAGGCTTGATTACCAACAACGACGAGACGGCCTACAGAGAAGAGGTGAGGGCCCTCGGAGTGTGGTGTCAGGAAAATAACCTCTCACTCAATGTCAGCAAAACAAAGGAGATGATCGTGGACTTCAGGAAACAGGAGAGGGAGCACCCCCCTATCCACATCGAGGGGACAGTAGTGGAGAGGGTGGAAAGTTTTAAGTTCCTCGGTGTACACATCACGGACAAACTGAATTGGTCCACCCACACAGACAGCGTGGTGAAGAAGGCGCAACAGCGCCTCTTCAACCTCAGGAGGCTGAAGAAATTTGGCTTGTCACCAAAATCACTCACAAACTTTTACAGATGCACAATTGAGAGCATCCTGTCGGGCTGTATCACCGCCTGGTACGGCAACTGCTCCGCCCACAACCGTAAGGCTCTCCAGAGGGTAGTGAGGACTGCACAGCGCATCACCGGGGGAAACCTACCTGCCCTCCAGGACACCTACACCACCCGATGTCACAGAAAGGCCAAAAAGATCATCAAGGACAACAACCACCCGAGCCACTGCCTGTTCACCCCGCTATCATCCAGAAGGCGAGGTCAGTACAGGTGCATCAAAGCTGGGACCGAGAGACTGAAAAACAGCTTCTACCTCAAGGCCATCAGACTGTTAAACAGCCATCACTAACATTGAGTGGCTGCTGCCAACATACTGACTTAAATCTCTAGCCACTTTAAACATAGGAATTGGATGTAACAAATGTATCACTAGCCACTTTAAACAATTTTGTATATAAGATTTACGTATCCAACATACTCATATCAAATGTATACACTGTACTCTAAACCATCTACTGTATCTTGCCTATGCCGTTCTACCATCGAACCAAATCTCTAGCCACTTTAATAATTATAACTGGATGAAATAATGTATCACTAGCCACTTTAAACAATGCCATTTATATAATGTTTACATATCCTACATTACTCATCTCATATATATATATATATATGTGTGTATATACTGTACTCCATACCATCTACTGCATCTTGCCTATGCCGGTCAGCCATCGCTCATCCATATATTTATATGTACATACTCGTATTCATTCCTTTACTCTTGTGTGTATAAGGTAGTTGTTGTGAATTTGTTAGATTACTTGTTAGATACTACTGCATGGTCGGAACTAGAAGCACAAGCATTTCGCTACACTCGCATTAACATCTGCTAACCATGTGTATGTGACAAATAAAATTTGATTTGTGATTTGATTTTATGTTGATTAAGGACGCGCACCTGTTATGAATATGGTTCAAAGGGTCTGAATACTTTCCGAATGCACTGTAGGCTGGTTTATGCTGCCAACCACATGCTTTTATTAGCCTACCAGAATCACCAGGGGACTGTAGTCACGTCTCTTGCACTGAGATGCAGTGTGTTAGACCACTGTGCCACTCGGAATCCCAATTGAAAGGTTTAACTTGTTATAGCCTACAGTTCACAATAACAGGAAAAAATACATGTAATCACCTAAATAAAACGAAGAGATGGTAAACGGACGACACTTCATTTAATCTTTGTAGTTTTGGCTGTTTGCTAAAACATAAGGAAGCTATTCGACTACCTTACTATTATCTGAAGGCTGACACAGACTGATTAGGCTATTTCAAACACTTCAAGCTACCAGGACTCAAAAGATACCTTCTGGGCAAAAAATGCCTGAGTTGCGCACAGATTATTTGTACAATAATGTTGTGTGGAGTCATTTTTAATAGTGGGAAGAAGTTTAACTAATGTCTAATTATGGGGTCTTTGTTAAACAAAAGTGTCACAACACATAGGGGTATATTTATCAATCAGGGCAATTGATGCCAAGCAGAGATCTTCATGCCTTCTGCCAAAGCTGGTCTGATTTCGCAAAGATTTGTCTTGTCCCTTTGGGGACTTAGATAATTAAACTGTATTTTAGAGACTGCAGTTTACCGACAAGGAGCTGTTTTTAAGCACCACTAGTCTGTTCGATTACAGCCCAATGTTGTTTTATGGGGTTTGTACTCTCTTATAGAACGTCTGATCAGTCTTACAGACAGTGTAGTCTTGAACAGTAACAGCGCCTCTCTTATCTGCTGTGTGGATGACTATAGAGGTGGCATTCTGGAGATTTAAGGGCTTGTTTCTCAGAGCAGGTAAAGTTATTCCTGACATAGGGGATAGAGGCCTCTAGCTTGGATAGGTATTTACACACACACTTTTACAGATGCACAATTGAGAGCATCCTGTATCACCACATGGTACGGCAACTGCACCGCCTGGAACCCCAGGGCTCTCAGAGGGTTGTGCAGTCTGCCCAACACATCAGTGGGCACACACTGTCTGCCCGCCAGGACACCTATAGCACCCTATGTCACAAGAAGGCCAAAAAGATAATCAAGGCCATCAACCAATCGAGCCACGGCCTGTTCATCCCCCTATCATCCAGAAGGAGAGGTCAGTACAGGTGCACTCCGACATTGTTCGTCCTAATATTGATATATTTCTTAATTCCAATCTTTTACTTTTAGATTTGTGTGTATTGTTGTGAATTGTTAGATACTACTTTATTGATGGAGTTAGGAACACAAGCATTTCGCCACACCCGCAATAACATCTACTAACAAATGTGTATGTGACCAATAAAATTTGATTTGTACTACGTATCCACAGCTGGGTCAATAGGTCCAGGTGGAATGAACGTATAACTTTTCGTGGGGACAGAGGGGTTGCAATCTCTAAAGAACCATTTCAGATGCAAAGTGCGTATGAATTATTAATATAAACAAGTTGTAGTTGTGCATCCTGATTTTCAGGCAGATTTTCTCCTATATGTATTATTTTGTATATATTTTGGGCTTTTCAAATATATTCCATTCTCCTTTCTCTTGTTTATTATATGGCTATATTCCCACTAATATTCCTTTATTATAATTTTTTTGCCTAATTCAATTGATTTATTTTATGGTGTTTCTATTCCAAGAAAAAACAAAAATACATTTGACAGCCTATGTACTGGCTACCTAAAACATCCGTTAATACATTTGAAGTCCTCAAAATGGAAACTATATATCCTAATGTTAGATAGTAGAATATAAACTAGATATAGGCTATTGTAGGTATGGTAGGCTAAATAATTACAACTGAATAGACCTAATTAAAACAATAGTGATAAAGGAAACAAAAAATTCTAGGCAGTGCATGTCCAGAGCTTGTGGCTGAGCAGTACCAGAGCAAAATTGCGGTGGGAGAGAAGGCCAACACTATTGTTTTGCTCGAATTAAGCTCCGTTGTCCTCCCCATACTCGAACACTTACATTAACTGGCATTCAAAAGCAGCCCTGTTTAAGGCTATCAATAAACTGTTAATGAATAATCCTATCAATGGATGGAATCAGTGAATGAATGGCTGCAGAAACCATTAAACGGTCTGACAAGCTGAATAACAAATGATGCCTCGTTCTACTAAAGAACAATTCAGTCGTTTAAACGAAATACAATAATATCTTGTTCGAAAGACGTAGTAAATCATTCAAACAAGATACTAAGCTGTTCAAATGAGCTACTAAGTCGTTTGAAAGACTTAATTGTTTGTTCATGTCATCCAACAAATGTAAACGCCTGGAGTTGGTAAATGGCATTGGTACTTGGATTGGAACCTCGCCTATGGTCATCTTTTTGGTCATGCACACCTGCACTGGTCTTTGCATCGAAAGAAAGTTATCTTTCAGCAAAACAATAACTCCAAAGAAATGATTAATTGACCACAAAATAAACATTTTGCTGTGGCCATCTCAATCTCTGGACTTGAACCCCATTGAAAACCTGCAGTTTGAATTGTAGGGGGCAATCCTTGTGCGCAGACTAAGGATATCAAGGATCTTGAAAGAGTCTGTATGGAGGAATGGTCTAAGATCCCAATGTGTTCTCCAATCTCATGAAACAATTTAGAAAAAGCCTCAGTGACATTATTATCCTCGCAAGGTGAGGTATTGAAGACACTGGTGCCAATAATTGACCCCTATCTTTCTGAGAAAAAAAGTATTTCTTGTTAAAATCCTTATCTCTGAGCAATTGCTATAGTATTAAATAATATAATTTCCCCCAAAAAATTGCATGCACTATAGCTCAGTAATTGTGTTATTTATTTTATACAGTCTTTTTTTCCTCAACAATAATTTCAAACCTGACTGACCAGGGAAGCCGCATTCTGTTACAGACAGAAGCCTGTGACAGGACAGACCAATCAGGACTCATCTCTCGGCATATCCAGCCCCTCCATAAACTCAGCCAATCATGGCTGGCCTGGATAGATCCGGTCTTTCTCCCTATATAGGGTAGCTCAGTGCCTTGGCTAAACTAATTCCAATTTTTATTCATATTTACAGATCACATATGAGTTTGTAAATAATGCAAATTAAAATTAACATATTCAAGAATACATTTCAGCCACAAAAAAGAATTATCTCTAGGAACTAAGGTCAAACGCCTAGGATTCTGTAACCAATAACAAATTGGTTAATTTTCAGGTGCCGCATTTAAATGAAAATCTAATTTTCAATCAAAGATCTGCATTCAAATACACAGTGCCGTGTACACCTTGCTTTTCAACACAAGTAAGCTGGGTATTCATCTGAGGTGACCCATCTATCTCCTGCCTTTATCAACATGCCAATCAATGACATTAGTATTTTATCTTCTCCTTGATCTCCTGCGCGCCAACTGTCTTTGTGGTCACGAGTCTCCCTCATGTGTACTGTACTCCACCAGCATACTCTTCAGTGGAACACGCGCACAACAGAGATTCATGGCAGCTCACACAGGTGTCTGTGCATGTGTTCTCTCACTGTGCACAGTGGCGGTCGGTGCCATTTAAGATGAGGGAGGACAAAAAATGTTTTTATGAGCATGGCTTAGTTCTATTACAGTATTTTGGATGACTGTCATTTATATTCCATTCACCCAGCTCAATGTAACATCGATAGGTTCAGGAATGTTTATCCCCCGTTTAGGTCCATTTGGTTCAGATTAAGAAAGGTTTTTCAACAGATATGGCGAATGAATACACTCCTGATCACACACAAACACAGAACTAACAGCCACATATAAATAATTTTGATCACCTTGCTCGTTGTGTACAGTTGAAGTCGGAAGTTTACATTCACCTTAGCCAAATACATTTAAACTCAGTTTTTCACAATTCCTGACATTTAATCCTAGTAAAAATGCCCTGTTTTAGCTCAGTTAGGATCACCACTTTATTTTAAGAATGTGAAATGTCAGAATAATAGTAGAGAGAATAATTTATTTCAGATTGTATTTCTTTCATCACATCCCCAGTGGGTCATAAGTTTACATACACTCAATTAGTATTTGGTAGCATTGCCTTTAAATTGTTTAACTTGGGTCAAACGTTTTGGGTAGTTTTGGATAGCTTCCCACAGTAAGTTGGGTGAATTTTGGCCCATTCCTCCTGACAGAGCTGATGTAACTGAGTCAGGTTTGTTGGCCTCCTTGCTCGCACACACTTTTTCACATCTACCCACACATTATTTATACGATTGAGGTCAGGGCTTTGTGATGGCCACTCCAATACCTTGTCCTTAAGCCACTTTGCCACAACTTTGGAAATATGCTTGGGATCATTGTCCATTTGGAAGACCCATTTGCAAACAACCTTTAACTTCCTGACTGATGTCTTGAGAGGTTGCTTCAATATATCCACATAACTTTCCTGCCTCATGATGCCATCTATTTTGTGAAGTGCACCAGTCCCTCCTGCAGCAAAGCACCCCCACAACCTGATGCTGCCACCCCCGTGCTTCACGGTTGGGATGGTGTTCTTCGGCTTGCAAGCCTCCCCCTTCGGCTTGCCCCCTTCGGCTTGCAAGCCTCCCCCTTTTTTCCTGGGATTGATTTGCACTTCTCCCACCAAGAAGTGCAAATCAAGAAGTGCAAATTTGCACTTCTCCCACCAAGAAGTGCAAATCCCCCTCCCCCTTCGGCTTGCAAGCCTCCCCCTTTTTTCCTGGGATTGATTTGCACTTCTCCCACCAAAGTACGTTAATCTCTAGGAGACAGAACGCATCTCCTTCCTGAGCGGTATGATGGCTGCGCGGTCCCACAGTGTTTATACGTGCGTACTATTGTTTGTATAGATGAACGTGGTACCTTCAGGTGTTTGGAAATTGCTCCCAAGGATGAACCAGACTTGTGGAGGTCTACAATTTATTTTCTGAGTTCTTGGCTGATTTCTTTTGATTTTCCCATGATGTTGTCATGACTGTCCTGCTCGGCTGAGGTTACCAATGACCACAATTCTGCAGAGAGATCTCATCCCCACCAGAGGAGAAGAGGTCTCAACGGATATGAAGATGGGGGGGGGGTTATGACACCTCACAACCATTGTAAACCTACGGCCGCAGGCAACATTCCTTTGTCCTCTCACTATGGAGAACAAGCCTCAGAACATTAAACATGCAATAAATTAACTTTGGGACAATGAGTTTCGTCAGCCACAATGGTGGTAATGACCAAAGATGGAAAATGAAAATTTATGTCAGTTTTGTAATGTTAGTAAAAGGACAACGTTATAACAAAAACATTGTAACCTTAAGCACATACTAGTTTTCCTAGTATGTGCTTGATGTTTATACATTGTACTTTGGGTGGAAAATGTCAAAATCAAAGAAAATGTTTTGGTAAAGATGAAATGTGAAGTTAGTTGTCTAAAATTGGATTTGAGTAAAATCTAGATCTAAAGGCGGTTAAGCCCACTTCCGACCCGAGTGAGTTAAGAATTAACATATCAGACTAAATGACCCGAGCTGCAGTAGTCAAATAACCCAAAACCAACACGAGGTTGAAGACAAAGGAACCTTTTCTATCCATGCCATGGATGAGTAGCTGCGTCTAAGAGTGTGAATTAAAGTAGGACCAACCAGTTGCCACTCTCCAACGCCATTGGGTATCTACGCTGCTTTCATTCCTACGCTGTGAGCCCTCAGGAGACCCCTTTCAGAACAAGGGCGATGAACCAGACTATTAAGCCAAAAGGACACTGACATCGTGAGGACAACCAGAGAGTTGCTCCAGAGAAGTGCGTCATTGAGAAGCCTGAGCGCTCCACGCAGAGATTCCCATCAGAGACCTTCAACACGTAATTCCCTCATTATATTCTGACCCATAAGAGCGGAAGTTCGGGGAAAGGTTAGGGTTAAAATAAGCATAGCTGACAAATGCAACCAAATGTATATTTCTCTCGTGTACTTTCTCTTTTTCTCTCTCATTTAAATCCCCATTTTGGGTAAGACGCGTCATAGTGTGTTGGCCCGTTGTACTAAGTTCCAAAAATAGCCTAGACTGTGTTTTGTGTATGTGTATCTTTTATTATCATTTTAGCTTGCTAGTAAATAAATAATTAACTAAAATTGGTGTGGTACGGACTCATTGGTGGGACTCGGGTTTGTGCAGATTCCCTGATTATGCTACGTTCAGAATGAGACTGTAGAGGACATTGATTAATTAGCAAATGTTGTAAAATCGATATTCTGATATTCTTTGAGTTAATTTGGGAAATAGAAACTCAATAAAACTAATTTTCCCATGGTGCCTGATTGATTTAATCAGGCAATTATAAACCGTTAATAATTCGATGAGCAACTGTCGTCACATTAACAGATACAACGTCACGACAATGTTAAGCAATGAGGCACTTAGTTTGAAGGTAGGCCTTAAAATTCATCCACAGGTACACCTCCAATTGACTCAAATGATGTCAATTAGCCTATCAGAAGCTTCTAAAGCCATGACATAATTTTCTGGAATTTTCTGGAATGGTGTATGTAAACTTCTGACCCACTGGAATTGTGATACAGTGAATTATAAGTGAAATAATCTGTCTGTTTACAATTGTTGGAAGAATTACTTGTGTCATGCAATAGTAGATGTCCTAACCGACTTGCCAAAACTATTGTTTGTTAACAAGAAATTTGTGGAGTGGTTGAAAAAACGAGTTTTAATGACTCCAACCTAAGTATATGTAAACTTCCAACTTAAACTGTATATACTGAACAAGAATATCAATGAAACATGCACAATTTCAACGATTTTAATACGTTACAGTTCATAGAAATTGTAAATAAATGCATTAGGCCCAAATCTATGGATTTCACATGATGGGTAGGGACACAGCCATGGGTGTGCCTAGGAGGGCATAGGCCCACCCACTTGGGAGCCTTGTCCTTCGCTACCATAAACCTCCTCCAACGTGTGACAAAACTGCACATTTTAGAGTGGCCTTTTATTGTCCCCAGCACAAGGCGCATCTGTCTAATGATCAGGCTGTTTAATCAGCTTCTTGAAATGCCACACCTGTCAGGTGGATGGATTATCTTGGCAAAGGAGAAATGCTCACTAACAGGGATGTAAACAGATTTGTGAATGCAATTGGAGAGATATAAGCTTCATGTGTGCATAGAACATTTCATTTATTTCAGCTCATGAAAAATGGGACACTTTACATGTTGCGTTCATATTTTTGTTCAGTATATAATTCCTTCATGCGTCTATGCGCTCCTCCTCTCACCTTTTCCCTTTTCTTGTAGACTCCAATGCACACACATCAGCTGTCTGTGACCAGGCAAAAAAATACAATATTTTCCAAGCCAAACATTCATACCATAACCGCTAATCGCAACACACAGCCAACATTGTTTTCACTATATTAACATCATAGTCAACATAGCTACTAGAACTACCTTGTTAGTAAACCCGCTACAATCTGTACAGTGTACAGCAAGCAGTTTAGCAATTACACTTGCGGCACCCCAGTGGCAATAAATTGATAAAACCAAAAGCTTACTTTAACTTGGAAGAGTTCCAGCATTGGATAGCCATAGCCAGCTAGCTAACATAGCATCACTGTGTTTTAACCGGGTGTTTGAGTAAGCTAAACTAGCTAGCTGCAATTGCTAGCTAACAAACAAAATGAAATTTCAAAAATATACTCTATGAAATATAGTTCTCTCTCTCGCTGTCTCTTGCTTCTCCTTCATTTTGGAAGAAATTAATTTGTTAAACTGTTCAACTATTGTATTTTTAAGTCAACTACTCACCTCAACAAATTATGCTTTCAGTACTAGATTCATTATCTGATCCTTTGATCGGGTGGACAACATGTCAATTCATGCTGCAAGAGTGCTGATATGTTGGAGGACATCCTCTGGAAGTTGTCAAAATGACTATGTAATTTTGGAAGGGAGTGAGAAACATGAGCCTCCTAGGTTTTGTATTGAAGTCAATGTACACAGAGGAGGACTGAAGCTATCTGTCCTCCGGCTACACCATTGTGCTACCCTACAGAGTGCTGTTGAGGCTACTGTAGACCATTGCAAAACAGTATGTTTTAATCAATTATTTGGTGACATGAATATATTTAGTACAGTTTTATCTAAAAAAGATAATCATTTAAGAAGTTACCTTTTTATTTTTCTGAATATCACTAACAATGGTTCTCCCCTTCCTCCTCTGAGGAGCCTCCACTGACGTGGATAATTGGGTAATATTTTGTTGAGACATTGATCAATGGCATTACAATCTACATTCACCCACAATTGCTGTAATTCAACTGCCAAAAGTCAGTTGAATTACAGCAATTGTGAAAATCTCCACAGACCTGCAACGAACTATGCATGCTAGCTTGAACATTAACTTATTATATGATATAACAAGAAAGTTATAGTTACAGTAACTTCAAAATGTTCCCATGGATGTGTTAATCATTTTAAGGTTGAATGTTGAATGCCTTAACTGAAGAGAAATATAAACGCAACATGTAAATTGTTGGTCCCATGTTTTACGAGCTGAAATAAAAGATCCCAGAAATGTTTCCATACGCACAACAAGCTAATCTCTAAAAAGTTGTGCACAAATTTGTTAGCATCACTTGTTAGCGAGCATTTCTCCTTTGCCAAGATAATCCATCCACCTAACTTTTGTGGCATATTACCCTTGTGATGGGGACAATAAAAGGCCACTCTAAAATGTGCAGTTTTGTCACACACAACACAATGCCCCGCTTTGTGGGAGCTTGCAGTTGGCATGCTGACTGCAGGAATGTCCACCCGAGCTGTTCCCAGAGAATTGAAAGTTAATTTCTATACCATAAGCCGACCCCTAACGTTGTTTTAGAGAATTTGGCAGTACCTACATCCGGCTTTAAAAACGTAGACTACGTGTAACCACGCCAGCCCAGGACCTCCACATCCGGCTTCTACACCTGCGGGATCGTCTGAGACCAGCCACCCAGACAGCTAATGAAGATGTGGGTTTGCACAACCAAATAATTTCTGCACAAACTGTCACAAACTGTCTAAGGGAAGCTCATCTGCATGCTTCTCGTCCTTACCAGGGTATTGACCTGAATGCATTTTGCCGTCGTAACCGACTTCAGTGGGCAAATGCTCATCTTTGATGGTCACTGGCATGGTGGAGAAGTGTGCTCTTCATGGATCAATCCCGGTTTCAACTGTAATGGGCAGATAGCAGGCATTGTGTATGGCATCACGTGGGTGAGCGGTTTGCTGATTTCAACATTGTGAACAGAATGCCCCATGGTGGCGGTAGGGTTATGGTATGGGCATGCATAAGCTACGGACAATGAAGACAATTGTACTTTCTCTATATCAATTTGAATCCACAGAGTACCGTGACGAGATCCTGAAGCCCATTTTCATGCCATTCATCCGCCTCCATCACCTCATGTTTCAGCATGATAATGCATGGCCCAATGTCGC
Organism: Brachymystax lenok tsinlingensis; assembly: GCA_030435695.1. NCBI lineage: Eukaryota > Metazoa > Chordata > Actinopteri > Salmoniformes > Salmonidae > Brachymystax > Brachymystax lenok. The sequence continues at coordinate 33,632,726 of CM059788.1, forward strand.
AAGGATTTGTACACAATTCTTGGAAGCTGAACATTTACCAGTTTTTCCATGGCCTGCATACTCACAAGACAAGTCACCCAATGAACATGTTTTTGATGCTCTGGATCGATGTGTATGACAGCGGGTTCCAGTTCCTGCCAAAATCCAGCAACTTCGGACATCCACAATCAACAGCCTGATCAACTCTATGTGAAGGAGATGTCTCTTGCAGCATGAGGTAAATGGTGGTCACACCAGATACTGAGTGGTTTTGTGATCCACGCCCCTACATTTTTTCTTAAGGTATCTGCGACCAACAAATGCATATCTGTATTCCCAGTCATGTGAAATCCATATATTTGTCACGTCCTGGCCTTGGAGAGCCCTCTGAGTTTCTCTATGGGGGTTAGGCCAGGGCGTGACTAGGGTTGTCTTACAGACTTCATGTTTTTTTTTTGAGTGTGGTTCCCAATTAGAGGCAGCTGGTTGTCGTTGCCTCTAATTGGGAATCCTATTTAGGTTGTTCCTTTTCCCACCTGCATTGTGGGTTATTGTTTGCATTTGTGTGTGTACCTGCGTGACGGTTTGTTTCTTCCAGTTTGCACTTTAAATAAAGTATTTATACTGGAACCCTCACTGTGTCTTGGTCCGCTCCATCAACAAACTGTGACAGAATAACCCACCTAAAAAGGACCAAGCAGTGGGGTCAGCAGGAGTGGTGGACATGGGAGGAAATCCTGGCTGGAGAAGGACCCTGGAGGAAGGCTGGGGAGTATCGCCATCCCAGGGATGAATTGGAGTTATTCGAGGCTGAGTGGCAGCCGTGGGAACACGGCTGACGAGGAAGCCCGAGAGGCAGCCCCCCCAAAAAAATGGGGGGGGGCAGACAGGGAGTTTGGCGATGCCGGTTTGGAGGCCTGAGCCAACTCTCTGTGCTTACCGGAGTGAGTGGCGCACTGGTCAGGCACTGTGCTATGCAGTGAAGCGCACGGTGTCTCCAGTGCGCGTTCAGAGACCGGTACGGACTGTTCCTGCTCCTCGCACCAGGCCCCCTGTGAGCATTGCGAGCCCAGCACGGCCTGTTCCTGCTCCCCGCACCAGGTTCCCAGTGCGCATCGCGAGCCCAGCACGGCCTGTTCCTGCTCCATGCACTAGAATCCTAGTGCGCATCGCGAGCCCAGCATGGCCTGTTCCTGCTCCACGCACTAGAATCCCAGTTCCTGCTCCATGCACTAGAATCACATCATTGGAAATTGCTCCCAATGATGAACCAGACTTGTGGAGGTCTACAATTTTTTTTATGAGGTCTTGGCTGATTTCTTTTGATTTTCCAATGATGTCAAGCAAAGAGGCACTGAGTTTGAAGGTAGGCTTTGAAATACATCCACAGGTACACCTCCATTTGACTCAAATGATGTCAATTAGCCTTTCAGAAGCTTCTTAAGCCATGACATAATTTCTGGATTTTCCAAGCTGTTTAAAGGCACAGTCAACTTAGTGTAGGTAAACTTCTGACCCACTGGAATTGTGATATAGTGAATTATAAGTGAAATAATCTGTTGTAAACAATTGTTGGAAAAATGACTTGTGTCATGCACAAAGTAGATGTCCTAACAGACTTGCCAAAACTATAGTTTGTTAACTCTTTAGGCATCATCAGCCGAGGTGTCGGTTTTGGAGAGTCTGGCGTGCCCAAAGTAAAATGCCTGCCACTCAGGCCCAGAAAATAGGATATGCACATAATTAGTACTATTGAATAGGAAACACTCTGGCGTTTCTAAGAGTGTTAAAATAATGTATGTGAGTATAACAGAAGTGATATAGCAGGCAAAAACCAGAGGAAAATCCATCCGGATTTGCAGTTGTTTTTGTAGATGACCTTTTTCTCCAAGCTGCCTATTGCATTCAATGTTATGTATGACTGAGACTGCAGTACCTATGGCTTCCACTAGATGTCAACAGTCTTTATACAGTGTTTGGAGGCTCTAGCACTAAGCAGAACAGATAGGAAGAGGAAATAGTGAAGGGACCACATTTGTCAACAACGTTTCACGGGCGCGAGATTGTGAGCGCGCCCCACTTTATTTTCCTTTCCTATCGTTCACGTTATCGTCCGGTTGAAATATTACAGTAAATATACATAAAAGGATACCTAAGGATACATTAAAAATGATGTTTGATTTGTTTGGAGAAAGTTTATAGGTATATTTGAACGTGTTCTCTTCACGGTTCAATGGGCGACTCGACGGTGGATTTTCTGATCATAACGCGCCAACCAAACTGAGATTTATGGATATAATAAATGACTTTTTCTAACAAAAGAACCATTGGATGTCTTCGTTGGACACTTGGGAAGCCCTCAGCAGAAGTTCTTCGAAAGGTAATTGAATTTTTTATTTTTGCTCTTATATGGGTTTTGTGTGACCCGCGCTGGATATGAATTGCAGAAATATTGGAGGTGCTATCCTCAAACAATCAAATGTTGTGCTTTTGCCGTAAATCTGACAACGCTGGGATATTGCCAAGAATCAGAGCTTTTGATGACTATGCAACACTTGTATATTGATGAATGTTTAATAATTGAACTTTGAATTTTGAATTTGGCGCCTTACATTTCATCAGGAAGTGTCGGGAGCGGCCCGCTAGCGCGCCACTTCTCCCTAAGAAGTTTTAACAAGACATTTGTGGGGTGGTTGAAAAATGAGTTTTAATGACTCCAACCTAAGTGAATGTAAACTTCTGACTTCAACTGTACATACATTCTGTCAGCTATGAGTAGTCAACTGAGGTAACCCATCTGTCTACTGCCTTTATCTACTTGCCAATCACTGACAGTATTTTATCTGATCATTAAACTCCTGCACGTTATCTGGCTTTGTGGACACAAGTCTCCCTCGTGTACTGTACTTCACCTGCATACTCTTCAGTGGAAGACGCGCACAAGAGAGATTCATGGCTCGCACAGGTATCTGTGCGTATTTCCTCCCACTGGGCATAACACGTCATTTCAACGTGGATAATGGGGTAATTTTTGGTTCAAACTTTGCTCAATGAGATTTCAACCTATATTCACCCACTCAAAAAGACAGCAAATGTCAGTTACAGTTGTAATCGACAAGAGCTTGAAACCTTAGGCCTATTGTATTGTCTATTTGTAGTTGAATTCTGGGTTGAATTCAAACAATTGCTGTTGATACCTTTGAATCTGCGACATAGGCCTAAATAGCATCATTGATGATTGAGAAAATATTATCTTTTAAATATACCCTTTGATAGTAATAGTGAATCTATTTAGTTTTCAAGTGGAGATCTATTGCAGTTATTCTCACCATGTCACATTGGTGATAGTCAGTCATAAATATCATAGTTAAGCAGGGCTGGGCTTGGTTAAAACCATGGATGAGAGACCAAAGTTTAGCTCTAGATAGATCATTTCTCCAGTAGGAGGTGCTGCCCAGCCTATTGTTGTTTTCTAATAGAGGATATAACGTTGAAAATCAAGTTCAAGTGCTAATTCAACATATCATATACAAGCTTTGTCTTTGTTGAAATGTGGTTACAATTAACTCTGCCCCAGTACATCACTGGGGCCGAGCTCCCTGCCATCTATAATCTCTACACAAGGCGGTGGGAGAGGGAGGCCCAACATTTTTCCAAAGACTCCAGCCACCCAAGCCACAGACTGTTCTCTTTGCTACCACACGACAACCTGTACCAGTGCACCAAGTCTGGAACTAACAGGACCCTGAACAGCTTCTGCCCCAAAGCAATAATAATGCTAAACAAGACAGCTAAATAGCTAATCAAATGGCTACCCAGACTACCTCCATTGACACTGACTCTATGCGCTCACACACTGGACTCTAACCACACACTCACACATAATTACACTGACACCCCAACATACAGTGCGTTCTGGAAATGTTCAAACCCCTTGACTTTTTCCACATTTTTCTACGTTACAGCTTTATTCTGAAAAGGATTAAATAAAACTTTTTCCTCGTCAATCTCCACACAATACCCCATAATGACCAGGCAAAAACATGGAACGTGGAACCAACGTGGAATAGATATTGAATTGACGTGTGTACCCAGTGCGTAATCTTAACCCTAACCATACTGACAACCCTAATGGCTAACTCTAACTTTAAATTAAGACCAAAAAGCACATTTTTGTTTTAATGAATTTTTACAATATACTGTTGCTTATTTTGACTTTGCAGCTGGCCCATCAAGCAGGAATCACTCAGTTCTGCTTCCAGGGCAAGATTCATGACAATAAATGTCGACCTGCGTCTCTGTTTTCATTAACCTTCTTCCTCATCTACCTCTTTCTTTTAAAGGCTAGCTAGTTATCACATAATAGGCAATGGTTTCTGCAATAGGTCTACACAAAATGGACTACCTTAAGCAACAACGTCTCTTAAGAATGTTGCAGAATGTTTTTTTTTCTAAAAGGGCTCAATTATCCCAGGCTTCTGTGATCTTTCAAACCCAGCAACCCAATTAGGCAGGTGATCATGGATAATATTCTGGAGGGATGCTGGCATGCTACACTTTAATGTAATGGTAACTGGTATTTATGGGAGTTACTATTGGCAATTAATCCTGCAGCTGCCCCTCTCTCTCTACCTGCATCTGTCTCGCTTTCATTCTCTCTTTATCTCTCTGTTAGATGAAATGTCCCCCCCCACTCAGGCTACTACGACATCTACCACAGCTAGCAGTCCCTTTACGGCAGGATAGTGTACACCAGTGCTGCCCCCAGTGTTCCAGGAATGCTGACCCTCCTCATCCTCTTCCCACAAAGCAGAAAAACCTGATAATCACTGCCATGGAATGTGAGTATCTTCACAAGTTAGACACTGACTATCCAACGTCAGAGAATGCATTGATACCATCATTTCCGCCTTTCTCTCCCTTGTCTCAATCCTAATCTCAATCCTTTTGTCGCATTCTCTTGACTGTCACATGCACATTCCAGGAGAAATATCAGAATATTTGAGAAGTAGAGCATGACACTGGTAGTCTGGCTGACAACAAACTTGAAGTTCCCCTGACTTCAGAATCTGGAAAGGCTATTTCTCCTCTGTGTCTTCTCACTCAAACACCCACATGGACAGCCACACAACCCCTGAGCGCTGCACCCTTCCAATACAACTGTTGTATTTCCAAATCCATACAACGAGAGGTCTCAAGCCCACAGGATTTTTGTTGTTGTTGTTGAGAGAACCAATCAAAGCTCAAGCTAAATTCTACAATAATACGGACTCCTGTCCAGATCAGTGTGTCACAGCTCTCCCTTGCTGTGTACTATGTGAGTTTTGTCAGCCAAGCTACAACACAGGAACATGAGCAGTCACTATGGACAAAGTAGAGACCACGCTACAAAGAATTTATCAATCATACCTCTCAAGTACATTGACATTTTTTATTGACGTCATGTTCTGGCTTAGTTTACAGTCATCATTGGTAGCAAACTCCGTAACTTGGGGCTATATTTGCCAACCAAGGATTTAATACTGTAGTACATTTTAGTTACAGACACCTTGTTAGTAATTTGAAAAAAATTACTAACAACGCAACCAAAATGCCATTCAAGTTATGAAATATGGAGTGGGTGTCTGATGTGTCTGCCTTGTGCCATGGGCTTAACAGTATGCTCTGGTTTTTAATGAAGTCTGAGCCACTGTATTGAGGGTTTAACACTATCTGCCCTGACAATGACTCAGATTATTGCAATGGATCATACATAATAAGATGACTTGCCAGTACGTATTGACATGCATCTTCAAAAGGATCTACAAATCTCAGCCGAGAACCAGTTTTCTCATAAAAATCTCAGAGATGATTAATTCACTTGGCACGTAATGGTGTCTGCCTGGGTTGCCTTGCTTCTATTCAATACTTTGTTATTTGTATTCTTCCCACAGTTCATATCAGTGTGTAGTGTAGGTTGCACTTGAATGGAAAAGGTGGAGACAACCAAGCTTGTACATAACGTTCTGAGAACCAAATATATATCAGAGTTTGGTGAGAGTGTCACGATCTCCATATACATCTTTTATTTCTCAACTTAACTGGGACAAAAACAACAAAACAAACTCCGATCGTAATGTTGCCCATACCATGTCAACCAAAACAAAGCTATTACCAAACAATAACCCACAAACCCCTAATGAAAACTACAAACATATATATGGTTCCCAATTAAAGGTAACGACAGTCAGCTGCCTCTAATTGGGAACCGTTACCCCAACATAGAAATATATAACCTAGAACAGAAAAAACCCTACACCAAAACAAAACTAAACACTCCAGCCTGTCTTCTCAGGCCTGGACGTGACAGAGAGCGTGGTTGTCCTATGGTTATTTTGAGTACAACCTTCCCACAACTTTCTGGTAATTGTGCAGGACAGTTGCTTGGCTTTGGAACATTCTCAGCACAAAACAACATTCATTTCTTGGTAATTCATTACTTTAACAGAAGGTTTCCTAAAAGTTTTAAACATGGTTACATTTAATTACAATTTTTTGTAATGTTCTAGGAACATTCTGCAACTGGCTTGACATTGGGAATGTTCTCAAATAGTTCAGAGAATGTTAAGAAACAACCTTTTTCTGTGGGAATTTCAGTACTTCAGCATGACGTCTCTTACAGACAGGGACGTATTTATTTATTTAAATGTATTTAACCTTTATTTAGCTAGGCAAGTCCGTTAAGAACAAATTCTCATTTACAGTGACGGCCTACCAAAAGGCGTCCTGCGGGGACAGGGGCCTGAGATGAACAATAAATACAATATAAATGTAAGACAAAACACACATCACAACAAGAGAGACAACACAACACTACATAAATAGAGACCTAAGACAACAACATAGCAAGGCAGCAACACATGACAACACAGCATGTTAACAACACAACATGGTAGCAGCACAAAACATGGTACAAACATTATTAGGCACAGACAACAGCACAAATGGCAAGAAGGTAGAGACAACAATACATCACACAAAGCAGCCACAACTGTCAGTAAGAGTGTTCATGATTGAGTCTTTGAATGAAGAGATTGAGATAAAACTGTCCAGTTTGAGTGTTTGTTGCAGCTCATTCCAGTCGCTAGCTGCAGCAAACTGAAAAGAGGAGCGACCCAGGGATGTGTGTGCTTTGGGGACCTTTAACAGAATGTGACTGGCAGAACGGGTGTTGTATGTGGAGGATGAGGGCTGCAGTAGATATCTCAGATAGGGGGGAATGAGGCCTAAGAGGGTTTTATAAATAAGCATCAACCAGTGGGTCTTGCGACAGGTATACAGAGATGACCAGTTTACAGAGGAGTATAGAGTGCAGTGATGTGTCCTATAAGGAGCATTGGTGGCAAATCCGATGGCCGAATGGTAAAGAACATCTAGCCATTCGAGAGCACCCTTATCTGCCGATCTATAAATGATGTGTCCGTAATCTAGCATGGGTAGGATGATCATCTGAATCAGGGTTAGTTTGGCAGCTGTGGTGAAAGAGGAGCGATTACGATAGAGGAAACCACGTCTAGATTTAACTATAGCCTGCAGCTTTGATATGTGCTGAGAGAAGGACAGTGTACCATCTAGCCATACTCCCAAGTACTTGTATGAGGTGACTACCTCAATCTCTAAACCCTCAGAGGTAGTAATAACACCTAAGAGGGTTTTGGCAGTGGTGAAAGAGGAGCGATTACGATAAAGGAAACCAAGTCTAGAGGAGCATTCTTCTTACCAAACCAAATGACTTTTGTTTTGAAGGTGTTGAGAACAAGGTTAAGGGTAGAGAAAGCTTATTGAACAGTAAGAAAGCTTTGATGTAGAGCATTTAACACGTAACCAGGGATAGAATTTTTGTGAAGTCAGGAAAGCTGGAAAGGAGGAATGCTTCTTTTGAAACTGAACAGTTTTTCTTCTGAAAAGAGCAAACAGTCAAGGAGTGTGAAGAGATTCCCCCAATCTATATATTAATCTATGCAGTTTGTTTCTATGTCAGGTTGCAAATAAAGTGCCATTGTGGATGTATTTTGTCTGGAGCAGTTGTATTGTTTAGAACACTATGATGAACTGTAGCCCAAACAGCCTACTGTTGAATCATGTCACTTTATTTAGTTGACTGGTTGTGCCACTATGAGGACTACTCTGATGTCAAGATTGTGGAGTTTGCTAAAGCTGCACGGTTTTATTTCAGGTCCAAGTTAGTCTTTCATTATTCTCATTGCCACAAATACTGCATAACTTTCCCAGCAAAGCTCACCTAACTTTCTGCTTTCCAAATGGGCATTCTTTTTACAGTATTACACAATTTTGAACACACAACTTGAAACCCACTGGCTGAGTGAAAAAAGGAGGCGTGTTTATTTTTTCTAGTTGAGGTGTACGAATAAAATGAGGGAGGATGGGAGGCTGAGCGCACAGGACGCAGAGGTGAAGACAGGTGCGGCTTCAAGGTAAGATGATTAAAATCAAATCAAATTTTATTTGTCACATACACATGGTTAGCAGATGTTAATGCGGGTGCAGCGAAATGCTTGTGCTTCTAGTTCCGACCATGCAGTAGTATCTAACAAGTAATCTAACAAATTCACAAAAACTACCTTATACACACAAGAGTAAAGGAATGAATACGATTATGTACATATAAATATATGGATGAGCGATGGCTGACCGGCATAGGCAAGATGCAGTAGATGGTATGGAGTACAGTATATACACATATATATATATATATATATATACAGTGGGGCAAAAAAGTATTTAGTCAGCCACCAATTGTGCAAGTTCTCTCACTTAAAAAGATGAGAGAGGCTTGTAATTTTCATCATAGGTACACTTCAACTATGACAGACAAAATGAGGAAAAAAAATCCAGAAAATCACATTGTAGGATTTTTTATGAATTTATTTGCAAATTATGGTGGAAAATAAGTATTTGGTCACATACAAACAAGCAAGATTTCTGGCTCTCACAGACCTGTAACTTCTTCTTTAAGAGGCTCCTCTGTCCTCCACTCGTTACCTGTATTAATGGCACCTGTTTGAACTTGTTATCAGTATAAAAGACACCTGTCCACAACCTCAAACAGTCACACTCCAAACTCCACTATGGCCAAGACCAAAGAGCTGTCAAAGGACACCAGAAAAAAAATTGTAGACCTGCACCAGGTTGGGAAGACTGAATCTGCAATAGGTAAGCAGCTTGGTTTGAAGAAATCAACTGTGGGAGCAATTATTAGGAAATGGAAGACATACAAGACCACTGATAATCTTCCTCAATCTGGGGCTCCACGCAAGATCTCACCCCGTGGGGTCAAAATGATCACAAGAACGGTGAGCAAAAATCCCAGAACCACACGGGGGGACCTAGTGAATGACCTGCCGAGAGCTGGGACCAAAGTAACAAAGCCTACCATCAGTAACACACTACGCCGCCAGGGACTCAAATCCTGCAGTACCAGACGTGTCCCCCTGCTTAAGCCAGTAGATGTTCAGGCCCGTCTGAAGTTTGCTACAGAGCATTTGGATGATCCAGATGAGGATTGGGAGAATGTCATATGGTCAGATGAAACCAAAATAGAACTTTTTGGTAAAAACTCAACTCGTCGTGTTTGGAGGACAAAGAATGCTGAGTTGCATCCAAAGAACACCATACCTACTGTGAAGCATGTGGGTGGAAACATCATGCTTTGGGGCTGTTTTTCTGCAAAGGGACCAGGACGACTGATCCGTGTAAAGGAAAGAATGAATGGGGCCATGTATCGTGAGATTTTGAGTGAAAACCTCCTTCCATCAGCAAGGGCATTGAAGCTGAAACGTGGCTGGGTCTTTCAGCATGACAATGATCCCAAACACACCGCCCGGGCAACGAAGGAGTGGCTTTGTAAGAAGCATTTCAGTGGCCTAGCCAGTCTCCAGATCTCAACCCCATAGAAAATCTTTGGAGGGAGTTGAAAGTCTGTGTTGCCCAGCGACAGCCCAAAAACATCACTGCTCTAGAGGAGATCTGCATGGAGGAATGGGCCAAAATACCAGCAACAGTGTGTGAAAACCTTGTGAAGACTTACAGAAAACGTTTGACCTCTGTCATTGCCAACAAAGGGTATATAACAAAGTATTGAGATAAACTTTTGTTATTGACCAAATACTTATTTTCCACCATAATTTGCAAATAAATAAATAAAAAATCCAACAATGTGATTTTCTGGATTTCTTTTTCTCATTTCGTCTGTCATAGTTGAAGTGTACCTATGATGAACTTGCACAATTGGTGGCTGACTAAATACTTTTTTACCCCACTGTATATATGAGATGAGTAATGTAGGATATGTAAACATTATATAAATGGCATTGTTTAAAGTGGCTAGTGATACATTATTTCATCCAATTATAATTATTAAAGTGGCTAGAGATTTGGGTCGATGGCCGAACGGCATAGGCAAGATACAGTAGATGGTTTAGAGTACAGTGTATACATTTGATATGAGTATGTCGGAAACGTAAACATTATATACAAAATTGTTTAAAGTGGCTAGCTTGGAGGGAACTATGGTGTTAAATGCTGAGCTGTAGTCGATGAACAGCATTCTTACATAAGTATTCCTCTTGTCCAGATGGGTTAGGGCAGTATGCAGTGTGATTGCGATTGCGTCGTCTGTGGACCTATTGGGACGATAAGCAAATTGGAGTGGGTCCAGGGTGTCTGGCAGGATGGAGGTGATATGATCCTTCACTAATCTCTCAAAGCACTTCATGATGATGGAAGTGAGTGCTACGGGGCGATAGTCATTTAGCTCAGTCACCTTAGCTTTCTTGGGAACAGGAACTATGGTGGCCCTCTTGAAGCTTGTGGGAACAGCAGACTGGGATAGGGACTGATTGAATATGTCCGTAAACACACCAGCCAGCTGGTCTGCGCATGCTCTGAGGACACTTCCAGGGATGCCATCTGGGCCGGCAGCCTTGCGAGGGTTAACACATTTAAATGTTTTTCTCACGTTTGCTGCGGTGAAGTTGAGCCCGCAGGTTTTGGTAGCGGGCCGTGTCGGTGGCACTGTATTGTCCTCAAAGCGAGCAAAGAAGTTGTTTAGTTTGTCTGGGAGCAGGACGTCATGGTCCGCGATGGGGCTGGTTTTCTTTTTGTAGTCCGTGATTGACTGTAGACCCTGCCACATTCCTCTTGTGTCTGAGCCATTGAATTGTGACTCTACTTTGTCTCTATATTGACGCTTAGCTTGTTTGATTGCCTTGCGGAGGGAATAGCTACACTGTTTGTATTCATTCTGTTTCCGGTAGCCTTACCCTGGTTAAAAGCAGTGGTTTGCGCTTTCAGTTTTGTGCGAATGCTGCCATCAATCCACGGTTTCTGGTTGGGGAAGGTTTTGATATGGGTACAACATCACCAATGCACTTGCTAATAAACTCGCTCACCGAATCAGCGTATACATCAATGTTGTTGTCAGATGCTATCCGGAACATATCCCAGTCCACGTGCTCGACGCAATCTTGCAGCATGGAATCAGATTGGTCGGACCAGCGTTGAACAGACCTGAGAACGGGCGTTTCCTGTTTTAGTTTCTGTTTGTAGGCTGGGAGCAACAAAATGGAGTCATGGTCAGACTTGCCGAAAAGAGGGCGGAGAATAGCCTTGTATGCATCACGGAAGTTGGAATAACAGTGGTCCAGGATTTTACCACCCCGGGTGGCACATTCGATATGCTGGTAAAATTTCGGGAGCCTTGTTCTTAAATTAGCCTTATTAAAATCCCCAGCCACAATAAATGCAGCCTCAGGATATGTGGTTTCCAGTTTACATAGAGTCCAATGAATTTCTTTCAGTGCTGTTGATGTATCAGCTTGAGGGGGATGTACACGGCTGTGATTATAATCGAGGAGAATTCTCTTGGTAGATAATGCGGTCTGCATTTGATTGTAATGAATTCTATGTCAGGTGAACAAAAGGACTTGAGTTCCTGTATGTTGTTATGATCACACCACGTCTCGTTAATCATAAGACACACACCCCCGCCCTTCTTCTTACCAGAGAGATGTTTGTTTCTGTCGGCGCGATGCGTGGAGAAACCAGGTGGCTGTACCGACTCTGATAACGTGTCGTGAGTGAGCCATGTTTCCGTGAAGCAAAGAACGTTGCAGTCTCGGATGTCTCTCTGAAAGGCAACCCTTGATCTGATTTCGTCTACTTTGTTGTCAAGAGACTGTACATTGGCGATTAAAATACTCGGGAGAGGTGCACGATGCGCCCGTCGACGTAGCTTGACCAAAAGACCGCCGCGTTTCCCTCTTCTCCGGCGCCGCCGTTGTTTTGAGTAGCCACGTGCTATCCAGTCTATTGTTGTGTTTGGGTTAACAAAAGGAGAATCCTCTTTGGGAAAGTCGTATTCCTGGTCGTAATGTTGGTAAGTTGACGTTGCTCTTATATCCAATAGTTCCTCCCGGTTGTATGTAATAAAACTTAATATTTTCCGGGGTAACAATGTAAGAAGTAAAACATAAAAAAACAAAATACTGCATGGTTTCCTGAGAACGTGAAGCGAGGCTGCCATCTCTGTTGGCACCGGATTCCGGCATTCATGCAAACAGACATACACATTTATGGCACAATATCCCCTGCTTTTATGATATGACATGTTTGAAGTGACACACATCTCATTGACTTGGCTGGGCTAAGAAGTTACAGCTGTTTCACTGCATTTATGCCAAATAATGTGATGGGAAGTCAGTGACTATACATTTTTTGTTTTTATGCTAATTTTCCAAGGTATGAAATGCGAAAAGTGTGAAGTTGGGGCTCAAAAATACATTGTTTATGGATGTTTAAAATACTTTTCCGGACGTTGAAAATACATATTGTTATGGTCATTGTTTCTATGGCCACATTTCAGCCCTAGATAATCACTTATATCTACATGTCAACAAAGAAAGAATTATGTGCATGTTCGAAAGTTACATTTCCAATTAATATAGGATTTCAGTGTGGAATTAAAGATTGCAGTAGGCCTATGGAATATTTATAATTGCTCCCATCTGTCACTTGCATTTATCAAAAGCATCAGAACTGGCAGTGGTCATGTTGAAATCTGAAGAACCAACAGAACACTTCAACAATGGTTACAGAAACGTTTTTAAAAATGAGTGTTAGCACTCGGGTGACTGGTTAAGCCAGGGGGACTGGTTAGGCCAGGAGAAGAAATCAGGGAACAGATTAACCAAACTAAGATGGTTTGGCAGAAGGAAGGACACAGAGTTGGTTAGTCTCACTCTTGTTGAGTTTTAATTGATTCAGTGTGTGCTGCAATGAGAATCTGAGAACAAACAAGAATCAATAAAATCCCTTAATGCATAAATCAAATCATGTAGATTGTCACTATTCAATAATGACAAACAACAATCAGAATTCATCCCGGTAGTTTCAACATGCCATAATTTATTCTAAGTCATTTCATAAATCAGACCGTTGCTGGAGAACCTGACAGATATCCAACAACAGGTGAAGGTGGAGTTTTAATGCCAGCCTTTCCCGGCAGACATTTTGGTCGCGGTCCCCTGCTTAGAAGTTGCATGCATTAATCAATTAACCAAAGACTGTGTTATCGACTGACAGATTGCTATAACATATGATGTGGTAATTTGGTATGTAAAAATCCTATCTGGGTCAAATTAAGATTCTACATCTGTAGCCAGGACACCGGGGTTAACACCCCTACTCACTATGGCTGTGATTTTGTACGTGGTTGTTTATCTACCTTAGTTGAATGCACCGACTGTAAGTCACTTTGGATAAGAGCGTCTTCTAAATAACCAAAATGTAACAATTAACACTTTTAAACACATTATACAAATGAGCTCCGCCCCCAAACAAGACCAAATTTCGTCAGACTGGACCAAATGGGGACCAATCATAGACGTCTATGTTTGGACGTTGTGGATGTTGAAATAAAGGCCAGGGCGGACTGACCAAATTTCAAACACTTTTCTATGTGCATGGACGTCTCGTGTTGGTCGCTGCTCAGTGGGGTCTCCATTCATAATTGCCTTTATCTCGCTTTCAGATTAATCGACTTGTGGTTATTGTTGCGACACTCTTTGTCCCTACTACCTACAGCGCTGCAGGCGGTTGTAAGTGATTATTCTATTATTTTGTTAGATTGTGACTCTTCTATCAATGTTGTGACTCTGCGTAACCTTTTCCCTTCTTCAATTTTAACAGCGTGGTGTTACCATGATCCTAGCTGTGGTAAGTGTTGGTTTTACCCACTGGTTACAGTGTAATTTTTATTCACAAATTGAAGTGATTGTGATGGCAGTGGATAATAGACTATAGAATTGATGTATTAGCGTAATATAAAACGATGGTATATTGACACCATGGTATGATTGATTCCATGTTAAGATGACACCACTTGGTCCACCATTGCCAGTGAACATTGCAATGGATCCCGTCAGTCTCCGATCAACATCGTCTCTGCATCGGCAGTGGGCAATGAAACCCTGACTGCCTTCACCTTCACCAAATACGGAGACAACTCCACAATGACCAATATCAAGAACACTGGCAAAACTGGTGAGGAGAATGGATGGATGCCTTGCCTTCTCAATCCATATACACAAAGTCCCACTTGACAATAATGTATGAACCAAATCAGGAACCTTTATGTACAAAATGTAATCAATTCCTCTCCTATTGTTCCTCCTCTCTTTCTTTCAGTCATGGTGATGCTGACGAGTGGCGTCCAGGTTACAGGTGGGGCACTGTCTAAGGCCTATGACAGCCTGCAGTTTCACCTCCACTGGGGCAATGGTACCTCAGTCCCTGGGTCGGAGCACACAGTGGATGGAACCCGCTACCCCATGGAGGTATGGGAAGGTTCAACACAACATTGCTGCGTTCTGATTCTCTACCCTTCCCCCAGAATTGTGCCCCCCTTCAAGGATTAGTGCAAACATGGCTGGAGGGAGTTTCCACCATATTCCAAACACTTATCCATTCCTTTTAAATTCATGAGTGGAAGTGTAGAAGGGTTGAGAATCTGAATGTAGCCCATGTATCATAGGGTGACACTTCTCATACTGATAAAAATATATCATACTGCAATGGATCAATGTCAAGGTCTTCATTTAGCCTTAGTCCAGAATGAATTAATTCCCCCTCAGCTCAACTGCAGCCCCGCCACTTGGTTTACTATAAAGCTGATGGATGGGGAAATGTAACCACTCTCAAATTCATGAATGGTGCAATAATCCGACTGGTACTGAGCTCCTGAGGCATTTATCAGTTCTATTCCTCAAGAGTCAGAGGGGCATATGTCATTAATTCAAAAGACCCTTAAACAGCTGTACGTATGGCAGATTGTAGTCTACCTTTTTAAATGTATCATTCCAACCATTTCCAATGGATTCAGATAACTTTTATAGATCAACTGTTATGCTTCACTTTTCAGTTGAACATAGTAAATGCCAAGTCTTCGCATAACGGTAACACGGCCATGGCCGTTACAGACAGCACAGGACTCGCTGCTCTTGGCTTCTTCATAGAGGTGAGCGGATGCTTTAACCTTCCAAGAAATGGCATCCATTTTTCCACAGTAGATTGGCATTTAAAGGTTTTATTGCTGTTTTTTTATGACTAAAGTCTTTGTTTTTCAAACAGGCCATGCCGGGTAATGCAACTGGTTCACCAGCAGCCTGGAATACTCTGACATCCTACTTGGCCAACATCACACTAAAATGTGAGAGGAGAGATATGACTGGATATGATTTGATCAAGAACTAATTTCTCGAAATAAAGTTTGGAAGAGGATTTGGGATTAGTTCTCTCTTTGAATTCAAAATTATACTACCGTTACCTTGGCTCCCTGACCACTCCAAATTGCAATGAGGCTGTGGTTTGGACCGTGTTCAAGGACCCTATCAAAGTCAGCCAGGACTTGGTGAGTTTGTGCAACAATTTCACCAGAAACTGAACAATTTCTACTTACCAGACAATAAACATAGTTCCGACAAGAAACATGGACTGTATTTTAATATCTTGCAGGATCCATTCCTTATCCATTCTGCTTATGAAACATTATTAGTAATGAATCAAAAATATTACCAAACATGATCTTTCATCTGGGGTGGTACAACAAAAGAGATTGTGATGTATTAATTGGCTCTTCAAGAAGTTATGAACATTTAGATCCCATATCTTAATTTGAGCCAGTTTCACACAGCAGGAAATAGACTTGCAGCAGAAGGAAATATGGATTGTTATGTGGATTATAATTAAAGGACATTTTCTTATAGGGGCTGCTACATTCTTCGTTAGTGCAAATCAAGTCGGAAAATGTAATGTGGCGATTACAAACTTTAGAAGCCTTTTTAAAAACCTTGAGTACACTAAAAGTTAGCATTTCATGCTGTGCAGGAACATTCATGCAACAGGATGTACGGCATATGTACACACATTTCATTAATTTCTTTGTTTTAATCAAATTTTTTACCGATATGTAATGACATGCCTTAAAGTTGTTGTTTTTGTTTTTTATGTATTTACTTGGAGAGCAATTGCCTCAAAGTTGAGTTGATTTCACGTTACTTGGCAGCTCAACTAAAAGAAAATGTTTAGCTGCCGTCTATGCCCAGTGGGTAAAGCCATTGGGCCAGCCTGATGTCCCACTTATGTCTATGATCCTATCTGAAATTAATTAACCTTCTCCCCTCAGATTGATCTCTTCAGCACAACATTGCACATTGACCACAACTCCACCTCTGCCTTGATGACCAACGTCTTCAGGAACATCCAGCCTGTCAACGACTGGGTGGTGTCGGGGCGGCAGGTAGCCTAGTGGTTAGAGCGTTGGACTTGTAACCGGAGGGTTGCAAGTTCGAATCCCCGAGCTGACAAGGAAAAAATCTGGCGTTCTGCCCCTGAACAAGGCAGTTAACCCACTGTTCCCCGGGCGCCGAAGACGTGGATGTCGATTAAGGCAGCCCCCCGCACCTCTCTGATTCAGAGGGGTTGGGTTAAATGCGGAAGAAACATTTCGGTTGAAGGCATTCGATTGTACAACTGACTAATAATGGTGACTTTGGTGACGACCCAGGGCCGCGCAGCGTCGGGAGCCTCCACAATGTGCTCTTCTCTGGGCCTCATGGCCCTGGCCTGAATGCTGCTGAGGGTTTAGTGATGGCGAGTAACACCTTACCTGAAGTGCACTACCATATCTCCATGAACCCTCAATCTACCAACATATTTTCCTTATATCGAATACCAACAGGGGTCATCTTGACCCCAAGGAGAAACTATTGGAGAAAGCAACAATCATAGCGAAATGTGTTTAACTTATTTATTTTCAAAACATAATTATTTAGAAATGTAATAAATGTTATCTGATATAAAATGACCTAAACAGACTGTTGCTTTAGTAAAAAAAAGAATAATAATGTTTTCCTTTATATAATGTGCAACTTGAGTACAATCCAGCTTAGTACAAATATTTACCATCATTTGATTAAAGTATAAGTTATTTTTCTGAATTTTGAAGTAAATATTAATGTTGTCATATTAATGGGGTAACATGACAGCCATTTAAAGGGGCAGTACACAAATTCAGCAATACATTTTATTGACAAAAGGTTGTTAAATTCACTTTTTAAAGTGATCCTAAGAGACATTGACACAAAATATGACTTAGTGTTCTTTTTTTACTAACTCCACATTAGCAAAGCTGCTGGTGAAACAATGGGAGTGGTAGGGGCTACGGCAACATGCTTCAAAATACATGCCAGAATCCTCTAAGTCACTTCAAATCAAAACGGTACAGCACCCACAATGTCATAAATTGCACATATATAATACGGAGGAAGAAAGGAATTCAGGTATTCATATAACATTTTCAGTAGAATAAAAATATTTGAGAATACACACCAATATGAACTATGTGTATATTCAGAGTATAGCTGGTTTCTGTATTACAGTTCCTCCAAGTACTCATACCACCGACAGACTTTAATGACTTTGTTTGATTGCAACTAAGCACACATCCAAGGTAGTTTTGATTTTGATGGGGATTTTTTATTATTATGCTAATTCAATTTCTAAGGGGCCGCGGAAATCAACTCTAGTGGGTTATGCAGTATAATCCAGCCAACCACCTGCAGCTGTATGCAAGGTTCTTTATATCAAGTAGCCAGCAAAGACGGCAACATGTAGGCTATTGACCACACCTGAATGAGGCATGGTACTGGCAGGTAAAGTCATTGCCATATAGGAGCTCTCAACAGTCCAGCGAAGGTCATTCTACCATTACATGACTGTCTACTAGGCCTATGTGTGAAAGCTAACTACGTATAGCATGAGCTAATGCAGCAGTATGTCCATTTCTCACATGACACATGGCTGGGTACCCTAGATGAGGGAAGATGAGCTGTCATCTTGGTACATGGGAAATATTCTACCTATATAATTAGGCAACTGTAAATAGTGGGAACCCGCCTGCCATGAACATAGCCAACCGCCTGCAATAAGAAGCACCGCCGGGTGGCTTCGCTGAGGCAGGATGAGCTGTCATTTTGGCATATCAGGATATTCTACCTATGCAACATAGCTACTGGACCACGGGGCTGACACAATCATGATCATACAGCAATAGTGCAACCTACATGAGTTCCTGCAGTATCTCAGAATCAATCATATATAATATTGTAGCAGCAGAGGATCATTGGTCCATGAAAAGCAATAGCAACGCCGATGTAGAATTGGGCAGCCCATAGCTCAGAGCTAGCCCGCAGTGCTGACGAAGGAACCAGAGCTGTGATTAGTTCCAATATCGTGTCATTGGTTACCAGCATCAATGTTGAACAGGGATTCGCCAGGTGCCGCCCGTGCTCAACATGCAAGCAGCATAACATGAAAGAGAGGACAAAGCAGTGTTAGTTATAGTGATGACAACTGATGTTCCATTCTATTTATTTCATCTACGGGTGTATGAGAGTATGGCTAAAATGTGAGTGTCCATTATGGATATCATGCAAGACTAAAGGGAAGGAACATTTAGTGTATTTCAGACACAAGAACCCATAAAAGCCATCATAAGTACCACCTCTGGAAAAGCATAATGTAAACTCAACACTGTTGCATATGCGTGAACTCAAACTAGTGCTACAGAGAGAGGAGAGGTACTCTTTGAAATGCATGTTGGTTGCTTCTCTGTAGGCCTTGAAGAGTAAGCGGACATACGGATTCCTGAGCAGACTACACAACGAAGGGTCCTGACACCCAATATGAACTGAATCCCTGCTATCGGAACATGCTAAGAAAAGGCTGAATTTGCCTGACTGAAATTGTAATATAAAAGGCATTAATGGTTATATAACAGAATACATTGTGCAGAGAGATAAGCAGGCAGTAAATACACTATACAAACAAATCCCCCAAAACCGCAACTAAACGTTAGCTACGTAACCACCTAAATAGTCCTACTGATACAGCTCAGCAGTAGCTGATGCATCTGCAGCGTGCACAGCTTGCACAGTGAGAGTGACATGATCATCTAAAACATACAATATAGTCTACCTGAGCTAAAGCTTAGGTCTAATGGTATATGCCGATAAGCCATGAGAGAAGAATAGACCTGAGAAATAGACCCCATAGATACTAGAATAAGCCTGCAAATAAGTGTCTGAAATAAGCTCTCTAACAGACATTTTCATTTGAGGCAATGAACACTTGATCAACCATCAGCTGATCGCGATGTGGGTGTTTAGTCTAGGTAATGCCAGTATCAACGGCCCATCCAACATAGCTAATAGCTATAGCGTGCCTTGATTGGTCATCGCACAGCTATACAACGTCCCCACTAAGGTCCAAGGTGATATCTTGAAATCTGAGGAAGAATGTTTAGGGTTAGGAAGTAGTATCAATTTAAAATGAGACTGTACTTCTGTGAATATATGCTTACTGAAAGACCCAGTACTGTTTAGCCGACGACAGACTAACGCCATAATAGTAGCAAAAGATATCACGCTGCTCGACAGCGCATGTGGTGGCCCACAGCATTTGGGACATAGATTTGGGTGGTAGATATGAGTCACGCTCTGCTAACATTACTGTAGCAGAGTGAGCTGCATCAGGGTAGAAGATGCCTTGCATATGCACTATGTACAAGCATGCATGAAAACTTTTGTAAATGTGCTAACTACAATCCTAAAATATAGTTTACTCCTAAGATTTTGCCTAACCTTATGCTTATGATCACAGGCGACGCTCCTAGTGGCCGATGATTTTAATGCAGGAAAACTGAAATCGGTTTTACCTCATTTCTAGCAGCATGTCACCTGTGCAACTAGGGCTGACACCATTTAGTCGACTAGTCAATTGTTGGTCGACCAAGATTTATTTTTTTGAGCAGTCACAAATATATATGGCACACGAGACATCCGTCTGATTCACACCTATCTCAGTGGACTAATCAAATGTGGAGGCCATGGGGATGGCACACCATTATCACCAGTAGTACATTTGCCGTTCTAATCTTCAATGTTTGTTTGGTTAAGGTAATTTCTGTAAATGCAGTCAATAATCAGAAAAAAAATTATTACAGTCTTTGACCGTTCTCATTGTTGAAGTGGACACCTTGTTTGCGGACCGCGCAACCTAGGCTACGCTTGTGAGGAACAGGTTTTGGTTAATTTCAATCCATTTACAAGTTGTCAATTTATGCTCCTGTAAATGTTGATTAAGGACGCGCACCTGTTATGAATATGGTTCAAAGGGTCTGAATACTTTCCGAATGCACTGTAGGCTGGTTTATGCTGCCAACCACATGCTTTTATTAGCCTACCAGAATCACCAGGGGACTGTAGTCACGCCTCTTGCACTGAGATGCAGTGTGTTAGACCACTGTGCCACTCGGAATCCCAATTGAAAGGTTTAACTTGTTACAGCCTACAGTTCACAATAACAGGAAAAAAATAATTTGTAATCACCTAAATAAAACGAAGAGATGGTAAACGGACGACACTTCGTTTAATCTTTGTAGTTTTGGCTGTTTGCTAAAACATAAGGAAGCTATTTGATTTTTTTATAGCACCGATGACAACAACCTTTTAATTTGATGACAAGGCAATGCCCAAAAAGCATCTTCATTAAGGAGCTCCAGAGGGAGAACGGTGCTTAATAGATGGTTTTGCTGGACGAGCTGCAGAATAAATCCTGTCTTGGCAGGGACCAACTTGCTGTGGCACTTGTATAGCCTCATGCAGTAGTAGCAGTAATAATAATAAATTACTACCTTACTATTATCTGAAGGCTGACACAGACCGATTAGGCTATTTCAAACACTTCAAGCTACCAGGACTCAAAAGCTACCTTCTGGGCAAAAAATGCCTGAGTTGCGCACAGATTATTTGTACAATAATGTTGTGTGGAGTCATTTTTAATAGTGGGAAGAAGTTTAACTAATGTCTAATTATGGGGTCTTTGTTAAACAAAAGTGTCACGACACATAGGGGTATATTTATCAATCAGGGCAATTGAAGCCAAGCAGAGATCTTCATGCCTTCTGCCAAAGCTGGTCTGATTTCGTAAAGATTTGTCTTGTCCCTTTGGGGACTTAGATAATTAAACTGTATTTTAGAGACTGCAGTTTACCGACAAGGAGCTGTTTTTAAGCACCACTAGTCTGTTCGATTACAGCCCAATGCTGTTTTATGGGGTTTGTACTCTCTTATAGAACGTCTGATCAGTCTTACAGACAGTGTAATCTTGAACAGTAACAGCGCCTCTTATCTGCTGTGTGGATGACTATAGAGGTGGCATTCTGGAGATTTAAGGGCTTGTTTCTCAGAGCAGGTAAAGTTATTCCTGACATAGGGGATAGAGGCCTCTAGCTTGGATAGGTGTTTACACACACACTTTTACAGATGCACAATTGAGAGCATCCTGAATCACCACATGGTACGGCAACTGCACCGCCTGGAACCCCAGGGCTTTCAGAGGGTTGTGCAGTCTGCCCAACACATCAGTGGTCGCACACTGCCTGCCAGCCAGGACACCTATAGCACCCTATGTCACAAGAAGGCCAAAAAGATAATAAAGGCCATCAACCAACCGAGCCACGGCCTGTTCATCCCGCTATCATCCAGAAGGAGAGGTCAGTACAGGTGCACTCCGACGTTGTTCGTCCTAATATTGATATATTTCTTAATTCCAATCTTTTACTTTTAGATTTGTGTGTATTGTTGTGAATTGTTAGATACTACTTTATTGATGGAGTTAGGAACACAAGCATTTCGCCACACCCGCAATAACATCGACTAAAATATGTGTATGTGACCAATAAAATTTGATTTGTACTACGTATCCACAGCTGGGTCAATAGGTCCAGGTGGAATGAACGTATAACTTTTCGTGGGGACAGAGGGGTTGCAATCTCTAAAGAACCATTTCAGATGCAAAGTGCGTATGAATTATTAATATAAACAAGTTGTAGTTGTGCATCCTGATTTTCAGGCAGATTTTCTCCTATATGTATTATTTTGTATATATTTTGGGCTTTTCAAATATATTCCATTCTCCTTTCTCTTGTTTATTATATGGCTATATTCCCACTAATATTCCTTTATGTAATTAAGCTTTTACATGTATATTTCTGTCTTTAATAATAATAATAATAATAATATTGAATATGTAGAGCACATTTCCCATGCTCAATACACGTGAAGCTTGTTGTTTCTTGCTCTGTGCGCAAATCATTTGACGGCTGCAGTTTGAGATGATTTTTCCCCTTTTATTCATGGAAGATGCAGATACTGGCCTTTATAATTATTTTGCCTAATTCAATTGATTTATTTTATGGTGTTTCTATTCCAAGAAAAAAACAAAAATACATTTGACAGCCTATGTACTGGCTACCTAAAACATCCGTTAATACATTTGAAGTCCTCAAAATGGAAACTATATATCCTAATGTTAGATAGTAGAATATAAACTAGATATAGGCTATTGTAGGTAGGGTAGGCTAAATAATTACAACTGAATAGACCTAATTAAAACAATAGTGATAAAGGAATCCCAAAATTCTAGGCAGAGCATGTCCAGAGCTTGTGGCTGATCAGTACCAGAGCAAAATTGCAGCGGGAGAGAAGGCCAACACCATTTTTTTGCTTGAATTACGCTCCGCTGTCCTCCACATACTCGACCACTTACATTAACTTGCATTCAAAAGCAGCCCTGTTTAAGACTATCAAAGAACTGTCAATTAATAATCATATCAATGGACGGAATCAGTGAATGAATGGCTGCAGAAACCATTAAGCGGTCTGACAAGCTGAATAACAAATGATGCCTCGTTCTACAAAAGAACAATTCAGTCATTCAAACGAAATACAATAATATCTTGTTCAAAAGACGCAGTAAGTCATTCAAACAAGATACTAAGCTGTTCAAATGAGCTACTAAGTCGTTTGAAAGACTTAATTGTTTGTTCATGTCATCCAACAAATGTAAACGCCTGGAGTTGGTAAATGGCATTAGCACTTGGATTGGAACCTCACCTATGGTCATCTTTTTGGTCATGCACACCTGCACTGGTCTTTGCATCGAAAGAAAGTTATCTTTCAGCAAAACAATAACTCCAAAGAAATGATTAATTGACCACAAAATAAACATTTTGCTGTGGCCATCTCAATCTCTGGACTTGAACCCCATTGAATACCTGCAGTTTGAATTGTAGGGGGCAATCCATGAGCGCAGACTAAGGATATCAAGGATCTTGAAAGAGTCTGTTTGGAGGAATGGTCTAAGATCCCAATGTGTTCTCCAATCTCATGAAACAATTTAGAAAAAGCCTCAAAGACATTATTATCCTCGCAAGGTGAGGTATTGAAGACACTGGTGCCAATAATTGACCCCCATCTTTCTGAGAAAAAAAGTATTTCTTGTTAAAATCCTTATCTCTGAGCAATTGCTATAGTATTAAATAATATAATTTCCCCCCAAAAATTGGGTAATTGTGTTATTTATTTTATACAGTCTTTTTTCCCTCAACAATAACTTCAAACCTGACTGACCGGGGAAGCCGCATTCTGTTACAGACAGAAGCCTGTGACAGGACAGACCAATCAGGACTCATCTCTCGGCACATCCAGCCCTCCATAAACTCAGCCAATCATGGCTGGCCTGGATAGATCCGGTCTTTCTCCCTATATACGGTAGCTCAGTGCCTTGGCTAAACTATTTCAAATTTTTATTCATATTTACAGATCACATATGAGTTTGTAAATAATGCAAATTAAAATTAACATATTCAAGAATACATTTCAGCCATAGAAAAATGTAATCTCTAGGAACTAGGGTCAAACGCCTAGGATTCTGTAACCAATAACAAATTGGTTAATTTTCAGGTGCCGCATTTAAATGAAAATCAAATTTTCAATCAAAGATCTGCGTTCAAATACACAGTGCCGTGTACACCTTGCTTTTCAACACAAGTAAGCTGGGTATTCATCTGAGGTGACCCATCTATCTCCTGCCTTTATCAACATGCCAATCAATGACATTAGTATTCTATCTTTTCCTTGATCTCCTGCGCGTCAACTGTCTTTGTGGTCACGAGTCTCCCTCATGTGTACTGTACTCCACCAGCATACTCTTCAGTGGAACACGCGCACAACAGAGATTCATGGCGGCTCGCACAGGTGTCTGTGCATGTGTTCTCTCACGGGGTACAGTGGCGGTCGGTGCCATTTAAGATGAGGGAGGACAAAAATGTTTTTATGAGCATGGCCTTAGTTCTATTACAGCATTTTTGGATGACTGTTATTTATATTCCATTCACCAAGCTCAATGTAACGTCGATAGGTTCAGGAATGTTTATCCCCTTTTAGGTCCATTTTGTTCAGATTAAGAAAGGTTTTTCAACAAATACGGCGAATTAATACACCCCTGATCACACACAAACACAGAACTAACAGCCACATATAAACCGCATGATCACTTTGCTCATTGTATATATACTGAACAAGAAAATCAATGAAACATGCAACAATTTCAACTTTTTTAATGCGTTACAGTTCATATAAATAAATGCATTCGGCCCAAATCTATGGAGTACGTATGATGGGTAGGGACACAGCCATTGGTGGGCCTAGAAGGGCATAGGCCCACCCACTTGGGAGCTAGGCCCATCCATTAGGAAGCCAGGCCCAGCCAATCAGAATTTATGTCTGTAATAAAGGACGTACAGCCAAATTCTTTAAAACGACGTTGGAGAAGATTTATGGTAGCGAAATGAACATTAAATTATCTGGCAACAGCTTTGTTGGACATTCCTGCAGTCTGAATGCCAATTGTAAACTCCCTCAATACTTGAGGAATTTGTGGCATGTTGTTGTGTGACAAAACTGCACATTTTAGAGTGGCCTTTCATTGTCCCCAGCACAAGGTGCATCTGTCTAATGATCAGGCTGTTTAATCATCTTCTTGAAATGCCACACCTGTCAGGTGGATGGATTATCTTGGCAAAGGAGAAATGCTCACTAACAGGGATGTAAACAGATTTGTGAATGAAATTGGAGCGATATAAGCTTCATGTGTGTATAGAACATTTCTGGGATCTTTTATTTCAGCTCATGAAAAATGGGACAAACACTTTACATGTTGCGTTCATATTTTTGTTCAGTATATAATTCCTTCTTGCATCTGTTAGAGGTTCACCTAGTGGTCATGATAGGGGCTGTACCAAATGTTTGATGTATTCTAATAATTGATTATGCTTATGCTGTATTAATAGAAGGAGAGGGGTAATAAGATCCCTCCCTCCTTACATTTATAGGTTCCAAGAAATTCTTAAGGATCAGTTGGGCGCTAGCAACCCATCTACAACAACATCCAGAAAAATGCAGAACGCCAAATTCAAAATAGCCATAACCAGCTAGCTAACATAGCATCACTCTGTTTTAACCGGGTGTTTGAGTAGACTAAACTAGCTAACTAACAAAATGAAATAAAAAAAATAGATTCTATGAAATACAGCGCTCTCTCTCTCCTTCATTTTGGAAGAAATTAATTAGTTAAACAGTTCAACTATTGTCTTTCTCTTTGAGTCAACTACTCACCTCAACAAATGATGCTTTCAGTACTAGATTCATTCTCTGATCCTTTCATTGGGTGGACAACATGTCAATTCATGCTGCAAGAGCGCTGATATGTTGGTGGACATCCTCCGGAAGTTGTCATAATTACTATGTAAGTGAGAAACATGAGCCTCCTAGGTTTTGTATTGAAGTCAATGTACACAGAGGAGGACTGAAGCTAGCTGTCCTCCGGCTACACCGTTGCGCTACCCTACAGAATGCTGTTGAGGCTACTGTAGACCATTGCAAAACAGTGTGTTTTAATCAATTATTTGGTGACATGAATATATTTAGTACAGTTTTATCTAAAAAGGATAACTTAAGTTATGGTATGGGCATGCATACGCTACAGACAATGAACACAATTGTACTTTCTCTAAATCAATTTGAATGCACAGACTACAGTGATGAGATCCTGAAGCCAATTTTCATGCCATTCATCGGTCTCCATTCCCTCATGTTTCAGCATGATAATGCATGGCCCAATGTCGCAAGGATCTGTACACAATTCTTGGAAGCTGAACATTTCCCAGTTTTTCCATGGCCTGCATACTCACAAGACAAGTCACCCAATGAGCATGTTTTGGATGTTCTGGATCAATGTGTATGACAGCGGGTTCCAGTTCCTGCCAAAATCCAGCAACTTCGCACATCCACAATCAACAGCCTGATCATCTCTATGCGAAAGAGATGTCTCGTGCTGCATGAGGTAAATGGTGGTCACACCAGACACTGAGTGGTTTTGTGATCCATGCCCCTACATTTTTCCCAAGGTATCTGCGACCAACAAATACATATCTTTATTCTAGTCATGTGAAATCCATATATTAGGGATTAATTCATTGACTGATTTCCTTATATGAACTGTAATTCAAAGAGATCTTTAATATTGTTGCATGTTGCGTTTATAGTTTTGTTTAGTGTAAGCTGTTCAAATGAAATACTAAGTCCTTCAAAATAAATAATGTTGTTTGAACAACTTAATTGTTTGGCTCAAACTCATCACTTGTGTGCGTGGCCAAAGAGCTACATTTTCATGTCATCCTACAAATGTAAATGCCTTGAGATTCCTAAATGGTGTTGGAATTTAGAATGGAACCTTTTCTATGGTCAGATTACATTAAAATTGACCTCTTTGGCCATGCACACCATCAGTGGGATCTACGTTGAAAGAATGTTAACTTACATGTCACGATCTCCAGAAGGGACAGACCATGGGGCAATGAGGTATCCAGTATACATCTTTTATTTACGAACGTAACTGGCGCAAAACGAACAAAAACCGTAACATATAACATAGACTAGATACTATCGCAATGTGCAAACAATAACCCACAAACCCCTTAATGAAAACTACAAACATATATATGGTTCCCAATTAGAGGTAACGACACTCAGCTGCCTCTAATTGGGAACCATTACCCCAACATAGAAATATATAACCTAGAACAAAAAAAAACCTACACCAAAAACAAACTCAACACTCCAGCCTGTCTTCTCAGGCCTGGATGTGACAGTACCCAAAGGCGCGGACTCCGACCGCGCCAAAAGTCCATTGGGGGTCTTCGATGGCCCTTCCTGTCCCAGGTGGTGGCTCCGGTGCCGGCCGAGCTGGCTCGGGATCCCACACCGGAGGCCCTGGGCTATTTGCCGGAACAGTTAGATTTAGACTGGGGACCCTCTCTGGAGGTTCCGGACTGGGGACCTTCTCTGGAGGCTCCGGACTGGGAACCTCCTGGAGCGTGGAACAGGGACTGGTCGTGCTGGATCCACAACACGAACAGGAATCCTTGAGCGTGGAACAGGGACAGGACGTACTGGATCCACAACACGCACAGGAGACCTGATGCGTATAGCCGACACCCCTCTCCCAGGTTGTTCACTCATCCTGGCTTCACCGTTGAGGGGAGCTGGAATGTCGTGCACCGGGCTGTGCGCGTGAACAGGAGACACCGCACGCAGAGCCGGCGCAGGATATTTCGGTCCCAACAGGCGCACTGGAGACCTGGCGCGCAGAGCCTGCACCACTCTTCCAGGCTGCACACTCACCCTAGCCCGACAGATGAGTGGCGCTGGAATTTCGCGCACCGGCCTATGCATGCGCACTGGAGATACCGTGCGCACAACTGCTCAGTGCGACGCACCCTCCAACGCTCCCTCCAGAGAGCACAAGGAGTTGGCTCAGGAGTCCCTCCTGAACCGGCCAAACTCCCCGTGTGCCCCCCCCCAAAATGCCTTTCGGGCTTCCTAGCTAGGCGAGATCCAACAAACTGGGGGTTCCATACTCCATATAGATCCTCGTAATATCGCCGCTCCGCTATCGCTGCTTCCAGCTCCTCTCTTGGACAGCGATATTCTCCAAGCTGAGCCCAGGGTCCTCCTCTAAGCAAGTCCTCCTCCCAGTTCCAGTACTCCCAGTTCTCTCGCTGCTTGGTCCTTTTGTGGTGGGTTATTCTGTCACGATCTCCAGAAGGGACAGACCAAGGCGCAGCGAGGTATCCAGTATACATATTTTATTTACAACCGTAACTGGCACAAAACGAAGATCGTAACATATAACATAGACTAGACACTATCGCTATGTGCAAACAATAACCCACAAACCCCTAATGAAAACTACAAACATATATCAAATCAAATCAAATTTTATTTGTCACATACACATGGTTAGCAGATGTTAATGCGAGTGTAGCGAAATGCTTGTGCTTCTAGTTCCGACCATGCAGTAGTATCTAACAAGTAATCTAACAAATTCACAACAACTACCTTATACACACAAGAGTAAAGGAATGAATACGAGTATGTACATATAAATATATGGATGAGCGATGGCTGACCGGCATAGGCAAGATGCAGTAGATGGTATGGAGTACAGTATATACACACATATATATACATATACATATACATATATACATATACACACATATACATATATATATATATATATATATACATACATACACACACACACATATATGAGATGAGTAATGTAGTATATGTAAACATTATATAAATGGCATTGTTTAAAGTGGCTAGTGATACATTATTTCATCCAATTATAATTATTAAAGTGGCTAGAGATTTGGGTCGATGACCGAACGGCATAGGCAAGATACAGTAGATGGTTTAGAGTACAGTGTATTCATTTGATATGAGTATGTCGGATACGTAAACATTATATACAAAATTGTTTAAAGTGGCTAGTGATACATTGTTACATCCAATTCCTATGTATAAAGTGGCTAGAGATTTAAGTCAGCATGTTGGCAGCAGCCACTCAATATTAGTGATGGCTGTTTAACAGTCTGATGGCCTTGAGGTAGAAGCTGTTTTTCAGTCTCTCGGTCCCAGCTTTGATGCACCTGTACTGACCTCGCCTTCTGGATGATAGCGGGGTGAACAGGCAGTGGCTCGGGTGGTTGTTGTCCTTGATGATCTTTTGGCCTTTCTGTGACATCGGGTGGTGTAGGTGTCCTGGAGGGCAGGTAGTTTAACCCGGTGATGCGTTGTGCAGTCCTCACTACCCTCTGGAGAACCTTACGGTTGTGGGCGGAGCAGTTGCCGTACCAGGCGGTGATACAGCCCGACAGGATGCTCTCGATTGTGCATCTGTAAAAGTTTGTGAGTGATTTTGGTGACAAGCCAAATTTCTTCAGCCTCCTGAGGTTGAAGAGGCGCTGTTGCGCCTTCTTCACCACGCTGTCTGTGTGGGTGGACCAATTCAGTTTGTCCGTGATGTGTACGCCGAGGAACTTAAAACTTTCCACCTTCTCCACTACTGTCCCCTCGATGTGGATAGGGGTGCTCCCTCTCCTGTTTCCTGAAGTCCACGATCATCTCCTTTGTTTTGTTGACATTGAGTGAGAGGTTATTTTCCTGACACCACACTCCGAGGGCCCTCACCTCCTCTCTGTAGGCCGTCTCGTCGTTGTTGGTAATCAAGCCTACCACTGTAGTGTCGTCAGCAAACTTGATGATTGAGTTGGATGCGTGCTTGGCCACGCAGTCATGGGTAAACAGGGAGTACAGGAGAGGGCTGAGAACGCACCCTTGTGGGGCCCCAGTGTTGAGGATCAGCGGGGTGGAGATGTTGTTTCCTACCCTCACCACCTGGGACCGGCCCGTCAGGAAGTCCAGGACCCAGTTGCACAGGGCTGGGTCGAGACCCAGGGTCTCGAGCTTAATGACGAGCTTGGAGGGAACTATGGTGTTAAATGCTGAGCTGTAGTCGATGAACAGCATTCTTACATAAGTATTCCTCTTGTCCAGATGGGTTAGGGCAGTATGCAGTGTGATTGCGATTGCGTCGTCTGTGGACCTATTGGGACGGTAAGCAAATTGGAGTGGGTCCAGGGTGTCTGGCAGGATGGAGGTGATATGATCCTTGACTAATCTCTCAAAGCACTTCATGATGACGGAAGTGAGTGCTACGGGCGATAGTCATTTAGCTCAGTCACCTTAGCTTTCTTGGGAACAGGAACAATGGTGGCCCTCTTGAAGCATGTGGGAACAGCAGACTGGGATAGGGACTGATTGAATATGTCCGTAAACACACCAGCCAGCTGGTCTGCGCATGCTCTGAGGACACGGCCAGGGATGCCATCTGGGCGGCAGCCTTGCGAGGGTTAACACATTTAAATGTTTTTCTCACATTGGCTGCGGTGAAGGTGAGCCCGCAGGTTTTGGTAGCGGGCCGTGTCGGTGGCACTGTATTGTCCTCAAAGCGAGCAAAGAAGTTGTTTAGTTTGTCTGGGAGCAGGACCTCATGGTCCGCGACGGGCTGGTTTTCTTTTGTAGTCCGTGATTGACTGTAGACCCTGCCACATTCCTCTTGTGTCTGAGCCATTGAATTGTGACTCTACTTTGTCTCTATATTGACGCTTAGCTTGTTTGATTGCCTTGCGGAGGGAGTAGCTGCACTGTTTGTATTCAGTCATGTTTCCGGTAGCCTTTACCTGGTTAAAAGCAGTGGTTCGCGCTTTCAGTTTTGCGCGAATGCTGCCATCAATCCACGGTTTCTGGTTGGGGAAGGTTTTGATATTTGTGATGGGTACAACATCACCAATGCATTTGCTAATAAACTCGCTCACCGAATCAGCGTATACATCAATGTTGTTGTCAGATGCTATCCGAACATATCCCAGTCCACGTGCTCGAAGCAATCTTGAAGCATGGAATCAGATTGTTCGGACCAGCGTTGAACAGACCTGAGAACGGGCGTTTCCTGTTTTAGTTTCTGTTTGTAGGCTGGGAGCAACAAAATGGAGTCATGGTCAGACTTGCCGAAAGGAGGGCGGAGAATAGCCTTGTATGCATCACGGAAGTTGGAATAACAGTGGTCCAGGGTTTTACCAGCCCGGGTGGCACATTTGATATGCTGGTAAAATTTCGGGAGCCTTGTTCTTAAATTAGCCTTATTAAAATCCCCAGCCACAATAAATGCAGCCTCAGGATATGTGGTTTCCAGTTTACATAGAGTCCGATGAATTTTTTTCAGTGCCGTCGATGTATCAGCTTGAGGGGGGATGTACACGGCTGTGATTGTAATCGAGGAGAATTCTCTTGGTAGATAATGCGGTCTGCATTTGATTGTAAGGAATTCTATGTCAGGTGAACAAAAGGACTTGAGTTCCTGTATGTTGTTATGATCACACCACGTCTCGTTAATCATAAGACACACACCCCCGCCCTTCTTCTTACCAGAGAGATGTTTGTTTCTGTCGGCGCGATGCGTGGAGAAACCAGGTGGCTGTACCGACTCTGATAACGTGTCGTGAGTGAGCCATGTTTCCGTGAAGCAAAGAACGTTGCAGTCTCGGATGTCTCTCTGAAAGGCAACCCTTGATCTGATTTCGTCTACTTTGTTGTCAAGAGACTGTACATTGGCGATTAAAATACTCGGGAGAGGTGCCACGATGCGCCCGTCGGCGTAGCTTGACCAAAAGACCGCCGCGTTTCCCTCTTCTCCGGCGCCGCCGTTGTTTTGAGTAGCCACGTGCTATCCAGTCTATTGTTGTGTTTGGGTTAACGAAAGGAGAATCCTCTTTGGGAAAGTCGTATTCCTGGTCGTAATGTTGGTAAGTTGACGTTGCTCTTATATCCAATAGTTCCTCCCGGTTGTATGTAATAAAACTTAATATTTTCCGGGGTAACAATGTAAGAAGTAAAACATAAAAAAACAAAATACTGCATGGTTTCCTGAGAACGTGAAGCGAGGCTGCCATCTCTGTCGGCGCCGGAAGTATGGTTCCCAATTAGAGGTAACGACACTCAGCTGCCTCTAATTGGGAACCATTACCCCAACATAGAAATATATAACCTATAACATAAAAAACCCTACATCAAAAACAAAACTAAACACTCCAGCCTGTCTTCTCAGGCCTGGACGTGACATTACAGCAAAAAACAAACATCAAAATCTACAACGAAATGGTTAATTGACCACAAAATCAACATTTTGCTGAGGCCATCTCAGTCTCCTGACTTGAACCCACTTGAAATCCTTTGGTTTGATTTGACTGGTGCCAATAAAAAATGACTCATATCTTTCTGAGAAAAAAGTATTACTTGCTCAGCTCAATCTGTATCTCTGAGCAAATGTATTAGTATACATTAATATAATTTCCCAATTTTCTAAGCATACTATAGCCCAGTATTTGTATAATTTATTTTATGCAATCATCATTATCAAGGGTGCCAATCATTTCAGACCTGACATTATATATATACTGACCAGGGGAGCACACGTACTGTTACATGACATTACAGACCAATCAGGACTCCGTAAGCTCTGACAATCATGGCTAGCTTGGAAGTGTCCTGTATTTTCTTTCTCCCTATATACTGTAGCTCAGTGATTTCTCCTTGGCTAAACTAGTATCATCATTTCATATTTCTATTCATATATGAGTTTGATAAAAAATGTGTGTTGAATTTTGAATGTCTCACCAGAAAATGTGCCAATTTGTGATTGGTTACAGGATCCTAGGCATTTGACGTTAGTTCCTAAAGACATTTTTTTTGTGACTGAAATGTCTTGGATATGTGAACTTTCAGGTGCCTTCATTACAAAGATCTCCTTTTAAATTCACAGTGCAGTATCAATGTACATACGTTCTGTACACCTTGTTTTTCAACACAAGTCAGCTATGAGTAGTCAACTGAGGTAACCCATCTATTAACTGCCTTTATCTACTTGCCAATCACTGACAGTATTTTATCTGATCATTATATTCCTGCACGTTATCTGGCTTTGTGGACACAAGTCTCCCTCATGTACTGTACTTCCCCTGCATACTCTTCAGTGGAAGACACGCACAAGAGAGATTCATGGCTTGCACAGGTGTCTGTGCGTATTTCCTCCCACTGGGCATAACACGTCATTTCAACGTGGATAATGGGGTAATTTTTTGTTGCAACGTTGATCAATGAGATTTCAACCTATATTCACCCACTCAAAAAGACAGCAAAATCAGTTACAATTGTAATCAACAAGAGCTTGAAACCTTAGGCCTATTGTATTGTCTATTTGTAGTTGAATTCTGGGTTGAATTCAAACAATTGCTGTTGATACCTTTCAATCTGCGACATAGTCCTAAATAGCATCATTGATGATTGAGAAAATATTATCTTTTAAATATACCTTTTGGAAATCCTTTGATAGTAATAGAGAATCTATTTAGTTTTCAAGTGGAGCTCTCTCAGCAATCATTCTCATGATGTCACATTGGTAATAGTCAGTCATAAATGTTGTAGTTAAGCAGGGCTGGGCTTGGTTAAAACCTTGGATGAGAGACCAAAGGTTAGCTGTAGATAGATAATTTCTCCAGTAGGAGGTGCTGCCCAGCCTAGAGGATATATGGTTGAAAATCAAATTAAATGTAAATCAAAAGTACAAATTCAACATATCTTATACAAGCTTTGTCTTTGTTGTAATGTGGTTACAATTTGCTCTGCCCCAGTACATCACTGGGGCCGAGCTCCCTGCCATCTATAATCTCTACACAAGGCGGTGGGAGAGGGAGGACCAATATTTTTCCAAAGACCCAAGCCACAGACTGTTCTCTTTGCTACCACACGGCAACCTGTACCAGTGCACCAAGTCTGGAACTAACAGGACCCTGAACAGCTTCTGCCCCAAAGCAATAATAACGCTAAACAAGACTGCTAAATAGCTAATCAAATGGCTACCCTGAGTACCTCTATTGACACTGACTCTATGCGCTCACACACTGGACTCTAACCACACACTCATACATAATTACACTGACACCCCAACATACAGTGCCTTCTGAAAATATTCAGACCCCTTGACTTTCTCCACATGTTTCTACGTTACAGCCTTATACTGAAATGGATTAAATAAATAAAAAATCCTCATTAATATACACATAATACCCCATAATTTACACACAATACCCCACAATAGCCCATAATTAAAGAAAAACGTTTTTTTGAAATGTTTGCAAATGTATAGAAATTAAATTTATTTATATATTTAAAGGAAGCGATGGGTACTGCATTCATATGCCCTTATATGGCCATTTTCATGAGGGAGGGGTGCCCAAATGAGCAATGTGTCAAAATCACTTTTTCCAGGACAGAAATTCCTCGGGGTTTCGCCTGCTATATGAGTTCTGTTTTACTCACAGACAAATGGTTAACAGTTGTGAAATATTCAGAGTGTTTCCTATCCAATGTTACCAAATATATGCATATCCTATTTTCTGGGCCTGAATGGGAGGCATTTTACTTTGGGCACGCCAGGCTCTCCAAAACCGACCCCTCAGCTGCCACTCCCTAACAAGTTAACTAAAGATCCTAGGATCTTTGCCAGACAAGGGGAGCCTAGAGATGGGTCGATAGTTATCCAAATCACTACCGTCACCTCCCTTATGTAATGGCAGAAGAAAAGCTGCTTTCCACACCTTAGGGATATTTCCTGTGCTTAATGTTAGATTAAAAATGTGTGTCACTGAACCAGCAATGATAGGTGCAGCACACTTAAGTAAGTACGGGTCTAAATTGTCCGCGCCTAAAGATTTCTTAGTATCAATGGCACACAGGGCAGCTAGAACCTCTGCTTCAGTTATTTTCTGGAAACTAAAAACAGGGTTACCATTTTTCAGAGATACGGTTGAAAAGCAAGACGAAAAATCAACTAACTGGCCAGTACAATGGCCACTTTTCCTTTCAAATAAAAAACCAGCAGAGATGAAATGCTTATTAAAAGCATATTTGTGTGTGCATTACAAATATCATTTTTTACCACTTAGAATACAGGAGTCTGAGATAACTTGCTTAGGAATAGAAACAGCATAATTTCCCCGATTCAGTGAATTAACGGTTTTCCAGAATTTTGCAGGATCTCCTGCAGAATCTGTCATAGCATTAAGGACGTAATTAGATTTTGCCTTTTTGACAGCTGCAGTACATTTATTTCTCAATTGCCCAAAAAACAGCCAATCAGCTGGAGTACCTGTTTTCCTCGCCAAGGCCCAGGCCCGATTCTTTTGCAGGAAAAGACCTGACAATTCAGGAGAGAACCAAGAACTGGTTCGGTTTCTTACTCTCTTCTTAAGCGGGGCATGTTTATAGTATAGAACCACCAAGACTCTTCCTGGAGATGGCCGCCGGGTCAAACTGAGCAATAGGGGTAGAAGGGCCCTGGTCAAGGATGTGACGAAGAATCCGATGGACACAGAGCGCTCCAGAGTTCCTCTGTGGAGATGGGAGAACCTTCCAGAAGGACAACCATCTCTGCAGCACTCAACCAATCAGGCCTTTATGGTAGTGGCCAGATGGAAGCCACTCCTCAGTAAAAGGCATATGACAGCACGGTTGGAGTTTGCCAGAAGGCACCTAAATACTCTCAGACATTGAGAAACAAGATTCTCTGGTCTGATGAAATCAAGATTGAACTCTTTGGCCTGAATGCCAAGCGTCACCTCTGGAGGAAACCTAGCACCATCCATATGGTGAAGCATGGTGGTGGCAGCATCACGCTGTGGGCATGTTTTTCAGCGGCAGGGAGACTAGTCAGGATGGAAGGAAAGATGAATGGAGCAAAATACTGAGCGATCCTTGATGAAAACCTGCTCCAGAGCACTCAGGACCTCAGACTGGGGTTAAGATTCACCTTCTAACAGGGCAACAACCTTAAGCACACAGCCAAGACAAGACAGGAATGGCTTCAGGACATGCCTCTGAATGTCCTTGAGTGGCCCAGCCAGGACTTTAACCCAATCTAACATCTCTGGAGAGACATGAAAATAGCTGTGTAGCGACACTCCCCATCCAACCTGACAGAACTTGAGAGGATCTACAGAGAAGAATGGGAGAAATTCCACAAATACAGATGTGCCCCGCTTGTAGCGACATACCCAAGAAGACTCGAGGCTGTATCACTGCCGAAGGTGCTTCAACAAAGTACTGAGTAAAGGTTCTGAATGCTTATGTAAATCTGATATTTCAAACAAAAATGTCTAAAAACCAGTTTTTGCTTTGTCATTATGGGGTATTGTGTGTAGATTGATGAAGGGGGAAAACTATTTAATACATTCCACAAAATGTGGAAAGAGTCAAGGGGTCTAAATACACTGTACACATACACACACTACAGATGCCCACACACACACAGAACAAGCGCATACATACATTCTGACGCCACACACACTGATGCTACTGTCTTATCTATCCTGTTGCCTAGAAACTTTACCCATACTATATGTACAATATACAGCTACCTCAATTACCTCGTACTCCGCACATCAACTCAGTAGTGGTACTCCCTGTATATAGAGATGTTTTTTATCGTTATTCGTTATTCACAGTGTATTGATTCCTCATGTCACTATTGCTATTTTTTTCAGCATTGTTGGAAAATGACCCGTCAGTTAGCATTTCACTGTTAGTTTACACTGGTTGTCTACGAAGCATGTGACAAATACAATTTGATTTGATGATGAAATGATCCTGTGATTGAAATTTCACCCTCATAACATCAGTTTACGTTGATATTTTTTCCAAATCCAATTTGTAGTTTCCACCTCACAAAACATTGAAAATGATGTTGAAACAACGTTGATTCAATCATTTTGTGCTCAGTGGGCTGTTTTGCATGTGTGCTTAAGGTACAAAGAAAAACACATCAGCTCTCCCTTGCTGTGTACTATGTGAGTTTTGTCAGCCAAGCTACAACACAGGAACATGAGCAGTCATTATGGCCAAAGGATTGACAACGCTACAATGAATTTATCAATCATACCTCTCAAGTACATTGACATTTTTTATTGACGTCATGTTCTGGCTTAGTTTACAGTGACCATTGGTAGCAAACTCCGTAACTTTTGGCTATATTTGCCAACCAAGGATTAAACACTGTAGTACATTTTAGTTACAGACACCTTGTTAGTAATCTGAAAAGAATGACTAACAACACAACCAAAATGCCATTCAAGTTATGTAATATGGAAAGTGAGTGTCTGATGTATCTGCCTTGTGCCATGGGCTTAACAGTAGGCTTTTGTTTTTAATGAAGTCTGAGACTCTGTACTGAGGGTTTAACACTATCTGCCCTGACAATGACTCAGATTATTGCAATGGATCATAAATAATAAGATGACGTGGCAGTACGTATTGACATGCATCTTCAAAAGGATCTGCAAATCTCCGCCGAGAACCAGTTGTCTCATAAAAATCTCAGGGATGATTGATTCACTTGGCACGTAATGGTGTCTGCCTGGGTTTCCTTGTTTCTATTTCAATATGTTCTTTCAATTCTTCCCACAGTTCATATCTGTGAGTGGTGTAGGTTGTACTTCAATGGAAAGGGTGGAGAGACTACCCAGCTAGGACATAAAGTTCTGAGAACCAAATATTTATCAGAATTTGGTGAGAGCCTGGTTGTCCTATGGTTGTTTTGGATACAACCTTCCCCCAACTTTCTGGGACTGGTGCAGGATAGAGGCTTGGCTTTGGAACATTCTTAGCACAAAAAAAACATGTTGTTCTTGGTATTTCATTACTTTAACAGAAGGTTCAACATGGTTACATTTAATTTCAATGTTGATCGTGTTCTAGGAACGTTCTGCAATTGGTTTGACATTGGAGATGATATAAAATAGTTCAGAGAATGTTATTAAGAACCAATGTTCTTCTGTGGGAATTTCAGTACTTTCCTACAGACAGGGACGTAACCAGGGTGAGTTTTAGCGAGGTCCGGAACGATTGAAAGTAGGAAGGAATGCTTATTTTGAAGCTGTGCAGTTTTTCTTCTGAAAAGAGCAAACATTATTTTATCCAAAAAGGGATTCAAGGAGTGTGAAGAGATTCCCCCAATCTATATTGATCTATTCAGTCAGGCTGGTCTCAGAGCATTTCGTATTATTCTGTACGTAAATCAGAGACACTGCATTTAGTATGATACTGTATGTCACATTTGGTATGTTTACATGAGACAGATTGTTACTTAAGGTAAAAATGAAAGTTGGCTGTTTGGGTAGGGCGGATGTACGTAAATGCGAACATCTAGCAGCCGAAAGGTTGCGAGTTCAAATCTCATCATGGACAACTTCAACATCTTAGCAACTTTTCTAATACTTAGCATGTTAGCTAACCATAACCCCTAATCTGGCTAACTTTAGCCACCTACCTATAATTGATAAAACATTTCGTAACATATGTTCAGCAAATTCGTAACACATTGTACATTTTGGAAATTCGTAATATATCATACAAAATGAGTGATGTACATTCACAAATTAATAAATACCATACACAACATGACCAAAAGTGTGTGGACACCTGCTCGTCAATATGTCATTCCAAAATCACGGGCATTAATATTGAGTTGGTCCCCCCTTTTCTGTTACATTATAACAGCCTCCACTCTTCTGGGAAGGCTTTCTATTAGATGTTGGAACATTTCTGTGGGAACTTACTTCCATTCAGCCACAATAGTATTAGTGAGGTTGGGCACTGATGTTGGACCCTTTAGGCCTGGCTCGCTGTCAGCGTTCCAATTCATCCCAAAGGTGTTCGATGGGGTTGAGGTTAGGGCTCTGTGCAGGCCAGTCAAGTTCTTCCACACCAATCTTGACAAACCAATTTTCTAGATGGACCTTTCTTTGTGCACAGGGGCATTGTCATGCTGAAACAGGAAAGGGCATTCCCAAACTGTTGCCACAAAGTTGGAAGCACAGAATCGTCTATAATGTCATTGTATGCTGTAGCATTAGGATTTCCCTTCACTGGAACTAAGGGGTTAGCCGAACCATAAAAACAGCCACAGTCCATTATTCCTCCTCCACCAAACTTTACAATTGGCACTATGCATTGGGGCAGGTAGCGCTCTCCTGACATCCGCCAAACCCAGATTCGTCCATTGGACTGCCAGATGGTGAAACATGATGATAGGGATGTTCGTAAGTAATGACTAAGAATATTCCATTCTGAAAATGTATGCAATAGGAATAGGGTTACAAGACAATGATAATCCAATTGATGTGTGTGTGTGTCTAGAAATGTATATTGTATAGAGAGTGGTACAAGGTGTTACAATCTTGCAATGTACAAAGGAGTATCTGGGAGAACAAAGAATTCTTTGTGAAACCAGACTACAGGAGAGAGGCCTTCTCGTCCTCGGGACGGGAGGGACGACCCTTGACCAAATTGCAGATATGGGACTTTGTCTAATTTTTCATTAACTAGAGCTTTACAACCTCTTGGGATTATTCAAAGCCTGATTGATAGTTTATGTCAACAATTGAGAACTAAATTCTCGTGACACATGATTCATCACTCCAGAGAATGTATTTCCACTGCTCCAGAGTCGAATGGCGGCGAGCTTTACACCACTCCAGCCGATGCTTGGAATGGTGATCTGCAAACCCATTTCATGAAGCTCCCGACCAACAATTCTTGAGCTGGCGTTGCTTCCAGAGGCAGTTTGGAACTCTGTAGTGAGTGCTGCACCCTAGGACAGTGCCACGTTGAAAGTCACTGCGCTCTTCAGTTTGGCCATTCTACTGCCAATGTTTGTCTATGGAGATTGCAAGGCTGTGTGCTCGATTTTATACACCTGTCAGCAACAGGTGTGGCTGAACAAGCCAAATCCACTAATTTGAATGTCCACATACATTTGTATATAGTGTATCATACAAAATTAACTTGAAGACGGAGTTGGAACTGTGTGAGGCCACACATGAGTAGTTATACAGGGAGTACAGGAGGCGACTTAACAATACGCTATGTTTTGTTTCTGACACACTATGCTGGAGGGGTTGACTATCTGCCCTGATGACAACTCAAATTATTACAATGGATCTTAAAACATAAGAGGAATTTCCAGTATGCATCAACATGCATCTTCAAAAGGATCTGCAAATCTCCGCCGAGAACCAGTTGTCTCATAAAACTCTCAGGGATGATTGATTCACTTGGCACGTAATGGTGTCTGCCTGGGTTTCCTTGTTTCTATTTCAATATGTTCTTTCAATTCTTCCCACAGTTCATATCTGTGAGTGGTGTAGGTTGTACTTCAATGGAAAGGGTGGAGAGACTACCCAGCTAGGACATAAAGTTCTGAGAACCAAATATTTATCAGAATTTGGTGAGAGCCTGGTTGTCCTATGGTTGTTTTGGATACAACCTTCCCCCAACTTTCTGGGACTGGTGCAGGATAGAGGCTTGGCTTTGGAACATTCTTAGCACAAAAAACATGTTGTTCTTGGTATTTCATTACTTTAACAGAAGGTTCAACATGGTTACATTTAATTTCAATGTTGATCGTGTTCTAGGAACGTTCTGCAATTGGTTTGACATTGGAGATGATATAAAATAGTTCAGAGAATGTTATTAAGAACCAATGTTCTTCTGTGGGAATTTCAGTACTTTCCTACAGACAGGGACGTAACCAGGGTGAGTTTTTGCGAGGTCGGAACGATTGAAAGTAGGAAGGAATGCTTATTTTGAAGCTGTGCAGTTTTCTTCTGAAAAGAGCAAACATTATTTTATCCAAAAGGGATTCAAGGAGTGTGAAGAGATTCCCCCAATCTATATTGATCTATTCAGTCAGGCTGGTCTCAGAGCATTTCGTATTATTCTGTCGTAAATCAGAGACACTGCATTTAGTATGATACTGTATGTCACATTTGGTATGTTTACATGAGACAGATTGTTACTTAAGGTAAAAATGAAAGTTGGCTGTTTGGGTAGGGCGGATGTGCGTAAATCACGAACATCTAGCAGCCGAAAGGTTGCAGTTCAAATCTCATCATGGACAACTTCAGCATCTTAGCAACTTTTCTAATACTTAGCATGTTAGCTAACCATAACCCTAATCTGGCTAACTTTAGCCACCTACCTATAATTGATAAAACATTTACGTAACATATGTTCAGCAAATTCGTAACACATTGTACATTTTGGAAATTCGTAATATATCATACAAAATGAGTGATGTACATTCACAAATTAATAAATACCATACACAACATGACCAAAAGTGTGTGGACACCTGCTCGTCAATATGTCATTCCAAAATCACGGGCATTAATATTGAGTTGGTCCCCCCTTTTCTGTTACATTATAACAGCCTCCACTCTTCTGGGAAGGCTTTCTATTAGATGTTGGAACATTTCTGTGGGAACTTACTTCCATTCAGCCACAATAGTATTAGTGAGGTTGGGCACTGATGTTGGGCCCTTTAGGCCTGGCTCGCTGTCAGCGTTCCAATTCATCCCAAAGGTGTTCGATGGGGTTGAGGTTAGGGCTCTGTGCAGGCCAGTCAAGTTCTTCCACACCAATCTTGACAAACCAATTTTCTAGATGGACCTTTCTTTGTGCACAGGGGCATTGTCATGCTGAAACAGGAAAGGGGCATTCCCCAAACTGTTGCCACAAAGTTGGAAGCACAGAATCGTCTATAATGTCATTGTATGCTGTAGCATTAGGATTTCCCTTCACTGGAACTAAGGGGTTAGCCCGAACCATAAAAACAGCCACAGTCCATTATTCCTCCTCCACCAAACTTTACAATTGGCACTATGCATTGGGGCAGGTAGCGCTCTCCTGACATCCGCCAAACCCAGATTCGTCCATTGGACTGCCAGATGGTGAAACATGATGATAGGGATGTTCGTAAGTAATGACTAAGAATATTCCATTCTGAAAATGTATGCAATAGGAATAGGGTTACAAGACAATGATAATCCAATTGATGTGTGTGTGTGTCTAGAAATGTATATTGTATAGAGAGTGGTACAAGGTGTTACAATCTTGCAATGTACAAAGGAGTATCTGGGAGAACAAAGAATTCTTTGTGAAACCAGACTACAGGAGAGAGGCCTTCTCGTCCTCGGGACGGGAGGGACGACCCTTGACCAAATTGCAGATATGGGACTTTGTCTAATTTTTCATTAACTAGAGCTTTACAACCTCTTGGGATTATTCAAAGCCTGATTGATAGTTTATGTCAACAATTGAGAACTAAATTCTCGTGACACATGATTCATCACTCCAGAGAATGTATTTCCACTGCTCCAGAGTCGAATGGCGGCGAGCTTTACACCACTCCAGCCGATGCTTGGAATGGTGATCTGCAAACCCATTTCATGAAGCTCCCGACCAACAATTCTTGAGCTGGCGTTGCTTCCAGAGGCAGTTTGGAACTCTGTAGTGAGTGCTGCACCCTAGGACAGTGCCACGTTGAAAGTCACTGCGCTCTTCAGTTTGGCCATTCTACTGCCAATGTTTGTCTATGGAGATTGCAAGGCTGTGTGCTCGATTTTATACACCTGTCAGCAACAGGTGTGGCTGAACAAGCCAAATCCACTAATTTGAATGTCCACATACATTTGTATATAGTGTATCATACAAAATTAACTTGAAGACGGAGTTGGAACTGTGTGAGGCCACACATGAGTAGTTATACAGGGAGTACAGGAGGCGACTTAACAATACGCTATGTTTTGTTTCTGACACACTATGCTGGAGGGGTTGACTATCTGCCCTGATGACAACTCAAATTATTACAATGGATCTTAAAACATAAGAGGAATTGCCAGTATGCATCAACATGCATCTTCAATAGGATCTACAAATTTCAGTCGTTTCCATTTCTATCATGAAAACCTCAGGGATGATTGATTCACTTGGTATATAATGGTGTCTGACTGGGTTTCCTTGTTTCTATTTCAATATGTTCTTTCAATTCTTCCTACAGTTTAAATCAGTGAGTGGTGTAGGTTGTCAATGGGAAAGGTGGAGAGACTACCCAGCTAGCACCTAACGTTCTGAGAACCATATATTTATCAGAGCTTGGTGAGAGCGTGGTTGTCCTATAGTTATTTTGCATACAACCTTCCCACACATTTCTGGGAACGGTGCAGGATAGTTGCTTGGCTTTGGAACGTTCCAGCATTCTCAGCACAAAACAACCCCATTATTTTCTTGGTATTTCATTACTTTAACAGAAGGTTTCATGAAAGTTTACATTTACATTTAATGAACATTTTTATATTGTTCTAGGAACGTTCTGCAACTGGTTCGACATTGGGAATGTCCTAAAATAGTTCATAGAACGTTAAGAAACAACGTTCTTCTGTGTGAATTTCAGTACTTCAGCATAACGTTTTCTACAGGCAAAGACGTAACCAAGGTTTGAGTTCTAGTGAGGGTCAGAAAGGAGGAAAGAATGCTTCTTTTGAAGTTGGACAGTTTTTCTTCTGAAGAGAGAAAACATGCTTTTATCAAGAAACATCCCTTTTTCAGGACCCTGTCTTTCAAAGATAATTTGTAAAAATTCAAATAACTTCACAGATCTTGATTGTAAAGGGTTTAAACACTGTTTCCCATACTTGTTCAATGAACCTTAAACAATTAATGAACATGCACCTGTGGAACGGTTGTTAAGACACTAACAGCTTACAGGCGGTAGGCAATTAAGGTCACAGTTATGAAAGCTTAGGACACTAAAGAGGCCGTCGAATGGCGGCGAGCTTTACACCACTCCAGCCGATGTTTGGAATGGTGATCTGCAAACCCATTTCATGAAGCTCCCGACTAACAATTCTTGAGCTGGCGTTGCTTCCAGAGGCAGTTTGGAACTCTGTAGTGAGTGCTGCACCCTAGGACAGTGCCACGTTGAAAGTCACTGCGCTCTTCAGTTTGGCCATTCTACTGCCAATGTTTGTCTATGGAGATTGCAAGGCTGTGTGCTCGATTTTATACACCTGTCAGCAACAGGTGTGGCTGAACAAGCCAAATCCACTAATTTGAATGTCCACATACATTTGTATATAGTGTATCATACAAAATTGAGTTTCTCGGATTTACATACAGAATAATATGAAATGCTCTGAGACCAGGTTGATTGAGATTGTCTCTATGTCAAGTTGCAAAGAAAGTACCATTTTGGATGTATTTTGTCTGGAGCAGTTGTATTGTTTAAAAGACTATGATGAACGGTAGCCCAAACAGCCTACTGTTGAGTCATGTCACTTTATTTAGGTTGACTGGTTGTGCCACTATGAGGACTACTCTGAAGTCAAGATTTTGGAGTTTGCTAAAGCTGCACTTTTTTATTTCTTAAGGTCCCAGTTAGT
This sequence comes from Brachymystax lenok tsinlingensis, assembly GCA_030435695.1. NCBI lineage: Eukaryota > Metazoa > Chordata > Actinopteri > Salmoniformes > Salmonidae > Brachymystax > Brachymystax lenok. The sequence goes on from CM059788.1 coordinate 33,677,466, forward strand.
CTTTCATTACTGTAATTGCCACAGGAACTGCATAACTTCACTGGCAAAACTCACCTAACTTTCTGCCTTGCCAAATGGGCTTTCTTTTTACAGTATTACTTTAAACCCACAACTGTTACGCGGAGCGAAGGGGGGGAACCCAAGAGCGGACTCAGAAGAGGAAGCCGGGATGAATGCACCAAAATGTTTATTGAATACAGAGAAATATGGAGTGCAGAACCGAGGTGGCTCAGATGAGTTGAAAAAAAACAGGAGTGTAGAGAGGTTGGAGTTGGCTGAGTCAAAACAGGGAAACAGGTCCTGAAAGGAATCCAAGGTAATGGTGGGGAGTGAAATCCAGAGCTAGGTGGTTGGTGGTGAGATGTGGAACAGGAGACAGGGGCCAGAGACAGAGCGGTACTGCAAGGAGAGGACAGAAATGGTGTAAGGCAGGGAAACAAGCAAAGCAGAGCAACAGGATTTTGAGAATAGACAAAGGCTAGAACTATAACTGACTGAGCAGATATTAAGATCTGGCAGAGTGGAGTTGTCAGGAAAGGTATTTGTAGAGGTCTTGATTACTGGACGAGTTGCAGCTGGTAGGGAATTGCTCTGACTCCAGCACACCTGTCTCCAACCACACCATTAAACAGAGAGGGAGAGGGAGAGAGAGAATACAGGGGGAGAACTGCAGGTCAAGGAGACAACAACTTGATGTGACAACAACTTGAACTTGGGATGTCCCTATCATAAACCCTAACCCTAATCTTAATTAACCCTAGCCTTAACCCAACCCCACCATTAACCCTTACCTAACCCTAACCTTAAACCTTACCTTAACCTTTTACATTTCAATTTCATTGAGATGTCAGAGGTGGGATGTCCCAAGAATCCCGTTTAAACTTTTCTGAGGGATCATGGCCAAATGAGGATGAAGGGGATGAGGAGATGGTGGAAGGGGAGATAGGCAATAATTTTGCACTAATTGAGGTAGATGAAACTGTCACAGCTTAACCATTTAATCATATTCATATTTCCCTGTTCCCCACATTCTTGTGGTAAGCATTGTGGAGCAGTGAGCATCAAACACCAGTTCAAAGCAAGGACGTGCACAGTAGATTCGTGCATAATGTTCTCATTATTGATGAGACTATCTGTGATCATGAATGTATTTTGTTTAGTATTTATAATCTATTGTGACATTAAAGGGGCAATCTGGGAGTGACACATCTTTTTGACTTTCAAATGAATGATATACAGTGAATTCGAAAAGTATTCAGACCCTTGACTTTTCCCACATTTTGTTAAGTTACACATTATTCTAAAATGGAAAAAACTGCAAGTGTAAGTTATATTGAAAGATGGAGGGTTATGAACATTGGAAATGAAATGTATTTGTAGCATCATTTATTTTGTGTTGCTGTTTAATGATCCGTGGGCTTAGACCATTCCTCCATACAGAATCTTTTTAGATCTTTGATATCCTTTCTCTGCGTTTATGGACTGCCCTCTTCAATTCAAACCACAGGTTTTCAATCTGGTTCATGTCTGGAGACTGAGATGGCCATTGCAAAGTGTTGATTTTGTAGTGACTTAATTAACTACTTTCAACTATGGTGGTGGATCTTTGATGTCATGGGGCTATTTTGGATCCACTGGTCCTGGGCCCGTTAAGGTCAACGGCAATTGGGCGGCAAATGGAGTTTCAGTTGGGTGTTGTTTTTACAGTATTACACAACTTTGAACGCACAACTTGAACCACCCCCGGGCAGATGTGGCACCACAGGTCACAGAGTTGGTAACCAGGTATGGTAACCAGGTCAAACTCAGAGAACTAGCTGTAGCAAGGACCTGAAGGGTTGCCCTGTTCCCTGGGGCAAGTGAATTGAGCAGTCGTGCAAGTTGAGCCTGCTCTAAATGCTCCAATGAGTATAAAGTTATATAGAATTCCACACGATTCATGGACATGAGAGTATTTGGAGTGATTTGGTGTAACTAGAGGGGCTTTGTTTTGCAGTCAGGAATAAGCTGTACCAAATGTTGATACTCATTTGAACAATGAACAACATAGCAATTTAGATGTGGAGTAAATTACCTTAGACTTATTTGGGCTCTCAATCTGCAGCACTTGTCATTCACGCAAAGCAGTGTACAGTGTGAGCAAGTGTAACATAACGTACAGTTTGACTGCACAGCCTTGCATTGATGCTACTGCAGCTTGCTTACATATTTCTTGGCAATGCTGTAAGTGAAATGGCATGTGCACTTCTCACACGAAACACACCCACAGTCTCCCAAAAAGCAGATAAACTTGATAATCATTGACATGGAATTTATTTTCATGTTAGAGACTGACAATTGTAACATCAAAGAGGACAGGAGTTGACGAATGCCAAGTGTCACAAGTAAAAAATGCATTGATATCATCGTTACTGCCCTTCTGCTCCACAAACCCTTAACTCAATCTTGATCTCGATCTGTCACATTGTGTTGACTGTCACATTTGAGAAGTAGAGCATGACCTGAGCATGACACATCTAATATGAAGACCTCCTGACTTACGAGTCTGGAATGGCTATTTAGATGTTGTTGGAAAGATGCGTCGATAATAAAGTACAGTATATACATATCAATCAATCAAATATATTTATAAAGCCCTTCTTACATCAGCTGATGTCACAGAGTGCTGTACAGAAACCCAGCCTAAAACCCCAAACAGCAAGCAATGCAGGTGTAGAAGCACAGTGGCTAGGAAAAACTCCCTAGAAAGGCCAGAACCTAGGAAGAAACCTAGAGAGGAATCAGGCTATGAGGGGTGGCCAGTGCTCTTCTGGCTGTGCTGGGTGGAGATTATAACAGAACATGGACAAGATTTTAAAATATTCATAGGTCAGCACCTCAGGAGTGCAACAGGTCAGCACCTCAGGAGTAAATGTCAGTTGGCTTTTGATAGCCGATCATTCAGAGTATCTCTAGCGCTCCTGATGTCTCTAGAGAGTTGAAAACAGCAGGCCTGGGACAGGTAGCACGTCTGGTGAACAGGTCAATGTTCCATAGCCTTAGGCAGAACAGTTGAAACTGGAGCAGCAGCACGGCCAGGTGGACTGGGGACAGGAAGGAGTCATTGGCCCAGGTAGTCCTGAGGAATGGTCCTAGGGCTCAGGTCCTCCGAGAGAGAAAGAAAGAAAGAAAGAAAGAAAGAAAGAAAGAAAGAAAGAAAGAAAGAAAGAGAGAGAAAGAAAGAAAGATGAGTAATGTAGGGTACGTAAACGTTATATAAAGTGGGATAGTTTAAAGGGACTAGGGATACATTTATTACATCCAATTTTTTATTATTAAAGTTGTTGGTAATCAGTCATACTACTGTCGTGTCGTCAGTTAACTTGAAGACGGAGTTGGAACTGTGTGAGGCCACACATGAGTAGTTATACAGGGAGTACAGGAGGCGACTTAACAATACGCTATGTTTTGTTTCTGACACACTATGCTGGAGGGGTTGACTATCTGCCCTGATGACAACTCAAATTATTACAATGGATCTTAAAACATAAGAGGAATTGCCAGTATGCATCAACATGCATCTTCAATAGGATCTACAAATTTCAGTCGTTTCCATTTCTATCATGAAAACCTCAGGGATGATTGATTCACTTGGTATATAATGGTGTCTGACTGGGTTTCCTTGTTTCTATTTCAAAATGTTCTTTCAATTCTTCCTACAGTTTAAATCAGTGAGTGGTGTAGGTTGTCAATGGGAAAGGTGGAGAGACTATCCAGCTAGCACCTAACGTTCTGAGAACCATATATTTATCAGAGCTTGGTGAGAGCGTGGTTGTCCTATAGTTATTTTGCATACAACCTTCCCACACATTTCTGGGAACGGTGCAGGATAGTTGCTTGGCTTTGGAACGTTCCAGCATTCTCAGCACAAAACAACCCCATTATTTTCTTGGTATTTCATTACTTTAACAGAAGGTTTCATGAAAGTTTACATTTACATTTAATGAACATTTTTATATTGTTCTAGGAACGTTCTGCAACTGGTTCGACATTGGGAATGTCCTAAAATAGTTCATAGAACGTTAAGAAACAACGTTCTTCTGTGTGAATTTCAGTACTTCAGCATAACGTTTTCTACAGGCAAAGACGTAACCAAGGTTTGAGTTCTAGTGAGGGTCAGAAAGGAGGAAAGAATGCTTCTTTTGAAGCTGGACAGTTTTTCTTCTGAAGAGAGAAAACATGCTTTTATCAAGAAACATCCCTTTTTCAGGACCCTGTCTTTCAAAGATAATTTGTAAAAATTCAAATAACTTCACAGATCTTGATTGTAAAGGGTTTAAACACTGTTTCCCATACTTGTTCAATGAACCTTAAACAATTAATGAACATGCACCTGTGGAACGGTTGTTAAGACACTAACAGCTTACAGGCGGTAGGCAATTAAGGTAACAGTTATGAAAGCTTAGGACACTAAAGAGGCCGTCGAATGGCAGCGAGCTTTACACCACTCCAGCCGATGCTTGGAATGGTGATCTGCAAACCCATTTCATGAAGCTCCCGACCAACAATTCTTGAGCTGGCGTTGCTTCCAGAGGCAGTTTGGAACTCTGTAGTGAGTGCTGCACCCTAGGACAGTGCCACGTTGAAAGTCACTGCGCTCTTCAGTTTGGCCATTCTACTGCCAATGTTTGTCTATGGAGATTGCAAGGCTGTGTGCTCGATTTTATACACCTGTCAGCAACAGGTGTGGCTGAACAAGCCAAATCCACTAATTTGAATGTCCACATACATTTGTATATAGTGTATCATACAAAATTGAGTTTCTCGGATTTACATACAGAATAATATGAAATGCTCTGAGACCAGGTTGATTGAGATTGTCTCTATGTCAAGTTGCAAAGAAAGTACCATTTTGGATGTATTTTGTCTGGAGCAGTTGTATTGTTTAAAAGACTATGATGAACGGTAGCCCAAACAGCCTACTGTTGAGTCATGTCACTTTATTTAGGTTGACTGGTTGTGCCACTATGAGGACTACTCTGAAGTCAAGATTTTGGAGTTTGCTAAAGCTGCACTTTTTTATTTCTTAAGGTCCCAGTTAGTCTTTCATTACTGTAATTGCCACAGGAACTGCATAACTTCACTGGCAAAACTCACCTAACTTTCTGCCTTGCCAAATGGGCTTTCTTTTTACAGTATTACTTTAAACCCACAACTGTTACGCGGAGCGAAGGGGGGGAACCCAAGAGCGGACTCAGAAGAGGAAGCCGGGATGAATGCACCAAAATGTTTATTGAATACAGAGAAATATGGAGTGCAGAACCGAGGTGGCTCAGATGAGTTGAAAAAAAAACAGGAGTGTAGAGAGGTTGGAGTTGGCTGAGTCAAAACAGGGAAACAGGTCCTGAAAGGAATCCAAGGTAATGGTGGGGAGTGAAATCCAGAGCTAGGTGGTTGGTGGTGAGATGTGGAACAGGAGACAGGGGCCAGAGACAGAGCGGTACTGCAAGGAGAGGACAGAAATGGTGTAAGGCAGGGAAACAAGCAAAGCAGAGCAACAGGATTTTGAGAATAGACAAAAGGCTAGAACTATAACTGACTGAGCAGATATTAAGATCTGGCAGAGTGGAGTTGTCAGGAAAGGTATTTGTAGAGGTCTTGATTACTGGACGAGTTGCAGCTGGTAGGGAATTGCTCTGACTCCAGCACACCTGTCTCCAACCACACCATTAAACAGAGAGGGAGAGGGAGAGAGAGAATACAGGGGGAGAACTGCAGGTCAAGGAGACAACAACTTGATGTGACAACAACTTGAACTTGGGATGTCCCTATCATAAACCCTAACCCTAATCTTAATTAACCCCTAGCCTTAACCCAACCCCACCATTAACCCTTACCTAACCCTAACCTTAAACCTTACCTTAACCTTTTACATTTCAATTTCATTGAGATGTCAGAGGTGGGATGTCCCAAGAATCCCGTTTAAACTTTTCTGAGGGATCATGGCCAAATGAGGATGAAGGGGATGAGGAGATGGTGGAAGGGGAGATAGGCAATAATTTTGCACTAATTGAGGTAGATGAAACTGTCACAGCTTAACCATTTAATCATATTCATATTTCCCTGTTCCCCACATTCTTGTGGTAAGCATTGTGGAGCAGTGAGCATCAAACACCAGTTCAAAGCAAGGACGTGCACAGTAGATTCGTGCATAATGTTCTCAATATTGATGAGACTATCTGTGATCATGAATGTATTTTGTTTAGTATTTATAATCTATTGTGACATTAAAGGGGCAATCTGGGAGTGACACATCTTTTTTTTGACTTTCAAATGAATGATATACAGTGAATTCGAAAAGTATTCAGACCCTTGACTTTTCCCACATTTTGTTAAGTTACACATTATTCTAAAATGGAAAAAACTGCAAGTGTAAGTTATATTGAAAGATGGAGGGGTTATGAACATTGGAAATGAAATGTATTTGTAGCATCATTTATTTTGTGTTGCTGTTTAATGATCCGTGGGCTTAGACCATTCCTCCATACAGAATCTTTTTAGATCTTTGATATCCTTTCTCTGCGTTTATGGACTGCCCTCTTCAATTCAAACCACAGGTTTTCAATCTGGTTCATGTCTGGAGACTGAGATGGCCATTGCAAAGTGTTGATTTTGTAGTGACTTAATTAACTACTTTCAACTATGGTGGTGGATCTTTGATGTCATGGGGCTATTTTGGATCCACTGGTCCTGGGCCCATTTAGGTCAACGGCAATTGGGCGGCAAATGGAGTTTCAGTTGGGTGTTGTTTTTACAGTATTACACAACTTTGAACGCACAACTTGAACCACCCCCGGGCAGATGTGGCACCACAGGTCACAGAGTTGGTAACCAGGTATGGTAACCAGGTCAAACTCAGAGAACTAGCTGTAGCAAGGACCTGAAGGGTTGCCCTGTTCCCTGGGGCAAGTGAATTGAGCAGTCGTGCAAGTTGAGCCTGCTCTAAATGCTCCAATGAGTATAAAGTTATATAGAATTCCACACGATTCATGGACATGAGAGTATTTGGAGTGATTTGGTGTAACTAGAGGGGCTTTGTTTTGCAGTCAGGAATAAGCTGTACCAAATGTTGATACTCATTTGAACAATGAACAACATAGCAATTTAGATGTGGAGTAAATTACCTTAGACTTATTTGGGCTCTCAATCTGCAGCACTTGTCATTCACGCAAAGCAGTGTACAGTGTGAGGAAGTGTAACATAACGTACAGTTTGACTGCACAGCCTTGCATTGATGCTACTGCAGCTTGCTTACATATTTCTTGGCAATGCTGTAAGTGAAATGGCATGTGCACTTCTCACATGAAACACACCCACAGTCTCCCAAAAAGCAGATAAACTTGATAATCATTGACATGGAATTTATTTTCATGTTAGAGACTGACAATTGTAACATCAAAGAGGACAGGAGTTGACGAATGCCAAGTGTCACAAGTAAAAAATGCATTGATATCATCGTTACTGCCCTTCTGCTCCACAAACCCTTAACTCAATCTTGATCTCGATCTGTCACATTGTGTTGACTGTCACATTTGAGAAGTAGAGCATGACCTGAGCATGACACATCTAATATGAAGACCTCCTGACTTACGAGTCTGGAATGGCTATTTAGATGTTGTTGGAAAGATGCGTCGATAATAAAGTACAGTATATACATATCAATCAATCAAATATATTTATAAAGCCCTTCTTACATCAGCTGATGTCACAGAGTGCTGTACAGAAACCCAGCCTAAAACCCCAAACAGCAAGCAATGCAGGTGTAGAAGCACAGTGGCTAGGAAAAACTCCCTAGAAAGGCCAGAACCTAGGAAGAAACCTAGAGAGGAATCAGGCTATGAGGGGTGGCCAGTGCTCTTCTGGCTGTGCTGGGTTGAGATTATAACAGAACATGGACAAGATTTTAAAATATTCATAGGTCAGCACCTCAGGAGTGCAACAGGTCAGCACCTCAGGAGTAAATGTCAGTTGGCTTTTGATAGCTGATCATTCAGAGTATCTCTAGCGCTCCTGATGTCTCTAGAGAGTTGAAAACAGCAGGCCTGGGACAGGTAGCACGTCTGGTGAACAGGTCAATGTTCCATAGCCTTAGGCAGAACAGTTGAAACTGGAGCAGCAGCACGGCCAGGTGGACTGGGGACAGGAAGGAGTCATTGGACCAGGTAGTCCTGAGGAATGGTCCTAGGGCTCAGGTCCTCCGAGAGAGAAAGAATGAAAGAAAGAAAGAGAGAGAAAGAGAGATGAGTAATGTAGGGTATGTAAACGTTATATAAAGTGGGATAGTTTAAAGGGACTAGGGATACATTTATTACATCCAATTTTTTATTATTAAAGTGGCTAGAGATTTGAGTCAGTATGTTGGCAGCAGCCACTCAATGTTAGTGATGGCTGTTTATCAGTCTGATGGCCTTGAGATAGAAGCTTTTTTTCAGTCTCTCGGTCCCAGCTTTGATGCACCTGTACTGATCTCGTCTTCTGGATGATAGCGGGGTGAACAGGCAGTGGCTCGGGTGGTTGTTGTCCTTGATGATCTTTTTGGCCTTCCTGTGACATCAGGTGGTGCAGGTGTCCTGGAGGACAGGTAGTTTGCCCCCGGTGATGCTCTGGAGTGCCTTACGGAGAAGTTGCTGTACCAGGCGGTGATACAGCCCGACAGGATGCTCTCGATTGTGCATCTGTAAAAGTTTGTTATTGTTTTTGGTGACATGCCAAATTTCTTCAGCCTCCTGAGGTTGAAGAGGCGCTGTTGCGCCTTCTTCACCACTGTCTGTGTGGGTGGACCATTTCAGTTTGTCCGTGATGTGTACGCCGAGGAACTTTCCACCTTCTCCACTACTGTCCCGTCGATGTGGATAGGGGGGGTGCTCCCTCTGCTGTTTGAAGAAGTCCACAATCATCTCCTTTGTTTTGTTGAGTGTAAGGTTATTTTCCTGATACCACACTCCGAGGGCCCTCACCTCCTCCCTGTAGGCCGTCTCATCGTTGTTGGTAATCAAGCCTACCACTTTACTGTCGTCTGCAAACTTGATGATTGAGTTGGAGGCGTGCATGGCCACGCAGTCATGGGTGAAAAGGGAGTACAGGAGAGGGATGAGAATGCACCCTTGTGGGGCCCCCGTGTTGAGGATCAGCGGGGTGGAGATGTTGTTTCCTACCCTCACCACCTGGGGGCGGCCCGTCAGAAAGTCCAGGACCCAGTTGCACAGGGCGGGGTCAAGACCCAGGGTCTCGAGCTTAATGATGAGTTTGGAGGGTACTATGGTGTTAAATGCTGAGCTGTAATCGATGAACACCATTCTTACATAAGTATTCCTCTTGTCCAGATGGGTTAGGGCAGTGTGCAGTGGGATTGCGATTGCATCGTCTCTGGACCTATTGGGGCGGTAAGCAAATTGGAGTGGGTCTAGGGTGTCAGGTAGGGTGGAGGTGATATGATCCTTGACTAGTCTCTAGAAAGCACTTCATGATGACGGAAGTGAGTGCTACGGACTATAGATGTTTAGCTCAGTTACCTTATCTTTCTTGGGAACAGGAACAATGGTGGCCCTCTTGAAGCATGTGGGATTAGCAGACTGGGATAGCAGACTTGAATATGTCCGTCAACACACCAGCCAGTTGGTCTGCGCATGCTCTCAGGACACAGCTAGGGATGTTGTCTGGGCCGGCAGCCTTGCGAGGGTTAACACGCTTACATTTTTCACTCACGTTGGCTGCGGTGAAGGAGAGCCTGCAGGTTTTCATAGCGGGCCATGTTAGTGGCACTGTATTGACCTCAAAGCGAGCAAAAAAGTTGTTTAGTTTGTCTGGGAGCAAGACATCAGTGTCCGCGACGGGGCTGGTTTTCTTTTTGTTGTCTGTGATTGACTGTAGACCCTGCCACATACGTCTTGTGTCTGAGTCATTGAATTGCAACTCTACTTTGTCTCTATACTGCCGCTTAGCTTGTTTGGTTACCTTGTGGAGGAAATAGCTACACTGTTTGTCTTCGGTCATGTTTCCGGTCGCCTTGCCATGATTAAAAGCAGTGGTTTGTGCTTTCAGTTTTGCACGAATACTGCTATCAATCCATGGTTTCTGGTTGTGGAAGGTTTTAATAGTCACCGTGGGTACAACACCACCAATGCACTTGCTAATAAACTCGCTCACTGAATTAGCGTATACATCAATGTTGCTGTCTGAGTCTATCCGGAACATATCCCGATCCGATGAGAGAGGGTGGGGGTCCATAGCTTGACAAGTAGCGGGGAGGGGGTTGTAGGAAGACCAGGGGAGCAGGTAGCTGACAATTGGTGGTATCTAGCATGATAAACACCCATTGGAGAAGGGGCAGGGTAAAATGTCCATTGAGGTTGGGGGTAGACAAGTCTTTCAGTTTTGCCGTGATGCTCCTATACTGCCCACGTCTGCGTAATGGAAGAAGGGAGAACGGGCTGTGGCCCCTGATGATCTACTTCCTGCAACAACCTGGTGCGACACAGGTGTCAGAGCTAACTGCACTCGTTTAATCATAACTTTAACTCCACAATACAGAATGTGGGGGATAACATAACCCCAGGGTCAACCACTGTAACAATAACATCTCGTGTGGCTATCCTACTGTACATAAATAAGAGGGCAGGCAGTGTGCACCCAATGGTGCGTTCGGCTGAGCGTACCACCCTCTGTAGCACCTTGCGGTCCATGGTGGTGGAGTTGCCGTACCAGGCTGTGATGCAGCCCGACAGCATGCTCTCGATGGTGCTAATGTAGTACACAGTGAGGGCCCTCGGGGACAGGCCAAATTTCTTCAGCATCCTGAGGTTGAAGAGTCACTATCAAACTCGGAAATGTGTACATCGAGGAACTTGACGTTTTTGACCATCTTCACACTGACCCCGTTGATGAGGATGGGAGTGTGCCTAGCCTTGTTCCTCCTGAAGTCCACAATCAGCTACTATGTTTTGCCGACGTTGAAGGAGAGGTTGTTTACTGTACCTGGCACAACATCGTCAGCGTGCCTATCTCCTCCATGTAGGCCGCCTCGTCATTGTTGGTAATCAGTCATACTACTGTCGTGTCGTCAGTTAACTTGAAGACGGAGTTGGAACTGTGTGAGGCCACACATGAGTAGTTATACAGGGAGTACAGGAGGCGACTTAACAATACGCTATGTTTTGTTTCTGACACACTATGCTGGAGGGGTTGACTATCTGCCCTGATGACAACTCAAATTATTACAATGGATCTTAAAACATAAGAGGAATTGCCAGTATGCATCAACATGCATCTTCAATAGGATCTACAAATTTCAGTCGTTTCCATTTCTACCATGAAAACCTCAGGGATGATTGATTCACTTGGTATATAATGGTGTCTGACTGGGTTTCCTTGTTTCTATTTCAATATGTTCTTTCAATTCTTCCTACAGTTTAAATCAGTGAGAGGTGTAGGTTGTCAATGGGAAAGGTGGAGAGACTACCCAGCTAGCACCTAACGTTCTGAGAACCATATATTTATCAGAGCTTGGTGAGAGCATGGTTGTCCTATAGTTATTTTGCATACAACCTTCCCACACATTTCTGGGAACGGTGCAGGATAGTTGCTTGGCTTTGGAACGTTCCAGCATTCTCAGCACAAAACAACCCCATTATTTTCTTGGTATTTCATTACTTTAACAGAAGGTTTCATGAAAGTTTACATTTACATTTAATGAACATTTTTATATTGTTCTAGGAACGTTCTGCAACTGGTTCGACATTGGGAATGTCCTAAAATAGTTCATAGAACGTTAAGAAACAACGTTCTTCTGTGTGAATTTCAGTACTTCAGCATAACGTTTTCTACAGGCAAAGACGTAACCAAGGTTTGAGTTCTAGTGAGGGTCAGAAAGGAGGAAAGAATGCTTCTTTTGAAGCTGGACAGTTTTTCTTCTGAAGAGAGAAAACATGCTTTTATCAAGAAACATCCCTTTTTCAGGACCCTGTCTTTCAAAGATAATTTGTAAAAATTCAAATAACTTCACAGATCTTGATTGTAAAGGGTTTAAACACTGTTTCCCATACTTGTTCAATGAATCTTAAACAATTAATGAACATGCACCTGTGGAACGGTTGTTAAGACACTAACAGCTTACAGGCGGTAGGCAATTAAGGTCACAGTTATGAAAGCTTAGGACACTAAAGAGGCCGTTCTACTGACTCTGAAAAACACCAAAAGAAAGATGCCCAGGGTCCCTTCTCATCTGCGTGAACGTGCCTTAGGCATGCTGCAAGGAGGCATGAGGACTGCAGATGTAGCCAGGGTAACATTTTGCAATGTCCGTACTGTGAGACACCTAAGACAGCACTACAGGGAGACAGGACGGACTGCTGATCGTCCTAGGCTGAGAGAGGCTGGCCTGAGGGCTTGTAGGCCTGTTGTAAGATAGGTCCTCACCAGACATCACCGGCAATAACGTCGCCTGTGGGCACAAACCTACCGTCGCTGGACCAGACAGGACTGGCAAAAAGTGCTCTTCACTGACGAGTCGCGGTTTTGTCTCACCAGGGGTGATGGTCGGATTCGATTACTCTGAAGTCAAAATTTTCGTTTAAGTTTTCTGAAGGTCCAAGTTAGTCTTTCAGGTACTGCAGGTACTGCATAACTTTCCTGGCAAAACTCACCTAGCTTTCTGCCTTGCTAATTGGGTGTTCTTTTTACAGTATTACACAACTTTGAACCCACAACTTGAAACCTCCCAAGTCGAGTGAAAAAAGGAGGTGTGTTTATTTTTTCTAGTTGAGGTGTACCACTGAATAAAATGAGGGAGGATGGGAGGCTGAGCACACAGGACGGAGTGGTGAAGACAGGTGCGGCTTCAAGGTAAGATGATTTTGGCATTCATGCAAACAGACATACACATTTATGGCACGATATGCCCTGCTTTTATGATATGACATGTTTGAAGTGGCACACATCTCATTGACTAGACTCGGCTGAGAAGAAACATCTGTTTCACTGCATTTATGCCATTTAGAGCCACATCAGGGAAAACAGTCAGACAAAAAAACATGTCTATTTACTCACCTTTGCTGCCTGGACACACAAAGAAAACTAAAAAGATGAAGTATTGCTGGAGAAGCTGGAAGATACCCAACAGGTGAAGGTGGAGTTTTAATGCCAGCCTTTCCCGACAAACATTGTGGCCGTGTTCCCCTGCTCAGACATGGCATGCATCAACCAATGGTTGGGTACCACATCGACTGTGTCATCGACTGACAGATTGCTACAGTATAACATATGATGTGGATAGCTGATACATAAAATACCTATCAAGGCGTTGTAAGAGCTGGCATGCGTCAGCAATGCCTGGGCGGAGGTACATGTCCATCAAGTCACAGGAGCAATAGCAGCTCTTAAAGGGCCAGAACCCCATTTTGGCCTTTGTAACACAGGCTCTGCTGAGTTGTACTTACTATTATATGCTTTACTTGCTATTATAATTGATTTCACTTATATAGCGCCTTTCCAGATGCTCAAACTGCTGTAGGGGGGCAAACTCACCTCATCCACCATAAATGTGTAGCACCCACTTGGGTGATGCATGGCAACCATCTGTGCCAGAACGCACAGGGGTTCAAATACTTATTTCCCTCATTAAAATGCAAATCATTTAATAACATTTTTCACATGCGTTTTTCTGGATTTTTTTGTTGTTATTCTGTCTCTCACTGTTCAAATAAACCTACCATAAAAATTATAGACTGATCATTTCTTTGTCAGTGGGCAAACGTACAAAATCAGCAGGGGATCAAATACTTTTTTCCCTCACTGTACTTCGTGCATGACACAAGCAATTTTTCCAACAATTGTTTACAGACAGATTATTTAACTTATAATTCACTGTATCACAATTCTTGTGGGTCAGAAGTTTACATACATTATGTTGACTGTGCCTTTAAACAGCTTGGAAAATTCCAGAAAATGATGTCATGGCTTTAGAAGCTTCTAATAGGCTAATTGACATAATTTGAGTCAATTGGAAGTGTACCTGTGGATGTATTTCAGGGCCTACCTTCAAACTCAGTGCCTCTGCTTGAAATCATGGGAAAATCAAAAGAAATCAGCCAATTCCTCTGAAAAAAATATTGTAGACCTCCACAAGTCTGGTTCATCATTTGGGAGCAATTTCCATATGCCTGAAGGTACCAGGTTCTTCTGTACAAGCAATAGTGCACAAGTATAAACACCATGGGACCACGCAGCCCTCATACCGCTCAGGAAGGAAACACGTTCTGTCTCCTAGAGATGAATGTACTTTGGTGCGAAAAGCGCAAATCAATCCCAGAACAACAGCAAAGTACCTTGTGAAGATGCTGTAGGAAACAGGTACAAAAGTATTTTTATCCAGAGTAAAACAAGTCCTATATCGACATATCCTGAAAGGCCGCTCAGCAAGGAAAAGCCACTGCTCACAAACCGCCATAAAAAAGCCAGACTACGGTTTGCAACTGCACATGGGGACAAAGTCTGATGAAACAAAAACGAAACTGTTTTGCCATAATGACCATTGTTATGTTTGGAGGAAAAAGGGGGAGGCTTGCAAGCCGAAGAACACCATCCCAACCGTGAAGCACAGGGGTGGCACCAACAACGACGAGACGGCCTACAGAAAGGAGGTGAGGGCCCTCGGAGTGTGGTGTCAGGAAAATAACCTCTCACTCAATGTCAGCAAAACAAAGGAGATGATCGTGGACTTCAGGAAACAGGAGAGGGAGCACCCCCCTATCCACATCGAGGGGACAGTAGTGGAGAAGGTGGAAAGTTTTAAGTTCCTCGGTGTACACATCACGGACAAACTGAATTGGTCCACCCACACAGACAGCGTGGTGAAGAAGGCGCAACAGCGCCTCTTCAACCTCAGGAGGCTGAAGAAATTTGGCTTGTCACCAAAATCACTCACAAACTTTTACAGATGCACAATCGAGAGCATCCTGTCGGGCTGTATCACCGCCTGGTACGGCAACTGCTCCGCCCACAACCGTAAGGCTCTCCAGAGGGTAGTGAGGACTGCACAACGCATCACCGGGGTTAAACTACCTGCCCTCCAGGACACCTACACCACCCGATGTCACAGAAAGGCCAAAAAGATCATCAAGGACAACAACCACCCGAGCCACTGCCTGTTCACCCCGCTATCATCCAGAAGGCGAGGTCAGTACAGGTGCATCAAAGCTGGGACCGAGAGACTGAAAAACAACTTCTACCTCAAAGCCATCAGACTGTTAAACAGCCATCACTAACATTGAGTGGGTGCTGCCAACATACTGACTTAAATCTCTAGCCACTTTATACATAGGAATTGGATGTAACAAATGTATCACTAGCCACTTTAAACAATTTTGTATATAATGTTTACGTATCCGACATACTCATATCAAATGTATACACTGTACTCTAAACCATCTACTGTATCTTGCCTATGTCGTTTGGCCATCGACCCAAATCTCTAGCCACTTTAATAATTATAATTGGATGAAATAATGTATCACTAGCCACTTTAAACAATGCCATTTATACAATGTTTACATATCCTACATTACTCATCTCATATATATATATATATATATATATGTGTATATACTGTGCTCCATACCATCTACTGCATCTTGCCTATGCCGGTCAGCCATCGCTCATCCATATATTTATATGTACATACTCATATTCATTCCTTTACTCTTGTGTGTATAAGGTAGTTGTTGTGAATTTGTTAGATTACTTGTTAGATACTACTGCATGGTCGGAACTAGAAGCACAAGCATTTCGCTACACTCGCATTAACATCTGCTAACCATGTGTATGTGACAAATACAATTTGATTTGATTTGATTATGTTGTGGGGGTGCTTTGCTGCAGGAGGGATTGGTGCACTTCACAAAATAGATGGCATCATGAGAGAGGAAAATTATGTGGATATATTCAAGCAACATCTCACGACATCAGTCAGGAAGTTAAGCTTGCTCGCAAATGGGTCTTCCAAATGGACAATGACACCAAGCATACTACCAAAGTTGTGGCAAAATGGCTTAAGGACAACAAAGTCAAAGTATTGGAGTGGCACAAAGCCCTGACTTCAATCCTATAGAACATTTGTGGGCAGAACTGACAAAGCGTGTGCGAGCAAGGAGCTCGGTGCTCAGTGGGCTCTCCATTCATAATTGCCTTTATCTCGCTTTCAGATGAATCGACTTGTGGTTATCATTGCGACTATCCTTGTCCACACTGGATACAGTGCTGCAGAAGTTTGTAAGCGATTATTATATAATTTCTTGGCCTGTGACTGTCTAGTACTATACATTTTGTGACTCTTTGCATAACCTTTCCCCTTTTCAATTTGAACAGTGTGGTGTTACCATGATCCTAGTTGTAGTAAGTATTGATTTTAACCCCAAGGTTACAGTGTACACTGAGTATACCAAACATTAGGAACACCTTCTTAATATTGAGTTGCACCACCCTTTTGCCATCAGGACAGCCTCAATTCATTGGGCCATGGACTCTACAAGGTGTCAAAAGCGTTCCACAGGGATGCTGGCCCATGTTGACTCCAATTGTTCCCACAGCTCCCTTTGGGTGGTGGACCATTCTTGATACACATGGAAAACTGTTGAGCATGAAAAACAATGAAGCTTTGCAGTTCTTGAAACAATCCGGTGCGCCTGCCACGTATTACCACATCCTGTGAAGGCACTTCAATCTTTTCTCTTGCCGATTCACCCGTTGAATGACACACATGCACAATCTCAATTGTCACAAAGCATAATAAACCTTCTTTAACCTGTCTCTTCCTTCTTTTAACCTGTCTCCTCCCCCCATCTACACTGATTGAAGTGAATTTAACAAGTGCTATCAATAAGCTTTCACCTGGATTCACCTGGTCAGTCTATCATGGAAAGAACAGGTGTTAATGTTTTGTATACTCAGTGTAATTTTAATTCACAAATTGTACATGAAGCATTTGCTTTGAAGTGATTGTGATGGCAGTGGATAATAGCCTATATAATTGATGTATTCACATATTATATGACACTCATAAAATGATGGTATATTGAAACCATGGTATGATTGATTGCATGTTAAGATGACACCACTTGGCACACCATTGCCAGTGAACATTGCAACGGATCCCGTCAGTCTCCCATCAACATCGTCTCCGCATCGGCAGTGGGCAATGCAAACCTGACTGATTTCAACTTCACCAAATACGGAGACAACTCCACAATGAAGAACATCACAAACACTGGCGAAACTGGTGAGGACAATGGATGGATGCCTTGCCTTCTCAATCCATCAGTGGTGGAAAAAGTACCCAATTTTCATAGTTGAGTAAAAGTAAAGATATCTTAAAAGAAAATGACTCAAGTAAAAGTGAAAGTCACCCAGTAAAATACTACTTGAGTAAAAGTAAAAAAACTATTTGGTTTTAATTGTACTTAAGTATCAAAAGTAAAAGTATAAATCATTTAAAATGTCTTATATTATACACACTGCAATCCAAGTCCCACTTGAGGATAATGTACAGTACCTGTAATGAAGCACCATGAGAGTGAGGATCCATTTGCAGTTTTATTACAATCTTGGTCGTACGAACAGGGTCAATCGCCAGCAAACACAACAGCAGGGATAAGGCAAATCGTAATCCAGGTACAGGCATTAGGTCAGGGCAGGCAGCAAGCTTACAAAAATCAGTCCAGTAAAGAATATAGTCCAGGGCAGGCAGCAAGAATCAAAAAGGGAAAAACAGTCCAGAGTAATACCACGAAATGACAGACACGGGGAGAAAACGCTCAGAAATGATCACCAGGGAAACAAGACTTCGCAAAGAGAGAAAGGGAGAGAGAGCCTAAATAGTCTATTAATGGGAGACAGGTGCAACGGTGATTAGAACCAGGTATGTGGGAGTTGTAGTTCAGGGCTTAATATTCAGGAGAGGGTTCCCTCTGGTGGTGAGCAGGAGGAACCGCGGGAGTCTCGTTTGTTACAGAGCCCCCCCCCTGTGAGCGGCTCCTGACGCGAAGAGGCGAACGACGCCGGGTCTTCCTCGAGGTCGGGGGCCGGTTTCTCCGGTGCGTCCTATAGAACTCAGTCATGAGTGCGGGTCGAGTATGTCCTCTGCATTAACCCAGGATCGCTCCTCCGGTCCGTACCCCTCCCAGTCTACCAGATATTGGAGGAGCCTGCCCGGCGTCTGGAATCGAGTAGATCTCGGCCGATATACCTCCTCGCCGTCCACCAAGATGGGTGGGGGCCCTGCTCACTGGTCTGCTCCTCCTCCTCCGCTCTCGGACCACCAGCGGGTTTGAGAAGAGATACATGGAAAGTAGGAGAGATACGGTAATTAGCGGGTAATGCCAAACGGAAGGAAACTGGTGTGATTTGTTTGACTATTTGGAAGGGACCCACATACCTGGGACTGAGTTTCTTGCAGGGAGTTTGAGGCGTAGGTCTCGAGTGGATAGCCAGACCCATTGACCTGGAGTATATTCGGGTTGGGGCGGCGGTGGCGATTGGCCTGCAACCTCTGTCTCCTGACTGCATGTAGTAAGTGGGTATGGGCCTGACTCCAGATGTCCTCGCTTCTCTGGAGCCAGTCATTGACAGAGGGTACCTCGGTGGGTTCCCCTGACCATGGAAACAGGAGGTTGGAAGCCCATTACACACTGGAATGGGGTTAAACCGGTGGAGGGTTTCTGGAGTGAGTTCTGTGCATACTCCGCCCACATGAGGAATCGACTCCAGTCTGCTTGGTTCTGATGACAGTAGGATCTGAGAAACCGGGTGATCTCTTGATTGAGGCGTTCTGTTTGACCGTTAGATTGTGGGTGATACCCTGAAGTGAGGCTAATGTTGATGTTGAGTTGTTGGAAGAATGCTGACCATACTCTGGATGTGAATTGGGGCCCTCGGTCCGACCACGATGTCCTCTGGCAGGCCATAGAAGCGGAACACCAGGTTGCACATGAGTTCGGCAGTTTCCAATGCTGTAGGCAGTTTGGGGAGTGGAATCAACCGGCAAGCCTTGGAGAAGCGATCTATGACAGTGAGTATTGTGGTATTCCCATTGGACTTGGGGAGATCGGTAATGAAGTCTATGGCGAGATGGGACCATGGTCGGTGGGGAACTGGTAGTGGTTGCAGTAGGCCCGATGGTAGTTGTCTGAGATGTTTATTTGTGTTACAGGTGGTGCAGTCGTTAATGAACTTTATTGTGTCTGCCCGCAAGGTTGGCCACCAGAAGCTGTTCTGAAGCAGGTGAACCGTGGCCGCGATTCCCGGATGACCGGAGCTGAGTACGGAGTGAACTTGCTTTAGCACTTTCTGACAGAGGTCCTGAGGTACAAACGTTTTGTTAGGGGGGCATTCGGGCGGAGGGGTCCTTTGTGAGTTGGCTTGGGTGAGCTCTGTCATGATGTCCCACTGAATCGGGCCACGATTAACGATTCAGGAAGCAGGGTTTCCTTGGGTTCAGTGGGCGCTACACCGTCGTGTTGGCGTGATAATGCGTCTGCCTTGGTGTTCTTAGAACCGGGACGATAGGTAACAGTGAAGTCAAATCGTGTGAAGAAGAGTGCCCACCTCGCTTGTCTGGGGTTCAGTCTCTTGGCAGACCTCAAGTATTCCAGGTTCTTGTGGTCCGTTAGAATCACGAAGGGATGTTTAGCTCCCTCCAGCCAATGACGCCACTCCTCCATAGCTGCTTTCATGGCCAACAGTTCCCGGTTTCCGACGTCGTAGTTCTGCTCGGCTGGACTAAGTTTGCGGGAATAATAGGCGCACGGATAGAGCTTGAGTGGGGATCCGTGCCGCTGTGAAAGAATAGCTCCAATGCCCGTATTAGATGCGTCCACCTCAACTGTAAACGGGAGTTCAGGATTAGGGTGGTGGAGGATGGGGGCCGATGTGAAACGTGCCTTGAGTTCTCTGAAAGCCTCCTGTGCTGTAGTTGACCAGGTGAGGTGTGATGAGTTTCTTTTAGTCATAGAGGTTAAGGGGGCGGCTACCGAGCTGAAATTCCTGATGAAGCGTCGGTAGAAGTTAGCAAATCCCAAGAAGCGTTGTAACTCCTTTAAGGTTACTGGCAGGGGCCAGTCTAGAACGGCCTTGACCTTCTTCTCGTCCATGGCGACTCCCTCCTGGCTGATGATGTAGCCCAAAAGATGTGGAAGTCTGGTGAAATTCGCACTTCTCTGCTTTGGCGTATAGCTGGTGATCTATGAGTCGTTGCAATACTGTTCTCACATGTTGCACATGTTCTTCATAGGTGTTGGAATAGATGAGAATGTCATCAATGTACACAATTACCCAGCGATTCAGCATGTCCCGAAAGACGTCATTGATAAATGATTGAAACACCGAGGACTATTAGACAGCCCGAAAGGCATAACCAGATACTCATAGTGCCCAGTGCTGGTAGAAAAGGCTGTCATCCATTCATCACCGTCCCGGATGCGAATGAGGTTGTAGGCGCTGCGGAGGTCCAGTTTGGAGAAGTACTTGGCTTGGCGGAGTTGTTCTAGGGCAGCTGGAACCAGCGGTAAAGGATATCGAAACTTGACAGTGATGTCGTTGAGACCCGGTAGTCAATACAGGGGCGTAAACCACCGTCTTTCTTTCTAACAAAGAAGAAGCCCGCGGCTGCAGGTGATGTCGATGCTCTAATGAACCCCTTCGATAGTTCTTCCTCGATGTAGTTTTTCATGGCTTCTGATTCGGGTTGAGATAGGGGAAAGATTCGGCCCTTGGGTGGCTTTGTACCTGGTAGTAGCTCGATGGCACAGTCGCTTGATCGGTGAGGGGGTAGTTCCATCGCCTTGGTCTTGCTGAAAGCTTCGATGAGGTCAGAGTATTCAATGGGTAGAGTGGGGAAAGAGCTGGCTCGTCCTTTACAGTAACGGCCTGAATGGAGAGTGAAGGGCTGCCAGTTAAGCAGTTGGAGTGGCATGACGGGTCCCATTTGATGATACGACCCTCCCTCCATGAGATGAGCGGGTTATGTTGCCGTAGCCAGGAAGCCCAAGGATTACCGGGTTATGGGGTGATGTGATGACGTAGAAGCGAATTACCTCCGTGTGGCGGGTACCGGTCTGTAGTCGAAGGTCCACGGTGGTGTGCAGGACCCTCCCATCGCCGAGAGGTCGTCCATCTAGCGCCTCCACTGCCAATTGAGAGTCACAGGTGATTAATGGAAATTGTTGTTGTTGGGCAAACTCATGAGACATAAAGTTGCCGGCTGCTCCGAGTCTAATAGTGCTGATGTGGTTATATGATTGTCCTCTAGAGATAATACTATCGGCACTTTGATGCAAGAACTGGAGTGGTGTGCTTGAACACAAGGACTCACCGAAGAGGGATTACGAGGAGGTGGTCTTGTGGGGCAAAACGCCCTTAGATGGCCCGGTTGACCACAATAGAGGCAGAGATGTTGACGTATGCGGCGTTCACGTTCCTCCGGAGTCAGGTGAGTATATCCGAGCTGCATGGGTTCGGTTGGAGGCAGAGTCACGGGGCATTGTGTGCTGGTGGGTCCCGTTCTGAGTGGGCGCCGTGATCGAATCAGATTGTCAATCTGTATGGTGAGTTCGATGAATTGATTCAGCGATCTCCCTTCATCTCGGCAGGCCAGTTCAGACTGTAATTCCAAGCTGAGTCCCTTGCGAAAGAGCAGTTTAAGCGTGCTCTCAACCCAGTCGGTTTGAGCTGCCAGAGTGCGAAATGTCAAGGCATATTCTGCTGCAGTATTCCTGCCCTGGTTCAACGCGAGTAGTCGGTCACCAGCTCTCATGCCTCCCTCCGGGTGTTCAAATACTTCCCGGAAGCGTTGAAGAAAGGCACCGAACGATGGAAAAGCCGTGCCATCCTCTCTCCAAACCGCCGTTACCCACTCTAACGCTCTGCCAGTGAGGAGAGAACATACCAGGGAAATCTTGCTGGCGTCAGTGACATACATCGCTGGTTGTTGATCAATGAATAATGAACATTGCAGTAGAAATCCCTTACTCTTAGTGGGGTTACCGTCGAACTTATCAGGGAGAGCCAGACGTGGGTTAACTGTGGGTGCCGGTGGTGGAGAGGTGCCCATACTTGCGTTCGGCTGAGGAGGGGCTGAGTTCGGAAGCGACATCTGCAACCTCTGTAGCGTCCGGACGAGTTCCTCCGTTACCGTAGTTAGATGGGTTAGCTGCTGTTGATGAACGGCGAGCTGGTTTGCTTGAGTGGAGATCTCCGTGGACATTTGGACCAGAGCTGCTGGATCGCGAAGTGGCGAAGTCTTCTGTAATGAAGCACCATGAGAGTGAGGATCCATTTGCAGTTTTATTACAATCTTGGTCGATTTAACAGGGTCAATCGCCAGCAAACACAACAGCAGGGATAAGGCAAATCGTAATCCAGGTACAGGCATTGGGTCAGGGCAGGCAGCAAGCTTACAAAAATCAGTCCAGTAAAGAATATAGTCCAGGGCAGGCAGCAAGAATCAAAAAGGGAAAAACAGTCCAGAGTAATACCACGAAATGACAGACACGGGAGAAAACGCTCAGAAATGATCACCAGGGAAACAAGACTTCGCAAAGAGAGAAAGGGAGAGAGAGCCTAAATAGTCTATTAATGGGAGACAGGTGCAACGGTGATTAGAACCAGGTATGTGGGAGTTGTAGTTCAGGGCTTAATATTCAGGAGAGGGTTCCCTCTGGTGGTGAGCAGGAGGAACCGCGGGAGTCTCGTTTGTTACAGTACCAGTCAAAAGTTGGGACACACCTACTCATTCAAGGATTTTTCTTTATTTTTACTATGTTCTATATTGTAGAATAATAGTGAAGACATCAAAACTATGAAATAACACATATGGAATCATGTAGTATCAAAAAAGTGTTAATCAAATCAAAATATATATTTTATGTTTTAGATTCTTCAATGAAGCCACCCTTCGACTTGATGACAGCTTTACACACTCTTGGCATTCTCATAATGCCAAGTGTGTGCAAAGCTGTTATCAAGGCAAAGGGTGGCTACTTTGAAGAATCTCAAATATGAAATATATTTTTTATTTGTTTAGCCCTTTTTTGTTTACTTCATGATTCCGTGTTATTTCATAGTTTATGTCTTCACTATTATCCAACAATGTACAAAATAGTTAAAATAAAATAAAAACTGGAATGAGTAAGTGTGTCCAAACTTTTGACTTGTACTGTATGCACCAAACCAGGAACCTTAATGTTCGAAATGTAACCAATTCCTCTCCTATTGTTCCTCCTCTCTTTCTTTCAGTCAAAGTGATGCTCACGAATGGCGTCCGGGTTACAGGTGGGGCACTGTCTGAGGCCTATGACAGCCTGCAGTTTCACCTGCACTGGGGGAATGGTACCTCAGTGCCTGGGTCGGAGCACACAGTGGATGGAACCCGCTACCCAATGGAGGTATGGAAAGGTTCAACACAACCCACCCCACCTCACCACCCTTATTGGATTGGAGCAAGCATGGCTGGAGGGAGTTTCCGCCGTAGGACAAACACTAGTCCGTTACATTTGTTTGTTTATTTGAATCACCATTAGCTTTTGCTGAAGTAGCACCTACTGTTCCTGTGGTCCTTTTAAATTCATGAGGGGAAATGTACGAGTGCGCTTCAGGAGAAAAGTAGAGAATCTGAATGTAGCCCACGTTACATGTGGTGAATTTTTATACTGATGCAAATATACCGTACTGCAATGGATCAATGTCAAGGTCTTAGTGACACTTAATCAGCTGATTATATCACAGATTGTAGTCTACCTTTTTAAATGTATCATTACAACGTTTTAATTTTCCAATGGATTCAGATAACTTTTTACATCAACTGTTGTGCTTCACCTTTCAGTTACACATAGTAAATTCCAAGTCTTCGCTCAATGGTAACACGACTGCGGCCATTGAAGATGGCACAGGACTTGCTGCTCTTGGCTTCTTCATAGAGGTGAGCGGATGCTTTAACTTTCCTAGAAATGGCATTCATCTTTCCACAGTAGATTAGGCATTTCAATGTTTTATTTCTGTTTTTTCAAATAGGCAATGCCAGGTAATGCGACTGGTTCCCCACCAGCCTGGAATACTCTGACAACCTACTTGGCCAACATCACACTAAAACGTGAGAGGAGAGATTTGACTGGTTCTGATTTGATTAAGAACTAATTTCTGAAAATAGTTTTCAATTTTTTCTCTTTTAATTCAAAATTAGTAGTTTTCTTGTTCAATTTCAGTAGCATATGATTTTACTATATGTTTTTTCTTTCTTCTTCCTTAAGATGATATTGTAAACATTACTCATGCTATTTCATTGGATGAGCTCCTGGAAGGGGTGGACCGTACCAAATACTACCGTTACCTTGGCTCCCTGACCACTCCAAAATGCAATGAGGCTGTGGTTTGGACCGTGTTCAAGGACCCTATCAAAGTCAGCCAGGACTTGGTGAGTTTGTGCAACAATTTTACCATAAACTGAACACCATGGACTATAATCCATTATCGGTAACCCTTTAAAATAAGGTTCCATTCGTAAAAAGTTCATAAACGGGTTAAAATTACGTTATTAACAATTACTGAATCATTTGTAAATGCAATATAAACCAATAAAAAGTTATCGAATTGGTCAAAATAGTGCAATAACTGGTCAGTGTTTGCAAAATATTGAGCCAGTATTTACATCCAGTTATTAACCATTAATAAATGCACTTACAAAATGCTTATAAGATTAACCCTAATGTATCATAATACAACCTAATTTTCAATAATTGGACAGCTGATTGTCTCACTTTGGGTGGGATGCATTGGTGCTCTGTCCAAGGAATATAAGAGGTTGCTTTTAATGATGTGTCTTGATGCCAATGTTCCCTCACACGCGCTGCTCCGCAGGGACTGCTGCCCAGAAGAAATATCAGCATGTGCAGAGAAGCACGAGTTTGAACTTCACTGAACTTTCTAGAGTTTTCCCCTTTAGTTAACAATATCAACGTTTCCCTTTACTGTGGGAATTGTGATAGAATCAATGCAATATTAGCCACTTTCAATGAAACATACCGAAACATAACGAACTATGCAAGACTTAGTAATGCAAAATAAACTATGCAAAATATTTTGTTGTAGGCAGAAGGCATCGTAGTAGGATTCTATTGCATTGACAGGCGCAACTCAGGCCCATACTCTAGTCTACACAGTCTGGTGCGCCATAACCAACCAAAGCTGCAGTAGGCCTACATGAAAAGTTTGTGCTCAGCAGACCAGAAATTTGCTCAGTGATTAAATTGTTTTGAGGGAACATGGCTTGATGCACCTTTGAATCCCTGATGCCCTTCCCAAATTTACATCCAGGACATTATTCAATCATTATTTTTAACATATTACCCTTTACCAGATTATATCAACGCACTAACCACTTCTCTGTAATAGTCCAAGTATGGTGAATGCTCTGGTGTGAAATGGTAACAGTAATACCTTTTGGTTGGTGAAACAGTGGAAGAGGTATCCTCTCACAATGTTGAATGTTGAATTTGTCCATAGACAAACATTGGCATTGGAATGGCCCGTACTAAAGAGCTCAGTGACTTTCAACATGGCACTGTCATAGAATGCCACCTTTCCAACAAGTCAGTCCGTCAAATTTCTGCCCTGCTAGAGCTTCCCCGATACACTGTAAATGCTGTTATTGTGAAGTGGAAATGTGTAGGAGAAACAACGGCTCAGCCACGAAATGGTAGGCCACACAAACTCACAGAATGGGTCCAATGAGTGCTGAAGCCTGTCCTCGATTGCAACACTGACTACCGAGTTCCAAACTGCCTCTAGAAGCAACATCAGCACAAGAACTGTTCGTCGGGAGCTTCATGAAATGGGTTTCCATGCCGAGCAGCCGCACACAAGTCTAAGATCACTATGCGTAATGCCAAGAGTCGGATGGAATGGTGTAAAGCTCGCCGCCATTGCGATTCTGGAACAGTGGAAACGCATTCTCTGGAGTGATGAATAAAATAAAATAAAAAAACATTTAACTTTATTTAACTAGGCAAGTCAGTTAAGAACAAATTCTTATTTACAATGACGGCCTACCGGGGAACAGCCTTGTTCAGGGGTAGAACAAGAGATTTTCACCTTGTCAGCTCGGGGATTCAATCCAGCAACTTTTTGGTTACTGGCCCAATGTTCTAACCACTAGGCTACCTGCTGCCCCAAAATGAATCACGCATCCCCCTCTGGCAGCCCAACGGACATACCTGCCCGAATGAATACTGTTAACTGTACAATTTGTTGGAGGAGGAATAACTGTCTGGTGCTGTTTTTTATGGTTCGGTCTAGGCCCCTTAGTTCCAGTGAAGGGAAATCTTAACGCTACAGCATACAATGACATTCTAGATGTTTCTGTGCTTCCAACTTTGTGGCAACAGTTTGGTGAAGGTTCTTTCTTGTTTCAGCATGACAATGAACAAGTGCACAAATGAGATCCATACAGAAATGGTTTGTCGAGATTGCCATAGATAAACTTGACTAGCCTGTACAGAGCCCTGACCTCAACTCCATCGAACACCTTTGGGATGAATTGGAACGCTGACTACAAGACAGGCCTAATCACCCAACATCAGTGCCTGACCTCATTTATGCTCTTGTGGCTGAATGGAAGCAAATCCCTGCAGCAATGTTCCAACATCTAGTGGAAAGCCTTCCCAGAAGAGTGGAAGGTGACCAACTCCATATTAATGCCCATGATTTTGTAATGAGATGTTCGACAAGCAGGTGTCTACATACTCTAGTCCATGCAGTGTATGTTATCCACTACTAGCTAATAATAATAATAGCTAATTTGCTGCTCTCCTTTTCTTTTTCAAGTGTTCTACTCCACTAGCCAGCACCTCACCTCAACAGGTGTGCATTTATTTCACCTCCAGATTAACATTACTTGCTAACATAAATAGCTAGCTACCACAGATTAAAGGGGTTAGCTTGTTATCACAATTCTTGCTAAAATACTAGCTAGATAGTACGTTAGTCTTAAAATATTAACCACTAGTAGCTACCTAGCTAGAGACAGGACCTGAGTTCAAAGGTTAGATAACTAGCTAGCTAGCATGCTATTCCCCAAAAAATCTATGATAACTAATTAGCTGGCAGCTAACGTTTGCTAGCTAGCTAGTTAGCAGCGCTAACTTGACAGCGAAAGTGATCTACTTAACTAGCTAACTTTATCATGCCAAATATTATCTTGTGCTAAATTGTCTAGCAGAATGTCTATATTCATAAACAAGTATTATTTTTGACTTAATGCTAGCTAGCTAACATTTCCTAGATATCTACTGTAGGTAGGACACAGGTGCTATCAAATGTTAGCTAGCTAGATATCTAGATATAGCTGAACATGGTGCTAAATCATCCAGCCGAACTTCTGTATCCAAATCTGAAACAAATTGCATAGAGAAGTTACCCTCTCTCCTCTGTCAAAATGTTTATCCTGTGAACAACGTTTATTTCGCGCAATCTCTTCTGTCTTGCCGTGTCACACTTCTCATATCCACGTCCATCCTGAATCTTCACGACCCCCTGTCACATGATGTCAGTGTCAACACAAAATTCTGGGTATGTTCCAGGTCGACTTTATTTCAAACGCATTTCACCGATGGGCAGATCTCACAAAGTCGGGGGAATTTCTCAGAAACCCGGAGAACCACGTCAATAATATGGCTTGAGATCTTCAGATGAGGCCTTCATTCCTGGAATAAATAAGTGTACCAATGCATCATCAGGGTTTCCAACGTGGGGCAAGACACATCATGGGAGTTGACCATTGGTCTGAAAACCAACCATTTCTGTTCCTGGGAAAGAGCAGCAATGCATCACACCCAAATATGAGAAAATAACTATTGTTTAACTGTGCAACCATTGCAAATAAGGACGCATGATGATACATAAGGGTTCGATATTATACGCATTTGTAAGTGTATTTATGAATGGTTAATAGCTGGAGGTGACTAGTGGCTCACTATTTGGCAAGCACTGACTGGCTGTCACACTATTTTGACCAATTTGTT
Organism: Brachymystax lenok tsinlingensis; assembly: GCA_030435695.1. Classification (NCBI taxonomy): domain Eukaryota; kingdom Metazoa; phylum Chordata; class Actinopteri; order Salmoniformes; family Salmonidae; genus Brachymystax; species Brachymystax lenok. The sequence continues at coordinate 33,705,563 of CM059788.1, forward strand.
ATTGGTTTTTAATGCATTTAATTAACCATTAATAACGTAATTACAAACCCTTTATAAACCTTTTACAAATGGAAGCTTATTGTAAAGTGTTACCCAAATAAAATAAAAATGATGAAATGCCCATGCATGTTATGTTGTAAATGTGAATATGAATTCAGATTACTCAGACGTTTTTTCTTGCACTGTACACAATGATTTATGAAATCTTACTAGGTCAATGTCCTCATTGTGGTTTTATAGACCTGTTTAATACGTTTTATGTACACACTTTATTAGAATACTTATGAATTGCACATTGTTATATTTTGGTAACAATATTTTCCCTCGAATACAACCCCATTCAATGCATTGAATGGATGTGGGTAGCGCAATGTCTACATACAGTACAGTGCATTCGGGAAAGTACTCAGACCCCTTCCATTTTTTCACATTTTGTTACATTACAGCCTTATTCAAAAATGTATTAAATAAAACATTTTCCTCATCATCCTACACACAATACCCCATAATGACAAAGCGAAAACAAGTTTTTAGGAAATATATGCAAATTTACAAAACATAAAAAACAGAAATACCTTATTTACTGTAAAGTATTCAGACCCTTTGCAATGAGACTTGAAATTGAGCTCAGGTGCATCCTGTTTCCATTTATCATCATTGAGATGTTCCTACAACTTGATTGGTGTCCACCTGTGGTAAATTCAATTGCTTGGACATGATTTGGAAAGGCACACACCTGTCTATATGTGTCGAACTGCTTTGCTTTATCTTGGCCAGGTCGCAGTTGTAAATGAGAACTTGTTCTCAACTAGCCTACCTGGTTAAATAAAGGTTAAATAAAAATAATAAAAATAGCTTTTTGAAAAATGTCCTAAAAGCTTTTACTGAATTGGAGAAGACTTTTAATAACATTGCTATCTAATTTCGGTTAACATTTTTTAACTCAAAGATAGGACACATTCATTTCCTTAGGATTTACTCATGCAAATACATTTATTTTTTATTGTGACATGGCATAATCTGTTCTCTATCCATGGAATTAGTCCACTGCACCACCATGATGGAGCTAGAATACCATGTGTTTTTGTTCATACAAAGCTGTTCAGTCTATTCAAACAGACACCATTTCAAGGGGAACTAGCACTCTTTAAGATCAGTGTGGCCAATTAGTGGATGTGGCCAAGACACCTGAACACACTTAACAACTTAAATGATAATGATAATAAAAAAAAAAATTGAAAACAGAATGTATACTGTATGTTTTTAAATAACAGTCTTAGAACATTCTGTGAAAATAACAAATGTTTCCTTGTGGTTGTTATGGAAAGTTTTCTTAATGTTCTCTGATCAATTTCAGAACATGACTAAATAGAACCATGAAGAAACCTATAGAAATCATTATGCTGAAGTATTTAAATTCTCACAGAAGAACGTTGCTTCTTAACGTTTTCAGAATTATTTGAGAACATTCCCAATGTCAAACCAGTTGGAGAACGTTCCTAAAACATTACCAAATTTGAAATGAAATGTAACCATGTTTGAACTTTTAGGAAACATTATTTTAAAGTAATGAAATACTAAATGCATTTTTTTGTCAAGTTCCTTAAATGTGCTGAGAATGTTCCAAATGCACCATTCCCAAAAAGCTGTGGGAAGTTTGTATGCAAAATAATCATAGGACAACCACACTCTCGCCAAGATCTAAGAAACATATGGTTATCAGAACGTTATGCCCTAGCTGGATTGTAACAGATTACACAGGAAGGGAAAAGCTGTAATATCCACTGGGGTAGCACAACAAAAGATCATTTCTATGTGATGTACTAATTAGCTCTGCAAAAACTCATGAACATACACACATTCCAGGAATTTGTCTGGTTTTAATCCAACTTTTAACCAAAATGCAATGACATACCTCAAAGTATTTTGTGATTTATTTATTTACTTGGAAGGCAGTTTGCCTCAAATAAATCTCAAATAAAACTAGATGTTGTACTGACGTCTGTGCCCAGTGGGAAAAGCCATTGTGCCAGCCTGATGTCACACTTATGTCTATGATCCAATCTGCAATTAATTAACCCTCTCCCCTAAGATTGATCTCTTCAGCACAACACAGCACATTGATCACAATTCCACCTCTGCCTTGATGACCAACACCTTCAGGAACATCAGACCTGTCAACGGCCGGATAGTGACGACCCAGGGCAGCCCAACCACAGCCCCACCAGTGTCGGGAGCCTCCACAAAGTACTCCTCTCTGGGCCTTCTGGCCCTGGCCTGGATGCTGCTGAGGGTTTAGTGTCGGCAAGTAATGCCTCACCTGAAGTGCACTTCCATGTCTCCATTAACCCTAAAGCTACATACTGTACATTGATTACCAACACGGGTCATTTTGACCCCAAGGAAAAACGATTGGAAAAAGCAACAATCATAGCAAAATAGAAACTTATTTCGTATCAAAACATAATTATTTAGACATGTAATTAATGTTATCTAAAAATAAAAAATAAATGACCAAAACAGAATTACAGTTAATTTGCATATACTGCCAAACTAATATACAGTGCCTTCGGAAGGTGTTCAGAAATCCTTGACTTGTTCGTCATTTTGTTACATTACAGCCTTATTCTAAAAATGATTACATTGTTTTCCCCCCTCATCAATCTACACATAATACCCCATAATAACATAGCAAGGTTTTTAGAAATGTTTGCTAATATATTACAAATAAAAACTGAAATATCACATTTACATAAGTATTCAGACCCTTCACTCAGTACTTTGTTGAAGAACCTTTGGCAGCGATGACAGATTTGAGTCTTCTTGGGTATGACACTACAAGCTTGGCACACCTGTATTTGGGGAGTTTCTCCAATTCTTCTCTGCAGTTACTCTCAAGTTCTGTCAGGTTGGATGGGAAGCGTTTCTGCACAGCGATTTTCAGATCTCTCCAGAGATGTTTGATCGTGTTCACGTCCGGGCTTTGGCTGGGCCACTCAAGGACATTCAGATACTTGTCTCAAAGCCACTCCTACGTTGTCTTGGCTGTGTGCGTAGGGTCGTGGTCCTGTTGGAATGTGAACCTTTAGCCCCAGTCTGAGGTCTTGAGCACTTTGGAGCAGGTTTTCATCAAGGATCTCTCTGTACTTTGCTCCGTTCATCGTTCCCTCAATACTCACTACTCTCCCAGTACCTGCCACTGAAAAACATCCCCACACCACCATGGATGGTGCCAGGTTTCCTCCAGACGTGACGCTTGGCATTTAGGCCAAAGGTCTGAGTCCTTTAGGTGCCTTTTGGCAAACTCCAAGTGGAATGTCATGTGCCTTTTACTGAGGAGCGGCTTCCGTCTGGCCACTCTATCATAAAGGCCTGATTGGTTGAGTGCTGCAGAGATGGTTGTCCTTCTGGAAGGTTCTCCCATCTCGATAGAGGAACTCTAGAGCTCTGTCAGAGTGACCATCGGCTTCTGAATACTTTCTGAAAGCACTAAGGCGCTCCATCTCTGCAGATGATCTGTTTATCTGGTCAAAATCACTGATACAGTTCCCCCTCCACCCTATGATGATATGTATAACTTAATGGTATATATCCAGAGAAACCTGCATTCAAATGAAGACGTAGTTGCCCTAGAATAATTACTTTTCCGAGAATACACATCAACACAGCTCTCTTTGTAGATTCAGAGTGTATCGGAGTTCTGTATTGCAAGTAGGTATACTTGAATACAATTAGAAGATTGTTATATGTTCAAACATTGGGTTGTTTTGGTTTTGTACACAGTCTTACAATACGTGGTGTTGAAAAGTAAAATCTTAGGTGATTACACGGGGAGCTATATCTGTGCAGATGATCTGTCGTACTGTTAAAAATCACTGATACAGGTCCCCCCTGGATAACTTGTAATTACTGTATGTATACAGAAAAACCTTTATTCAAATAAAGTTCATATTTATCAAATTACTATATGCAGAATTGAGTGTTTTGGGCTGGTTTAATTTTTTAAAAGTCCATATTGATAAAGAAACACTAAACAATTATTTTGATTTGTTAAGAACAAGTTTATTGACAAAGTAATGAAAAATAGGAAGAAGCTTGAGGTTTAAAGGGATGATGACATGGTGTCTGCCATAGCATGACAAGTCAATTGATGAACATGGACAAACAAAATGGGTTTTATCCATTATTTGAGTCATTGCAGTTTTTCCAGTTGTCATGAACAGTTGTCTTATGTCAACATCACTGTAGAAGCCTTAGGGCCCTGGTTTGATTCCAGGCTGTATCACAACTGGCCACTATAGGGTGTCCCATAGGGTGGCGCACAAATGGCCCAGCATCGTACGGGTTAGGTTTTGGCCAGGGTAGGCCGTCATTGTAAATAAGAATATGTTCTTAACTTACTTGTCTAGTTAAAGAAATGTGAAAAAAAGACTTCAGTGCAATACATGAATGCCTTTCCCAATTTGCCTATAATTAATTTGCCACAATTGCACTATTGCCTCCATTAATTATTGTAACGAGTGTGCTGAGAGTTGAGAAGTAAGAACAGAGAGTGAGTGTTTTAAGAAATAAACAAAACTATAAACACGAAACACAAACAATGCACCGACATGAAACAGAGTCAAGCGCACCTGCGCCTCATGACACACACCTGGACTCCTTCACCTCCTTGATTATCTTCCCTATATCTGTCACTCCCCTTGGTTCTTTCCTCAGGTGTTATTGACTCTGTTTCATGTCAGTGCGTTGTTTGTGTTTCGGGTTTATTGTTTTGTTTATTTATTAAAACATTCACTCCCTGTACTTGCTTCCCGACTCCAAGCGCACTCGTTACAGAATAACACCTCACCTAAGGGAAGCATCTGGGAGTGTTTTTTTTGTTGTGCCAGTGTAAATGACGTCGGGTCCGGGAGCCGCTACAGGCTCTCATGCCTCAGCCAGAGCGTCAGACTCCCCTGCTTCCACCGGCTCGTCAGGCTCTCATGCCTCATGCCGGCGTGACAGGTTCCCGCACTTCAGAAGGGGTGATCAGTCCACTCCTGATCCCCGGGTTCGTCCCCTTTTTTCGGTGTCCTGCTGGAGCCGAGCGTCGGGGAAGGGGTACTGTCACGTATACACCCTCTCCGGCCTCTAGGTCATCAGGCTGCTGATTATCCCGCACCTGTCACCATCGTCAAGCGCACCAGCGCCTTATGACACTCATCTGGATTCCCTATATCTGTCACTCCCCTTGGTTTTTTCCTTAGGTGTTATGGACTCTGTTTCATGTCGGTGCGTTGTTTGTGTTTCGTGTTTATTGTTTTGTTTATTTATTAAAACACTCACTCCCTGCACTTGCTTCCCGACTCTCAGCGCACTCGTAAACAGTTATGTATATTCAGTACTGCTACGTTCGTTACCACGTAAGAGGTGGGAATTTAACCGTTGTGAAGTCGTACATATCAGTTGGTTGTGTTCCCGTGCTTTGAACTCGTTGAGAAATTCAGATTGGCAAATGGCCAACAAACTGCGTTAACCACAAACAAAAATTACAGCTGCTTGTAAACAAATTATAGAGTTAAAAAAACATATTGATAAAATGCTTTTAATAAAGAATATTTTGTTGTTACATTTAATTGCAAAAAATGCTGTTATCGAGGTAATTTCTTTAGTAAGTGATGTCAAAATGTCAGCATGTTGGAGAAATTGGTTGGAGGGCGTGAATTTTTCCTAGTCGAATGTGGTAAATTCCAACTTCCCACTTGGTTAAAAACGCAGCATAAGTGAGGTACTGTTATCCTTTCCTCCAGATTCTCCACACTTTTATGTGAATCACTAATCAACCCTGTTCAGAGAGATCATTTGAGTAGCCAGGTGGCAATGCCTATGCCAGAGACAATTGGCACAGATTTTTACATTTGGTGTTTGAAGGACGGCGTGCCAAAATCACTCATTCAAATGAAGGATGCCCATGTTTTGATCCATCTTACTCTACTATCTTACCCTTCTATTGAATGTTTATGGGTGTCAATGCCGGGGTGTATAGCTGGTGTAGAAGTCAGGTGCAGGAAAGCAGAGATGAGTGAACAACGTATTTATTTAAAAAAAATGGATCGGCGATGGCTAGAAGGCCGGTGACGTCGACCGCCGAATACCGCCCGAACAAGGAGAGGGACCGACTTGTAGTGACAATGGGATGTTTATTTATGACAACATGGCACTGACTGACACCGTCTCCCCTGTTTCTAGCTCCTAGACAACTTTGCAGTATTTTTTTTATTTATTACTTTATTGTTCAGAACATTTCTTGTATTATTACCTACAGCCAGAAATCACTTTTGGATATTAGATTGACGGTCACGCATCAGAAATTACAGCCGAAATGTTGCTTGAACTTCATGAGGCAGCTCTATTCGTCCCAGGGTTACACCAAAGCACAGACGCCGAAGAAGAGGTAGAAGGAGTGGGGCACTAGTATATTACTCGCTAACGTTCAGTCCCTGGACAATAAGGTAGACAAGCTCAGGGCGAGGATCTCCTTCCAGAGAAACATCTGAGAATCATGGAATCTATCGGAATCATGGCTCTATCTGGATATATTGTCCCTTTCATTCAGCCAGCAGGTTCTCTGTCCATCACACGGAGAGGAAGAAAGAACTATCCGGGAAAAAGAAAGGAGGAGTGGTTTAAGATACACTTGCGGCCAAGTTTCAGCCTCCTGGCAGAGGCAACCAGGTTTTTGGTTAAAATGTACTGGTACTGGGTAAAGTTGGTGACGCTGTTGACCATTACAAGGGCATGACAATATAGTTATTTGGCTACCGAAGCAGTGGTGAGTTTTGCGTAGAAAAAAATATGCATATTTCTTTTGTGTTACATCTAATTAGTCACTGACACCTTGCTAGTAATCCGAAAAAAAGACTAACAAGGGAGCCAAAATGTCCTTTAAGTTGGGAAATTTGAAAGGTGGGTGGCTGATGCATATACATCGTGCCACGGGCTTAAAAAAATATATGGTTTGTTTTAGAAGTGTGGTCTGACACACTGTGCTGGAGAGGTTGACTATCTTGCCTGTTGATGCCCTTTAAATCATACATAAGATGCCAGTATGCATCGACATGCATCTTCAATAGAATCTGCACATCTCAGGGATGATTGATTTACTTGGCACATTATGATGTCTGCCTGGGTTTCCTTGTTTCTATTTAAATGGCTTGTTCTTCCAATTCTTCCCACAAATGCATATCAGTGAGTGGTGTAGGTTGTACTTCAATGGGAAAAGTGGAGAGACAACCCAGCTAGCATACAATGTTCTGAGAACCAGACGAGAGTGCTCTGAGTAGATTGAATTTACCAGACTGAATTTACGAACGCACTCGAAATGGTTACTTGCATGGTGGAGTATTTTGTTAAGACATGTAGCTAGATAGCTAGCTATCTAGATAAACAATTAACCATAATCCCAACTCATGCCGTTACTACCCTAAATAAATCTGCAGGTAGCTAACCAACCATGTTCAATGTTAGCTAGCTAACATTAGGCTATAACTAGCAAAGCAAATGGCTCTAAGATACTAATAACAAGATCATACACGTAACGTTAGCTAGCGAGCCAGCCAGCTAACGTTAGCTAGCTAACAGTACACTTTAACTTGAAATTAAACCACGTATACATCATGAATGGACACGTCTCCCTGTCACAGATGCCATGGTTGCCCTTAGTTTGAAGATGTAATCCGGAGACAGGTGTTTTCTCCATCTCCTTAGCTATCATACTCGAATTTCACTGATTTCAAAACTCGGTCCTCCAGAAAGTGGAGAGCAACACTTATGCAGTTTTACTACGTGATACATTTGAAAAAAGCTGTGTTAGACAGGATTACCTACACATACTGATCAGCTCAAATAGACAGAAGCGTGCACACCAATCCAAACTCATCTCTCGGTATGTCCAGCTAACTCATTTTGGGGCGGCAGGATAGCCTAGTTGTTAGAGTGTTGGACTAGGGACCGAAAGGTTGCAAGTTCAAATCCCTGAGCTGACAAGGTACAAATCTGTAGTTCTTCCCCTGAACAGGCAGTTAACCCACTGTTCCTAGGCCGTCATTGAAAATAACTATTTGTTCTTAACTGACTTGCCTAGTAAAATGAAGGTACATTTTTTTTTTATATCAGCCAATCATTAGCAGGAAGGTTGCTGACGTATACTGTGGCAAAACCAACTAGGCTTGTAATTTAACAATTCTATTCGTATTTACAGATGGCATACACATTTGTTATTAAGGCACATTAAAGTTCACTTTCCAGAAGGCATTTCTGCCCAAAACGCATTTTGATATTAAAAAAAGGTTTACGTTTTAACGGCTCTCCTGTGAAGTAGTGACCTGCAACATACGCCTAGTTTCCTAAAACGGGTCACATATGTGGGAACTCCTTCAAGACTGTTGGTAAACCATTCCACATGAAGCTGGTTGAGAGAATGCCAAGAGTGTGCAAAGCTGTCATGACGACAAAGGGTGGCTACTTTGAAGAAAATGAAATGTATTTTCTTATCACTTTTATGGTTACTACAGGATTCTATATGTTTTATTTCATAGTTTGGATGTCTTCACTATTATTCTACAATGTAGAAAATAGTTTAAAAAAAATAAAAACCCTTTAATGAGTAGTTGTGTCCAAACCTTTGACTGGTACTGTATATTCAAACATATTTTAATGCTCCATTCTGCTTTGAAACATTTTAAAAGTAATGATTCAGAAATATAGTACCCAACATGAGCTTTGTAAGAGACTGCACAAGATGGGAAATTACAAAATTTAGAAACCTTTTTAAACCTTGCTTTCCAAGACAATTCCTGCAACAACAGGATGATCAAATTAAGATACGGCATATGTACACACATTTCAGAAATTTGCTTTGTTTTAAGTAGATGTTGTTTTAACTTACTATGTTCACCACAAGATGATGCTGTTAGAAAGGTTAAGATTAATGACTTGTATGGATAACGAGGTGAAGCAATGCAGACTGGGAGAATGATAAGATGGATGTGAGTAAAGCCATGTTAAAACTTACCTCTTCGCCTGGATCTTTATTACTGAGTAAAGTCTTCAGTTACTACTACATAATACACAACAGCTAGCAAACAATTTAACTGTAGAATCTTACCTGCGTATCTATTGATTATGATTCATTACGGCAGACTGACACACTTTCATAATATCCTTCCCACTAGGCATCAACCAGATGATGAATTCCTTCCACAGGGAATGTTCACATGTTCAAGAAGGCATTTCTACCAAAAAGATGCATTTTGATTAAAAAAAATATATATACAATGTTTCAAATGCCTCTCCTGTGAAGTAGTAATGTCCGACTTCCGCCCCTGTTCGCGTGCGACGTCACATTTGTACATTTATGCACCATGCTGTGCGGAGCTGAGCGAAGCTGTGCTGCACTGGCCTAGTTATGCATGCTGGAACCATGCTGGAAAGGGCAATGTGAATGTGAAATAGGTGAGCCAGCTCAGAGCAGTATTGGTAGGCAAGATAATGTGAAAGGCTAACAGGAGTCAATAGACTGACAATTTAATTACTGTACCTGCTAGTAGAGCAACTGACTTTCTCCAAGAAATTACTTCTTAATTCAAAGAAAGACGTAATCACTATATGTATTGAGTATAACAATGAGATTGAGAATTTGTATAAAATAGTGTGAAGCAAACAAATAATGGATGTTTGTGTGCGTGTAGGCTATTGAAAGATGGAGGAGTTATGAACATTGGAAATGTATGAAATGTATTTGTAGCATCATGTATTTGCGTTGTTGTTTAAATTATCCAATCACCTCCAATACAATAAACCAATAAAATATATTGCTTTAAAAAGCTATCAAATCAAATCTAATTGTTGTTTTTATTGTTCTTTGTCATCCCCAGATTTATTTTAAAATTAATTTTTATTTTTTAAAGGGCAGACTGCAATCTGTATACCTTAGATGAAATAAATTATACAATGGTGGATTATATAATTATTTTGTATGGTATAATAATAATAATAATAATAATAATAATAATAATAATAAACATCAGCATATATATATCATCATTTATATTTCCAGTCCTGATAACTAGAGGGACTTGGTCTGCAGGAGGAAGTTGTACGAAAGGTGGAATTGTGGTGTAGATATTTGGGATATTTAGGAACAGTAGATGGCGGTCCGGGGAGTCATCCGCAGATTAGTTTTTTTCCATTTAATAACACATTTCCTGCAATTCTATTACATTTTGCCATGGGGGAAAGAGAAAACGTTGCAGTTTTATAGTAACTGCAGTTTTTGTAATGCTATTCTACACTTTTTATCTTGAGTCTGAGAAACTTTTTAGCAGTTTTAAAGCAAATTTCATGCAATTCTGCAAAACAAATGCTGTTTTATAGCTGTTGTTGGGGTACTCCCACACCACGCAAACACAGAAAAGCTGCTTTTTAACATACAGCAGTGTTCGCAGTTTTGGAGAGTCTGGCGTGCCCAAAGTAAAATGCCTGATACTCAGGCCCAGGATATGCAGATAATTAGTAGTATTGGATAGAAAACACTCTGAAGTTTCTAAAACTGTTAAAATAATGTCTGTGAGTATAACAGAACTGATATGGCAGGCAAAAACCGAAGGAAATTCCATCCAAGAAAATGTGATTCTGTGAGCTGCCTCCTTTTCCAATGAGTTGCTATAGGAAGTGCTTAAATCCAGCTCCCAGGTTGCAGTACCTATGGCTTCCACTAGATGTCAACAATCTTTAGACAAGGTTTCATGCGTTTATCTTGAAAAATAGGGGAGTAGAAGTTTATCCTAGGAGAATGAGGATTCTAAGCTTTTGAAGAGTATGCAACACTTGTATTTTCATGAATGTTTTATATTACTATATTTGTAATCTGAATTTGGCGCTCTAAATATTTCCGGATGTTGTCAAGGATGGGGCGCTAGCGCCCCACTGCTTCTTAATTATCCCCAAGAGGTTAACTTCTTAGGGAGCGGCAGCAGAGGTGACGGTTTTGGAGAGTCTGGCATGCCCAAAGTAAAATGCCTGCCACTCGGGCCCAGAAAATAGGATATGCACATAATTAGTGTGCATTACTATTAGTGTGCATTACTAATTACTATTAGATAGGAAACACGCTGAAGTTTCTAAAAGTGTTAAAATAATGTCTGTGAGTATAACAGGACTGGTATAGCAGGCGAAAACCAGAGGAATTTCTGTCCAGAATCTTTTTTTGTGTGACTTCCTCTGTTTGATAGTCTTCCATTTGAATGACATGGGATCCAGCTCCTAGACTGCAGTACCTATGGCTTCCACTAGATGTCAACAGTCTTTATACCATGTTTGGAGCCTTTAGCATTAAGCAGAACAGATAGGAAGAGGAAATAGTGAAGGGACCACATTTGTCAACAACGTTTCACGGGCGCGAGATTGTGTGCGTGCCCAACTTTATTTTCCTTTCCTATCGTTCACATTATCGTCCGGTTGAAATATTACAGTAAATATGCATAAAATTACACCTAAGGATACATTAAAAAGGATGTTTGATTTGTTTGGAGAAGTTTATAGGTATAATTTGAACGTGTTCTCTTCACGGTTCAATGGGCGACTCGACGGTGGATTTTCTGATCATAACGCGCCAACCAAACTGAGATTTATGGATATAATAAATTGCTTTTTCTAACAAAAGAACCATTGGATGTCTTCGTTTGACACTTGGGAAGCCCTCAGCAGAAGATCTTCGAAAGATAAGTGAGTAATTTTAGCTCTTATATGGGTTTTGTGTGACCCGCGATGGATATGAATTCATGCTAATGCATAAATATTGGAGGTGCTATCCTCAAACAATCAAATGTTGTGCTTTCACCGTAAAGCCTTTTTGAAATCTGACAATGCTGTGACATTGCCAAGAATCAGAGCTTTTGATGACTATGCAACACTTGTATATTGAAGCTATCGCGCCGCTTGTCCCTAAGTAGTTAACCTGTTAGCGCACGGAACACGTGAACTGGATCAAAATCGACATCTGGAGCTCGCCAAATTACAAAATAGTGTTATAAAACACTCATCGAAATACAAGTGTTGGACACTCTTCAAATGCTTAGAATCTTGGCAATCTCACAGCGTTGTCAGATTTCAAAAAGGCTTTACAGTGAAAGCATAACATTTGATTGTCTGAGGACAGCGCCCTGTGTCCTTCCTCAATTAGCATAAAAACATAACCAGCGCGGGTGTCACAAAACATAAAAAGAGCTAAAATAAATTGCTTACCTTTGAAGATCTTCTGCTGATGGTAATCCGAAGTGTCCAAGCAAGAAAATCAATGTTCCTATTGTTCGAAAAAGTCCCTCTTTATATCCATAAAGCTTCGTTTGGTTGGCGCGTTCTGTTTCCGAAAATCCACCGTCCACTCGTCCATTATACAAGACATATAGAGCTTTCAAAATATACCTATAAACTTCGTCCACACAAATCAAACAACTTTTCTAATCGATCCTTAGGTACACTATTATGTATATTAACTATAATATTTCACACGGATAATATCTTGGACGATAGAAAAGGAAAAAACCGAGGCAGATGTTATTTTCCTCACTCTCCTTGGATAATCTTCTTCTACTCCCTTATTTTCTCAGATGGATTTCTCTCAGGTTTTCACCTGCCATATCAGTTCTGTTATACTCGAAGACGTTATTTTAACAGTTTTAGAAACTTCAGAGTGTTTTCTATCCAATACTACTATGTGCAAATCCTAGCTTCTGGGCCTGAGTAACAGGAAGTTTACTTTGGGCATGTCCGACAGGCGGAAATTCAGGAAACTAGACCCGTGCGCGAAGAGGTTAATTCGCTTTTTTGTAAGGAAAACTATTTCACCCGTTCTATTTAATAGAAATCTGGAAACACTGGACAGGTACTTTAAATGTCGACATTAGGCAAAAACGCAAAAATAACAACTTTAATTAAACTATAAAATTGTATGCAAAAAAAAATAATATATATATATTGACTATCCTACCGATCCTCGACTTTGGCGATGTCATCTACAAAACAGCTTCCAATACTCTACTCAACAAATTGGATGCAGTCTATCACAGTGCCATCCTTTTTGTCACCAAAGCCCCATATACTACCCACCACTGCGACCTGTACACTCTCATTGGCTGGCCCTCGCTTCATACTCTTCGCCAATCCCACTGGCTCCAGGTCATCTACAAGTATCTGCTAGGTAAAGCCCCGCCTTATCTCAGCTCACTGGTCACCATAGCAGCACACACCCGAAGCACGCGCTCCAGCAGGTATATCTCACTGGTCACCCACAAAGCCAATTATTCTTTTGGCCGCCTTTCCTTCCAGTTCTCTGCTGCCAATGACTGGAACGAACTACAAAAATCACTGAAACTGGAGACACTTATCTCCCCCACTAGCTTTAAGCACCAGCTGTCAGAGCAGCTCACAGATCACTGCACCTGTACATAGCCCATTTGTTAATAGCCCAACCAACTACCTCATCCCCTACCGTATTCATTTATTTATCTTGCTCCTTTGCACCCCAGTATTTCTACTTTGCACATTCATTTACTGTACATTGACCATTCGTGTTAAATTGCTATATTGTAATTACTTCGCCACCATGGCCTATTTATTGCCTTTACGTTCCTTATCTTACCTCATTTGCACATATGTATATAGATTTGTTTTTCTACTTTATTGTTCAATGTATGTTTGTTTACTCCATGTGTAACTCTGTGTTGTTGTATGTGTCGAACTGCTTTGCTTTATCTTGGCCAGGTCACAGTTGTAAATGAGAACTTGTTCTCAACTTGCCTACCTGGTTAAATAAAAGTGAAATAAAAAATAAAAATATAAGAAAATCTCTCTCTCTATATATATATATATAAATGTATACGTATATATAAATAAATAAGACTTATATGAGCTAAATACGATTTTGGGCTACTGAAGTGCCATTTCTTACCTATCTCTACAGCTTCCGTCCAAAAATAAATCCTGTGAAATGACGTTGTAAACACATTCTGGAAGAGTTACTGTCTAGCTACAAGTGGCTAGCTTAGCTAATGAACCAGCTACGTCGGTCGAGGCGCCCATGACCAGAATGAAACATCAATGAACCACCAAAGGCACACCCCATTTCTGTGTGAAAATTGAGGAGGAGGAGAAGTTGGACCGTTTTTTGGTGCCTAAAGCTAATTTCCAGCTAATTTCCTGCACCTTTGGTGGTTCATTGATGTTTAATTCTGGTCATGGGCGCCCCGACCGACGTAGCTGGTTCATTAGCTAAGCTAGCCACTTCAATGGAAAAGGTGGAGAGACAGCACAGCTAGGACATAACGTTCTGAGAACAATATGTTTCTTGCAACTTAGTGAGAGTGCGATTGTCCGGTGCAAATTTTGCATAGAACCTTCCCACAAATTTATGGGAATGGTCCAGAATAGTTGCTTGGGTTTGGACAATTCTCAATTCTCAAAAAAAAAATGTTGGTATTTTATTACTTTAACAGAAGGTTTCCTAAAAGTTGAAACATAGTTACATTTAATTTCAATTTGTGTAATGTTCTAGTAATGTTCTCCAACTGGTTTGGCATTGGGAATGTTCTCATATAGTTCAGAGAACATTAAGAAAACATTCCATAAAAACCACAAGAAAACTTCTAGGAATATTATTGAAAACATACAGTCCATTCTCAGAACGTGAAGCAAAATTTCCATAAAAAGCACAACACTTTTGTAACGTTCAGAGAATGTTCTATGAATGTTATTTAAAAACATATACATTCCGTTCTCAGCATCAGCTCTAACTCTGGTTGCGCTCCACTGCTTAGACGTTACCAGATCTTACAATGCCTGGATAGGTATTTTACCTATCACCTAACCACATCATGTTGGAGCAATCTGTCAGTCGATGACACAGTCGATGACGTGGCACACAACTATTGGTTGATGCATGCAATGTCTAAGCAGTGGAAAACTCATTCCACGGAGGGCCGAGTGTCTGCTGGTTGTCGCTTGATTGTACTTGATTGGTTAATTAAGGTTACTCAATAGTAAGGAACTCCCCCTCACCTGGTTGTCTAGGGCTTAATTTATAGGAAAAAAACAAAAACCAGTAGACATTATATAACGACACAGGGCAAGACCCAGATGCAGACACAGGAGGCAGATGGTTTGAGTCTCTGATATTTATTAAAATACAAGGGGCAGGCAATAGGCAGGTCAAGGACTGGCAGAAGTTCATTAACCAGGTCAGAGTCTGAAAGGTACAGGGGGGCAGGCAGGCTCCAGGTCAGGGCAGGCTGAATGGTCAGGCAGGCGGGCTCAGTGTCAGGGCAGGCAGAACAGGTCAGAACCAGGAGGGCTAGAAAACAGAGACTAGGTGAACATTAGCATGGAAAAACACACTGATACACTTGACAAGACAAGATGAACTGGCAACAGACACACAGAGAACACAGGTATTATTACACTGGGGATAATGGGGAAGATGGGCGACACCTGGAGGGGGGTGGAGACAAGCACAATGACAGGTGAAACAGATCAGGGTGTAACACATTACACACACAAATGACTCAAGTGAAAGTCACCCAGTAAAATCCTACCTGAGTAAAAATCTAAAAGTATTTGGTTTTAAATATATTTATCTATCAAAAGTAAAAGCAAATAATTTCAAATTCCTTATATTAAGCAAACCATACGGCACCATTTTTTTTAACGGATAGATAGGGGCAGGCTCCAATGCTCAGACATCATTTACCAATGAAGCATGTGCTTAGTGAGTCTGCCAGATCAGAGGCGGTAGGGATGACCAGGGATGTTCTCTTGATAAGTGTGTGAATTAGACCATTTTCCTGTCCTGCTAAGCTTTCAAAATGTAACTACTACTTGTGGGTGTCAGGGGAAATGTATGGGGCAAAAAGTACATAATATTTTTTAGGAATGTAGTGAAGTAAAAGTTGTCAAAAATATAAATAGTAAAGTACAGATTCCCCAAAATACTACTTAAGTAGTACTTTCAAGTACTTTTATTGAAGTACTTTACACCACTGATCATAATGAGTGCTTGCTACCTTTGAAATGGGGTCTAAAAATACATTTTCCCAGAACAGGTGAAATGTTCACTTCTGTTCTCAGAACGTTTATAAAAAACTTCCCAGTTTTACTAATTTAATTCCCACAACCAATGTAAAATCCAAAAACATACGATTGCACAACTTCCAAGAAATTAAATGTGCTAGCTGGGAAGGAAAGAAAATGGAAGTTGCATGATTTCTATTGATTGCATGCAACAGTGTGGGCAAGACACAGACTGTGGTCATCGTTTACCATAGAATGTGAAAGAAGAATTAACAACAGTTTTTCTTCTGTAGAGAGCAAACATGCTTTTATCCAATAGGGAGTCAAGGAGTGTGAAGATATTCCCTTAATCTATACTCATCTATTTAGTTTGTCTCTAAGTCAGGTTGGAAATAAAGTGCCATTTTGTATGTATTTTGTCTGGAGCAGCTGTATTGTTTAAAATACTATTATGAACTTCAGCCCAAATAGCCTACTGTCAAATCATGTCACTTTATTTAGGTTGACTGGGTCACTATGAGGGCTACTCTGAAGTCAAGATTTTGGGTTTGCTAAAGCTGCACTGTTTCACTTTTCTTAAGGTCCCATTTAGTCTTGAAATACTATTATTGCCATAGGAACTGAAAAACTTTCATCGTAAAACTTCAGGTAACTGTCTGCCTTGTCAAATGGGCGTTCTTGTTACAGTACTAAACAACTTTGAACCTACAACTTGACACCCTCCATCCGTGTGAAAAAAGGAGGCGTGTTTAGCTTACCTAGTTGAGGTGTGCAACTAAATAAATAGAGTGAGCATCAGAGGCTGAGCGTACAGGACGGAGAAGTGAAGACAGGTGTGACTTCGAGGTAAGATGATTCTGGCATTGACGCAAACATACTTTTATGGCATAATATGCCCTGCTTTTAAGATATGACATGTTTGAAGTGGCGCACATCTCATTGATTAGGCTGGGCTAATATGGTAGAGCTGTTTCACTGCATTTATGCCAAATCATGTGATGGGAAGCCAGTGGCTTGATTTATTTGTTTGTTTTCATGCTGCCTAGTATTTTACTAAGGCATGAATTGCAGAGAGTGTGAGGTTGGGGTCTCGAGTCTAAGGAATTAGCCTACCTTAGCTTTGGAGCAGGGTTTCCCAAACTCGGTCCTGGACACACCCCCTGGGTGCACAATTTAGTGCTAGGACAAAGAACTAAACGTGCACCCAGGGGAAGCCCCAGGGCCGAGTTTGAGAAACCCTGCTCTAGAGATCCCAAGGAGGCTTACATCCGGTCCTGGTCTTGCGTTCTCAGCTGATGGTAATGGAGGAAAGCTGGCTACATGTGAACTACAATCCCAACGCTCTGTTTTAACGTTTAGAAACGAGATACACTTACTGTACACAGTTTAGCAAAGTTGCATCCTGGTTGCACCCGCAGGACAAAGAAAAACACTCCCCACAGCCGAGGTACAAAACTTCCTATCCAGTTATGCTCCATTGGAGACGTTTGATGCAGAAATTGGAGGGGATGAAGTAAAGTTTCAGTTTGAGGCGGTGTTCTTGAGAATACAGCCGGGTGCAACTTTCCTAAACTCCGTATAGTAAGTGTATCTTTTGTATTAGGAAAATTATTTCTCGTTTATATGAAAGTTAAGTTCGAAATGTTTCCAATACTGTATAGTGTGGGAGACGTATTTGCATTTAGACATAGCATTTGGGCAGAGTCTGAGTGTCAAGGCAAGTCAAGGCTAAAGGGGACATCCAATGTCTCAATGTAAAGCAATGGAATTAGAGTCATGAATAAGGATTAGCATACCTTTTTCACACCTTAATTCATTGCTTTATGGTTACATTAGGAATGGCATTTCCAGTGGGGTAAAGTTCTTAAGTAAAAATACTTTAAAGGACTACTTAAGTTTTTACTTTAATTTACTATTTATATTATTGACTTTTACTTTTACTTCACTACATTCCCAAAGAAAATTATGTACTTATTACTCCGTACATTTTCCCTGACACCCAAAATTACTTATTACTTAGCTGCTTAGCAGGACAGGAAAATGGTCTAATTCACACACTTATCAAGAGAACATCCCTGATCATCCCTACTGCCTTTTATCTGGCGGACTCACTAAACACATGCTTCATTTGTAAATGATTTCTGAGCGTTGGAGTGTGCCCCTGCATATTTGTAAATTAAAAATTATATGACGCAATCTGGTTTGCTTAATATAAGGAATTAAAAATGATTTATAGTTTTACTTTTGATACTTAAGTATATTTTAGAAATTACATTTACTTTTGATACTTAAGTATATTTAAAACCAAATACTTTTAGACTTTTACTCAAGTAGTACTTTACTGGGTGACTTTCACTTTTATTTGAGTCATTTTCTATTACTCATGACAATTAGTACTTTTTCCACCACTGGGCATTTCCCACCCCTTTTTGTAGCTACCCATACAGTCATATATACTCTTGATAAATGATGGAGTCTGGAATTATTTTTGCCTATATAGACAATTATGTTGCTTTGCATATTCATCATCTCCCAGTGAGCCCAGTTATGTTGAAAATATCTTTTTTATGGACATAAAATCACGTACATGTTCAGTTCCGAATGAAAGTTTAAAAGACGTCTATTCCGGATGTTGAAAATACATTGTTTTTGGACATTTAAAATACTTTTCCTGATGTTAAAAATACGTATTTTGGGGGGATTCATTGTTTCTATGGCCTATTTTTAGCCATACATAATTTCACTTTCACTACTTTCACCTTAAAAAACTTATGTCACATTCAGAAGTTTTATTTCCAATTAAAATAATATTGCAGAATGGAATTACAAATAAGATTGCAGTAGACCTTTTTGGAATATTTTTGATTGCTACCATCTGCCATTTGCCTTTTTCAAAAAGCATCAAACTGGCAGTGGTCATGTTCAAAGTTTTCAACAGAACAATTTATCTACAACAACATTTTCAGTAATGGTTACAGAAACGTTTTTGAAAATGAGTGTGGGCACTTGGGTGACTGGTTAGGCCAGGAGGAGAAAATTGGTGAACAGGTAAACCACTGTAAGATGGTTTGGCAGAAGGAAGGACACTGAGAGTTGGCTATTCCTTAGTCTCACCCTTGGTGCGTTTACATTTATTCAGCATGTGCTGGAAGGAAATCTGAGAACAAACATTCAATAAAATGTCATAATGCATAAATCAAATGATCATGGACCCTCTCTTCACATTTCAATGCCACGTTAAGATATTGACTCAGATACAGACCAAACCCGTTCAGGTAATACCTCCCTGTTATCGTCATACTGTTGTCTATACTGACAGGGGTGTTGTCGTTTTGAGTTGGAGACAACATGTGACTTCGTAAAGAACTTGGGTTGATGCATCTGAACGTTAGGAGCTTACTTCCTAAACTGGATTACATCAAGATCTGGGCTATGCAGACTAAACTGCACATTCTGCTATTGACTGAAACTTGGATCTCAGTGAACATTCTGGAATCATATTAATATTAAGGGTTTTAATGTGTTCAGAGCTGACAGACAGGGTAGAAGCAGTGGAGTGGCCATTCATATTCAATCCAAGCTAAATCTGCCTAGTGGCGTATGCTGTTGAGTTTTGGCCACATTATAATTTTTGGGGGGACTACACAGCTAACCATCATAAAATCTCATAAGAAATTACTAATGTGGTGTTTTTGATGTAACAGTAACATTATAGTATGCTACTATGCTATTATATTGGGTTATGTTAAATAGAACACTAATTCACCTTCATCTGATCTTCTAAGACCATTGATTCAGCATTGATCTAACTTTACTAAAAGAGCAGCATTGTGACAA
The DNA here is from genome assembly GCA_030435695.1 of Brachymystax lenok tsinlingensis. Taxonomy (NCBI): domain Eukaryota; kingdom Metazoa; phylum Chordata; class Actinopteri; order Salmoniformes; family Salmonidae; genus Brachymystax; species Brachymystax lenok. The sequence goes on from CM059788.1 coordinate 33,725,501, forward strand.
GTGGCTGAGTGTCTATGAGCTCCAGCACTACACCTATACTCCCGCTGCACCAAACCAACTAATTGAACCGCATGTAGCCTACTCTTTTACCTCTCGCAAAATTTGGTCATGCAGAAACAAAAGACCACGTGTGGCAGTTTTATGAAAATCTGGGAATATTTGGCTAAGGAAACATTTTGGGGAATGTAAAACATTTAGGAAGGGGGATACTTGGCTGAAAGGCCAGGGCTGAACTTGTCCCAGTCCGCCCCTGAATATAGCCTAATATGTCATTAGATTGACTTTTATAACACGTAGGTATAGCCATCTACATGACATTTATACAATGCTTTTTATTAAACAGAAGTCATCATGTATTACAATAAAACATTAAAAGAATGCCTGAATGCTTAATAATCCTAGTTAATCTGTTACATGAGAAATTGGGGGCTGTCTGTGTATTTTAATTGTTTAATCAATGTTAAGGCTATTTGCTTCACTTCTAAATCTTAGTGTTTCTTCACCCAGGGAGGCAACTAAGGGTTTTGAACTGTAGCGGAGAGGGGGAGTTGTGTATCTTCCCTCTCATTGGTTAGAATTGCCCAACCTGATCTCGCCTCCTCCCGCCTGCCTTCCGTCTTTGAGGACACGTAGTTCCATTGTTAGAGCGGTCAATTGACATGTCCATATAATACAGTGGTTCCCAAACATTTTATAGTCCCGTACCCCTTCAAACATTCAACCTCCAGCTGCGTACGAGGGTCAGCACGAGGGTCAGCACTCTTTCAAATGTTGTTTTTTGCCATCATTGTAAGCCTGCCACAAACACACTATACGATACATTTATAAACATAAGAATGAGTGTGTTTTTGTCACAACCCGGCACGTGAGAAATGACAAAGACCCCAATCAATAATTTTGCTCTTTAATTAGCCATCTTACATATAAAACTTTATTTGTTAATGGAAAATTGTGAATAACTCAATCAAATGAAAATCAAATCAAATTGTATTGGTCACATACACATGGTTAGCAGATGTTAATGCGAGTGTAGCGAAATGCTTGTGCTTCTAGTTCCGACCGTGCAGTAATGTCTAACAAGTAATCTAACATTTTCACAACAACTACCTTATACACACAAGTGTAAGGGAATGATTAAGAATATGTACATATAAATATATGGATGAGCGATGGCCCAACCACAGGTTAATGAGAAGGGTGTGCTTGAAAGGGTGCAAATAACTCTGCAATGTTGGGTTGTATTGGAGAGAGTCTCAGTCTTAAATCATTTCCCACACACAGTCTGTGCCTTTATTTAGTTTTCATGCGAGTGAGGGCCGGGAATCCACTCTCACATAGGTACGTGGTTGCAATGGGCATCAGTGTCTTAACAGCACGATTTGACAAGGCAGGATACTCTGAGCGCAGCCAAATTCAGAAATATGGCAGTGGCTTCTAGTGGTTAGAGAGTTGGGCCAGTAACCGAGTTGTGAGATAAATTCTGATTTAAATTCAATTTTCACAGAACCACTTGTTGCAATTTCGATGAGGCTCTCTTGTTCAGATATCGGTAAGTTGCCTGGAGGCAGGGCTTGAAAGGGATAACGAATCCAGTTGTTTGTGTCATCCATTTCGGGAAAGTACCTGTGTAATTGCGCACCCAACTCACTCAGGTGCTTCGCTATAAACCATTTTAAATTGTCCGTAAGCTTGAGTTAATTTGCACACAAAAAATCATACAATGATGCAAAGACCTGTGTGTTGTCCTTGTTAATGCAGACATAGAAGAGCTCCAACTTCTTAACCATAGCCTCAATTTTGTCCAGAACATTGAATATAGTTGCAGAGAGTCCCTGTAATCCAAGATTCAGATCATTCAGGCGAGAAAAAACATCACCCAGATAGGCCAGTCGTGTGAGAAACTCGTCATCATGCAGGTGGTCAGACAGGTGAAAATGATGGTCAGTGAAGAAAACTTTAAGTTCGTCTCTCAATTTAAAAAAACTTGTCAATACTTTGCCCCTTGATAACTAGCGCACTTCTGTATTTTGTAAAAGCGTTACATGGTCGCTGTCCATATCACTGCATAGTGCAGAAAATACACAAGATTTCAGGGGAATTGCTTTAACAAAGTTAACCATTTTCACTGTAGTGTCCAAAACGTCTTTCAAGTTGTCAGGCATTCCCTTGGCAGCAAGAGCCTCTCGGTGTATGCTACAGTGTACCCCAGTGGCGTCGGGAGGAACTGCTTGCACGCGTGTTACCACTCCACTATGTCTCCCTGTCATGGCTTTTGTGCCATCAGTACAGATACCAACACATCTTGACCACCAAAGTCCATTTGATGTCACAAAGCTGTCCATTACTTTAAAAATATCCTTTCCTGTTGTCCTGGTTTCCAGTGGTTTGCAGAAGAGGATGTCTTCCTTAATTGACCACCCATAAACATAACGGACATATACCAGGAGCTGTGCCAGGCCCGCCACGTCTGTTGACTCATCTAGCTATAACGCATCAAATTCACTGGCTTGTATGCGAAGAAGTAATTGTTTCAAAACATCTCCTGCCATGTCACTGATGCGTCGTGAAACGGTGTTGTTTGATGAAGGCATTGTCTGTATAGGTTTTTTGACCTTTTCCCCCAGCATTGTCCCAGCCATATCCGCAGCAGCAGGAAGAATCAAGTCCTCCACAATAGTATGGGGCTTGCCTGTCCTAGCCACTCGGTAGCTCACTATATAAGCTGCTTCATGCCCCTTCTTATTAATGGTATCTGTTGCTTTTATACATGTCTTAATAATTCGAAAGTCATCTTAATTCTAGCTCAAAAAACTCCTGTGGCTTTTTTTTCAAATTGGCATGTTTTGTTTCTAAATGTCTGAGCAGGAGTGAAGGTTTCATCGAGTTGTGAGATAGTACTTTTGCACATATAACCCACTTTGGCTGAGGAAAGGCACTACTCCCAATATCAATGTAGTTATCATCATATTTGCACCTTTTGGATGGTCCAACGTCCCTGTCTGTTGTTCGGTGCTCGGTGAGGGGGCAGTAGGCTGCATCAGATTCACAACTATCAGTGTCCATGCTAGCTGGGCTAACAACAAATGTAGAATTACTGATACTAGCATTAGATTTGCTTGTGGAAGTAGAACAACTTGTGTTGTCGACAGGTGCAGGTGTAGTACTGCTGGTAGTAGCAGTACTACCAGCAGAGCTGGTATGTGTCTCTATGGACGCGAGGGTTACTTTTTTAACCATTAATCAATTTTTGAGCAAATGGAATGAGCAGCAGCTACGTTTGGCTACATACGGACTGTTAGTGGAATTTCTGCTAGAGAGTAATGGTAATTTGATTGGATGTTAATTATTTGACTATGCTACCTGTACAGTATTTGAAATTGTGTTGTTATTTCACTGAACACTAGATGGTTTAATTTTATTTTTGGCAGTGAAACGAGGCTAATGAGGCAAGAAAAAAAACCTTACCCAAATGTATAGCCCTGTTGGAAAATCTAAATGGACTGTTTGAAATTGTGAATCACATTTTTATTTGGCATACCCCCGATGGCATTGCGCGTACCCCTGGGGTACCCCGATTTTGGAATACCTGATATAATAGATCATATTTAACTGTAGGGACTAGGGACTCTGGTAGCGGATTACATTAAATATCCATCGCCATTGGAGGCTGCCAAGTCCATCTGAAAATTGTATCCGCTCCTCAGAAGGCCCGTCACTGCTTGGCGGAAGGATACGCATACAAAGCACAATGCTGGAAATCTGTCCGCATCCACATGAACTAGTCACAACGGTCTATGACGAACAGATGGTTTTATATCGAATTCAAGAAAAGAAAACAGAGAGAGAGGAAGAGAGACTGACACATATGTCCTGGCAGTTCCTTAATGTTTTGGCTGTATATGTAGCCTAATCTTAAACATAGCTAAGTGGGCAGGGGGGAACACATGACCTGCACTATTATTTAAAAGGTATTATAAGCCAATGGTCATCTATAAGAAAAAGAGTTCCAAATCTCTGCCAATAACAGATCGTTTTCTGTTTCCCTTCCCCACTCAGACCACTCCCAGATAGTCCAGAAAAAATTATTGCATGAGAAATTGCTCTTTGCTAAGAAGCTATATTTGTTTCTTTTTTACCATTTTAATTGAAAACTATCACAACAAGGTACTTAGTTGTTACCCAGAAAGGATTTGATATTATTGATATAAAAATGTTTGCATTGGATCTGAAATGGGAAAATAATGAATGAAATTGCCAAGTAGCCTATTGTTATGGCAATGATGCGTCCGTAGCAGAATTCTAAACTGTATTTTATTTGGATAATATGAACATAGGATAATCTGTTTTTGCAAGGCAGAACAGAAGAAAGTAAACAAGTGCTTCTGGTCACTAATCTGGATATGTGCACCCGCCTTTGCGCGCCAATGCTGATGACTGGTATTGGACAACCCGCAATCTTTGGGTTCTGAAGCACAGATTAGATATTTTTGGGACAAGATTTTGGTGCAATGCCATAGGCCTATGATAGAGACCAGATTGAATGGGCAAAGGTATAACTATAAAATAAAAATTGCCAGCTCAGTGCTGGCAGTGTGGTCCCCAGGTCTTCTGGTACCAGGACCATGAGAAAGGACGCTAGGCTTAACAGAGACAGCTCAGGGACGAGTGCAGAGGAGGCAGGAAGAAGGCCTAACAGAGACAGCTCAGGGACGAGTGCAGAGGAGGCACTCCTCTGCACTCCGTAAGTAATTAACCCCTACAAAAATGTCTAGTAATTATAATCCACATAATAATTCACATTTCCTGTTGCTGCAGGAAACCAGGTCAAATTACGATCCTACATCTGTAGCCAATACCCCTACTCTCTATGACTGTGATAATTGATTGTTTATCTACCTAAATAGAATGGGTAACACTTCATTTTAAGGGGTCCTTATTACAGTGTAATTACATATGTAATTATGCAGTAACAAGTATTCTAATTAATTGTAACAATTAATAGTTGCACTGTAAAAACAACAAGCAACTGGTGGTATTTGCAGTCTGTAATTACAGAGGTGTAACAACGAATGCTTGTTGCCATGCTTCTTACAAATGTTAAAGTCTTCGATAGCATCCCAACGCACCTTATTTCAGTCTGCACATACCACAGTGTTAGCCAATTGAAAACCGACCACCTCATTGACACAACTCTGCAATAAAGGGCTCTGGAGTCTGATACCCATACTCAAAAACAGGTTCACAAACCGTTCACATAAAAAAATGTCATTTTTGTTAAATAATTTGACGGTGCATTTGACAATGGGACAATTACTTTAACCATCAATTATACATTTGTAGACATATAAATAAACGGTTATGGTTTAAATTGTAAGTTAGTCATTTGTGTTTGCCAAAATGTAAGCTTGATTGAATAATGGTTTATAAATCCGCTTAAAATGGTCATAAGACAAACTCTTATTCCATCATGTAACCTTGCAAGGTTACATGATGGGACATTCTCACTTAGATGGTGCTTCCAGAAGCTTTCAAATTTGGTCTGGGTTGTCAAGATGGGTAAAGTATTATATAAGTACACATTAATTAAAAGTACCCCTCAAGATACACAGGATTTAGCTAGTTAAAATGAATTATAACACCTAGTAATTATATTGCACATGCCCTGTGGTGTACTTGTTGGTTTATCCTCTCACTTGGATAGCACAGAGGGTCAGGTTGCCATAATGGGTAACGTACACATTCATTATGAGCAAAACATTTTATTATAATACATGATGACACCCGTATGGCCTATATCTGATCTGTTTTTGTAAACTCAATAAAGTTAACCCAGATGGCATGGCACCGGAGGGGAAGCCTGTCGTTTTACAGGCTCCTGTGCTATTTTGTGTGTTTTTTTTTCACATTGTTTCACATCGACCATCTGTTATGACTGAAAATATCTTCTGGATATCAGAACAGAGATTACTCACCGTGAACTGGACATCTATTTTTTCTTTAACTTCTTTGGGAGCAGCGCACGAAGTGACCGTTTTGGAGACCCTGGCGTGCCCAAAGTAAAATGCCTCCCATTCAGGCCCAGAAAATAGAATATGCACATATTTAGTACCATTGGATAGGAAACACTATGAATTTTCTAAAAGTGTTAACATGTTGTCTGTGAGTAAAACAGAACGGATATGGCAGGCGAAACCCAGAGGAATTTCTGTCCTGGAAAAAGTGGTTTTGACAGAGTGCCTCATTGGGAACCCCTCCCTTATGAAAATGCCCATATAAGGGCATATGAATGCAGTACCTATCGCTTCCTCTGGATGTCAACAGTCTCGAGAAAATGTTCAGATTCATTTAGATGCTTTTAGAGCAGAGAAGAAGAGGAATCAGGAAGTGTCACCATTGATGTCCTTTACAAGACAACGCGCGCTCCCGCCAGGCTCGTCCTTTGTTTTTTTCCTTTCTTATCGCCCAGTTTATATTCCGGTTGAAATATTATGCTATTTATACAGAAAAGTGTTCCTAAGGATTAATTTAAAATGATGTTTGATTGTTCTTGGACAAGTTTATAGGTATAAGTTGAACGAGTTCTCTTCACGTTTCAATGGACGATTGGAGGCTCTATTTTCTCATTCTAACGCGCCAACCAAACGGAGATTTATGGATATAATACATTACTTTTTCTAACAAAAGAACCGTGGATTGTCTTCGTTGGACACTTGGGAAGCCCTCAGCAGAAGATATTCAACAGGTAATTGATTTGTTTTTGCTGTGAAATGTGTTTTCTGTGAAGCGCCCCCCACCGCTCCCTAAGAAGTTAATGAGTCCGACGCGAAGGATATACTGCTTCTCCGAGACCTGGCCCAAATCCCTGTCATTCATGTGAAGAAAAGACAGAAATACAGGGGGCAGAGATCGGGGTACCTTGTGAGAATTGGTCGGCGAGTGGGTTACCCGCCTCTATTGGCTAACTTCCAATCTGGCTAACTTCCAAACTGGATGATCTTCGCTCGAGACTATCCTACCAACAGGACATAAAAAAACTGTAATATCTTATGTTTTGCAAATCTGACAATTTTGCAAATCTGACAATAATTATATCCTCCTGATTGCTGCTAACAAGCAAAAACTAAAGCAGGAAGTACCAGTGACTCGCTCAATATGGAAGTGGTCAGATGACAAGGATACTACGCTACAGTACTGATTTGCTAGCACAGATTGGAATATGTTCCAGGATTCATCCAATGGCATTGAGGAGTATACCACCTCAGTCACCAACTTCATCAAGAAGTGCATCAACGACGTTATCCCCACAGTGACAGTACATACATATTCCAACCAGAAGCCATGGATTACAGGCAACATCCGCACCGAGCTAAAGACTAGAGCTGCCGCTTTCAAGGTGTGGGACACCAATCCAGATGCTTATAAGAAATCCTGCTATGCCCTTAGATTAACCATCAAACAGGCAAAGCATCAATACAGGACTAAGACTGAATTGTACTACACCGGATCTGAAACTCGTCAGATATGGTAGGGCTTGTAAACTATTAGGGACTGCAAAGGGAAACCCAGCCGCGAGCTGCCCAGTGATGCGAGCCTACCAAACGAGCTAAATGCCTTTTATGCTCGCTTCGAGGCAAGCAACACTGAAGCATGCATGAGAGCACCAGCTGTTCTGGACGAGTGTGTGATCACGCTCTCCGAGCAAGACTTTAAAACAGGTCAACATTCACAAGGCCGCGGGGGCCGCAGTACTCAGAGCATGTGCGGACCAAATGGCAAGTGTCTTCATTGACATTTTAAACCTCTCCCCTGACCAAGTCTGAAATACCTAAATGTTTCAAGCAGACCACCATAGTCCCTGTGCCCAAGAAAGCGAAGGTAACCTGCTCAAATGACTTCTGTCCCATAGCATTCACGTCCTTAGCCATGAAGTGTCGGAAACTCTAGACGCAGTCCAATTTGCATATCGCCCCAACAGATCCTCAATGGCAATCCACACTGACCTTTCTCAACTGGACAAAAGATACCCCGTTGTGAGAATCCTGTTCATTGACTACAGCTCAGCGTTCAACACCATTGTGCCCACAAAGCTCATCACTAAGCTAAGGACATGGGACTAAACATCTCGCTCTGCAACTGGATCCTGGACTTCCTGACGGGCCATCCTCAGCTGGTAAGGGTAGGCAACAACACATCTGCCATGCTGATCCTCAACACGGGGGCCCCTCAGGGGTGGGTGCTTAGTCCCCTCCTGTACTCCCTGTTCACCCACAACTGTGTGGCCAAGCACGACTCCAACACCGTCATTACGTTTGCTGATGACACATCAGTGGTAGGCCTGATCACCGACAGTGATGAGACAGCCTATAGGGAGGAGGTCAGAGAACTGGCAGTATAGTGACAGGACAACAACCACTCCCTCAACGTGATCATGACAAAGGAGATGATCATGAACTACAGGAAAAGGAGGGCCGAACAGCCCCCCATTCACATCGACGGGGCTGTGGTGGAGTGGGTCAAGAGCTTCAAGTTCCTTGGTGTCCACATCACCAACAAACTATCATGGTCCAAACACACCAAGACAGTCATGAACAGGGCACGACAACAGCTTTTCCTCCTCAGGAGACTGAAAAGATCTGGCATGGGTCCCCAGGTCCTCAAAAAGTTTTACAGCTGCACCATCGAGAGCATCACTTTACCCCTACCTACAAGTACAAATGACCTGTAACCTGTACCCCCGCACATTGACTTGGTACCTGTACCCCCTGTATATAGCCTCGGTATTGTTCTTTTGTGTTACTTTTTATTCTATTTTTTACTTTAGTTTATTTTGTAAATATTTTCTTAACTTTATTTAGTTTAGTTTAGTTTATTAGTTTATAATGACGTGGACAGTCCCTTTTGATAAAAAGAGCAGCTTTAGCCTCTACGGCTAATTTCCAGCTGTAGTCCCCGGCCAGTTGTCAATAGGCATACATCAAATAAAATACATTACAATTATATTTACAGCAGGACTAAACAAGAGAGAGTAGACATACTAAGCATGTGGCACACAATTGAGGCAAGCAAGAAACAAGCAAGCACAGATTGCAAAGACATAATAACAGTTCATGCAATAAAACAGTACAAATCGACATAAAGAATAATCACACAGAGACCACATTGAAGCACATACAGGACATAACATTGAGGCAGGCAGCAAGGATCAAGTGGCAGCACCATGACCATGTCACATACACATCACATCTGTGAAATTAATGTGTGCAGTTATAATTGTCGGACAGACAGTTTTTAAGGTGTATAGTAAAGGTGGAATATGTATGTATGTCTTTAATTGTAGTGGGCAGTGAGTTCCAGTTTTGTATTGCTGTAACAGAAAATGATAATTGACCAAATGTGCTTTTTCTAAATGGGATTAGAAGGTCACCTCGTGTGGTGCTTCTGGTGATCTGCCTGCTATTATTACGTTGGATTATAAATGAATTAAAAGGAGCAGGAGCGGTATTATTCAGAATTTTGTAGACCAAACAGATGTTTTTATATTTGATTACATCTTCCCAGCTTAGCAGTTTATGATTATTAAGGATAATACAATGATGTACTGTAATAAGGATCTCTTAAAATGAAGCATTACCGTTGAATGCACTGACTGTAAGTCACTCTCGTTAAGAGAGTCTGCTAAATGCCCAAAATGTAAATGTAAAATAAACACTTGCAAAGTACATTGGCTATTATACTAATGAGCTCCACCCCCAAACAAGACCAAATTTGGTTGACCAAATCTGAACCAATCATAAATGTCTGTGTTTAAAGAGTTTGGACAGTACAGTACAGCACAGTACATGGCAGTACAGTAGAGCATAGTTGAGTAGAGTCCAAACTTGCCAAGGATGTTAAAAAGTGGTTGAAATTGGGTCAGTCCGCCCTGGACTTGATTTCAACATCCACAGATGGCCTTGATTTTAGCGTCCATGACGTCCACAGTTTGTGTCAAATCGAGGCTGGTCCGGACGGGACCAAATCTGAACCAATCACAGACGTCTATGTTTTTGGACGTTGTGGATGTTGTGGACATTGAAATCAAGGCTGGTCCATACCGGATCAAAACTCTGTGGATGTTGGAAAGTCAAATGGATGTCCGGCTTCAGTGCTCAGTGGGCTCTCATTTATAATTGCCTTTTCCTTGCTTTCAGATGAATCGACTTGTGGTTATCGATGCGGCTATATTTGTCCTCACTGCAATCAATTCTGCAGGCGGTTGTAAGTGATTATTCTATTATTTTGTTGCCCTGTGACTGTCTTCTACTATTATTTTTGTGACACTTTGCATAACTTTTTCCCTTCTTATCAGTGTGGTGTTACCATGATCCTAGTTGTGGTAAGTATTGGTTTTACCCATTGGTTACAGTGCAATTTTTATTCACAAATTGTACATGAAGCATTTGCTTTGAAATGATTGTGATGGTGATGGATAACAGACAATAGAATGAATGTGTTAGTATATAATGTGACCCTTATAAACATACGGTACATTGACACCATGGTATGATTGATTATATGTTAAGGTGACACCACTTGGCCCACCATTGCCTCAGAACATTGCAATGGATCCCGACAGTCTCCCATCAACATTGTCTCAGCATTGGCAGTGGGCGATGAAACCCTGACAACCTTCACCTTCACCAAATACGGAGACAATTATACAATGAAGAGTATCAAGAACACTGGCAAAACCGGTGAGGAGAATGGATGGATGCCCTGCCTCTCAATCCATACACTCAAAGTCCGCACTTGAGAAAAATTCATGATTTGGTACAAACAGTAAATTTGGAAAATACCCAGACCCCTTGACGTTTTCTACATTTTCTTACGTTACAGTAATAAACTGACATTTTTGCAAATGTATAAAAAATAATAAGGAAATATCACATTTACATAAGTATTCAGACCCTTTACTCAGTACTTTCTTGAAGCACCTTTGGCAGCAATTACAGCCTTGAGTCTTCTTGGGTATGACGCTACAAGCTTGGCACACCTGTATTTGGGGAGTTTCTCCCATTCTTCTCTCCAGTTACTCTCAAGCTCTGTCAGGTTGGATGGGGGCGTCGCTGCACAGCTATTTTCAGGTCTTTCCAGAGATGTTAGATCGGGTCAAGTCTGGGCTCTGGCTGGGCCACTCAAGGATATTCAGAGACTTGTCCCGAATCTAGTCCTGCGTTGTCTTGACTGTTTGCTTAGGTTCGTTGTCCTGTTGGAAGGTGAACCATAGCCCCAAGTCTGAGATCTTGATAACTCTCTCGCAGGTTTTCATCAAGGATTTCCCTGTACTTTGATTCGTTAACTTCTTTGGGAGCAGCGCACGAGGTGACCGTTTTGGAGACCCTGGCATGCCCAAAGTAAAATGCCTCCCATTCAGGCCCAGAAAATAAGATATGCACATATTACCATTGGATAGGAAACACTCTGAATTTTCTAAAAGTGTTAACATTTTGTCTGTGAGTAAAACAGAACGGATATGGCAGGCAAAACCCCGAGGAATTTCTGTCCTGGAAAAAGTGGTTTTGACACATTGCCTCATTTAGAGCCCCTCCCTTATGAAAATGCCCTTATAAGGGCATATGAATGCAGTACCTATCGCTTCCTCTGGATGTCAACAGTCTCGAGAAAGTGTTCTGATTCTTTTTAGATGCTTTTAGAGCAGAGAAGAAGAGGAATAAGGAAGTGTCCACGCAGGTGTCAATACAAGTAAATGCGCGTTCACGGCTGGCGCGCTCTGTGTTTTTTTTCCTTTCTTATCGCCCAGTTTATATTCCGGTTGAAATATTATGCTATTTATACATAAAAGTGTTCCTAAGGATACGTTTACAATTATGTTTGATTGTTCTTGGACAAGTTTATAGGTATAAGTTGAACGAGTTCTCTTCACGTTTCAATGGAGCAGTCGACGTTCTATTTTCTCATTATAACGCGCCAACTAAACTGAGATTTATGGATATAATACATTACTTTTTCTAACAAAAGAACCATGGATTGTCTTCGTTGGACACTTGGGAAGCCCTCAGCAGAAGTTCTTCAAAAGGTAATTGATTTGTTTTCGCTGTGAAATGTGTTATGTGTGAACCGTGATAGCTTATGAATTCATGGTAATGGTAAAAATATGTTAGGTGCTACCCTCAAACAATCAAATGTGGTGCTTTCGCCGTAAAGCCTTTTTGAAATCTGACAACGCTGTGATATTGCCAAGAAGCAGAGCTTTTGATGACTATGAAACACTTGTATATTGGTGCATGTTTAATAATTCAACTTTTGGATTTTGAATTTGGCTCCTTGCTAGCGCCCCACTTTAGGTGCCTTTTGGGCTGCCATGTGCCTTTTACTGAGGAGTGGCTTCCGTCTGGCCACTCCAACATAAAGGCCTGATTGGTGGAGTGCATCAGAGATGGTTGTCCTTCTGGAAGGTTCTCTCATCGTGACAGGACAACAACCTCTCCCTCAACGTGATCATGACAAATGAAATGATCATGAACTACAGGAAAAGGAGGGCCGAACAGCCCCCCACACATCGACGGGGCTGTTCCACAAAATAACTCTGGAGCTCTGTCAGAGTGACCATCGGGTTCTTTGTCACCTCCCTGACCTATGCCCTTTTCCCCTGATTGCTCAGTTTGGCTGGGCGACCAGCTCTAGGAAGAGTCTTGGTGGTTCCAAACTTCTTCCTTTTAAGAACGATGGAGGCCACAGTGTTCTTCGGGACCTTCAATGCTATAGAAATGCTTTGGTACCCTTCCCCAGATCTGTGCCTCGACACTATCCTGTCCCGGAGCTCTACGGACATTTCCTTCAACCTCATGGCTTGGTTTTGGCTCTGACATGCACTGCCAACTGTGGGACCTGATGTAGACAGGTGTGTGCCTTTCCACATCTTGTCCAATCAATTGAAATTACCACAGGTGGACACCAATCAATTTGTAGAAACATCTCAAGGATGCTCAATGGAAACAGGATGTACCTGAGCTAAATTTCGAGTCTCGTAGCATAGGGTCTGAATACGTATGTCAATAAGGTATTTCAGTTATTTTATTTATAATACATTTGCAAAATTCAAAAAAACGGTTTTCACTTTGTCATTTGTCATTATGGGGTATTGTGTGTAGATTGATGAAGACATTTTTTTTTATTTAATATCTTTTAGAATAAGGCTGTAACTAACAAAATGTGGAAAAGGTCAAGGGATCTGAATACTTTCCAAATGCACTGTATGTACTTAACTTGGAATTGAAGTTGAACCAATTCTTCTCGTTTTGTTGGTGTTTTCTTTTTTTCAGTCAAAGTCAAGCTGACGAGTGGAGTCCAGATTGCAGGCGGGGCCCTGTCTGAGGCCTACGAAAGCCTGCAGTTTCACCTGCACTGGGGCAACGGTACCTCAGTCCCTGGGTCGGAGCACACAGTGGATGGAACCCATTATCCCATGGAGGTATGGGAAAGTTCAACACAACATTACTGCATTCTGATTCTCTACCTTTCTCCAGGTAGAGAATCAGGATTGATATATTGCAAACACTAGTCCATTCCTTTTAAATTCATGAAAGGAAGTGTATGGAGAAGGGTAGAGAATTTGAATGTCACATGGGGTGACACTTCTCATGCTGATGCACATCAGTGGTGGTTGGTGCCGTTTAAGATGAGGGAGGACAATTAAAAAATGTTATGAGCATTGCCTTATTTCTATCACAGCATATTGGATGACTGTCATTCATATTCCATTCACCCAGCTCAATGTAACATTGATAGGTTTAGGCTACTACATGATACTCAATTGTTCCCTATACACATCATGAGATTGCTACAATGTAGCCTATGAATAAAGTGTTTACAAAGTACAGTAGGTGCACAGGTTGAGAGAAAATGTTGAGTAATCAATGTGACAGACAGTGACACATTCAATACCGCCTTGCACACTCTTGCCTGCATATAGCTGATCTAGGGTGTAATCTTAGTCCAACAGTTACAAACAAGGGTTTCCATTGGACAAATTCAGGTCCCTGCTTCATTCTGTTTGCTTCCGTTTAAAAAGCCTTTTTCAACAGAATCGGCAGAATCGGCAGTATAAATATCCCCCTGATAACACATAAACACAATTCACTTTCAAAGCAGCCACATAAACCGCATGACTCATTTACTCGTTGTATAATTCCTTCTCACATCTACGCGCTCTCCGCCTCTCACCTTTCCATTCGCTTGTGGACTTCAGTGGACAACACATCAGCTGTCTGTAGCCATGCGAAAAAAAACTTTTGCAAGAAATAACTTCATATCATAACCGCTAACCACTACACACAGCCTACATCATTGTCACCATATTAGCTAATGTCATAGTCAATATAGCAACTAGAACTAAAGCATTAGTAAACCTGCTGCAATCATGCAGTACAGTGTACAGTCAGAAAGCAGTTTAGTAGTTACAATAAATATATAAAACTTACCTTGACTTGGAAGAGTTCCTGGGTTGGATAGCCATAGCCAGCTAGCTAACATAACATCCCTCTCTGTTTGAGTAGATTAAACTAGCTAGCTGCATTTGCTAGCTCAGTAAGTGACTACTCCCCACATTTTCTGCACTGCAGCGTTAGCTAGCTGTAGCTTATGCTTTCAGTACTAGATTCATTCTCTGATCCTTTGATTGGGTGGACAACATGTCAGTGCAAGAGCTCTGATAGGTTGGAGAACATCCTCCAGAAGTTGTCATAATTACTGTGTAAGTCTATTGAAGGAGGTGAGAATCATGAACCTCCTAGGTTTTGCATTGAAGTCAGAGGAGGAGGAAAACTAGCTGTCCTTTGGCTACACCATGTGTAATGGATCCTGTGTGTAGCTGGTGTAGCGGAGTCAGGCGCAGGACAGCAGATATGAGTAATCAACGTATTTACTCAACAATATAACAATTACAACTCCCCTCAAACATGGGGGAACAGAGGGTTAAATAATTAACAAGTAATTGTGGGATTGAAACCAGGTGTGTAAAATAAGACAAAAACTATGGAAAAATGAAAAGTGGATCGGCGATGGCTAGAAAACTGGTGACGTCGACCGCCGAACGCCGCCCAAGCAAAGAGAGGGACAGACTTCGGTGGAAGTCATGACACCATGGTACTACCATAAAGAGTGCTGTTGAGGCTACTGTAGACCTGCATTGCAAAACTGTGTGTTTTAATCAATTATTTGGTGATGTGAATATACTGTATTGAGTATAGTTTTTTTTTAATGTTTAACTTTTTTTTATTTTGATGAAATTCACTGAGGAGGATGGTCTTCCCCTTCCATCTCTGAGGAGCCTCCACTGATGTACATATACCATACTGCCATGGATCAATGTCAAGTTCTTAGTTTAGGCTTAGTACAGTCTGAATTATTCCCCCCCAGCCAAACTTCAGCCCGCAACTTGGTTTACTAGATTTTCATAGATAGTGCAATAGTCTGACGGTTGTAAGGAACTTATTAGTTATTTTCTTCAAGAATCAGGAGGCATATATATCATTAATTTAAGTGACCTAAATATGGCAGATTGTAGTCTACCTTTTTAAATGTATCATTCCAACCTTTGAATTTTCCAATGGATTCAGATAACTTTTATAGATCAACTGTTAATGCTTCACCTTTCAGTTGCACATAGTAAATGCCAAGTCTTCGCACAACGGTAACACGACCACGGCCGTTACAGACAGAACGGGACTCGCTGCTCTTGGCTTCTTCATAGAGGTGAGAGGATGCTTTAAACTTCCTAGAAATGGCATCCATTTTTCCATTTTAGATTGGGCATGTCAATGTTTTATTGCTGTTTCTTGTTACTAAAGTCAATTCTTTGCAACAGGCCATACCAGGCAATGTGACTGGTTCACCAGCAGCCTGGAATACTCTGACATCCTACTTGGACAACATCACACTAAAAGGTGAGAGGAGAGATTTGATCAAGAACTACTCCCTCAAAATAAAGTTTGGAAGAGGGATTTGAATCTCTTTGAATTCAAAATGAGTGATTTTATTGTTCAATTTCAGTAGCATATAATTTTAGTATGTTTTTTATTTCTTCCTTCCTCAAGATGATATTGTAAACATTACTCATGCTATTTCATTGGATGAGCTCCTGGAAGGGGTGGACCGTACCAAATACTACCGTTACAATGGATCACTGACCACTCCAAATTGCAATGAGGCTGTGGTTTGGACCGTGTTCAAGGACCCTATCAAAGTCAGCCAGGACTTGGTGAGTTTGTGATACAATTTCACAATAAACTGAACAACATTTCCACCTCCTATCAATTTTTTATATGTATTTATATATACATATTCAGACCCCTTGACTTTTTCCAGATTTTGTGAAGTTACAGGCTTACACATTGTTTTTCCCCTCATCAATCTACATACAATTCCCCATAATGACAAAGCAAAATAGATTTTTAAAATGTATTTAATTTGAAATATCACATTTACTCAATACTTTGTTGAAGCACCATTGGCAGAGATTACAGCATCGAGTCTTCTTGGGCATGACGCTACAAGCTCGGCACACCTGTATTTGGGGAGTTTCTCCCATTCTTCTCTGCAGATCCTCTCAAGCTCTTTCAGGTTGAATGGGGATCGTTGCTGCACAGCTATTTTCAGATCTCTCCAGAGATGTTCGATCGGGTTCGAGTCCGGGCTCTGGCTGGGCCACTCAATAACATTCAGAGACTTGTCCCGAAGTCATTCCTGTGTTGTCTTGGCTGTGTGCTTAGGGTTGTTGTCCTGTTGGATGGTGAACCTTCGCCCCAGTCTGAGGTCCTGAGCGCACTGGAGCAAGTATTCATCAAGGATCTCTCTGTACATTGCTTTGTTCATCTTTGTCTCAATCCTGACTATATCTCAGTCCCTCCCGCTGAAAAACATCCCCACACCATGATGCTGCCACCACCATGCTTCACCGTAGGGGTGGTGCCAGGTTTCCTCCAGACGTGACGCTTGTCATTCAGGCCAAAGTCTTTAGGTGCCTTGTGGCAAACTCCAAGCGGGCTGTCATGTGCCTTTTATTGAGGATTGGCTTCGATCTGACCACTCTACCATAAAGGCCTGATTGGTGGAGTGCTGCAGAGATTGTTATCCTTCTGGAAGGTTCTGTGTTCTTGGGGATCGTCAATGCTGCAGAAATGTTTCGGTATACTGCCCCAGATCTGTGCCTCGACACAAGCCTAGGCCGGAGCTCTATGGACAATTCCTTCAACCTCATGGCTTGGTTTTGCTCTGCCATGCATTGTCAACTGTGGGACCTTATACAGACAGGTGTGTGCCTTTCCAAATCATGTCCAATTAATTGAATTTACCACAGGTGGACTCCAATCAAGTTGTAGGAACATCTCGATGATGATGTTTTAAAGGCTGTAACGTAACAAAATGTGGGGGGTCTGAATACTTTCTAAAGGAACTGTGTATACATATACTGTATATATACCCTATATGTACAAACGTTTTTGGACACCCCTTCGGCTATTTCAGCCACACCCGTTGCTGATGGGTGTATAAAATCGAGCACACAGCCATGCAATCTCCAAAAACAAACATTGGCAGTAGAAGGGCCTTACTGAAGAGCTCAGTGACATTTAAAGTGGCACTGTCACAGGACGCCACCTTTCCAACAAGTCAGTTCGTCATTTCTATGCCCTGCTAGAGCTGCCCGGTCAACTGTAAATACTATTATTGTGAAGTGAGCAACAATGGCTCTAGCGGTGAAGGGGTAGGCCACTCAAGGTCACAGAACGTGACCGGCGAGTGCTGCAGCGAGTAGCACATATTAACCATCTGTCCTTGGTTGTACCACTCACTACAGAGTTCCAAACGATCTCTGAAATAATCGTTAGCACAATAATGGGTTTCCATGGCCGAGCAGCCTCACATAAGCTTAATATCAACATGCGCAATGCCAAGCGTCTGCTGGAGTGGTGTAAAGCTTTCCGCCATTTGACTCTTGAGCAGTGGAAATGCGTTCTCTGTCATGAATCATGCTTCACCATCTGGCATTCCTACGGACTAATCTAGGTTTGGCGGACGCCAGGAGAACGTTACTTTCCCCAATGCCTTGAGCTAAATGTAAAGTTTGGTGAAGGAGGAATAGAAGTCTGGGGATGTTTTTCATGGTTCAGGCTAGGCCCCTTAGTTCCAGTGAAGGGAAATTTTAACACTACTGGTCATTTGTACTGTAGCTCAGTTGGTAGAACATGGTGCTTGTAATACCAGGGTAGTGGGTTCGTGTCCCTGGAGAAGTACAGATCAGGGTAAAAATATCTGATACTTTGAAAATCCCACGGAGCACCATTAAATCCGTTGGTGAAAAATTTAAAGAATATAGTTGGCAAACCTGCCAACAGGGCCACCCACCAAAACTCACGGACCAGGCAAGGAGGGCATTATTATTCAGAGAGGCAACAAAGAGACCAAATATAATCCTGAAGGAGCTGCAAAGCTCCACAGCGGAGATTGAGTATCTGTCCATAGGACCACTTTAAGCCATACACTCCACAGAGCTGGGCTTTATTAAAGAGTGGCTCAAAAAAAGCCATTGCTTCAAGAAAAAAATAAGCAAATACATTTGGTGTTTGCCAAAAGGCATGTGGGAGACTCCCAAAACATATGGAAGAAGGTACTCCAGTCAAAATGTAGCTTTTTGTCAGTCAAGGAAAATGTTATGTCTGACGCAAACCCAACACCTATCACCCCGAGAACATCATCCTCACAGTGAAGCATCGTGGTGGCAGCATCATGCTGTGGGAACGTTTTTCATCGGCAGGGACTGGGAAACTGGTCAGAATTGAAGGAATGATGGATGGCGCTAAATACAGGGAAATCCTGTTTCAGTCTTCCAGAGATTTGAGACTGGGACAGAGGTTCACCTTCCAGCAGGACAATGACCCTAAGCATACTGCTAAAGCAACACTCGAATGGTTTAGGGGGAAACAGATAATGTATTGGAATGGCCTAGTCAAAGCCCAGACCTCAATCCAATTGAGAATCTGTGGTATGACTTAAAGATTGCTGTACACCTGCGAAACCCATCCAACTTGAAGGAGCTGGAGCAGTTTTGCCTTGAAGAATGGGCAAAAATCCCAGTGGCTAGATGTGCCAAGTTTATAGAGACATACCCCAAGAGACTTGCAACTGTAATTGCTGCAAAAGGTGGCTCTACAAAGTATTGACTTTGGGGGGGTGAATAGTTATGCACGCTCAAGTTCAGTTTTTTTGTCTTATTTCTTGTTTGTTTCACAATAAAATATTTTGCATCTTCAAAGTGGTAGGCATGTTGTGTAAATCAAATGATACAAGCCCCCCAAAAATCAATTTTAATTCCAAGTTGTAAGGCAACAAAATAAGAAAAATGCCAAGGGGTGAATACTTTCACAAGCCACTATAAGTCGCTTTGGATCAAAGCATCTGCTAAATGGCATATATTATTATACAGTATATTACAATGACATTCTAGACAATTCTGTGCTTACAACTTTGTGACAACAGTTTGGGGAAGGCCCTTTCCTGTTTCATCATGACAATGCCCCCATGCACAAAGTGAGGTCCATACAGGGATGGTTTGTCAAGATCGGTGTGGAAGAACTTGACTGGCCTGCACAGAGCCCTGATCTCAACCCCATGGAACACCTTTGGGACGAATTGGAATAACGACTGCGATCCCGGCCTATTCACCCAACATCAGTGCCCAACCTCACTAATGCTCTTGTGACTGAATGGAAGCAAGTCCTCTCAGCAATGTTTCAACATTTACTGGAAAACCTTCCCAGAAGAGTGGAGGCTGTTATAGCAGCAAAGGGAGGGACCAACTCCATTTTAATGGAATGAGATATTTGATGAGCAGGTGTCCTCATATGTTTGGTCGTGTACAGTCGTGGTCAAAAGTTGTAATATTAATTTCCACAAAGTTTGCTGCTTCAGTGTCTTTAGATATTTTTGTCAGATGTTACTATGGAATACTGAAGTATAATTACAACCATTTCAAAGGCTGTGTCAAAGGCTTTTATTGACAATTACATGAAGTTGATGCAAAGAGTCAATATTTGCAGTGTTGACCATTCTTTTTCAAGACCTCTGCAATCCGCCCTGGCATGCTGTAAATTAACTTCAGGGCCACATCCTGACTGATGGCAGCCCATTTTGCATAATCAATGCTTGGAGTTTGTCAGAATTTGTGGGTTTTTGTTTGTCCAACCGCCTCTTGAGGATTGGCCACAAGTTCTCAATGGGATTAAGGTCTGGGGAGTTTCCTGGCTATGGACCCAAAATATAGAAATTTTGTTCCCGAGCCACTTAGTTATCACTTTTGCCTTATGGCAAGGTGCTCCATCATGCTGGAAAAGGCATTGTCCTGGATGGTTAGGAGAAGATGGTCTCTGAGGATGTGTTGGTACCATTCTTTATTCATGGCTGTGTTCTTAGGCAAAATTGTGAGTGAGCCCGCTCCCTTGGCTGAGAAGCAACCCCACACATGAATGATCTCAGGATACTTTACTGTTGGCATGACACAGGACTTGATGGTAGCGCTCACCTTGTCTTCTCCGGACAAGCTTTTTTCCGGATGCCCCAAACAATCGGAAAGGGGATTCATCAGAGAAAATGACTTTACCCCAGTCCTCAGGAGTCCAATCCATACCTTTTGCAGAATATCAGTCTGTCCCTTTTTCATGGAGAGAAGTGGCTTCTTTGCTGCCCTTCTTGACACCAGGCCATCCTCCAAAGATTTTTGCCTCACTGTGCATGCAGATGTCTGCTGTGCGTGCAGACACCTGCCTGCTGCCATTCCTGAGCAAGCTCTGTACTGGTGGTGCCCCGATCCCGCAGCTGAATCAACTTTAGGAGACGGTCCTGGCGCTTGCTGGACTTTCTTGGGCGCCCTGAAGCCTTCTTCACAACAATTGAACCGCTTTCCTTGAAGTTTTTGATGATCCGATAAATGGTTGATTTAGGTGTGTGAAGCCTAAATCAACCCGTGAAGCCCTATTTGTGCAAAGCAATGATGACGGCACGTGTTTCCTTGCAGGTAACCATGGTTGACAGAGGAAGAACAATGATTCCAAGCACCACCATCCTTTTGAAGCTTCCAGTCTGTTATTCGAACTCAATCAGCATGACAGAGTGATCTCCAGCCTTGTCCTCTTCAACACTCACACTTGTGTTAATGAGAGAATCACTGACATGATTTCAGCTGGTCCTTTTGTGGCAGGGCTAAAATGCAGTGGAAATGTTTTTGTAGGATTCAGTTCATTTGTATGGCAAAGAGAGACTTTGCAATTAATTGCAATTCATCTGATCACTCTTCATGACATTCTGGAGTATATGCAAATTGCCATCATACAAACTGAGGTTGCAGGCTTTGTGAAAATTAATATTTGTGTCATTCTCAAAACTTTTGTCCACAACTGTAGTGTGTGTGTGTGTATGTATATATATATATAGAGAGAGAGAGCTGGGACCAAAGTAACAAAGCCTACCATCAGTAACACACTACGCCGCCAGGGACTCAAATCCTGCAGTGCCAGACGTGTCCCCCTGCTTAAGCCAGTACATGTTCAGGCCCGTCTGAAGTTTGCTAGAGAGCATTTGGATGATCCAGATGAGGATTGGGAGAATGTCATATGGTCAGATGAAACCAAAATAGAACTTTTTGGTAAAAACTCAACTCGTCGTGTTTGGAGGACAAAGAATGCTGAGTTGCATCCAAAGAACACCATACCTACTGTGAAGCATGTGGGTGGAAACATCATGCTTTGGGGCTGTTTTTCTGCAAAGGGACCAGGACGACTGATCCGTGTAAAGGAAAGAATGAATGGGGCCATGTATCGTGAGATTTTGAGTGAAAACCTCCTTCCATCAGCAAGGGCATTGAAGATGAAACGTGGCTGGGTCTTTCAGCATGACAATGATCCCAAACACACCGCCCGCAACGAAGGAGTGGCTTCATAAGAAGCATTTCAAGGTCCTGGAGTGGCCTAGCCAGTCTCCAGATCTCAACCCCATAGAAAATCTTTGGAGGGAGTTGAAAGTCCGTGTTGCCCAGCGACAGCCCCAAAACATCACTGCTCTAGAGGAGATCTGCATGGAGGAATGGGCCAAAATACCAGCAACAGTGTGTGAAAACCTTGTGAAGACTTACAGAAAACGTTTGACCTCTGTCATTGCCAACAAAGGGTATATAACAAAGTATTGAGAGAAACTTTTGTTATTGACCAAATACTTATTTTCCACCATAATTTGCAAATAAATAAATAAAAAAATCCTACAATGTGATTTTCTGGATTTCTTTTTCTCATTTCGTCTATCATAGTTGAAGTGTACCTATGATGAAAATTACAGGCCTCTCTTATCTTTTTAAGTTGGAGAACTTGCACAATTGGTGGCTGACTAAATACTTTTTTGCCCCACTGTATAATGTTATGCACTCCTCTTGGAGGAGGGAACGTAACACCCTGCTACACTCAACTCCCCGTGGAGTGAAAGAGGTATGTGACTGCAGGTGCGGGTAAGGATGACAGAGGCAGAATATATTACCGTTTACAGGGAATTTATTTCCTTCACTCGGTAATTTGGGGAAAAGGGTCTGGACGGAACCAAAGCAAAGAAAGTTAAAGAGCCCCCCCTGAATAAACCAAATACACTAAGTCCTATGGCATACACATACCTCTGCAAGACCAGCTACAAAATGCCTTACAACAAATTATCAGACCAACAACGAAACACAGGACATACCAAGAAACTCTCTCTTTTAACAAAGGAATACTGGCTTTTAAAGCTATGAAGGAGTCAGTAATTGCAGACAGCTGTATTTGCTGACGAGAGGTCGGGGTCAGAGCTCCAATCATTGATGGGGGAATCAGCTGCTTGGGGGAATCCAGGAAGCCATTTCCTGAAAAACAGACATACATATACACAAACTAACACAGAAACTGGGGAACGTAACATAAAATAAAAAATTCAATATATATATATATATATATATATATATACATATATCCTACCTTTCAAAAGTTTGGGGTCACTGAGAAATGTTCTTGTTTTTGAAAGAAAAGCTAATTTTTTGTCCATTAAAGTAACATCAAATTGATCAGAAATACAGTGTAGACATTGTTAATGTTGTAAATGACTATTGTAGCTGGAAACGGCAGATTTTTTATGGAATATCTACATAGGCGTACAGAGGCCCATTGTCAGAAACCATCACTCCTGTGTTCCAATGGCACATTTTGTTAGCTAATCCAAGTTTATCATTTTAAAAGGCTAATTGATCATTAGAAAACGCTTTCGCAATTATGTTAGCACAGCTGAAAACTGCTACTAATTAAAGAAGCAATACAACTGTCCTTCTTTAGACTAGTTAAGTATTTGGAGCTTCAGCATTTGTGGGTTCGATTACAGGCTCAAAATGGCCAGATACAAAGAACGTTCTTCTGAAACTCGTCAATATATTCTTGGTCTGAAAAAGGAAGGCTATTCCATGAGAGAAATTGCCAAGAAACTGAAGATTTCGTACAATGCTGTGTACTTCTCCCTTCACAGAACAATGCAAACTGGCTCTATCCAGAATAGAAAGAGTAGTGGGAGGCCCCGGTGCACAACTGAGCAAGAGGACAAGTACATTAGAATGTCAAGTTTGAGAAACAGATGCCTCACAAGTCCTCAACTGGCAGCTTCATTAAATAGTACTCGCAAAACACCAGTCTCAACATCAACAGTGAAGAGGCGACTCTGGGATGCTGGCCTTCTAGGCAGAGTTGCAAAGAAAAAGCCATATCTCAGACTGGCCAATAAAAATACAAGATTAAGATGGTCAAAAGAACACAGACACTGGACAGAGGAAGATTGGAAAAAAGTGTTATGGACAGACAAGTTTTGAGGTGTTCGGATCACAAAGAAGAACATTCGTGAGACACAGAAAAAAGGAAAAGATGCTGGAGGAGTGCTTGACATCATCTGTCAAGCATGGTAGAGGCAATGTGATGGTCTGGGGGAGCTTTGGTGGTGGTAAAATTGGACATTTGTACAGGGTAAAAGCGATCTTGAAGAAGGAAGGCTATCACTCCATTTTGCAACGCCATGCCATAACCTGTGGTCGGCGCTTATTTGGAGCTAATTTCTTCCTACAACAGGACAATGAACCAAAGCACAGCTCCAAACTATGCAATAACTATTTAGGGAAGAAGCAGTCAGCTGCTATTCTGTCTATAATGGAGTTTTCAGCACAGTCACCGGATCTCAACCGTATTGAGCTCTTGTGGGAGTAGCTTGACCGTATGGTATGTAAGAAGTGCCCATCAAGCCAATCCAACTTGTGGGAGGTGCTTCAGGAAGCATGGGGTGAAATCTCTTTAGATTACCTCAACAAATTGACAACTAGAATGTCAAAGGTCTACTTGACTGTAATTGCTGCAAATGGAAGATTATTTGACGAAAGCAAGGTTTCGATTAAAAATAATTATTTATAACCTTGTCAATGTCTTGACTATATCTTATTCATTTTGCAACTCATTTCATGTATGTTTTCATGGAAAAAAATGACATTTCTAAGTGACCCCAAACTTTTGAATGGGAGGTCTTGATAAAAAAGAAAATACAGAAATGCAATGGTTCATTGGATCAGTCTAAAACGTTGCACATACACTGCTGCCATCTATTGGCCAAAATCAGAATTGTGCCTGGGCTGGAATAATACATTATGGACTTTCTCTTGCATTTAAAAAATGATGGTACAAAAAAAATATTTAAACGTTTTTTTTTTATTTCTATTATCTTTTACCAGATCTAATGTGTTGTATTCTCCTACATTAATTTCACATTTCCACAAACGTCAAAGTGTTTCCTTTGAAATGGTATCAGGAATATGCATATCCTTGCTTTAGGTCATGAGCTACAGGCAGTTAGATTTGGGTATGTAATTTTAGGTGAAAATTTAAAAAAAGGGCAGATCCTTAAGAGGCTAACATATTTTGTTTTGTTGACATTTGTAAAGTTTACAGACAAAATTTCCTGTCGTGAATCTTTATATCTGACATGTACGTTAGGTTGGATGGAAACCTGGTTTATGTGATGTACTCAAGTAATTGGCTTGGCAAGAAGTCATGAGCATACAGATCCTGTATCTTAATTTGAGCCAGTTTTGCACAGCAGGAAAATAGTCCTGCATCAACAGGAAATATTAATTGTTACATGGATTATACATGGACATTTTGTATAGGGGTTGGTACATTTTCGTTAAGGAAAATCAACTCTGAAATGTTTAAGTGGAAATTAAACTTTACAAGCCTTTTAAAATATTGAAGACAGTACAAGTTGGCATTTCTTGCTGTGCAGGAAAATTCCTGCAACAACAGGATGATCAAATTAAGATATGGCCTCTGTACACACATTTCAGAAATGTGTCTTGTTTTAATCCAACTTTTAACCAGAATGCAATGATATGCATTAAAGTTGTTTTTGTGATCTATTTATTTATTTGGAGAGCAATTTGCCTCAAAGTTTAGTTGATTTCACGTTACTTCGCAGATCAACTAAAACTAGATGTTGAACTGACAGTGGGTAAAACCATTTGGCCAGCCTGATGTCACACTTACATCTATGATCCAGTAATTAATTAACCTTCTCCACTCAGATTGATCTATTCAGCACAACATTGCACATTGACCACAACTCCACCTCTGACTTGATGACCAAAGTCTTCAGAAACATAAAGCCTGTCAACGGCCGGGTGGTGACAACCCAGGGCAGCTCAACCACAGCCCTGCCACCGTCGGGAGCCTCCACAACAAACTCCTCTCTGGGCCTCATGGCCCTGGCCTGGATGCTGCTGAGGGTTTAGTGTCTATGAATAACGCCTTACCTGAAGTGCACTGCCATGTCTCCATTAACCCTCAAGCTACCAATGTATTTTACATACACCAATTACCAACCAGGGTCAAATTTACCAAAAGGAGAAACTATTTGAAAAAGCAACAATCATAGAAAAATATAAACCTATTTATTATTAACACATCATTATTTAGACATGTAATTAATGTTATCTGAAAACAAAGACCAAATATTACTTATTTTAGCAAAATTTCCTTTTTTTCCAAAGTACAATCCACGTTATTTCCATGGTAGTACAAGGCTAATTTACCATCATTTGATAAAAGTATAATTTAGTTTTCAGAATTTTGAAGTAAATATGATTGTTTTCATATTTACCTGGTAAAAACAACTGTCATTTAAAAGGGTATTACACCAAAATTCTAAATATACTTAATTTTATTGACACAAAGTCATTCAATTCACTTCAAAAAGTGATCCTGAGAGACACTGACTTAAAATGTTGCTTAGTTTTCTTTATTTACTTACCCCACAGCCAGCACCAGCATCACTGTTGGTGGAACAATGAGAGTGGTGGGTGCTATGGCAGTATTTTTCAGAAAGCACCCTCGAATCCTCTGTCACTTCAAACCAAGTAGAATAGCATCCACAATGTCAAGATATGTTGCACATATACAATATTGGAGGATATTATAGGAATTCTGGTACTTATATTACCTTTTCAGTAGAATAGTACTATTTATCCATTCAGAGGGTAGCTGGTTTTTGTATTACAGTTCTACTAAGTATTCAAAACACTGACAGACATTTATGATCTGGTTTGACTGCAACTAAGCATATATCTAAGGTCGTTTTGATTTTGTACACGGTCTTACCTAGTTATAACCATAAGTCAGTACATAAGGTGCTCCTTCTCTGCAGGTGATCTGTTTATCTGGTCAAAATCACTGACACAGTTCCACCTCCAACATCTGACGATCTGTATAACTTAGTGTTATGTATCCAGAGAAACCTGGATTCAAATAAAGACGTTTTTCCCCTAGAATAGCTACTTTTCAGAGCATACACACTATTACAGCTCTCTTTTCTAGATTCAGAGCATATCTGAGTTCTGTACTGCATTTCTATCAAATAGTTATATAACTGGCAGATTTTGGATACCATCGGGAGATTTTTATAAACACAAAATAAGATCATTTTGGTTTTGTACAGTCTTACGATGCGTGGTATATAAAAGTACAATCTTAGGTGATTACATGGGGGAGATACAGTGAATTCTAAATTTGATTAAATCGTTTTTTTCCCTCATCAATCTACACACAATACCCCATAATGACAAAGCAAAAACAGTTTTGTAGACATTTTAACAAATGTATAAAAAAAACGAAACTGAAATATCACATTTGCATAAGTATTCAGACCCTTTACTCAGTCATTTGTTGAAGCACCTTTGGCAGTAATTAAAGCCTTTGGATTTCTTGGCTATGACGCTACAAGCTTGGCACACCTGTATTTAGGGAGTTTCTCCCATTCTTCTCTGCAGATCCTCTCAAGCTCTGTCAGGTTGGATGGGGAGCATTGCTGCAAAGCTACACTACCGTTCAAAAGTTTGGGGTCGATTAGAAATGTCCTTGTTTTTGAAAGAAAAGCTAATTTTTTGTCCATTTAAAATAAAATAAAATTGATAAGAAATACAGTGTAAACATTGTTAATGTTGTAAATGATTATTGTAGCTGGAAACGGCTGATTTTGAATGGAATATCTACATAGTCACACAGAAGCCCATTATCAGCAACGGTCACTCCTGTGTTCCAATGGCACGTTGTGTTAGCTAATCCAAGTTTATCATTTTAAATGGATAGTTGATAGTTAGAAAACCCTTTTGCAATTATGTTAGCACAGCTGAAAACTGTTGTACTGATTAAAGAAGCAATAAAACTGTCCTTCTTTAGACTAGTTGAGTATCTGGAGCTTCAGCATTTGTGGGTTCGATTACAGGCTCAAAATGGCCAGAAACAAATAACTTTCTTCTGAAACTCATCAGTCTATTCTTGTTCTGAAAAATGAAGGCTATTCCATGCGAGAAATTGCCAAGAAACTGAAGATCACGTACAACGCTGTGCACTACTCCCTTCACAGAACAGCGCAAACTGGCTATAACCAAAATAGAAAGAGGAGTGGGAGGCCCCGGTGCACAACTGAGCATGAGGACAAGTACAAGTAACACTCTAATGTACTTGTCCTCATGCTCAGTTGTGCACTCCTGCGCTGTCTTGGCTGTGTGCTTAGGGTTGTTGTCCTGTTGGAAAGTGAACCTTCACCCCAGTTTGAGGTCCTGAGCGCTATGGAGCAGATTTTCATCAAGGATCTCTCTCTATACTTTGCCCTGTTCATCTTTCCCTCGATCCTGACTAGTCTCCCAGTCCCTGTTGCTGAAAATCATCCCCACTGCATTATGCTGCCACCATCATGCTTCACCATAGGGATGGTACAGGTTTCCTCCAGACGTGATGCTTGGCATTTAGGCAAAAGAGTTCAATCTTGGTTTCATCAAACCAGATAATCTTGTTTATCATGGTCTGATAGTCTTTAGGTGCCTTTTGCCAAACTCCAAGTGGGCTTTCATGTGCCTTTTACTGAGGAGTGGCATCTGTCAGTCCACTCTACCATAAAGGCCTGATTGTTGGAGTGCTGCAGAGTTGGTTGTCCTTCTGGAAGGTTCTCCCATCTCTACAGAAGAACTCTGGAGCTCTGTCAGAATGACCATTGGGTTCTTGGTCACCTCCCTCCCCCGATTGCTCAGTTTGGCTGGGCGGCCAGCTCTTGGAAGAGTCTTGGTGGTTCCAAACCTCTTCCATTTAAGAAGTTTGAGGCCACTGTGTTCTTCAGGACCTTCAATGTTGCAGACATTTTTTGGTACCCTTCCACAGATCTGTAACTTGACACAATTCTGTCTTGGAGCTCTACGGACAATTCCTTTGACTTCATGACATGCATTGTCAACTGTTGGACCTTATATAGACAGGTGTGTGCCTTTCCAAATCATGCCCAATCAATTGCATTTACCACAGGTGGACTCCAATCAAGTTGTAGAAACATCTCAAGGATGATCAATGGAAACAGGATTTATGTGAGCTCAATTTTCAGTCTCAGAGCAAATACTTATGTAAATAAGGTATTTCTGTATTTAATATATATATATATATATTAGCAAAAATGTATAAAAACCGTTTTTCACTTTGTCATTATGTGGTATTGTGTGTAGAATGATGAGGAATTTATTTAATACTTTTTTTAAAAAGGCTGTAATGTAACAAAATGTGGAAAAAGTCAAGGGGTCTGAATATTTCCTGAATGCACTGTATATCTGTGCAGTCTTACTGATACATGTCCCCCTTTACCCTCTGGTGCAATGGATAACTTGTAATTAAAGTTTGTCTCCAGAAAAACCTTGATGCAAATGAAGTTCCTATTTTTAAAATGACTATCGGCGGAATTAGTGCGTTTTGTGCTGGGGTCATGACCCCAAAGGACTTTAATTTTTTAAAGTCCATGTTGATACAGAAACACTATACAATTATATAGATTTGTTAAGAGCAAGTTGATTGACAAATTCGTAAAAAATTTGAAGATTTTAATAAACCACCTTTGGGCTATGATCAAAAATATATACGCTTCTTGGGTCAAAATGACCCCAGTCGGTAGCTTGAGGATTAAAGGGATGTTGAAACGGTGTCATAGAATGACAAGCCAATTGATGAACATTTGAAAACTGCCATTTCTCGTGAAGTGGAATGGGCAAAAACGGTTTTAGCCATTCCTTTAGTCATTGCAGTTTTGCCAGTTGCCATGAATGGTCATCTTATGTCAACAGCAGTGTAGAAGCCTTACAGTGGCGGTAGACTTCAGATTTATACCTCAATGTGCCTAAATTTATTATCCACATTTGCACAATTGCCCCCATTAATTATGTATATTTAGTAATGCTGCGTTTGTAGCCAAGTGGGAGCTGGGAATTTACCAGTTGTGAAGTTGTAAATACTAGCTGGATGCATTCTTTTGCTTTGAACTCGTTGAGAAATGCCGATTGGCTAATTGCCAACAAGCTGTGTCAACCATAAACTAAAAGAATGTCTATCATGCTTATAAACAAATTATATAGTAAAAAAAACATTCATAGATTGCTTTTTATAAAGAATGTTTTGTTGTTACATTTAACTGCTGAAAATTACTTTATTGATGTCATTTCCTTCCAGTATCTCAGTTGGTAGAAAATGGTGCTTATAATGGCAGGATAGTGGGTTCAATTCCCGGGACCACCCATATGTAAAATGTATGCACGCATGACTGTAAGTCGCTTTGGATAAAAATGTATGCTAAATGGTATACATTTTTATATTATGTGATGTCAGAGGTCAGCACGTGGGAGAAGTTGGAACTCAGGGATGATAGATGATATTCCCACTTGTAATTACCAGTTGGAGGGCCGTTCAAGTGATTTTTCCCAGTCGTATGTTGGAAATTTCCACTTCCCCCTTGGTTATGAACACAGCATTAGGGAGGTACTATTATCCTTTTCTTCAGACTCTCCTCCCTTTTATGTGAATCACTGATCAACCCTGTTGTTCAGAGGGATCATTTGAGTCACCTCACACTGGGAACACACTGGTTGAATAAAAATTGTTTCCACGTCAATGCAATGAAATTGTGTTGAACCAATGTGGAATAGACATTGAATTTACATCTGTGCCCAGTGGGCTGGCCAGGTGGCAATGCCTGTGAGCCCACTAGAGACTTGGTGCTGATGTTTATTGTTTTATCTTTCTTACCGTACCAGCACTACTTCTTTATTGTATTTTATTGTGTATACAATTACTATGGTGGACAAACAAGTGAAAAGGATTAATTATTTTTGAATAATTATGTAATTGAATGTTGATTCTTGTCTCAAGTTATCTGTCCCAGGTACTAAACGAAAGCGGTCCTTTTAGACAAGTTTACGGTTGACCCTCCTTGTTTCATTCAATTTGTATTCCGTTTGGTGCCTACAGTAGTAGTGAATATGACCCAAATGCTTCTGAAAGTAGTGTTGGGGGGCTAGTAGGGGGCACTCATCCCTCTGATCTAAATATTATCTGACAGGGAATACTGCCCTGCAAAGAGTGTCCTCATTTGACATTAAACTGAGTTCCTGTCTCTGGTCTTTCTACATCCCATGACACTTATACCAAGACTAGGGCTCCTTACCCTGGTTTCTAACATGGCTGCTCATCATAAAATACCATTGTGGCAAAGCAATTCCCCTCTGGTTCTATCTGGTTGAATCCCCAAATTCAATGGATGGCATTGTTTATCTGAATGGCATTGTTAATGTGAATGCATTACTTAATCTATTCAAGCCAGGATCAGCATCAGGTCAGGATGACCCAGATACTTGCTATAAGCTTTTCAAAGAAGGGATTTTATATGTTCATGAAACACTGCCTCAACAAAAGCTCCCATGACAACCAGGTATATATTGTGAAGAAAAAGGTGTTCAATTTCAAACCACGAAAACGGATTCCTGTCTGCTGTTATATTGACAATAGTGGGTGGTTCATTTGTCCTTGTTGTTTTTGTTTGCTTGAAAATGGATTTTTTTTCATGCACTTGATCCCTTTGATGTAATTAACAAGAATGGATAACATGTTAAGAGCCAACTTGCCAAAAATGTCAAAACATGTATTAATAGTCTTACACCTCAAAGAACAGAGCTGGGCTTCGTGCTTGGCAATACAATACATTGTTTTAGGTTTAGAATCATTCCACATTGTGCAATGTTTTTATTTATTCATGTTTCATGAGAAAATGTGGTTTGGCATTTGAAATTAAACTGTTTAAAAATATTATGGAATGAAAATGGACAGGAATGAACAAAACGTCAATATATACAGTGGGGCAAAAAAGTATTTAGTCAGCCACCAATTGTGCAAGTTCTCTCACTTAAAAAGATGAGAGAGGCCTGTAATTTTCATCATAGGTACACTTCAACTATGACAGACAAAATGAGGAAAAAAAATCCAGAAAATCACATTGTAGGATTTTTAATGAATTTATTTGCAAATTATGGTGGAAAATAAGTATTTGGTCACATACAAACAAGCAAGATTTCTGGCTCTCACAGACCTGTAACTTCTTCTTTAAGAGGCTCCTCTGTCCTCCACTCGTTACCTGTATTAATGGCACCTGTTTGAACTTGTTATCAGTATAAAAGACACCTGTCCACAACCTCAAACAGTCACACTCCAAACTCCACTATGGCCAAGACCAAAGAGCTGTCAAAGGACACCAGAAACCAAATTGTAGACCTGCACCAGGTTGGGAAGACTGAATCTGCAATAGGTAAGCAGCTTGGTTTGAAGAAATCAACTGTGGGAGCAATTATTAGGAAATGGAAGACATACAAGACCACTGATAATCTTCCTCGATCTGGGGCTCCACGGAAGATCTCACCCCGTGGGGTCAAAATGATCACAAGAACGGTGAGCAAAAATCCCAGAACCACACGGGGGGACCTAGTGAATGACCTGCAGAGAGCTGGGACCAAAGTAACAAAGCCTACCATCAGTAACACACTACACCGCCAGGGACTCAAATCCTGCAGTGCCAGACATGTCCCCCTGCTTAAGCCAGTACATGTTCAGGCCCGTCTGAAGTTTGCTAGAGAGCATCCAGATGAGGATTGGAAGAATGTCATATGGTCAGATGAAACCAAAATAGAACTTTTTGGTAAAAACTCAACTCGTCGTGTTTGGAGGACAAAGAATGCTGAGTTGCATCCAAAGAACACAATAGCTACTGTGAAGCATGGGGGTGGAAACATCATGCTTTGGGGCTGTTTTTCTGCAAAGGGACCAGGACGACTGATCCGTGTAAAGGAAAGAATGAATGGGGCCATGTATCGTGAGATTTTGAGTGAAAACCTCCTTCCATCAGCAAGGTCATTGAAGATGAAACGTGGCTGGGTCTTTCAGCATGACAATGATCCCAAACACACCGCCCGGGCAACGAAGGAGTGGCTTCGTAAGAAGCATTTCAAGGTCCTGGAGTGGCCTAGCCAGTCTCCAGATCTCAACCCCATAGAAAATCTTTGGAGGGAGTTGAAAGTCCGTGTTGCCCAGCGACAGCCCCAAAACATCACTGCTCTAGAGGAGATCTGCATGGAGGAATGGGCCAAAATACCAGCAACAGTGTGTGAAAACCTTGTGAAGACTTACAGAAAACGTTTGACCTCTGTCATTGCCAACAAAGGGTATATAACAAAGTATTGAGATAAACTTTTGTTATTGACCAAATACTTATTTTCCACCATCATTTGCAAATAAATAAATTAAAAATCCTACAATGTGATTTTCTGTATTTCTTTTTCTCATTTCGTCTGTCATAGTTGAAGTGTACCTATGATGAAAATTACAGGCCTCTCTCATCTTTTTAAGTTGGAGAACTTGCACAATTGGTGGCTGACTAAATACTTTTTTGCCCCACTGTAATTTGGGTGAACTATCAAGTACATTGCTGTAATCGCAAAACCGAAAGTTACAGAATTATCAGTTGTTGAGAACATTTTCAGACGTAACGAGGGAAGACGGATATTCTACCCTCCTTTGATCAGCACTGTAGAACAATGTTAAGAATGTGAATTTCCTTGTTGTCTGGGCAGTTTTGTTATCTTTGACATTTGAGGAGGCTCCAGGCAACAACTATTGTACAACACTGATACGTGTAATACATGGAGAGTTTGTCTGCACAAAAAAATGGAAACATAGATCTACAGGAATAGTAAACATGAGGGAGAGATAGAGAAAGGGTTTATTGTCAAGTGGAGACAGTCACTGTAAATTCATGCTGCTGTTTCTTTATTATTTTGTATTGAACCTTTATTTAACTTGGCAAATCAGTTAAGAACAAATTCTTATTTTATAATGACGGCCTACCCCGACCAAACCTTTTCCTAACCCAGACAACGATTGGCCAATTGTGTCCGCCGCCCTATGGGGCTCCCAATCACAGCCGGTTATGATACAGCCCGGGATCAAACCACGGTTTGTAGTGACACCTCTAGCACTGAGATGCAGTGCTTTAGACCGTTGTGCCACTCGGAAGCCCCTGTTACATTATTACATGTATGTTTTATACTATAGCTAATTTTCTATCTAACATTTCTAACAGTAAAAGTCAACAAGAACAATGATGTTCAGCTAAATTAAATGGTTTCGACACCATTCAATATCATTCACCATTTAAATGAATTTACACATTTCAGCACATCTAACATCCTAACAAAATAATTGGGAGCTCAAAGTTAAATTGCTATTGAAGGCAATAGGCAACGTCTTGCTCTTCTCTAACTGTGGTCACTTTAAATTGTGATTTGCCATAGATTAAGACAGAGTTCAACCAAAACCATGGACATCTCACATCTCGCCTGTTACAAACTGGTTAACCCACTTACAGTATACTATCTTCCTTCGTCCCAAATGGTACCGTATTCCCTATAGAGCCCTTTTTTGTTTACAAGCAAACGTCATGTTGGTGTGATGGGCATGTTCGCAGCAAAAAGCCCTGGAGCAGATACAGATATACACTGATGGTGTGACCTTGACAAACTTATCAGTGAGTGAATGATGATCATGAAAACACACAATATTTATGGCTATAGCTATGCTCAACAAGTATCCCACTGGGCACAGGCGTCAATTCAACGGCTATTCCATTTTGGTTCAACTTAATTTAATTTAAATTACGTGGAAACAATGTTGATTCAACCAACGTGTGCCTAGTGGGATATTAGTCTTCTGGCTTATTCTATCTAGCTTTATTTGTGATATTTGGGCCCTGGTCAAAAGTAATCCTCTATATAGAGAATAGGGTGTTATTTGGGACAGGCCCTCTGTCTGGGTATTCCTCACTGTACTCAGACCTGTCTTGAATCAAAAGGCTGCAATTTAAACACACTCAATCAATTAACCCGGATATCAAAGACCAATATCCCTTGAGGAAATGATGGAGGCCAGGCTTGGGTAGGTTACTATCTAAATGTATATATGTTTTATTGTCACATACACCAGATAGGTGATTTGAAATGTGATGTTTTACATTGTCAGCCATAGTAGTATGGCACCATGGAGCAAATTAGGGTTAAGTGCCTTGCTCAAGAGCACATTGCCAGATTTTTCACCTTGTTGGCCCGGTTATTCAACCCAGTGACTTTCAGTTTATTGGCCCAATGCTCTAACCACTAGGCTACCTGACACCCGTACAGTTACAGTACCTGTTCAAAATTGTAATCAGTAACGTTTGGATTACCCAAACGCAGTAATGTAATCTGATTACTCTCCAAACTTTTGGATTACTTTCCCATTATGAGGCATTAGAATAAGACAAAAAGGATCCATCAAACACATTTGGTGTGTCAATATAGTGGTCTCTGACTTGTCAGACTCGCTCAGGTATAACAAACTTAAAATTGCGCATATTTTCACTGCTGAATTGAATATCATTGATTAAACAGAAATGTGTCCAAATGTATTTCTTCGCAAACATCCTTTAATTTTGTGACCTTTTTTTTCATTGGGGGTGGGGGCGTTAGAGGTATAATATACTGTCACGTCAGTATGAATGATCCAGGAGACAGACGCAGGAATGCGTAATATATTTTTTTTTTATTGTACCCAAATTTCAGCGTGCCATGTAAAGGCACGGGGACGAAGACCAAACAAACACTACACAAAAACACAGGGTTGAAACCCGAACAAAAAGAGCGAGGAGAACCTCGAATAAATAACACACACGCACAATGACGGGACAAGACCTGTAATCATCTGCGCAAATCCACAATGGCACGAAAGCCAAAACACACAGCACAGGTACTCACACGCACCAACGGACATAGTAACAATAATCGACAGCACCATGGTGAACAAAGGGCACACTTATACAATTACTAATCAGTGGGAGTAGGGGACAGGTGTGCGTAATGAAAGTTCCGTAAGGATCCGTGACATATACAAATTCATATAATTCAATAATCACTTCATATTCACCTGTGGGCTGTCACTCACAAAGAAAAAAACAAAGGTAGATAAATACAGTACATAAATACAGTACATTGCAGAGTATATAATAATTGTTTTAGAATAAATGCAGAATGTAAAGGAAAAGAAAGGAAAATAAACTAAAAGGATTACGTGTTGCATCTCAAGTCGGATTCTTAAATGTAAAGAAGCCTCATTCTGGAGCCCATTCCCCCAGAAACCCCTCCCCATACCACCTCTTCCTCGTGGGTCTGAAATCAAAGAAAGTAAAAAATATGAATATATACAGTCAAAAGTTTGGACATACCTACTCATTCCAGGGCTTTTCTTAATTTGTACTATTTTCTACATTGTAGAATAATAGTGAAGACATCAAAACTATGAAAGAACCCATATTGAATCATGTACTAACCAAAACAGTGCTAAAGAAATCTAAATATATTTTATATTTTAGGTTATTCAAAGTAGCCATCCTTTTCCTTTATGACAGCTTTGCACACTCTTGGCATTCTCTCAACCAGCTTCATGAGGAATGTTTTTCCAACAGTCTTGAAAGTGTTCCCACATATGCTGAGCACTTGTTGGCTGCTTTTTCTTCACTCTGCGGTCCAACTGATCCCAAACCATCTCAATTGGGTTGACATTGGGGGATTGTGGAGGCCAGGTCACCTGATGCAGCACTCCATCACCCTCCTTCTTGGTCAAATAGCCCTTACACAGCCTGGAGGTTTGTTTTGGGTCATTGTCCTGTTGAAAGACAAATGATAGTCCGACTAAGCGCAAACCAGATGGAATGGCGTATCGCTGCAGAATGCTGTGGTAGCCATGCTGGTTAAGTGTGCCTTGAATTCTAAATAAATTACAGACAGTGTTACCAGCAAAGCACCCACACACCATCACACCTCTTCCTCCATGCTTCACGGTGGAAACCACACGTACAGAGATCATCCGTTCACCTACTTTGCGTCTCACAAAGACACAGCGGATGGAACCAAAAGTCTAACATTTGGACACATCAGATCAAAGGACAGATTTCCACTGGTCTAATGTCCATTGCTGGTGTTTCTTGGCCCAAGCAAGTCTCTTCTTCTTATTGGTGTCCTTTAGTAGTGGCTTCTTTGCAGCAATTCGACCATGAAGGCTTATTCACGCAGTCTCCTCTGAACAGTTTATGTTGAGATGTGTCTGTTATTTGAACTCTCTGAAGCATTTATTTGGACTGCAATCTGAGTCTGGTAACTCTAATGAATTTATCCTCTGCAGCAGAGGTAACTCTGGGTCTTCCTTTACTGTGGTGGTCCTCATGAGAGACAGTTTCATGATAGCGCTTGATGGTTTTTGCGACTGCCCTTGAAGAAACTTTCAAAGTTCTTGACATTTTCCAGATTGACTGACCTTCATGTCTTTAAGTAACGATGGACTGTCATTTCTCATTGCTTATTTGAGCTGTTCTTGCCATAATATGGACTTGGTCTTTTACCAAATAGGGCTATCTTGTGTATAACACCCCTACCTTGTCACAACACAACTGAATGGCTTAAACGCATTAAGAAGGAAAGATATTCCACAAACTAACTTTTAACAAGGCACACCTGTTAATTGAAATTAATTCCAGGTGATTACCTGAATGCCAAGAGTGTGCAAAGCTGTCATCAAGGCAAAGGGTGGCTACTTTGAAGAATCGCACATTTGTTTAACACTTTTTTGGTTACTACATGATTATTGTGTTATTTCATAGATTTTATGTCTTCACTATTATTCCACAATGTAGAAAATAGTAAAAATAAAGAAAAACCCTTGGATGAGTAAGTGTGTCCAAACGTTTGACTGGTACTGTATATCTACTCCCAAATACTTCAATTGGGAAACAAGATGGGAAGTAGATATGGTGTCCTCCATCGAGGTCTTGAGAGGTAGGGCTGATTTGGTTAGATACATTTTAAAACTTGAGATTAAGCTGAATTCATATATGATCCTCAATGCATTTGGAAGCGACTGAGATACATTGTCTTAATATAGTCAAATATTGTCAGCGTGTAATGAGATTAAATGATCAGTAGATTGGGATTTGGTGTTATTTATTTTGATTCACGGATTGCCTGGGCTCACTTTGTCTGCTGCTTCTAGTGATTCTGAACGTTAGCAGAGCAGATATTGCCTGTTATAACTATGGCTGAGGGATTGGCATATACAGTAGTTTGTTAATCATATTAATGAAATTTAAGCCAATTCACATATGTTCCAAGACAGACCCGAGATATAACCATTTTAGTCTATCAAAATACTTTTCTGCATTAGGAGATAAAACAGCCAAAGAAGCTATTGTTTCTGATGAAGCATTTCAGATATCTACTAGTCGACGGAGGTTATCCGATGATAAAAGTTTTATTAGCAAACCCACTTTGGTCCTTGTGAACCAAAAATGTAAGAAAGTCTCGAGACGGGATGGCAACATATTGGGAAACAGTTTAATATCTTTGTTCATCAACGCCAGGGGCGATAGCGAGAACACTGGGTGGCATCCTTGCCTTTTTTTATATAGAAGCGTAATTCGTGCTGTATTCACATCTCCCCAAATTAACCTTTTTGAATGGCTGTGTTATTTTGAGCAATAGTGGACCTAATTGATTCCAAAATGAATTCCAAAATCAGGGGGAATACCATCACATTCAGGTGATTTGCCTTTCTTTGTATTTGTATTTATTAAGGATCCCCATGAGCTTCTGCCAAGGCAGCAGCTACTCTTCCTGGGGTCCAGCAACATTAAGGCAGCTATATACAAATTAAAATATTAAATTACATTACAAAATATTACATTACATTTCACAACACATTGAGTGTGCTCCCTCAGGCCACTACTCTACTGCCACATATCTACAATAGAAAATCCATGTGTAAGTGTGTGTAGAGTGCGTGTCTTATCATGTGTATGTGTGTCTGTGAGTTTGTCTCCTCACAGTCCCCGCTGTTCCATAAGGTGTATTTATATCTTTTTTTTATCTGATTCTACTGCTTGTATCAGTTACCTGATGTGGAACAGAGTTCCATTTAGCCATTGCTCTACATAGTACTGTGCGCCTCCCATAGTCTGTTCTTGACTTGGAGATTGTGAAGAGACCTCTGGTGGCATGTCTTGTGGTGTATGCATGGGTGTACAAGCTGTGTGCTAGTAGTTTAAACAGACACCTCGGTGCATTCAGCATGTCAACACTTCTTACAAAAACAAATAGCAATGAAGTCAATCTCTCCACCACTGTCAGCCATGAGAGATTTACATGCATATTATTAATGTTAGCTCTCTGTGTACATTTAAGGACCAGCCGTGTAGCCCTGTTCTGGGCCAATTGTAATTTCCTTCAGTCCCTCTTTGTGGCACCTGTCCACACGGCTGAACAGTAGTCCAGGTGCGACAAAACTAGGGCCTGTAGAACCTGACTTGTTGATAGTGTTCTTAAAAAGGCAGAGCAGTGCTTTATTATGGACAGATTTCTCCCCATCTTAGCTACTGTTGTATCAACATGTTTTGACCATGAGAGTTTACAATCCAGGATTACTCCAAGCAGTTTACTCACCTCAAATTCCTCAATTTCCACATTATTTATTAGATGAAGGTTTAGGGTTTATTGAATGATTTGTCCCAAATACAATGCTTTTAGTTTTGAAATATTTAGGACTAACTTATTCATTGCCACCCATTCTGCCACTGGCATTACTCAAAGAAATGTCATTAGTAAAGATTGAAAAAAGGAAGGGGCCTAGGCTGCTGCCGTGTGGAATTCCTGATTCTACCTGGATTATGTTGGAGAGGCTTCCATTAACCCGTTCATGCGTGAGTTCCAAATATCTCTAACGGACGCCCCAGCATAATTTCTTTAATGAACATGATGTTAGAACGTTCTCTCCTTTCCAGAATGTGATTGTTGCGCAACAGTACATTTAATCCGTGCTGCCCTCAAACCAAGGCACTTAGCCTGTTTTTATTTATAGGCTGTTTCAATTCAAATGATTTTCTAACAAGTTTTTATTTTCTAAGAACAGTTTGAATTGTGGTGTGTTCCGCCTCATTTATTCATTCACATAAAAATTGTCATTTTTACTTTTGCGGACAATACATTTTTGGGACATTTCTGACCTGGACAAAATTCCCCGAGCGCTTCCCAATTGTTTTCATGCATTACAATTATTGCATAAATTGTAATGGGCAGATATTATGTGTGTAAAATACTTTTTTGAAGGTTGTACTGATTATGATGAACTAAGCTAATTCCAGCTGTGTGTAGCCATGTTTGTTGACATACAATGCATTCTTGAACATGCATACTATAAACAGACCAAACTCATCTTGTCTTCTCTTATTCTCTTTGGCAGCACACAGAAACTACCCATTGTCGGATTACTTTAGTTTTGTAGAGTGTTTTACTCAATTATTTTGATCAATGGTGAGCTCACCCGTGATGTGATTAATTATAAATAGTAAGTTCTATTAGCTAATTCATATTGTAGTTTGTCAGCGAGAGTTATACAAATATGACCGCTTGTGTTACATCAATCTTTCCTCATTTAGTGCTAGGACAAATGTAGCCCACATTTTTCCAGTTTGGATGATTGTGTTATGCTGTAGATACTTCTGTGAATGTCTGAACATTGCATCTAAAAATAAACTGCTCACATTCTGGATGTAACTTTGTAAGGACTGTGTTTGTGCAAAATGTTTCAAAGAACATTTCAAAGAGTGTTTCAAAGAGTATTTTCCAGTAAGCAACAATTTGTTTACCTTCATTAGACAACTTTGTTCCAACATTTCTGTCATTCAGTGATATTTATTACCATAGTGATTTGTTATGGATCCATAACAAAAAAAATCTGCATTTTGAAAGAGTATTTTTATCATTATTTTATTAACGAAAGCATAAAGACGCTGATGAAGAAGTAGGGTACTGTACAGTATATGCTTTATCCAACATGTTGCGGTTGCATGAGGTTACCCACACGCATTTTAAACATTTGGATAATAAAGCATATAAAGCATTTTGAAGATAGAAGTCATCTGCATTTGTTTATTAGGCTACTGTGCAGTCTGACAAGTAAACATAGCCTACATTACATACTGTAGTAAACATGGTAAAGTGCCTAATTCCTTACATAAGAGAGAGCAGGCCATGTCCAGACTTTCTTGGTCAGGTACTCATTAACTCTGTCTTCAATGCTTTTTTGGGTTGCATCAAGAA
This sequence comes from Brachymystax lenok tsinlingensis, assembly GCA_030435695.1. Classification (NCBI taxonomy): domain Eukaryota; kingdom Metazoa; phylum Chordata; class Actinopteri; order Salmoniformes; family Salmonidae; genus Brachymystax; species Brachymystax lenok. Next base: position 33,766,668 of record CM059788.1, read on the forward strand.
CATGGATGCATCATGCATCATCAGTCATGGACAGAAACTTCTGAGACACAGTATTAATGATAAACACCTGGCAGTTCACTGGTGAGCCACATTTGCCTCGGGATCCATCCCAGTTGGTATTCTGTGTCCACTCGTGGTATGTCTCTTCGGTTACACATCCTTGGAATAGCAGAACAGCAGAACGGTCCGGACGGCCCTTGCTGTGCCTGGTAAGCAGTTGGTCAAATTCTGTTGTCAGAAGAGAAATGTAATGTCAGGGTGAACAGACAACCTGGCGGACCCGTGGGATAGAAAAATTACATATTTACCTGATTTGTTTGATATTACCGCTAGCGCCGGTGAAATGTGAGGCGCCAAATTCAAAATTAAACATTCATAAATATACAAATGTTGCATAGTCATCAAAAGCTCTGATTCTTGGCAATATCACAGCATTGTCAGATTTCAAAAAGGCTTTACGGCGAAAGCACAACATTTGATTGTTTGAGGGTAGCACCTCGAATATTTACGCATTAGCATAAATCCATTACCCAACACGGGTCTCACAAACAGCATTATATCTCTAATATAAAATTGATTACTTTTGATGAACTTCTGCTGAGTGCTTCCCAAGTGTCCAACGAAGACAATCCATGCTTCTTTGGTTAAAAAAATGTGATTTATTTTATCCATAAATCTCAGTTTGGTTGGTGCGTTATGATCATAAAATCCACCGTTGAGTCGCCCATTGAACCGTGAAGAGAACACTTTCAAATGATATCTATACACTTTCTACAAACAAATCAAACATCACTTTTAATGTATCCTTAGGTATCTTTTTTGGTATATTTGCTGTAATATTTCAACCGGACGATAACGTGAACGATAGGAAAGGAAAATAAAGTGGTGCGGGTTCACAATCTTGTGCGCGTCAAACCTTGTTTACAAAAGTGGTCGCCTGACAATTTCCTGTCCGTTCTGGTCACTCCTAGAATTCCCAGTCTTTGACTGTTGACTGTTGACATCTAGTGGAAGCCATAGGTGCTGCAGTCTCAGTCCTACATAAGATTGTATGCAATAGGCACAATGGAGAAGATGGGCATTTACAAAAAAAAAAACTGCAAATCCGTATGGATTTTCCTCGGGTTTTCGCCTGCTATATCACTTCTGTTATACTCACATACATTATTTTAACACTCTTAGAAACTTCAGAGTGTTTCCTATCCAATAGTACTAATTATGTGCATATCCTATTTTCTGGGCCTGAGTGGCATGCATTTTACTTTGGGCACACCAGACTCTCCAAAACCGTCACCTCGGGAGCCGCTCCCTAAGAAGTTAACTAAGAGTAAGACTGGCCTGCTAAGGCTGAGTTTTTATGGTGTCCACTCTAGCTTCCTGCAGCTAGTCTGGGCGTCGAGGAAATTGGTTTTACTAGAGTTTGATAAAACTTTACAGACACATTCTATTCTACGATCAGTGGTGCATTGTGGGAGATGTATTCCATGGACAGGATGCGGGGTGGTTGTAACCGAGATAGAGAGCTTGGAGGAACAGAACAAACTATCCTGGCATCTGGGAGACAGCACCAGATGACCAGAGGATGAACCAAAAGTGGCTTATGGCTCCCCCCAATCTATATGGGAGGGGTGAAACCAAGCATTCTGGGTATCAGCTATATAAAAGGCTAGGGTCTCAGCCTAACAGTCAAGACCGTTGGGCTGACGTTTCCATTATTGCAATAATTAATCTATATTAAATAAAGATGTTTGTTTGAAGAAATGACCAAGTCTCTCTCAGTACTGAATTTCCATGACATTTTTGGCAACGAAGATGGGATCTGCAACTTCACCTGTTGACCGCTCCTGAAGATCTGGGTAAACTGTGCACAGGGGATCAGAAATTGGGATCTCAGGGTAAACCACGTTTATTATTGAGCAGCTGGACCCGCATATGATCTGAGAGGTAGCGGGCATGGGTGGATACCAGATCTCGGCCAGAGTACTGAGAGAGGTAGTCTTGGACAATCTATCAATAAGTGATGAAATTATAAAGAAAAAGTGAAACAATAAAAAAATAAAAGCCCCTGTTGAGGGTACGCTCAGAACGAGGTCTTCCTTAAGAGGGCCACAGCTGAGGTGACTAGCAGGACTGTGGAGAGTTGATAAGAGTGTTCTTAAGTGAGGTATCTTTGGGCATAATTGTTAATTAGCCAGTTGCGGGAAACCAAAAGTCCAGATCCGTGGTACTGAATTGATCACAGTAGGACTGGTTGTCACGAACTCCGCCAAAGTTGGTGACTTTCCTTGTTCGGGCGGGTTTCGGTGGTCGACGTCACCTGTCTTCTAGCCATCACCGATCCAACTTTCATTTTCCATTTGTTTTGTCTTGTTTCCCCACACACCTGGTTGTCATTCCCTCATTACTTGTAATGTATTTAACCCTCTGGTTTCCCCCATGTCTGTGTGTGTAATTGTTTATTGTCAGTGGCACGTCCCGGCTGGTTTGCGCTGGACTTGTTGTTTTGTGCTGCCGCACTTGTTTTCTGTAGGCAATTGTTGTTGTGACTCATTTGCGTTCAGGGACTGTTACTGTGCCACAGTAAAGTGCTTCTGTTCACTCATTTCTGCTCTCCTGCGCCTGACTCTCACGCACCAGCTACACACACGTGCATGATACTGGTGAGGTTTGTGGGAATGAGGGTCCAGAGTCTGGTGACACCCTGAGGGGGCACTAGTCCTGGCGAAGTTCTATTAGGGGATGGACCTGTGCACGGTGACACCTGAAAGGACACTGGCACTGAAGTCTAATTGTAACGTGTATTGTTTTGATAAAATGTTTGATAAATGAGGTGAACAGGTATGCCCTGGGTTATTATTGTAGGATGTTATTGTAAGTGTTTTGTTATTCCTGGTACTTAGAAAAAAGGAGGTAAGATTGGGTTTTTGTGACGGTGTTACACAATTAGACAGGATACATGGGTACTCTATATGTAGTTTTGCATGTTTGGATAGACATAAAATAATCTATACCATAGTAATCGCATTAGGTGATATCCCAGTGTGGATACAATACCCCGTTGTGGGACCACTAATTAGGCAATATTTTGATAATGGTATGGGTTTCCCTGTTCATATAGACAGTGTTTTGAAATCTAAAAACAGCGCTAACCGTTTTTTTCTTGTCTGTCTCATTCCCCTCTGTGTTTTTTGATTGTGTTTTCTGTGAATGTGATATGAGAGTGTGTGAGGGTAGAAATAAGTGTTAATCTTACATGGATAATAAGATATAGATATTTGCTAAATAATATGATTGAAATTTGGAAATACATTTTGATATGACGTTGTCTTGGGGTTCTGTCCAACACTGCCCATCATAGAATATCACGGAGTGGTATTATTAAGTGCTAGATTCTATTCTATAATTTTTGGAAGACTAGAGAACCGTTGAGCATCATTCCCATAAGGCAGCGTCCGAGAAACTAACGTGTTTGGGTTCTGCTGGGGATGAAGAGTCGTTGGAAACGGAGTGAATTATTAATGTGAGTACCTAAGATTTCCTACGTTTTATATTGATTCTGTGAAGACATGAAAAAATGAATAAGAAATTGTATGTGTGTATAATCGATTACTAGAGATTTGATAAAGTAATATTGAGAATATAATGAGATGCAACTTAAAGAACCCATACGTAGATGTTGTAGGATTTTGCTTCTAACTTCAATAAGACCTACACCATTTTTAACAGTATATCTAAAAATATTTTTTTCAATGCCAATAATTACATTTAGAGGATTGGAGGACTCTATATTAATATCTAAGGGGCATTTTCCATTGGGATATGTGAGAATATCTGAGAATATCTAAGGGGCTTTTATATAATTCTAAATTAATTAATAATAATAATCGCTTTGTTTAAAAAGTAACAATATTTTCATTTAACCAAGAGTGAGTGAGAAAAAGGCAATTCTTGAACATGGGGTGAGACATTCTCACTAAATTGTAAATAAAGCCAGTTATTTAGAATGATTTATTTCTGTTTTTAGAGGGAGAGAAACCAGAGCCGTGCGAAACGGTGCTGAAATAGACGGCCACAGTGGGACGGCTATGTATTCTGTGCCCACTCGTGGTATCTCTCTTCGGTTACACATCCTTGGAATAGCAGAACAGCATAATGGTCCAGGCGGTCCTTGCTGTGCCTGGTGAGCAGTTGGTCAAGTTCTGTTGATTGTGACTCCATCCTGTTCAAGTCATTGACTCACTGATGAATGAAGATGATGAGCGATAGGCAAAGGCAATCCGTAATCTGCGGGCATCACGGCTTGGAAGGAAAAGTTATTTATATATATATATATATATATATACAGTTGAAGTCGTAAGTTTATCTACACCTTAGCCAAATACATTTAAACTCAGTTTTTCACAATTTCTGACATTTAATCCTAATACAAATTCCCTGTCTTAGGTCAGTTAGGATCAACACTTTATTTTAAGAATGTGAAATGTCAGAATAATAGTATAGAGAATTATTTATTTCAGCTTTTATTTCTTTCATCACATTCCCAGTGGGTCAGAAGTTGACATACACTCAATTAGTATTTGGTAGCATTGCCTTTAAATTGTTTAACTTGGGTCAAACATTTCGGGAAGCCTTCGACAAGCTTCCCACAATAAGTAAATTTTGGCCGATTCCTCCTTCCAGAGCTGGTGTAACTGAGTCAGGTTTGTAAGCCTCCTTGCTCGCACACGCTTTTTCAGTTCCGCCCACAAATTTTCCATATGACTGAGGTCAGGGCTTTGTGATGGCCACTCCAATACCTTGACTTTGTTGTCCTCAAGTCATTTTGCCACAACTTTGGAAGTATGCTTGGGGTCATTGTCCATTTGGAAGACCCATTTGCGACCAAGCTTTAGCTTCCTGACTGATGTCTTGAGATGTTGCTTCAATACAGTGGGGAAAAAAAGTATTTATTCAGCCACCAATTGTGCAAGTTCTACAACTTAAAAAAATTAGAGAGGCCTGTAATTTTCATCATAGGTACACTTCAACTATGACAGACAAAATGAGGAAAAAAAAATACATAAAATCACATTGTAGGATTTTTAATGAATTTATTTGCAAATTATGGTGGAAAATAAGTATTCGGTCAATAACAAAAGTTTATCTCAATACTTTGTTATATACCCTTTGTTGGCAATGACAGAGGTCAAACGTTTTCTGTAAGTCTTCACAAGGTTTTCACACACTGTTGCTGGTATTTTGGCCCATTCCTCCATGCAGATCTCCTCTAGAGCAGTGATGTTTTGGGGCTGTCGCTGGGCAACACGGACTTTCAACTCCCTTCAAAGATTTTCTATGGGGTTGAGATCTGGAGACTGGCTAGGCCACTCCAGGACCTTGAAATGCTTCTTCTGAAGCCACTCCTTCGTTGCCAGGCGGTGTGTTTGGGATCATTGTCATGCTGAAAGACCCAGCCACGTTTCATCTTCAATGCCCTTGCTGATGGAAGGAGGTTTTCACTCAAAATCTCACGATACATGGCCCCATTCATTCTTTCCTTTACACGGATCAGTCGTCCTGGTCCCTTTGCAGAAAAACAGCCCCAAAGCATGATGTTTCCACCCACATGCTTCACAGTAGGTATGGTGTTCTTTGGATGCAACTCAGCATTCTTTGTCCTCCAAACACGACGAGTTGATTTTGGTTTCATCTGACCATATGACATTCTCCCAATCCTCATCTGGATCATCCAAATGCTCTCTAGCAAACTTCAGACGGGCCTGAACATGTACTGGCTTAAGCAGGGGGACACGTCTGGCACTGCAGGATTTGAGTCCCTGGCGGCGTAGTGTGTTACTGATGGTAGGCTTTGTTACTTTGGTCCCAGCTCTCTGCAGGTCATTCACTAGGTCCCCGTGTGGTTCTGGGATTTTTGCTCACCATTCTTGTGATCATTTTGACCCCACGGGTGAGATCTTGCGTGGAGCCCCAGATCGAGGAAGATTATCAGTGGTCTTGTATGTCTTCCATTTCCTAATAATTGCTCCCACAGTTGATTTCTTCAAACCAAGCTGCTTACCTATTGCAGATTCAGTCTTCCCAACCTGGTGCAGGTCTACAATTTGGTTTCTGGTGTCCTTTGACAGCTCTTTGGTCTTGGCCATAGTGGAGTTTGGAGTGTGACTGTTTGAGGTTGTGGACAGGTGTCTTTTATACTGATAACAAGTTCAAACAGGTGCCATTAATACAGGTAACGAGTGGAGGACAGAGGAGCCTCTTAAAGAAGAAGTTACAGGTCTGTGAGAGCCAGAAATCTTGCTTGTTTGTATGTGACCAAATACTTATTTTCCACCATCATTTGCAAATAAATTCATAAAAAATCCTACAATGTGATTTTCTGGATTTTTTCCCCTCATTTTGTCTGTCATAGTTGAAGTGTACCTATGATGAAAATTACAGGCCTCTCTCATCTTTTTAAGTGAGAGAACTTGCACAATTGGTGGCTGACTAAATACTTTTTTTCCCCACTGTATGTCCACTTCAATTTCCTGCCTCCTGATGTCATCTATTTGTGAAGTGCACCTGTCCGTCCTGCAGCAAAGCACCCCCACAACATGATGCTGCCACCCCTGAGCTTCACGGTTAGGATGGTGTTCTTCGGCTTGCAAGCCTCCCTCTTTTTCCTCCAAACATAACGATGGTCATTATGGTTCTATTTTTTATAAAAAATGGCAGGATATATGGGCGAAAGCACGAATGATATTCACGAATAGTCAAACTTTGTATCACGCTGGTGAGCGTGTAGATTTGAGGGTTATGTAGTGAATTTGTAGTGAATTTGTTATTGGTGTGAAAAGATGAAGAAACTCATATACCAAACATCGCCATATTAGTAAACTATGTGGTAGAGCAGTGTCACAAGGAATTATATGGTAAAGTACAACTGGCGTAACAAGAGATAACATATTTGGGGGTTTCGAGAACAACTCAGGAAAATGTATTTTGTTTAATTCTTAAATAGATTTATTGAATTGACGAAAGGGAGGAAGAGATAACAGCGTAATTAAAGTGGTCTCTCTGTGAACAGAAGTTATGTTTGTTTTGACTATAATTGAAACAATTGCCATGTTTGTTCTTAGATATAGCAGCCAGTGTTTGTTTTAAGATGCAAACTGAACATTTTAACAGCTTGCTTGGTTCAAATTGAAAGGCTAATTTATTCAACAGAAATAGCAAGGTGATTTCAAGGTTAAAACACTGTGTGGCCTAAATGGTCTGCTGGAATAACCTAGTGAGAATGGAGTTCTATTTGAATCACTGAATCATGTACTGAATGTATGTTTGTAAACATTTGCAAGTGTTTGTTTCTTACTTGTAGCCTACTCAGAGGAGACAGTTGCCTAAATCTAATTAGTTCTAATAATAGAGGATAGGCAATTGCGATAAAGCTGTAACCAATATCATGATAAAACAAGGCTACAACAGCAATGGATTGAAGTTTTGGGATGTAAGAGGCTGTAGTATTGTGCCCACCAAAATGTGTTTTTTCGTTAAGATTTGGCTGATGTATTTCGTACATTTGGCGCATAATCATGGTTTGGTTTCTTTCATTTTCATTTTCTAACCTTACGATGGGTGACAGTAACGAAGACATTGATAAGGAGAATTGATGTAAACTTAATGAGTGTTGACAGTATGTGAATGGTATTATGTTATTAGTTTTTTTTTGTAGCACTCTAATGATGCAATATTTTAGTAATACAAGGTACAAAGTTAAATGATGAGTAGAGGGATTGAGCCTTGAGATTGTAAAAAAGATTAGCTGTGGTTGAAGGCGAGCAAGGCAGTGAGACATTTGAAGTAAAGGGATTGCTTGGTTTTATAGTTAGGTAACACCAGTGAATTTGAGTAGGAAGAAGATCTTTAGGATCCGCCCCTTTTCGCCTAAAATGACATACCCAAATCTAACTGCCTGTAGCTCAGGACCTGAAGCAAGGATATGCATATATGCATTCAATTTGAAAGGAAACACTTTGTATGTGTATGTTCAAAGTTTTAGACTGATTCAATGAACCATTGCATTTCTGTTCAAAATGTTGTATCAAGACTGCCCAAATGTGCCTTTTTGGTTTATTAAGAAAAAAGCTAAACAATTTAAAATAACAACATCGAATTAGAATCACTACCAATAATAACTCCATAAAGATTTTTTTTTACCCATAATTTGATTCAAGGAATAGAAAAATGTTTGTACGACTTAAGAATATTATATTCTGAAAATGTATGCATTGATGCATCTAATGTCCGATTGAAAGGTTCCTCTATAGATAAAGTTTCCAGACCGGAGAATCAATTAGAGACCCATAGGGTGTGGGAACATACATAGAAACATAATTAGAGACACATAGAGTGTGGGGGGAACATAGATGGTCGACAAATTAGAGACCATGATAAAACAGATCCACAAGGTCTGTGGAGATAGAGTAGAAAGACAGCAAGTGGAAGGGCTTGATACAGCTAGGGTATGGCTCTCTGAAGCCCAAAAAAGAGGGGAGGGAACAAAAAATAAAGAGGAAGATGAGTCCGGACTAGGTTCGGGACAGACGGGAGAAGATATTTAGTAATGGTTAACAGGGAATTATTATGAATATCACAGTATAATGATGTGTTTTGGAAATAGTTACTGTAAAACCATGGAGTTGCTAAAAGAAGTGCACGTAAATTCTACCAATTCGTCGCGAATAAATGATAAGTGAGGAGCCTAACTAGCTTTGCGAGGTGAGTAGGTCTCACTGATGTATTTTCTTGTTTCTAGAAATAACGTTAGCTAAATGAGTTAGCCACGATTAGCTTAGGTGTTTGACCCCCATGTGGAAAAATAGTAGGAATTATAATTTAGAAAGTTTGAATTAACTAGTTCATTAGTGGATATTAAGTTTAAAATGGATATTGACGTTGTATTCTGCCACATTCGAACCATCGCTAAAAGTTTAGATTTAACGTTCAATGTTGATAAAATATGTATGCTATGTGGTAGAGCAGAAAAACAAGGAGTTATAGTTATGGTAAAGTACTAAGAACCATGCGACTCAAGAAAAACTTCAGTCTCTGTTTTTCTTTTTCGAAAATAAATGCATAAGAATTGAGACATGGGAGGAGGATATAATAAGTAATTAAAGTGGCCTCCCTGTAAAAAGCAGAAATAGGTTTGTTTTAACCTATATTCACTATATTTAACAAATATTTTTTTTTACTGGTAACAAACGTTAGCAAAAAGAGAGGTGGTTGGAAGCAAGTAATTAGTGGGATGTTTAAAAGTAAAGGTATGAATAAAACATCACTATTGTTTGATAATCAAGCTGATAAGGCAGCACCAGCTTTTTGAAGGTCCAACATATGTTAACTAATAGTTTTGCATTTGACTAAACTAATGCAAAGGTTAAACTGATAGGATTACTGGAAAGGGCCTCTGGGATTGGTTAGTTTAAAGTAAGGTCAATTCCACTTAACGGAAAACTATTATATGAGGTTTGAATATAGTGCTTTCAGGAAGAATAGCAGTCAAATACGTGTGTATGTATGTTAATTAAGGGAGACAATAGATAATGGTTAACAGAAATAATCTACTGTATAATAGCTATCAAATGTACTGATTGGAAATTGGTCTATTAACGATAACATAGTGTTTGTACATGATTATGGCAGTGAGAGACCAACCATATAATACTGTGTGTGTGTGTGATGTGAATGAGTAGGAATGTCTAAGTGGGGCAGGGAAATGTCTGGACATTTCTGTTTGATTTTAACATATGGTTTAACACACACACCCAAGTACACACAGACAATCAATGCGATTGCGGAGGTCTCACTGAAGTGTGGGATTTAATTTGTATAGAACTGTTTTGAAAATCCCTGAATAGTTGAACAATTCCTGGTGAAAACTGATCACTTTCACTAGAACTTGGGAAAAAAACGGGAGAATTTAATTTAAAAAAAAAAAATATTTTCTATCCAAATTGTACTATTGCTTTAGTTGATTATTATTATCTCCTTAGGAAATTATATGGATAGTGTTTGGGGAAGAGAGCCTTGTTCAGTCTGCATATAGGAGTAGAGAGAGAGTTTTGGGCTGAACACACGTGTGTTAGAACGTGCAGTTGGACAACCATCAGGATTGTTCTGGGGCAGTGGGAAGTATATGGGGTGAAAGGGGTAGGCGCCCATCGCCAGACAGTGTAGATGAGGAGGATAAGATAGATACTGAATTACTAGGTATTTGAGTTAGCTACAGTAGATTTGGCTCTAGCACAGGAACAGAAACCATTTTTAACATTGTTCTGACTCATGAGGCTTCAGGGGGGGAAGCAATGGTACTGGTGCTGATTTCCAAGTTGTGTCCCGTTAACCTATTGGGAAGGGATGTGATGACACTTTTGAATATAGCTGTACCACCCACTGAAAGGTGCATGAAGGCTCACATAGTTAAGAACAACATGGTCATCTGTGGGGACAGTGAACCTTGTTGCTGGTATAGTCAGGACTTAGTCAGAACGGTGGGAGAGTATGGGTTATTGGGTATCAAAGGGAAAGAAGATTAATGACTGGGTATCCGTGGAGGGAGGGGTTGCGCACAGCCCATCCGCAGACAGATACCGTAGGAAGTTTTGTTTGGCATTCGCTAGATATGTCTGTTCGTTTACTCAGACTGTGGACTGTAGGGAGGGGGTCATGACGTCAGCTTTGACCTAGAAACATGAGGGAAGAAGGATAAGCCAGTGGCTTGTTACTCCTCTCTTTTGGATAAAGTGGAGTCTTTTGTGTCTTGTATGAATAATAGCTACTGATGGGAGCCCACGTTTATTGTGTAACTGAGAAAGTTGTGTTGCATAAGCCTGATTGGACAGATTTGCCATTAACAGATGGAGAAATTACTATGTTTATAGATGAGTCTTCAAGGTAGAACTCAGATGTTTCGAATACAACTGGGTATCATGTTGCTACTCTTACTAAAAACATAAAGGCTGAATCACGACCTAGTCACTATTCTGTGCAGCTGGAAGAAATTGATTTATTTGTTATGATTTCTCAATTTCTATATATGGTAGAGCCATTTTTAGATATGGTAGTGTTTTGATACAGGGGGCAGAGCCTTGTATCAACAGGATATGGTAGAGATGATTGTTAGATATGGTAGAGATTGTTGGACAACACAAATTACTTAATACTTTTTTTTTGTTAATACAATATTATAGAATGCATGAATTCTATGATTAAAAGTAGGTTAAGATAGACACACCTGAGTACAGAATGAAATTGGGTAAAATGTCTACTAATAGTATTAATGAGATATTCGGATAACCCCAGACGGAGGGATTATCTCCATTTGAGAAAGTATTTGGTAGACCTTTTAGAATGAGATTTAGGAAGATAGTAGCAGATCACATGAGAAGTTGTTTGCTAACCACACCTGTATGTCAGAGATTTTATGCCCAACAGAAGAACTACAGAAGGAGGGGTGCCATACGATCCAGCCTGGTGACTGGTGTGGGTCCAGTCTCTGGAGAAAAAGGACTGGAAGCAGCCCCGTTGGGAAGGTCCCTACCAGGTTATGTTGGTCACAGCCTTTGCCATCAGAATATAAGAAAGAGCAACCTGGGTCAACGTTACCCACCGCAGAAAGGTAGGAACACATACAAACACCGTGGAGCACACGCAGAGTTAAAGAGCAGAACTGGACCAATAGGGTCTGGGGGTCACCTCTGTTAACGAAGATTTCCTACCCCGACCTATCATCACTGTAGTGTGTTCCCTAGAGGTGTGAGTATGGGATGGTACCTGCAGACTGGCTAAGGGCAGGAGATTGTTGGTGGTTTTTGGGATATGGGGTACCTTGAGCTGCATCATAGTTTTGATGATCTTTTTATAAATCCTGATTCAACACCTCTAGTATAAATTATATGTCGCTGACAGGTTTAAGAAGTAAAAGACTAGTTATATAATACTCGACCCCTCATGAATAAGAAGGATATAACGAAGGAGTCCAAATAGGTGATGATGTAAGATTTAAGGTAAATATTAAACGTTTCCCTAATAGAGCAGGAATATGGGTGCATAATAAATTGTATAAGATAATTCAGGACTTTGTGATAACTTTATATTTCTGTTTGGGACCCACGTCATCTTGTTCCTGGCCTAGGTAATTAAACATACTTGGGGACCGGGGTATGTGAACGAAAAGTGATCTCGATGGAGTTTTAAACAAAGTTTGGATATTAATGACTATAGAGTAAATGTAGCAGTAACCCTCCAAAGAGTCACAGAAACAGACACGGAATGAAGGTATTGGGCATACACTGATGATTATGGACACGATTTTTCAAATCAAATCAAATCAAATTGTATTTGTCACATACACATGGTTAGCAGATGTTAATGCGAGTGTAGCGAAATGCTTGTGCTTCTAGTTCCGACCATGCAGTAGTATCTAACAAGTAATCTAACAAATTCACAACAACTACCTTATACACACAAGAGTAAAGGAATGAATACGAGTATGTACATATAAATATATGGATGAGCGATGGCTGACCGGCATAGGCAAGATGCAGTAGATGGTATGGAGTACAGTATATACACATATATATATATATGAGATGAGTAATGTAGGATATGTAAACATTATATAAATGGCATTGTTTAAAGTGGCTAGTGATACATTATTTCATCCAGTTATAATTATTAAAGTGGCTAGAGATTTGGGTCGATGGCGAGCAGCATAGGCAAGATACAGTAGATGGTTTAGAGTACAGTGTATACATTTGATATGAGTATGTCGGATACGTAAACATTATATACAAAATTGTTTAAAGTGGCTAGTGATACATTTGTTACATCCAATTCCTATGTTTAAAGTGGCTAGAGATTTAAGTCAGTATGTTGGCAGCAGCCACTCAATGTTAGTGATGGCTGTTTAACAGTCTGATGGCCTTGAGGTAGAAGCTGTTTTTCAGTCTCTCGGTCCCAGCTTTGATGCACCTGTACTGACCTCGCCTTCTGGATGATAGCGGGGTGAACAGGCAGTGGCTCGGGTGGTTGTTGTCCTTGATGATCTTTTTGGCCTTCCTGTGACATCGGGTGGTGTAGGTGTCCTGGAGGGCAGGTAGGTTTCCCGGTGATGCGCTGTGCAGTCCTCACTACCCTCTGGAGAGCCTTACGGTTGTGGGCGGAGCAGTTGCCGTACCAGGCGGTGATACAGCCCGACAGGATGCTCTCGATAGTGCATCTGTAAAAGTTTGTGAGTGATTTTGGTGACAAGCCGAATTTCTTCAGCCTCCTGAGGTTGAAGAGGCGCTGTGCGCCTTCTTCACCACGCTGTCTGTGTGGGTGGACCAATTCAGTTTGTCCGTGATGTGTACACCGAGGAACTTAAAACTTTCCACCCTCTCCACTACTGTCCCGTCGATGTGGATAGGGGGGTGCTCCCTCTCCTGTTTCCTGAAGTCCACGATCATCTCCTTTGTTTTGCTGACATTGAGTGAGAGGTTATTTTCCTGACACCACACTCCGAGGGCCCTCACCTCCTCTCTGTAGGCCGTCTCGTCGTTGTTGGTAATCAAGCCTACCACTATAGTGTCGTCAGCAAACTTGATGATTGAGTTGGATGCGTGCTTGGCCACGCAGTCATGGAGTAAACAGGGAGTACAGGAGAGGGCTGAGAACGCACCCTTGTGGGGCCCCAGTGTTGAGGATCAGCGGAGTGGAGATGTTGTTTCCTACCCTCACCACCTGGGACCGGCCCGTCAGGAAGTCCAGGACCCAGTTGCACAGGGCTGGGTCGAGACCCAGGGTCTCGAGCTTAATGACGAGTTTGGAGGGAACTATGGTGTTAAATGCTGAGCTGTAGTCGATGAACAGCATTCTTACATAAGTATTCCTCTTGTCCAGATGGGTTAGGGCAGTATGCAGTGTGATTGCGATTGCGTCGTCTGTGGACCTATTGGGACGGTAAGCAAATTGGAGTGGGTCCAGGGTGTCTGGCAGGATGGAGGTGATATGATCCTTGACTAATCTCTCAAAGCACTTCATGATGACAGAAGTGAGTGCTACGGGGCGAAAGTCATTTAGCTCAGTCACCTTAGCTTTCTTGGGAACAGGAACAATGGTGGCCCTCTTGAAGCATGTGGGAACAGCAGACTGGGATAGGGACTGATTGAATATGTCTGTGAACACACCAGCCAGCTGGTCTGCGCATGCTCTGAGGACACGGCCAGGGATGCCATCTGGGCCGGCAGCCTTGCGAGGGTTAACACATTTAAATGTTTTTCTCACATTGGCTGCGGTGAAGGTGAGCCTGCAGGTTTTGGTAGCGGGCCGTGTCGGTGGCACTGCATTGTCCTCAAAGCGAGCAAAGAAGTTGTTTAGTTGGTCTGGGAGCAGGGCGTCATGGTCCGCGACGGGCTGGTTTTCTTTGTAGTTTGTGATTGACTGTAGACCCTGCCACATTCCTCTTGTGTCTGAGCCGTTGAATTGTGACTCTACTTTGTCTCTATATTGGCGCTTAGCTTGTTTGATTGCCTTGCGGAGGGAATAGCTACACTGTTTGTATTCAGTCATGTTTCCGGTAGCCTTAGCCTGGTTAAAGCAGTGGTTCGCGCTTTCAGTTTCTTGTGAATGCTGCCATCAATCCACGGTTTCTGGTTGGGGAAGGTTTTAATATTTGCTATGGGTACAACATCACCAATGCACTTGCTAATAAACTCGCTCACCGAATCAGCGTATACATCAATGTTGTTGTCAGATGCTATCCGGAACATATCCCAGTCCACGTGCTCAAGCAATCTTGCAGCATGGAATCAGATTGGTCGGACCAGCGTTGAACAGACCTGAGAACGGGCGTTTCCTGTTTTAGTTTCTGTTTGTAGGCTGGGAGCAACAAAATGGAGTCATGGTCAGACTTGCCGAAAGGAGGGCGGAGAATAGCCTTGTATGCATCACGGAAGTTGGAATAACAGTGGTCCAGGATTTTACCAGCCCGGGTGGCACATTCGATATGCTGGTAAAATTTGAGCCTTGTTCTTAAATTAGCCTTATTAAAATCCCCAGCCACAATAAATGCAGCCTCAGGATATGTGGTTTCCAGTTTACATAGAGTCCGATGAATTTCTTTCAGTGCCGTCGATGTATCAGCTTGAGGGGGATGTACACGGCTGTGATTATAATCGAGGAGAATTCTCTTGGTAGATAATGCGGTCTGCATTTGATTGTAATGAATTCTATGTCAGGTGAACAAAGGACTTGAGTTCCTGTATGTTGTTATGATCACACCACGTCGTTAATCATAAGACACACACCCCCACCCTTCTTCTTACCAGATAGAAGTTTGTTTCTGTCGGTAGCGATGCGTGGAGAAACCAGGTGGCTGTACCGACTCCGATAACGTGTCCTGAGTGAGCCATGTTTCCGTGAAGCAAAGAACGTTGCAGTCTCGGATGTCTCTCTGAAAGGCAACCCTCGATCGGATTTCGTCTACTTTGTTGTCAAGAGACTGTACATTGGCGATTAAAATACTCGGGAGAGGTGCACGATCGCCCGTCGGCGTAAGCTTGACCAAAAGACCGGCGCGTTTCCCTCTTCTCCGGCGCCGCCGTTGTTTTGAGTAGCCACGTGCTATCCAGTCTATTGTTGTGTTTGGGTTAGCAAACCGAGAATCCTCTTTGGGAAAGTCGTATTCCTGGTCGTAATGTTGGTAAGTTGACGTTGCTCTTATATCCAATAGTTCCTCCCGGTTGTATGTAATAAAACTGTTAATTAATCCAGTCGGTAGAGACCAACTTCACGAAAGACCCAGGTCTTGTAGTGGATCTCAATAGATGTCTGTCAATGTGACTGATTTGGGTTCAGAAGTATAGGAGAAAATTCTCAGCCTTACAGATTCTATAACTGATGTGTGGTGGGCTTGTACCAATAAAGGAGGCCTCTGACAGGCATTACCTAAAGGGTGGAGGGGCACTTGTGTTCTGGTATTATTGTTCCAACCAGTTAGGATTAGACATCAGAGGCCAGTTTTGGATGGGATAACTAGAAAAAGGAGAAATATAGGTTCTAAAATGTAGGCAGTTCTATTTGGATGGAGGTCATAGGCATCGCCAGAGAAGTTCCAGACGAGTATAAAGCTATGACTCAGATTGGGGAGGGTTTCATCACTACGTTCTTTTGGTGGGTAATGATACCTAAAAATGTTGATTGGATCAATTATATGTATTATAATCAACAAGGATTTGTGAATAAGAATCTCTCCACGCACCAGAATCTCTGAACATATACCCGCCACCTCCCTCATGACCTGGCAAAATAGGTTGGCTCTAGATGTCTTATTGGCTGAAAGGGTGGCGTCTGCATAATGGTGGGGGAATAATGTGCTGTACCTTCAGCCCAAACAACACAGCTCCAGACGGATCAGTGACCAAGGCCATGGCTGGTTTAACCACACTAGCCCACGAATTAGCTGAGAAGTCTGGGGTAGATACTTCTCTGATGAGTTGGTTTGACAATATGTTTGGACAATGGAAAAATGTTATGATTACTGTGTTGTGGGCAACTTTCACCTGTATGACTGTGTTAGTTCTGTGTGGGTGTTGTGTGATTCCGTGTGTGAAAGGTTTAATTTCCAGGACTATGGAGAAATCAATGACACGACAGATGGTGAGATACGGACCAATTCCGAGATCTGACCAGGGGAATGACGAATACATGCCTCATGACCCTCTAGATGGCTCCAGTTCCTTTACTCATGAGGAACCCATGTTTGATGAGACAATTTTCAATGTTTAGATTAGACCTTAATTGTTATGCTGTTTCTTTTCATGAAGATCATAATGAAAATCCTACCTAGAAGAGTTATGATTGGATATAGGCCTAGAACAGTAATTGATGAGGACCAGATGTAAATACATGTATTGGTTTTGTATAATCGTTTTGTGTGGCAATGATCATTCTAATCAAAATAGATGTGGTGTTATTTATTTCTAGTTTATTTCTATTGGGTGTGGTGTCATTATTAATTCTAATCAATATAGATGGGTGATTGTGTGTAAAAATTTTGTCAAAAGGGTGGATTGTTATAGATTTTATGGTTAATGGCTAAATGTTTGTACGACTTAAGAATATTCTATTCTGAAAATGTATGCAATAGAGATAGGGTTATAAGACAAATGGTAGTCCAATTGATGTGTGTGTGTCTAGATATTAAACAACTTGTTGGGCAGCGGCAGCTGAGGGGTCGGTTTTGGAGAGTCTGGCGTGCCCAAAGTAAAATGCTTGCCACCCAGGCTCAGAAACTAGGATATGGACATTTTGTCTGTGAGTGTAACAGAAGTCATTTGGCAGGCAAAAAAAAACAGAGATTTTTCCATCCGGAAATCTCATTCTTGAGGCTTATAGCTCACTTTGAGGCACTGCCTATTAAAAAGTGTTTATACCAGGACCCTGAATGTAGTACATACTGCTTCCACTGGATGTCAGCAGTGTATAGGCAAAGTTGAATGGAAATCGGAACTAATGGGTTCTATTGGGAGAAGTTTTACCCGGGGGACCTCTTTCTCAGTTGCACGTTTTTGAACGCACATTTTGCTGAGCGGTCCACTTTATTTGACTTATATAACGTTTAGGTGACCATCCAAGTGAAAGATTATCACTTTTATTCATAAAAGATAAGCTAAGGAAGCATTTTAAATCGTTTTTGTTTTGTTGAGGGAAAGTTTTTATATATATTTGAACGCGTTCTCGTCACATTGGATTTTCTGAACACAAAGCGCCAACCAAACAGAGATATAAGGATATAATAAATTACTTTTTCTAAGAGCCCGGCACGTCCTGTCCCTGCTCCACGCATCAGGCCCCCTATGCGCCTTCAGAGCCCGGCACGTCCTGTCCCTGCTCCACGCATCAGGCCCCTGTGCCTTCAGAGCCCGGCACGTCCTGTCCCTGCTCCACGCATCAGGCCCCCTATGCGCCTTCAGAGCCCGGCACGTCCTGTCCTTGCTCCACGCATCAGGCCCCCTGTGTGCCTTCAGAGCCCAGCACGTCCTGTCCCTGCTCCACGCATCAGGCCCCCTGTGCGCCTTCAGAGCCCGGCACGACCTGTCCCTGCTCCACGCACCAGAGTTCCAGTGAGCATCATGAGTCCAGTACGGCCAATTCCTGCTCCACGCACCAGAGTTCCAGTGAGCATCATGAGTCCAGTACGGCCAGTTCCTGCTCCACGCACCAGAGTTCCAGTGAGCATCATGAGTCCAGTACGGCCAGTTCCTGCTCCACGCACCAGAGTTCCAGTGAGCATCATGAGTCCAGTACGGCCAGTTCCTGCTCCACGCACCAGAGTTCCAGTGAGCATCATGAGTCCTGTACGGCCGGTGTCTGCTTCCTATGTCATGAGTCAAGTACCAACTGTTCCGGCTAATGGTCCAGGGCCTCCGGTGCGTGAACTCGAGCCAGCACGGCCGGCACCGGAGCCCCCACCTGGGACAAAGGGACCCACCCGAAGACCCCCCCACGGACTTTTGGGCGCGGTCAGAGTCTGCGCCTTTGGGGGGGGGGTACTGTAACGTCCAGGCCTGAGTGTTCAGGCTGGAGTGTTTAGTTTTGTCTTGGTGTAGGGTTTCTTTTGTTCTATGGTATGTATTTCTATGTTGGGGTAATGGTTCCCAATTAGAGGCAGCTGAGTCTCGTTACCTCTAATTGGGAACCATATATATGTTTGGGGTTTTGCACTTAGGTTTGTGGGTTATTTTTGATACTGTCGGGTTATTGATTATCGTCATGCCATCGTGTTTAGGGTCATGCCATCGTGTTTAGGTTCATGCCATCGTGTTTAGGTTCATGCCATCGTGTTTAGGTTTATGTCCCAGTGTCTAGTTTAGGATTTAGTTTGTTTTCACGTCATGTTCTTCGTTTATTGTTTTATTCCGTCAAGTCACGTTTGTAAATAAAGTATGTATTCTCGATACTTCGCTGTGCATTGGTCTGTCCCAAGAGATAATCGTGACACTTTTACTATATTAGACTAATTAATTTAAAAAATAAACTGTAAAACATTTCATACATTTCATACAATTTGTATCCCAGGTTTACATTAAGTTTCTTCAGTACGTTTCTTATCACAATAATTCACATGAGGTCAATTAAAACTCAGAAAATAATAACTTCAGAAAATTACTTGTGTGTGTGTCTTTAAAATACCTTGGCACTAACCCATATCATAACCAGTAAGTTGTGTTTGTGTGCTGGTGTATTTGTGGTAAATCATATGGCAAAAACAAACAAAAATGGCCAGGCCGTATTTCATTTGGTAGCTGACGGCTTAATCTGGATACCTTTATACAACTACACTGCAGATTTTCACTCACTGCTCTCCCAAGACCATAGCCTCAGGAAACGTTTCAAAGAGAGAGAACATGACTACTCCCATTCTCCTGGAAGAGAAATGCCAATTGCTTTAGCATTCACTATACTAGTATCATAATCAGCAACCAAAAGGTTTTAACCAGAAACAAAACATTATAACAATAAGTCCACTGTACTCCCTAAAATCATTATTCGTTTGTTTTAATGTACCCCAACTTTATGTGCATTTAATTTAGCACGTGCTACCCTTAGACACGGCAACATGTATCTCGCCACCGAGTCTAACAATTCACTCCCGTATTATATTATATGACTGGTCTCTCTTTTCCATAACCATAACCATGTAAGATTATCCTGGCATCATTACTAGACCAATGTCCAACAACATATGTAATAGCTGTTTCGCCTTAGATTGTTCCTGTTAACCTCGATTTAACTAGGCAAGTCAGTTAATAACTTTTCAAGTTCATAACTGTCCATTCTCCTCAAACAATAGCATGGTATTATTTCACTGTAATAGCTACTGTGAATTGGACAGTGCATATAGATTAACAAGAATGTAAGCTTTCTGCCAATATCAGAGATATGTCTATGTCCTGGGAAATGTTCTTGTTACTTACAACCTCATGCTAATGTAACAGGTGTAAAATATACTTTATTTATTTCACCGAAAATCCCTCATATTTATTTTTATGTATTATTTTAAGGTTATTTTAAGATGTTTTACATTACTTTCAAGAGTGAATTACTTTATTGTATTTATTTTGTAAATTGTGTTAATGCTGTGATGTCATCAACGGGAGCCATGCTCTTACTCCTCAGTTTGCTCAGAGCGTGATGAGGAGAGGTAGGTGCTCCGGTCTTTTGAATGCTCATGTTCGCAAATGTTCACAAATTCACAAGACAAGTAAAAGTTAAATTGTCACTGATTTAGTGTTGAATGACTGTTTATAGAAATATATATTCATGTGAATCAGGGCTGGGTTGAGGGAGGACAGATAATTAGTCCTCTGGATCCTGAAACAAACAAGCAACACAATAATTAAAGAGGCTGTGTGGAAATTTAACGACTAATTGTTTGCGTCACATTTGGGCTTGAGTGTTGCCTGTGTGTTTCATATATAACAAAAATAATTTTTTAAATCATGAAACTGCAAAATCCTTAGTTATTAGGCCAACTCTATGTGTTTGCTAATAGGCATGGGTAGGTGTGCCCCTTTCTGTCCAATGAGTTCATTTCTAGGCAATATTTCTGCCCATGTAGGCAACCCCTTTTAGCTAATGAGCACGCCCAGAGGCAATACTTCCATATAATCTCTTCATTGTCAAGTAAAAGATAGATTTTGTTTGTTAAGAAGGTAATTCTACAGACAAAATAGGCCATTCAACTAAGCATGTATGTTTGTGTAGTTGTGTAAACACATTCTCAATGCTAGTGACGCTAGTGTTGTATTTGTCTTACCCTTAAAAAAAGAGGACCTCTCCTTTGATATTTGCCACAGCGTCAAAGCTGCCCTAAGCTCCATTCACTGTTTGTTGGCCTTGGAGGTGGAGGACTGGGCAGGATAGGGTAATTGGGAGTTGCACCACCGCCACCAGGGTGCACTGTAGGCTTGCTCTCCTCCCTCCCTGCGGGAAAGACGAAGGGTGAATCCATAGAGAATAATAGAGGACTCATCTTCGTCTCTGTCCTGTAGGTCTCCCTGTGTGTCTGTGAGCGCATTGTCAGCGCAGTTGAGACCATCTCCATTTTGAAGTAGTCAATTTTTTCATCTACTACTTCTATGAGTTGCTAAACAAACTGAAAGGGTGCAAACTGCCACCTGTAGTGTGTTGTTTAAACAGGTAAAAAGCCAAGGTTGGAGATTTACTGCCACCTGCAGTTAGGGAATGTTTGCTCACTAGTATAATTAATTGGCTGATCACTCTTGATGACCTGGAGAGAATTATGTGATCCTCCCTTAACTGATTGGAAGTCCCACCCAGTTGACTACATCAAAATGGTGAAAGTCCTCAATCGTGTTGCCCATGCTAAAATGGGCTTTTGGGCACTAGAGTCCTGTATCATTCTCTATGGGTGAACCTTACTTTTATTTCCTTGGCAGATTCTCAATTGGTTTTCCTTGACTCCTCTTGTCCTCTCCTCCATCCTCTCCTTGCATCCTTTTGAAAAGGGTTAAAGGTACTCGAGGAGAGGTGGGGAGGAGAGGAAATGTGGAAACAAATGTGCTTGTACTTCCACGTCATCTTGCAAATTATGTTTACAGAGGTGGAATCCCAAAATAAATGTGTAAAGTAGTACAAATAAATGTAGCTAGTTGTGCGTGATATTGTATAGATAAAATGATAAGTAGTGTAAAACTAAGGGACTAAAAAACCTACCTTGTAACCTACACTTAGGGTATGTGAGGGTAAAGGTTCTGCATTCAGGAGCCTAATTTTTAAATGTTGTGTACATAAGAAATATACCCCAGATCATGCGTGTGCCAGTTTTTACACAAAAGTTGGTATATATAAAAACGGAACTTGATGTGAGAATTATGAAGTTAATAATGATTTGAGCGTGTAGAATATATTTGTAGTTGTAAACACATTCTCAAACCTGTAACTGGTGATTTGTGAACATTAAAAAAAACGAATTTGTAGATATAATCGCATTCGTAAACTTGTAACAACATTTCCGAGCAATAATTGCATCTGTACACCTGTGCATGTCAATTTCGTGTTCTAAGACTTCGGTTGTGCTTTAACACCCTACCATGACAAAAGGATTTGCGATTTGCAAGCAGAGAGAGAGAGAGAGAGAGAGAGAGAGAGAGAGAGAGAGAGAGAGAGAGAGAGAGAGAGAGAGAGAGAGAGAGAGAGAGAGAGAGAAAGAGAGAGAGAGCAGGAGCTCTGGAAGGTGGGACCTGTTTCTTCTAACCAATCAGTTGAGGCTTTCAGTACACCAGCATACTCTGCACTGGTTGGTTGGTGACAGCTCACACGGGCCATGTTGTCTGGCACAACCACCGGTCAATCAAGACGAACATTACCAGGTTACCTCTGAGACCAAATGCTGTTAGCTGTCATGGCTAGTATGTTTAAATGTGTTTATTTTATGGCTAGGTAGCAAACTTTTTTCTTCTTTGTAATATGTTATTGGAAGCTATTGTCCAAGTCGTTGTTATTAAGTGTTTGTAACTCTAAAGCTGTAGTCAGATACTAGCTACCGAAATCGATTAGCTAGGTCAAGTTATTTTGCAAGCTATTTTTAAGCTAGCTAGCTAGCTTTATTCTGTATGGATCCATAGCTAGCTATGGAGTTTTAGTGGAAGCACAACTGAAGGTAGAAAATAATTTGTTTAGCTTTGACATTGGCTGTATTCTATGAATCCACATCGAGGGGACAGTAGTGGAGAAGGTGGAAAGTTTTAAGTTCCTCGGCGTACACATCACGGACAAACTGAATTGGTCCACCCACACAGACAGCGTGGTGAAGAAGGCGCAACAGCGCCTCTTCAACCTCAGGAGGCTGAAGAAATTTGGCTTGTCACCAAAATCACTCACAAACTTTTACAGATGCACAATCGAGAGCATCCTGTCGGGCTGTATCACCGCCTGGTACGGCAACTGCTCCGCCCACAACCGTAAGGCTCTCCAGAGGGTAGTGAGGACTGCACAACGCATCACCGGGTTAAACTACCTGCCCTCCAGGACACCTACACCACCCGATGTCACAGAAAGGCCAAAAAGATCATCAAGGACAACAACCACCCGAGCCACTGCCTGTTCACCCCGCTATCATCCAGAAGGCGAGGTCAGTACAGGTGCATCAAAGCTGGGACCGAGAGACTGAAAAACAGCTTCTACCTCAAGGCCATCAGACTGTTAAACAGCCATCACTAACATTGAGTGGCTGCTGCCAACATACTGACTTAAATCTCTAGCCACTTTATACATAGGAATTGGATGTAACAAATGTATCACTAGCCACTTTAAACAATTTTGTATATAATGTTTACGTATCCGACATACTCATATCAAATGTATACACTGTACTCTAAACCATCTACTGTATCTTGCCTATGCTGCTCGGGTCATCGACCCAAATCTCTAGCCACTTTAATAATTATAATTGGATGAAATAATGTATCACTAGCCACTTTAAACAATGCCATTTATATCATGTTTACATATCCTACATTACTCATCTCATATATGTGTGTGTGTATGTGTGTATATATATATATATATATATATATATATATATATATATATATATATATATATATATATATATGTGTGTGTATATACTGTACTCCATACCATCTACTGCATCTTGCCTATGCAGTCAGCCATCGCTCATCCATATATTTATATGTACATACTCGTATTCATTCCTTTACTCTTGTGTGTATAAGGTAGTTGTTGTGAATTTGTTAGATTACTTGTTAGATACTACTGCATGGTCGGAACTAGAAGCACAAGCATTTCGCTACACTCGCATTAACATCTGCTAACCATGTGTATGTGACAAATAAAATTTTATTTGATTTGAATCTGTACTGTCCTTTGACTAATGTAAAGTCCTATCTAAACCATTTACAATTGTCCGCCCCCTACTCTCCAGGCAGCAATCCACTCCCAGTTAGATGGGGTCCATTAGGCCTCCATCAGCTCCACAATGCCCTGGGGGATGTGTAGAGCATCCAGAACTCCCTGGATGGCAAAGCATCAACACCATTGAAAACCTGAAGGCCGTAAAATATGCTGGGTTGCATCCTGCAACACAGTCAGATTGCCTCAGCCATGGAGAACCTGAAGAATATGTATTTAGGTAGACTACAATAGTGAGTGTTGCAACGGAGGACAGACGATTTGTATGCGCTACACGCTCCAGCGGTCGGCAGTCCCATTCTCTGAACTTGTGTGGCCTACCACTTTGCGGCTGAGCCGTTGTTGCTCTTAGACGTTTCCACTTCGCAATAAAATCACTTACATTTGACATGTTGGAAAGGTGGCATCTTATGACGGTGCCACGTTGAAAGTCACTGAGCTATTCAGTAAGGCCATTCTACCACCAATGTTTGGCTATGAAGATTGCACGACTGTGTGCTCGATTTTATACACCTGTCAGCAACAGGTGTGGCTGAAATAGCCCTAATTTGAAGGGATGTACACATACCTTTTGTATATATAGTGTATATATATTAAAATACAAAAACACAATCGTGGTAAGCACAAATAAATAACAAATAAAACCTCATAAATCACCAAGAAAACAGTTACATTCCTCCACAAATAATTTACCAATCAATACTTTAAATTGCCCGAGCGGCACCTGAACATCAAGATGAAATGCACTTAGAATTGAGTTCCATTAATATGGTGCATTAAAACTAAAAGCAGACTTACCTAGCTCGGTGGAGACCCTAGGAACCTCAAGAGTTAACCAATCCTGTGAACAGGTTAGGCCACTCAGGTGTCTATACTTCAACAGCAAAGTTAGATAAGACGGAAGTTTATGAAGTAGGGCATTGAAAACAATAAGGATCTATGGGTCTTTAGTCCAGACATCCTTTTTATACAGGATGCAGTGATTATCAAAACTGTCAACAGTAACAAAATGAAGGACACTAAAGTAAATGGCATCGAAAATGGTAAGAGTAGTAGCAGCTGAATTTTGATAAATAATATCACCATAATCAAGAACAGATAAAAAGGTTGACTGAATAATCTGCTTCCTACTGCTTAGAGAAAGCCACCATCTGTTTCTGTAGAAAAAGACAACTTAAAATCTTAGCGTCCTAACCAGCTCATCTATGTATTTTTTAAACATACAATCCATATAAATACAAATGCCTAAGTATGTATATGTGAGAACATGTTCAATTAGAGAACCATCTAATAAGTGAACATGTCGTTCATCTGAATCATTCCTACAAGAGTTTAAAAGCAACATGTGTTTCGTTTTGGCCATATTAAGTTTTTAAAACAGCAATGGATTCCTACATAGCTATAAAATCTGACTGTAGTTTTAACACAGCCAGATCAACAGTTGGGGCAATAGCATACATAATAGTATCATCCGGATATAGATGAAGGACATTTTTTAACAGATTGACCAATGGCGTTTATATAAATAGTGAAGAGAACAGGTCCCAAAATCAATCACGATGGCCTGAGTTTTGTCACTAAGATAATCATGAAACCATGAACAGGCGTCAGAGCTCAGGCCTATTTAGAACAACTTAGTTAATAAAATAGCATGATCAACAGTATCAAAAGCATTTCACAGGTCCACAAACAATGCAGAACATTACATTTTAGTTTCTAACGCAGTGACAAAATCATCAACAACAAAATTTGTTGCCATAATAGTGCTATGCCCAGGCCTAAACCCTGATTGGTTTACATTCTAAATACATTTCTCAGATAAAATAAAGCAACACTGTACATTTACCAAGTATTTAAGAATGTTAGCTAGTTAAACAAGGAAGCTTTAAAATGGGGGGATAATTCTTAAGATCACTACTATCTCCACTCATGGATTGGCAGCAAAATAGGTAATTTCCATACTTTCCAGATATTGACTCTGAGTCAATATCTTAACGCGGCCTTGAAATGTGAAGAGAGGGTCCAGGCTCCTAGATGGTTTGAGTGGACTCCATCATCTCTGTAGAGCGTCTGTTGTTTCCCAAACATTTTCTAAATTGTCAATAAATATTATGCCAACAGAGTGGCAATAGTCTTTAACCCAGATATGAAGTGCTAAGAGCCTGCTGAACCTTTTGCAGCCGGCACCCAGTGACGACACAGGGCCAAATCCTTCCCCGTAGCCCCGGGTTTTTTCTCCAGGAACCGCGATGTGCCTCACCATGGAGCTACCAATGATGATGGCAGGAAGAAGGTGAGTGGCCATGGACGTCCAGTCTTTTCTGAGCCTCCTTGAGGACCGATGTGAGATGGGGGGATGGAGAGTTGGGACAGACAATTGTAAATTGTTTAAATAGGGTTTTACATTTATCAAAGTGCAGTAGAGATTAACAGAATGCAGCCAATGTCAAAGCTAAACAAATGATTTTCTACCTTCAGTCGTGCTTCCACTAAAATTCCAGATCTAACTGGGTGATAAGAAAATCATGGGATTTATGTCAGTTGCTAGGTCTTTAGCGGGTGAATGATTCATTTTCTAATTATTATGCTAGCTAGCTAGTTATGGCTCCATACAGAATCTAGCTAAAAATAGCTTGAAAAATAGATTTGCCAAATTTTCATAACTAGCATCAGACTACAACGTACAGTTACAAACTCTTAATAACCATGACTTGTACAATAGCTTTCAATAGCGTATTACAAAAAATAAAAAAGCTTGCTACCTAGCCATAGAAAAATGACAGCTCAGCATTCAACACCATAGTGCCCATGAAGCACATCACTAAGCTAAGGACCCTGGGACTAAAACCTCCCTCTGCAACTGGATCCTGGACTTCCTGACGGCCGCCCCCAGGTGGTAAGGGTAGGCAACAACATGTCTGCCACGCTGATCCTCAACACTGGGGCCCCTCTGGGGTGTGTATTTAGTCCCCTCCTGTACTCCCTGTTCACCCATGACTGCATGGCCAAACACGACTCCACAATCATTAAGTTTGATCATTAAGTTTGCTGACGACACAACAGTGGTAGGCCTGATCACTGACAATGATGAGACAGCCTATAGGGAGGAGGTCAGAGACCTGGCAGTGTGGTACCAGGACAACAACCTCTCCCTCAATGTGTAAGCAAGACAAAGGAGCTAATCGTGGACTACAGGAAAAGGCGGGCCGAACAGGCCCACATTAACATCGACGGGGCTGTAGTGGAGCGGGTCGAGAGCTTCAACTTCCTTGGTGTCCACATCACCAACGAACTATCATGGTCCAAACACACCAAGACAGTCGTGAAGAGGGCACGACAACACCTTTTCCCCTTCAGGTGACTGAAAAGACTTGGCATGGGTCCCCAGATCCTCAAAAAGTTCCACAGCTGCACCATCAAGAGCATCCTGATGGGGTGAATCACTGCCTGGTATGGCAACAGCTCGGCATCTGACAGTAAGGCGCTACAGAGGGTAGTGCATACGGCCCAGTACATCACTGGGACCGAGAAACTCCAGTCACCCACGCCATAGATTGTTTTCTCTGCTACCGCACGGCAAGCGGTACCCGAGCGCCAAGTATAGGACCAAAAGGCTCCATAACAGCTTCTACCCCCAAGCCATAAGACAGCTATTAATCAAATGGCCACCGGACTATTTACATTGACACTCCCATTTGTTTTGTACACTGCCGCTACTCGCTGTTTATTATCTGTGCATAGTCACTTCACCCCTACCTACAAATGACCTTGACTAACCTGTACCCCCCCACATTGACTCAGTACCTGTACCCTCTGTATATAGCCTTGTTATTGTTATTTTATTGTGTTACTTTTTATTATTACTTTAGTTTATTTGGTAAATATATTTTCTAAACTCTTCTTGAACTGCGCTGTTGGTTAAGGGCTTGTATGTAAGCATTTCATGGTAAGGTCTGCACTTGTTGTATAAAGTTTGATTTGATTTGAAGACATTTAAACTTACCCGCCATGATAGCAAACACCTGGGTTTCTTTGGTGGATATTGAGCAATCAGTCAGTAGTAACTTTGTAACGCACGTCATTATTTACAGGTGGTTGTGCCTGACAACACGGCCAATGTGAGCTGTCACCAACCAACCAGTGTAGAGTTTGCTGGTCTATGAAATCCTCATCTGATTGGTTAGAAGAAACAGGTTCCACATCCCAGAGCTCCTGCTCTCCCCCTCTCTCTCCTTCTCTCTCTCCTTGCTTGCAAATCGCTGTTTGCACATCTACAAATCCTTTTGTCACGGTAGGGCACTAAAGCACTGCCAAAAGTCTGAGCGTGCAAAATTGACATGCTCAGATGCAATTATCGCTTGCAAATATTAAGCTACAAATAAAAAAAATTCATGTTCACAACTCATCAGTTACACATATGAGAATATTTTCATAACTACAGATTATTCTTTAATGTTCACAACTCATCAGCTACACACATGAAAATTGTGTTCACAACTATATATCTATTCTACACGCTCAAATCCTTATGTCAATGATTTAACCTCATAGAGAGACAGAGCAGTGACATATTCAATACCGCCTTGCACACTCTTGCCTGCATCTAGCTGATCTAGGGTGTAATCATTAGTCCAACAGTTGCAAATTAGAGTTTCTATTTGACAAATGTAGGCATGTTTATCGCCGTTTCGTTCCGTTTGCTTCCGTTGAAGGAATGTTTTTCAACAGAATTGGCAGAATGAATACACTCCTGATCACATGCAAACAATTCACTTTCATAGCAGCCACAAACAAACACATGATCATGTGATGCAACATTTTATGTTTGTGCTTTTATAATAACCAATTTATGTGTTCATGCAAGTGACTGACTGAACATAACTTGGAGGAATCCTCACTATCAGTATCTGCAATTTGGCAGTACGCCCAGATTTTTGGGGGGAGAATGTAAAAGGATATCTCAGTTTCAAGGTCTCAGCTTGGAGAGAAGAAGCCTTGTGAGGTATTGGTCACTCATTAATAATGAATAAGCTAAATCATGCAAATATAACTTGTCTGTGTAAGCAGTATATATATATATCTATATATATATTTATTTTTATTTGTATTATTTGTTTAACTAGGCAAGCCAGTTAAATTAGGGAGAGGCGGCAGTGTTCGAGGGTTTTGGAGAGTCTGGTGTGCCCAAAGTAAAATGCCTGGTACTCAGGCCAGGATATGCACATAATTAGTAGTATTGGATAGAAAACACTCTGAAGTTTCTAAAACTGTTAAAATAATGTCTGTGAGTATAACAGAACTGATTTGGCAGGCGAAAACCTGAGGAAAATCCACCCGGAAAAGTGTGATTCTGTGAGGTGCCTCTTTTCCCATTGACTTGGTATAGGAAATACTGCAATCCAGCTCCCACGTTGCAGTACCTATGGCTTTCACTAGATGTTAACAGTCTTTAGACAAGGTTTCATGCGTTTATCTTGAAAAATCAAGGAGTAAGACAAGAATTGGCAAGTGGAGTGAGAAAGTGACTTCTCTCTTTTACGCGTGGGACCGTGAGCGCGCGCCTAGTTTTTTTCCTTTTCTATCGCCCAGGATATTATCCGTGTGAAATATTATCATTTATATACATATTAGTGTACCTAAGGATCGATTAGAAACGTTGTTTGAGTTGTTTGGACAAAGCGATAGCGCCCCAATCCCGACACTACCAGGTGAAATGCAAGGCGCCAAATTCAAAATCCAAAAGTTGAATTATTAAACATCCACCAATATACAAGTGTTCCATACTCATCAAAAGTTTCTTGGCAATATCACAGCGTTGTCAGATTTCAAAAACGCTTTACGGTGAAAGCAGCACATTTGATTGTTTGAGGGTAGAACGTCACATATTTTTCCCATAGCCATGAATTCATTAGCCATCACGGCACACACATAACACATTTCACAGCGAAAACAAATCAATTACCTGTTGAAGAACTTCTGCTGAGGTCTTCCTAAGTGTCCAACGAAGACAATCCATGGTTCTTTTGTTAGAAAAAGTAATGTATTATATCCTTAAATCTCCATTTGGTTCGCGCGTTATAATCAGAAACGATAGCTTCCACTACTCCATTGAAACGTGACGAGAACTCGTTCATCTTATACCTATAAACTTGTCCAAGAACAATCAAACATAGTTTTAAATGTATCCTTAGGAACACTTTTACGTATATTTACTATTATAAATCAACCGGAATATAAACGGAGCGATAAAGACGGTAAAAAACACAAAGCGCGCTTTGTCGGGAGCGCGCGCTGCCTTCTGTTGACATAATTGGGACACTTCCTGGTTTCCTCTTATTCTCTGCTCTAATTCATCCAAAACCAAAATGAACACTGTCTCGAGACTGTTGACATCCAGAGGAAGCGATGGGTACTGCATTCATATGCCCTTATATGGGCATTTTCCCTTAGGGAGGGGTTCCAAATGAGGCACTCTGTGAAAACCACTTTTTCCAGGACAGAAATCCCTCGGGGTTTCGCCTGCCATATCCGTTCTGTTTTACTCACAGACAAATGGTTAACACTTTTAGAAAATTCAGTGTTTCCTATCCAATGGTACCAAATATGTGCATATCCTATTTTCTGGGCCTGAATGGGAGGCATTTTACTTTGGGCACGCCAGGCTCTCCAAAACGGTCACCTCATGCGCCCATCCCTAAGAAGTTAATGGTCTCTATGTCTTCTATATTGGACGAGTGGACGGTGGATTTCCGGAAAAAATGCGCCAACCAAACGGAGCTTTATGGATATAAAGAGGGAGTTTTTCGAACAAAAGGAACATTTATTGTGTTGCTGGGACCCTTCGGATTGACATCAGAAGAAGATCTTCAAAGGTAAGCAATTTATTTTATAGCTTTTTCTGAGTTTTGTGACACACGTGCTGGTTATTATTGTTATTATGCTAATGAAGAAAATATGCGGGGCGCTCTCCTCAGACAATCAAATGTATTGCTTTTGCCGTAAAGACTTTTTGAAATCTGACAACGCTGTGAGATTGCAAGATTCTAAGCTTTTGAACAGTATGCAACACTTGTATTTTCATTCTATTACTACATTTGTAATTTGAATTTGGCACTCTGCATTTTTGAGGAAGTTGTCGCAGGTGGGGCGCCTGTGACCCACTGCGCTCTAAGAAGTTTTAAGAACAAATTCTTATTTACAATCAAATCAAATCAACGTTTATTTGTCACGTACGCCAAATACAACAGGTGTAGACCTTACAGTGAAATGCTTACTTACAGGCTTTAACCAATAGTGCAAAAAAGGTATTAGGAGAACAATAGGTAAGTAAAGAAATAAAAACACCAGTAAAAAGATAGTGAAAAATAACAGTAGCGAGGCTATATACAGTAGCAAGGCTATAAAAGTAGCGAGGCTACATACAGACACCGGTTAGTCAGGCTGATTGAGGTAGTATGTACATGTAGATATGGTTAAAGTGACTATGCATATATGATGAACAGAGAGTAGCAGTAGCGTAAAAGAGGGGTTTGGCGGGTGGCGGGACACAATGCAGATAGCCCGGATAGCCAATGTGCGGGAGCACTGGTTGGTCGGGCCAATTGAGGTAGTATGTACATGAATGTATAGTTAAAGTGACTATGCATATATGATAAACAGAGAGCAGCAGCAGCGTAAAAGGGGGGTTGGGGGGGGCGGCACACAATTCAAATAGTCCATGTAGCCATTTGATTACTTGTTCAGGAGTCTTATGGCTTGGGGGTAAAAACTCTTGAGAAGCCTTTTTGTCCTAGACTTGGCACTCCGGTACCGCTTGCCATGAGGTAGGAGAGAGAACAGTCTATGCCTGGGGTGGCTGGGGTCTTTGACAATTTTTAGGGCCTTCCTCTGACACCGCCTGGTCCTGGATGGCAGGCAGCTTAGCCCCAGTGATGTTCTGGGCCGTACGCACTACCCTCTGTGGTGCCTTGCAGTTGGAGGCAGAGCAATTGCCGTACCAGGCAGTGATGCAACCAGTCAGGATGCTTTCGATGTTGCAGCTGTAAAACCTTTTGAGGATCTCAGGACCCATGCCAAATATTTTTAGTTTCGTGAGGGGGAATAGGCTTTGTTGTGCCCTCTTCACGACTGACTTGGTGTGTTTTGACCATTCTAGTTTGTTGGTGATGTGAAGCTCTCAACCTGCTCCACTACAGCCCCGTCGATGAGAATGGGGCCGTGCTCAGTCCTCCTTTTCCTGTATTCCACAATAATCTCCTTAGTCTTGGTTACGTTGAGGGATAGGTTGTTATTCTGGCACCACCCGGCCAGGTCTCTGACCTCCTCCCTATAGGCTGTCTTGTCGTTGTCTTTGATCAGGCCTACCACTGTTGTGTCATCTGCAAACTTAATGATGGTGTTGGAGTCGTGCCTGGCCATGCAGTCGTGGGTGAAAAGGAAGTACAGGAGGGGACTGAGCACACACCCCTGGGAGACTCCAGTGTTGAGGATCAGCGCGGCAGACGTGTTGCTACCTACCCTCACCACCTGAGGATCCAGTTGCAGAGGGAAGTGTTTAGCTTAGTGTTGAGCTTTGAGGGTACTATGGTATTGAACACTGAGCTGTATGCAATGAATAGCATTCTCACATAAGTGTTCCTTTTGGCCAGGTGGGAAAGGGCAGTTTGGAGTGCAATAGAGATTGCATCATCTGTGGATCTGTTTGGGCAGTATGCAAATTAGAGTGGGTCTAGGGTTTCTGGGATAATGGTGTTGATGTAAGCCATTACCAGCCTTTCAAAGCACTTCATGGCTACGGACGTGAGTGCTACGGGTCTGTAGTCATTTAGGCAGGTTGCCTTTTTGTTCTTGGGCACAGGGACTATGGTGGTCTGCTTGAAACATGTTGGTATTACAGACTCAATCAGGGACATGTTGAAAATGTCAGTGAAGACACCTGCCAGTTGGTCAGCACATGCCCGGAGCACACGTCCTGGTAATTTAGCTCGTCTGGTAGGCTTGTGTCACCGGGCAGCTCACGGCTGTGCTTCCCTTTGAATTCTGTAATAGTTTGCAAGCCCTGCCACATAAGACGAGCGTCAGCGCCGGTGTAGTATGATTCAATCTTAGCCCTGTATTGACGCTTTGCCTGTTTGATAGTTCATCGCAGGGCATAGCACGATTTCTTGTAAGCTTCCGAGTCCCGCACCTTAAAAGCGGCAGCTCTACCCTTTAGCTCAGTGCGAATGTTGCCTGTAATCCATGGCTTCTGGTTGGGGTATGTACGTATAGTCACTGTTTGGACGACGTCCTCAATGTACTTATTGATAAAGCCAGTGACTGATGTGGTGTACTCCTCAATGCCATCGGAAGAATCCCGGAACATGTTCCAGTCTGTGATAGCAAAAGCATCCTGTAGTTTAGCATCTGCTTCATCTGACCACTTTTTTATAGACCGAGTCACTGGTGCTCCCTGCTTTAATTCTTGCTTGTAAGCAGGAATCAGGAGGATAGAGTTGTGGTCGGATTTACCAAATGGAGGGCGAGGGAGAGCTTTCTATGCGCCTCTGTGTGTGGAGTACAGGTGATTGAGAATTATTTTCCCTCTGGTTGCACATTTAACACGTTGATAGAAATTTGGTAGAACTGATTGAAGTTTCCCTTCATTAAAGTCTCCGGCCACTAGGAGCGCCGCCTCTGGCTGAGTGGTTTCCTGTTTACTTATTTCCTTATACAGCTGACTGAGTGCGGTCTTAGTGCCAGCATCTGTCTGTGGTGGTAAACAAGCACGAAAAGTATAGCTGAAAACTCTCTAGGCAAGTAGTGTGGCCTGCAATTTATCACAATATACTCTACTTCAGGCGAGCGAAATCTAGAGACTTCCTTAGATTTCGTGCACCAGCTGTTGTTTACAAATATGCACAGACCCCCTCGTCTTACCGGAGTGTGCTGTTCTATCTTGCCGGTGCAGCGTATATACCGCTAGCTGAAAATCCATGTTGTCATTCAGCCACGATTCCGTGAAACATAGGATATTACAGTTTTCGATGTCCCGTTGGTAGGATATTCGTGATCATACCTCGTCTAATTTATTGTCCAATGATTGCACGTTGGCGAGTAATATTGACGGTAACGGCAGCCTTCCCACTTGCCTTCTGCGGGTCCTCACGAGGCATCCGGTTCTGTGTCCTCTGTATCTGTGTTTCCTCCTCTTGCAAATAACAGGGATGTTGGCCCGGTCGGGTGTTTGGAGAATGTATTTTGCGTCCTGCTTGTTGAAGAAAAAATTTTAGTCTAATCCGAGGTTTGTGATCGCTGTCCTGATAACCAGCAGCTCTTTTTTGCCGTAAGATACTGTTGCAGAAACATTATGTACAAAATAAGTTACAAATAACCCGGAAAAAAACACATAATAGCACAATTGGTTGGGCGCTCGTAAAACTGCTGCCATTTCTTCTGCCGCCATTTTCACAATGATGGCCTTCCTCTGCCAAACCATAACAACGTTGGGCCAATCGTGCACTGCCTTATGGGACTCCTAATCACGGCCGGTTGTGATACAGCCCAAAATCGAACCAGGGTCTGTAGTGATGCCTCTAGCACTGAGATGCAGTGCCTTAGACTGCTGCCCCACATTATTCCACAACAATCACTTTGCTCGCTGTAAATATAATTCCTTCTTGCAACTATCTACGTGCTCTCCTACTCTTACCTTTTCCCTTCACTTGTGGACTTCAACATATCATCTGTCTGTGACCATGCGATAAAAACTTTACAAGCCAAACCTTCATATCGTGACCACTAACCGCTACACACAGCCTACAAGTCATGGTCAACTAGAACTACTAGAACTAATGCATTAGTGAACTCGCTACAATGATGCAGTACTGTGTACAGTCAAAAAGCAGTTTAGCAGTTACGCGCATAAGTTAATAAAACCAAAAGCTTACCTTGACTTGGAAGAGTTCCAGTGTTGGATTGCAATAGCCAGCTAGCTAACATAGCATCCCTCTCTGTTTGAGCCGGGTGTTTGAGTAGGCTAAAGTAACCAATCAAATCAAATCAAATATTATTGGTCACATACACATATTTAGCAGATGTTATTGTGGGTGTAGCAAAATGCTTGTGTTCCTAGCTCCAAAAATGCAGTATTATCTAACATTTCACAACTGTTCAACTATTGTCTTTCTCTCTCTTTGAGTCAGCTACTCACCATATTTTATGCAGTGCTAGCTAGCAGTAGCTTATGCTTTCAGTACTAGATACATTTTCTGATCCTTTGATTGGGTAAACAACATGTCAGTTCATGCTGCAAGAGCTCTGATAGGTTGGAGGACGTCCTCCGGAAGTTGTCGTAATTACTATGGAAGGGGTGAGACTCATGAGCCTCCTAGGTTTTGTATTGAAGTCACTGTACCCAGAGGAGGACAGAAGCTAGCTGTCCTCAGGCTACACCATGGTTCTACCCTACAGAGTGTTTCTGAGGCTAATGTAGACCTTCATTGCAAAACTGTGTATTTTAATCAACTATTTGGTGACGTGAAAATATTTAGTATAGTTTTATCTAAAAAGGATAACTTTTTTAAAGTTTCACTATTTCAATTTTTTCCTCCCCTTCCTCCTCTGATGAGCCTCCACTGATATGCTTAGCTTCCCGTAAATTTAGACCATGCGTATGTGTTTCTAGAGGTTGGAGTATTGCATTGCAAGCAAGCAGTATTTGGTGCAAATGGTGGATATTATGACACGCTTATTCATAACAAAAAAATAAGTAAGTATAATAACAAGATGCAATCAATTGCCGTTAGTGAGAACATTCAGCCAGCACCTGCAGAGAAATTTAATTCGCCATTGCTATTTATTTTAGAAACAGCCATGGCCTAATTCCAGTACTTTGAAGTATACAGCAAATAAGGCTGTTATTGTCACCATTTTTCTTTTAACCCTTATTTAACCAGGTAGGCTAGTTGAGAACAAGTTCTCATTTTCAACTGCGACCTGGCCAAGATAAAGCAAAGCAGTTCGACACATACAACAACATAGAGTTACACATGGAATAAACAAACATACAATCAATAATACAGAAGAAAAAGTCAACATACAGTATGTGCAAATGAGGTAGGATAAGGGAGGTAAGGCAATAAATAGGCCATGGTGGCGAAGTAATTACAATATAGCAATTAAACACTGGAATGGTAGATGTGCAGAAGATGAATGTGCAAGTAGAGATACTGGGGTGGAAAGGAGCAAGGTAAATAAATAAATATAGTATGGAGATGAGGTAGTTGGATGGGCTATTTATAGATGGGCTATGTACAGATGCAGTGATCTGTGAGCTGCTCTGACAGCTGGTGCTTCAAGCTAGAGAGGGAGATATGAGTCTCCAGCTTCAGTGATTTTTGTAGTTCGTTCCAGTCATTGGCAGCAGAGAACTGGAAGGAAAGGTGGCCAAAGGAAGAATTGGCTTTAGGGGTGACCAGTGAGATATACCTGCTGGAGCGCGTGCTACGGGTGGGTGCTGCTATGTTGACGGGCAGGCGGACAGGTGAGGGCAGCGATCGGTTGAAGAGCATGCATTTAGTTTTACTTGCATTTAAGAGCAGTTGGAGGCCACGGAAGGAGAGTTGTATAGCATTGAAGCTCGTCTGGAGGTTAGTTAACACATTGTCCAAAGAAGGGCCAGAGGTATACAGAATGGTGTCGTCTGTGTAGAGGTGGATCAGAGAATCACCAGCAGCAAGAGCGACATCATTGATGTATACAGAGAAGAGAGTCGGCCTGAGAATTGAACCCTGTGGCACCCCCATAGAGACTGCCAGAGGTCTGGACAACAGGCCCTCCGATTTGACACACTGAACTCTATCGGAGAAGTAGTTGGTGAACCAGGCGAGGCAATCATTTGAGAAACCAAGGCTGTCGAGTCTGCCGATAGGAATGTGGTGATTGACAGAGTCGAAAGCCTTGGCCAGGTCAATGAATACGGCTGCACAGTAATGTCTCTTATCGATGGCGGTTATGATATCGTTTAGGACCTTGAGCGTGGCTGAGGTGCACCCATGACCAGCTCTGAAACCAGATTGCATAGCGGAGAAGGTACGGTTGGATTCAAAATGTTCGGTGATCTGTTTGTTAACTTGGCTTTCGAAGACCTTAGAAAGGCAGGGTTGGATAAATATAGGTCTGTAGCAGTTTGGGTCTAGAGTGTCTCCCCCTTTGAAGAGGGGGATGACCGCGGCAGCTTTCCAATGTTTGGGAATCTCAGACGATACGAAAGAGAGGTTGAACAAGCTAGTAATAGGGGTTGCAACAATTTCGGCAGATAATTTTAGAAAGAGAGGGTCCAGATAGTCTAGCCCGGCTGATTTGTAGTGGTCCAGATTTTGCAGCTCTTTCAGAACATCAGCTGTCTGGATTTGGGTGAAGGAGAAATGGGGGAGGCTTGGGCGAGTTCCTGTGGGTGGTGGAGGGCTGTTCATCGGGGTGGGGGTAACCAGGTGGAAAGCATGGCCAGCCGTAGAAAAATGCTTATTGAAATTCTCAATTATCGTGGATTTATCGTGGTGACAGTGTTTCCTAGCCTCAGTGCAGTGGGCAATGGGAGGAGGTGATCTTATTCTCCATGGACGTTACAGTGTCCCAGAACATTTTTAAGTTTGTGCTACAGGATGCACATTTCTGCTTGAAAAAGCTAGCCTTAGCTTTCCTAACTCCATGTGTATATTGGTTCCTAAATTCCCTGAAAAGTTGCATATCACGAGGGCTATTCGATGCTAGTGCATAAACGATGAAAGATGGGCATTTTTCAGGCAGAGTTATAATGCTCGTTCACATGTGCACAGTTTCAGTTGTTTTTTTTGTACCCCTTTTCAATGTCAATGAAATAAAAATTTGATAACAACAACAAAATAGAGAGAGGGAAGGACAAGAAAGATAGAGGGGGAGTGATGCACACAGTGTCCTAATGTCTATCCCACCATAGGAATCCCCAGACAGACAGAATTAGAACAGACAGGGAGATAGAGTTTCAAAGACTGTTGTATGATACAAGACAGCCAGCGATAATTCCATTGCAGTTGAGATTTTCTGCACATATAATATGTTAAATCTGAGTTAGCTAATGTAGCCTGGAGGCACATTAACATAGTCTAGCCCCGAGGCTATACTCTCTGTGTCTCTCAGCCAGAGAGCAACCCCCAGCCTTGGAACAGAAGCCTGTGTGTGTGTGTGTGTGTGTGTGGGCAACATGCAGTTTTCATTTTTATCAAACACTGACAGTGAGAAAAGACAATAGAGTTCCAGTCACTCCTACACACTGAACTCACCTGGGCCTACATGTTTGTGGTGAGTCTATACCTCTGTCCTCTGATCTCTCTTTATCTTTCTCACGGGCGTGCTTTCTCTCTCTTTCATTTTCTTTCTCTCTATTTTTCTTTCTTTCTCTCATTCTATTTCTGTTCTACACAGATGCATGCATACATGTCTACACTGTATGTGTAGCGGATGCGTAACTGGTTTGCAGAGAAGTCAGGCGCAGGAGAGCAAAACTGGGTAAACTTAGTCGTTTAATAAACAACCCCAAAACAGTTCAAACAAACACGGGAGTACATGGGCACAAAAATAGCCCGTAACACACCAGTATACAAATGTGCACAAGCACTACACAGAAACAATCCCACACAAAGGCATGGAGGGGAAGAGAGGGTTATATACATAACATGTAATTGAGGGAATTGAAACCAGGTGTGGAAAACAGACAAAACAAATGGAAAATGAAAAGTGGATCGGTGATGGCTAGAAGACCGGTGACGTCGACCGCCGAACACCACCCGAAGGAGAGGCACCGACTCTGGCGGAAGTCGTGACAGTATGTACCTACATGGTCTGCCTTATTTGCATTTACGCTACGAATAGGATACACAATCAAAAGTGTGAATGCTGCTGTCACGATCTCCAGAAGTGACAGACCAAGACGCAGCGATGCTTGAAGTATACATTTTTATTACGAACGTAACTGGGACAAAACAACAAAACGAACGTAACGAAGATCGTGACGCTGAACACAACTAAACATAAAACAAGCTATGCTCAAACAATAACCCACAAAACCTATATGAAAACCCCAAACATATATATGGTTCCCAATTAGAGACAACGACACACAGCTGCCTCTAATTGGGAACCATTACCCCAACATAGAAATATAATACCTAGAACATAAAAAACCCTACACCAAAACCAAAACTAAACACACCAGCCTGTCTTCTCAGGCCTGGACGTGACAGCTGCTTACATATTTTTATGTAGATACTTCTTTAAATGTGTTGGTACTTATTTCATGCAAAAAATTATGGAATGACTGAGTTGACCAACAACGATCACCAACACTCCCACCACTGCCTTTCTTGTAAAGGAAAGGGCTAGCTTGTCTCTTCCACTAAAGCATGGGTCTTCTGTTCTTACCGAGTCACACCTGGGGCCTTGCCTTACTGTGTGTGTGTGTGTGTGTGTGTGTGTGTGTGTGTGTGTGTGTGTGTGTGTGTGTGTGTGTGTGTGTGTGTGTGTGTGTGTGTGTGTGTGTGTTTGAAATGCTTACTTACTGGCCCTTTCCAAAATTATAGAAAAAGAATAACATAGGAATAAATACAAAATGGGTAATGATAACTTGGCTATATAAACGAGGTACCAGTACTGATTTGATGGGCAGGGGCACGAGATAATTGAGGTAGATACACTACATGACCAAAAGTATGTGGACACCTGCTCGTCGAACATCTCATTCCAAATCATGGGCATTAATATGGAGTTGGTCCCGTCTTTGTTAATATAACTGCCTCCACTCTTCTGGGAAGGCTTTCCACTAGAGGTTAGAACATTGCTGCCTGGACTTGCTTCCATTCGGTCACAAGCGCATTAGTGAGGTCAGGCACTGATGTTGGGCGATTAGGCCTGGCTCGCAGTCAGCATTCCACTTCATCCCAAAGGTGTTGGATGGAGTTGAGGTTAGGGCTCTGTGCAGGCCAATAAAGTTCTTCCACACTGAGCTCAACAAACTATTTCTGTATGGACCTTGCTTTGTGCATGGGGGCATAGTCATGCTGAAACAAACTGTTGCCACAAAGTTGGAAGCACAGAATTGTCTAAAATGTCATTGTATTCTGTAGCTTTAAGATTTCCCTTCACCCTTCAC
Source organism: Brachymystax lenok tsinlingensis (assembly GCA_030435695.1). NCBI lineage: Eukaryota > Metazoa > Chordata > Actinopteri > Salmoniformes > Salmonidae > Brachymystax > Brachymystax lenok. Next base: position 33,806,812 of record CM059788.1, read on the forward strand.
TAAGGGGCCTACTCCGAACCATGAAAAACAGTCTCAGACCATTATTCCTCCTCCACCAAACTTTACAGTTGACACTATGCATTGGGGCAGGTAGTGTCAAACCCAGATTCGTCAGTGGGACTGCCAGATGGTGAAATGTGATTCATCGCTCCAGAAAATGTGTTTCCACTGCTCCAGAGTTCAATGGTGGCGAGCTTTACACCACTCCAGCCGACACTTGGCATTGCAAGTGGTGATCTTAGGCTTTTGAACAGCTGCTCGGCCTTGGAAAACCATTTCATGGAGCTCCAGACAAACAGTTATTGTGCTGACATTGCTTCCAGAGGCAGTTTGGAACTCTGTAGTGAGTGTTGCAAGTGACCATTTTTACGCTCTATGCGCTTCAGCACACACGGTCCCATTCTGTGAGCTTCTGTGGTCTACCACGTTGTGGGTGAGCCGTTGTTCCTCCTAGACGTTTCCACTTCCCAATAGCAGCTCTAGCAGGATATAAATTTGACAAACTGACTTGTTGGAAAGGTGGCATTCTATGACGGCACCACATTGAAATTCAGTGAGATGTTCAGTAAGGCCATTCTACTGCCAATGTGTATCTATGGAGATTGCATGGCTGTGTGCTCAATGTTATACACCTGTCAGCAACGGGTGTGACTGAAATATCTGAATCCACTAATTTGAAGGGGTTTTCACATACTTTGTATATACTGTATAGTGTATGTACATATAGTTAGGGGTAAAATGACTAGGCAAAAGGTTAGATTATAAACAGTAGCAGCAGCTTATGTGATGAGTCAAAAGAGAGAAGAGAGCTGGGCAGCTATATAGCAGTCGTATGGCTTGGGAAGTGCCATACGACTGCTATATATCCCTCCGTTTCCTGTAGTCCAGAATAAGCTCCCCTTTTCTTGCTGACGTTGAGATAGAGGTTGTGATCTTGGCATAATTTTGCCAGGTCTCTGACCTCCTTCCTGTAGGCTCTCATCATTGTCTGTGATCAGGCCTACTGCCGTTTGAAGGCAAACAACGATGGTGTTGGAATTATGCGCAGCCACGCAGTCGTGGGTGAACAGGGAGTACTGGAGGGGACTAAGCACGCACCCTGAGGGGTCCCTGTGTTGAGGGTCAGTGTGGCAGATGAGTTGTTGCCTACTCTCACCCCTGGGGGCGTCCCGTCAAGAAGTCCAGGACCCAGTTGCAGAGGGAGGTCTTCAGTTCCAGGTTCCTAAGCTTAATGATGAGCTTGGAAGGTGTTGAATGCTAAGCTGTAGTAAATTAGCAGCAGTCTCACCTGTTCCTCTTGTCCAGGTTTGAGAGGACAGTGTGGAGTGCTATAGAGATTGCGTAATTTGTGGATCTGTTACGGTGGCATGCGAATTGGAGTGGGTCCAGTGTGTCTGGGATGGATGGTGTTGATGTGAGCCATGACCAGCCTTTCAAAGCATTTCATGGCTACAGACGTGATTTCTACGGGTCGGTAGTCATTTAGGCAGGTTACCTTAGTGTTCTGGGCACAGGGACTATGGTGGTCTGCTTGAAACATGTTGGTATTACAGACTCAGACAGGGAGAGGTTGAAAATGTCAGTACAAAACGATGAGACAGCCTATAGGGAGGAGGTCAGAGACCTGACTGTGTGGTGCAAGGACAACAACCTCTACCTCAACGTGATCAAGACAAAGGAGGGTGATTGTGGACTACAGGAAAAGGAGGAGCGAGCACAACCCCATTCTCATTGACAGGGCTGTAGTGGAGCAGGTTGAGGGCTTCAACTTCCTTGGCGTCCACATCACCCACAAGCACACCAAGGCAGTCGTGAAGAGGGCACGACAAAGCCTATTTCCCCTCAGATCCTCAAAAGGTTTTACAGCTGCACCATCGAGAGCATCCTGACTGGTTGCATCACTGCCTGGTATGGCAACTGCTCGGCTTCCGACCGCAAGGCACTACAGGGAGTTTTGCGTAAGGCCCAGTACATCACCGGGGCCAAGCTTCCTGCCATCCAGGACCTCTATACCAGGCGGTGTCAGAGGAAGTCCCTAAAAATGGTCAAAGACACCAGCCATAGACTGTTCTCTCTGCTACTGCACGGCAAGCGGTACCGAAGCACAAGTCTAGATCCAAGAGGCTCCTAAATAGCTTCTACCCCCAAGCCATAAGACTCCTGAACAGCTAATCAAATGACTACCCCCGCGGAACGCTGCTGCTACTCTCTGTTATTCTCTATGCATAGTCACTTTAATAGCTCTACCTACACGTACATATTACCTCAATTACCTTGACACCGGTGCCACACACATTGACTCTGTACCAGTACCCCCAGTATATAACCCCTCTATTGTTATTTACTGCTGCTCTGTAATCATTTGTTATTCTTATCTCTTACTTTTTGGGGGGTATTTTCTTACAGCTGCATTGTTGGTTAAGGGCTTGTAAGTAAGCATTTCACTGTAATGCGCATGTGACAAATACAATTTGATTTGATTTGATAAACCATATATTGTAACATTCCAGATACAGGTTCTTCATTTGAGCCAGTTTGCTACAGTCTGAAAATAATCCTGCAGCAAAAGGAAATGTTAATTATTATGTTTATTAAAATGATTAAATGTTTTGTTATGGCAAATCAAGTTTGACATTTTTAAAAGGCTTTTTAAACCCTGAATACAGTACAAGTTTGCATTTCCTGCTGTGCTGCAAACATTCTCTGAAACAGGAGTGCTCAAATTAAGATCCTACAATTGTAGCATACTGTATTTGGTTGGATATGAGTTGATTACATGTATTTTCACTGCTGGAAACTGGTGATATGAAGAGAAAAGGTAATTGGCAACTTCTGGTTTTACAGCTGACACTCACACAGTGAGAGAAATGTAGGTTTGAAGTTTCAGTTTTTGTCATCTGCCGCAGTAGAAACTAACGCTACTACTGTACACTATTAAATCTCCCTTAATCTTTAGTTAGTCAGGGTTGGGGTGTGAATTGTTTAACGTCCCACTCAACCCCAATTTTCCATTTGGGTATGTGACACCTCTTAAAATTGTGTTCTCACCTTATCTTGTGCTTAGCCTCAAATGCTACAGTACATGGGGCTTTCATTCAACCCTCTTACCAATACTAAGACACAGTCATGCATTTTGTCATGCCATTTCATACCAAAACACAGCACTTCTCTCTGTTTTTCCTTTTGCACATGCATTAAACCAGTCTCTCAGTACTACAGTCATATAACTAGAAATCTATTGCTACAGGAATGTCACTCACCACCACTATGGAAACCTGTCTTGTCACCAGTGATGAGAGAGAGTGAGAGTGGGGGGAGACAGTTAGGGGGGTCTGTGGGAGGAAACCAGACTGTAAGGCTGTCTGAGTGTAGGAACGTATTTGTGTATGGCATGTGTCTCTCTGCGTATGCGTGTGTGTTGGTGGGCTTAAAAAGAGCTGCAGTTCTGGTGAATGTCACACATCTGCAAACTCAGAGTGAGCGATTCAGACAGAATGATGGGCCTCCTCTCTCTCCTGCTCCTCTTCAGCACAACTCTACTGATGTCCACTTCTTCTTCTCATGGTGCGTGTGTATTCTCTTATCATGTATTGTATCAGATCGTGTCAGATTTCACTTAAGATGCTGTTTGTTTTAGCATATGAAGTAATTGTATGATTTAAATTGATGATAATGGTAATGATTATGTTAAAATCCTTGAAAATAACGCTTTTTAACCACACTGTAAATGGAGGATGATGATGATGATGATGATGATGAAACTCTTCTCTCGCTTGTAGCCAGTGGAGCAGTAACTCTGTGCTGTATGGAGATTAAAGGCACTATGGTGCGTCGTGACCTGATCAAGCGCTACTACCGACAAGACACAGCCATGTGTAACATCAAGGCAGTGACGTAAGTGCTCGTAATCGTTCATAGGTGTTTATTTGAGCTGCTGTGAATGTTTCAATCAAGTCAAGCAGTGCACAGTATATAAATGCACTACTGGGGATAGAAGACACTGTGATGCATTCATAATGCATAACATACAGGTGCACTGAGTTCAAGGAAAGTGTTAAAGTCTTGATTGTGTGTCTCTGTTGTGACCATTCTCGTTATCCCCCCAGGTTTGTCACAGTGAAAGGCATACGAATCTGCTCTGACCCTTCCAACCCCTGGGCAAAGAAAACCATGCAGTACCTGGACAATAAGAAGAAGCCTCACATACTGAAAAAACATCACATCACATCAACTACTACGACCACCACCGCACAACCAGCAAAATACAACCCTCACAAAACAACATTTTCATCTCACAACCCTAAAATTGCATCTCAATGGTCAACAACTCTCACCACAAGACAATGAAGAACAAAGAATGTTGCAGTTACCTCATAGTAAATCAGACTATTGACTTAGAATTTTTGAACATTCTCAAAATGCTGTGTTTATAACATGTTTCTTATATATATTTTTTTGTTTTTTTACAATGTACACTATTTATGTCACTTTAATGAATATCTGGTCACAATTTATTTAGATAGTCCAAATAGTCCATCTGTAGATGTTTAAGATGGACATACTATCAACACACAATCTTTTGATAAGCAAGTGCTTGCTAAGGTGACGGTTAGGGTAATGGTTAGGTTTAGAATAAACGTCAGGGTAAGGGTTAAGGTTAGGGCTAGGGTTAAGATAAGGTTTAAGTTTAGGGTTAGAATAAGGGTTAAGGTTAGTAAATAGCTAGGTGAAATGTTGATGATAGTCTGTAGATATAGAGCATCTACAGATGGACTATCAAAATAATGTGTTACCGAATATCTTAATATATTTATGCATTTATAAATCAAATTCACTTCCGTAGTGAATTTAATGATTGTGATTGTGTTAACTTGCTGACTATTTGCCAGTATGCCTAAATAATGTATAATGTTCCTTATAATGGTTGACTTGTTGTCCATGTGGTGATGGTTCTTGTGCAAAATGGCTGCCAAACATCACCCAGATGGTTGCCAGACAATAGTAATGGATGTGCACTGTACAATATCATGTTATGTCCTTTAATACTCTTACTGAAATTAAAGCTAAGAAAATACAACCAGTTCTAATTATTAATTGAGTGTAATAGTAAACTAAAGCAGAAGGTGACATTTTCTACTGGCTACTGCAGGTGACTGCTGTAGGTATATTAGTCCCTTTGCTTAATTCACTGATGACCCACAAGACCCATAAGTTCAATGGACATCACATCTGGCCATGCTACAAAGGACAGAAGGATAAACGCAAATGTTACACAAACGCTTTTACCCATAACTTGAACTTTAACCTTACCCTGAATCTGAGTTTTAAACCAAATTTAAAACAGGGCAAGTTTCTCAAGTACTTGCTTATCAGTTCAGAAAAAATGTACATTTGGTTAGTGGGTTGCAGAGGGAAAGCTATGGGGGACTCAACATAACTACAGTCTGCATGTTGTTTCCACCATATCACCATGTACAATTACACGTGGCTGGAGCTCCAGTGGAGCAATCGGTTAGCATGTGGTGTACTTACTAGCACGTAGCTGTAAATAGGTTACTACATGTGGGAGGAGAGAAAGTTATAGGTCTATCTCTGTTAACCGTGGGGGTTTGGGGTGATTGGCCGTTGTAGAGTTAATATGACTGTTTGAGGTATGGTGGATGTTCTTACATGCCGCAGCGGGTTTTCCCCTCCCCTCTGAACAGCCACTAACTAACACCTCCATTACTGTTTCCACCGCTCCATTACAAGTCACATCACTATGTGCAGTATAAATACTATTATGTGTATGGTTGTGTGTAAGTCACACATCATAGTGAAATAGTATTCAGACCCCTTGACTTTTTCCACATTTTGTTACATTACAGCCTTATTCTACAATTGATTAAAATATTTGTTGCCCCCTTATCAATCTACACATAATACCCCATAATGACAAAGCAAAACAGCTATTTAGAAATGTTAGCAAAAGTATAAAATAAAAAAGAAATACATTTACAAAAGTATTCAGACCCTTTACTCAGTATTTTGTTGAAACATCTTTGGCAGCGATTACAGCCTCGAGTCTTCTTGGGTATGACACTACAATCTTGGCACACCTGTATTTGGGGAGTTTCTCCCATTCTTCTCAGAAGATCCTCTCAAGCACTGTCAGGTTGGATTGGGAGCGTCGCTGCACAGCTATTTTCAGGTCTCTCCGTCTGGCCACTCTACCATAAAGGCCTGATTGGTGGAGTGATGCAGAGATGGTTGTCCTTATGAAATGTTCTCCCATCACCACAGAGGAACTTTGGGGCTCTGTCAGAGTGACCATTGTACTCTTGGTCACCTCCCTCACCAAGGCCCTTTTCCCCCTATTGGTCAGTTTGACCAGGCGGCCAGCTCTAGGAAGAGTCTTGGTGGTTCCAAACTTCTTCCATTTAAGAATAATTGAGGCCACTGTATTCTTGGGACCTTCAATGCTGCAGACATGTTTTGGTACCCTTCTCCAGATCTGTGCCCCGACACAATCCTGTCTCGGAGCACTACAGACAATTCTTTCGACATCATGGCTTGGTTTTTGCTCTGACAACTGTTGGGCCTCATATCGACAGCTATGTGCCTTTTCAAATGATGTCCAATCAACTGAATTTACCACAGGTGGACTCCAAAGAAGTTGTAGAAACATCACAAGGATGATCAATGGAAACAGGATGCACCTGAGCTCAATTCTGAGTCTCATAGCAAAGGGTCTAAAGAAGATTTCAGTTTTTTTTTACATTTCAGTTAAAACATTTGCAAAAAAAAAAAGGTTTTAGCTTTCTCATTATGGGGTATTGTTTGTAGATTGAGGAGGATATATATGTTTTAATCAATTTCAGAATAAGGCTGTAACGTAACAAAATGTGGAAAAAGTCAAGGGGTCTGAATACTTTCCGAATAAACTGTACATTAACGTACTGCATGTGTTAACTTAGAGTTTTTTGGGAAAAAAGCTTCTGCTAATATTACCATATTATTGTATTGTATAATGCCTCTTGTATGCAGAGTACCTTCCTTGGGTGTCTTGAAAGGCACTTAAACTGTACCTTCATTTTGACTCTTATTATTAATGATAAACATTTACATAAAGCCACTCACTCTGGAGGGATTAGAAAACAATCACTTGTTGATACTACATCCCCGGTAGCAATGATGTATTGCTTTTTCTGAGTGATTAGGCCACAATTAGGCCACAAGAGTTTGTTTGAGACTGGTCTGTTCTCCGAATGGATGAGAGTCTGTCTGAGTCTTTGTTGCTACTCTACCTGTATCTCTAGTTCTGCTTTGTCGTCATCATCTGTGACTGGGGTGCCAGGCCTGTCTCGTCTCCAGTACAGGGAAAAGGTGCCTGTCAAAGAATAACCTCAGATTAAATCTCTGTGAACAGTGCACTGTAAAAAATAATACAGTATGTTGATTCAACGTACAATTATAAGGCAACCAGCTGCAGTACGATTGTGAGTTTGCGCAACAAAATAGCATTTAAGTTGATACAACATACAATTGTAAGGCAACCATCTGCAATAGGATTAAGAGTTTGCTCAACATTTGATCATATAGCTGAATCAACACACATTCTCAAGTTGAATTGTATGTTCACTCAACTTTAGAATTTATTCTACCTTATTTGCATGTTTTCTTTATGTAAGAATTCAACTGTACTGTTTTATACCTATTGCATCCTGTACATGTGGCGAGTAAACTTTGAAACTTAAAACTATACATTACATACATCATAAGGCCTTTCTTTGAGGGCCTACTTACAACCTAATTCAGTGGTCTGAAACTCCTGGTTTACAGGCCACATCAAGCCTGCAAGTCACGTTATAATGGCTTACAAAGTGATGTCTAATTCTTAGTGGAATCTTATTGGAACTTTTAATCACCCGCAACCTTAATAGAGGATGACTGCCAGGGTAGGGAAGATTGACTAATGAGACTTGCTAAATCATATGAACTGGAACAGCCATCTTAGTAACGGTTTCAAAAAGTCAAACAACTAACAGATTGGACTAGTTTAGACAAATGTATGTTATTTATGTGAAGCATAAAATGAATTAACCAATCAATGTATATGCAAAACACTGATATTGAAACAAACAATTTTGGAAATCAACCTGTAATAGAGCATGCTGGGCAATACAATAATGAAGGACGTGGTTTTGAGTGATTTTAAGCAAACTTTACTCAACAAGTTTGTTCAAATTCAGCTCACTTTGAGCGGTATTTGTTGATTCAACATACAATTGTAAGGCAACCAGCATTAGGATTGTGTTTGCTCAACATTTGGGCATATAGCTGAACTAAGACACAGTGTTGTCTTCCAAAGGCAAACATGAATTTTGAAAGTTACTCAACAAGCTTTTTCCAATTCAGCTCAAATCGAGCAGAATTTGTTGAGTCAAATTCTTGTCCATTTGAAGTCCACTCAACTCACAGAATAAATCTGATTAAGCAATTGGTTAAATTGGCTTTTTATTAGCGTATTAAACTTGGAATTCGTGTCACACATACAGTATTCTGTTTGTGTGAGTGAGGGTGTGTGTGCGTGCGTGTGGTTCAGTAGGAAGCGATGTAGAAGTTCTCTGTGGTCTATCAGTCAGAACGGGATACGTTAGGACTTCTACTAGTGTTCCTTTCTCCACCACAGTGTCAGAATCAGATGCTCCCACTAAATGTATCAACTACTGTGGTGAAGACAGGTGGTGAGGGCCCTCGGAGTGTGGTGTCAGGAAAACAACCTCTCACTCAACTTCAACAAAACAAAGGAGATGATCGTGGACTTCAGGAAACAGCAGAGGGAGCACCCCCCTATCTACATCGAAGGGACAGCTGTGGAGAAGGTGGAAAGTTTTAAGTTCCTGGGCGTACACATCACAGACAAACTGAAATGGTCCACCCACACAGACAGTGTAGTGAAGAAGGCGCAACAGCGTCTCTTTAACCACAGGAGGCTGAAGAAATTTGACAAACTTTTACAGAAGCACAATCGAGAGCATCCTGTCGGGCTGTATCACAGCCTGGTACGGCAACTGCACCGCCCTCTACCACAAGGCTCTCCAGAGGGTGGTGCGGTCTGCACAACGCATCACCAGGGGCAAACTACCTGCCCTCCATGACACCTACAACACCCGTTGTCACAGGAAGGCCAAAAAGATAATCAAGGACAACAACCACCCGCGCCACTGCCTGTTCACACCGCTATCATCCAGAAGGATAGGTCAGTACAGGTGCATCAAAGCTGGGACTAAGAGATTGAAAAACAGCTTCTATTTTAAGGCCATCAGACTGTTAAATATTCATCACTAACTCAGAGAGGCTGCTGCCTTCACTGAGACCCAATCGCTGGACACGTTAATAAATGGATCACTAGTCACTTTAAACAATGACACTTTAAATGATGCAACTTTAATAATGTTTACATACCTTACTTTACTCACATCACATGCATATACTGCATTTTATACATTCTACTGCACCTTGCCTATGCCGCTTTGCCAGCGCTCATCCATATATTTATATGTACATATTTTCATTCACCCCTTTAGATTTGTGTGTTAGGTAGTTGGTGGGGAATTGTTAGATTACTTGTTAGATTTGTGTGTAGTAGGTAGTTGTTGGGAATTGTTAGATATTACTTGTTAGATATTACTGCACTGTTGGAACTAGAAGCACAAACATTTCGCTACGCTCGCATTAACATCTGCTAACCATGTGTGTGTGACCAATAACATTTGATTTGATGTGACATGTTAGCCACGATGGGTAGGTAGGCTACATGTTAGCCACCATGGGTCGGTGGACTACATGTTAGCAACCACGGGTAGGTTGGCTACATGGTAGTCACCATGGGTAGGTAGCCTACATGTTAGCCACCATGGGTAGGTGAACTACATGTTAGCCACCTTGGGTAGGTAGGCTACATGTTAACCACCATGGGTAGGTCGGCTACATGTTAGCCATCATGGGTAGGTCGGCTACATGTTAGCCACCTTGGGTAGGTCGGCTACATGTTAGCCATCATGGGTAGGTCGGCTACATGTTAGCCACCATGGGTAGGTTGGCTACATGTTAGCCATCATGGGTAGGTAGGCTACATGTTAGCCACCTTGGGTAGGTTGGCTACATGTTAGCCACCATGGTTAGATATGCAATGTTAGCTACCATGAGGGGTGCGTGCTCAGTCCCCTCCTGTACTCGCTGTTCACTCATGACTGCACGGCCAGGCACAACTCCAACACCATCATTAAGTTGCTGATGACACAACAGTGGTAGGCCTGATCACCAACAACGATGAGACAGCCTATAGGGGGGAGATCAGAGACCTGACTGTGTGGTGCAAGGACAACAACCTCTCCTTCAACAAGATCGAGACAAAGGAGATGATTGTGGACTACAGGAAAAGGAGGACCGAGCACGCACCCATTCTCATCGACGGGGCTGTAGTGGAGCAGGTTGAGAGCTTCAAGTTCCTTGGCGTCCACATAACCAACAAACTAACATGGTCCAAGCACACCAAGACAGTCATTAAGAGGACACGACAAAACCTATTCCCCTTCAGAAGACTGAAAAGGTTTGTCATGGGTCCTCAGATCCTCAAAAGGTTTTACAGCTGCACCATCGAGAGCATCCTGACGGGTTGCATCACTGCCTGGTATGGCAACTACTCGGCCTCCGATCGCAAGGCACTAGAGAGAGTTGTGCGTATGTCCCAGTACATCACCGGGGCCAAGCTTCCTACCATCCAGGACCTCTATACCAGACGGTGTCAAAGGAAGGCCCTAAAAATTGTCAAAGACTCCAGCAACCCTAGTCATAGACTGTTCTCTCTGCTACCGTACGGCAAGCACTAAAACTGGGAGCATCCTCTTATTTTAATCAATACCATATGAAAGTCCCTCCTACTTCCTGGTGCAAGTCCCGTTTTATATATATCTTAAATGACCATGAATGTTGTGATATAAGCTAGCAGCCCATTACAGAACTGTATGGGACTTGCACCAGTAAGTAGGGGGGACATTCAAAGGCTACAGAGACCAAAGAAAGGTCATGACCGAGGGATCATCAACAGAGACAGAGGCAGCAATAAAAAGGAAACAAACTATAAGCACCTCAGTGGTTAAGAAAGCAGAGAACAAGTTTGAAAGGAAGCAAACATTTCCTGTGTCACATCAGCTAGGCTACATCTACATTGAAGACAGAGATCTGTGGCTGAAACAACAGCTACACACCTTCTCTCATGGGCACTGTGTTATTATCATTGCTTAATGTATTAGCCATCTTCCATCCTTTGCCCAATTACACTTTTAGAAATAATTGTTCCAAAAGGGTTCTTCTGCTGTCCCTTTAGGAGAACCCTTTTTGGTTCCAGGTAAAACCGTTTTTGCTTCCAGGTAGAATCGTTTTGGGTTCCATGTAGAACCCTCTGTGGAAAGGGTTCTACATGGAACCAAGAAGAGTTCTTGAAAGGGGTATCCTTTGGAGACAGCCGAAGACTCCTTTATGTTCTATAAAGCACCTTTTTTTCTAAGACTGTAGGCCTAGTTTATTGTTCATGAAAAATGCTTCTGAAAGAAAACGTTTTAATGTGTCAGGCTATCTTGATCTTGCATATCCTGTTTGGCACAAAAGGTATATATTTCTATGTATTTGTTTTGTTTTCCTGATAACAAATGAGTAGATACAGTGCCTTTAGAAAGTATTGATACCCCTTGATTTATTCAAATTTTGTTGCGTTACAGCCTGAATTTAAAATGGATTAAATATTTTTTTATTCTCACCCATCTACACACAATACCCGATAATGACAAAATGAAAACTTGTTTTTAGATTTTTTTGCAAATGTATACAGAAGTACCATTTACGTAGGTATTCACACCCCTGAGTCAATACATGCTTGAATCACATTTGGCAGTGATTACATCTGTGAGTCTTTCTGGGTAAGTTTCTAAGAGCTTTGTACATCTGGATTGTAGAATATTTGCACATTATTCTTAAAAAATGTATTCAACCTCTGTCAAGTTGATTGTTGACCATTACTAGACAACCATTTTTAAGTCTTGCCATAAATATTCAAGATGATTTAAGTCCAAACTGTAACTAGACCACTCAATGCCATCTTGGTAAGCAACTCCAGTGTATATTTGGCCTTGTGTTTTAGATCATTGTCCTGCTGAAAGATGAATGAATCTCCCAGTGTCTGTTGGAGAGCAGACTGAACCAGGTTTTCCTCTTGGATTGTGCTTGTGCTTAGCTCTATTACATTTATTTTTATGCTAAAAACTCCCTAGTCCTTGCTGATAACAAGCATACACATAAGATGACGTAGCCACCACCATGCTTCAAAATATAAAGAGTCCTTGCTGATAACAAGCATACACATAAGATGACGTAGCCACCACCATGCTTCAAAATATAAAGAGTGGTTCTCATTGATGTGTTGGATTTGCCACAAAAACATTACACTGTATTCAGGATTTTTTTTGCAGTTTTACTTTAGTGCATTTTAGCAAACAGGATACACTTTTTGGAATATTTGTATTTTGTACAAGCTTTCTTCTTTTCACTTAGGTTATCACTGTGGAGGAACTGCAATGCTGTGGATCCATCCTCAGTTTTCTCCTATGACAACCGTTAAACTCTGTAACTGTCTTGAAGTCACCATTGGCCTGATGGTGAAATCCCTGAGTGGTTTCCTTCCTCTCCGGCAAATGAGTTAGGAAGGATGCATGTATCTTTGTAGTGACTGGGTGTATCGATACACCATCAAAAGTGTAATTAACAACTTCATTATGCTCAAAGGGATATTTAATGTCTTTTTTTTTTACCCATCTACCAATAGGTGCCCTTCTTTGCAAGGCATTGGAAAACCTCCCTGGTCTTTGTGGTTGAATCTGTGTTTGAAATTCACTACTCGACTAAGGGACCTTACAGGTAATTGTATGTGTGGGCTACAGAGATGAGGTAGTCTTTCAAAAATCATGTTAAATCTTCTCTCGAGTGGCGCAGCGGTCTAAGGCACTGCATCGTAGTACTTTAGACGTCATTTCAAGGCGGTGTCACAGTCGGCCGTGACCAGGGACCCATGAGGTTGCGCACAATTGGCCCAGCGTCATCCGGGTTAGGGGAATGTTTGGCCGACTGGGATTTCCTTGTCCCATTGCGTTCTAGCGACTCCTTGTGGTGGGCCAGGTTCCTGCAAGCTGACTTCGTTCGCCAGCTGGACGGTGTTTCCGCCGACACATTGGTGTGGCTGGCTTTCCAGGTTAAGCGAGCAGTGTGTCAAGAAGTAGTGCGGCTTGGCAGGGTCATGTTTCGGAGGACGCATGGCTCTCAACGTTCGCCTTTCCCAAATCCGTAGTTGAGTTGCAGCGATGGGACAAGACTGTAACTACCAATTGGATATCACGAAATTGGGGAATAAAAGGGGTTAAAATACCAACAACAAAAAAATGAAACTTATTATGTTAAGCACATTTTTACTTGTGAACTTATTTAGGCTTGCCATGACAAAGGGATTGAATACGTCTCTTATTGACTTAAGACATTTCAGCTTTTCATTTTAATGAATTAATAAAAATGTCTAGAAACATAATTCCACATTCACGTAATTGGGTATTGTGTGTAGGCCAGTAATACAAAATATCAATTGAATCATTTAAAAATGAAGGATGTAACACAGCAACATGTGGGAAAAGTCAAGGGGCGTGAATAGTTTCTGAAGGCACTGTAAAACAACTGCGGTTGAAACCAAGCCTGTTTGGAGTTATGCATGTATGCACTACACACCTACTACACTACACACTAGATTCTAGAGTACATGAGGTGGTGTTTGTATTTGTGGCTAATGATGCTACTTTTCAGTTCCAGTGAAAAGGTAGACACAAAAATTATTTAGAAGACCATGGGCTCAGACTCAGATTAGCAAACTATTGCTTTATTCATGTACCATTAGCTACCTTACAGTATTTTACTATAGCAATTGAAGGCCAAAACTCAAGAGACTGCTTGCTAAAATATATATCCTACGCTCTTATGCATTTACTTTGCACAGTACATTAAAGAAGCAGCAATAACAACCTATCAATATCATATGCCAAAATGTATTCAGGAAGTGTAACCATTACAGGGCTGTAACAATTATTTGGATTTATACTGAATATTTCTGAGTAGTTCTTCATAAGGTGTAACGGTCTTGAGACGGCAGACGCTGGGAGACGGAAAGCAAGTACAGGGTGAGGATTTAATAATAAATAGACATGAAACAAAGCAAAAACAGCATCTGGACAAGCGAAACAAAACAACATCAATGTGGACACGGGGATGAAACTGAGGAAGTGACAGATATAGGGGAGGCAATCAATGACTTGATGGAGTCCAGGTGAGTCCGATGAAGCGCTGGTGCGCATAACGATGGTGACAGGTGTGCGTAATGATGAGCAGCCTGGCCAGAGAGGGGGAGCGGGAGCAGACGTGACATAAGGGACAACTGTCACTGTGGTTTGACCATATCATGTTATAGTAGCTTATTGTATTGTTATGAGATAAAGTACATCATACCCACCAGGGGACAAACGTTATGATGATAATATAGTTTTATTGACATAGCACATACATAAATGTTAACATGTAATATTGAGCACACACATGACAATTATACAGCCAACATAAGAGGTTGCACATTAAAATAGATAATAGACAGAATATTGAACTGTAGCACAGAAAACCATGTTATTTACACGTACATTCTACTCATTCAGCAGGTCATAGCAAATTATAAAAAACGACATTCCACAAAGGTAGGTGAGGCAACATACCAACATCATCCCAAGTAAACCTTTCTCAAACATAGGTGCTAGTGGCAGCCAGTGCAAGAATAAAAGCAACATTCAAAAGTTCTGTGCTAGAATTTCTATAGAAACCTCAAGTGAAACAATAACAAAGCGTTCTCCCACCCCTGTTTCGCTAAAAAGCTAAGGAATAGGGCTGTGGGGGACAATCTTCCCAGCTCTGCTGATTTTTTGCTGCGAGGAGGCAGAGTCATAAGATCATTTATTTTGGTACTGTCCATATGTAGCTCGTTTTTGGTCACAGGTCCAGGAATGGCTGAAGAATTGCAACATTTACTTAGAACTAAATCTGCAGATAGCAATACTGGGTGATTTGAAAAGTCATAGTCAATCGATCAATAACATAACAATTATTTTAGCAAAACTGTTTATCTTTAATTTACAATCTGCAGAAACTATGAGAATAGAAAGGTTTAGTACGTTTGTGAAGCATCACAGTGCAGTAGAAAATATATGGCAAGTAGAAATCCAAAATGGATTGTGCTAAGAGACATACGGGAGGGGTTGAATGGAGCTGAAGGGTGGGACTAATAACAACAAGATAACAAATGTAGAACAAAAGGGGTCTGTACAATGTATATAGGTTCAGACCTTTTGTGAAATAGCACTGCTACAAATAGAAATCAAATTGGATGGACATCAAAAGTAGAGGAAGGCCAGGACTAAAAACAAACAAAATATAGCTATTGTAAAACAGATTGTGTCTTTAAAATGTATATAGTATGTATAAACTGAAGGTAGAAGCCTAAGTGTCATTGTTTATTAGTTTACTCCTATTGGGGGAAGGGTGATAGGGTTTGAGGGGAATAATAAAGGTATATTCTAAAACAAAATGTGTATATATGTATGTATGTGTATATATGTATATATGTGTATATGTATGAATGTTTATATATATATATATGTGTGTATAATGGTATGTGTATGTATGTACACTACCGTTCAAAAGATTGGGGTCACTAAGAAATGTCCTTGTTTTTGAAAGAAAAGCAAATGTTTTGTCCATTAAAATAACATCAAATTGATCAGGAATACAGTGAAAACATTGTTAATGTTGTAAATGAAGTAAAAGATTAAATGACTATTGTAGCTGGAAATGGCAGATTTTTTATGGAATATCTACGTAGGCGTTCAGAGGCCCATTATCAGCAACCATCACTCCTGTGTTCCAATGGCACGTTGTGTTAGCTTATCCAAGCATCCGGGATGCTGGTCTTCTAGGCAGAGTTGCAAAGAAAAAGCCATATCTCAGACTGGCCAATAAAGAGAAAAGATTAAGATGGGCAAAAGAACACAGACACTGGACAGAGGAACTGCCTTGAAGACCAGCATCCTGGAGTCGCCTCTTCACTGTTGACATTGAGACTGGTGTTTTGCGGGTACTATTTAATGAAGCTGCCAGTTGAGGACTTGTGAGGCGTCTGTTTCTCAAACTAGACATTCTAATGTACTTGTCCTCTTGCTCAGTTGTGCACCGGGGTCTCCCACTCCTCTTTCTATTCTGGTTAGAGCCAGTTTGAGCTGTTCTGTGAACAAGGTAGTACACAGCGTTGTACCAGATCTTCAGTTTCTTGGCAATTTCTCGCATGGAATAGTCTTAATTTCTCAGAACAAGAATAGACTGACGAGTTTCATAAGAAAGGTCTTTGTTTCTTGCCATTTTGAGCCTGTAATCGAACCCACAAATGCTGATGCTCCAGATACTCAACTAGTCTAAAGAAGGCGAGTTTTATTGCTTCTTTAATCAGAACAACAATTCAAATGTATTTGTTTTGAGCCTATACAGTGTGTGTTTATATTTATATTGTTACATTTACCAGCTTATATTTTGTGTGCTTATAAGCATTTATAAGCGTTCATAAGTTATATTTATAAAAAAATGTATGAGTATATATAAGTAATTGAGTCAAAAAATGTATGTAGAACCTAAGGATTCTTACTTTAACTAGCCTCCAGTACAGTATATATAAAAAAAAAAAAACTAAAACAGCATTGGTCCCATTTATCAGCGACAAAAACAACTTTGTGTCCACATTGAAAATAAAAATTTGTCATGGATAAAATTGCACTTACAACATGCCATCAGAGGTAGACGTCCTTGTCACCGTACTGCTTTGATCTCATTGTGATCGTCTCCTAGATGCAGAAGTCCACCTTTTAGACCTAACATCAATGTTCTCAGTTAGCCTACCAGTTCTCTTACGCCCTCTTCCCTCTCTCTTTCCTCTCCTCTTCCCTCCTTTCCCCTTTCCTTTTTTTCCTCCCTTCTTTTGTCCTTTTCCGTGTTTGCGTGGCACTGCCGGTCCCTTGGTCACTGTCTCTCTCTCCTTTCCCTCCTCCTCCTCTCTCTTGATCGTTTTGGCATCATCCACCTTTCCCACGGCCTTCCTCACCCAATCACTTCCTGGGTCAGCACAGATCCTCTTCCTGCGTATGGTGTGTATCCTGGAATAGATCAAGAAGTCAATCTTTTCCATTTCGGTGAGGTCATTTTTATTTACTTTGTCATTTCCTGGTGAAAACATTGGTAGTGGAGTAAAACCAGTGGTGCTGTATAATATTGTAGGATACCCACAATAGCATCGTTGGACACATCTTAATCTTTACAGTGTAGTATGACAGTGTAGGAAATATTATTGTAGTGTACTGACACTATAGCGTCAATGGGACACAGCACTGTAGTCTGTACGGTGTAGTCCACTACGTTATTAGGGTGGACTCTTGTCTGTGACAGCTGAAGACAACAGCTCTTGATGGGTCCAACGTCTATACAGGGGAGAGAAAGAGAATAATCTATTATGGTTACACATTACTAGTTTACACACAGGTACATATTACATACGTACACACAGACACAGACATACACACTTTCATTCATAGAACTATAGGTAAGAACTCACTTGCATAGACCCCGGCCATCCATAAGGCTACACAGAGCCAAGTGCAGCACACCAGACTCAACCTCATCTTCAGCTGGTGAAAGTGCTCAGATTTGAAAGTTTTTAGGTTTAGAAGTCTCAACGTATCTCCTAGCATTGACCTTATAGGTAGAGGAAGTCCCACCCACACCTTTAGGTCTACTAGCCCCCCTCTTTCCTCTTCCACACCCCTCTCACGCCCACCCTTTGGCTTGTCACCCAATCCGTGGCTAGCAGAGTCATTCTGTCATGGCTTAGAGTGGAAAATATGAGAGTTCACTATGAACGGAAGATCTTCACAAAAAGACCCCTCACCACAAGCGCATCAACACACACACACACACGCATCACTCACCACACCTCTCATGCTAAGCCACACGTCTCTATTTAAAGAGATGGAAGAGACATTTAGGGCTGGCAAACTGTTGAATGATATTCGCAAATTCTGAATTTGCTCAAATTGAGCTGTAATTTAAGACTCTTTATACAAAAAGCATTACAAGAATATTGATGTCTTGATTTTGTCCGAAGTAACGATACGCAAAATCATGTCAATGTATAAAGCTTGTTTTGACATCAAATTGTTTTAAGATGTATAGATTATGTATTTTGAATGTTTTCAGTGTATTTTGAACACTTTTCAGACAATGTGATTAATTCTGACAGCCCAAATGATATTACATGCTGCACAATAGGAATATGTGATATGCTGGTGTATAACGTGCAGTGGTAGTGTGTGGATTTCTTGCAACACCCCCGGATGGTTCTGGGTGGGTGACAGTAGCACAGCTTTCTAAACAAAGCTGACAATTTAGTCCACCCTATTGTTTTTCTCAACATCATCTTGCTCACCCACCCACCCAGCCAGGGAGAGAGAGAGATAGGGATAGAGAGAGAGAGAGAGAGAGAGAGAGAGAGAGAGAGAGAGAGAGAGAGAGAGAGAGAGAGAGAGAGAGAGAGAGAGAGAGGGGCATTGAGAGAGAGAGAGAGAGAGAGAGAGATAGAGACATCAGCGCCACAGGTAATGGGATCTGTATAGTTACAATAGCTGCACTCTCTGTTTGTCCTTGTCCCATACAGTGAAGTTTTTGTTAATGTCATTATGTCCTTAGCTCAGACCAGTTAAACTTCAATTGAGTCTAGTTGTGTGACATGGGGTTTCTCTGTGACAGACAACGAATGTGTTTTACTCTGGCCAAGGGGGCATGGCAGCTGTACTTGTTGAGATTGGACTTTTAAATGGAGGCCACATATCCACTTTAATACAGCACTAGAGAGACAGGGAGAGAGAGAGAGAGAGAGAGAGAGAGAGAGAGAGAGAGAGAGAGAGAGAGAGAGAGAGAGAGAGAGAGAGAGAGAGAGAGAGAGGGCAGAGACCACATCTAACAGAACAGAACAGACTGCACAGACTGCACAGAGAGACAAGGGGAATGATAGGATAAAGAGAAAGAAAGATAGATAGGGAGAGGATGACAGTAAATGAGGATATGTAGAGAGGAATAAAATGAGGGGTGGAAGCAGAAGGAGAGGGATGAAGAAGGGTATAGAGATAGAGGGAAAGAATGAGAGGTATAGTAAGGAGGGAGGAAAATAACTGGAGAAAAGAGATGATCATCACATTTGTAGGCTCAACCCTACAGTGAGGGAAAAAAGTATTTGATCCCCTGCTGATTTTTTTTTTTGCCCACTGACAAAGAAATGATCAGTCTATAATTTTAATGGTAGGTTTATTTGAACAGTGAGAGACAGAATAACAACACAAAAATCCAGAGAAACGCATGTGAAAAATGTTATGAATTGATTTGCATTTTAATGAGGGAAATAAGTATTTGACCCCTCTGCAAAACATGACTTAGTACTTGGTGGCAAAACCCTTGTTGGCAATCACAGAGGTCAGACGTTTCTTGTAGTTGGCCACCAGGTTTGCACACATCTCAGGAGGGATTTTGTCCCGCTCCTCTTTGCAGATCTTCTCCAAGTCATTAAGGTTTTGAGGCTGACGTTTGGCAACTCGAACCTTCAGCTCCCTCCACAGATTTTCTATGGGATTAAGGTCTGGGGACTAGCTAGGCCACTCCAGGACCTTATTGTGCTACTTCTTGAGCCACTCCTTTGTTGCCTTGGCCGTGTGTTTTGGGTCATTGTCATGCTGGAATACCCATCCACGACCCATTTTCAATGCCCTGGCTGAGGGAAGGAGTTTCTCACCCAAGATTTGATGGTACATGGCCCCGTCCATCATCCCTTTGATGAAGTAAAGTTGTCCTGTCCCATTAGCAGAAAAACACCCCCAAAGCATAATGTTTCCACCTCCATGTTTGACGGTGGGGATGGTGTTCTTGGGGTCATAGGCAGCATTCCTCCTCCTCCAAACACGGCGAGTTGAGTTGATGCCAAAGAGCTAAATTTTGGTCTCATCTGACCACAACACTTTCACCCAGTTGTCCTCTGAATCATTCAGATGTTCATTGGCAAACTTCAGACGGGCATGTATATGTGCTTTCTTGAGCTGGGGGACCTTGCGGGCCCTGCAGGATTTCAGTCCTTCACAGCGTAGTGTGTTACCAATTGTTTTCTTGGTGACTATGGTTCCAGCTGCCTTGAGATCATTGACAAGATCCTCCCGTGTAGTTCTGGTCTCATTCCTCACCGTTCTCATGATCATTGCAACTCCACGAGGTGAGATCTTGCATGGAGCCCCAGGCCGAGGGAGCCCCAGGCCCCAGGCCGACAGTTCTTTTGTGTTTCTTCCATTTGCGAATAATCACACCAACTGTTGTCACCTTCTCACCAAACTGCTTGGCGATGGTCTTGTAGCCCATTTCAGCCTTGTGTAGGTCTACAATCTTGTCCCTGACATCCTTGGAGAGCTTTTTGGTCTTGGCCATGGTGGAGAGTTTGGAATCTAATTGATTGATTGCTTCTGTAGACAGGTGTCTTTTATACAGGTAACAAACTGAGATTAGGAGCACTCCCTTTAAGAGTGTGCTCCTAATCTCAGCTCGTTACCTGTATTAAAGACACCTGAGAGCCAGAAATCTTTCTGATTGAGAGGGGGTCAAATACTTATTTCCCTCATTAAAATTCAAATAAATTTATAGCATTCTTCACATGCGTTTTTCTGGATTTTTTTGTTGTTATTCTGTCTCTCACTGTTCAAATAAACCTGCCATTAAAATTGTAGACTGATAATTTATTTTTTATTGGGCAAACGTACAAAATCAGTAGGGGATCAAATACTTTTTCCCTCACTGTAACTCTAATGCTTGTCTGATATGAGGAGTAAACACGTGAATCCTATCCCACGTGGGATACGGCTAAACACATCCCAATTATTACTTTCCTTTCTTGTCCTTTAGTAACATCAACTCTCCAGCGACACAAAAGCCTAAATCACAAGCATCTGTTATTTAGATCAGGACTTGGCACCTGCTGTTTTACTATCTTTGTGGGAAGCAAAGCTTAACTCCTAACCCCTAACCCTAATTCTAATTCAAACCCTAATTCTAATTCTAACCTTACTCTAAACCTAACCCCTGAGCCTAAAACAGCCTTTTCCTTGTGGTGGCTGGCGAAATGTCCCCACTTGTCCGAATGTTCCTTGTTTTACTATCCTTGTGAGGACTTCTGGTAAAGCCAAAAACACACACACAAGAACACATACATCTTGAGAGTCATTATCAACTCTCCATCACACACAAACACATACACCTTGAGAGTCATTATCAACTCTCCATCATACACAAACACATACACCTTGAGAGTCATTGTCAACTCTCCATCACACACAAACACATACACCTTGAGATTCATTATCTCTCTGTTAAAGCACCCTGCTTATCATTGCTAGAGTTAGAATGCCTTGCTAGATTATTCATTTATTGGTTATTCATTTATTTTGATTATTCATTTATTGGTTATTCATTTATTTGATGATTCATTTATTGGTTATTCATGTATTTGTTATTCATTTATTGGTTATTCCCTGGTTCTTTTTGGCAGCGTGGTTGTTGGATTGCTGACAGCGTGGCAGATAGAAGTTAGATTGGTGATAAGAAGGCGATTGGAATGAGCGTTGCAGGAAATTACAATCAGTACTGCCTCTTATATCCTCATCCGCCATCGATCTGGGAGCTGGGATGAGAGACACATCTTAAACAGACAGGAAACAAACATGGCAGAGATAGAACAATGCACAAACACATAAATGCATGTATTTATGCACACACTGACACACACATACACACAAATGAAGGGATGTATTAAATAGGCGTATTGTTTTATAGAACCCTGGGGAGAGTCAGATAAGCTCGAGAGTGAGACAAATCTCCAGCGTACAACACACAAATTCACAGACAGACAGGAGGGTGGGGATACAGGTGAGCAGACAGGAGGGTGGGCAGACAGGAGAGTTGGCAGGCAGGAGGGTGGAGAGACAGGTGAGCAGACAGGAGGGTGGGCAGGCAGGAGGGTGGGCAGGCAGGTGGGCAGACAGGAGGGTGGGCAGACAGGAGAGTTGGCAGGCAGGAGGGTTGGGAGACATGTGAGCAGACAGGAGGGTGGGCAGGCAGGAGGGTGGGCAGACATGAGGGCGGGCAGACGGGAGGGTGGGGAGACAGGAGGGTGGGCAGACAGGAGTGTGGGGAGACAGGAGGGTGGACAGGCAAGAGGGCGGGCAGTGTGAATGTGGGCGGGCAGACAGGAGGGCGGGCAGACCGACGGGCGGGGAGACAGGAAGGCGGGCAGGCAGGCAGGAGGGCGGGCAGGCAGGAGGGCAGGCAGGCAGGAGGGCGGGCAGACAGGAGGGTGGGCAGACAGGAGTGTGGGGAGACAGGAGGGTGGACAGGCAAGAGGGTGGGCAGTGTGAATGTGTGTCGTAAAACAGTGCTTAATAACACTGCAGAGGTAATTACACTTCTGTAGAGCAGCCAAGCGTTAAATATGATATTGTAACACAGCACTGGTGGTCTCCTGCCCAATGACTACACCCCAATAAAAGAGAGAGGCTGTGGTGGTACAATGTGATGCCCATACTGTAGTATGTACAGTGGGGAGCACAAGTATTTGATACACTTCCGATTTTGCAGGTTTTCCTACTTACAAAGCATGTAGAGGTCTGTAATTTTTATCATAGGTACACTTCAACTGTGAGAGACTAAATCTAAAACAAAAATCCAGAAAATCACATTGTATGATTTTTAAATAATTTATTAGCATTTTATTGCATGACATAAGTATTTGATCACCTACCAACCAGTAAGAATTCCGGCTCTCACAGACCCACAGACCTAAGAAGCCCTCCTGTTCTCCACTCATTACCTGTATTAACTGCACCAGTTTGAACTCGTTACCTGTATAAAAGACACCTGTCCACACACTCAATCAAACGGACTCCAACCTCTCCACAATGGCCAAGACCAGAGAGCTGTGTAAGGACATCAGGGATAAAATTGTAGACCTGCACAAGGCTGGGATGGGCTACAGGACAATAGGCAAGCAGCTTGGTGAGAAGGCAACAACTGTTGGCGCAATTATTAGAAAATGGAAGAAGTTCAAGATGACAGTCAATCTCCCTCGGTCTGGGGCACCATGCAAGATCTCACCTCGTGGGGCATCAATGATCATGAGGAAGGTGAGGGATCAGCCCAGAACTACACGGCAAGACCTGGTCAATGACCTGAAGAGAGCTGGGACCACAGTCTCAAAGAAAACCATTAGTAACACACTATGCCGTCATGGATTAAAATCCTGCAGCGCACGCAAGGTCCCCCTGCTCAAGTCAGCTCATGTCCAGGCCCGTCTGAAGTTTGCCAATGACCATCTGGATGATCCAGAGGAGGAATGGGAGATGGTCATGTGGTCTGATGAGACAAAAATATAGCTTTTTGGTCTAAACTCCACTCGCTGTGTTTGGAGGAAGAAGAAGGATGAGTACAACCCCAAGAACACCATCCCAACAGTGAAGCATGGAGGTGGAAACATCATTCTTTGGGGATGCTTTTCTGCAAAGGGGACAGGACGACTGCACCGTATTGAGGGGAGGATGGATGGGGCCATGTATCGCGAGATCTTGGCCAACAACCTCCTTCCCTCAGTAAGAGCATTAAAGATGGGTCGTGGCTGGGTCTTCCAGCATGACAACGACCCGAAACACACGGCCAGGGCAACTAAGGAGTGGCTCCGTAAGAAGCATCTCAAGGTCCTGGAGTGGCCTAGCCAGTCTCCAGACCTGAACCCAATAGAAAATCTTTGGAGGGAGTTGAAAGTCCGTATTGCCCAGCGACAGCCCCGAAACCTGAAGGATCTGGAGAAGGTCTGTATGGAGGAGTGGGCCAAAATTCCTGCTGCAGTGTGTGCAAACCTGGTCAAGAACTACAGGAAACGTATGATCTCTGTAATTGCAAACAAAGGTTTCTGTACCAAATATTAAGTTCTGCTTTTCTGTGGTATCAAATACTTATGTCATGCAATAAAATGCAAATTAATTACTTAAAAATGATACAATGTGATTTTCTGGATTTTTGTTTTAGATTCCGTTACAGTTGAAGAGTACCTATGATAAAAATTACAGACTTCTACATGCTTTGTAAATGGGAAAACCTGCAAAATCGGAAGTGTATCAAATATTTGTTCTCCCCACTGTATGTGTATACTTCTGTGGATGCAATGTGCAT
Organism: Brachymystax lenok tsinlingensis; assembly: GCA_030435695.1. NCBI lineage: Eukaryota > Metazoa > Chordata > Actinopteri > Salmoniformes > Salmonidae > Brachymystax > Brachymystax lenok. The sequence continues at coordinate 33,831,274 of CM059788.1, forward strand.
GGAAGCATTCACAATTAAAGTTGTTTTTCATTATATTGGTGACCTTGATCCTTCAGAGCTCTCTATTACCCCTGGTAGAAAAGAGTCATTACAACGTTTGAGAGAGAGAGTTGAAGAAGGAGAGAGAGCACAGCAGGATTTGATGGAAAGGGTCAAAGAGGACAGTAGATATTTGAGAGGGGGAGTGAGATGGGGAACGGGAGAGGGAGGGGGAGTGAGAGGGGGAGTGAGAGGGGGAGGGAGAGGGAGGGGGAAAATGTGAGTGAGAGGGGGAGTGAGAGGGGAGGGGAGAGTGAGGGGAGAAGGGGAGTGAGAGGGGAGTGAGAGGGGAGGGAGGGGAGAAGGGGAGCTTAGGGGGAGTGAGAGGAGAGAGGGGGAGAAGGGGAGTGAGAGGGGGAGTGAGAGAGGGAGAGGGAGGGGAAAAGGGAGAGTGCGAAGGGGAGTGAGAAGGGGAGTGAGAGGTGGGAGAGGGAGGGAAGGAGGGAAGGAGAAGTAGATACTCCATTAGCTAGAGAAAGCAAGAGAGAGCTGGACTCCTAGACTAACTTTAGTCATATTTTGATGGCTCTGACCTTTCCACAAAACTGATATAGTTAGTCAAGGAGTTTTGATTTCTAAAGAACATTTTGAAACCTGATATGCTGTTAGCTTAATTTGCTGTTGTTACCAAGACTACTATTGTGAAAACTCCAGGGCAGACAGACAACACCCTGATGATTGAGGTTATAGTCTCCTTCACTCTCTGGATGTTCTCTCTCCCTTTCTCTCTTGCTTGTTCTCTGTCCATTTGTATTGTGTCTCTTTATCTCTTTATCCCTCTCTGAATCCCCTCTTCACTCCCCCAACTCTGCATGTCTGTCTGTCTGTCTGGCCTTTATCAGGTGCAGAGGGAGATATGATTAGTGGCTAGCAAGGCAGCATAAGATGGAGAGATGATTGTCTGTCTGTCTGTTCTGAGATTCAACAGATCTGTCTGTTATTCACCAGCCCGCTGCCTGCTTCCTGGCTTCAGGCTAAACACACCACTGCCTCACCTCTTTGACACACACAACACACACATCGCCTGGATGCCTGGTGAATAGCTAATGAGTCCTTGAAAGCCAGTGTGTGTCTGTCTCTAATCAGTAGAACATTGACCTGTGCCTCATGCATAAGGTAATATAGCACCTTGGTAGACTGGGCAACCAATGTTTGAGCCTTCTACCCTATTCCCAGTATAGAGGTAATCACTGTTGTATTTTATTGATGAGTGTAAGAAGTTAGAGAAATAGAGAATATTAGGTTAGATTGTTTCAGGTGCCTGAGGACTGGAGAGAGAATAAAGTAGACGGCATCGGTCAAAGTTTGATTGATGACTTTTTTATGGCCCTTTTGGTGTACCCCCTGTTTCTTGACTGATAGTGTGTGTACATCTGTCCCTTTGAAGATATGTCTTTGATTACATTAATGCAGTCAAGAAGCGGTCAAGCTGATTGAAATGGCCTCTTTGAGGTCATTTCAACCCGCACCACCACCCCCCATGTTGGAGGGAGTGCTTATGGGCATACGTCCTGTCCAGGCCTGTGTTTACAAATGGTCAAGGTGATTGAGGGGGCCTTTTTGAACTGTGGAAAGTGTTTCTGAAACAGTAATGGTCCGGGGTATTAGACAGACGGCCTATAAAGAGTGGACTGTGGACAGTACCCGCTAACTCAGAGATAAAGCCCAGACCCCTAAAGAAGAAATTAAACATGGATTTTGTGATCACCGACACAGCTGTGATGACCGTGACAACTGAAGCAGGACCTTGGTTAAAACATAGAGAAAGGACGGCGTATAAAGCAACAATATACGATGCGCCAAAAAAGCGCTTTCTAAATATTTATAGAACTCAGATACCTCCCTCAACTGAGTTGAAAGATCAGGCGTTGATGTCTAATGGGCAACTATGCGGCTATTTGTTTGATTACCCGGCCTGTAGTGTAAAGCTCTATACAGTGGTCGAAGGAGAAGAATATACAGACCAGACTTTAGGAGTGGACTACAGGCTAGAAGACTGGCAAGTGTTTCGCAAGGTGGTGTGCCCCGAACTGAGAGTTATCACAAAGGGGTATAGCATGTTCACGGGCTACGAGACCCTTTGGGGAGTTGAGCAGGGCCCCTCAGGAAGAACGTTCCACAAGGTGAAAATACAAAGAAAGAATGGACTTCCGTATGGGTGCGTGCAGTTCTATATCGACAGTCAAAAAACCCGTAAAGGCAACAACCATGATGCGGGACCGACTCGGGATTTTAAGCTGCATGTGCGTATTCCGTTTAAAAGTTGGGATATGGTGGAATTGAGAATGCTTGAGGCAGTGGATGCTCTTTTCGCACAGAGCCAACGCCGGCAGAGTATTGTTCAGCTAAGGAAGTGCATAATATATACGAATCCTAAGGATTATGATTCAAATGAACCCCAAGAAGGTTCATCCACAGAAGGGTCATCCTCTGAAGAAAACTAAGTACTGTTCGTATAACCACGCCCCGATGCCCTAGGAGTGGTTCAACAATAAAAGGGGTGCCCCTAAGGCCTCTGGTTCTTCATTTCATCATATACCATGGATATTCATATCCCATATCAGGACTCCGATACGCTATGGGTGCCAGACCCTGAGGACTCTATGCCTCACAGTCCTCCTCTCTACGCCCCCCCGCCATCACCCTCGACACCTCTAGCATGTCCCCAGGCTGAGGATGTGTTTGATGGGGCAGTCAGTACTATTTTTGTGGACACCATCAAGGCCTCTGTAGCCGCACTTTTAGAAGTGGTGATTGGAGAGTATATACGAGAAAAATGCTACGGTTGTGAGATCAATCACCCCAGCCAGCGAAGACATCCGTGTCTATATGACCCACCCCGGTATTACTTCTTCAACCACTTTGAGGAGCTGGTGAAAAGACTGTGGTCCTGCCGCTTTATACCATCAATGGTCAGAGCCCTGGAGTCTATGGGTCTTGAGCCGTCTATTCCCAGGGTTCAGGGAGTAACTGAGGCATTCCTACATGAACTGAAGAAGGTTACCTTCATCCATGAGAAACTAAAAGAAATCAGGATCGCCATGGTGGACAACAACAAATGCAAGGAAGCAATGGTGGCCGAGGTGGTGACTTTCTGGCTCAATAAACCCCAAGAGACAGAGTAACCGTATATATTTTTGGTTTTAGATATAAAGCAATGGGTAACAGTATGCATACGATGTTGGAGAGAATAAATACATTTTTTCTTTTGAGAGAATTTACAAATGTTATGCAGAAAATTATTGAGAATAAAGTGAACAATGTATCGCTCTACACAGCCAGCAATACAGGGGTTAATGCTGGGCGTGTGCTAAAAATGGAACAAATCATGAGTCACGTAAGACATACGGGGGAGACTGTACAGTGGTCACAACTGGTAACCCGTCTTGGGGATGATTCCGAAGAAGTAGAAACAGCCTTGTCTAAGATTTTACTTTATTTGTTTGAACCCTCATTTAATTGTAACATGTATCATATTTGTTGTTTATATACTTATATAACGGATGTTTGTGTCTTAAAAATTCAACGATATAAGCCTGTAAATGTACCCCTGGTATACCAAATCTTACATGCATGGATCATTGAGAAAACGGGTCCTAACATTCTGCTACGTATCCTGAATTGTATGGTATAATAAATGTTTCTCATCATCTGCTCCGCCATCCTTCTTGCCTCTCTGATGTACAATAACATTAATGAGCCCATTTCAAATAACGAGATCATTTCATTTTATTTTTATTTTTATTTAACCCTGGGTCTTATGGGGGGAAGGAGAGGTTCCAGAGAGCTATAGCTGAAGAAACAGGTAGCAGGTTAAGCGATGCTCAAGTGAATGAATGGCTCGCTGAGCAGGATGCGTACACTCTGCATAAACCTGTGCAAAAACAATTTCCACAAAATATAGTTTTTTCTACTCATCCCTTGTCCCAGTTCCAGGCTGATCCAGGCTGATCTATGTGACATGCAGGCCCTTGCCGATAAAAATGATGGAAATCGATACATGCTAACGGTTATAGATATTTTCTCTAAAATAGCATATGTAAGGGTCTTAAAAAATAAGAGTGGGGGAGAGGTGACCCAGGCCTTTGACTCCATCTTGAAGGAAGGAGGAGCACCCAAGAAATCAGTCTTTTCAGAAACTCATGAAGAAGCACAATATCGTACATTTTGCTACAGGTTCGGATTTGAAAGCTTCAGTTATTGAGCGCTTTAAATCAAATCAAATCAAATCAAATCAAATTTTATTTGTCACATACACATGGTTAGCAGATGTTAATGCGAGTGTAGCGAAATGCTTGTGCTTCTAGTTCCGACCATGCAGTAGTATCTAACAAGTAATCTAACAAATTCACAACAACTACCTTATACACACAAGAGTAAAGGAATGAATACGAGTATGTACATATAAATATATGGATGAGCGATGGCTGACCGGCATAGGCAAGATGCAGTAGATGGTATGGAGTACAGTATATACACATATATATGAGATGAGTAATGTAGGATATGTAAACATTATATAAATGGCATTGTTTAAAGTGGCTAGTGATACATTATTTCATCCAATTATAATTATTAAAGTGGCTAGAGATTTGGGTCGATGACCGAACGGCATAGGCAAGATACAGTAGATGGTTTAGAGTACAGTGTATACATTTGATATGAGTATGTCGGATACGTAAACATTATATACAAAATTGTTTAAAGTGGCACTTTGAAAGAAACCGCACTTTGAAAGAACAAATGTGGAAATACTTTACGGCTCACAACACGCGCAGATATCTGGATATAGTTCAAGATTTAGTAAAGGGTTATAACTGCAGCTACCATAAAAGTATACTGATGAGGTCTCTTCTGAAAATTATTTTCAAGTCTTTAAAAATCTGTATGGTTTGTTCCCCCTTCGCCGTAAGAAAAAAAATGATTTTAAATTCACAGTGGGGGACTTGGTACGTATATCCAAGTTGAGGGGTGTTTTCGACAAAAAATATGAGCAAGGTTACAGAGATGAGCTGTTCACAGTTACCGAATGTCTACCACGCATACCCCCTGTCTACAAGTTAAAAGGGGGGGAGCTTATAGAGGGCTCCTTTTATGAGAAGGAACTTCAGAAGGTAAAGCTGGGTAAAGACAAAGTCTTTCACGTGGAGGAGATTCTGGATCAGAAGAGAGAAAAGGGTAAAAAATGGGTGTTGGTCCGTTGGAAAAACTGGCCACAAAAGTTCAACAGTTGGGTATTAGAGGACGATGTGGTGGAGGCCGCGGGGGTTAACTTAAACCCTCAGGCAGGATAAAAACAATATCATTCAAGTGTACACAGGAGTGCATCATGGAACACACTGGATTTTACCTGACTCTCCCCAGTAATGCGTCTGCAGATATTTATTTGAATAACCAAAGTTCAAATTACACAACCAATTTTCCAAAGCCTATAGAGTTATCAGAGACCTGGGAAGTAGGTCTCAGCGAGATTACATACCCCCGCAGTTGGTATAATTTCAAGGATAAGGTCCGCAATTTTCATTGCAAAACAATTTCGGAACCCCCAAAGGTGATCAAGATTAAAAAAGGGTTCTATAGAACTGTAGAGAGGCTCATCTCTGAGTTGAACAGCCTCCTATTCCTGAACAATATTGAAATAGTATTGAACTACAACCTTGTTAACAAACGTGTACAAATCTCAGGAGCTGCTGAGGGGGGTATAAAGACCTTTGGTAATTTAGCCTACATTTTGGGGATGTCCAACAATAAATGGACGTATGTGAAAGATAAATTATTCCCATTCCCTGCGGATATACATGCGTGGTTTTACAACATATTTCTGTATACCGACATTATATCCTATCAAAGGGTAGGAGACAGTTATGTACCCCTCCTGAGATCCGTTCATATAGATGGAAAGGATGGTGATGTAGTCACTGTCAACTATGACAAGCCACACTATGTACCTGTGAGCAAGAAATATATCGGAAACATTCTGGTTGAGCTTAAAACGGATCAGAACGAAAATATAGAATTTACTTATGGTAAAACGATTGTAAAACTCCACTTTAGACCCGCCAAAACTTCTCTACATATCTAATATATCATTAGAAGAAATAAAAATGGTTATGGTACACAACCACCATCTCGACCCTAACAGATACGTCTCATACTTTGTCGATCAAGTGGGTAATGGATTACCGGTTATCATGGAGCCCCTACCATGTATGGTTCGGGGATAGGCGGTATATTTCGTAACCTCTTTAGGATGGTTTTAACGTTTATGAAGAGAGGCCTCAGCATAGCCAAACCCCACTTAAAATCAGCGGCCAAAAATATAGTAAGTGAGGTGGTGGCCAATGCTATGACTAGACGGGCAGATCCCGAGCATCAAGAAGGCTCTGGGCTTATGCTGTTGTCGCGAAGACTGAAAAAGAGACCTCCTGGTATGAGGCGGATGCCTGCCCTTAAAAAGCAGAGGTTAACCGTTAAAAGAAACACAGTAAGTCAAAGACGAAGGAAAGTGAGGAGGTCCCAACCAAAAACTGCAAAAAGAACACTCGAAAGTATTTTCTAAAGAACAAGCAACATGGCTCTCTTTACACCGCATGTCCTCTGAAGCTATAAAGACAGAGCTCGATCTTTTCATGGCCCCGTTAACACAATTTTCAATAGATCGGTCCAGTTATGTGGAGATAGCCCCACTCTCTGCCATAACCGACAATGGACCTATAGAATTTTTCATCCCAGGCCATGGTGACAACTACCTGGACCTCAACAACACCTTATTACATTTAAGTGACCAAAAGTGACCAAAAGAGATGGTACTGATATTGCAAATGATGCCAAAGTGAGTCTCATTAATTACCCCTTGGCGACCATCTTCTCTCAAGTGGATGTGACTTTGGGTGAAAGACTCATCACTCAAAGCAGCGCCACCTATCCATATAGGGCTATCCTGGAATGTTTACTAAACTACCCCGAAGACACTCTGAAGACACAATTCAGCACCGGGCTGTTTAGCAAGGATACTGCAGGAGCAGCGATGGAAGCCACAGACCCCACCACCGGTGAAAACAAAGGACTGGAGGCACGTGCTCGCTACTGTGCTGCATCTCGAGAGTTTCATCTGCTAGGGCCTATACACTCTGACATTTTCTTTCAAGAACGTTTACTCTTAAATTCGGTTGATTTAAGGCTAAAATTAACAAGGGCCAAGGATAAGTTTTGTCTGATGTCTGCACAAGACGGTAACTTTAGTTTAAAACGGTTGGGTGCTACACTTTTTTATTAAAAAAGTGTCCGTATCTCCGGCCGTTCGTCTGGGTCATTCTCAGGCTTTGCTGAAAGGAAATGCCCTTTACCCTCTCCAAAGAATTACCATGAAAACATTCAGCATACCTATGGGTAGTAGAATATGTAGTCAAGAGGCCCTTTACCATGCTACATTGTTATAGGCCTGGTTGATCGCGCCTCTAATACGGGAAGCTTACATAAAAAAAAAAACTTTAATTTTCAGCATTTCAATGCAGAGTATGTAGCTCTCTGCTAAGGCTTTCCAACCGCAATTTAATAACAACATATCTGTGCGAGAATTTTACAATCTATTCCTGGCTACAGGGAGGCATCTAAAAGATCTCTCTTTACCTATTGACAGACATGATTTTGCAGAGGGTTACACATTGTATGCTTTCAATTTATCCCCGGATGATGACACCTCAGGAAATCTGTCTGTCGTATCACAAGGTAACCTTAGGCTGGAAATGCGTTTCCGTACACCTTTAGCTTGTACAGTTACTATGGTTGTTTATGCATGTTCTGATTCAATCTTGGAAGTGAATGCCCGAAGACAAGTCTTAGTGGATTATTATTGAGATATTAAAGATCATTGAGCAAAAAACATGAATACCCAAGAGCTAGAAGGCCTAATGAGCCGTTTGATCGGAAAACAATTTTGTGGAGTATGGGCCTGTGATGAGCTACCTATTGTGAAATGGACTGAGCGACCGGCCATGTTTATCGTCAATACCCATCCTAAACACATGCCCGGTGAACATTGGCTAGCTGTAACGTTAGAAGATGTAGGAGGACGAAAAATCTCAACGTTTTTTGATTCATACGGCTTTCCCCCTGGATTTTCACATTTCCCGGCGTCTATTAAAAGTTTTTGACCAAAAATGGATCAAAGATCTACTACAGCATCAAGCAAGTACAAGATAACCTCTCCACTACATGCGGTCAACACTGTGTATTCTACCTATGCCAAAGAGCCTGTGGAGTTTCTTTTGAAGATGTTATGTCTCTATATAATGATGATTTAAGAAGTAATAGATTGTTTTGTTAGAAAATCTCAAAAGTGTTTAAGTATGTGTCCTTTAAGACCCTGTAATCAAGGCGTATGCTCACGCCAAATGTTTAAAGAATGTCACAAATGTGAAATTGTATCATTTAAAAAAATATATTTTTATTGAATTTAATCAAAAAGCCATTCAAAAGTTATTCAAAAGTCTAACCATCCTGAGAGATTAGGATTAGGAAAAGGTGAGGACTCATCCGTAAATGAGTCATCATTAGCCCTTTCAAAGGGGGGAGGGGTTCCAAGAACATCTTTAGGTGTGCTGTAGCTCTTTGGGTCTTGTTTTAAAGTTTGAATCTGTTGACGAAGTTTATAGTTTGGTACACCCAAGAGGGGAATGTTGAGGATTGCTAGGGCTTTAAGAAACTGCCACCACCCCGGGGGTCTTCTATCCTCTGCAATCTTGTGGGCTGCTGTGGTGCTTTTGAGCAAGTCCAACATATGAGAACCCCTGACAACAGACCCCTGAAAGATAAACACTCCTTTGTCATTCCAAGTAGCGGTCCCATTTGAGTCTTTCATTTTGTTCATAATGTATATAACTGTTATGGGCAGGGACATGTGTCAGCATGTCATGCATAACATTATCGGCAACAGACGTTTGATCTTCATCCTGTTGAAATATCAGGCTCTCTCCATGTTTGCCATTCTCTAATGGTTCGGGTAGGGAGAGCGATAAATGGTTGGTCTCTCTCTCACCCTGTTTTACCAAGGCCAAATACCTTTGCAAGAGGTTTGTGTATTTTTGGACCTTATCATAGGGGTTCAATCCTTTTCTGTTCAAAATATCCCTCATGGCGGTATCCAAATCATTTTCCGCCGTTTGTCTGATATTTTCAGGACCTTGTGATTGCTGTTTAAGTCTATCCAACTCTTGTTGAGGCACCAAGTACATTTTATTTGCCATCACACTCTGTGTTCACCCCCCACTTCGGGCCGCAATAAGGCTGGTGATGAAGGGCACGGCTATACTTAGTAATGGCAGAAGAAATCCCCCAGACTGTTGTATGTCGTGTCTTTTCTTTTGAAGACTGGTCCTTTTATTGGCAAAGAGTTTGATCGCTGTCTTTTGTCTCTTAAATATTTTTAATTGGGTCAGGGTGAGCGGGATGCGACCTTTGAGAAGATTCAAAGCAATCTCGCATAGGGATAATATGAGATCTAAAGAACAATGACCCAAGAGGGTCTTCCGTTCTTTAGGGGGTAGCTCTAACTAGAGCTCTCAAGAGAGGTAGATTTCTTTTTAAACGCCGAGACATATTCTCTACTTTTTAGGAATGTAAACCGTCGGCCACTCCCAAGGAAACAACCCCATTCTGAGCCTCAGGTGTTCTGGAGTATTTGATTTTAAATCCACAATTAAATAGGAAAATGGTGCTTTGGTAGCGTCCTCATAGCTTTCCATAAAGTAGGATTTCCTTCCAGGATACATTTGCTGTGCTAGTGTGTTTATCTGTAGCTTGTCTCTAGGGTTTTTGAACAAAACCATGTAATTGGCGTTCAAACTAATGGTACGGCTATTTTTACCTTGGTGAAACACATTTTGAACCAAGTAAAGCACTGACAGGTTTCGATGATGAGTATATTGAGTAAAAGCTCGTGCTATTTCAGGATGTTCGCTACCTGCAAATAGCATATCGTCCAAAACCAACATATTTTGTTTATCAGGAGGTAAAAGGTCATCATCAGACAGGGATTCGGGGGGATTCCTTCAATAAACTTGATTTTTATTTTCTTCAACAACTGATAACATGAATAACACCACACAATATTGTCAGGTTTCTTGAGATAATACATGTTCAGAATTCTCTAAAATACTTTTTTACAAAACAAGTTTTACCGCTATTTGATGGGCCTGCGATTAAGGCCGAAAATGGTAGTTGCAACCTAGGGTCAAAACCTTCTACAACAGCCATTCTATCTTAAGGGTTAAGACACACGGGGCCTGTAACATATGTCAGTAACCAAAGGGCAACGTTGTCCCGTCAGGTAAAAGCAATCTCTTGTCATAGACTACCAGGAATCTTTTAGTAAGTGGGGCATTCCATAGATGGAACCCCTTTTTATCCCTAACAATCTTTTTGTAGGAGTTCAACATTTCCAGTTCACTGTTCCGATCGTTTATGAAGCCCTCGACTAAGCGTGTGATTGATTCCAAGTTTACACGCTGGGCATTTTCATAGTTTTGAGTCACGCCTTTGGCTTTCAACACCACGTGATTGTCTTTAGTCCTAAAAGCATAGCTTTTGGGGCCACATGATGACCACTCTATGATATGGTCCCCGTCTTCGAGTTCACTCGTTAAACGCGGGGCAATGTTCTATGCCAGAAGGCTATATCTTGGCGATGTAGGCGCTGAAGTAAAGCAACCATACATTTGTTTCGCTGAATTTCTCTGTTTTTTAGAGCCCTGTAAAAGCCTGTGAGAAATTTGTGTTTGGAATCTGTGCCCTCATCTGTGCCCCCATTTTCATTGTCTACAACACAATTGACTACATCGAGCTGTTTTTCAGCTTCATACATCAACACATCGTCATCGGTGACATCGGAGACATTCACAACATTAGCAAAGTTATCAGTAGGCTTAGATGTTTTACTATGGTTGACATCGGCGTCCTTTTCGGCGGCTTCTGTGACGATAATGCAGGGGGAGTCTGAAAGAAAATATAAAAGATTAAATTTCAAATACATTTCAGATTAATATAATAATACATTTTCTCACTGTTATGCCACGGGTTTTAGTTAAATTACCTCTGATTGTTTCCCTCGGGCTTCCTGTCACGTCCTGTGGCTGTGGTGATTCTGCATGGTTTGTAGAGCTATCGTCAGAGTCTGAAAAGAAACAAAGATTATTTAACATGGTTTTGACATATTCTTAAAAAAACGTTTTCTGAACCGAGAACCTTCTCTGGCGATGCTGTTCTGTGTACTTGAGCAACCGTTGTGTGGAGCCCAGAAGTACTGGGGGTAGCAAGATATTCAACTCTGGGGCTTAGACTTTTGGCAAAGCCATTCGTACGAAACGGTAAAATGTCGTAATTTTCATCACCCCCGTAGTGGTTCATGGGAAGTGCCATAAGGCCTGATGTCTTCTTGTTGGCGGACTGTCCGCTGTAAACACAAGGTTATATTTTTTAAAACAATGTAGGCGCTTTGATAATGTTTATCATTATTATTATATTAAAATTTTGGACTTACGACGAACATAGGTTGAAGGACTCCCTAAAGAAGTGTCGCCGGAATCGCTGATTGATATGACATTGCATGCTGGTCCAAACAGCTTATATCAGATAATAACTGAGTAAACGTAGATTCACCTATAGTCGTGTTATATATTATAGAAAAATATATTTATACATTTCATTTTTTTAAACACGTTATAATTATTTAAACATTTGTTCTATTCCTGTATAGCAAATGGTCTTGGCGTTCGAGATGCGCCCCCAAACCCCCACCCACCGGGAAGATAGCGAGGGGGTCTTAATTGTTTGGACACTATCAGCCAACCCCTGATAATGTCACAGTGTGTAAGTAAACCAAAACCATCTGTTTTTTCAGGCCTCCATGTGCGCACACACACACGCACTGCATTCTTTATGTCTGTCCGTCCGTTTCCAAATCGCTGTATTCAGATTGTGACTGGATCAGCCGCTACCTTTTTTTTACCTCTTCAGTCATGCGCTGTATATTTTCAGTCCAGGGATAAATCTGCTTGTGTGTCTTTAGACCCGGGCTCTGTCTTGGGGATAGAAGCGCCCAACGCCTTAACTGTTCACGATGTTTGAAGGTGAAGAAATGTAGGATAATCTCCCCACATGAAATTGAAAACTGGAACAAAATAGTTGACCTCTTCTTCAAACGCATAGCCAGACAGTCCTGTTCCTCTCAGTATCTTTTCCATTTTGCATAACCCTAAACGTATTTTTAACCATTCTCTCATTCGTAGCACTGGAGAAAAACTCCCAGTTGTTGTTTGGAAAAGTATGCTATGTCCTGTGTTTGTGAAAATCTTCACGGTTGAATCCTCTGGGTGGAAAATGTAACCAATATGGCCTTCACTCATATCCAGCAATCCATTAAAACAATCCGGGTCATCACAAATAATGGCCTCTATGGTTTTGTCATCGGGTTCTTGACATCCTGAACACAATACACCTAAAATTGGTCTTGGAGCCATGTTTAATTTCTTCTTTAGGGGTCTGGGCTTTATCTATTTTAGTCCACAGTCCACTCTTTATAGGCCGTCTGTCTAATACCCCGGACCATTACTGTTTCAGAAACACATTCCACAGTTCAAAAAGGCCCCCTCAATCACCTTGATCATTTGTAAACACAGGCCTGGACAGGACGTATGCCCATAAGCACTCCCTCCAACATGGGGGGTGGTGGTGGAGGTTGAAATGACCTCAAAGAGGCCATTTCAATCAGCTTGACCGCTTCTTGACTGCATTAATGTAATCAAAGACATATCTTCAAAGGGACAGATGTACACACACTATCAGTCAAGAAACAGGGGGTACACCAAAAGGGCCATAAAAAGTCATCAATCAAACTTTGACCGATGCCGTCTACTTTATTCTCTCTGACTGGGCATATTTGTAGAGGCAATCAACATTGGCTGTCAAGTATTTTGGTAATAGCATCCATATCTATTTCATGAATGATATGTGTAGTGTACTATCTGAGATGATTTGATCCTTGATTAAATGTTTGGTAGAGCATGGTTCTTGCAACGCCAGGATAGTGTGTCTGATTCCTGGGACCACCCATACTTATAATGTACGCACGCATGACTGTAAGTCGCTTTGGATAAAATATCTGCTGGATGGTGTATATTTTTATTCATACAACGGGTGGGTCTAATCCTAAATGCTGATTGGGTAAAAGCACATTCTAGCTTGTGTCTATTCCACAAGTTGCCACCGGCCAAATCTATTATGTTAAAATGCCTATTCACTCTGTTCCATCTGACTGCACAATCCACTGTCTCGTCAGCCCAGTCAGGGAAGTTATCAACTTGATCTCCACTATAAAAAGCATCTAGACATTATCTCACTTTTCTTTGTTACTAACATTTAGTTTTCAACAGCGGAGATTTGTATAAACATTGATGTATGTCTCTCCGACAAGAAATGTAAACTGAATAAAGGTAAAACAAAATGAAGTTCAGATAGTTTGCTGTCTTTCCAGCTTTAATTTGAAGTGATTGTGTTTGTTGTGTTGTTGGCTAGCCCCTCTGAACAACAGTGTACAACGAGAGAGCACATTTTCTAAGCCAGGCGAAATCGTGCCTCATTAGCTCATTGTTATGGATGTATCCAAATAAATGTCACTAGAAAACAGTTTAAACAAATGCCGCTACCGTTGTTCTTCTGTCTGCACTGTTTGACGTGACTTTAAGTTAGCCGTAGTTGGCTAACTAGCAAGCAAGGGATAAGAACGTTGCCAGCCAGTATGGCCATGGAACATTTAGAACTAACATTTAGAACATTTAGAATGTCCATAGATACAGAACAAAAAGACTGAACGACTGGGTCGCGTCCATAGATACAGAACAAAAAGACTGAACGACTGGGTCGCGTCCATAGATACAGAACAAAAAGACTGAACGACTGGGTCGCGTCCATAGATACAGAACAAAAAGACTGAACGACTGGGTTGCGTACATAGATACAGAACAAAAAGACTGAACGACTGGGTCGTGTCCATAGATACAGAACAAAAAGACTGAACGACTGGGTCGCGTCCATAGATACAGAACAAAAAGACTGAACGACTGGGTCGCGTCATTAGATGCAGAACAAAAAGATTGAACGACTGGGTCGCGTCCATAGATGCAGAACAAAAAGACTGAACGACTGGGTCGCATCCATAGATACAGAACAAAAAGACTGAATGACTGGGTCGCATCTCTAGCAACCGAACCAATAGAACTAACAACCAGCCGGCTTGGGTAGCAACCCTAGATTTCTTTCGGGACTATAACTTGTGGAAGGATGAAATAGTAGGACTAAAACTCATGAGAATAACGTTTTTAATGAAAATATGTTTTTATTATTTGAATATGTTGTTAACACACACACACACAAGTATACACACACACACGTATACACACAGCCCATGCACCTGACACCAACTATGGGGCCTGACTTGGTCTCGGGCCTAACAACACCCGTGCCAATATATCCTCCAAACACCGGCTTCTCCAACATTATCACTTAATTATATTACTTAAATTAATATTTTGGTCAGACCCCATAGCTGGTGTCAGGTGCATGGGCTGTGTGTATACGTCTGTGTGTGTGTACACGTTTTACTATACAAGAATAGTAAACCAACAAAAATTCAGAGAAGTGATTTTTTAGGCTTAGGGTTAGGGTTAGGGTTAGAATTAGGGTTAGGAGTTAGGGTTAGGTTTAGAGTTAAGGCTAGAATTTGGGTTAGTAGTTAGGGTTAGGTTTAGAGTTAGGGTTAGTAGTTAGGGTTAGGAGTTAGGGTTAGGTTTAGAGTTAGGGTTAGAATTAGGGTTAGGAGTTAGGGTTAGGTTGAGGTTTAGGGAAAATGTGATTTTGAATGGGAATCAATTGTTGAACAGGAGAGAGAGCGAGAGAGAGCGAGGAGAGAGAGAGAGAGAGAGAGAGAGAGAGAGAGAGAGAGAGAGAGAGAGAGAGAGAGAGAGAGAGAAAGGCACTCATATCTAGTATTTATGAATAGAGGAGAAAGATGACAGCAGCCAGAGGACAGAGAACAGAGTCTTCACAGATCAATCCTTGAAATGTCTGTGTATCGATCTGTGTAGTGGCTCCACTGTGACAAATCAAAACATCGCTCCAAACCTGAACACTTCTGACAGCGCAAAATGACTTGATTCCAGTGATAGACCATATATATTGTTCTATATCTATGGTTTCAGTGTTCTTCACAAAAAAAAAACACTAAGAAAGCAGGCACACACACACACTTGTTTGAATGTTATTGTCTCAGTGAATTGATTATGGTTGATCAATTGAAGTCTCCCTAACATAATTCTTGTCTACTTTAGTGGCATGGAACATTCTGTCATCAGGGCCAATTATCCCTTTTCAGAAGAAGAAGGCGTATCTATCCATATCCGCTCAATTCCAAATGAATGCAGTATATTCTGTAGATGGAAGGAAGTCCCAATTGAAGAATTCCCAAGTGCCATTCATTTATTAGAGATTACTTTTTTAATTTAATTCTCTTGAATTGATGGACTTGAAGTGGAATTCACACCAATCTTTCTCCTCTCCTTTGTTTTTTAAATTGTTTTTTGATTGATTTAAATGGTATTTTACCAAATAGGGCTATCTTCTATATACCCCCCTACCTTGTCACAATACAACTGATTGGCTAAAACGCATTAAGAAGGAAATACATTCCACAAATTATCTTTCAAGAATTCACATTCCAGGTGACTACCTCATGAAGCTGGTTGAGAGAATGCCAAGAGTGTACAAAGCTGTCATTAAGGCAAAGGGTGGCTATTTGAAGAATCTCAAATATAAAATATATTTGTTTAACACCTTTTTGGTTACTACATAATTCCATACGTGTTATTTCATAGTTTTGAATTCTTCACTATTATTCTACAATATAGAAAATAGTACAAATAAAGAAAAACTGTTGAATGAGTAGGTGTTCTAAAACCTTTGACCAGTAGTGTATATCAACAGCGGACTAATGCAACAAATACCTAAATATATTTTTGGGGTTTATTTTACCTTTAAGTATCCTGTCAGGTTGACAACCTGCCTGGAGGCCTGCAGTCCTGGTCATTGGCACGCTGAGGTAATCAATAAGCGGTTTAATTATGGGAGAGAGCACGGCTTCACGGCTCTTCACGGTTCACTTCAGCTTGATGGCGTCAGCTGATCCAGAAGCTATCAACTTAGATAGAGGGGTCTTTACCACCTCAGTGGTTTTTCTGGTCACAAACATTTCAATAGCTCACAAATTGCCCTCTCTGTCTCTCTCCTCCTCTTTCAGTTGTTTAACGGTGTAGGGGGAACAGAGGCATACACATAGTCACTTCTTGTAGGCTATGTTGCTATTTATTTATATTTTTGTCTGACTATAAAATGTAAATACAATACTCAGATCTAGATTTATCTACCATGACACCTCTTACAGAATCCAAACTAACGTTTTCTTAGTTCACATCTTCAGAAGACCTTTCCAGAATAATATCAAAACAGTTGTGAATTCAATCATGTCAATGTCCTTGACTGCACACAGGGCTCCATGATATTTCACTGCAATACCACTAGATGGCGAACACTGTTCTGTGACAGTTCTCTGACGTGATGTGCCTACTCTCTTAGGAATCTTTAATTCATTCTTTGTGCATCTAGGCTAAATATCTCTCTCTCCAACTTTCACTTTCTATTGTTTTATTTGGAACTGCACGCTTCCAGTTGACCAACAACAGAGCTAGGTTCTCTCTCTCTCTCTCTCTCTCTTGTCTCTCACACACACACACATGCTTCTTATCACTCCTTAGTCCTAACTTTCACTCCCCATATCTGTATTTCTACTCCCTCTCTTTTCTTACTCTTCTCCCCATCACTCCTTCCCTTCTCTCTCTGTTTGGTCTGGTCACTGTGGGGTTAAATAGGGTCAGAATCAAAGCTCTATGCTTTATGAACGTGTGTGTGTGTGTGTGTCTATGAAAGCGCGAGGGCCCTCCTGTTTGGCCTAGATTATACTGAGGGCCTGACCTCTGGGTGTTGAGAGGCCCATGTTTGGAAACACAGGCAGCCACTGTGTCCCTCTGGCCCAGCAGGGGGGCTGTGTCCTCAGGCAATACCCTGGATGGGCCCAGCCTGCTGTTCCTCTTGTTTGAAGGTCCAGCACTGTACACAGTGGGGACTTGGCTGTGACCAGATGGCAGCACGACGATAGAGAAGGAGGAATTGACTATCAGGGAATACTGATAGTTTGAGCAACTATGGATTCTGACACCACCAAAAATGTAGACTTGCAGCTTACTAACAATCCGTAGTGTCAATCAAATGTTATGCTTTCTCTAAGGTCTTTCTTTGTGTCCCAATCCTCTCTAGAAAAACAGGTGCACAGGGCCCAATCTGTGATCTGGCCCTTAACTGCAGCCACTCAACCATATCTGCCTGATCAGATGTTTTCCGATATGAAAGATCCTTCTCGACAGAGTGTGTGTGTTCTCTGAGATAGAGATATTGATCAATATGTGAGATAGCTGTATAGATCACTGGAGACCTAAGGCAGTTGGTAGGCCTGTACAACCATGCATGCACACATACACACACAGAGTGGGTGCTGTGGTTATTGGCTACATTAACACAGGTAATGTGATCTGAGCTCAGACATGGTTATGTGTTTATTTCTCCATGGGGGAGAGAGAGGGGGAGGAGGAAAGAGAAGGAGGGAGGAAAAGAGATGGGGGCAGAAAGAGAGAGGAGGATGTAGGATGAGGCTGTGTAAAAGGGTGTAAGGAGCAGGGAGGGGATGAAGTGTAAGTATGGAGAAAGAAATGAAAAAATGGGTGAGGTGGTGAGAAAAAGGAGAAGGGTGAGAGAGGAGAGGAGAGGGTGAGAGGAGAGGAGAGGAGAGGAGAGGAGAGGAGAAGAAGGAGAAGGGAGAGGAGAAGGGTGAGAGTGTAGAGGAGAAGGGTGAGAGTGTAGAGGAGAGGAGAGGAGAGGAGAGGAGAGAAGAGGAGAGGAGAGGAGAGGAGAGGAGAGGAGAGGGTGTACATCTTTCTGTCTGACTGTGTCAATGTGATTATGGAACAATCAGACGTGAGAGGGAATCACTCTGGCTCTCATACTCCCAACCCTGCCAGGTTATATTAATTACACCACACACACACATGTAAGAATTTAGATAATGGGTCTGGCTCACTGTCAATGGTGTGTGCGTGCGTGTGTGTGTGTGTGTGTGTGTGTGCGTGTGCGTGCGTGCGTGTGTGTAATAATAGTAATAGTAAACAAACAAAAGGGCTTGATGGCATACCGGTAGAGGTATATCAAGCCTTTCTTTATATACTAAAAGCTCCATTGTTATATTGTTTTAACTACTCCTATAGAAATGGTAGTCTGTCAGGTACTCAGCAGGAAGATCTGATTTCTCTATTATTAAAACAAGACCCAGATGGCAAATATAAAGACCCAGTCCATCTAAAACACTGGAGGCCTCTTACACTTCAAGTTGTGATGCAAAAATACTAGCGAAATGCATAGCACTCAGAATTAAAAAGGTTTACCAGATATTGTTCATCCTGATCAGACAGGTTTTTTACATGGACAATGCATTGGAGATAATATACGACAACTACTAGAAATAATAGAACATCATGAAACATCTAAGAAGCCAGGCCTGGTATTTATAATGGATTTTGAAAAGGCTTTTGATAAAGTAAGACTGGATTTTATTTATAAATGCCTGGATTTTTTCAATTTTGGTGATTCTCTAATAAAATGGGTAAAAGTAATGTATAGCAACCCCAGGTGGTCAATAGTAAATAGTGGCTACTTCTCAGAGAGGAGTTAGACAAGGGTGTCCGCTGTCACCATATCTATTCAAATCAAATCAAATCAAATTTTATTTGTCACATACACATGGTTAGCAGATGTTAATGCGAGTGTAGCGAAATGCTTGTGCTTCTAGTTCCGACCATGCAGTAGTATCTAACAAGTAATCTAACAAATTCACAACAACTACCTTATACACACAAGAGTAAAGGAATGAATACGAGTATGTACATATAAATATATGGATGAGCGATGGCTGACCGGCATAGGCAAGATGCAGTAGATGGTATGGAGTACAGTATATACACATATGAGATGAGTAATGTAGGATATGTAAACATTATATAAATGGCATTGTTTAAAGTGGCTAGTGATACATTATTTCATCCAGTTATAATTATTAAATTCGTTATTCATATTCGTTATGGCCTAAGAAATGCTAGCTATTAAAATCAGATCCAATAACAAAATTAGAGGATTAGAAATCCCAAGCTAGATCCCTGCAATGTCTCATTGAAGAT
The DNA here is from genome assembly GCA_030435695.1 of Brachymystax lenok tsinlingensis. Taxonomy (NCBI): domain Eukaryota; kingdom Metazoa; phylum Chordata; class Actinopteri; order Salmoniformes; family Salmonidae; genus Brachymystax; species Brachymystax lenok. Next base: position 33,850,698 of record CM059788.1, read on the forward strand.
CTAGATAACTTTGGACTTTCTGGACTAAAACCTAGTTATGATAAGTGTACAATATTATGTATTGGATCTTTAAAAAATACAACTTTTACATTACCCTGCAGTTTACCTACTAAATGGGCTGACGGTGAAGTAGACATTTTTATTTTTTATTTACCTTTATTTTACTAGGCAAGTCAGTTAAAAACAAATTCTTATTTTCAATGAATGCTTAGGAACAGTGGGTTAACTGCCTGTTCAGAATAACAGATGTGTACCTTGTCAGCTCAGGGAATTGAACTTGCAACCTTTTGGTTACCAGTCCAATGCTCTAACCACTAGGCTACCCTGCCGCTACTTGGTGTTCATATCACAAAATATATAAATGAGCTCTCCACAATGAATTTCAATAGAAAACGTGTAAAAATAGACAAGATCCTGCAACCATGGAGAGGTAAATACCTGTCTATTTATGTAAAAATTGCCCTGATTAACTCCTTAGTCATATCTCAGTTTACTCAATTACTTATGGCGCTGCCTACTCCTGATGATTCATTTTTTAAATCATATGAGCAAAACATATTTTGCTTTATCTGGGATGCTAAACCAGACAAAATAAAGCGTGGCTATCTACATAATGAATATGAATTGGGTGGGTTGAGATTATAAAATATTAAAGCACCAAATCTCTCTCTAAAAGCTTCACTTATTCAAGTCTTACATGAACCCTAATTGGTTCTCAAGTAGACTACTAAGGAAAGCTCATCCATTGTTTAAAAATGGCCTTTTTGCCTTTGTGCAGATTGCTGTGTCTCATTTTCGATTAATTTAAATTATACTTTTTTCAAAGTATCTCTCTTTTTCAAACAAGCATTGCAGAGCTGGCTGCTATTTCAATTTCATCCCCCTGAAGAGATATAACAAATATTACAACAAATATTATGGCTGAACTCAAATGTGCTGGTTGATAAAATACCGGTATTTATGAGAAAGATGTTTGAAAGGGGTATTTTGTTCTTAAATTATATTGTAAATTGGAATGGTAGAATTATGTCTTTCATGGAGTTATCAGAATTGTACGGGAAGGTCTGCTCAATCCAAGGGTACAACCAATTGATTACAGCATTACCCCAAAAATGGAGGAGGCAGGTGGCAGTGGGAGGAGGTAGGGAACTGGTCTGTCTGCCCAATATAAAGGATCAAAAGTGGAATAAAATAGCATAAATAGGAAAGTATACCAGGTTAATTTGAGGACCAGGATCTTGACAACTGTGCCATACAGATTGCAAAATAGTTGGAGAGATTTTTAATGTACCGATTCCGTGGTTCAGGGTGTATGAGTACATATATAAAATGACGCAAGATTCAAGACTTTGTGCTTTTCAGCTAAAATTATTATATAGAATTCTTGCCACCAACAAAATTTTGAATATTTGGGGCATAAAATCATAGAAGCTCTGCAGATTTTGTTGTGAGGATACAGAATCAATAGACCATTTATTTTGTTATAGCCCTTATGTAGTTTGTTTCTGGTCTCAGGTTCAGGAATGTCTGAAAATTCATAACATTGATCTAAAATTGACCCTAGAATAGTCCTGTTAGGAGATCTGGAGAGACCTGGTCAGTCAATTACTAATATGCTAATACTCTTAGTAAAAGTAGTTATCTTCAACTCGTAATCTGTGGATTCTATTCGATTAGATAGATCGAAATTGTACTTTAAACATCACAGCATAGTTGAAAGACATATGTTGCGTAGAAATCCAAAGAGGGTGGCCAGCAGAGATAGATGGGATGGGCTGAGGGAAGCTGAGAGTTGGGATGTGGAATTGGAGACAAGTGGGAGTGGAGTTGCTGGGTGGAGGATAGAATGATGGTAAAAGTAGCCTAGTGGGGGGCGGCAGGTAGCCTAGTGGTTAGAGTGTTGGACTTGTGACTGGAGGGTGGCAAGTTCAAATCCCTGAGCTGACAAGGAAAAAAATCTGTCGTTCTGTCCCTGAACAAGGCAATTAACCCACTGTTCCCCGGCTGCCGAAGACGTGGATGTTGATTAAGGCAGCCCCCCGCACCTCTCTGATTCAGAGGGGTTGGGTTAAATGCGGAAGACACATTTTGGTTGAAGGCATTCGGTTGTACAACTGACTAATAATGGTGACTTTGACTTTAAAAGATAAAAGTATAAAAAATACATTCAAAATAAAACATGAGAAAAAGTCAGTTTGAATGACACTGAGGAGCAGTGTTTTTACAGCTAATGCCAGTTTGCCTGAGGCTGATGCCGTGCAGGTGTTTGTACACATGTATATACACACTCTCTAATTCAAATGTACACATACACGGACACACACACATGTAAATAGTGCCAGACATGCACTCAAACATATACAGTTGGCCTTGCTGTTATGATTTTAGTTGTCCTTGTTGTTCTTTTGTTTTTTGCATTGTTGTTTTCTGTTTTCCTTGGTCTATTTCTTTTTTTCTTTTTAGCTTATTTTCTTGGTTGTTGGTGCATGGGGGGTTCTTGGGGGTGGGGATTGGATTAGTTTTACTTATTTTATTCTTGGAGGGGGCTGTGGGAGGGGTCTCGGAAGGTTGAGGGACAGTTCTTGGGGAACTGTGGGGGGGATCTTGGAGGGTTCAGGTCCCTGTTTTTGGCCTTGTGGGAGATATGTCGACATGCCTTTGAGCAGGGCGTTGACCCTGTATGTCGCTCTGAATTGGAGTCTGTTGGATGGCTGTTGTGGTATAGTTGTTGATCGGCTTCACTGCAAGTATATTGCATGTTTTGGATACTCAATTTTAAAAAAAAATAACTGACCTACTGGGGACATTTTGTTTGTCCCCACAAGGTCAAATGCTATTTTTAGGGGGTTTGGGGTTAAGGTTAGAATTTGTGTTAGTGTTAGAATTATGTCAAGGGTTAGGGTTAGGAGCTGGGTTTTGTTTTAGGGTTAGGGTTAGGAGCTAAGGTTAGATTTAGGATTAAGGTTGGGTTTTTGGGTTAAGGTTTGGCCTAAGGTTAGGGTTAGGGTAAGAGTATGGGTTGCCTTCCAGAGAGACATCAGAAATAGTAACATTCTCTGTTTCACAGAAACATGGCTCACTCAGGAAATGTTATCAGAGTCGGTATAGCCACCCGGTTTCTTCACGCATCGCGCCGACAGAAAATAAAACTCTCTGGTAAGAAGAAGGGCAGGGGGTGTATGTATGCCTTATGATTAACAAGTCGTGGTGTGATCATAACAACATACAGGAACTCAAGTCCTTTTCTTCACCTGACCTAGAATTCCTTACAATCAAATGCCGACCGCATTATCAACCAAGATAATTCTCTTCGATTATAATCACAGCCGTGCATATCCCCCCCAAGCAGACACCTCGATGGCCCTGAAAGAACTTCATTGGACTCTATGTAAACTGGAAATCACATATCCTGAGGCTGAATTTATTGTAGCTGGGGATTTTAACAAAGCTAATCTGAAAACAAGGCTCCCTAAATTGTATCAGCATATCGAATGCGCGACCCGGGCTGGCAGCATTCTGGATCATTGCTACTCTAACTTCCGCGATGCATAAAAAGCCCTCCCGCGCCCTCCTTTCGGCAAATCTGACCACAACTCCATTTTGTTGCTCCCAGCCTATAGACAGAAACTAAAACAGGAAACGCCCGTCTGTTCAACGCTGGTCCGACCAATCTGATTCCACGCTTCAAGATTGCTTCGATCACGTGGACTGGGATATGTTCCGGATAGCCTCAGACAACAGCATTGATGTATACGCTGATTCAGTGAGCGAGTTTATTAGCAACTGATGTTGTACCCACGGTGATGTTGTACCCACGGTGACTATTAAAACCTTCCCCAACCAGAAACCGTGGATTGATGGCAGCATTCACGCAAAACTGAAAGCGCAATCCACTGCTTTTAATCATGGCAAGGTGACCGGAAACATGACAGCATACAAATAGTGTAGCTATTCCCTCCGCATGACAATCGAACAAGCTAAGCGTCAGTATAGAGACAAAGTAGAGTCACAATTCAATGGCTCAGACTCGAGACGTATATGGCAGGGTCTACAGTCAATCACGGATTACAAAAAGAAAACCTGCCCCGTCAAGGACCCCGACATCTTGCTCCCAGACTAACTAAACAACTTCTTTGCTTGCTTTGAGGAAAATACAGTGCCACTGACACGGCACGCCACCAAAACCTGCGGGCTCACCTTCATCCAAGCCAACGTGAGTAAAACACTTAAATGTGTTAACCCTCGCAAGGCTGCCGGCCCAGACAGCATCCCTAGCCGCGTCCACAGAGCATGCGCAGACCAGCTGGCTGGTGTGTTTACGGACATATTCAATCAATCCCTATCCCAGTCTGTTGTTCCCACATGCTTCAAGAGGGGCACAATTGTTCCTGTTCCCAAGAAAGCTAAGGTAGCACTCACTTCCGTCATCATGAAGTGCTTTGAGAGACTAGTCAAAGATCATATCACCTCCACCCTACCTGACACCCTAGACCCACTCCAATTTGCTTACCGCCCCAATAGGTCCACAGACGACGCAATCGCAATCACACTGCACACTGCCCTAACCCATCTGGACAAGAGGAATACCTATGTAAGAATGCTGTTCATTGATTGCAGCTCAGCATTTAAAAACTTCTCAGGGAGTGCCGGGGCGCTATCGCCCCACTCCCGACACTACCAGGTGAAATGCAAGACAAAATTCCAAAATTGAATTATAAAAAAATTCACCAATATACAAGTGTTTCATACTCATCAAATTCTCTGCTTCTTGGCAATATCACAGCGTTGTCGGATTTCAAAAAGGCTTTACGGCGAAAGCACTACATTTGATTGTTTGAGGCTAGCACCTCACATATTTTCCATAACCATGAAATCTTTAGCCAGCGCGGTCGATAGAAAATGCATTTCACAGGGAAAACCTGTCAACTTTTGGCCGGGTGGTTTCTGGGTTTTGACCACTAGAGGCTCCCATTGCGTTCTTTTTGTCTGATCCTTTCTTTTCTTTTCCCCTTGTTTCCAGTTATTAATTGCACCTGTGCCTCGTTTCTCCTGTATGTATTTAAACCCTTAGTTTCCCTTAGTTCTTTGCTCTGTGGTTATATGTTAGCACCTTGCCTCAGCTACGCTGTGAATATTTTGGTTGCTCCAGTTTGGACTCTCTTGTGGAACTTTGTTTTGGGTAACGTTTATTTTTTTATTATTCTTTTGGGACTAATTTTGCTGTTTCTTCTCCCCTGGTGGATTTACCTTTTGTCTTTGTGGATTACCTTTTTGCCTGGAGTTGTTTATTTTTTGGATTATTCTTTTGGGACTATTTTTGCTGTTCCTTCTTTCCTTGTGGATTTACCTTTTGTCTTTGTGGATTACTTTTTGCCTGAAGTACTTTCATTTTTTGTCCTTATTAAAATACACCATCTCTATTACGGCTGTGTCTGCCTCATCTTCTGGGTTCTGCCAGCTACCTGTGGCTCAGTTCGATAGGTGACTGGTTCTCACACCGGAGACCCGAGTTCAAGACCTGGTCCTGACAAAACCTGTGCCTTACCTTTTGTAGAACTTCTGCAGAGGGCTTCCTAAGTGTCCAACGAAGACAATCCATGGGTATTTGGTTAGAAAAAGTAATTTATTATATCCTTAAATCTCCGTTTGGTTGGCACCTTGTGTTCAGAAAATCCAATGTGACAAGAACGCGTTCAACTATACCTATAAACTTTCCCTCAACAAAACAAAAACCAATTAAAATGCTTCCTTAGCTTATCTTTTATGAATAAAAGTGATAATCTTTCACTTGGATGGTCACCTAAATGTTATATAAGTCAAATAAAGTGGACTGCTCAGCCAAACGTGCACCCAAAAACGTGCAACTGAAAAAGAGCTCCCTCGACTAAAACTTCTCCCAATAGAACACATTGGTTCTGATTTCCATTAAACTTTAGCTATACACTGCTGACATCCAGTGGAAGCAATAGGTACTACATTCAGTGTCCTGGTATAAAGACTTTTCTAAAGGCACTGTCTCAAAGTGAGCTATATGCCACAAGGAATGAGATTTCCGGATGGAAAATTCTCTGGTTTTTGCCTGCCAAATGACTTCTGTTACACTCACAGACAAAATGATAACACTTTTGGAAACCTCAGTGTTTCCTATCCAATAGTACTAATTATGTGCATATCCCATTTTCTGAGCCTGAGTGGCAAGCATTTTACTTTGGGCACGCCAGACTCTCCAAAACCGACCCCTCAGCTTCCACTCCCTAACAAGTTAACTGATTCAAGTATTTTTAGCCAAATCCTAATTGGTATGTTTTGAATGTTAGGTTCCTTTAATGGCATAGAATGCCCTTCTTGCCTTGTCTCTCAGATCGTTCACAGCTTTGTGGAAGTTACCTGTGGCGCTGATGTCTAGGCCAAGGTATGTACAGTTTTTTTTTGTGCATATCCCACAGTAGTTATTGGGGTCAAATTTGTCTCCACTTTTGTGGATTGGGGTAATCAGTCCTTGGTTCCAAATATTGGGGACGATGCCTGAGCTAAGGATGATGTTAAATCATTTTAGTACAGCCAATTGGAATTTGTTGTCTATTTATTTTATCATTTCATTGAGGATACCATCAACACCACAGGCCTTTTGGGTTGGAGGGTTTTGTCCTGTAGTTCATTCAAGGTGATTGGAGAATCCAGTGGGTTCTGGATCTTTAATAGTGGGTCTTTAATAGTTGATTCTGTAATGTTCTGTATTTATTTTCTTAGTCAACCTTGTGTTCTGTTTTATTGTGTTCTTGAACGTAGCCCTGTCTGCAATTTAACCCGGTCTCATCAGCTCCTTATTTCAATCAATCAATCAAATGTATTTATAGAGCCCTTCTTACATCAGCTGATGTCACAAAGTGCTGTACAGAAACCCAGACTGAAACCCCAAACAGCAAGCAATGCAGGTGTAGAAGCACGGTGGCTAGGAAAAACTCCCTAGAAAGGCCAGAACCTAGGAAGAAACCTAGAGAAGAACCAGGCTATGAGGGGTGGCCAGTCCTCTTCTGGCTGTGCCGGGTGGAGATTATAACAGAACATGGCCAAGATTATAAAATGTTCATAGATGACGAGCAGGGTCAAATAATAATCACAGTGGTTGTAGAGGGTGCAACAGGTCAGCACCTCAGGAGTAAATGTCAGTTGGCTTTTCATAGCCGATCATTCAGAGTACCTCTACCGCTCCTGCTGTCTCTAGAGAGTTGAAAACAGCAGGTCTGGGACAGGTAGCACGTCAGGTGAACAGGTCAGGGTTCCATAGCTGCAGGAAGAACAGTTGAAACTGGAGCAGCAGCACGACCAAGTGGACTGGGGACAGCATGGGAGTCATCAGGCCAGGTAGTCTTGAGGTATGGTCCTTGGGCTAGTTCAGTTCATTCTGTTTGTGCCTTTTGTGAGGTTTTGTTCGTTTTGACTCTACTAAGCCTTTTCCTAGCTCGTTTGTGAGAACCAGTTATGGCCTTCAGTCCTAGTTTTGATTCACCTGCCTGTTTGCCTACCTGTGTATAACATTGCTTGCCTGTGACCATGATTCCTGCCTTCTGCGAAGGCAAAATAAACACCTGCCGCGCTCTGCGCGTGAATCTACACCTGAGTATTCATTACAGATTCTAAGATTTGTATTTGATCATGTATATGTTTTTGCTGTTTGTTCTTTGTTATAGAGCCAAAAAGATTGGAGAAGTGGTTTACCCATACATCTCCATTTTGGATAGATCACCATAGCAGCACCCACCCGTAGCACGCTCTCCAGCAGGTATATCTCACTGGTCACCCCCAAAGCCAATTCCTCCTTTGGCCGACTTTCCTTCCAGTTCTCTGATGCCATTGACTGGAACGAACTACAACAATCTCTGAAACTGGAGACACTTATCTCCCTTACCAGCTTTAAGGACCAGCTGTCAGAGCACCTGTATGTAGCCGATCTGTAAATAGCCCAACCAACTACCTCATCCCCTACTGTATTTATTTATTTATCTTGCTCCTTTGCACCACAGTTTTTCTACTTTGCACATTCATCTACTGCACATCTACCATTCCAGTGTTTAATTGCTATATTGTAATTGCTTTGCCACCATGGCCTATTTATTGCCTTACCTTCCTTATCTTACCTCATTTGCACACATTGTATATAGATTTGTTTTTCTACTGTATTATTGACTGTATGTTTGTTTAACTCCATGTGTAACTCTGTGTTGTTGAATGTGTCGAACTGCTTTGCTTTATCTTGGCCAGGTCGCAGTTGTAAATGAGAACTTGTTCTGAACTTGCCTACCTGGTTAAATAAAGGTGAAATAAATAAAGGTGAAATAAAAAAATAAATAAAAAACTCTCGCTCTCTCGCTCTCTCTCTCTCTGATGAGTCTAATTTGTTTAGCACACACAGTGTGTGTCAATTAGACCAGGCCTGTCTGTGCCGAGAGAGGGTGACAAATCATGTGTGTGTGGCTAGATAAATATCTCCCTTTGTTAGGTCTGCCCAGGGAAACGATAGATGAGAGGTGAGCTGTTGAACATATTAAACAATTTCATCTTGCATGTTCTGTCCTTGTTCAAAACATATTTGTTAAAGCTGCAATATGTAACTTTTTGTGCAACCCAACCAAATTCACATAGAAGTTTGCATTATAGATCTGTCATTCCCATTGAAAGCAAGTTTTTGTGTTTTTTTCAGCTGAAAATATAATATTTTTGGTTATGGAAAATGTATTTCACAGCGGTTTAAATGGTACAATAATTACCTACACTATACTTGCTTGTTTTGTCACATACATTTAAATTAGGCAAACTATTAGAATTTTAGCAACAAGGAAATGGAGGAGCGATTTCTGCATAATGCATCTTTAAGACGTATCAGCTATATCGGTGAAGAGAGGATAAGTCACTGGAGAAGAGGAGTGCATTGGAAAGTGAGAGACAGAATGATTGAGTGACATCCAATTAAATTTATTTTAATCTGGTTTTGGACATCCCCCCCAATGATAGGTCTCTTACCAGGCAGGATTTGAGTGCAGTTTCCCCTGACTCAACAGTCTGCATTGCCAACTGCATGTCACTCAGGCCCTTAGAGCCGTGTGGGGAGATTACAGGCACAAAATGGTGTCCATCAGCAGTGCTCATTCATGTTAGTTTAATCTGTACACCTCTTAAATTAAATGACACTGTAGCTCTGCCAGTCAGTCCACCTTGTTTCTAGGGTGTACAATCTTTATTTATTTACTCCTCAATGATCAGGAACGTGGTACAGGAAATGAAGGTCACTTTCGACCGATAACTCAATCATATAGAACTCTTAATAGAAGGTTAACCTAGATCCGCAGTTAGACCACACAACTGCAGTATAGATAGAGACAGAAAGACAGATGCACACTGAAGAATGGAGGAAAAAGGGGATGGGAGACAAAGACACTTGGATGAGACTGTCTTTCTTTTTCTTTCTGCCTTTGTAGGGACAGCTGAGCTGGCGAAGAGTAGAGATCTGTCTCTCTTCACTTTCTGTCTTTGTGAATAGCAGCATGACGAGATTAGAGCAGACTTTATATGTCTCTGCCAGAGCAGTTGGAGAGGAGTGGTCTATGAATGCATCCCAAATGGCACCCTTTTCCTCTATGGGTCATGGTCAAAAGTAGTGAACTACATAGGGAATAGGGTGACATTTGGGACGTATCCTCTGTCTTTTTGGAGGAGGCTGGATAACGGTCTGGCCAGAGGACTTAAAGGTTGAGGGGCTGGGGATTGGGGTACTGTATTGGGGAGCTGGCGGAATGTGGATGAGGGTTAGGGGGTTGAGGGCTGTGTCTGCCCCAGCCAAGAGGAGGCAGACAGGGGCAGGGTTGGCTTTGTGCACTGGCCCTTTCCCACACTCCAACTCACCTTTTGTGTGGCGGCACTGTGAGCTTCTCTGACATGACGAATCGCCCTGTCTTCCTGTCTGTGTGTGTGTGTGTGTGTGTGTGTGTGTGTGTGTGTGTGTGTGTGTGTGTGTGTGTGTGTGTGTGTGTGTGTGTGTGTGTGTGTGTGTGTGTGTGTGTGTGTGTCAAAGAGCGAGAGTGAGCAAGACAGAGAGTGAGTTTTCTAAAGTATGTGTGTGTCTAGAGATATATAAACAGTGTGTGTGTGTGAGAGAGAGATATATAGTGTGTGTTTGTGAGAGAAAGAGTGAGACAGAAAGAGAGTGAAATTAAGCAGAGAGAGAGAGCAAGCTGGTCCTGGGGCTCTGTTCACAAACACAAACAGACCCCACAGAGTCCCAGGACAGCAACACAATTAGACCCAACCAAATCATCAGAAAACAAAAAGAAAAACTATTTGGCCCTAAGCAGAGAGTACACAGTGGCAGAATACCTGACCGCTGTGACTGACACAAAATTAAGGAAATCTTTGACTATTTACAGACTCAATGAGCATAGCTTGCTATTGAGAATGGCCGCAGAAGGCAGACCTGTCTCTCAAGAGAAGACAGGCTATGTGCACTGCCCACAAAATGAGGTGGAAACTGAGCTGCACTTCCTAACATCCTGCCAAATGTATGACCATATTAGAGACACATATTTTCCTCAGATTACACAGACCCACAAAGAATTTGAAAACAAATCCAATTTTGATAAACTCCAATATCTATTGGGTGAAATACCACAGTGTGCAATCACAGCATCATGATTTGTGACAAGAAAAGGGCAACCAGTTAAGAACAAACACCATTGTAAATACAACCTATATTTATTTTTATTTATTTTCCCTTTTGTACTTTAACTATTTGCACATCATTACGACACTGTCTATGTATATACAGGTCAAGTCGGAAGTTTACATACACCTTCGCCAAATACATTTAAACTCAGTTTTTCACAATTCCTGACATTTAATCCAAGTAAAATTCCCTTTCTTTGGTCAGTCTGGATCACCACTTTATTTTAAGAATGTGAAATGTCAGAGTAATAGTAGAGAGAATGATTTATTTCAGCTTTTATTTTTTTCATCACATTCCCAGTGGGTCAGAAGTTTACATACACTCAATTAGTATTTGGTAACATTGCATTTAAATTGTTTAACTTGGGTCAAACGTTTTGGGTAGCCTTCCACAGGCTTCCCACAATAACTTGGGTGAATTTTGGCCCATTCCTCCTGACAGAGCTGGTGTAACTGAGTCAGGATTGTAGGCTTCCTTGCTCGCACACACTTTTTCAGTTCTGCCCACACATTTTCTATAGGATTGAGGTCAGGGCTTTGTGATAGCCACTCCAATATCTTGACTTTGTTGTCCTTAAGCCATTTGGCCACAACTTTGGAAGTATGCTTGGGGTCATTGCCCATTTGGAAGACCCATTTGAGACCAACCTTTAACTTCCTGACTGATGTCTTGAGATGTTGCTTCAATATATCCACATAATTTTCCTTCCACATGATTCCATCTATTTTGTGAAGTGCACCAGTCCCTCCAGCAGCAATGCACCCCCACAACATGATGCTGCCACCCCCATGCTTCACGATTGGGATGGTGTTCCTTCAGCTTGCAAGCCTCCCCCTTTTCCCTCCAAACATAACGATGGTCATTATGGCCAAACAGTTCTATTTTTGTTTCATCACTCCAGAGGACATTTCTCCAAAAAGTATGATCTTTGTCCCTATGTGCAGCTGCAAACCGTAGTCTTTTTTTTTGTGGATTTGGAGCAGTGGCTTCTTCCTTGCTGAGCAGCCTTTCAGGTTATGTCGATACAGGACTCGTTTTACTGTAGATATAGATACCTTTGTACCTGTTTCCTCCAGTATCTTCACAAGGTCCTTTGCTGTTGTTCTGGGATTGATTTGCACTTTTCGCACCAAAGTACGTTCATCTCTAGGAGACAGAAAGTGTCTCCTTCCTGAGCGGTATGACGGCTGCGTGGTCCCATGGTGTTTATACTTGCATACTATTGCTTGTACAGATGAATGTGGTACCTTCAGGCGGTTGGAAATTGCTTCCAAGGATGAACCAGACTTGTGGTCTACAATCTTTTTTTCTGAGGTCTTGGCTGATTTCTTTTGATTTTACAATGATGTCAAGAGGCACTGAGTTTGAAGGTAGGACTTGAAATACATCCACAGGTACACCTCCAATTGACTCAAATTATGTCAATTAGTCTGGAGTGGTTGAAAAAACGAGTTTTAATGACTCCAACCTAAGTGTATGTAAACGTCTGACTTCAACTGTACATAATATGACATTTGAAATGTCTTTATTCTTGTAATGCTTGCTGTTAATATGTTATTGTTTATTGTTTACTTCACTTTTGTTTATCTATTTCGATTGCTTTGACGATGCAAACATATGTTTCCCATGCCAATAAAGCCCCTTAAATTTTGTTGAAATTTACTTGAGAGAGACCAACACTCTCTGTCTCTTTTTAATCAGAGCCAGTGGAAAGTAGTGTTCTTAGCCAGACCCAGTCAGCAGTTGTTGCTAAAGACCATCAGCCCATCACTACTCACTAGCCTGCTAAAGACCATCAGCCCATCACTACCCACTAGCCTGCTAAAGACCATCAGCCCATCACTACTCACCAGCCTGCTAAAGACCATCAGCCCATCACTACTCACCAGCCTACTAAAGACCATCAGCCCATCACTACTCACCAGCCTACTAAAGACCATCAGCCCATCACTACTCACCAGCCTGCTAAAGACCATCAGCCCATCACTACTCACCAGCCTGCTAAAGACCATCAGCCCATCACTACTCACCAGCCTACTAAAGACCATCAGCCCAACACTACTCACCAGCCTGCCAAAGACCATCAGCCCATCACTACTCACCAGCCTGCTAAAGACCATCAGCCCATCACTACTCACTAGCCTGCTAAAGACCATCAGCCCATCACTACTCACCAGCCTGCTAAAGACCATCAGCCCATCACTACTCACCAGTCTGATAAAGACCATCAGCCCATCACTACTCACCAGCCTGCTAAAGACCATCAGCCCATCACTACTCACTAGCCTGCTAAAGACCATCAGCCCATCACTACTCACCAGCCTGCTAAAGACCATCAGCCCATCACTACTCACTAGCCTGCTAAAGACCATCAGCCCATCACTACTCACTAGCCTGCTAAAGACCATCAGCCCATCACTACTCACTAGCCTGCTAAAGACCATCAGCCCATCACTACTCACTAGCCTGATTAGGGCTGGACGTCTTTCTCTCTGGCCCTTAATGCCAGTTCAAAGCTGTCAGCCATTTAGCCTTCAGCCTGTCACAATAGAGACATTATCACATGACTGAGTGAGTCTGAAAGAGGGAGAGAAAAGGAGGGAGGGCTAGACCCCAGAATGCCTGCCTGTCAGCACCAGAACGACCGTCATCACCTCTGCACGCCTATCGGTCCCCCCACCCCCCAAGGTCCCCCCACACTCCAACCACCTCTTCTCTGCCAAGACCAAAACCTCTGAGTTTGTGTGTTTATATGTGTGTGTGACAACATAAACTATTTCAGGGGCACTCTGCTTTACTTTTCAACTGCCTGTTGTCATCTCCCTTCATCAATCACCCCTAGTTTTACTTATAAAAATGTATATCTCCATTCTTTAGATAAAGGTAGCTCAGAGTGAACACATTGAAATGCTCCAATGATCGGGGTCAGTTTTGGTGCTCCTTTGGGAAGCAATCGGACCATCAGAGGGTGAGGGGTGAGAGACTGAAGTTCACAGTTTATTCTGAGTGAAAGAGATATAGAACAGAGAGCGAGAGTACAAGTGAGAGCAAGTGAAAGAAGGGTCAGTATTGTTTCAGAAAGGGATGAGAGAAAGAGCGACAGAGAGGAAGAAAGAGAGAGTCAAGCTACTTCCTTCTGGAGATGAACGCTAAGCTTTAGTGAGGATCAAACTAACAGGGGGAGACAGACATTTAGTGTTGCACTTGCTGGTTGGTTAGCTTCTCTCTCGTTTCATATGAAGGGACAGGCTCAGGCTTAATAAGTTTTGTGTACATAAATAACAAAATTCCTTAGCTAGATGTAAAATCGCACGACAACTGTAAGGCCTTCTCGAAAATAACTTCAAAATGAATGCCAGATTTCTTGATTTATCTTGATTTATTCTGACAATATTTTAGGGTGACGTACAGTAGTAGTGACAGTTGTTGCTAGGTAACATGCTAAGATTAATGGGAAGAAGTTGCTGCCAAGGGAGCAGAGTCAGCATACGATGGCCATTTGATAAAGAAGCTTCTGAAGGGCGCAGTGGAGCCCTCGATGACTCGACAACTAGCATTTGAGATTGACTCGATAATTGAAGGGGCACGTCACTGTTGGAATGCATGACAGGGCACTGTTTTGTCACCAGACCACTGAATGCAGCTTCATGTCAGTAGAAGAACAGAAAATGTGAAAATTAAAAAGAAGAGAGAAAAGAGCTAACCCAACCATCCCCACCCACCCACCCACACACACAGACACACATGCACACACCAACCCAACCCAACCACCCACCCACCCACCCACACACACAGACACACACACAGACACACACACAGACACACACGCACACACCAACCCAACCACCCACCCACACACACACACAGACACACATGCACACAACCACCCAACCACACACACACACACAGACACACACACAGACACACACAGCACAAACCGAACCACTGGGGGATGGAGCAGAGACGATGTAAATCAGTGTGTGTATTTGGGGTTTTTATGGGTCTTTCAGGAGCCTTGTTTCGGACAGAAGTGCGATAAAGAGACACTTTCCGTGGTAAATATAATTGTGGTCGTGACCCAGCGTTAATCCCCCAAGCCTGTCCGTGGTGACCTAGACGACTCTATTTTGCAGAGGGACCACAGGGCGAAGACATCAGAACAACATTCAAAAGTTAATAAACTCAAATTATTTTGGTTTAAAATCGGGGTTAAAATGAAATCAACTAATAGAAATGTTGATGTAATGTCATTTGGATAGGCTTATTGATGAATTAGTACAGCCCATCATCAGCCCATCATCAGCCCATCAGCCCATTGTCAGCCCATAATCAGCCCATCAGCCCATCAGCCCATTAGCCCATTAGCCCATCATCAGCCCATCATCAGCCTATCATCAGCCCATCATCAGCCCATCATCAGCCCATCATCATCAGCCCATCATCAGCCTATCATCAGCCCATCATCAGCCCATCATCAGCCCATCATCATCAGCCCATCAGCACGTCATCAGCCCATCATCAGCCCATCAGCCCATCATCAAATGTCACAGTAGCTCAATACATTGCCGTCAATGGGAAAAGATGAGAGTTACAGGGAGGATAAACAAGTGGACAAGTGGATAAACTGGTGAAGCCCTGCGTATCTTTAAAAAAAGGCTAATGAAATATAGGCCTACATTGAAATCCACACATTGTCTGCTATTGTAGGTTGAATGCTAGAACAGCTATTTCAATATTAAAATGTTATGGGATGCATTCTCTCCATTGTTTTTGATGGTAGACCATTCTGGTAGGCCTACATTATGATCAAATAGCCACAGTAGCCTACTTGACCACTGTTAAAACTAACTCAAAACAGGTACAGTCTCAGTGTTTACAGTCAACGCTCGCCCCGGGAGATGCACAGAATATTCTCAACGTTCAAGTTTGCACTCAGCAGACCTTAAATTTGCTCAGTGAAAGAAAAACATTTGAGAGAACATTGGTTATGGTTAGGGTTATGGTTATGGCTAGGGTTAGGGTTGAGCCAAACTGTGAAGATAAAGCAAGGGTTATGGTTAGGGTTGAGACAAAATGTGAAGATGAAACAAGGGTTAGGGTTAAGGTTGAGCCAAAATGTGAAGATGAAGCGAGGGTTAGGGCTAGAGTTGAGCCAAAATGTAAAGATGAAGCAAAGGTTAGGGCTAGGGTTGAGCCAAAATGTGAAGAGGAAGCGAGGGTTAGGGTTAGGGTTGACCCAAAATGTGAAGAGGAAGCGAGGGTTAGGGTTAGGGTTGAGCCAAAATGTGAAGATGAAGCGAGGGTTAGGACTAGAGTTGAGCCAAAATGTAAAGATGAAGCAAAGGTTAGGGCTAGGGTTGAGCCAAAATGTGAAGAGGAAGCGAGGGTTAGGGTTAGGGTTGACCCAAAATGTGAAGAGGAAGCGAGGGTTAGGGTTAGGGTTGAGCCAAAATGTGAAGATGAAGCGAGGGTTAGGACTAGAGTTGAGCCAAAATGTAAAGATGAAGCAAAGGTTAGGGCTAGGGTTGAGCCAAAATGTGAAGAGGAAGCGAGGGTTAGGGTTAGGGTTGACCCAAAATGTGAAGAGGAAGCGAGGGTTAGGGTTAGGGTTGAGCCAAAATGTGAAGATGAAGCGAGGGTTAGGACAAGAGTTGAGCCAAAATGTGAAGATGAAGCGACGGTTAGGACAAGAGTTGAGTCAAAATGTGAAGATGAAGTGAGGGTTAGGACAAGAGTTGAGCCAAAATGTGAAGATGAAGCGAAGGTTAGGGCTAGGGTTGAGCCAAAATGTGAAGATGAAGTGAGGGTTAGGACTAGAGTTGAGCCAAAATGTGAAGATGAAGCGAAGGTTAGGGCTAGGGTTGAGCCAAAATGTAAAGATGAAGCGAGGGTTAGGACTAGGGTTGAGGTAAAATGTGAAGATGAAGGGAGGGTTAGGGTTAGGGTTGAGCCAAAATGTAAAGATGAAACGAGGGTTAGGGTCTCAACTATAGACACAACCTTAACCCTAACCTTAATTCAATTAACAATTAATACATTTTCCCTTCCCTCCACTACATGGCAGAAAGGTAGGCCTCACTTGAAGCCTGACCTAGAGTTAATGTGCAAGTGTCACAGGACTCTTCTGAAGTCAGTACTGCCGATCGACCAATTTCTGTGTGTAGCGTCCAAACTGTTTGGGATGCACCCCACCATCGAAAGGTGATACTCTCACGAACAAGTACATGTTACAGAGGCATAAATATCATACCCCACAAAAAATGCTAACCTCCGCTGTTATTGTAATGGTGAGAGGTTGGCATGTTTTGGGGGTATGATATTTGTGTGTCTGTAACTTTCTCACTCATTATTATTCACGTTTAATTTAGGACTATCGGTAATCATGGTTGCTTCCACATGAATGAATGTAGAAGTGTTTAGAAACATGTTGTATTCTTATATACAATAAAAGTGACTCCAAAATGACACAATACGTTATTTACCATTCATTTCCTTTGGGCACAAAATAATCTGAAACATAACCAAAACAAACAGCAAATGCATCCAACAAGTTTGTAGAGTCACAAGCTTGATGTATTCATTCCGTGCTAGGAATATGGGACCAAATACTAAACTTTTGACTACTTTAATACACATATAAGTGATATTGTCCCAATACTTTTGGTCTCCAAATCCAAAGTGCTGGAGTACAGAGGCAAAACAACAACAAATTTGTCACTGTTCCAATTCTTTTTGTTGCTCACTGTATTTTGTAAATGTTTTCATTATCTGTTTTTCCATGTATGAATATGTTATTCAATGTGTTTAAATGGGCTAACAGCAGTAAAGCCAAATTCATTGTTTAATAAAAAATAGGTACTACATATCATAAAACAGTGTCCCCGGGAGGCAGAACATTGAATTTCACCTTCCTGCGATTACAGGAAGTTACTTAATTGGGGGTCTTAGTTGCGGTTTTGAATGGTTAAAAAGGTTTCATCTTCCCACATTGTACATATTTGTGACCGTGGGACTGTCATGACCCGGCATATGAAATTTAAAGTCAATCAAGCCAAAAGCATTTTTGACCTTCATTGGACACAATGGTCTTGCAGTTCTAGAAACTAAGAGGCTTGTTATGAATTCTTAAATAGATTCTGAAGAAGATATTGGACCGTTTTTTTTTTAGATGGGGGGAGGAGAGAGAGAAAAGGGGAGAGTGAGGGAGGGGGAGAGAGTGGAAAAAGAAGGGAGAGAGAAAGGATGGGGAGGAGGGAGTGAGAGAGAAGTGGGAGAGTGAGGGAGGAGGAGAGAAAGAGGAAAGTGAGAGAGGGATATGGTGAAGGAGGGAGGAGGTGAGAAAGGAGAGAGGGGAAAGAGAGAGTAAACAGACAGAGGTGGGAGAGAGGAGGGAGAGAGAGACGAGAGGAGGGAAAGGCAGGGAAAAAGGAGGGAGATAATGGATTGCGGAGGAGAGAGAGAGGGAAGGGGAGAGAGGGAGAGGGGGAATGAGGGATGATGGAGAGAGAGAGGAGGGAGAGAGGAAGGAGAGAGGAGGGAGAGAGGAGGGAGAGAGAGATGAGAGGATGTGGGGGATTGAAAGAAGTTAGGAGAGAGGGAGGCTGGAGGAGAGAGAGAGAGGGAAGGTGGAGAGTGAGAGAGCGGGGAGAGAGAGAGAGAGAGGGTTAGAAAGGTGGAGGGGTTGAAAGAAGGGGGAGGGAGAGAGATGATAGACATGAGATAAACAAGAAAAACATCAACCCTGTGAAACTAATCTTTGCATCTCGATGCAGAGAGAAAGAAAATAGAGAAGTAATGGAACAGTAAAACAAGTAATAATAAAAGTTGTGGTGTCTCTCTTGTCTTGACGTGTGTTTTGTCCTATATTTTCTTTATCCCAGCCCCTGTCCCCGCAGGAGGCCTTTTGCCTTTTGGTAGGCCGTCATTGTAAATAAGAATTTGTTCTTATATAACTGACTAAAACAAAAATATGTATGCAACATGCAACAATTTTAAAGCTTTTACTAAGTTACAGTTCATATAAGGAAATCAATCAATGTAAATACATTCATTATGCCCTAATCTATGGATTTCACATGCTTGCGGCAAATACAAATATGCATTGGTTGGTCAAAAAAAAAGTAGGAGCATGGATCAGAAAACCAGTCAGCATTTGGTGTGACCACCATTTGCCTCATGCAGCGCAACATATCTCCTTCACATTGAGTTGATCAGGCTGTTGATTGTAGCCTGTGGAATGTTGTCCCACTCCTCTTCAATGGCTGTGCGAAGTTGCTGGATAATGGCGGGAACTGGAACACGCTGTCGTACACGTTGATCCAGAGCATTCCAAACATGTTTAATGGATGACATGTCATGTGAGTATGCAGGCCATGGAAGAACTTTCAGCATCCAAGAATTGTGTACAGATCCTTGTGACATGGGGTATTATCATGCTGAAACATGAGGTGATGGCGGCGGATGAAATTGTGTTAGTTGTCCGTAACTTATGCTTGCCCATACCATAACCCCACAGCCACCATTGGGCACTCTGTTTACAAGTTGACATCAGCCCGGTACAGTTGAAACTGGGATTCATCTGTGAAGAGCACACTTCTCCAGCGTGCAAGTGGCCATCGAAGGTGAGCATTTAACCACTGAAGTCGATTACGACACTAAACTACCCTGATTAGGACGACGAGCACGCAGATGAGCTTCCCTGAGACAGTTTCTGGCAGGTTGTTCAAACCCACAGTTTCATTAGCTGTCTGGGTGGCTCGTCTCAGACGATCCCACATGTGAAGAAGCCAGATGTGGAGGTCTTGGGCTGGCGTGGTTACACATGGTCTGCGGTTGTGAGACCGGTTGTATGTACTGCCGAATTCTCTAAAACAACATTGGAGGTGGCTTATGGTAGAGAAATTAACATTCAATTATCTGGCAACAGCTCTGATGGGACATTCCTACAGTCATCTTGCCAATTACATGCTCCTTCAAAACTTGAGACATCTGTGGCATTATGTTGTGTGACAAAACTGCACATTTTATAGTGGCCTTTTATTGTCCCCAGCACAAGGTACACCTGTGTAATGATCATGCTGTTTAATCAGTTTCTTGATATGCCACACCTGTCAAGTGGATGGAATATCTTGGCAAAAGAGAAATGCTCACTAACAGGGATGTAAACAAATTTGTGCACACAATTTGGAAGAAATAATGTTTTTGTACATATGGAACATTTCTGGGATCTTTTATTTCCGCTCATGAAACATGGGACCAACACTTTACATGTTGTGTTTATATTTTAGTTCTGTATAATAGATAGACAATGAGTGACGATAATTTGGCTATTTACAAGGGGTACCAGTATCGAGATGATGTGCAGGGGTAGGAAGTATTTGAGGTAGATGTACAGTGCCTTCGGGAAAGTATTCAGACCCCTTGACTTTTCCACATTTTCTTAGGTTACAGCCTTGTTCTAAAATTGATTAAATAGCTTTTTTCCCTCATCAATCTACACACAATAGCCAATAATGACAAAGCAAAAACAGGTTTTTAGAAATTTAGCAAATTTATTACAAATAATATACTGAAATATCACATTTACATAAGTATTCAGACCCTTTACTCAGTACTTTGTTAAAGCGGTTCCAAAATTCTTCCATTTAAGAATGATGGAGGCCACTATGTTCTTGGGGACCTAAAATGCTGCATAATTGTTTTGGTACCCTTCCCCAGATCTGTGCCTCGACACAATCCTGTCTCGGAGCTATACGGACAATTCCTTTGAACTCATGGCAAGGTTTCTGCTCTGACATGCACTGTTAACTGTTGGACCTTATATAGACAGATTTGTGTCCCTTTCCAAATCATGTCCAATGAATTGAATTTACCACAGGTGGACTCCAATCAAGTTGTACAAACATCTCCAGGCTGATCAATGGAAACAGGATGCACCTGAGCTCAATTTCGTGTCTCATAACAAAAGGTCTGAATAGTTATGCAAATAAGGTTTTTATAAATTAGCAAACATGAAAAAAAAACAGTTTTCACTTTGTCATTATGGGGTATTGTGTGTAGATTGATGAGGATTTATTTAATCAATTTTAGAATAAGGCTGTAATGTAACACAATCTGGAAAAAGTCAAGAGGTCTGAATACTTTCCAAAGGCACTGTATATATAACAAGGAATAAATTGACAGATAGTAAACAGTATCAGCAGCGTATGTGACGAGTCAAAAAAGACGCAAAAAGGGGTCAAGGCCGATTGTCCGGGTAGCTATTTGACTAACTATTGATCAGTCTTATGGCTTGGGGGTCGAATCTGTTCAGGGCCGTGTTGGTTCTAGACTTGGTGCATTGGTATCAAACTACTATATGACTAGGGTGGCTGGAGTCTTTGACAATTTTTAGGGCTTTCATCTGACACTGCCTGGTATAGAGGTCCTGGATGGCAGGGAGCTCGGCCCCAGTGATGTACTGGGCCGTACGCACTACCCTCTGTAGCGCCTTGCAGTCGGATGCCAAGCAATTGCCATAACAAGTCATGACTGTCTTGGTGTTTTTGGTCCATGATTGATCATTAGTGTTGTGGACACTGAGGAACTTGAAGCTCTAAACCCGCTCCACTACAGCCCTGTTGAAGTGAATGGGGGGCATTCTCGGCCTTCTGTTTTCCGTAGTCCACGATCAGCTCCTTTGTCTAGCTGACATTGAGGAAGAAGTTGCTGTCCTGGAACCACACTGCCAGGTCTCTGACCTCCTTCCTACAGGCTATCTCATTGTCATATATGATCAGGCCAACCACAGTTGTGTTGTCGTCAAACCTAATGATAGCGTTGGAGTCATGCATGGCAACGCAGTCATCGGTGAACAGGAAGTACAAGAGGGGTACCCCTGAAGGGCCCCATGTTGAGGATCTGCGTGGCAGATGTGTTGTTGCCTACCCTCACCACCTGTGGGCGTCCCGTCAGGAAGTCCAGGATCCAGTTGCAGAGGGAGGTGTTTAGTCCAAGGGTCCTTAGCTTAGTGATGAGCTTGGAGGGCACAATGGTGTTGAACGCTGAGCTGTAGTCAATGAACAGTATTCTCACGTAGGTGTTATTTTTGTCCAAGTCGGAAAGGACAGTGTGGAGTGCAATAGAGATTGCGTCATCAGTGGATCATTTGGGGTAGTGTGCGAATTGGAGTGGGTTCAGGGTGTCTGGGATGATGGTGCTGATGTGAGTCATGACCAGCCTTTCACTGGGGGGTTGACTTCAATTCATTAGGTTTACCCAAACAGAAAGAACAAGCACACACATCCAATCCAAGGGCAGCATAGCGAGAGGGGTAAATGTGACCTGTTAAATGCTCTCTCCATGGTGCTGGATTACTTCCACGCTGTTTTGGTCTAGTGCGTTAAAAAGCAGTAGATTGAGAGGTTGACCTCACGCACTTTCACCCCTTCCCACACACACATTTAATGAAAGCATGCTTTATTCATTTAGACCCCCAGAAACATACCGACAGTCACATACACACACAAACACACACATACTGACGTCTTAATGCAGCTCAGCAAGCATCCAACCAGAATAAATCTCCATATAAGCATTGGATTTGAATCTGGAATCCATGAAACTGCGTTCTTCTGAGAGCTGTAGCCTGTAGCAGCTGTCATTGGTATAATGTAGTGTAGACCTACAATGTTGAGCCTGACACGTTTCCCTGTAATTAGGCCTAGCCTATAGCGGCATGTATTCATGTGTGTCAAGGGAAGCCATGGTTCCCAAAGAATTGAACAATATATATATATTAATATCAAATCACAGAAAATAATGTATCTTTCGTCTCTCTGTTTCATAATTTACCTTCAATTCGCAAGAGACTGAATGTATCTCACAGGAGAAAGCATTTGAGCGTGCCAAACAGCACCCCTCTGTCTCTCTATGTGTAGGCCATCTATTTGATGCTGTCTGGTCCATATGAGTATGACAATGACATTGTTGCCACCCGTAGCATTGAAGGCAAGGGAAGCCAGCAAACATTTGACCTCCCTTGATAAAAAAAAATATATAAAAAATGTGCAAATCAGCATTTAGCTAAACTGAGTAAGCTCAACTGTGAATGGTCCTGGCGCACCAAAAAAAGTGTCAAGCGAATCCAGCTTGGATTTTAGCGTCACTACTATCAAATCCCATTGAGAGCATGTCATTGACAGAACAACTTGAATTGTTACATTTTGTTGTGTTGTTGTCCTCTGATGGCATGGATGGAGATAGATATTTGGACTTCTAGTTTTACTTAATTGTCAGTACTGGCCAATGATTATAATGGCGATTCTGCACCAACCATTAATTCATACATTGTTGTGTCCCTAGCCTGCCCGAGAGGATGGAAGTTTAGTATGTAGTTAGATGAAGGCTAATGTTAACTAGCTAACATTGCCCGTGAATGGAAGTTAGGCTAGCAAGCAAGTATTTTAGCCAGGTAGTCTAGGACAAAGACAAATAAAGGTGTACTGTATGACAGAGTGATAGACCGTTTAGACCGTTTCAGCAACATGAAAGAGGAGGATGGAATTGGTGTTTCTCTACAAGTAGTGTGAGTCAACATGTTTTTTCTACTTGCACCACGTGCATGCACACACCTACACATGCACACAAAAATCTGAACCACGGACAGGCACATTATATTAGAGTAAGCAGAGGTGATTTGATCATGTTGAAATGTTGAAGTTGAAATGGTGCTGGAATATCGGAGGCAGATCCTGTTTTCTTTGCGACTGGCGATATCTCTCTGTGGTTCTAAATCAATAGTTGTTTAATGGTCCGAAAATGTCGGAAACATTAGCTTGCTTGACCATGCTGTAGATCATGTAACTGTCTATTACTGTACATACAATATACTTTGTGGACTTTACTGGATCGAGGTCGCTACCCGGTTTTGTGATAAAAAACAAAACAAAGGTGTGGTTGAAAATATTATTCCACAATGTCTTCTTATTGTCTCTGCCTTTAGGCAAATATATGACTTAACAGTTAATAGAGGAAACAACCGAATTATCACGACACATAGGTTGTAATATGGCTTATCCAGTGATTTTACCCTCGCACAGCTACTGCTAGCCTATGCTATGCATCGAGTCTCTAATGGTCATTAAAAAGCGTTAATGGTCCAATCAACAGAATAAGAAACCAAGGCTATATGGCATAGTGGCTGTTAGTCCCAGATATTCCATGGTAAAACCATCGGCCCATATAATTAACTTTCAGACATACATTTTCAGTTGGATTCAGAAACAGTAGTTATGGTCATCTTTACGCAAATTGGAGCTTTCCTTCGATATGCGCTCTCCAAACGTCCGAAATGCAGTGATGAAGATGTCAGTCCTGCGTGTGCTCTCAGGATAGTTTGTGAGTGTGTCACGACTGCGCGGGTTCTCGCACTTCGACACCACCCAGGGCTCGTTGTTCGCGCTGGACCCTCCTTCCCGTTTCCTCCTCCTCCTCTTTCCCTTCTCTCTCTCTCTCTCTCTCTCTCTCTCTCTCTCTCTCTCTCTCTCTCTCTCGCGCTTTCCCTCTCTTTGCCTTATTTCCTCTATGCTCATTCACGAGGGCTCGCTCATCAACTCTACACGAAACGGGGATGCAGCGAGCGCAAGGCGCAGCCTGAAAAATGGCACGAGTCTTCCCTTGGATCTATCCATCCCTTTTTATTTTCTCCCCCTTTCTTTTCCTCGCGTTTGCGCCATGTAAAGGCTTACGGAATTACCCGGAGAATGAAGGTAAGAGAGTAGTTAACGATTGTTTAGGTTTTGACTCGGTGATTTGAACCGCGGGGGTTGATGCGGTGGATAGTAGGTGGAAGGCGGGAGCCCCCGTTAGTTCACCGTGGACGTAACCGTATAGAGTCGCTTCGTTAAGTGCTCTGACGGTGTGGTCGGTATGAATCATGAAGAAGGTCAGCTAGGGCACGGAAAGCGGTGTAGAAGCATGGGAAACTAGATTCTTCATGAAGCACGGGATTACATTTGTATAGCATCGAGGCAATGCTGTGGAGATGTATGTGGAGGCAACATGGTATGCGCCGGATAAATCATTTAACTTCAGAAGAACAACTTATAGCTTTTCCTGTATTGGGCAATGTTTGGATACACATTTGACCTTTAAGATAAATTCAACTTGTATGGGTTTGATAGTAATAATACAGATATTAGGCATAATAATGATGACACATTATTTTTCAAGTAAGGGCTACTGGTCTAGGCTACAGCAGTGATTTAAATCAGGAGTAAACTAGCAATTACAGTAGATTTGTCACACATTGCTGCTGGGCCTCTCTCTTCATTATTGTATTAACATTGATATGCCTACTCTGCTCAAAATTAGAGAGGACCATTTGCTGACTAACTACTCCCCTCCTAACTACATTAAACCACAGGGTTTGAAGAGATTGTCATATGGGTGAAATTCTATGAGCACTGTCTTTGAGACATATTTGATCACTCCTGTGGTTTGATAATGTAATGATGTTCATGCGTTATATGTGCAGTTATTACTAATCAGTTATGAATTGACTGTCCAGTTGCTTGATACTTCCTTACATCAGTGTTATGACATAATCTGACTAATATTCGTAATGAATGTGTGTTTGTGAATTTTCTGGGTTTCGAAGCACTTCCCGAGCCTTCCTTTCTCCCGTTTAGTGGCGTGTCTGTGGTTGGAGCAGCCGTTACTCCGTAAGGTGTTAGAACAAAGCTTTCGTATTGGACGAGCGGAGCTATACGTCCTATTGACAAGCTCATCTCTCCTCTCTCTCTCTCTCTCTCTCTCTCTCTCTCTCTCTCTCTCTCTCTCTCTCTCCCCCCCCTCTCTCTCTCTCACTCTCACTCTCTGGTGATCTCTCTCTCCCTCCCTCTCTCTCTCTCTCTCTCACTCTCACTCTCTCTCTCTGGTGATCTCTCTCTCCTCTCTCTCTCTCTCTCTCTCTCTCTCTCTCTCTCTCTCTCTCTCTCTCTCTCTCTCTCTCTCTCTCTCTCTCTCACACACACACACACACACACACACACACACACACTCCCCCCCTCTCTCTCTCTCTCTCTCTCTCTCTCTCTCTCTCTCTCTCTCTCTCACTCTCAATCTCTCACACACACACACACACACACACACACACACACACACACACACACACACACACACACACACACACACACACACACACACACACACACACACACACATGTCCTTATCCACCCTGATGGCCCTTGATGCCTCGTGTCAGCCGCTTTCATTTGTATTTTTGGTTTTAACCCTATCCCAAATGTTAACCCTGTGTGTGTGTAATCCCATGAATCCCATGACTCTGGAACAGAATGCATGTTCGATCCCAGTCGTGCACAGTTTTTTTATTTGAGTTTATAAACTTAACCCTTCATGTGGATGCACGTCTAATCCTGCTGTGAGAGCTTGTTGGTTGAAAAGTGTTGTTGCAGGGAAGTGAAAGAGAACATCAGTGGTGTGGTGTTCTGTCTTTGATTGTACGTCACACACACTCACTCACACACACACACACACACACACACACACACACACACACACACACACACACACACACACACACACACACACACACACACACACACACACACACACACACACACACACACACACACACACACACACACACACACACACACTGTGTAGTTCATACTGTACAGTCCCACTCAGGGGATAGGACGGCAGCAGGCACCGGAAACAACAGACACAGCATGAGAAAAGACAACACAGTGTTTAAAAATTCATCAAATGACTTCTACGCATGATGAAACCTACTGGATGCGAAGGAAACCCATGTTGATTTAGATCAGGGGTGGGCAACTCCAGTCCTCGAGAGCCTGATTGGTGTCACACTTTTTCTCCATCCCTAGCAAACACTGATTAATCAAATTGCATTCTAAATTGAAGATCATGATTAGGTGATTATTGGAGTCAGGTGTGTTAGCTGGGGCTGGAGGGAGAAGGCAGGTCTAAAGGGAGAAGGCAGGTCATAGGCCATATGTGAAGCAACACTGACACTCCGTTGATGTCAGTATCCTGCTGTTTCCCTCTCATCCTCTGACTAGTGGTCTAATTTGCAACTCCAAGTACACTGTGTGTGTGTGTGTGTGTTTGTGTGTGTGTGCTTTCTGTAGGCAGTATAATCCAATGAAACCTGTTTTCAGAGCCAAAGTACTCTCTGCTTTGTCTTTCCTTGCGGCAAATAATCTCTCTCTCTCTCTCTCTCTCTCTCTCTCTCTCTCTCTCTCTCTCTCTCTCTCTCTCTCTCTTTCTTTCCATCGTTCCCTTTCTCTCACTCACCCTTGTTATTTTTCTCTCTCTATCATTCTTGGCTCTCCTGCTGTGATTGCTCACTGAGCGATTGCTCTGTGTGTGTGTGTGTGTAGTTCTGAATATGTGTTTGTGTTATTGTAAGCCCCTGCTGAGGCTAATAGAGGTGAATGTGAATGTGATGACATGTGATTAGTGGTTTGAGATGGGCTGAGGGGAAATCCTCCAGATCACTACAGTGAGAGTGAGAGAGAGATCTATATTTATGTTTCATTATTTTCCCTTTTGTTCTTTAACTATTTGCACATCATTACAACGCTAGAGCTTTGGGCCAGTAACCGAAAGGTTGCTGGATCGAATCCCCGAGCTGACAAGGTAAAAATATGTTGTTCTGCCCATGAGCAAGGCAGTTAACCCACTGTTCCCCGGGCGCCCGAAGACGGGGATGTCAATTATGGCAGCCCCCACACCTCTCTGATTCAGAGGGGTTGGGTTAAATGCAGAAGACACATTTCAGTTGAATACATTCAGTTGTAAAACGGACTAGATATCCCCCTTTCTCTTTTCCCTAATATGACATTTGAAATGTCTTTATTCTTTTGGAACTGTGTAGAATGTTTACTGTTCATTTTTTATTGTTTATTTCACTTTTGTTTATTATCTATTTCACTCGCTTTGGCAATGTAAACATATGTTTCACATTGCCAATAAAGCCCCTTAACCCCTTAAATTGAAATTGAGAGAAAGGGAGAGAGAGAGAGTGAGAGAGAGAGAGAGAGAGAGAGAGAGAGAGAGAGAGAGAGAGAGAGAGAGAGAGAGAGAAGAGGCAGGTGTAGTGACCATGTCAAACAGAAGATGGTGCTTCAACTCACTGTCACTCCCAGCCCTGAGGGGAGAAATTCAGATAGAAATATACTATGTAGAACAAGCATGCCTCTCTGACATGTGCAATAAGAAATCACCTTGTCTCTATTCATAGCGTTTCTGTCTGCTGCATTCAACAACGTTTAGCTGCTGAACGTGGCCCTGGTGTCTATGATTTCAGGGTCAAATTCAGTAGGAATCAAACAGAAGCAAACAGGGGGAGGGACTACCTGAACTTGTCCAATGAGAAATGCTTGTTTTCGTTTTCTGTTGCCCAAAACATTTCTATGGTATGCAATAATGAATATGACCCACGTGTTAACAAAGCATGCCGTGAATTATGCTGAGTTATGCTGTTTGTATATTTCATTTAACGGCAGCCGAATGGACACCAGGATGATTTGAACTTTTACCAAGCACCAAAACGGCCTCCACTACATAGATTAGTGGGTTAGTTCTGCTAACTTGAACTCCAAGTCTGCTTAGTGTGCTTCACTGGTTTTAAATGATATCCCCCCAGACACACACAAACACACACGCACACACACATTCTTGCCGATGCAAGCATATGTAAAACAAACACTTGTACACACACACACACGCACACGCCTCAGGTTCCTGGGAAACCGTATGCATGAGGGCAGAGGTCGTCTGTGGTTTAATTGCTTTAATCTGTAATAGTTGTAGTTATCGGCAGGTCTCTCTTGTAACAACTGTGCCCTTGGACAGATGAGGACAAAAGTTGGACCCATTTCGAAATGGACCCGGGGCTTTCCTCCCTGGACCCTACCCAAATATATATTTTTTTTATAGAGACCCAGTCCGAACAGACCCGATGACAACCAGATCCAGTCTGATCCAATCCGAGTGAGGGAAGCAGCAGATTTTTTTTATATGTTATTCACTGAAGCTGTTATTGCACGCACTGAAGGAGTGAGGAATGAAGGCTCTAGTAGCAGGCGGGGGAGGGACCGTGCTGTGTGTTTGTGACTGTATGTGGCTGAGTGGAGTGATGAGAAGGGAGAGAGAGACAGCAGCAACCAAGTTGACTCGCACTAGTTACTAACTTCTACCTGCCAATTGTGTTAATTTGTGGGGGGGTTTCTGCATTGTTTGTAACTTATTTTGTACATAATGTTTCTGCTACCATTTCTTATGACCGAAAGAGGGGCGGCAGGTAGCCTAGTGGTTAGAGCGTTGGACTTGTAACCGGAGGGTTGCAAGTTCGAATCCCCGAGCTGACAAGGTAAAAATCTGTCGTTCTGCCCCTGAACAAGGCAGTTAAACCCACTGTTCCCCGGGCGCCGAAGACGTGGATGTCGATTAAAGGCAGCCCCCCGCACCTCTCTGATTCAGAGGGTTTGGGTTAAATGCGGAAGACACATTTCGGTTGAAGGCATTCGGTTGTACAACTGACTAATAATGGTGACTTTTTTTTTTACTTTGACTTTGAAGAGCTTCTGGATATCAGAACAGCGATTACTTACCTCGAACTGGACGAAGATGATGTGAAGGATATACTGCTGCTCCCGGACCAGGCCCAAATCCCAGTCGTTCTCATGAAAGGGAGACACCGATCGAGGGGAGGCAGATCCGGGAGCCTTGTCAGAATTTGTTGGCGAGTGGGTAACCCGCCTCTACCATATGTCCTATTGGCCAACATGCAATCATTGGAGAATAAATTAGATGAGCTCCTTTCAAGACTATCCAACCAACTGGACATAATTGTAATATCTTATGTTTCACCGAGTCGTGGTTGAACAACGACATGGATAATATACAGTTGGCTGGGGTTTCTGTGCATCGACAAGACAGAACATCCGGTAAGACGAGGGTTGGGGGTCTGTGTCTATTTGTCAGTAACAGCTAGTGCGTGCAATCTAAAAACAAACAAGTATTGTGGTTTTTCTTGCCTGGTGTACAGTACCTCATGATAAGGTGTAGACCATACTATTTTATAAGAGTGTTTTCATCTATATTTTTCATAGCTGTCTATTTACCACCACAAACCGATGCTGGCACTAAGACCGCACTAAACAAGCTGTATAAAGCCATAAGCAAACAAGAAAATGCTCATCCAGAGGTGGCACTCCTAGTGGCCGGGGACTTTAATGTAGTAAAACTTAAATGTGTTTTACCTCATGTCACATATGCAACCAGAGGAAAAAAACTCTAGACCAACTTTACTCCACACACAGAGATGCATACAAAGCTCTTCCCCGCCCTCCATTTGGCAAATCTGACCATAATTCTATCGTCCTGATTCCTGCTTACAAGCAAAAACTAAAGCAGGAAGTACCAGTGACTCGCTCAATACGGAAGTGGTCAGATGACGCAGATGCTAAGAGATGCCGCATTTGTCTTGACGCTTATAAGAAATCCCGCTACGCCCTCCGACGAACCATCAAACATGCAAAGCGTCAAGACAGGATTAAAATGTTATCCTACTACACTGGCTCTGACGCTCGTCAGATGTGGCAGGGCTTGCAAACTATTATAGACTACAAAGGGAAGCCCAGCCACGAGCTGCCTAGTGACACAAGCCTACCAGACGAGCTAAATTACTTCTATGCGCGCTTCGAGGCAAGCAACACATTAGCATGCATGAGAGCACAAACTGTTTCGGACAACTGTGTGATCAAGCTATCCGTGGCCGATGAAAGTAAGACCTTTAAACATGTAAAAATTCACAAGGCTGCAGGTTAAGACTGATTACCAGGATGTGTACTCAGAGCATGCGCTGACCAACTGGAAAGTGTCTTCACGGACATTTTCAACCTGCCCCTGACCGAGTCTGTAATACCTACATGTTTCAAGCAGACCATCATAGTAACTGTGCTCGAGAATGCCAAGGTAACCTGCCTAAATGACTATCGACCCGTAGCTCTCACGTCTGTAGCGATGAAGTGCTTTGAAAGGCTAGTCATGGCTCACATCAACACCGTCATCCCAGAAACCCTAGACCAACTCCAATTCACATACCGCCCAAACAGATCCACAGATGACGCAATCTTTATTGCAATCCGCACTGCCCTTTCCCACCTGCACAAAATTAACCTCTACGTGATAATGCTGTTCATTGACTTCAGCCAGTGTTCAACACCATAGTGCCCTCAAAGCTCATCACTAAGCTAAGGACCCTGGGAATAAACACCTCCCTCTGCAACTGGATCCTGGACTTCTTGACGGGCCGCCCCCATGTGGTAAGGGTAGGCAACAACACATCTGCCAAGCTGACCCTCAACACGAGTGCCCCTCAGAGGTACGTGCTTAGTCCCCTCTTTTACTCCCTGTTCACCCATGACTTCGTGGTCAAGCACGACTCCAACACCATCATTAAGTTTGCCAACGACACGACGGTGGTAGGCCTGATCACCGACAACGATGAGACAGCTTATAGGGAGGAGGTCAGAGACCTGGCAGTGTGGTGCCATTACAACAACCTCTCCCTCAACGTGATCAAGACAAAGGAGCTGATTGTGGACTACAGGAAAGGGAGGGCCGAGCATGCCCCCATTCACAGGGCTGTAGTGGAGCAGTTCGAGAGCTTCAAGTTCCTTGGTGTCCACATCACGAACAAACTATCATGGTCCAAACACACCAAGATAGTTGTGAAGAGGGCACGACAATGCCTATTCCCCTTCAGGAGATTGAAAAGTATTGGCATGGGTCCTCAGATCTTCAAAAAGGTTTTACAGCTGCACTATCTAGTGCATTATGACTGGTTGCATCACAGCCTGGTATGGCAACTGTTTGGCTTCCGACCGCAAGCTGCTACAGAGGGTAGTGAGTACGGCCCATCCTGGGCATCTATACCAGGCGGTGTCAGAGGAAGGCTCCAAAAATGGTCAAAGACTCCAGCCACCCCTAGTCATAGACTGTTCTCTCTGCTACTGCACGGCAAGCGGTACCAGAGTGCCAAGTCTATGTCCAAAAAGCTCCCGAACCTCTACGGGATCAGTGTCCCCCCCTGGGGGACAATTGAGCTAACGTGAGCTAATGTGATTAGCATGACGTTGTAATTAACAAGAACATTTCCCAGGACATCAACATATCTGATATGGGCAGAAAGCTTAAATTATTGTTAATCTAACTGCACTGTCCAATTTACAGTAGCTATTACAGTGAAAGAATGCCATGCTATTGTTTGAGGAGAGTGCACAGTTATGAACTTGAAAAAGTTTGGGCACATTTGGGCAGACTTGATACAACATTTTGATCAGAAATGCAATGGTTCATTGGATCAGTCTAAAACTTTGCACATAAACCGGTGCCATCAAAATCTAGATTGTGCCTAAGATGGAATAATACATTGTGGCCTTTCTCTTGCATTTCAAATATGATGAAAGAAATGTATATATTCTCCTACATTAATTTCACATTTCCACAAAATGCATATCCTTGCTTCAGGTCCTGATCTACAGGCAGTTAGATTTGAGTATGTCATTTTAGGCAAAAATTGAAAGAAAGGATCCGATCCTTAAAGCCATAAGACTGACGAACAGTTAATCAAATGGCTACCCGAACTTTGAATGACCAGTTCAATTCCCACCCCTATATCCCTCTTCTTCTCCTCTGTTTTCCTTTGTCCACCTCTTAATGACCTCTGCACCTACATTATAAACGTTCATTTGTAAGATGGTTGTAGCAACCTCATGATAGGTAAAGGGAAAATTAGTAGTATCATGTAGTAGCCTAAACCTATCAATGTTACATTGAGCTGGTTGAATGGAATATAAATGTCAGTCATCCAA
Organism: Brachymystax lenok tsinlingensis; assembly: GCA_030435695.1. Classification (NCBI taxonomy): domain Eukaryota; kingdom Metazoa; phylum Chordata; class Actinopteri; order Salmoniformes; family Salmonidae; genus Brachymystax; species Brachymystax lenok. The sequence goes on from CM059788.1 coordinate 33,883,323, forward strand.
TATGCTGTAATAGAAATAAGGCCAAGATCATTAAAAAAAGAAATCGTCCTCCATAATCTTAATCTGCACCCACCAAAAAAAAGTGTGGGAGGACCACACTTTTTTTTCTTTCTAGCACTCTCTTTTCTCCCATTCTATTCCTCTTTCCTCTCTTCCTTTGCCCCTCTATTCAGTGCTGGCCTTTTATTTGTCTTAATTGAAGTGGCCTGTTAGATGCCTATTTTCCTCCCTCCCCCCACTCTTTTTTCTCTTCTTTCCTCCAGTGGTGTGTAGTGTGAAGGGTGGCCAATGCTTTGGGTCTGAATGGCAGTAGTAGTGGGACTGTAAACCAACGTCGTGGGACTGATTTGGTTTGGCTTCTATGGGTTTTTAGGCTCAGGCTTTTATTGCCAATGCCCTCTCCTCTTCACCCACTCTCCTTTTCATCAACGGTTACCCTTTCACCTGCTATTTCTTTCTTTCTTTCTTTCTTTCTTTCTTTCTTTCTTTCTTTCTCTCTCAGGCTCTCTCTCGCTCTTTTAGCCCTTAAACATATTTGATTCTCCTTCTCTCTCCTATTCTCTCTCTTCTTTCTCTCCCATGTCTCCCTTTTCTCTCTCTCTCTCCTTCCCTCTCCTCCCTCTTCCCTTTCTCAACCAGTAGTCATGCTCATTATGAGTCCAAGGTGTTCATGTCTGTGACTGTGGCTATGCCATTAGAGCAGCTAGTCAGCCAGCCAGTCAGCCAGTCAATCAATCAGCCAGCCTGTCAGTTGGTCGGTCAGCCGCTGAGTCAGCCAGTCAGTCAGTCAGTTGGTCAGTCAGCCAGTTGGTCAGTCTGTTAGTTAGTCAGTCAGTCAGTTAGTCAGTCAGTTGTCAGTTAGTCAGTCAGTTGGTCAGCCAGTTGGTCAGTCTGTTAGTTAGTCAGTCAGTCAGTCAGTTGGTCAGCCAGTTGGTCAGTCTGTTAGTTAGTCAGTCAGTCAGTTAGTCAGTCAGTTGTCAGTTAGTCAGTCAGTCAGTCAGTTGGTCAGTCTGTTAGTTAGTCAGTCGGTCAGTTGGTCAGTCAGTCACTCAGTTGGTCAGCCAGTCGGTCAGTCATTCAGTCAGCCAATCAGTCAGTCAATCAGTACATGAAGTGGTGACAACCTGTCCTGGTTTAAATTGGGATTCTCCATAGGTGTCTAGATCTGTCTCTTTCCCACTACAGTGGGGCAAAAAAGTATTTAGTCAGCCACCAATTGTGCAAGTTCTCTCACTTAAAAAGATGAGAGAGGCCTGTAATTTTCATCATAGGTACACTTCAACTATGACAGACAAAATTAGGAAAAAAAATCCCGAAAATCACATTGTAGGATTTTTTATGAATTTATTTGCAAATTATGGTGGAAAATAAGTATTTTGACACATACAAACAAGCAAGATTTCTGGCTCTCACAGACCTGTAACTTCTTCTTTAAGAGGCTCCTCTGTCCTCCACTCGTTACCTGTATTAATGGCACCTGTTTGAACTTGTTATCAGTATAAAGACACCTGTCCACAACCTCAAACAGTCACACTCCAAACTCCACTATGGCCAAGACCAAAGAGCTGTCAAAGGACACCAGAAACCAAATTGTAGACCTGCACCAGGTTGGGAAGACTGAATCTGCAATAGGTAAGCAGCTTGGTTTGAAGAAATCAACTGTGGGAGCAATTATTAGGAAATGGAAGACATACAAGACCACTGATAATCTTCCTCGATCTGGGGCTCTCACGCAAGATCTCACCCCGTGGGGTCAAAATGATCACAAGAACGGTGAGCAAAAATCCCAGAACCACACGGGGGGGCCTAGTGAATGACCTGCAGAGAGCTGGGACCAAAGTAACAAAGCCTACCATCAGTAACACACTACGCCGCCAGGGACTCAAATCCTGCAGTGCCAGACGTGTCCCCCTGCTTAAGCCAGTACATGTTCAGGCCCGTCTGAAGTTTGCTAGAGAGCATTTGGATGATCCAGATGAGGATTGGGAGAATGTCATATGGTCAGATGAAACCAAAATATAACTTTTTGGTAAAAACTCAACTCGTCGTGTTTGGAGGACAAAGAATGCTGAGTTGCATCCAAAGAACACCATACCTACTGTGAAGCATGGGGTGGAAACATCATGCTTTGGGGCTGTTTTTCTGCAAAGGGACCAGGACGACTGATCCGTGTAAAGGAAGGAATGAATGGGGCCATGTATCGTGAGATTTTGAGTGAAAACCTCCTTCCATCAGCAAGGGCATTGAAGATGAAACGTGGCTGGGTCTTTCAGCATGACAATGATCCCAAACACACCGCCCGAACAACGAAGGAGTGGCTTCGTAAGAAGCATTTCAAGGTCCTGGAGTGGCCTAGCCAGTCTCCAGATCTCAACCCCATAGAAAATCTTTGGAGGGAGTTGAAAGTCCGTGTTGCCCAGTGACAGCCCCAAAACATCACTGCTCTAGAGGAGATCTGCATGGAGGAATGGGCCAAAATACCAGCAACAGTGTGTGAAAACCTTGTGAAGACTTACAGAAAACGTTTGACCTCTGTCATTGCCAACAAAGGGTATATAACAAAGTATTGAGATAAACTTTTGTTATTGACCAAATACTTATTTTCCACCATAATTTGCAAATAAATAAATTAAAAATCCTACAATGTGATTTTCTGGATTTCTTTTTCTCATTTCGTCTGTCATAGTTGAAGTGTACCTATGATGAAAATTACAGGCCTCTCTCATCTTTTTAAGTTGGAGAACTTGCACAATTGGTGGCTGACTAAATACTTTTTTGCCCCACTGTATCTCCTATCATCCTCCACTCCCACTGTGTAGCCGTCCGCCTGTTCTCAACTCACTATTCTTGCTCAATTTACCTTCCTGTGACCACTGTCTGTGTGATAGCTCTGAGACAGTTTGTGTGTGTGTGTATGTCAGGGTTCCGTTGGGGTCTGTCTTGACCTTTCTCTGCGCTCTGTTGGTTTTCCAGGCGTTCCGTCTGAGAGAATATGAATGCTTGTTTCCCCTAGATAGTCTGACACACATGCACACTGTAAAAAAACATTGCTATAAGAATGTATTAAATCTATTATCTCTTTGAAGAAAGAACAGTTCTATTTCTATGTCTTTACTTTGTGAATGTGTCTGTGCGTCAGACATTGAGTTTGTGCCGGCATTGTGTCTTTGTACTGTATGTGTGCATCAGTGGTGGTCGGTGCAGATTAAGATTAGGGAGGACGATTTCTTTTTTAATGATCTTGGCCTTATTTCTATTACAGCATATTGGATGACTGACATTTATATTCCATTCAACCAGCTCAATGTAACATTGATAGGTTTAGGCTACTACATGATACTACTAATTTTCCCTTTACCTATCATGAGGTTGCTACAACCATCTTACAAATGAACATTTATAATGTAGGTGCAGAGGTCGAGAGACAAATTGGAGTGTCACGTCTGCTCCTGCTCCTCCCCTCTGCCATACGCCGTCGCCCGAGTACTAACCACCGGTCCTGGGGTTCATCATTACGCACACCTGGCACTCATCATTACGTGTACCTGTGAATCATTATCATTATCATTATGATTCACACCTGGACTCCATTACCTTCATAATTTTCTCCCCTTTATATGTCACTCTCCCATGTTCACTCACCAGTAGGTATTGTTCTTGAGTATCGGCGTACTGCCTTATGTTAGTGTCGTGTTCTTGGTTTTGTTGATTTATTCAAAGTTTCACCTGCTCCTGCTTCCAACTCACCGCCCCATCATTACAGAATACCAAATCAAAATATGGAAGCAGCAGAGCCTTACGAGAGCCTTACGTTTGCCTCTGGAGAGCCTTACGGTTGTGGGCGAAGCAGTTGCCGTACCAGGCGGTGATACAGCCCGACAGGATGCCCTCGATTGTGCATCTGTAGAAGTTTGTGAGTGTTTTAGGCACTGTTGCGCCTTCTTCACCACGCTGTCTGTGTGGGTGGACCATTTCAGTTTGTCTGTGATGTGTACACCGAGGATCTTAAAACTTTCCACCTTCTCCATTACTGTCCCGTCGATGTGGATAGGGGGTGCTCCACTCTGAGGGCCCTCACCTCCTCCCTGTAGGCTGTCTCGTCGTTGTTGGTAATCAAGCCTACCACTGTAGTGTCGTCAGCAAACTTGATGATTGAGTTGGAGGCGTGCTTGGCCTCGCAGTCATTAGTAAACAGAGAGTACAGGAGAGGGCTGAGAACGCACCTTTGTGGGGGCCCAGTTTTGAGGATCAGCGGGGTGGAGATGTTGTTTCCTACCCTCACCACCTGGGGCCGGCCCGTCAGGAAGTCCAGGACCCAGTTGCACAGGGCTGGGTCGAGACCTAGGGTCTCGAGCTTAATGACGAGTTTGGAGGGTACTATGGTATTAAATGCTGAGCTGTAGTCGATGAACAGCATTCTTACATAGGTATTCCTCTTGTCCAGATGGGTTAGGGCAGTGTGCAGTGTGATTGCGATTGCGTATTCTGTGGACCTATTGGGAAGGTAAGCAAATTGGAGTGGGTTTAGGGTGTCTGGTAGGATGGAGGTCATATGATCCTTGACTAGTCTCTCAAAGCACTTCATGATGACGGAAGTGAATGCTACGGGCGATAGTCATTTAGCTCAGTTACCTTAGCTTTCTTTGGAACAGGAACAATGGTGGCCCTCTTGAAGCATGTGGGAACAGCAGACTGGGATAAGAATTGATTAAATATGTCCGTAAACACATTAGCCAGCTGGTCTGCGCATGCTCTGAGGACACGGCCAGGGATGCCATCTGGGCCAGCAGCCTTGCGATGGTTAACACGCTTAAATGTTTTACTCACGTTGGCTGCGGTGAAGGTGAGCCCGCAGGTTTTGGTAGCTGGCCGTGTCGGTGGCACTGTATTGTCCTCAAAACCAGCAAAGAAGTTGTTTAGTTTGTCTGGGAGCAGGACATCGTGGTCCGCGACGGGGCTGGTTTTCTTTTTTTAGTCCGTGATTGACTGTAGACCCTGCCACTTTCCTCTCATGTCTGAGCCGTTGAATTGTGACTCAACTTTGTCTCTATACTGACGCTTAGCTTGTTTGATTGCCTTGTGGAGGGAATAGCTACACTGTTTGTTTTCAGTCATGTTTCCGGTCGCCTTACCCTGGTTAAAAGCAGCGCTTTCAGTTTTGCGTGAATGCTGCCATCAATCCACGGTTTCTGGTTGGGGAAGGTTTTAATAGTTGCTATGGGTACAACATCACACCTGCGGGACAGGTACAGGATGGCAACAACAACTGCCCGAGTTACACCAGGAACTCACAATCCCTCCATCAGTGCTCAGACTGTCCGCAATAGGCTGAGAGAGGCTGAGGGCTTGTAGGCCTGTTGTAAGGCAGGTCCTCACCAGACATCACTGGCAACAACGTCGCCTATGGGCATAAACCCACCGTCGCTGGACCAGACAGGACTGGCAAAAAGTGCTCTTCACTGACGATTCGCGGTTTTGTCTCACCAGGGTTGATGGTCGGATTTGTGTTTATCGTGGAAGGAATGAGCATTACACCGAGGCCTGTACTCTGGAGCAGGATCGATTTGGAGGTGGAGGGTCCGTCATGGTCTGGGGTGGTGTGTCACAGCATCATCGGACTGAGCTTGTTGTCATTGCAGGCAATCTCAACACTGTGCTTTACAGGGAAGACATCCTCCTCCCTCATGTGGTACCCTTCCTGCAGGCTCCTCCTGACATGACCCTCCATCATGACAATGCCACCAGCCATACTGCTCGTTCTGTGTGTGATTTCCTGCGAGACAGGAATGTCAGTGTTCTGCCATGGCCAGCGAAGAGCCCGGATCTCAATCCCATTGAGCACGTCTGGGACCTGTTGGATCGGAGGGTGAGGGGCGGTGCCATTCCCCCTAGAAATGTCAGGGAACTTGCAGGAGCCTTGGTGGAAGAGTGGGGTAACATCTCACAGCAAGAACTGGCAAATCTGGTGCAATTCATGAGGAGGAGATGCACAGCAGTACTTAATGCAGCTGGTGGCCACACCAGATACTGACTGTTACTTTTGATTTTGACCCTCCCTTTGTTCAGGGACACATTATTCCATTTCTGTTAGTCACATGTCTGTGGAACTTGTTCAGTTTGTCTCAGTTGTTGAATCTTGTTATGTTCATACAAATATTTACACATGTTAAGTTTGCTGAAAATAAACGCAGTTTACGTTTCTTTTTTTTTTGCTGAGTTTAGTTGCAGTAGCTAAAAAGTTGTCAATTGTTGGAAAGTTGTCCGTGATGATATTCGAACACGCAACCTTTGGGTTACTAGACATTCTTGTTATATGCCCACCCATCCACCCTTTCCAACCACCCTCCTTTTGTTTTTTTGCCTTAAAGATGCAATATGTAGCTTTTTGGGCAACCCAACCAAATTCACATAGAAATGTGACTTATAGATCTGTCATTCTCATTGAATGTATAAAGTGGTAGATCTGTTCTATGTGCTCTTTCTATGCTTCCCGTGCTTCCGTTTCATTTTTGCATCTTTTACTTTTGGTTTTGTACACTTGTTTTAAACAGCTGAAAATACTATATCTTTGGTTATGAAAAAATATATTTCACAGCGGTTTAGATGGTACAATGACTCTCTACACTGTGCTTTCTTGTTTTGTGACATAAACTGAAATTAGGTGAACGATTCGAATTTTAGTAACCAGGAAATGACGGAGCCTTCTGTCTTGTAACCATACCAATTACGGAGCCTTCTGTCTTGTAATGTTTACTATGTTACATCTAGTCTATGAGACCAGGCTGGAGGTAGGCCTGTGTATGCTTGTGTGTGTGTGTGTCTGTGTGTATAAAAGAGAAAGTGTGTGTGTCGTTATTGTATTTATTTGTTCCTCTCCTCATTCTGTGGCACTGGCAGGGTATTCAGTGTGTGTGCATGTGTGTGTCTGTATCTGCTTATGTGTATGCTGATCTTATTGTGCAGTCTGGCATTTGGCAGGTCCATTTGATTCTTGGCAGGTAGATCAGAGCTCCTCTCTGCCCAGCCGAAGCAAAGGATTACAGAGAGGAGAGAGAGACAGAGAGGGAGAGAGAGATGAGAGAGAGATGGGAGAGACTTCCCGAGGCAGCCCCATTCAGCCCTATTCATCCGCCTCTGGGAATAGTGTCGACGTATACACTGACTCTGTGTTCATCAGGAAGTGCATAGAGGATGTTGTATAGGTCCCAGGTTCAAATGTTTAAACCTGCAATGCGTAACAATGTGTGGACAGGTGTTTTTGGAGACTCCTCTGTCAAGAATACTGTATTTATTCTATATTTGAACATGATATGCCAGAAACCCCAGCTCTCATTGCAAGTCGCCGCTGGGATGACATAGCATCAACATCCGCTCGGAGACTTTGTGGCTGTGGTAGTGACAACCCAACAGAGTCTGGAAATATGAAGCTGTGGATGCCGATGCAATTACAGTTATGGACAAGATTGATGATAACTCAATTCCATTTTAGCAACAGTGTCTTCCGAACAGGTACTTCAAAATGTTATACACCGGCTATAATTCTCCTTTTTATATTGTAATAAGAAATATCCACGCTGTCAGCCAGAAAGGTAGCTAGCTATCTAACGTTACATGGTTGCTAGCTAATATCTTAGCTACCGGGAATTTCCCTGCCTGGTACAAGATAGCAATATGATGATAGTTTTAGTACATTAGCTATCACACTTAAGTAAGAAAAGCTGTGTAAAATATACATTTTGACTGTCATAGCTCTGCATTCATGGAAAATAACCTTGGCTTTGGCAAGTCCTTTGCCCTTCTCTGATTCCTATACTAGCTAGCTAATAACATTACTGTTATGGCTGCTTGATTCTCAAGAGCCATGGCTATGAAGATGTCATGTATGATTGTAGAAGTGTTATACACAACTCTTCTGCATGAAAATCATTATCGTGTATACATAAAACCAAAACCACGTAGTGAACAATCCTAATAACTGTGTTCTGTACATGTTTTTTCTGTAGGAATGCAGCTTTGAAGAGCCACAGACCGTCCAGGGGCACAGGCAGGGCTGCAGAAAGAACTGGACAGGAAGACCTTGAAAGGGCTGTCTGACTGAAAGGAGAGGCTGGCCAAGAAGAAGGTTAGAAAAAATCTTTCACCTGTGGTACTGTTTACCCGTTTCAGAATATTACAATCATATCACACAACATTTGGCTACATTCTGTAATTTCATGTTGCTTTTTTATTGTCATTACAGACTAAATTGCGAGAGCTGTCCGTTGAAGAAAGGGGAGATGCTGGAGCTGTCCACTTCCCTTCTACCTAGAGTGATTTTTTTACATCATGGTGTACCGGAGAGCTATCCCAGGGTCTCCAGAAATCCAAGACAACCTCGCTGGTGCACCTGCCTGAATTGCAGGGAGACTACTGCACCTTAAAACACACAACTGATGCCATTTCACCACTGCAATATTCAATGTATTTATTACCAAGTATGTTACCATAACAAGATAACACTTTCCATGACTACACCATACTTTATTCTTCATTTGGATCTAAATTAAGAACATTTTGTAAAATCTTTGTAAGTAGTTTTGTGAATTTTTCCTTGGTCTGGGTGAAATCAGTTCAATACTTTACCAGTTCACTACATTGCTTCCCTTACACTACCTTGTATTCTTGTTTATCTACCTAATAAAACCTTATTTGACCTGATCGTGTAATCGGACCGACTTGTTTTGTACTGTATTTACACCAGGGTAGTCCATCAGTCTTTCTGGATATCTATCCACCTGTCGGTCTGCTCATTTGAAGTGTAAACCGTCACGAGCACAGATATCCAGGAAAATAACAGTTCAGTAAATCCTTCTAAAGCCATTCCAAAAGTACAATGATGACTATATGCTAGATAAATGCACAAGTACTGTTTCTCACACAAGTTTGTTTCCCACACAAACTTCCCATATTTATATGTTTGATTGTAGGCCCAACTCTTTCAAAAACAATTCTGAGTACTCTGTAGGTTTTTCCACTTCCCAGGAACCACCAAGTCTGACAACAGGGAATGCTCCAGTCCTTCCCAGTTCAAAGGTGTGCTGCTAACTGTATCCTGTGCTGCGTGGTGACGTCTCCTCGAAGTTGTAGCAGCTCAGTTGTTGTTGGTGGTGGCACTTCATGGAGTCTTTGGTCACTGATCTCTGGATCATTCTCCTTGGTAGGCCATATTGAGAGCCCAGTCTTCTCAACACTGCTCTCTGTAGTTCTGGGATGTAGGTGTATTCCTTTGCAGTTTTCAATGACACTTCACTTTTGAGACTTGTTATTGTAGCCTCATTTAGCTGAAAGTTTGAATAATATTTTGTCAGTATTTTGTCTATATGATTTCATTACTATCAGTGCAGAACTGAAGTGTTGAAATATAACAGCCATAACATATATATTGTTATGAGTTCTAAGAAACTGTAATTTTTCACAATCGAGAGGACAACTCACACTTACATCTTGTTGCCCTACGTGTTCTCTAAGGCTGGACAATGGTTACAAAGGTTGTAGTCAAGTGCTGCCAGTAGGGCTCCAGCCTTAGACTGGAGGAGAGAAAGCAAACCGTGTACATGAGTAAGTGATTCTGGAAGGACGCCAGCTCTGATGTAGACCTAGATCAGGGATAGGCAACTCCCGTCCTCTGGGGCTTAATTGGTGTCACACTTTCCCCCAGCCCTATAACTAATCACACCTGATTAAAGTAATTGCATTCTAAACTGAATACCATTATAAGTTGATTATTGGAGTCAGATGTGTTGGCTGGGGGGAAAAGTGTGACACCAATCAGGCCCCGAGGACTGGAGTAGGCCAACCCTTACCTAGGTCTGACTCCAATAATCAACTAATCATGATCTTCCGTTTACAATTAGTTTATCAGCTGTGTTTGCTAGGGATGGGGAAAAAGAGTGACCACTCCGGCCCCGAGAACTGGAATTGACCGTCCCTGACCTAGATAGACAACGTATCAAACATGCTCAATCAATCACAATCCTAATCTGGAATACGATTTTACCATTTGACAACTATGACAGAATAGCCTTCGATGAACATCAGTCTTATATTTCCAGGGTAAAAACATTTGGTTTAGGATGAACGGAATTAGTCTTTTTTTCCATCACTGGATAAAGAGGTTATTAGGGAGAATGAATGTTTCCAAACGTTCAATATAATGTCATGTTAGTCTTATACACTCAATACATGTGTATCTTTTGGGCTAGGTCTGTCTGCATCTCAACCAGACAGCTCAGCTGGGGAATAACAGTAATATGTAGGCTAATATTGAGATAGTATGTCATCAATACTCAAAGTACATCTTGGGTAGTGCATTTTCCTGAACAGTTTAGCATTATAAAATGTCTACTTTGTTGTTAGGTAGCTAAAACGTTGTTATTGGCCAGCTACGGGAAACAATGATGGAAAAGACAGCATGGACAAAAGTACTTTGCTAAAGTCTTTGCTTACCGATCGTATTCTTCTCCAATTTTCGACAATGGTGCAGCTGGAAATACAGGCTTGCCAGGAGTTGATGTTGATTTATTCCTGTCATGACTGATATTTTCTAGAGTTTAGATGTCAAATATTGAAGCTATACCAGTTGACATGAGAAGAGAGGAGATAAAATTAGCTAGTTTTAGAATGTTTTGTTGTACAACAGCTGACTCAAAATGGGGCATTCAGAGAACACTAGATGTGCAGTTGAGAGCGTTTCCACGGTAACGGTGCCTCTTTACAATTCCATGATGAAACTTTGAAACGAAATTTCCACTTGTTGTAGCAAACGAGTTTCATGAAATACATGGACTAGAAACGGTCAAATTTTTGACTAAATATCAGTAAGCCAGGCTAGCTATGTACAGCAAAATAGCTAGCTAGCTCTTTGCTTGGCAGAATGTTAGCTAAATGGATCGGTCTCGTTGCAAGACTTTGGCTAAAGTTTTGACATGTTGAATCTTGAATACTCGAGCCAACGACATGAGATGTTCTAAAACTAGACCTTTCAGATCAATATACTCTGTGGCACCGCCTCCTGACTTACGGAAAACACGTCACCCATTGTGCACTAGTCAATGAATACCAGTGAATAAATCGGTTCTCAGGCAGGCTAGCGGCACACTATTGTTACTGTTGCATCACATTGGATGACCACTAGTCACTTATTGGAGCTGTTGAGCCCCAAACCAATCCAAATGTAGTATTCATCGGTCAGAAAATAGATTCAAACAAAAGTATTCAGACCCTTTACTCAGTACTTTGTTGAAGCACCTGGCAGAGATTACATCCTGGCGTCTTCTTGGGTATGACGCTACAAGCTTGGCACACCTGTATTTGGGGAACTTCTCCCATTCTTCTCTGCAGATCATCTCAAGCTCTGTCAGGTTGGATGGGGAGCATTGCTGCACAGCCATTTTTAGGTCTCTCCAGAGATGATCGATCGAGTTCAAGTCCGGGCTCTGGATGGGCCACTCAAGGACATTCAGAGACTTGTCCCGAAGCCACTCCTGCGTTGTCTTGGCTGTGTGCCTTGGGTCATTGTCCTGTTGGAAGGTGAACTTTTGCTCCAGTCTGAGGTCCTGAGTTCTCTGGAGCAGGTTTTCATCAAGGATCTCTCTGTACTTTGCTCCATTCATCTTTCCCTCGATCCTGACTAGTCTTCCAGTCCCTGCAGCTGAAAAACATCCCCACAGCATGATGCTGCCACAACCATGCTTCGCCTTAGAGATGGTGCCAGATTTCCCCCAGAAGTGATGCTTGGCATTCAGGCCAAAGAGTTCAATCTTGGTTTCATCAGAACAGAGAATCTTGTTTCTCATGGTCTGAGAGTCCTTTAGGTGCCTTTTGTCAAACTCCAAGCGGGCTGTCATGTGCCTTTTACTGAGGAGTGGCTTCCGTTTTGTCACTCTATCATAAAGGCCTGATTGGTGGAATGCTGCAGAGATGTTTGTCCTTCCGGAAGGTTCTCCCATCGCCACAGAGGAACTCTTGAGCTCTGTCAGAGTGACCATCGGGTTCTTGGTCACCTACCTTACTAAGGCCCTTCTCCCCCGATTGCTCTGTTTGGCCGGGCGGCCAGCTCTAGGAAGTGACTTGGTGGTTCCAAACTTCTTTCATTTAAGAATGATAGAGGCCACTGTGTTCTTGGGGACCTTCAATGCTGCCAAATCAATGCTGCCTCGACACAGTCCTGTCACAGCAATTCCTTCCACCTCATGGCTTGGTTTTTGCAATGACATGCACTGTCAACTGTGGGACATTATAAATCATGTCCAATCAATTGAATTTAACACGGGTGGACTCCAATCCATTTGTAGAAACATCTCAAAGATGATCAATAGAAACAGGATGCACCTGACCTCAATTATGAGTCTTATAGAAAAGAGTCTGAATACTTATGAAAATAAGGTATTTTTTGTTTGTAATTAATTTTTGTTGCTAATGTTTTATAAATTAGCAACAATTTCAAAAAATCTGTTTTCGCTTTGTCATTATGTGTTGACAGTTTTTGATATACAAGTCATTTTGGAGGCCGAACAACCCTAGGGAAAATCAGTAGCTTAGTCAAACTGCACACTGTGCCCAGCTTCGCGTGCTGACCAACGCCACGTAGGTGGCCTGTTCCTGATCTAGCGCATCTACATTCAAATGATAAAATGGCATGCGCGATATTAGGCTTCATAAGTTGAGTGACAACTTATTTACTTTGCTAGGTTATTGTTATCAATGCGCTGTTCAAAATGCAGTTTTATCGTAAACTACCGGAGACAACTCATCTGGCTATACCTGCTGAATGGGACTTACAATAGATTTTATTTAGATTGTTCAGCAATAGTTTTGTTAGTTTTGTTTTATACAATCAGTGTATATGGTTATTTTTAGATATCCAGGGTAAAGTTGTTAATTTCATAACGAGGAATCACTTTTGCGAGGCGCTCTGCATGGCCAAAGCGGGAGAAGAAAAGCAGCTCACTAAACTTCCAAATGGTTAAAACCATTTAATTTTGAGAAGGGGGTGAAGTCCAAAGTTGTGCTATATATTCATTGACTGTATACTTTACAAGCTAACTTGTAAACTATAAATTCTGATACATTTCTAGCACGAACACTTCATAAGCAAAAACAATAAGATAATAAGTGGGTGATTGTTATTTCAGAACCAAGGTGGGGGGACAAAACAATAGGCTACTTTGACTCCCCTAATCTGACTCCCCGGAGTCTGATAGTCTCCCTTATGGCTCAGATCACGTGCCTACATAGTATACACCATAGATATGCATCACACTCACACACACACACACACGCACCCCCCCCCACACACACAGTACATACACCATAGACCTACATTATTTACACGCACACACACACACAGCCACACACACACACCATAGACCTACATTATTTACACGCACGCACGCACACACAAATGATACATACACCATAAACCTACATTATTTACACTCACATACACAGACACACACACAGAAGTCAGCTCCGCCAGATCCGAGGTCCCGCTCATGAGCTCCATCAGCAGGAGATTTTCATTTAGAATGGAAAATTAATTAAACAAATGTTAGTGCATTTAATCGTATCGCATCGAATCGATTTATTCTCTAAGCAAACCGAATCGTACCTAATAATTTCAAACTAAAACGTATCGTTCCTGTATTGTGTAGGAGCCCATGTATCTAGATCCATATCGAATTCCTAGTGGCTGTGCACATCTCCAACTCAATCATGTAGTTTGCTGATAACTCAACAGTGGTAGGCCTGATTACCAACAACGATGAGACAGCCTACAGGGAAGAGGTGAGAGCCCTGTAGGAGCTGTGCGAGGAAATTACCTCTCCCCCAACGTCAACAAAACGAAGGAGCAAATAAACTTTGATTTGATTGATTTGATTTGAGAGAGAGCAAGGGAGAGAGCTAGCGAGGGAGAGAGCGAGGGAAAGCAAGGGAGAGAGCGAGAGGGAGAGCGGGGTAGAGAGAGAGCGAGAGGGAGAGAGAGAGAGAGAGAGCGAGCGAGAGGGAGAGAGAGAGGGAGAGAGCGAGCGAGAGGGAGAGAGGGAGAGAGAGAGAGCGAGCAAGGGAGAGAGCGAGGGAGAGAGTGAGCAAGGGAGAGAGCGAGCGAGGGAGAGAGGGAGAGCAGGGGAGAGAGGGAGAGCAGGGGAGAGAGAGAGCGAGAGAGAGAGCGAGCGAGAGAGCGAGCGAGGGAGGGAGAGAGGGAGAGAGGGAGAGAGGGAGAGAGCGAGTGAGGGAGAGAGGGAAAGGGAGAAGGAGAGAGAGAGAGAGAGGGAGAGCAAGTGAGAGAGCGAGCGCGAGAGGGAGAGAGCGAGAGGGAGAGAGCGATAGGGAGGGAGAGAGATAGACATAAAAGGAAAGAAGGGTGAAGTGAAACAGAAAGAATGGATAAAAGAGAGCGAAAGAGGCCGGCGGGAAGAAGGGAGGAACCTCATGCCTCATATTTAGAGTGGATAAGGCATATGTCTAACAATCCTTATAGTTGGGTTTAGGGTGGGTAATTGGTACTTTAAGTGGAAGGTCTGGGTTTGGGTTGGTCTTCTGTAGAAGTATAGTATTCTCTGGTTCAGAATGGGAGAGAGTCAGATTGTGCCAACATGTCCCTTTGCCTTCTTTTTGCTCTGAGAATGTGGAACTCACAGCATGGTGATAATAATCAATAAACCAGCATGCTACTATGTAACCTGGCCACTCTTAGTATGTGTGCGCGCGTGTGTGTGCGCGTGCTTGCATGTCTAATATGTGTGTGTGTCTGTGCGTGCATGTCTGTGTGTGTGTAGGGAAGTTGACACCAGGGCATCACCAGTGAGGTTTAGTTACAGTGGGCTGTTTCAGACATGACAACCTACATGATATTAACCCTGTGATGATTACTGTAGAGTGAGCTGGTTTATTCATAACCCTAACCCAACATTTTTATCATTGATTCTTAACAAAAAATGCTGTTAAATTAATCAATTCAGCCTACCTCCTGGAAGTGAATCATTACGAATACAGGAACTTGATGATTTGTTGACATCATGCCATCGTTGGATATAATTTAATGCAAAATTCACGTCCATAATGTATTGAACATCAGATGGAAATAAAATAGCTGCGAATACTTTCCAACTAAGAGACTCGTACAAAGGGGTACAGACCAGAAGGACCCATACAAAGGGGTGCAGACCAGAAGGACCCATACAAAGGCGTACAGAGAGGAAGGGCCCATAGAAAGGGGTACAGACCAGAAGGACCCATACAAAGGGGTACAGACCAGAAGGACCCATACAAAGGGGTACAGACCAGAAGGACCCATACAAAGGGGTACAGATGAGAAGGACCCATACAAAGGGGTACAGACCAGAAGGACCCATACAAAGGGGTACAGATCAGAAGGACCCATACAAAGGGGTACAGACCAGAAGGACCCATACAAAGGGGTTCAGACCAGAAGGACCCATACAAAGGGTTACAGACCAGAAGGACCCATACAAAGGGGTACAGATCAGAAGGACCCATACAAAGGGGTACAGACCAGTAGGACCCATACAAAGGCGTACAGACCAGAAGGGCCCATAGAAAAGGGTACAGACCAGAAGGACCCATACAAAGGGGTACAGACCAGAAGGACCCATACAAAGGGGTACAGACCAGAAGGACCCATACAAAGGGGTACAGATGAGAAGGACCCATACAAAGGGGTACAGACCAGAAGGACCCATACAAAGGGGTACAGATCAGAAGGACCCATACAAAGGGGTACAGACCAGAAGGACCCATACAAAGGGGTTCAGACCAGAAGGACCCATACAAAGGGGTACAGACCAGAAGGACCCATACAAAGGGGTACAGATCAGAAGGACCCATACAAAGGGGTACAGACCAGTAGGACCCATACAAAGGGGTACAGATGAGAAGGACCCATACAAAGAGGTACATACCAGAAGGACCCATACAAAGGGTTACAGACCAGAAGGACCCATACAAAGAGGTACAGACCAGAAGGACACATACAAAGGGGTACAGACCAGTAGGACCCATACAAAGGGGTACAGATGAGAAGGACCCATACAAAGAGGTACAGACCAGAAGGACCCATACAAAGGGGTACAGATCAGAAGGACCCATACAAAGGGGTACAGACCAGTAGGACCCATACAAAGGGGTACAGATGAGAAGGACCCATACAAAGAGGTACATACCAGAAGGACCCATACAAAGGGTTACAGACCAGAAGGACCCATACAAAGAGGTACAGACCAGAAGGACCCATACAAAGGGGTACAGACCAGTAGGACCCATACAAAGGGGTACAGATGAGAAGGACCCATACAAAGAGGTACAGACCAGAAGGACCCATACAAAGGGGTACAGACCAGAAGGACCCATACAAAGGGTTACAGACCAGAAGGACCCATACAAAGGGGTACAGACCAGAAGGACCCATACCCATGTTGTCTCAAGGTGCTTGGGTTTGTTTCAAGCTCCTGCTCAATTGATGGTGTGTGTTTATTAGATAAGAGTGAATCTGACCCAGGTCTGAGTGAGTGAATGATGAGTTGTGTGTTTTAACTCTGGGCCAGGGCACCTCTGACCCGTGTTAGATTACACAGACACAGGGCTTACACTATTCCCCAGAGAAAGAGAGAGAGAGGAAGGGAGGGAGGGAGAAAGAGAAATAGAGGCGGGGTAATTTCATCCCTCCAACACACTATCACGCTACAGATGTGAATGGACAACGTAGTGAGACTAGGAACCCTAGGTCGCTCTGTCCCAGGAGCACACACACACACAGACATACACACACAGGTGCTAGTGGTGTCAGCTGACAGGATACTGTTCCTGATATATCATTGATGAGAGGATAGGTCATTGATCACAAGTGATACGTGCTATTGACAGGAGGTGTGAGGAAAGAAAGTGTTTGTGTTCCCGTGCACACATGGATTTGTGTGTGTGTGTGTGTGAGGGGGAGCAACCCAGGTCCCTATGCCTTAATTGATCATAGGGAAAAGTGTAGTTAGCACTTTTGGGCTATAGAGGGCGCTTCATCAACACTGTACATTACATTATGCATGACTGCAGCATTGCTGTACGCTATGAACGTGACTGTAAGATGTTGACATCACACCACTATTCTTCTATTACAATGTGTGTCCATGACCTGAACGCTGGAGTCTAATAGTGTTTTATTCTCTAAGCAGTGAGGCTGTATTGAGACTGGGGCAGGGAACTGGAGCTGACCTTTACAACAAAGCAGGAGTTCTCCACTGTTCTCTCTCTATTACTGTCTCTCTCTCTCTCTCTCACACACACACACACACACACACACACACACACACACACACACACACACACACACACACACACACACACACACACACACACACTGTAATGTAACATGACAGTCCCCTGTCACGTTGCACTGGGCTGTGGAGAGTGAGACAGCGAGGAGAGAGACAGAGAAGAGAGAAACAGAGGAGAGAGACAGCAAGGTGAGAGACAGCGAGGAGTGGGATAGAGAGGAGAGAGAGAAGGAGAGAGAGAAGGGGAGAGAGAGGAGAGAAAGAAGGAGAGAGAGAACGATAGAGATAGATTACGGAGAGAGAGGAGAGAGAGAGATGGAGAGAGAAGGAAAGAGAGATTATAGAGAGAGAGACAGATGAGAGAGAGAAGCAGAGAAAATGTGGGACTGCTCTTACGGTAGATAAATCGCCCACAACACAGCAGACACACTCTCCCCACTCCTTCATTCATTTAGTTATGTTCATTGGTGAGAGGAGGGAAATACGTTTCATCAGCCACAAGGCCCAGGCTCCCTCTGAGAGCAGGAAAGGCGAGGGGAAAGACTCATATCTATATATGGATCAAGAACTGGATGAAAATATAGAAATGTCCCCTCTCTTTTCTGCTCCTAAGTGTTATCTTTCCAGAGTTGAAAAAGCTTCTAAAACAATAAGGAGAGATAGAGAGAGACAGTGAGGAGTGAGACAGCGATGAGAGAGACAGCGAGGCATGAGATAGAGAGGAGAGAGACAGTGATGAGTGAGATAGAGATGAGAGAGACAGTGAGGAGTGAGATAGAGAGGAGAGAGACAGCGAGGAGTGAAAAAAGAGAGGAGAGAGACATCGAGGAGTGAGATAGAGAGAAGACAGACAGCGAGGAGAGAGCTAGAGAGGAGAGAGCTAGAGAGGAGAGAGACAGTGAGGAGTGAGATAGAGAGGAGAGAGACAGTTAGGAGTGAGATAGAGAGGAGAGAGAGAGAGGAGAGAGACAGAGAGGAGAGAGCTAGAGAGGAGAGAGATAGAGAGGAGAGAGCTAGAGAGGAGAGAGCTAGAGAGGAGAGAGCTAGAGAGGAGAGAGACAGTGAGGAGTGAGATAGAGAGGAGAGAGACAGTGAGGAGTGAGATAGAGAGGAGAGAGACAGCAAGGAGTGCGATAGAGAGGAGAGAGATAGAGATAGAGAGGAGAGAGACAGTGAGGAGAGAGACAGTGAGGAGTGAGATAGAGAGGAGAGAGACCGAGGAGTGCGATAGATAGGAGAGAGATAGAGAGGCGAGAGATAGAGAGGAGAGAGCTAGAGAGGAGAGAGCTAGAGAGGAGAGCGACACTGAGGAGAGAGATAGGGAGGAGAGAGATAGAGAGAATAGAGACAGTGAGGAGAGAGATAGAGAGGAGAGAGATAGTGAGGAGAGAGACAGCAAGGTGTGAGATAGAGAGGAGAGAGATAGAGAGGAGAGAGACAGTGAGGAGAGAGATAGAGAGGAGAGAGACAGTGAGGAGTGAGATAGAGAGGAGAGACACAGCAAGGAGTGAGATAGAGAGGAGAGAGATAGAGAGGAGAGAGCTAGAGAGGAGAGAGCTAGAGAGGGGAGCTAGAGAGGTGAGAGACAGTGAGGAGAGAGACATTGAGGAGAGAGATAGAGAGGAGAGAGAGTGGAGTGAGACAGCGAGGAGTGGGATAGAGAGTAGAGAGACAGTGAGGAATGAGATAGAGAGGAGAGAGATAGAGATAGAGAGGAGAGAGCTAGAGAGGTGAGAGATAGAAAGGAGAGAGATAGAGAGGAGAGAGACAGTGAGGAGTGAGATAGAGAGGAGAGAGACCGCGAGGAGTGCGATAGATAGGAGAGAGATAGAGAGGCGAGAGATAGAGAGGAGAGAGACAGCGAGGAGTGAAAAAAGAGAGGAGAGAGACATCGAGGAGTGAGATAGAGAGAAGACAGACAGCGAGGAGAGAGCTAGAGAGGAGAGAGCTAGAGAGGAGAGAGACAGTGAGGAGTGAGATAGAGAGGAGAGAGACAGTGAGGAGTGAGATAGAGAGGAGAGAGAGAGAGGAGAGAGATAGAGAGGAGAGCTAGAGAAGAGCGATAGAGAGGAGAGAGCTAGAGAGGAGAGAGCTAGAGAGGAGAGAGCTAGAGAGGAGAGAGATTGTGAGGAGTGAGATAGAGAGGAGAGAGACAGTGAGGAGTGAGATAGAGAGGAGAGAGATAGAGAGGAGAGAGACAGAGAGGAGAGAGCTAGAGAGGAGAGAGATAGAGAGGAGAGAGCTAGAGAGGAGAGAGCTAGAGAGGAGAGAGCTAGAGAGGAGAGAGACAGTGAGGAGTGAGATAGAGAGGAGAGAGACAGCAAGGAGTGCGATAGAGAGGAGAGAGATAGAGAGGCGAGAGATAGAGAGGAGAGAGCTAGAGAGGAGAGAGATAGAGAGAATAGAGACAGTGAGGAGTGAGATAGAGAGGAGAGAGACAGCAAGGAGTGAGATAGAGAGGAGAGAGATAGAGAGGAGAGAGATAGAGAGGAGAGAGATAGAGAGGAGAGAGACAGCAAGGAGTGAGATAGAGAGGAGAGAGATAGAGAGGAGAGAGACAGTGAGGAGAGAGATAGAGAGGAGAGAGATAGAGAGGAGAGAGACAGCAAGGAGTGAGATAGAGAGGAGAGAGATAGAGAGGAGTGGGATAGAGAGTAGAGAGACAGTGAGGAATGGGATAGAGAGGAGAGAGATAGAGATAGAGAGCTAGAGAGGAGAGAGCTAGAGAGGGGAGCTAGAGAGGTGAGTGACAGTGAGGAGAGAGACATTGAGGAGTGAGATAGAGAGGACAGAGACAGTGAGGAGTGAGACAGCGATGAGAGAGACAGCGAGGCATGAGATAAAGAGGAGAGAGACAGTGATGAGTGAGATAGAGATGAGAGAGACTGTGAGGAGTGAGATAGAGAGGAGAGAGACAGCGAGGAGTGAAAAAAGAGAGGAGAGAGACATCGAGGAGTGAGATAGAGAGAAGACAGACAGCGAGGAGAGAGCTAGAGAGGAGAGAGCTAGAGAGGAGAGAGACAGTGAGGAGTGAGATAGAGAGGAGAGAGACAGTGAGGAGTGAGATAGAGAGGAGAGAGAGAGAGGAGAGAGATAGAGAGGAGAGAGCTAGAGAAGAGCGATAGAGAGGAGAGAGCTAGAGAGGAGAGAGCTAGAGAGGAGAGAGATAGTGAGGAGTGAGATAGAGAGGAGAGAGACAGCAAGGAGTGCGATAGAGAGGAGAGAGATAGAGCTAGAGAGGAGAGAGACAGTGAGGAGAGAGATAGAGAGGAGAGAGATAGAGAGGAGAGAGACATTGAGGAGAGAGATAGAGAGGAGAGAGATAGAGAGGAGAGAGACAGCAAGGTGTGAGATAGAGAGGAGAGAGATAGAGAGGAGAGAGACAGTGAGGAGAGAGATAGAGAGGAGAGAGATAGAGAGGAGAGAGACTGTGAGGAGTGAGATAGAGAGGAGAGAGACAGCAAGGAGTGAGAGAGATAGAGAGGAGAGAGCTAGAGAGGAGAGAGCTAGAGAGGGGAGCTAGAGAGGTGAGAGACAGTGAGGAGAGAGACATTGAGGAGAGAGATAGAGAGGAGAGAGACAGTGGAGTGAGACAGCTAGGAGTGGGATAGAGAGTAGAGAGACAGTGAGGAATGAGATAGAGAGGAGAGAGATAGAGAGGAGAGAGACAGTGAGGAGAGAGATAGAGAGGAGAGAGATAGAGAGGAGAGAGACAGTGAGGAGTGAGATAGAGAGGAGAGAGACAGCAAGGAGTGAGATAGAGAGGAGAGAGATAGAGAGGAGTGGGATAGAGAGTAGAGAGACAGTGAGGAATGGGATAGAGAGGAGAGAGATAGAGATAGAGAGCTAGAGAGGAGAGAGCTAGAGAGGGGAGCTAGAGAGGTGAGTGACAGTGAGGAGAGAGACATTGAGGAGTGAGATAGAGAGGACAGAGACAGTGAGGAGTGAGACAGCGATGAGAGAGACAGCGAGGCATGAGATAAAGAGGAGAGAGACAGTGATGAGTGAGATAGAGATGAGAGAGACTGTGAGGAGTGAGATAGAGAGGAGAGAGACAGCGAGGAGTGAAAAAAGAGAGGAGAGAGACATCGAGGAGTGAGATAGAGAGAAGACAGACAGCGAGGAGAGAGCTAGAGAGGAGAGAGCTAGAGAGGAGAGAGACAGTGAGGAGTGAGATAGAGAGGAGAGAGACAGTGAGGAGTGAGATAGAGAGGAGAGAGAGAGGAGAGATAGAGAGGAGAGAGCTAGAGAGGCGATAGAGAGGGAGAGAGCTAGAGAGGAGAGAGCTAGAGAGGAGAGAGAGATAGTGAGGAGTGAGATAGAGAGGAGAGAGACAGCAAGGAGTGCGATAGAGAGGAGAGAGATAGAGCTAGAGAGGAGAGAGACAGTGAGGAGAGAGATAGAGAGGAGAGAGAGAGAGGAGAGAGATAGAGAGGAGAGAGCTAGAGAAGAGCGATAGAGAGGAGAGAGCTAGAGAGGAGAGAGCTAGAGGAGAGAGCTAGAGAGGAGAGAGATTGTGAGGAGTGAGATAGAGAGGAGAGAGACAGTGAGGAGTGAGATAGAGAGGAGAGAGATAGAGAGGAGAGAGACAGAGAGGAGAGAGCTAGAGAGGGAGAGAGATAGAGAGGAGAGAGCTAGAGAGGAGAGAGCTAGAGAGGAGAGAGCTAGAGAGGAGAGAGACAGTGAGGAGTGAGATAGAGAGGAGAGAGACAGCAAAGGAGTGCGATAGAGAGGAGAGAGATAGAGAGGCGAGAGATAGAGAGGAGAGAGCTAGAGAGGAGAGATAGAGAGAATAGAGACAGTGAGGAGTGAGATAGAGGAGAGAGACAGCAATAAGTGAGATAGAGAGGAGAGAGATAGAGAGGAGAGAGATAGAGAGGAGAGAGATAGAGAGGAGAGAGACAGCAAGGAGTGAGATAGAGAGGAGAGAGATAGAGAGGAGAGAGACAGTGAGGAGAGAGATAGAGAGGAGAGAGATAGAGAGGAGAGAGACAGCAAGGAGTGAGATAGAGAGGAGAGAGATAGAGAGGAGTGGGATAGAGAGTAGAGAGACAGTGAGGAATGGGATAGAGAGGAGAGAGATAGAGATAGAGAGCTAGAGAGGAGAGAGCTAGAGAGGGGAGCTAGAGAGGTGAGTGACAGTGAGGAGAGAGACATTGAGGAGTGAGATAGAGAGGACAGAGACAGTGAGGAGTGAGACAGCGATGAGAGAGACAGCGAGGCATGAGATAAAGAGGAGAGAGACAGTGATGAGTGAGATAGAGATGAGAGAGGGCTGAGGAGTGAGATAGAGAGGAGAGAGACAGCGAGGAGTGAAAAAGAGAGGAGAGAGAGACATCGAGGAGTGAGATAGAGAAGACAGACAGCGAGGAGAGAGGCTAGAGAGGAGAGAGCTAGAGAGGAGAGAGACAGTGAGGAGTGAGATAGAGAGGAGAGAGACAGTGAGGTGAGATAGAGAGGAGAGAGAGAGAGGAGAGAGATAGAGAGGAGAGAGCTAGAGAAGAGCGATAGAGAGGAGAGAGCTAGAGAGGAGAGAGCTAGAGAGGAGAGAGATAGTGAGGAGTGAGATAGAGAGGAGAGAGACAGCAAGGAGTGCGATAGAGAGGAGAGAGATAGAGCTAGAGAGGAGAGAGACAGTGAGGAGAGAGATAGAGAGGAGAGAGATAGAGAGGAGAGAGACATTGAGGAGAGAGAGATGAGAGGAGAGAGATAGAGAGGAGAGAGACAGCAAGGTGTGAGATAGAGAGGAGAGAGATAGAGAGGAGAGAGAGACAGTGAGGAGAGAGATAGAGAGGAGAGAGATAGAGAGGAGAGGGCTGTGAGGAGTGAGATAGAGAGGAGAGAGACAGCAAGGGTGAGAGAGATAGAGAGGAGAGAGCTAGAGAGGAGAGAGCTAGAGAGGGGAGCTAGAGAGGTGAGAGACAGTGAGGAGAGAGACATTGAGGAGAGAGATAGAGAGGAGAGAGACAGTGGAGTGAGACAGCTAGTAGTGGGATAGAGAGTAGAGAGACAGTGAGGAATGAGATAGAGAGGAGAGATAGAGAGAGGGAGAGAGACAGTGAGGAGAGAGAGAGAGGAGAGAGATAGAGAGGAGAGAGAGACAGTGAGGAGTGAGATAGAGAGGAGAGAGACAGCAAGGAGTGAGATAGAGAGGAGAGAGATGAGAGGAGTGGGATAGAGAGTAGAGACAGTGAGGAATGGGATAGAGAGGAGAGAGATAGAGATAGAGAGCTAGAGAGGAGCAGAGCTAGAGTAGGGGAGCTAGAGAGGTGAGTGACAGTGAGGAGAGAGACATTGAGGAGTGAGATAGAGAGGACAGAGACAGTGAGGAGTGAGACAGCGATGAGAGAGACAGCGAGGCATGAGATAAAGAGGAGAGAGACAGTGATGAGTGAGATAGAGATGAGAGAGACTGTGAGGAGTGAGATAGAGAGGAGAGAGAGAGAGGAGAGAGATAGAGAGGAGAGAGCTAGAAGAAGCGATAGAGAGGAGAGAGCTAGAGAGGAGAGAGCTAGAGAGGAGAGAGATAGTGAGGAGTGAGATAGAGAGGAGAGACAGCAAGGAGTGCGATAGAGAGGAGAGAGATAGAGCTAGAGAGGAGAGAGACAGTGAGGAGAGAGATAGAGAGGAGAGAGATAGAGAGGAGAGAGACAGTGAGGAGAGAGATAGAGAGGAGAGAGATAGAGAGGAGAGAGACAGCAAGGTGTGAGATAGAGAGGAGAGAGATAGAGAGGAGAGAGACAGTGAGGAGAGAGATAGAGAGGAGAGAGATAGAGAGGAGAGAGACTGTGAGGAGTGAGATAGAGAGGAGAGAGAGACAGCAAGGGAGTGAGAGAGATAGAGAGGAGAGAGCTAGAGAGGAGAGAGCTAGAGAGGGGAGCTAGAGAGGTGAGAGACAGTGAGGAGAGAGACATTGAGGAGAGAGATAGAGAGGAGAGAGACAGTGGAGTGAGACAGCTAGGAGTGGGATAGAGAGTAGAGAGACAGTGAGGAATGAGATAGAGAGGAGAGAGATAGAGATAGAGAGGAGAGAGAGCTAGAGGTGAGAGATAGAAAGGAGAGAGCTAGATAGGAGAGAGCTAGAGAGGAGAGAGACAGCAAAGAGTGGGATAGAGAGTAGAGAGACTGTGAGGAGTCAAATAGAGAGGAGAGAGACTGTGAAATAGAGAGGAGAGAGACAGTGAGGAGTGAGATAGAGAGAGACAGAGACAGCGAGGAGTGAGATAGGCAGTAGAGAGACAGTGAGGGTGAGATAGAGAGGAGAGAGACAGCGAGGAGTGGGATAGAGAGTAGAGAGTCAGTGAGGAGTGAGGTAGAGAGGGAGAGAGACAGCGAGAGTGAGATAGAGAGGAGAGTGACAGAGAGGAGTGAGCTAGAGAGGAGAGAGCTAGAGAGGACAGAGCTAGAGAGAGGAGAGAGCTGGCGGGTGAGCTAGAGAAGATAGAGCTAGAGAAGAGAGAGGAGAGAGAGCTAGAGAGGAGAGAGACATTGAGGAATGAGATAGAGAGGAGAGAGACAGTGAGGATTGAGATAGAGAGGAGAGAGACAGTGAGGAGTGAGATAGAGAGTAGACAAACAGTGAGGAGTGAGATAGAGAGGAGAAAGACAGTGAGGAGTGAGATAGAGAGGAGAGAGACAGTTAGATAGAGAGGACTGAGATAGAGAGACTGAGATAGTGAAGAGTGAGATAGAGAGGAGAGAGACAGTGAGGATTGAGATAGAGAGGAGAGAGACAGTGAGGAGTGAGATAGAGAGTAGACAAACAGTGAGGAGTGAGATAGAGAGGAGAAAGACAGTGAGGAGTGAGATAGAGAGGAGAGAGACAGTTAGATAGAGAGGACTGAGATAGAGAGACTGAGATAGTGAAGAGTGAGATAGAGAGGAGAGAGACAGTGAGGAGTGAGATAGAGAGGAGAGAGCTAGAGAGGAGAGAGCTAGAGAGGAGAGAGACAGTGAGGAGAGAGATAGGGAGGAGAGAGATAGAGAGAATAGAGACAGTGAGGATTGAGATAGAGAGGAGAGAGACAGCAAGGAGTGAGATAGAGAGGAGAGAGACAGTGAGATAGAGAGGATTGAGATACGGAGGAGAGAGACTGAAATAGTGTGGAGTGAGATAGAGAAGAGAGAGACAGCGAGGAGTGAGATAGAGAGGAGAGTGACAGAGAGGAGTGAGCTAGAGAGGAGAGAGTTAGAGAGGAGAGAGCTAGAGAGGAGAGAGCTAGAGAAGAGAGAACTAGAGAGGAGAGAGGAGAGAGCTAGAGGAAATAGACATTGAGGAGTGAGATAGAGAGGAGAGAGACAGTGAGGAGTGGGATTGAGAGGAGAGAGACAGTGAGGAGTGAGATAGAGAGAAGACAGACAGCGAGGAGAGAGCTAGAGAGGAGAGAGCTAGAGAGGAGAGAGACAGTGAGGAGTGAGATAGAGAGGAGAGAGACAGTGAGGAGTGAGATAGAGAGGAGAGAGAGAGAGGAGAGAGATAGAGAGGAGAGAGCTAGAGAAGAGCGATAGAGAGGAGAGAGCTAGAGAGGAGAGAGCTAGAGAGGAGAGAGATAGTGAGGAGTGAGATAGAGAGGAGAGAGACAGCAAGGAGTGCGATAGAGAGGAGAGAGATAGAGCTAGAGAGGAGAGAGACAGTGAGGAGAGAGATAGAGAGGAGAGAGATAGAGAGGAGAGAGACAGTGAGGAGAGAGATAGAGAGGAGAGAGATAGAGAAGAGAGAGACAGCAAGGTGTGAGATAGAGAGGAGAGAGATAGAGAGGAGAGAGACAGTGAGGAGAGAGATAGAGAGGAGAGAGATAGAGAGGAGAGAGACTGTGAGGAGTGAGATAGAGAGGAGAGAGACAGCAAGGAGTGAGAGAGATAGAGAGGAGAGAGCTAGAGAGGAGAGAGCTAGAGAGGGGAGCTAGAGAGGTGAGAGACAGTGAGGAGAGAGACATTGAGGAGAGAGATAGAGAGGAGAGAGACAGTGGAGTGAGACAGCTAGGAGTGGGATAGAGAGTAGAGAGACAGTGAGGAATGAGATAGAGAGGAGAGAGATAGAGATAGAGAGGAGAGAGCTAGAGAGGTGAGAGATAGAAAGGAGAGAGCTAGATAGGAGAGAGCTAGAGAGGAGAGAGACAGCAAAGAGTGGGATAGAGAGTAGAGAGACTGTGAGGAGTCAAATAGAGAGGAGAGAGACTGTGAAATAGAGAGGAGAGAGACAGTGAGGAGTGAGATAGAGAGAGACAGAGACAGCGAGGAGTGAGATAGGCAGTAGAGAGACAGTGAGGGTGAGATAGAGAGGAGAGAGACAGCGAGGAGTGGGATAGAGAGTAGAGAGTCAGTGAGGAGTGAGGTAGAGAGGAGAGAGACAGCGAGGAGTGAGATAGAGAGGAGAGTGACAGAGAGGAGTGAGCTAGAGAGGAGAGAGCTAGAGAGGACAGAGCTAGAGAGGAGAGAGCTAGCGAGGAGTGAGCTAGAGAAGATAGAGCTAGAGAAGAGAGAGGAGAGAGCTAGAGAGGAGAGAGACATTGAGGAATGAGATAGAGAGGAGAGAGACAGTGAGGATTGAGATAGAGAGGAGAGAGACAGTGAGGAGTGAGATAGAGAGTAGACAAACAGTGAGGAGTGAGATAGAGAGGAGAAAGACAGTGAGGAGTGAGATAGAGAGGAGAGAGACAGTTAGATAGAGAGGACTGAGATAGAGAGACTGAGATAGTGAAGAGTGAGATAGAGAGGAGAGAGACAGTGAGGATTGAGATAGAGAGGAGAGAGACAGTGAGGAGTGAGATAGAGAGTAGACAAACAGTGAGGAGTGAGATAGAGAGGAGAAAGACAGTGAGGATTGAGATAGAGAGGAGAGAGACAGTGAGGAGTGAGATAGAGAGGAGAGAGCTAGAGAGGAGAGAGCTAGAGAGGAGAGAGACAGTGAGGAGAGAGATAGGGAGGAGAGAGATAGAGAGAATAGAGACAGTGAGGATTGAGATAGAGAGGAGAGAGACAGCAAGGAGTGAGATAGAGAGGAGAGAGACAGTGAGATAGAGAGGATTGAGATACGGAGGAGAGAGACTGAAATAGTGTGGAGTGAGATAGAGAGGAGAGAGACAGCGAGGAGTGAGATAGAGAGGAGAGTGACAGAGAGGAGTGAGCTAGAGAGGAGAGAGTTAGAGAGGAGAGAGCTAGAGAGGAGAGAGCTAGAGAAGAGAGAACTAGAGAGGAGAGAGGAGAGAGCTAGAGGAAATAGACATTGAGGAGTGAGATAGAGAGGAGAGAGACAGTGAGGAGTGGGATTGAGAGGAGAGAGACAGTGAGGAATGGGATAGAGAGGAGAGAGACAGCGAGGAGTGAGATAGAGAGTTGAGAGACAGTGAGGAGTGGGATAGAGAGGAGAGAGACAGTGAGGAGTGAGATAGAGAGTAGACAGACAGTGAGGAGTGAGATAGAGAGGAGAGAGACAGTGAGGAGTGAGATAGAGATGATAGAGACAGTGAGATAGAGAGGAGTGAGATAGAAAGGAGAGAGAGTGACATAGAAAGGAGAGAGAGGAGACAGACAGCGATGAGATAGATAGAGAGGAGAGTGACAGAGAGGAGAGTGACAGAGAGGAGAGTGACAGCGGGGGGCTGAGATAGAGAGGAGAGAGACAGCGAGGAGTGGGATATAGAGGAGAGTGACAGAGAGGAGAGAGCTAGAGAGGAGAGAGCTAGAGAGCTGGAGAGGAGAGAGCTAGAGAGGAGTGAGCTAGAGAGGAGAGAGCGAGAGAGGAGAGAGCTAGAGAGGAGAGAGACATTGAGGAGTGAGATAGAGAGGAGAGAGACAGTGAGGAGTGGGATAGAGAGGAGAGAGACAGTGAGGAGTAGGATAACGAGGAGAGAGACAGTGAGGAGTGGGAAAGAGAGTAGAGAGAGAGTGAGGAGTGAGATAGAGAGTAGAGAGACAGTGAGGAGTGAGATAGAGAAGAGAGAGCTAGAGGAGAGAGCCAGAGAGAAAAGAGCTAGAGAGGAGAGAGACAGTTAGGAGAGAGACAGTGAGGATTGAGATAGAGAGGAGAGAGCTAGAGTTGAGAGAGCTAGAGAGGAGAGAGCTAGATAGGAGAGAGACAGTGAGGAGTGGGATAGAGAGGAGAGAGACAGTGAGGAGTGGGATAGAGAGTAGAGAGAGAGTGAGATAGAGAGTATTGAGATAGAGAGGAGAGAGACTGAAATAGTGAGGAGTGAGATAGAGAGGAGAGAGACAGTGAGGTGTGAGATAGAGAGGATCGAGACAGGGAGATAGAGAGGATTGAGATAGAGAGGAGAGAGACTGAAATAGTGAGGGAGTGAGATAGAGAGGAGAGAGACAGTGAGATAGAAAGGAGTGAGATAGAGAGGAGAAAGAGTGGGAGGAGAGAGACAGCGAGGAGTGGGATAGGCAGTAGAGAGACATTGAGGAGTGAGATAGAGAGGAGAGAGACAGTGAGGCGTGGGATAGAGAGGAGAGAGACAGTGAGGAGTGGGATAGAGAGGATAGAGACAGTGAGGAGTGAGATAGAGAGGAGAGAGACAGTGAGGAGTGAGATAGAGAGGATAGAAACAGTGAGATAGAGAGGATTGAGATAGAGAGGAGAGAGACTGAGATAGTGAAGAGTGAGATAGAGAGGAGAGAGGCAGTGAGATAGAGAGGAGTGAGATAGAGAGGAGAGAGAGTGAGAGGAGAGAGACAGTGAGGAGTGGGACAGAGAGGAGAGTGACAGAGAGGAGTGAGATAGAGAGGAGAGTGACAGCGAGGGGTGAGATATAGAGGAGAGAGACAGCGAGGAGTGGGATATAGAGGAGAGTGACAGAGAGGAGAGAGCTACAGAGGAGAGAGCTAGAGAGGAGAGAGCTAGAGAGGAGAGAGACATTGAGGAGTGAGATAGAGAGGATAGAGACAGTGAGATAGAGAGGATTGAGATAGGGAGGAGAGAGACTGAAATAGTGGGGAGTGAGATAGAGAGGAGAGCGACAGCGAGGAGTGAGATAGAGAGGAGAGTGACAGAGAGAAGTGAGCTAGAGAGTAGAGAGTTAGAGAGGAGAGAGCTAGAGAGGAGAGAGCTAGCGAGGAGTGAGCTAGAGAAGAGAGAGCTAGAGAGGAGAGAGGAGATCTAGAGGAAATAGACATTGAGGAGTGAGATAGAGAGGAGAGAGACAGTGAGGAGTGGGATTGAGAGGAGAGAGACAGTGAGGAGTGGGATAGAGAGGAGAGAGACAGTGAGGAGTGAGA
Organism: Brachymystax lenok tsinlingensis; assembly: GCA_030435695.1. Taxonomy (NCBI): domain Eukaryota; kingdom Metazoa; phylum Chordata; class Actinopteri; order Salmoniformes; family Salmonidae; genus Brachymystax; species Brachymystax lenok. The sequence continues at coordinate 33,912,866 of CM059788.1, forward strand.
TAGAGAGTAGAGAGACAGTGAGGAGTGGGATAGAGAGGAGAGAGACAGTGAGGAGTGAGATAGAGTTAGACAGACAGTGAGGAGTGAGATAGAGAGGAGAGAGACAGTGAGGAGTGAGATAGAGATGATATAGACAGTGAGATAGAGTGGAGTGAGATAGAGAGGAGAGAGAGTGAGAGGAGAGAGACAGCGATGAGTGGGATAGGCAGTAGAGAGACAGTGAGCAGTGAGATAGAGAGGAGACAGACAGCGAGGAGTGAGATAGAGAGGAGAGTGACAGAGAGGAGAGTGACAGAGAGGAGAGTGACAGCGAGGGGTGAGATAGAGAGGAGAGAGACAGCGAGGAGTGGGATATAGAGGAGAGTGACAGAGAGGAGAGAGCTAGAGAGGAGAGAGCTAGAGAGGAGAGAGCTAGAGAGGAGAGAGCTAGAGAGGAGAGAGGAGATCTAGAGGAAATAGACATTGAGGAGTGAGATAGAGAGGAGAGAGACAGTGAGGAGTGGGATTGAGAGGAGAGAGACAGTGAGGAGTGGGATAGAGAGGAGAGAGACAGTGAGGAGTGAGATAGAGAGTAGAGAGACAGTGAGGAGTGGGATAGAGAGGAGAGAGACAGTGAGGAGTGAGATAGAGTTAGACAGACAGTGAGGAGTGAGATAGAGAGGAGAGAGACAGTGAGGAGTGAGATAGAGATGATATAGACAGTGAGATAGAGTGGAGTGAGATAGAGAGGAGAGAGAGTGAGAGGAGAGAGACAGCAATGAGTGGGATAGGCAGTAGAGAGACAGTGAGCAGTGAGATAGAGAGGAGACAGACAGCGAGGAGTGAGATAGAGAGGAGAGTGACAGAGAGGAGAGTGACAGAGAGGAGAGTGACAGCGAGGGGTGAGATAGAGAGGAGAGAGACAGCGAGGAGTGGGATATAGAGGAGAGTGACAGAGAGGAGAGAGCTAGAGAGGAGAGAGCTAGAGAGGAGAGAGCTAGAGAGGAGTGAGCTGGAGAGGAGAGAGCGAGAGAGTAGAGAGCTAGAGAGGAGAGAGACATTGAGGAGAGAGATAGAGAGGAGAGAGACAGTGAGGAGTGGGATAGAGAGGAGAGAGACAGTGAGGAGTAGGATAAAGAGTAGAGAGACAGTGAGGAGTGGGATAGAGAGTAGAGAGAGAGTGAGGAGTGAGATAGAGAGTAGAGAGACAGTGAGGAGTGAGATAGAGAGGAGAGAGCTAGAGGAGAGAGCTAGAGAGGAAAGAGCCAGAGAGAAAAGGATAGAGAGGAGAGAGACAGTGAGGAGTGGGACAGAGAGTAGAGAGACAGTGAGATAGAGAGGATTGAGATAGAGAGGAGAGAGACTGAAATAGTGAGGAGTGAGATAGAGAGGAGAGAGACAGTGAGGAGTGAGATAGAGATGATAGAGACAGTGAGATAGAGAGGAGTGAGATAGAGAGGAGAGAGAATGAGAGGAGAGAGACAGCGAGGAGTGGGATAGGCAGTAGAGAGACATTGAGGAGTGAGATAGAGAGGAGACAGACAGCGAGGAGTGAGATAGAGAGGAGAGTGACAGAGAGGAGTGAGATAGAGAGGAGAGTGACAGCGAGGGGTGAGATAGAGAGGAGAGAGACAGTGAGGAGTGAGACAGCGATGAGTGAGACAGCAAGGCGTGAGATAGAGAGGAGAGAGACAGTGAGGAGTGAGATAGAGAGGAGAGAGCTAGAGAAGAGAGAGACAGTAAGGAGAGAGACAGTGAGGAGTGAGATAGAGAGGAGAGAGCTAGAGTGGAGAGATTTAGAGATGAGAGAGCTAAAGAGGAGAGAGACAGTGAGAAGAGAGACAGTGAGGAGTGAGATAGAGAGAAGAGAGATAGAGAGGAGAGAGACAGTGAGGAGAGAGCTAGAGAGGAGAGAGACAGTGAGGAGTGAGACAGCGAGGAGTGGGATAGATAGTAGAGAGACAGTGAGGAGTGAGATACAGAGGAGACAGATAGAGAGGAGAGAGCTAGAGAGGAGAGAGAGTGAGGAGAGAGACAGTAAGGAGAGAGACTGTGAGGAGAGAGACAGCGAGGAGAGAGACAGCGAGGCTTGAGATAGAGAGGAGAGAGTCAGTGAGGAGTGAGATAGAGAGGAGAGAGACAGTGAGGAGTGAGATAGAGAGGAGAGAGACAGTGAGGAGTGAGACAGCGATGAGTGAGACAGCGAGGCGTGAGATAGAGAGGAGAGAGACAGTGAGGAGTGAGATAGAGAGGAGAGAGCTAGAGAAGAGAGATACCGTAAGGAGAGAGACAGCGAGGCGTGAGATAGAGAGGAGTGAGACAGTGAGGAGTGAGATAGAGAGGAGAGAGACAGTGAGGAGTGAGATAGAGAGGAGAGAGACATTGAGGAGTGAGACAGCGATGAGAGAGACAGCGAGGCGTGAGACAGCGAGGCGTGAGATAGAGAGGAGAGAGACAGTGAGGAGTGAGATAGAGAGGAGAGAGCTAGAGAAGAGAGATACCGTAAGGAGAGTGACAGCGAGGGGTGAGATAGAGAGGAGAGAGACAGCGAGGAGTGGGATATAGAGGAGAGTGACAGAGAGGAGAGAGCTAGAGAGGAGAGAGCTAGAGAGGAGAGAGCTAGAGAGGAGTGAGCTGGAGAGGAGAGAGCGAGAGAGTAGAGAGCTAGAGAGGAGAGAGACATTGAGGAGAGAGATAGAGAGGAGAGAGACAGTGAGGAGTGGGATAGAGAGGAGAGAGACAGTGAGGAGTAGGATAAAGAGTAGAGAGACAGTGAGGAGTGGGATAGAGAGTAGAGAGAGAGTGAGGAGTGAGATAGAGAGTAGAGAGACAGTGAGGAGTGAGATAGAGAGGAGAGAGCTAGAGGAGAGAGCTAGAGAGGAAAGAGCCAGAGAGAAAAGGATAGAGAGGAGAGAGACAGTGAGGAGTGGGACAGAGAGTAGAGAGACAGTGAGATAGAGAGGATTGAGATAGAGAGGAGAGAGACTGAAATAGTGAGGAGTGAGATAGAGAGGAGAGAGACAGTGAGGAGTGAGATAGAGATGATAGAGACAGTGAGATAGAGAGGAGTGAGATAGAGAGGAGAGAGAATGAGAGGAGAGAGACAGCGAGGAGTGGGATAGGCAGTAGAGAGACATTGAGGAGTGAGATAGAGAGGAGACAGACAGCGAGGAGTGAGATAGAGAGGAGAGTGACAGAGAGGAGTGAGATAGAGAGGAGAGTGACAGAGAGGGGTGAGATAGAGAGGAGAGAGACAGTGAGGAGTGAGACAGCGATGAGTGAGACAGCAAGGCGTGAGATAGAGAGGAGAGAGACAGTGAGGAGTGAGATAGAGAGGAGAGAGCTAGAGAAGAGAGAGACAGTAAGGAGAGAGACAGTGAGGAGTGAGATAGAGAGGAGAGAGCTAGAGTGGAGAGATTTAGAGATGAGAGAGCTAAAGAGGAGAGAGACAGTGAGAAGAGAGACAGTGAGGAGTGAGATAGAGAGAATAGAGATAGAGAGGAGAGAGACAGTGAGGAGAGAGAGCTAGAGAGGAGAGAGACAGTGAGGAGTGAGACAGCGAGGAGTGGGATAGATAGTAGAGAGACAGTGAGGAGTGAGATACAGAGGAGACAGATAGAGAGGAGAGAGCTAGAGAGGAGAGAGAGTGAGGAGAGAGACAGTAAGGAGAGAGACTGTGAGGAGAGAGACAGCGAGGAGAGAGACAGCGAGGCTTGAGATAGAGAGGAGAGAGTCAGTGAGGAGTGAGATAGAGAGGAGAGAGACAGTGAGGAGTGAGATAGAGAGGAGAGAGACAGTGAGGAGTGAGACAGCGATGAGTGAGACAGCGAGGCGTGAGATAGAGAGGAGAGAGACAGTGAGGAGTGAGATAGAGAGGAGAGAGCTAGAGAAGAGAGATACCGTAAGGAGAGAGACAGCGAGGCGTGAGATAGAGAGGAGTGAGACAGTGAGGAGTGAGATAGAGAGGAGAGAGACAGTGAGGAGTGAGATAGAGAGGAGAGAGACATTGAGGAGTGAGACAGCGATGAGAGAGACAGCGAGGCGTGAGACAGCGAGGAGTGGGATACAAAGGACAGAGACAGAGAGGCGTGAGATAGAGAGGGGAGAGCTAGAGAGGAGAGAGACTAAGGAGAGAGACAGTGATGAGTGAGATAGAGATGAGAGAGACAGTGAGGAGTGAGATAGAGAGGAGAGAGACAGTGATGAGTGACACTGCAAGGCGTGAGATAGATAGGAGAGAGACAGTGAGGAGTGAGATAGAGAGGGAGGAGTGAGATAGAGAGGTGTGAGATAGAGAGGAGTTTGACTGAGAGGAGTGCAATATAGAGGAGACAGGAGCTTCTACAGATGGAGGATAATTAAATATTAATGGTTAGCAGTGGTGAGGCTGTGATTAGGCCTGAATGGGCGTCAGGCAGGGACAACACAGTTCACACACCTTGGGAGTAACTGGCTCCATCTGAATACACACTTAGCCTTCTAGCTAGCTCATAGCCTTTCTGTCTTCCTCCCTCTTCCTAATTCTGTTTCTCTCCTTCTACCTTCCTCCCTCTCCCCAGCCTGGTCTCTGAATACCTCTTCATTCTGTTGCTGAGGAAGGTGGTTAGGGTACGGAGATGTAAACTTGGGAGAGTCAGAGGCAGCATGTATCATATTTAGATAATTTAGTAGACTGCTCTTATCCAGAGTGACTTACAGTAGTGTGCGCATACATTTTCATACTGGTCCCCTGTGGGAATCAAACCCACAACCATGGCATTGCAAGTACCATGCTCTACCAACTGAGCTACACAGGACTTGTTCTATTTAACATGCTGTATGTAAGCACTATCCCATTGACCTGGCATCATCCCCCACCTTTGACCAGACAGCAAAGCTGTTCCAATAACCAATTTAACCTCCTGTAGTTCTATATGTTGTGTTAACCAGTCTGTTTTCTCTGTCTCTGTCTGTCTGCAGTGACGTTGTTGGACTCCATGTCTGCTCTGGGAGACCTGGGCTGGGAGGCATACCCTGCAGAGGGGGTGAGTAACACTGTTGACATCACTTCCTGTCTGAGGCAACCATACGGGATCCCTTCAACACGATCCACACGCACTCACATGGACACGGACACTCACACACACAGACACTCACACACCTACACACACAGACACTCACATGCACACGGTGAGAGAGAGAGAGAGAGGGAGAGGGAGGGAGGGAGAGGGAGAGGGAGAGAAATAAAAATTAAAATTAAAATAAAAAGAGAGATGTATGACCAAATACAGTGGGGCAAAAAAGTATTTAGTCAGCCACCAATTGTGCAAGTTCTCTCACTTAAAAATATGAGAGAGGCCTGTAATTTTCATCATAGGTACACTTCAACTATGACAGACAAAATGAGGAAAAAAATCCCGAAAATCACATTGTAGGATTTTTAATGAATTTATTTGCAAATTATGGTGGAAAATAAGTATTTGGTCACATACAAACAAGCAAGATTTCTGGCTCTCACAGACCTGTAACTTCTTCTTTAAGAGGCTCCTCTGTCCTCCACTCGTTACCTGTATTAATTGCACCTGTTTGAACTTGTTATCAGTATAAAAGACACCTGTCCACAACCTCAAACAGTCACACTCCAAACTCCACTATGGCCAAGACCAAAGAGCTGTCAAAGGACACCAGAAACCAAATTGTAGACCTGCACCAGGTTGGGAAGACTGAATCTGCAATAGGTAAGCAGCTTGGTTTGAAGAAATCAACTGTGGGAGCAATTATTAGGAAATGGAAGACATACAAGACCACTGATAATCTTCCTCGATCTGGGGCTCCACGCAAGATCTCACCCCGTGGGGTCAAAATGATCACAAGAACGGTGAGCAAAAATCCCAGAACCACACGGGGACCTAGTGAATGACCTGCAGAGAGCTGGGACCAAAGTAACAAAGCCTACCATCAGTAACACACTCGCCGCCAGGGACTCAAATCCTGCAGTGCCAGACGTGTCCCCCTGCTTAAGCCAGTACATGTTCAGGCCCGTCTGAAGTTTGCTAGAGAGCATTTGGATGATCCAGATGAGGATTGGGAGAATGTCATATGGTCAGATGAAACCAAAATATAACTTTTGGTAAAAACTCAACTCGTTGTGTTTGGAGGACAAAGAATGCTGAGTTGCATCCAAAGAACACCATACCTACTGTGAAGCATGGGGGTGGAAACATCATGCTTTGGGGCTGTTTTTCTGCAAAGGGACCAGGACTGACTGATCCGTGTAAAGGAAAGAATGAATGGGGCCATGTATCGTGAGATTTTGAGTGAAAACCTCCTTCCATCAGCAAGGGCATTGAAGATGAAACGTGGCTGGGTCTTTCAGCATGACAATGATCCCAAACACACCGCCCGGGCAACGAAGGAGTGGCTTCGTAAGAAGCATTTCAAGGTCCTGGAGTGGCCTAGCCTGTCTCTAGATCTCAACCCCATAGAAAATCTTTGGAGGGAGTTGAAAGTCCGTGTTGCCCAGTGACAGCCCCAAAACATCACTGCTCTAGAGGAGATCTGCATGGAGGAATGGGCCAAAATACCAGCAACAGTGTGTGAAAACCTTGTGAAGACTTACAGAAAACGTTTGACCTCTGTCATTGCCAACAAAGGGTATATAACAAAGTATTGAGATAAACTTTTGTTATTGACCAAATACTTATTTTCCACCATCATTTGCAAATAAATAAATTAAAAATCCTACAATGTGATTTTCTGGATTTCTTTTTCTCATTTCGTCTGTCATAGTTGAAGTGTACCTATGATGAAAATTACAGGCCTCTCTCATCTTTTTAAGTTGGAGAACTTGCACAATTGGTGGCTGACTAAATACTTTTCTGCCCCACTGTATATGACCATATTAGAGACTCATATTTCCCTCAGATTACACAGACCCACAAAGAATGTGAAAACAAGTCAAATTTTGATAAACTCCTATATCTATTGGGTGAAATACCACAGTGTGCCATCATAGCAGCAAGATTTGTGACCTGTTGCCACAACAAAAGGGCAACCAGTGAAGAACAATCACCATTGTAAATACAACCCGTATTTATGATTATTTATTTTCCCTTTTGTACTTTTAACTATTTTCACATCGTTACAAAACTCTATATAGCCATACTATGACATTTGAAATGTCTCTATTCCTTTGGAACTTTTGTGAGTGTAATGTTTACTGTTCATTTTATATTGTTTATTATCCATTTCACTTGCTTTCGCAATGTAAACATGTTTCCCATGCCAATAAAGCCCTTTTGAATTTTGAGAGAGAGAGAGTTAGGTAACTTGTTAGGTAACACCGGCGTTGGGTTGTGTAACAGGCTGTGGTTTGGGGAGGGGGTGCATATTGTTATGTAACACCGGCCTTGGGTTGTGTAACAGGCTGTGGTTTGGGGAGGGGGTGCATATTGTTATGTAACACCGGCCTTGGGTTGTGTAACAGGCTGTGGTTTGGGGGGGTGTGCATATTGTTATGTAACACCGGCCTTGGGTTGTGTAACAGGCTGTGGTTTGGGGGGGTGTGCATATTGTTATGTAACACCGGCCTTGGGTTGTGTAACAGGCTGTGGTTTGGGAGGGGTGCATATTGTTATGTAACACCGGCCTTGGGTTGTGTAACAGGCTGTGGTTTGGGGGGGTGCATATTGTTATGTAACACCGGCGTTGGGTTGTGTAACAGGCTGTGGTTTGGGGAGGGGGTGCATATTGTTATGTAACACCGGCGTTGGGTTGTGTAACAGGCTGTGGTTTGGGGAGGGGGTGCATATTGTTATGTAACACCGGCGTTGGGTTGTGTAACAGGCTGTGGTTTGGGGAGGGGGTGCATATTGTTATGTAACACCGGCGTTGGGTTGTGTAACAGGCTGTGGTTTGGGGAGGGGGTGCATATTGTTATGTAACACCGGCGTTGGGTTGTGTAACAGGCTGTGGTTTGGGGAGGGGGTGCATATTGTTATGTAACACCGGCCTTGGGTTGTGTAATAGGCTGCTGTGAAGGTAACAACCCAGGGAGTATCAGAATGCCAGTGTAATGCCTCGTTAAAACACAAGAGATGAATGGAGGGAAGGAGTGAATGAATGAAGGAAAGAATGAAGCAAAAGGCATCCGGCAAGAAATGACAGAGGGGTGTAACAGTAGAAACCAGCTGAAGAGAGAGCTGAAATCTTGAGTGTTTCCTTTCTTTAACTGACGGCACCTCCATTGAAATGATTTCAGTGTGATTTCTACAACCTGATAGTTTGCTGACAACATCAAGGCTGTGGGTTCTAGCATTAAAATACTACATGCTACATGTTAACCACACAACCAACTTAAAAATGAAATACATATTGCAAATAGTTGAGGTAAACTTGATTGCAACCTCAATCAAGCATTTGACTGTATGTATTTGACCCAAGTGTGGTTAACAGTTTGATAAAGACCACACTATCTAACACCCACCTTGATGATTCAATGATCCTGCTTTGTGCCAATGGCTGGGTGGCTGAGTGCTTGAGATAGGAGAAGAGTTACAGGTACTTACTTCAGATGACACAGGACACACAGGCTGGCTGAGTCACTCCATAGCAACAGGAGATAACAACAGGCTGGCTGAGTCACTCCACAGCAACAGGAGATAACAGGCTGGCTGAGTCACTCCACAGCATCAGGAGATAACAACAGGCTGGCTGAGTCACTCCACAGCATCAGGAGATAACAACAGGCTGGCTGAGTCACTCCATAGCATCAGTAGATAACAACAGGCTGGCTGAGTCACTCCACAGCATCAGGAGATAACAACAGGCTGGCTGAGTCACTCCACAGCATCAGGAGATAACAACAGGCTGGCTGAGTCACTCCACAGCATCAGGAGATAACAACAGGCTGGCTGAGTCACTCCACAGCATTAGGAGATAACAACAGGCTGGCTGAGTCACTCCACAGCAACAGGAGATAACAACAGGCATGATGATATCCTCTTTACCTGTATTACCCTGCCTGAGGTAACCTGAGGAAATAGAGCGAGAGAGAGGGAAATGAGGGGGGGGAGAGAGAGTGAGGGATATATATACATATATATACACACACACACATACATACATACATACATACATACATACATACATACATACATACATACATACATATATATATATATATATATATATATATAGTACCAGTTAAAAATTTGGACACACCTACTTATTCAAGTTTTTTCTTTTTCTTTCTTTCTTTTTACTATTTTCTACAATAGTGAAGACATCAAAACTATGAAATAACACATATGGAATCATGTAGTAACCAAAAAAGTGTTAAACAAATCAAAATATATTTGAGATCCTTCAAAGTAGCCGCCCTTTGCCTTGATGACAGCTTTGCACACTCTTGGCATTCTCTCAACCAGCTTCACCTGGAATGCTTTTCCAACAGTCTGGAAGGAGTTCCCACATATGCTGAGCACTTGTTGGCTGCTTTTCCTTCACTCTGCTGTCCAACTCATCCCAAATCATCTCAACTGAAAGGAAAGGGGAATACCTAGTCAGTTGTCCAACTGAATCTATTCAACTAAATGTGTCTTCCGCATTTAACCCAATCCCTCTGAATCAGAGAGGTGCGGAGGGTTGCCTTGATCGACGTCCATGTCTTCAGCGCCCGGGGAACAGTGGGTTAACTGCCTTGCTCAGGGGCAGAACGACATATTTTTACAGTGTCAGCTCGAGGATTCAACCCAGCAACCTTCCGGTTACTGGCTCAATTCTCTAACCACTAATTGTGTTGAGGTCGGGTGATTGTGGAGGCCAGGTCATCTGATGCAGCACTCCATCACTCTCCTTCTTGGTCAAATAGCCTTTACACAGCCTGGAGGTGTGTTGGGTCATTGTCCTGTTGAAAAACAAATGATAGTTCCACTAAGTGCAAACCAGATGGGATGACGTATTGCTGCAGAATGCTGTGGTAGCCATGCTGGTTAAGTGTGCATTAAATTCTAAATAAATCACTGACAGTGTCACCAGAAAAACACCCCCACACCATCACACCTCCTCCTCCATGCTTCACGGTGGGAACCACACATGCGGAGAACATCCGTCCACCTACTCTGCGTATCACGCAGTTGGAACCAGAAATCTCAAATTTAGACTCATCAGACCAAAGGACAAATTTCCACCGGTCTAATGTCCATTGCTCGTTTCTTGGCCCTGGTTTCTTTGCAGCAATTTAATCATGAAGGCCTGACTCACACGGTCTTCTCTGAACAGTTGATGCTTAGATGTGTTTGTTACTTGAACTCTATGAAGCATTTATTTGGGGTGCAATCTAAGGTGAGGTTAAATCTAAAGAACTTATCCTCTGCAGCAGAGATAACTCTGGGTCTTCCTTTCCTGTGGCGGTCCTCATGAGAGACAATATCATCATAGTGCTTGATGTTTTTTGCAACTGCACTTGAAGAAACTTTCAAAGTTCTTAAAATGTTCCAGATTGACTGACCTTCATGTCTTAATGTAATGATGGACTGTTGTTTCTCTTTGCTTATTTGAGCTGTTCTTGCTATAATATGGACTTGGTATTTTACCAAATAGGGCTATCTTCTGTATAACACCCCTGCCTTGTCACATTGGCTCAAACAAATTAAGAAGGAAAGACATTCCACAAATTAAGTTTTAACAAGGCACACCTGTTAACTGAAATTCATTCCAGGTGACTTCGTCATTAATCTGGTCGAGAGAATGCCAAGAGTGTGCAAAGCTGTCATCAAGGCAAAGGGTGGCTACTTTGAAGAACCTCAAATATAAAATATATTTTGATTTGTTTAACACATTTTTGGTTACTACATTATGCTATTTGTGTTATTTCATAGTTTTGATGTCTTCACTATTATTGTACAATGTAGAAAATAGCACAAATATAGAAAAACCCTTGAATGTGTAGGTGTGTCAAATCTTTTGGCTGGTACTGTATATATACATATATACATACATACATACATACATATTTGCACATCGCTACAACACTGTGTTTACTGTAGACATAATATTACATTGTAAATGTCTTTATTGTTTGGGAATTTGTGTGAGTGTAATATTTACTGTTCACTTTATAATGTTTATTTCACTTTTGTTTATCCATTTCATTTGCTTTGGCAATGTAAACATGTTTCCCATGCCAGTAAAGCCCTTTGAATTGAATTTAGAAAGAGATAGGAGAAAGAGAGATAGGAGAGATCGAGAGAGAGGAGAGAGAGGGGAAAGAGAGAGAGGAGAGATAGAGAAGAGAGAGATAGGAGAAAGAGAGATAGGAGAGATCGAGAGAGAGGAGAGAGAGGGGAAAGAGAGAGAGGAGAGATAGAGAGGAGAGAGAAAAGAGAAAGAGAGATAGGAGAGATCGAGAGAGAGGAGAGAGAGGGGAAAGAGAGATAGGAGAGATAGAGAGGAGAGAGATAGGAGAAAGAGAGATAGGAGAGATCGAGAGAGAGGAGAGAGAGGGGAAAGAGAGATAGGAGAGATAGAGAGGAGAGAGATAGGAGAAAGAGAGAGAAAGATAGAACACCATTGTAAATGCAACGCATATTTATGTTTATTTATTTACACTTTTGTACTTTTGTACTAACTATTTGCACATCGTTACAACACGGTACATGGACATAGTATGACATTTGAAATGTCTTTATTATTTTGGAACTTTTGTGAGTGTAATGTTTACTGTTAATTTTGTACTGTTTATTTCACTTTTGTTTATTATCTATTTCACTTGCTTGTTAATGTTAACATATGTTTTGCATTCCAATAAAGCTCCTTAAATTGAAATTGAAATTGATAGAAATATTATAAGGGATATTATCTAGTTAAACCATGACCCCAGAATCTGCTTACAAGTCACATAGACAGACATTCCCACCAAAATATTTGGGGACTTTTTGTCTTTCTTTAATGATACATCGTCATTTCATTAACCCCCACCCCCTTAAAAACAAATATCCCTTGTGCTGCATACTCACCTTGCCCTCAACCCCACGATACAATATAACATCACACATCACAATAACCTGAGCAAACAGATAATTCAACAACACACATTTGTCATTTTCCTTATTTGAATACCTGCACCCCGTTATAAACATCCCAACAGTAAACCCCACCCCCAACCTCTCACACAGACATTCCAACAGAGACATTAATGACATTAACCTGGCGCACACAGAAAACACATGAATCACAGTTTCACTCATGACACAGAAAGGACACACCTGTTAGACTCCCGGGTCGACCTGTGCCAACCAGCTATTAGTGGCCAGAGCTCCATGTAGAACCCTCCACTGGAGGTTCCCTGACCTCTTTGGTACAGGGAGTTTGTAGCACCCCCTCCATCTAAATCCCACCATAGACTCCGCCCCACATACCCCCTGCCACTGATGTGCTTTCACTCCTGTTAGGCTCCTAATGTTCCTCACTTTAATGCAGAGGCTGTAGAGGGCTTTACCTCCCACCCCCTCAAACTCCCCCAGGCTCGGAGTGTTAATGTCCAACAAGTCCCCCTTGCCAGTTCCCAGTCTCTGCCATCACCTGCAGTGGCGGAAACATTGGTGGTCCCTCCCCCTTTGCCGCTCAAACCATTACCGGCACAGACAGTGCATCCTGGACCTCCCCCAGGAATCTCTCCAGCAGCCTAAGAGATGTTAGTCCTGTTTGTTGTGCCAGGACTTCCAGAGTTTTCCACCCCTCCTCCCCCCAAGCCTTAGTAAACCCACTGCCATCAGTAACTTCTGCAGGGTGGATGACTGAACTGAAAAGGATGGCTGGATTGTGGAAGATAGGCTCCTCACCCATAGCCCAGGCTCCACACCCCCTTCTCGTTTGGGCCTTAGCAGCTGCCAGGCCCTCATCACCGCAGAGTAGAAATCAGAGAGACCTGCTGTACTCAGCCTCTCCAGCGTCATGAGGAATAGCTGCTGGTCCAACCCTAATCCACCAGCTCTCCTCAGCAGTGCGCATGCTGGTTCCCTCCAGCCAACATCAGAATGGTACAGCAGTCTCTGCGCCGCCTTTAGTCGGAATGCAGACACCCTGCTCTCCGGTTCCACCAGGCTCTGTCCTCCTTCGTGGACGGACATGTACAACACTGCCGGCCTCAGCCAGTGATGGCCCGACCAGAAAAAATCCCCCAGCTTGTGTTGCAGGTCTGCGAGCTGACCGGCGGGGGGGTTGAATACAGCCAGTTTATGCCACAGGGAAGATGCCGCCAGGTTGATTATCAGCACCCTCCCCTATATGACACTTGGGACCGGAGCAACCTCCACCTGGCCAGTCTTAACACCACTGCCTGTGACAGCCCCTCACGGTTCTTCCTGACCCACCTCTCCGAGCCCAGGTGCACACCCAAAATGTTAAGCCCTTCACAACCCCACTGTAAACACCCTGGAAGGGGCCCTATCCATCCATGCCCCACATAACAGAGCTTTGCTCTTGCCCCAGTTCACCTTAGCTGACGAAGCTCCCTCGAACAACTTCAGACTAGTCTCTAGTGCCTGCATATCCTGCCCAACCCTGACATCACAGAAACGTAATCTGCATACGCCGACACTCGTATACCTGTCAACACACCCATGCCTGTCCAGCACACTCCCTGCAGTCTCCTGTGTAGGAGGCCCAAAACTGGCTCAATGGCTGGTGTATTTAAACTGCCCCGATAGAGGGCATCCTTGTCTAATGCCCCGCCTCACCCTTACTGGCCTACTGAGCCCCCCTCCCACCTTGACCATACATGACGCCCCACTATACAACATCTTCACACAAGCCAAACCTCTCCCCAAACCCAAACATCACATTAAACAGATACTCATGGTCCACTCTATCAAAATCTTTCTCTAGGTCTAGAGACCAGTCCAAAAATTAAATTAGAAACTCTCAACAAGTCCAACATGTTCCTGATCAAGAACAAGTTGTCAGTGATTGAGCGTCCCGGTACACGGTATGTCTGGTCCTTGTGTAATATAGAGTCCATATGGGGCTTCAGTCTGTTAGCGAGGACCTTAGCAAATATCTTGTAGTCTGCACAGAGCAATGCCACAGGCCTCCAGTTCTTAAGTTCACACAAGTCCCCTTTTTTGGGCAGGAGAGTCAGAGCCGCCCGACGGAAGCTCATCTGTAACTCTCCTATCCCGACGCACTCACGCAACACGCAAAAGATGTCCAGTCCAATTATTCCACGGGGAGTCCATCGATCCCCGGTGCACGGCCACGGGACATCTGGGTTACGGCCTCTGCCAGTTCATGGCACAACAGGGGAATGTCCATTTCATCCCTCTGTGCCAGAGAGAGCTTAGGGAGTTCTGCAAACAAAACCTGAGCACACATAGGATCACACAGTTCTGCCCTATACAACTCAGTATAAAACTCCACAGTCCGCTCCTGCATCTCCCTGACCACAGAGGTCACCCGCCCATCCGACAGCTGCAGACAATGCATACCCTTGGCTTCACCACTTTCCAAACCAAAGAAGAAGGAGCTTGGAGCATCCACCTCATTGAGCATGGAGAACCTAGCTCTTACAAGTGCTCCCTTTGCTTTAACCTGGAAAAAACTACCCAGGTCCCTACGTAATTCAGCTAAATTAGCCTGGAGGCCTACATTGCCTTGCCACACCAGCTCTACTTCCACTTCAGTGATACTATGCTCGAGTTCCACCAATACTCTCCTAGCCTCTGAAGATGAGAGCTGTATACTGTTGACAGAAAAGCAGAATTTTGACTTTTCCCACATCCCATCATTGACTCAGAGACTCATACTCTTATCTTCGCTGCCCCCACCTTTCCCAAAAAGTAGAAACCTGAGCAAAAAGTGGCAACTTGTAAGAGCTTTACATTAAACTTCCAATAGGATGCCTGCTGAGGTCCTGCTGAGCCATGGTTATGTGGTGATCTGAAAAACGCACCGGGAGAATGGTAGCGCCCAACAGCCTATTGCTCTGATTCCTGGACATGTAAAACCGATCGTGTCAGGCCGCACTCACCCTAGCCCCAATGACCTTCACCCATGTATACTGTCATGTGTTGGGATGTCTAGTTCTCCAAACATCCACTAGGTCAAACTGCTTAAGATGTCCCTTAACACCCCCACTGAGCCTGAATGAGGCTTCTCCCATTTTCTATATTTCGTAAAATCCATCGTACAGTTCCAGTCCCTGCCGACCACCAGCGTCTCCTCAGGCGCTACCTGTGAGAGTTCCTGTCTGGGGGCACACAAACAGATGCCGCCCCCTCTCTCTCCCTGTGTTAGGTCCAGCCTCTGCTGCCTGCGTCTCATGGCCCCTCCACATTTACCTCGATTTCCACCACTGGCGCTTGTACCCGCACCTTGTCTACGGCCACCAAATTCACACTTTTCATGAACACAACCACAGCTTTGTTCATTCTGGATAAGGAATGTATAAATTCAGCTCCTACCTGTTTGCTGACCGCGAGCAGAACCTCTTCCACCTTAACTCCATTCTCAGCAACCCACCTGAAACCATGCCGTAACGACAGCGTCTCATCTGCGCTAGGCTGCGAAGCCATCTTGCGCATCACACCGTTCAAACTCCAGGAGACTAAAACTCCGTCCTCTTCCTCTCTAACTTTGAAAAAAAACAGTGGGTACCGCTAAACTAACAGTGTGTCCCTCCACCATAGAAAATACAAATTTTAAGAAAAAACCAAGGAAAGAGTGAAGAAAATAAGTACGGACAGAGCCCTTCACCCGGCCTCTCAACTACAAAACACTCCCAGCATTCACTGAAAGAGAGAGAGAGACAGAGAAAAATTTCCTCATGTGTGCTACCTATATCCCCCCAATAGAATCCCCATACATTAATGATGACAGCTTATCCATCCTAGATGGGGAGCTCAACCATTTCCAGGCCCAGGGACATGTAACCTAAATGCCAGAACTGGACAAGAACCTGACACTCTCAGCACACAGGGGGACAAACACCTACCTGGAGGTGACCGTATTCCCTCCCAAATATGCCCCCCTAGACACAACTATGACAAAACAGCCAACAGAAATGGGTCACAACTCCTGCAGCTCTGTCACACGGTAGGGTCTGTACATAGTCAATGGTAGGCTTCGAGGAGACTCCCATGGTACAGTAGGTACACCTACTTGGCAGTAGTACTGTGGATTACTTTATCACTGACCTCAACCAAGAGTCTCTCAGAGTGTTCACAGTCAGCCCACTAACACCCCTATCAGATAACAGCAAAATCACAGTCTACCTGAACAGAGCAATACTCAATCCTGAGCCATCAATGCCAAATGAACTGCACAATATTAAGAAATGTTATAGATGGAAGGAAAGTAGTGTAGAAACCTAACAAAAAATAATTAGGCAATAACAAATTCAATCCCTTTTAGACAACTTCCTGGACAAAACATTTCACTGTAACAGTGAAGGTGTAAATTTGGGAAAATCCTCTGCATTATCATTAACAGCAGACTTTTAATTTTCCCCAGTGAAAACAATGTACTGAGAAAATATCAAATTGGCTTTTTACCAAATTATTGTACGACAGACCACATATTCACCTTGCACACCTTAATTGACAAAGAAAAAAACAAAGGCAGAGTCTTCTCATGCTTTGTTGACTTCAAAAAAGCTTTTGACTCAATTTGGCATGAGGGCCTGCTATACAAATTGATAGAAAGTTGTGTTTTGGGAAAAACATACAACATAATAAAATCCATGTACACAAACAACAAGTGTGCAGTTAAAATTGGCAAAAAACACACATTTCTTTCCACGGGGCCATGGGGTGAGACAGGGATGTAGCTTAAGCCCCACCCTCTTCAGCATATATATATATATATATATATATATATATATATATATATATATATATACATATATATATATATATATCAACAAATTTGCAAGTGCACTAGAACAGTCTGCAGCAACTGGTCTCACCCTACTAGAATCTGAAGTCAAGTGTCTACTGTTTGCTAATGATCTGGTGCTTCTGTCCCCAACGAAGGAGGGCCAACAGCAGCACCTAGATCTTCTGCACAGATTCTGTCAGAACTGGGCCCTGACAGTAAATCTCAGTAAGACAAAAATAATGGTGTTCAATAAAAGGTCCAGATGTCAGGACCACAAATACAAATGCATCTAGACACTGTTGCCCTAGAGCACGCAAAAAACGATTCATACCTTGGCCTAAACAGCACCACAGATAACTTCCACAAAGCTGTGAACGATCTGAGAGACAAGAAGGGCCTCCTTCTATGCCATCAGCAGGAACATAACATGACATACCAATTAGGATTTTGCTAAAAATACTTGAATCAGTTATCGAACCCATTGCCCTTTATGGTTGTGAGGTTCTGGGGTCCTCTTACCAACCAAGAATTCACAAAATGAGACACACACCAAATTGAGACATTGCATGCAGAATTCTGCAAAAATATCCTCAGTGTACAATGTAAACCACCAAATAATGCAGGCAGAGCAGAATAAGGCCAATACCTGGTAATGATCAAAATCCAGAAAATAGCTGTTAAATTCTACAACCGCCTAAAAGGAAGCGATTCCTAAACCGTCCATAATAAAGCCATCACCTACAGAGAAATTAACCTGGAGAAGAGTCCCCTAAGCAAGCTGGTCCTGGAGCTCTGTTCACAAACACAAACAGACCCCACAGAGCCCCAGGACAGCAACACAATTAGACCAAAACAAATCATGAGAAAACAAAAAGATAATTATGTGACACATTGAAAACAATTAACAAAAACAGAGCAAACTAGAATGTTAGTTGGCCCTAAACAGAGAGCACACAATGGAAGAATACCTGACCACTGTGACTGACCCAGAATTAAGGAAAGCTTTGAATATGTACAGACTCAGTGAGCATTGCTATTGAGAATGGCTCTTAAGAGAAGACAGGCTATGTGCACACTGCCAACAAAATGAGGTGGAAACTGAGCTGCACTTCCTAACCTCCTGCCAAATGTATGACCATATTAGAGACACATATTTCCCTCAGATGACACAGACCCACAAAGAATTCGAATCCAATTTTGATAAACTCCTATATCTATTGGGTAAAATACCAGTGTGTCATCACAACAGCAGGATGTTTGACCTGTTGCCACAAGAAAAGGGCAACCAGTGAAGAACAAACACTATTTTAAATACAACCCATATTTATTTATTTTCCATTTTGTACTTTAACTATTTGCACATTGCTACAACACTATATAGACAATGGCATTTGAAATGTCTTTATTCTTTTGGAACTTAGGTGAGTGTAATATTTACTTTTCATTTCACTTTTGTTTATCCATTTCACTTGCTTTGGCAATGTAAACATACAGTGGGGCAAAAAAGTATTTAGTCAGCCACCAATTGTGCAAGTTCTCTCACTTAAAAAGATGAGAGAGGCCTGCAATTTTCATCATAGGTACACTTCAAATATGACAGACAAAAGGAGGCAAAAAAATCCAGAAAATCACATTGTAGGATTTTTAATGAATTTATTTGCAAATTATGGTGGAAAATAAGTATTTGGTCACATACAAACAAGCAAGATTTCTGTCTCTCACAGACCTGTAACTTCTTCTTTAAGAGGCTCCTCTGTCCTCCACTCGTTGCCTGTATTAATGGCACCTGTTTGAACTTGTTATCAGTATAAAAGACACCTGTCCACAACCTCAAACAGTCACACTCCAAACTCCACTATGGCCAAGACCAAAGAGCTGTCAAAGGACACCAGAAACAAAATTGTAGACCTGCACCAGGTTGGGAAGACTGAATCTGCAATAGGTAAGCAGCTTGGTTTGAAGAAATCAACTGTGGGAGCAATTATTAGGAAATGGAAGACATACAAGACCACTGATAATCTTCCTCGATCTGGGGCTCCACGCAAGATCTCACCCCGTGGGGTCAAAATGATCACAAGAACGGTGAGCAAAAATCCCAGAACCACACGGGGGGACCTAGTGAATGACCTGCAGAGAGCTGGGACCAAAGTAACAAAGCCTACCATCAGTAACACACTATGCCGCCAGGGACTCAAATCCTGCAGTGCCAGACGTGTCCCCCTGCTTAAGCCAGTACATGTTCAGGCCCGTCTGAAGTTTGCTAGAGAGCATTTGGATGATCCAGATGAGGATTGGGAGAATGTCATATGGTCAGATGAAACCAAAATAGAACTTTTTGGTAAAAACTCAACTCGTCGTGTTTGGAGGACAAAGAATGCTGAGTTGCATCCAAAGAACACCATACCTACTGTGAAGCATGGGGGTGGAAACATCATGCTTTGGGGCTGTTTTTCTGCAAAGGGACCAGGACGACTGATCCGTGTAAAAGCAATGAATGGGGCCATGTATCGTGAGATTTTGAGTGAAAACCTCCTTCCATCAGCAAGGGCATTGAAGATGAAACGTGGCTGGGTCTTTCAGCATGACAATGATCCCAAACACACCGCCCGGGCAACGAAGGAGTGGTTTTGTAAGAAGCATTTCAAGGTCCTGGAGTGGCCTAGCCTGTCTCCAGATCTCAACCCCATAG
Source organism: Brachymystax lenok tsinlingensis (assembly GCA_030435695.1). Classification (NCBI taxonomy): domain Eukaryota; kingdom Metazoa; phylum Chordata; class Actinopteri; order Salmoniformes; family Salmonidae; genus Brachymystax; species Brachymystax lenok. Next base: position 33,932,388 of record CM059788.1, read on the forward strand.
AAAATCTTTGGAGGGAGTTGAAAGTCCGTGTTGCCCAGCGACTGCCCCAAAACATCACTGCTCTAGAGGAGATCTGCATGGAGGAATGGGCCAAAATACCAGCAACAGTGTGTGAAAACCTTGTGAAGACTTACAGAAAACGTTTGACCTCTGTCATTGCCAACAAAGGGTATATAACAAAGTATTGAGATAAACTTTTGTTATTGACCAAATACTTATTTTCCACCATCATTTGCAAATAAATAAATTTAAAATCCTACAATGTGATTTTCTGGATTTCTTTTTCTCATTTCGTCTGTCATAGTTGAAGTGTACCTATGATGAAAATTACAGGCCTCTCTCATCTTTTTAAGTTGGAGAACTTGCACAATTGGTGGCTGACTAAATACTTTTTTGCCCCACTGTATAAACGTTTCCCATGCACATTTCCCATGCTTGAATTAAATTGAGAGAGAGAGTGTGAGAGACATAGAGAAGAGAGAGAGGAGCATGAAGGGAGCGAAGATGGGAGAGAAAGAGATACTTATTTAGAGTTGAATGATGCAAGATAAACACCAAGTTTAATTAAGCACCAGTAATAACCAAATGATTTACGTGCATTCGTCTTTTCATGGCTTTTCTTTCTTTAAAGAAACAAACATTTAGGCTGTCACAGAGTCTTACTGGTGGCAGCGACCCTATGAAACTGAGACACACATTATAAGCTACACCTCCCTCTCACACACTCCCCAGGATAACAGAGGGAAGATAGTGGGAAATGAGTTCACGCTCATTAGAGGAGAGAAAGTGGGGGATAAGGGAGACATTTAACATTTAGCAGACGTTCTTACACAGAACATCGACAGATTTTTCACTTAGTCTGCTCGGCTACCTGCCCTCCGAGATAGCGAGAGAGAGAGCGAGAGAGAGAGAAGTATAGCGGAGGTGCTGAGCAGTATGTAGGTCTCTGGGTCTTGTGTTTCATATGAGGGGGATTATTTAGTTTAACTCTGACCCCGGAATCTGCAGGCACGTCAGACAGACAATCCCACTATTCAGATATGGGCTCGGCTTGATAACTGTCTCTCGGACTCAATCCCCCACCACACGACTCCTGCTAGTCAGACTTAATATGGCCCACCCAAAGCCAGATGTGTGCTGGCGTCTGATGACCCATTTATGTCACACAGTGGGGGCATTTCTGCCGAGGGATAGGAAACAGGTACACACTGCCCATATCTTTATGAAGTTTTTGGGAGCGCCCCCTTCCCTACTCTTTTCTCTGACAGACGTTGTTTGAGTTTGAAGACCAATTGCGTGTAAGTATCTAACTACCAGATTATTGCGAGGGCAATTTATGTTAAGCCAATGAATTGTTGAACCCAAGCCCTGATCCGTTTTGCCCCACTTCAAAGCAATTGGGTCAGTTTCATTGTGATTGGCCGAGGGATTGGAACACTCAGAGATTAAAGTTTAGTCCAGAATGCTAATTAGAGGTCAGACCAAACTGCCATAGCAACAGTTTCACTGATTGTGTGTGATGATTGAGAGAGGGTCTAAACCCTCCAAACTGTCTAAACAGTTCTCTGGTTCACAAAAATTGTATTTTCTTACCAAACACTGGTGGGGAAAATTGGACAGCATCATCCATATCTTCAGAATTATTTTGTTTAAATTAAAAGCAAACACTATGTACCGAATACTCAGGGAGAAAAAAGGTGTAGATTCACGCGCAGAGCGCAGCAGATGTTTATTAAGCCGCAGAAGGCAGGAATCATGGTCACAGGCAGGCAATGGTCGGTCGCAGGCAATGGTCAAACACAGGTAGGCAGTCAAAAAAAAACAATCAATACCTCACAACCATACAAACAGAAAGAGCTGAACTAAATAGGGAGCTGATGAGACCAGGTGAGACACGAACACAGGTGAAATCAATGAACATAAATGAAAGACAGGGCTACGTTCCAGAACACAAAGAAACAGGACTACGTTCAAGAACACAAAGAAAAAGAACACAAGGTTGACTAAGAAAAGAAAAGCAGAACCTTACACACTATCATGTTTGAGTTAAGTGTTTGGTTGATTTTCTCATATTTATTGGTGTGGGAGGAGGCTTTTGGAAACAACAGACATAATTTTATGCTATCGGTTTGTTAGAATCTTATCTTCCCTATTCTCATTTAACCCAGAACTAAAATCTTGCGTAATTTGGTCAGATGCTCGACACCATTTATGTTTACGTAGTCTGTCCACGAGAGACTAACAGGTCCCTCACAGCTCTCTTTAAAGGTCTTTCAGGACTATGTTACAGTTCAACATAAACAACGCTGTGGAAAGGATATGGTTATTTGGATTAAAGCAAATAAATCTAAGAAGTTAAGTGAACAATTCCTTAGGTAGAGGGACTGTAAAGAAATCCACGTGGCCACTAGACCATACAGCCTGACAATGAACAGATTCCTTCAAATTGAAACAGCTCCATACACAATCAAGGAAGTCTCTATAATCCTGACTCTCAACGTCAGCTCTGAGAGAAATAAACTAAGCGTCATAAAGCCCTCCTTATCCCTCAATAACTATCCCCTTTAACTCCATAATCACTGCTCTCTAGGGAACCAGCTGTGTGTGCATCTGTACAGTGTGTGTGTGTGTGTGTTTGTGTATGCATGCAGCCGTTTGTGTGTGCATGTGTTTGTGTATGTGCTTATCTCCTCCTGTAATGTCCGACTGGTCCTAGTTCGACACAGATGGGTCCATTTAGATGCCACCCGCGTCTGTAATTTACCCTAATTCATTCCTCGCTCGCTTTTTCACTCTCTCCATCCTCATCTGTCGTTTTCTTTTTCTAAATGCTGAAATACAAAGAGAGAGAGAAAGAAAGACAGAGAAAGAGACAGAGAGAAAGAGAGTTGGCCTTGAGTAGAACAACTATTTTCTATGTCGCTCATACTCGTGACATCATGGTAGTTATAGCCTGTACACAGGACATAGAGATTCCCCTGGCCAGGTCACTTGGTCTGTAAAAACAACTGGCCCTACCAATGAAATAAACTCTTAAGTTGTGTCCTATCCTGCCCCCCTCTGTGGTAGTCTAGTCCCAGCTGCTGAATGGCCAGTGGATATAAATCAGCTAAGGGGGACTCTGTTTCAGTCTGTTGTAGTACTCAAGGCTTTGGGTGAAATGTGTCCAGAATTGCCTGCTTTTCGGCCCATCAAATTAAATTACCCTCAAAATCAGAGCAAAGGCTTCCTAGTCACAAACATCCTCGTCTTTCTCTCTCCTGTCCTCACGTTCCCTCTTTCTCTCTTCTGTCCTCACTTTCCCTCTTTCTATCTTCCTCTTTCCTGTCTCTTTCCTGTCTCAAACTGCTTTGTCATCCCCCCCAACACTCCTGTTTAATATGCATCCCATCCGAGTCAAATGACAGGGAAAGTTTCACAGTTTCACTGACCAGAAGATTACGTGTGTGAGATTTACATGCTGAAATGTGACATGTGTTCATCAATCATTAGTCTATACAATGAGGTGGTCTGTGCATCTCCTCACCCCAAATTAGATTCATACTGAGATGGCTCGTTGTCTGTGTTTGTGTGAGTGAGTGTGTGTTCGTGCATGCATACGTCAATGCGCTTGTGTGTATGTGTGTGTGCATGCGCACGTGTGTACTTTAGCCTGGCTGTCTGCATCCCCTTTGGTCTCTGAAACTCTATGAAACCATGCTGGTTTATTTTCCTTTCCTTGAAGGAATAGAAATGTTTTCTTTCTCATGCGAGAAGTGTTCTCACTTACTGCTCTGAGCACGAGTAGAAACAGATGGCAACAGATGATGGGAGACAAAGTAGCTCTGTCGCTCTCTCTCTCTCTCTCTCTCTCTCTCTCTCTCTCTCTCTCTCTCTCTCTCTCTCTCTCTCTAATCAAATCAAATGTTATTGGTCACATACACATGGTTAGCAGATGTTAATGCGAGTGTAGCGAAATGCTTGTGCTTCTAGTTCCAACCATGCAGTAATATCTAACAAGTAATCTAACAATTTCACAACAACTACCTTATACACACAAGTGTAAAGGAATGAATAAGAATATGTACATATAAATATATGGATGAGCGATGGCCGTGCGGCATAGGCAAGATGCAGTAGATGGTATAGAGTACAGTATATGCATATGAGATGAGTAATGTAGGGTATGTAAACATTATTTAAAGTGGCATTGTTTAAAGTGACAAGTGATACATTTATTACATCCAATTTTTAATTATTAAAGTGGCTAGAGATTTGAGTCAGGTTGTTAGCAGCAGCCACTCAATGTTAGTGATGGCTGTTTAACAGTCTGAAGACCTTGAGATAGAAGCTGTTTTTCAGTCTCTCGGTCCCAGCTTTGATGTACCTGTACTGACCTCGCCTTCTGGGTGATAGCGGGGTGAACAGGCAGTGGCTCAGGGGGTTGTTGTCCTTGATGATCTTTTTGGCCTTCCTGTGACATCAGGTGGTGTAGGTGTCCTGGAGGGCAGGACCTCACTACCCTCTGGAGAGCCTTATGGTTGTGGGCCTAGCAGTTGCCGTACCAGGCGGTAATACAGCCCGTCAGGATGCTCTCGATTGTGCATCTGTAAAAGTTTGTGAGTGTTTTCGGTGATAAGCCAAATTTCAGGAGGCTGAAGAGGCGCTGTTGCGCCTTCTTCACCACACTGTCTGTGTGGTTGGACCATTTCAGTTTGTCCGTGATGTGTACGCCGAGGAACTTAAATCTTTCCACCTTCTCCACTACTGTCCCGTCGATGTAGATAGGGGGGTGCTCCCTCTCCTGTTTCCTGAAGTCCACGATCATCTCCTTTGTTTTGTTGACGTAGAGTGTGAGGTTATTTTCCTGACACCACACTCCGAGGGCCCTCACCTCCTCCCTGTAGGCCGTCTCGTCGTTGTTGGTAATCAAGCCTTTCACTGTAGTGTCGTCTCTCTCTCTCTCTCTCTCTCTCTCTCTCTCTCTCTCTCTCTCTCTCTCTCTCTCTTTCTCTCATGGACACACACACACACACACACTTAAACTTTTGAACACACTGCACGTGGACATGCAAATACACATGTACAGTTGAAGTCGGAAGTTTACATACACCTTAACCAAATACATTTAGACTCAGTTTTTCACAATTCCTGACATTTCATCCTAGTAAATATTCCCTGTCTTAGGTCAGTTAAGATCACCACTTTTTTTAAGAATGTTAAATGTCAGAATAATAGTAGAGAGAATGATTTATTTCAGCTTTTATTTCATTCATCACATTCCCAGTGGGTCAGAAGTTTACATACACTCAATTAGTATTTGGTAGAATTGCCTTTAAATTGTTTAACTTGGGTCAAGCGTTTCGGGTAGCCTTCCACAAGCTTCCCACAATAAGTTGGGTGAATTTTGTCCCATTCCTCCTGACAGAGCTGGTGTAACTGAATCAGGTTTGTAGGCCTCCTTGCTCGCACACGCTTTTTCAGTTCTGCCCACACATTTTCTATAGGATTGAGGTCATGGCTTTGTGATGGCCACTACAATACCTTGACTTTGTTGTCCTTAAGCCATTTTGCCACAACTTTGGAAGTATGCTTGGGGCCATTGTCCATTTGGAAGACCCATTTGAGGTCTAGCTTTAACTTCCTGACTGATGTATTGAGATGTTGCTTCAATATATCCACATATTTTTCTTGCCTCATGATGTGAAGTGCACCATCTATTTTGTGAAGTGCACCAGTCCCACGTGCATTAAAGCACCCCCACAACATGATGCTGCCACCCCCGTGCTTCACAGTTGGGATGGTGTTCTTCAGCTTGCAAGCATCCCCCTTTTTCCTCCAAACATAACAATGGTCATTATGGCCAAACAGTTCTATTTTTGTTTCATCAGACCAGAGGACATTTCTCCAAAAAGTACAATCTTTGTCCCCATGTGCAGCTGCAAACCATCGTTTTTTTTTTTGTGGATTTGGAGCAGTGGCTTCTTCCTTGCTGAGCAGCCTTTCAGGTTATACCGATATAGGACTCGTTTTAACTGTTTCCTCCAGCATCTTCACAAGGTCCTTTGCTGTTGTTCTGGGATTGATTTGCACTTTTCGCACCAAAGTATATTCATCTCTAGGAGACAGAACGCGTCTCCTTTCTGAGCGGTATGACGGCTGCGTGGTCCCATGGTGTTTATACTTGCGTACTATTGCTTGTACAGATGAATGTGGTACCTTCAGGCGTTTGGAAATTGCTCCCAAGGATGAACCAGACTTGTGGAGGTCTACAATTTTTTGTCTTGGCTGATTTTTTCAGTCTTGGCTGATTTCTTTTGATTTTTCCATGATGTCAAGCAAAGAGGGTTTGAAGGTAGGCCTTGAAATACATCCACAGGTACACATCCAATTGACTCAAATGATGTCAATTAGCCTATCAGAAGCTTCTAAAGCCATTACATCGTTTTCTGGAATTTTCTAAGCTGTATAAAGGCACAGTCAACTTAGTGTATGTAAACTCCCGAACCACTGGAATTGTGATACAGTGAATTAGAAGTGAAATAATCTGTCTGTGAACAATTGTTGGAAAAATGACTTGTGTCATGCACAAAGTAGATGTCCTAACCGACTTGCCAAAACTATAGTTTGTTAACAAGAAATTTGTGGAAACAAGTTTTAATGACTCCAACCTAAGTGTATGTAAACTTCCGACTTCAACTGTATGATAACATACATACACATGCACGTACACACAATATTATGTGATTTCTTAAGTCTACACAAATCTTTAGTCAATTAAACAGACACACACACACACCCTGACACGACCGCCTCCCACCATTCCCTAACCCCCCCAACACTCTAACCCCCTCTCTCCCTTCCTCCCCCTCTCTCTATCTCTGCAGTGGGAAGAGATCAGTGTGATGGATGAGAGGAACACTCCCATGCGTACCTACCAAGTGTGTAACGTGATGGAGGCCAGTCAGAATAACTGGCTGAGGACGCGACACATCGCCCGCGACGGAGCCCAGCGCGTCTACATCGAGATCAAGTTCACCCTCCGAGACTGTAACAGCCTCCCTGGAGTACCTGGCACCTGCAAAGAGGTCTGTCTGCTTATGGTTTACATTACTCTGGCCTGCCATGTCGACAATAATCTGCTCATTGTTTACATTGCTCTGTCCTGCCATGTCGACATTACTCTGTCCTACCATGTTAACAATGTTCTGCTCATTGTTTATATTACTCTGTCCTGCCATGTCGACAATGTTCTGCTCATTGTTTACATTACTCTGTCCTGCCATGTTGGCCATGTTCTGCCCCTGGTTTACATTACTCTATCCTGCCATGTTGACAATGTTCTGCCCCTGGTTTACATTACCCTGTCCTGCCATGTTGACAATGTTCTGCCCATAGTTTACATTACTCTCTCCTGCCATGTTGACAATGTTCTGCCCCTGGTTTACATTACCCTGTCCTGCCATGTTGACAATGTTCTGCCCATAGTTTACATTACTCTCTCCTGCCATGTTGACAATGTTCTGCTTATTGTTTACATTACCCTGTCCTGCCATGTTGACAATGTTCTGCCCATAGTTTACATTACTCTCTCCTGCCATGTGGACAATGTTCTGCTTATTGTTTACATTCCTCTGTCCTGCCATGTTGACAATGTTCTGCTCATTGTTTACATTACTCTGTCCTGCCATGTCGACAATGTTCTGCTCATTGTTTACATTACTCTGTCCTGCCATGTTGACAATGTTCTGCCCCTGGTTTACATTACTCTGTCCTGCCATGTCGTCATGTTTCTGCTTATTGTTTACATTACTCTGTCCTGCCATGTTGACAACGTTCTGCTCATTGTTTACATTGCTCTGTCCTGCCATGTTGACAATGTTCTGCTCATTGTTTACATTGCTTTGTCCTGCCATGTCAACATTACTCTGTCCTACCATGTTAACAATGTTCTGCTCATTGTTTACATTAATCTGTCCTGCCATGTCGACAATGTTCTGCTCATCCTTGACATTACTCTGTCCTGCCATGTCGTCATGTTTCTGCTCATTGTTTACATTACTCTGTCCTGCCATGTCGTCATGTTTCTGCTTATTGTTTATATTACTCTGTCCTGCCATGTTGACAATGTTCGGCTTTTTGTTTACATTACTCTTTCCTGCCATATTGACAATGTTCTGCTAATTGTTTACATTTCTCTGTCCTGCCATGTTGACAATGTTCTGCTTATTGTTTACATTGCTCTGTCCTGCCATGTCAACATTTCTCTGTCCTACTATGTTAACAATGTTCTGCTCATTGTTTACATTACTCTGTCCTACCATATCGACAATGTTCTGCTCATTGTTTACATTACTCTGTCCTGCCATGTCGTCATGTTTCTGCTTATTGTTTACGTTACTCTGTCCTGCCATGTTGACAATGTTCTGCTCATTGTTTACATTACTCTGTCCTGCCATGTCGTCATGTTTCTGCTTATTGTTTACATTACTCTGTCCTGCCATGTTGACAACGTTCTGCTTATTGTTTACATTACTCTGTCCTGCCGTGTCGACAACGTTCTGCTTATTGTTTACATTTCTCTGTCCTGCCATGTTGACAATGTTCTGCTTATTGTTTACATTACTCTGTCCCGCCATGTCAACAATGTTCTGCTCATTGTTTACATTACTCTGTCCTGCCATGTCAATAATGTTTTGCTCATTGTTTACATTACTCTGTCCTTCCTTATTGACAACGTTCTGCTTATTGTTTACATTACTCTGTCCTGCCATGTTGACAATGTTCTTCTTGCTCTAGTTGATGAAGGTCATGGTTGACCGAAACGTCACATTTTTAATCTTAGCTTAACAAAGTGTGCTATTTTAAGAGTGTCACACGCAAAAGAGGTTCTGTTCAAGTGTTTTTCCATAGAATATGCTAATGAATAACAAAACTTAAATTATTCTTCAAATATAAATGTTTGTGTTTTCCATTCAGACTTTCAACATGTTCTACTATGAGTCTAACAACGCCAACTTGTGGTTCATCAAGGAGAGTCAGTACATCAAGATAGACACCATCGCTGCTGATGAGAGCTTCACACAGGTCAGTGGAAACATACTCTGAATGTAGAGGTTGCCTCTAACCGCAGATCTAGGATCAGCATACCCATACCCCCAATCCTAACATGAACCATTAGGAGGATGCCAGAAGATCTGTCTCTTGACCTGTGATGAAGGGCAATTTACATACGACTTACTACATATGTGGCAGAAACAGAACTGTGAAATAAAGCCTGACTATATCTTGTTTCTAGGTGGATGAAATAAACAGTGGTGGAAAAAGGACCCAATTGTCATACTTGAGTAAAAGTAAAGAAAATGACTCAAGTAAATGTGAAAGTCACCCAGTACAATACTACTTGAGTAAATATACTTCAAAAGTAAATGTAATTGATAACATGTACTTATCTATCAAAAGTAAAAGTAAAAGTATACATCATTTCAAATTCCTTATAGCAGACAGCACGATTTTCTTTATTTTTTGTTTTATTACGGATAACCAGGGGCACACTCCAACACTTAAACATAATTTACAAACAAAACATTTGTGTTTAGTGAATCTGCCAGATCAGGTAGTAGGTAGTAGGGATGACCAGGGATGTTCTCTTGAATTGGACCATTTTCCTGCTAAGCATTCAAAATGTAACATGTAAAAGTTGTCAAAGATAAAAAATAGTAAAGCAAAGTACAGATACCAAAAAACAAAACGACTTAAGTAGTACTTCAAAGTATTTTTACTTAAGTACTTTACACCACTGGAACTAAATCCTGACTTTATCTTGTTTCTAGATGGATGAAATAAAGCCTGACTATGTCTTGTTTCTAGGTGGATGAAATAAAGCCTGACTAAATCTTGTTTCTAGGTGGATGAAATAAAGCCTGACTATATCTTGTTTCTAGGTGGATCAAATAAATCCTTACTATATCTTGTTTCTAGGTGGATGAAATAAAGCCTGACTAAATCTTGTTTCTAGGTGGATGAAATAAAGCCTGTCTACAGTATATCTTGTTTCTAGGTGGATGAAATAAAGCCTGACTAAATCTTGTTTCTAGGTGGATGAAATAAAGCCTGACTAAATCTTGTTTCTAGGTGGATGAAATAAAGCCTGACTATATCTTGTTTCTAGGTGGATCAAATAAAGCCTTACTATATCTTGTTTCTAGGTGGATGAAATAAAGCCTGACTAAATCTTGTTTCTAGGTGGATGAAATAAAGCCTGTCTACAGTATATCTTGTTTCTAGGTGGATGAAATAAAGCCTGACTATATCTTGTTTCTAGATGAATGAAATAAAGCCTGCATATATCTTGTTACTAGGTCAATAAAATAAAGCCTGACTATATCTTGTTTCTAGATGGATGAAATGAAGCCTGACTAAATCTTGTTTCTAGGTGGATGAAATAAAGCCTGTCTACAGTATATCTTGTTTCTAGGTGGATGAAATAAAGCCTGGCTATATCTTGTTTCTAGGTGGATGAAATGAAGCCTGACTAAATCTTGTTTCTAGGTGGATGAAATAAAGCCTGTCTACAGTATATCTTGTTTCTAGGTGGATGAAATAAAGCCTGACTATATCTTGTTTCTAGGTGGATGAAATGAAGCCTGACTAAATCTTGTTTCTAGGTGGATGAAATAAAGCCTGACTACAGTATATCTTGTTTCTAGGTGGATGAAATAAAGCCTGACTAAATCTTGTTTCTAGGTGGATGAAATAAAGCCTGTCTACAGTATATCTTGTTTCTAGGTGGATGAAATAAAGCCTGACTATATCTTGTTTCTAGGTGAATGAAATAAAGCCTGCATATATCTTGTTACTAGGTCAATAAAATAAAGCCTGACTATATCTTGTTTCTAGATGGATGAAATGAAGCCTGACTAAATCTTGTTTCTAGGTGGATGAAATAAAGCCTGTCTACAGTATATCTTGTTTCTAGGTGGATGAAATAAAGCCTGGCTATATCTTGTTTCTAGGTGGATGAAATGAAGCCTGACTAAATCTTGTTTCTAGGTGGATGAAATAAAGCCTGTCTACAGTATATCTTGTTTCTAGGTGGATGAAATAAAGCCTGACTATATCTTGTTTCTAGGTGGATGAAATGAAGCCTGACTAAATCTTGTTTCTAGGTGGATGAAATAAAGCCTGACTACAGTATATCTTGTTTCTAGGTGGATGAAATAAAGCCTGACTAAATCTTGTTTCTAGGTGGATGAAATAAAGCCTGTCTACAGTATATCTTGTTTCTAGGTGGATGAAATAAAGCCTGACTATATCTTGTTTCTAGGTGAATGAAATAAAGCCTGCATATATCTTGTTACTAGGTCAATAAAATAAAGCCTGACTATATCTTGTTACCCTCTCTGTAGGTGGATGTGGGAGATCGTGTGATGAAGCTCAACACAGAGGTTCGTGACATCAGTAACCTGAGTAAGAAGGGGTTCTACCTGGCCTTCCAGGACTTGGGGGCCTGCATCGCTCTGGTTTCTGTCAGGATCTTCTACAAGAAGTGCCCCCTCACCGTGCTCAACCTGGCCCAGTTCCCCGATACCGTCACAGGGGGCGATTCAGCCCTGGTGGAAGTGCGAGGGGTGTGTGTGAACGCCTCCCAGGAGTTTGAGACCCCCAGGATGTACTGTAGCGCAGATGGGAGCTGGCTGGTGCCCATCGGGAGGTGTGTGTGCGAGCCAGGGTATGAGGAGCATAAGGATTCCTGCCAACGTAAGTGGTTCTAATGTGTGTGTGTTTGTGTGTGTGGTGGCTTGTGTTGATGGTGTAGGTCTGGATAAGAAGAACACAATGACCTACCTCAATGTGAATGAATACAATGTTTATAATGTGTGTGTATTGGTTTGTGCATGTGCTAGGCTTCACTTTACATAAACAACCAACGTATAGTGCCACAGCAGTCATTTTGTCTCCAGAAAGCTCACCACACAACAGCCATGAGGTGGGCAGTGAATCTATTAGGAATCAGGGGATTACACTGTACTCTGCCTGGTGGTGCCTTATTGCAAGGTTTCCCAAAGTCAATCCTGGGCCCCCTGCATGCATGCTTTGGTTTTTGCCCTAGCACTACACAGCTGATTTAAATAACATGATGTTGATTATTTAGTTATTTGAATCAGCTGTGTAGTGTTAGAAGGGTCCTAGTGCCCTGTGGCTCCTGTTAGATGGGTCCTAGTGCCCTGCGGGTCCTGTTAGATAGGTCTTAGTGCCCTGTGTGTCCTGTTAGAAGGGTCCTAGTTCCCTGTGGGTCCTGTTAGATGGGTCCAAGTGCCCTGTGGGTCCTGTTATATGGGTCTTTGTGCCCTGGGGGTCCTGTTGGATGTGTCCTAGTGCTCTGTGGATCCTGTTAGAAGGGTCCTAGTGCCCTGTGGTCCTGTTAGAAGGGTCCTAGTGCCCTGTGGGTCCTGTTAAAAGGGTCCTAGTGCCCTGTGGATCCTCTTAGAAGGGTCTTGGTGCCCTGTGGGTCCTGTTAGATGGGTCCTAGTGCACTGTGGGTTCTGTTAGATGGGTCCTAGTGCCCTGTGGGTTCTGTTAAATGGGTCCTAGTGCCCTGTGGGTCCTGTTAGATGGGTCCTACTGCCCTGCGGGTCGTGTTAGATGGGTCTTAGTGCCCTGTGGGTCCTGTTAGAAGGGTCCTAGTGCCCTGTGGGTCCTGTTAGATGGGTCCTAGTGCCCTGTGGGTCCTGTTAAAAGGGTCCTAGTTCCCTGTGGGTCCTGTTAGAAGGGTCCTAGTGCCCTGTGGGTCCTGTTAGATGGGTCCTAGTGCCCTGTGGGTCCTGTTAGATGGGTCTTAGTGCCCTGTGTGTCCTGTTAGAAGGGTCTTAGTGCCCTGTGGGTCCTGTTAGATGGGTCTTAGTGCACTGTGGGTCCTGTTAGAAGGGTCTTAGTGCCCTGTGGGTCCTGTTAGATGGGTCTTAGTGCACTGTGGGTCCTGTTAGATGGGTCTTAGTACCCTGTGGGTCCTGTAAGAAGGGTCTTAGTGCCCTGTGGGTCCTGTTAGAAGGGTCCTAGTGCCCTGTGGTCCTGTTTGATGGGTCCTAGTGCCCTGTGGATCCTGTTAGATGGGTCCTAGTGCCCTGTGGATCCTGTTAGAAGGGTCTTAGTGCCCTGTGGGTCCTGTTAGATGGGTCTTAGTGCCCTGTGGGTCCTGTTAGATAAGAAGAAGAAGAAGAAGAAGAAGAAGAAGAAGAAGAAGAAGAAGAAGAAGAAGAAGAAGAAGAAGAAGAAGAAGAAGAATAAGTTTTATTTATATAGCGCCTTTCCATAGCTCAAGGTCACTTTACATTGCACATTACAATACATTCAGAACACACACACATACATCGCAGTCACATAGGATACACACTACCCAAAATGCAAGTCAAACAGATATGTTTTCAACTGGATCTTGAAAGCACTCACGGATGAGGTATTGCGTAGTGTAAGAGGTAGTGAATTCCATAATTTAGGAGCATTAACACCAAATGACCTCCCACCTACAGTGGACAACCGGAAACGAGGGACGGTCAACAAACCAAGTTCAGCTGATCTAAGGGACCGAGCAGGGCGGTAAGGATAGAGTAAGTCAGAGAGATATTGGGGAGCAAGACCATTTAATGCTTTAAAAGTTAGAAGCAATACCTTAAAATGGATACGTGATGCCACAGGTAGCCAGTGAAGGTCATGAAGCAGAGGAGTGATGTGAGCAGAGCGCCTAGTGGAGGTGAGAACTCTTGCTGCTGAGTTTTGAACATACTGTAATCTTGCAATAAGTTTTTGGGAAGACCAAGAAGTAAGGCATTGCAATAGTCCAAGCGTGAAGTGATTAATGCATGAATTAGAGTTTCAGCATCAGCTAAAGTGAGAGAAGATCGGAGACGAGCAATATTACGAAGATGGAAAAAGAGTTTTTAACAAGAGAAGAAATGTGAGAGCCAAAAGATAGAGTTGAATCGAATAAGACACCAAGGTTACGAATCAATGACGAAGGCTTAACGTGGATTCCATCAACATCAAAGGACTGATCAATCCTTTTGGCTGAGGCAGCAGGACCAATCAATAATATCTCAGTTTTATTATCATTCAGTTTAAGGAAATTCAGGGACATCCATTTCATGATGTCCCTGATACATTCAGTGAGTGAGTCAGGCAAAGATAACCTATCAGAGCTGGTGGTGAGGTAGATTTGAATATCATCAGCATAGCAATGGAACTGAAGTCCGTGCCTGCGTATGATATCACCGAGTGGATATATGTAGATGATGAATAATAGTGGGCCAAGAACCGAACCTTGAGGGACACCCTGTGTAAGTGAAGCAGTGGCAGATCTAAACCCTTGTATAGTGATATAATACTTTCTGTCGCTAATGTAGGAGATGAGCCAAGAAAGAGCAGAGCCAGCGATACCAATGTCAGAAAGCCTAGAGATAAGTATTTCATGGCAGACTGTGTCAAAAGCAGCGCTTAAATCAAGAAGCATCAGGATGTTTATCAGCCCTGCATCCATGGACAAAGAATGTCGTTAACCACCCGGAGAAGAGCAGTTTCAGTGCTATGAGCTGTGCGAAATCCAGACTGAAAAGGTTCAAAAAGACCGTTTATATCCAAATGTGATCGCAATTGCGAAGCAACAACTCTTTCAAGGACTTTGCTTAAGAATGGTAAGTTGGATATTGGTCTGTAATTTTCCATGTTTAGGTGGTCTAGGCCTGATTTTTTAAGAATGGGCGTCACCGCAGCCATTTTTAAATCCGCTGGAACCACGCCGGACGCCAAACTACAGTTAATCATATGTGTTATGAAGGGTGCACACAGCTTAAGGGACACACCTCAGGGACACACAGCTTAAGCAAAACAGTAGGTGTAGGATCAAGTTGGCAGGATGTGGAATTTGACTTCACAATTAGATCACTTATAGCAGTTGGAGTAGTTAGAGTGAAAGCAGAGAGAGAGTTTGTAGAATGAGTAAAATCAGCTATTATTAAGTGAACATTTGAGTCACTTGGATGAGGAGTGTTTTTGGCGATGGATGCAGTGATTGACTTTAATTTGTCCGAGAAAATTGTAAAGCTATTTACAAGCCCCACAGAACCCGACATAACATGTTGTGGTGGATTTGTGAGTTTGCTAACCATTGCAAAGAGTGATTTGGGCCTGCACTTTGAATTTCTAATGGTAGAGGTGAAATAAGAGGATCTTGCATCGTTAAGGGCTGTACGGTACTTAAGCAAGTGTTCTTTAAAAGCCAAAGAGTGGACAACAAGTCCAGTTTTCCTGTATAGTCTTTCTAGGCGCGACCCTCGGTTTTTATCGTTAAGTAGTTCAGGAGTGAACCATGGTGAGGCACGAGTAGATGGAACCAGTCTAGTTATGACAGGAGCCTGCCTCTCAAGTATTTGAGACAAGACATTATTGTATATACAGCAGATTTCTGATGGACAATTTAATAGTAGACATTCTGACAAAGAAGAATCCCTTATTAAAGCAGAAAAAGAAGATGGATTCACAGAATTGATTTTACGATAGGTCAGCATTTTCTTCAGTGGTGATATAGATATAGGAAAACTACAATTGAAGCTTATGAATTTGTGATCTGAAAAAGCAAAATCAGAGCTGCTAACAAGAATATTATTTAAGCCAGATGTACATATGAGATCCAGTATATGACCCTGGAGTGAGTAGCAAAAGTTACATGTTGGGTTAGGTTGAAACAGTCCAGTACAGCCATCAATTCATTGCAATGTGCAGTGTTTTCATGTATGTTAAAATCACCAAGCAGAATAACAGATGGATAGTTACCACAGACAGGAGTGAGTAACGCACTAATCTCAGAGAAAAAATCAGAGGGACATTTTGGAGGTCGGTAGATTAAGATTACCGCCAGTGACGTTTGGCCAGTCATTTTCAGCGCGAGATATTCAAATGCTGTAACGTCATGAAACTCTATCTTAGAGATTTTAATAGTCTCACGGCAAACTACAGCCAGGCCTCCACCTCTACGATGAAGACGCGGCTGAGAGAAGTAGATGTACCCAGGCGGAGTTAAGAGGTTCAGGTTGAAAAGGTCGTTAGGCACCTGCCAGGTTTCAGTCAGAAGCAGCATGTCCAGATTTGTGTCAGTGATTATGTCATTCATTCAATACTGATGCTTTAGTAGTTAGAGAGCGGGTGTTCAACAGCGCACATCGCAGGTCTGAAGATGAGCCTCTGCAAGTTCGGAGGTCCAGATCAGAGCGCAATGATCTTAGATTTCCAAAGTTAATGGATCGATTTTCCAGCTGGGTTGTGCCCGGCCTTGCGGGTGTTGGTAGAGACAACCGGAATATTATTGGAGGACGAGTGGTGATAATTCCGAAGTTTCTTCCGCGATCGATGTATATAGCGCGGTCGGCGTAAAACTCTAGATTGGTCCTTGTGCCCTGTGTGTCCTGTTAGATGGGTCTTAGTGCCCTGTGGGTCCTGTTAGATGGGTCTTAGTACCCTGTGGGTCCTGTAAGAAGGGTCTTAGTGCCCTGTGGGTCCTGTTAGAAGGGTCCTTGTGCCCTGTGGTCCTGTTTGATGGGTCCTAGTGCCCTGTGGATCCTGTTAGATGGGTCCTACTGCCCTGTGGATCCTGTTAGAATGGTCTTAGTGCCATGTTGGGTCCTGTTAGAGGGGTCCTAGTGCCCTGTGGGTCCTGTTATATGGGTCCTAGTGCCCTGTGGGTCCTGTTAGATGGGTCCTAGTTCCCTGTGGATCCTGTTAGATGGGTCTTAGAACCCTGTGGGTCCTGTTAGATGGGTCTTAGTGCCCTGTGGGTCCTGTTAGAAGGGTCTTAGTGCCCTGTGGGTCCTGTTAGATGGGTCTTAGTGCACTGTGGGTCCTGTTAGATGGGTCTTAGTGCCCTGTGGGTCTTGTTACATGGGTCCTAGTGCCCTGTGTGTCCTGTTAGATGGGTCTTAGTGCCCTGTGGGTCCTGTTAGAAGGGTCCTAGTGCCCTGTGGGTCCTGTTAGATGGTTCCTAGTGCCCTGTGGGTCCTGTTATATGGGTCCTAGTGCCCTGTGGGTCCTGTTAGATGGGTCCAAGTGCCCTATGGGTCCTGTTAGAAGGGTCCTAGTGCCCTGTGGGTCCTGTTAGATGGGTTTTAGTGCCCTGTGGGTCCTGTTAGATGGGTCTTTGTGCCCTGGGGGTCCTGTTAGATGTGTCCTAGTGCCCTGTGGGTCCTGTTAGATGGGTCATAGTACCCTGTGGGTCCTGTAAGAAGGGTCTTAGTACCCTGTGGGTCCTGTTAGAAGGGTCCTAGTGCCCTGTGGTCCTGTTTGATGGGTCCTTGTGCCCTGTGGATCCTGTTAGATGGGTCCTAGTTCCCATTGGATCCTGTTAGATGGGTCTTAGTACCCTGTGGGTCCGGTAAGAAGGGTCTTAGTACCCTGTGGGTCCTGTTAGAAGGGTCCTAGTGCCCTGTGGTCCTGTTTGATGGGTCCTAGTGCCCTGTGGATACTATTAGATGGGTCCTAGTGCCCTGTGGATCCTGTTAGAAGGGTCTTAGTGCCCTTTGGGTCCTGTTAGATGGGTCTTAGTTCCCTGTGGGTCCTGTTAGATGGGTCCTTGTGCCCTGTGTGTCCTGTTAGATGGGTCTTAGTGCCCTGTGGGTCCTGTTAGATGGGTCCTAGTTCCCTGTGGATCCTGTTAGATGGGTCTTAGTACCCTGTGGGTCCTGTAAGAAGGGTCTTAGTGCCCTGTGGGTCCTGTTAGAAGGGTCCTTGTGCCCTTTGGTCCTGTTTGATGGGTCCTAGTGCCCTGTGGATCCTGTTAGATGGGTCCTACTGCCCTGTGAATCCTGTTAGAAGGGTCTTAGTGCCATGTTGGGTCCTGTTAGAGGGGTCCTAGTGCCCTGTGGGTCCTGTTATATGGGTCCTAGTGCCCTGTGGGTCCTGTTAGATGGGTCCTTGTGCCCTGTGGGTCCTGTTAGAAGGGTCCTTGTGCCCTGTGGGTCCTGTTAGATGGGTCCTAGTGCCCTGTTTGTCCTGTTAGATGGGTCTTTGTGCCCTGGGGGTCCTGTTAGATGTGTCCTAGTGCCCTGTGGATCCTGTTAGAAGGGTCCTTGTGCCCTGTGGGTCCTGTTAGAAGGGTCCTAGTGCCCTGTGGGTCCTGTTAGAAGCGTCCTAGTGCCCTGTGGTCCTGTTAGATGGGTCCTAGTGCCCTGTGGATCCTGTTAGAAGGGTCTTAGTGCCATGTTGGGTCCTGTTAGAGGTGTCCTAGTGCCCTGTGGGTCCTGTTATATGGGTCCTAGTGCCCTGTGGGTCCTGTTAGATGGGTCCTAGTGCCCTGTGGGTCCTTTTAGATGGGTCCTAGTGCCCTGTGGGTCCTGTTAGATGGGTCTTAGTGCACTGTGGGTCCTGTTAGATGGGTCTTAGTGCCCTGTGGGTCTTGTTACATGGTTCCTAGTGCCCTGTGGGACCTGTTAGATGGGTCTTAGTGCCCTGTGGATCCTGTTAGAAGGGTCCTATTGCCCTGTGGGTCCTGTTAGATGGGTCCTAGTTCCCTGTGGATCCTGTTAGATGGGTCTTAGTACCCTGTGAGTCCTGTAAGAAGGGTCTTAGTGCCCTGTGGGTCCTGTTAGATGGGTCCTAGTGCCCTGTGGGTCCTGTTAGAAGGGTCCTAGTGCCCTGTGGGTCCTGTTAGATGGGTTTTAGTGCCCTGTGGGTCCTGTTAGATGGGTCTTTTTGCCCTGGGGGTCCTGTTAGATGTGTCCTAGTGCCCTGTGGGTCCTGTTAGATGGGTCATAGTACCCTGTGGGTCCTGTAAGAAGGGTCTTAGTACCCTGTGGGTCCTGTTAGAAGGGTCCTTGTGCCCTGTGGGTCCTGTTAGATGGGTCTTAGTGCACTGTGGGTCCTGTTAGATGGGTCTTAGTGCCCTGTGGGTCTTGTTACATTGGTCCTTGTGCCCTGTGGGTCCTGTTAGATGGGTCTTAGTGCCCTGTGGGTCCTGTTAGAAGGGTCCTAGTGCCCTGTGGGTCCTGTTAGAAGGGTCCTAGTGCCATGTGGGTCCTGTTAGATGGGTCCTAGTGCCCTGTGGGTCCTGTTAGATGGGTCTTAGTGCCCTGTGGGTCCTGTTAGATGGGACTTAGTACCCTGTGGGTCCTGTAAGAAGGGTCTTAGTGCCCTGTTGGTCCTGTTAGAAGGGTCCTTGTGCCCTGTGGTCCTGTTTGATGGGTCCTAGTGCCCTGTGGATCCTGTTAGATGGGTCCTAGTGCCCTGTGGATCCTGTTAGAAGGGTCTTAGTGCCATGTTGGGTCCTGTTAGAGGGGTCCTTGTGCCCTGTGGGTCCTGTTATATGGGTCCTAGTTCCCTGTGGGTCCTGTTAGAAGGGTCCTAGTGCCCTGTGGGTCCTGTTAGAAGGGTCATAGTTCCCTGTCGGTCCTGTTAGAAGGGTCCTAGTGACCTGTGGTCCTGTTAGATGGGTCCTAGTGCCCTGTGGATCCTCTTAGAAGGGTCTTGGTGCCCTGTGGGTCCTGTTAGATGGGTCCTAGTGCACTGTGGGTTCTGTTAGATGGGTCCTTGTGCCCTGTGGGTTCTGTTAAATGGGTCCTAGTGCCCTGCGGGTCCTGTTAGATGGGTCCTAGTGCCCTGTGGGTCCTGTTACAAGGGTCCTCGTTCCCTGTGGGTCCTGTTAGAAGGGTCCTTGTGCCCTGTGGGTCCTGTTAGATGGGTCTTTGTGCAATGTGGGTTCTGTTAGATGGGTCTTAGTGCCCTGTGGGTCTTGTTACATGGGTCCTAGTGCCCTGTGGGTCCTGTTAGATGGGTCCTTGTGCCTTGTGGGTCCTGTTATATGGGTCTTTGTGCCCTGTGGGTCCTGTTAGATGGGTCCTAGTGCCCTGTGGGTCCTGTTAGATGGGTCTTAGTGCCCTGTGGGTCTTGTTACATGGGTCCTAGTGCCCTGTGGGTCCTTTTAGAAGGGTCCTAGTTCCTTGTTGGTCCTGTTAGAAGGGTCCTAGTGCCCTGTGAGTCCTGTTAGATGGGTCTTAGTGCCCTGTGGGTCCTGTTAAAAGGGTCCTAGTGCCCTGTGGGTCCTGTTAGATGGGTCCTTATGCCCTGTGGGTCCTGTTAGATGGGTCTTAGTGCCCTGTGGGTCCTGTTAGAAGGGTCCTAATGCCCTGTGGGTCCTGTTAGATGGGTCCTAGTGCCCTGTGGGTCCTGTTAGATTGGTCTTAGTGCCCTGTGGGTCCTGTTAGATGGGTCCTTGTGCCCTGTGGGTCCTGTTAGATGGGTCTTAGTGCCCTGTGGGTCCTGTTAGATGGGTCCTAGTGCCCTGTGGATCCTGTTAGAAGGGTCTTAGTGCCATGTTGGGTCCTGTTAGAGGTGTCCTAGTGCCCTGTGGGTCCTGTTATATGGGTCCTAGTGCCCTGTGGGTCCTGTTAGATGGGTCCTAGTGCCCTGTGGGTCCTTTTAGATGGGTCCTAGTGCCCTGTGGGTCCTGTTAGATGGGTCTTAGTGCACTGTGGGTCCTGTTAGATGGGTCTTAGTGCCCTGTGGGTCTTGTTACATGGTTCCTAGTGCCCTGTGGGACCTGTTAGATGGGTCTTAGTGCCCTGTTGGTCCTGTTAGATGGGTCTTAGTGCCCTGTGGGTCCTGTTAGATGGGTCTTCGTACCCTGTGGGTCTTCTTACATGGGTCCTAGTGCCCTGTGGGTCCTGTTAGATGGGTCTTAGTGCCCTGTCGGTCCTGTTAGATGGGTCTTAGTGCCCTGTGGGTCTTGTTACATGGGTCCTAGTGCCCTGTGGGTCCTGTTAGATGGGTCTTAGTGCCCTGTGCGTCCTGTTAGAAGGGTCCTAGTTCCCTGTGGGTCCTGTTAGATGGGTCCTTGTGCCTTGTGGGTCCTGTTATATGGGTCTTTGTGCCCTGTGGGTCCTGTTAGATGGGTCCTTGTGCCCTGTTGGTCCTGTTAGATGTGTCTTAGTGCCCTGTGGGTCCTGTTAAAAGGGTCCTAGTGCCCTGTGGGTCCTGTTAGATGGGTCCTTGTGCCCTATGGTCCTGTTAGATGGGTCTTAGTGCCCTGTGGGTCCTGTTAGATGGGTCCTTGTGCCCTGTGGGTCCTGTTAGATGGGTCTTAGTGCCCTGTGGGTCCTGTTAGAAGGGTCCTAGTTCCCTGTGGGTCCTGTTAGATGGGTCCTAGTGCCCTGTGGGTCCTGTTAGATGGGTCCTAGTGCCCTGTGGATCCTGTTAGAAGGGTCTTAGTGCCATATTGGGTCCTGTTAGAGGGGTCCTAGTGCCCTGTGGGTCCTGTTATATGGGTCCTAGTGCCCTGTGGGTCCTTTTAGATGGGTCCTAGTGCCCTGTGGGTCCAGTTAGATGGGTCTTAGTGCCCTGTGGGTCCTGTTAGATGGGTCTTAGTGCCCTGTGGGTCCTGTTAGATGGGTCTTAGTGCCCTGTGGGTCCTGTTAGAAGGGTCCTAGTGCCCTGTGGGTCCTGTTAGATGGGTCTTAGTGCCCTGTGGGTCCTGTTAGAAGGGTCCTAGTTCCCTGTGGGTCCTGTTAGATGGGTCCTAGTGCCCTGTGGGTCCTGTTAGATGGGTCCTAGTGCCCTGTGGATCCTGTTAGAAGGGTCTTAGTGCCATATTGGGTCCTGTTAGAGGGGTCCTAGTGCCCTGTGGGTCCTGTTATATGGGTCCTAGTGCCCTGTGGGTCCTTTTAGATGGGTCCTAGTGCCCTGTGGGTCCAGTTAGATGGGTCTTAGTGCACTGTGGGTCCTGTTAGATGGGTCTTAGTGCCCTGTGGGTCTTGTTACATGGTTCCTAGTGCCCTGTGGGACCTGTTAGATGGGTCTTAGTGCCCTGTGGGTCCTGTTAGATGGGTCTTAGTGCCCTGTGGGTCCTGTTAGATGGGTCTTAGTGCCCTGTGGGTCTTCTTACATGGGTCCTAGTGCCCTGTGGGTCCTGTTAGATGGGTCTTAGTGCCCTGTGGGTCCTGTTAGATGGGTCTTAGTGCCCTGTGGGTCTTGTTACATGGGTCCTAGTGCCCTGTGGGTCCTGTTAGATGGGTTTTTGTGCCCTGTGCGTCCTGTTAGAAGGGTCCTAGTTCCCTGTGGGTCCTGTTAGATGGGTCCTTGTGCCTTGTGGGTCCTGTTATATGGGTCTTTGTGCCCTGTGGGTCCTGTTAGATGGGTCCTAGTGCCCTGTTGGTCCTGTTAGATGTGTCTTAGTGCCCTGTGGGTCCTGTTAAAAGGGTCCTAGTGCCCTCTGGGTCCGGTTAGATGGGTCCTTGTGCCCTATGGTCCTGTTAGATGGGTCTTAGTGCCCTGTGGGTCTTGTTAGATGGGTCCTTGTGCCCTGTGGGTCCTGTTAGATGGGTCTTAGTGCCCTGTGGGTCCTGTTAGAAGGGTCCTAGTTCCCTTGTCGGTCCTGTTAGATGGGTCCTAGTGCCCTGTGGGTCCTGTTAGATGGGTCCTAGTGCCCTGTGGATCCTGTTAGAAGGGTCTTAGTGCCATATTGGGTCCTGTTAGAGGGGTCCTAGTGCCCTGTGGGTCCTGTTATATGGGTCCTAGTGCCCTGTGGGTCCTGTTAGATGGGTCCTAGTGCCCTGTGGGTCCTGTTAAAAGGGTCCTAGTGCCCTGTGGGTCCTGTTAGAAGGGTCCTAGTGCCCTGTGGGTCCTGTTAGATGGATCTTTGTGCACTGTGGGTCCTGTTAGATGGGTCTTAGTGCCCTGTGGGTCTTGTTACATGGGTCCTTGTGCCCTGTGGGTCCTGTCAGAAGGGTCCTAGTTCCCTGTGGGTCCAGTTAGATGGTTCTTAGTGCCCTGTGGGTCCTGTTATATGGGTCTTTGTGCCCTGTGGGTCCTGTTAGATGGGTCCTAGTGCCCTGTGGGTCCTGTTAGAAGGGTCCTAGTGCCCTGTGGGTCCTGTTAGAAGGGTCCTAGTTCCCTGTGGGTCCTGTTAGAAGGGTCCTAGTGCCCTGTGGGTCCTGTTATATGGGTCTTAGTGCCCTGTGGGTCCTGTTAGAAGGGTCCTAGTTCCCTGTGGGTCCTGTTAGATGGGTCCTAGTGCCCTGTGGGTCCTGTTATATGGGTCTTTGTGCCCTGTGGGTCCTGTTAGATGGGTCCTAGTGCCCTGTTGTTCCTGTTAGAAGGGTCCTAGTGCCCTGTGGGTCCTGTTAAATGGGTCCTAGTGCCCTGTGGGTCTTGTTACATGGGTCCTAGTGCCCTGTGGGTCCTGTTAGATGTGTCTTTGTGCACTGTGGGTCCTGTTAGATGGGTCTTAGTGCCCTGTGGGTCTTGTTACATGGGTCCTTGTGCCCTGTGGGTCCTGTTAGAAGGGTCCTAGTTCCCTGTGGGTCCAGTTAGATGGTTCTTAGTGCCCTGTGGGTCCTGTTATATGGGTCTTTGTGCCCTGTGGGTCCTGTTAGATGGGTCCTAGTGCCCTGTGGGTCCTGTTAGAAGGGTCCTAGTGCCCTGTGGGTCCTGTTAGAAGGGTCCTAGTTCCCTGTGGGTCCTGTTAGAAGGGTCCTAGTGCCCTGTGGGTCCTGTTATATGGGTCTTAGTGCCCTGTGGGTCCTGTTAGAAGGGTCCTAGTTCCCTGTGGGTCCTGTTAGATGGGTCCTAGTGCCCTGTGGGTCCTGTTATATGGGTATTTGTGCCCTGTGGGTCCTGTTAGATGGGTCCTAGTGCCCTGTTGTTCCTGTTAGAAGGGTCCTAGTGCCCTGTGGGTCCTGTTAGATGGGTCCTAGTAGCCTGTGGGTCTTGTTACATGGGTCCTAGTGCCCTGTGGGTCCTGTTAGATGGGTCTTAGTGCCCTGTGGATCCTGTTAGAAGGGTCCTAGTTCCCTGTGGGTCCTGTTAGAAGGGTCCTAGTTCCCTGTGGGTCCTGTTAGAAGGGTCCTAATGCCCTTTGGGTCCTGTTTGAAGGGTCCTAGTGCCTTTTGGGTCCTGTTAGATGGGTCCTAGTGCCCTGTGGATCCTGTTAGAAGGGTCTTAGTGCCATGTTGGGTCCTGTTAGAGGGGTCCTAGTGCCCTGTGGGTCCTGTTATATTGGTCCTAGTGCCCTGTGGGTCCTGTTAGATGGGTCCTAGTGCCCTGTGGATCCTGTTAGAAGGGTCCTATTGCCCTGTGGGTCCTGTTAGATGGGTCCTAGTTCCCTGTGGATCCTGTTAGATGGGTCTTAGTACCCTGTGGGTCCTGTTAGAAGGGTCTTAGTGCCCTGTGGGTCCTGTTAGATGGGTCCTAGTGCCCTGTGGGTCCTGTTAGATGGGTCCTAGTGCCCTGTGGGTCCTGTTAGATGGGTCCTAGTGCCCTGTGGGTCCTGTTAGATGGTTCCTAGTGCCCAGTGGGTCCTGTTAGATGGGTCCTAGTGCCCTGTGGATACTGTTAGAAGGGTCTTGGTGCCCTGTGGGTCCGGGTCGAAAGGGTCCTAGTGCCCTGTTGGTCTTGTTAGATGGGTCCTAGTTCCCTGTGGTTCCTGTTAGATGGGTCCATGTGCCCTGTGGGTCCTGTTTGATGGGTCTTAGTGCCCTGTGGGTCCTGTTAGATGGGTCCTTGTGCCCATGTGGATCCTGTTAGAAGGGTCTTGGTGCTTTGTGGGTCCTGTTAGATGGGTCTTAGTGCCCTGTGGGTCCTGTTAGATGCGTCTTAATGCCCTGTGGGTCCTGTTAGAAGGGTCCTAGTGCCCTGTGGATCCTGTTAGATGGGTCCTAGATCCCTGTGGATCCTGTTAGATGGGTCTTAGTACCCTGTTGGTCCTGTAAGAAGGGTCTTAGTGCCCTGTGAGTCCTGTTAGAAGGGTCCTAGTGCCCTGTGGTCCTGTTTGATGGGTCCTAGTGCCCTGTGGATCTTGTTAGATGGGTCCTAGTGACCTGTGGATCCTGTTAGAAGGGTCCTAGTGCCATGTTGGGTCCTGTTAGAGGGGTCCTAGTGCCCTGTGGGTCCTGTTAGATGGTTCTTTGTGCCCTGTGGGTCCTGTTATATGGGTCCTAGTGCCCTGTGGTTCCTGTTAGACTGGTCCTAGTGCCCTGTGGGTCCTGTTAGATGGGTCCTTGTGCCCAGTGGGTCCTGTTAGATGGGTCCTTGTGCCCTGTGGGTCCTGATAGAAGGGTCCTAGTGCCCTGTTGGTCCTGTTAGATGGGTCCTAGTGCCCTGTGGGTCCTGTTAGTTGGGTCCTAGTTCCCTGTGGGTCCTGTTAGATGAGTCCTAGTGCCCTGTGGGTCCTGTTTGATGGGTCTTAGCGCCCTGTGAGTCCTGTTAGATGGGTCCTAGTGCCCTGTGGGTCCTGTTAGATGGGTCCTAGTGCCCTGTGGGTCCTGTTAGATGGGTCCTTGTGCCCTGTTGGTCTTGTTAGATGGGTCCTAGTGCCCTGTGGGTCCTGTTAGATGGGTCCATGTGCCCTGTGGGTCCTGTTAGATGGGTCTTAGTGCCCTGTCGGTCCTGTTAAATGGGTCCTTGTGCCCATGTGGATCCTGTTAGAAGGGTCTTGGTGCCCAGTGGGTCCTGTTAGATTGGTCCTAGTTCCCTGTGGATCCTGTTAGATGAATCCTAGTGCCCTGTGGGTCCTGTAAGTTCTAGGTCTACTGCTGTGTCAATGGAGGCTGCTGAGGGGAGGAAGGCTCATGATAATGTCTGGGACGGAGTAAATGGAACCATTCCACTGATTCCAATCCAGTCGTTAAAATGAGCCCATCCTCCCCAATTAAGGTGCCACCAACCTCCTGTGGTGTGTACAGTACTGAGAATCTGTGCCAGAGAGAATCTGAATACAGAGAGACGGCAGCTCTGTGGGAAACTGTGGTTTACCAGGAAGGAATGATAATGATTTTAGGTATGTGGGTTACTACACCCTGCTGTGTACGCTGTGTGTGTATGTGTGTTTGTGTGTGTCTGTCTGTGTGTGTGTGTGCTTGTGTGTGTGTGTGTGTGTGTGTGTATGTGTGTCAGAGTTTTAGGCAACCCCCTATGCAGCAAGGATAATGTTCATAGAGAAGGTTGGGAATTACTCGGAGGCAGTTTGTGTTATGAGTGTTTGTGTGTATGGACTCTGTGAGTGTGTGTGTGTGTGTTTGTGTGTATGGACTTGTTTCTGTGTGTGTGTGTGTGTGTGTGTGTGTATGGACTTGTTTCTGTGTGTGTGTGTGTGTGTGTGTGTGTGTGTGTGTGTGTGTGTGTGTGTGTGTGTGTGTGTGTGTGTGTGTGTGTGTGTGTGTGTGTGTGTGTGTGTGTGTGTGAGCAAAAGGAGAAGTATGAGTCAGAACTAAGTGAGTGTTCCATTATTCCCTCTGTAGAGTGGAGGAGAGGGGATGCTTCAGCTTGCAGAGTATTGAGTTGTAAAACTCCACGGATCTCTGTGTGTGTGTGTCTCCCCTTGCTAGAGGCTGTCTAAGGCTCAGTTGTGGAAACTAAACCCCATGATACTCTATGTAGGTAGGCTGTTTGTTTCTCCAGTAAAATGCAGCACAACATGCACAAGCTTTCTCACCTGATCTTTGGGAATATAGAGAATTGCAATACTGGTTCTGGTGCTCAAAAGACCCTAGGAGGCTTATAGAATAACAACTATTACTTGGTGCTTTTCATTGTGAGATTATCATTCTGGCAGATTGTGTCAGATTACTATAGTGGAATAACCACAGCTTTACTGCTTCTTAAACACTATTTTACAAACCCACAGTTAAAACTTTATTGAAAGTCCAGGTCCACCTCTGACCTTTAGTGACCTCATCAGTCTGTTTTGTGACTCATTCCTGTCCAGAGAGAATAAATGAGCCAAACAAAGAGCCTTTAAGAAGCTACCTTTAACTCAATAACTGTGTGTGTGCGTCTGTGTGCATGTGTGTGTATGCGTGGTGTGTGTGTTGGCCAGGATACATAATGATGTAGCCTTACTGACAGCCAGGTCAGGGGTCAGGAGATATATGTCTGTGTCATCTAAAGCCATGAGTCAGAGCTAGGTGCCGCTGTGTGTTCTGGGAATGGCTGTTCATAGAGACACACAGAGAGGGAGGAGGATATGCCGTTCATGCTTCTGCTATTCTACCGAATAACAAGTCATTTTTATTGTGTTTTGATGTTGAGCTCTTACCTATGTGTTACATTGACATACACTACAATACTAAAAGTATGTGGCTCGCCGAACATCTCATTCCAAAATCATGGGCATTAACATGGAGTTGGTCCCCCCCTTTGTTGCTTTAACAGCCTCCACTCTTCTGGGAAGGCTTTCCACTAGATGTTGGAACATTGCTGCGGGGGACTTGCTTCCATTCAGCAACAAGAGCATGAGTGCGGTCGAGCACTGATGTTGGCCAATTAGGCCAGGCTCACAGTCAGCGTTCCAGTTCATTCCAAAGGTGTTTGATGGGGTTGAGGTCCAGGTTCTGTGCAGGTTAGTCATCTACACCGATCTCGACAACCATTTAAGGGACATTTTCATTTTGAAACTGGAAAGGGCCTTCCCCAAGCTGTAGCCACAAAGTTGGAAGCACAGAATCGTCTAGAATGTCATTGTATGGTGTATCGTTAAGATTTCCCTTCACTAGAACTAAAGGGCCTAGCATGAACCATGAAAAACAGCCACAGACCATTATTCCTCCTCCTCCAAACGTTACAGTTGGCACTATGCATTCGGGCAGGTAGCATTCTCCTGGCATCTGCCAAACCCAGATTTGTCCGTTAGATTGCCAGATGGTGAAGTGGGATTCATCACTCCAGAGAATGTGTTTCCACTGATCCAGAGTCCAATGGTGGCGAGCTTTACACCACTCCAACTGACGCTTGGCATTGCGCATGGTGATCTTGTGTGTGGCTGCTTGGCCATGGAAACCCATTTCCTGAAGCTCCCAACGAACAGTTATTGTGCTTATGTTGCTTCCAGAGGCAACGTAGTGAGTGTCGCAACCGACGTTTCCACTTCACAATACGAAATTTGATGAACTGACTAATTGGAAAGAAGGCATCCTATGACAGTGCCACGTTGAAAGTCACTGAGTTCTTCAGTAAGGCCAATCTACTGCCAGTGTTTGTCTATGGAGATTGCATGGCTGTGTGCTTGATTTTATACATCTGTCAGCAACGGGTGTGGCTGAAATAGCCGAATGCAATAATTTGAACGGGTGTCCACATACTTTTGCATATATGGTATACCAATAAAAATGTGCTACATCTTAGGCATCTATAGATCTTTACATTGTAACTACATTGGCTGTTGTCCGGTATTGTTCAATGTCACATCTCTTAAAAGAACATCTAACAATTAACTTAGTCAATAATCACACAGCTTTTAACAAAGAGGTCTGGAGGACACAAAGAGACGTGACACCCTCTAATGTGCCCCTAGGAGAACAGGAACAATGCTTTTAGTGCTAACGCCCCACTCCAAACAAAAAAAGGTGTCTGCCCTGCATTCACACACAGAGCTTCTGAAGAGCTTCCACTGGGAAAACTAAGGTTACACTGACTCACTAATGCATTTGAATCAGCCTCTCTCGCTTTCTGTTTCTCTCTCCACCATACTCTCTCTCTCTGCTCATCTCCCTCACTGTCTCTCATTCTCCCTCTATATCTCGCTCCAACCCCATCCCTCACTCATCCCTCCCTTCCTCCCCCTCTCCCTCCTCTCTTTTGTACTGTGTGAAGTGTTCATGAAGTCATTACAGCTCCCGTCCCTGTCAGACACCCAAACACCAGATTCTTGCAATTATATTTACACTGTCAGAATATATTTAAACTGAACATGTGTAAATATGTTTCATGAGCTGAAATAAAAGATCCCAGTTTTCCATACGCACATTTCTCTCAAATGTTGTGCACAAAGTTGTTTACATCCCTGTTAGTGAGCATTTCTCCTTTTGCCAAGATATTCCTGATTAAACAGCATTATCATTAAACAGGTGCATCTTGTGCTATGGACAATAAAAGGCCCCTCTAAAATTTGCAACACAATGCCACAGATGTCTCAAGTTTTGAGGGAGCGTGCAATTGGCATGCTGACTGCAGGAATGTCCACCAGAGCTGTTGCCAGAGAATTTAATACAAATTTCTCTACCATAAGCTGCCTCCAAAGTTTATTTAGAGAATTTGGTAGTACGTCCAATCGGCCTCACAACCGAAGACTACGTGTAACCACGCCAGCCCAGGACCTCCACATCTGGCTTCTTCACCTGCAGGATCGTCTGAGACCAGCCACCCAGACAGCTAATGAAGATGTGGGTTTGCACAACCGAAGAATTTCGGCACAAACTGTCAGAAACCGTCTAAGGGAAGCTCATCTGCATGCTTCTCGTCCTTTCCAGGGTCTTCACATGACTGCAGTTCGTTGTCGTAACCGACTTCAGTGGCCAAATTCTCACTTTCGATGGCCACTGACATGCTGGAGAAGTGTGCTCTTCACAGATGAATCCCAGTTTCTCTCTCTCTCTCTCTCTCTCTCTCTCTCTCTCTCTCTCTCTCTCTCTCTCTCTCCCTCTATCCGTTGTGCCACTAAGGTGCTTGGGGACCTCTGGACTGATGATTCTGCTCTCCCCCTCTTTAAACATTTATAAACTCCATCGCTCCCTTTCTTTCTCTTTACACTCCATCTTTCTCTCTCTTTTTTCATAAAGTAACGGGACTGGTGTTTTTGGGGTTAGGGTTAGCGCTAGCAGTAACGGGGCAGGTGTTTTTAGGGTTAGGGTTAGTGCTAGCGGTAACGGGATGGGTGTTTTTAGGGTTAGGGTTAGTGCTAGCAGTAACGGGACGGGTTTTTTTAGGGTTAGGGTTAGTGCTAGCAGTAACGGGATGGGTGTTTTTAGGGTTAGGGTTAGTGCTAGCAGTAACGGGATGGGTGTTTTTAGGGTTAGGGCTATTGCTAGCAGTAACGGGGCAGGTGTTTTTAGGGTTAGGGTTAGTGCTAGCAGTAACGGGATGGGTGTTTTTAGGGTTAGGGTTAGTGCTAGCAGTAACAGGATGGGTGTTTTTAGGGTTAGGGTTAGTGCTAGCAGTAACGGGATGGATGTTTTTAGGGTTAGGGTTAGTGCTAGCAGTAACGGGATGGGTGTTTTTAGGGTTAGGGTTAGTGCTAGCAGTAACGGGATGGGTGTTTTTAGGGTTAGGGTTAGTGTTAGCAGTAACGGGATGGGTGTTTTTAGGGTTTTGGTTAGTGCTAGCAGTAACGGGATGGATGTTTTTAGGGTTAGGGTTAGTGCTAGCAGTAACGGGGCAGGTGTTTTTAGGGTTAGGGTTAGTGCTAGCAGTAACGGGATGGATGTTTTTAGGCTTAGGGTTAGTGCTAGCAGTAACGGGGCAGGTGTTTTTAGGGTTAGGGTTAGTGCTAGCAGTAACGGGATGGATGTTTTTAGGGTTAGGGTTAGTGCTAGCAGTAACGGGATGGATGTTTTTAGGGTTAGGGTTAGTGCTAGCAGGGGGGTGCATGTGGGGTGCATGTGTTTTTTGTCACGTTAGATGAGTTGACTGTATTATGTATAGGTCAGGGATATCATGTTGAAAGCTCTCTCTCTTTCCGTCTCTCTTTTTCTCTGTTCTTCACCCTCCATTTCTGTCTTTTCTCTTTCTGAGTCTTTATTACTCACCCTCGTTCTCTCACTCTCTCTCTCCCTCTCTGCTCTTCTATTGGCTCACACACACACACACACACACACACACACACACACACACACACACACACACACACACACACAAACACACACAGACTCAGACACCACACACACACAATACCATCATCCCAGACACCCTGGACCCACTCCAATTCGCATACTGCCCTAACAGATCCACAGATGATGCAATCTCAATTGCACTACACACTGCCCTCTCCCACCTGGACAAGAGGGTAAATAACTATGTGAGAATGCTGTTCATAGACTACAGCTCAGCGTTCAACACCATAGTCCCCTCCAAGCTCATCACCAAGCTAGGGACCCTGAAACTGAACCTCTCCCTCTGCATCTGGATCTTGGACTTCCTGACGGGCCGGCCTCAGGTGGTGAGGGTAGGCAACAATCCCTCCCCCATGCTGACCCTCAACACGGGGGACCCTCAACACGGGGGACCCTCAGGGGTGTGTGCTTAGTCACCTCCTGTACTCCCTGTTCACCCACAACTGCATGGCCATGCACATCAAGTTTTACGACAGTGTTTGACGACGGTGTTAGGCCTAATCACAGACGCCGATGAGTCAGCCTACTGGGAGGAGGTCAGAGACTTAGCAGAGTGGTGCCAGGACAACAAACTCTTCCTCAACTTCAGTAAGACCAAGGAGCGGATTGTGGACTATAGCAGAAATGGGGGAGAACCCACCTCCTCCGCATCGACGGGGCTGTTGTGGAGCGGATCGAGAGCTTTAAATTCCTTGCCGTCCACATTACTAAGGACCTAACATGGATCACACCCACACAGTCGTGAAGAGGGCATGGCAGTGCCTCTTCCCCTTCAGGAGGCTGCAAAACTTTGTCATGGGCCTTCGAATCCTCAAAAAATTCTACAGCTGCACCATCGAGAGCATCTTGACTGGCTGCATCAACGATTGGTATTGCATATGCACCGCCTTTGACCGCAAAGCTCTACAGAGGGTGGTGCCGACAGCCCAGTGCATCACTGGGGCCGAGCTCCCTGACATCCTGGACCTCTATCAGACTTTGCAGGAGGAAGGCCCGAAGAATTGCCAAAGACTCCAGACACCCAAGCCATAGACTGTTCACTCTGCAGGCTCCAAGACAGCTTCTACCCCCAAGCCATAAGACTGCTAAATAGACATACTGCTAAATAGTCAATTTAGGGTAACCAAACTATCTGCACTGACTCTATTTTGCACTGACCCAACGCACACTCTCTAGACTTTATATACACACCATATACACACCAAACCTGCGGGCTCTCCTTCACCACAGCCAACGTGAGTAAAACATTTAAATGTGTTAACCCTCGCAAGGCTGCTGGCCCAGATTGCATCCCTGGCCGTGTCCTCAGAGCATGCGCAGACCAGCTGGCTGGTGTGTTTACGGACATATTCAATCAATCCTTATCCCAGTCTGCTGTTCCCACATGCTTCAAGAGGGCCACCATTGTTCCTGTTCCCAAGAAAGCTAAGGTAACTGAGCTAAATGACTATCGGCCAGTTGCACTCACTTCCATCATCATGAAGTGCTTTGACAGACTAGTCAAGAATCATATCACCTCCATCCTGCCAGACACCCTGGACCCACTCCAATTTGCTTACCGTCCCAATATGTCCACAGACGACGCAATCGCAATCACACTGCATACTGCCCTAACCTATCTGGACAAGAGGAATACCTATGTAAGAATGCTGTTCATCGACTACAGCTCAGCATTTAACACCATAGTTCCCTCCATGCTCGTCATTAAGCTTGAGACCCTAGGTCTCGGCCCAGCCCTGTGCAACTGGGTCCTGGACATCCTGACGGGCCGGCCCCAGGTGGTGAGGGTAGGTAACAACATCTCCACCCCGCTGATCCTCAACAGTGGGGCCCCACAAGGGTGCGTTCTCAGCCCTCTCCTGTACTCCCTGTTTACCCATGACTGCGTGGCCAAGCACGCATCCAACTCAATCATCAAGTTTGCTGACGACACTACAGTGGGCTTGATTACCAACAATGACGAGACGGCCTACAGGGAGGAGGTGAGGGCCCTCGGAGTGTGGTGTCAGGAAAATAACCTCTCACTCAACGTCAACAAAACAAAGGAGAAGATCGTGGACTTCAGGAAACAGTAGAGGGAGCACCCCCCTATCCACATCGACGGGACAGTAGTGGAGAAGGTGGAAAGTTTTAAGTTCCTCGGCGTGCACATCACGGACAAACTGAAATGGTCCACCCACACAGACAGCATGGTGAAGAAGGCGCAACAGCGCCTCTTCAACCTCAGGAGGCTGAAGAAATTCGGGTTGTCACCAAAAACACTCACAAACTTCTACAGATGCACAATCGAGAGCATCCTGTCGGGCTGTATCACCGCCTGGTACGGCAACTGCTCCACCCACAACCATAAGGCTCACCAGAGGGTAGTGAGGACTGCACAACGCATCACCTGGGGTAAACTACCTGCCCTTCAGGACACCTACACCACCCGATGTCACAGGAAGGCCAAAAAGATCATCAAGGACAACAACCACCCGAGCCACTGCCTGTTCACCCCGCTATCATCCAGAAGGCGAGGTCAGTACAGGTGCATCAAAGCTGGGACCAAGAGACTGAAAAACAGCTTCTATCTCAAGGCCATCAGACTGTTAAACAGCCACCACTAACATTGAGTGGCTGCTGCCAACATACTGACTTAAATCTCTAGCCACTTTAAATAATAGAAAATTGGATGTAACAAATGAATCACTAGCCACTTTAAACAATTTTGCATATAATGTTTACATATCCGACATTACTCATATCAAATGTATACACTGTACTCTAAACCATCTACTGAATCTTGCCTATGCCGTTCGGCCATCGACTCAAATCTCAAGCCAATAATTATAATTGGATGAAATAAATGTATCACTAGCCACTTTAAACGATGCCATTTGTATAATGTTTACATATCCTACATTACTCATCTCATTTGTATATACTGTACTCCATACCATCTACTGCATCTTGCCTACGCTGGTCAGCCATCGCTCATCCATATATTTATATGTACATACTCGTATTCATTCCTTTACTCTTGTGTGTATAAGGTAGTTGTTGTGAATTTGTTAGATTACTTGTTAGATACTACTGCATGGTCGGAACTAGAAGCACAAGCATTTCGCTACACTCGCATTAACATACACACACAATCACACACACATAACACACAGGCAGACCGACACAATACAAACACACTTACATACATACGCACATATGCACACTCACACATACTTTTACACTCATCATTTTCTGCTGCTACTATTTTTGTCGTATTCTTATCTACAGTGAGGGAAAAAAGTATTTGATCCCCTGCTGATTTTGTACGTTTGCCCACTGACAAAGAAATTATCAGTCTATAATTTTAATGGTAGGTTTATTTGAACAGTGAGAGACAGAATAACAACAAAACAATCCAGAAAAATGCATGTGAAAAATGTTAGAAATTGATTTGCATTTTAATGAGGGAAATACGTATTTGACCCCCTCTCAATCAGAAAGATTTCTGGCTCCCAGGTGTCTTTTATACAGGTAACACGCTGAGATTAGGAGCACACTCTGAAAGGGAGTGCTCCTAATCTCAGCTTGTTACCTGTATAAAAGACACCTGTCCACAGAAGCAATCAATCAATCAGATTCCAAACTCTCCACCATGGCCAAGACCAAAGAGCACTCCAAGGATGTCAGGGACAAGATTGTAGACCTACACAAGGCTGGAATGGGCTACAAGACCATCGCCAAGCAGCTTGGTGAGAAGGTGACAACAGTTGGTGCGATTATTCACAAATGGAAGAAACACAAAAGAACTGTCAATCTCCCTCGGCCTGGGGCTCCATGCAAGATCTCACCTCGTGGAGTTGCAATGATCAAGAGAACGGTGAGGAATCAGCCCAGAACTATACGGGAGGATCTTGTCAATGATCTCAAGACAGCTGGGACCATAGTCACCAAGAAAACAATTGGTAACACACATCGCCGTGAAGGACTGAAATCCTGCAGCGCCCGCAAGGTCCCCCTGCTCAAGAAAGCACATAAACATGCCCGTCTGAAGTTTGCCAATGAACATCTGAATGATTCAGAGGACAACTGGGTGAAAGTGTTGTGGTCAGATGAGACCCAAATGGAGCTCTTTGGCATCAACTCAACTTGCCATGTTTGGAGGAGGAGGAATGCTGCCTATGACCCCAAGAACACCATCCCCACCGTCAAACATGGAGGTGGAAACATTATGCTTTGGGGGTGTTTTTCTGCTAAGGGGACAGGACAACTTCACCGCATCAAAGGGACGATGGACGGGGCCATGTACCGTCAAATCTTGGGTGAGAACCTCCTTCCCTCAGCCAGGGCATTTAAAAGGGGTCGTGAATGGGTATTCCAGCATGACAATGACCCAAAACACACAGCCAAGGCAACAAAGGAGTGGCTCAAGAAGAAGCACATTAAGGTCCTGGAGTGGCCTAGCCAGTCTCCAGACCTTAATCTCATAGAAAATCTGTGGAGGGAGCTGAAGGTTTGAGTTGCCAAACGTCAGCCTCGAAACCTTAATGACTTGGAGAAGATCTGCAAAGAGGAGTGGGACAAAATCCCTCCTGAGATGTGTGCCAACCTGGTGGCCAACTACAAGAAACGTCTGACCTCTGTGATTGCCAACAAGGGTTTTGCCACCAAGTACTAAGTCATGTTTTGCAGAGGGGTCAAATACTTATTTCCCTCATTAAAATGCAAATCAATTCATAAAATTTTTCACATGCGTTTTTCTGGATTTTTCTGTGATTTTCTGGCTCTAACCAGAATAGATAGATGAGTGGGAGGCCCCGGTGCACAACTGAGCAAGAGGACAAGTACATTAGAGTGTCTAGTTTGAAAATCAGATGCCTCACAAGTCTTCAACTGGCAGCTTCATTAAATAGTACCCGCAAAACACCAGTCTCAATGTCAACAGTGAAGAGGCGACTCCGGGATGCTGGCGTTCTAGACAGAGTTGCAAAGAAAAAGCCATATCTCAGACTGGCCAATAAAAATAAAATATTAAGATGGGCAAAAGAACACAGACACTGGACAGAGGAACTCTGCCTAGAAGGCCAGCATCCCGGAGTCGCCTCTTTTCTGTTGACGTTAGGACTGGTGTTTTGCGGGTACTATTTAATGAAGCTGCCAGTTGAGACTTGTAAGGCGTCTGTTTCTCGCATGGAAAATGCCTTCATTTCTCAGAACAAGAATAGACTGACGAGTTTCAGAAGAAAGTGCTACGTTTCTGGCCATTATGACCCTGTAATCAAACCCAGAAATGCTGATGCTCCAGATACTCAACTAGTCTAAACAAGGACAGTTTTATTTCTTCTTTAATCACGACAACCATTTTCAACTGTGCTAACATATAGCTTTACATTGATCTGGTACTCGTACTCCCTGTATATAGCTGCACATTGATCTGGTACTGGTACTCCCTTCATATAGCTCCACATTGATCTGGTACTGGTACTCCCTGTATATAGCTCCACATTGCTCTGGTAATGGTACTCCCTGTATATAGCTCCACATTGCTCTGGTACTGGTACTCCCTGTATATAGCTGCACATTGATCTGGTACTGGTACTTCCTGTATATAGCTGCACATTCATCTGGTACTGGTACTCCCTGTATATAGCTCCACATTGATCTGGTACTGGTACTTCCTGTATATAGCTCCACATTGATCTGGTACTGGTACTCCCTGTATATAGCTCCACATTGATCTGGTACTGGTACTCCCTGTATATAGCTGCACATTGATCTGGTAATGGTACTCCCTGTATATAGCTCCACATTGATCTGGTAATGGTACTCCCTGTATATAGCTCCACATTGCTCTGGTACTGGTACTCCCTGTATATAGCTGCACATTGATCTGGTACTGGTACTCCCTGTATATAGCTGCACATTGATCTGGTACTGGTACTCCCTGTATATAGCTGCACATTGATCTGGTACTGGTACTCCCTGTATATAGCTCCAATCTTGTGTATTTTATTTTATTGCTCTTGTGTTACTATTTCCTTTGTATTTTTAAACTGCATTGTTGAATACTGAATACTGAGACCATGTGTTTGATGTATTTGACATCACTCCTGGCATTACCACAAACCTGTCCTCCCCCATTAAGGTGCCACCAACCTCCTGTGACACACACACACGCACACACACACTCTTTATATCTCATAAGAGGATTGTTTTCCCTTTTTGAGGTAATGAAAGGGTTGGCGTAGAAAACAGATGTAGGAACAAGGTTGATCTAGAGACCTGTGAAAGACATTGGGCACAGCTCAGAGTGTGTGTGTTTGTGATCTTTAAAGCTCTGCAGGGAAATCGTGTCTCGTTTACTACCTGTCTAACAGTGCTACGTCTCTCTCTATACTTTCTGAAGGAGGTCTGTATTCATGTGTGTGAGCGGTAGTTCTGGCCAGTCAGTAAAGCCCACCTGAGCACTAATTTACATTTTTTTTATTCATGTAGGCTGCACTGTCACGCAAATTCATCCCGTAGTCCCGCATTTGGGCATTGTAATTGTGGTCACCCTACTCCTGCGTATGTGTGTGCGTGTGCCTGCCTCACTGCCTGCGTGCCTCCCTGTGTGCGTGCGTGTGCGTGTGTGTGTGTGTATGTGAGTGAGCTAGAGGCTTTAAGCATTAGGCTGTGATCTGTTGAAGTGTTGAGCAGCCGCAAGGTTTTACCCTGGCCCAGAAGTGTGTGTGTGTGTCTGTGTGTGTGTGTGTGTCTCTGTGTGTGTGTCTGTATGTGTCTGTGTGTCTGTTTGTCTGTGTGTGTGTGTGTGTGTGTGTGTGTGTGTGTGTGTGTGTGTGTGTGTGTGTGTGTAATAGTGTCTCTCTTTTTCTTTTTGCCAGTGTGTGTTATAATCTTGTACTCTCCCTCTCTCTCTCTCTCCATCCTCCCTTTCTCTTCTCCCTCTACTTCTTTTCTCTGTCTCTCCTATATAAAAAGGCTGAGCCCCGGTGAGGTAGAACCTGGTAGAAAGACTATGTAGAGAAAAGCAGGCCAAGGACTTCACTGGGAGAATAGTAAACACGGTAACAACTCCTCACATCCTAATATAGAACCTATATTCCCTACAGGGGAGGGGAGAGGAGAGAGAGAGATGAGGGAAGAGGGAACAGAGAGAGAGAGAGAGAGAGAGAGAGAGAGAGAGAGAGAGAGAGAGAGAGAGAGAGAGAGAGAGAGAGCCAGGCGACATATTTGATGTTAATTGGACACATTCTGTGTTCCTTTAAGAAACACACAAATGCTACAGTTCACATTTCTGTAATAATCATCACATTCCACAGCAACACAGTATAATATTATTATCAAGTACACATTATGCAGTTGGCTTCAGGGGGCAGAGGGTTTAGGTTGAGAGAGCAAGGTGTGTGAGTACATGTGTGTGTGTGCGTGTGTGTGTGCCTGTTTGCGTGCACGTGTGTGTGTGTGATTGGGTCATTGGAGCAACAGAGGGAGCGTGCAGGCAGCCAACGAGTCTCCTGGAGAGGAAACTGAGAAGCAAGAAGGGAGCGATTGACCCTCCACCCCTCAAACACACACAAACACACACACTACCACACACACACACACTCTCCAGCCCAGAGGAGGATGGGTTCCAGATGTCCTTTGGGCCAGGGGGACTGGTGTTATTCTATCCTGGAGACCCAGTGAATTTAGATTGAATAGGACCCACAGTCTCCCCTATAATGGCTCTAGTTGCAGAGAAAATGACTCACTCAGCTATAGACAGAAGAGTGTATATTGTCACGACTTCCGCCGAAGTCGGTCCCTCTCCTTGTTCGGGCGGTTTTCGGTGGTCGACGTCACCGGCCTTCTAGCCATCGCTGATCCATTTTTCATGTTCCATTTGTTTTGTCTTTGTTTTACACACCTGGTTTCAATTCCCAAATTACATGTTCATTATTTAACCCTCTGTTTTCCCCATGTTTTTTGTGCGTGATTGTTTGTTGTTTTCTTTGCCGAGTACTACGGCTGGATATATTCGCCCGTGTGTTTTTAAGGGCACGTTGGATTTGTTATTCCTTTTCCGTATTTTATTAAAATACGTTGTTCACTCATATCTGCTTTCCTGCTAATGACTTCTACACCAAGCATTATCTGAATTAGGTCCACATAATTTGACCTAGGAATAGTGGATTCTATGGAGGAACTTTTAATGTCCTTTGAGCTAGCTAGCTAACAAGCTTGTGTTTGCAGAGCGGCACCAGAATTACAAACACGTCTTGCCCTTTTATGTTAATAAATCCGACTTGAAATGTGATAACTAGGCCTATAGTATCCTAGCACTGAAAAAGTGAATCCATTCTTCTCTGGCTTATTAAAAATCTCACTCCCTGTCTCTGAATCATGCTTGTAACGTCAGGACAGTAGCCTATGATTTGGAGGGGGCTACAGGAGCCTATGCTTTGGAGGGGCTACAGTAGCCTATGCTTTGGAGGGGGACTACAGTACCCTATGCTTTGGAGGGGGCTACAGGAGCCTATGCTTTGGAGTGGGGCTACAGGAGCCTATGCTTTGGAGGGTGGGGGGGGTACAGTAGTCTATGCTTTGGAGGGGGGGCTACAGTAGCCTATGCTTTGGAGGGGGCTACAGTAGCCTATGCTTTGGAGGACACAAAGAAAGGAACAAGCTCTCCTTGAGACTTCCTGTGTTCTGTCTAGTCCAACTGGAACACACAAGGTTGTTAAAAAAGGAGGCAAATTTTATTTGCAAAACCCTTAACTTCCATCAGGGTGGTGAATGGTTGCTGAGGTGTGTAGGGGGACCATATTGTCCGTTGCGCACTTTACTCAAGCACAGTGTCAGATTTGTACATATTATGGAGTTTAGAATGAGTGGATGCCTGCACACACACCTGTATTATGTTCAGCCAATATGTTGTGTGTGTCTTTGAATGAGTCACTTTAGCTCAGTGTTTTGTTGTCAGGTGTTGACTGAGACAGAGAGAGAGAGAGAGAGAGAGAGAGAGAGAGAGAGAGAGAGAGAGAGAGAGAGAGAGAGAGAGAGAGAGTGTGTGTGTGTGTTTGCGTGTGCAGGGTGTATCAAATAACCATTTACACCAACATGTGAAAAGGATTTCTCATACAGCAGGTTTAGACTGTGACGTAGTAGAGACACTGTTCTTCACCCCATCAGTTCAGTCAAAGAATGGAAAGATACAGTCCCTCTGCTAGACACGTTGACAGGTAGTCTACTTCAACACGTACATATTACAGAGGAAGAATGTCTCTCTCTCTTTTCCTCTCTTTCCTTCGTCCTTTCATCCCCCTCTTCCTTGGAGGTGGGGCTAGTGACAGACTCAGTAGCTGAGAAAGGCACAGGGTTCTACTTTCTTCCTCCGCCTGAGAGAAAGAATTATTGAGAGTGATGAACAGAAAATAACATGGAGTAGGAGAGGGGAAGGAGGAGAAGAGGGGGGAATGAAGACTCTCCCTCTCCT
Source organism: Brachymystax lenok tsinlingensis (assembly GCA_030435695.1). NCBI lineage: Eukaryota > Metazoa > Chordata > Actinopteri > Salmoniformes > Salmonidae > Brachymystax > Brachymystax lenok. The sequence goes on from CM059788.1 coordinate 33,972,456, forward strand.
CTCTCTCTTGGCCACGGAACCGGGCAATGAGGGCAAGTTCGCTCAGTGTAAATGTATGTATTTGTGTGCCAGAATTGTAAAATATTCAACAACGGTTTGACCAAATTGACTTCATATTCAGACGTTTGTCCAATTTCTCCAAACATCAAATTTTGAAGTTGCGCCAAACGTCAAATTCAAAATTCGTTTTTCACACCCTGGGTTGCGTGGTTAAATTTTGGCATCAATTCTGCATGGTTAAGAGTTAAGGTTTGGGATAGGTTTAAAACATGCGACCATCGAAGTCGGAGCTCACGGTTTACAGGTTCTGCATGGTCAATCCTGTGTCTGCAGTGGCTGTACAGCTGTGATGCGGCCTCCGCAGCAGTCAGAGCATTCATACTTCTTGAGCTTCGGGAAGCTGTCATACTCATCCAATACATTGGTCTGCACCGCACCACTCCTAGTGATTCAGGGCTAATCTCTATAGCCATCCAGCTAATTACTAGCAAATGGCCAAACGAAAAGACAAGACCTTTACCTCTTCTGAGATGTTGGAGTCCATTTCTCGATGCTTGACATAGGAGCTCAGCCAAGATAGCATAAAGTAAAAAGGCGGCAACGTTTTCCCACCTGCATCTTCATCCCGAATCTCCCCATTGCCCCCCAGCAAAATGTTCCTATATTTAGGATATTGGTTATATGTGTATTTCACACCATGTTGAGGTAAACATCTGAGTATAATGCTTGTATGGATGGATGTCAACCTCAACACATGTTCATGTCATCTTCATCAGTCAACTGCATCACAGTTAAATGTTTTTGACTACCACCACCGATTTCTGTATGCAAGCTATGCTACCAGCTTATACAAATGGGAGTTAGCATTTAGCAGTCACTTTTTCTAAACCTGAAAAGTGACAACTTCTAAATGTTATGCAACAAACAGCCAAATATCTCCAAATCGGATTTTAGTAACCACTCTGCGGGCTTGTTACAATACATTAATCATGACTGATTTGACAACATCCACTTTGTTAGTTCAGCTTTGTTGAATGTTTGCCAATCCAGCGTCCTTCTATCCTCCACGGTCTGCATTCCATTTACCTCTTTATCGGGTCTATCCCCATTGCCTCCCCAATCTCTTTCCAGGAGTTCAAAGTCATTTTAGTGTCTTTGAAATCCTTACACGAGGTATCATAATGATGTTTTATTTGTGAACTTGTTCTTGTAGCCTTTCGTCAAAGTTCTCCATGTTTGTTGTCAAGGAAGTGAGTTTGTATTTATACACTATGTACCGCCCCCACCTGCTGTCAACCAATCATGTCAACGTGGAGCTATACGGAGCTATGCAGAGCCCTTTGTGAGGCGTACGGCATCGCCCTACAGAGCTTGATTTGGACTGCACAAGCCTCCGGAGGCACCACAATTGCATCACACCCTCCGTACAGAGCCCCCAGACTGCATTTCCTGATCAAGCATAAATTGGCTTTTATGCCCATCCACCATCCCCGTCCACAATGCCCCAGCAAAACCCAAGCCTACTTTATAGTAATAGCGCTCACCGTTGCCCCTAGTGGCGGGTTTTGAAGGCATATCCCGACGTCCTCAGGACATGGCTCCCCAGTGGCACAGCGGTCTCTTTCTAACACACACACAAAACACATACACACAGTGTCAACTTTTTTTTTTTTTGACTAAATAATTTAGACTAGATAATAATCTCAGTAGGAATGTGTGAAATTAGTCTTTAATATGCTAAGGTTACCCCTTGGTAAGTGTGTGTGTGTGTGTGCGAGTGAGTGTGTGTGTGTGTGTGTTTGTCTTTAATTTGACTGAAACAGACTCCCAGATTGTCTCCTTCTCTCCCTCCAATGCTTTTTGTGTTTTATTTTTCTTCTCTCTCTCTCTCTCTCTCTCTCTCTCTCTCTCTCTCTCTCTCTCTCTCTCTCTCTCATGTCCAAGGAGTGTGTGTGTGTGTGTGTGTGTGTGTGTGTGTGTGTGTATATATGTGTGTGTGTGTGCCCCTGTCAGTGTGAAATATAATCAATATTTGTGCAGGAGTTCAAGGTCAAGGTCAACATATGACAGACAGCCCAATGAGAAATGAGACACACACACACATACACAAACATACACAAACATACACACATGTGGAGGTCATATTGGAATAACAATCACGTAGATTCACCCTGAAGGCTCAGTGTGGTGTGTGTGTCTGGTGCTAAGCTTCATCGGTCTCCTTGACCACCCTCAGTAAATGGACACCATCCAGTGGACTGAGAGAACATCCGAGCAGGGCTTGCAGAGTGCTCATGTGTTTCATCTACTTCTGATCTGACTGACTGTGTCACTCTGCATGTGTTACTACACTGTGTGGAATATGGAATCCTAGAACTAGGCCTACATGTCTGCATGTCCAAATCGTGTCAGAATGTGTGGGGAACTGTGTGTAACAGTATGGCACCAGTTTGACCTCAGGGGTGAGGGATTAGAGGTCAGGCTAGTTTTGTCCGCCTGTCTCCTTAGCTCTAACTAAAGAGTATAACTATTTATCTATTTGAGGGATAATTGTATGTTTTTTGCGGTCCTTCTGTATGACATTTTTACTCTCACAATGTTGCCCCTTCCTTTTCTCTCTATCTTCTGTCTCAAATTCTTCTTTCTATTTCTGTCTCTCTCTCTCACGACCACACAGACACACACTGTTCCGCTGCGTTGAGCCTGAGGCGGGATAGAGGGTGGAGGGTAGAGGGGCCGAGGGGCTAAGGGAGGATTAGATATGGTGGGTTGGTTATTAGCATCCTAACTCCTCAGATTAAGGACTAGAGATTAGGAGAGAGAGAGACTCGAGCTGGGGTAACTCACCATACTGACGACTCTATTCCAACCAGACAGAACGATGACATATACTTACATCTCAACCACACCTTATACCACACAGACACACACACACACACACACACACACACAGAGAACAGTAGTGGTAGTGTAACGTATTGTGGTATGTCACCATGGTAGTCAGTGTATTTATGTGTCTGTACTGCATAATAAACTGACCCATCTGTTCTCAGACAGTTGTTTATCCAACAACCTGAGTGCATGTTAAGCCTCGGAAGACTTGTTTCAGACACACACACACACACACACACACACACACACACACACACACACACACACACACACACACACACACACACACACACACACACACACACACACACACACACACTCTCTCACGTATACCCACACACACACAAATACACAGCCGCCCACACACACATACTTTTAGACCTGTCAAATGCAATCTCGTCAGATTTCTCCTCTGATGCTTGATGTATACATTTTTAAATGGGTAAGCCTGAACAAGTGCCAGTATAGCCCAACACGTGGGTTTAACACACACACACGTGAGGTCCATACACACACACACACACACTGCTCTGTGATCCGAGTAATCTGAGGGAGCAGCGTGGTACTCGAGGGGGGCAGAGAAGTGGCTCCATCTTGAAAGCATGTTGCCATGGTGACAATGGTGCTCAACTGCCTGGGCCAGAGAGCTTTTTAAGCAATTTCCCTTTCTGGAGTGCCACACACACACACACAATGCAAAAACACACATTCACATTGAAGAGAAAGAGGATAGAAAATGAAGGGAAGGAGAAAAGTAAGAGACTCAGAGAAAATACCTGAAGCTAGTCGAGGCCATTGATTGGCAGACTGTTTAAAGGCTGTTGTAAGTGTGAATGAGATTAACATTTTAATGCTACGAGTTAGATGCCTGTGTGTCTGTTCACTGATGATGTGTGTCTGTTTACTGATGACTGTCTGTGTTGTTTACTCAGATGTGCCTCCTCTTGAGAGAGAGAGAGAGCAGCCTCTCTGAATGAAACATGTCTTTGGTTCAGAGTGGTGTGATGATGTGAGTTCATACTGCCCGATTTATAAGCATGCATTGCCCGACTGATGTCAAAACCCTGGCTGGCTGGTAAGTGGTTAGCCCAGATAGACCTTTACACTGGACTTCATCAGCTTACTCATAGGAAAGATTTTCTCTCACACACACACTCTGGGATCGATTACCTACCCTAAAGTGGCACTCTCATTACAACTGGTGTTTTCAGGTGTAATGGTAAGCTTACGGTTAGGGGTTGAAATCCCAGGTGTGGCCAGAAGAAAGTGTTGTATCTCCGTCTTTCTTAACAAGGCCAGATGGGGATTCTTTCTGATCTTCACATGGTGTCTTCAATAGTCTAGCTGTGATCATCATGTGAGCACACACACAAACACACACATACACACATAAACACACACACACGCACACAAACACACACACACTCCCCCCCCTCACACTCACACACACACACACAGACACACACACACACACAAACACTCCCCCCTTACACACACACACAAACACACACGATCCGCCCTCACACACATGTAGGGTGTGTCTTCAGTAGTTGTAGTATAAATACAGTCTGCAGACACTGTATGAATATTTAATAAGACAAGCCTCTGACAGAGATTGGATCTGAGACAAGCCTCTTACAGATGCTGGATCTGAGACAAGCCTCTTACAGATGCTGGATCTGAGACAAGCCTCTTACAGATGCTGGATCTGAGACAAGACTCTTAAAAATACCAGATCTGAGACAAGCCTCTTAAAAATACTGGATCTGAGACAAGCCTTTTAAAGAGACTGGATCTGAGACAAGACTCTTAAAAATACCAGATCTGAGACAAGCCTCTTAAAAATACTGGATCTGAGACAAGCCTTTTAAAGAGACTGGATCTGAGACAAGCCTCTAACAGGCTGGATCTGAGACAAGCCTCTTACAGAGACTGGATCTGAGACAAGTCTCTTACAGAGACTGGATCTGAGACAAGCCTCTTACAGAGACTGGATCTGAGACAAGCCTTTTACACAGACTGGATCAGGCACTCCCACATCTGATATGAGAAGACTCCCCTCTTTAGCATCATACTGTACACACTATTCACACACACTCATCATACTCTGTGTTCATTTACTACCTGAGGAATTGTGTCTATGTGTGAGTCTGCGCATGCATCAGCCCTATACACTCTTGCTCACACACACATCAATAGAAATTCACCCACCTTCCTACTTTTCCCATAAGGAGCTAAACTGATAACGTTTCTAGTCCCAAACAGAAAGTTAGTAGTTCTAGGAGAGGAAAATGTTTGTCTCTGCTGTTAGATCCTCAGTATGTGGTGCGAGTGTGTCTCTGCTGTTAGATCCTCAGTATCTGGTGTGAGTGTGTCTCTGCTGTTATATCCTCAGAATGTGGTGTGAGTGTATCTCTGCTGTTAGATCCTCAGTATGTGGTGTGAGTGTATCTCTGCTGTTAGAGCCTCAGTATCTGGTGTGAGTGTGTCTCTGCTGTTAGATCCTCAGTATCTGGTGTGAGTGTATCTCTGCTGTTAGATCCTCAGTATGTGGTGTGAGTGTATCTCTGCTGTTAGAGCCTCAGTATCTGGTGTGAGTGTGTCTCTGCTGTTAGATCCTCAGTATGTGGTGTGAGTGTATCTCTGCTGTTAGATCCTCAGTATCTGGTGTGAGTGTGTCTCTGCTGTTAGATCCTCAGTATGTGGTGTGAGTGTATCTCTGCTGTTAGATCCTCAGTATGTGGTGTGAGTGTGTCTCTGCTGTTAGATCCTCAGTATGTGGTGTGAGTGTGTCTCTGCTGTTAGATCCTCAGTCAGTATCTGGAGTGTGTCTCTGGCTTTTTCACCTGTACCTTGGCCATATTTTAGGCAAATCATTAATCATAGGGGAGCTACTGTAAGTCCACTAGCACAATCCTCAATGGACTTTAACAGTGTGTGTCAGTCCGCAAGGTCCCCCTGCTCAAGAAAGCACATATACATGCCCGTCTGAAGTTTGCCAATGAACATCTGAATGATTCAGAGGACAACTGGGGGAAAGTGTTGTGGTCAGATGAGACCAAAATGGAGCTCTTTGACATCAACTCAACTCGCCATGTTTGGAGGAGGAGGAATGCTGCCTATGACCCCAAGAACACCATCCCCACCATCAAACATGGAGGTGGAAACATTATGTTTTGGGGGTGTTTTTCTGCTAAGGGGACAGGAGAAATTCACTGCATCAAAGGGACGATGGACAGGGCCATGTACCGTCAAATCTTGGGTGAGAACCTCCTTCCCTCAGCCAGGGCATTGAAAATGGGTCGTTGATGGGTATTCCAGCATGACAATGACCCACAACACACTGCCAAGGCAACAAAGGAGTGGCTCAAGAAGAAGCACATTAAGGTCCTGGAGTGGCCTAGCCAGTCTCCAGACCTTAATCCCATAGAAAATCTGTGGAGGGAGCTGAAGGTTCGAGTTGCCAAACGTCAGCCTCGAAACCTTAATGACTTGGAGAAGACCTGGACAAAATCCCTCCTGAGATGTGTGCAAACCTGGTGGCCAACTACAAGAAACGTCTGACCTCTGTGATTGCCAACAAGGGTTTTGCCACCAAGTACTAAGTCATGTTTTGCAGAGGGGTCAAATACTTATTTCCCTCATTAAAATGCAAATCAATTAATAACATTTTTCACATACGTTTTTCTGGATTTTTTTGTTGTTATTCTGATCTCTCACTGTTCAAATAAACCTACCATTAAAATTATAGACTGATCATTTCTTTGTCAGTGGGCAAAAGTACAAAATCAGCAGGGGATCAAATACTTTTTTCCCTCACTGTATGCACCCACCACTTTTAAGTTTGAAAAATAAATGAAAATTTGAAGTTATTTTTTTCATTTCACTTCACCAATTTTGACTATTTTGTGTATGTCCGTTACATGAAATCCAAATAAAAATCTATTTAAATTACAGGTTGGATTGCAACAAAATAGGAAAAGCGCCAAGGTGGGTGAATACTTTTGCAAGGCACTGTATGTGTGTGTGTCAGAGAGAGAATTATCTAGGGCCCTTTGCTCTCCTTCCCCTGTCTTCCCTCTTAGTTATTGGCTCATATACAGTTGAATTCAGTTTTTCAAAATTCCTGACATTTAATCCTAGTAAAAATTCCCTGTCTTAGACCAGTTAGTTTTGGCCCATTCCTCCTGACAGAGCTGGTGTAACTGAGTCAGGTTTGTAGGCCTCCTTGCTCGCACACACTTTTTCAGTTCTGCCCACACATTTTCTATAGAATTGAGGTCAGGGCTTTGTGATGGCCACTCAATACCTTGACTTTGTTGTCCTTGCCACAACTTTGGAAGTATGCTTGGGGTCATTGTCCATTTGGAAGACCCATTTGCGACCAAGCTTTAACTTCCTGACTGATGTCTTGAGATGTTGCTTCAATATATCCACATAATTTTTTGTCCTCATGATGCCATCTATTTTGTGAAGTGCACCAGTCCCTCCTGCAGCAAAGCACCCCCACAACATGATGCTGCCACCCCTGTGCTTCATGGTTGGGATGGTGTTCTTCAGCTTGCAAGCCTCCCCCTTTTTCCTCCAAACATAATGATGGTCATTATGGCCAAACAGTTCTGTTTTTGTTTCATCAAACCAGAGGACATTTCTCCAAAAAGTACAATCTTTGTCCCCATGTACAGTTGCAAACCGTAGTCTGGCTTTTTTATGGCGGTTTTGGAGCAGTGGCTTCTTCCTTGCTGAGCGGCCTTTAAGGTTATGTTATAAAGGACTTGTTTTGCTGTGGATATAAATACTTTTGTACCTGCTTCCTCCAGCATCTTCACAAGGTCCTTTGCTGTTGTTCTGGGATTGATTTGCACTTTTCGCACCAAAGTACGTTCATCTCTAGGAGACAGAACGCGTCTCCTTCCTGAGCGGTATGACGGCTGCATGGTCCCATGTTGTTTATACTTGCGTACTATTGTTTGTACAGATGCACTTGGTACCTTCCGGCGTTTGGAAATTGCTCCCAAGGATGAACCAGCCTTGTGGAGGTCAACACATTTTTCTGAGGTCTTGGCTGATTCCTTTTGATTTTCCCATGATGTCAAGCAAAGAGGCACTGAGTTTGAAGGTAGGCCTTGAAATACATCCACAGGTACACCTCCAATTGACTCAAATGATGTCAATTAGCCTATCAGAAGCTTCTAAAGCCATGACATCATTTTCTGGAATTTTCCAAGCTGTTTAAGGGCACAGTCAACTTAGTGTATGTAAACTTCTGACCCACTGGAATTGTAATACAGTGAATTACAAGTAAAATAATCTGTCTGTAAACAATTGGTAGAAAAAATGACTTGTGTCATGCACAAATTAGGTGTCCTAACCGACTTGCCAAAACTATAGTTTGTTAACTAGAAATTTGTGGAGTGGTTGAAAAACGAGTTTTAATGACTCCAACCTAAGTGTATGTCAACTTCTGACTTCAACTGTAACTAGGTGTGCGTGTGTGTGTGTGTGTGTCCTGTCAGCTGTTGGCTAGGCTGCGACGCCTCCTGGAAAAGCGGCTTTTCTCCAGGGACATTTTTCTTCCGGAGTGTTCTGGTTCTGGAACAGGGACACAAAGGACCTCAAAGCTTCTGCAGACAGACAGATAAATAGACAGACAGGGGGCCTCGCGCCAGGCCTGGCATCTTTACAGCTGCCTGATCAAAACCGCCTTGCAGTACCACTGAGGCTGTGTAGACTAAAACCACTCTACTCTGCACTGATGTGTGTGTGAGTCTGTGTGTGTGGGGGATTTTTATTTGCGAGAGAAGATTGGGCCACGGTCCCTTCTGTGCTCCCGTCTTCTCTGACGGAAAAAGACACACACTTGTACACACAGGCAGTGCTAAGGTCCATATGGGACTGTGCTAGTCGACTTAGCTCCCCTATGATTCATTATTTTCCTAAATATGGCCAAAATACAGATGGATAAGCCAGAGAGACTAAATGAATGAACATTAGTGATTTAATAGGAGAGAGTAGAAGAGACTAAATGAATGAACATTAGTGATTTAATAAGAGAGAGTAGAAGGGACATGTAAACAATGAGTGGTCTCTTTAGGCCTTTTCTCAACATTTTAATTCTGTCACAGGTCCGTTCTCCTCTCCTATCTCTATTTTTTGCCCCTCTCTCACTTCTTCAGTTTTTTTCCCTGCTCTCTCGTTTTGTCTCTCTCCTGTTAATTTTGTTCTGCTAGGTAATGTGTCTTTTTAGGTGAGCTTAGTTATGTTGCAGTCTCTTGGTGTGTGTGTTTGAGTGAATGAGTGGATACTACTTGGTCACATTTGATGTGAATATGACTTATTTTTGTTTGCATTGAGAGGCATTGGTAGCTCAGTTCCTACTATCCCCTGAGCTGCAGCTCACTCTGAAATTGTGTGTGTGTGTGTGTGTGTGTGTGTGTGTGTGTGTGTGTGTGTGTGTGTGTGTGTGTGTGTGTGTGTGTGTGTGTGTGTGAAGTGTAAATGTGTGTGAAGTGTAAAGTGTGTGTGTGTAAGGTAATTTACGGCAGTGCCGAGGCAAACGACTCGTTGCTTGATTAAATCCATGACCTTCAGCACCGACACACGCAATCAACACACACTCAACACACACACACGCTCGTCACACGCAATCAGAACCCAAAGGAATCCATCATGGCATTGATCCATCTGCAGTCACACACAAACCATCTATAGAATTGCGTTTCCAACACCCTCAATCTCCAGACTGTGGATAGGACACGTTCTCTTCAGAGGAGAATAATCACCCCATAATAATCACCCCATTTGGAAAGTATTCAGACCCCTTGACTTTTTCCACATTTTGTTACATTACAGCCTTATTCTAAAATTGACTAAATTGTTTTTTTCCCTCATCAATCTACATACAATACCACACAATGACAAAGCAAAAACAGGTTTTTTGCTAATTTATAAAAAATAAATATAACTCCCAGTCCCTGCCGCTGAAAAACATCCTCACAGCATAAATCTGCAACAACCGTGCTTCACCAAAGGGATGGTGCTAGGTTTCCTCCAGACATGATGCTTGGCATTCAGGCCAGAGTTCAATCTTGGTTTCATCAGACCAGAGAATCTTGTTTCTCATGGTCTGAGAGTCCTTTAGGTGCCTTTTGGCAAACTCCAAGCTGGCTGTCATGTGCCGTTTCCTTAGGAGTGGCTTCCGTCTGGCCACTTTATCATAAAGGCCTGATTTGTGGAGTGCTGCAGAGATGGTTGTTCTTCTGCAAGGTTCTCCCATCTCCACAGAGGAACTCTGGAGCTCTGTCAAAGTGACCATCGGGTACTTAGTCACCTTCCTGACCAAGGCCCTTCTCCCCCGATTGCTCAGTTTGGCCGTGCGACCAGCTCTAGGAAGAATGTTAGTGTTACAGCACCTTCAGTAGTGTTACAGCACCTTCAGTAGTGTTACAGCACCTTCAGTAGTGTTACAGCACCTTCAGTGGTGTTACAGCACCTTCAGTAGTGTTACAGCACATTCAGTGGTGTTACAGCACCTTCAGTAGTGTTACAGCACCTTCAGTAGTGTTACAGCACCTTCAGTGGTGTTACAGCACCTTCCGTAGTGTTACATCACCTTCAGTAGTGTTACAGCACCTTCAGTAGTGTTACAGCACCTTCAGTAGTGTTACAGCAGCTTCAGTAGTGTTACAGCACCTTCAGTGGTGTTACAGCACCCTCAGTGGTGTTACAGCACCTTCAGTGGTGTTACAGCACCTTCAGTGGTGTTACAGCACCTTCAGTGGTGTTACAGCACCTTCAGTGGTGTTACAGCACCTTCAGTAGTGTTACATCACCTTCAGTAGTGTTACAGCACCTTCAGTAGTGTTACAGCACCTTCAGTAGTGTTACAGCACCTTCAGTAGTGTTACAGCACCTTCAGTAGTGTTACATCACCATCAGTAGTGTTACAGCAACTTCAGTAGTGTTACAGCACCTTCAGTGGTGTTACAGCACCATCAGTAGTGTTACAGCACCTTCAGTGGTGTTACAGCACCTTCAGTGGTGTTACAGCACCTTCAGTAGTGTTACAGCACCTTCAGTAGTGTTACAGCACCTTCAGTGGTGTTACATCACCATCAGTAGTGTTACAACACCTTCAGTAGTGTTACAGCACCTTCAGTAGTGTTACATCACCTTGAGTAGTGTTACAGCACCTTCAGTGGTGTTACAGCACCATCAGTAGTGTTACAGCACCTTCAGTAGTGTTACATCACCATCAGTAGTGTTACAGCACCTTCAGTGGTGTTACAGCACCTTCAGTGGTGTTACATCACCATCAGTAGTGTTACAGCACCTTCAGTAGTGTTACGTGTAACCCTTTTTTACACACTTCAGGTTGTAGACCCCATAGAAATATAGAAATTAAAGGATATTTGTCTTATTTGTAACCTTGTGTTTTCCAGTTCCCTCCTCTGTCTTACCTTGTAGACCAAATGTAGTGGCAGATTTATAAGCCTGTGTTTTCTTGTTTTCCTCTCTCCAGCGTGCAGACCAGGCTCCTACAAGGCTTCAGCGACCGACGCCTACTGCACAAAATGCCCGCCACATAGCTCCTCCTACCTCGAGAGAGCCTCCGAGTGTGTGTGTGAGAAAGGCTTCCACCGCACAGAGACGGACCCACGCTCCATGGCCTGCACACGTGAGTAACACACACACACACACACAAACCCAAGAACACACATGCACACTCACCTTGACACACTTGTAGACAAGCACATCCACAAAACATCAGTTGAGTCTATTGTCATTTCATCTTCTTTGACATAGTGCCTTTTGTAAAAGTATTCGTTCACAGACAGCTTTTTATATATGTGACTCACCACCTGGATTCAGTTTTATGTAGCAAAATGTGAAATTATGTGTTTTACATTGGATAAAAGTAGGGACAAAATGGTATATTATACACTGCATTTGAGGAATAATGGGAAAGTAATTCTGCTTTGAAAGTTGATCAACTTGTAAACTCACTTTTGAGATTATCACCTTTGAATGTTTTGGTATCTAGTGAAGAGCTCCTCTTTGTCAACACCCATTCAGCATTGTTCACACCCTCTTAAACTTTAGCGCCACCCATCTCGTTTCGCTCTCGGAGCGCACGCTCTGGCCGATGATTTGTTTTCCTCTGGATAACATGAAAACATTTCATTACGCGTTTTTGCAGACGTTTACTGACATGAGCCATATTCAACAGGTGTTGTACACACGTCACGTAACGTTAGCTAACGAGCCAGCCAGCGAACGTTAGCTAGTTAAACAACAATGAACAAAGTGCCAACAATGCCACAGTGCTGAGAGCTAACCAACCAGGTTCAATGTTACCTAGCTAACATTAGGCTATAACTAGAAAAGGAAACGGCTCTGGGAAACACATAATAACGTCAGGTAGGGAGACAGCCAGCTAATGTTAGCTAGCTAGCTAACAGTACACTTTAGCTTGAAATGAAACCACTTTCTGTCAAAATTAGAAACGTGTAATATCTGAAAATGTAGCTAGCTAACGCTAAACTATCTTACCTGTATACATCATCATGCATGATGGACGCGTCTCCCTGTCAGGAATGCCATACCATGGTTGCCCTTAGTTTGAAAATGTAATCTGAAGACATGTGTTTTTTCCATCTCTTTACCTATCATACACCAATTCCACTGACTTCAAAACCTGATTCCACTGATTTCAAAACACTTGTGCAGCTCCACTACACATTTTTTTTAAAGCTGCGTTTGACAGGATTACCAACACAGACTGATGAGCTCAAATAGACAGAAGCCTTCAATATGGCAGACCAATCCGAACTCCTCTCTCGGCATGTCCAGCCCACTCACTATCTCAGCCAATCATGGCTAGTGGGAAGGTTGCTAACTTTTTTGGTGGCTTAACCAACAAGGCTGGTAATTTAACAATTTTATTTGTATTTACAGATGGTATACAAGTTTGTTATTAAGGCACATGAAAGTTCACATGTTCTAAATATTTTTTACATTCAAACGGCTCTCCTGTGAAGTTGTGACTTGCGACATACGCCTAGTTTCCTGAATCGGGTCACAAATATCACTGCACTCCTTGACATCAATTTAGTTTGTTCGTCAGATCCTATAGACCCTTTTCCAGTACACGACACAACGACGTCAAGAACAGATGCACACAAATCTTGGCTGCAGTAAGAAAGCCATCGCCATCTGCCCCAATTCAAAATGGTCTAGATTTAAAAAATGTATTACTTCTAAACAAATAACTTTTTTGAGTTTATTTTTATTTTTACATTAATCAACGTTTCAGTAAAAAGTGTCGGTTTTAGCCACATGGCTAATTTTCAACCGCAGTCCCTGGGCAGGTTATTAACCTCTCTGCGCACAGTGGGACGGTCACGTCCCACCTCTACAACATCCGGTGAAATTGCAGAGCGCCAAATTCAAATTACAGAAATGCTAATTTCAAACATTCATGAAAATACAAGTGTTGCACACTCTTCAAAAGCTTAGAATCTTGGCAATCTCACAGCGTTGTCAGATTTCAAAAAGGATTTACGGCAAAAGAATAACATTTGATTGTCTGAGGACAGCGCCCTGTGTACTTCCCCCATTAGCATAATAATAAAACCAGCACGGGTGTCACAAAACACATAAAAAGAGCTAAAATAAATTGCTTACCTTTGAAGATCTTCTGCTGATGGTAATCTGAAGTATCCAAGCAAGACAATCAATGTTCCTTTTGTTCGAAAAGTCTCTTTATAGCCATAAAGCTCCGTTTGGTTGGCGCATTCTGTTCAGAAAATCCACCGTCCACTCGTCCATTATACAAGACATATAGAGCGTTCAAAATATACCTATAAACTTTGTCCAAACAAATCAAACAACGTTTCTAATCGATCCTTAGGTACACTATTATGTATATTAACTATAATATTTCACACGGATAATAACCTGGGCGATATAAAAAGGAAAAAAAAAAAAAAGGTACTTCCTCACACCACACCATACACTTCTTCTACTCCCTTATTTTTCAAGGTAAACGCATGAAACCTTGTCTAAAGACTGTTGACATCTAGTGGAATCCATAGGTAACACACCTCACAAGCTACAGACAACAGACAACATGGAAAGCGGCAATACACAACTAGGGATTATGTTCACAAATATGGTTGGCCTTTAGCCATGTCTTCATGTTTTTTGTGGAAGTGTGATAGGTGGTGTAGTTATGTGTGTCTGATGGCAGTGTATTCCAGACATGAGAAGCTCTCGCAGAGAAAGCAGTTTGCCTAAAGGTGCTTTTCCTTAAGGGAACTTTACAGTCACCTCTCATGGTAGACCTTGTGGATCTGCTGCCATATGTTTGGGTTTTCTGTTTAACAAAAGTACTGAGTGGAGGGGGAGCCAGGCCATTTAGGATCTTGAATACAAGACATGCCTCTGTGTATTGCACAAGATTTTTCCAACTCAGGAGGTCATGCTTTCTGAGGATGTAACAGTGATATTGGGCTTCCTATCAAGCACTTTGAGAGCCTGTTTGTAGACAGACTGAATGGGTTTTAATGTTGTACAGCAAGCTTGAGCCCAACTAGTCAAGAAGTATGTTAAGTGGGGGAGTATCATAGATTTGAAGTACAGTTTTGCTACCTCTGTAGTCAAACAATTTCATATAAATCGGAAATTAGCTAGGTTGAATTTGGCTATTTGAATTACCTTTTTAACCTGCTTTTTAAAAAAGAGGTTGGAATCAAGTATGATGCTAAGGTACTTAAAATTAGATACCACCTGGAGCTTCTCCCCTGACACATAAACATCTGGCTCAGTAGCATCAGTTGCCCTCTTTGTGAAGAACATGCAGACAGTTTTTTTCACATTGAGATGCAAACATGAGTCACTGAGCCACTTTTAACCTGGACCATTACAGTAGTGAGTTCTTGTGTAACTTGTTGTTTGCTCTTTACATGCACATATATCACTGTATTATCTGCATACATTTGAACTTCAGACCAAGAACAGACAGAATCAAATCAAAGTTTGTTTGTCACTTGCGCCGATTACAACAGGTGTAGACTTTACAGTAAAATGCTTACTATTAGGCTCTAACCAATAGTGCAAAAAAGGTATTAGGTGAACAATTTATTTATTTTTTATTATTTTTTCCTGTAGTCTACAATCATCTCCTTAGTCTTGGTTACGTTGAGGGATAGGTTGTTATTCTGGCACCACCCGGCCAGGTCTCTGACCTCTTCCCTATAGTCTCGTCATTGTTGGTGATCAGGCCTACCACTGTTGTGTCGTCTGCAAACTTAATGATGTGTTGGAGTCGTGCCTGGCCATGCAGTCGTGGGTGAACAGGGAGTACAGGAGGGGACTGAGCACGCCCCCCTGGGGAGCTCCAGTGTTGAGGATCAGCGTGGCAGATGTGTTGCTACCTACTCTCACCACCTGGGGTTGGCCCGTCAGGAAGTCCAGGATCCAGTTGCAGAGGGAGGTGTTTAGTCCCAGGATCCTTAGCTTAGTGATGAGCTTTGAGGGTACTATGGTGTTGAAAGCTGCTGTAGTCAATGAATAGCATTTTCACATAAGTGTTCCTTTTGTCCAGGTGGGAAAGGGCAGTGTGGAGTGCAATAGAGATTGCATCATCTGTGGATCTGTTTGGGCGGTATGCAAATTGGAGTGGGTCTAGGGTTTCTGGGATAATGGTGTTGATGTGAGCCATTACCAACCTTTAAAAGCACTTCGTGGCTACGGATGTGAGTGCTACGGGTCTGTAGTCATTTAGGCAGGTTGCCTTTGTGTTCTTGGGCACAGGGACTATGGTGGTCTGCTTGAAACATGTTGGTATTACAGACTCAATCAGGGACATGTTGAGGATGTCAGTAAAGACACCTGCCAGTTGGTCAGCACATGCTTCCCTGTGCTTCCCTTTGTAGTCTGTAATAGTTTGCAAGCCCTGCCACATAAGACGAGTGTCGGAGCCGGTGTAGTATGATTCAATATTAGCCCTCTATTGACTCTTTGCCTGTCCGATGGTTCATCGCAGGGCATAGCAGGATTTCTTGTAAGCTTCTGGGTTAGAGTCCCGCACCTTGAAAGCGGCAGCTCTACCCTTTAGCTCAGTGCGAGTGTTGCCTACAAATCCATGGCTACTGGTTGGGGTATGTACGTACAGTCACTGTGGGGACGACGTCCTCGATGCACTTATTGATAAAGCCAGTGACTGATGTGGTGTACTCCTCAATACCATCGGAAGAATCGCGGAACATGTTCCAGTCTGTGATAGCAAAACAGTCCTGTAGTTTAGCATCTGCTTCATCTGACCACTTTTTTATAGACCGAGTCACTGGTGCTTCCTGCTTTAATTTTTGCTTGTAATCAGGAATCAGGAGGAAAGAGTTGTGGTCGGATTTACCAAATGGAGGGCGAGGGAGAGCTTTGTACGCGTGCGTCTCTGTGTGTGAAGGCAGAACATTAATGTACAGGCTGAACAGGAGGGGCCCCAGTATTGACCCTTGGGACATACCCGCATCATAGCTAAGAGTGCTTACATATGCTTCTCATATGCTTACAATTATGTTTTGATTGTTGCTAAGATCATATCTGGTTGTAATGATAGCAAAATAACTATTTTTGATGCAACAGTTCTTAGCTGAATGCTAACACTCATTGATATAGGCTGTATCAAAACCCATCAAAGATATTTTTTTTACTGGTTGAAGTTTAAGTGTTTTTTTTAAGTATAATGCAGCTGATTTTCAATGATGACACAAACATTATAGAAGGCAGGACAGTCATACGAGCCTTAAAATCCAATTATAATCCAAAAGTAGTGTGAAATGCACTCATAAGCAACATACAAATAGAGGCATTCTATATGAACTCCCCTTTGTTCTGCCACCAACTTGCGTGCATCGCCCTGGTGCGACAATTTTATTTTTACTAATTTAATTAACCTTTATTTAACTAGGCAAGTCAGTTAAGAACAAATTCTTATTTACAATGATGCCCTACAATGATTCCCTGGGCCAATTGTGCACCGCCCTATAGGACTCCCAATCCTGTCCGGTTGAGATACAGCCTGACTCTATCAGATGACACTGATACCATGATTCAGTGATGCTCTCTGATACTTAGTGATGCTCCTGTAGAGGGTCTGTTTCTACATCTGTCTGTCTGAGTCTACCAGAGATACTGGGCATCGATGGGCACCAACCACAAACCACATCCTGACGCATCTCTACAGAGAGAGAGCGAGAGAGAGAGGGAGCGAAAGAGAGAGAGAGAGGGAGCGAAAGAGAGAGAGAGAGATAGAGAGAGAGAGAGAGAGAGAGAGAGAGAGAGAGAGACACCCAGATCAATCCCATTCATCGTTGCAGCAGGTATGATGTGACAGGGGATATCAGCTGGAAATGAGAAACGACTTCTGCACCTCACCTCGCTACAAACACACACACACACACACATACACCACACACCATCACACACCAGCGCATACACAGGTACATATGTCTGTCGCTTACTCGATCTTCTGTCTCTCCATCACTCTCTTTTTACTTTCTATAATCTTTCTGTCTCTCTCTCTGAGAAGGAGGTGATGAGGAGATGAGCTTGTTTGGGTGGGTTGAAAAGTGAGGTTAGGTCAGGATGTGGGAGAGAGGAGGTGTTAGAAAGGGGGTGAGAGAGGAGTGTAAATTACAATACGGAAGAGCTGAGATCAGTAGAGGAGAACTCGAAGAAGGGAGAGGAGGATAGGGGAGAGGATGTGGGAGAGGAGGAAAGGGGTGGGAGAGGAGGTGAGGGGGAATGAGAGGAGGAGAGGATTGAGAGTGGCGGAGAGGAGTGGGAGAGGAGGAGAGGAGTGGGTGAGGGAAGGGAGAGGAGGATAGGGAGAGGAGGAGAGGATGTGAGGGGGGAAGGGAGAGGACGATAGGATGTGAAGGGGAAGGGAGAGGAGGATAGGGGAGAGATGAGAGGATGTAAGGGGGAGGGAGAGAGAGAGCGAGAGAGAGAGGAGAGGATATGAGGGGGAAGGGAGAGGAGGAGAGGATGTGAGGGGGAAAGGAGAGGAAGATAGGGGAGAGAGGAGAGGATGTGGGGGGGAGGGTGAGGAGGAGAGAGAAAGGGGCATACATTTAGCCTGCCTGTCACACATCATCTGCTGTCATCAGATTTACGGTAGGCAGCCTCTATTTCCCACTGGCCCTAACCTGCTGCCCTTTACAGAGGCATGCCACTGGGCAGCCTGATCAGGAAAGGCCCAGGCTTTACAGGCCCCCCTGGGCCTCACTACTCCTCCTGCTGCTGATGAGATGTCATCAGCTCAGACACTGGAGCCTGAACCACCATTCATCATCACAGCACTGCAATGATCCCAGCACACACGGGCACACGCATACACACACATACACACACCATAGACACACACCATAGACACACACACACTCACCACCTTGCCCCTCTCTCCTCCTCAGGTCCCTGTTCTGCTCCAGAGAACCCCATCTCCACTGTCAACGAGACGTGTGTCACACTAGAATGGAGTCCCCCTCTTGACATGGGAGGCCGAGGTGACATCACCTACAGCCTCCACTGCAGGAAGTGCTCCGGTGACAGCAGGAAGTGCGCGCCCTGCGGTAGCGGCGTCCATTTTGTGCCGAGGCAGTTTGGTCTCTCTGTGGCTATGGTGATGGTCACTGACCTGCAGCCACACAGCAATTACAGCTTCACCATTGAGAGCCTGAATGGAGTTTCTGACCTGAGTCCTACACCCAGAGGAGCTGTGATAGTTAATGTCACCACCAGCCAGACAGGTAGGAACTCACAGCCATACATATATGCATAGGCACGCATATAGACACACACACATTACAGCCTCAGTGTTGAAGCAGTCAATGCCACTCAGTAATATTCAGTGGACTAATGTCTAACACACACACAGACGCACACACACTCTCCACTGTGGCCCAAACCCTTCACCCAGGGCTCATGACTATGCATCAGGCTTTTCAGGCTCTGCTGAAGACTCTCAATCACTACTTGTTTACATGTGCTGCTCATTGGATCCAGCCACATACATGGAATGAGTGAGTGTGCGTGTGTATATGTGTGTGTATATGTGTGTGTATGTGTGTGTGTGTGTGTGTGTGTGTGTGTGTGTGTGTGTGTGTGTGTGTGTGTGTGTGTGTGTGTGTGTGTGTGTGTGTGTGTAGGACAGGTTGAGGGGGACATGGAGTGTGATGGTAAGTAATGGGGTCCATGTAAGGATTGTGTCAGTAAGGGGTGATGAGAGGAGTAGAGGAGAGGATTGGAGAGGAGATGAGGGGTGATGAGAAGATGTGAGGGGTGAAGAGAGGAGGAGAGGAGTGGGAGAGGAGAAGGAGAGGAGGTGAGGAGTGATGAGAAGATGTGAGGGGCGATGAGAGGAGGAGAGAAGGAGAGGAGTGGGAGAGGAGGAGAGAGGCGATGAGAGGAGTGGGAGAGGAGGTGAGGGGTGATGAGAGGAGGAGAGAAGGAGAGGAGTGGGAGAGGAGCAGATGGACGGATGAAAGGAGGAGAGGAGTGGGAGAGGAGGAGAGGGGCGATGAAAGGAGGAGAGGAGTGGGAGAGGAGGTGAGGGGTGATGAGAGGAGGAGAGGAGTGGGAGAGGAGGAGAGGGGCGATGAAAGGAGGAGAGGAGTGGGAGAGGGGCAATGAAAGGAGGAGAGGAGTGGGAGAGGAGGTGAGGGGTGATGAGAGGAGGAGAGGATGAGAGGATTGGGAGAGGAGAGGAGTGGGAGAGGAGAGGATTGGGAGAGGAGGAGAGGGGGAATGAGAGGAAGAGAGGAGTGGAGGAGGGGAGTGGGAAAGGAGGAAAAGGGTGGGTGAGGGGGATGAGTGGAGGAAAGAATTGGGAGTAGAGGAGAGGGGGAATGAGAGGAGGAGAGGAGTGGGAGACGGGAGGAGTGGGAGAGGTGGTGAGGACTGGGAGAGGAGGTGAGGGGCGATGAGAGGGAGAGGAGGAGAGGAGAGGGAGAGGAGTTGAGGGGGAATGAGAGGATTGGGAGTGGAGGAGAGGAGTGGGAGTGGAGGAGAGGGGGGATGAGAGGAGGAGATGAGTGGGAGAGGAGGAGAGGGGCAATGAGAGGAGCATGTCACACACACACACAAACACATTCCTAGCTGTGCCCACCGAGCACTCTGAGGAGGGGGTGAAAGTGAGGAGACAGCCATGTGCAGTACGAAACCCCTCAGACACCCATTGGCTTACTCAGCACACACACACCTGCACACACACGCATGCAGATACAGACACATAAAGTCCCTACATACACATGTGCACATACAGTATGTGACCCCCTCTTTGTTCTTTCATTAGCTAAGTTCTACACTCTGCAGAGAACTGTCATTATAGCACAGTGGTAATCAATCTATACATCTTACTTACTCCCTCTCCTTCTCCCATGCTGTCTCTCTCTCTTCCCTCACTCTTTCTTTCTATTTCCTCCCCCACTCTCTCTCCTTTTCTCCATCAATCTCCCTCCCTCTATAGTGAGTGTGGTTAACTTAAATATCTGTCTGTATCTCTGTCTGTCTGTTTCTCTCTCTCTGTAGTGAGTGTGGTTAACCTATATCTCTCTCTGTATTTCTGTCTGTTTCTCTCTATAGTGAGTGTGGTTAACCTATATCTCTCTCTGTATTTCTGTCTGTCTGTCTGTTTCTCTCTGTAGTGAGTGTGGTTAACCTATATCTCTCTCTGTATCTCTGTCTGTTTCTCTCTATAGTGAGTGTGGTTAACCTATATCTCTCTCTGTATTTCTGTCTGTCTGTCTGTTTCTCTCTGTAGTGAGTGTGGTCCTGAAGGAGAGGAGGAGTAAGGACAGTATTACTCTGGCGTGGCAGGGCCCTGACAGACCCAATGGAGCCATAGTGGAGTATGAAGTAATTTATTATGAGAAGGTGAGTCACATACACACCTCCATTTCTCTCTCCTTCTCTTCTCTTCTCATCCCTCTCTTCTCTTCTTACTTAATGTCTGACTCAGACCTGAAAATCACAGTGTGGACTCTCTAGCCAGTGTTCAATGGATCTGATAAGCACAGGAGTGCACTTGATTTGGCTCACTCTGCACATCGGGTATGCAGAATTTGCTCTCTAGGACCAATTGAATGGCTCCGAAAGGGAAGTTAATGTCTACCAAATGCACCAGGCAAGCTAAATAAAACAGGAAAGTGAATGAAAAGAACGAGAGGAGAGAGGAGTGGGAAGTGTGTGTGTGTGTGTGTGTGTGTGTGTGTGTGTGTGTGTGTGTGTGTGTGTGTGTGTGTTAATCAGTGTAGTGGAGCTCCTCTCATTAGAGAAGGTATCATAGGCACTGCAAAGAGGTTTCTCACTGACACACACACACACACACACTTAACACCTCTCTCTCTCATTTATCTCTTTCTCTCTCCATCTATCTCTCTCCATCTGTCTGTCTCTCTCTCCCTCTCCCATTAGAACCAGAGAGAGCAGAACTACACAGTCCTAAAGACCAGGTCCAATGTGATGACTGTAGACGGTCTAAAGCCTGGTACTACATATGTGTTCCGTGTCCGAGCTAGAACCGACGGGGGATACGGCAACTACGGAGGAGAGATAGAACTGGAGACCAGCCACGAAGGTCTCTTTCTCTTCCACTCTCTCTGCTGTGTCTTTTTATTTTTCTCTGTCTCCACCTATCACCCTCTTTTGGCCTCTCTTCATCTTCCTTCTCTTCTTTTACCTCTGCTCTACTCTCTCCTCTACCTCTTCACCTCCATTAGGTCAGTCCTAGGGCTGGGCATTATGGACAAAATATCTTAGCACAATATTTGTCTTATTTTGATGGTTTCTGAATGATACAAGTTTCTAAATACAGTAAAGTTTGGACACACCTACTCATTCAAGGGTTTTTCTTCATTTTTACTATTTTCTCCATTGTAGAATAATAGTGAAGATATCAAAACTATGAAATAACACATATGGAATCATGTAGTAACCAAAAAAGTGTTAAACAAATCAAAATATATTTTAGATTTTAGATTCTTCAAAGTAGCCACCCTTTGCCTTGATGACAGCTTTGCACACTCTTGACATTCTCTCAACCAGCTTCACCTGGAATGCTTTTCCAACAGTCTTGAAGGAGTTCCAACATATGCTAGGCACTTGTTGGCTGCTATTCCTTCACTCTGCGGTCCAACTCATCCCAAACCATCTGAATTGGGTTGAGGTTGGTGATTGTGGAGGCCAGGTCATCTGATGCAGCACTCCATCACTCTCCGTCTTGGTCAAATAGCCCTTACACAGCCTGGAGGTGTGTTGGGTCATTGTCCTGTTGAAAAACAAATGATAGTCCCACTAAGCGCAAACCAGATGTGATGGTGTATCACTGCAGAATGCTGTGGTAGCGATGCTGGTTAAGTGTGCCTTGAATTCCAAATAAATCACAGACAGTGTCACCAGCAAAGCACCACCACACCATCACACCTCCCCCTCCATGCTTTACGGTGGGAACCACACAAGTGGAGATCATCAGCAATTTCAGCAATTCGACCATGAAGGTCTGATTCACGCAGTCTCTGAACAGTCGATGTTGAGATGTGTCTGTTACTTGAACTCCGTGAAGCATTTAATTGGGCTGCAATTTCTGAGGCTGGCAACTCTAATGAACTTATCCTCTGCAGCAGAGGTAACTCTGGGTCTTCCTTTACTGTGGCGGTCCTCATGAGAGCCAGTTTCATCATAGCACTTCATGTTTTTTTCAAAGCTCTTGACATTTTCCAGATTGACTGACGTTCATGTCTTAAAGTAATGATGGACTGTTGTTTTTCTTTGCTTATTTGAGCTGTTCTTGCCATAATAGTGACTTGGTATTTTACCAAATAGGGCTGTCTTCTGTATACCACCCCTACCTTGTCACAACACAACTGATTGGCTCAAACGCATTAAGAAGGACAGAAATTCCACAAATTAACTTTTAACAAGGTACATTCCATTGCATTCCAGGTGACTACCTCATGGAGCTGGTTGAGAGAATGCCAAGAGTGTGCAAAGCTGTCATCTAGGCAAAGGATGGCTACTTTGAAGAATCTCAAATATAAAATATATTTTGATTTGCTTAACACTTTTTTGGTTCCTACATGATTCCATATGTGTTATTTCATGGTTTTGATGTCTTCACTATTATTCCACAATGTAGAAAATAGTAAAAATAAAGGCAAATCCTTGAATGAGAAGGTGTGTCCAAACTTTTGACTGGTACTGTATGTTTTATGACCCTAGGAGGATTTTAACAGGCTTTCTCCATTCTGATTGTTTTCTAACAAACCAAACTAGAACAAAGATGACAGTAAAGTAGTCCAATTTATATAACTTTTCATTTATTTAGCAGTGTATCAAAATACCTTTATACACGGTATTGTGAATATCCATACCGGTATGTGGATCCATAACGGCATACCTTAAAAGACTATAGCTCCCAGCTCTGCTCACTCCTCCCTTTTTCTACTGTCTTTCAGTCTCATATTGGAAGGACATGAAAATCCAGCTCATGACATTGTCTCAAATTCAACTAGGGCTGTGACGATTATGGAATTTTCGGTAACAATTAATTGTCATGCAATTGATGACGGTTATTCAATTGTAATTTTTGTTGAACTTATTTTGTTGTTGCTATGATCGCAACAAGATCTCATAGTTAAAACCGATTGGTTAAGGTTAGGGCTATGGTTTGGGGAAGGCTTAAAACAAAATAATTTTAAAAAACTACTCGCTATTACCATCAAGTATCATCAAGTATTCTCATGGCTTACTAGAGCGTTGTGAACTGGGACGGCACAGTGGTCTGAGCAGCACGGCTCCAAGCATCACGAGTTCGCTCCCAGAGCTGGGCAATCAATTGTTGGCGCCGAGGAAGGCATATATTGACATTCTCACGACTAAGTCTATTTAATCTGATGACATACTATACCTAATGAATACAACATAGGTTTGGTGCCCCCCCATCTAAAAAAAAAATGCTTTTGACTGTTTGGATATTTAGGAAATTAAGCTTTCCTCCCAAACATGTCATTCTGCTCGTAAAATAATTACTAACTTTACCCTCTTAATTAAAAAAAAACTGCTATTGGGTAAACTATATTTACTTGAAAATAAAGTTGAATCCCCCAAACTCCTAAAATATATGTAAGACAAATCATTGTTTTGCTTCACCATTATTGTCCATAATTGTCGGTTAGATGATTTTATGATTATTGTGCTATGTTTACCTCGACTGAATATCGATCATGTAAATCAAATGTGAATCAGATCAATCGTTCAGTTCAAGTTCATGACTATTGAAATGAAACCAGAGATTGAGCTGACTGAATATTAGTCATATCAATTCTATGAAGTGGGATCAATGTTATTGATTACTTACTAAGTCTCTGTGGTGAATTGACGTGTTTAAAAAAGCAACCCTGTGTATCTGTGTGTGTTTTTTTGTTTCTTCTTCGTGTGTGTGTTTGATGCCAGGGAATGGAATAGGAGACCAATGACCATCTATCGCTGCCTGGGGGCATTGATTTGCCTGAATGAGCTGGCTGCCCATGCACATACACACAGACACATACACACACATACACACACACACACACACACACACAAATGCAAGCACATGTCTGCTCGTGCTTGGCTAAACTTGATAAATGAGGTATTTGTTTTGAGTAATGGCCCGATTATTGCTGTGTAAAAATCAATGTGGTTTCACAGAAACTTTTAAAGCAGGCTTGTTATGTACAATGTTAACATATCCATTTGGACAGCGCAGGAAAACTGAAATGTGTTTACAGTCGGCTGTTTTTGAAGAATATTGAAATGGAAAAAGCTTTTTTACCATGAAAGAGCTTGCTGATTACATTCTCTCACTCTCACTCTCTTACACGCATGCGCACACACACACTCACACTCACAAGCTGGAGTCTTTGCCACCCAAGTCATAGACCGTTTCCTCTGCTACTGCACAGCAAGCAGTCCCGTTGCAACAAGTCTGGAAGCAACAGGACCATGAACAGCTTCTACCCCCAAACCATAAGACTGCTAAATAGTTTGTTAAATAGTTAATCAAATAGCTACCCAGACTTTCTGCATTGACCCCTTTTTGTGCTAACCTTTTTTAATCATCACATACGCTGCTGATACTGTTTACTATCTGTCACTTTATTCCTAGTTACACTACCGTTCAAAAGTTTGGGGTCACTTAGAAATGTCCTTGTTTTTTAAATACGTTTTTTTTTTTTGTACATTAAAATAACATCAAATTGATCAGAAATAGAGTGTAGAGATTGTTAATGTTGCAAATGACTATTGTAGCTGGAAACGGCAGATTTTTACAGAGGCCCGTTATCAGCAACCATCACTCCAACGTTGTGTTAGGTAATCCAAGTTTATCATTTTAAAAGGCTAATTGATCATTAGAAAACCCTTTTGAAATTATGTTAGCACAGCTGAAAACTGTTGTTCTGATTGAAGAAGCAATAAAACTGTCCTTCTTTAGACTAATTGAAAATCTCGAGCATCAGCATTTGTGGGTACGATTACAGAAAAAAAATCGAAAAAATGAAGGCTATTCCATGCGAGAAATTGCCAGCATCCCGGAGTCGCCTCTTTACTGTTTACGTTGAGACTGGTGTTTTGCGGGTACCTTTTAAAATGATTAACTTGGATTAGCTAACACAACTTGGATTAGCTAACACAACGTTCCATTGGAACACAAGAGTGATGGTTTCTGATAATGAGCCTCTGTATGTCTATGTTGATATTCCATAAGAAATCAGCCTTTTCCAGCTACAATAGTCATTTACAACATTTTCAATGTCTACACTGTATTTCTGATCACACACATAGACACACAAAGCTGCACACATAGACACACCTTCTCACAATGTGTTAACCCTTTCTCTTGCCTGTGATTCCCTGTCTCAGACATGTTGGCCATAGGAGACCCTAACCAGTCTACTATCCTGGCTGTGTCCATCACTGGAGGCATCATACTGCTCATCTTCCTGGTGGCCTGCTTTGTTGTCAGTGGCAGGTAAGAGAGCTACACACACACTCACACTGAAATGTACTTTGCTCCCCTCATATTATATTATATAACATTAGCTAACGTTCAGCGAAGGTCATCTGTAAACCCAGTGGTGTTATATGCAGCCTAGATTAGTGAGTCAAATTAAAGAAGAGAACCAGAGAGAAGAGATGAGATGGAAGGAGGAGAGGAGGAGGAGAGAACTCTTCTTGGATGCAGTGCAGAAAGTCCGAGTTAGGCTCCAGCTCTCTAGTACCAAAGGAGCAGAGAAGGAGGAGAGGAGAGGATAGAGAGAGAGAGGAAAGGAGAGAGATGACAGGCCAGTGATTTATAATGTCTGTAAATTAATGCTTATCCTATATACGCACTGACTAGATTAAAGAGCTATTTTTCCCCTCGACACACACACACACATAGACATACCGTACACACATACAGTTCTGAGGTCTGTAAAAACATTAGTATTGATTAAGGGTGATTGCCTATCAGGCTGAGTGCTCTATTAATTATTGACTGGGTGGAATCTAATTAGTCGAGACTGTCCTAATCACACACCCACATACACACAAACACACACACATGCACTTGAACATGCACTAACATACAAATACACACATAAAACACACTCACATACATAAAAGTTGAAAGGTTGAAGAAGAAAATGGCATGAAAGGCAAGATGGCCGACAGGCACGGTGTTAATCCTGGTACACACAGACACACACATACATCTAATCAGATTTCACAGGCTGGAAGGCAGGCGAGGTGTTAACTAGGTTTTATAGGGGGGTCGATATGCCGCCATCAATTACCTCTCCCTCCAACCCTCTTTTCTGATTGTGACTAGATGGGATGCAGTTAACGTCAGAAAGTGACTGTTCACAGCAGGTTAGGAGAATTGACGTAGCTGGTTAGGAGAACCCACGTAGTTGTTTAGGAGATCTCACGTAGCAGGTTAGGAGAACTCACGTAGCAGGTTAGGAGAACTCACGTAGCTGGTTAGGAGAACTCACGTAGCAGGTTAGGAGAACTCACGTAGCAAGTTAGGAGAACTCACGTAGCAGGTTAGGAGAACTCACGTAGCTAGTTAGGAGAACTCACGTAGCAGGTTAGGAGAACTCACGTAGCAGGTTAGGAGAACTCACATAGCAGGTTAGAAGAACTCACGTAGCAGGTTAGGAGAACTCACGTAGCAGGTTAGGAGAACTCACGTAGCAGGTTAGGAGAACTAACGTAGCAGGTTAGGAGAACTCACGTAGCTGGTTAGGAGAATGTATGTAGCAGGTTAGGAGAATTTATGTAGCAGGTTGGAGGGATTGAAGTAGCATGTTAGGACAATTAGGTTGAAGATACATTTCACTGCTGCTCTATTTCACTATAAATGTACATTAATATGTTATTAACATATCATATGTGTCTTAAAAATTGTGAATTTCCCCACTACACGCAAATACAAGCTTTTCTGCATCTCACCAGTAGAAACGGGCCAGCTACATTTCCTGGTTGTAAGCAAACCACAATATCCAGAATTCATAGCGATTTCAGGACGTAGTACCGGCCTGTTGTATCCTGTTGATGTGAGATATATCAAAATGTCTACATTTGTAGCCAGCACTTTCAGCCAGAGGATTTCGAAACGGAACTGAAGTCTCAACTGACGGGGTTGCCATGTCATCGAACATTGAAAAGTGATGCTATTTCATCAATTTTCCCCTTCACTTCAAAGAGGAAGTCATATGATCAGCCAACATCAGAGCAGCAGAAAACAAGTCAAGCTGTGGTAACGTAACTAACATTACCTAGCTAACTAGCTAGCTGGCGAACTACATTTGTTTATCTAAACCAAAATCTAGCTAGCTGGCTTTCATAATACGCTGGCTAGACATTGCAAAGCTTCTCAATGTAATTAGCAAGCTGCTATCTAGCGATGGGATGTGTTCTATTTAGAGTCTGATCCCATCAACATCTGTAGATGTCAAGCTCAGCACCAGGAACTAGTGTAAGACACCCTCTAAAAGCTTACTAAAATCTTTCCAGAAAATAAATCTACTGGAACTAGACATAAACATAGGCTGTGTCTTGTTGCCATAGTTGGTGTGTTTACAAAGAGGCTACAATTTCTTCTGTAGTTGTATCTGTATTGCAAAGGCTTAGTTGAAAGTTAATGCAAGGCTTGAAGTCTAAATTGCAGGAAATGAAGTATTAGTAAGGAGGGGATGGTTTGGGTGACTGACTGGTGTCTGTTAGGGGTGGGTATTGTGTGTGAAGGTTAGTATGAATGATCTGTTGACATGAGGGGGTGGATACAGGACCTTGTTTGAGCGTGTGTATAGTGGTCAAATGTTGGCTAATCACTGACTACTTTGTGTCCAACAGACTAATCATGCTGCACAAGGACAGGTGAAACAGGATTGTTAATAAACATCTTGGACTCTAACCATCTGCCTCCTTGGTCAAATAGCCCTTACACAGCCTGGAGGTGTGTTGGGTTATTGTCCTGTTGAAAAACAAATGATAATCCCACTAAGTGCAAACCAGACGGGATCGTGTATCACTGCAGAATACTGTGGTAGCCATGCTCGTTAAGTGTCTCTCGAATTCTAAATAAATCAACCGATAGTGTCACCAGCAAAGCACCCCCACACCATCACACCTCCTGTCACGCCCTGATCTGTTTCACCTGTCCTTGTCTCGCTTATTTTCCCTGGTGTATTTTTCCCTGTGTTTCCTGTCTCTCTGTGCCAGTTCGTCTTGTATGTTCAAGTCAACCAGCGTGTTTTTCCTGTGCTCCTGCTTTTCTATTCGCTTTTACTAGTCTTCCCGGTTTTGACCTTTGCCTGTTTTTCTGGACTCCATTCCCGCCTGCCTTACCATTCTGGCCCTGACCTCGAGCCTGTCTGCCATTCTGTACCTCTAGAACTCCGAACTGGTTTTGACCTTTTGCCTCTCTTGCTTACCCCTTTTGGATTGTTAATAAACATCTTGGACTCTAACCATCTGCCTCCTGTGTCTGCATCTGGGTCTCACCTTGTGCCCTTATATCTCCTCCTCCATGCTTCACTGTGGGAACCACACGAATCAAATTTTATTGGTCACATACACATGGTTAGCAGATGTTAATGCGAGTGTAGCGAAATCCTAACAAGTAATCTAACAATTCCACAACTACCTAATACACACAAATCTAAAGGGATGGAATAAGAATATGTACATATAAATATGTGGATGAGCGATGACCAAGCGGCATAGGCAAGATGCAATAGATGGTATAAGATACAGTATATACATATGTCATGACGTTGCCCTGTTGGGGGAGGTTACGACCCCATAAATACCTTTCCCTCTTTTCTCTCCACTCTACAGAATGGACTCTGGGAAAGCCCTTTGTTAACATAGAGAGAGTATGGAAACATAAAGGTTGGGGGAAAATAACAATAATTCTGTAATCCAACCAGTTGAAAGTGTCCGTTGGTACTTAAAGAATATGATGTCAGATCAGTTGGTGTCTGGGACATTATAACTGATGATCGGACGACATAAATTGTATCTTGGAAAGTACACATTATAGTTATCAGATTCACCTGGAATTGAAGACAGGATACAACGTATCAGCCCTACGACACTACGACCAGACAGATTCTACAAGGGACGAGGGCGATGTCTTCTGGGCAAACCAGTCTTCCATCTTCGACCCATCTATCGAAGCGCAGCTCAGTGTAAATATATATCTTGCATTTTCCTTTTCCGAATGGGCGGTTATTAGAATGCATAAGATTCTGTATTTACGTTAGCATAGCTTCTCAAGGTCCGATAGAGACCCAATCTTTTTTGTCCCTCAGTCTTCCCGCTCTTTCATTCAAACCCAAACCCCTTTCTTTGTGTAACCAGCCGTCTTATCGGTTTCGTCCGCTAGGGACTTTTTCATTTATGACATGATTAGTAATCAATGTTTGATCCATCCTGTGTATATGTAATTCTGTGTGATTATTTAGGTATTTAGTAAGTAAATAATTAAGCCAACCTTTGTATTGCTGATTCAACTTGTTAGCCAGGGTTCGTGAAGATAACCAATAATTTTACGACCTTCAGAGGAGACTGAAGAAGATGACGATGAATAATTGACTGCTATTGATATAAAAGATCTTCCAGAGTGGATTCAGGAGATAGCCACTCTATATAAACTAATGCTTCCGTGGTGCCCCAGGTTATTAACATGTTAATTGTTGCATGGTTTAATTCAATTACAATCCATCAAACGTTAGGTAATCGATTTAATAAAATAGCATGTTGTATAATTTAATCAGTCAGAGACACGACACATATGAGATGAGTAATGTAAGATATGTAAACCTTTTAAAAGTGCCATTATTTAAAGTGACTAGTGATCCATGCAGATATCATCCGTTCACCTACTCTGCGTCTCACAAAGATACAGCGATTGGATCCAAAAATCTCAAATTTAGACTCATCAGACCAAAGGAAAGATTTTTACTTGGCCATTGCTCGTGTTTCTTGACCCAAGTCTCTTCTTATTATTAGTGTCCTTTAGTAGTGGTTTCTTTGCAGCAATTTGACCATGAAGGCCTGATTCACGCAGTCTCTTCTGAACAGTTGATGTTGAGATGTGTCTGTTACTTTGTGAAGCATTTATTTGGGCTGCAATTTCTGGGGCTGGTAACTAATGAACTTATCCTCTGCAGCAGAGGTAACTCTGGGTCTTCCTTTCCTGTGGCAGTCCTCAAGAGAGCCTATTATCATTTGTTTTTCAACAGGACAATGACCCAACACACCTCCAGGCTGTGTAAGGGCTATTTGACCAAGAAGGAGAGTGATGGAGTGCTGCATCAGATGACCTGGCTTCCACAATCACCCAAACTCAACCCAATTGAGATGGTTTGGGATGAGTTGGACCGCAGAGTGAAGGAAAACCAGCCAACAAGTGCTCAGCAAATGTGTGAACTCCTTCAAGAAAGCATTCCAGGTGAAGCTGGTTGAGAGAATGCCAAAAGTGTGCAAAGCTAGATGACAGCTTTGCTCTAACACTAGACTACAGTACATTTTAGGTATTAAATACACAACTAGCTAGCTAACTAAACTTTGATAGCTTGCCTTGTAATGGTACTAGCAAGCATTGTTATGGTCAAATTGATCACCAAATTGTACTGTACTGAACAACATTGCCTTGTGTAAAAAGAGAGCTTTTATTGCTAGCTAGCTACAGACAGCAAAACATCTTACTCGTTTGTAATTTGCCTGGTCCAGCCCAGATGGTCTAGGCTGCTGCCGCTGCTTGCTAGTCTCACAGTAATTTTTTCCACTGTCTCAACTGCTCTTCAGTGTATGTAAAAGAACATAAAAAAAATATTTAATCGTCCAGCTCTTCTTGGAATGAGGAATCATCAGAAGCCATAATCATCTTGGATAGACAGTGCACGATAACATAGCTTCCATGAACCTGTAAACTAGTACCGCCCTCGTTTTGAAAAGCCTGCCTAAGAGGGTAGGAACAAAAAAGTAAGGCTCCCGTCAAGCTGTAGTCTTTACAAAGCCAGGGAAAATGAGTCAACCTAGATATCCTGGCAGATAGTCCAATGGTTCTATTGAACAAGGACAACCATATCTACTCGCTGCCAGTGGGATCGTGCAATCGGCGAAACACAAATGCCACGATAATTTCAAAAAAACATGACTCCAAAAATATTTTTATCAGACAGCGCAAATAAAAAATACAGCTATAGTGCATAATTATGTCTGAAACACCCTCTCATCACTCATAATTATGTAGGGGGACTGGGGAAAAAAATAATAGTGTCTAGCGGTGAAGTTTCCCTTGCAATTTCCTTCCTTTCATTCTGCCATGGCTTGGATAGGGGGATGGAGGCAGGGCTGGGGGTTGATTAGTGCTTTCTAATAGAGAACCTCGAAACAGGATTGTGTGTGTGTTTGACTGCAGATTGCATGAGATCAAAGACAGCACTTGAGAGACATGAAGGGAAAGGAGAAATAGAGATGGCCAGTCTACAGCTGAGAGACAACAGGGAGGAGAGAGAAATAGAGTGAGAAAGAAGCTGAGAGAGAACAGGGAGGAGAGAGAGGGTGATTGAGGGAGAAGAGAGAAATAGAGTGAGAAAGAAGCTGAGAGAGAACAGGGAGGAGAGAGAGGGTGATGGAGGGAGAAGAGAGAAATAGAGTGAGAAAGAAGCTGAGAGAGAACAGGGAGGAGAGAGAGGGTGATGGAGGGAGAAGAGAGAAATAGAGTGAGAAAGAAGCTGAGAGAGAACAGGGAGGAGAGAGAGGGTGATGGAGGGAGAAGAGAGAAATAGAGTGAGAAAGAAGCTGAGAGAGTATATGGGACCATTGGGGATAATATGATTTTTTTTCTAGTGAGAGAGGGCAGGAAACATTGAGTTAAGGAAGGAGGAAGGATGGAAGGACGGAAGGAAGGAAGGGAGGGAGATTGCACTGGAAGGTGCAATAGAGGTGGTGTATTGAAAACTGGCAGGCAGGTTTTTGAAGAATCTTACAGAATCTGAAATCAGCAGTGATAACCAATCATAACGCATCTCTCTCTCTCTCTCTCTCTCTCTCTCTCTCTCTCTCTCTCTCTCTCTCTCTCTCTCTCTCTCTCTCTCTTTCTCTCAGCTTCTTCTCTATCTCCCTCTCTCTCTTTCTTTCCTTTTCATTTTTCTATACCGTCTTCGCTCTGCCTATATCAATCTTTGCTCCTCTCCCTACCCCAGTGTCTATTCAACATTTCCATGCTTATCTCATTATTCTTTCCCTCTATTGTCTTCCTTTCTTTGTTATCTTTTCAGTATATCCTCCTTGTCTTCTCTATTTCTCACTTCTCTACAGCTTTCATTACAGCAAAACGGAGTGACACTGATTCATCCTAACATCAGAGAGAGAGGGAGGGAGAGAGAAACATGGAGAGAGTGACACACTAATGTACACTCACACTAACTTACAAATACACACATGCACGCACACACACACACACTAACACACACACACACACACACCATACGCCCTACTCCCCCTCGGTCTGTGTTGGCAGGGGACCGGGTGATATCTTTGTAATATGGCTCGTAAAAACTGTGATTTGTGGTGTGTTATGTTCTTTTCTGTTCCCGTTAAATAAAGTGGCGTCTGTCCATTGTTCTTGCAGGGGGAAAACATGAAAAACACCCAACCCCCCTCAGACACAGCACCACAGTTATGCCGAGAGTGTGTGTAGTTATTGCTGTGTGTGTATGCTGTGTGTGTGTGTAGCGTTTTTTACTGCAAGGGCTTTGCTGCGGGCTAGTTGGCAGGCTGGCAGGTGGGAACAATGTGAGCAACTGGCATGTGATGGAATCAGCAGATGGTGTACGCTCGTCAAACCGTTCCCCCATTTGTGTTTTTCTGTTCCTCAGATGGAGTTAGAGAAGTTGTTACAAGTCGTCAGTTCTCTACTCTGTGCCTGTGTGTCTGTATTGTGCTTGTGTGTGTGTGTGTGTGTGTGTGTGTGTGTGTGTGTGTGTGTGTGTGTGTGTGTGTGTGTGTGTGTGTGTGTGTGTGTGTGTGTGTGTGTGTGTGTGTGTGTGTGTGTGTGTGTGTTGATGTGTGTGTGTGTTGATGTGTGTGTGTGTGTGTGTGTGTTGATGTGTGTGTGTGTGTGTGTGTTGATGTGTGTGTTTGTGTGTGTGGTGCCTACTCTTTCTCTACTTCTGATTGTCTCTTGCCGCCATGCAGCTCTCCCTTAAAGAGTTGTGAGGAGCTCGCCAACTGACACCCCAGGCTTTGGTTGGATGCCAGATCCCTGTCAGCTTCGATAGTTGTTTGTTTGTGTTTTTATTAAGAAGTTGTTGAAGAGTGGTGAGAAGTTGAATTAGAGGCCATCTGTTTAAAAGTCTTGTGATTTTTAGACTGTATCATGTCTCAGAGAAGTTATATCCACTGCAGGAGCCGTGAGAGATTCTTCTCTAGGTGTTTTTGGATGAAAGGATTTGTACATTAACTCCAATAAACCAGTCAAGCTTATCAATCTAACCTCCTCTAGCACTAACCTGATTGGACAAGGACACCCTGAATGACTCACGTGCCAGAAGGGGAACAGGAGGTCTTAGTCTATGTCTGGAGGTGACAGGTAAATTAGCATCTGAAAGCCTATTCAGCATCCTTCCTTTCTTTCTCCCTCTCCCTCTCTCTCTCTCTTTATCTAGAAAGGATAGCTGGAGTGAAAGACATGAAATCTTTGGCCCTTTTAGATGATTTTCATCTGACTTTCTTTTAATGTCTCTCTGACAAAAGGATTGCGAGGGAGAGAGGTATTGACCTGCTCTGTAAAAAAGAGAGAGATGGAGAGAAGGTGGGGGGGGGGAGAGAGTGAGATGTGTTTGTAATGGATATATTCGGGAGGAACACTTTTTTAGTCTAATAGAGGAAGTGAGGTGTCTCTGTCAAGGCAGGCATTCTCTACACAATAGCATCTGGTGTGTGTGTGTTTGAGGAGGCTCTTTTAAGACATCAGCATCTGTTACAAGGCCTTAGGATATTCTTCAAAGTTAATGACAGAAAGGAACCAACAAGGAGAAAGATCTGAACACACTGTCACTTAGAATACCTATGTGAGAGAGTTGTCCTCTTCAAGCTCGTCACCAAGCTTAGGACCCTGGGACTGAAAACCTCCCTTTGCAACTGCATCCTGGACTTCCTGACGGGCCTACCCCACGTGGTGAGGGAAGGCAACATCCCCTCCGCTACACTGACCCTCAACACGGGGGTCCCACAGGGGTGTGTGCTTAGTCCCCTCGTGTACTCCCTGTTCATCCACGATTGCATGGCCACACACGACTCCAACACCATCATCAAGTTTGCTGACGACTCAACGGCCTGCTCACCAGCGACGATGAGACAGCCTACAGGGAGGAGGTCAGTGACCTGGCAGTGTGGTGCTGGGACAACAATCTCTCCCTTAACGTCAGCAAAACCAAGGAGCTGATGGTGAACTACAGGAAACGGGGGTGAACACGCCCCCATCCACATCGACGGGGCTGCAGGGGAGCGGGTCGAGAGCTTTAAGTTCCTTGTGTCCAAATCGCTAAGGACTTAAAATGGTCCACTCATTTGTGCACAGTTGTGAAGAAGGCTTGGTATGGCAACAGCACCACCCTCAATCGCATGGTGCTACAGAGGGTGGTGCAGACAGCCCAGCACATCACTGGGGCCAAGCTCCCTGCCATCCAGGACCTCTATATCAGGGGTGTGAAAGGAATGCCCAGAAAATCGTTAAAGACGCCAGCCACCGAAGCCATAGACTGTTCTCTCTGCTTCAGCACAGCAAGGGGTACCGGTGCATCAAGTCTGACACCAACAGGCTCCTGAACAGCTTCTACCCCCAAATAGCTAACAAAATGGCTACACAGACTGAGTTGACCCTTGTATTTTATTTGTATTTTTATTCTCTATTCATACTCACAGGACTCTACACACTCACGCATACTGGCACTTCAACACACACATAACATGCAAACACATTAATAGTGACTCTACACACACGCACACACACTCACATACAATGAAGGTTTATGCTGGTGCTACTCTGTTTATCATATATCCTGATTCCTAGTCACCTTACCCTTATACATATCTACCCCTATCACTCCAGTATCCCTGTCACCTTACCCCTATACATATCTACCTCCTATCACTCCAGTATCCCTGTCACCTTACCCCTATACATATCTACCTCCTATCACTCCAGTATCCCTGTCACCTTACCCCTATACATATCTACCTCTATCACTCCAGTTTCCCTGTCACCTTACCCCTATACATATCTACCCCCTATCACTCCAGTATCCCTGTCACCTTAGCCCTATACATATCTACCTCTATCACTCCAGAATCCCTGTCAACTTACCCTTATACATATCTACCTCTATCACTCCAGTATCCCTGTTACCTTACCCCTATACATATCTACCTCTATCACTCCAGTATCCCTGTCACCTTAGCCCTATACATATCTACCTCTATCACTCCAGAATCCCTGTCAACTTACCCTTTTACATATCTACCTCTATCACTCCAGTATCCCTGTTACCTTACCCCTATCTACCTCCATCACTCCAACAACCCTGTCACCTTACCCCTATACATATCTACCTCTATCACTCCAGTATCCCTGTCACCTTACCTCTATACATATCTACCTATCACTCCGGTATCCCTGTCACCTTAACCCTATACATATCTACCCCCTATCACTCCAGTATCCCTGTCACCTTACCCCTATACATATCTACCTCTATCACTCCAGTATCCCTGTCACCTTAACCCTATACATATCTACCTCTATCACTCCAGTATCCCTGTCACCTTACCTCTATACATATCTACCTATCACTCCGGTATCCCTGTCACCTTAACCCTATACATATCTACCCCCTATCACTCCAGTATCCCTGTCACCTTACCCCTATACATATCTACCTCTATCACTCCTGTATCCCTGTCACCTTACCCTTTTACATATCTACCTCTATCACTCCAGTATCCCTGTTACCTTATCCCTATACATATCTACCTCTATCACTCCAGTATCCCTGTCACCTTACCCATATACAGATATACCTCTATCACTCCTGTATCCCTGTCACCTTACCCTTTTACATATCTACCTCTATCACTCCGGTATCCCTGTCACCTTACCCCTATACATATCTATCTCTATCACTCCAGTATCCCTGTCACCTTACCTCTATACATATCTACCTCTATCACTCCAGTATCCCTGTCACCTTACCCATATACAGATATACCTCTATCACTCCAGTATCCCTGTCACCTTACCCCTATACATATACCTCTATCACTCCAGTATCCCTGTCACCTTACCCCTATACATATCTACCCCTATCACTCCAGTATCCCTGTCACCTTAGCCCTATACATATCTATCTCTATCACTCCAGTATCCCTGTCACCTTATCCCTATACATATCTACCTCTATCACTTCAGTATCCCTGCCACCTTAACCCTATACATATCTACCTCTATCACTCCAGTATCGCTGTCACCTTACCCCTATACATATCTACCCCTATCACTCCAGTATCCCTGACACCTTACCCCTATACATATCTACCTCTATCACTTCAGTATCCCTGCCACCTTACCTCTATACAGTTTTTTGTGTAATAGCGCTAATGATGATTATGAGCCAGACAGTCTGTTTTGGAGTGGCCATTCAAAAGCCTTCTAAAGATACAGCTGCTAAATGTCTATGCATGTCTTTGTGTGTGTGTGTGTGTGTGTGGGTGTGGGTGTGGGTGTGTGCATGCACTTGCGTGTGTGTGAAATAGCTGGCAGCTTGCGGCTCTTTGAACCAATATGTGTGAACTTTGTGCTATATGATACTGCTTTCTCTGCAAAAACCCTACTAACTAACTAGCTCACAAGCAAGTGAATATATGCTAGTAGTCGCTGGTTTAAAACTATTGTAATGATACCTTGCCCAGATGTTCTAAAAGGACTAACTATAGCCTATAAAGATGGGAGGAAAGCGTATGTGTATTTGTGTGTGTGTGTGTGTGTTGATCTGACATCTTAGTGATTTGAGAATTAAGCACACATGTTTTGTGCTCTTGGATATGAACAAATGTGGACACATGGCTAAGCTCTCGCTTTGATCTCAAAACAAGCTCATAATAATCACGACACCTCATGCTGTAAACAAAGTCCAGTTCAAAGTGAATGGCACAGATCTATATATGGCAATGGTCTATTTGCATATAGACCTACTGCAGCTCTGACTGGTTATGCCACACCAGTCTGTGTAGAGTACAGGATGAGTTGTGCATGTCAATGCAATAGAATCCTACTCCGTTGCGTTCTGCCTACAACAAAATATCTTGCATAGTTCGTTTTGCATACTAATTCTTGCATAGTTTGTTTTGTTTTGGTATGTTACATTGAAAGTGGTTACTATTGTGTTGATTTGATCACAATTCCCACAAAGGGAAAAGTTGATAGTGTTAATTAAGGTAGACAAATCTAGAAAGTTGAGTGAAGTTCAATCTTGTGCTTCTCTGTGCAGGCTGATATTTCTTCTGAGCGGCAGTCCCGGGGAGCTGCGCGCCCGCACCCACGCTCAGCTTAGAGGGATCATTGGTCGTAACATACTCTCACCAAACCCATGGTGTGTTTTCTTGCCCTGAGTTTGTGACCCGCTCATACTGTGGTGTGTAGTTTAGTTTATTAGACATGAAAACACACTTCCCTCAATTGTGATGAGAACAGGTCACCCCTCGACTAAACATGCTTTCCCTTGCCTCTCTCTTCTCCTCTTTGCTCATACTCCCCTCCCCTCTCCT
This sequence comes from Brachymystax lenok tsinlingensis, assembly GCA_030435695.1. Taxonomy (NCBI): domain Eukaryota; kingdom Metazoa; phylum Chordata; class Actinopteri; order Salmoniformes; family Salmonidae; genus Brachymystax; species Brachymystax lenok. Next base: position 34,010,772 of record CM059788.1, read on the forward strand.
CTCCTCTCCCCCTCGTCTTGTCTGGGACTCCACTTAGTCTAATGAATTGGTATTAAGTTAATGTTTCAAAACATGTTTTAATGAAACACAGACAGATTTATATACCATAACTCTATTGTTAATAATTCCCCCTTCCTAATAATTACCTCTGGAGTAGTAAATATTTTTCTAGCGCAGTCAGGAGAGATTTTGGCTGGACACCAGATGGCGGGAGGGAGAGAAGGAAGGGAGGAGGGAGAGAGAAGGAATGATGGAGAGAGAAGGGAGGATAGGGAAGGAAGGAAGGATGAAGATGGCGGGAAAGGGTGAGAGACAAAGAAGGAAGGAGGAATGGGGAGGGAGAGGGGGAGAGACAAAGAAGGAAGGAGGAATGGGGAGGGAGAGGGGGAGAGACAAAGAAGGAAGGAGGGAGAGACAAGGAAGGAAGTAGGGAGAGGGGAGGGAAAGAGAGGGGGGAGAGAGAAGGAAGGAGGGAGAGGAAGAGAGAGAAGGAAGTAAGGAGGGAGGGATGGGGAGAGGAGAGGAGAGGAAGGAGAGAGAGGGAGGGAGAGAGAGATAATGAAGGTGGGAGGGAGAAGGAACGATGGATGGGGAGAGGAGAGGAAGGAGAGAGAGAGAGGGAGGGAGAGATAATGAAGGCGGGAGAGGGGAGAGAGAAGGAAAGAGAGAGGGAGAAGGAAGGAGGGGAGAAAGAAGGAAGAAGGGAGAGAGAAGGAAGGGAGCGGAGAGAGAAGGATGAAGGGATAGAGAAGGACGGGAGGGGAGGGAGAAGGAAGAAGGGATATCTAACAATACACAACAATACACACAAATCTAAAAGTAAAAGAATGGAATTTGAAATATAGAAAAACCCAGAGTTATGATTGTAAATTGACTAAATATCATAGAAATATAATGTTTATCAGATGGTGTTTTCAAGCTTAGTTTGGGCATGAAATTGTTTCTAATTCATCTTAATTACATTTAATCTAATAGCTTGATATTAAATGGGATAGCTGTTATTGTGAGTGATGATGAGACGGGGGGTCTGTGGTGGCTGTTTCTGTGTGTGTGTGTGTGTGAGTGAGTGTATGTGTGTCTCTCTCTCTGTGCGTCTCTCTCTGTGTGTGTGTGTTAGTCTCTGATTAACATTCCCATTAAGGACCCACTCCCACTGATTATGAGGGGGAGGGAGAGCAAAAGAAGGGTGAGGGAGAAAGATGGCGAGAGTGAGAGACAAAGGGATAGAGAGTGAGAGACCATGTTCACAGGTCCATCCTATTAGCAGTACAGTATGTCACACAGGCGATGTGATTACAGATTGTCTGATCTCTTCTCGACACACTCTCTCATCCATACTAATGATCACTGAGGTGTGTACACTTGCCAATGTGTGTGTGTGTGTGTGTGCGTCTATACCTTTATGTGTGTCAGAAGGATTAGTTGAGGCAATAGAAGGCAATAGGCAGTGTCCGAGGGAGATAGGGGCTCTGTCTGGGTGTCACAGAGGAGATTAGTGTAGTGAGTACAGTCTGGACCACCAGGTCACAGCTCACCATACACCTCCTGTGGAGAGAGACTATGATAAGAACAAACACAGACCCACACCTGTCTGCCTGTCTGTCTGTCTGCCTGCCTGTGTGTCTGTCTGTCTGTCTGCCTGTCAGACTGGAGTTTACACTGTAACAACAGCAGGATTTTGTGGAGCATTTTTGTATTTTTTGTACTTCTTTCTCTCTTTCTGACCCTTCTTCCCTCCTTTTGTGTGATTATTATTGTCATGAAATACTAACAGAAAGGAAGAGCCCTAAACGTCTTTTAAATGTTTTTAATGTTTTAACTCTGTTTTACATTATCAGCCACTGGTCATTATGTCTTGGCCTTTTGAGGGCAATGTTGACTGAAGCAGAGTGGAGAAGGAGAAATTGATATACTCAGGGAGGGAGAACAGAACTAGTGGAGGGGGTCAACACACACACACACACACAAACACAAACACGCACACACAAGCATACACACACAAACACAAACACACGCACACACACACGCGCACACACACACACACACACATAATATGTACTACTCAGGGTAAAGAGTTCAAGTGGATAAGAAAAAGACTTTCACATGTTATGATAAGCAATTGTCAGAAGTGTATGATTGTGTGTGCGTATGCGTGTTTGTGTGTGTGTGTTTGTGTGTGTATGCTTGTGTGTGCGTGTGTTTGAGTGTGTATGCTTGTGTGTGCGTGTTTGTGTTTGTGTTTGTGTTTGTGTTTGTGTTTGTGTCTGTGTTTGTGTGTGTGTTGACCCCCTCCACTAGTTATGTTCTCCCTCCCTGAGTATATCAATTTCTCCTTCTCTGATCTGAGGTCTTGGACTAATCTTGTCATATAAAACACATTGAATGATACAGCTTGCTTCTACACAGTCTTTATTAGCTATGAAAGCAACACTGGTTAAGATAGGGCCATGGTTACACAGAACCATTTGATTTTCAGCTCTCTCCCAGATATATACAGTGCCTTGCAAATGTGTTCAGACCCCTTGAATTTCTTCACATCTTGTATTTCTTCACAATCAACACAAAATACTCTGTAATGTCATTTTAATATATATAAAAAAATCATAAATGAAATGTATTTGTTGCATAAGTATTTAGCCCCTTTGTTTAGACAAGCCTAAATAATTGCAGGAGGAAAATGTGGCTTAACAAATCCCATAATATGTCATGCGGTGGGTGTAGCTAGTGTAATAAGTCAGGCGCAGGAGAGCAGAGATGAGTGGACTAAACGCTTTACTTAGGCAACGTCAAATACAGAAGGCAACCGCGTCACAAAACAAATGCCCAAAAATACCAACTAAGGCAGCACAAAGTACAAAATAACCGCACAATACCGGCTGCCACAAAGCAGGGGTGAAAAATCAACAACCCGGCATACCAGCATGCCAAATAACACTTCCCCACACAGACATGGGGGGAAACAAAGGGTTAAATAACCAACAGTGATGAGGGAAAATGAAAACCAGGTGTGTGGATAAACAAGACAAAACAAATGGAAAATGAAAGGTGGATCGGCGATGGCTAGAAGATCGGTGACGTCGACCGCCGAACAAAGAGAGGAACCGACTTCGGCGGAAGTCGTGACATAATAAGTTACATGGACTCACTCTGTGTGAAATAATAGGGGTTTACATCATTTCTTTATGAATAACACTTCCTGTCTTGCATACATACAACATTTGTAAGATTCCTCAGTCAAGTATTGAAGTGTCACGTCCTGGCCTGGGACAGCCTGCTGAGTTGTCATTTTGTATTTTGGTCAGGACGTGATCAGGGGGGGTTTTGTTTTATGTTTTATTTTCTGTTTGGTTTGTTTATGGTTCCCAATTAGAGGCAGCTGAGTGTCGTTACCTCTAATTGGGGACCATATATATGTTTGTTCTTTTCCCCACTTGCAGTGTGGGTCATTGTTTGTGAGTAGGTGTTGTTGGCATTACACACTGCTTTATGGCAGATCTTTGTTCATCGGTCTCTGTATTTTGTAATTTTCATTAACTTCTTAGGGAGCGGCAGGTGAGGTGATGGTTTTTGAGAGTCTGGCGTGCCGAAAGCAAAATGCCTGCCACTCAGGCTCAGAAAATAGGATATGCACATAATTAGTACTGGATAGGAAACACTCTGAAGTTTCTAAAAGTGTTAACATAATGTCTGTGAGTATAACAGAACTCATTTAGCAGGCGAAAACCAGAGAAAAATCTATCCGGAAATCAGTTTCTGGTGACCTGTTGCTCTGTTTGACACACTCCCTATTGAATCCATTTGTAACCAGGACTGAGACTGCAGTACCTATGGCTTACACTAGATGTCAACAGTCTATATACAAAGACTCAGAGAGATTGGAGGAAACAGAACGGATAGGTACAGGAAATGGCCAAGGTAGCTCAGATGTCAACAAGTTTTCTCGGGCGCGAGTCTGGCTGCACGCCCCATTTTGTTTTACTTGAATAAGGTATAGGTGATCATCCGAGTGAAATATTATCACTAATATTCATAAAAGGATAGCTAAGGATGCATTTTAACTGGTATTTGATTTGTTTAGGAAAAGTTTATAGGTATATTTGAACGCGTTCTCTTCACATTTCAATGGGCGATTCGACGTTGGATTTTCTGAACATAATGCGCCAACCAAACTGAGATTTATGGATATAATACATTACTTTTTCTAACAAAAGAACCATGGATTGTCTTCATTGGACACTTGGGAAGCCCTCAGCAGATGTTCTTCAAAAGGTAAGGGATTTGTTTTCGCTGTGAAATGTGTTTTGTGTGAACCGCGATGGTTTATGAATTTATGCTAATGCAGAAATATTGTTGGTGCTACCCTCAAACAATCAAATGTTGTGCTTTCGCCGTAAAGCCTTTTTGAAATCTGACAGCGCTGTGATATTGCCAAGAAGCAGAGCTTTTGATGACTATGCAACACTTCAACTTTTGTATTTTTTAATTTGGCGCCTTGCATTTCACCGGGCTAGCGCCCCACCACTCCGTAAGTAGTTAATTAAAAGATGAGGAACTACACCCGCGCTGCACTTTGGTCTGCTCATCAACAAGAACGTGACAGAATGACCCACCACGAAAGGACCAAGCAGCGCGCCCCGCAGCAGGATAAAACATTCTGGACCTGGGAGGAGGTAATGGATCGCGATGAGACCCTTCCTTGGTGGGAGCCGCCAAGGCAAAGGGTGCAGCACCAAGCAAGGACCAAGCAGTGCGCCCCGCAGCAGGATAAAACATTCTGGACCTGGGAAGAGGTAATGGGCCGAGGCGATATCCTTCCTTGGCGGGAGTCGCCAAGGAGAGAGGAAGGACAGTGCAAACGCCGGGGTCCGAGGCCACAACAGCCCCAATAATTATTTTGGGGGGGGCATATGATGCCTGCTCCACGCACCAGTTCCCCTGGGCGCCTTCAGAGCCCGGCACGTCCTGTTCCTGCTCCCCGCATCAGGTCACCTGTGCGCCTTCAGAGCCCGCAGCAGGAAAAAATGTTCTGGACCTGTGAGGAGATCAAGGCGGAATGGGAGGCCCGGCCTTGGCGGGAGCTCCTGGGTGGTTCATGACCACAGCAGCCCCAAGATTTTGTTTGGGGGCACATGGTGCCGGCTCCATGCATCAGGTCCCCTGTGCGCCTTCAGAGCCCGGCACGACCTGTTCCTGCTCCACGCACCAGGTTCCCTGTGCGCCTTCAGAGCCCAGCACGACCTGTTCCTGCTCCACGCATCAGGTTTCCTGTGCGCTTTCGGAGCCTGGCACGACCTGTTCCTGCTCCACGCACCAGGTTCCCTGTGCGCCTTCAGAGCCCGGCACGACCTGTTCCTGCTCCACGCACCAGGTTCCCTGTGCGCCTTCAGAGTCGGCATGACCTGTTCCTGCTCCACGCACCAGGTTCCTGTGCGCCTTCAGAGCCCGGCACGACCTGTTCCTGCTCCACGCACCAGGTCCCCTGTGCGCCTTCGGAGTCCGGCACGACCTGTTCCTGCTCCACGCATCAGGATCCCTGTGCGCCTTCAGAGTCCGGCATGACCTGTTCCTGCTCCACGCACCAGGTTCCCTGTGCGCCTTCAGAGCCCGGCACGACCTGTTCCTGCTCCACGCACCAGGTCCCCTGTGCGCCTTCGGAGTCCGGCACGACCTGTTCCTGCTCCACGCATCAGGATCCAAAGTGCAGCGCGGGTGTAGTTCCTCATCTTTTAATTAATGAAACATACAAAATACAGAGAACGATCAACAAAGATCTGACATAAAGTTGTGTGTAATGACAACAGCACCTACTCACAAACAATGACCCACACCGCAAGTGGGGAAAAGAACAAACATATATATGGTCCCCAATTAGAGGTAACGACACTCAGCTGCATCTAATTGGGAACCATAAACAAACCAAACATAGAAAATAAAACATAGAACAAAAACCCCCCTGATCACGTCCTGACCAAAACACAAAATGACAAGTCAGCAGGATATCCCAGGCCAGGACGTGACAGTACCCCCAAAAGCACTGACTCCGACCGCGAAAAAGTCAATGGGAAGGGTTTTCGGGTGGGTCTTCGCCCTCAGTGGGTCTGCGCCTTCAGAGCCCGGCACGACCTGTTCCTGCTCCACGCATCAGGATCCCTGTGCGCTTTCGGAGCCCGGCACGTCGTGTTCCTGCTCCACGCATCAGGGGTCCTGTGTGTCTTCAGAGCCCGGCACGACCTGTTCCTGCTCCACGCACCAGGTTCCCTGTGCGCCTTCAGAGCCCGGCACGTCCTGTTCCACGCATCATGTCACGTTCTTGTTGATGAGCGGACCAAAGTGCAGCGCGGGTGTAGTTCCTCATCTTTTAATTAATGAAACATACAAAATACAGAGAACGATCAACAAAGATCTGACATAAAGTAGTGTGTAATGACAACAGCACCTACTCACAAACAATGACCCACACCGCAAGTGGGGAAAAGAACAAACATATATATGGTCCCCAATTAGAGGTAACGACACTCAGCTGCATCTAATTGGGAACCATAAACAAACCAAACATAGAAAATAAAACATAGAACAAAAACCCCCCTGATCACGTCCTGACCAAAACACAAAATGACAAGTCAGCAGGATATCCCAGGCCAGGACGTGACAGTACCCCCAAAGGCACTGACTCCGACCGCGAAAAAGTCAATGGGAAGGGTTTTCGGGTGGGTCTTCGCCCTCGGCAGCGGCTCCGCTGCGGGTCATGCCGGCCCGAGAAGATGCACCAGAGGCCCGGTGCGTGGAGCCGGAACAGGAGTCATCGGACTCGGGAAACGCACAGTAGGGCTGGTGCGTGGAGCAGGAACAGGACGTGCCGGGCTCTGAAGGCGCACAGGGGACCTGATGCGTGGAGCAGGAGCAGGACGTGCTGGGCTCTGAAGGCGCACAGGGGACCTGATGCGTGGAGCAGGTACAGGACGTGCTGGGCTGTGAAGGCGTACAGGGGACCTGATGCGTAGAGCAGGAACAGGTCGTGCCGGGCTCTGAAGGCGCACAGGGAACCTGGTGCGTGGAGCAGGAACAGGACGTGCCGGGCTCTGAAGACGCACAGGGGACTTGGTGCGTGCAGCCGGCACCATGTGCACCCCCCAAAAGAATATAGGGGCTGCTGTGGCCGCAAACCCCCAGGAGCTTCCGCCAAGGCAGGGCCTCCCATTCCACCTTGATCTCCTCAACGGTCCAGAACGTTTTCTCCTGCTGCGGGGCGCGCTGCTTGGTCCTTTCGGGGTGGGTCATTCTGTCACGGAATTCTGAAGAAGCGGACCAAGGTGCAGCGCGGATGGAGTTCTACATCTTTTAATTAATATAATTAATATATGGAACATACAATAAAAAAAAGAACAGACCGCAACACTAGTGTAGCACACACAGGTACTCACACACAATGACCCACACCGCAAGTGGGGAAGCACAGGCAAAATTCTAGAGGAAAACCTGGATTAGTCTGCTTTACACCAGAGACTGAGAGAGGAATTCACCCTTCAGTAGGACATTAACTTACAACACAAGGCAAAATCAACACTGGAGTTTCTTACCAAGAAGACCGTTTTGACATAAATCTGCTTGAAAATCTATGGCAAGACTTAAAAGAGCCTGTCTAGCCATGATCACCAACATCTTGACAGAGCTTGAAAAACTTTGAAAAGAATAATGTGCAAATATTGCACAATCCAGGTGTGCAAAGCTCTTGTAGAAATACCCCTAGAAGACTCACAGCTGTAATTTATGCCAAAGGTGTTTCAAACATGTATTATAAACCGGGTAGTTTGGATACTGGATGCTGATTGGCTAAAACAGCATTTAGCTGTGTGTATGTGAGACCGTATACCATGACTATGACGTTTAACATTTTCACCTTGATATCATTGCTCCTTTTCACATCCCCAAAGTGGCTACATCAACAATAGTTTGACATGCCGATGTAGAAAAGAAGAGTTTAGATGAATTTGAGAGAAACCGAAATGAAAAGAACATTGTAAAACAAACAAAGTAGGCACTTACCTGCTTCCCTGACTGGTGTGCAGAAAAGGGGATACAAAAACGGAGCTGAAGTCATTCTACGGGACTTTTATGGTGCAGTGAGAAACATGAATGGCAAAAAAAACACTGGAGCTGGTTTGAACCGACATATCAACGACCCCCCCTCTCAGTCAGGCATGGAGTATACAGAAGGACACCGAATTCACAACAAGCAACAATGTGTCTGTTGGCGTAGTTAAAAGGTTTAGGGGTGTGACAAAGCTGCCCACCAGTGAACGGATACAATGGTATGTAACTGTTAGCTAGCTAGTTAAATCATTCTAATGTACCCTGACAATTTAACCAGTCGTTTTGTAGGCGTAACTCTTAGCTAACACTATTTTGGCTTATATGTTTCAGGTACACAAAAGAGCCGATGGGAGTGAACTCCCTCTCAACAATGCTGCCAAAGTCCTGCAAAATAGCTGTCTTGTTGCAGATTTACACAAACCACTGCCTCCGAACCACCATGATCCAACTTTATTCCCAATTTGTAACAATAAAATTTGAAGAAATCCAAGGGGTCTGAATACTTTTGCAAGGCAATGTATTGGACAGTTGATTGATCTGTGTGTG